>CM060565.1:0-2500000 GCA_030625065.1 Alectoris magna | reverse complement strand
AAACACCACCCAAAAACCTGCTGATTAATTAAGAATTATCACCTAATACTGTCAAAAATCAGTTAAATGCAAAGAAATCTACTTCATATCAACAAAACAATGAATCCCGCTTGATTTTATGGAGGCAGAGATCATCTGCATTGCTATTGTTAATACAAGAAAGTCAAATAATAACAAGCAGTGGAAATTAATCTGCTTGCTGCTCCACTGCTACTGTGCAGTGAACAGTTACAGATGTGACAGTTCTGTTTGGGATGAGCATCCCAACAGCGATGCATCTTTGCTATGGCAGTGAAGAGAATGGAAATTTCCCGGAAGAGTTCTTTCCTCATGGGCTCTGCTGCATTTCTTGCTGTTCAGTTGGGTTACAGATTAAATGCCCACTCCCCTTGATGAAGGAGGCTGGTGCATTAAGCACCACCAAAAGCTGCGCTTTTGGAGCACATCTGAGTAGCAGAAGGGAACAAACCCCTTTTGTTACTATTAGGGTAAAAAGAGTGACTGATGTGAATACCTAAGAGAAAGCAGAAGGCTGATTGACTGGTGATTGGTGACAGCCAACATGGCTTCACTAAGAGCAAACCATGCCTGACAAATTTAGTGGCCTTCTACAAAGGGCTTTACAGTATTAGTGGATAAGGGACGAGCAATTGATGTCACCTACCCAGGTTTGTGCAAAGCATTCGACACTGTCCTGCACGACATCCCTGTCTCCAATTTTTAGTGACATGGATTTGATGGATAAACCACTTGGTGGATAAGGAGTTGGCTGGATCATCACACTCAAAGAGTTGCAGTTAACAGCTCACTATTCATGCAGAGAACAGTGATGAGTGATATTCCTCAGGGGTACTGATATTGAGATCCCATCTGGATCTCGATCCAGAAGGACAGTGGGACAAACATACATATACAAGAAGGACCTTGAAGAGCCATCACCTCTACCACAGTTCCTGCTAAGTGCAGTCACTATCAGACTGGAAGTCTTGAAACCCCAAAAACTTCTTGAAACATCCTTGAAATGCAACTGCAAGTCTAACTTCATACTTGCTGCCATCAGTACAGACCAGGAGTTTCTGAGTTTCCCCATATATTTTATATATACAGAAAACCCTTAATATGTAAAAGAGTATTAATAACCTACCATATTTTTTCCAACTTCCAAAGTGCTATGTTCATTTTCTTCTAAGTCATATCTTTGGTAGTTAATGTAACTACTTGCTTGACATTCGTATTTCAATCCAGCTTAAAAACACTGGGCAAGTGCACAAGACTAGAGATATACAGGATTATTGATAGTATCTAATGACTTACTAATGGCCTCAGGGGGAAACTTTTGGCCCCAGCTCATGGCAGTTGTCTTTTTGGTAATATCTGAGGTAGTAGATCATGCATAGGGGTGGAGAACTTTCAAAGGTAGACTATATAGCCAATACAATTCTATCACAGAAAAGCAGGCAGAATTCACAAATTTAGAGAGGAAATTATATGTACTGTCAGAAGTGTGCTAGTTTATACTCATCAGCTTTCATACTTCTATAAGAATGAATTAAGGAATTAAACTCTCTATTTTTAATGCTAGTGATGGGGACTTATTAATATGAAAAATATTATTAAGATTAAAAATGCAGATGCTCTCGAAATAGCAAGGATTAGAGAAGTTTCAAGGAAAAAAAAGGGGGGGGGAGGAGACTTAAATATAAATGTAAAGAAAATCCAAATGTGATTTACATACATGGGTCTTGCAGTAACTCTGATTAATTTGGCCAAAATATTAGCTTTGGACTACCAAATGGAGTTCATCCTCTTGTGTTACAGACTGATACAGAATACACAGATTGATAGGGGAGAGATATTTCCTTTAAGAAAAGCCTGTTAAAATATGGCCACGGCTCTTCCTCTGTATTTTGCACAGTCTGTGGGGCAGTACAGTGGAAAAGGACTTTGGAAAGTCATATTCATTCCAGGGTGCTGGAATGCATTTTGCAGCCTTTGGGGTTTGGCAGCTTGGAAGGGATGCTCTACGGATCCTTCTGGATGAGATACCCATTACCAGCTTGTATACAAGGTCAGCTGATTCAGAGACCCCGAGTGTCCTCTTCAGTCCTACATACCCACCAGAAGTATAGTCCTACCAGTCTGCAGCCTACCAAGTCTTCCAACAATAAATGGAAAGAAAAGAAAGAAAGAGCAATCCATGGTTACAAGTACATACAGGGCATGCAAGACAGACAATTTTGGATGCTTACTGACCTGGCCTCTTTACAGTCCACGTTCTTTCCAGACACCAGTTTTGCCTGTACTCCTCCTGCTGTGAGATCACAGCTCAGCAACAGAGAGGTTGGCCTGGGAAGGACCTGGAAGAAGAGGTGAGTTTTGTCCTGTGGCTTGTTCCTCCTCTGATTTTCCTCCTGTCCACTGGCTGACAACCAGATATGTGCTCCAGACAGCAAAAGACAACCTTGAAAATATTTACTTCTTAACCTGCTTAAGAGTGATGAGTCATTCTTTCATTATAACCACGCTTAACCATAAAAACCAAACTTTCTGTGCCACATTTGGTTTCTTTTTAAAGTAAGCAGTTTTCCAGGAAATCTACATTGATTAACTGTCTTCACGACCCTAGTTAAGACCAAGTCTCAAATAGAGATATAGGTTGGTAGAACACCAGGACAGAATGTTAGTTATTTAATTGCACTGTTCATTTCTGCTTATATTGGTGTATTCAGGGATGCTGAGCATGCTGTTTCCAAGGACCCTTCATGACTACGTAATCTCACTCCAGTGACACCATTATAGGAAACTTGTTCTTTGTTTTCCATCTTAGTCGAGAGAAACAAATGGGAGATAGGAGTGTCCATCGGATGGAGAGAGAACTGAGGCAAGGGAGCTACATTCATTGTATCGGGGCTCCTGTGGCCATGATAGGAGTGTACCTATAAGGTGCAGCAGTTGTCTCTGCAGACCCAGCATCCTTATGTTTCACTCGTTTTACTGTGGCCCAGCTCCAGTCTGCTACATTGCCTTGAACGTGGGCTTACGGTGGGCATGTGTTGGGTGCATTCATTTCAGCTGAGCTACATCCCAAATCAATTTTCACATGCCAAAAATGCTCCATACCACCAGAAAAAAAAAAAAAGGCAGTAAAGCGAGGAAGACTGAAGATTCGCTTAAAAAGTGAATTGCTGGTCCAAACTAAAACACTGACACAAGCATACACAAAAGGAACAGCAGCGCTCGTCTGAGCTCTGCACAGGACTGAGTTCAACTGCAGTCCCTCGAGCACAGCCTAATACCTGAAAATCCCCCCCATCCTTCTACAGCTGCTGTTTGTACAAGCCCCACTTCTCCCAGGCCTGTAACTCACAATGACTTCCTTTGAATTCAAATCTGCGTCCAAGGCACCAACTTGGAATATGTTAGAAAAGTGCTAGAAGAGGTGAACTTCAAAGGTAAGCTAATAAGAAGACGCTGTATTTTCTCATATGCATTTTTCTAATACTTAATTTGCCCACCTCTTTCTGCTGTCACAATGCAGCCTTCATGTCTAGCTCTGACGAAGATGTTTCAATGTGTTACCTGTTAGCACCCCAACCTGATTAACAGAAATGGCTCTAAAACGTATATAAAATGGTGTATAAAACTTCCTTCCTCTTTAAAGAGCACGTAATGTTTAGCAGTAAATATTCAGGGTTGTTTTTTCTTTTGTTATTATTTCTCTAGTTGGGACCAGGAGAAAAAAAACACACCAATCTACAGAACTTATGAAAATTACTGAGAGATTTCAAAGTGGATGACGACGCGCGCTGCAGTCAGCCTTCATTCCTGCTGCACCGACCAGATGAACGTGCCCTGCTGCTGAAGCCACAATTCATCAAAGCAGTTAAAAGTACAACTAAATTAACATTTGACAAATCCTCCTGCTCACCTATTTAACTTAATAATCCCGTGAAATATCCAGGGGAGCAGACACTCAGCGCGCTCGCAGCCCATTCAACACTACCATCTACAAGACCACAAATGCTGGATCTGCACAAACCATGGAACAGCACTTCCAACAAAGCAAGGATAATTTACATCCGCTGAGGATCTGGTTCAATTATCCTGACCAAAAAATGATTTGCAGTCGGGAGCACAGAAATTCCCAGGCTGGAATGGAGCCAAACGTCTCATTTCCAGCAGTTACTTGCAGAGCAGACTTTTCAAGGGAGTCATGTGAAAACTCCACTGATAGACAGGTGGGATAATCTGCTTCTGACAACAAATTACACGCTATTCCTAGAAGATGGAGATTGGTTTAAATGCAGTGAGAGGGAATTCCCCCTCCTCCTTCAATTATAAGCAATCTAGCTGTTTTAATTAACCACCAAAGCATGCTAACACTGCATGGTAACACTGGTTCCGGCTCCAGTCACTATTTAACAGTTCCACAGGCTCAGTACAAATGACACAGAAGAATATATTTTTCTCTCTCAGCCTTTCAGTTGCATTGAATTTCTCCCATTCTGGAGAGGCACAGGGGAAGGCTGCCCCTAAGAAAAGCCTTTACAGACAAACCCACACCTTCTGTTCTCTGAGAACAAAGAGGTTTTCAGAGGCACTTCGGAGAAGAGGTTTGCATGCCTCAGCCTTTACCGTTTCTGTTGCTCTTCTCAACCCTCTCTAGTTCTGCAATATCATTTTCACAAATACCATGTGAGATTCCCATCAAAGTGATACCACTGATTTCAAATGTTTTGTGAAATTGCCCTTGAAGGTCTCTCTCACAGCCCTCTTCTACACCAACGTCTTGCTGCAGATCTTTTTACTGCACCGAGCAGAGATTTTCCCTCCAGTAGATTTACAGTTAGGTTCTATAACTCAAACAGTAACATTATGGCATCCTTAAAGACCACAGACTGTTAAAGTTTTACATCAGCTCACACTTCAGCCTCACAACCTCACGGTGTTTACATCTCTCTGATGTCCCATCAGTCTCTTCTTGACATGGCTATCTGTGGGCCGGGGTAGAAAAACAAAACCAACAACAAAAAACCCACCACCTTTCTTTCCAGGGGCATTTCATAGAATTATTGAATTGTTAAGGCTGGAAAAGTCCTGAAAGACACCCAGCCCACCCCACCATGCCCACTGGCCATGTCCGTTGGTGCCACATCCCCACAGCTCTGGTACACCTCTGGGACGGTGACCCCACCACTCCTCTGGGAGAAGAAATCAATCCGAATATCCAACCAGAATCTCCCCTACTCCCGAGCTCACCTTTCCTATTATTACCATTTATTGATACATTTCTCAGTGTTCTGGGAAGGATTACTGATTGAAAGTGATTAAACATTGATTCGAAAATTGATTGAAATTGATAAAAATGCAAACCCTTTGGTACAGAACTTTGTGGCTTCCCTTGGCCATGATGAGCATGAGCCTGTTGTTCCCAGTCCTTTCATTAGCCCTTCTCTTTTGACATTTCCCCAGAAGAGGTGGCCAGCAGACCTACATAACCAGAGAGCCAAGGTCCCATTTAGCCCTCTCTGCTCCTGTTCCTTTTTCTTCTAAGCTCCAAACTGCAGTGCACTGGGCTCCTCTGTGTTTTGTGGCTTCTGCAGCTTACATTTTCTTTACATCCACAGCTGGGAAAAAGGTCAGCCCTCATCTCACTACTGCAATAGGAACTACTAGAAAGACACTGTTACCTCCCCGCATTTTTTCCACTTTTGCAATCAGTTGTGAACTTGCACAAAGTTCACACAAGGAGCAGCCCATCAGGAATTGCAGAGCACACAGAAGTCACATCTGGCACAGAAATTCTATGAGCTCAGAAGCGCCGGAGACAGGAAGAGCTATTGGGGCAAAGTATCGAGTTTAGCTAAAGACTCGGGTTTATTTTTCATGTCCCACTCCAGGCACTCATTCGTGGTCACTGCTGGAGATGGGAATATTGAGGCAAATGAAACTCTGAACTTGGCCGCTTGGACCCATTTCCATGTTAAACGGTGTTCTGCTTCCTTAAGTGATAAATTCGGGACAGATACATTTCATTGTGTTTTAGAACATTTCTTAGCAAGCCGACATTATACTGGCTATTTTTGAGGAGCAACGCTACAGCTTCCTTGTTTATAACAATACTGTCTTGAGGCGAGTTATTTCTGCCTATTAGCATCAACATGCATGTTGTTGCTTATTAACAAAGAAGCATAGGACAGATCAGCCAGTTTTGGAGGCAAAGATGTACATATACTCGTAATGAACCATATCCTGCTCAGCGAAAGCTGTCTTTCCCTAATGCAAACTGTGAAATACTCATTTCTTAATAGCAGATTCAGCTCTATTCAATTCCAACATAGTGCTATGCAGACGAGTTCCCTTTTCTCTTTTTTTCTGCAAACATCACGGAGAGGAATTACAATGTTATATGGTAAAATCTTCAGGATGTTTGAAATATGAGAATATTATAATTGTCGTTTAGTATGCTAATGGGAACTTGGAAGAATTAAAGTAATTTGCCCGTATATTACTAAATCCTCTGTGAGAGGGTAATATGGGAATTTGGAGATCATTATTAATTGGAAACATTGCACAGAATTTATTGGATATAACCATTAAGTGGAAACATTTATTGAGGTTGAATACAACATGAACTCCAAAAACTGGCTTTATCTTCTAAAATTGTTTCTTAAAAACAATTTCAATCCTACACAAGAAAAAAATAATCCAGAAATACCATTAATCAAAGCCATAGACTGTATGAGGTATTTCGAATCCCACACGGTGAAAGAGATGGAAATTAGAACATCAATATTACTTGCTGAAATGCACTGTATATACTCACACGTTACTGGGTACACATTTAGACAGGAGGCAAATGTCCTTCAGAACAGTTTCATCCAACCCTACCACATTCTCTTCAGGTTCCCACAAGCCCATGATAGGAAGCAGAGTGCCTAATCCCTCTGCATTAATGTCCAGACCTTCTCAATTTATTAAGTGCCAGTACTTTAATTTAAGGGATGTTTTTAGAACCAATTTCGATAAGCCACTGCAAGACACCATGCAGATAATCCTTCATTAGCTTAACCCAAATGTTGCATTTAGCTTCTGTCCATTGGGAAGAGGTTTAAGTAAAATGTCATCAGCCATTCTTAAAATGAAGCGAGTTTGCATACAAAAAGTTAATTGGTGATATTGTCAAACTGATGTCATCTGCCCTTAGAGCTTAGCTTGTGAGCCATTTGCTGAGCTCATATTTCAGTATTTTTCCTCAATATCCATTCACTACTTCACCTTGTGCTAACTGAGCACCTCTCTTAGCCAACTCCAAACCCATTATTATCTCTTTATCCCATTATTTATTATCCCATTATCTCTTGCCACAGCTATTTATTCCCTGCTTACCATCGCTTGAAAATTCAGAGTTTAAACCCCAAAGGGGCTCCGGAAGCATCTTTCTGCTGTATAACACTTCTTCGCACTCTTCTAGGAAGTAACATCCAATCCTTGTTTCATGGGTGCACCAGCTTTCTGTGAAGTGCATCCCTTGCCTGACAATTCTGAGTCACCACCTGGTGAGCTGCCTTGATGATGGCACATCGTAGAGAATCAGGCTCAGCAGATGTGCACGGCCTCTTCTCTGCATCACAGTTCTCCTACGGTCATAGCTAGCAAGAATACATACAGTCTTGGTCCTGGAAGCAGAACTAGGGGAGAAGTATTTTCAGGCTTTGCAGAGCTGAGATTCCCTAAAACATTATGAAAAGACAAAATGATCTCAAATAGCCCAAGCCTTAAAAGTGTGGAATATTTCTGCAGTGTTCGGATTGGTTCAAAATATTGTCTGGTTTAAAAAAAAAAAAAAAGTTAGAAATGGACAACCTGCTATGTTCCAAAGAGGGGCAAGCAGTATTGCCTTCCTATGTCACGAGGGGCAGAAATGCAAGGGAAGCTTTAAGTACCAGTGTGCTCGGATGCGGCAAAAAAACCAAGTGGAATTCAGGAAACCAAGGCATAGCAAATGTGCTGTGCCCCTGAGGTGGGAGGAAGAAGAGCATCCAGTTCCACTGCACCCACCTGGCTTCCTTCCCCACTGCTGCAGTTCCAAGTGCAGGTTTTCTGCTTCCTTCCTTGGTATTTCTGCTATGACTTTGCAGTGGAAATAAGCTATTTCTGATCTTTTCTGGTAAGCCCCTAATTAATTAATAAAGCAAAGCAAGCCCATTGCAATTTCTCATCTCCTCTTGCCCAAGATGGGCCAGCCCAAGGAGAGGAACAAGCAGAGCCACAGTTGCTGGAAGAACAGAATTAACCCCCTCCTTACAGGGCTTTCTGAGCTGCACTTCTTGATTAGCATACTCCTGGGTTATTAGAGGAAATGGAAAGGATCCAAGCATAATTCAGATCCATGACCAATCAGTCAAAGCACGTGGCTGCATGATTCTAAGCACGAAACGAACACAAAGATGTGTTCAGTGGCTGAGCCAACATACCGACAGACCCAACATTTTGGTGATCATAGAACATTTAACCTTTTCTTTTTCAAGTTGGATTATCTCCCCGTTAAAAGAGGAAACTATTTTCAGTGTAATCATGCACAGGTTCCTCTCCTTATTCAGAGAAACCGGAACAAAGACTATCTGCATTTCTCTTGTTGTCCGGGGATGCAAAATGCTTTCCTAAATTGCACTTCTGTCTCTGGAAAAAAAAAATATATATACAGTCTTCCTGAAAATTTTAGGGAGCTTTTCTTTATAATCAATGTACAAAACAGGAACGCCTTAGCCAAAATTGCAGCTATTCAAGAGGGAGAAAGACGTGAGAAAGTATGAAAGCCAGAAATGGTTCAGGAAGTGCAGCCATGACTATAACCTCCCAGAAGTGAGTGCTGCCACCTTCTTACTTCTTGGTGTAAATAGAATGTACAACATTTTTCTATAAACCACCAGGCATCAACACAGGTAAATGCATGAAACAACCTGAGACTTTGTAGGTACATTGTAGGTACATAGGACCTCTGGGTAATTAACTGTGATTTTTGCTACCCAAGCTATGTCACATACTTGACTGTTTTTAAATGCTGCAGTACCCATTGCTACTCTCATCCCTATTTAGCACTCTCCCATGCCTAAACACACAGCTCTCACCTCATCTCGTGCTTCAGATCACCAGAATGCCTCTGCAAATTTAATGAGAAATTGAATCAGCCACAATTATCCTGAGAATTTCTCTGACAGTCCTGTTGCTTATTCACGAGCCACCTCGTGGCTCAAGCATGCTCCGAAATGGAACAGCAATGGTGTTCTCACATATCAGACGTTTGATGAAGATTTTGCCTCTTGTACCTCAGGACCCTGATCAACACCTTCAACTAGAGGAATTGTAGAAGATGTTTGGTACTTTGCAGGGTCAGAACTTGGTCTCGGTGTGCAATATATGGCAGGAGCTGCAACTTCCACATGTCTGACTTGAATCATCATCTGTTTTAATGTGTACACAATGGTTCCCGGTCACTGACTCCCACTGAGAGAGCTCCCTCCTGTCTCTCCAGGGTTTTCCTGCAAGCTTGAAGATGTTTGCAATCACTGAAGAGCAATGTGGTTCTTTTTACCTCGTAATGGCCCCAAAAGAGAAGAGAAAACCCTGAAAACCAAGACCACCTGAGTGTAAAGAACTGAGTCTGAAGACTCAACCAAGATCAATTTCCATTCCAATATAACAGCCCAGACCCTGAAACAGGCTTCCTTTGTAAAAACGCTGAGTTCTGCCTCCAAAATAACAGTTTCTCTCTTTCACCAGGGGAAGAAAGAATGAGCTGACCAAGCTTATTCTTTTCAAAGGATTTTGTTTCCTTTGTTTTTTTGGTGATGTTACCACAAAACTCCTCTTGTTCCACACGGCACAAGAGAAGCAAGTGTAATTGAATTTGGTTACTTTGACATGTAGGGTCAGACTCCTACATGGAGTCAGCATATTCTTGCAGCAAGGTTTACTTGGCCTGAAAGTATTTAAAGACAAGTGCAAAAGAAGAATATTTTGAATAATTTTCCATACAGTGTTGTATATGGAAGGAAAGGTGTAATTACCCTAGAAAGAAATAAAAAGTTAGAAAATGACAAACAAATTGCAAATGTGTTTTGATATTATAAGCTCTGTACTGCCCTTGAATAATACAGTGAATGTATGCAAGATACATAGCATAGGGGAAAAGTTTAAAGCAGTTCAACACAAACGCTTTCTCTAGAGAACAAAACTCAGCTCCATGGCTACACAAGGGGGCCATCTCACGTACCCTGAGGACCCATCCACTCCACCCTACATGAAAGCACACAGCTAAGCTGCCACGTGTGCTGGCCCACAAGGGAATTTCTGATGTCCTCAGCAGTTCCCAGTCTGTTCCCCCATTGCAGATCTCATTGGAAAAAAATCACTTTGTGCGTTGGCTACGCAATGTTTCAGTTCAATGGCACATTTGTTCCAAAAACCCTGACTTTGACCGCCTGTAAATTGCTCTGCTGACACACCCCTGGCTCTGCTGGTAACAGCGTGCATCTTTCAAACTGGGACTGGCAAAACAGGAGAAAGGAAAGTATCAAAAAGCAAACCTTCAATCTTGTCTGAGCCACGAAACACAAGCTGCTGACAGAGGTAACTGTTCAAAGGATGTTAAACCCAAGTCTCCATATGCAAAGACAAGGTGTGAAAAGCCCGGAGCAAAAACACAGCACTGCCTCTGTCAGCAATTGCAAAGAGGCTCAGAGCTCTTGTAGGAAAGCCTTGGCCCCTCTGACAGCACAGAACATTGTCCTCCCACTCAGATGCATGCAGACTTCTCTCCTTGTCAGCTTTGTGGGTACACTCAAGAGCTGAAGTCAAATTCTCTGGCTTCCAGCACTCTCAAGGTTAAACCCCAGGCCAAATGTCTTACTTTCTAAACACATTTCACTCAAGTCAGTAACCTTTCATAGCAAATAAGGTAGCAAAGGGTTCAACTGTCAGTCATGTCATGGCCAATTAGAAAATGTGTCAGTACAGGGGAATGAACCAGCAGGTGATGCTGTTTTAATACAGTACTCAAGACAGGAAATGCCCTGGGATTGAAAGGACACATAGGAAATGATGAGTGACCACAATACACCACCAAGGAAATCTATTTTCCAACACAGCTTTCCAAATTACAAAACAGAGATGCAGGTCAGTTCTTCAGCTGACATGAACTGCCCTGATTCACAGCTCCAGCACTCATCAGAATATGCTGACTCCTCTTTTGCCTGGCTAGAAAGGTCTTGGATACAGCATGGCCAACATCATTCACAGCTGGCCAACTAGACCTTCCTTTTTGCTGAGACGGAAGTGACTTACGATAAGGATATCGGGTAACCAGCTCCAGAAAAGCACGACTTACCAACCTGGTAGAAGAGAGCACTCATCTTTCCCATCTTCTCCATGCTCTGCTCTGGAAGACCAAACTCAGAAAGCTTCCAGGATTATACAGCACCCTAAATACCAGGTCAGTAGTCTGTACACCTGAGGATGAAACAAAGAGGCAGCAATGATGACATTGCTGCTGGCAGAGTCTGGTACAAATTCCTGGCCTTACACTAAAACAGCCCCATGAGACAAGGAGCTAAAGAAGAGAAAATTTAAGTACAAAGACTGGCAAGTATCCATAAATAAGTTCTTTTACATATTAGTACAGAACTTCCTATGCTCAAGTTCTAGGCCATTACTCCTTGTACTATCACTATGCACCACCAAGCAGAGCCTGGCCTCATCTGTTTGCCTCCCACCTCCCTTTTGATATTTATAAACATTAACCAGATTCCCCTTCAGTCTTCTTTTCCCCAGGCTGAACAGTCCCAGGTTACTCAACCTTTCCTCATAAGAGAGATGCTCTTATGAGAGAACCTTTATCATCTCTATAGCCCTTTGCTGGGCTCCTTCTAGGAGATTCCTTTCTTTTCTGAATTGGGGAACCTAGAACAGGACACAGTGTTCTAAATGTGGCCTCAGCAGGGCAGAATAGAGGGGGAGGATCACCTCCCTCAACCTGCTGGCCATGGTTTTTTTAATGCACCCCAAGATACCATCGGCCTTCTTGGGCACAAGGGCACAGTGCTGGCTCATGGCCAAGCTGTTGTCCTCCAGGACCCCCAGGTCCTTCTCTGCACAGCTCCCGCAGCAGGTCATCCCCTAACCTGTACTGATGCATACAGTTACTCCTCCCCAGGTGCAAGACTCTACACTTGCTCTTATATTAAGTTAGCTCAGATACTGGTAACAACACTGCTGGGTTACCATGGCATTCCTCTCAGACAAGTGCTCACTATTTCTCAGCAAGGCTATGTGACACAAACAAAACGCTACCTCAATGTGCTGGAAATTCCCAAAGAGCCAGCTCACTCAGAATGAGCTCTTGTCTGGCTGCTCAGCTCTGCACTGTACAAGCTCCTTTGATGGGATGGCTTCTCAGAAGCACCAGCACAGGGGTTGAGAAGATCCATCCCAACATTGCCTGGCTCTGCTCTACCAACCTCTCCAGGCAGCTGCAGCAAGATCGCATAATCATATCCAGATACCCATTTCCAACTGTAACCGAAGAAAAAGATCTCTCTGATCATGTGGTGACCCACGTCCATCTCAAAGCTTAAACTTCCAGAGCAGAGGAATAGAAATTCTGACTGTTCATGCTTTTTGGCAAGTATATAAACTCATCTTTGCTGTTAGAAATACCTTCAATGTGCATACTACAGCCCTTACTCTGCTCGAGGTGCTCCACCTCACTCCACAGCCCTTCAAGGACTCCTGCCTTGCATACAGTTAGAAGTGAGCATAGACTGGAGTTTTCAGAATGAATGTTACCACTTCATTTAGGAAGAATGCTGGGACCTCCCAAACAGGCCCTTGTCCATCAACATCCACTGGATGCTGTTGATGCAGATTCCCTCTCTCACCAGCAACCATCTTGTTTGCGGGCTCTGTAACAGAAGATAATGTGCAGATGAGGCACCCACACTGCACATGGGTGGTCATTACTGAGGAGATCACCTCACAGCAGAGTGGCTCATGTGAGGACAGGCTTTGAGGTCACACCAGAGACAAGCAGATGCTATAAGCAGATGTCCCGGATGGTTCAGAACCACTAGATGGAAAAGTGCTGTCTCGCAAATGGGACCTAACCTCCCTCAAGTTGATACAGGGTATAATGCATCACTGTCTCTCTGACGCAGGCACCTACAAAGTGCCAAGAGCTGCCAGAAGGGTGGGACTCGTTCCAGTTTTGGGACATATTCTGCAAGGCAAAGGGACACACAGAATAGTCAGCTCTTCTTAAAGTAGGACTTTGCCTTTTATACTTCATATGTAAGGCCCTTGCCCTATGCTCCTGAAATTTCAAAGTGATGCACGTAGACAAAGAACACACTCTGAGAACAAGAATATCTCAACAAACATTAAAACTAGACACAGTTTAGGAAGAAGAGGGGATGTCTTGCTGTTTCTGAAACACAGTAAATACACAAGTATGAACTAAAGAGTCAAACCATTGAAAGTGCTACATCAAAAAACAAGTTAGCATATGGATGGTTGCACTAACAAGGGCAGTTAAAGTTAAGACCTTGATAAAAATAAGACTCACACTCCAACATCTTGTGAAGGTCTCAGTATAAGCAAAGCCACAAAGGGAAGTGAAATGCAGGCACTGAAGGGAAGGAACTGCGGATAGTAACTGACAGCTCAGTTAGAAGTGTGTTCAGCCACCAGGATTCAGCAATTTGGAAAACAGCAGAAGGTCAGCAGTGCACTGAGCCACCAGCACCGGGCAGATCACACTGAATCGCACAGGCATAAAAACAAGTGCTTCCATCCTGCCAGCACGGCTGCACGGTGTGGCAGATGTCTGCACAAGAAGCACATAAGCAGCAGTGCTACCTGTGCCAGAAAGCCAGCAGTCAGCATCAACACTGACACCTTCTGACACGCAGACAGCAGTGAACTAAAGCACAAGGATGGCACTGGTTGCCAGCACTGACACAGCACCAACACACAGCCAACAATTTTGTGCAGGCACAGCAGCATGCAGAGCCCAGCCGAAACAACAGGAAAGATGCTTTCCGACAGGTTATGTGTTAGCAACCTCTGACCCAAGCAGATGGACTTTGGGATGTTGCTGGCAATTCTAAAATACCTTCCCCGTGTCTCAGGCTGGAAGTCAGGGACATCGTTTGCCTGAGGGCTTTGACACAAAACTGGGCTGCCATGTCTCAGCTGCCATCTGTCATCGTTGCTGCAGAAGCTGCCCAGGTATATGAGCTCAGCACACAACTGTCCAAGATGAAGGCACTTACCTATTCTACGTTGCAAGCGAGAGAAAGACGAATTCTGGTGTCTACTGGAATTTGAGTATGCAGATGGAAGCTGTAATGCTCTGTTTTGCTGCAACAACTTAATTCTATGTCTCAGGCCAAAGATACTGGTAATGGGAAGGGTTATATGTACGTAACAGTACTGTCAGCTGAAAAATAATCAACTTGGGTGTTGATTTTGGTCAGCCAAGCTCTTACGTGGGCCAGATACCCACTGCAAACTCTCTGCAGACTAAATTTCTGCAGAGAAATAGAAACCTTACATAAATCGCCTGCATCGGTCCCGCACCCAAAAATGGTAGAGCAGTCACCTTGCACAGCCAGAGAGTACAGCATAACAGGAGTGATCAAGAATGCCCAGGCACGAGGATTCAGCTGAAGAGCAATGTGCCAACACAGAGTTATCTGGTCATACTGTTCGTGGATTAAAAACGTTTGATGCACACATTTGCAAAAACTGAGCGTCACGTGTGTCAGGTATTATATTCCCTCAAACCATGGAAGCTGTATTTGGGGAAGATGAGCTTAAATTCACTGTACCATGTTGTGCAAGGTTCTTCACCTGTCTTTGGGTCTGAGCAGCTGAGTCAGGATCTTTCTCCTGAGCCGAGGATAAAGAGCATTAATTTAAGGAATCAACAAAAGGCCAAGGTAAAAGTATTAGCTTTGAGCCTAATCCACTGTCAGCATGATTAAAATAGCATGGATCTACAAGCAATTTCTTGCAGCGGATTCTTACTCAGGTTTCAGATGCACTCACTGCACATGCGTTCTCATGCTGATCCCAATCTCACCCTGCTAACAACTACTCTGAAGAATTCTCCTAATCAAGAACTACTGTTTCTATCTGACATTCTCGCAGGACAGCATCCTGGATGCTAGGGGATACCACCACTACATGGCAGAAGTATATGAATGTCAACCCCATTGTATCACTCTGCCCATGAATTAGATCTTATCACAGGCGTTCACAGGCTCAGTATTTAGATGCTGTCTTTTTCAGAAATGAATGATTTGATAGCAGCTTTAGCAACTTGACTCAGTGTCAAGACTCACCCTGAGTTCTCAACCCAATGCATTCAGTTGCCAAGAGCATTCAGGTTGTTGTACAGAAACAAAACAAAACAGAACAAAAACGCCAGAAGTCCTGTTTCCCCTTGGTTTGCAGATCAAAAGAAACAACCTTGCCTTTGAAAACTGAACGTAGATTTGGCCTTTTGAAATCCATCACCTTGGCAACCCAAGCCATGGACAACTGTAATTGCCCAATGCCTGCCCCGCAGCACAGACAGCACTGTCAGACCTCAGCACCTACTGAAGCCAAAGGTAAGCATGATGGGCAGCACCTTCAAAGAGCACACTCTTCTCGTCTTGCAGAGCAATGCAGAAATACTCACACAGAAGGCCATCATTCCCAGAGGTCTCATACAGGGGGCAGGATTTATTGCAAGACAAGCAGTGCCCACACTCACAGGTTGTTTTGCAGGGCTGCTGTGGGTTTCATCTATATGAGTTTCCAGGGCCCACGGGTGTTTTCCAGTTTCTCAGCACGTAAGGAAGGGACACCGCAACTCTCCATATGCGCCCTTTGGAGAAGCTCTTAAGGATGAAGTCTGCTTGCTGATAAGCTGGAAATGTACCCTCAAAATATCTGGAGTGGTGAAAGAGAATGAGGCCTAACACAGAAGAAACAACAGCAATGTGAAAATTCGCAATCTGTCTGCTCTCCTCTTATGTAACAGACAGTATGGATGATTTTTTTCCAGCTAAGCCTGATCTAGATAACACAAACATGGTTACTAATTACTGTGGCTTCTCTCTGTGCAGTGGGTAATGAGTTTCTCATTTCATACATAACTTACAGCTTTTCCTCCAGGTAGCCCAGTTTCCTTAGAAGAACCAAGGCAATTACAGGCACTTTGGTTTGCTATTAGAGCAAAGCTCTGCAGCGGCTTGGAGATTCCATTTTAACAGTTTGCGGTGCTTTGAAATCAAACTAAATTCCTTCAGCCCAGGAGTTACATCTTCTGTGATAATAATCCACATTAGAAAGAATCACAGAATCATAAAGGTTGGAAAAGACCACTAAGGTCCCCAGGTCCAACCTCAACCCATCCCCACCATGCCCACTAAGCCATGTCTCTCAGTGCCACATCTACATGTTTCCTGAACACTTCCAGAGACGTACATACCCAAATAAATAAATAGATAAACCCTGAGCTGTAGGTTAAAATCATTCATGTTGGCCAAAGGCATGCTCCATCAGTGCTTCTGGAGCATCTACCAGATGTAACGGCCATGCTGCCACTTATTTTTCTAGTTGCTCCCTGTCATATGTCTTCAACGCCCTCCACAGAGCCAGACAAATCCCTACAGCGAAGCCATGTTATTTCTTCTCTGTTCCCTTTCATCCACGTGGACTTGGGGATGCTGCAGCTCCTGGTGCAGGTCTCGAGATGCTCTTTGCTTCCCCGGGGCCAACATTTGGCCTCTCAGTCACTGGCTGGAGCAAAGTTCACACTCCTCCAAAAGATTCCTGCAGGGTAACAACCATCTTTCTTTTTGCCCTGGCTGAATTACTTGCATCTCTGCAGTTTCTGCATTTTCCAGCACTCACAGTGCAGTTTCACTTGCCGTTTTTCAGATGTAATGCAGTAGTCAATAACCTCCTAACAGGATGGCAAGCAGTTCCTGAGAAAAGTCTCCTGTACCTGAGATGAAACACAGTTTTTTGACAGATCATTGCCACTCAGGTGTGTGAAGCAGCAGTCAAAGCAAACTCTATTTAAAAGCCAACTGAATGTTCATGAATAATACTTCTGGCTGTTCACTGTGTTCTCCTCTGAGACCTCTCTCACAGCACTTTTCAGCCAGAAGTCAAAGCATTTCTAATTTTTAACCTTGTTTGTTTCAAATCACTGTTGATACTCATTTTAATTTAATTAAGTTTTTTCTTTTGAACAAATGCAGTCCCTCAGTCCCAAAGGGCACAGCACTATGCGCAGACATTTGCAGGTAATCAGAACTGAACTTCATCTCTGTTCTGCTCATTTTCAAGCCTTTCAAAGATCAAAGGGTTATTTTTAACCGGGAGCTTTGTCATTATTAAAATGGCATTAATGACTAAAGATGGCTGTTTCCAAATGGTTGATTTTATATCATGGCTCTGTAATATCCTCATTGGAGGCAGTAGATGACTCAGACAGCAGATGACTCTCCAAGCGAAACTTCAGATTTAGCTAGATGGACAGGAGAAAGCGATCTGCCGCTGCAGCAGGTACCAATATCTGTGGGCAGGCATTGCTTGCTCTACCAAAACTTGCAGCCAGGAGCCGCTGAGTACAGCCAGGGAGGAATTACAACACTCTTTAAGCACACTCTCATCCCAAGTTCAGTTGGTAGCTAAGCAGCCAGCCACTGTTGTCCCAAAGGCAATAAGCTCACTATTGCTTTGCTTGTTTCCTTGTTTCTTTCAATGAAACTCAAAAAAAAAAATAAAAAAAATTAGGAAGGTGAAGGAGCATCTGTAACCACAGCTCTGCTCTGCTCACACCATCCCCCAGGACAGTTCTGAATGGTCAGGAGGAATTTTTCACAATGCCACGTCCTCCCCTCAGCTCCAAAAACAATCACTTATCGGTGTAGTTGCGTTCGCACCCACGTTCCTCCTGCAGTGCAACTGTCAGCTATTCACATCGCGTCCTGACGCTCAACGCGCAGGCAAGCTGACAGACTTTCCTGACGCCCTTCAGCACCACGAGCTTTGGACAGCGCATGAGAGCGCTGGTGCGGGAGCCACGCTGCTGAGCGCGGGCGGAAACGTTCCAGCTCTACTCAGACACTTCCCAAGCCAGTGCCCTAACAGGGACTCATTCCTTTGTCATACGTGGGTCTTGTCTGCCCTGACACATATCATCTATCCCTGTTGTCTGTATATGCGTCTGTTGCTCTTCCACTCGCATATTTATTCCCCCTTTCAAAGACCATCGAGGAACCAGGATGGAGTTCTGATAGGGAACTTGCTGCCATGCGTGACTGCACAGATTGTCTCGAGGTAGTGATCAAGCACATCAGTCTGGCTTTTTAATCTGGGTACAGTCATCCCTCCTCTTCTTTTAACAAAGCCACCTAGAAATCAGAAATTTTCAACTCAGGAACTCTCTTTCTTTTTATTTCCCCTAGACAGAAGCTGAAACTTTGCAGAAAGCGTTTTCTTCCCTCTTAACTGAATATTTATTAAATCTTGTGTCAGCTTTTTTTTCAGAAATCATGGGCTGAGATAAGAGGAAATAACAGCCTCTCTTTTCCAGCCCGTTCTTTTTTATGGTGCTGTGCACTGTGCGCATCCTGCAGGATGATGAATAAAATAAACAGATGTATCAGCTCCCTGCAAGCTGAGTATCGATCAAACGAAAGAGAAAATGAAACCTTCTGCTAAGATTTATTTGGGATAAACTACAGATTTTGGGAAAATAAGTACATTAAAGGTAGCGTTCATCCCTGTTGACTGTATGTGAGTACATGCAGGATACAAAGCTTTCTTGTATGAGCAGCATAGCCATGGATTTATTAAAGCCAATGTCCCATTAAGGATTACATGTCAGCCATTCAAAGAGGCAATAGAAACCTCCTCTATCTTGTCTCATGGCAAAAGAA
Organism: Alectoris magna; assembly: GCA_030625065.1. Lineage (NCBI taxonomy): Eukaryota > Metazoa > Chordata > Aves > Galliformes > Phasianidae > Alectoris > Alectoris magna. Next base: position 2,480,996 of record CM060565.1, on the reverse strand, counting down.
CAGGCTGAGGAGTATAAGGTTAGGCTCAGTTTACAGGATGCAAGGCCTCAGTCTGTGATGATGAAGTGAGAGGCTTAGCTGACTCATCCATATCAGCCAGTGCAATTCCCTCCTGGAAAGTGCCTGGGAGGCCATGTAATCCATCCTGCCCAAGGCATCGTGTCAGAACCATGAAAGAGCTTATGAAGCACCATGAGGAATTCTTTTTAAATTGTCAGGGAACTTTGTGCCCTAGTCAAACTTCCAGTATTTTATGGCCAACATTGCCTTTTTTACATGCAGCAGATGGGGAGTGCTCTGTAAACCAAGGCAGTCACGAAGACATGACAGATCTCAGCTGCTACAGCTATTAGTCTTTGTGGGAAGAGCTGCCATTTCCCCAACATCATCCTCAGCCCTTCAGAGATAGAGATGCAGATGAGATAACCACGTGGATTGAGCTGACTTTCCAACCAGTGTGGGCCAATGGCTCTGGGGCAGAAGAAGATCATCCTGCTCAATTTCTTTTGCTGCTGGAACCTGAGTAACTGAGAAAAACCTGTCACCCAACTGTCTTTACAGTAATGGGAGCAAAGAGAAGACCACCAAGGGTCCATGCTTTACTCAATCTGTATTTGATACCAATCCTAAGGAATCGCTCTTTAGAAAGGGATGTTCTCCTCTACCACCTGGAGAAGGATGCAGACAACCAGCTTAGACTTAATGCTCAGTCTCTGGATGCCTGCTGTGAGCTGAGAGGAATGACTCCCTTTGTGCCTATTCTTCGATGACTTCCATGCAAAAAATTAGATATTACAGCAAAAATCTTCCACTGACAAAATATTTAATGATTTTGCCCTCCTTCATTCAACCAAAGCACATTATGTAGGTTTCCAGCAAGCAAAACAGCAAAAATCTGGGGTTGGAAAATCACAGAACAGCTGAGGTAGGGGGCAATGACACTTCTGATGCGACAGTTTCTACAAGCCACCAAAGCAGCCTGTAAAGCAGAGCAGCAAACTTGCCAGCTCTTGGTGATAGACTGCTTTTCAAAAATAGCATAGTCTATTTTGATCAAAAGTTATTGGGCTCCGTGCAGGTAGCATTGCTAATGACAGATGCCCAGTGAATAGAGGATATCAAATTGGATGTTGACATGATGGATCGCTATCATGTTTTCTATTCCAGCCTGGGAGTACTTGTGTTGTTAAAGACGCATCTTCAGGATGCTGAGTTAATCAAAATCCCTACTTTTGCCTTGTTAGGACTCCTGCCTAGGCATTTCAAGAAAGACATACTGCCTGTGGGAGTGGGTTTAGCTTCAATGAAAGAGTTCGCGGATCCACAGATTTTTATCTGGATGAAAACCGAAGCAGATTAAGAGGCTGCATACGCACAGACTTGGTTATGGCCTACAAGCACCCCGTTAAAAATATGTACATAATAGAAAAATAATTAGCCTTGCGTTAAAAGTCATCCTGAAATCTAGCAATGGGGAACTGAGCACAACGGAATTCAAACCACAGAAATGATGTGCACTGTTAGCAGTGAGGTTAATCAAACACAGAAGATTAGTCCGTACCTAAAGGGGCCACTTTTCCTGCAGACCTGCTGCACCACAGCTCCAGATGCCAAAACCCCACCTGACCCCCAAGCCCTGCACAGACACCAGCCTGTCAAAGCATCCCCACCAAGGATCACAGGAGACCTGCTGCCTTTGGCAACAACACTGGGACACACTGCTGAACTCCATGGTCAGAACTCCCCAGAGGCACTGAAGCAAGAGGAATACTAGTTCAGCAACACTGAGCCAGATGAATTAGGTCCAGATCTGAACTTTCCAAGATTAGTTTCCAAAAATGAATGAAATCATTCATTCTAACCCAAAGTTAACACATATATGCAACACTCAGTATTCACAGCATATTTTATAACTCCCAAATTTATAAGCAACTCACAGGCTGAAAGAAATTACATTCTGAGTAGGACAAGGGGTCTCAAAACCGATTTTAAGCCTGCTGATGCACTTCAAAAATAAGACTTCAGAAATACTTGGTTTAACAAATTGCTCTGGGGGAAAAGACACAATGCCTTCCTAATTTTCCAAGGGATTTGACTTTGTTTGGCTACATTTCCCCTTTGTAAGCACTGCAAAACACGGGGTGTTTTGTGAGCCCATGTTTTGCTGTAATTCACAAAACACAGGTGTAAATTAATGATGATCTAATGAACTAGACAAGGGAGAGACGCTCTGCTAGTGAATCACCTGCTAATGCTGTCTGCAGCTAGAGAAGAAAACCTGTTTGTTTATGTGCCTCACATTTCATTCTGCACCGAGTGGTATAATTTAAGAGATTTTATTTCAACTGTTTGCTTATCTCTAATTACCATATGCTGGGGTTGTGTATTATTTCAGCAACAAGCCCTCTCAAACACCTAACCAGGAGCCATTTTGTCAGCAGGCTGTGGTACAGGCACACTGCGTGCTCTCCTGTAATCACAGAGCAGCACATTGGAGTTTTTTGAAGGAAAAAAAAAACCTCCTTCACATGCACCATCAGATGATAACACCCCACAGTTCGCTCCTCGTAGGGTCTCCAGCTTTAAGAAAGGAAACACAATGGGCACAAAAAGGAGGGTGAGTTCGGCAAGGCAGACCCTCGGGTACAAAGAAAATTCATAGAATCACAGAAAGGCTTGGGTTGGAAGGGACCTCAAAGATCATCCAGTTCCAACCCCTGCCGTGGGCTGGGTGCCCCCCAGTTCAGCTGCCCAGGGCCCATTAACACTCTCTGGCACCTCCAGGGATGGGGCACCCACAGCTCTGGGCAGTGCCTCACCACCCTCTGAGGAAAGAATCTCCGCTCTTTTTGTTTAAAGCCATTCCCACTCGTTCTATCTCTATCAGTGTGGGCAAAAAGTCGCTCTTCTCTTTGTAAGCTCCTTTAAGAACTGGAAGGCCGCCATGAGGTCTTCCTGGAGCCTTCTCCTCTCCAGCCTGAACACCCCCAGCTCTCAGCCTGTCTCCACAGGAGAGGTGCTCCAACCTCCGAGTACCTCCGAGTCTTCAGCCTCTCAGGCAAGGGGAGCCCCCTGTGCATGGGACGGGTATGCCAGAACAAGATAAGGAGTCTGAGCCTTGCACTGTAGTATCTGTTTTCTACTGCAGGTTTTAATCTGAGATAGATAAGAATCATTGTGCTCTTAGAAAGCTAGACAAGTGCTGCAGGCAGACACGGGCCAGAGGAGGAAAGGTAATTTGTTGCTGACCGCAACAACCCTAGGTCACTCAAGTTGAGTGGGTCTGATCTGCACAAGTTATTGTGCTTGCCAAATTAAGCCAGGAATATCCTGCACAAAATTAGAACAAAACCAAAAAAAAGTAGGGAAAAGGAAGCAAAGCATGGCAGAGGCACCTTCGAAAAGGGAACTGCCTTTTCTAAACATGATGGATTATCACAGAAAACATTCTCAAAGTAATCGCATGCTCACATCAAAACCAGAGTAGTGGGCATTGCAAAGCAGCACGCTGACAGGAGCAGAATGGATCAAATTCCAACTCTAAGACACAGCCAGACCAAGTTTGCTCGTTCAGCATACACAGATAACGTCAGCATCCAATACAGAATTGATTATTCTCATGGCAAATGCAGCAATCACCACTGCTTTGTTATGGATCAGCAGTGATGTCTTCACTTACCATGAGCTGCATCCTCCCGTGTACCAGCTGGGGTAAGGTAAGATTCAGCAGCATCTTATCTGATTTTCTTTCTGTAATAGTTTGAGTAACTTAAGCTGCTGCCACGCATAAAAACACGAAGAGACATCAAATTCCTCTCTGTGACCCCACTTCGTTTTAGTTTATTGCATGCTTACCCATGCAGAAATCCAAACTTGTTAGTGCTGCGATCCACTGCAGCTCATTCTGCTTTGCTCCTACTTTCAGCCAACGCACAACAATTTGGAAACGGGCAGTTATTTCCTCCAGCAGCCTTCTTCTCAGCTGGGAACTGAACAGCAGCACTTCACTTAAGACCCCACTTGCACAGCTGGAGTGAAATCAAAGAGCCGCTCCGCTTCCTTACATCTGCTGCCATCTCTCTCTCTGGTGGTGCCAGGTGTATTCATGAAAGCTGACCCTGTTGTAAGCAAACGCCACACGTTAAAAGTAAAGATGGTTTTGGAAGCTAGGAAACCTTCCACCACCCAGCTGCACCAAGAGTTCTTCTCAAGTCCCATTTCTTGATGTTCTCCTCCATTTCGAACAACGCAAGAACCACCACAAGGTGTGCTGAGGGTGGCAAAGTGGAGCTTCATTTCACAAGTGGCTGTCTGGGTCAGAGGAACATGGAACTGAACATGGCGTTTGAGAGTGGGGAAAAAAAGATCTACAATCAACCACAGCTCAGGGACTGGAACTACTTCCATTTATTTGTTTGTTATTAATGAGGGTTTGGAGAGGACTTCAATGCAGCGATTTCCTATACAATTCAGCTTTTTGCTTCCAGGCAGGTGGCAGCTGTCAGCCTATTCACAAGTACAGCACCTGTGGATATTTTCCTATCTTGAGCAACAAATAAAATATTTCTCCATTAGAAAGCAAATCCACCTGGGAAGAGCATCCAGTTCAGTCAGCTTTCAGGCCAGGCAGAGGGACCACCTATCTGAACTGCTTAATTGCGTACCTCAGATCATGCTCCACACTAGATATCAGCTGGGGCTGGGGAAACTACAGGAGGAATTAGGCTGACTTTAGGAGCCTGTATACTAATGTGATGAAGACAACATATACTTGGTGGGAAAACAACACTCAACGCATTAGTGAAAGTTCAAGACACAGAATTAGAGAGTGGTTTGGGTGGGAAGAAACCATACAGATCATTTAGCTCCAAACCATCTGCCAAGACATACAGCCAATGGCTAGGAAACATGTTCAGGGAGGTAAAGACTCCAAAGTTGGAGAAATCAAGCTGCTATTTCTCTCCTGGCCATCTCACACCCAGCCACACGTGTGCACTGCAGAGCACCATGCGGAGCTGTACGCTGAAGTCATTGGAACTAACCATGGGAGTGGGTCAGGGACACACTGCAGTGGAGGAGGTCAGGCCCCCCAGTTATTTGCAGAGCTGCTAACAAGGAGTCCTGCATGGCTGAATGTCCTGACAGTCAGAAACACACACGTTATTTCCTGAAAGTCCTCTGGTTCCCAATGTTTTCTACTCACCTTCTAAATTACAGCCAACACTGGCTTTTGTTTGCTGCTTCTTAGCCAAAAGCCCGGTCCTTTTAAGCTGATCAAAAACGAAGCAGAAAATCCCATGGAAGTGATTTGCAAAGAATAGTTGGGATTTTTTCATAAAGTACATCCAAATTTTCTCTGAAGTCCTACACAACAGATGGTGCCACTTTACCTGGGCAAGACTTTGTTTTGCTCCAAAAAAGAATGACGCAGGGAAGCGGAGAGCCTCACGGAGAGATCCCAGCAAGCACATCGCCCCTCCTCTGGCTGCTGTAATTCACTGTTTGTTCCCCGTGCACTCCAAACAGAGCCTGACAAGTTTGCCAAACACTCTGGGCAATGACTTGCAGACCGTGCTGTTTCCAGACCTCTTCTTTCACTGCTTCTGAGGCACAGCCAGCTGCCTTAGTACTGGAAATGAGTCCCACTCTTTTGCTGTATAACCTCAAATATTTCTGAGCAGCAAAAAAAAAATTACAGGCCTCAAACCACAGGTAAACAAATATTTCCAATTTGGAAAACACATCTTCAACATGCAGGTCACGCAGGGCTCAAAAGCCTCAGCAAGAACACCCAGTGGCTGTGGAAGCACTCACAAATAACAGGGGGGGGGAACAGCAGAACTTAATGCTATGCTTTTATTCCTGTAAACATTGCTGAATCTGTGTTTCCATTATTCATGCAGTATGAGGTGACCAATCCACTAATGCTACATTAAGTAGGACGCAGAGCAGGAATGTGCCCCTGCGCTTACTGGAGTGACTTAAATATTTCAGGAACATGATGCTTTCGTGAAGCATCAGACTGAGCCTGGCTAAGGCTGGCTTCCTCAAGGGCACGTATGGACACAGGGCACCCTCACAGCCACCCTTGGGAAGAGGACAGCTCGCTTGGCCCCCTGCGGAATTAATCCTGGAGATGTATGTGCGAACATTAAACTGCCTTACTCATTTATTATCCTTGATGAAAAATTATTTTAATAGCCCTCATTATCCTATTCATTTATAATTCGGGCATGATCAGGAGTGAATAAGTGCTAAGCTTACCAAAATAGAGCTCTGTACTTCCATCGTGCACGAAGGTAAGGAGTTGTCTCAGGAGCCTGACTCACTCGGACACTCCTCCCTTGCTCTCTTCTGTGAGAATTTCTGTATTTACAGAATATTTGACTCAAAAGCCAAAAGCCCCATCTGCAGTCCCACCAATCGCATGCACTCCAAGTTTCTCAGAATCATACAGAATCACAGAATGGTAGGGGTTGGAAGGGACCTCTAAAGATCATCGAGTCCAACCCCCCTGCCAAAGCAGGTTCCCTCAGGTCTGCATCTGCCTGGTTGGTTTCGTTGGTTTGGGTTCTTTTTCCTCCCCAAGGCAAGAAACAAACCAGGTTCAGATCTCTCCGTGCCTAACGACCTCTCCTTTCAGTTAAAAGTAAGTAATAACGACGATCATTCTTGGAGCTTTCATCTCCCATCGTAACCCATGGAAGAACGTAGCCCTGCAGGGAACAGAGCTGGGAAGACGAGGGGTCTTGTTTTGCTTAAACACCACCTGGCAATGAGTGGTGACATTTTTTTCCTGTATGTTTTTTGGTTTGAGTTTCCCACCACAAAATGCCACCCCGCTCCTGGGAAGATTTACAAGGGCAAAAAAAGAAAAAAGGCTTTCAACGTTCTCCAGAGAAGGACAAAACCAAAGCAACAAATGGCATTTTTCAAGGCAATTCTAATTGCAGGGTGTTATTCTCGCTCCCATAATGCAGAAGGAAATTTGGTGTGGAATCATTCACATAAAAGGCTGCAACTGAACCGAACAGTAGATACGCTCAGAGTCGGTTCTTTGCAAGAGCAAACAGCAAAGCGAACAAGCGAGCATCTTCAAGCCCATTATAATACCCATAATAACCCTTCCTATAACAGTGTTGTTACCTGTAGGATAACAAATGAAGTCTCAGCGCGGAAACGTTTGCCACTGGACCCAACATTTATCCCTAAGAGCAATCTCTGTTCCCGGATGGGTGATGGGTGCTGTTTGGACTTCTGAACCTCACAGCCGCTTGCCGTGTTTCCCACGGCCAAGAGATTGCTCAGCTCCAGTCGATGAGAGAGCATATGGAGAGACAAAAATAGAGAGCTCTAAAACTGGAAAATCACACAGAATACCAGGGGGAGACGGCAGGTTTCCATGATCCCATTTTAATTTTGCGTGTCTGACAACTTTCAGCGTGAGCCACATAAGAAAGTAAAAAAGCCAAGAAGTAGGGATGGGTCTCCAGCAGCCATGCAGGCAGATTGGTGTGATGTGAATAATACCGAGTGTGCCCTGACCCAAACTGAGCTTCTCCCATATACAAACGAATTTTGTTTTAGTCTCTAAGATTCCAATCTGCTGCTTCCCTTTGATACGGAATTCATTGCTAAAAACTTAAGGAATGCATTTATCTTTTCACAGTTTAATCCTTTGGGAGGCATAAAGCTGTCATAAAGACTGTGTGGGTTTTAAATGACACCTTAATGACTGTAGCAGAAGATAAGAATCAGTCCATTTCAAAAGACTTCCAACATTAAAAGGAAGATGGGGCTGAATTATTCAGCCTGCCTGCAGTGTTACTGGATAACTGATTGCAGGTTATCGAGTTTAAAAAATGCAGGTATTGCAATAATCATAATTAATCGCTGCACGGAACTTTAGTTTCAGCTCCTAGGGGCATTAAAACAGCTGATTCTGTCTAATTCTTGTTTGTTAGCGTGTTTTGGGGGCATTTCCTTTGAAATAACATCTACGAGTTGAGGGGACGTTAGCAGGATTCTTAAAGTGACTCAAGCTTTCCCTCCACACCTCCCATCTGCATTTGTATTTTCCAAGCTCCCACTCAGACGCTGCTGTGTCCCCACCTGCTACTCCGTGCTCTAAGCCTGGTTTCTTCACACAAAAACCACTTCTGCAAAAGGCCTGGAAATGGGGAAATGTCAGACCTCCACAAAGCACAATTAGAGCCTTCGTCTCCTGGAGACAAAATGCATTCTGTATAATTAATTTTGGAAGAGGACTGATGCCATTACTCTCTGTCCCACTCCGGACACTTTGTTCACGGGAGTGAAAGATGAGAGCTGTATTTGCACAGATATTTGATGACTCCTGTTTGGATATGGATCTCTCCGCAAAATAGCAGTTAAACACTGACTACTCATTTCACACGTCTGAACCCAGAATCATCAAAAAGAGGGGGGAAGGGAGAGGGAGCATCTCACCAGTCTTCCATACACAGTTGCAAACTACTGAGCTGGAGGTCAGTCAGACCCTCCTGTAGAGAGATGTTCCAAAGCCAAATGCAGACCATGATGGGGAAGCGGTGGAGCTATGGAGATGTGGCATTGACAGACATGGTCAGTGGGCACGGTGGGGTTGGACTTGAGGATCTCGGAGGTCTTTTCCAACCTGAATGATTCTATGATTCTACCACGTTTTTCCTCCCTGTGCAGATTGGTGCCGGCTGATCTCATTGACTCTGCACTGCCAGGTGAGCCAAACATACAGCACCACAGCAACCACAGCAAAATGCAGCCATGGATCAGCAAGTCCGCTGGCTGGGCTGCCCCAGCAGAGATGGACCATGCACATCAGTTACAGTGATTCATTAACTGATGCCTTACCCTATAACCTGGCCATGCTGTGGCGATGGCAGCAGGCAGTGCAAGCCAGGAGCTTCCACCCAGCCTGCTTCCTTGCTGCAAAACCAGTGATGGGACACATCCAGACATACCACCCAAATGGCAGCTGACTCCAGCACCAGCTCCTCTAGGCAGAAATTACCTCGCTATTTATTAACTTCTCTTTGGCTGCAGATATCTCCAGCAATCAGAAGGTTATCTGAGTTACTCCAAACATCAGATGTTGTTTGGCATTTGCTGCTGCACTGCCATCTGTGTAGCTTTCTACCTGTGATATGCTGGCACTCAGCTGCTTCTGTAAGGATCCAGAACCACCTCAGGGCTTGCACTGCATTAGATGTAGATTTTGGTGACACCTCAGCACCAGTCTCACACCGCCCAGCTTGCTAAGAGTTACCAAGAAAGTGTATTTAATTCTCATTAAGAACAGACACGATGCGCCATCTAATGAGTATGGAAAAGAATTCTGGGTAGGACTTTGCCCTAAGTGGTCCCTTTTTCCTGGTTAGAAGCCCACAGAGAAATAGTTGTAATCATCACAACCTTCAGATCAGATTTAGGGATTAATTCAAGCTTTTAGTTTCTTATACTGACAGGAACGCATGATGTTGTGTCTCCCTTCCACTACAAATTAGAAGCTGGAAGAAAATAGCAAATAAAATATAGAAGACTGATAGAAAATAGTCCTTGTGCTGTTCCACCAGGTATGAATAGTATAGATGCATTTCCTTCTCATTACAAATACAGTGAGACATTCATTCAGAGACTAAGAGACCCATCCAGCACTTTTTGCATTGCTGACACCCAGCTAAGCATCTTAAATGCACAGGACCCAAAAAGCCATCTACAAATCCTCTTTCAAGTAAGTTCCACATGAAAGGTAACTGTGCACAAAAAGACTTGCATACAGTCTGTGTAGACAGAAGCACTGAAGAAGGTAGAAAAGTGAACTGATGTAGAAAAAACCCTGCATTTCAGACAATTTTATACCCACAACGCTTCCACCCATGCATGGGATTTAGGAGATGTTTCCCTTCACTTACAGTTCTTTGTTACATTTAAGTCCAACTAATGAAAGCTTTCTGGAATATTCCGCTCTTACCTTAGGTAAGGCTTCAAGTGCCAACAAAGATGACGTTGCTGCCCATAAGAGAAAACTAAATACAGTTTCTGAAGCAACTTTTATTATGTGAGTTCCTTAATTATTCTTTTTATGCTGTATGTATTAGAAAGCGTGTACACACAACGACTAGATCTTCAAATAACTGCTTTTTATAATATTAATACAATTCTTCCGTGCCAAACAGTAAATGTAAGCTGCAAAAAAAATATGACAATTTGGTCAAGAACCAGTCCACAAAGATGAGCATACTAATTACATCAGTGTCTCCTACAAGGCAACAGTTTAAACTAAACACGATCAAAACCCAACACTTCAGACCCCACAAGGGGTCAGCAGAAACAGAAGGAAGGGTTACTTCAGCCACTGGGAGAACCATGAAGCAAGCCTTCTCCATCCCATCCCAAATGGGAAATCTGAAACTATCTGAAGGAGCTGAGCAGCTTGAAAAACAAACAAGAAAGCCTCTGCGTGACCATTCTACATCTGCACAACTTCTGGAACAGTGAGGATAGGGAAACATCCCCCCAAGAAAGGCTTACTCCTTCCTGCTCTTGTTTTCTTACAGTAGCGTAAACCTGAACTTCAGGAGGCAACCCACCGGAGACACGCATAGCAGCTATCTGATACATCATCCAAACAGAAAAGATGGCTTAGTACAGCACAGCAAGGTCATTTGATGGCAGTACTCATTATTAATGCGAGTAGTCATTTAAGTGATTTAAGTGAAAAATTAATACTAAACTGGGAAATCAGTTATCTGGCTGTACTGCAGCTACTTCCTCACCAGCCTTGGAAAGACAAGAGACACTTCTCCAGCAGTCATTAAAAAGAAAGGACGACGACTTCTTTATTGGCTCTTAAGTTACGAACTCTTTAAGATTTAATTACATTTCAAAAGAGTGCTGCAAGACCTCAAAGTGGGAGGGCTCTTTGGACTTCTTTAAAACAGGATTTGGACGCCTAAGAAATTCTGATGAAATTAACTCAGCATCCCAGAAAATGAAATAAATAGCTCGAATGCTAACTTTAAGGATGTTCCAAGAAATCCCTGCCAAAAAGAAAGAAAGAAAGAAAGAAAGAAATAGGGGCAATTAGAAATGTGCTGCGTTTGGATTAAAAGGACTTTCTGCTCCAGGTAGCTGAGAGGCTGGCAAGATAAATTCACAGAGATGTTGAGCAGGAAAAAAAAAAAGGATGACAGCAGCTAATTTCAAGCGTATCCAAGCATGGCAGCCTGGTGATTTTCTTCCTTTCAAGAAGTGAGGGAGAGAACAGACGATATAATGCACCTGATCTGAGCAAACACACTTCCCTCCATTCTCAAGTTTCAGCTTTTATCACAGTTCACCCACATCGCTTACACAAGCAAGCAACAATTAGGCCAGCAGCGAGCAAACAGCAACACGGCATCAAGGGGATAAAACTCTTCAAGTTCCTCCACCCTTACAGCTGCAGAGTGATGAAGCTGTCAAATCTCACCCAAATAGACTTGTATACGTCCCTAGGATCATTTTAATGGGCTGCTGAAGTCCAAGCAGGCAACACTTCCAACTGCTGGGCAAGTTATTTCAGAAACTACTTCATGATCCCCTAGAAAACTATCAAAGGATTCAAAAGAAGCTCCAACACTGCAAGATGGAAATTGACTTTTTACATGGTCTGGTAGTGATAGGACAAGGGGGAACAGTTTTAAACTGAAAGAGGAGAGATTTAATTTAGACGTTAGGGGGAAATTCTTTACTTAGGGGGCAGTAATGCCTTGGCATTTCCTCTGAGCTGTGGGTGCCCCAGGGTGCCCCATCCCCAGAGGTTCCCGAGGGCATGGATGGGGCCCTGGGCAGTCAGAGCTGGTGGGGGAGCACCCAGCCCACAGCAGGGGTTGGGCTGGGGAGCTTTGAGATCCCTTCCAACTAATCTATTCCGTGACTCTATGACAGCACTAGAACGCTGTCTATATAGAACTAGACTATGACGCTTGCTGGCTCTGCTCTTCATGGCAAAAAGCAGCCACAGTTGCTCCTGGAAGCACTCTGGCCACCCAAGGCCTGCCAGCAGCTTGGGGTAGACCATGGCTCCCAAATACCTTCCAGAGAAGCTTCCAGATAACAACACAATGTTCCAGTGATACAGAATGTCCTGCTCGAGAAAACAAGGGAACCAGCTTTGGGAAACAGAGGGCGAAGAGGGGATTTCTTTCAGCTTTAGCATTCTTGATAGCCATTGATTTGCCTGCTTCAAGACAACTTGTGTGTCCTCTGGTAAGTAACTGGCTTAAATGTTCCCCTCGGTTTCAGGAAGCTTTAGAGAAGATTACCTGCCACCAAACAGGATCCTCCAGCTCTTAAAATGGAAACCTTTTCTCCTCTGTAAATTGGTTTTATCTTCAGCAATGTTTCACTAAGACAGGATTCACCGAGAACTTAGGGGAAAAGATGCCCCAAAGACAGACCTCCACTTAAAAAGCATAATCTCTCTTAAAGTTGTGCTTAGAGACTCTTAGAGAAGGAGCTGCAGACTGAAACAAACACTGCTTAATTCCTACCCGTTGCTACTAACACTCTTTCTTTTCCTTACTGAGAACACAGAGTTCACAGTCTTCGAGTTGGATTTTCATCCACACACCCCCAAGCAACATGAGTGACTGCAACAGCAGCTCACAGCTCTGAACGAGCTCCAGATCACTGCTGTTTGCAGCTGGCTGCTGCTTGCTCATTCACTTCCTGATGGCTTTCAGTAGGCAAAGATCACACAGAGCGTGTCCCTCCACAACTCAAATCTTCCCTGGCAACTTCAATGTGTTTTCTGTAAATTAATCATACAAAGTTACAATGGCCAAAAGCACACATGAGCATGATTTCTATTTAAAAAAGCTTGGCAGGGACTTTATGAGCAATGGTTACAGTCCCGAGGTGCACATACCCTGTGTTTGGTCCCAGATAGCCACTACAACAAAAAGGCCACTAAATAAGATTGCAAGGATATTTTTTCCTGTATACACTTCCAAATGCAGCGGCAGGGATCCGGTCAATCAGCTGTTCCTCCCTCTGATTCAGCAGCTTACTCAATCTGTGAAACAAGAGTCCTTCTGATATGAGGGGTCGTCTGAAACCAAAATACAAAGTTAGGGGAAGGGATCTTATAAAAAAAAAAAAAAAATACACAACCACTAAGACTTCAAATGCAGCAGTTGGCTCAAGAATTCAGGTCTGTAGTGTTTTCCATTGCTGGGAGGTTAGGACGGTCCTGCCTGCTGACTTGGAAATTTGGAGGCACAGAGGAGAGAGTTTTGGGACAGGTCTCACTCTCCTTTTGTTTTATGAGGAGGGAGCTCCACTTGCATCAGATGCAGATGGACCAATCAGCCCAAGGTAGCGGCTCTCTTCTGATGGCGCCTCCAAGACAAGGCTGAGGACAAGGCGAATGTGGGTGCAGCTGCCAACACAACCATTCCTGGCGCTGAAGTGGGGTCTGAAGATGAAGTCAGTCATCCTTGGAGGACTTCTCTGGGATCTGACCACCAAATGCAACGCTGCATAGTTCAGTTTGCTCTGCACGCGGGCAGACACTTCCTGGTGAAGCAATCATGAAGTATCTAACATCATATTCCAATTTTCAGAGGAATTCCTCCAGTGTCTGAAAGTAAATACCCTTCCCCTTTGAAGTGTGTCCTATTTTTTATTGGCATGCGTAGTGCCTGCATTCACAGTTTCCCCTCGTCTGAAAGTTTAACAGCTCACCCGAATGCAAGATAAAAGGTTTGGAAATTCAGAAATCACTTTACAAAATGGTTCCTTTTATTCTGTAGTAAGGTTAGGGAATGGGAAGCTTTTGAACTAGTTGAGACCTTAAAAGCAGCACAGACAAACAAGGAGAAAGCCTGGACACTTTGCAGGGGTTCTTCCAACAGAAAACCTGGCTTCTAGCAATTTTCTTTGAGGTTTGTCATCTCTACAGCAACACAAGATGCTGCAAGTTTCAGGGACAGCAGCCTCAGACAGAGCCCATCCACATGGGTACGGCATGCAGCCCTGGGCAGAAGCACAGAGCAGCCTTTTAACCTTGTCTGGACCATCACTGCCTTTGGTCCAGCAGGGCCCAAGGGAACCTTACATCTGCTTTTGCCCATCACCCCCAAGCAGAGCCTTTGGATCATGCATTGCAAGAGCAAACAGCAGCTGAGCCTTAACAAACCTGGAAAGCACCATTCATCTTCCTGCCCACAGTCTGAGGGATTACGCTGGAAAAGGCAAGAACAGACCCTGAGAGATCACATCCACAGTGCTGCAGGCGGCACAGAAAAGGGCATTTCAGCAGCTGGCAGGGCAGCACTGAGTGGGATCGTCAAGGGAGGATTTTAATCTCCGCTTGAAATGCCATGGGGGCATTTCATCTGTTCTCCAACAAGCTAACTAGGGATGTTTGCAACAGGAGCAACGAAAAGGCTGCTGACAGGAGCCAGGTGAGTGGGGAAAGAAGGAGGAACAGCAAGCACAGACCACATCCACCATGACACCCCTGGACTGAGCAGGGCTGCTCTGTTTCCCTTACAACCAACTAAGTCACACGTCACGTGCATGAGCACAGCCACAACAGCAGATGAACACAAAGCTAACCAGAAATGTCCAATTTTCCTCCTGAAAACAATAAACCTGTTCCTTCAACAAGGAAAACATTCTCTCCAAATCTGACACTGTCACATTTTTTCAGCACCATGCTTAGGGAAACGGCTTTATGTTCCTGGTGGCAGTAACCCTGCCCACCAATAAGTACATAGAGCTACAGTATTGTGTGTTAACGTTAAAGGGATGCTGTGGACTCTACCTTCCTCACAAACATGTTGTTATAGGTTCTGCTGGATAATTTTTTTTTCCTAAGCTTCAATCACTGAAACCATATGTATTTTGTAGGCATGTGAATTACTTTCGCAAGGAGGTGCCCATGTGGTTACAGTGCATCTGGAGCAAGAGATATGCAGAGCAGTTCCACATACCGAGTTTGGGTTGTAGGAGAAGAGCGCCTCGGTATAACCTACAGATATTGAAAAATACTTTTGCTGTCTAATTCAAAGTCCAGGCAGCTGTTGCCATGTCTTTGAGGGCTCTTTGGCTCTTGGCTCACTGTTTGGGTATTCGAATCTGTTCTCAAAGAACACTACCGAGGCAGCCCCTAGGCCAGATTCTGCTGTATCCGAGCAGAGCCCTTCAAGGGAAGCATAGGTCCAGCACTAAGGAGAGCAGAGAAAAGGTTTCCTGCTCTTGAGGGGCTGGGGCTCTGCTTCTAGCTCCTTAATCTGGTCACAGGATGGGTTCATGACACCAGGAAAAAACAATATCAGGAAGAGGGCGTAAGGGTGAGGCAGAGCTCTCCAGCCATCTCCTCCAGGATAGCTGTGTCTGTTCTTGTACAGCAAACCAGGATTTCTGCTCCTCTGCCAAGGGCAAGGTGATCAGAAGGAAAAACTACAAGGAGGGTCACAGGCTCTTCACCTCTGTGCCCGCGTCAGCACCAACCCCACAGTTCACATGCTGCTTCTCAGCAGTGGGAAGAGATGGCCAAGCGCTGCCTATACGTGTGAGAAGTTCCTCCAGGAGCCATCACATTCCTCCTTCTGCAAGGAGATGCCAGCTTGCAGTGGGACAACTCCTCAACATTCAAATACCTCGAGCAAGACCGCTTCAACAATCCACCCCAAGAAACAGTGAAACACACACAAATGTGACTTCATATGACTTAAAAAAAAAAAAAGGGTCACTACCAAGCTCAGTGCTGAAGCACTGGCAGATGTTTTGCTGGACAGTGCTCAGCTTGTTGCCCAACAATGCTCCATGGATCACACAATATACTGACTGCTGGGATAAAAGAATGCTGATCCTATTTCAAATGAAAACGAAACCATTTTCAGCATCCTCTAAATACTTTGTTGTGCTTCTTTTGCATTTGTTTGTCATTGTTGTTGGTTTTTGTTGTTCATTTGTTTGTTTTCCCTCTCAAGCATAGCAAAACCGCTGAAAGTCCGAAAGGGATGAAGTTTGAGCAGTGCTATATGGAGTGTCAGAGGTAGTGATCCATCAGGCTGCACCACGACACGCAGGGCTTTCTGTCACTGCTGTGTCTTTGCTGCCCTGTCAGCACTCCTCAGTGCCAGGGGATGCTGCGAGAGTTGGCTCCCAGGGGCATTCACCAGTGTTCATCTCAAACACACTGCCCAGTGAAATGCATGCTCTAGGGGGAGCTGGGAAGTCCCTACACTTCGTTTAAACAAAGGATGTCAGAGGTGCCAATGAGAAAAAGAGTAGGAAGACGAAGCACAGAGGTAAATATTCCAGATTAATTGGTGAGAAAAGAAATAATCCCTCCCTCAGACTTAAAAAGTAGTAATTTACTGATTTGGGGAGGACTAAGAAAGGGTCAATGATTCCAGAGAATTGGGTTTTCCTCCCAGTTTTACCATGTGCTTTTTTGAGGAATCAAGTTCGGAGGAATGACATGCGAAACTGCAGGAACCACTGTTTGGAAGTGAGCTGCTACAAAGAGCAACCTCACCACAATGCTGGGAGCCAGTGTTCTTTCAGGTCTGAATCCTAAGGTCCAAAGCCAGGTGGGCCCATGAAAAAGCTGAAACCTAGGAAGTGAGCACGAGAAGGAAAGAGGAGAAAAAAGCGATCCGGGTTCCAGCTCTACGGCATCCACCTGTTAATTATTGTGTTATAATGATACAAGCATTCCACAGTCACAGCTGACTTGTTCTCCCATCATCCCAAGTAAGAATCGAACCAGAAAATCGGAATGAGACAATAAGGTAAAGTTATATCTCAGTAATACACTCCTTAAGTTCCTAACATTTAAATATTTTTTTCCACTGGCGAGCAGGAAAGAAGTTGAAGGACCAGGCAGAGCACTTGGTTCTAGCCCTCTGCCAAGCTCCAGCAGTATTTATGAGCAATCCCAGCCACTATTATGCCATTTTCTCCACCTTCGTTGGGTTCTTTCTGGGATCCCTATCTCGCTGTCTACAAACATCAGAATAGACTCTCATTTTCCTTCCCCTTTGTTCATTAAAAAGCAATTTCTGCACCACAGTGAACACGCGGGGTACAGCAGCCCTTTGTTCCCAGCACTGGGGAACCACCTGAGCCCATTACCAGGAGCAGAAGGCACAGCTTCCTCCCAACACACCTGCACAAGGAGTGACTCCACTCCTGTTCAGGGAAGGGAAAATACATGTGAAAGGGAACGATGCAGATACTGCACCAAGAGACACACATGCATGTGGGCAAGGACAGCACCTGAGAGCTCCTTCTAGGAGAGAAGTCCCAAGAGGAGCAGAAGCAATATCATCCCATTGTGACTTACAGTCTTGCAAAGACCATTTATCAGCCTTTCCAACAATTCCCAGGGCCATTTCCAAAAAGCCACCTATATGCACCCACCCTGCTTTGGGGAGTTAAAGCAGTTCAGTAACACAGCCAACTTGACACGGTCAGAATCAATGCCAAAGAACTGTTATGGGTGTATTGCACTGCAAGAGCAGCGATGGTCCTGGGCAACAGGCTGGAAGCTGCAGCCAGTCCTTCAGCACCCAACGTCTGCCACGGTGCTCTTACGAGCTGAAAATTGTTCATGGAAATATGCAAAAAGTGCAAGTAATATGCAGCAGTTTACTGAACAGTGATAAAGAAAATGGGACCTTAAAGGGTTTCATCCCCGTTTTATCACAGGCCATAGTAATCTAGAGAGAAGGAGTATGAAATAAATTACCAAATGTTGCTGGAGTGCTAAATGGCACATTACACTGCTATTTCAACTCGCAAAGCCTTCTTTTTACAGAGTTTTTCACATCCTATCAAAGGATTATACCACAAATCAACATCTAAGATAACTGTAATCTTCCTATTTACTGTGCGTTTACGCAGACATATGTGGACACTTCCACGCCACCCCCAATACTGTCAGCAGATGCACCTGTTGAACAGAATTGCAACAGTGCTTTCCCAAATGCCGTGCAATGAAAGCTTTAGTGTTCTTTGATTACTCGTGAAAGACTACGACGTTTTGAAATATGAAAAGGAGCAATACATTTTTCATAGAAATTCATCATGAGTTCTGCTTGATAGCTGTTAACATGGCCAATATGGCCCTTATTTGATTCGGCAGCCCTCTTCTAAGCTGTAAAAACCACCATGCGCAACAGCAAATGTGCGAATACGAAGGTGCCACGTAAAGTACAGCAAAACCAACCATCTTCTCACTGCTCACAGCAAGCACAGCCTCTCAGCGTCAATGGACAGGCTCTCGCCTACCACCCATGCACAGGGCTGGCCCTTACAGATCTGCTTATTTACCATAGATTAATGCAAACTCAGAATGCGAACCACCTCTACAGGCCCACAGCTCTTCCTTCCCCTCACACTGCATGTACACAGTCAGGATGCCATCTCAAGGGGCTCTATGATCAGAGAGGTTCGACTTTTGCCCAACCTGTGCAATGGGGGGGGAGTTCTTTTATCGTCATCTTTCTGCCTCCTTGAGGAATTAAATGCTCCCTACTGAAAATTACAAGGAAGATGCACCCATAGATTCTCCTTCTCCTGCCTCAGGTACTTACACTGCAACCGAACACAATAAAGACCTACTACCAGAGACCAATATAGGAAAAAAACAACTGTGACCAGATGGACTTCTGCAGCTTTACAGATGAGTCAGGATGTGCTCCATATAATGACAAATGGGCAGAGCAGCCAAGTAATGACTTCTTTGTGACTAGAATTCAAATGCTGGTTCTTTGAGGCTATTTCTGTTCTTAGTTGGATGATTCCTTCAATAATGAGGGGGAAAAAAAACCCCCCGAACAACACAGATCTATGTAAAAAATGAAACAACAAACAGAAGCAGAAAGGGAAGAGGCATGCAGATGGACAGGAACAAAATGCACTGCTTCTCTGGGTTTCTTATACAGCTTGACACATGGAGCATGCATCACACACCAGTGCCAGGAATCATAAAGCCTGCTTGAAAGGGAAGGGGGAAGCACATGTAACTTCACAGGGAGCCACTTGTGGCTGAAACGGAGTCGGGTCTGCATTCTCCCACTGGCTGCTAAAAGTGCAGGGCTCTAGTACTATATTTACATACAGGTTTCTTAAGGGAAATATATATATATATATATTCACTGGTAGATTTCCTACTAATCTAAATACGGCCCTAAAAAAAGCTCTGGCGAGGCAGCCAGGCAATTTTAGTATTTTATTATCTGGTTTGGGCACACAATTGCTTTTTTGCACACAGGGATGTAGGAGTGTAAATCTGCCACTTGGAGAAACGCAGAGCTTGATGTCTTATTTAAAACTACTGTATTATTAAGCAAAGAGGTTACTTCTCTGCAGCTTTTCACAAGTCTCTTAAAATGTTTCTGCAGACAAAGATGTTTCCTGTATGTGCTTAGTTGTTCAAACTGGTGCTAGTTGAAGTCAATGGGAATTAACCCCTGGTTTTACATCGCACCGCAACCACCAGGCAACGTCAACTCAATACCAAAGTCCCAAACCTATCTAAACCAAATGAAAGGCTGAGCTCTCACTGCCTATCTGAGCAAAACTAAACAGACAAGTCAACACATCAACAAAGGAAAACTTTTCCCCGGTGCTTCCATGGGAAGAAATTCAATAGCAGTTCAACTTGCCGCCCAACTACAGTAATACAGCATGGGTAAGATAAAACAGGATTGGATTCTAACAAGTTGGAGTTGAGAGCCCAAACAAGTTCTTATGCTTTCTGTCATCACTTGACTCCAAATAATAATCCTTGTGTGAAATTTAATGATTTTTTTTTCCTTAAAGATTAGTCCACTGAAAACACGGCAGTGCTGATTACAGATAAAATACAATGTGAGCAAATTCTGCTTTTTTTCCCTGCCAGCAGCTTGACTTGGGTTTGATGGACAGCATCCAGGATCTCACACACACAGAATGGCCCGGGTTGGAAGGGACCTCAAGGATCACGAAGCTCCGACCCCACACCACAGGCAGGGCCACCAACCTCCACATTTCATACCAGCCCAGGCTGCCCAGGGCCCCATCCAACCTGGCCTTCAACACCTCCAGGGATGGACGGGGCATCCACAGCCTCTCTGGGCAGCTGTTCCAGCACCTCACCACTCTCACAGTAAAGAACTTCCCCCTGGCATCCAACCTAAACCTTCCCTCCTTCAACTTCAAACCATTTCCCCTTGTCCTGCTGTTATCTACCCTCTCAAAGAGTTGACTCCCCTCCTGTTTGTGGGCTCCCTTTAGGTACTGAAAGGCTGCAATGAGGTCACCCCACAGCCTTCTCCTCTCCAGGCTAAAAGTGTATGAGCTCTAATCATTCCACACTGCACAATCAAAAGAGCTGGATCAATCCTAACAAGGCCAAGTCCACTTGGGACAGACCAGAAGCACGTACAAAATCTAGAAGAAGCCTGGGAAGAAACAAAGCAGTTCTAGTGGAGTCGACCAACCTCCTTTCAGCACAACGCATGGCTCAGATATCTCCACTGAGCTGGCCCTAGAAATCCAGTATTTTGCCTAAAAAAAAAGAAAAAAAAAAAAAAGGAGAAAAGCAGCTGGCAAACTATAAAGCATTGGCCTTACCTTCATTAGCTAATACACAGCAAACAACCACTGAGTCCTTGGCAGTAGGGAGAGCAAAACTCATCTCCACTCTCTCCAGCCATCGGGAAGTTTGACGCCTGGGCTGAGCCTGTCACGTCAGCTCTCCTGAAAGCAGATGATGAGGGAGAGGTGAAATGAATCACTGCCTGCAGGCACCTGGCGAGGACTTATTTTGGGAGAGTGTGAGTCACTGGCTGTACCTCCAGGGAGAGCCTTAGAGGAGACCGAGCGCTTGCCGCCCATCGCTGATGTCAGCCAGGACGAATGACATCCACAGGGCCAGGAATAGCTTGTGGATATTGACGCAACGAGCGCGGGCTGGTGCATGGCGCTGCACAACAGCCTCACGCTGGCTTTCTGGTAGAGCTGCAAGCATGAAGCCAGGTTGTTACCACCCAAGAATATGTGGAAAATGGAGTTGTGATGAGAGAAGAGCTGCTGCACTTGGTGCAGCCATTAGAGTGGGGCCAGCAGCAGAACATTAATGGTGCTCCCAGCAAAGGCAACGACATGGGGAAAAGCGGAGATCTTTCCACCCGCAATTAGTCATCATCCCCATCTGCAGCCACCAGTGAGGAGCTTCCCAGGCTGGGCTGGCTGAGGACTGCTTTAAACCAGGCACTGAGTAATCACAACAGCAGCAAGGAATTACCCATCCCTTCTTACCTTCTCCTGCTGCAGCCACGCTTGCTCCTCTTCTCCAGCTTGTCGTGGTGACAAAAAAAACCTTCACAATCTTTTCACTACTGTTTAAGTTGAAACAGCAAACCCGTTCTAAAATAGACACAAACCATTCATGACAGAAAACAGAAAGAAAATCCATGGTTCAAGTTTTTACTTTCAAATCCCTGATCTGGTGACAAAACAAATGGAAACGTAGCAGCATTCCCTTCGCACAACCTTGGAGAAATGGATCTCCCTTCTCTTCCAGGATTGGAACACCCTTACTGCCATTGCAACCCTCTCCTTTGCAATGCAACCTATGCCTCACCAGCGAATCCCTTCTGATGTTGCTACATTCTCAGCAGTGCAAGGAGGCAGCAGCAGCTAATGTTTTAGCAGTCATTTTGCAGGCTCTTTCATTAAGCGCTTCTGTTGATGCTGCAAGAAGTAATCACACACTATTACCAGGCCCAGTCACAACATGCAGCCACACACTTCTTTTTCCATCAACAAACTGATTTCATAGCAACAACAACATCTGCTCTTCAGTCTTTCAAACACAGGGACAATTACCATATCATTTCTCGGCTTGTGACAGAGAAGAGGCAGAGGGGCCAGCCAGGCTGGGGACAATAGCACATGGGAAAGGTGCCCATATGGCTCTTACCATCAAGAGAGGCGCCACCTCCTTCCACAGAGGGATACAGAATCCTTCATGCCTCATTCCCAAGCAGTTGCATTCAGGCACAAGGAGCAGCACGGTGCTCGCAGGACCTGGATTCACCCCAACCACAGTCAGCAGGCAGACAAGCACACTGCGTGGCACTGCTGCCTGCACCCAGGTCCCATAAACCAGGAAGTTCTCAATGGCCTTGAAGTCACATTGCATTCAACAAAATAAAATATGCTGGTTTGCTTCACAGCCCTGCAAGCTCAAACTGCTTTTTATACATAATAACCTACCCATGCCTCAGAAATCAGTGGGCTCGAAGCTCCCGCTGCGCAGAGGTTGAAGACGAGGCCCAAGCAGATCACTGCAGCTCGGTGAGCTGCCACCCACCATCACCACCAGGGCTGCTGAAGAACCACCGAGACATGGCAGTGAGGGACACGGTGAGGATGTGTAGGGGATGATGATGTTGGTTGGAGATCTTTCCCAACCTTAATGATTCAACGGTTCTAAAGCCACCCACACGCATCGCCTCAGGTGACAAAGCCAGGGAACCTCACACCATGCAATCCTGCTCATTGTGGCTTGCACAGGTGGCACTGCCATTCCCCACTGCAAACTGAGCACATTTACACATAGGCAGCAAGTGAGGCTCTGCTGACATACGATGACTTGTTCAACTGCAGCTTAACAGCATGTCTGTCTGCTCCCACATAGGGCTGCAATAGCTGTGTGCTGCCTGTTCTACACATTCATGTTTGCAGATGCTTGTTAGCGCAGCAGGGAAGAGAAGCTGGAGCATTTGCTTTCTTTTTCAGTCCCCAGAGCAGTCAGGGCTGCTGAAACCTTAGAAAAGCTTCACAAAGCCCCAGTTAATGATTTTCACTTCAATCACAAAGGACCACCAGAAAGGTACTCAAGCAAAAAGCCTTTATGATTACACATAATCTAATACAAATGGAGACTCCAGTTTTGCTTTGAAAGGCACTTCTCTGTTAGACGGCCCAAAAAAGCATGGGTTTGCTTGCATAGCCCATGTTGCAGCACATCTTCACGTTGCAGAACTTATTAAAGTATCAAGTCAAAAAAAGAAGGAGGAAAAAAAAAAAAGCAAGAGAAGGAAAGGCAAAGAGCCAGAAATACCCGTGCTTATTGCACCACCACCTCCCATCCTTTCATGCCCATCACAGCTAACCCAGCCACCAGCCTTGCCTCGAGCCTACCAAGCCTCTCATAGTAACACACGGGATTTAACACATGACTGCAGAGAAATCCCCCTTCCCTCCAAGGAGCAAAGTTTCACTCTTCCTACCTCCGAGCATTTCCTTACTCTACCAAGACAGCTGCAGGCTGCACAGACCCACCCACCTCATTAATTAAGTATCCAAGATAATTATGTCCCCGTAGCTTCCTCCTGCGTAATCTACTCCCAACAGTATCTTTTAGAAAAGCACTGAATTTTCATGATCAAATCACTCTTTTATTCTTTATTTTTCTTACGCTTCCTCTCTCAGACAAAAAGAGAGAAAGCGAAGGAAAAGTTCTTCACAGACTGAACTCCATCTCTAATCCCCTCCCATCCCCTTGAACACCCCCCCAGGTGCTGTCAGGCTCCAAGTCTTTACCTCTTCTGAGCTGAAATTTCTCCTAATGCTTCCATGCCTCCAGATTTGCCCATTCCTGCCATTTTGCAATTCCAACCATACCAGAGCAGCAGCCTGGG
The DNA here is from genome assembly GCA_030625065.1 of Alectoris magna. NCBI lineage: Eukaryota > Metazoa > Chordata > Aves > Galliformes > Phasianidae > Alectoris > Alectoris magna. The sequence goes on along the minus strand of CM060565.1, from coordinate 2,457,279 downwards.
GAAGCCTCAAACATCAGTGAGATGCTTGTAGATCAGCTTAAGTGACCCTGCAAACACCCTGCAGAGTCGTTTCTCGTGCAGAGTGACGTAGGCCCCATCAGGAGGAAGCACAGTGCAAGGGATGCCAGGGCTTACAGCTTCCCTTCTTTCTATGCAATATCTTCCCCTCCTGCCACGTTAACTGTGCCTCAAACTTTGTCTCCTCTCAACAACCTTCAAGTTTTAACAAAGACAAGAATTTTCTCAGTCATTATTTTCTCTTCCTGGTTCCTCAGGGTTTTCCCCCTAGAGCTCCCCATTAAGCTAAATTCACGCATTCATGCAGTAAACAATCTGCTAACCAGGTCACTGTGCGTTATTCCTTAATTATTCCACAGCTCTGCTGCAGTCAGATTGATTCACTTTTCCTCCTATTATCCATATCCCCTACCCCCCTTCTTAAGCAAGAAAGGAAAATCTCCCACGCTGCTGGTCCCTAGTTAACCACTCCTGCCCCACTGCTGTTTCGGGCCAGAGCAAAGCCTGCATGACCCTGCCTTGTAGGAGCAGAGAAGCAGGCTCTCACTCTTGCCCTCCATTTGGTGCCCCTTTCCAGCCCCAAATGGGAAGTCAAACCACTCCATCCTCACAGATGGTCTCCCAGTGGTCCATCAGGTTGGGCAGCCACCTATTTGCTGCCTAATGGAAGAACCCTCAGCTCCTCACGTGCCAGGATGGGGGAAATGTATAAATCGTCCACCGCGGAATCATCTTCCAGGGTAGAAAGGAGCCAGAAGCTTTGCACCTTGTAGGACTAGATGAGATTAGAGGTCTTTTCCAACCTTAATGGTTCTACAATTCTACTTTGGTTTCTGCTGGTTTCACCACTCAGAGCACCCCAGGTCTGTAGTCTCATTAGTCATAACACTGCTCCGCCTCCTAAAATGTCGTGAAACCGGCCCCTATAATCCATCACAGAGCAAGCAGCTTACTGCCATTTGCTACTGCCCCTTGACCTTACTATATAGCTGATAACAGGTTTAGAGGTAGCCAACTGCTTGAGAACGCTCTTTCTCCATCCTGTTTTACTGCACTGCTTATAAATGCTCATCATCTCTTATGCAGCAGGCAGGTCAGACTCTGGGTACTGCGCTTCCCTCCCCGCTATCTGCAAGGCATAATTTCACCTTCCATTGCAGTCAGAGCTTCCTCTGTGTCTGGGCATTTCAGCACCTACAGGAGGAGATGTGCTCTTGCTGGAGCTGCAGCCTGTCAGCCCCACGGTTCCATTTGCCTGACATTCCTTTCTGCACTGCTCCTGCTGAGAAGCTCATCTCAGAGCTCACTCCAATTTAGAAGTCGCACCTGCCTGCCTTTCCGCCAGCCCCAATAAGCCATCAGCCTAAATTCTTTCCTTGTATGGATTATTTTTGCATCTGAGCTTTGAGCTCCAGAGCTGTGCTAAATATCCTCCTCCTTTAATTTCTTGGCCTTTCTGTGCTAAAGAGAAAGGTGCTGGTAGTATATTGTGCTTTCACTCCCAAGGCATTTGCACAGATTGTTTTATTGCAGCCCTGTCCTCCAGCCCATCACAATCACCAGGGTTCAATCTGATATCCTCCTTCCTAACTTTCTGCAAGAACGGTTGATTAAAAACCAAATTAAGTTTCTCCATAGGGTTAAAAGCTGGCGTATTGCCTACATTCAGTAATGCTTTCTTTCCTATAGGCTCTTTTTCATTCCTGACACTTCGTATCAGTAGCAGAGACTTCTGGCTTGTTATTTCAGATGGGCTGGGACTGGAACATCTATCCTGCCAGGTGCCCTTGAGTACTCAATAAATTAAGTAGCAGATACACCTTCACATAGTCTGAACACAAGGGAACCACACTCTTATATTTTTGCTTGAAGTATTGTCTTCCTGCACTTGTAGAAATGACACTGCAGCATCAAATGACTACATTACAAGTGCTGTGATTACTTCATTGGGAGAAACTGCAGAGCCAGCCTCAACTAAAGACGTGTCATTTTGGCACACTCGGGTTATCAATCTAAGAGCATCAACTGTTAGCATGGGTACCACGTGCCTGCAGTCCTACGCCTCAGCAATGCTGCTAAGTGTTAGATGACTAAGGGTGGGTAAATGAAGAGCTCTGACCGCTTCCCTGCTCTCTGACTGCAATTCAACTTAGAATTCAAGCCCTTGTGCAGACCCTACTTACATCCTCACCAATTGTTTGCTCTCCCTATGATGGCGACGTGACCAGCATCACAGCAGAAGAGCGTATCAAAACGCAGCACATATGCGCTACATTGGTAAGCGTGTTAGTAAGAGGAGTGATCTTGAGCTGCTTTATGTTTTCCTCTCAAAGACTTTCTAAAAACATGGGCTGAGCAAGTGATGCTGATACAGCACCAGCCTATCCTGGGGCACTCACTGTTCTTGGTCTGCCGCAGGTGAAATTATACACTTCATTCATAAGAGAGAAGCAGCAACAAACTTATCGATATAATACAGTAAGTTAAAAAAAAGCTTAATCATAAAAAGCCATCAACTTAACAAGATTTGAAGTGGCCAAGTACGCTTGATTATTTACTGCATAGAGGGTAGGGTTAAACACATTCATCCAGGAGATCCTCCTGTTGCATCATGAGGTCGAGAGGACCCCTTGCTTCCAAAACTCCTGAATTGTGAAGGGAAGAAGCCTACATGAGGCTGGATCCACTCTCAGTCCCTAACTTGGTCAATAGTTTACACCTAAAGGATCAGATGTACAACCAAAGATTGAATCTTAGCAAATCTCACAAAGCTTAACAGATTATTAGATACTTACCAAAGATCTGTATCAGCAGGGAGTCTCTCAGCATCAAAGTGTAAGGGATCTCTGCACAGGTGTAACCTCAAGAGGTGTCCCTACTCAAGGGGAGATCTTGTCATGCAACCAACTGCTGCGCAGGAGAGCTCAAATGAAATTTGTGAGCTGAATAAATAGTTACCTGCAGATTTTAAGAGATTTCCTGGACCAGATATTCAATTTAAAAGCATGTTCATACCCTTTGGATTTGTGATTGCAAAGAATAACATGTGAATCAGTAATTGATGGTCATGTTTTAATGTCTCACCTATTTCTTTTCTCTCATTTTTCCCTCATAAGTAGTTTCCCGTATATACATATATATAAACATATAAAGGATTTAACAAGGCTTCTTTTCTTGCACCATCCATCACAGATGTTTATTAGAAGGTACAGAAAATCTCAGAGGGATGAGAACAAAGCAAAGGAGCTTGCCTCAGGAAGCAACAGACGAATGTTCTCTAAGCAACAAACCCCAACCATGACACAAAGGCTTAGAGCAAGATAAGATCCACAGGTAGTAAACCAAGCTGCCAGCATCATGTTTTACTCAGTGCTAAGGAGTATAAACAACCCATACTTGTTCCCAGAGAAACCTTCTTGATGGTTCAGCCACTTGGCAAAATTGCAAGCCATTCACAAAACATGAGTGTGCATTTCTAGCATATCTTGATACATCACTACAGTTCCAGGGGACTGGAAGAGTGCTCACATCACATCTACATGAAGCAATGGCAAATAAGAGACTAGCAAGTCATAGGCTGCTGTCAAAATCTAGTTCTGGGCTCTCTGGTACAACAGATATGGCTACACTGGAGAGAGCCAACAATATGAAGGTACTGGAGCATCTCTCCTAAGAGTAATGGCTAAGAGAGTTGATGGCATCCTGCCTGGAGAAAAGGAGGCTCAGAAGGGACCTGACTGATGTACACAAATACCCAAAAGGAAGGTGCAAAGAGGACAAAGCCAGGCTCAGCTTCAGTGGTACCTAGTGCCAGAACAAGAGACAACAGGCACAAACTGAAGCACAGGAGGTTGCTTCGGAACATCAGGAATCACTTCTGTTCTTCATGAGTGACAGAACTCTGGCACAGGTTCGTGGAGACTCCTGCTTGGAGATACTCAAACCCATCAGGACACCATCCTGGCCACATTACTGAGCATCTCTGCTGGGGCAGGAGCAGGGACAGATAGACCCAGAGGTCTCTGCCAGCCTCAGCCATTCTGTGATTGCGAACCCTAAGAAAAATAACACAAATCATAGCAAGAGCCAACAAATAAACTAGATTTCCACGAATACATAAAGCAATGAAGCTAATTGAGTATGCATTTAGCCAGAGAGCACAGCAGGACTTTCAGCAGCCCTCTCACAGCAGAGAGCAACACAAACTCTGGCTGTAAGATCTAGCAATCCTCCCCTTACTTAATTGCCTCACTGAAGCTACTGGTCTGCTCAACGTTCTATCCCTCAGCAGGGAAATGTTTCTCATGAACATTTTTTTCCCCTCCAAAAATGATCTATTTTCAACAAATCATCACTTCCTCACAAATCCATTTGATCAGGAAGTTTGACACAGCTGTTACAACGAGTGAATATATTATCTGCCAGATCGATACGAAAAGCTTTAGGCTACTCAGTTAGTGCCAAACGGAGCACACATTTCTTCAGACTTCCTTTCGAAAAGGCCGTTCCTTTTATTTGCCCAGAACAATTAGAAAGCCTAGCTTGTTCAGAAGCAACAACAAGAGGCTGCATCGATAATTGCCTTTTGCAGAGAAGATGATATAACCTAACATGATGCACCACAGATGTTGCAGTCGTAGCACTAAAAATAAAGGTTTATAATCCAGGACAATCTAATAACTGCTGTGTCTAAATCACTGAAGGCATCTGCCCTCGGAAGCAAGCCCTTGTACTACATTAAGCGTTGTAAAGATTTACATCAAAGAGGCCCATCTCTGAAGCACTGCTCTTACCTGGACTTCTTGTAGCACCCTCATGGCACAAATAACGATGAGCGTCTTGGAGTTCTTTTATTTTAACATCTGTTGTTAAAGAAGCAGCTGGAATGTAGGCCACTACAACGGGGTATTAAAAGCATGGGACAAGGCTTCATGTTGGATATATGGGATATACCATACCCCAAGCATTCAGGGGTAGCACCAGCAGGCAAGGGGGTAAAATAGGAGCTCGGTGCTCATGCTACCTGGGTACTCCCACCGCCTTGGCTTGAATCTCACTCTAAAACACACAGCAGGAAAGCAGGACACATCTTCACAAACTGATCAAAGCACTGGAGTAAAAAATGAGATAATGCCCATACGGCATAGCTGTGCTCTCAGTTACAGGCTTTTTAGTGACATCAACACAACCAAATTTACCTTCAGCCTCACCCTCTCCCCAGGCACGTTGTGCAGCCCACAGCCATTTGAAGAGAATGCTACCACATCCCACAGCCCAAAGCAAGCCAACAAGCTGCATCTGTACAGTGCTAGGCACAATCTTCTGTGTTTTCACATCATTCCAGGAGACCTTCAGCTGCATGCAAGGCCCCTATTAGGGCTCACAGCCTCTTAGTAGGGTACTGACAGCCAGATGTATGCAGTTTATTCTCCTTAGGTTTCAACATGAAGTTTTGCTTATTTACATTAACCAGCCCCTTTAAGGAGAACATGTCCAGTTCACACATTCCTTCTCGAACAGTGAATTAATCTCACTGCAAAGACATTTTCGCCAACGAGAGGATTCATAGGAATGCAAAAGAGGGCACGCTCCATGAGAAGGGCATTGCTAGGGTAAAGTACATAGGCTCTAATTCCATTTTAATTACTATAAAGATATCGTTACTGAAGTCAAAGAACTCGCATGTCTGCGAAACCACCACAAGGTAGAAGAAAGACTTCAACACTGGAGGCAACAGAGTGATGGTGATGATATAGCACTATTGTCAACACCACATTTTCTTTTGTTAACGGCATGAAATGTTTAATGATTAAAAGGCTGCATTTTGCTGACAGTATTGAGAGAAGACTTATTTTCAGTGAGCAGCTGCTGCTTCTTCACAGAGCGACTCTCCATTAGAAATAATACAACAGACTGGCACGGCCAGAAACAGCCTAATGTCTGAAGTTTGTGGACTGGCAAACGCAGTCCTGCGCTGCTGGTATTTGAATCACCAATAAACCAAATGGTCCATCTCCATTTTTATGAGAACTGTGAGTTAAGCCAGGCTGGAAAAGAGCTAGGAGAGAAAAGGCTTGCACAGATTGTTTCATTCCAGTGAAATCTGCAAATGTCATTTTCCCCCTCGTCTGTCACAAATTTCTTCCCCTCAAATCTTGTCATGCTCAGCTTTAACTTACCTGTCTCCATGTCATCATGCCCCAAAAGCAATGTATGTCACTCGCTTAAAAATAAACACAAAGAACACCATGTAACGGTGCCTATGCTAAGCAGAGGCTATAGCTAATAGCACATATCTTCATCTGGCATAATCTAGCACTTTAACGCCTTTTGTTGTAGTGAGCTGCTCTCCATGGAGCTGCCCTCCCAAAGGCACTTGAATTCCTACATTAGTTTCCACCTGACTAACTACGTGACACAGAGATGCTCATTGTTGGTGAGCAGGTTAATGGAGAAGCTCAAGGGACGCAAGTTCCAGATCCTTTACATAACTGTTTGCTTGCACCTGATAAACACACAGACAAATCTGCCTCGTATTTTCTAGCAGTGCAAAACAAAGCGTGACACGGGCAAAAGAGCTGGCATCCAGATTTCTGTTAAAAAAAAAAAACTAAACACACAAATACACTGAAACAGCACACCAGGAATTGAGAGAAAATAACATGAATAAAGGGAATAGAGTAGGGGTCCGGGGATAATATTCCTCACTGTAACAAGCACCCAAGATTTCCTTCCGAAAATGGCAGGGTAATGAGCCTTCAAGTATTACTTATCCCTCAGCAGTCCAGGCTCTAACCTCAAACCCTAAAATTACATTATTCCTGCAGTTATACTGATACACATTTCTTTCTGCCCGTGAAGCTCTGCAAGTTTCTTTGCTGCGGGTGGAGTACAACGTCCACCCATGCATCCTCAAAGGGTAGGAAGACAATTAAGATCCCATCCTAAGTGCTCCAAGGGGACTTTTGCTGGACACAGACCCCAATGATGCAGGAGCTCTCTGGACAGGCTTCTGTTGGCTCTCAGAAGGTCTCAGAGCAATGAGAAACATGGCACAGACAGCAGGCAGCTGACACAGAGCTGATGCTCAGAAGCAACAGCAAGACATCCATGGGGACCTTGAGGAGTTTGCCACACGACTAGCTGGCTTGTGAAAATTAGGAAGACTTGCAAAGAGAAGCCAACATGCCATTAAGAAGAGCGAACTTAACGATGTGAGATGTGCTCAGGATAGGATTGGCTTTGTTACAGCTGTTACAGAGAGGTTATTAAACTTGTCACCTACAGGATTCAGACTACTAGAACCCAGTCTGTATTTTAAGAACCCAGAGTGAATACACTGAGACAGAATCATAGGAATTACTTCCCCCAAACTCACTGCAACTTACCACATCCACCGCTGTCCATGGCTCTGTCGATGGCAAAGCAAGCATGTTTCCAGTGGCTGGACATCACCCCTAGCTTCACCATCACAAAAGGAGAGAGCCTCCTTCATGCAGAACATCCCCACAGAATTCATTTAGTGAAGAATGTCCAGCAATACGGTACATTGAAAAAGCTTAAGTTTTCTATTCCGACACTAATTTTCCCAAGGTATTTTACACAAAACGTGAGGAGTTGAACTTTTTCTTTTCAAACTTAGTACAATTTAGCTGGAAACGTTCTCTAAAAGCTTTGATTCTGGGAAAACAACATGTTCCAGGAAAACAATCATAAGAAAGAGCACAGACACTTAATAACATCTCGTCAAGGTTTTTGCTGTGTGCTAGGAATGCATTCAATGAAACACAGAAGTGCAAAGGTAGTCAGTCCCTTTATAAGACCTGAAAGCTACAGGAAGCTGCAACGTGCTGGTAAAAAGCAAAACATTCACATGCATCATGTCTTTGTCTCCTAGAAAGCAAGTTCAACAGAACTTCAAGCCTTCAGTGAAAACACAGAGAGAGAGAACTTACCAGGTATTGTATTTCAACACTGTTCGTGGACCAAACCTCTTTCCAGTATCTCACCCAGAAGGCAAGACTACAGATAGACTTCCTATTTCTGGCACCCAGCACTGGCCCAATAGGCCCATTCCAATTCACTCCCTTAACACTACTGTAGAAATCTCTTTATCTCCCTGTTTCTACTGTCTTCTGTGCATCTCAGCCTGTCCAACGGAAGGCAATTTAGATCTTAGGTCTAACCCAGTGCAATCCCTTCAACACAGAGCATGCTTTTTCAATCACATGTGACCACTGAGTTGTCTGAAAACTCCTGTCTTTTATCCAGCTACTATTATTTAATAGATTACACGTGCCTGAAGAATAGCTAGGTTTTGGATCAAGCATACTTCAGAGATGCTTTCACTTAGCACTAGTAACACATCAGTAGAAGCACTCACTCACAATACTGGTTAAGCACATCTGTATATCAAAAAACCCAGCAAATTAGTTCTTGAATTTTTGTTGTTTCAGTTCAGTAATTGGTTCTCTCCCTACCTTGATACTTCATTAAGACACCTTCAGGAGCCAATAGATCCTTACTCTGAAGTCACTTTACACAGATCAAGTCACATTAACCCCATTTTTTGATTGACCACACGATTATGATTTTAGATAAGGTTACAGCCAGTATTTTGTTAGGATTTATTTCCATATCTGAGGACCATCCTATTAACAATGATAACACCTGCTTTTCTTCCGGGCCCAATCCTGCCAGGACAACATTTAAGACAGGACAATATCTTTCTGAAACCATCTGAAAACACTGTATTGTTATACATATTTAACAGTTCATCAAGTCTGCTTGTAACCAAGGCTTTGCCACTCTTTATACTTCCTTCTACTGTGCTGAAGAGATAGTAAGCATGTAGTATTAAAGGATTAGTTTGGGTGGAAAAGAAGAGGTTAGTCCTATAACAGAGTTTATTCATAGAATCCTTAGAGCTGGAGGGGACCTCTGAATGCCATCTAGCCCAGCTCCCCTGCAACAAGCAGGGACTCCACAGCTCCATCAGGTTGCCCAGGGCCTGATCCAGCCTCACCTTGAAGGCTGGAAAAACACTGAAAATAAAAGCAAGTGGTTCCTAGCCAAGTTAAACGTTCAGATTCCCTTTATGTTAACTGGGGAGGGCAGGGTGCCTAATGATCAGATGTAGAGTCCTCAGACAGAGATCCTCAGCAAGGAGGAGCTGCTGTCAACCAAGAAAAACACAAAAGAATTGGAAGAAACTGTTTTTCACTTGGTCTGATATGACTAATGCTGGACTACATTTAGACATCTCTACCAAATAAAGACTCAGAGCAGAAATTCCCTGAATTTAGACATAGAAATCATCAAATTTAGCTGCAGACAGCTCCGTTTTCCTTTCATAGAGACAGAAGATTACAGTAAAAGCAGATTAGAGAAAAGGGAGAAATTTTCCTCAGCCAATCAAACAACAAGTCTTCCTGGCTTGAACGTATAAGCCTCAGACTACATTTGTGAAAGGCTTCAGAGTTTCTTCAAATTCAGACTGCATGCAGTTGGCTTCAACAGACTTTCTCAGGTTTACTTTTCTCCTGTTGAGAAGTCCTAGTTTGCACCTTGTCCTTATCTAGCAAAGCATCCAGCCTTGGAAGACTGGATGAAGATCCATTTGGACAGAGCCCATATTGCTGTAATGGAAGCCTGAGGCATCCAAAGCCCTCTGTAAACCTGAGTGCCAGGTCATGAGGCCGCTGACCAGCACAGAGTCAGATATCATACTTTGTTCTCCAAAATACGTGCTCAAAACAGACGTGTAGACACCCACGTATGCCAGACTGCAACATGAAAGTTAAGATTGCAAAACAAATTAAAAAAAAAACAAAACCAAAAACAGCCAAAAACAAGAAAACAAAAATGCATCTTTGAAATGGAAGCGTTTCTGAGTTCCAGCACCAAAGGTAACATCAGACTTCCCAAAAGCGTCTTGATTATTTCTTTAAATATATCTATGCAGCAGATCTGTTTACGCTCCTTGAGATACGTTTCTTCTTTAGAAATGGAAATGAATACATCTGCTGAATGCAAATATAAAAGATTTGCAGTTCTCCTGAGCAGTAACACCTTCATTTAGCTATGGGAACAGGCATTGGAGCATGCGTGTCCTGCACATGGAGGGCTCTTACATGTGTACTTAATGCATTAAAAAAACCCTCAGTGCTCCAATTAATTTATTTCCTCTGTGTGCAAGAAGCACTCATTTGGGCTCGGCCTTACATGAGCGAAAAATAGACCTTAAAAAAGTGTTAACTTGTTGCAGACATGGGAGAATAACTCATAATAGGTGCTTTATTTAACATCCAGACTCTAGCTATGGATAAATCCACCTCTGAACAAAATCTGAGCGCCCCACACTTAGTTGGAGCTCCCACGGACAGGCACCTGCTAGAATTGCTGCTAAATTAATAAAAACAAGATTTATACAAAAAACCCAGTATTAATTGAAGCACTCAGCATCTTGTTCCTTCTGAGAGTATGTAACAGACTTGTGACCAGGCAGTTTGTTAAGCATCCATTCCCTGGTGTTCCCAACTGATGGCAGTTAGCACCTCATCATGTGTTGCAGAGAATGAACAGTTGGTGCATCTCCGCTGCAGGTAAAACACAGTCAGTAATTCTGGAACACCACGCAGTCATCCACATTTCCTATGAATGAGAAACCTTTTAGTTCCTACAACAAAACTAAGTTCAAAAGAAATTAATCTCAGTTTAGGTACTGACTCCCTTCTGGCAGGGAATATTTGGATCGCCTTTCATCAAGCTGAATCAAAGCTGAGAGGAAAGTACTATTCCTCTCGTACAACGCCTATCAATACTGTTCTACTTTCACCTGGTTTATTCGTCACAGGAGTGAGATTCAGTGGTCTGCAAATGTCAAGTCCTCCAGGCCTTTTTACATTCATCCCCCTAATGCAAGCTTCAAGGAACAATTATCTATTCCTTAAATGGCCAGGTCATTTAAATGTTATTTCAGTTTTTCTTTGTTTGGAGGAGATTATTGTAACCCAGACCTAACAGTTTGGTTTATCAGAATCTCCCTCTAACTAATTTTATTGACGCTTGGCTTTGAAACTGTGTTCTCTCAAAGAAAAAGGCTCCAATCAAGAAATTCTCAAAGATCCCTCACATGAAAGCAATACAGAAAAATCACAGGAACTGGCTCCACTGTAGTCCTGGATGCAATGAAAGCATTTCTGAAGTTATTACAATTGCAATCTGCACCTCCAGAATCCAGTACAGCAGTTCATATTTTGCCTTCAGCCCAGCTTCCAACCCACTTGAACCACAAACTTTTACTCTAAAGAGAAAGACCCTCATTTCAGGTCCTTAGCATCAAGCTGGAAGGCCACTGGTTTTTACGAATCTGACTGTTATTCAGGGTTTGGTAATACTATCATCTAGCACTGTGTTCTGGCTTTATATGAGCATGGGATCCCCAAGCCAGAGACCTCTGTGACAAGAAAGGCCACTGTCCAAATGTTATTTCTCCCCTTCAGCAGCCAAGAGATGGTTAGCCTAGAGGTAGGCATTTTCACCAAGTTTCAACATACTTAAGCTCTGGCACTTGTGACAGCTTAGGCCTAAGGCAGTATTTTGGCACAGCGAGGGCTTTGCCCTTGCAAAGTCTCAGTTCCTCAAGCTGGAGGTTATACGCTTTCACCTGGGGCTCAACCTGTCACATCTTCTCCCAGCAGTACCCCTAGTTTGCAAACACTTCTCAAAGCCAACACATCCAGCAGATGTACGTTGACATTACCCAAGAAACAGGACAACCACACAACGATCATCTATTCCAAGGCTGCCAGGATTGCAGAGACATTTAAACTTCCTATTCCTAGGCTCTAAGAGCAGAGCTCTTTTTGTTTCGGAGTGCTCTGCCTTCAGGAGTAGTTTTAGAATCCCTTAGAAAGTAACCAACCAGATAACGATAACACAGCTGTTAGACATAAGCAACAATACTTTTTGCCCAATATTCAATGGATTTGTCTACCATATGTTGCATTTTAGCACAAACAAGCTCATGCTACTTTCACCACGGCTTCAACACTCCTACCGATTTTGGTTAGAGAGTGAAGCGCATTGTGCTCAGCACTGCGAGAATAATTGATTTCCTTGCTTTGTTAGTCAGACCAATGACACTCACCGAGGGGCAGCGAGAAACTTACTCCAGGTTAAATACAACATTTTGTTTTGATAGCCCTTAAAAGCAGAGAAAATTTAGCAAGAGTTGCTTGAGCTGATAGTGTCACCTCAGTTCAAAACCCTTTTCTAGTCAATCAGTTTCAGAGAATTTTAGCCAAACTCTTCCCGCTTTTCCTCCACACCTGTCCTCAAAAGGCAACCCTAGGAACATTCTGAACTGTTTCTACTATTCTATTATTTCTCCCCTCTGCTGATGACTTAGTTAATACTGCCTGGAGTCATGACCTGCATTGCTTCATGCTCGGCGGTTGCCCGTAGCCAGTCTCAGAATTGCTCATCCTCCCTCCTTCAGAGCCTCAGTAAATGGTTGTTCTGCTTCACAAATAAGCCAAAGAGCCAGCATTTCAGCAGCTAACAGCTTACTCACGCAGAAAGGAAAAGAATGCAGTTCAAAAATATGAACTATGGATTCGAAACAGGACGTCGTGAAAGCTGGAAGGATACCCAGGCCACTGGAGGATAACGGGAACAAACCACAATCATTCATGTCTTGAGAGTAATAGATGCAATTCAGAAAAGCCTGTATTTCCTACAGGTCTTCACATGTACCTGTCAACATGCCGGCTCTAGCTCACCCAGACAGAAAACACTGACCAAAAGGCTTAAAGAAGTTGGACTTGAATGAAATCTACCCACAAATCTCACCTAACAGTCGTGGGAGGATTTTCCAGGCGCAGCTTCAAGGTAGCAACGCAGAGGAAGCTAAGGGCAATGCCTGGAGCAACACAGGAAAGCACAACTCATGTCAACACACATACACCTTACGTCCAGTCTGCATGACTGCAGAGAATGACCCAAAGCAGTCCCTGATCCTCTTCTGGTTGTTCATTCACACAGCCTTGGTGAATGAACCCAGAATCCAGATGAAAACCCAGAGGAAACCTAAAGCTGCTTCCAGATTCTTGGCCTCGCTGACCCAGGGAGCCTTGGTCTTTAGGCCCCACGATGAGCCACTCTTCATGAACAGACACTGATGCCTCCTCCATTACCAGCTAGGCAGCCAATCTGCCTCTCCCCTTCACACATGCCCTTTTAATGAAAATAAACCCGAAAGTAATTTGTAAGCAACAAACAAACACCACACAAAAACACCACCCATGGCACTCCCACATCCAGAACCTGTAATAGCAAGGGATGCCCGCTCAACACAACCAGATGGAAATCATGTTCAAATATGGTAGAGACCTTGAGGTTTGCAGCTCCCGTGCAAGCGAGCAGGTTTTATCACTACTCATCAACTCTGAGGATGTCTAGCATAACACAGATATGCCAGGCAAGCACACGTTCAATTCTACATCTGGGTCTATAGGAGAAGCAGGGACCGTGGCACAAATTGAGCAAAAAGCACTGGGCACGATGAAATCTTGTCAGCATAAACAATTAGGCTTCACTAACGTTAAGAAAAGGTAGGAGGAGTTAAAGAAACATCACACATCAGAACACCGTTCATCTTACTTTGTTAAATATAAATTTTCAAGCATCCTAGAGACAGGAAGAAACTCAACACATTTAAAGACAAGACTGAAAGAGACTGAGATTTAAATGCTCAACTGTTGAGCAAGAAGTTCAACAAGAGCAGAGCCAAACTTAGATATAGCAGATAATAACTCACAATAGAAGTGAAAAAAATACATGCCTTAATTCTTCATATGTGCATGGAGTTACATTTGGATCTGAACAATCACAGTGAGATAGAACAAGAGCAACTCATCATGCTTTTCCAGTTACTGACACCCAGCTCCACCACACAGTAGTATTTCAAGTCCTGCATTTAAGACCACACTGAAGGAGGAAATAAAGGCACCAAACTTCTCAAGCTTTGTTTTCTGGGGAAACGAAGAAAAAAAATGGTGCAAAATTCCATATCATAGAATCACAAGGTTGGAAAGGACCTACAAGACCATCTAGTCCAACCGTCCTCCCGTTACCATTGCTACCACAAGCCACTAAACCAAATCTCGTAGCTCCTCGTGGCTCATATGGCTCCCTAAATACAGGGCTTGCCTCATATTTACACAGAGACACCTCAGCCTGGCACGTGAATTAAGATCACTGTTAAACCTGGATAAAGATATTATGTTTGGCTTAAAACATCAGTAATTTTTAATGCAGATTTGGGGAAATGCTCAAATCTCTCTGCAAATATTCAAAGAATTAAGAGTGACAGGTTGGAATTCTTTATTGCAGAAGGTCCAGAAGCTGCTGAATGCTTTGCCAGAAAATAAGTATCAAAAATGAAATTTAAAGAAGAAACACGCTGGTAGGATTGTTCTGTGCCCTCAGCCAAGCCAAGCACGTCGACTTGCAGAATGTAGGTTGTTCACATGCATTTTAAATGTTGGCACTTCAAAATGAAGCTTAAAATGTTCAAGAGCTCATATAGGTGGCATAATTCATATTCTTGCCCAACACAAGCACTGGTGTTCTAAGATCTCAGGCATTAGACGTGTTTTATTTGTAATTTAATTCATAAAAAGCAACCTCCAGGGCTCTTGAACACACACACAGCGCTCCAGTGCAAATACAGCTTTATCCAGCCAAGGGCTCCCTGCAGTTCAAGCAGGCAGGTCAAGGTACAGGTTAGTTTTGGATACTGCAAGATTATCATCCTTCTGCAAAGAATGATTTATAAATTGGATGCAGAGTATAGGCTTTAGGAGTATCAGGATGGATGTGTTTCATATCTTCTTTCCCCCTCTTTCACAGGGGCAGCAGTCAATACAAATATGTAGCCCAAAAGGATTTAGACACTACCAGTTGTCACTGTAGTCCCTAAGTAAGGAAGCAAATTTTGCCTAATATTCATCACACGCAGCACAGCCAACATAAAAACCAGTCAGAACTGGGCTGTGCACATTTCTGGACACAAGAAAGCCTCCTGGTGTCTGAAAAATGACTCAGAGTGTTGGAAAAGCCTTGATATTGAATCATTTATTGGTATGAAGAAAAATGCAATGAGCTCTAGCTATTGAGACTAGTCCTGGATGGGCTTTAATTATGGGCAAGGGTTGGAAACTGGTCTCATCTTATATAGGTTGTCCTTGCCAAAGCAATGAACACCTAGTTCCAGATTTCCAGGAATATATCCCCCCAAAACATGCCATTATGTCATATGGAAAGTAGCTGAGTGACCCTGGAAAGAGCCTGGCTATGTCACACAGCTGTCAAAGGGAAATGGAAGCATTTGAAGGACAGAGATGAGAATTAACAGATATGGCAGAAGGGAGTTTGCAAGCTGTACTTACAGAACCATCTTTTGCTCAGAGCAACACAGGAGCCATTTACATCACAGCCAGAGTACCAGTGAGCAGCACAAAAGCACCTGCTCAGCACACAAAAAAATTCTTTTTTTCCCCAAAAAAATTTTTAAAGCAATTACCTTTAAAAACAAATGCAAAAGCTCCAGGCTCCTGGAAGAAGCCACAAAGCCCTTTGCTAGGTTCTCCTTGCAGCATTGCAGTGTGAGCTACAATCTGTCATAGAATGGCCTGGGTTAAAAGGGACCTCAAGAATCATGAAGCTCCAACCTCCCGCCACGGGCAAGACCACCAACCTCCACATTTCATACCAGCCCAGGCTGCCCAGAGCCCCATCCAACCTGGCCTTGAACACCTCCAGGGATGGACGGGGCATCCACAGCCTCTCTGGGCAGCTGTTCCAGCACCTCACCACTCTCACAGTAAAGAACTTCCCCTGACATCCAACCTAAATCTTCCCTCTTTCAACTCCAAACCATTTCCCCTTGTCCTGCTGTTATCTACCCTTTCAAAGAATTGACTCCCCTCCTGTTTGTAGGCTCCCTTTAGGTACCAAAAGGCTGCAATGAGGTCACTCCACAGCCTTCTCTTCTCCAGGCTGAACAGCTGCTTCAAATAACTTAATTATTGAACCCCCTAATTAAGAAGGATTGGCAGGTCTGTAGCTGAATCTCTGGCCTAACAGTGACCTGCAGCCCCCACCCCAAGGTGACTCAGCCTCTGCTTGCAGTCAGGTGCTTTGCATATTACATGATGCAATTACTTGAGATTCTTTGCTTTAGAAAAAGCTTTCAGAGTTGTTACCTCCACAAAAACCCTGATATCTCCCACAAGACCAGCCAATTAACAACCTGTGTATCTGGCAGCACGCTTCCTTTCTGTGCTGCTAATGCTTGGTTTCTTTGGGCAAGTCTGTCAGCAAAATTATACAAGGCACTCTCATCTAGCAACGGGGGCCTTTCTAATGACAAAGGCCTGACACTTCAATGCATGCAAGTTCTTAACAGGCACTGTAACCATGTGCCAACAAACATCCAAACATCTGGACTCAGCCAGTTGCTGCAAGAGAAGCCAAGTCCCAGTGACATCCATGCAGTCAGGCACCTCCTACTGCCTATCGTGCTCCAAAGGCCTCCTCCTGTCCCCACACCAAACACTGCATGCCTGTGCAGTAAGAAACAGCTAACGAGCTCCTGCCATGCCCATCAAAGAGCCAAGCGAGGTAACAAAACATGAAAACTGAAGTTATACTGCAATTGGTCTTCTCTGCTGCTAACTAGGCTAATCAGCCAGGAATAATTTCTCTATTAGCAATTGCATTCAGTTACGTAATAAACTGAATTAGAAGCCGACTGCATTGTGTGGACCAGCTCATTTCTTCAAAACTTCTAGATAATACCAAGGGAGGAGAGAAAAAAAACAAACGATGTGCATTCACTGTGCTGATGCCAAGCAAGAGCAATGAATGATTAAAAAAAAAGCTCTCAATCAGGTTATCTAAATCTGGGCTTAGACTTTATCAATACCATCAACAGACTCCCATCACTTGCTTTCCCGTCTGTATATACATTTAGGCTTTTATTGTAAGGTGATTTCCTGATTGAATTCAAAAACCTCACGGAACAGCATATTAGCATATTTTGAATATAAATGCAGTCTCTGTTACGGGATTCAATTTCTCTCTGAATTTTAATTCCAAAGCTGTTCTTTTCCACATTGTTCATATGGAGTAATCAGAATTTTAATCATTTGCACGCACCTCAGAGATGGGACAGCAGAAAATACAGGCACAGAAGTGAGAGTGAAAGTTAAGTTCCAACTTCCTCCCCAAGACCATGTTAGGATCACAACCAGCACGTTCCACACAGAATCATGCCACAAACAGGGATATGACGACCACAAGCCCAGATACTGCATAGTGAGCGAGTCATATAGTGAGTCCCATAAACACAGGCCAGCGTTTCACCCCAGCTATGCATTCAGCGTGCAGGGAAGGGAGTTACATCCCAAAGTCATTTGCATGGGTAAAGAGCTGAAAAAAAATAGGAAGAGGAACAGAGAAGAGGGCTTGGGCAAAACTGAACGCCTGGCATGAGAGGAATTCTAGAATCACTCAGGTTCAAACAGACCTCCCAGATCACCAAGTCCAAGCCCAGCCCATCCCCACCATACCCAACGACCACATCCCTCAGTGCCGCATCTTCATGGCTCTTGGACTCCCCCACAGACAGGGACTCCACCACCTCCCTGGGCAGCCTGTGCTGTTAAAACAGGAATGAGGGCTGCCATGGGTTCCTCATGAGGGACACAGGGCAGGGCCTGCAGCAATCTTTCCACTGCCTCCAGACCCACGTGCTCAAGCAAGGGCTTTTCTGAGGAACAAGTCACCTAAGTTCTGTTTTATCTCCAGCTCAAGTTATCTCCCTTGAAAAAAAAAACTAGTAAAAATAAAAATAGATAGTTAAGAATTTGTCATTTCCAATCGTCCATGAATGGATATCTATGCATATTAACCTAGAAGAGAGAAGGAGGAAAGAGACTTCTGTCTCACTGCTGTTCATCTCTTCATAGATGCAAGCTGATCAGTGACCAGCTAGTAAGCTCACTTTAACCAAAAGTGACTCCTTTTATCTGATATATCCAAACTGAATACAAAGCAATTTCTTGAGCACGACGACAGTCCTTCATCACTCAACTTTCACCGTTCAGCAGAAGCATTATAAAGAAAGTAGAAGGAAGCAATTCTGATTGCGTTTCCCTTTTGCTTTCCTTCAGGGTAAGAGAGTGCAGCGGTAAATACCTGCGTTGCCTTTTCATTAACTCTGTATCCAAGGGGTACAGATTTCCCTGGGAAACTATTTCTAAGAAGCAAGTCTAGAAGGCCTGAGAGGAGCTCTTGTTTCCAGATCCAGAAGGATTTGTTTGAAAGCCCTCCTTTATACTGTGAAAATCTTTGCCTCCTGAGCATTACCTAGCACAACGCGGATCAGACAGTAGAGCCCACCAGCCCAAAGTTCCCAATCCTACCCCAAACCTCAATATATTCAATGCCAATCAGTATTAAAGCTCATTAGGACCTCAGTTCTCCATGCTCATAGACCAGGTTCCTGAGATGAGTCACAGCCTTAGCCTAAGAGAACCAAAACAGGTGAGTTATTGAGCCACATCATTCATTATACCTATTTAAAGCAAAAACCCAGGCATGCCACTTTGCTATGGTTTCACCTAGCTCCTGCACGCAGAGGGTCCACAGCAACACAACAGCAGCTGTTTGCACAGCTTGGCAGGTTTGAGTCATCTCAAAAAATAAAAACCAACAGCTGAATAAAGTCAACTACCAATAGCTGCCCTGGAGACTATCGAATACTGCCCATAGTGATGAGAATCCACAGTATAGGCCCACAAAACAGGGCAGGACTGATAGAAAGAGATAACAGCAAGTCACGAGCTTTTATTGAAGTCACATTTGATGACTCTAACAAGGAACCACAGCGTTGTCAAAGCAAGCGCTGAGCAAATGAGATGCATCAAGATTATATTTGCTCTGATAAGATAATATTTGCTCTGAAGATAATCTTCAGAGTTTGCAATCCAAATAACTGGACAAGTGACATATAAAAACAGGAGCTTATAATGTAATAGGATGCATGTTTATAACCATATGAACTAGCAGCCCCAGAAACAAAACGCATCTCAGACAGAACAACAAGAGAAGTAGATAGGTTCCTTCATCTTTAGGGATTCAACACTAGAACTGTCTCAGTAAGATACCAATTGTTTTTTTAGGATCGTGCCTGTAGCCAGCTCAAGGCTTCTGCCTCAAAGTGCATTTACTGAAGTCAGATACTGAAAAGTAATCAAAAGCTGCTCAACAACTTCCCACCAGACTCCTCAGCACAGGAGAGAACACTCAGTAGGAGAGAGAAACCTAATATATAGAAAGCAAACCAGCAAGACAAGAAGTCCAATCCATAACATGGGGCGGTAACCTTCCACCAATCCCAATTCCTCCTCCTAACAGAGAGCCCTATCTCTGACTCAGTTGCAGTGGTCCACCAGCACTGGCTTGGCATCAACTATTTAAGCAGTAGATCCTCATTACCTTTATTGGTTTCACCTGTACCAAGTAAGGAGCAGCAGTCAGGGTTGAGGCCTCTCCTGGAGAGTGTCCCTGTTGGAAAACATCCACCTCTTTGTGGTGTTTGGCAGTACACAAACGTGAGTTCTCCTCTCCAAACCATGACTTTGCTCTAAGAACTGTACTATCAGCTCTATTTCCTAAAGGAAGATGAAAAATGAAAGATGGTTTTAGTAACAGTCCAGTGATGTTTTCCATAGCACCATGTCCCGCTGTAGCTACACGCTATTGCAATATGGATGGGCCCATACCTTCCTTTCTTCTCCCTACAACCTGTCGGGAACTGGCAAAATTCTTTTCTAGGGTACCACTGAGAAATGGAGGGGCAAAGGGAGGAGTTTGCTGAGGAAGAGAGCTCATCTACCAGAGGAGTGGTGCTTTGCTTTAGCATCGTGACCAAAATGCAGGACAAATGCTAAAAAAACTCCAATTCCAGAAACAGCCTCGGGGCAACTTGCATCAGAACTCGGTGGGAATCAGGTGTGCAGCTGCACTTCCTAACACAGGAATCACTCATCTGGTTTTCTGTCTATTGAGTTAAAAGCTGCCTCCTGATTTTACATGATGCTATCTGGAAGACAGTATTTCATTTAAGCACATTCTCTTTAATCCATATGAATTTACACCGCAGTTGCTATTTATTTTCTCCTAGCTCATCTTCTGCATTAACATCACCTTTGCCAGGTGGAATTGAAGCAATAACTCAATGTGAGCTAGGTTCTAGGAAAGGCTTGTGGCCTGGCGTCTGCTGGGGCTTGAGAAATTGATTTCTTGGCTTGCAACAGGCACTACATTCTCCTTATAAACTACTGAGCATCTTCTTATAAGATGTGAATGGCTGGTGTCACAGCAGGTGCCACCTGTCAGAGCAACACAATCTTGGAGTTGGGCAGCAGTGGCATTTGGACAGGAACCAACGGGTTGGGTCATTTGTTGATTTTCTGAGCTGAGGCCGTGTGCTTTGGAGGCAGAGTGTGAACAGGCAGAATGAGAACAGGTTTCTCTTCTGGCTAAGGGATGGAGGAAGAACGAGGAGGGAAGGGAGGGGAAAGAAAATGATCCGTCAGCTCCTTTCACAGAATTTTGATGAAGAATCCAGCTTAGGAAATGACTTTGAGGTGAAGGTTGCAAAATGACTGCTTTACTTGGAGACTCGCAGATCCCCAGTGTTGTGCAGGTTCTATCCTCAACTCAACTGGTGCCATCGGGACAAGGCTCATCAAAGAGAAGCGTGGGCGACCCATCAGGTAAACCAGAGTTTCCCTTTGAAGATTTAGAATGTAAATATCTAAAGCCAATTAAGCTTCATGGATCAACTTCCCAAACTGGCAAACTTGCCAGCTAAGCTTGAATGATGTGGTTTCCATTAACCAGATCTTCAGAAAAGGCTTTTATTGTAGGTAAGACAGCTTTTGCCACTTGAGTGGAATTTGTTTTAATATTCAGAGTGGAAGCTTATTTTTAATAGCTTATAATGCAGCTGGAAAACATGCTTTGGACAGCTACAGAATGAACGTCTCCTCTTCAGAGAGACGACTGGGGTTTGGTTGCTTAAAACTGAAAAAGATGAGTTTACTCCATTTTACATGATTTGAGCAACAACAAAGCGAATCGAGACAATAAAATTCCCTAACGAACAGCTCAAAAATGCTATGAGGTTTCAAGCAATGAAATATGGTGAATGTTCGTCCTTTAATGAGATATAACTATTTTGAGGGTAGTACTTCCATAACAAGATAGAAAGCAATCTAAGTTAAAAATGGTTTGAGAATATGTCTGTACTTGGTAGCTTCTTGGTAACTTATTAATTCTCCTGCCTTCAGTGTTTACCAGATATGTGCATTTAAAGAACTTATCAATTTCCTTCTGCAAAATCACCTTATATTTTCATCTTAACATTGTATTTTCCATTTTGAAATCGAACTTTGGTTTGATTTATCTGCTCACAACTAAGGACATCAAGCTCTAAGGTCCTGCAGGGATGCAGAGCTCTTGTGCCCATGTCACCAGTGCCAATTCTACGAGAAACCCAGTATCACGAGGCCACATTTGTCCTACTGGATTCAGCAGTGGAGTAGCAGAAGAGAATGTTTATCTCTGAACCAGAAGCAGAGAAAAAGGGAGTGCTGAGACAGGAATGCAAAGGGGGGACAACTTCTTGGGAGGAGAGAGGCTGAACTTCACCATCACAGAATCACAGAATAGTTTCAGTTGGAAGGGACCCTTAAAAGCCATCTGGTCTCACTCCCCTGCAGTGAACAGGGACACCCACAGCTCCATCAGGTGCTCAGTTCCATGCGGTGGGAGAACTAAGGCAGTTCTCTAGCTTCCAACTCAGCTTTGTTGCACCTTGTGCACCAAGAGAACACTCCTCCCTGCACTGTCTGATATCAGATGGGTGAGCAGGGTGAGACCTTCCAGGCTCTAGATATGATCCACGATGCCACCATGGAGCAGGAAGGAAAGGTTTCTGGGGACTGCTTAACTACTCCTTTCTTCCAGCTTGTTAAATTAGCATTTGTTTTCATGTCCTTCCAAACTCTAAATAAATAATAGTACCATGAATAGCTCATACTGTGCATTGCTTGCTTTGACAGATATTGCAGTGTTTTAAGGCAAAAATTACCTTACATTAGGAATACACATCTTCAGCCTGGAAATTTCCTTGTTTTAAATATATGTGTGTGAATATATATATATTCACACATATAAGGATTCTGGTTCATTAATAAACAACGAAAAAAAGAAACAGCTTTTAAAATATCCACCTATAGCTATTTATCTCTCCATACATACACATATTTATATATTGCTGTTAATGTTTAGGGAAAGGTTCAGTGATATCTCCTGGCTGCAAAGGAACTTTCCCATCACTTTATGTTGCTGCAGAAATTAAATCAATTGAAAGCCATTGCGTCAATTAGAGTTATCTGGAGCAGCTAAC
Organism: Alectoris magna; assembly: GCA_030625065.1. Classification (NCBI taxonomy): domain Eukaryota; kingdom Metazoa; phylum Chordata; class Aves; order Galliformes; family Phasianidae; genus Alectoris; species Alectoris magna. The sequence continues at coordinate 2,434,712 of CM060565.1, read as the reverse complement.
ACTGAGCTTGCTCCTGCCAGTGTTTAAGTGATGCAGTAACAGTATGACACGATCACGCAATAAAGTATTTCAGTGTCTGCATCTCTCAGTGCTAATGATTTGAAAGGCACTTCAGACTCCTGAGCTGTGTATTTCTACGTATTTCAGGGATTCCTCCAAGATATCAATGCCAGCTGAAATTTTCCTGGGTTTGTATTTCTTGATCTTGGTGCTTACTGAACTCCATCATTTAATCTGCTTTTTCTGGGTCCCTTGCCTGCGCTTTCTTATATGGAGGATCCAGGAAAGGACATCCAAGAAACACGAGGCTGTACCCATGAAAGCCTGCAGGCTGATCGTTCCCAGCACAAACTCACCAGAAGTCCCAAGCAAACGCCCTCACTGAATGAGACCAAACCAATGTGAATGTTAATTATCTCTGACAGCAAACGTTTCCAGGCCCCTTTTGTTTATCATTAATGACTTGCTGGTCATTAAAAACAACACTGGTGAATTCCTTATAGGAGGGAATGGAAGAGAAAGGTCAGGACTGAATGCCCAAGCAGACTGGAGGTCTCAAACACCCCATCAAAGCGTACCGAGCAGAGGAAGCAGCGTGCAGCATGTAGAAGGAGGAACACCACGCCTCATTCTCGGCCCTCTCCAGCATTTTCAGGGTAGCTCATTACGGGCTGATTGAGGGATGGCTGTCTGCTCTCCTGGGGCAGCTTGGTGGGGAGTTCTGCCACGCATTGCAATGGGCACGAGCCCATGGCAGCTTAAAACACAGCACTGCAGAGCAGGACCCTGCAGTGATGAGCAGCAGGGATGGCAGAGAGCGCTGGACCTCTCTGTGCCCCCAGCAGCACAAGGATTTCCTCCTGGGGCTGAAGGCCTGCTAACCAAATGCCCAGTCTTGGGTTCCCCACTGCAGAACAATGCCATGCAATGCTGTAATATGCATATATCTATTTAAAAAAATAAAATAAAATTAGGAGGATGAAGTTCAAAGTCTCTCGGTAGGAATGAGAGCTTTCTCAAAAGAGGATTTCAGACCCGGCAGTCTGATGCACAGGGAGCACGTCTGGAGCCCCAGCATTTAATATTAAAACGTCATTTTATTTATTCTTTCTCCATGATATCAAAAATGGTAACTAGGCAACACCTCAACTACTGAGTGGACTCTAAATCTCGAAACATTTAAAAATGAGATCAAAGTGAAAAATGGCAAACAGCAATTTGTAAGCCGTTCTTTTTTTGTTAGGCCTGGCACAGCCTCACTGCCCCACAGCCCCTGCACTACAGTCCTCATGTGCACAAGGGCCCTCAGACCCACCAAAGCTGCAGGAAACAAAGGGAACTCGGTGGGTGGTTCAGAGACAGTGCTTCAGGGACATGGTGGTGATGGGTTGGCATTGGACTTGGTGATCTTGGTGACCTTTTCCATCCCTAACGATTCCATGATGCGAACAGCTCCTGTGTGGGATGGACAAACATCTGGATGCGAGCACAGCCCAGAGATCCTGGCCCCAAACCGTCTGCTGCTGTTTGGAATCTCAACAGCTCAACTGGGATTTTCAGTATGAAAAAGCAGAGAAGCAGCTGTAAGATACTGATCTACCGTGCTAGTGCCATTCCCACAACCCTAGTTCACTGCACAGCACACAGAGAGCCGCTGACCCATGCAATGGGCACTCATATCTTGCATGTCACCAATACGTTTTATTAAAAAGACAGCCATTTGTATTTTCTGACAGCCCTGGAGGCATCTATGTTAGCTCCTAAATATTAGCAAGGCCCCTCAGAGGGGCAGACACCTGCCCTACAGCCGGGTAGGCACACGGAGGGCAAGGGCTGACTGCAAGGCAGAGCTCGTAGAACTCAGCCTCTTAACCACTGAATCACAGCATGGTTTGGGTTGGAAGGGACCTTTAAGATCATTCAGTTCCAACCCCCTGCTATAGGCAGGGACACCTCCCACTGAAACAGGTTGCTCAAAGCCCCATGGGGTCAGCGGGGACACTGAAAGGTCCCAGGAAGGAATGAAAAGGTTTTGATTAATTCAGCCTATTTCTTGGTCATTTCCTAACACAGTAATGGGGACAATAAAGTGCTTACCATGTATGTAATGTTATGAATCAACAGTTCAGACACTGTGTAAGTCACGGTGTAGAAACCACGGTCACAAGAGGACACTGATACGGAAGCTGGAGATACATTACTAAACAATAAATAGTAAATAATCAATGTTAATAATTTGCAGCCACATTTCGCTTATAAAAAAAGCATTTAAGAGGATGTAATTTAGAGCACTTATTGAAAATGTCAGCCAGATTTTCCAGTTAATATTCTTGCAATGAAAAGCGTATTTCTTATGTGTTCTGTACAACGTGTTTATTTGCTTTTGATGGGGAAGCAATGTTTGCAAACCCCAGGAGTTAAAAAGTAACTGAACAAGGACTTCCCCAGCAGCTTTGTAAAGGCTGAGTTCACCATTCACACGACCCCATCCATCCCTTGAAACATCCGTAGGTAATCCACAGGTGAATGAGGGTGTTTTTTTTCCCCACATACAAAGCTCAGGTTATGTGATAAGCCTTCAAAACATTGCTTTGCAAATGAGTCCTGATTCATATTAAATACACGTATCGACCCTCGTAATGACACGAGATAATGGATACTGCACAAACATGAGAAAGGAATGAAGTTCACAGAACAGCTCACAAACCTGTGCTCTCAGCACGAAAATCAAGGGGATGCTACAGAGAGGGGCAGCTCTGCTCACGTGTTGGACACCTGGAATGCACTGCAGGTTTCCCTCCTGCATCCAGGGACAGCACAAAGAAACTACAAGCAAAGGACAACCCCAGACAACAAATGGCCCCATAATCAACCTGATTCACTTTGATAGCTTGGTAGGAACAGATCCCAAAGAATTTCATTTGGTTTTATTTATTTATAAGCTACTACAAGTGCAGTCATCATATTAGCTCTCGGTACACGAGCACTGCACCACAAAAGATAACTTGCTGCCAAGTGCAATCTCCAATTAATAGCTCAAATATTAATTTAAGTCCATAATGCATGCACATATCATTTTAAACGTAGGGAAAGGAGCATGTATAATTGAAAATCTTTAGTAATTTTCCAAAGAGTCCAATATCAGCACGGTGCACTCATTTGTTAGGTGAGCTGTCTCTGGGAGGTGCAGCTCCCAGGATGAGCGATTGGGAACAGCTCTAACAGTAAAGGCATCTTTTTATCCTTTTACATTACTTGAGAGTGTAAAACCTGCAGAGTGAGTCAGGCCACTTCTTGATGCTTAAACACGGATGGTAAGAAAGGCCAAAGGGTTATCAGGGCTAATTAAATGACGAGGCAGTTCTGTACGCTCCACCAGCCACAGTGCTGAGGCAGAGAATTCCCAGCTCCCTTAAAGACCTCGGTGAAAGGGAAATATTGCTGACACCAAGTGCTATTGGTAGGGGGGGTTCACCAGGAGATGGGGAAGTCAAGACTGGCAGCGCTCACACGTCCAACAGGTCTCCCACCGACCATTGATGGAAGACCAACTGCATCCTGGGCTGCACCAACAGAGGGCTGGCAGCAGGCAGGGAGCGGACTGTGCCCCTCAGTTCTGTTCTGGTGAGGCCTCAGAGCTGCTCACAGCTGTGGGTGCCCCATCCCTGAAGGTGCCTGAGGCCATGGATGGGCCCTGGGCAGCCTGAGCCGGGGGGCACCCAGCCCATGGCAGGTGTGGGACTGGGGGGATTTGGGGTCCCTTCCAACCCAACCACTGTGTGAGTCTAAGAAACCACAAACACGACCCCAAACAGAGCACTGCCAAAGTCCTGGCAGCATTGGTACATCTCTGCTGGAAAATATCCAGGTGCATCATGCTTTTAATTGAGAATGGGGAAAATCTGTGACATTTCTGAGCTTGCAGTAACACTAAGCAACTAAGAATTACCACCCACCAAACCAGTTCTCTTTCTGCAGGAAAGCCCAGATTCACTCCCTCCATCTCTAGTGCTGTTCCTGCTGGCTACAGTCATGTACCAGCCTTCCAAATTGGTGAGGTGCTGGAACAGCTGCCCAGAGAGGCTGTGGATGCCCCGTCCATCCTTGGAGGTGTTCAAGGCCAGGTTGGATGGGGCCCTGGGGAGCCTGGGCTGGTATTGAATGTGGAGGTTGGTGGCCCTGCCTGTGGTGGGGGGGTTGGAGCTTCGTGATCCTTGAGGTCCCTTCCAACACAAGCCATTCTGTGATTCCACACTCCCCTTTTTCCTGCCACTTCTTTCTTTACATTAAAATCCTAACTTTTAAAGCATGAAACCCCATAAACGCAATTAAAACCACTAACCCTCAGAGCACGGGAGACGATTAAATTGTTTCTTTGCCATCCATTACTGTAATGGGGTCTAAGCATGGCATTAAATTTAGCAAATAAAGCAGCAGCGCAGGCAGGATGCTCAGCTGCAGACCCCGGCACGGCTACCTGCTCTGCTATTAATATTGAGGGGATTTAAGATTTAATCAGAGGCTGCAGCTACCTTTCTTCTATATAATCTGTCCATGGAAATGAGCTCACATCGAATCGGCTCACATCCCAGGTTATTAGCTTCTTCCTTTCCTGCACATGGGAAGCTGCCACAACGCCATCATCAGCGCCAACCAGGGTGCATTTCTTAGCAGCAATGCAATGCAGTGCAGCTAACCCCATGCCCCTCACTGCAGTTTCCTGCCCACGTCTCCCCTGAAATCTTAGCATCACATAAAGGCAAAACGTGACCAATACAGAAACGTGAAGACTCGAGCACAGGGATCTTTTTAATCTATTGCTTGAGGTGGTGAATCAACAACAGGCACGTAGCCATCCTGGATGACAAACATTCATTTGAGAATATCTCATTTGCCTATTGTACTATGGGCCAATAAAAAAAAAACAATTTAAGCATAAATCCAGAGACATAAACTCTGTTTTAATATCACCACATTTTCTCAATATAAACAGACACTACAAGCAAATGACTTTAACATATCCTCCTGTTGATTAAAAAATGATTTATACTGAATTACACCTTCGGGGTTGATTGGATGATGTGCTTAATCCCACTCCCTGCCCTCCTCCAGCCTAACAATATGCAGTCACCTCTGTGATAACGCAGTCACGTTAATGGGTTCTGTATCAGTGCTGTATTTGGGAGCAATCACTGTCAGAGGGCTCGTGCTTCCCAAGGAGATCAATAATTGTAATTTTGGCAAATGAAGACCAGAAGAAAGTTGTGTTAGAAACAACAAAGCACTTCCTATGGAGAACAGCGTTGTGCAAAGTATTTCCCATGTGTATATTAAAATTCCACTGTAGTGACAAATAATCCATTATACCTTGTTCCTGTTGTCCACTGAGGGAAATATGTGAGAAGTTACTGGTTCAGTCAAGTGTGCCACAGCTGTAATTATTCTGTGCTGTAATTATTTGTACCTCTGTTCTGTGCCAGTGTGACAGGTCCATGAGGAGGAAGCTGAGCCAAAACTCAAGCACAGCAAAGCTGAGCTTTCTTGACCATGACCAAAGCATTTGGGTGTGAGCCTTTATCAGCTTGGGCAGCACAGAGAGGGTCTCCAGCGGGATGCACACCAAGAACTGGAAGCTTCAGATATAAATAGGGAAAACACAAGGAAGTCAGCCCCACTGTAACACAAGGATTCACAGACAAGCCATCAGCACTGGCTCCATCCCAGCACCTTCCCACGTGGAGGGCAATCTCCACGAGTCACTCTGCCACCATAGGAAAACAGCACTACACAAAACTTCTCATCCATCTGGAATAGTCAGTGTCAGTTCCAGGTAGAAGCAAATTTCTCCAGTGCCATCATTCGGGCAGAGGAATGGGTTACCTCAGCAGAAGGTAAGGCTGGTTCTCACACTGGTGTCATCACACAAAGTAATCTTGGAGGTGGAGCCCTGCACAGGTAACTCTTTTAAAAAGTCATGGAAAAAACACACCTCAGCTGCCATCTGCCCATCAGTACATCCCTCTGATGAATCCCACTTCTATTCCCAATTAATATTCTCGCAGTAATCTCATTAATGTGTATATAAACCATTTTCCGTGCATTTCTTACCAGCATTAAATATCAGGCCTTGTTTCAAAACATACTGGGTTCCAGATAAACTGAAGTCTGCGTTACAAGATTGGAGAAATAATGAGAAATGAGTGCTTTATGAGTTTGGAAACCATGCAAACATCATTGAGTTTTTATATCTGGAATGGTGGTATGGGGGAGGGGTGAGCCACTGAAGTCAACGCGATCTTTAATTTAAAGAGTGTTTTTATGATGCTTTCTGTTAATCTTCTAAAGCTGTTTGCAAAGTATGAGAATACGCGTGCTATAGGGAAGCCTTTATAGTATCAGTGATAAAATACTCTTATGTGGGTTTCGCGATTTCAATTTAGTAAACCTCGGTCCTTATGAGCAGAGCAATTACGACTATTATGATATTAAACTGGGAAAATATTCTGTTTAATGAACAGAGAAGAATTACAATGCATCGCCGCCCTTGGGAGCAGCAGCGTGCTCAGCTCACACACAGCACTCACAGCCCCATCCGTGCCAGATGTCCCGTGTTTTCAGAAGCAGCTTCCTGAACTCCAAGTGCAGCACTGAGGTTTCTGCTCCAATGCAGCCCCTCCTGTGAGCAGAAATGGGCTCCTTGCCCATCAGAGAGCTGGAAAAAAACTCAATTGCAGGGCTGTAGCACAGCCTCCTCCTGTCTGCTTTCAAGGCCCTGATTTGGCGTGGGACACCCAACCCATGGGATGGGATGGGAAGAAAAGCAACTCACAGACCTGAGAAAGGAGCCCCGTGGGAAAGCTGCTTCTAAAACCATTGGAAAACGGTATATAAAATAGATCATCTAATTCCAAAGTGCTGCAGGGACATGCTGGTTTCTTTCAACATTACATGTATTGAATAAACATCAAGAAACTTTTTGTCAGGATTTACTGCCTCCTTAGGTGGCCTTCTCAGTGTTAAGAAGGAAACATAAGAGGACTCTTCTCAGAATCCGTTCACTGGTTAAATCCTGTCCTTTACCTACCTAAGAGTTCCTCACCCCAAAAGGAGCTTGGTTCTGCCTTCATGCTTCTCCTAAATGGCATCCTTCCACCTTCCTTGCCCAATGAGCTCTGTCATCAGGCTCTTCCTTGGCTCGGTGCCATGTATCAAACAACAGAAATCTAACTGTGTGCCACAGCTCCCGTCTGCTGTCCAAACAAGAGGGGAAAACAAAGGAGGAGCGCAACAGGGAACTGCAGATGGAAGGGGGACTGAAGGAGGACAAAGCCAACCCTGCTGGGACTCCATCCAGACTCATGGGTCAGAATAAGTGGAATTTTCTTCCCCCATTGCTTTTGCAAAATGGCATTTCAGCCTAGAAGGCCCAAAAGGACCCTCCTTCCATCCTTATTCAGCCCCACCGTGTTTGAAGAGAGATGAGTGCAGTGTCACCCCTAGGGAAAATTATTCTCTGCAAATTAGGATAACTTCCAAAGAACAACGCATATAAATTCCCCAGGCAACCCCAGCCTTGCACCCAGTAGCACCTCCAGGAGCTCAGCAGGCTGATGGGGAGTGAGACACTACTTGGCACAGCTGGAGCCTGCAGACAGAATAGGTTCCTGTGCTGTAGGGACAGCACAAAGCCCTCAGCGCGGCCACCCCAGGGATCACCCATCACTTGCTTCCCCAAGGCACTGCTCCCTGGGTCTTTACTTTTGGGAGTTTTCACCAGGTATCCTCACACCTTACCCAATACTGATGTAAAAAAAGCAGCATATATCTTTTAATTGTAATTACCTTGTGGTGAGGCCACTGCAGATGTTGAGAAGCGAGTCTTCAATCAGTAATCGTTGCACAGCACTGTATCCATAAGGAACCTCCTTTTCCTGGGTACAGCACATTACCAGCTCAGGGCTGTTGCTTATTATGAACCTTCAGAAGCACACAAAAGCACATTCCTCCACCCTTTCATCCTTTTACAACAGCTATTTAACCTGTCAGTAGGATATTTGCACATTAGTCTCAGGGAAACCAAGCAAAGCAGGTATGAAGTCTCTATTGCAGTCTGCATCGTCCCAGAAAAAAAACAAAAACAAAGCCTGCAGAAGTCATCCCTAAAAGGCAATCCTTTACTCGCCCTCCCAATTTATCTATTTTGCATATCATTTTTCTTAATCATATGCACTTGTGTTGCCCACTCAGCACTGCCTTCTTTGGCAGTGGTTTTGCAGCCCTTTGCTAGCTGCGGGCCCTAAGCTTTGCAGGGCCTCAGCTGGGCCTGAACTTCTCCTGACCTGCCTGCAGCTTTCTCCTACTTGGTTTAGCTGTGGCAGCACTTCTTCTAATTGACCAGCTATCTGTGGCTCATTTGTTCTACTTTTGTTTATCTTTGTGTGGTATTGCTATAGCTGTGTATAGGCAGCAGTAACAAGCAATTACTCCAGGCAGAAGGAGATATTTATCACTAACACACTGATGTAGTGGGGACCGGGATGCAGCACGGGGACATACCAGGGCCAGCTGATGAGAGATGAGCAAAGGGAGACCCAGGGCTGTGCACTGCTAACCACAGCCAGTTAAAGGAATGCACAGCCAGAGCTGGGCAGGGCTGGCTTGGGGTTAACCAAGTGTCTGCTCCTCTATTTTAGAGGCTCCGAAATAGCATCTAAGGGCACCACAAAAAGAAGGGAGTACACATCTTACAGGGAGCGGCTGAGGGAGGTGGGGTGGGTCAGTCTGGAGAAGAGGAGGTTCAGGGGAGCCCTCATTGCTCTCTACAGCTCCTTGACAGGAGATGGGGTTCAGTCTCTGCTCCTGGGTAACGGCAACAGGACGAAAGGTGATGGCCTTAAGTTGTGCCAGGGAAGGGTCAGGTTGGCTATTAAGAAACATTTCTTCTCATTAAGAGCAGTGATGCAGTGGCACAGCTGCCCAGGAGTAGGGGGGGGTCACCATCCAAGAGCCGTAGAGATGTGGCACTGAGGGACGTGAGCATGGTGGGGTGGGCTGGGGTTGGGCCTGGGGACGTTAGAGGTCTTTTCCAACCTGAATGATTATGTAATTCCATCATCTATGGAATGACCAACCTGTGGAATTACAACAGCATCAACACCCCTGCCCATTCCACTAAGATATAATGCAAGAGAGGGAAGAAATTTCACAGACACCGAGTGTGCCACCTCCAAATGATGCAGATCATTCCAGGCAAATTTTGGGCAGGAAATCACTGGTGAGCAGCCAGGAAATAATGTGCTTAACCCAACAGCATGCAGAGGGACTGCCTGGAACAAGGAGAGCCACTCTGTCCGTAATGTTACTCACAGCACAAGCACACAAGCACATGCATGTCTTTAGGTTTTAGGCAGCAGGGTAAAGCCCATAGAATGCCCTTCATCCTGCACCTCATTGCCACTCCGCATGCATGGGGACTGTGGGTGCTTCTAGCTGAAGAGGCTGCCAGTGGGAGAACAGCCACATTCACTGCCACATTTTCTCTGGGAGTTAATTCAAACAAGCCAAAGGGTGTTTTTTTTTTGTCCAGAAAGATTCCTGTGTTCCCAAAACAAAGCAAGCCACTGATCCTTGGCCTTCCTTCTGGGAGACCAGATTTTATAAAACTGCAGATGTAAGCTCACCACTGTGCAATTCCAAGCATCATTCCAAGAACCAAAACTGAGATATGACTCTATTACAACGCATGCACAACTTGCACAGGATCACATCCTGCTCCCAAAGGACACCCAATCCAGATAAAATAATTGTCAGAGGGGTAGAGTTGCTTCAGTTACCAGCTAAAAAAAGTGAGTGTGATAAAAGTGGTAGTCCTCATATGCACACTTGTTTATGAACAGGCTTGTGTCTGTCCCCAAAAAGTTCCAAACCTGCTCACGTGCTTTGAGGGTGCTGACTCCACTTTGTATGGTGCTGCACCACCAGATGAACCCTAAGCAGTTTATGATCCAAGGGCAGCAGCTTGGATGCAGAAAGCACTGCAGAGCAAGAGGCTGCGGGGTGAGGAAATGCAAGGGAACAACGAGGCAGCATCATGCAGGCAGGTGGTGAGACTCTGAGCACACGGCTCTTTTTCTCCTGCCAAACATGGCCAGGAGGAGCTTCAGAGCAGGGAAGATATCCTATAAAAAGAGTAAGTTGGCTCTGCTCAGCATTGAATTCTGCCTACAAGCTGCTGAGCTGCAAAAAAGGACTCAAACAGAGCAAGAAAGTTCTCTTCTGCTCCTGCAACTGAGTTAAACTGTTAGAAAGATCCTGAAGGCTGCTCCTTTTATGCTGCTCCATCTGGGTGTCAGATCCCTGTTTCTTGTGGCTAAGGGTATAGCTGTGGCTTGAGCCATGATACTCCTTACCCAGATCCCCACTGGAGCCAACAGCAAAGCCTCTGGCCAAAATCTCTCTCTGAAACAGAACCATGTAGGACTTAGCAAAACAGACGTCATCCTCAGAATTCTGGCTATGAAAAAGAGGAAGTGGGGAAAACAAACAGGGCGCTGCCCAAGCAGTGGTGGAGAAACCAAAAGAAGAGCCACAAATCCAAGGAACGAATATGAATGGTGGAGGGGGCTGCTGGGCTACGGGCACCACAGGCAGAAATGAGGTAGGAAACAGCAGGAGGAAAAAAAGGAAGAATTTTTCAAAGCTGTGAGCGTAAGAAAACCCATCAATCACAGAAGAGCCACTGCTGATCTCTCCAGGTCTCACATGGCACCGGAGCTGCCATGCAGCTGGACTGGGATGGCTGAGCAAACAGGAGCTTCTGCACTGTTCTGAGAGGGGACAGAGCCCTGCAGGACCGCCAGCCTGCTGGGAATGCACACTCAGCACAGCCCAGTGTCCACCAGCACCTATCACCCTTACAACATGATTCTTTCGGGGCTGGTGCACTGCTAAAAGATTTCCCAAGGGCTTCCAAGAAGACACTACCGATGGATAAGGGTGTGAAATTGCTGTCTGCAAGTGCAAGCCAAGCATTTTGCCCTTCTTTGTCTGCCCGCCCAGCCCCACGGGTTTCATCCCGCCCCATGGAGCCAGGGCTCAAGCTGCAGCCACGCTCAGGATGTTGGGTGCACACTGACGACGATCAGGCACACTTTAGAGCTGTTCAAGTTCACGTTCTCTAAGCAGAGGGCTATTTTTTAAATTCAATTACTCCTTAGCCTTCGTCTTTTCAGCTCTAATTAACATAACTAGGCTTTCTTCCCACTTAATCTCATTTCTAAAAAGACCAGTTATCTCTGAAAGGTGCCATTGGCTACGGGATTCACCCAAATCCCCAATTATATGACTCTACACCTAGGTAAATTTGAACTTGATTATATTATATAAAAGCAGGATAATCCTTATTTTCCTTCTATGTTTACTTTGGGCTCCACCGTATTGATGGTATTTTCTCCTCCTGAATTTATTCTGAATTAAGCCAGCAGATTCCTGTGACTGAAGGGAGTCAATGAATTTAAATCTGGGGTTTCTCTTCTGTGAATGGTAAATTGACTGTGGAGTCGAGTTTTGATGAAACTGAAGCTATTTTGAACTCGGGTCAAATTCATCAGAGAGCTCTGACTGCAAATTAGCCAAGGAAACATTTTTCATGTTGAAGCATTTTATTTAAATATATATATATATTTTTAAAGTGAAATGTATTCCAGCTGAGATTCGTTAAGTGAATGGGCTTTAAGTGAAGGATGGGAAGTTAAGATTATACATTAGTAAGAATACTTTTAAATGGCAGTCCTAACAGAACACTAAAGCAGCCTGCCAAGAAGGACTATGGAGTGTGCATTGCTGGAGATGTGTTAGATGTATGGGGCAGGACAGGCAGTCTGAAGTCTCTTCCTGCCCCTTTCCATCACCATACCCATTCCTAGCAGTGAGATATCGTTCACCCCACGTCCCAGTGCTCAGTTCTCCTTCTGTCAGGCTCCACAGCGTAAAACATCCTGGTCCCCGTAGGAGTTCTTAAAACAAATCATAGAATGGCTTAGGTTGGAAGGGATTATGAGACCCCAAAGCCCCACAGCCCCACAGCCGCACCCCTGCCGTGGGCTGGGTGCCCCCCAGCCCAGCTGCCCATCCACGACCTTGGGCACCTCCAGGGATGGGGCACCCACAGCTCTCGGAAGTACCAGAGAGCCCCATCGCCCTCACAGTGAAAATTTCCCCCTCACATCTGCCCTAAATCTCCCTCTCCCAGGGATCTGTTTCCAGGGTTCCAGCCCCATCGTGACACCATCAACCCCAGTCAGCTCACCGACCAGTGCACACCACCAACAGCAGGGGCTGGGTGGTGGCTGCAGGAGTTGGACGCAGGGATGGGTGCTTCTTTGCAAACATCTGCAATAGCCTACATGTGATATGGTGGGGCAGCAGCATGGTCCCCTGGGGCCGCACCACCACAAGGGACAAGGACAAGGAGCCCAAGGATGGAGCTGGAGCTGCCCTGCGGGAGGAAGATGTGGCGCGGAGCAAACACAGCAAGGATTCTTTCAGCCATCACTTTTTTTCAGATTAAAACTGCAGGTTCAGATGCATCAAAATGCTTTGAAAACACAATACTACCTTCTCTGAAACTTCTGCCTGGGAGGAAAGGGCAAAAGGAAAAAAACAGCAATCATCTGGGGAAAGGGAAAATGATTTGGTTTCCCATTTATTGAATGAAATAACTTTGGGGTATTTGTTTTTGGTTGTTGTTGGTTTTTTTCTCATGTCAAACAAATGTGAGCTTTGGTATTCTTTCCATTTATTTTAAACAAATTGCCCTTGATTGCTGCTTGTTGTTTTAGCTCCTTAGGAAGATACCAAACATAAGAAGCACATTGCTCAGCCTCAGCTAAATTAGGTGTTCCATTTAACCCAGCCGGGGGGAGCCCACAGGCTTTTTAAAAGCAGCTCTGTTTAGGCATACAGCCCACGCAGCTCTGGGGAAACAAGGCTCAAGTTTGCTGGGGATGTGCATGGTCCCAGTTCATAACAGCGCATTATCCTCCTTCCAGTTCATTATGCTCCTTCAGCTCCTTAATTAAAGCTAACCTTTGCCTTGACGCCAGCCAGCAGCTTGCTGTTGGTAAACTGAAACCTCTCAGTGGGGTCTTTGCAAAACATTGACTTTTTTTTTTTTCCATTGGGATGGGTTGGCAATACATGAAATCTGTATTTTGAAGAAGTGATTTTTTTTTTTCTCATTCTGGTTGAGAATGATCAGGGTGAGGGTTTCACTGAACCTGAAATAAGTGTAGGATTCTGCCTTTTTAACCAAAAAAAAAAAAGATAGGAAAAAAAAAAAAACCAACCCACAATAAAAACACAAGAAACAGTCAAGGAAAATACATCCAGCAAACATTCCACAGCAGGCAAGCTCCAATACGGAGCATGAGCACAACAGGGCAGATGGAACTGAAATGCAGAGGTGAAAGCAGAGTGAGTATCCTTTCTAGATAGCAAGTTACAACTGGGATCAGCCCTATAAAAACAGCTACTCCGTAAAATGGAGCTCAGAGGGTGGTAAAGCACTCAGAGGGCGGTGACGCACTGGAACAGGTTGCCCAAGGAGGCTGTGGATGCCCCATCCCTGCAGGCATTCAAGGCCAGGCTGGATGTGGCTCTGGGCAGCCTGGGCTGCTGGTTGGCGACCCTGCACACAGCAGGGGGTTGGGACTGGAGGAGCATTGTGGGCCTTTGCAACCCAGGCCATTCTACCATTCTGAGATTCTATGAAAATAACCTGGCAAACAGTTTGCTACCCACATCCCCTCCATACACCTGTTTGATCTGATCCGCATCCCGCCTGCTCTGCAGAAGGCAGCGCTCCACAAGCAGTAGGGTGGCAGCACTTCAAACCCCACCACTTCATCCCCTGTTGGCTCAGACACATCAGGAAACATTTAATCCCCTTTGGGCTGATGCAACACAATCCCATCCCATCAGTTCTTAGCTCAGTTTCGACGGATATGCTCATTAAGGCAGAGGCTGGGTGGCTGAGTGCATCCTGCCCATGGTGAGCATTGCACAGACAAGACGAGAGGAGGAAAAGGTGTTTTTCCTTCATCTACTTCTATTCTTGGGAATCTTCATTCAATATTTTTGCTCTAGGGGAGCAAAATAAGGAAAAGAAGTTGTGGGGACAGAAGGTGGCTTCCAGCTCTGTCCTGGCTACAGCACTGCAACTCTCCAAAACTCCACATATCTCCTTTTTTGAACATACCAGAATTTCCCCATTGAAGAGCTTTGGGCTTTCAGTCTGATTTCAGATACACTGGAAAATAAGCCCTGCTCGTCTTTTTCTCCCCTGCCAATCTCCACCACTGAGCTGCTGCAGGGAATACCCACAGTCTGAAGTCACTGCTAGGGCTCCCCATAGGAGGGTGCCTCCACCCCAAGCTCACAGCCCACACAGCATGGATTTGGGAAGGGGATCCTGGTGTGCCCACAGCCACTGAGGTGCTGCTGATGTGCTCAGCCCCCACTCCACCTCCATCCCCAGCAGCTCCATAGCCCATGGTTTTGGGGTGTGTTGCCTCTCTATATTGGTGGCTGCAGCATCTCAAAATTCACACAGGAAAATGTGGCTGTTTTTCCTTGAGCGCTGGTTTCCTTGCTTTATGAAAACAAATTATCAAAGCTTTTTTCTTTTCTTTCCCAAATTAGGATTTCTCCTGAAACGGAAAATGTATTGTATTCCGTGAAGTCCATAAGCAAGAGGAAAACAGCAAAGCAGGGGTCTCCTCCTCCTTTTTTTTTTCCAACTTTCCAGTAGGGAAGGAGCAAGGAAAAACCATAAAGCAGTGGAAAAGCAGAGGTGTTGCAACCCTCATTGCCTCGTATTCTCCTTTTCTGGGGCCAGGAGATTTTTCAATCCCCCCCTTTTGTCCTAAAGCCAAAAAAAAAACCTGCACAGAACAAGCAAGAGAGGGGGAAAAGAAGACAAAATGAGACAGATGTCCTAAAACAGAACCATTGCTGCCATCGTTCTCAGAAGTGGGAACAACGCTGTGTACACCAATGCAAGGTGAGACCATTCAGGTTTTATCCTTGATCCGTCTGTTCCAAACTTTGCCAGTGAGATTGCAAGTCTTGACTACAAATGTCTTGCTCTGCACGCTCCAAAGAGGAAATTCCGATGAACTTTGGAGGATTTGGGCATTACGGGTATGTTCTCATAAATATTTCTCTCTCAGTATAAGTTTTGTTCCTTCTAAAAGCCATTCTGGTCCCTGATAATGGCAGCTAAGTACAACCCCAGCTGCTCCCACCCTGAGAACCAGACCGAGGCATCAAAGCGGAGGAGAGGAGCGCTCCTGCAGTCATGCTGGGAAGCACGAGGCGTTCACAAGAAATGTATTTCCATTAGCAGCCAAACAAGCTCTCAGCCTGGGTGAACTGAACGAATACCTTTTTTTTCCCCCCATTTTGTGAACGTGAAGTGAGGCCAGGGAGTCACAGCACGTCCCCAAGGCAGCTGCCTGGTGCTGCTCCATGCACCAGCATTAAATATAGGCGCAGCTATCCCCAAAAGAGACAACGCCATGAGCAGCTTTCTCTCCCTGTACCTCAGCACACTGTGTTTACCTTTTCCTCGCCAAAATAAAGCAGCACAGAGTGAGAACATATATATGATGCCTTGATATATAAGCTGTTTACACAGAGCAGGTCTTTTAATTAAAAGGGACTGCTTGCTTTAAGCACGTTATTTTAATAGGTTTAGCTCAAGGTGTGGGGTGCTGCTTTTCAAACTGTTGAGAAATACTGCATGTTCCCATTGCATTGGCGGAAAATCAATTGATTTTATTTGTTCTTCTCTTAAATGAAACATAATTAAAGAGTGGGAACGTTCCCAGTCAAGGAGAAAAAAAAAATGTCCAATTAAAAAACAATCTACTTTATTAAGTTAAAATTCAATTTCGGGTTTTCATTACACGCAGCTGCATTGAAGTACAGTGCTGATAGTTTACATCTGCCCTGAGATGTTTGGATGCTGTATTGCTTTTATTGATGTAAATTCTTTAGATTTTGGAATAAAAAGGGCAGGCTTTGAAATGTAATATCATCGCCTAACCCATGCTGCTCTGTAACCTCTATCAGCAATTAATGACCTGAAATACAAAAGCAAAGTGATGAGCCTATAATGAATTACACCCTATGATGACACTTTCATTATGGAGAACACTACATGTATTTACTGCAGACCTTTGACGTTTGTTGGTAGCTGGCATTTCATCAAATTAAGTTGAAACAGTGCATGGGGCTGTACGGTACATTGATTTCTTTAGGTCTTAAATCATGAAAGCCTTGTGTGTGCATCTGTAGAACAGCTGGAAGAAGCACTGCAGAATCTTCATCATGGTGAGGAAAGCAGAGAGGAAGCTCATCCCAGAGGTGAGTTTCTGGTGAGGAGGGACTGCTCTGCTGGTTGTGAGGGGGACATCAACAAAGTTAATTCAACATTTCCTGAGCCTGTGAGCCCAAGGAATGTATACTCTTTGACCCCACTGCCTTCTGGAGCTCAGAGCCCAGAAGGGCTTCAAGAAGTAAAAATCTGTTGTTTCACAATCCCGGCACAGGCATGTAGCTGTCACTTTGCTTGAAATCAAGGGAGTTTGCATGCATTTCTCTCTAAAACGCAGAGTGGGATTTATCCTTTTATCTATCATCACAAAAAACTCCGCAGAGCGCCAAAGGTAAGCAACAACCAGGGCTTGGTCAGTGGATAAAGAAAGGCAGCTTCCAAAGTCATCTCATCCCTGAGGCAGGGCAATGTTGGAAGTGGCCAATGGAAGTGCCACCTCATTTCTGCTGACACCAAAGCACGTGATGAGAGGAGCTCACAGGAGCCAAATGTGGCCATGCGTGGAGTTGAGCGGGATGAGTTTCTCCCTCACAGAGCCTCTACATTATCCCAATCCCACACTCTACTCCAAGAAGATACAGAAGATCAATCCCTTCCTAAGGGGCAGTTTTACACTGGTCTAAGCGGCTATATCTCTGCTGAACTCTGATACCAAATCTGATGAATTCAACTGGGTATGAAAAGATCCAGAGGAACTTTTGGAAGACAGAGTAGGAGAGGGAAAAAAAGCCTTCCATTTGTAATTCTGTATTTTGTTACAGGTGGAAGTCTCTCCTTCTACCCTTCAGGAGCACGCAGGTTGCTTCATACCACAGCTGAAGGGTAAAAGAATAGATTGAAGAGTGACATAATGCTAAAATGTGATTATTTTGCCTTGATCATGGCAAGAAGAGATGTTGGTACATGCTTAAGAGCAAAGATGAAGTACTGGCAGTGACTGGGCAAGGGCAGCAAAGACTGGAGCCACCTTCAAAGCTGTGAGGTTGACCACAGCCCTTCAGGTGCCGGGGGAACATTACAGCCTGACTCAGTGCTGACTCAGGTTAAAACTTCTTAATGGGATAGAAACTGAGAGAGAGAAGCAGCACCATAAAACAGATGAAAGAGCAGACACTAATGGCAAAACAGAACTCTGTCACTGAGAGACAACGCTTCTTCAGATGGTAGGATAGACAGATACAGGCTCCTGAGACTCCAGGTGTAAGCCAGGAGACACTTTCTAGACAGAAACTTCCCCTAGGGAAAAGTGTCCCCACACCTGCTTGAAGAAAAGCTCTTCTGGCCAACAGCCCATTGGAGGACACAAGTACTACAGTCCCCACTGGGGCTGGAGCTCTGGTTTCCAGCTCTCCATTCTCTTCCACCAGAAAACCCAACACAAAACTCCTCTGTCTGCCCCAAATCAGCCCAGAGACAGAAACCACTGGGCTTTCCCAAACTACAAAACACTTATTATGTGCTGACTACAGGCTGTGAGGAAGCCACCAAAGTGCCATGAAATGAGAGCAAGAATACAGACACCAGCATCAAACGCAGCTTTCAACTCAAGAAATAATTTAGCCAAGAAAAACCTGCTCAGTTTGGCCATGAGAGAGCTGAGAGTTGTGCTGGGATGGGATAACAAGAAAACTCTCTGAGCTTTCCTAAGGGAAGTTCTCGTGAACCATACCAAGGGGAAAACTAAGGAAAACAGCTGTGAGAACATTAGGCTGATGGGGGAAAAGCCCACTTCCTGGCAGAGATTGATTAGCTTAAGGAACAGGTTCCTAAGGGAGGTAATCACAGCACCATTGTTTGGGATATTTTAAGCTCTGCTGTGGGAAAAAGAAGCAGCATTGGGAAATGCAGAGGTGAAGAAACTAGGCAGGGAACAGTCTATTTAATCAATTCTGCCCCTTTCAGCAGTGAAAGCCCACAAGCAGCCTGTAGCTTCTTCACACAAATTCATTATTCAGATACATTAGTAGAACATTTCTTCCAAATCCACTGCTTCATGGGTTGGCTGTGAGTATCCTGAATGGAAGTCTTGTCTGCCCAGATTTCTGGCACCAACCTCAGCAAGCAGAGGAGGAGTTCTCAGCTCTCATCCGTGGAGCTGGTTGCCTATGGCCTTGCAAGGCCACCTCAACAACATCCATCACTGCCAATACATTCCCAAATGTTGCAGGCTCTCCCACAAAGCAGCCCCAAACTCATTCCTTCCTCCATCCCATAGGAAGCTACTAATGGATTTGCCCCCAGACTCACTGCAAAGCCAAAAACCCATGCGTTGGGTTCACTGCCTCCTGACAGCAGTGCCTTTTTGGGAAGAGCTATTCGCATTAATGATTTAGTCAGCTTCACTAAATGCATCACCTTCTTGACATCAGTAGCATTAGCAATTCATTGCATTTCATTTTATGCTCTGTAGGGTGAGAGAATACTGTTGTAAATTGAATTAATGCTTGGTTTTCCTTTGAAATAGTAATACCAAATAAATAATTTAGTCCATGAACAGAGGGGGGGGGGGGGGGGAAAGGATAATGGGAAGAAACTGAAGTCAACTCTAATATGTGTTACCAAAAGGGGCGTACACTTCAACATTCCTAACTGTGAAAATGTTTTGTGGGCTTAATTCCATGGAAATTAAAACTTTTGTCCACAGTAGAAACGTTGTGTTAAAGATATAAAAAGTTTATGCTGTTAAAGCAATGTACCATTTAGCCTTCAGTTACAGCATTGGGAAGACAGGAATATTGCTGTGCAGTGGACTGGAGAGAAGTTGAATTAGTTCAGTCAATTAAGTCATGATTAATTTATGTTAGATCTTGTTCTCTTGAGTCTATAAAAACAAAGACTTTAGTTAACTGGCAACATTTAGTTTAATAAAAGTAAAGTCTTTAATGATGACTTCAGGAGAGGAAAAAAAAACACTGCTGACAAAATCAATGGACAGCAAGAATCCTGTTTAATTTGTGTCAATGTAACTTAAAATAACTTCAGGGACTGATACAAAAGGGATGCTCGCTTCAGATGGGGGACCAGATTCTCCAGATCTTGATTAGCACAGCTAACCCAGCAGCTCCACCACTACGTGTGACACATCCCAAATGCAGAGAGCTCCTGCACATGCTTTCCTTCCACTGTTTCCCTACCTTTCCCATTGGGTTGCCCGTGCCCTGTGTTTTAGGCTGCGAAGAAAGGGTTGCAGTACTAGCAAAATCACACCAATGCAATCCAGGTTGTGAGTACCGTAACGATTCCTCTCTGTAACAAAGCTATGGGCATTCTGTGCATTTAATTGCTCCAAACACCAGGAAGAGCTTCTGGGAGCCAGGGACTCTCTGATGATTGCTGGAACCATGCAGATGAAGAGAAAAAAAACTCCATTTGTTTCTCTGTAAGCATGGAAAAGTTACATATGTTGAGATATAGACGACAGTATCAATACAGATTTCAGCATCTCAGGTGAAGACCTGAGCACTGTGCTGTAGGAGGTCAGATCAAGTACCAGGTCTATTTTCTTCTCCTACTCATCCCAGAGCTCGTTTGCAGAGCCATCAGTGTTGTCCCTCTTCCTCTCAAGAGCTGAACTTTGCTGACATGAAATCCCCACTAAAAGGTATTTCACAACCACAGAGCCGAAATCAAAGGAGCTGAAGTCACATGCATGCATGCCTTTAAAGTCCTCCACTGTGACGTCTGAGCAACGTGACAGCTGCACATTAGCCCTCCCATGGCTGTGACGGAGCTGTCGAATGCCCTCCAGAAGAAGCCATTGCCATGAGACGTTCCATCATTTGGATCATCTCTGTTTAACTGGTGCCATTTTGGATCTACCTCAGAACGAGACAGCAGCACAGAGTGAAACAAACTGAGCAGTCACAAACTCATGTCTGTGCTCCAACAAGCAAGGACTGGGGGCACGGCTCAGGATTATTCATGCTGCGTTCTGTTAGGCTCTCCATTGGGGTTCTGCCTCCCTCCTGAGAGCAGATGAAATATCTGCTCACAAACAGGGGACAGAAATGCTCTCTGAGACATTTCCTCCACAAACATTTGTGTTGTGCTTTATGGAGCCTACCCCTGTGACACAAAGCCAGCCTCAGCCCCAGCACCCGGCGTGCTCTCTGGAATGCAGGAAGCCACACTCCACCTTTGTGTCACCCTTCCTTTCCGCTCCTGGCATGGAAGATTTCCTTTGTGAAAGTGAGCCTGTAGAAAATGATACAGTAGCTTAAATTCTGTTGTTTTTCAGCAGTAACTGCAACAATTTCCAATAGTCCAGAATATTAAGCACCTTTTTTTGCATGGGATATGCAAGCACATAGCAAACTGGTCCATGAAGTTGAAAAGGTTCCCAACACAGCACGAGGCCTGAAGAAACAAAGCAGGTTTAAGTGGCAAATTCTTGGCTGAAGGATCAAGAGAACAGCACAGCATACAACAAGCTTTGGCTGCTTAACAAGAACTCAGCGGCAAACACAGGCGGGAGCTAAAATGGGAGCTGCTGGAGAAGGGGAAACCTGCCAGAGCAGAGCAAGACGGTAACGGAGTCACCGAGCTCACAAGGTCACATCACTGAGATGAGCAGGAGGCTGGAGGGGAGTTGTGTGATGTCCCCAGTGGTGAGCTCAGGTTTGGGCTTTGCTGAGAAATGCCCACAGCCAGCTCAGCAACAGCAATGGATTGCTTCATCCCGCACCTGCATCCATCTCTACCTGTGGGAAGCTTTGCCCAACATGCAGTGTCAGTGGAGGTGGGGAGACATGCATCAGCAGGACCAGTCCCTACGCTGCAGGGAGCTATTTTCCAGCCCTTCCTCCTCTGTTAGCATCACATCTACTACAAATCTTGTGATTTATGCAACATGTCACACCTCCGGATGATTCCTTACCTGTCATTTTCCTTATCACAGGGGAAGCAATAACTGTGTTTAAGTGCACCTCTACCACCTGCCTCCTATCTGTATCAACACAGGAGGAATTCCTCAGGTAAAGGCCCAAAGCATCCTCCTGCCTCTCT
Source organism: Alectoris magna (assembly GCA_030625065.1). NCBI lineage: Eukaryota > Metazoa > Chordata > Aves > Galliformes > Phasianidae > Alectoris > Alectoris magna. Next base: position 2,413,309 of record CM060565.1, on the reverse strand, counting down.
TCCTCATATCAGCTCAAGAAGCACTTGGCTATCAGCACCGGAGGAGCCTGAAAAATGATGTCCTCTTTTGCACTATCTCCAATAAACTGTCAGCTGGGAGGAGGTTAACGACCAGTCACTGCAACTCCAGCACCTTCTCTGGAATCAGGGAAGGGCAAGGAGCTGGGGCTGTGCTTTCATACCCACTGCAGAACTGCTGCAGACTTGTTTGCACAGCCCCACAAATGCAAGCAGTGTCTCCAGGCAGATGAATGATGAGAGAGCATTTTTGATAGTGCCGGGTTGATTTACAAACATGAATTTGAGTAAAATTCAACAGCAAAATAATTTCATATTCTGCCCAGCCACTAAGAGGAAAGGCTGAGATTTTTCCTCCTAGGAACCACAGGTAGTGAAGGACAGTCCATGCAGCTGAAATAAAGGCTTTCTTATTATAAAGGCATCTTATTATTGTGATCCAGACTTTAAAAACCTGAATGCTTAACCGCATTATTCTCAGAGCAAAACATTTAATTATTCAGAACCGGCGGTGAGATGACTGCTATCCATTTCCAGTTACCCAGCCATGCAGAGCATAAAATGTTGTGACATATCAATAAGAGATAGAGCGTAAGATACCAACTATGGAGAAGAGGAAGCAACAGGAATAAGTTGGGTGATCCAAAACCAGATGTTGGGACCTCACAGAGCCACAAGCCCAGGTACCAACCAGTCATTGCCAGCACTGCTGCTCATTTGTGAACATATTTACATTCTCTGCACTAAAATCATTACTTCCCACCTGAACCCACGCAGCAGAATCTGATTTTTAGAGTAACTGTAAAGAAATTCTATCTAAAAAAAAATAAAAGATAAATAAAATGGTGTTTTCTTCCCAAACTCACAGCACAAATCATCCTTATGTAACTGCACACGAGTAATAAGGATTTACAAACAGATGTCAACAGACAGTGACTGCTTTCTCCTCCTGAGTCTCCTGCATCACTCCTTCCTCATTAAGAAAAATTCCCCTTTCCAAGGGCGGTGCCTGAAATGCAGCTTAGCTGTGTTCTGGCCCACCTCGAGCACCTCCACACCATCCCACGTTCACATGGAGCTCTCAGAGCTCCATGGAGTCTGAACAGCAGGTGCTGCTGCCTCTGTGAAATTCAGATCTGCTCTTTCTACGGTGGTTTGGTTTAAAATATCCCTTCACTTTCTTAGAACATCAGCACTTTCCATTTCCATTGCAGGAATGCTTTCCACTCCAAAGAACTGGGCCAGAAGGAGAACATGCTTGATGCTGCATAAAATAAACCAAAAAGTTTGTTTCTTCTCCAAACATTCTGCATCAGGATAAAGCAAGGCAGACATAACCAAGGAAGGACTTCACTCCTGTTTATGTTTCCTATCATTACAGGGCAGTTGCACACTCATATTCATACTCTCCTATTGCACGCACCTCATCTCTACCCAAAACACACAAAGCAGCAATACTGAAGAACAATAAATGTGTTGGACTCAGTGACTCTTATGAGTCCCTCCCAACTCGGGATATCCTATGATTCTCTAAGATTTAAAAGCCCAGACTGCACAGGAGTTGTTATTAAGCAGTAATGCACGTATCTAAACCCAGAACACAACAATGGCCCCAAGGGCTTGCAGAGATCCCAATTCTCCACCACCACAAAAGACCACAATGGCACCCTGCCCCACTGTGGGGTGGCACACATGGTGGGTCAAAGACCCTGATGTTAATTGACTTCCTTTGTAGGAAGGGAGCTATGCTAGCACCAAAGTTTGCTGTAAGTTTTTTTCCTCTCTTTCCTCTCTTCGTTGCCTCTCAGTTCAAAATTCACAGATTCATAGAATGGCTTGGGTTGGAAGGGACCTCAAGGATCATCAAGCTCCAACCCTCCCCCTTCCTACCTCCCCCCCACACACACACACACTGCAGGACCCAGAATAAAAAATAATTGGTTTTAAACCAGTATGTCTTGCAGGCATACATGCCTCAGTGTCACCACTGCAGCAAATGATAAGCATTTTCTGAAACACCTCACTGCTCACACAGTCCCATCTGTTTGCACCACCACCAGTGGGACGCTCTAACCCAAGAGCAGCCATTCTGGGTCAGACCCAGGACCTGAGTCACCTAACCCAAAGCCCTGGCCTTGAAAACAGGGTAATGAAAAAGAGATTTATGAAGGACTGGATGAGATAGAGCAGGTACAGAGTATTCCTTCTTCTGCCCATCTCTTCTCAGAATATTCCATCAATATCCTCTAGAATACATCTTTGAGGACCACAATATTGCCTATGTCTTTTTGGCTTCACTTATCCAAAAATAAACTTGCAGAAGATTCTCCTCATTGCCCAACATCAGCCTTCACCAAGAGCACAGTCAGATTATTTCACATCAGCCTCCTCTCCAGTCCCCTGCTCTTCATGCTCAGTTTGGTCACACCAACCTGTTCCTACTGCAGGGAGGTTGCCTCTCTTCTCAAACAAGTTGTGATCTCTGCTTCCGAGAGGCAACAGTGCACATGAAATAGTGAAAAAGGCAGAGAGAGGGCACCACTCAGGCCTCATGCTTTCTCTGACCTACCCAAGCACAAAGAGCTACAGCTGGAGGTCTCACTAAGGATTCACCTCCTTGGTCCACCTGAGGTGCTCCTCCAGATCCACCTGCCCTCAGCTTGAGGAACTGGCCACTTCCGTGATCTGCTTCACTGAAGCTTCACTTGCATCTGTCATTTGCCGACCTACATAAGATGCCCAAGATGAATCCTTGCCACTTAATGACACAGGAGGCTCATACATCCCACATCAACAAGCCATGGACCAGTCTAACTATGTACTGCCAAAAGGACAACCTCCTTCATCCCAGCTTTATGCTTCTAGGTCATATCCTAAGGGATGCAGCACATAGGAGGGTTGGTGGGAATTACAGTGTGAAGCTTAAGCATTTATGCCCTATTCCTGGAGGTGCCCAAGGCCAGGCTGGATGGGGTCCTGAGCAGCATGAGCTGATGGAAGGCAACCAGCCCACAGCAGGGGTTGGAACTGGAAGGGCTTTAAGGTCCCTTACAACCCAGGCCATCCTATGATTTACGTGTCCAAATTTTTTTTCTTTTCCTTATAAATGGCTGAGAGCAATTAGTAAAATCCAGGACCTGCAGCTCGGTGTCACCTTGTAAGACCCCTCAGGTCTACTGTGAGATGTCCAGGCAGCTGTGCAGGCCCTGCATCAGGAGCAGGTTTGTTGTTTCACAGGAAGACCAATGTGGCCTGAGCTGGCCAGTGGGAAATGCAGCTGTACTCACCTCTATGCAAAAATACCAACGTGGAACATTTATGCTTTGCTCTCTACTTTGCGGCAATTGAACTCCAAAAGCCATACAGGATAATCTCATTGACAGCAGAAACTGACTGATGAAATTACACTTAATGAAAGCGTACGGGCTATTAAACAAAAGGATTTTTCCAAAAATAGGATTATTTCAGCTTCAAAAGTGCTGTCTTGCTCTTTCCTTCTGCCTTTCTAAGTATCAAGGTCTTTATGGCACCAGGAGCTGAGCAATACCCGCCCTTAGCTGTCACTTGCAGCAGACTGCATTTTTAGTTCAGGTAAAAGAATTGGAGAAGGATTTTAATTTTTTATATGCTGTCTGGGAGAATAAGTGAACGTACGCTACCGATCGTTCCTCTATACTTAACGTGTTAATTGTTAAAAGAATGTTACTTCTATTAAAGTAATAATAAAATAAGGCGTGCAATTCAACAGCTTTAACCCTGCACCGAGGTTTGCTGACTTCAAGGGAACAAACTGGCAGTGAATTAAAACCTCTGTCTGTCATGTCCAAGTTCTTGTCTGTGGCAGTGTCAAAAGCCAGATGCCTGGAAAGGATATATAAAAATGTGGCAGTTGGTGAATGAGGAATAATTGCTTTCCGCATACATCCTCATCCAATATCCTAAAAGCAGAGAAATAGCCTCTGCCATCTATGCTAAACAGAGTATAGCGTACGCCAAATATGCAAAGTAAATTGTACTCAGGACTGCAATTTAAATTTTAATGAAGGATTTTTTGGGGGAAAAATACATATTGCAAAGACAAAACATGAAATATTTACACAGAAGATTCAAACCTGAAACAGTGGGAATTAATAGCCAGGAGGTGCTTTGGGTTTTAAATCTTTCCGGGAAGAAAGGATAGCAGGAAGGGCAGGAAAACACGCACATTATTCTTAACGCTTACTCTTAATCTTATGTACTTTGTAAGGTTTCAGATGGATTTTATAATTATGAAACAAACCTGGGTGTTTGTGAGAAATATATATCAAGAGCCCTGCAGAGTGACCTTTCTGCAGCCTGACCATGTCAGAGGCACTACCTGTCACACTGCAGGCATGCTCCCTAATGATTAATGTATGGCAATACATCAATATCAACTCATATCAATATCATCACATCCAATAAAGTCACTACAGTACGCCACTCTCCAAGCAAGGCCTGCCATCCACAAGGCTGGAACAGATGCTCAGCAACAACAGGAATATATTCCACGAAGGGTGACAGAGAAATAATACGCATTGCCCTGTGGTGTGATCAGGCAATGGGAGGGAGAGAACGAAGAAATGAAAAAAGAGAGAGTTCAAGGTTGTTTCACTTCTGCTGAAGTGAGAGAACATTGGCTCCGGCTCCTCATCTCCCCGAATAATTTCATCTCTGTGCAGATTATAAAGTGATTCTCCTACTCCATAAAAAAAAAAAAAAGAGAGAGATCTCTTTGCTCAGGCATAAATTAATGAAAATTAGGCTCAGCGCTGTATATTACAGTTTCCCTTTTGAACAAAAAGAATTGTTTAAAGGTTTCCATTAGAAATGATTGGTTCCTCTGTCTGGTGGAGCTACCATTTCTTTTTTTGCGAAGCTAATAGATCAGCATAATGATAATTTGACAAAGATTCAAGACGTCTGTAAGCCTTCCTAGAAATTAAAACCTATTCAGTTGGAGGAGAAAATTAAGTCAGTGACCTGGGTACAGAAAGAGAGTATCCTTGGGATTCCTATTCTTTAGTTTCCTTTTCCTACTATTCCTACTTTTCCTACTATTGGTTACTTTCTTTCATTGGCTCTTAACTCCCTTTGTTCCAAAGGAAAGTAGAGGCACAGGTGCACAAAAATCTTCCTATGTCTATATCAGCACGTGTATGTATGTTTGAGGATACTCCAGTTCCAGACATACGATTAAGCACAAGACCTACACCAATCAGGCAAATCCTTCACAAGCCCAACAGAAAAGTGCCAGAAAAATTCAGTGCAAAATCACAGAATCACCAAGGTTGGAAAAGACCTCCAAGATCATCCAGTCCAACCATCCACCTACCACCAATATTTGCCCACTAAACCACATCCCTCAGTACCACATCTAAATGGTTCTTGCACACCTCCAGGGATGGCAACTCCACCCTGGGAAGCCCATTGCAGTGCCTGAGCACTCTTTGAGAGAAGAAATTAATACACTGTGATGCTTTCCTTCTTGCATTAGAAAAGTCAGAATGTACAATTTCTTCCACTTAAGTACCTAACAAGGTGATGTTGGTTTCATTTTTTGGACATGGAGTTGGAGTGCTTCTGGATGGAAAAAACAGAATGCTAATTCCACTGAAAAGAATCTGGAATAAGAATGAACGAAGGAGGAGACTGAAAGAAATCATATCCATGAGAAGGATGGCATCGGGCAAGAGTTGGAGGGAAGTGAGGGAAAAAGAATGTATGGGATCTTTCAAGACGGGAGAGCCAAGACAGGCTGCTCCCTACCTCGACCCAAAATTGCTTGTCCAGCAGCTGTAATCAAAAGATTCACAACTCAGGAGCCTCCACCGCTGTCCTGAGCAAGCCTCAGCTGCTGCTTGCCACCACAGACTTCCCAAGCACTGCTGATAGAGCGATCTTCGCAAACCCACGGCATGCAGTGAATCTGTTCAGGACATCAGGCAAGTCTTATCAAAGCCAACCATCCCTGAGCACGAGTGATTTACCTGCAGACCCCCATGGCAGACATTGTTAGGTGAAATCACCTGACGTGAAGATTATGGATACCTTCTCCACGTGTCTCATGGATGGGGGAGAGGGGAAGGATTCATCACAATGACGTCGTTTTCCATATCATCTCCTCCAGAGTGGGTCAGAGGAACACTTCTCTTCAGTGAGCCTCTGCTTCAGCACTTGGTCCCGCTCACTGGTTAACGTACGTGGTCAGCTTCTAACCCATGAACACAGGGAAGAAAACCAGCCATACATGCCAGAGGACAAAAACCGGTGTTTCTCTGAGAAGCAGGCAGAATTCATCTCAACTCCCCCACAAATGTGGCTCATAAGCAATAGACTCTTCCTACTGCCATCCCCCTCTGTACGTGAATCTGGGTGTTTGCAAGGTTTTGATATCTACGGCAAGAAATGCTCTGAACTATCAATGTATTTTTATCCTCAAGCGTAATTAACCTCAATATCCTTCCATTTACAACATCGAAATCAGAGACTGGCTGCTGGAGTTGCGTAGCAAAGGTTTGTGTCTATCTGTGATCAAAGCACCCAGGGACATTATTTCTCTGATTATTCTAAATACGTCTCTGCACTCGTAGAAGTGGTGTGAAGTGAGGGGGTGGACACCAATACGAATAGATTGCTCAAATTGGGCTCTAGGTCCGGTTCACAAAAAGATGCCAAGCTACAGATATTCAGTCTCCTGCTATGAGGAAATCTAAAATTCCAACATTACATTTCCACTTAAATTGGAATATAAACTCAGAATCTCTGCTTTGCAAGGAAATAAACCACTCAGAAAACAGTCTGGTACCATCCTTACGCCTCCTCTTCTGGAGAGTTCAGAACATTTCTTGTAGGTCAAAGTTTTAAAAGCTTCATTTCAATCTCCTTTTTCACTTTGCCTTTATCATTTTGACTTTTACATCACACAATGCCCAGCATTCCTGAAGAGTTAAAGTAAAAATGTTGAAGTATAACATCGTGATGATGCCCTTCGGCCTTCTCACAAAATAAGCATTTAAAAACAGCATCAGAAAATCCTTTACCAGCAAATCTCCCGCCCAGCCCAGCTTCCAGTGGCACCAGATCCATGCTGTGCCTCTGGGGCTGCCTCAGCCCCACTCCCTGTGGGCATGGCACTCTTGAAAACCCATTCCCACTAATGAGAACAACTGCAAATCCTGCTTTCTGATACACTGCACCAAAACAGTCAAACAAAGACATAATCAGCATGAGGAGAAGGTCTCAATAGAAGTAATCAACTGCTTACCTTGCACTTAATAGCAGAGGTGTCGAAGCAGTACGAACAAGCTCTCAGCACGGTGAAAAAAAAACACCTTATACTAAAGGTATTTAAAGAAGCAATGCAAAACTTGGCTGCAATTCAGCACGTTTAAAGTTATAAATCCTTGCCTCATGCATCCCACCCACAAGTGTGAAGCTCTACATTCCTTATAGGTGAAATGCAGCACTCTCATCCCAGCTCCGCATATGGGAAAGTGACACAGGCATATCTGGAGTGCCATAAGGCTGCACATGAGTGGAGAATTTAAGTTTCCTGAGCCTCAATTAGATCAGTGCTCAATGCATCAGGAATGGTCTCTCGAGCTGAAAACTAAAGGCTCCTACAAAACCATGCAGGCTTCAATAGCAGGCCCACAAGTGACTACAGGATCTTTGATCTCTCTCTTTTTCTCTCTTTTATAATTTTATAATTTTATAACTTAATTTCACAAAAAGAGAGTGAAGTGAAAGGCTGCATCATTACCAGTGATAAGATGTGGTGTCCCCACTACGAGCTGGAGTCAAAACAGCAGTCCCTGGAGTGGCAACATGTGAATTCCCCACCAAACAAAAGTCCAAGATTCAGCCCTCAGCAGGTCAAGCCATGCGCACTGTCTTTCGGGATAGGAAAGGAGCGATGTGGATTTTCTGCAACCTGGACAAACCATCAGCTCTGACTGCTATGTCATGACACTTAGCTGAAAGCTCCAAGTCCAGAGGCAGACCAGAGAAGAAAACAACCTTTCTCTGGCAACACAGTAACGCCAGGCTGGACACCAGTTTGAAGGTCATGGATCACCTTGCCAATCTTGGCTGGACTGTCCAACCACACCCACTGTATAGTTCAGATTTGGCACCTTCTGACTTCCATCTGTTTGGGCCAACAAAAGATGGACTGCATGGGCAACATTTTCCTAGCAACAATGCCACCAGAGCAGCTGTGAAACAGTGGGTCACCTCCGCTGGTGCAGATTTTTATGAGAGCATCATGCAAGCTCTTGTTCATCACTGGCAAACACGTACAGCTAATGGGGATGATTATGTTGAGAAAGGGTGTTTGTAGTTGAGAATTTGATCAATAAATAGTACTGTTGTTCTCTTTGTGTCTGTTGTAGTTTTCATTGAAATAAATAGGAGGTATTACTTTTGGAGCAACCTACATATATTCATATACATATATTCATACATATATATATATATACATATATATATAGGAAGGAGAGCAATCTGAAATCAAAACTGAACATTGCTTAGAGTAAATCAGGTAGGTGGCTACAAACCCAAGGCACGAGCACAACAAGGCAGCTTGAACTGAAATACAGAGTTGAAAGCAGAGTGAGCATCCTTTATAGATAGCAAGTCACAACTGGGAACAGCCCTTTAAAAACAGCTGCTCCATAAAATGGAGCTCAGAGGGTGGTAAAGCACTCAGAGGGTGGTGATGCACTGGAACAGGTTGCCCAAGGAGGCTGTGGATGCCCCATCCCTGCAGGCATTCAAGGCCAGGTTGGATGTGGCTCTGGGCAGCCTGGGCTGCTGGTTGGCGACCCTGCACATAGCAGGGGGTTGGAACTGGATGAGCATTGTGGTTGTTCTCAACCCACACCATTCTATAACTCTATGATGACATTTCAATGCACAAACAGAGGGGAAGTCACATTTCACAGAAAGTAATTGAAGATATATGGTAGCAAAGAAGCCTCATTGTACCAGCTTGTCACTCTGCTTTTTAAAGATTTTTATTTCTTAGATCACACAATACCCTAATAAAGCTCTCTGTAAATTACCCTTTACAAACTCGCAGGGATTGGCTCTTATCTTCATTCTTCAAATTAAAAAATAATAATAATAATTGACAAAAAGCTACGACAAACAATGGGCAACGAGCAGAGGTGCTCACTTCTGAGGAGACAAAAACTAAACAGAAATCTCTCTCTTCCTGTTTGTGCTGCTAATTAGTACCATAACTCCGCTCGAGCACAGAGTTATGAAGGCTGGGTGTGGGATCAGGGCACAAAAGGTTAATTAAAATGCTCAGAGAAGAGCAAGGAAGATGATTGTACAGCAACCCCAAGCAGTGGAGCTGCCTACAGTTTTACAGGGTATTCTACAGCTGCTCTTTGCTAAATGAAACACTATTTTTTTCCATTCCCATAAATGACATTTAATTGTTGCGTTCGCCGCAGGATTTGCTGCAGTGCTACCTTTTTTCCATTGCAGATTTTGCTGGACTTTCTCTGAATTCCTCGCCATACCTTTTGTTTTCTCCTCGTTTGGCTGAGTTTTGCTGAGCCGAATCCCTGCAGGGACTACGCCAGACGCTCACTTTGTGTTTATGGACACATGCCTCCTACAAAGGACACTGGGCATATTCTGAGCTCCTCTTTCAAAAGCCCTAACCAGCTGTCGTCGCCGCGTTTCTGTTCTCCAACCAATTTCCTTCCCTACCTCCAGACACAGAAGCTCTCCGGCAATCTGTTATAAAACTGTCGCTTGCTCCTCTGCTGCACAGTGCCCACAAAAGGAATACGCCGCAGAGCTGAAAAGTTTTTTTTCCACTTTTTCCTTCTGTTTAACGTTCAAGTCTGTGCAGAAAGCCTGAGACAAAGGCCATCAATCTGCCTCCGCATCAGACCAGCGAAGGGACGGATTGCTCCATCCCTGCAGAAAGCATATTCTGAAATTTGTTTTGGAGGATCCTAACCCTTAATATTGGCCACACAAAACACACACTCGATCCAAACAAGCAATCCCAAAAGAGAAACCTGGCACATTTTGAGCACACTCAAAAAATGAACCTCTTGGTGAGCCACCACTGAGTATCGGGGTTTCATCACTCTCCGCTTCTCTTTCCTCCTCAGCACAAGGGCACAGTGTCACTGCTCCTTCACACACCTCCGCCTGTTGAGCGTGATGGAGGCTCACACAATCCTCCAAGATGGTCTGATGTAAGACATCACATGGGGAAACCTCTTATTCAGTGAAATTATTACACAAAGACCGATCCCCAAAATCTAAATAACAACCTGTGAGTTCCTGCAGGCACTTCCCCCCCTTCTAACCTTTCTTTTTTTCCCCTCAGCATGACACAAAGAGTTTGGGAAAACAACACCCTAGTTGAGACTTGAAGCAACAACTACAGCAGAAGATCATTTCCAATAAGCCTGGACTGAGCTGGTTCCATTATGTTGCCTTTACTTAAGGTTAGAAGTAGGCTTTGAGTTTTACTAAGCTGTATGTTGCAGTCTGTTGTCAAGCAGGATGTCCCCCACAAGGCCGTGTGTGGGCAATGCTAAAAAATCCCAATATGTGAAATCTCAAGGTCAGCCACTTCCTATGCACTGGGATAAATTCCTGGTCCACATGAAGCAATGGGGATGCACCAAACCCAGCTGCACCAGGTTGCTCACATGCCTTTGCTGTGCCAGCTCAAAAGATGATTCCTTTTGCTATGCCAACATGTTGGCCAGGGAACTGTAACAAAAAGAGAAAAACAGCAAAATACCAGTAACAGCTGCCTGGGTATGCTGAAATAATCACACCCTGCTGCAACCCTTTTGAGTAGGAAAAAAAAAGAACACTCTAACACAGCTTTTCGTTCTGATCTTCCTAATCAATACAAATCTCAGTCCTTAACTCTTCATTTCGAACAGCTCATTGTATCCATCACTTACACAACCAACGCTGCAGGAGATTTCCACAACGTTATCAAAACCGAATCAACAAATCAAATGTATCACAGCATGGTTGTACACCAGGAAAAGTCCTACACTTAGCTTAGGCAAGGTGTCCACGAGATTAAAATACATGTTTTTTGATGAATGTTTGAGCCTCCCTTTTGATCTCAGAAATCCAAAGCCTTCTCCCGGTTTGTTCCAGTCTGTTGATTAAGACAATGATATTCCCAACAGTGCTTTATTAGGAGCAATTATAGATTATGAAATGAGTACATCAGGAACTTGTGCTGACATGAAGACTACAAAACAGCTACTAAACAATTTAGAAAGGTGAGCGTGGTACTTAGGAGATGTGTAGTAACAGGGGTCTCCATCAATGCACCCATCCTCACCTCCTGCAGTGGGTAAACGTGTCCTCACTTGGATGCAGGAGGGTGGTGCCTGAAATAGCCTCCCACACCTCCTCACTGATGGCCTCGTGACGACTTCTGCGGAGACCTGACATTATTCTGTCCTGTTTGCCATTGTGCCGTTAGCACAACTTAATCTAGAGACAGGATAAATCATAGAACCACAGAATGGCCTGGGCTGAAAAGGCCCACAGTGCTCATCCAGTTCCAACCCCCTGCTGTGTGCAGGATCCCCAGCCAGCAGCCCAGGCTGCCCAGAGCCACATCCAGCCTGGCCTTGAATGCCTGCAGGGATGGGGCATCCACAGCCTCCTTGGGCAACCTGTTAAATCAATATAGGTCAACAGATCATGCAGCAAGTCAATAACAGAATCAGGATCGGGGCTTCTGCTATTTAATTGATCACTCCTAAGAACATCTGAAGACAGCGGATCCAGAGCAAACACCGCTTTGCAAAAGGACTAAGACAATGATAACCATATTTGTCCCTAAGCTTTCACATCTATTTCACACGAGATTTCCTCTCCTTAAAAAACGGTTGTGGCATTTTCTTAACTAACTGAAGTCGTCTTCATTAACAACACAGTCACATTCATTAATAACGCAGTCACATTCACGGAGTATCAAAATATGCTACTTGCACCATTATTGTCAGCTTTGTTTGTTTCATTTTTCTGAAAACGTCCATAATTGGCAACATTTCCATGAATTAGTTGATACCGAGCTAACAAAATGTTACAGCTTGGCACAAATGAAAAGATTTGTGTCTACAAAGCCTCGATTCATCCTGAAGGTTAATTATAAAAATTTACTGTTAACTTCCTGGGCTTTTTCCTTTGTAAATGCCCCAAGACAAGAAATAATTACAATAAACTGCAAATATGGCTCCCAGAGGTAACCAGCACAAGGTTAATTATTGGCTCACAGTGTATCTTAGCATCTGATGTCACACAAATCCCAAATCGTTTGGAGATTTCATTTACACCTTTCATTTATTTTTGCTTTACTAAATCCATCTCAGATGCTGAGTGTTACCTGTCATCACAATCACTGTACCTCTGTTTGTTTTTTTTTCAGTTTTGGACACGTAACAATGGTAAGAAAATATCAAACAGAAAAAAATATCACTTAATGATATGAAGGGCCCAGGGTTTTGCAATGCTTTCTGCAATTGAAAAACCACATTAAGTAATAATTTCTACATATGACAATTATTTGCGGGCATTGCTGATCTTTGCATAAGGGTCTCTGTAGTTTTCCACTGCTCACTCCCCCTTCCTGCAGCCCAAAGATCACAGACTGTCAATCTCCTTCCCCTGGAGAAGGTACAAAAGTCAATGTTCTCCCTTTGCTGACAGCGCTAAGTCCTCCAAGCTGCAGGCCCCTTGATATTAGCTGTGGGACTCCCGAAACCCCAAGCAAACTTGCAAGTATCCTGCAACTGCACGGCTCAACTTCATTTACACCTGGGGCCTGAAATAAGGGAACAAGCACACGAGCAATTCTCTCAGCATGGACAGCCAAAGCCACTAGCAGAGTTTTGCACCAGCTGACGGCACAGGCTTTTCTTCCTTCCCCTATTTCTTCCCAGGGAATATTTGGAAAGCAGAAAGCAGGCTGATGTTTCAGCTTTAAATAGAAAATTCAGCTTTCTCTTCCAGCACGCAGTGAACCTTGCAAAACCCTCATGGATTTGCACTGAGACATGGATCCCGTGTGAGCAAAAAACTGCTCGGTGAGATCATGTGGCCCAAAACCCCTAGGAGAAACCAAGCTCATCCTCCCTGCTCTGTCCCAGGCAGCAGAGCTAGCTCACAAGTATTTATGGGAGCTCCAGATTCAGCTATGTCACAAACATAGGCAACGCTTCAGACTTTATAGGCATCGTAGGGTTGACTTTCTGGTGTCCAATATACAAACCTCTGCTCACAATTCACAAGCAGGGCAAGGAAACCTGAAGCTTGAAGATGAGACTGACACCAATTCAGCTCTGCTCCAGCCTCTCCCCTCCACTTCCAACATCTCTTTGTTGACACCTGGAACCCACACACAGCACTGGCCAACAGAGAAATCACATTTCCATGGGCAATACACATCACAAACAGCTATTCCTTTCCCAATATAAAATTAATTCAGTTTACACAATTATTTCCACTGCTTGACTAGAATTAGCTGCAGACATAAGCGGCACATACCCACCATCAGCCATTTTCTAGTTTTAGTGCAGATGCTTGGACCATATTGTTGTCAGTACGGTTCCCTGTCCTGATATTGTATCCTAATGAAGCATATAATGTGCCAATTTACAGTGTGGATGGGCTGACATCTTCACAAGGAGCAATGTCACACACAGCAGTATCTGAAACACAAGCAAGTACACTGATGCACTGCTTGAGGTGGGGTTTCTTTTCCATTCTCCCACTCAAGAAGGAGCATCCCCCAGGGAGCCTTGGGACAGCACTTACCATGTGTGTACACCGCACACCTTCCAGCCTATGGATAGGAACGGCCATCTTCAGCAAGCCATCCCAGTTAGAATCACAGAATGCCTTAGGTTGGAAGGGACCCAAAAGAACATCTAGTTCCAAACCCCTGCCTTTGGACAGGGTTGTCCCCCAGCAGATCAAGCTGCTCATGGTGTTGGGCACCTCCAGGGATGGGGCATGCACAGCACTGGGCCCTCTGAGCAGCAGCACCAGAACCCCACCACCCTCCAAGTAAAGAATTTCTTCCTGACATCTAAATTTCCCCTTTTTAAGTTTAAAGCCATTCACCCTTGTCCTATTACTATCTGCCCATGTAAAAAGTCACTCTCCTCCTGCCTATAAGCTCTCCTTGGCACTGGAAGGCTACAATGATGGCTCCCCAGAGCCTTCTCTTCTCCAAGCTGAACACTGCAGCTCCCTCAGCCTTTTTTTTTTTTTGTAGCAGAGGTGCTGCAGACCTTTGTGCATCTTCATGGCCTCCTCTGTACCCACTCTAAGAGCTCTGTATCCTTTCTGTGCTCATTACGAACCAGCTTTGTTGATCCTACTGCCTTCTCCAGCTGAAGGTCATTTTACTACATTCAAGCAAGAAGAAACACAGCCTCGGTTTTAACAACAAGAACAGGGGTCGGGACTCCTGGGTTTCTATTTCTAGGTCTCAGAGAAGCTCAGGGTATGCCCTAAACAAACCGTCTGTAGCGAGTGTCTGAGAGCTCACCCAAAGACCCAGAGATGCGCGGAGGCTCAGCACTTCTGAGAACCATAACCTCGCTTTGTGCCTCTGCTAAACCAGCAAGCACAGCGCTGTGCTGCCTCAGCAGGAACACGGGGAGCCTGCTCATGGCTTGCAAAGCTCCAAGTCCACCTTTAAGAAAGTGGCACACGAGTGCAAAGCACTGCTGAGAGCAGTCAGGCTTGCACGCTCTAACTTCCTCGGGAGCTCCCTCACAAACCTCTGCCTCAGCTTTGCAAGCACCAGCCACAACACCTCGTCACAGCATAGCAACCAGAAATCACCGAAGGTAACCCCACTTTATTTTATTTTTACAAAGCTGGGTGAGTGTTTTTTTAAACTGTGAATGAACATTCCCGTCAAATACAGAAAAGTGCCTGGAATTCCTGAGTATAATTTTTATGGGGTGACAGAGACAATTGGGTGATGGCAATTCATTTTGATGCGACTGTCAGCAGCACACAAGTTCAGCTTCAGCTAATGCAGAAATGATTCATATTTTTGATGCTGCTATCAGACAGACAGACATAAACTTACTCAGCAGGAGAACCAACACCGTGAGTCACCCTTTCTCTTTCTTTCAGAGACGCTCGTGCTCTTAACCTAATTGTGCCTGTATTTCCACAAACAGCATTCAGAATGACAGACAGGAATGGTGTTCTCTGAAGCTCTGCCTGTGACTCCTCCTGTGATCAAATGGGAGAGGTATGAGCACCAAGCTACGGGCACAGCAGCAGCTCTGCCTCACACTGTGTATTTCCACCAGTTCCCCGTGCAGCTAGTGACTTTAAATTGCTCAATACTCAAAATATACTTCAGATAGATGATATCTGTGACATTTATTCTCGACCCTGCCACACAGGTGACTCTATGGGAATGGCCAACGAAGCTCATTTGTGAGTGTCATAAAAACTCCTGAAAACTCCAAGATCTCCAAGGGATGGGTCAGGGAATTACACAGTCAGGAGACCGTGGATGGGGAGGTGGAGGTGGGCAGATCATCTGCACTGCACGGACCTGTTCTGCTCCACTTCACAGTGCTACAAGTACACTGACCACTTCACAATTAGTGCTCAGCTCTGCAGTCACTGAAATCGACCTTGGAAACCTCTTCTGTGCACGGCCCGATCGCATAGTTTCTGCTTCCAAAAGTATTTAAAATACGAGAACCAATCCCTTGCACGGATGCACAGAGATGCTGGAAGCATAAAACACAGGCAGTAAATCAAGGCAAATGCAAACCAGCAAAATGACTCCTTTAGAGACTTTCTCCAGTCCTAAATTTCCATAACCTAGTGAACAGGAACTCATGCCAGCACTTCCATTAAAGGAGTTATCATATACAAATTCTAGTTTAAGGCAGGTTTTCTTCTTTTACTGTTTCAATATGATCACTATTCATAGCCCACTTCTCACCTTCAAAGCACATTAATCCTCAGACTCTTCTTGTGATGTAAGTGATTATTAGTCTCATTTTATGGATGAGGAAAATGAGGCAGAGAGGTTAACTGACTCACCCATAGGCCCGACTCTATAGATACGTAGAGAAAGACAGAGAGATGTTTTACAATTAGTTTTAATATCCTCTCAATCCTGCAGGGTTGGACTTGGGGTAATTAAGGTAGCTGGCTTTAACAGGCTGTGATGCGCAAGGTGGGCAACCGAGGCAGTTCTTTAAAACCATCATAACATGCTTCTAAAATGACTTTCCTCTACTGTACAGGTTTATGTAGGGTGGAAACAAAGAATATCCCAAGATGGAAGGGACCCATAAGGATCACTGACTCCAACTTCAAATTAACTCAAAAACTTTGTTACACTCTGGGTTATCATTTACACACTGGCAATACCTTCTGCTCACACCTTTCATGTCCATTCATTTGGGACCTCAGATAAGATCTGCTCAGTGTCTGGTTGCCAGGATCAACCTCTGCTGGGTTCCCAGCAAGGATATAGGGAAGCACCGCCCAGGCCCTACAAGGAAGCATCTCCTACACTGCTCAGCTGCCAAGGAGTGTTCCTCAAAGCAATGCTCCTGCAGCACTTAGAGACAGCTCATCTTCTAAACCAGATTCCTAACTCTTCCTAAAGATTCCAACTCTTCCTAAACTGTTTTATCTCAGCTGAACCTTGCCATCGGAAATTCAAGATTTCCTGCATAATATAGCAAGTGTGTGCACCACTACTGAAAAGCACCTGGAGAACTTCTTAACTTCATATTCTTAAGAAACAGCCTCCAGTGAGATGCTGGAACAGGTTGCCCAGTGAGGTTGTGGATGCCCCTCCCTGGAAGCACTCAAGGCCAGCCTGGATGGGGCTGTGAGTGACCTAAGCTAGAGGGAGGTGTCCCTGCCTATAGCAGAGGGTTGGAGTTAATTGATATTAAAGGTTCCTTCCAACCCAAACCATTCTATGATTCTACGAATCTGTGTTTTAAAGTAGAGATTCCCAGAAGAGCAATTGAAGAATGATAACTTCAAAAAAGAAATTCTAAGTTAAGAGCAAGTTGTCTTTATGCCCAGTTTTCTCCAGCTGTACCCAGAGAAAGACTATTCGTTAAAGCAATCCATAAACCTTCATGTCTTTCAGACCCTTATTATCTTAGTTATGGATCTCAATGTCACTACAACATCATGCTAGGCCAGCTGAAGCAGCCAGGCTGGATGCTCAGACTGCTACAAATGGATCCATGAGCTGTGGTGTGGTCTTTCACCTTCCTGGGGCAAGGATTTGGAATGATTTCAGAAGGTGCAGTCTCCCTTGAGCAGGGACTTTTACGCACAGCACTGCATGCGTGGTACTGCATATAATCCCAGTGGTACTGGCCGTCCCCTTATGAGGTGAACTGGCAGCAATTCTGCACTCCTTCCCTTCCTGTAGAGGTCCTGGTCAGCCAGCAGACCCCATGCACAACGGACCATAGCACCCAAAACAGCCCAAAAGAGCACAGGGCTGCCTGGCTACTGTCCAGCCATGAAGCTGGTGGGGCTCATGCATTCTTTGGGTTCCAACGGCAACACAAGCTGGCAGCAATATCCCAAAGCAAGGGATTCCCAACTGCTTACTCATCATGAAGCCAGCACATAATGCCACACCAACTCCTCGCTGAACACAGGAGCACTCAGAAACCCACAGGATCTAGAGCAGAGTTGCATGTAGCTAGCAGGCCGCAGGTTTAAAACAAAAAGGCATTTCTTTGCAAACATCTATAAAGAGTAAAACTCCTTGCTGAATGGATGCTAAAAGTTTATACCACTTCAAAGGGAAAACATGGGGGGAAGTCAAAGGAATTAATTTGATTGTCAACCAATACCACAACACAAATCCTGGGCTACAAAGCGTCCAAAAAATCAAATTCCTGGAGTCTAGAATAGTATTTTGAGAACACAGTTATACCTGTTTGTCTTACTTTCTTGTTCCTTGGAGCTTGCGCTTGTTCACTGCCTGATCACAGGACATCAGGAGAAATGATTTATGTCTTTTCCTCCAATCAACTGTGGTCAATCTACTGCTTCTGTGTTATATTACTAAGTCGGTCTGCTGGCAAAACAAAGGAATTGGCAGCCAATACATCTGCCACCCACAAGGAACCTTCAAGCAAGCTATTGCTAGCAAAGCCTTGCCTAGAAGGGTGAAGTGGACGGATAGTGGTGTTCAGTCCAAAGCAAACATTCTGAACAAAGATACTGAAAACCCTGGGAAACACTGCTCTGGAAAAGCACATCACCTATTTCACCTCCCCATTTCAACTGCCTGTGTGAATAACTAACTTCTTGCATGAATAACACATAACATACCTGCAGAAACTTGTAGCCTGCCTCTCATCTTTATAGTCAGAAGCAAGACGTGCCCTTTTTTTTGCCTCTTCTTAAGCACGGAAATGAAACACAGCCCTCATGTCCAGATAATAGTAAGCTATTTGAACTCAGCAGCGGGGTCCTGCTGTTCTCCAGACTTCTAGATTCACAGCAAACGGCTGACCGTCCACTGGTGCTACTCAATCATTTCTGTTAAACACCTCTATCCAAGCCCATCAAAGGCAAAGTGCCTCTAATTGGACTGCACTATGAGGTTTTAAGCACACGATCCCAATGAGATCTGAAGAAATCCAAGCAGAAGAATTCCTTTTCCTTGGGGAGCTTCCTAGGGAAGGATCTTGTACCAGATAAGAGACTCAGCATGACAAGAAGCAGAATACCTCATAAAAGTGACCTTTCTCGGCAAATAGTCTCATAAGCTATAATTTTGTAATTATGGCATTTCTGATACACTGCCTCTTAATTTCTCAGTGCAAGCTATGGAGTAAATTAATTACACAGTGCCTGACCCGCAGCCTCTGGTCTGATCACCCCGGTGTCAGTACTCCCTTGTATTTTGAAGGCTTAGTTGCCATTTGATAAGGATTCTGCTTCCCACTAATAGGCCCTTCTAATGAGCCTTCATGAAATTTAATTTCTTTAATGCATTTCTCTGATCTGACTGATTTGGTCAGTCCGACACTTGGCTTTGTGTCAGCATTTATTAGAATGCCTGCTCTGTTTGAATGTTTCTCTTTTAAAATAAAAGTAATAGCAATGATCAAACACAAAGGCATCGTTGACGGAAATGGCTTGGAGCAAGTCTGTGAGAGCGCCAAATCAGAACAGGTCCAGTTTCGAGCAAAAGAACAAAGCCCTTCTTCACCACAACAGAACTGCCTTCTCCCAGCCCTTCCCACAGCTCACTCTATCTACCCCGACAGATGGAGTTGGCAGTAGCTACAATGATGGCGTGGATTAGCACGCAGTGCGTTAATTGAGCAAGTTCCTCTACCTACCTGGCTGTGATGAGCACCGCCATCACATCCCCCACAGCGCCCTGCCCACTCCTTGCATCACACAGCCCCGTTGCACCCCTCATCCCATTGGAACAAATATTCCATTCACCAGACAAACCAAGGAGGTGCACCCAGTGTCTGAGCCCTGTAGGTTTTTTTAATGCTTATTTTAAGTGGAGTACAAGGCACGGAGCTAACGTGTCCTGCCAGGTTTCTTTGGAGCAGGAGAGCAGCACAGCTCCAAGTGGGAGCGTTAGCTTACCTGCTGGAATACATGAATTTCATACATCACATTTTTTCTTGATGCTTAAATTATTAATCCATTCTCTTCAGGTTTGCTATCAAATCATCTCAATTGTTTTGTGGTTTATTAAAAATGTCCTGCACATCTGGTCTAATCAGTCAGAGGAGAATCGCCCAATTTGATCGTCAATAGCAATCCCGGGATATCAGCTTGGTAATCACAGCATTTTCCACCTCACCAGCTCCCATGAAGGGTGCTTTAATCACTGCTGATGCAGAAGGGACTCCCCCAGGCGATGCAGGCACAGTCCAAACCATTGTGCTGCTTTCTGTAGCACCAGAGCCAGCCTTTTGGGGTGGAAAAAACTGTTCAGCAGATAAGAGATCCATCACTACCAGCAGCAACCGGGTAAACATCTACCCATGTCTGCCATTACAGACCAATCCCAGCTCCTCTCCTGGGACACGGGGTATTGGGCAGAGACTCATGGCACTGCCTTTCCTCCACACCAATGAAACCCTGGAATTTCAGGCACTTACACCTCATCCAGAAAAGTCCCACAAAGACAACGGCCAAGAAGGCATATGCTGAGGATGAGCCATTACAAAGGAAACAACCTCATCCCCTTTTAACACCTTAAATGTATGTTTTTGCACCCAGAAATCGTTAAATGGTTACAGCAACATTAGAAAGGTTTGAAATGCTCTGTTCCCACTCCTGCTAGCCTGACCTGGAAGGAGAGATTTGATGTGGAAGAGTCTGTTTTATATCTGCCATCTTTGTGTGTGCATGTATATACAGAGACAGACAGACAGACAGAGAGACATCATCTTTGAGACCTAGGAGTTTGTAAGAAAGAGGTTTACAAATAATCACACCCACAACCTGCAGCTGTTCATGGAAATGAGGAAAAATAGCATGTTAGAGACATCAGCAGGAAGCCTTGTTGCCATTGGAAGCACCTCCATCTCTCCAGGAAAGCAAGTGGGAAGACCCAGAGCCCCACCATCAACAGCAAGATGTTTTTATCGTCACGCTCTTCAACCTGCTGTTGCTCTGAGCATGAGTCATTAAGAGAATGGAAACACGCTGTCAGTTAGCATCTCTAAATGGGTGCCCTGGGTCTGGCTGGGATGCAGTTAGTTTTCTTCATAACAGTTTTCAGTGGTTCCGTGTATAGGATGGGGGTGAGCAGCTGCATGGTACCTACACGTCTACTGGGGTCAGCCCACAGCGGTGGGCTTTGATATTAGCATATGCACAGCAGCCATTCTCCAACAGAGTTAACAGACAGCTGTATGGGACAAACAGAATTAAGTGTAGCAGACACAAAGTACAAGCAGTGAGCCTTGGAGAAAGCAGGTACAGAAAAGCTCACACCCTGTGCTGATGAAGGGCCACAATGCCTCAACAAGCCAGTAAGTGCCTGCAAGTCAGAAATGGGCCATTATTTTCAATGAACAATTTAATTCATTAAACACAGCATTTTGCTTTTTGTAGCTGAATGTTCTGCAATCAGACAATGATGCTTTTAAGCATGATTGCTGTTTACAATTGTCCAGAAAGCCTGTTGCTCCTGCACTCCACGTTTCTCATTACTTTCCCCCATGTAGGAGTGTCACTTGGTGGGCAGGTTATTCTTCCCCAGCTGCATATTTTCAGGAAGAGGATTTATGAAGTGCCAAAGATGGCAATTAGAAGGATCTGTTCTAGACCTAAGGCATAATAACAGCTGTAAAAATAGCCATAAAAACACACTCAGTGTGACACCTCCTGTGTTACTAAAAGGGCTTTTGCACTTTGCAACAGAAAAATTCTCTTCCCATAAATGCATTTGCTGGGGCCAGTGTGCTCGTAGCACAGCACAGGGAGGCAGCCCAGGGACAAAGGAGGGAGGTGACAGAGGTGGCTTGGAAGTGTGGATGGAGTGCTGGTGTCACACATCAGCAATAAGAGGTTGAATCTGTGCTGGAGGATTGGATAATTCATAATTGGACAATGGCAACACAACTATCCGAAAGCACAGGAGAAAGAAGACATCCTGCAGGCCCTCAGAGGCAAATGAGACAGAAAGTAGGATGGGAGAAGGAAGTGTACTGAATGCGAGGAAATCATCTCATGAAAGATCATCTCCAGGCCTTGTCACTCAGGATCTCCAAGAGCTGGGTGCCACAGAGCACAAAACAAAACTCTTGTGCTTTCAGGGTTGTACCCTGAGCTGGGATAACGGGCAGACAGAGTGACTGACCATTAGTGAAAGAGCTCTGTAAAAGATGTTTAAGTGGACTCGAAACAAAATAGGAAGGTTCTGACATCTATTTTTGGACATGTTGAATATATCATGGTTTTCAAAGCAAAGTGGTGACTCAGGCAGCTAGTGTGGTAACCAAATGAAAATCTGACAAAGAATTGAATTCAATATCCAATTATCTCTGGGGATATTCTGGATTTCTTCAGTACCTTTGGCCATCAGAGAATATATGATGGGACAGCAAAGGACTCATAAATCAAAGTGAAGTTTGCGGGTACAAATGCTGCCGTCCTCAGCATGTCATCCAAGCCAGGGACAGCTAGGCTGGTGACAGGAGACCAGACCCTATCAACCCCATCCTTTTAAGGCATTATTCTTTGCAAATTGTATCAGATATCCCAGGGGACCGTGTGATGAGTAGCCTACCTTAGCAGGGCACAGATCTCTGACACAGGGGGTTATTTCCAAGAATTTATCTTTAACGTTAAGCCAATTAATCATCTGTTAAGAACTGCCGATGCACGCAAGTTGAAAGCACATCAAAAATAAAATGGAAATGCAGTCTTTAAAAGAGCACAGAGAAAACTGAGCTCTCTGGGGCTCTGAGAAGTGTCATTTCATTTTATTTTGATGAGCAATAATCAACATTGCACTTCCAACTTGAGGGAACTGGGTTGGGAGAGCAACAGGACAAGATTATTCTGCCCCATGTCCATCACGTCACAGAATCTAGTTCAAGTCCCCTACAAGTATAGAGCAGCAGATAAGTGCATTTAAGCAAGAGAGAGTTATCACATTAGCTGCTTTATAGGATCCAGTCCTTGGACTTGACCACAAGGAAAAGCTTCCTAGTTCATTTTCAGTTAAAAACAGGTACAGTTCAGGATCAGTTAGGGCATACACTAGGTTTCTCTGAAACTCATATATTTTCCTAACAGCCACCTTGCAAAACAGACTCATCATCCCATCCAAGCCCATAAAGACTCCAATAACGACAATAAACCTAAAGCCTTTAATCTGTCTTCCGCTTCTCACTGCTGCCCATCTATCCCTACCAGGCAGGAAGTCTGCAGGAGCAGAGGCGGCAGTGTTTCATGGCAGTCTGTCACTTTCTGCTAATCTTCCAATGCTGAAAATCATTTTAAATCCATTCCTGTCTTTTTACATTTGCATAATTGTCTGGAAAGAAAACTCTAAAAAGGCAGAGCCTGATTTACTGTGAATGAACATGTCATAAAACATTCCCAACTCTGCAGCACTCGCGTAAATCTTTCATGATTTAAAAGTTGCCAAGTTACCAATACCATGAGTAGTATAAAGTACTGGGTTTTACCCTCGGTGCATCCAAAGAAACAGCTTCAAGTTAGGCTTCCTTTCTCAGAAGCTAGGTTTTCCCCAGAAAATAAAACGGTTAGACGTGGAAATTATTTGCATTTATCTTCAGTGACAAAAATAGATTTTGGGAAGGTTGAAAAACGTGCCTATAGTTCTGGTGAAAAACAAGGATGTTCAAAGCATTTCTCTGTGTCAGGGAGCAAATGTTTAAAAAAATATATACGTATATTTTCTTCTGGTGCATTTAGAACAATTGAAAAACACATCTACATTGCCTTCTCCTGAGCACCTACAAGGGGACCCAGGGTCGATCCAATCCACATGGGCTGCCCAACCCCAGCTTGGGTTCACCACCAGCCATCTACCACTGCAAGAAAGACCCAAGCTTTCTTGAACAGAACCATAGAGATGTTTGAGATGGAAGAGATCTTTAGAGGGCATCCATTCCAACTCCCCCGCATGGAGTAAACAGGCAGACGCACTTCACCCCGTTCCCTACAACAAATCTACCTCTGCACTTGAAAGTAGACAAAGGGGATGATAAACGAGCTTACTCTTCACCCCAAAGGCAGGAGAAGCCCATACCCTAAAACAAGAGCCTTAGTCTTTCTCCTCACAAATAGCTCCACAAGCTTTTCCCTGCCCCATCACTCTCTGTTCTTTTTTTTCTCCACTCTTCTAGGAACAAGCCTTTTTCCCAGGCGTTCCTCGCTTTCAGATGTTCACTTTATCAGAACTGTTCTTTTCCCCCTGATTGGGCACCGTATCTGGCAGAAAACCTGAGAGATCTCAGAAACTGATTTTCCAACAACATTTCCTGTAGCAAGAAATATATCCATTTCTGAATAGCGGATGATCACAGTCTTTAAAGTTTCTGTCAGCACTTGCAATATGAGTGATAACAGGCAGCTTTGTTTCATACACCAGTATAGCAATAACAGGAAAATCATTAGAGTCCCCACTAAGAGAAAAAGCCAACTGCCAGCAGTTTGTTTCCATTAGGTTCTGAGCGTTGTCAGCGTAGGTCCATCAAAGCCTATCACCAGTTTCTAACCCAATGGGTGTTACAGCCTCAGAATCCCTGCTCCTCACGTGACACACATTAGGATGTGCAGAATCTCTGCTTTATGCCTCCACAGATTTATCAGAGAGACGAGGTTTTCAGAAAGAAGCAGTACCTCGTATTTAATCAGCTGGATGCAGCTGAAAACATAATGAGCACACTCACAGGCCCAGAAGCTTCTTTTTCAAGTGTGACACAAGCTGAAAACCTCAAGCTAAGCACAGATTAGGAACAACTGCTCCAGGTTTAAGTTAATTACATAAACCAATTAGAGAATATAAGGGGAAAATGCACCTCTAACAGGGCACAGAAACGGTGATCACCCTTTTTGTGATGCAGAGTAAGGTGTGAAGTTAGAATACATGACACTGAAAAACATACAATGGGCAGGGAAAATGCACCTAGAAGCCAGTATCTCACTTGAATTTAGGACATTTTATATTCAGAGCTGTAAACTCTTATCTGTTTTTATAGCTCTCCTTTGAAGAACAGTCCTAAATTCATAAGTTTGTCCTCCTCTTGTAGGTATTCCGGCTGGACTGGGGTCACCAGGAGGCTCACTGCAGTTTCCATCGCACCGTACTCCAGCACTGTGCTGAGCAGAGGCTCTCAGTGACAAATTTCTCAGCCTGCTCTCAGGTTAGGGGTATGAGTCTGACCCATGGCCCTCCCACTGGGTCAAGGGATCAAGAAGTGACATCCTTGCTTTCTAGGCTCCTTCACAGAGAGGAGCCTGGGTGCAGCTAAGCCCCGTGTTAGTCCCAGACTTGGTCAGCAGTCCATGTCAAAAGGATTGTGCATGTGCTGACTTATCGAAGTCTGCCTCTCACAGCCCTCTCCGGGCCTCTCACTAAGAGAACTTCACAAAGTCAAAAACAGATGGTTCAGGGAAATGACGGGTAACAGATTCAGAATGGCCACTGATGAAAGCACTAGCTGTGTTAGCACTATAAGTCTTACTGATGTTAGCCAGTAATTAACTAACAATTCACCCAGGTATCACGTGAAGAGATGTCCTTGCTAATAAGGAAACAAGAAACGAGCATGGCCAATGCCAGGCCCTGAGGCCTCCATCATCTCCCAGGTGTTCCCAGAGCACTGCCTTCAGTCTGGGGTTAAAGCAGGCCTCAGCTGGTCCAGTGCTTTGCTCAGACAAACTGCTCTGCTCCCTGATCAGTCCTGAGCACACTGATAAAATCACATAAGCTGGACTCATTACTTCTCTTGTCAATTTATGGCTGCTCCGTAGCTCAACACAAGCCTGGTGAT
This sequence comes from Alectoris magna, assembly GCA_030625065.1. Lineage (NCBI taxonomy): Eukaryota > Metazoa > Chordata > Aves > Galliformes > Phasianidae > Alectoris > Alectoris magna. The sequence goes on along the minus strand of CM060565.1, from coordinate 2,387,708 downwards.
TTCCTACACCACAGCACAGGAGCACAGAGCAGGGCAGCCCGTGACCCCATTGAAAAAAAAAAACAAACCAGTTAGTTGTTAGAATTGTTAGTTAGAGATCCCACGCTCTCCATCTTGGGCACATACGCTCACCTGGCAACACCTCTGAGTTTGCTTACTATGCAAACACTTGCCTCAAATCAGCATGGCTTAAACACAGCCTAAGATGCATTTGTTCCACCTGTTGTTAGTCTTTAAAAGTTTTGTGAAATTCTCTAGAGACTTCTCTAATAAGTTTATTGACTTGGTGCCAGAAGCCCCAGTAGAAACAGAGAGTGGGATCTATTTAAGTGAGATGGATTTCACAGCAGAGCAGCTAAAAATAAAAGCTAGAATATAAAACAAAAGACGTTCTGATCATAAAGGAGCAGGCTCACTAGAAACTTTGTTGAATGAGTATCTTCTTCACAGCCAGCACTTCTGTTACCCAGCAGGGCAAAGACATCCTGGACCAGGCTGTGGTTCAACCCTACAAGGGATGCTCCACTCCTTGTGAGCCATGCAAAGTACTTCACAAAACATGGTCAGCAGCAATGGCTGCTGCATTTGCTCTAACAGCACTAACTTCCTGCATAGACACGTCTTTTTAAGCACAGCACAGTGATGCAAGTGGTCTGGGGGGAGGGAGGGGAAAGGAAAAAGGGTTCAGTAGAACTGGGAAAGGACAGATTCCAACAACTGAGATTCTTTTGCAGCTCACAAATCCAGTGTAAGATCAGCAATTATAAGTGCTGCCTTCGAGACAGCTGATCACTGCATCAAGGTGTAACCACAGCACTCCTCATCCTCAGAGGCAGTCAGCAGCGATGCTGAATATCTGGTCCCATCCCACTGGTCCTCCAAAGCTTCCACAGACTCTTTCACCATCATCTCCCCCAGACTCTGGCTATTGTCAGCTCACTTCCTTTTACAATTCTCATTGCTGACCCAACTGTCTCATTTGCAACCCTCCAAACTCCTTGCAGCCACTCCAGTAACCGCTTCCCAGCTCCCAAACCCGCCAGGGGGTCATCCCCACTTCCAGCTCAGAATCTGTTCTGCCACCACCGTAAGTTTTCCTGCCTCAGAGTCCTTAAATAGACAAAACTGAATTTCCTGATGCAGAGAGGAAAACCTTGAGCTGATTCTGAACATACTATCAGATACTGTATCATATACTATCAGATTGCCAAAGCAGCAACAAGCTGGGTTTAAAATATCAAGATACACAAATTAATATGGTACTACTACACATTGCATTAACAATGATGCAGTTACAAACACACAGTTTGAGAAAGGTTTGAATTATCTTCTTGATTAAGAACTGCAAAGGAGAAAAGAATGAAACATTTTTCCAGCCAAAGGGCAATAACCAATGCATGCACTTTCAGAACAGGCCAATTTCTTGTTATATTACGTTACTATGGCTGCATGCTGAAACATGTCACGTTATATTAAAAACAACAAAACCTGCAATCTGTTTCCAGATCAGACATCAATAAAAACAACCGTAACAATCAGCGCTCCGGGTACCTGTGAGAAAATTGATAATTTAATACCTCCAAAAGCTCTTTCCATTACAAAGACAACAGGAAAAACAAAGCCAAACAGCATCTCCAAATGTACTCACTGCAGAGCTTTTTGTGGTACATAAGGATGCGACCAACCAAGTGAATCCAGAAAGATGGGTGCCAGCCAGCATCCCTGCAAAAAGCACAGAAATCAGGAAGTTAAAAAAATCATACAGATGCTGCTGCCTTCTTCCAAGACCTTCTTGATGGCAATCAGAAATGGGCCCACGGAAACTCTGCCCTGTGATGGAAGTGGACGACATGCCAAGTGAACTGGGTCTACAGCCATAAAGGCATCCGGAAACTAGCCTAGGTTCAGGTAGAATATCACCTGCACCTAAGGGCAAGGGAAGGTGACACTTGTTCTTCCCCCTGGTTTATTGGGAATTATGTTTCCTGATCAGAAAGCCACTGCCTTGTGGCCCTTTTGCTGTTTAGCTCACTGGGCACACATGCAACAGAGACACTTGAATGCTGATTCCCTTCCAGCAAGCAGGCAGAAGTGCAATACTGCATTAGTACCCTAAAACATTAACTTCCAAACTCAGAGCCACCCTGGAGAACACTATGGGAAGTCTTATGCCTACTGGCATCTACCTGAAGAGAACAAGGTTACAAAGGCAGAGGATGCCCGTTTGATTTGTTGCAGTGCAAGGAGTTAAATTAACACAGCACCTTGCAGGGAATGTGACTGTGGAGCAATTACAGTGCTGCTGCTTGCCATCTATTTCTATCTGGCCCTCCCATCCTAAAACTTAACCTTTCCTGTTTCAAATGTGTGTAACTCAAAACACTGGGCTTTTTCATACCCTTCACATGCTCTGGATGGGGTCCCACAAGTCTCTGACAAATAGCATCTAGTTGTAAAAGCGTTGCTGCGAGGCAAGCTAACCATGACCCCATACTCTACTGCATTCCATTCTGATGGGGGAGCTGAAATCCAGACCATAGAAAAGAAGTTACCCCCAATAAGATGAAGGAAAGTTTCCCTCCAGAAAGCTCAGCCCTGATTCTTGAGAAAACCAACCTTCCTGTTGTCCTCCAAACTCTTGGGCTAGAGGCTCATGAACTCAGCCTTTTCAATGGCCAGCACATGAGCTACACAGAGGTAACACCAGGGTAGCCAAAAATGAACTCACCTCTCTCTAGAGCAGATGTCTGTGGTCAGGAAGGATGGCTCCACTCCCCCAATTTGGCTAATGGCTCTCAGAGTCCTATTTGAGCAACTAATCCAAGGCCACATCTGTACTAATAGCCCTAACCCAGAACACAGGTTTAATTTGTTTAACATTAAATTTAGGGATTCAGGGGCCTCGACAATGAATTTCATTAGACAGAAGAATTCTATAATGTAGTGTTTTATGATTAATTAACTGTGCATAAAAATGGTAATTATAATTATGCTCATAATTCCACGCTCTTCTGTCATTATCACAATAATTGATCAAAATGGTTTACCCCACAAGCATTTTAAAAGCTGCGGAGCAAGAGCAAAACCTCTCCAGCCCACTGCAAACACAGCTTTTGCAGGCAGTCCCCAGATGCTGTCTCTTCATTCCAAGACTTCTAACGCAAAAGTCTTTTGAACAGCCATGACAACTTCACCAAAAGGCTGTTTGTTATGACGGGTAGAGAAAAAGAGAGATGAAAGCCCATTTGTAGATGGAAAAAGCCTGCTTCTGATCAGAACGCCGTCAAGGAACAGACTGTAGCTTCACTTTGAAAATGGCCAGGTGCCCTACTTTTCTGCTTTCTGTGCATGGCTTGTGATCACAGGCTTCATCAAAAGCACCTATTGCCTGTTTTTGAAGATAATGGAGATTAGACCAAGGAGATCAAACAGATCAGAAGGCAGCTGAATAATTATCCCCCTACCTTTACACTTGCATCACATCACAGCCAGGGATTAGAAAATGCTTTGAAGAAAAGGTGGAAAGGGTGGAAAAGTACTACTGACCTAAATTGCCAGTAGCTCAAGCCCAGCAATGGAGGGATTAGACAACTGCCTGCAACAGACAGAACACAAACCATATTTCAGCCATCTGCCCCAAGACATAAAAGATGATACTGTTCTGGATGTCTCTGCTGTCTCTGTTTTGGTCCTTATCCTCCTCAACGTTTCTTGAGGAGTTTTGATCGCATCATGCTTTGACTCTGTCCTTTCTTACATCTGATGGCATCCTTACTGCCTTACTGGATCATCTTGCTTTGGAAAACATAATGTTCTCCAGCACCCTTCCTATGGCTGCTGCAGCACGGGTCAACAATTCCCTTTATTTTTACCAAAATTCTGGTCACATGGGTGGGGGGCATTGCAACCACCAGCTTAAAAAACCCACAAGATAGCCCACAAGAAGCAGCAGCCTGCAGGGATATCCCAAACGTGGCCATTCACCAGAAAGTAGGCCAGAAAATAGGCCGTTTTCATGTCCTGACAGTCATGACTTTTTAGGGCCGCATGGGGCTTTTTGCAGCCGGTGTGGCTGTCGTTTCAGCAAACCCCTTGCTGCAGAGATACAGCAAAGCAAAACCTGCAAGCACCAGCAAAAGAGTCCTCCCGAACCGCTATCACAGAGCAGTTTTCCTTTTTCTCCTCCTCATGATGATTCCTTACTTTGCTTTTCTATATCCTTCACCCTTCAAACACCTGCTTACTTACCTCTGACCAGATTGTGTCAGCCTCGTGTTTTCTCCAGCTCCGCCCTTCCTCTCCTCTAAGCAGCCTTTTAGGATCACCCAATCACACTCTGGGAGCTTAGCACAAAAGGGCTGCTCTCCGCCATACTCGTCAGTCTTCCAGTCCCCCTCAATCACATCCACAGCTCCTCCTGCTGGCTTCCAGCATGCTCCCAAATCACTACTCAAAGCTGTGACCCCCTGTCCCCAGACCCTCCCACCTTTGCCCAGCTGCCTCAATTGAGCCGTGCATGTGGCAGTAGATTTTCAGGTGAATCTTGCTGCCTTGTGCACACCTGGATACCTCCCAGAATTAAGATGTCTCCAAATGCATGAAGATTGCAGCACAAAGCCCGTGTGCCTATCTGACTCAGGCTTTCTTATCTCTAGAGAGCAATAACTTGTCTTGCACTGGCAGTTTCTCAGCTGCAAAGCAACAGCTCATGCTTTAGGTCCTTCTGGCGTGTAAATGGTTAAGGTCCTAAATCCTGGCCCTGCTTTCCCCAGACCTGCCCTCAAGAGAAATTATTCTCACATCTTTCCAAGGGGCTCAGCTGTCACCTCCTGAAGGGAGCTGGTTGGTGGGCATAGGGTGCAGGTGGGGGGACCAGCACAGCCAAGGCTGCCTGTGAGAAGCAAGCTGGGAGCTTCCCAGGGCCCATTCCCACCAGCACAATACCCATCCTGCAAGCTGTGAGAAGCCAAGTGGTGCCAGATCTGCTAAAAAAAAAACCCTCTGCTCAGTTTTAAACTGATTGCCAGAATTCAGCTCAAAGTCAGCATTAAGGGGCCCTCCTGAGGCTGCACAGAAGACTACGAGAATGAATGCCCTAAAGCTTGCTGACCAAGGCTGGCCAAGGAGATGCTTCGTCTCCTCCCTTCTGCTCTGCTCACCAACTGCAGTCATCGATCCTCCCAATTTAGACCTGTTAACGCAGTAACCCTGGTGAACACCAGCCATGCCGTAGGAGTACATTAACCATACAGCCCAGGTAATTGTGAATGATCACAACATGCCTCTCTGAAAGCAGAGAGCCAAAGATGCAAACTCCGTTTAGGCTAAATTTGTATTTTGCATCTACACTTTAAAAAATTGAAAAGAAAAATGTCACACCTCTAGCACAGGCACTGCAGAAAGCATGAAGTCAAGAGCAGCTGATGCATGCACATGTGGAATGCTCTGCCTTTGGGATGCATCAGAAGCCAGGGAGGGGTACAGGAGTAGGACTGGTCTGAGATATTGGTTCGGGCTCCAAAATAGCTTCAGCCAGAAACAATAGCTCTGCATTCAGGCTTTGGCTGAATCTTCCAATTATTTCCAATTAAAATTTGGGTGGCAGAGGTGCACAGAAGATCATAGGACTGACAACAGTCTCCAAGACGTTTGGCAGCTATGGCCATAAAGCCTTCAGATGTTCAGATGAAGAAAGAACCAGCTGGGCAGCAAAAGCTGTGAACAAGTTGCCAGCAAAGATGGTATCTCCTTTCCTCTCTGCTGCTATGTTGGACTCCCAGAACAATTCTCTTGGATTTCTGAGACCTTGTTACCCCTCTGAAACTGCCAAAAGCCAAATACTGATAGTGGACTGTGTGAGACAACATATTAATCCCTCACTGAGGGGAACCAGAATACCTGTAAGGTGAATTGCAAGGGATTATGGCATGCTAGGATAATCAGTTAGTAACTGTACCAAACACTGTGTCTGTGCTCTGTCAGTGCATCTGGCTACTGCAGTCCTCCAAGAGCTGTCAGCTACATTGCAAATTGATCCAGCCATCACTCAGGAGTATTCAGCAACTTGCTTGCATTTCACGTGGCAAAGCTCCCTGCTCTGCATACTCACTGCAAGTTCTGAAGTATGACGTGTACCTAAAAATACAGTTAATATAGAAATACAGAGCAGTTTAATGGGAATGAAGAACAAGCATCAACAGGCTGAAGATAGCAGTTTCACCCCAGTAAATAAGGGCTAGGAAAGACTTCTGCTTGCATTCCAGGAGAGAAGTCCAAGATGAAGGTCTTCATACTGCTTATAACAGCCACCATTCAGCCAAGAAGTAGCAAAGGTCTTCTGCTGGCTGTGTTTTCCCCAGTGAAGTACTTGCTCTGAGCACATCCAGGACTAGAATAACTTCAGTGGGACAGCAGTTCAGCACATTCCTGAGCAATGTGCAACTGAAGGAAGCTACAGCATCTTCTTCCTCTTTCTTGGTCTCATTGATGCCCTTGTTTATCCCAAAGCTCAGAGTAAGAGCACAGGAATCTCAGAAAAATAGGTTCATTTCCTGGAAAAAGTGGGATTTGCCTCTTCCACATCACCACTTGAACATCATATGCACAATGTGCTCCTGGAACTGGACTTTCTCCCATTCTTTTGGAGCTGCTGAACCTATTCTGCATCACCTAATTAATCTGGAAGCCTTACACCTAGTGTCTGACCTAGTAATTTGGGCAGCTGTTTGGGCAGAAGGAGACCGTCCATCTAGTTTCTATATCAATAAATGTCAAAGGAATTAACACTGCAAGTTTGAATGGCTTCTTTCATTGGTGCCTCATTCGAGGTGCTGAATGCCTCAGGATAACAGCACTGACAGAGGAGGAGTGGGCCCTTCTGCACCTCAGATTCCTGCTGTCTCCCACCTCTGCAAGGTGCCAAGAGGCTCACTGGGGAGGTCAAGGCACCCGGACAGCTCAGAGCATCTCTGCCAGATAAACGTTAATCCAAGTCAGCTTCCTGGCAATGTTCAGCCTCTGCAGTTGACAGGTCTAATTTCTGCTAATGTCTCACAACCATAACTCTGGAGGGTACTTAAAGATCTAGGACCTGAAACCCAGCCCTCCTCCAACACAGAGCTAATTTTAGACATGAGCAAGATGCCTAACACCAACGTAAGATGCCCCAGAAGCTCAGTGAGATACCGGATGGGTGGGAGGGATGGACACTGAACAACAGGACTGATGCACAGAGTGTCTTCAGTGGGCTTTGATCAGGTGTTTGTAGGACTGACACTATACACAACTACTGTACGTTGCATACAGATTCATTATCATTACCTTGAGCATGTCTCATCTCTCTGACACTAATGACTCTGCTCAAAGCTTCATGCCCGTGTGGTCCTTGGCACAGCCACTGCCAGCCTGGAAGGGGCATCAGCTGGCAGGTGGCTTCCAGAAGCGTGTCCAGAACATCAGGAGTTGTAGCCTTGAAATCTTGAAAAATGTGTTTGCCCTTCAAAATCAGAAAGTCACACCTTTTTGAGAGTCTGTTCCATTTAAACAGCAACGTGCTCAGACGCTGTGGAGAAAAAATGCCCTGAAAGTTACAGCACATCACTGCCCTGCATAAGAAGCCCCATAGCCGGCAAAGAACTTGTAGCATTGCCTACAGAGCCTGAAGAAGATGCTTTTCAAAAACTGGCATTTGTGTGGTAAGAGATCTTCTTGACTCATTATTCTCATTAAAAATGTACTCTGACTTTTCTTTGTAAAGCTATCCTCAAATTTTGAAATGAAATGTAGCCACCTACAGCAAAAAACTCTAAAGAGAGCAGCTTCTGAAACACCTTCTCTACCCTTCTCACACACAAAGGCACAAGAAAAGCAGAAGAAATGATGCATGTCAGTTGCCAGTCTGTTTTACTGGCTACTTCCATCCAGCTATAGAGAGCAATAGGGTGATATGATTTACACCTGGCTGTAGGCATCCTGCAGCAAGGAGAGGTACAACCGTGTCCTATCAAGGTACGTAGACATCCTACCTCAAACTGCATCCATCTTTAACTCTGAACCTTTTTGGACAAATGGTACACAGTAATGTGATGTGGAAAAAATTCCTCCTTGATTCCAGCTATGAATAGGAGATAAATAGGGCTGGAGTCATACCTCTGAGCATGAGGTCACCAGACTGGCCTGTTCCTGCTGACAGCATTTGAAACCTGGACGTGCAATAAAACCCTCCAAAGCACCAGTACAGCTAAAATTTTTTACTTCACAGAATTTTAGAATATCCCAAGTTGGAAGGGACCCACAAAGATCATCGCTGTGGTTTAATCCAGCAGGCAGCTCAGCATCACACAGCCATTTGTTCACTCTCTGCTTGCCCCATTGGGAATCAGAAAAATGCCAAGGCTCCAGATGCAGACAGGTTAGTATGACAAAAAATGAAGGGAAGAAGAAGACACAAAATGAGTGATGCACAGTGCAATTGCTCACCGCTCACTATCGCATTCAAAACAAGGACAATCATTAAGTCCAACTCAAGGCTCTACACAAGGCTACCTAAAAATGTAACTCTATGTCTGAGAGCAACATCCCAGCGCCCCCTGAGCTCGGGCACTCGGGGCTGTGCCCACTGCCCTGGGAGCTGTGCCATGCTCACCGCCCTCTGGGGCACAGCCTTGCCCTCACCCCTACCTGACCCTCCCTTGAAGTCCCCACCTCAAAGGAATTTGATCTGAAAGCCATCCTGGACTGCAGCCGCAGCCTCTCCAAGACTTTCTATCTCTCGACGAGCTGAAAAGAAATGACGAAACTTTGAATTTGTACGTCCTGTTACTCATGCAGGAGATTCACGCTCCAAGTCACGTCACATCTAACATGTCCACACTCATCACCGCTGCTGGATTCATTCGTTCAGTGTTTCAAGCCATGGAAGACATGGCAAATCTCAAAGTCAACTCCTGATCACATTAAAGCTTAATTGGCTCCATTTGATTGACGTTTGGAAATTTTTAATTACTTTCACTAGGAGAACATTAAGCAGAGGCCAGATCAATCCTTTGACATAGAATTAGTCAGAGAAGTAGAACAGGATGATGGTTTTTGAGCTGCAAGAGCTACTCCACTCATAGCAGACTCCAACGCCAGATGTTAGTGCTCCCAAGGGATACAAGGCAGCGGATGAGAGGGTTTTTGTAATCATCGTGGCTTTGATTCTGTTTGAAAGGGGTTTATTTAGATGCTCCCGCTAATGTACTCCTGAAATGGGCAGACGCTTTATAGCTGAGCATCATCTCTGCTGGCAACACAGATCAAGCACATTTTGTATCTTCTTTGTTTGTACTTGAACATGAAGAACTTTAAGATTTTAGCTGCAACAGGACATTGCCTTTCCTTCCGCCTTGCATACGGGACAACCAGCCAGGAGAGACCATCAGAGAGGACCTCAGCTACTCACGTCCCTGTGTCCCAGACTAAAGGAAGTGCTGTATTTTACATGAATACCTGATTTGGTTCCCAGTGAGATATTATTTATTGAGATGCCATGAAGTCTTCCTTCTACCTCATTTTAGCTATAAACCACCCATGAGTGTTTCTTTTCTTTTTCATTATAAAACAGTCTCAACAACCTTCAAACACCACCAATAGGAAATACATAAACGAGTATATATGTCATTAAAGCGTAGAGGTAGAAGAACAAATGGGCTGAAATTGCCTGTGAATATAGCTAAGTAGGAAATTAGAAGTTTCTAACCATCAAAGCAATGAGATCCTGCAACATCCTGTCTGAAGGGCAGCAAACTTAAACTACAGACCATGACACTTGTCTGAAAAGGATTACATAATGCACTCTCTTTGACAGAGGTACTGAAGTCAGTGATACAGAACAGACAGATATTCCCATGACTTCCTTTTGAATCTCTCCATGGGCAAACACCAGGTTCACAGCCACCGCGGGCCCAATAGCTGTGCTAAGGCTTTCAGCCAGACCCCCACACTACATATGTCTACATATACACAACACATTATACAGACACTGTATATATAACCAGAAACAGCACTTGATATCACTGTCCATATTCTCACTGTGTGAAGGCAGATTTGTCTCAGTGGCACCCACCTTATCTTTGTGAGGGATCCCTGGGAGCCCAGCCCATGTTTGCACTCTAAACTACACAGTCTCAACATCTTGGAGACCACTTCTACTATCCAAAGGCTTCAGAGGCATTTCTGTGCTCCCCCAGGGGTTTGCAGGTCACAGGCCTGCTAATGCAAAATTCAACTAGTCATTTTCATGGGAAGTGCAGAAATCCTGGTACAGGTGTTAAAAATTTGGACCCGTGATTAATTTAAGTCAATAAGGCCGTGCAGTGAATTTGGGTTGGTTTAGAAAAGCTTTCTTTATAGCGTCATCTGTTCTTCACTTACAAATGTCTTTAAGATGTACTAAAGGAAGTTATCTAAACTCTCCCTAACATCATACAGGCTGTGCAGAAGGGCACAGTGGGCACCTACTTGAAATTAATTATGCCTCTACAATATTCTGATATCTCACCAAGCTGTCAAAGGGAGTAAAAAGATGGGCTTATAGAACTCAAGGACATGGGGAAACATCACATGCGGTTTGGCCACGTCATGCACAGCAAATCATCCCATGCTTCTCGAGCGTCCTTGAAGGAGGTGGCACAGAAGGTTGGATATTAAGAAAAATTTCTTTTCATAAAGAGCAGTGCTGCAGTGACACAGCTGCCCAGGAGTGGTGGGGTCACTGTTCCTGGAGATGTTCAAGAGCTGCAGAGATGTGGCACTGAGGGACATGGGCAGTGGGTGCAGTGGGGTGGGCTGGGGTTGGGCTTGAGGATCTCGGAGGTCTTTTCTAACCTTTGGGATTCTATCATTCTGTGAAAACTATATCAGGCTTGGTAAGAACTAAGATGACCTGGAATCCAAAGCTCGTAGGAAAAGGTTCCCTTTCCTTCAATGCAGTCGTTACCAAAGCATGATCACCACCTACTTCCTCAAGAAGGAAATGAATTCTAATGTATTATCTGAAGTAGGCAACTAAAAGCTTTATTGCTCTTCCTGAATTGCTCCAGATACTCTCACACATTATGCGAAGAGAGTTAGTACTTTAAAAAGTCCAATCTGAGAGCCAGAGCCCTTGGGAGCTCCCTCAGGGCTCCCGCTCCCCCCATTTGCACACTGGAGCAGTAGACTGGGGACCTTCCCTTCCTGCACAGCAATAACAGGAACTGGACTTTTTACCTTCCTCCCTATTGAAAGCCACTTCCCTCTTCAGAGCCTGCCTTAGCTGGCAATATTATGGCTTTGATATATATTATTATCCACTGTAGTGGCACAGCGCAGTGAATATGCCTGAAAACAGAGCTGTCTAGACAGCCTAGTCTGAGCGACAACGATTCCAAAGGGAAGGGCCATAAACACTCTCATCGTAGAAGAAGCCATTACAGTGAAAATAAACTCATTCCGTATAAATTGGGCCCAATTCTAAACCATCCTATACTCCAAACTGCAAAGCTCTTCAGACTGCAAGTAACATCATCCCTATTGAGGAAACGCTGAAACAAAGTGCACAGAACAAAGCCACTTTGGTGGCTCCGCAACAGAAAATCTGTTCCTTGCTCTTCCCTTCTGGCACTCTCCTCTCCGCGGAGAGGCTTTGCACATTGAGTTGAGCAGCAGGAAGCACTCTCAGGACACAAACATGCAAGCAAGATGCTGCACGTGGCTTATTCCAGCTGCTTGCAAGGAGTTAGCCTGGAAGAGTGTTGCGTCAAATCCCAGGGCTGCTGCAGGCCAACAATACACACCGAATGCCATTTGCACCAAACCCTGCCCACAAGGGTGTCCTCAACATTAGCAAGTGCTGTCCCTGTGTGCAACACAAAGACATTTTCTCTCCAGAATCTGCAAAAACTAGGAAAGCTTCTATTTGTTGCTCGTAAATGACTGGGAAATCTGACTGTATCCCACTTTTCAATGCACAAATCTGATGTGTTGGTAAACTGCATTTTACTTGTGTGCCACTTGGATTTTAACAAGCCAAATTTCAGGCATTGTCTTCTAGGAATGTATATGAAGTCGTTATGTATGTGGGTTTTATATGGGGGCACTGAAGTTAGCCAGCCACAGGTGACTTGCTCTTCACACTGACTTCCAGGAGAGGTAAGATCAGCAGGCATGGTGACTGGAAATGACTGGGAGGATGGTTTTAAACTGAGACAGGGGAGGTTTAGTTTGGATCTTAGGAGGAAGTTTTTCACCCAGAGGGTGGTGACGCACTGGAACAGGTTGCCCAAGGAGGCTGTGGATGCCCCATCCCTGCAGGCATTCAAGGCCAGGCTGGATGTGGCTCTGGGCAGCCTGGGCTGGTGGCTGGTGACCCTGCACACAGCAGGGGGTTGGAAGAGCATTGTGGGCCTTTGCAACCCAGGCCATTCTATGAGTCTATGATTACCCTGCCCTCAGCCCCTGGGACCTTCACAGAGATAGCCCAGAACTGAGGCTGTGGCATCACAGGACACTTTCACATGCTCTCCAGATGTAGGTAAGAGATCATATTCTAGAGAAGCTTTCTCCTGTACTGGAATTGTCCTATCATTTCCCACCCGATACCACCAGATCCATTTCCTCTCCTGGAATTTCCTATCTCTAGCTCTCATCTACATTCAGTGAAAAGTATGTATGTATGTATGTATATATGCTGGTTTCCTTTTCCTCCCTTATTTCCACAACACACATGCACACACTACAACCCCCAAGGAGAATATTCTGTACTGGATAGAGAACTGAACTGCAAGACAGAAGCCTGGGATTCTGTTCCTGAGTAAAACACTAATCTTGGGCAAATCAAACCCTTCTCTCACACTTGTGTATTTTTAATCTACATGGACTACGTATTACCTTTAAAAAAAAGCTTTCATTCTAAGCAGCTCACCAGGACTCCTTTGTCAACGGGGAGAGAAAGACATTTCCTTAAGATATTCGCTAAGAGAAGAATTGCCCTCCACGAGTTCTTTTGTGTCCTCTGGTTTTAGAGGAAAATGATGGTTGGTTTACGCTAAAACCTGAGTGACTCAAGGTGGGTGGGGTGAGCAATGGCCTTCTCACCTATTTTTAATTGTACTTGTCTCAATGGGAGCTCCTCTTTCAGTTGAAACCTCTGTCTGCCATTGGTGCACGGGAACAAACGCAAAGTTCTTTGTACTCAACAACATCTTACTGCAACTTGTAGAAGCTGTTCTATGCTGGAAGGTCTTGTTCCTGCCTACAGGTCGTTTCTTCACTGCTTTCACTAAGTATGCTATTAAGGTGAATGCACATTAGAGTTCTCTTGTGTAAAACTATTTCAAAGTGTGTATTTCTGCTTCCTCTCTCCCAAGCCATGGGTAAGCTCCAGCATTCAAAGGTTCTGGGAAATAGTTACTGGCTCTTAAAATGTCAAAACATTTTCTGGTGTCAGCTTCAAAGTGTGGTAGGTGGATTGAGAGCTGAGAGTCGGGAAGTGTTCTCATGAGAGATCCCATTCCACCGAGGGGTACCACGAGTTGGTAGCTCATTGCAATAGGCTTCACAGCTGTTGTTATCCAGCTGCTTCCTAGAGTCATCTCAGTCCTTCGAGCCTACAGCAAAACGTCAGAAAATTCTTCCCCTTTTTTTTTTCCCCTTTGTAAAGACACTTGAGGACCTGCTTTCTTGGGTAGCACTAATCTGTTCACTTCCGACACAGCATCCAAATCCACTGCAAGAAGCTGTGTGGCACAGCGGACTTCTTGGATCTTTATTTTTCATCACTGTGGTTCTGTTATCTGATGACTTCTTATGGGTACCAAAGAGAGGAGCTAGGAAACAAGTGACTTCTAAATTAGCTGAGAAATGACATCACAGAAGAAGCTAAGAGGCCCATGGGAGAAAGGCAAGTATATGTGGGAAACCAGCAGAGAGAATGGTGAGGGTGATGCACTAGATAAAGGCAAGGAAGGGAGGGGGAGACAATCTTTGAAATAACTTGAAAGTAAGGATGGGATGTTCAGAAATGTGAGGGAAAGATGCTACAGAAGAACTCGTTAATACTGTCATGGGGAGGTGGCAATGGCATTGCAAGAAGCGGGTCAGGCAGGAGAAGAACACAACAGAGCAGCCAAGGCAGTGTGGGAGGACTGCTGTTAAAAAAATGAAAATAAAAAATAAGCAAGACAGAGGATGGACTTTGGGAGATATGATAGAAAGAGACCAGATCTGGACTCTCCTGTGATCAACATGGGAAAGCAAGAAAGAGTACCTGATGTCAGGAATCGAATGAGGAATGCAAAGAGGATTCACAGTGCAAAATCTGGCTGATCTCAGTGCACCTTTCTGTGGCGTTTCCAGGGAAGTGCTGGGATGTGCTGTAAGAACAGATCGTTCACTATGGGAATGCAAGTAAACTGTTCGTTTGGCACAACACCTGCATGTGGAGGGGATCAAATCTCCCTCATGGACAAGGCTGGAAGGGAAACAGTGGGCAAAGGGTATTGTGTGTTCACATGTGTGTGCATAGACAGACAGACAGGTGTGTATACGCACATGTATTTCTATATATGAGGTACTTTACAGATGTTACATCTGAAAACAACGAAGCTATTTGAACTCTGCAATCAGGTCAGCATGGTCATTCCTCACCTGGGAGTGAGAGTTTGGGAGCATGAGAGTTTCCTTCTCCGGGGCACCTCTGAAAGAGACCTCTGGAGGAATGAAACCTATTATACTGATAACCACTTCTGAGAATAGATAATGAATGTCTGTTAGCATTTAGTGAGGAGGAAAAAGAAAAAAAAGGTGTTCTTGGGTCAGACTTGCAACCTTCATCACTCTTCTGCTATTGGTGCTGTGCAAGGCTGAGGGAGCTCCTCACAGACCCTGGGATGACACAAAACCCCAAGCAGGTCTATTTGCTGAACAGACATTCTTAAAAGGAAAATTCATTTGTCAGCACTGAATGAAAATGAAATCTCCAGAGGCCACAGAACATAATAGGCAATATTTAGAAATTGAAGGTGAAAATTAAAGCTGTCTTGTGGAAATTATTTCTGCGTGGCTTTAACGTATATCTTCATGAAATTTAATGTCACCTATAAGGGTATTCAGCGACTAGATTTTGTTATTATTTACAGCCCATTCTCTAAAGTACAACACATAATAGCTCCATACAGAATATGAGTATTTAACAGTAGTCAATGAATAAAGCTGTCAGCTCAGTGTGCCTTACCAACATCAGTGTCTCTGCAGACTAATGGGACATCACGAGGTACGAAAACATTGAGCTTCATTATCCAAAAGGAGAGTGTTTTGAAGACACCAAGTGATAAAATAAGAAGTACAATGGTATAAATAACTCTGCTTAATAGTGCCATCGTAAAGCACACCACTCTAATTAGCACCACCTGCCAGCGCTGCCTGAGCAGCAGTGCTGGGCTGGGGCTGAGCCCTGAGCAAGGGCAGGAGTGAGTGAAGTCCCCACTGCCCCAATGGGCCCGCTCCATGCCCACCACCCTCTGGGGCCAAACCTTTCCCTAACCCCCACCTGACCCTCCCCTGAGTCAACTCCATGCCATTAAAGCTCTCACCTACACAGACAGAAAGACATCTGGAAAGCAGTTCCACAGCTGGAATCACAGAACCACCAAGTTTGGAAAAGACCTCCAGGATCCTCCAGTCCATTTGTCCACCTATCACCAATATTTCCCACTAAACCACGTCCCTCAGCACAACATCTACACGTTTCTTAACACCTCCGGGGACTGTGACTCCATCACTTCTCTGAGCAGCCCATCCCAGCTCCTGACCACTCTTTCAGAGATGTTTTCCCTAACATCCAACCTGAATCTCCCCTGGCACAACTTGAAGCCATTTGGATGCTTCAGGAACAAAAAAGCCAGCATCCAGCTAAACTTTAGGTGGAGGTGGCAGCTTCTCTTCCATACCTCGCTGCACCTGATGCCATGGTTATTTTTTTATGGCGTATACTCAGATTTGCCTTGAACCTTTCACACAGGCTACTGCTCTCAATGGGCTCCATTTAACAACACCTGGAGGAAACTTCCTCCTAAATGTTATCCTCACTCTTTTGCTTCGCAGATGTATTCAAACTGGCCACTGTGTTGCCTTCCTATCTAAAGTAAGAGGCTTCTCAGTACATTTATTTAACAGATGTGACACAAAAGAGCAAACGGGGAGCTACATTCATCATCTATTCTCAGAAGTGGTTACCACTATAATTGGCTTCATTCCTCCAGAGGTCTCTTTCAAAGGTGCCCTGGAGAAGGAAACCCTCGTATGTTACCCAAGTGAGGAAATCCTGATCGTGCTGCCCTGATGGCAGAGTTCCAATAGCTTCACTGGCTTCAGGATACAACACCTAAGATTATATACACAAAATCATCTATAAAACTCCATTCGGTGCCCATTACAAGCAACAGATCCCCACACACAAAACTCACATTTGAATCCTCTGTGCTTCCATAGCAAGGAGTGGAGACTAACTGCGGTATTTACAGAAAGCTTATAAAAATTGTAAACACGTTCCTTCCTCCTCCCTTAGCCTCAGGTGGCGCAGATCAACATCCTTCTTGAGAAAAGAGACCTCGCCAGAGCCACCATAGAGCGTGTAGTGCCTTCCCTCTTTTGTTTTAAACGCTGTGGTTTACCCACTAGGGAGGGAGGGGGTTTCAGTCCATAGGCGTGTAATTGTTTTGCTTGCACATACTCTTATTTTGCAATTTCTAGATCCATTCAAGCATTCCAACTCTGTCTTACCAAGGATTTGCATTCAATGTGGGGAAAAAATGTTCTCACGGCACTGAATAGTTTAGATTAATCAGATCATGATTTTGCTATGCCTACTGGCTCCTTTGAAATTAAATTACTATTATTTGCTCACTTGCTAACTAAAAGTAGGAAAATAGTTTTTTTGAGAACGGAAAGTTCACTGAAGGATGCCATTTGAAACTATTCAATAATTGAACTTGAATTTACTCAAACCTCAGCAAAATTTGCTACATGCCTCCAGGCTCAAGAGGAGCAATGTGAGGGGGAGAACAAAGGATCGGTTCCCTTCCAACATGAAGGTGGGGACCAAACCGCCAGTCTCAAATCCATTGATTTCATCATTTTACTGCTTCCTCCAGGAGAAGAAAACCAAACGCAGCTCCAGACTCTGCTCGTGGCAATTTCTGTTGCCTACGTTTCCTCCTGTTCAGAGCACTGTGCTGCCAGGAGGTGCAGGTGGAGATGCTGCTAGCTTCCGTCCTCCCTGCAGGAAGTGGCTTCTGCTCGAAGTGTTGTGTTTTGCACCATGTCCCTACAGACAACTCAAAGCAATGTGACCAGCTGGATGCCCAATAGAAATGACCTGATTCTTCAGTTATTAACTCAGGATCAGCAGGAGAGACCAAGCATGAACAAACTCACCAGGTAATTTTGCTCAGTGGTTATGGTTATCTCCATCATGGGTGCAGGCAGAGGGACTTGGACAAGTGTCTACAGCATCCAGTAAGCAACTCTTGCTGCTGAAATACTGCAGAAAAGGATTTCTTTTCCTTATGTTTAAAAAACGAACAAACAAACAACAACAACAACAACAAAACACCTATATATGAGCAGCATCATTGGATACCCCATCACTGGAGGCATTCAAGGCCAGGCTGGATGTGGCTCTGGGCAGCCTGGGCTGCTGGTTGGCGACCCTGCACATAGCAGGGGGTTGGAACTGGATGAGCACTGTGGGCCTTTGCAACCCAGGCCATTCTATGACTCTATGATTCTATGATCAAGCTCTCTTCCGTATTTACTGCATGTATTGCAACGGAGGGTGCTGTCCATGTACACAAAGCACCTCTCACAATCTTAGGCCTATTTTCACAAAGCGAATCTATGAAAAAAAGAACATTAAGTGAACCCCAAAATCATCACTCTTCACTGAAATTGTGCACTTTGGGTCCTGATCTTTCAAAAGCCATAATGCACACATATATTCTAACAGATGCAAAACGTCTGCCTCAAGCAGCCCCAGATCCAAAGCCTGAGCACTGGAAACAAACAACAAACCCAGAAAAAACACAGAAAGTGAAAAATAAAGACACGAGTACCTGGTCCATGGCGGCACCCACCGCAGTGAAGAAGGTGCTACAGAGGAAGTGAAAGTTCAGTAAGTCTGAACGAGATGGGAGACTTCAGCTGCACTAATTTGACAGACTCAGAGCCCTGTAGAACTCCAGGCTTCACTCTATCAGCATTTCTTTGCTCTGTAGCTGGTTTATAACGAAAAGCAATGCGTGATTGGTGTGTGTAATCAGTCATGGTCACAGCAAGATGGTCCCATAGATACATCAGGAGGAGAACATATGTATGAACAACTGATTAAAAACAGCCGCCGTAGTACCTCCACCTGAGGCTGCATGTAAGCAATTATCTCTTTAGTAAATAGCACTTGTTTTAAGCTGTATTTCTTCCCTAGCATTTTCATTTTGCTGTATATGTGCCAACCCATAAGTGATTAAAATGTAATGGTAGCTGCTCATTAATCCCAAAGAATGGGACACACATCATACAGTCTGGCATCACTTTAAGCACTAATTAAGGGAAAGACTGCTTTGAATGTACCATGTGTTTTTCTCCCTGGCACCTTCCTGAAAACCATTCGGCTGCTTTCACCCAGTGCTCACGCTGAGCATTTCACAGCCACGGGGCCAGACGCTGCTGATGCAAATGGATGCATCACCCACAGAGCTTTGCCAGCTCACGCCAATGGAGGATACAGCTTTTTGCCTTTTCTCTGAGTGGCATCCAGGAGAAGTTGTCACTCATCCACTGGGGCCATAAGAAAGGGATTGTATTCTTTTTTTTTTTAACTCCAGAGAAAGGAAATTTAATGATTTGTTGGAATAGCCATTCCAGCTGGTGAAAGTTCACATCACATATTTATGCCTGGAAGGGTGACAGCAGAGAAGCCTCAGTGTGTGTCTTTCTCGTCCTCCTCACACCAGCCAGAAGTAAACAACTGCATTTAAAACCTAAGATATTTGGAAGAAAATGTGATGCCCCTTAATGAGGTTTAACTTTTATATCAGTGCATCTGTCATCCAGATTTTACCTGTATACACAAATAGCACCTCAAGTGCTACCAGCCAGACACACAGAGTCAGAACTCTTCAAGGCTACTGGTGAAGCTGGACTTTCCACCAGAGCTTCTATTAATTCCTCAATTCCAGGCAACTTACACAGGACAGCTGCCTGACCCCAGTGTCTGTATCCCAATAAAACCATCACCTGCACTTCAGGATTTAAAACCCCTTCCACTTCCACTGTGCCATTTGATATACAGTCACTGTTTATTGTTTGCATTAAATCTCTTCCAGTGAGAGACAAAATCGTGCCCTTCCAGGTATGGCTGTGATTACACCACCTCTACCCACATTTGAAACCCTGCTCCCAGTTCTGTGACTGCAGCTCACCTTGATATTAGATTCCATAAATATCTTGTAGCTGCACTCCGGATGCAGCAAGTACTGCTGGTAGCCCAGAAGGGCTGATGAACCGCCCAGACTGGCTTCAAATGATGGCCATGCAGAGGTCCTTAAGCTGCCTCGTTAGTAATTCACAGGTTATTATACCGCTAAATTATGGCGGCATCAAGTTTGCAGCAAAAGTGGAATCTTACAAAGATGATGATTGCGTCATAAAAATGATCAATGGAAATTAGTATTAGGGCATGAAAATTGCATCTCACAATGGCTCAAGTGGTTTAAATTCCATTTGGTTAACAGGCAATATCACACTGCTATAAATGCGTAATAGAAATGCATTTCCAGCTGCAGGACCCTTATCGCCAAGGCTTTAAATCTTCGTGCCTCTTGCTTGACACTGAGCTGATAGGAAGAGTACGATCAGCAAGGTGGGGCTCTCCTGTGCTCCGTTTGATGTCATTGCCAACAACACACGCAAAGCTTCAGACCTACCTTTTGCTCTTGCTTCTTTCTTGCATATCCAGGTTGAATTGCTTCACCCCAACAGGTTTTTCACAACTTACATGCAGAAATTTCTTGTCCATCAAGTTTGCAATTATCACGGCATGCTGTATATGACAGCCGTTGCTTTAACCTATGCTCTATAACAAGAATTCCACACATGAAAAAAACCGAAGGATTTTTAATCTATATTAATAAAATCCTGTTGTCAATTGCCTTTCAAATATCTTTTTGCAGTTAGGAAGCTGTCTTTCTCTATTTAGATCATCTGATTACAGAAGCTGTAATAGTGCGTGCTTCTACAAGAAAGACAGAAATTCTCATGTTGTCTTTGCCAGGAAATGTGATATTTAGCATTAAAAAAAGAAAAAAAATCCAGAATCACAGTTACATGAAGAGTCATTCTAATGTTAATAAATACATTTCTTACTCAACTCCCTGTTCCGGGGATTTAAACTTAATTAAAGCACTTTTAAAGTTTTACCATACAGCAAAGACATGAGCATAATAGCAAAAGTTGTCATGAGCCCTGTGCTCCCTTACAACGCGTATTTCTCCTACCAGCCCCCACCTTTCACCCACATTCTTGTTTCCTAATGAATTTGCTAAAAAGAAGTATTTGGTGCGTGCATCTTTCTCAGCATCATAGATCTCAGTTTTGTCAGGACCCATGCAATCCAAGTAATGGATGCATTTCATAATCATCCTCGTCACTATTAGATAAAACTGTACTCCAGGAGGCTCTCATAGCAGGTGCACTATGCTCCAGGAAAGCATTTCAGAAGCAATCACAACAGCTCTTGTGGTACAGATACATTTGTCAACTTGAATTCTTGAAATTAGAAGACATCACTTGCAGGACAAGATGGTGATTCTTAACTCTCGTGTTATCCACTCCTATCAATGGATTCTCTCCATCAAAGCATCCAAGCAAATTAACAGCCCCATTGCTCTCTGTGATGTATTCACAGACTTGGGTTATGTGAGTTCCTGGGACTCTTCGTGGCACAAATAGTGCTATCATACCCACTGTTATCTCAAAATATATCCCAAGGTAACACACCTGGAGCAGTAACAGTGCATGTAGCTTCCACACGTCTAGAAAGGATGCTGCCTAGTTTGCCAGTATAGAAATATCTGGATTGCTCCACTGTATATTCCAATTTTACACAGCGTTCGTGTATTTTGTGTCATAAGACCACTGGTGCGGTTCTTTGCTCTCCAGATTCGTTATGAGGGGATCATTCTGCAAAACTGCAGGTTGCTGACACATTGTGCTGATTACTGAGATTCCCTATGGACAACCCAAAATAAAGTGTACAGAAAGTTTGGGAAATAGAGCCAAGCTCTGCCTTAATTTACATGGGCACTGTTGAGTCCTGAGGTACCCAAGTGCAGGGAAAGAGATAATTGAGCCCTTGAGTCTTTTTACCTTTGAATGCTTCGAGGCCACCTGCTCTATTCCTTTTCTCTGCCCCATCCATCACTGCTAGTTTATGGTGACTATCAGCAATTAGCCTGTCATGGTATTACACGGTAAGATACGCTGCTGTATGCAGAATATTTTGAGCTAACACTTGATCTCCTACTTAAAAGCTAAACGGTAACCACAAACCCAAAGTTACAAGAGTTGCCAAATCTTTTTTCCTTCCTGTTGGTCATTACAAAGAAGGATATACCCTACCCTGCCCTTCCTCCGTCCCCCATCACAAAATCAAAAGAAATCTTTATACCCTATCTGTTTTTTGTTCAATATTGTGTGAGAGCTGCGGATAATTCAGTTCACAAGGAAAACGCATCACAGAATGCATACTGGAAAACTTACTGAGATGCTAGTTCATGACAGAGGTGACTTTCTCACCACATCTGGATATAGAGCATGAGAAAACTGTCCCAAGTTGCACCTGGAGGGTTTAGGCTGGATATTAAGAAGAATTTCTTCATGGAGAGGATTATTAAGCATTGGAATGGGATACCAAGGAAGTAGAGGAATTTCCCATTCCTGGAGGTATTTAAGAGATGTGTGAGCATAGCACTAAGGGACAGGGTTTGTTGATGGGGCTCAGTAGGTTGATGGTTGGGCTTGATGATCTTGAAGGGCTTTCCCAACCTAGATCATTCTATGATTGTTCAAGCAATTCTCAGCCCATCAGTGGGGGACACATCTGGAGCCATTTGTTGTCATTGCAATAGAAATCAACCCAGCTCTGGTAGCTACGATGCCTGGGCAGTGGTTTATATGCTACAGAATTCTTCCCAGAATGTACAGAAAACAAAAAGAAAGGACAATTTTGCTGTCCTGAGGACTTCTAACAGCACTTACTAGTGAGGTATAATTGCACTGAACCATGTTTTATTCACACCTAGTGTTTCACACAGGTCAAGCCAGGTCCCTCTGTAAAATCTAAGCAAAGTTACTTCTTGTCTCCTGTAAATACATTCTTTGGCCACCTATCAGAGCAAGCAGCTATACTGTAATACCTGCCTCAGTAATAAAGCAGGCAGCCTCTGGTAGCACAACCTGCCTACTGGGAAACTGAGGATGCTCCACTTCAGGGATATGTTCAGCTTTCCTTTGCTCCAAGCAAAGGATCCCCTGTAATAATCCTCCTAGCTCATTGTTTGAAGCTGGTAGTTCCTCTGCTTACTCATCACCCAGCTGTTACCTTCTTTTCTTTATCTCCTGTCTTGTTTAGGAGCTTGAATTACTCATTGGCAGCTAATCTTCTCTCTCTGTGTTTTGCTCTGGGCTCAGTCGCAGATTACTCAAGCTAACTATTGCTTCTCCCAATTATAGCCTGGTCAGACTGCAGACCCAGTCTAGTGAGAATAAAAGATCTTTCAGTCAGGAAAAAAAAAATTGCTGATAAAGTCTGGGGAGAACACATTATAGGAGAGCAGAAGGGGGGGGAAGGGGGGGGGGGAAGGAGCTTTAGAGGAAAAAAAACACACTAGGTTCTGAGGTATTTCTTTAAGTGATAATACAAACTTCTCTTGGTACAAAACGCCATAAGATCTGTGATATTTACAGAACATACAAAACAGGGAAGATATGTCTCAAATTTCACATGACCAATTGTTATACGTATAACTTTGCTGCTCTTCCTCACTCTTAGTTCAAAGACAGTCCTTGCGAGGGATGATTTATCTGATTTACCTTAGACATGTGCTGAAGGAAGAGATGAATCACTTTTTGAAGGCAACTGTTCTACTCCATTGGCTGCAAACAAGCCCAAGGTGAATAGCTTACACAGCAAGACTCAAAACTTATCTGAAGAAGGGTAAGTGAGTTCTGCTTTTCCCAAGGATTTGGCCCTATTCAACCTTCCTCAAGAAAAAGGATGGCCCATTCTGTTCCCTCCATTTAGCTGCTGAACTACCACTTGCTATAAAACGTGGACCAGGTCAAAACATCCACCTATACATCATCCAGGATCCATTGCCTGCTGCTCTTCTCACTGAGGATCTACTCAGGTCCAGGCAGAAGATGCCTCTTGGGTGCCTCTATGTTTATAGCCACCTCTCAGACTCTGTCTGCTTTGAAGTTGCCATTCTTACACTGATAATGATGATATTTCTTGAAGTTCGCATGGGATCATTGAGGTTGGGATGATCCTTGGCATCAGTTCATCCTACTTCTTGCTAAAGCAGGTGTAGGTAGAGTTTATTCCCAGAAGAGCCATGTAGACATTCATACAGAGATTCCCAACTGGAGAGATGCAAAGAATGAGAAGTGAGAAGAAACACTGCTCCAAAACAAGGTTATTTACAGCACACAGCTGGAGGTAGGGGCATGAACTCTCTGGAAATGTTGAAATAGAGATCTGATTCTGGGCATTCCAGTGCCTCACCAACGGTGCACTCAATCAAAATGAAATAAGATTTCACACCACTGCTGCTTACCGTTACTTCCATTTTATTGTAGCGTTACTGCCTGGCCTGCAGCCTACGAGAACAATCCCTCTGCTGTGAGCTCCCAGGTAGCAAAGAGTTAAGAAGATTATCTTCAAAAACTAAAAAGCTTTCCTGAAATGGAAAGCCAGTGGGGTTCGCATGGTCACTAATCATACTTTGAAAGGACAGGGCTGGTAGAAAAATAGTTGAGTCCGTTGCAAACACTCGCCATAATCTCCATCATGTGGCAGTCTGCGCTGACAAAAGATGCCATCATAGTCCCAGTGATGCATGCTTTGCTTGTCACACACCATGGGAACAACCTGAGAAGAATAAAGCTGTTAGCAATAGAACAACTTCTTTGACAAAGTGCAGTAGTCCAGAAGGGTACCGCCTTTGAATGAGAGTACACAATAGCATGAGGATGAAGATGTTTCAAACACCGGTTCCAGATTGTATGTAATGGTGAAAATGGTCTGTAAAATACAAAAGATGTGGAACTGAACTGCCCTAAAAGAGACACCACTGGAATAACACAGAGAAAACATTTTAAGATACCGAATGAAATGCTTTGCAGTACTGAACACCTTCCACACCATCTGGCTGAAGGACCACTGAGCACATAAATGCAAGATTAGCAGAGTTTCCTTTGTTGCTTTCCAGGCCACAAGAAAAACAGCCCTTAAGCTAGTTGCTATCCCATGTCTTTTACCCAGCTCAAGCAAACAGAGGTGGCATTTAATACCCTGCATTTCAGTTCAGCTGACACAAGACCCCAAATCAGTTTGCAAACAGCAGGCGGGCTCCCAAGGAGCTTCACTCTCACATTCATCCTCACTTCAGCACTGCACACATTGGCACCAAAGATTCATCTCCCATCTCCAGCTCACCTTAGGAAATCCAGGCTTTGCTTTCACACTTTTGCCAAGCAGGACTGGTTATGCTGTTAAATAATATATTTGCAGAAGGACCGCCTTTTGCTCAGAGTTCACACAAATAAATCATTAAAGCTCCAGTGACCAGAAAACTGCTTTTCTGATGATGTATTAACGTAATACATCATCAAGATGTGATTTGGGCATGATGAATCACTGGAAAATGCCATCAGAGTTCCATTGTTGAAGGGATACATCACTTTCCAGCAGGTCCTGGCAAGTCCAAAAGCACTACAAATAATACTTTAAAAGATTTTGTTTAAAATATATACATGAGATGTGTGTCAAGGAGCTCAAAAACAGGACTCAGAGTCAGTAAGATGCCTGAGGACACCACATGCCTTCTGCTCCATATCAAGCACCAGCACACCTCAGCTCTTTTCTGATACGAGGCCAACAGGAAATTGGGATAATTCGATAATTTGATCTGCTTCTGTTAATGCCCAGGCTGGCCTTGCCACTGCAGCTGCTGAGTGTGGACCTGGTTGCAAATATGCGAAGGGCATCTTTGCTTTCCAGCCATTGCCTCTTCATAGATCTCAGACGATAATGAATTTTAGGGATGGTTGAACATTTTTGCATTATTTCCCATTTTCCTCTCACCGATTAAGTCCTCGCTCTCTATGCCACATGGCAGCAGCCTGCTAGACTCTCACAGCTGCACTGCCAGATGCTGGCTGGGCCTGAAAGAAAAGATCTGAACAACAGGTGGACACCTGATGATATATTATGTTCTTGGCTCAGGTCAAAGTGGCAGATATCAGAAAATCTGTTCTGGATAGGGCAACACACAAGTTTTCCAGATGCTGAAGCCCTCACTAATCACCCCAGCCAAGGAAGGTTGTGTGATGGGACCCAGCTGTCTGGCATTACTGCTCAGATGGACTGGCGTGATTGGGCTGTTGCAGAATCAAGAAGAGCCAGCCTGAGTAGGAGCTGGCGGCAGGACAGGAGTTGTTACTGCAGTTTTTGCTCAAGTCACAGCCCTACCTGCTCTCTGCAGCCAAGGTGGAAATTATCCATCTCATACCAGGACTCATATGCACAGAGATGAGGCTGATGGACACCAAGAGGCTGGGGAAGCACCAGTGATCCCAGGAATCCAATGGGATGGAGGAATTGAGCAGTCCTGGACCCTGTTACAGGACTGGGAGTACATCTGAGGAAAACAAGGCACAGCCAGTTGTGGCCACTTTGTGCTGGCACTGCAAGTACCGCCAGGATTTAGATAAGAGGCAAGGAAGAAGTGAGGATGCAGAAAGTGCTCTGAGAAATCATTGTTTGAGATAAATCATTTTCAAATAGTTGTAAAAGCCTCAGAGGACATGGACCAAAACTTTGTGACAGAACGATGAGGTTCTCGCCATCCAAAATCTTATTGCAGCTCTTCTAGCACAACCTGATGCTATCTGCATCCCCAGGCAACGTAAGCAGAATAGAAATTGCTGCCCAACGTTTTGATGATCAATTTTTCCCATTTGATGCTGCCCCCCAGAAACTAAGGGAGCTCCAGAGATCCTCTCCACTCCTCGTTTCAGTTTGATACTGATGTTCAATTGCATTTGTCGATGAGCTACGGAGGCATTCGCAGCATTCCAGCTTAATACACATCATCTCAAGCATTTCATTATAACTGTTATTGAAATTAGAGTGAAACAATTTTAATTTTCAAGACTCAGATTACTCACATTGCATTTCTGTCCTAAGCCCATGCCAGCTCATCCTCGTTAATTGCTTATTTGGTCACTATTATTAGAGCTGATAATCATAAACACAGATTAAATGGATTGACAGAGAGTGTGTATCATACTATAGCCAAGACTGAGCTTGTTTTCTGCATTTTGAGCCATCATTGCAAGTATACGAAACTCAAGCTGATTTCTAAGTTTTTATATTCATAAGAGGTTAACATTTCTGTTACTCGATGGCTTAATGCATGGGCAGAGCAGAGGGAATGTTGCCTGTACCACAAAACAGCTTTTCTAATGAATCTCCTATTGTAGAACGTGCTGGCACTGCAAGCACGACATCCACAGCTCTGTAATTAAGTTCCTTCTCTAACAAAACAAAGCAAAACATCCATTTGTACAGCTGAATATGACAGTAATTAGAGATCACCACTTCAAGACTGTGTGCAAAATACAGTCTTGCTTTAGCCATAGCTATGGCAGAAAGAGAAGGTATTCCGTCACACGCTGCAGCTAGGGTGACCATGCATCCATTAAGAAGTAGAAAGTCAGCAGGAACCGAGCAGAGACAACGATGTCCCCATAGCAGAGCAGTTCACCAGAGGGTGAATGTGAGGAGCCAGTTTAATGTGCAGGAGACAATTATTCTTCCAGTTCAAGTCAATATATCCTCATCATTGCTAATGGAAAGCACTTTAGTTGAAACCCAGGAACACAGCAGTCAGCAGCACTGTTCTCCTACCAAGTCAGACAAAATTAGCGGTTTAATAGTGCACAGCCGCTAGTGGCAGCAGACTGCTGTAATTTATTGCCCTCTTTGCTCCCAGTGTTCTTCTCCAATGAGAGTAGCACAGCTGAGTCCTCTCCTTTCTATCCCGTACTGGATCATTTCAATAATGAAAGAATTAAAACTGCTGATGGCACCATACAGTCAATGCCATCGACGGGGTACAATCGTACTCAGGGAGCACGATAATTAAGTTACCATCAAACGATGTAATTTTTCGTTTTGTTTCCCTTGCTTGCAACCTAGACTCTGTTTCTCATTAAGGAAGAGTTACCTCTGACTCCATCTCCCCAAGGATGTACCCTTTCACTAATCTTCATCACTCTGCACAATTTCACTCTGGGTCTTCAAACTTCCCTTATAGCAAAGGGTTGTCCACCCTCAGGAACGGGTATCGGCCATCTAAAATAGGTGGGTGGAAACCGTTGTAGCCACAGCTATGTCTTGGAGTTAGGAACAAAACACTCAAAGCTCAGCTGATTCGTACAGTCAGGAGATTTGTTTAAATATTGTTAATATTATTATATATTAATATTGTTAATATTGGAAAAGACCTCTAAGATCATCAAGTCCAATCCCAACCCATCCCCACCATGTCCAGTGACTATGTTACTCTGTGCCACGTGTCCATGGTTCTTGAAAACCTCCAGGGACAATGATGACTCTCAACAGCCTAAAGCAGGATCTATAAAGGTGAGATGGGATGGGAGAAATTAGCTTGTCTAATTGTAGGCAGAATTATCTACAGACCTGAAGCAGTCTCAAAAACGGGCCAAGTCATCTCATCCTTCCTCCAAAGAGCATGCAAAGCAGTAGTGCTGAGATGCAAGGAGGCCACAACACAGAGGAAGCCATTCTACCGAGCCTGAGAGCTGCTCAGCTCAAACCTTATATGCTGTATGGACTCAATGATCTCTAGAGGTCCCTTGCAAGCCCTACAACTCTGTGATTATAATAAATAAAGCACCCATCAACCAAATCATATCCGGATGCAGGATGCGGCTATTTCAAACAAGTATCTGGTAGAGCAATAAGGATCTGCTGCAGAATGTGCCGAGTGCCCTTCTTTCTTAGGATTGAAGAGTACTTCTACAGAAAGCACACTGTGAGAATAGGAGGTTCCACATATAATAGGGCAGCCTGCTGCTGGTGGTGATCTGCTGAATTACCAGTCCTTTGATGAAGGAAGAAAACAAGTAAAAACCTTCACATCTCCCACAACACACCAAAGCCTTCACAAGGAAAGGATCTGTTGGAGAAGCACAGCTGATAAAACACTGGGTCTTTGTGCAGCAAAGTTGTTGTTAAACATGCAGTAAATGTTTGTGCAAATCATAGAATCATAGAATTCCCACCATGGAGTGGGTGGAGTGGAGGGAAAGCAGTTACAGCTGATCTTGAAAGAGGATTTGAGTGAGCTGATGGCTCTGGCTAGGAAATATCTGCAAGGCCAAGCACTTTTATAATCTCACACTTGTAGCCTCAAATCTTATCTAGACAAACAAGAAGTTAATCTCAAGAACAGGGAAAGCCACATGAAAAGGGTATTTCCGGAGCCATACCTGCCAGAAGCAGGAGCTAGGACAAGAGATGTCTGCTTCACATCTCCCAGAAGAAAAGCCCTTCTTTCTTCTTTGTGTGCAACCAAGCTGTGCAGAAAAGTCATCAAGAAGGGGATGAAATTAGATTCAGTCCCACTGGGCTGCATTCACTCTATCAGCTACATTTGTTTAGGGCTGCATTGCCCAAGCTGTGCTCTCTGAGCTTTGCTCTATCAGCAAGCTTGGCACTTTGCTTTGCAAACAAATACCTTCCCTGCAGAAAAACAACTTTTTTTGTGTATGTCCCTATAAACTTTCCTCTACCTTCAGGAAGCCTTCCCCCCACCCCGCTCATTAACTAGTGATACATCCAAATTTATCCAGAAATAAGGTCCAGTTGTAACAAATGCCTCTCCACAAATGCATCAATCCATCTCCATCATTCAGCATCTCCCAGGGCTGGCCAGTATCCTTCAAAGAAAGCAAGACCCACCAGAGGGGGATAGATTTCCCCTTAACCCCAGCAGCTGGAGTCAGCTTGCCATATATTAAAGAACACTGTTCTTCAGAAGAAATACATCTTGGCAAGAAATATTACCGATGGCCACTGCTTATGGTGTTCTTGTTATTGGGAATAATCCAAGTGAAAGTGAGGGACCACTGCTCTTAGCACCAAACAGCACTTCCCAATAGATGAGGAGCTCTTTCCATGCCAGGAAATGTTGGTTTTAGATAATTCCCACATTTATATAAGGTATAGCTAAAAAGATGCAGAAAACATATGATTTTATCTTGTTCTCAGATAAAGAGCAACACCGAGAATATTGCTGAGATTTGTTTGGCAAGGAAATCTATGTTATCATTCATGTCTACAGTTGCAGCCCTGCTACAAGACAATGTAGAAGTGCTGGAAAAGATTGATGTCCTTCACAAACCATCTTCATATACCCCACAGAATAAGACCTGTGTCTAACCCATACACGAGTAGCATATGCTTTTGTCCCATGCTACTTGAAACAATACTTGGAAAGAAGCCTTCAAATACCTTGTAAATGCTTAAATTCAAGCAGCTCCCAATAAAGAAGCTCTTGTGGTGCATAGCCACAAGATAACCTTATCCCCAGACCAGCAAGTTCTTGGAGATGCAATAAATAAAATGATCTCAGTCATGTTTTTCACCCAGAGGGTGGTGACGCACTGGAACAGGTTGCCCAAGGAGGCTGTGGATGCCCCATCCCTGCAGGCATTCAAGGCCAGGCTGGATGTGGCTCTGGGCAGCCTGGTCTGCTGGTTGGCGACCCTGCACATAGCAGGGGGTTGGGACTGGATGAGCACTGTGGGTCTTTGCAACCCAGGCCATTCTGTGATTCTGTGTTCTTAGGGGCACATATCAGAGGTGCTATTTTACAATCTCTGTTCACAGCCATCTGTAGATACCAAGAAACTGGAATGATAACAGCTCTGCTTTTTTTTTTTTTTTAGGTCTTTTATCAAAAGAATACACATTTCCCCCACATGTTCTTTTCTGTGTGGTATGTATGCTCTAGGTAAAAGAATATGATTTAATAATCATGGCAAGCACAGCAGCTTCTAAAGTGAGCAGCCCACCCTTTGGCTCTGCCCAGGACATGACACTACGCATAGCTGATTTACTCCACAAGGTCATTCATTGTCATTCCCCTCCTTATGGGCTGTTCTTTCCTTGCTGAAGTGCTAAACATGAATTTTGCCCTCTAAAAGTACTGTTTTCCCTGCCTTCATGTGCTTAATTCCCTGTTATACCCAAAGAGGGTCTTAGAGGGCAGAAAATGGTGAAGAAGTACAAGTACTCCAAAGGAGAGCTCCAAAAGGGAGTACTCCAGGATGTGCTGCCTCCCAAGCAAAAAAGCTGGTAATGGTACTGAAAGCTCTCTGCACCCTGTAGCCCCTTCACTCTTACTAAACACATCCCCATATATTATTTTGATGGCTTAGTATTACACATTTCAGCACCCAGGCAGCTCTGTATCAAACTACAGAAATCATAATCAATGCCAAATTGTATCACTCTCTCCTGCTTCTCGACTTTCCTCTCCAGCATTTAATAATAACTAATGAAATACAGATATCACCCCAATAGCAACTGGCACTTTCTGACATGTTGTCTCCTCTCAATTTATTAAACCATGAAGCTTTTGCAGATCACTGAAGCATTTTTATTATTTTGTCGTATCTGAGATTTTCTTTCTGCACTTTCAGAATAAGAGAATAAGCTTTGATATTTTAGAGCAAACACAGAGTCTCAGTAATGAACTCCTGGCTCTTACCAACTGTGTAGTGCAGATATGTCGGTACTTAGCCTTATTAAGAACAGGGAATCATTCCAATAACTTAAATTCATATAGTTAACACATCCAACTTCATACAAGAGAAGCACAATCTTCCCCACTTGTCATGGTTTCATGGAACTGTGACACCACACTCCTGACGACTGCAGGAAGACATGCAGACAATGCAGGCATCGAATCCTGGAGGTGTCTCTAATTAAAGCAAAGAGGAAACTGTGCGTTCATCTTTGTTATAACCTGGCTTTTACTAAGAAAAGAGCACCAGCTGCATCAATCCAGCATACTACTCCTTAAAACCAGGCTGACACTCAAACAACGTTAGCAAAAGGAGTGCAAATATCTA
Organism: Alectoris magna; assembly: GCA_030625065.1. Classification (NCBI taxonomy): domain Eukaryota; kingdom Metazoa; phylum Chordata; class Aves; order Galliformes; family Phasianidae; genus Alectoris; species Alectoris magna. Next base: position 2,356,184 of record CM060565.1, on the reverse strand, counting down.
GGAGGACTGGATTAGAGAGAAATTCAAGTAGGGTGAGTAACATTTAAAGTAATTCTCTGTGCTTTGAATGCTTTAGAGAACTCACAAGACCATACCACGTTCAGCAGTATCCATTTCAGCCACTGGAGACCGACTTCACTGTGTGATGGAAGAGTCACTGGGATTGCTGCTTTCTCCACCATTACACGGTGTTCAATGTAACAGGAAAGAGTCATAAAATCTGAAATTATTTCCAGCTCACAAACTTTGCAAAAATATTGATTTATTCAGAAAAAAAAAAAAAATAATAATCCTTTTTATAAGGAATAAAGAACACAAATTGCTGGGGAGATACAAAAGAGCAACGTTTCCAACAGACGTTTCGATAAAACTTTGTGAGCAATTAAAGAAAACCTTCATTGTTCCTTAAAAAATAGCTTGTTTGTAGTTAGATGGTTTTTTCAAATCTCCTCCCTAAGAGACTGAAGCTAAAATATTCCGATCCTTAGGTGGGAGAATACATAATCTTAGGAGACTCTACTTGTAGATCTCGTGTCGGCGCTTCCATGTTGCTGTTTCACCATCAAAGCTGGATGAAGGGTGTGCTAATGATGGGCTGTGCAGAATGCTGCAGTGACATGGTGACACCAAGCTGTGGCCACTGCTGGGCTCCCTCCTAATAATTCCAAAGGGGACCGTGGCACTGGGTTCACCAAGCAGGGGAAAGTCTGATATGAAGAGCTGCAGAGTCACTCTCTTGGGAGCTGCCCCCCCGGCAGCACCAATACTGCCAGCCACTATCACTGAAGGCAGAGAGATCTTTCCCCAGAAGAGGAAAACAACTTGTCAGCTTGGGCCTGACAATCTCTGTTCAGCTCCAGAGTAAACGTAAGTCACTACAGTGATATCAGCAAGAACGTCATTTTCTGACAATGCACACTAAGAACAATCATTCCAATTACTGACAGAAAGGCTTCTGCCATCTAGAACCAGACGTCAATCTGCCAGGGTACAAATTGGCTTCCTTTGACACAATAATTACGACTGGTTCAATAACACATCAACACAAGCTAACAAATGGCGTGCTGAGCAGAGGTCAGCACTGTCCTGCTCAGGATCATCCTGCTTAGAAAGCCTCCAGTGATTTCTGCTGCCATTGCTCACTGTGCTTCAGTAAGGAGCAGATCTACCCAGGAGATTCTAAGGCTTGAGCTGCCCATGCCAGCAGAGAAGTATCACGACAGGATGGTTTGGGTTGCATTTGCTCCCAAACTGGTCAACTCATTGCTGAAGCATTTCAATAAATGGGTTTGGTCTCAACATTACCTTAGAAATTTTAAGGTAGTTTCCTAAGCCAAACTAGCTATCTCCATTTCCTCTGCGGCCAACAGTGTGAGACACACACCTCCAAACACTACTGCACCCACCTGAGATGCCTCTTAGCACAGAAAAAATACCAATATGGTTGGGCTTGAGTATAACTGAAATAACACCATTTTGTGCTTAAACACTCCATTTTGCAAAAATGAGTTGGTCGTGTCCTGCGGTCTCCCTCCTACTCCCTCATTTAATCAGCAACACAAGGGAAGGTAGATTAAATCAGTGCCTTCATTACTGCGGGTGGGATACTGTACACCAATGGGTGTAAAAAGCAGCCAAACTCTGTTGGTGGATAAGCTGCCAAAAGAGACAAGGGAGATCCAAATGCAGAATTCATCAGAAGAAGCATTAAACAGGAAAGGAAGCATAAACTAGCTGTACTTGGAGACCTATACAATGAAGACATTTACATGTGGTCACTAGGATGTTAATGATATTACACTTTGGAAGTGAAAATAAACGATAGAGAAGTTGAGGCTCTGAGCAACCTGATGGAGCTGTGGATGTCCCTGTTCACTGCAGGGGAGTTGGACTAAATGACCTTTAAATATCCCTTCCGACTCTAAGGATTCTGTGATTCCATGGTTCTGTGAGTACAAGAAAGACAAACCCACCCAGACATTGCAGGAATGTCCCAAACCTGGAAACTGTAAGCCCATCTGGGACATCAGAGACAAGGGACGACATTGGGGAATTGCTTATGCTGTGTCTAATTTGATTTAATCCAGCCGTAAACCAGCATCCCCCATGTACCTAATACACGTAATGCCTTCTGCGTGAGCACCTACAGATTTTAGTACAACAGTAGGAGGGAAGGACCCACCTTTGCACAAGTTCTGCCATCTCCTGTGGGAGGTCCCAGACAAGCAAAACAGACAAAACATTGAAGGAACGTTCCTCCGACTGGTGAAATTAGATGAGATATAAACCAACCCTGTGTCAGCATTTCTGACATGAATTACCAGACTGGTGCTTGTAAAGTGCCTCAGGGACCTCACCCACTGTTGCCTTAATGTCCAACAGAGCTGTAAGAAGCATCCTGCAATATTCTGGGAAAACTACTGAGCCCCAGTGCTGCATATCCATGCAAGGCTGCCTATCCACTCACCACAACCTTGGCTTGAATGGTCTTCCAGTTCCCAAAAACGGCTCTCAAGCAAGATGAACAAACTACGACTCATCCCATGCCTGGTGTATGGGATGCTTTCGCTTCTGTTACATCTGTTGGCACTCGCATGAATCAGATCCTGGGAAAACTTTATCAGCAGGGATGAAGTTGCACCCTGCCACCCCGGGATGCCCCAGCAGCACTCCAGATCCCAATGCTGTTGGGAGGAGGTGGGCACATTCCACTGCCTTGCACAGCGTGCAGCGTTCAAATCACAGCCCTCTCCGAGACAAGTTTTGTATTCAAAGATTGGCTCGCAAGTCGGTTTTTTTGAAGGTCTATTATTTGGAAGAAGCCAGACAGTGCTTCTTTAATGTTTCCTCACCACGGTCGGCTGCCGTACCCATTAGTTACACCAAGACAAAAATTTAAATGGATGCAGGAGCGGAAATCATTTTACACAGTCACATCTTTTTACATAAGTACGTTCCCCACACCCAGGCAGGTTTGCTCTGAAGACGTTACCGGCTCCTTTCACAGATGTTTCCAGAAGCCAGGAGCTGCAGGTCTCTGCAATACCCTTTGAGGAGTGGGTTCTTTTTATTCCTCCCCCAAAAAAGCTCTTTGTGTGTGTCTGGATGGCGTGTCTGTGCAAAAGAACAGTTTATCTGGATGACTAAAATTCCAATATGAGTTGACAAAGAATTGACTGCTTGTGTATTTAAAACCATGACAACCCTGACATTTTATAAGATTTTTGCTCCAGGCATAAGATAATTTACATTGCAATTTTAATATTTTGAGAAATGAAGGCCCAAGAGGTTTTCCTGCTCAATTATTTTGTTCAAAGTATCTTGGAAAAAAAAAAACAACTCGATAGGCTCTGATTATATTCCTTCATGAAGACGAAAATCCTGATTTGCAAAGACAATGCAACAAACTTTATTCTTGGCTCCCAGTGCAACTCCCCACCCTCTTAATGGCTGCCGGGGCTGGAATGAATATTTGTTTGGCCCAACAGACTTCACCATGCTGGAACCACAGAACCAGAGAATGGTTTGAGCTGGAAGGGACCCTTAGAGGCCCTCTGGTCCCACTCCATGCAATACACAGGGACACCCACAGCTCCATCAGTGCTCACAGCCCATCCCCTGACCTTGTCTGTCTCAGGGATGGGGCAGCACCTCCTCCCTGGGCAGGCTGCGCAGTGCCTCACCATCCTTAGTGTAAAAAACTTCTTCCTTATGTCCAATCTAAATCTCCCCACTTACATAAGGACGTACCTACAGATTTTCTCCATTCGCTAGATAACCTACATCTGTCCCATCCTGCTCTGCGTTGTGGTGTATGTTTCTTTAGACAAAGGTGGATGTGAAAACAGTGAAAGATGCAGCAGCAGAAATAAACACATATTTAGAAAACCCCCAGCTTAACCTCTTGGAGCGCGTTAGCTTTACCTGCTGTAATACCAGCCACAGACACCTGCTGAGCGCTGGGGTCTTTGGTTACTTTTTAAATTATAAAAGATCTGAAAATGGAATTGAACTGAACATCAGGAAACAGCACTGAAATAATGGATCAGGGACTTGCTGCGTGGGTTCACTTGTGATGAAAGTCAAAAAGCAGTGGGCAGTTTCGTCCTATGCACAGATATCAAGAACATCCAAAAAAGGAAATTTTTCATCTGGCATCAGTGAAAAGCAATGAGAACAAAGCTTGGAACAAAACAATTCGCTCACATGGCTAATAGCAGGAGAGAAGTTACATATTCTACATCATAAAGACAATAAATGATGACGTCCTTGCTCCAGACCCATACCTGTCCCATCCTGCTCTCCTGGGCCATCTCCAAGGACCAGCGCTGCCTCTGTGTCAGCATCACCAGGACTTGGGGTGTGGGGAAATCACCCATTGTGAGCCTTATGCCCTCTGTCACACAGCACTCTGACCCCATACCCAGGGAACCACACCAAAGCGTTGGTGCTCTGCTACAGAAATGGCAATCAAACACCAGGTGGGGAGATAGGAGCACAGGTCCTCAAAATCCAGGCTCACGCTGGCTGTGAAAACACAACAAAACTCCTCTGCAGACACTGTGATTCCTACAGTGCTTCCAAAATTATGATCCAAACCTGGAGCATTGCCCAGACAATTACTGTGGTAGACACCTTGGCGTGGGGACTCATGCCTGACAGTGCCTGAGTGCAAAATAAGCACAAATAACAAGTGTGTGCATTTAACAATTACAACTGGAGGTGAAAGTCTGGCATAGGATGCTGAATTTTAGCAGAAAGGCCACCTAAAATAAAATAAGCTATAAATGGGGTGGGGGGAAAGAAAATAGCAGAAAGGCTGGAGCTCTCTAAGTCACAGTTATCTCAGTTAGACATGGGAGGTTTAGGTTAGATCTTAGGAGGAAGTTTTTCACCCAGAGGGTGGTGACGCACTGGAACAGGTTGCCCAAGGAGGCTGTGGATGCCCCATCCCTGCAGGCATTCAAGGCCAGGCTGGATGTGGCTCCGGGCAGCCTGGTCTGCTGGTTGGTGACCCTGCACATAGCAGGGGGTTGGAACTGGATGAGCGCTGTTGTCCTTTACAACCCAGGCCATTCTGTGTTCTATGAACACCTAAACAATTCTTGAGCACCTCCAGGGATGACCTGGAGTGTCTCCAGGACAGGACACCCACCACCTCTCTGCGCAATCTGTGCCATCCCTTGGATCATTTCTGTGGGGCTTTTCTGGATGTGCTCCAACAGTTTCACCATCTCTCCTGCACTGAGGACTCCTACATCTGGACACGGTACTCCAGATGAGGTCTCTCCAACACACAGCATTGCACTATTTAGGGAGGTCTCCAAAGAGGAGGAGGAAGCTGGGAGCTGTCAAGTGACACGGATATTCTCACCAAGGTTCTGCTGGAAATTTAAGGTTAAAGATAAAGAGGAAACTTTAGGAAAGAGTTGAGAAATTATCTTAACGGGAACGCAGAGTGCTGCATATACCACCGAATGTCTGGGTGGTAACAGAGTTTATCTGGGCTCCATTCAAAAACTATTTTTGTTTTCTATACGAATGAGTTAGATACACTTCCAGAGAGTTAATTTGCATTTTTATGGGACGAAGCCATTTTGTATGCCAGCAGGCCTTCTCCGAGTAGCGCTCTGGTTACTTTTTAAAAGACATTTAACATAATGAAAGGTAGATCACTGAATATGAAGCTGTGGAGTTTAGTGAAGGAAATATCAGGGAGTGCGTTTCATCTAGATGCATTAAAAATGGCAAGTAGCATCCCATCCTTTTCCTTATCAAACACAATACATGCAGCTTGCCTTTCAGGCACACAGAATATTCAGCCAGGTTTCCAAATTTCAGCCTCTGAAGCACTGGATGTATCCGTGTCCCTCCTGAACAAGAGCACACCAGCTCCAGAGAGCTCTTCATAAATAAAAAGCAGTTCTATTTAGTGAGGGACAAGCAGAAAGGAGCAGAAGGTTGGGGGCACAGCAAAGCTGTCCCTCAGTATCTTTGTAGATGGTTTCTACTGGACAAAGTGGTTAACAGCAGCACCCTGTGCTCTGACACGAACCACTGCCTGTGACAGGTGTTGCCAACCTCCAACCCAACCCTGCACAGCTCACTGCAGACATCACAATCCTGCAATGAGGAGAGCCTGCTGTGCACAGCCCTGGCATTAGCATGCACAGTAGGGATGTGGAAGCCAGCACAGCAGAAGAAGGAGCAGAGAGCAAACAGAGTGCCTCCAAGGGTGCTCCTTTCAAGCACATCCAATGAACAACTTTCTGCATATATATAATGTGCAACAATACCTCAATGTGCTAATTGGCTATAAAACTGAAGAGTAGTTCACAGCTTTTATATTTAAATTGCTATTGCTCTTCTAACTTTTGGACTCTTTAAATATAAAGTGGTTACTAAAGCCTTTGAGAAAAAAATAAATAAACGAGACCCATAAAATGCCCTCAGGTTTCTATAATGCAGGGAAAAAAATGTTTCTAAAGGATTAATAGCCAGTACTCTTGTCAAAATAGGGCACTGGGTAAGCAAGTTGACATGTCACAACAGTTTCCTAGCATCCAGATCTCAGATTCAGCAGAGTAGCTTTGGGCCACATCGTCAGACCAGGGTGAGGGAAAGGCATTTCTACTTCCAGCTGCATGGATGTGCAATGTTGAGGTGGAAATGGATGCTCAGTGTACACTGTGCAAGTGAAAAGCTTATCAGCTGCTGTTTGCCAGGCTTTTCACTTCCATAAAACATGAGAACTTCATAACAAACAGAGCAGCCCAATGGATAAAGGCCATCCAGGCTGCTGCAGAAGGTACCATTGTGGCACAGTACCAGGACATGTGAGTTGGTATGTCCAGGCTTCTCCTGTACTGAGAGCCCAGAATCGGGCCCAGAACTGGAGCTATGGCCTCACCAGCTCTGAGCAGAGGGGAAGGATCCCCTCCCTCAACCTGTCAGCAACACTCTTTCCAGTCCACATTTAATCTAGGGTTCACATGGGCTTGCCCCAAAGCATAGCTTCAACCATATCCCAAAACTGCTCACCTTACATTCTCTGGAAACATACATGCCATTAAAATTTGAGCAGGTTTTGGAAGCCAAGAGGCAGCTGGACCCAGCGACCAGGACACTGCCAAAGGGATTTGGAGGGGCAGGAACCCGAAGGGTAGAGGGGATGGCTCATGGGAAGGCTTGGCCATCGCCCAGCCACCAGCACAGGGGCCCTGAGAGCAGTGGGAGGATGGGGACAGTCCCAGGATGGCCCCGGGGTGGTCTGGGGACCGTGGCACTCTAGAAAAGTGCCGCCAGGAAGGAGCTATGGCGTTGCTAAAGCACTGCAGAGCACTGCCTCTCTCTGCATTTCAGCATGCTGCTCATTTTGCTCTTTCTTCCAATGCTGATCAACAACCGCTGTGTTTTTTGCTCTGATGTGTTAATTTCTAGAAAATAGAGAAAAGGTCCATTTAATTTAAACTCCAGACTTGGTGGATAACTTCCTTACTAGAACAGAAGAAGGAACAGGTACAAAACAGGAAGATTCTGGGAGCCCAAAGTTGTTTATTTATCTTTGAACTTTGTGCCAAAACAACAAAACACAATTATCCTAATTTTTGCATGCGATTTCCAGCATTGTAAATCCTTTATGTAAGAGTACATCAAAACCCTTCTGCCTGCCAATCCCCTCTGTTGCTAAGGAACCAGCAAGCAGAAACCCTGAGCTGGGAGACCTGAAAGTCCTCATTAAAAGGCTTCGTGCATCACTATCAATGAAATGCTAATTTGGTAAGGCTGATTGATACCCCCGTGTTATCAAGTCCCAGCAAGGAGGAAGCTGCTCAGGCTCACCTTCAGCCACTGTTGTTAACAAGAGGGATCTCACTTAAGAAACTACAAACATTTTAAGCCTAAAAAGCAAGCAAAGATCTCAAGTTCTTTGCACCTCATTTCTGCCCACCATGCACAAGGCTTGGGAAATTATCCACATGCACTTTAAAATCATTTAGCGACCCAGCCTGCATCACGTAATTAAAAATTTCCCAGTTGTACATTTGTAGGACATCCTTTTGAGCATCCTACCAGGCTGTGATCGGCACTGACTCGGAAGGAAAGCTGCTGATCCAGACAGGAGCTTTCTGTAGAGCACTACTCTTCTTCCTGCAGGACTCACAATCTCAACATCAGTGTAAAATTAATGCTCGTCAGCCATTAACTTTTTCCTTCCATCTCCCTCATAGCTCCTGGAATAGGGCTCTGCACACAATAATTGTATTAGCAAGTTCCAGGAAAAAATATTTTAGCCTCTTTGTCAAACCTCAGTCTCCATTTTAAATCTGGAATGCAGCCTTGAATTGTTATGCTTTGAAAGCAAAAAAATATACATATGTCAAAGAAATACTGTATAAAATCAATCACTTTTTACTACAGGTAGTAGAAGTGCAGGACCAGCTTCTCCTTGCATACCTAAAGAAAAGACAATTTATCCCAAGTGCTCTCAGAAAGCTGGTTTTTTTCCACCTGAAAAAAAAAAGTAGCAGCTGGTTTTTGCATCTCTTTGGAAACAGTGGTTGTCTGTCCTCTGCTGCCCAGGCTAGAGGAGATGCCCACGCCGTCACCCGACCACATGCCACCAGTGGCATCTCAGTCCCAGCCAGACACACTTCTATGGAGCAATTCCAAGCTCTGTATTGCCACCAAATTGGAACAAGCATTTCCTTCCCCATAGACTCTGTAAATGCTTTAACCTCCTCTTTAAAAAGCTATTGTTGACAGAAAAACACCAGGAATAATAAAGGAATTCAGTTACATCCACATTTTCAAATGCACCAGTGCCTCAAATGCTTCCCAGTAATGATTCCATGGATTGCAGAGGGAGTTTGTTAAGAAATGATGGTGCCATGCACCTTCCAACACTGCTGTGTGATGGCGAAGCCTTTCAGATGTAGGGTACAGAAACCACTGTGGGGTCTGTATGGCACAGCGTAGTGCCCACCACTCCCCCTCCTCTTGAGATAGAGTGACTATCACCCTGCAGCCCCCCAGGAGCAGCAGCAAATCAACGCTGGATGACGAGTGATCAGTCATCTGCCTATTAATTTGTAAAGCTCAATTAGGACAACGTTTTACAGCTTAATCAAATCTACAACAACACAGCTAATGCATGGAAAGGTTAGAAAAGGATTGACCCAAAAATGAATTCCCAACAGAGCAGTTGACAGCTTCACAACAAAACTAAATGGAGAGATGTGGTAGGGAGGATGGAGAACCACCACATTCATGAGAGCTCAATCATGAGAGCTCAAAGATGCTTTAACACTGACCATGTACAGAATTTCACTGAAATATCACCAAACAAGCTGTAATTCACTGTCATGCCCCAGTCAGAGAAAATCATGACTTGATTTCAGCTTAAATGAAGCCATGATTTGACCCAGCTCTGAACAGCAGAATTATGGAGCAAATAGTCTGAGTTTTCACAGGCAGTTCAGCTCAGTCAGCCAATCTTGTGGTCATCCCCATGTGCTCTCCTGAGGCAGCACAACCCCCCTCCAAGTAGATGCCAGCATCACACGCCTTGCCTAAGTCAGGGACACATCCCTTCTTCAAGGAGCACCAAGACCATGACTAAGCCGCTCTTTTTCCTGCTGAGATGAGCAAGTGTTCACTTTGGTTTCAACCACAGGGATGCTGTCCTTGTTTCCACCAAACCTATGGGCGGAGCTCGTTGCCATCTGCCATATGTGCACCAGCCTCTATGAGGCTGAGCAGGGTTCTGTTTGGTAATGAGGTTTCTAATTGTGGTTTAATTGATGGGGTATTGAACAAGGAGTTGGCCATGTTGGAAGGTGTACTTACATCTGCCTAGATCACCTTGTGGCAACACCTTTTGTGAGGATGTACAGTGGAGTCAAGATGGAAAGGGGAACTGTGGGCTGCCAACTTCAGCAGAAGCACTGAGGCAATGCCACCAAGCCCCATAGCATGCAGGGGACCTGCTTGGTGCGGAGAAGCAGACAAGTGCCTCTGCTACAGGGCCAAAGGTAAACGCTTTGCCCACATCACCAGGGAATCTTCTCCATCACACTGCCTGCAGTTTGCCTGCAGCAAATGCAGCAGATTTTCTGTTCCCATTGGATTCTAGGCAATGAGAGGACACATGAGCTTTCACCCTTTCCAGCCTCACACAGGGAAGCAGAACATGAGTCACGCACCACAGCCCTGCCGTGAGGCTGTGCATGCTTCATTTCCATATAGATGGCCGTGCAAGAGTCCATCCATGGTGATGGGATCATAGAATCATAGAGTCACACAATCACTGAGGTAGGAAAAGACCTCTAAGATCCCCAAACCCAACTCCACTGCACTCCCACCATATCCACTGCCCACATCCCTCAGTGCCACATCACCACTCTGAACACCTCCATGGATGGTAACCCACCTCCTCCCTGGGCAGCTGTGCCAGCGCATCACCACTCCTACTGAGAATAAATGTTTCCTAATATCCAGTCTCTCCAATCTCAACCTACCCTGGCACAACTCAAGGCCATTCCCTCTCACTGTTACCCAGGAGCAGACGCCGACCCCCCCCTCGCCCCCACCTCCTGTCAGGGAGCTGCAGAGAGCGATGAGGGCTCCCCTGAGCCTCCTCTTCTCTACACTGACCCCCACACTGACTATGGTACTGCATGGAGGACATGCAAGCTGACTGTGCACTCTCCTCCCTGCGTGCTTGCATAGAGCTCAGTATGGGCTGCCCTACTGCTTCTAAGCACCAAATCGTATTTTAAAATGATGAGTAGAAATCAGAAAAAGAGAAAATGTTTCCAAAAGAGATGCCCAGCCAATGCTCCAGCTTCCTCCCATCCAAAAACCCACTGTAATGCCCATGGAGCTGCATCACACCAACATAAAGAAGAGGAGAAGGAGCCCCAGCTCCACACTGCTTGCCATCACGGTGCTCCAAACTGTTAAGGTTTATTAACATTGCTATTTACTCTGGGTTCTTCTATCATCAATTCATGCAAAAAGATTAATATTTACTTTGGTGTAAAACCCAGAAAACTGTTTACACAGCTCTTAATGCGCAGCAACAGTTCAGCTGGGAACTCTGATCCTGGGTGCTGTGCACATAGATCCGGGCTGTACGCAGTGACAGTCGTTTGAGAAGAGCAACAGAAAAATTAGAGATAAACATTACGAAACAGCAGAGTCTTCTGCCAGAGCTGCAAGCGCCGCAGAACAAACCACTTGTTAGCAACACACTCGAAAGAGGAGGGGTTATTTGAGGCAATTAAACAACAGTAAAAATTGAACAGCTTGGGGCCTCAAAGTACGCTTCATTTTTTATGCTTAAGTTTTACGGATTAGGAAAAAAAATCAGGTCAAACAACCATAAGCACAGCTCAAAACCATTGCCATATCTCTGGAATTTCTCACTGACCCATTTTTTGGCATCTCAGACCTGCTGGACACTTCTTGGGGCTTTGGGTCATGGAGAGAACTTGTTATGGACTCACAGGACACAGACCTGGCAAGACACCCACCTGGGACCCTGCATGGGACAGAAGTTTTTGTGGACATCTCCGCAGGGTCTTCAAGATGGAGAAATTCCTGTCCTAAGGAAGTCAGTGCTGCCAAGTTGGGCCAAGCTGCACATTTCAGGGAGCCAGCACACACACCCTGCTTTAATTTTCAGGCTCCAGGTGACGATGCTTTTCCGCTTCTCCTATAAAGTGATCTCTTTGATTAATTACTTCCACTTTTGAACAATCACCTCTTAACACCAGGTTCAATATATCAACTGTCTTCAGCCTCCATCTACCGGAGTGCGCCGCATCCCTCCTGTCTACATGAAGGAGTAACATCATTAGATGTGAAGTTTCACGACAGTGCCACCAGCTGTATATCCTCACAGACGAAGTTGTTTTCTTTTGCCATGCTGTTCCCTTCAGGGTGGCACCGGGAAGCCCTTGTGCCCAGCAAGACAACGTGAGCACTTCTGGAGGGTCCATGCGCAGGCACCCCATAGATACATATGAATATAAATGAAATGTAGTGCACTTTTCCAAACCAGCACAATTTAGCCTAACAAAAATAGAGTGATTGGTCCAAACGTCCACACAAAAAAAAAAGTCATTTTCACTAAACTATGGCCATCAAGGGGCTGCCTTATGAATGCTGAAGCCCAGATAGCCATAAGCCCCTGCAGCAATCTACCCTCACTGCCTCTGTTGATAAAAAAATCAACTGCCTCTGTTGATACAGGGGAGTATAAAATGTGTATATCATGAGGAGATCAAATATACCTATTAACCAGTCCCTCTCCCACAGCCCAAACTGAGCAGGTTCAGTTCTCACTACGATAAGCACTTCCTCCCTGCTGTATGCTAGACAAGCGTTTCCTGTCATCACAACCAGACTCCAACATCAGATTGGGATTTGCTTTGCTTTTCTCTCCCTCCATCAGCTCATGGCAGACCTAGGAGTTACGGAACAGGCTTTGGAAAGAAATACAGCATTTTCAAAAATGTAAATATTTTCATGAAAAAGGAGTGGGAGGGATTGAATATACTGCCCCTAAACCTCGCCTTGTATCTCTTATCCTCGAGTGTGCAGTCATGGGACTGATCCTAGCTTGGATGACCAAACTGGACCCTCAAGGTCCTCCCAGCCTCACTGGATCAATTCCAGCATTTATTGGCATTTCTGGAGCAGCCAGACAAGTCAGAACTAATTAATGTCTCAGGAGGATAATTCTTCACCTTGTGTGAGTACCTCGGCTTCAAAACCAATCCATATATAACACAGCCCCTGAAAATGGCTCCCTGATTTTAAATCCAGGTACTGTAAAACTATGAGTCACATGGGGATGAAGTTACTTTACAACACCACCTGAATAAAAGTTTGAGGAGGGGCTCAGCTATTTCTCAAGTCTGCCTGACATTCTTTGTGGAGGAGAAATTATGGGAACAGCCACTGGAAGCTGTTCATGATGCATTTGATACTGATTTAAATAGCAACTCAATATTTCCCCACTTTTCAGAAATTTACCCTGCTGCCATAGACAGTCTTGCTTCAACTATAAAGAAAACTCAGGCATTCATTTCCTTCGGAAGCAATATATATTTCAGTTTTCCTAGCTGAATAGTTAAGTATCTCAATAGTAAAACTCTGGGAATTTATGGTTTATTTTAAAAGCCCGTGTAGAATAAGGCAACAGTCCAGAGCCACAAAGCTTTATTTAGCTAGCTATTGCTTTATATCCTAGCTATTAAGAAGTCATTCATTATACTCAGCATTATTCTTACATACAGATTTTTCACAAACCTATTTGCAAAGTCACCCTGGAGCCCAAATTTCAAGTTGAATTCAAGCAGTGAGACGAGGATACTTCCACAGCAGTCACGCAATGTATCTGAGCAATGCTCTAAGACCTTGCCCGTTTCCCAAGAAGCCTGTTTCTCACCCAGCCATGAGCTGTCATGGCTTAGCAAGCCTAAAGCCCCATTTCCCAACAGGGAAAGATTGCAGGAGTAGCACAGTCTGGGTGCACCGCGGGTGTTGGCTGCTTGCAGAGAGACCTGAGTTCTTATGAGTTCGTTTTACTGTTGGAAAAGCAATGTAAAATGAAATGAAGCGTAGCCCAAAGTAGACAGTCTTCAAAGATACCTTAGCAGCTTCCTAAAGGGTGTAACACATCTTTGGTACAAGTTCAGCAGAGGTTACTGCCACCGTGCAGAGAAATGCAGTTATTTAGGAATTGCACGTATTTTTCATCTTCAGCACTATTTATCAGTGTCACCTTCTTAATCCTTACGGCATAAATATTCCCACTTTACTCATGGGAAGCTGACACAGCACACTGTGGATGTGCTGTGTGTGAAGCAGTCTGGAGGAACACCAGCACCAACCTCTGGCAGCATCAGCTCCCAGGGCTCTGAAGTTTCTTTTGTTAGCAAGTTCAAAATCAAAGTCACCTGAGAGAACAGAACTGGAAGAAACTGGGGATAAGGGACAGATCTTCTGTCTCTGAGGTTTTCATTTTCAGCCTGAATATTATTAGCGGCTTTTTGATTAATTGCAAGTTTTATCTTGGACTGGATGATCTTGGAGGTCTTTTCCAACCTTAGTGATTCAATGATTCTGTGATCTACTTTCCATCCAGAATCTGATTATGTATTTCAACCTGCCCTGTCATAGCCACCCAGCTTCCAATAAAACACTTTACTCCGACTTTAACAGCGTCAAAAACTGATGTCCATCAGCAACCAAGCCCTGTGCACCACTATTAAAGCAACTTCTGTGAAAAATCCCAGCCTTTGCTCTGATTAACAAGCACTCCCTACCTTTTCTAAGTCATGGAATGATAGAATTACAGAATCATAGAATGGCCTGGATTGAAAGGGACCACAGTGCTCATCCAGTTCCAACCCCCTGCTGTGCGCAGGGTCGCCAACCAGCAGCCCAGGCTGCCCAGAGCCACATCCAGCCTGGCCTTGAATGCCTGCAGGGATGGGGCATCCACAGCCTCCTTGGGCAACCTGTTCCAGTGCGTCACCACCCTCTGGGTGAAAAACTTCCTCCTAAGATCCAACCTAAACCTCCCCTGTCTCAGTTTCAAACCATTCCCCCTTGTCCTATCACTGCCCACCCTCACAAACAGCCGTTCCCCCTCCTGTTTATATGCTCCATTCAAGTACTGGAAGGCCACAATGAGCTCTCCCCACAGCCTTCTCTTCTCCAAGCTAAACAAGCCCAGTTCCCTCAACCAACCACGCAGACGAAAGAAACATCATCCTGGAGTGGACAGTGTCTGCTCTCCTGCAGGCTGTTCAGCAGGGCGCCCACTATAAACTAACAACAGGAGAACCACATTAGAATAAGGTTGCAGCAATATTAACAGGGCTACAAATGGACGTGGTACGGAGCTTTAGTCACCACACCATGAGTCAGACCACTGCCTTGAATGTGAATTTAAGTTTCTATAACTTGATATATCTCTTTGTGAACGTTCCAAGTGAGCGACCACACAAAAGCAGCCCTGAGCTTATGGCTGCCTTATGGTGAGGTTCAGCAGGAGCGGAGGAAAAAAAGGAGATCATATTATGCAAGATGAGTATTCATCATATTACATTTAGTAATAGAGAAAGAACTCAATAAGATTCTCACAGGCCAGCTTTCAAGTTGGTTAGTTAATGGATTATTAGATGTTCTTTATAGCTTGTGGAAGATCTGCCAAAAGCATGTGGATTGTTACAGCTGAACAATGTCAGCTAAACCTTCATATAAATCACACAAGCCCTTGGGTGTTACGCAATTAGACGTGTTAGCACACCAAAAAAAAAGAAGTTATTTCATTCAACAGTAGCCATAAATTCCCAGTACTTAGAAGCACCACCACATGTGGGACGACGACTTTCCTGTTTATAGGTTCCCAACTGCACATTTCCACATTAAAGCTCCCGTGCTGGGCCCTGAAGACTGCAGATGCGTACCAACAGCAAAGCTCTACCAGCCCAGCAGAACTAATGCATTTGTCTCCTGAAATTTGGCATGAAAACGGATCATTGATGTAAGAGGAAGAGACAGGAAAATTACAGGTTTTCAATGACACTTTTCACAATGGCTTTCTAATCCACTGTGCAGTCTTTTCAGCCCAAACACCGCAAAGTCCATTTAGCTGGAATGGAAGCATTAAATTCTTAATTTTACAGGGATGCTGGGATCAGATCAAAATATCATGTTTGAGCAGAACTTTTAAATTATGTACTTGAACCGGTCGATTTGTTTAATAAAGGTTGCTTGGCACCAAGAACGCAGGTTTGGAGCTTTGACGAAGGCGAATTACTGTCAGTGGTACAGAGTGAGCTACTGCCAAGCATCCCACAAGCCACCAGCTGCAGAAATCTCACACTTATTAACATGGCTGAAGTGACCTGCTAATTACTTAGGCAAATTTGAAGAGTATGCAAGCACTCAGCAGCTGGCACTGGTTGCCATGCATGCTCACCTTCTCCGGTTCCAGGAGGCTCCAAAGCAAATATGCAACTATTATTATCCCATTTCAAAACCGGGGAGGCATCTATTTCCAAATAACAGAAGAGAATGCAGAAGTTTGCTAGTCAGAAAGGGCCCTGGGAAAAAATTGCAATGCCATTCAAGTGCATGCAAGACTTGCTCACCATGTTATTAAACAGGTACGGTATGGTAGCACATCCAGACAGTAACTGGAGGTGGAATACACAAATATCACCAAGATCCAACATCACCACCACACTGTGAGTAATTTTAAGGCTTTTTGCGCTTCCAACTTCGTGCAGTGTTTCAGATCCCATGTGTTTGTGCTTCTGAGCCAGACTCACTCAGTGCTGCGTGATTGACTGGGCTTAGCCACTGACACACCAGGTCAGGATCTCAGCCCACAGAGGCACTGCATGTCACATTACATTTTGTGTCCAGGAATGCAAGTGTGAAGCACGAGAGGGCTTCAAAGCTCAGGTGTCAGCATCTGGTTGTGGACAGGATTCCTGTTCAGTCAGATCAATGCAAAGTCCTCAGGCACTGAAGACATTGCTTAGTACAAGCACTACATGGCAGAAGGAAAGAAAACCCTTCTCGGGGGATTTCTTTAAAGAACATATTGAAGATTAATCCATCCCTTTTCGAGGGAGAAGAGAAATGGATTCCCTGGACATGAAGATTTAGCTTTGCTTCCACGCACACAGGCAAAGCTTTATTTAAACAATAATACAAGACAAGTGTTTGTGCCTTTAGCACTTCATTCACCGCTTAGGGGAGTCTCTTCCCTGGAAAGCCCAGCTCTCAGCTTACCCAGAAAGCAGCAGAGGGTGAGCAACATCCACATACAGATGGTTTCATCTCCATGCAATGGGACCCTGCTCCTGGGGAGACCTAAATAAAGGTTTGAGTTAAAGGCAATCCCTTGTGCTCAAAAATGCCTAAGAGCACTAAAAGACAAAAATAACATTGATAAAGTGAAATATAAGCATAGCAAATGATTCCAGCTAGTCTGGACTTCAACAGGGAGCTGCTGTCACGGCGTTTATCTGTTTCTTTCCTTCAATAGAGGAGAACGAGGTAGATTTGAGACACAAAGTAGAGGTGACTAGGGAGACTGAGTAGCAGGAAAAGAATTCCCTATCCTTCTCCACTTTCCAAAATACAATCCTTGAGACCTCCCTTCAGCTGCCATTCGTGTGAATCTGCTGCAGGGAACGCTGACTAGCGGTATCCACTGTACAGAAATGTCACCAAGGACCTACTCTTCTCTTCCAGGTCAGTGGTTACTGTCTTATAGGCACAGCCCCCTGCGGGCAGTATGGATGTGGAAGGCAGCCGGCTGCATGTTTCTCCAGTTCACTTCTGCTGTGTAGCTGGGCTGCTGTGAGTGAGCCACGAGCCCCCAGAGCTGGAGTTTGGGGGAAATCAAGGATCATGAAACTCCCTGGTGAGGATCCATGTGCAGCACTGTGGATCAGGGGGCTTTGGGAACTCTCCTCACCAAAGGCAGTGATGGAGCCCAAATCTTCACTGCTTTCTGACTTTTCTACTAGCAGAGCAAGATGCAGTAGCATGAAACTTGGCGGCATTTTCCCTCAGTGCCCAAAGCAACCATACTTTTTGTGGGAGAAAGAAGCAGCTGCTGTGCCTTCTACCAAGTGGAGAAAAATCACCTTATTTTTGCTGTGTTCAAGACCAGGACCTCTGAATTATCCTCCAGCAGAGGAACAATTAACTAAACCAACACAGGCAGCAGGCGGTTTGTCGTATTGCAAACACGACTCCAAAAGCTAATGAAAAGACTGGAGATGCAAAATTATTCCATGATTTGAAAACCATATCTGCATGAATCCTTGCATACAGCGCCAATATATAAAGAGCCTGAAGCAAATCAGCAGTGCAAGAATTCACCTACACGCAGAACAAAAAGTAAAATAAAATAAAACTAAGCTGAAACAGGATAAAGCATTGAAGAATGCACCCTGAGACCACTCTGAGAAGGCTACTAAGCATTAAAGAGCTTATCCAGCCCTGCTTCTGATCTGCTGCATATCAGCCTGAGAAAGCTGTGCAATCATCCAGGAAAGTGATGTATCCAGGTTAAAAGCAAGGGCTTGTCTACACAAAGAGGTAATCCCAAAATAGCATGGATACTAATCGAAAGCACAAAATCATTGCAGCTCATTTTGCCAAGCAACGGGCTGATGTGTCCCCGTCAGCTCAGCATGCAGACATGTTATGTGTTACCTGGGATTAGTCGCTGCAAGCAGAGCATGAGCTCTTAGTCCTAGAAGTGTGCTCAGATATAGTACATTACCCAAGACTGATGGAAGACAATTCCCTGTCCTGAATGTGTTGATGGCCTAATATGTCACACAAGCTCTCCTTCTGAGCAGCCTCATGGACTTCTCCTTACCCAAGCTGACACATCCATAATGGCACTGTTCTTTTAGGGAAGTCATCTGAGGAAAGAGTTTTAGGCTGGGATGCTTTACAGCCAGCAGCATGCGAAGCCATTGCTTAGTCACATCAGGTGAGATGAGTAATCGTCTCTCTCCAGTCCCTCTGCCTTTGCTCACGCTAGGAAGGTCCACAAAACCAAAGGGAATAAATGAGGAGCAGCTAATGTTTGTGAAATCCATTTGAAACCTGCAGCAGCGCAATGTAGCCACACTTATCCACTGCCTCCTGCATTGGCATTCAGATATAACTTCAGTTTACAAAAGCCTCTGGTTGTTGTTTGTCCCCCACCATACTGGCTCAAGTAATGGCCCAGCAGCTTGCTGTGGCTAGTAGAGCACCAGAAGTCCACTTTCTTAACTGAGAAACCCAAATAAGTTGGTTTTCCCCAGACACTAGCAGCATTGAAGGAATGCAAGACTGCTCTTTAGGGAAGCCCATGAGTTTTTCTGACCCAGACAGATATCAGTCAGGATCAGCCCAGGGTCTTTTCTTGGGATAGGGTAATGGATCAGAGACCTCTCTTCTTTCTCTGAGGGGGCAAATTTCTTTGCATTCCGCACTACGAATTGTATCTTACACACTTTTCAAGTCCTATTTCATCCGTACAGCTCACAAGGTCCCCCTCCTCTGCTGTTACAGTAATTTGGCTATTATGGTTGTGCTCCTACAACAAACCCATGAATGTGACACTTCTAAAGGAATACTTTTTAAGGGTTCGTTATTGTTGGATAACTGCACAGCTCTGACTACTGCAGTCCCAGGGGAGGAGGTGGTGATTTTAGCTGGGGGGTAGAAAGAGTCCAATCATATCCAGTGCTGCCCCTACAAAAATAATCAGTTAGAGACATCTAGAGAAAAAGATATATATATATATATATATATATATACAGTTACAACAGTTACGAAGGTATATAACTTGGAAGTGCTTGGAAAACTGTGTTAGAGCTGTGAGAAAAAAATGCTTCCACCAGAAAGGCTGTACATTACAAATTCTGTGGCATTTTGGAACAAAGTTCTGACACAGTTGCTCACTTGGTTCAAGCCCTGTAGTAACATCATCAAACAGCTCTCAAGCTCCCATTAGATGGCATCTCATTAGTGAGGTCTCACGGCACACCTGCACCGCGTGCAGTCACAAATAACCCATGTCAATCAACAGACAGGTTTCCCTTAATTCTTCTGGCAGATCAGCAAGGGGCAAGCCTAAGGGAGAAGCTGAAACTGAGGGCAAACAGAAATCCTGAACAGATGAAGAAACTATTTGATTCAATTGTAAATCTTCATCCATCTCCAGAGAGAAAACGCCACGTTGCCAAGTGATCAGGTCTTTTGCACAAAGATTTTTCGTCACTGTTTTGGGATGTGGTTGTTAAACTGACAAAAAAATGGCTTTATAAATATGGCATTGGGAAGTATTTCCAGGAATATCCCTCAGCAGAAAGCAGCAGCAGGGGAGAACAGGACCCATGTGCAGCCACCGCTAATGCTCAGCTCCCATTTTCCCTTCACTGACTCCCTGCAGTCTCCGGTTTGGGCACTGGAAAGAGGAACAGAGATCAGCACTTTGCTCCTTCACGCTGTTTTCCTCACTGGAAGCATCTGTCAGACATCTGTGTACCTTTTCACTGAAAACCTCCCACTGTGGGCATCCCTCACCGACACTCGGTAATCTTTCCTGGCGTCTATCCTCCCTAAATTACTCTCGGCTTCAAGTAGCTCTAGACTCAAAACTGTTCCTCTTATCCTATCTATTGCTATTCAGCCTCTGCCATAGTCTCAGCTCCATGTGCTACAGTCCCTTCTATCCTATTCTCTAGCTCATTCAAAATCTCTGACTACTTTGGGATCCAGGAGAGACCTCCGGGACCTCCAGTTGCTACATTCACCCTACTGGACAGTGAAACATCATTAATGAATTCAAGGATGCACTTTAAGCCAATCTCCACCCACCTCATAAATAATTTCACCCCTTTGAATACTCAAGCCTCTGTATAAGAATACTATTTGTATTCAGTTCAATTAAGACCTGCTGGAAAATCCCACTGTGATAAGTGTCCTTTCCTGATAAATTTCTTGGGGCTTGAAGGACACATTTTACATTACTGGGCTCTCAAATGACCACTGGGAAAATACAAAGAGATCCAACACAGTTTTAATAATGGTTGAGAAGCATTAAGGATGAGGCAGAAGGAATTTGGGGAGGGGGGTTAGGTTAGGTAGGGGTTGAGAAGGTATTGCTGAGGAGGTGAGATAAGAACAGCAGGGCCTCTGGGATCACAGTGGTCCTGGGGCTGAGCACTGCCCTAACCCAACTCAAGCAGCTCAGGGGTTTTACTTCTCTACAAGCAACGTTTGTCACCTGTAAGATTTCTTCACTCTTCCTGAATATCATCACACTTCACCTAATATCTTCAGAATAGGACACTAAAGGAAAAGACCGCCCCCTCCCACCCATCAATCCTGTTTTCTTTCACCATAAACATGATCTGTTTTTATTTCAAACAGCTCTGACCTAAAATGTTTACTTCCTCTCAACGTGCCACAGTCAGAAGCTTAAAAAAACACAAAATTCCACTTTTATTACATTACCTCCCCTTGTAATTCCCACAGAGATAGAAAACACCCAGGATTAGCACTTCCCTGCTTGTTTGTTTCTCTCTGAGAGGAGCAGGCCTGCACAAAAGCACGATGGCAGCAGGATGAAGAGGCCCTGGTTGGGTGCAACCCCAACCCAAGCAGCCCCAGCCGCAAGCCCTGCAGCCAGAGAGGCACTTCTAAAGGAGTGGATGTCCCCCGGCTAGCCAACGTTTGTCCTTGCTGCACCTTCTCCACTCTTCCCCCACACTGATTTTCTCCATCTGCTCCATCTTGCCTATGACATGGAAGACCACACAGCACAAAGAACAAATTTAGTGCCGTGACAGAAAATGTTATTTATTAATTTCCACCAGGCACTACATCTGTGCTTCCACTGCGCCGAGTTAACTTATTTTTAGTGCACTTCTGTTTCTCTTACGAGGTAGGTAAATTATTATTATCTCTTGCTCTACAGTTGAAGCAAAAGCTCATTCATCAATACAAATGCTGGGCAGCCGTTTCCTGATGAAACCTCGTTTTAGTTGACACCTGGGCTTCTCAATCACTACGGGACAAATCTAATTATCCCCTTAGCTGGTAGAAACCACACACTTTAAGAATGAAAATCCCCATTTTAGACGAGACCGTTTCAATGATGGAAGCATGCACACTATGATGAAAGACCAAAACACAACCTCTAAGACCACATCTTCATGTCTTTATAGGAAGAAATGCACAGCATGTGCATTTAACATTTTTAAGCTAGAGAGTTGTCCGGCACTGCTAGAAAATACCAGATAGAGTAAGTTTGTCCTTGAGAGATCTTCAATGATGCTGAAAACACACGTAAGAGTCTTACATTTTCATAAGCGTGGGATGACTGGAAATGTTCTGTGTGTCACACATTTAACTGGAGATTTGTGGGGCCACTGCAGAAACAGCACAGAGGCTGAGGTCCCTATAGCTGTCACCTCTCTTCCCCTTTTGTTCCCATATTGGTGCACTCTGGCTGCTTGGCCTTCCCACACCCAGACCGGCCCCCAGTTCACTCACACCCAGCACCCTGGGTGATGCTCCTGCCCAGGGCTTGGTCTGGGACACCACTGGGCAGGTTTCTTCTAACAGACATCACTGGGATGTCCCAGGACCAGAATAGCTTTGATACATTAAGGTCTTACACCTGAATCAGTACAAGGTGGGGGTTTGAGTATGGAGCACAACCCTGCCAAAAAGAACCTGGGAGTACTGGCGGGTAGCAGCTGGACACGAGCCATCACTGTGCCTTCACCAACTGTATTCTGGGCTGCATCAAAAGAAGCATGGCCAGCAGGGTGAGGGAGGGGATCCTGCCCCCCTGTTCTGCATTCTTACCCCAGTCCATATCATATAGAGAGAAAGGAGAGCAAGAAGGTTCTTCCACATCGATTTTTCACACCAGAGGCGGATACTTCAGCTGACCTGTGCAAGCCCATGCAAGAAGTCTGTGACAGCTGCACTTAGCCCTGACAGCTACCTCCTGCTTTTACCACACCACGGCCCACCCTCTCCAGAGGACAGCTTGCAGTAACCACAGGTTTCTTTCAGAACCGAAGACCTTTTGCTTCAGCCACTTAACAAAGCGGCAGCTAAATGCAGTCACTCACATCGGGGTGTAAGTGGTGTGCCGTTCTTACAGCTGATTTTCAGCAAAGTACGCTTCATTACAGTTGAAAAAGAAAACGAAGCTGGGTTAGAAAAGCAACCAAATGTTTGCTCAATTTTCTTTAAAGAACAGTCATCATGGCTGAGCAGTGATTTCTTAGCCAGCTAATGATCCCTATTTTTGGCAGCAGGCTTGCCTGTCTCCTTTCCAATGGAGACAGGATTTAACTTGCGGCAGAGCAAAGTCCAATTGCCACTTTAAAACTGCTATTAAAAAGGGGTATATATTCCAGCACAGTGTCAGCCTGTTAGTTAAATTGTGTTGCATTTTGCATGAGCATAAGAC
Organism: Alectoris magna; assembly: GCA_030625065.1. Classification (NCBI taxonomy): domain Eukaryota; kingdom Metazoa; phylum Chordata; class Aves; order Galliformes; family Phasianidae; genus Alectoris; species Alectoris magna. The sequence goes on along the minus strand of CM060565.1, from coordinate 2,333,143 downwards.
AGTTTCACAGCATTCCCTATTCAATAGTGCTACGGGCAGAGTTCAGATACTCAGGCCATATAGAGAGACTTTCCAGTCGCAGTTATAGCAGTAGTAAATCAACTGCAAATAAGGCAGAAAAGCTGCAAGTTTCAGGAAGAATGTTAGGAATCGGTAATAAAAGCTAACAGAATCGTGGATTTGAGACTTGTTTGTTGTTTGGGTTTGTTGGGTTTTTATTATTGCATATTAATCAAATCCTCAAAAGAGGAATGCTGGCACACAGGGAAGAAAAGAAAGAAATAATTTCAGTGGAGGGAGCAAAATGCCTTTGCATGACCCCAAGGCAGCGGTGAAATGCTCAGATGCCTTGTCCCCAGCTGGACACTCACTGAGCCACTGGTTCGTGCTGATAAAGGAACAAGCAGAGATTTGTAAGACAGAGAGCAATGACACCGTAAGGAGGGGATGAGCCTCTGAATTCACTGGTGTGGCATAAACAAGCCCTAAGTTAGGGCAGATGCATCAGATCCCAACAAGAGCAGTAGTGGAGCTTTCTGCAGTTAACTCTCACAACACACTCATACACTGATTCACCTGTGTGTGTGTTACCTAATAGAGACTACTGCAAGGCCCTGATTCATTGATCTAGACAAAGAGATGAAAGAGTCAAACCATAGGAGGAGATGCACAGTTATTTGTTTTCTGCAGAGCAGCGATGTGTAATGACCCATTAGGTACAGATGTAGAAAACAGAAGTGATGGAAAGAACTGGAACATTAACTGCCCTAGCAAAATATAAGTCACTGTTGTTGCACATAAGCTATCGATCTAGAGAAGCAAGTATAAGTCAATATCATGGCATTGATTTCAATGGAGATGTAGCATCCCTTACCAGCTGAGTGAGGAGAGCTTGCACTTGGCAGGTGGTCTTTAGTTGACAAAGCAGGGTAAGCAGAGGGGAAGTGAAAGTGCTTTGCCCACATGGTGATCCTGATTCCTGGCAGCAGCAAATCTTTAAGTCTTCAGGGCCAGAGGAAGAGAAGAGGAGGTGACCGGGAGGGCAGGGGACAGCAGTGAATGAAATGCCAGCACCCAGACCCACAACAAAAATGAACTCGGGATAGGAATGTTATTAGAAAGTGTGTGATGCTCCTCATTTTGCAGGGCAGGAACTCTCCCTACTCCTTGGCTCTGCGGAATATGTGGTTTGGCTCTGGCACACAGCTTCTGTCTTCACACCCTCATTTGTTTCCAAAAAATAATCTTTTCATGCAACCTTTACAACTTTAGGCAGAGGGGAAATTTCACACAGACAGTCCCAAGGGCTGTTAACAAAGTTTTAAGAAGGGAAAGAAGGATGTCAGAAGCTGAGACCACCTCAAATCCCCTGTCAAAGAGCCTGGCAGCTTGCTCGTGTTTTCTCTCAAGACACATATAGCTGTCAGGACTGTGACCTTCTCAACAGGCTGGTGATTCCTAATGACTACAGTGTGAGCAGAAAAGCTGAAGGTGTGATGGATAAGCTGTGTCACAGATTTTAAAGCATTCCTCATTTTTATTGGAGGACAGGGGTCAGATCGATACGCCACTGTAGTCCGCTCTCCTACAGTTTTCAAAGGGTTTCAAATGAAACTCACAACAGACAGCTGTAAAAGCACGAGCTAAATGTACTTGGAGTACCAGGTTACTTACCCATACACTCATGGAAGCCAAGTACAGAAATAAGGTGTCACAGTGATGGAGTGTGTGCAAGACAGTTTTCCTTCACCACGAGGAACGCCCTTCAAAAGAGCACCAATACTGCCATGATCACTGAAGTTGAGCACTTCTGTTTCTCTTGGCCTTCTCTCTGTGTTAGGGAATAACTATGAAAAACAACCAGAGCACGGCAGCTAATAATCACACCATCACAGTATATTGATTGTTAACGTCTGTAAAAGAAACCACAGTAAGCTGCAGTAGCTTTGAATGAGGTACTGCCTAACTCTAAGGACAGGAGCTGGCTGAAGTGTCCCTGTCCTTCTCCACGGTCTCAGGAAATTATGCAGCAGAAGTTAACGAAGCACTGCTGTAGAGTAAAACAGGGACTTCTCCCCACCCCAGAACTGTCTCGTTCCACTCAGTAAAGACAAAAGAGCAGAAAAGAGAAGGACAAAACAGCAGCTGTCAGATGTTCCTGAGGCACCGTAATTATGAAAATATTATTTCATGTTTTGCAATAGTATTTTCCACAAGAGAAACACTTGCTCAGAGCTTTAAAGTCTCGTCTTATAACAAGAATTTGTGATCACGATGCGAATAAATATGACCCTCTACAACTTCACATCTTAAATATCTTTCTTACCTCCTCTGTTCTGTAGTTACGGAACATTAGAAGGGGAGCATCATTACACACAGACAAGCACCTACACAATACAGCCATTTGTGCTGTGTCTCTTCCTTATCATTTCTCTTTTGTGGCATCTAGAGATGTCTATTAAGCACAGAAAACAGTATTCTCCATTATCCAACAAATGAAAATACCAATAACTTTTAAATTACAACCAGATCACAGTGAAGAGTTGGAAAAAAAAGCCTATTGAGGCGAGCTGACAGCCCATTTGTCCTTTTCCAAATCTGCCACGCTGGAGCACAAAAAAGCAGATAACAGACTAAATAGCACCTAAAGCTCTCTCTTAACTGCTGATCAGAGTAGCTGCAGTGCTCCAAAGAAGATACCTGAAATACACCCTGCATCAGCATCCTCCACCCAACCTGTCCGTCAGACAACATGATCTACATGCCAACACCAACCTCCTGCACCAAGCACCCCGGCCTGCTATGGGGAAGCTCGCTCTACAATGTGTCCTGAATAAACAAACATCAGTCTATCCAGAGCAAGAAAACATTTGCTAGGCTATAGAACTCAGCAGGAAGAACAGCCCTAAGGAGCCAGTTCAGTCCAGAAGACAAGGACAGGACTGAGGCCATGGATGCTCCTGTGATCACCACAGCTCTTTCCAACCACTTCAGTAGCTGCACTTGGGGCACAGCAAAGCTCCAGCTTCCACCATACCCAACTATTTGGCACAAGATCCCAGCCAGGAAGTTAAGAGGAAGACTCTCACATTTCCTGCAAATCAGGGTAGACAAGAAAGGCAGGCCAATAGAAGAAGAAATGGAAATATTTGGATAAGGCCATATTTATGTGACCAAAGACCAACAGTCCAAAAGCCAGTGGATTGAAAACAAAATAATTACTTAAGACCACCCCCAAACCATGCCTGGGGAAGGACAGGGAGGGTCTCGGGCTCAGCTCCACATTTCTGACAGAGAACACAAGTCCCATCCCAGGTCTCCCACAGCAAAGGAGCGTCACACTTGGGGCAGCATCACAGCAACCACCCAACTCAATGACTACTCCTTCAACTCCAGGGCAACTACTGGAAACACCGACACTGGTACTGCGGTACCCAGCGGGCACTTAGGGGCACAGCAGAGGTGCCAGCCCCAGTGCTGTAAGTGGGACAGGCTTCCCCCAAGGTTACTCTGAGGCTGCAGCAAGGCTTTCCCTGGGCCGTGCTGTGGGGCTGTGCTGAGGAGCTGTTGGTCACCATGAGGCCTCCCCTCAGCCTTCTCTCTGAGCTGAAGAAATCAAGAGATAGTCCACAAGAAACTGTCCCACAACAGTCTAAAATATACATCCCTTTAGAGACTTTCTTTTCTGCTGCATGTGAGAGGTTCTCCCTGCACTGAGAAAATGGGAAGGAAAGCAAGCAACAAGAATGCTTGCAGTTTGCAAGTCATCACACGCTGCCTGTATTGTTAAGAGGGCAACCCAGCCACAAGGTCAGCACAGGTAGCCAAGAGCACAGCATGCAGAGCAGGTGGGACGCCTCCACATGTCAGTGAGGGCAGCAGTGCTCCCTGAGGCATGGGCTGCCTGCCTTGATTGCGAGTGCACCCACCGACAGGGCCCAGGTGGAGCCTCTTCCCATCAGCTGTACCAGGCCTATCTGTGGCAAGAGGCAAAAATGGCTAGATAATGAGAGTAACACAATTAGAAATAATTAGCCAGATGGGAAATCCGTTCCCAGCCAATTAATGGTAAGAGGCAAGGTCTGCACGATAAAGAGTCAGGACCATATTTAGCTGTTCTCAGCTCATCCTGCTTCCAGTAACACGAATGCTAAGGAACAAATTGTTTTTTCATTAAAAATAATTGGATAACAAGTACCATGCGGCCATGGGAACCTGAGAGGGGAATTGGACTCAGATGACTACGGACAATACAAAAATTGTCCTGAAATATCTCTTTCCACAGCACAGAAAGAGGTTCTGGAGCAGGCAGCTGCTCACACCCTGCCCCTGCAGGAGATGGGCACAGGTCCCACTGCAGCCAAGGCTAGGAAAAGGGTGTTGACCTTACTGGCTTGGTTTACAAAGTTATGAAAAGAGGGCCATCCTGGTGGCAAAATACTCCCATGGATCACATTCGTGGGAATAGTCCAAGTCCATCTGGTGAAGGGCTCCTGAAACGTGAAAATTTCTCCAAGCCTTTCTGGAAGACTTGCACCCATTCATTCAGTGCCTAGCACAGCCTCCTGAGTTGCCAGGTATTCAATCACTGCACACAAACCTGTGGGATCAGCAGCTGAAGCAGGCCTGTCCCATCAGCAGCCTGCAGACACGCACTCATTGCTCATCAGCAGCCAAACAGCGGTGCTGGACTGGCTGCGTGAGCTGAAACTGGGACGAAGGGAGGGCACAGTGCTGACTGAGATGACAGTAAATAATTGTATGCATTTTGTTACCTTGGCTAAATGCAGTCCTGTGAACAGTGAAAAATATCACAGAAACGTAGGGGTTGGAAGGGATCTCTGGAGATCATCAAGTCCAACCCCAGCTAAAGAAGGTTCCCTAGTGGAGACTGCACAGGAAAGCATCCAGGTAGATTTGAACGCCTTCAGAGGAGGGGAGTTCTGGCAGTACGTACATTTGAGAATAACTGTGGCCAAAGATGAAGTGCAGGAAGAGTAAAACTGCATCAAAAATCTCCAACAAACACCTTGAAAACCTCACTAAACTGCAACCACTGCCATCGAACCAGACTGATGTGTCAGTGCCAAAAAATGCGGTCAGCTATCACAATAATTTTGTTTGTTGTTCTCCTTTTTCTTCATGTTATAATGAACATATTAAAAAATAAGTTTGGTTACTTACATACATTAGCTCTATCATATATTTTATAAAGCAGCCCAAGACAATTCATCTTCAGTCAGTGCAGCCAAGGCAAACCAAAAGGTTGGACGCCCATCAGCTAAAGCAAGAAGCGCTGCCTCAGAACTGCTCGACATTGGTGTCTGGGTGATGTTCATCATCACAGTGGAAGGAGCCCATGTTTTTTTGTCAAAATACCCAAGTATCTCACAGGATAATTCACACATGGAAACAGAGACAGAATTCGTCAAATAAATTGTCTACAAGGGACGGTTTCCCCTGAGCATTGGTAGAAAAAGCTGCTGGAAACAGAGAACAAACTGTCAGCATCTCACTTTAAGATACAAAACGGGAGCTGACAAGGCTGTGATTTATGGAGAACCAAGGCCTATTTGGGGACAGATCAGTGTACAGGAGCTGTGCCAGAGGAGAGGAAAGCAAGGGACTCAGCTCGGTTCATCATCAAATTGCAAGAGCTAACACTTTTTAAGTCCACGAAGTAGGCAATGACCTTCCCCTTCAGAGTCTAAAATTGTTTCTGTGTTGAGCTTTTTAAAAACAAGGTGGTATATTTTTGTCTGAGTACAATATGCCCGAGATCTTATCTACAACCCAGTAATTCACTGGGAAAGATCTTGAGTGAAACGATTTAGGAGCACCGCTTGCCATGTATGAGCCTGCACTTACAAATACTCATTTAGGAGCTCAGAGTTCACCTTGACCTAGAATCTATAACCGTGATAACAAGGCATTAAATACAAGGCTGCTCCAGCACACAATGCAGCACGCTTCCTCTTGGATGAGGGCACTGAATAAAGACACATCAAGCCATTCCACCTACATTGCGTATTCATGAAAATTATAGCTGTTTCCTGAATTCAGAAGCTTCACCTCCAAGCTAAGGCTGTGCCATTCATATGGATCTGTAAGGTCTGACCAGAGGGACCAGGCTTTTCTAGGGTACCACTGGGGACAATTCCCTCCCATGAAGACTGTAGTGGTACAATCACCTCATCCATTTTGTACCTATCTGTTGTATTAACCAGCAGTTTCTTTGACAATGTGGATTGTTCCTAGCTTGGGGCACAGTGCCTCAATGTCATCGAGGTAAAGCAAAGCACACTGAGCAGTCACGTACCTCACAGGGCTCAATGGCTCTCTGGCCAGGGCATATTCCAAACACTGAAGCCCAAGAGGTGGTGGTGAGCTATGATTTTAAGTGTTGGTGCCATGAGAGGTCCTCAGGATGGAGACACAAATCCCAACTGAGGCTTCTTCCAGCTATGAAGCTCCAGATCCATCTTGACTGAGGTGATTTGGAATATGAGGAACATTTAGATGCTACAGGGACTTCCCTAGAGGAAATTTAAAGAAACCCCATCACTGGCTCCTTACGTGTGGCTGCTGCTGGAAAACTCACAGAGTGGTTTTGAAGCTTCATGTTAGTCCCAAAATCTCCTTGCTGCTATGGTGGTGGTCTCAGTCCCAGCCTTCATCCCATCCTGATCCCTGCAGCTTCTGTTCTTGGGTAAAAAACGCTGCTTAAGAAACATGATAGAACAGGTGCAAATCTTGTTTTGGCTCTAGAGATGAGATTACTCTTTGAGCTGGAACATATTAAGCACTGCATCAGTGTGGATGACAAAATATCAACACTGGACTTTGTGGTGGAAGAGAGATAGAAGAGTTCCAATACCATCACACGCCATGATGAATCAGGGAAGGCTTGTTCAAAATCAGTGATGAAAACCAGATGTCCACAGACTGCAGATAGCATATATAAAGCCAGAAAACATCGTGGTTCTCCTATCCTCCTCCATTGCAGTAAATAGTGAGACTGCATAAGATCTCAAGACGCAGGGGATGGAAAATGGATTCAGTCATATCGCATCATGCCTCCAAGGCAGGTAGCATGTCCCCACAGTTTGGTGGCAGGCTCCCACCATGCACTGTCCATGGACATTTATGGGATGCACTCTAGCAAGGTGGGCTTTCTTCGTCCTGTTTACACCCCAGTATTCTATCTTCCCGTCTCATAGCGAGAGGAGGAAGGAAAGTCTCGCACTTAGGTATTTATGAACTGGCTGAGAAACAGTGCCACTGTTTCTGGTTCCTTAATCACTTAAGTAGTGACAAGAGTTAATGGTCCCTGAAGCTTTCCAGGCAAATATTCCTTGACATGCCATTTTCTGCACATCTAAATGATAGATGGGGTGCAAGAAGTCACTTTATGACAAGCCTTCTCAATTATTTAATAAGGCAGATTCTAATAACTATGGGAAACCCCCTGGAGAAACGATAGAATAAATACAGTTTCCCTTTTATTCTGCATATAGCTAGAGAGGAAAATGGACCGTCCTCCCCTCCCATTGTCTGCCAGGTTGGTTTCTGGGAGAGCAGCTTTCTGTGCTTGTCTCCACAGTTCTGGACTTCTGAAATGCAAGTGAAAGCAGTAAATAAAAAGGTATCTTTTTCTAAAAACGTGGTCGGTAACAGCTGCTGTTGTATCAAGAAAAGGAAGAACTCTGTGCATAAAGCACAGTGCTGAATCCTGAGCCAGCTTGACTTCCTGCACAGACCTGCACCAGCAGAATGCTCCCTCAACCACTGCACTGCAACACAGGGCGTGCATGGATGTGGTAGAGGGAGCACCGAGGCACCTCTATACATCCCACAGGATGCTGCTTCAATCTTAGCACAGCTACACAACCGCTCGTTTGCACTGGGAGCAGAATCAGACTTGGGCCAGAGTAATCACACTGCTAGAAATGCATGTTCTGCTATCTTTTATTTTCCTGCCCATTCATTTGAAGCCAACATACAGCATTAGAACACGTACAGCAGAGGCACACTTTTTGCATTGCAAACACACAGGCATACACATGCTAGAAAAAGTAGGCTGTGATATATGCTGGTCTCAGTCCAATGCTTATGTCTCTTGAAAGGAACACCATGCAGAGCATGCCAAATGCAGAGAACATAAATCTGAATGCAACAGAAAAGGCACTTGCATTAAGCCAAGGACACCTTCAGCCTTCTCCCAATGCCAACCCAACAGCCAGTTAATGGCCCAGCCTTCCTCTACCTATTTAGCAAATAGGAGCAGGAGCTGGGAGTGCTAAATGGTTAATCCAGACTGTTTGTTGAAGATACGTCTTCACAAATGTTACACCATCTGGTGCTCCATGCAAGCTGGAGGAGTGGGTGCTCTATTTTCATAACAATACGCCCTTCTAACTCTCACTGATTAATAACATGAAGCTATTTTGTCTTTGTTCTTTCGTATTTTAAAATATTTATATGAAGCCTTATCAATGTGAAATCCAGTAATTATCTTAAGAGCTGAGGCAATGGGTTCTTTGGGCAGAGAAATTGCACATTAAACTGAACAGTAAAAAGCTCAGTGGAAAGCATATCCCCACCAACCTCAAAATCACTGAAGTCCGTCTTCATTCCAGTACTGTGACCCCCCATGAGCCTTTCACTAGACACAGTTAGGAAGCAAGAAGGGCCAAAGTGCTGCAAAGCCTGGGCTAGAAAGGGAGGTGAAAATGGTCTACCCTCCAAGCCTCCTCCACAGGCTATTGGCCACAAATGTGCTCTCCCATAAAAGAGTCATTTAGGAAACACCAGAGAAGGAGAGAACTCAGAGCAAACAACATGCATGCCTCCAAGTCAGAAGAGTGGTCCACAAGTCCCTGAAATCAGTTTTAATACAATATACATATATATTCCCAATAAGAACTGAAAGTCTATCTATGTAATGTCACATGTCTGCAGGTGCATTAATGCCAGCCCCTCTTCAGCTATCAATAAATACAAGACAGGTTTAACCCTAACAGCAAACATCCTATCATCAAAGGCAAACTTCAGTGTGACACTGAGAAGATTCAGCTCATTTGGGCAGAAACTTTTTCACTCCAGCAATGAGCAGCGTAAGAAGAACAGGAGGAACAGCTAAAAATGTACAGCTAGAAGGAGGCTGATTTAAATAGCGCACTTTATAATGGATACAACTAATAGGCTATTTCTCATGAAGTGCCCTAAAAACTTTTTTCCCCTGCAGGAAATTTGATTTCACCAAGCAGCTCCATTTTGATGCAGAAAGACCAAATGAAACAATTCTATCCCTCCACAGAGGGCCCATTGGATTTCAAGCAGCAAGAGGAAACCTCAGCAGCACAGCACATCCAGCATCAGTTTTGGTCAATTCCTCTGTGCCAAAGACACCTCACCTTCCTCCCAGCGGCCACTGGCAGAATCTTTCCCTTTTTCCAGAGTTTAGCTTCCCCCTCCATCCCTCTTCCACCTGTTGCACCCATGACAAAGTCCCCAAGAACAAAGGAAGTGACCCCAATCAGGCAATAAAGAAACAAATCCTCCACCAGCTCTTTTCTATCTGACAGTTGGTATGATAATGCTTCACTGGCTTTACTGTTTAGTCATGAAACCTTCATCATAAGTGTCATTCGGCTTTAACTTTGCAATAAGGTAATTATAGCACCATGCTTATTAAAAACAGACTCCATCACGGCCGACGTTGACTGATGCCGGTTGGAGCCCGAAGTTGACAGCCAAGTAGGATGAGCAACTGCATCGGGGTGCTAACGACATTATATTGCAAATGCTGTTTATTTTCTGTCAGCTCTAAACTATGCAGTAAATAACACATTATAAAAAAAAAGAGAGAGAGAGATCCAGAAATAACATTAGGTTAAAATGGGACCATCAATTACCCCTCTTCTTCAGCTTTTGGAAGATTTCTTTTTTTTTTTTTTTCCCTTTTTTTTCTTAATCTTGAAGCATTTACGTAGGGTAGTTTTTTTCCCCCTTATTCATTAATTGCTTACTTCTGACTCCTCCATTCTGCTCCAGTGCACATAAATCAGTGTTAAAAAGATAAAACGCTACTATTATGAAATGAGTGTAAAACAGTATTTAAATAAATTTCCTTTAGCACACAGAGCCAACCATTTTTCTCCACCTTGGCTCCCAAACCATCCACTCCTGCTGAGAAGGAGCAGAATTTCCTTACCCCAACACAGACCTGAGCTTATTTAAAACCCTCCCAGAGCAAAGCCTGAAGTCTCATGAGTCATTTTCTCCCATTTACCACAAAGGAGACTCCTGCACCCATTTCACCAGCACCAAGCAGTTGGTGTATGGCGATGGGGCATAGAATCATAGAATCACAAGGTTGGAAAGGAGCTTCTACAAGATCATCTAGTCCAAGCGTCCTCCCATTACCATTGCTACCACAAGCCACTAAACCATAGCTCATAGCACCTCATCCAGACACCTCTTGAACACTGCCAGAGATGGTGACTCCACCACCTGCCTGGGCAGCCATTCCAGTGCCTGACCACTCTCTGAGAGAAAAAGTTCCTATGTCTAACCTAAACTTCTCCTGGTACAACTTGCAACCATTTCCCCAGGTCCTCAAAGACCCTCAGGCACTGTAAGAAAGAAGGGGACAGACTCTTCAGCAAGGCCTGTTGTTACACAGCAAGTGGAATATAGTTTCAAACTAAAACAGGGGAGATTTAGACAGGAAATAAGGAAGAAGTTTCTTACAATACTGGTGGTGAGGCATTGGCACTGGTTGCCCCATCCCTACAGACAGCCAAGGTCAGGAGATGGGCTGTGAGCAACTGATGGAGCTGTGGGTGTCCCTGTGGATTGCGGGGAGTGGGACCAGAGGGCCTTGAAGGGCCCCTTCCAACTCAAACCATTCCACAGTTCTATGGCTACAACAGCACCACACAGCTGGGCACGGCAGTGCCAGAAGGACCTGCCTGAAAGCCCCAGATAATCCCTAGTGGGAAAGTGTATTTTTCCAGCAACCAGTTCTTCCCCAAGAGGGAAATCAAATACCACAAACCATCTTTAATGCCAACAGGAGCACTCTGTGCATTCCTCTCAACTGCAGTGAAAGGGCTGAGATGCTCACAAAGAACCGCCAGGAAAAATGCACTTGTCACTTGAATTAGCTCTGCCTGGAAATTCTTCAAAGTGCCGGGATGTGCAGTGGGCATTTTCATCCACATCCAAATGCATCTGAAACCCCGTTAATGTCAGTAATATTTTATTTAAATAAAAGAATTTCAGTAACATTGACATGTCCTATTCCACCATCTCCAAAATGATTTGATTTCTTCTATGTATTTAATTCTTAAAAACATTAAAGTTTATATATATTTTTTTTTCCTTAAACACATTTCCTAGGGAAAAAAATAAAAGCCCAATTCGAAATAAAGTAATCCAATTCTCCTGAAGCAAATGAGTTCCCGGAATTTCTGTCACCAAACCTCATTTTCACTCTGTTTCATTTCAGAATGGACTTAAAGTGGCAGAACTTCTTGGAAAACAGTTTTCTGATTTTCTGAAGCACCAGCTGGCCATATTGCCATTTACACACCTGACCCCAATGGGATGCCCCCATGGTGCTCCCCACTGCCAAGACCACAGGGCACAGCTCCCGATTGAGATCAAGGATGCTAAATATTCATCACAAAGAATCCATCTGCACAGGAAATACAGCCCAGCAAGTTTTCAGCACTCCCTGTCAGCTTTCTTTGGGATAAATGATGGTGGGGTCAGGGGAAAAATATTATTTGCTGCTAACTATACAGGGCAGAAAGGTCAAAAAGATCTGGCTGCAAGTTACTCAAGTGACCGTGAAATACACCCTCATTGAGCCTCCATTCCTGTGAACTGCTCCTCATCCTCCCCCTCTCCACTGCTTAAGATGAATCCAGGCAAAGCTGATGTCAAGCTCTCTGACCTTTCAGGGCAGGAGATGGGGAATAGTCAGGCTGGTGTTTGACAAGCAGTCAGCACTAATCAGAATAAATTACTACTTCTCATTCGAAGTGTCCTTTTGGTGGCTTCTAAGGGCCAGTTACTATTTTAGCTGGGTTTATTCTGCCTTGCAGACCTGGGATATGATACATGTCAGCCTATCTCAAAGGTCACCTTGCAGACACCCACGGGTTCCCTGGGCCCAGCCTTCATCTCAACCCACAAGTTCTCACATTTTTTACCTTTCTGACTCTCTCCCTGTCCCACTAGGGGAGAGAGAAGGAGCAAGAGGCTGTGTGGTGCTGAGCTGCGGCATAAACACACTAAGAGTTGTTAACCCATAAAAGCAGGTCAAATTCAGACTCTGTAACCAAATGCAGGCACTCCTCAGCTGTCTCCATGTTGATTCATTCATGAAAGATTTCACAAATCATAGAAGGCAGTCTAGAAGTTGTGTTGTTTTGGCACACCTCCGCAGACAACGAAGCAGAGCACTTAGCTAGACTCGTGACTTCCCATGATACACCACATCCTGTCTGTGTAATCCCAACACATCACAAGAGAACAGCACAGATAAGAATAGAAAAAAAAAATTCTTTCCAAAGTAGTTTTCAAATGGATATTGTTGTGTTGGGTTTTTTTAATTTATTTTTTATGGAATGATGAACAAGCCCTGGTTTCACGTCAGCTCATTTCAGCATTTCAACTGGTACAGCATCTCACACAGAATAGGAATTCAACCTCCTGAGACCTTCTGACCAATCATAGAATCATAGAACCACCAAGGTTGGAAAAGACCTACAAGATTATCCAGTCCAACCAAAATCCAGACTACCTGCTAGCAAAGACATCCTTAAAACCTCCTTCTCTGAGAGGTGAATCCAGGAAATGGTTCCTTCTTCAGCCTGCAGTAGCTGAGCTGTAGGAGCACAAGCAGGAGCACATTCCTCCCATCCCCAGGGAGCTTATGGTCCATCAGATCCACTGACCAAAGGGATCCCTGGGCTGAGCTTTCCTTATCCTTGGCCTTTCCTCTTCCACACACACTCTTCCCCCTCCTCTCCAGACTACAGACAGATATGGAAATTGGCATTCAAAGATGGGATCCACCATATTGTCTCTCCATCCTCTTTCCACAAAGTTCCTTAGAAAGTTTGCCCATTTTCCCCTCACAAAGCAATGACAAAATACCAATCAATGCAAGCGGCATGCAGGATCGTGCAATCTACTCCTCCTTGTCTTCAGAGACATGAACATCTCTGAATTCTTAACCAAGAGCTAACTGTTCGTTCATCAAACTCAGTCATTGAACTCGATGCAAAATATTTTACACTATTCCCACATTCTCTGCCACTGAATTATTTTAAGAAATATTTTGAGCTGCCTACTGATGCCTTCCTTCTGAGAAAATCCCACCACCTGTAAGAAGAGTCATTATCCATCATGAACTGTGTTACACTGCAGATTATTTCTGGAGCTGCGTTGCTGAAGGGGACATGATCTATCAGAGCTTCACACAGGTGATAGAGGGACACACTCAAAGGCACACGTGAATCTACATCCCACCCAACTGGATATCAGCTATTAGTTATTAAATATTCACCTGGGACACTCCTTTTCCACTATCCTGTTACACACTTGCAAAGCTGTTATGATGATTTCCCAGCCTGGGACAAATACTCGCATGTCCTTACACACACAGTTCTCATCTCCTGTGTGCTATGAGCTTCTGTAGATTTGCCTGGAAAATCATCTCATTATTCGGATCTCATTCAGTTCATTAAAATCAAGATTCGCCTTCAAAGCTTCTTGCAGTGGAGATCTGGGGTTGTCCTCCCACATCCCTGCCATCCTCAGAGCTGCCAAACTACTACAAAACCTTCTTCCATCAGGGCTGTAAAATAGTAATTTGGTGCTTCTGCTCAACTTGTACTGAAACATATGGAAGCAATTGAGAATGTTTTCAAACTCCTACTTCAAATATTTAAACATAATAAGCAATATTCATAGGTCATCTCCGCTTTCTGTCATGCAACCATGTCAGCACTGTCTAGGGAATTCTTAGTCTATCATATTTCAGATCATGAGTGGCCTCTGTATAACCACTGCCGTTTGCATTTATTCATCAAAAGAATAGATAAAAAGTCCAGCAAATGTTTATATTTTTTCCTGTTTACTGCAGCCTTAAAGAATACACCAGTAATTCCTTCTTCTGCATTCAATAATGCCACATTTCTTACTGTCCCGATCACCTGTCTGCTCTGCAAGGTGATTAACTCTATGATCACTATAAAAATGTTTTATTTAGTGGATAATTGTAAGTACTGGTATCTACCATTTCCAAATCTCTTGCTTTATTATCCTTGTTCAAGAAGGTCTTAATATTTAAGTGATTTACTGATCACTTAAAATGCCAGCCTAGCCATTAGGAGGTACATTTCACTACGCATTGCCTAATTTTATAGTACATTATTTCTTTATAAACAGACACATTACTCTGAAGCATTAATTAAACCTCTTTGCCCATTATGAACTCCATTTGGAAGACAACAACTTACTCAACAGCTTGTCCTGATGGATGGGTCTGCGACTCTACATTTTGGCTCACACCAAAGAGCTTCCTGAAGAGTGGTGCTACCAGGGAACATTATGCCATGGAGAGCCGTGATTTGTGGAAAGAAAGTCTAATGAATAATACATGGCATTTGCACTTCAGCAACCCAGTTCGCTAAATTATTTTACATCAATAACCTGGTACTAAAAGGCTCTGTTTATTATTGCAAGCCTCCGAGGCCTTTTGAAACAGAATTACATCAACCACATTTATAATACTTAACGTTTGTAGCAACCTCCAGCTTGCTCTGTTGCTGGAGGAAGCCCTCTCCCAGGGGCATCATCTGAACACATCTCTAGAGAGACTCTGGGCCTTTCCATGTTTCCACCAGAAAGGACACTTCGGGCAAAGGAGCAGCTCATCAACCATCCCCTTACTTACTGCTCCTGGATTGCAAGTAACTGAGCGCTTGTGTCCTGAGGTCAAGGAAGACTACCTCAAATTGTCATCAGTAAGCATAGCTTGTCTCCTCACTAGGTCTTCTATACTAGAGAGCCTTCTCTCCCCCTCCTAGCACCATCACTCCTATCACTACCAACACTGGTGAAGAAGAAACCGCTTGTTTCTTCCAGGACAGGCACCTGTCCCAGGGGCTCAGCCCATTTCCCAACATTTCTGGACTCTCAAGGCTGGAATCAACCCCAGACTTTGTGCCTTAACCACTCCCAAGCAGAGCAATGTCTCTTGGCCCTGGAAGCATCCCTCTCTTCTGATTTTCACTCCAAATAGATAGCCTCATTTACAAGACAGCCTGCAAAGAAATACAACTCCAGTTCCCATTGCTGACTCTACTGAGTGTAGATTTTCTTAGGTGTGCACAGCCTGAGTGTTACTGACTCAGAGAGGTCCTTCCTGCATTGCTTAGGAGGACAGAACAGCCACTGCAAAATTCAAGCATTCAAGACAGCAGCATGCCAAGCTATGTCTTAACATCCCGATTAAGAAGTCAACATTTGCCAACAGTAACTCTGCACACACAGATGTTCCCTATATTAAGCATAGGAAATAACCACTGTTGTTCAGGTCTGCTGTGACTGGAAAATGATTTA
Source organism: Alectoris magna (assembly GCA_030625065.1). Taxonomy (NCBI): domain Eukaryota; kingdom Metazoa; phylum Chordata; class Aves; order Galliformes; family Phasianidae; genus Alectoris; species Alectoris magna. Next base: position 2,317,498 of record CM060565.1, on the reverse strand, counting down.
ACAGTGCCCATTACGACTGAAAAAGCCAAAAACTATTAAAGGTTATAAAAGTGCTGTCACAGTTGGAGGACTCCTGGCTGAGCTGAGCCAAAGGCCACCTCACAAGGATTCGGTTTATGACAAGCACAGACACTGCCAGGAGCAGCAGCACACGTGCCAGCCAAAGGGAGCAGCACTACGCATGAGAGACAAAGCAAATCTTGACTTTCACTCACTGTAAACTCGATAACTGCACAGGGCACCCTCAACCTGTGCCTGCAGAAAGCAGCCCAGATGCTCATGGTTGGCAAAGCTGTGCCACAGCTGCATCCAGAGCTCCATGCAGACCTGGAAGGGATACAGAATGCATTAAAAGACGATGCAAAAGGGCTGGCAGCTCATGTCACTTGCCAGCTATCTGCATGCTCCAGAAGAAGTGAGCTGACAGAGAAGGATGTGCTTGCAAGGCTGGGTGCAAATCTCCAAAAGAAGGCTGAGCTTCTCGCACAGCACACAGATTGTTGGCACTGAAACACGTAGAGGGAAAGGCCTCAAGTTGTGCTGGTGCTGTTCAGGTTGGATGTTAGGAAACATTTATTCTCCAAAAGAGTGGTCAGGTGCTGCAATGGGCTGCCCAGTGAGGTTGAGTCACCATCCCTGGAGGTGTTCAAGAAACATTTAGATGTGGTACTGAGGGATATGGTTTAGTGGGGAAATATTGGTGATAGGTGGATGGTTGGATTGGATGACCTCGGAGACCTTTGCCAACTTTGGTGATTCTGTGATTCTATGTGCATGAAGCTCACAAGCACCATCCCAGCACCTTCCTCACAGCCCTCACTGCTGTGGGTCTGGATGAGAGATCACCTGAAGCATATTCACAAATGAACATAATCAATACAGAAACCTCCCCAACGACAAAGGGAACTCAGGTGGGTTCAACAAGAGACCTACCAGAATGGCTGCAGGAAGGGATGGTTCAGGAGGGATCTGAAGGCTTGGAACAGAGATAACACTGGAAGGCATTCATCTTCTGGTGATGGGAGGAAAACATGAGGGATGAGAGCCAGGCTGCCACCAAGACAGGCAGAGCAGCTCCAGTGCTCCCAGACCTTTCTGCACCCCATACCAACCAACTGGTGACTCTACTTCCTCTAACCAGACTACCACACACTACAGCCACATCAAAACAATCAGGTGGAATAAAACTACTTTCCCACCCTTTTTTCTAAGCTTTCTGTTTATGAAACAAAAGGCCTTCAAACCATAAATTGCCATCCTCTTTCATCAGTTACATAATTACTCCGTTATTGCTGATTAGCAACCAGCTGTAAGCTTTTATCTCAGAAGATGTCCCCTGTTCAGAGCAGGGCTGAAAGCACATGTCAGGTACTGCGCTGACTCACAGTCCAGAAGTGAACAGCCCTCAGGATGGCATCAACCCATGACTGCTCTTCCCCTAATCAGAAGCTGTTTACAGTGGCAAGCCAAGAGAAACCCAGAGCCACGTTCAATTGGAAATTCAGAGTAAAAGCAATGCTTGGGAAAAACATGCTCAGCTGCACAAAAATAAAACCTTACCTGGGCCAAACAGTGACAAATTGCTCTCCCCACTGTCAGAGCTAGAGAGACCTTTTCAGTGGAGGCAGAGGAGCACATTGAGAAATGCCATGTTTCACTCAGCTGAAAGACCTGGGATTGATGCAATTAAATCCCTAAAGGTGGAAGGGTAAATACAGCTGCAGTAATGAAGTGGGAGATCAGACTCCAGATCATTAAACTTTTGGCTTGATGCCAACAAGATCAGAGTCCAGAAGCAGCAACCAGGATCCTGCGTGCAGCTAAAGGGAAGGGGAGAGGGAATGGGGCAAGACAATGGTAAAGGTAGAGCCAGGCTTCCCCAAAACAGCCTCAGCCCCAATGCATCCCACTCCATAAGGCAGCACACCAAGTGTAGGATGGGGCCAGGTGGGAGGAGGACTGCAGGGACCCCACAGCATGGACGCAGAGCAATGTTTGAGAGGAAGCAGATGAAATCTCACAATAGCCACACGCAGTCACACCTCCACTCAACACATGGGAATGAGCACAGTTCCCCGCAGCACAGCAACAAACAGCAGCAAGAGGTGGATGTGGAGGAGTTACCCCAGTGACAGGTGTAGGAGAGCTCTCATTAAGCCAAGGGAACAACCCCATAATCAGAGCTCACAGTAACTCGTGGAAGATGGGCAGCTTAAAAGGCATTTAGCAGAGGTGAAGGACAGAACTATCACTGTAACTGGGAACTCAGTCACAGCTGCATAACCCTGAAATTTCCTGCTGGAATATTCCCTGCAAAGCTCAACACAACTGTGAAGGTTGGGTATTGTTTGCTATACAAGCAGCAAAACGATTCATTTGTTTAGCACTGTTAACAAAACAAACAGCACAGACGGAGCAATGTTAGTTGGATGGTGACATCACCTGAGCGTTCTGAATCAGCAATTTCCTTAGGCCCAATCAGGCAAACTAAGAGTACTGAGCATCCCAAGCACCTTGCTGATCAGCAGCCAGATATAACTTAGAATCACTGAATCATCAAAGTTGGAAAAGACCTCCAAGATCGTGGTGTCCAACCATCAACCCAAGTCCAACAGAGCTCATCACCACTGGACCCTGGGGGGGTTCCCTCACTATGCAAGAGTAAAAGATTGCAAGGAAAAAGTCTTTTACAGAGAGATACTGACACAGGTTGCCCTGTCCTTGGCACATTCAAGTCAGGCTGGACAGGCTCTGAGCACCTGATGGAGCCACAGATGTTCCCATTCATTGCAACAGAGTTGGACTACATGACCTTTAAAGGTCCCTTCCAATGCTGAGGATTCTGTGATAATGGAAATGCGTTGCTCTCAGCTTCAGCCTCCTCTTGGAAGGCTCACAACCAAAAGACAGACTCTTCCAGGTCACACCTGAGGTCAAAAAGGAACACCCTGAAACACCAGTCAAAAGGCTGATGCTTCCTCTCCTCCAAGTATTCAGCATCTAGAAACATGCACAGAGGGGATGGCCTGCAGCAAGGCTCCCAGTCTATACTTGGATTAATTATTTGCATCTTAACAACTCCGCAAACCCACAGAGAATCAACTTAACTATTTCCCCATCTGAGGTTTTAGTTTATTAATGAAAGCACTGCCGGAAGGGTGACATGTTTGTTTTAATGATCCTGTTCCCCTAATTTATACAGCAGTCACTTAGGCCTTCCATAGATTTGCAGATCAGCAAATGAACCTTGTTAGTGCGTATGTGCAACTCACACAGGCAAAAAAAACCCCACTAACTAGCTTGATTTGCTGATCAGCAGATTTGTACGATATTTAAATGAATGTAGAGCTCTAATTCATTAAAGCAAATCTAATGATTTTCCCCTTCAGCATTTTCATACAATCCCTCATTCCCCTACAGAAACTGCAGCAAGCGGTAACTCAATAGGAGGAAAATTCTGCCAACGCAGAGCTGGGGAATAAACAATTCAAACTGCAGCAAGGAGGTAATCCTGCAGCACCTGCACCCTGTGGGAGGTACCAATGGGCAAGCCAGGGCCCAGCTCCACCAGCACCTGCCAATGGCTGCAGGGAGCTGCGCGTCAGCTTTAGAAGATGCATCTCCCAGCTCACGTGTCACTTTATACTCTTTAATTGTTGGCATGCTCTGATCAACCCCATGTGCTTCTCCCCATCCCCCCCACCCCCCCAGACCTCCAAGTGCAGCTTCCTTCCAGCACACTACTTCAGGTGGCAATTCAGCCCTCCCCTTGTTGTTACAGGGACACACACATCCATCACTTCTGTTGTGAGAGCAGTGAGCTCCACTCTTAAGGACTCCAAGGAGGAGCGTGGCTGGGTTTGCAGCAGGCTGTGTCTGGCCTGCATCCATCACACATGCTTCAGCTGAGACCCTCAAACCATGAAAGATACAGGTCAGGGCTGCTCTCCCAGTGGCGGGCCTTCTCCCACCTCCTGCAGCCAGTTTTCATCCTCAGCCTTGCTCTGAATTTCTGAGTCAGTGTTTTTCCCAGCCTTCCCCAAGCCTCAAGCATCTCCCACTGATTTTTCCAGTACCCCCATTTGGCAGACAGCAGGGCAAACCAGATGGATAAATACCAGTAGAGGACACTTAGCTCTGCCTCTGCATAAGCAGCAATACCTTGCATGCAGATGGCATTGGAATTGGCTGGCTGTAAGCTGTGGACACCTTGCAGAAAATCATTCATACTGAGTATAAAGAAAGGAAAAACACCCACCAAAGGTAACAGAGGCAAGCACTGCTTGCCCAGGGGCACCACCAGGCTTTAGACCCAACCCAAGCCACCAGCACTCTTTACACTTGTTTCAAAGCAAGCCTTCCAGTGAGCAGAAGCCATACAGCTGGTTGCACATCGCCACTGTGAAACGCATTAAGCCGTTTGATTTAATAAATGACGCAATTACAATTATACATATTAAACATGACTGCCCGCTGTACAGCTGACTACTGAGCAGCGTGTTGCAGAAAAGCTGCTCTGTCAGCTTATGCCAGGCAGGATGAATGAAGCAGACACACCGAGTGTTTCTAAGGGGAAGCACAGATGAGGCACATTTGCACGTCCATCTCTATTAACTCAGGCTCTGCTTTGATTTCTGCCTTTGTGCCAGGAAATGGGATTCCTGCGAGGGAAGGCACAGAGCACATTGGCAGACACGAGCCTCCCAGCACACACACAGCCCTCATACATGGCACACAGCTGGGGATGAGTGCAGGATGTCTCGTAGCAATCCTCCACTGGCACTGCACTGGGTTCTTTTAGGTACTGAAGGGAAACACCACCTAAACAAAAAAAGGGACACAAGTCGTTCTCCCTTTCCTACCCCAAATATCAGGCTACAGGAAAGAAGGGGATGGACTCTTTTAGTCAGGTCTGTTGTGAAAGAACAAGGGGAAATGGTTTCGCACTAAAATGGGAGATTTAGACTGCATGTAAGGAGGAAGCTTTATACAGTAAGAGTGATGAGGCACTGCACAGCGTGCCCAGAGAAGCGGTGCTGCCCCATCCCTGCAGACACCCAAGGTCAGGGGATGGGCTGTGAGCACTAATAGAGCTGTGGGTGCCCCTATGCACTGCAGGGAGTGGGACCAGAGTGCCTTGAAGGGTCCCTTCCAACTCAAATGATTCCATAGACAAAACCTGGTACTCAGATCAGCCCCTTTCTACCTCCTTGCTGCTGCTGGGTGCAGGACCAGAAACAGTTACACCAGTACAAACATCCAGAATGCCTTTCCCAGCCCCAAAGCACTCCATTCCCACACTGATAGGATACACACATCTAGGAAAGCATGCACAGCTCCATGGTACTCTGCAGACAAATGCTCAGAACAGGCATAACCACCAAAGCAGAGGACAGGTCCCCCTCCATTTGCTTTGAAAGACATTTGTCAAATTTTCTACCCATTTAACACAACCAGTCTGATTCTTGCAGAGAAGCAGTGATGAAGACAGGTTAGTTTGGGCTTTTTGCTCCTCTGGGATTCCTGATCGGAAGGGCTGCTCTTACAGCCATCCATTCCTTGAGTTTAAGACTTGGCCATTTCAGCCCCATGCCCCAAATCCCAGCCTTTACTGCTGCAGATTTCCCCCCTGTGCAAACAGAAGAGCACAATTCCCTCTCCCAGCCCAGGGGCATCTCACCAGCAGCCAGCAGTGGCAACTGGAGCCAATGCAGAGCCAACACACAGCGCTGCAGCGTTGAGCATAACCCAGTAACAGAGCTAACTTGATTTTAACGCAACCGGACTGAGAAACTCCAAGCTAAAAAAAAAAAAAAAAAAAAAAGAAAAGGTAAAAGAGACCAAGAAGGACAGCCAGTTTCCATGACAACAGGGAGATATGAAAGCAAGAGCTGACGGAACCTTTACAGTTATTTAAATGCTTATTATAACATTATGCAAAACACCCAAGTAAAGAAAACTGAGAGGTTAACACACTCGTAAGAAAAACAGTCATTGTTGGATGAGCGAGGCAATGATTTAAGTCAAAAATAAGGCCTGTTTAAATTGAGCCATTAGAAATAATGATACAATTATACCCTCTTAAATTAACAAGGGAAATTTGTTTGGATGAGTGGAGGAAGGCGAGGGTTCTTGTAGGGCCACAGCGCTCGGTACCAGCTCACTTCTCACCAACAGTGCATTCCTTCTCCAGTGCCTCACTCTGTGCCCCTGAGCCCCAGAGGGTTGGGTTGGCACAAGGCAGAGCCATCGCACCATGGAGCAGCACCCTTCTCCTCCTGCACCCACCCAGCAGAACCCCCTGCAGCCTCCCTGCCCCATGCTTTCTCACAGAGGGTGGTGACACACTGGAACAGGTTGCCCAAGGAGGCTGCGGATGCCCCATCCCTGCAGGCATTCAAGGCCAGGCTGGATGTGGCTCTGGGCAGCCTGGGCTGCTGGTTGGCGACCCTGCACGCAGCAGGGGTTGTAACTGGATGAGCAGTGTGGTCCTGTGCAACCCAGGCCATTCTATGACTGTATGATGATTCCATGTCAGCCTCTCCATGGTCATTTGGCTTTGGGTCAGCTCCATGTGGATCCCCACTTTTCCTTCCAGGAGATGCTCTGCTCTGAGCGGGCAGGTGATGTGACACAAACAGAAGTCACAGAATGGAAAAATCAGAGATTTGAGACCAGGACTTTATGCAGAACCAAGATGTGATCATACACAAAGGCAAATGAAGGCACATCTGAGAGCAAACTCAACATCCACAAAGATGTACTATGCCCACCTCTTTCCCTGTCCCAAAATGCTCACCTACTGCCTGCACGAGCTCCATGGGCTCTGCCTCCACCTCTCTTATGGCACCAGAAGAATGTATTTCCTTTCTTCCGATGATGAAAGAAAAAAAGATATGTAAGACATGCCTCCCTTGGCCCCACAGTTCACCCAGAGCCTGGATCTACTCAGCCTGGTGGGGGCTTCCTGCTCAGCTCCTCCCAGCCTCTCCTAAAGAATAAATCCCGACACATCCCAGGCCTTTGGGCTCAGCTCTTTCCTGCAGTCATTTATCAAGTGCTTTTCATCTGAAACATGATTCTGGGATTCAATTACTTTATAAAGTCAATATTTTAGGTCACAGCTTATGCATCAGCAAAGGCATCTCTGGGGATTCAAGTTTAACACAACGCAGCTCTAAGTAATGTTCCCTCACCGCTCTGGCTAAAAAAAGTCAATAAGGTGCATTTGTTTCCCCCACATTTCACTCAAGGAAGCTGTAAAATTGTTGTTCACTTTTGTAAATTTAAACCATAGAGAAGGAGCAAACGTTCCCGGCCGTATTTTTTAAGAGATAAAAGAAGATTGCTCCCCTGCTTCCCCTCTACATCCTCAGCAGGATTTTACTCCCGCTGAGCTGATAAACAGGCTCATACCAAGCGATTGGCTTGGGATGGGTTTGTCTGTGGGAAGGGTCAAAGCAAGTTCTGGAGCATCACTCAGCCCCCATGCAGAGATGGATTCCTGGCATTGGAGGACCCGTGCAGAGGTGGATTTCCAGTATTGGAGGATCACCCAAACCACTCAATCCATCAACTCCATTTTCTAAGCCTCCTAGCAAGGCTGTGTTCCAGCTATGCTATCAGCACCAGTAATGTGTAATTTCTAAACCCAGGGAAAATGAGTAAGGGAACAGAATCATAGAACGACTTGTGCTGGAAGGGATCTCAATGATCATCCAGTCCCACCAGCAGCTGAGCTGGCTGCCCAGGGAGCCTCCCTCCCCTACCCCCACTCCAGTATCTCAGCTGTTTCCCTGAACAGCACAAATAGAATCCTTCAGGGGTTTAATTAAATCCTTCTAGCAGCCTAGAAAAAAGAAAGTTCCTCATTTCATTTGGGATGGGGGCTCTTCACCTCCTTGTTATGAAACTTGCTCAATATTACATCAGACATTCCAAATTGCTTTCCCCCCATGAAATCATCAGTAAATTTTGAGTCTTTGTTTAACAGGTTATCTATTGATCTGCACCAAAGCCACAGCACTTCATAAATCTCCACAGAAGCCAGAACAGCATTAAAAAAAAGCCAACCCACAACAAAAGAAAGAGGATTAAAAGTGAACACAATTCCGATCACTTTCTGAGAAAAGCTTCCAAACACAGAGCATATTTCCAATAAACAGACCCTGAGGAAGCACTCACCAGGGCCACGAGGCTTGAGGAGATCCAGGAGCAGCTCTCAGAGCACAGGTACATCCATTGCAAAACCAGTGCTGGATTTCAGCTGGTCCCAAAGACCCCAGCTCTCCTGCCCCAAGGCTCAACAAGGAGAAAGAACGGAGAGGAAGGTGCCTTCACACCTTCAGAAGAAAGAAGAACTTCACTGTGAGCATCCAGAAGGAATATATAGCCTGGGATCTTTAGAAAGGGAAAACAAATCCTGATGATTAGATTAAGTGTTAAATAGGATACCACACCTGAGCTTTCTTAATGGGCTTGCTTCAGCTGTGGTTAGGACTAAGTCACCTGGAGCTGATCAGAGCTCTACAGAGTGGCACGAGGGGCCATCCACCCCACCCTAAATAATTACCCCACCCTATAATCAGCCCTAGCAGGAAGAGATGGAAGTCCTTTGGCTCTGTGGTCAATCTCTGTGCTGGTTTTCAGGAGTGCTTTAGCAGTTTGTTATCACCAAACACTCCTGGAAGAGTGTTTAATTAACAGAAGTTAGTAAAAATTAGAAGACTTGCAGCAGCCATGTTTAACGCCAGATAGCAGAAACACCGTCCTTGGACATGCTTTACTCATTGATAAGGTTTGATAAAGCTGTTAGCTTCACAGGCATTTTCTAGCAAATGAGCCATAAAATAGGATAGTTTAAGTATTATCCCTAAATAGCAAACCTTCCAATTATGCTTGAAGAAAAATTACTATATCCTGCTAATTATAGCATCCATGGCTTGGATCTGTTTGAAGAGAAGCTCACTTGAATTACAATAAACACCAACTTTGAAAGCAAGATGGGGATGCAGTGAGAAAAGAAGGAAACTGAAAGATGAGAGGCCCAGCGTGAGTGAAGCAATTGCATGCCCCCACATGATGGGAGCCCACTGGGACAGCCCCATCTCCACCAGCGCCCTGAAACTGGTGCAGAGCTGGCTGCCAGGAGCGTGGTGCCTCCGGAATGAGCTCCAGCATCACCCCAGCTCCATCTGTGTCCCAAAAGCTGAGCCCTTCCCTAGGTCTTCCACCAGCTGCATCTCCAAACTGGGACCCACAGAATCTGTCCTACTTTGGGGGATGCTCTTCTCTCCCTACTCTATGGCCCCTACTGTCATAGTTAGGACCAGAAACCCTGATGGAAACAGGAGCTGTGTGTCTGCAGATAGTGAGTGTCTCTTGGCAGTGTTGCCTGCCCACTTAAAAGGTTCTCTAGGACAAGGATGCACCTTCCCTCATGTGAAATGATAAAGGATGCAAGAGGAGTTCTTTGAATTAATGCTCATTAGAAGAAGAATTAACATAATAACTGGCTGGGACAGGTACGCTCTTTGCTGGGTAAAGAACTGGCTGAACGGCCAGGCTCAGAGAGTGGTAGGGAATGGAGTCACATCCAGCTGGCAACCAGTCACGAGTGGTGTTCTCCAGGGGTCAGTACTGGCCCCTCTCCTGCTCAATATCTTTTTATTGATGACCTGGATGAGGGTATTGAGTGCACCCTCAGTAAGTCTGCAGATGACACCAGGCTGGGGAGGGAGTGTTGATCTTCTGCAAAGTAGGAAGGCCCTACAGAAAGATAGGCTGCATCAATGGTGACAGCACTGAGCTGTGATGTCACCAAGTGATGGCATGTGATGTCACTAGGCGATGGACTGTGACCTCACGGCCACAGCTGCATGTATTGGGGCATGCAGAGGCTGTCCCAGCCTGGCTCTTACCTGGACTCTGGCTGAGCATTTCTGCATGGTGCCCAAACCCACACAGTGCTCAAGCTGAGGCAGGTGGGTCCTGCCCTGCTGCAAGCTGCAGGGAAGCTGAGAATACCGATTCACTGACCAGAATCTGGCCTCAGTGCTGTCTTTTGAACAACAGCAAGGCCTTCGACCCTTCACTGCTGCTTTCCTGCATAGTTTACAGAGCACGGAGGTGACAGGAGCCAGCTGCTGGCTCAATAGAGGAAAAGTGAGCAAAGTCTGGTTTTCATGAAACACAGAAAAGCATCACTGTGGGCTTCACATGCTGGTCCTATTTTAGCTAAAAACCATTATGCTTTGTCTGTGAGGTCACGGCAGAACCAATGTTGGGCTTTGCTCCATCTTTCTTTTTGCTATGGGGTCACAGGGACGAGGGACACAGAAAGAGGACAAGTGCCAATTGCCAGCAGGCTGACAAAAGCACAGATGAGGCACGAGCAGCCCGACTTCATCCCCTCTGGGTTTATTTTTAAATAAAAAAAAAACTTAGAAGGAGACATCCAACCTGTTTCAATGTACTTCAGCCTGAACCGTAAGCACAAATTGGATTCCTCTGTGTAAAAGAACTGATGTGTTGATGGAAGAAAGAGGACAAAGCCCATATCCATTTCCAGCAGCTCTCAGTGCAGATCTCCAGGCTGCAAACACAAAACCACCCTTTATTTTTTTGCAAGGATTCTGCAAAAGGCTCTGTTTTGACTGACAGTTCTGTCCAAGAACTCCCTTCTCAGGCAGAAAGCTTCTTCTGGAGAAACTGGCATCCCGTGGCTTGGACAAGGTGTACTCCTGGTTAAAAAAATGTCTGTATGGCCAAGCCCAGAGAGTGGTGCTCCTCAGGGGTCAATATCGGGACCAGCCCTATTTAATATCTTTATTGGTGACCTGGACGAGGGCATTGAGTGCACCCTCAGTGTGTTTGCAGGTGACAGCAAGTTGTTAGGACGTGTTGATCTGCATGAGGGCAGGAAGGCCCTGCAGAAGGACCAGGACAGGCTGATCAGTGGGCTGAGGCCAATGGGATGAGGTTCAACATGACCAAATTCCGGGTCCTGCACTTTGGCCACAACAACCCTAGGCAGTGCCAAAGGCTTGGGGCAGAGTGGCTGGAAGTTCCTCTCCAAAAGAGAAGTCAGGCACTGGCAGAGGCTGTGGTTGGGCTTGGGGATCTTGGAGGGCCTTCCCAACCTCAGTGACTCAGTAATTCAGTGGAAAGCAAAACACACGAGGCCTGCAAATAGAAATTGTTCTAAAATGAGCATGGATGGATATCCATTGCAATGTTTTGTTTAGATCTGGGCTATGTGTACTGTGGACTTCCATTGCACCCCAGCACACCAAGGCTGGAGCTCTAAACAGCGGCACAAAGAAGTAGCCTAATTTTAGCACAAAGGATAGTAATGAAGGATGCAAACAGAGTGCCATCGTTCCATAATTCCATAACAGGGGCAGGAGGATGCCAGTGACTCCCCACCCATCCCAACATTCTGCAGCCCTGGTTCTCCAGCACTGCTGCCCCAAAGTCTATGGGACCTTCTACATGGGCTGAATACAACTGGGAGCACGATCCCACTAAGAAAAGCACTAAATATTGCAATATCTATCCAACCTGCTGAGCCAGGTGACAGCTCTCCTGTGCAAACACATTGCCCTCGTCATAAAAATGCTCATACTTCTAGGATTTTCAGAACTCTTTCACGTCGTGTATATATATCACAAAAAGACTGGCTATTTTGAAAGCACTGGAAGTGCAGGCTGCTGATTTTTAATATGCATTGCATTTTATGGCTCAGCTACCAGGTTAATACGCAGTGTCAAGGATTTCAATGGGACTATATTTATAAGCATCATTAATTCATATGAGTTCATAATAATCCAATAATATGGAATTAACAGTATTCTGCTTTATCTAAGGTGCTATTAAGATATATATCATGCAAAACGCATGGCTATTATGCAAAATGAAAATACAAAGGCAAAACAACTTTGGCAGAGTGTTATTAGTAGATGCTGAGGTGTTAAGGAAGAAAAGCCCATTGAGCAGAGATGGAAACTGCATTTTATGTGCTTTCTACATCACCACTGCTGCACAGAGAGGACCGTGACCCAGACCACTCTCAGCATGGGATCACGTTGTCCCCACACAGGCCAGCTGTGCACCCAGCGCCCCTATTGAGCACCAGAGGCCTCAGCTCCTCCCCAGACCCTGCAAAAAGGCACCAGCAATGCTCAGGATCACATTAGTTATACAACGGTACTCAGCTGGGAGCAAAAACCCTCCAGCACGCTTTACTTCTTAAGTGCTGTTATATACTCTAAGAGGGAAACGTTCAGGAGGAATTAGGAAAAGAGAAGATAAATGAGCAGGGAATTCGGGACTGGACTCCTGGGAATGGAAGTGGGAAAAGCCCAGAGCGCTCGCTGTGAAACCTGCTGAGGATGGCAGCAATCTGCTTTGCTCCTCCAGCAACAGCTGGGAACGTCTCAGCAGCACCGAAGCTGTGCGGAGCATCACCGGGCGAAGCTCTCGTGAATGTCACCTTTCACAAAGCACACTTGTATGGTTTTTAGTTATTAAAAGAAAAGCAGAAAGCAAAACATTCCAGCAGTACAGTGTTGACAAATGCCCTGTGTGGATTAACCTGCATGAAAAATGTCAGCAATCGGCCATGTGGGGCGGCCACAATCTCACAACATGCAGATCAATACCTCATCGTTCAGCTTCTGGGAAACAAAGAGGGGGAAAAGCAATTTCCTCTGATGGACATGGGGAGTGATGAAGCCACCTTCTCCAAAGCCCCGTACCCGTTCAACATCCCAAGCAATGCACTGCCAACCCCAGGCTCGGCACCTTGGTCTTGCCACCAAGCTCTCCCCTCTTAAAGCTTCCTCCCTATCTTGCTTTTTGGCTTTGGGTTTCCTTCTGTTGTTGTTGTTTTGCCTCCAAACATGTTGCCACAGCAACCCCAGCACTTTATCAGCACTCAGGAAAATCCAGCTCTGATTTGGCTGCTCCATGGAAACACATCTCTGCATCTTCTGACACCACGCTGGGCTCCACACCACTGGGGGCAAGACGGGGTGCTGTGACAGGACAAGGGGAAACAGTTTCAAACTGAAAGGAGATTCAGACTGTATATAAGGAAGAAGTGTTTTACACTAAGGCTGCCCAGAGAGATGGTGGTGTCCCATCTCTGGAGATACCCAAGGTCAGGCTGGACAAGCTCTGAGCACTTGATGGAGCTGTGGGTGTCTCTGTTCATTGCTGGGGAGTAGGACCAGATAGCCTTTAAGGGTCCCTTCGAACTCAAACCATTCTATTATTCATCATATCATCAAGTAAGTATATAAGTAATTACTTAAATTATCATCCCATGTTACACGTCTACAGACTCCAAAGGTGACTTGATAGCTGCTCATGAAGGTCTCTCCCATGGCATTACTACTCCTTGCAACTAGCATTATCATGGTCATGGTCATGGGGTGACCCTCAGGCTCCTCTGCAGCATCTTTTATACATTTAAATTCAATATCCACTATTATTTCCTTGGCCATGACCAAACATTGTGAATCCTCCCAGCAAAATATGCAAGTGCTTAAAAAATAAGCAGAACCAAAGCTCAGTGCTGAAGATAAGAAAACAACATACAAGTATTTGGCCACTCTACAAATAACAGTAGAGCCCTTCCTCTTATTTTGCACTACTTTCTTTATTCTCCCATCTGCGGTTCCTTCACTCCGTTTCCCAGCTTTCTGCTCTTTGCCAGGAGGTCTCAGTGCAGGCAGGAGGGCAGGGCTCTCCTTTCACCCACAGCTGCCTCCCCCACATCTCAACTCAGTTCTTCTCCGTCTCGCTAAGAAGCAGATTTTCAGCCTGACGGAGTTTAAAATAAAATTAATATATTGGCAGATATCCACAACAGCCTCTCAGGTGTTCATACTGAAAATTATTATTTTCAACAGTTCATGGCTCATTTCTTTAAAATTAAAATTAGTGTTGTGGCAGCCGGGGATAATTTCCCAGATGCCAGCGCAGTGGAGAGCACAGAGCTGGCTGATATGAGGAATGGGGCTCTGCTGCTGTAGGACGTGCCTGGCCTTGGGTTGTCCCGTGTGCACACCAAGGGGTGACCCTGGTAAGGCTTTGCCCTAAGAGTCGCACTGTAATGATGCAGCTCCTACTTGAAGCGTAATCTGGAAGAAAATGTTGCAAAGGACAGAACTTCAGCAAGCGCAGTTGTCCCATCGCCATCCCACCATGTTGCGTGGCCACAGCATCCTGCTGCCTCCTGCCACCCCACAGCAAGCAGGACCCCCTGCCGCACAACGGTGCTCTGTTGCAGTGTGGTCCCGGGGGCACTTAAGGCCCACCCGTCCCCACCAACCCCAACGGCTGCCCTCCTCCTGCTCTTGGCCACCCACCTCAGGGGATGCAGAGGCGGCAGGGCTATGGGGTGGGCTGGGGGCGGAGGGATCCTAGTGGGTGCTTCCTTGGTGCTGGGCAAGGCATGGGTCCTGAACAAAGTGGGGGAAAGGAAGCTGAGTGGTTGTCATTCACTTGAAGAAGAATTTGAGAAAATTTCAGGTATAAACAACCAAAAGTGAGCATAGAATCACAGGATCATAGAATCACAGAATTGTAGAATCATGGAATGGCCTGGGTTGCAAAGGCCCACAGTGCTCATCCAGCTCCAACCCCCTGCTGTGTGCAGGGTCACCAACCAGCAGCCCAGGCTGCCCAGAGCCACATCCAGCCTGGCCTTGAATGCCTGCAGGGATGGGGCATCCACAGCCTCCTTGGGCAACCTGTTCCAGTGCGTCACCACCCTCTGGGTGGGCAAAAACACACCCTCTGGGTGTGTTTTTAGAGATGTGGTTGCTCTGATACCTTTTCCATACAAGAGCCACAAAGTAATGCTTTCCACAGCATCCCCATCCCCTCCTGTCCATGGGCACAGCCCCAGCTCTGAGGTCTAGGTGACATGAGGACAGGGTGGGGACGTGGACAGAACTGGGACTGGGACCCTTCCCAAAAGGCCAGGAACACCGCAGACTCCATGCAGCACCGAGGCTTCCTTCTGCACCATAAATTACCAGGAAACATTAATAAACAGCTCCATCTACTGACAACCTCACCTCCAAAATCCAGATCCTGTGAGAGCGTCCTGTGCCGCTGACCATGTCCCAGCCCAGGCCAACCCCTCACCAGCTGCCACCCCAGCTACAGCCCCAGCACAACCCCAGATGAAGGGCAGCACTTCGGGGCTCTCCCCAGGGGCCCCAA
This sequence comes from Alectoris magna, assembly GCA_030625065.1. Classification (NCBI taxonomy): domain Eukaryota; kingdom Metazoa; phylum Chordata; class Aves; order Galliformes; family Phasianidae; genus Alectoris; species Alectoris magna. Next base: position 2,302,261 of record CM060565.1, on the reverse strand, counting down.
ATTACACCTTCCAGTCGCCACTCCTGGGGCATCTGAGGTCACTCATGAAATACAAAGGCAACAAAGCCAACCCAAAACATCCCAAATTTTGCAAACTGCCAAGAAACAACCCCACCAACCCCTGATGTAACATCTTCCACTGCCTCTGAGGCATAAGACCAAACTCCCGAGAGTGCCACCAGAGGCACACAGAGGTGCCACTCCTTCCCTAAATGGCTCTGGCAGCGGGGTGCAGGGGTAGCTCTCCAGTGTCCCCAAAGCAGCTGGACCCTCAGCTCCACCTTCTTCGTGCCCAAAAGGGTAAATAGCAAAATGATGGGGATACAAGTGTCTGAGAGCCCATCCTCCCAATCCACCCTGATTCTGTGAAAGTGGGCTCATCACTCCTTGCCACGAACATCACTGATTCCACCAGCCCAAACCCACTTCCCACATATGGCAGGACAGAGACATGTGAGGATGGTGTCAAGACCCTGGCAGAAGCATTTTGAGCTCATGACCACCTCATAATCCCTGCCAAAAGTCCTGCAGGGATGAGACTGTATCCACATGGCTGGGATGTTACCAGCAGGGTGACCTGCTCGGTGCCCCCAGCCAGCACTGCTCCCCACAAGGCCAGGACCCCATCAGCAGATGCTCTTTGTCTGACCCCAAATCCCTGCTCTACCCAGGAAAGTGGAGCTTCAGGGCTGTGCCAGAGCTGGAAATGCTGCCCCTGGAGCTGGGGGCCGTGTGGTGGCACAGGGCTGGATGTCAGCCCAGCAGAGATCACAACCAGCACAGAGCATGAAAAGGTTCCTTGTGCAATTTTAACTCTGGTGCACAAACTTAGCTCCATTCACTTGTTAAAGCTTTATGTGTTCCTGGGAGGTGGGGGGGGGGGGGGGAACCATCAACACTGCTGGTGTTTTTTATTTGTGTTTCCACTCACAACAGATCCATCCGCTTTTATCAGCTCCCTGGTTGCCCTCCAAAAAAGCAGGCTGTAAAAGAATGGGTGGGGGTCTTCAACCATGATGGATTGTGGGGTGCAGCCCCTATACCACATGAGGAAGAGTTTGAACCCCCATCTAGCAGGAACCAAACGGGATTTCCCAGTGGTCCCCAGGGATGCAGATGTTGAGGTCACTGCAGAAGAGCTGGGCTCCAGCATCACAGCCCTTGGGCTAAAATGCAGAAAATCAGGGAAAAGATGTGAAGCCAAACGATAACAGATCTCTTCAGCACACGCTGTCATGGACCACCTGAAATTCCCCTCGCCGTTTCTCTCCATAAATGTCATCCTCAGGCAGATGCTCTGCAGTTAAGGGATGTTTGTTTGGATGTATAAATAGTCATTGCCTCTGCTGGGGCTCCCAAGGCCACACCGTGCCAAATTCTGCTCCTCTGTGTGCTGTGTGCCATCGTTTCCCCCTCAACCACCCCACAAACGAGCACTGCCTCCTCATCCTCCATCCCCTCACTGACACAATGAGTAAGTGTAGCAAGATGCAACATCAAGAGTTACTGCGTTCTGGATCACGTATAGAATCACAGAATCATTAAGGCTGGAAAAGACCTCCCAGATCCCCAAGCCCAAACTCAACCCATCCCCACCATCCATGTCCCTCAGTGCCACACCTCCATGGTTCTACATGTCCCCGCTGCCACCACCTGGGCAGGCAACGGCACTTCTTCATCCTCATGGGCACCTACATGCTTTCCACCACACCGACCTTGTCATCCTGGGACATGGGATGCTCCTTCTTCAGCCCCCACCAACACTCCTCAGAAACATCCTTTACTGGTGCACATTCGGTGGTTTTCGGCCCATCCTTCAGGAGACGGATTTGATGCAGTATCCCTTTTTTCAGTCTCACTCTGTCAGAGTCTCTTGAAAAGAAATAAAGCCAAATGGCAGCTGCAGACGCAGTGTTTTATGGATGTCGCAGCTTTAATATTCCTTTCACAACAGGCTGTGGACATAAGAGGCCAGTTTGTCAATCCAGCCATCGCCCGGGGCTAAGCTGCTAATTCTGCTGCATGGCTTTCCAACACCAATGCTAAAGAAGGAGCACTTTCTCCTTTTGGTCACTGCCATTTCTTTTCAGCATTGGTTGAGTTGATTCCACGCACAGCTTTGTGTTGCAAATCTTTTTTAATAACTCAACAGGTTTTTTCCTGCTCGTAGCAGTGCTTGCTCTTCTATGTGGTTTTCTCATCTGAGAAAGGCTTTGAAGATGCTTTGGCCTTTCCTGCGGAGGTGCAGTGCCATAGAATCATAGAATCACAGAATCCTGGAATCCTAGAACGGCCTGGGTTGAAAAGGCCCACAGTGCTCATCCAGTTCCAACCCCCTGCTATGTGCAGGGTTGCCAGTCACCACACCAGGCTGCCCAGAGCCACATCCAGCCTGGCCTTGAATGCCTGCAGGGATGGGGACTCCATCACTGCCCTGGGCAGCCTGTTCCAGAGCTTTCATGCAAACAGCCCTCTTTGCTTTTGCATGAAAATTGCTGATCCTGCAGAATCAGAGTAGACTCCGGGTGGCTTTACCCTGCTGGCAAAGCTCTGCTTTGGCATTCATGCTTTTACACCATTTGCAGCAGAAAGTAAAAGTATTACTATCCTAAACCAGATGTTTCAGCTGAAAAGAGAGGTACCACTGCTGGTCTCGGATGGTCTATAGCACGAGCGCTAAGGCAGCCAAAAACATATCCCCATGATTTACATCACCCTCCCCCCTGCTTCTGAGGGTTCAGGCCCAAAGCCAACCCCAAATCAAGGTGAGTTTACAACCATGCTTGGAAGCAGCCCCAGTACATCAGCTGTGCGAGAAAGGTGGGATTTTCCCTCTGCCAAAAAACTTTGAGCAAAAACAGAGGTAAATGGCTCCTCAGTGAGCACTGAAAACAAGTTTGGCTCCGGAAATATCCAGCTCACAGATGGACCACCGCAAAAAAAAGAGTGTTACCAGCAAGGTACAATGAAAAATGGCACTGTTTTATTTGGTATATGATGAGCAGTATCTCCCCACTGTTCCCAGGGAGCTGGCTTTAGCAGGTACAACTTTATCTGCAAAATCTTCATACGTTGCCTCCAGGCAAGATGCTAACCTTCTTTTCCTATGCTGATAATAATTTTTTTTCCATATGTTATAGTTATAGCTGTTAAAATGTAATTTGCACTCCCCTGACCAGAGGACAGGCTTTGTGGCAAGGAGGAGCCAGGTGCTGGGACACGGATGCACCACATTGCACATCCCAGCACTGGCAGCCAGGGCACCGCGTGCTGCCCCTCTCAGTGCAAGAACGTTTCATTGCTCGTCAGAACGGCTGCAATGAGGCATCCTCAGAGCCATCAAATAATCCTTCTTCTGAAGCACTTGGTCTTTGTTGGGAAATGAATTGAGTTGTATGGTTGTAGGGGATGTCCACAGTATAAACAGCACTATGCTGTGGGTGTTGGGAAAGAATGGACGGATCCACAGGGCTGAAGATAGACACCAGTCTTCATTTCAGCCCTTCTACCTTTCATGCTGCGGTGACTTAAAACCGATTGGCTTTTCACCTGCATTAAGGCAGCTCACCCCTTCCAGCCAGGCCAAGCCCAGAAGCTCCTTTCTTTCCCATCACTTATTCTCCCTTCCACTAGACACGTGAAAATTAAAACCAGTGAGATCCAGCATCTGAGCACTTGCCCTTTCTCCATGGCACTCTGCCACACCAGGCTGTACACCCACAGGGTGTGAGGTGGTCTCCCAACACCCCAAGACATGGAGACTCCCAAACTAGCACACTGTCCCTCAGTTACATGAGTTACATATCATGCAGCAGAAAAGAGAACCGAAGATACTGCTTGCTCAGAAAGAGGAAAAAGCCCTAACAGCGTGTAATTTGTTACAGCCCACCTTGGGCAGGTGGGTAACTCCTTAGGGAGCAGAGTGCATTAAGGGAGGGGCTGCAGGCACAACAGCACCTCCCACACTCCAGCATGTTGTTGTTCATCAGTATTGAGGTACCTCACATCTGCAGGATGAACAGGACTGCACCAAGCTGTGGCTGAGCATGTCTTGTCCTGGCTCCGCTGCTCTGGGATGGATCCCAAGTGGGGTCATCATCCATCCTGCCCTCAGCTCCAAACCAATTCCCATCACTGTGGCGTTCCTGTGCCTTTACACAGAAAAACTGGGTATGTTTTAAACCGAGGCATATTCTAAAGCTGTATTTCTCATGGCAAGAACCCATCCCCGAGCAAGCTGTGTGTGAAGTTTTGATGGCAGCAAACCACCGCTGGCTGTGCTAGGTGGCTTCACGAGTAAGCTCGTTCTCTGCAGGGAGCAAAGTGCGAGGCTAAAGGAGCGTGAAGTCAGGCAGAGCAGTGATAAATTCATTAGATGGGACTGCCATGAGCTCGGGCGGAACTGAAGCAGCCAGCACTGTCCCAGGGATGGTGGACACCCAGAGGGGAAGTAAAGCCGCAGGAACAGAGCAAAGGCAGCACTTCTCCACACAAGGCATAAAGATCATAGAATGGAATGGCCTGGGTTGCAAAGGCCCACAGTGCTCATCCACTTCCAACCCCCTGCTATGTGCAGGGTCGCCAACCAGCAGCCCAGGCTGCCCAGAGCCACATCCAGCCTGGCCTTGAATGCCTGCAGGGATGGGGCATCCACAGCCTCCTTGGGCAACCTGTTCCAGTGCGTCACCACCCTCTGGGTGAAAAGCTTCCTCCTAAGATCCAACCTAAACCTGCCCTGTCTCACTTTAAAACCATTCCCCCTTGTCCATGATAATCCATTCTTTTCTTGTTTTCACAACCATAGCTATTGATCCCATGGAGTTTTGCCTGACTTGTGACTAAAGAAGAAGGGAAAGAGGGGAGATCATTCCAAAGTCAGCAATAGCACCGCTTTACACAGGACACGGAGCCAGATGGGGATAGCAGCCATGCCACACTTGGCAGCACACAGCCCAAGGTATGGTCACCAGCACCCTCAGACAGGGAAAGAGCGGAGCTCTGTACAACTGTGCTGCAGGAGCACATCATGCAGTGCCACAGGTCCTAGGGTGTTTCAACACATTTGATGTTTCACTGAGATTAATTTATATTCAAACATAATCGATTATGGGAACTTGGGACAGAGTTATGTTGTGAATTTAGCTGACAAAGGTTGGATATTAGGAAATTTTTCTTCTCTGAAAGAGCAGTGCTGCAGTGGCACAGCTGCCCAGGAGTGGTGGGGTCACCGTCCCTGGGGGTGTTCAAGAGCTGTGGGGATGTGGCACTGAGGGACGTGGGCAGTGGGCAATATTGGTGGCAGCGGATGGTTGGGGGTGGTGATCTTAGAGGTCTTTTCCAACCTTAATGATTCTATAAGATCTGTTATAAATGCACTTGTAAAGGAGGAAAATGTCTGCTGGCTTGGGAAATTTAGAGATATTGAACAAAGTATTTGACATCTGTATTAACTCAGAGCTCCAAATGGGCTGAACTTGTTTGCATTCCTTCAGCCTTATTACTGGGTGAATTTACCTTACTGATCCTACGAATCCATAAGTCCATCCCAGCACCACCAGCCATACAAGGCAGGCTTCCCTTTAAAAGCCAAACTTGAAGAAACCCATAGGGATCACCAAATCCATCCCAGCCCCACACAGCACCACCTGAACCCACACCCTATGTCTGAGAGCAGCGTCCCGGTGCCCTCCAAGCCCAAGCAGCTCCAGGCTGTGCCCACCGCCCTGAAGATCCCATTCCATTGCCACAGCCCAGTGAGGCAGAACCTTTCCCTAACCCCCACAGGCCTCCCTGGCACAGCCCCATGCCATTCCCTCAGGCCCTGTTGCTGTCACAGAGAGCAGAGCCCCCCCACTCGCTCCCTGTGAGGAGCTGCAGCCGCCATGATGCCTCCCCTCAGCCTCCTCTGCTCTGGGTCCAACAAACCCAGGGTCCTCAGCAGCCCCTCACACCCCTTGCCCTCCAGACCCTTCCCCATCTTTGCAGTCCTCCTTTGGATGCTCCTTAATAGCTTTATGTCCTTCTTATGTTGCGATGCCCATATGATAAGACATTGAGCATTTGGTGCAACAAAGTGCTATTTTACCTGATCTGGCCTCAGAACAACCAGCATATTTGGGAGCAGCAGCAGCTTTGTTGCATTCAGAGTCCAAGCATCGGGGCCAGTGGAGGACACAAATACACAGAGTCTCCTTGATCTGCAATTGTAATAAAACATTATCCATTGCTCAGCAAGGCAATGCCTGGAATAAAGTGCAAATCCTGCTAGCAGGGAAGATGTCGATTTGATTTTTAAGTTTGTTTAAAGCAGTTTTAACACTAAACAAGTAAACATTTATAACTGAATAAATAGTTTTCAGTTTAGTCAAGGAGCATTCAGTGGGTGTTGGCATAAATATTCAGTTATGGAAATTATTTGATTGAAATAGATTTTACATGCCATAAATAAACATTGTCTGCAACAAACACACACTCCCAACAAGCATCATGAATTAGAGAGCCACTGATGCCTAATGCCAGGCTTTGAAAATGTTTTATTTAGCAGCACTTCTGCTCACCACACTGCAAGCCAGATCCCATCTGCCTGGGCTTTTCCAGACGTTCATCTCACTGTACCATGAAGGGGAGCGGGGATAAGGAAGGGTGATGCACCCACAGCCAAGGGCTCCTCCAGGTGCTGGAATGGAGCAGGGGCCAATGAAGTCACCAACCAAGAGCCTGCAATGGGTGAGCAGCACTGCAGGGTCAGCCTGCCTGCTGTTGGCTGTCTACTGAAATCAGGGTGAGAAGTGTGTCTCAGCCAAACCTCCTGTTGGGCTGGGCTGGGTGCTGCGGTACGAGCGATGCTGGCCCCCAAGCACAGAGCGTGTAGAAGAGCAACGTCCGAGCACTGAAGTGCATTAAGTGACACACAGGTGGGGGCTGAGACTTTTCCAAAATGTATTCATAAATAAATGCCCCCTGGTTGACGAGTCTTTGTGGTGCCAGCTCAGATGAGGCTCCTCCGCACAGCCTCAAGGCAAGAACTGAAAATGTGGTTCTCACCTCAGGCTAAGAAATGCAGAGCTCCTGGCCAGCCTCGGCAGAAGGCTTTGCAGAGCTGTTTCTACCCAGAAGCTGCAGATCCGGCAGGCAGACTGTGCCACCTAGCTTCTGCTTTAACACAGGCTGCTGCTGTGTGCGCCTGGCCGTGCGGTGACATCTGCACACAGGGACACAGGCACCCAGCACCCCAGTTTGGTGGTAGACACAGCATGGGCACAGGACCCTGCCATGGTGCTCAAAGCTGCATCTGGAGAAGCACAAGCGTGCACAAGAACCACACAAGTGTAGACACAGAACCATAGAATGGCCTGGGTTGCAAAGGCCCACAGTGCTCATCCAGCTCCAACCCCCTGCTATGTGCAGGGTCGCCAACCAGCAGACCAGGCTGCCCAGAGCCACATCCAGCCTGGCCTTGAATGCCTGCAGGGATGGGGCATCCACAGCCTCCTTGGGCAACCTGTTCCAGTGCGTCACCACCCTCTGGGTGAAAAAAACATCCTCAAAAGACATCTTCAAGCAGCAGAAGAAGAATCAGCTGTTTCTAATAAGAAAGCTATAGCTCAGATAGGTAGCAGTGGCCATGCCAATGAATATTCAGGTTGAGGACTGCAGCTCTGACAGCCTCCTGCACTGACACCAGAGCAGCCCTCAGTCACTGAGGCAAGGAACTGGAACTAGCCAAGGTGACAGAGATCCCTGGCACACATCCCAAGATGCTACACAAGCAGGAAAACAGCCCAAAGGCCACCCCCAGCCTGCTGCCATGCAGCAGCTCCATGGGTTGGGCTGCAGCTCTGTGTGTGGATGGGGAAGCTGTGCAGGAGGCCACTGGGGCACAAGGACCCCCACAGCGCCTGCGCTGCTGCAGCCTACCTGAAGGAACTGTATTTTTCCTATTTGAGCATGTCAGGCAGCTTCATTTTTCTAGCCTCGGGGTGAGTTCAAAAGCCAATGTTCTACCCAAAGCTTTGCAAATTCCTCTCAGAGCCTCTGATAATCACAGATTTTATCTGGTACATAATCCAATGCAACACAGTGTTTCTTCCTATACTCCAAATCCCATATAAACTCTATTTCAGCAATTGGAGCTTCATCTTTTTCAAAGCAAAGCTATCAGTAGGTTTTACTAGGCTCCAAACAGGCAACGTTGTTTCCCTACAGGAAAACATGTATTAGTTGTTCGCTATTAATGCAAAGTCCTTAAAGAGTGCTTTGATTTTACCTGTTCTTTAGGGGAATCCACAGCTCTTTATAAATCACTTTGCTTCCAAATAAGTTTCAGCTTCACATCTGTGCACGTTCAGAGCCTGTAACCATCAACTTGAGGAAGAAAAAAAAAGGCAATCTTCACAATGAGCTCAGCAAACTCCAGCTTTTGGCACCCAGCATTCTCTGTATGTTGGCACTAAATACCCGGTTTAGGCAGCAGTAGGTGTAAAGGCGTCACAGTTTGTGCTACACCACCTTCCCAGTAGGCTTAAAAGATGGGAGCAGCAGAATAGGAACAAAGCAAGAACATTTCGTATTCGCCAAATTACCAAGTGACAATATAGGTGTTTTAATGTGTACAGAGTAATTCAGAAACATCTTTAGTTCTCTTTTTAGGTAGGAACACGCTTTTCGGTTGGCATCCCCGCTGGGCAGCTATTGGTACAGAGCTTTTTTTATTACCATTTTCCATCACACAACTAACACATACTCAGCCCCCAGGCCCAGAGCCCCAGCAGTGCTGGAGCTGCACGATCCCCTGTGCCCTGCACCAGCCCCCCTCATGGATCTAAATGTTGTTTAATAGCAAGAAGTTTCCAGTTAAGGCCCCCCCCTCCCCCAGCCCTTCCCAGCTCATTTGGATCCTCAGATATCACCACCTTGGGCCGCAGGAGGCTCAACGCATCTGGCCAACACTGTCATGCAAGACGGTCTGCACAACGTTTGGAGAGCTGGGGCATTATTAAAACGTGCAGAACCTTGTGGGAATGTGCTCAGCCCGATGTGTTATTGCCTCGAGGCAAAGGCAAGATGGGAATCTTCCGGGCAACAGCTCCACACAGCTACCTTTCAATGTTTGAATCAGGATTTTGCTATCAATTGATCTTGTTTAGTACCCCAGAACTACCTGCTCCTTCCCTGTAGCTCACAGCAGGTTTAGTCCCCTTGCAATGAAAACAGCACAGCAGTTCTCCAGATAGCAATACCTCTTGAGAGGAAAACATGCTAACCCTGCTGGTTGTCTTAACTCACTTTTACACACTTGGTGGTACTTACCAAGTACTCAACCAAGATTCAAGCTAGCTCCAGGTAACTCCCAAACCACTCTTACCAATTGACTGACAGCAGCAGCACAATGCAGTGGAAGATTATCCGGCCAGCTGTTGGGTGAGAGGCTGGAATGTTCCATGCTATTGCTGCCAACCTGCAACATTACCCCCACAGCCTTTCTGCTTTTGCTGTAGACACACCTCAATCTCCTGCTCAACAGCTGCATGCTGTCAGAGGTTCCTAGCAGGATGCTAAAGCCCACCAGAGGCCACAAGCCGTGTCAGACATGTCTGCCTGCTTGACAGCACCACGATCTTGTGACCACAGGATCTGTCACATCCCAATCTGCATCTGTCCACACAGAAACCTGAACAAGATTCCTCCACTCTGCAATTCAGAGAGGTATAAAGGTTGGGGTCTGCTGCCCTTCTCCACCTCACAAGCAAGGCTTTAATAGCACATGGAACAAACACTGCAGCCACCAGCACGGTGATGTGGCCCCATTCCCCCAACACTACTCCAGTTCAGTTTTGGCACTCGGCTGGAAGGCACTGGTCCATTTGCCAATTCAACTATACTGAGTAGCTGAGTGGTGCAGTTAATTTCCTACAGAGCAAAATAACTTCAGAAGAGATGACGAAATAACAGCCTGGATAGCAGAACAGCCTCCTGACACACTTCTAACCCCCTCAGAGTTAATTATAAGGCCACCCCAAACAGTGGCAAATCCTACCCAGAGAAGGGCACCCTACCCTCCCCAAACATTGGGAATGATCCCTAAGTCAGAAATAATAGAACTTGGCACACCACTGGCATCTGTATGAATTGAAGACACCCCCCACCTCTGTCTGAACTCTCTCTGTAAGGGAAATGTAAGGATTCCCACCACAGCCAAAAAGACAAACATCTGTTGGAGCACATCCAGAGAAGGGCAACAAAAACGATCTCAAGGATGGAACACCTCCCCTGTAAGTGCAGGCTGTGAGAGCTGGGGCCATTCAGCCTGAAGAGAAAGCTCCAAGGAAAGCTTAGTGTGAGTTTTCAATACCTAAAGGGGAGTTTAAGAAAGGATACACAACTTCTCAGCAAGACACATTGTGGCAGGACAAAGGGAAATGGTTTCAAACTAAGAAAACTTACATTGGCTATAAGGATGAAGGGATTTGTTTCCTTTTTTGCAGTAAGGGATGTGAGGCACTGCCACAGGTTGCTAGAGAGGAGGTGGTACATTGTGCCTGGAAACACCCAAGGTCAGGCTGGACAGGGTCTAAGCATAGGATGGAGCTGTGGGTGTTCCCATTCACTGCAGGGAGTGGTACCAGATGGTCTTTAAGAGTCCCTTCCAACTCAAAGGAATCTGTGAAACATGCCAACCCACACCAGAGCAGCAACAGACCCTCAGGAGCCCGATTTATGAGGATGATATGACATGAAAGTCACCAAGCAGCTAAGAGCAAGCATGCTGCATCCCTAGGGCTCAAAAGCACCACTAAGGCATCACCTGGTTTTGTCTGGCTAAAACCTAAGAGACCAAGATAAGCCCATTTAGACCAATACATCACCCAGCCCTCCTAAAACAGGCATGGTAGTGGGATACAAGCCATAAAAACAGTTACAGAAAGCAGTGGGACACAGGTAAATAGGGCAGGGAGACCATTTATTGAAAGAGGCTACACCAAGATGCTGCAGGTGGAACGGGGAGGCCCGAGGAAGCCACAGGATCTGCTGGTGACCACCTCATCCTCCCAGCGCTCAGTCCAGCTGCAAAAAAACGACAAGAGCGTGAGGCACCGGCGAGGAAAAGCAAAGCACCCCCCCGGTCCCACGCAGCCCGGCGTTCACCTTGATGAAGCCGATGTCCTTGGCGTACTGGCGGAAGCACTGCCGGCACATGTTCAGTCCGTACTTACGGATGAGGCCGTGGCGGTTTGAGCACACGCGGCTGTGGAGAGAGAAGGGAGCGGTCAGGGCGGGTAATGGCGGCGTGGGGCGGGGAGGAAGACCTAGAGAGTAAAAGATACCGCGGCCCGACGGTCCTAACAACCCCGCCCGCCCCCGGGATGGGCACTGACCACGAGCGGGAGCCCTGCCCGAATTTCCTGGGGTGGCTCCAGTAGAGCTGCTGGTGTCCCATGCTGCCTGCCGCACGCCCAGCCGCAAGAGGAAGATGGCGGCCCGCGCATGCGCTAATCAACCCGGCCCGGCCTCCCGCCCTGCACCGCGGCGCGGCCCTCACAGAGCGCAGGCGCGGGAGCATGGCCGGCAGCGCGTGCGCAGAGCGTGCCGCTCCCCCTCCCCCCGCCACGTGACGTCAGCGGTGAGCAGAGCTGTAGTAGCGGCGCTGCGGTGGTGCCGCTGCCGGGCGCGGTGGCGCACGCCTGTAGTCCCAGCTACTCGGGAGGCTGAGCCCGCCGGATCGCTTGAGCCCAGGAGTTCTGGGCTGCAGTGCGCTATGCCGAGCGGGCGTCCGCGCTAAGGCCGGCATCAATATGGTGAGCCCCGGGGAGCCGAGGCACACCAGGTTGCCTAAGGAGGGGTGAACCGGCCCAGGTCGGAAACGGAGCAGGTCAAAACTCCCGTGCCGGTCAGTAGCGGGATCGCGCCTGTGAATAGCCACTGCAGCGTAGCCTGGGCAACACAGAGAGACGCGGGTTCCTTTTGCTGCACAACGCGCGTCTTTTGCCCACCCGCGACCCCCGACCCCTCAGTACTGCCCCGTGCGCGCAGCACCTCCTGCTGGCAGCGTCACGATGCTGCTGGTTTCCGCAGCGCCTCCTGCTGGCCGAGAGCGAGTTGTGCAGCTACGTAACCTCCGTCTTCCTACACTTTTTTTCAAGCCATCCCCCCTTGTCTTATCTCCACGCCGCTCTCCGGGCTGAACACCCCCAGCTCGCAGCCTGTCCCCGTACCGCAGGTGCGGGTCACCGTCCCTGGAGGTGCTCAAGAACCGCGGGGATGTGGCACTGAGAAACACGGCGGGGTGGGGTTGGGATCTCGGAGGGCTTTTCCAACCGGGACGATTCTATGTTTCTGCGATTCTATGCTGCTGCGGTTCTACTGCTCCACGATTCCCGCTCCGCCTCGCCGCCAGGAGGCGCTCGCTCCCGGCGCCGCAGCTCTGGCCTCCCCTCCCCTCGCCTTCCCTTCCCGCCCGGAAGAGCGGGAAGGGCGGGAAGGGAAGGCGAGGGGAGGAGCGGCGATGCGGTTGCAGTGTGAAGTGGAGGTGGTGAGCCGGCTGCTGCCCACCTGCGGGCTGCGGGGCCGCGGCCGTGGCACCAGAGCGCTGCTCTCCCTCGGCCGCCAGCCCGGCCGGGCGCGTGGCGGCGTGTGCCTGATGGTGTGCACGGCGCGGGACCGGGCCGGGGTTCGCTACCAGGTGAGGCTGAGGGCTGGAAGGCCTCGTGCGTTCCCCCCCCCGCCCGCCCCGCTCAGCGCCCGCTGTTCCCCGGCAGGTGCAGGACAACGTGGAGCGGTTCTTCACCCGCTTCGTGGAGGAGGGCAAAGCCACCGTGCGCCTGAAGGAGCCCGCCGTGGACGTGTGCCTCAGTAAGGTGGGTGAGGGTACACGTAGAGTGGCCTGGGCTGCAAAGGCCCACAATGCTCATCCAGTTCCAACCCCCTGCTATGTGCAGGGTCGCCAACCAGCAGCCCAGGCTGCCCAGAGCCACATCCAGCCTGGCCTTGAATGCCTGCAGGGATGGGGCATCCACAGCCTCCTTGGGCAACCTGTTCCAGTGACCGCTGGGCTGAAACCAGATGTGTCAGCTCGGTTTCAGGGATCGGGCTGGGGGGGCTCTGAGCAGCCTGATCTTGCTGTAGATGTCCCTGTTCATGGGAGGGGAGTTGGACAAGATGGCCTTTGAAGGTCCCTTCTGACTCAAATCGTTCCGTGATTCTATGTTTTCATTACTGACAGACCTCCTTACTCTCAGCGGTGGACAAAAGCTTTGTGGAAGAAGAGGTTCCCAGGTGTGACTGCTGATTGTATGCAAACACTGAGCGAAACCCAACTCCTTGTAGCTGCCTGCTGTTGTGTTGTGTTCAGCCCCATCAGAAATTAAGTTGAGAAATGTCAGTCTGCAGCATTTAACCCTGGAGCAAAAATAATGAAGTCAGTGTGTTTAGTGGGTTTGCATTGAGCTTTTTGCCTTCAGCAGGTCTGTGCCTGCTGCACTGCACACCAGGTCTGACAGCTCCGTAATCTCCGGTTGCCTTGTCATCTCTCATTTAGCTCTGGAACACAGCACTTGCGTGGTGTCAAAGTGCACTAATTCGGTATTCTGACATCTTTTCTACAGGGAAGGCATTGGGTTTGTGGCAGAAAATTACTTCCTGAACGCTTCCAGATAATTCTTTTTGCTTTTTTTCCCTGCATGTTTGTCTTGGTATTTTTCTCAACACATTCTTAGAGACATTTTGGCACCTTTATGTAGGTATTGTGGAGGAAATCTGTTTTAAACACCCAGAACAAAAAGCACCCTTATTTTCAACTCATGTAAACAGTGTAAATTTACCTAAACATCCCAGTGCGTTTAGCTACAAGAAGCAGGTACTTATTGCATCTCACACCAAGGGAGCCAAGAAATATTGCCTGCAACTTCATCCCGTCAGTGAGTTGTTTTACTTGGACTTTACAGATCTGGGGTACTTTTTCTCCTTCCTTTCAGCTTCAGTTTGCTCCTTACTTGGGAGCGTGACAGCTCTGTCTGTAGATGGGGAGAGCTGCCTTGTGTGTCCTATTGCTAACCACCCTCTGCTTACAAGGGTGGGCAGTGATAGGACAACAGGGGATGGTTTCAAACTGAGACAGGGGAGGTTTAGTTTGGATCTTAGGAGGAATTTTTTCACCCAGAGGGTGGTGACGCACTGGGACAGGTTGCCCAAGGAGGCTGTGGATGCCCCATCCCTGCAGGCATTCAAGGTCAGGCTGGATGTGGCTCTGGGCAGCCTGGGCTGCTGGTTGGCGACCCTGCACATAGCAGGGGGTTGGAACTGGATGAGCACTGTGGGCCTTTGCAACCCAGGCCATTCTAGGATTCTAGGATGTGTTTTAGGCTGGCTGAGATAGTAGATGTGAGCAATCCTTCCAAACCAAGTTTTTGCTGTGCAGTTTCCCCCTTCCAGGAGGATGTCCCATCAGGATAAGTAGATGTGTGTGGGATAATTAAACCTTCGCTTTCCCTTCACATGTTGGTGTAATCTGTCCTTTAATCACCTTGCAGGTTAGGAACATCACAGCGTGTGGGGCTGTTTTTCTGTACTTTCTGTTCAGCTGTGAGTTTTGTGCTTTGTTCCTTTTCTGAGTCCCAAAACACTGTGTTGGATCTGAGCTATTCAGAGAGGTTTGTTTTGCATGCCGTTGGCTCTTAAATGCTGTAAACAGCACATCAGTGGAATGAGTCTGAATTGTTTCCCCTTTCATCGCCCTGCTGAGTTGGTATCACCTGATGATTACGGCTGTTTGTGAGGGTGGGCAGTGATAGGATGAGGGGGAATGGTGTTAAACTGAGACAGGGGAGGTTTAGGTTGGATCTTAGGAGGAAGTTTTTCACCCAGAGGGTGGTGACGCACTGGAACAGGTTGCCCAAGGAGGCTGTGGATGCCCCATCCCTGCAGGCATTCAAGGCCAGGCTGGATGTGGCTCTGGGCAGCCTGGGCTGCTGGTTGGCGACCCTGCACATAGCAGGGGGTTGGGACTGGATGAGCACTGTGGGCCTTTGCAGCCCAGGCCATTCTAGGATTCTTTGTGTGTACAAAATAATTCCAAAATTTATTGTACAAATGAGTGCAAGAATAATGAAACTTTTAATGCCACGCTCGTGTTTTCCTGCAGGCAAATGCCAGCAATCTAAAGACTTTCCTTTCAGCTGTGAGACTGGCTCACCAAGGGACCGACGTCGCTGCTCTCCCACTCTCAGCTTTGGTACCGGCAAAGACCTCAGAAGTTGAGAAGCCTAAAACAAAAATGATCATCACTTCCAAAAGGGACTATCCGCTCACCAAGAGCTTCCCCTATTCCCTCGAACACCTCCAAGCCTCGTACTGCAGGCTGGCTCGGATCGACACGCGTGTGCTTTGTCTGAAGAAGCTGCGAAAGTTAGACCTTAGTCACAATCACATAAAGCAGCTGCCAGCCACCATCGGTGACCTGGTCTTCCTTCAGGAGCTGAACCTGCACGACAATCACCTGGAGTCCTTCAGCAGCGCTCTGTGCTGCTCTACCCTTCAGAAATCTCTCCAGTGCTTGGACCTCAGCCAGAACAAAATTAAAGCGCTTCCAATTCAGTTCTGCCAACTGCGAGAACTTGTTAACTTAAAGCTCGATGACAACGAGTTGATCAGGTTGCCATTCAAGATTGGCCAGTTGGATCATCTGCGCTTTCTGTCAGCAGCTCGAAACAAACTGCCTTTCCTGCCCAGCGATTTTAGGAAACTCTGCCTTGAGAGCTTGGATCTCTTTGGAAATCCTTTTGAACAGCCTAATCCCCTTCTTCCCAACATACAGTTGAAAATACCATTGACTTTGTTAGAATGTGCTGCGAGAGCTACTGTAAATTACAGGTAAGGGTAGCACGATGGGCACACGTTTCATTTTCTCTGTCTCAAAGCCGCTTAGCTTCCCTGGTTTGGGTTTTTTCCCGTTAGTGGGAGCTGCTCTTCACGGTGCTCGAGTTGCTTTGGATTCTGCTCGTAAATTAATGCTATAATTACCCAGGATAGCAGAGGTTCCAGCAGTAAATCGTGAACTTGGAAGCATTTAGAGAACGCTGTAGATTGAAATGAGTTGTATCCACAGGATGAGGGCACCATAACAGAATATTCTCGCGCAGCCATAGGAAAAGATTCAGCTCTACAATCCTGAACTGCTTCCAGCGTTTTATATGTAGGAGCTGATGTTACAGTGGATTTTATGGCTCGGGTCATGTTTTCTATTGGGTTCTGGCTTGGAAATTGCTTTCAAACATGCTTGCCCTTCATCTTGTGCTCATATTAACCTATGCTAAAACCACGTGGGCAAATCCAGCCCGTAGCTGTCCCTTCCCATGTGAGAACAGCATTGGCAGAACATTGCCATACAGCATTGAGGTCAGGCTGCTTTGCATGGCACCGTGCACAAGCTGAGCAGTGTTAGGAAGAGGCGTTCCGGTAAGTCCTTGCCGTGCTGGCCAGGCTGCTGGGTTTGTTGTTGGCTGTTCTCTCCCCTGCCCTCACACCACTTACAGCTCTCACTGTGTGCCTCTGCCTGTGGTGCCATCTGTTGCCATTCCCACTCTGCTCTTCTGGGCGGAAAGGGAGCGGGACAATGGAAGAGAGTCACGGGTACAGGCAGGTGGTGAGAGACAGAGCTGAGGTTCTCCTAACATGGTGTGCCCGTTCCTGCCTTGGGGGTGGGGAGAGCCCAGGAATCCTGGGCTGGTTGCTCAGCAGTCCACGCTCCAGGCGTCCGCAGGCACGCAGGGCACACCCTGCTGATGAGGTGAGCAGCCAAGCGTTTAGGTTCCAACCTTGCCCACTTCTGGCCTTACATAAATCACAGCGGGGTTGCAGTGTCTGCTTTCCGCTGCGGGAGGCTCAGGAAGGTGGGGGCAGTGCAGTCAGCCCCTGCTCACAGGTCTGTGGGAGCACGGCTGGCAGCGCGCTGTGGCTGCTGCAGCAGCACTGAGGGAGGGAACACATGGGGCACCGTGCACAGAGGCTTCTTACATGGAATGGACTTGCTAAGTGTGATCATCTTCACACCCAACCCTCTCCCTCCCCACTAAAAAAGTAGCAGGTAGGCACCGTGCATTCTGTCTGACATGCACTGGGTGTGAGAATTAACAGAGTAAGGAAGAGGAGTGACAATAAGCTGTAAAAACCTTGAGAAAGGAAGAAAACAAGACACAAAAGCAAACACTTGGAAATCCATGTTTGTAGTAGCTGTGATTGTGTTTGTCCCGACCGGAAAAAGGGATGTCCTGAAATTGAGCTGGTGACAAAAACCACAGGAGCCTGAGCTATGTGAATGATGGCACGCTGAAAGGACGGGACACGTAGGTGTAGTGATGTGAGTCAGCCCTGCTCTCCCAGTCCTGCGTGACAGCTGGTGGCTGCTTCCACACGCCTGGAAGTTAACACAGCACTCGGGAACTCTTAGCTTTGTACCCCAAAAGCAGTGCTGCGAATTTAAACAGAAGTGATTCTGTTGTGTCAGTGACAAAACACCACCTTAACAAGAGGGCCTTGATTTCTCCCGGGCAGCGTAGAGGACTCACAGCCACCCCTGTGCCCTCTGCAGGTTTGGGGTGCTGTCATGTCGGAATGAGTGGTTACCCGTGGGTACCCGGCAGCAGGCTGAGCTGCGTGACCCGCCTGGCTCACAAGAGGGCAGGGCAAGCATTTAGCGTGGGTGCGTTTTGCTTCCTCGTTTCACATCCCTTTCTCTCTCATCCCCCATCGCTGTGATTCAGGCTGCTGTGATTCGTGGGAATCCCTGCTTCTTGTTGCAGTGTTTTCTGGAGGTCAAATCCTTGGGACTCGGGGGTCAGCAACACAGCTGTGCGATAGCTGTGGCTGCCTCGGGAAGCGGCCACATCTCGGCTTTGTGCTGGGGACGGTCTCGGTTTGGCACTGAGTGACGTCGGTTGATTTCACCTCCCGCTCTTGTCCAACAGAATCCCGTACGGTTGTCAGCTGCTGCCTTCCCACCTTTGTGAAGACCTGGAAGTGGCCAAGACCTGCCAGTGCGGGAGCGCCTGCCTGAGCAGCTTCATTCAGATCACGGTGACCATGAACCTGCACCACGTGGCTCACACCGTGGTCCTGGTGGACAACATGGGCGGCACGGAGGCGCCCATCATCTGCTACTTCTGTTCTCTGGGCTGCTACTCCCAGTTCCTGGACAGGTACCTGCAGAGCAGCGCCGACCACTGACGCAGCCCAGTCCTCCAGAGGAGCTGCAGGAGGTTCCTCCGTCGCAGCCCCGCGTGGAGGGGACGCGCCGCCCAACCCGGGGCTGCTGCTGTGCTGCTGGAGCCTCTGCCAGGAGCCAGAAATGCTCATTGGCTGAGAACGTACCCCTGTTGGGTTCTCTTACCGTCAGTTTTTGCTTCAAGAAGGGACCTTTGTTGGGTTTTTTTGTACTGAACTATTGGTATCTCTTTGTAATAGAAACACCTTTTCTAAACACGCAAGCTGCGCTGCTTCCTTCGGCGCTGTGCAGGTTGAATCCTGGCGCTGTGCAGGTTGAATCCCGGCGCTGGGAGGTTCCCGGTGTGTCGTGGTGATGTGGGAGAGACCGCGCAGCTCTCCGCTCTGGTGTGTGAAGGTTCCTCGTTCCTGAACTCCGATGTTTTAAGCGTTCCTGTGCTGTTCTGTGTTATTAAATGCTGAAACTTCTCTCTGTGTGCGGTGTTTCACCCAGTCGTGACGGCTGGGAAAGACCTCCCGTTAGGATCCCCCACCCACCGCCCGCGTCCCTCCGTGCCGCATCTCCGCGATTCCGGAGCAGCTCCACGGACGGTGCCCCTCGCCTCCCCGGACAGCAGCGCAGCGCAGCCCCGCCCTCCGGCCGCTCCTCCCGCTGCCCCCCTTCCCGCCCCGCCGTAGCATCGCTCCCCCAGCCGCTGCCGTCGGACCCCCGCTCCCCGCCCTCCCCGCTGCCCGCAGCTCCGCCCCGCCGGAAGCCCCTCTCAAAATGGCGTCGCCGGCGGCCAATGAGGAGGCGGCGGCGTTGGACGCGGGCGCCCTATGGCGGGCGGCGACGTGGGAGCGTGGGGCGGCGGCGGCGCGCACACGCGCGGAGCGGGGAGCGGGAGCGGCGGCGCCGGCGGCAGCGCGGCCGCCGGCGGCGGGAGGATGAGGCTGCGGATCTACAAGCGGAAGGTGCTGCTGCTGGCGCTGGCGCTGGCGGCCTGCGCGCTGGTGCTGTGGGGAGGCGGGGGGACGGGCGGGCGGCGGAGGCAGCAGCAGCAGCCGCAGCAGCGGGGCGGCACCGGAGAGCCGCCGCGGGTCAGCGAAGCGCCGCGCCGCCCCGCCGGCGCCAGCAACGCCTCGGCCTCGGCCTCCGCCGCCGCCCCGACCGCCGGCGCGGAGAACGGGACGCTGAGCTACCGCTCGCTCGTCTACCGCCTCAACTTCGACCAGCCGCTGCGCAACGCGGGGCGCTTCCCGGCCCGGCCCGGCGGCCCCGACGTGGTGCTGGTGGTGCAGGTGCACGACCGCGCCGAGCACCTGCGGCTGCTGCTCGAGTCCCTGCGGCGCGCGCCGGGCGTGGAGAACGTGCTGCTGGTGCTGAGCCACGACCTGTGGGCCGACGAGCTGAACCGGCTGGCGGCCGGCGTGGACTTCTGCCCGGTGCTGCAGGTCTTCTTCCCCTTCAGCGTGCAGCTGTACCCCCGCGAGTTCCCCGGGCACGACCCCCGCGACTGCCCCCGCGACGTGGGCAAAGCGGCGGCGCTGCGCCTGGGCTGCCTCAACGCCGAGTTCCCCGACTCCTTCGGGCACTACCGCGAGGCGCGCTTCTCGCAGACCAAGCACCACTGGTGGTGGAAGCTGCACTTCGTCTGGGAGCGCGTGCGGGCGCTGCGGGAGCACGCCGGGCCCGTCGTCTTCCTGGAGGAGGACCACTACCTGGCGCCAGACTTCTACCACGTCCTCAAGCGGCTGTGGGCGCTGCGGCAGCGCGACTGCCCCGAGTGCCAGGTGGTCTCGCTGGGCTCCTACACGGTGGGCCGCGGGGGCTTCGCCGGCCGCGCCGATAAGGCCGAGGTGAAGACGTGGAAGTCCACGGAGCACAACATGGGCATGGCCTTCGGCAGAGACACCTACCAGAAGCTCATCGAGTGCACGGACGCCTTCTGCACGTACGATGACTACAACTGGGACTGGACGCTGCAGCACTTGACTGTCTCGTGTCTTCCAAAGTTCTGGAAGGTGCTGGTCCCCGAAATCCCCCGCGTGTTTCACACGGGAGACTGCGGGATGCACCACAAGAAGTCCTGCAGGCCGTCCTCCCAGAGTGCCAAAATCGACTCTCTGTTGAGCAGCAACCAGCAGTTCCTGTTCCCCGAGACGATGAGCGTCAGCAAAAGGTACTCCATGGCCCCGCTGTCCCCTCACGTCAAGAACGGAGGCTGGGGGGACATCCGGGACCACGAACTCTGTAAGAGTTACCGCCGCCTCCAGTGAGGACCGCGCTCGCAGCCTTCTCCTTTTTGAACTGCCCCGTCCCGCCTTTTACAGACACACACGCGTGTTAAGAGAAAAACAAACAAAAAACGAGCATTTATGAGTTGGTTTCTGCTTTAATATGAATAAACATTCATGTCAAAGGTGTCCCAAAACGTTCATCTCTCGTGTGCGGAGCTCGGCCAGCGCGCTGCGTGCGGCCGGGCTGTGGGAGCGGCGTGGATGGCTGCGCTCTGTGCTGCGCTCACCTGGAGGAGGAGGAGGATGAGGAGGAGAAGGAGGAGAGAGCTCTGCTCAAAGCACATCTGTGCAGTGCTCGCCGTGTACACCTCGATTTCTTGTTCTGCACCACGTCCTGGGCAGTGCGTTGCCTCCCCGAGACCCGCGGCGCCGTGCCGGGTGGTCGGCCGCGTGTTGGTGAATATATGAAGGAAAAAAGAAAACAAAATCATTGTTTTTACTACAATGTAGATAAATATATACGATTTTTTTAGTTCTGCCAAAATAAAATTCAGTTGTTTTGTAACGCTGGAGTTCTTCATTATCCCAAAAAGGTGACGGCCTCTTGTGTTGCTGTGGAGCCGGGACGCGGGGCGGCGTCCCTCAGCCTGCCCAGCAGCGCGCACTGAACTTCGCTGTGGTTTTAATGGCACTAATGGAGGTAGGATAGAGCTACAGCTGTGCGATGCCCCCCGGCTTGCATTGGAGCAAATGCAAAAGAGCGGCGTGAAGTGGGAGCAGTGCTGGGTGGGGGAATGGGCTGAATGGAGGTGAGAGCAGCAGAGCCCTTCGTTAACGCCAAGCGCTCGTCAGTCTGCATTAAGGTGATGGCACAGCACCACTGGCAGCAGAGGGGTTTTGTGGAACATGAGCGTGTTAGCAAATGAAGCTGCAGGTGAAGGAGGCAGAGGTGCTTACTGGTAGATGTTGAGGGAATGTGAAAAACCAACTTCCTTTCTTAATCAGATGGAATAGGGCCGGTGTTGTTATGAGACCAGCGACAAGAGCTCCCTGCGCGCAGGGCAGCACTGCCCTTCTTCTGCCTTAGGTTGTGAGCATGTAACCAAAGTAAGTGCTCCTTCCAGAGCAAGCCAAGCTTTGTGAAATAGTCCAAATAATACAAACTGTTTATTCTGAACGTGCCATGATAAACTGCGTTTTTGTTACGGGTAATTTGAGTGCCAAGATTTTGTATGAGCTTTGGTATTCGCTACATTTCGTGGTTCCACAGCCAGGGCTGATGCTGGGAACAGCAGCACGGGCTGTGCCGGCTCCCCCCATCTCTACCCCAGAGCTGCACCGCCATGGGCTCCCCTTCCTTGTACAGCCCCCGCCCCCACGGACTTCTGCTACACGTGCAGCTCGCAGAGCAACATGGGGGTAATTGCAGAGCAGCTGTGAACCACGTCCCATTTAACTGCGTTCCGAAGAGTTGTGGTCTTGTACAACTCAAAAACCAGAAGCGGTCAGAATGGGAATTGAATGTTTACTGTAGATTTGTTCTCCTGGTTATTGCACTTCAGAGAGGAGGAGCCCGCAGCGTGCTGCACTCATAGAGCTGCTTCTCAACAGCACATCTCATCTGGATGAAGGGAATCAGTTCCAGACGCCGCCTGCACTGAGCGGACGGCCACAAGACAGGATGGTTTTATTGCACGGTTGTGTTTGTTCAGCTGACAGACGGGGCTGCGCTTGGATGCTGCATCACTGAAAACATGTACTAGGGCGGAATATGTGGTATAAATGCTAATTATTTCTAGGAGACTAATTAGAACTTCTCCATGTAATTAGGAATTTCATTTGATTGCTAGAACTCGGCGGCTGCCTAATCCTGCAGTTATCACAAAATGAAGGGTTTGAGCAAATGATGAACACTGCTCATTTCTAGGTGGACTAAACACAGCGGCTCCTGAGGGAGCCATTAGAAGGAGGATATACAACTGCTCTGTGTAATTTGGCAACAGATTAAGAAAGTTACATAAACAATAAAGAGGCACCGTCTTCCAGGAGCGCAGAGCTTCAGCGGCATCGTTCCTGTCAGTGAAATTATTTCTACCCATACGTATGATTAAAGGAAACTTAGACCTATTAACTTCAGAAAGTATTAATGGCTTAAGTGTGTTCTTCGTTGACAGATTAAAGTTTCAGAAGGAACCCAGTTCTGCTTTCAGCCCTGCAGCCACAAACCAGAGTCAAACAAGAGGAGGAAACGCTGGCGCGGCCCCCTAGTCCAGTTCATACAGCACGGAGTTCTGGAAGGCAATGCTGCAGTGCGTGCTGTGGTCTGCAATGTTCTGCACGCTCCCGTCCGCGCCCACCTCCTGCAGGAGTGGGGATGCAGCTGGGCTCCCTGCCCCCCCGGCCCGGCCCCCCTCCAGCCCCAGGCCTGAGAATGCCTCATCTAAAGCTTGCTTTTTTCCCCCGGGTTTGCCAGGAAGTGCTGCACCGGTGTCAGAAGGTTCCTGCTGCAAACAATGCTGTGAACCTCCATCCACTTCTCCTATTGTTTCAGCTGTTACAAAAGATGTGGCATCTTGCTGCGTTTCTGTAGGCCGTCCCTCAGCCGTGGCAGTGGCGGCACGCTCTGGCTCGGGCTCTGTTTGGAGTTGATCCCCGTTGTTCTTCACAGCAACATCTCCTCCTGAGCTGCTCACTGCTTGTTCGGTTTCATCACGTTCAGAACAGGCTGCTTCCTGCGCCTGGGGAGAAAATACATTCATTGTTTTATATCTGAAGCTGACCGGGCAGCCCATGCTGCTGTGAACGCAGGCAGGGACGCCCGTTTCTCCCCCCAGGAAGCAGTCAGTGCGGTGCAGAGGTTTTCCTGATCCTGTGAAGTGGGAATGGGGGGCCAGGAGGCTGCTCGTTTCCTCAGGGTTTCCTCTGCAGTAGGAAACGCTGCTGGGCGGCTTCCACGCAGTCACGGCTTATAATGCAATTAACAGAGTGGAAAAAGGTAAGCCACCGTGCCCAGGGGCAACATCAGCCAAAGGAGCTCACTGCGAGGAGCAGGTTTTAACCTTACAGTGAGGGAAACAACCGTCTTGTTGTTTGAGAACACGGGGACTGGCAAATGGGCAGCGTTTCTCCATCAGCCTCAGCAAGTTCATGGAGGAATTGCTCTGTTTGCCTCAGGAGAAGGTGAGCTGTGCCACCTGCTGCTGCCTGCCCACTGGCTGATCCCCGCAGGCAGCACAGCCTCCCACCAGCGGGCAGGGGGCAGCTGGGCATGGGGCTGCACCGTCTGCATCACAGCTTCCCTGACCCTGAAGCCATGGCTCACTCTGGTAAGAACCAAAAGAACTACTTTCATGAGTCTGAGACCCAATTCTTCACAAACAAAATTCTCCAGGTTTTCACTGTCCTTGTTATAAAGGCACAGCACGAAACACTGGCAGCAACAGAGCACTCTCTGCCCATCCTAAGGAGCCCTTCGTGTGTCAGCCACCAGCAGCAGCTTCCTGCCCTCCCTCCTGCCCCAGGTCCCTGCGATAAGCCCAGCTCTGCTTACCAGGCTCCACCCAACCGTTGTATACAGGAAGGACGTGGAGCGTTCACTTATTTAGTTCAACGTTAAGAAAGTTCTAGTTTTGTTCAGAAGACACCTGCCCCCATTTGTTTGCAGCGTGTTGTCGTCACCTGGGTGCACATGGGACTGCTCTAAAGAAGGCACTAGGTAACTGGTTGGCCACTTTAAATATCAGCAAGAGTCAGTGTATGGATTCCACTGTGTATTCCTCGAAGGTGAGAGAACATCTTCAATGACTGCATCACAGCTCTCCTCCTTCCCAGTGAAATAAAATGAAGTTTCAATCCCTCGGTGACATTAAATGGCAGAAACGTGAACCTCTTCCTACAAACTGACACCAGTGCTTACAAATACACCATACGCTATGGTTTTCTGTGCTACATCAAGACAGAGCTGTTTCAGTCAAGCTGATGCTCTTTGGCTGAAGTACAGAAATCAGTCAGCAGCACGTACTGCTGCCAGAGCTCCTTACCTTCAGCCGGATCTGACTTCTGTCCTCAGACACATCGAGCACCTCAATTAACGTCTGAGCTTCCAGGTCCGACTGTGTGCACGAGGAGGGGCACAGAGCAGTGCCTAGGAATCCATCAACGTTTTCTTCACTGACAAACAACCTCTCCTAAAGAAAACAAAGAGCAGCTTATGTTTATTCTGTCCCATATTTCAGAGGTATTGGAGCAAGAAACCCACATGGAACAACGCCGGGAGCCCGACTCGCAAAGCAGCAGTCCCAGCACTCACTTGTGGATACGGATTCTGTGTGGGACACTCAGAAGGGGTGCAGTGAAGCCAGCACAGAGCAGCACTGAGCTCCTCTTGATTACAAGTACAGAGGAAAGCAATGTGCTTTCTCTCTTTGAATACACGATTCATATACAGATGTGAGGAATGATTCACAGCGATGCGGTTCTGCTGCCCTCACCTGTCCCACCATCGGGGATTTGTTTCAGCCTCTTGCTTCAGGAAGACACAAACACCTGGGAAAACACAAACACCTTGGGCATTCAGACCTCCCGAAGCCACAGCCATGAAACATGCATGATGGTATCCCTTTCACATCCACCTGAGAAGGCTCCTCAGGTCTCCCCTTAGGCATGAGCCAAGAGTGGCTGGAAGAAGCACAGAGGTGCCTAGGGCTTATGCAGGCTGGGGCAGGTCCTGAGGCTGTCAGCTGCGGTTCAGCAGCAGCTCCTCGAAACACGTTGCTACAGGTTTGAAGATTTCAATCACTTACAGTTAATGAACAGCCCTAAAACGCATCCTGGAGGAGCAGTTTCCTAAGAGTGACAGAGCCCGGTGCTCCTATTCTTCCAAAGACATCTGCTTAAGGCTGTGGGTAGACAGACCTCACTCAGCACAGCAAAACCAGTCTGACCCACAGGGCTGCTCAGGGCAACCACCTTTCCATTCAGCAGTGAATACTTGAGTTGGAAACAGGAGGAATAGGTTGCAAGGTTTCTGCTGTCACTCATATCCAAAACGTCCCGTTTTGTCATGCCCTTTCATCAGCCCAATGGAAGTTACATCCGATTAGCACCACTACCTCACGACTGAGCAACAAAGAGGTGGTTCTGCACATTTTTTGCCCCTTGCAGATGCAGCCTTACGCACACTCAGATGCTGCACTGTTTCTAAGGTCCAACGCTTAACTGTCACCTTAACCACAAAAAATCTGTATGGGAAAAATAAAACAGCTCCCTATTATTTTCACTTTTTAGTGTAGGAACCGTCACAACATGGCAACTTCTGCAAAGCTTCAACACAACAGGCTCAGCATCGAGAGGAGGACAAGAAGTAACTGCTCGTGCTGATGCTGACACCATTCTGTCTCACTGCTCCAGGTCTTGTACCAGCTTTGTGCTGTACTCCCACAGCCCTCCTGCACTTACAGTTAAAGGAAGTACTCAAAGTCTGAAGGCCAGCAGCCCGGCAGAAATCAAAGCAGCAGGTGCTGTTGGCACAAGCAGTGCCATTTGTTACCAATACATTGACTGTCATTAGTGTCATCAGACAACCAGCAACTGTAATTCAAACTCTATGTTCACAGCGAGCATATGCCGAGCCATTTCTATTCCTGCAGATGTTATCAAGGCACAGACTTTGGCAAGAAGTGATTCAGCAATGTATTTAAAAACCCGTTTGCTTTGGCCTGTAAATGCAGCAGCAAAGGACGAGCCTGCACGGATGATTTCAATGACCCTATAAAGAAATTATTGCATCTTAAACTGTTTGTTTTCTGATATCTATGATACCATCGTAGCAGCTCAGAACTGCATTTGCTCTTCCCTGTGGCTCTCAGCCATGCCGTCGCACAGCTGCACTCTGAGCCCTCTGCTCTGCACTGCATCCTCCAGACCCCAACACAGGCTGCAAGGGTCTTAAAAGAGGGGCAGACCTCAGGCTTACAGCATTCATGCATCTTCTGTGGGGAGAGGCTGGTCCCCGGAGCACAGACCTGGACCCACAGACCCCTCCATCTGTAGGGTCCCCCCGGTGGGGCTTTGAGGCTCACAGTTCTGGGGAGTGGAGGTGCTGAACTGGAGGCTTGGGGAGGAAACTTCCATAAGGTTTTAACGACTGCAACAACAACAGCTGAGCTGATCCAACAGCTCAAAAAGTGCTTCCATGGGCTTCATCCGTAGGTTAATGTTTCCTGACACAACCACTCTGTGTAAGAACACTATTCCCATAATGCACCTACCAATTCAAAGTTCATCAGACATTTGTTTGCTTTAGAGCAGAAGCAAACTAACTATCATTTGAATGTCATTTGGAAAGAGGTTGCTTTGGAAAAAAATAAACAAAAAACAACAGTGACTTTGTTCTGTTCTACTTTTCCAACCTCCTCTGGTCTCCCAAAAACCTCATTAAGGGTCCTGAAGCACTGAGCCCAAAACTAAGTGAACCAAACCCAAACTTTTGTAAAGTTTAAACACAACAGGCTCATTTTCTAGCACCATTTTCTAAGATGATGCCATCTAAAGAGGTGCCCCTAACCAAAGGATACTGACTCTGTTTAGCAGTTTGGTGACTGAAAATGGTAACACCGATTGAATGTTAAAAGAAAACATCTAACAGCTCAGAACGGCTTGGAACCGAAAGCAGAATGTGGGTGCAGTAAAGGCAGCAGGGCTGCATCCAAGCTCACAGCTGTGATCCAGCACTGCTGGCTGGATGTGCTGGCACCCCGCAGGAGCACACTGCCGCAGCCGCTCCATTCCCCAGCTCAGAGCTCTTCCTGATCATCAGAGCCTTCAAACGCAAAGGTTTCTTGCACTCCAACAACTCTGCAGGCTGCACACTCGGTTGCCCCTCGAACCAAGACTGTTTCTCCACCAGAGTCCTATGTCTGAGATCACTGAACACGAGGAGAGCTGAGCAGGGGAGCGGGCCCAGCCACAGTGCCTGGACACAGTCCAGAGGTTGGACACGTGGCAGCAACCAGAGGTTACAGTGCTTCAGCATTATCTAAGGGCTCCTAACAAAGGAAAAAACAGCAAGAGCTTTCACAGGGCCTCACTGGGCTCTGGTGGCCAGGCCAAGCAGAAATACCACACTGTGTTCAATAACACACACATCAAACACTTCCCCATGAAGACATCAGCACTCCCACAGAAGTGAAGCAAAGCTTCGTGTCACTGCACAATTCCCTTTCAGATACCTGTGTTAAGTAATGCTCGCAACACATCTTTCCTGTGCAAAGAAAAGACTTATATCACACAGTAATGAAAAAACAAGTTTCTTTGGTTGCACTGATGGTAGGGAAGGGAGATGAATGGCACGTGCAAATGCCGATGGGCTGCAACAGTGAGCCAGAGTGGAGCTGCTGAGTATCCTGGCTTGTATTTCTGTTCAGAATCAAACAGGAGAGCAAACATGACACAACAGCACTCTACAAAGACATGGTTTCAGTAATTTCCCAACTCCAGCTCTGCTGTCAACTGGGACATTCCAGGACATGCTGTTCTCAGAAACCTTGCCTGGCAGGCTCACAAACGTTATTGATGGGTATTTAGCTCTCAGCTATTCTTTTTCATAACGTATTTCACAGGTTCTGTTGTCTTAAAATGAAGGGGAGGGGTTCTCTGGTGTAGGGGTTTCCTCAGTGTGAGCTCTTAGGATTCAGACACTCTCCTGGAAAAATAGGGCCTGGAGAGATGGGCAGAGGGATCAACGTGCTGAGGTCTGCAGTGGAGCATAACAGCCTGTGACAAACAGTAACAGCTGAGCCCCCGAAATATAAATCCAAGACCAATGTTAGGAAATTTGTATTTTTCATAGGATTTCTGCTCACCGTGGTTTGGCTGAGGAGTGAAACCACTCTGAAAGAAAAAGAAACAATGGCTGCAACTGCTGATCAGAGAGGTACGGCTCAGGGCCGGCAGAGCGCTATCCATTGTGCAGCAAAGTGGGAGCATCCGTGACGTTAAGAGCTATCAAATGAAATCTTTGCAGCGACACAGCTGAGGTCTGGGGGGTGGAGGACTGTTGTGCTGCAGAGGTTTGCTGAAAATAAGCACTTGCTTTAGCTGGGGAGGGAATCCAGACTGCTCAGCGTCTATGGAAACTGAGCTCTAAATATACCATCTTTCAGCACAGCGATTCAAGAGGCTCTGCCTTTACAAAAGGAAACCCAGTCCTTGAAGTTCTGCTTCAAGAGCGCTGTTCTAAGCGGAGCACGACTCGTTCTTCTTCCATTATCTGCATCAGTCCAATTTCTGAGGAGAAAAGAGGCCATTGTGGTAACAGAACTTCAGAAGCAGGCGAGGCAGAGCTGTGCAATTACCGGCGCAGCTATCGGCGTGTTGATCTGGGCAGAGGCACACAGGCGATAAAAATGAAGCAACGCGCTGCAATACATCGCAGCCTGGGGACGGGGCTCTGAAGACACACATTCTGCTCATGCAGCGAGCAATTATCCCAGCGCATTTTGCTGGCTGTTTGGTGAGTTAATGGGAGGCAATTACACGGGCAGCATCACAGGGGACTGGAACAGCCAGCGGCGAGCTAGGCGCGTTTCTGCATCGCTCACCCAGCAAGGAGCCTGCTCCCAGCCCTTCATCTCCCATAAGAAGCAGCTTCCTAGAAGATATCAGGATGGGCATTTCCTGTCCATAAAGAAAACCGGCAGTTTGCTTGCTATCCCCCAGTTCTGCTCTGTGGGAGAAGAGACTACAAGCGGGCAGACGGCAGCACAACCGGGAGGTAAAGGATAACATTCTGCTCACCCGGGCCACCAAAAGCCACCTGATGCCATTCAGCAGGGCGCTGCCGCTGAGCTTATCCCTAAAGTACTCTCCTCTGTGACCAATGCAGGGCTGGCAGATCCCAATGCAGAAAACATAGTTCTGATTTACAGGAACAGATCCAAAGGAGAAAAATAACAGAGATTACAGCAGACAAATTGAGGAAACCAACATTAGTATAGGAGGAGCTACCACAGACTAATCGTTAATGGACAGAAGACAGGATATAATAGCAGCTCTAATTAAATATTAATTTTTCTCACTTCACTCAGAGTGAATGCAGCTATCTGTGCTGGCACAGGCACTTCTGGGAAATAGCACAGTTCAGAAAAAAGCAAACAGAACAAATGACTTCAGATTATTCCATCCGCTTCAATTTGCTGCCCTGGATCCAGAAGGGCTGCACCACAGAAGAAATCCATCTTTTTTACTCTGCTCCACAAATGAATGGCTGGGAGGCCTGTGACTAATTCCAAATCTCCTCCTCCTACTACTCCATCCAGAACACTTTGCAACGTATAATAAACCCAGAACATTTACAGATTTGTGGGTTTTGTCACAAAAAAAAAAGGTGGTGTTGATCAAAATTCCATTACTGAGTAGCCTTTGAACAGCTTTCCCTAGAAAGACGTTCCCCCCATCATAATAACGAATACACACATCAGGTATCCCAACCACAAAGATGAGATCAAAGCATCCAAACACATCCATCAGCCAAAGCACCAGACACTGCAGCAGATTTTCCTGCCCCCAAAATGAATTTTCAGCAAGAACCCTGCAATGAGTCACAGAAAGCAGTGCTCTGCTCCCGTAAAATGTAGGATTTTGCTATAACTGCTTAAAACGACACATGCTAATGAATGAGCATCAGTCACAGTGATGTCCGCAAACCACTGTATCCTCACCCCATCATCATTTCTGCTAACGTCCCTGAAGAACTGCAGCAGGCTGTCAAGTACTCCAGGAGTAAGATTGCTAGATGTATGTTTAGGCCTGTCTGCTATGAGCCACTGAGTGAGCAGACTGACATGCATCATGGCACGCGATGCAAGGGATGGATAGATACATGCAGACTAGCTGAAAAAGCAGTCAGAACGCTTCTAGTTGCCATTCATCTCTTTCTTATCCATACAGAACATAGGCAGCAGTTGGCACAACAGCTTCCTGGGTGCAACGTGACACTGCTTCAGCACCCAGTGCTTGCTTCCACCAACCAGCACCAGTGCCAAACACTTCGTGCTCACAACTGTACAGACTTGCAGGCTTCTGCTCTGCTGCAAGTCAAGGAAATGCACTGTAAGCAGTTCAGTGTAGGTGGTTCTCAATAAATCCATCCTCTCTGACACCCAGCTGATCAGCTCCTCTTTCCAAGAAGCTCACAGGAAAGGCGTGTAGCCTGCTAGATGGGAAATAAACAGGAAGATTCAGCTGCACATATACTAATGGGATAAATGTATCTCCCTCAGAATCACACAGTATGCTCTAATCACAGAATCGTAGGGGTTGGAAGGGACCTCCAGAGATCATCGAGTCCAACCCCCCTGCCTAAGCAGGTTCCCTACAGCAGGTCGCACAGGTAGGCATCCAGGCGGGTCTTGAATATCCGTCACCCTCACCATAAAGAAGTTCTTGCACACACTCGTGCGGAACTTCCTATGCTCCAGTTTCTGGCCGTTTCCCCTTGTCCTGTCTCCACACACTGCTGAAAAGAGTCTGGCCTCACCACTTTGCCCCCACACCTTAGATGTTTATAGAACTGGATCAGGTCCCCTCTCAGTCTTCTTTTCTCAAGGCTAAACAGACCCAGTTCACTCAGCCTTTCTTCATAGGGGAGATGCTCCAGGCCCTTCACCATCTTTGTGGCCCTCCGCTGGACTCTTTCCAAGAGATCCCTGTCTTTTTTGTACTGGGGAGCCCAGAACTGGACACAGTACTCCAGATGAGGCCTTACCAGGGCAGAGTAGAGGGGGAGGATCACCTCCCTCGACCTGCTGGCCACGCTCTTTTTAATTAATTACTAACTGGAGGGACTGAGCAATTAAGGCTCTCCAAGCCATCATCCCTTTGGATATACTCTGCCATTTTTGCAGACTCACACTCCCATGGTTTGTGATCCAAACTGCAAAGTGTTTGATTTTCTAAAACAAAGATAAGCGCAAATTCACAGGGCTGAAGAGTTTGGTAAGAATTACACAGCCGTAACCCCTGCTTACATAAGTAGTTTGAGGCACCGAGCTTACAGAACGGTGGATTTGGTGGAGAACTTCTCCACCAAATTGTATGAGTGCTGCTTCACAGAGCATCTTTTGGGGAGAGTGCTGACCCTCAGCAAGGTGTCAGCCAGATGCAGCAGACGTGCTGTATGCCTCTATCACACAGAGCATCTGCTGCCTAATGGCCCTTAGAATAAAAAAACATCTCCATTAGAACCATACTCGGATTTGTAATGAGAGGATGGGGAAGCACACCAGCACAGGGGGAGACTGCTCACAGCTACCGTGGCTACAGTACAGTGTTCTGCAGCTGTAGAGGGAATGCTGTCCTGAAAGGCAGATGGGTACACTCCCCTCACACCTGCATTTCAAGGAACCGCACACATGTGTGCCTCTGGTGGATGACCAACATCTCCTTTCCTCATGTGCATAGGCTGCATGAGCCAGCAGGTTGTTTCAGAACAGCTGAGGTTGGAAGGGACCTCTGGAGGTCATCTTAATGTCCCCGTTCTACAGGCTCCCCCAGAGCACAGCACTGTGGTTACTACTGGTTTGGCCAGTTACCGTGAGAAGCAGCTGGTGAACTTGGCAATCATGGCAAACACACGTGGGTAAGGTTAAGGATGAAGGCCAGGCTGTTTTCACTTGTATCAGCACTTATTTTAGAAAAAAAAAAAAAAAACAAACAAAACTCAGCTCTGGAGGCAGAAGTCATTCCAGCCCCAAGGACGAAGCTATCAGCTCCACAAAACGACCTTCATTCCACTCAGCACTAATTATGTTGCTCGTTGCACTGACGTCTGCTACCAGCCCTGCAAGTGATAACCTAAGAGCTCCCTGAGATATCACACACACAGGGCTGCAATGCGGGGTGAGCACAGCAACCCCTAGAAGCTGTTACCTGCAAAGCAGAGGTGTCGAGGCCGAAGCAGTACTTCTTCCAAAGCCCGGTGCTCTCCGTGGCCTTGGCAAGCAGGATGGCAGTGTTGTGGGCACCCACGCTGACCCTGGTCTCGGGGGCAGCCAGCCTATTGGCGGTGGGGAACTGCAGGATGAGGGCATAGGCAACAGCACCGCTGGAGAAGCGGACGCTGTAGCGGTTGGCGGCCACCTCCCCCCTGAGGCTCTGGGGCTGGATGCCGGGCACCAGTAGGAGCAGGGTGAGGGAGGCCTCATCCTGGCGGCACTGGAAGGGAGGGCACAAGGCAGCAGCGGGACAGAAGTCACCCCCGCTCCGGGGATGAGCCATGTGGTCGGGGCTGCCCTCGGGAGGGCACGGAGAGGGGGCTCTGCCGGGAAGAACCGGCTCGGAGCCGGCGCTCGGTGCGGGGGAAGCGGCTCCAGGCTCGGGCCCGGCGCTCGGGGAAGCGGCCTCGGAGCGGGGCGGCGGGGAGGAAGCGGCCGCCGGCTCTTCGGGGAGCTCCGGGCCGGGCCGGGGCTCTTCCCGCCGCCCTCCACCGGCCTCCCCGAGCGGTGCCCCCGGGCCGGGCGGCGGTACGACGGGCAGCGTGACCAGCAACTGCCGCTTGGCCTTGTCGAAAACGGCGCGGCCTGCGCTCTCGTCCACGTGGTAGGGGAGGCGGAGGCGGAGCCGGTAGGCGGGCCGCCGCGAGTCGAGGCGCAGCTCCCGCGGGCGGACCTCCAGCTCGGCCTGGGCGGCGGAGCGGAGCAGCGGCAGCTCCACCGTAACCACCAGCTCCCGGGGCACCGGGCCGGGCGCCGAGTCGCGGCCGCAGCGGTAGTCCTGCAGGTCCACGTAGGAGCGGTGGCGGACGCTCCAGCGCGGGGTGGTGGGGCCGGGCGGAGGGCCGGGGGCCGGCGGGGGAGCGGCGGGAGGGGGGCCGGGCATGGGGGGCAGCGGCGGGTCGGTGTCGGAGGGCGACCGCGGGGCGCCGCCCGGCAGCGGGGAGCGAATGACGGGCGCCTGCGGGATGCCCTTGTAGCGGGTGCCGCGGAGGACGGAGGCGTTGGTGCGGTCGAGCTGAGCGGAGAAGCGGCTCTCCACGGCCTCCATGGCCGCGTCGCTGAGCAGGCGGCGGAAGCGGGCGCTGCGAGCGGCTAGGCGGAGCGCGGCGGGATGGAAGACCACGTCGTAAACGAGGCAGCGGCGGCCGGCCCGGCCCAGCTCCTCGCGGCCCGGCGCCAGGCTGTGGGGCAGCGCCCAGCGGTGGCCGCCCGATTCGGCGCTGGCCTGCGGCGGGGCGATGTGCGGGTTGCTGCAGATGTTGAGGTAGCAGCGGCGGGAGCCGGCCTGGCTGGTGCGCAGCACGTAGCCCGGCGTCGGGTGGATGAAGCGCACCTCCACGCCGCGTTCCCGCTCCAGGGCCGTCACCTCCTCCTCGTACAGCCGCCGCTGCTCCGGGTCGGCCAGCTCCGCCGCGTACTCTGCGAACAGCGCCCGGAACCGCTCGTCGCGGAAGGCCCGCTGCAGCCTCTCCGCTTCCTCGGAGCTCAGCTCCAGCTCCTCCAGCCGCCCCGGGCCCGCCATGGCCGCGCTGGTTGCTGTGGTGACGGGTAAACAAAATGGTAGTTCCGTTCCGGCCGAGCGCGTTGCTATGGCGACGCTAAAACAAGATGGCGGCAACCAGGCTTCGTTGCTATAGTGACGCTAAACAAGATGGCGGTGGTGCCTTCAGCCTGTTGCTATCGCGACGCCAAGCAAGATGGCGCCCCAATGAGCTCCGCAGGGCCCCTACAGCTGCTGCACGCTATACCCCGTGCAGAAATTGGCACTGCCACATCCTGATGCTCCCGCATGAGTTTCAGACGACCTCCCCCCTGTTCCCTTATGCCTCTCCCCGTCTATGTATCACTATCCACTGCCAGCACTAATCAGCCCCTCACAAATCTGCCTTAAGCCTTTCCTGCCCCAAGACAAATCCCAGCCTGCACTGCCCTTCCTGTGGGTTGCAGATAACTAGCTCTCAGTTCGACTCAGCACAGGGAAAAACAGTTCTCCCTCTCCTTCGCTTCCTTTCTAAAAGATAAGTATTTCCTATGCATGCCCTTGCTTCCTCCGGGTGCCTTCTTTTCTTGTGTTGTGGAAATTAATTTTTGGTGGCTCCATTTTATCTAAACACAGCATATTTTTGTGTAAAAGTTTATTTCCGTACAAAATAAGCCTAGCTTTGACATTTATTATGAACAGCCTGCAATACATCATAAAATCAATCCATCTAAACAAGCGCTATGGTTGGCCTCACAAAGGCTCGGTCCCTTTTTGCAGCCTTGTAGAAAGTCAGAGACCCTGAAGCTTGCTGAAAATACCAAACAAAAGCAAGGTTTAGTTAAACAGAAATGTCAATACAGACCACATTATTCTATTCTGTGATCTGTGAAAGACTTCATAACGTTTTGATCTATCTAAAGACCTAAAAGCATCTCATGGTACGATTATTTTCTGTATTCAAGTAAAGATTACACAGATCTATCTTTTATTCACTCCCTTATGTGGAAGATTATACACTTCCGTGTGACAAAAAGCTGCTGCAACAAGACATGAAACTGAATCAGAGGCAAACAAGACAAATATCAATTTTCCTATTTGGTTCTACCACTGTTATTTCAAACTGATGAAAATTTTCATCACCGTTGTAAATGTTTTGATACTGTTTAGTTCGTCTTTCTGGTTTTGCAGCTGTTCTTTTTTTCCAGTTGTTGAAAGACCACAATAGGAATGAATATAAGCACACGTGTAAAATACATGAAATCAGAACATAAACGTGGCTTTTGAGTTTGATTATGATCACAAAAATCATTCCTAAGTGTGATTAACCCATGCAACAAGTATAATGTTCAGAAACAAATCTGTTTCCCAACTGGGTCTCAGTTACTGAAAATCGTATAGTACAATCTATGTTTCCGTTTACTTTTGGATCATGTTTCTCATCACTGTTTCCTGACCATAACTTCTGAATGCCTTATTTCAGGTCTAGGCTTCTGAATTTCTTACACTGCTTAAGTGCAAAGCGTTAAGTCTGCGTTAACTGCTGGAACATTCATTCTGTTGATATAATTGCTTTTCTGTATTCCTCCTGATAACTAGAAAGTCAGCAAATAAAATGAATGTATTTACCTGTCTTCAACTGTCTTGTTGGAGGGGTAGAATACCTTGAATGAAAACCCACTCCTTGGAAAAGAACCCTGTGAAGAAGAATACACCACAGTTGTGTAAGTGTAACGCCGTACAGATGGTAAGAGACACACCCATATATAACTGCATTCTCTTTGGCAACCAACCCATCATTAATTTTCCTAATATTTTAATACAGCTATTTATGAATTCAAGGTTGTTTGTACAAGTCTTATTCTGTGAAGTGTAAGGAAATCTTACAGGATTTATGCAAAGACAGTCAGTGTTGGTGACAGTGAAGGGGTCGTATTTATCCGCAATGACGAGCATATCTGGCACAGGATATACCCTCAGGGCGTAGTCGTAGGCCCAGTACACAGGGCTGACATACAGCGGAAGCGGTGTCAGGTGTCCTTGTGATAATATGGTCTTTACAAACTGCAAGATAAACACAGAGAGTTCATCTGAACCAT
This sequence comes from Alectoris magna, assembly GCA_030625065.1. Taxonomy (NCBI): domain Eukaryota; kingdom Metazoa; phylum Chordata; class Aves; order Galliformes; family Phasianidae; genus Alectoris; species Alectoris magna. Next base: position 2,266,256 of record CM060565.1, on the reverse strand, counting down.
ATTCTACAAGTCAGACTCATTCCTACAAATGTCCTGCCAATAGAGAAGTTTTGAACCTGGGAATATTTTTCATGCATCTCACTCCCTCTGATTAGTAGGGATTTGTATAGCAAAGCAGTGATTCCACAACAGCTAGCTGCTGATTCGTTTTGTTTTCTTAATCTACTCATCTGTTTCTCCAGCCCAGCAGGCACCAACACTGCCACAGACTTTCTGTATGTGTTTAGTTCTTCCTTTTATTCCTCAGGGCTTTTCTTGCAATACCACAAGGTACTGCAACACAAGTTAACCACAAGGCCCACACTTTACAGTCTTTACCCTGAAGTTGTGTTTTTGATTCCCAAGTGACACCTTCTACTGACCAGCTGCCTCCCTTCTAATTCCTATTTTCATCTGGCAGAATCCAGGAATCCCTGTATGAGTAAATCAAGGTTTATAGCATACACACATGTATGCAAAAATGCACACAGGAGACAGGTGCATCGGTATTCACAGTGGGGTTCCCTCTGCACACAAAGAATCTGAGCATTGCTGTGATGGAGAAAAGGAAGGGTTAACAGGAAGTTTCCAAGTCAAACAAATTAAAAAAAAACCCAAAACCTATAAAATAAATAGAAACAGACTCCATCCATCACAGCAATGAGCCAGTGTTGTCTAGATCGTTCTCATTCAATTATATCAGTAAGTCACATCAACTGCTGTGCACTCATTAACTAGAATCAGAGCGCTGTGTCGCTGTATCAAAAGCAGGATTAAGACTTCAAGTGAAAAGGCAGATGAAGCAGATGACCTTTTGGAGAAGTGACATGCTGCTTTACTGCAAATGTCACCGGTTAATTGATCAAATCTTAGAAAGGTAATTTGTATTAAGCTTTGCCTTTAGGAATCAATGTTTTGTGGTACAACGTTCGTTGCTGGTGCACACGCACCAACAGCCAGCTGCTAGGAAGTTCTGAGCTCAAGGACAGCTGCAGTGGGACAGTCAGAACGACTCGATGTCATCAACAAGCATCCTGGTTTCAGTTACCCTGCTATCAAGATATAAACGCAAGCAATGCCACTACATGCATAGATCCCTCCTCACAACTCTTTCAGGACACCTGGTTACTCTAAGAGGTTCACAAACATACGCAGCTATGCAGTTCAGAGGCAGCCCAAATGTAGGCCTGCTGATGAAAATTAAAAACCAACAACAAAAAGAACTTAGCAAGAAGTGCTGAACACAGCTCACATGATTGGGAATATCCATGCTGCTGCTAGGGAAGCGGACGCAGTTTCTGCACATTTTGTTTACCAGATCTTCACGAAAGATAATTATTTCTTGTGTGCAGTACTGAATCCTAAACGAAAACATCGATGAAATTAAATGAATTACAATGAAACGCTAACAGATAGAAAGATGTATTATAAAGTTAACCTTACTCTAATACAGCAAAGTGAAAACATGCATTTCAATTAAAGCAATACCTCCTCATCTTCCCTCCTTTCCCCCCAGACTGAGGAAAAAAAAAACATTTTTGAGGTTTTTTTATGTGTAGTTATTAAGCTTCTAGCAGCACTTCCAAACCGTTTTGTTCAAGATGGTGTCATCGCTAATTTACTTCTATATTAATGTATTTTAAATTAGTTACAATTAATGAAAGTGAGGAATTCTCCCAATTTAAAATGTTAAGACCACCACATCTGCACATAAACCAGTCATTCAGTTAAAAAATAAGGAAGGAAAAAAACCCAACATGGAAACTCTTGGTAAGTCAGCCTGTTACCTGCAGGGGTTTGTGGTGAAAACTGAAAATGGTACCAGCTGCCTGAATTCCTGAGTGATGTTTTCAGCCAGGGGAGGTCTAAAATAAGCAGCAACACATGAATCACACACATTTCTTACTTTCTTTTAACTATTCAAATTTTCAAAATGTAAGAAGTGAAGCAAACTGACCGTGGTAAAACAGAACCAGGACCGGGATCTTCAGGGCCAGGAACAAACACAAACCGACTACTGCAATAAGTTAAACACATTGCTTTTATATAAAACAATCTAACCATTTGTTAGAATTTCACAGATGAACACAAGTAACACATTCCATGGCAGAGCTGACAGTTTCTTCAGGCCTTATGAACAACTTTAATCACATAAGGCACATACCCACCCCGCACTGAAGTGGGAGAACTTTAAGAAATGACTGCTCTTGAAGCCCATCCTAGGAACTAGCTCTGCTTCGTGGCTACTGTTAGGAACTCAAAGGTGAGAAGCCAGAAAGGACAAGCCTGGCTGTCTCCCTATTTTTCTCTTGTTTGTATATTCAAAAATCTGTAGAAAGTATTTAGTTCTGGAGCTTCCACCGAGCAGGGCCACGAGAACAGACAGAGAAAGGATCCACCCCTCTTCAAGATGGTGGTGTTTTGCTTAGCTCTCTCACCAGCAGCTGTGGAGAACCATGCAGGCAAGAACAGGGAGACAGAAACAAGAAACTCTGTGCAGGCAGCATTTCAGATGACGTTTCTTGAGGTTGGTACAGAAAGCCTGCAGCTGCTGCTAGCAGCATCAAGACCTGGACATCAGTTTATTAAGCAGTACTGCATGGTCAGATCCCTGCTGAATGCAAGGGGAAAAAATACCTCACTCAAATAGAGCTTCTGGAGAATTGTGGGCCATGCTTAATCCATCTGGGAAATGCTCCCAAGAAAGGCAGGCTCACCTTTGCTGACTCAGTGGGCAGCTTCCATGACCAAACTGTTCTAGCCAGAATCAAAGCCTTACACTGATCCCCAAACAATCAAGCCTGTTACCTGATCACAGCAGGCTCACAAAAATGGTAAGACGTGGTATCTGTTTGTTTCTTAAGTAATCAAAGCAATATTTTCCAAAATAAGCACTTTCCCCCTGCCACCCCCACAGCACTTTGCTGTATACCTTTTATGAATGCTGGGATATTCACATATTATATCTGCAAGAGCCTTCAAAGAACCTAGAGCCAGAAAAAAAGAATCTATGAAGCAGCACTTGGTTAGAACAAAAACACACGTGACAAAGATCGTTTGTACACTTCAGCACAGCAAAAACATTGCACTTCCTTTCTGCCTTCTTCAATAGTTTTACCATCTCTGTTTTAATTTAATGTTCAGGACAGACTACGAAGAATTCCACACCTTTCAGAGACTGAATCTGGTTTTTTCCATATGGTGCAGACGAGAAATTTCCACAAAAGAAAAAGCAGGTTGGAGGAGCAGAGGAATAACCTGGGAAAACAAAGCACGTGTGAGTATAACATCCATCCACCTCAAGATCTTCCATCATTCGGCCTCCTGTCCGTTTCACAAAAGGCAAAAACCAAAACAGCACTTCAAGCTCTGCTTCTATTAATACCCCTATTTTCTAAACACAGGCGTTAATTATTTACAGCTCCAACAACATTGTTTGTGTGTATACAACTAACCACTGACCCGGTCACATAATTACACAACTGAAACCTATAATAATAATACACTCTTTCCTTGAAGAGAAAAATAGCAAGTAAGTAGCAATGGATTATTACTAGCCTCCATGCATCATTCCAATTCAAAAGCTCTCCTAATATTTAACTCATTTTTTAGCACTATGAAGCAACAGTACTGTGTGAGCATTTTAAGGATCTGATGAACCCTCACCATCGCACTTATCACACAGAAACACGTGCTTTTCAGCAACGACTAAAAAATAAACCCATTTGCCCCCTCTAAAACAAAAACAAAACATCTACTCGGGCATTTGTCTCTTGTTCCAGCTCACACTCCAGCTCCCTGCCCTGCAGCACCAGACTTGCATTTCCTTCACTGTGTTACAATCCAGCAGGTGTAAACAGGATAGAATTGCATATGGCAGGGAAATGGCACATCAGTATTTCTTCCTTGCTATTCCTCTCTGCTTTTATTTTTAGTATACAATTACGAGGTTTATTACTTGTCTATTAAAAAAAAAAAAAAAAAGGTCTGAAAGTAGTAAACGCAACATATGCATCTCTTCCAGCTTAGTATATTAACCTCCCTGACCAAAGGCCCTTCATTGCTTCAGCATCTGCAGTTTTAGCTCAGGTTTGGTTTAAGGATCTTGCCAACTCTCATCAAGATACAGAACTGGTTTCCTAACTTCAAAGTTAACTACTTAACTTCTCAGTAGACTTTATGATAACGTGTTCAATTTTCCTGAAGCGAATCGCAGTTTGGCACCCTTAATTTCATACTGCTTGTTTTTTAAAGCAGCCGCCCTCTCACACCTCCGTTCTACCTCAGGCAGACAGGACAAGCTGTTCCAAAACTGTTCTGGAATACAAAGAAGCAATTCACAGATCTCACAGATGCTTGCTATCCAAATGTTGCCATCATTACTAATGTAATGATGCGTGGAAGAAACAGCCCATATTTTGAGAATAACTGACATTTTTCCATCGGTAAAAACCAGAAAGCGTTCAAGAGGGACTGCTCGTCTCTGATGAATTAAATGTTTTCTTTAAACCAAGGCTAGGACAACTTTTCATGAACTTTCTTGTCAAAGCACACAAAATGGCTACTGTCCAAAACAATATCGGTGCTAAAAGATTTATGAAGAGGAAGTGACAGCTCACAAACATATAATACAATCCAATTTGTAAATCTGTTAGAGAAAGATCCAAAAGAAACAGAATAGTAAACATGAAATGCAAACAGCTACCATTAAAACTGCAGCGAGACCTCACTGGCTTTATTTAGGCTGGGGCTCAGTGGGCTTCTGTGAAATAACTGCCAACAGCTGGGTTTATTGGTACTTTCTCAGAACTGAAATTCACTCAAAACACACAATAAACACAGTAGAAGGACTCTCAAAAATCGTTGCCCAACCTTTTAATTTAAATGCATACCTTTGAACAAGGTACAAAAATCACTATTTCACAAAAGAGCACATTCAGACCACAGTTAGCAGCCCCTGGGCAGAGCAGCCGCGTTGCCAGCCATAAGCTGGCCAGCTTCCCCTGCATGGACAGTGATGCTCCCGTGAGCAACCACAGGATGCAAGTACAGAAAGCTGAATCAGCTTACAGCTCTCCAAAACAGGTTTCCCATGGGATATCTCTTGTGCAGGTTCACCACGCCAGAGCTCTCAGCCCAAAGCAGGGAGGGGACACAGCCAAGGAAGGGGACCCAGGGCCAGCTAGCTGTGTGTCTTGTCACACTCACCAGTGCCACCAGCAGTGCTGCTGAGGATCAAGGGAGATGGTAAAAATTCTCTAGAACAAAGCTCAGGCACAAAGCAGCCACCACCTACCTGAAAACATTGTATGCAGCTTTTCTAGTACTTCTGCTTGGTCCAGCCACACATCGGAAAGAAATACAAACATGGCATCCTCATTTTCATCCTCCAGCTGCTTCAGTTTTGCAGAAGCCTTTACTGAAGCTGAGGAAGGACCTCCAAAGAAGTTTATATTCCCATAGAAGGCTCTATATTATTAAAATATTCATGTTAACTCTGTTCTCTTCCCAAATAATTACTAGTTTTGATTATGACTCACCTGAGCCATTTTAATTATTATTATTAAGAAAGGTAACTCAAATCGTATCCTTTATCATTTAGTAGCTGATGGAGAAACCAAGGAAAAGAAATGGCAGTCACCCACATCTAAAGCATGGGCACTGCCCTGCCTTAATTTCACAGATTATCTCAGGGTAATGGGTACCCAGGGTTCCCTCCCTCATCCATTCCCTGAGCAATATGGAGTTCCTTATTCCTATCTAATAGTATTTAGTTTTGCAGTTCAGAAGGGCTTAGATCTCAGTGGTTATTAACATGCACAACATGCAAGTCTCAGAACTGCCTCCTTAAAACTGTATTTCACAGGATCCTAGAATGGCCTGGGTTGCAAAGGCCCACAATACTCATCCAGTTCCAACCCCCTGCTATGTGTATGGTCACCAACCACCAGCCCAGGCTGCCCAGAGCCACATCCAGCCTGGCCTTGAATGCCTGCAGGGATGGACGGGGCATCCACAGCCTCCTTGGGCAACCTGTTCCAGTGCGTCACCACCCTCTGGGTGAAAAACTTCTTCCTAAGATCCAACCTAAACCTGCCCTGTCTCAGTTTAAAACCATTCCCCCTTGTCCTATCACTGCCCACCCTCACAAACAGCCGTTCCCCCTCCTGTTTATACGCTCCCTTCAAGTACTGGAAGGTCACAGTGACGTCTCCCCACAGCCTTCTCTTCTCCAAGCTAAACAAGCCCAGTTCTCTCAACCTTTCCTCATAGGAGAAGAAAGTATTTATTTTGAAATATTTGGGGAGGGGAAATAATAGCATACTTCAATGTCATAAAAATTATAAAATGATAATGAGCTTACTTGGAAACCTACAACAAAATACAAAGTCAAAGCGAGGCTGCCAAAAGTCAGTTTTATACCTAGTGGTAGCAGACGGCTCAGTAGGCGGAAATCCAAAGGCATTCACATGAAAAACTTCATCTTCATACCAACCTAAGACATTTTTGAACAACAAAATAACCTTTAGTTTTTGTAACATCATCATACCCTAGACATTAGTCAGACAGTTGGCAGCTGTGCTGCTCAGTCCCAGCCTCCATCAATCCCTCTCTTGTGACAGCACCAGTCCCTGCACTGCTCAGCGGTGAACCGGAGCAGGGAACTATATGACTGCAAAACAGGCTGAGCAAGACACCGACTATTTTAGGCCTTGACCACTTCTTTGAATGGATTTGCTGCACAGCCACATCATCTTCTCAACCCAACTGAGTAAGAATGTAGGGAAACAGCAATCATTTTCGCTGGCTCTGCTCCTGAAGAGTCTGCATCAAACTGCACCCTTTCTTGAGAAGCGTCATTTCTTAAAAGCAGGAACTGAGTGGTATTCATTCCCACTTGTGCTTCTCTTCTACTTAGCGTATTTCTTACATGTTAAACATAAAACACATTAACAGAATGCACAGAGCAACATCCCACAAGCAGCAACGTCCATCACTGAACATCTAAGGCTCCAAAACTACAAACACACTGTCTTAATGAGAAGCCTCTGAAGGACCAAGGCTTTATCAACACAAAGCAGCATTTTCTTATTTTTTATTGACAGAGTCACAGAATCCTAGAATGGCCTGGGTTGAAAAGGACCACAATGATTATCTTGTTTCAACCCCCCTAGTCCACGTTCTTCTTCTGGTCGTATCTCCTCCAAGCATTCTGTAGACAGACTAACTAAGGCCAATTCCCAATGCTGTTAGGACTTCACTCATCCCACTGACATCACTGAAAAGCATAGAATGTCATGGAGCTCTGCCTCAAGAGCCTGAAATAACAGGAAAGGCTTAGGGCCGAAAATCTCAGTCACAAGCTCAGCTCATAGTCAAGCCTCACCAAGATGAGACTTCTGTTTTTAGCCACAACTGGCAAATGTCTGATTGCAGCAAGAGCCACCTGCAGAATAATTCATTCCAAGTTAAAAAAACAAAAAGTCTGCTTTACCTTCTGCCAAAACAAAGCACGATTCAGTATATAAACCACTGTGGAACTGGTGCAGAAAGGTTAAGAAACACATTTGTCTTAGAACAGGACTCCCACATTAATTCTGTAGCCAAAGGTTGCTTTTCAGCCAGCATAATACAAACAGCACACAAACAGGAGCATGCTCTACTTCCATGAGCAGGGATGCTATCCTTGTACTTCAAAAGGGCACTGAGCTCCAGCAACCATGAAACTTGTAAAAGAAAGAAAAAGATGGAGCTGCAACTTGCAACTCTCTATACGTCATTCTTAATGGTCAATATGGATTCGTTATTCAAATTGAGCATCTCCAGACCTATAGGACATTTATCCAACTCTTGGATCACATATAAAGGATATTGCTTGACTAAGGTCTAGCTGGACAACTCCTGTAGGGTCTTCTAGGAAATACTTCCCCTAAAAAAACGGGATTAATTAATGAAGTTAATTGTATAACAAATTGTATAACATAATTGTATAACAAAACATGTAAATGCTTTAATCACAAACATTTACCAGTCAGCATTTATGAACAGTTTAGTGAAGAGTCTAATATTATATACTTGGAGCATAGAGGTGGAACGGAAAGCAATGTAGTTTATGTTAGCACCTACCCTCAGACATTGCTGGTTTACCCCTCCCCTTAATCACAGGCCAGTGCAGTGCTAGTGCAACACAGTGATTGGAGGCCTCAGCATTTCAGTAAGGAGCACACCCAGAAAATGTGAACCTCTTTTTAAGGAAAGAGTCTTGCACCATGGACATTGGTGGCAATAAGTCACCAACTTATACAGGAGGGTAAGGCGCTGACTGAGCCTCCTCATTTTCTAATATATTCTAGTGCTGAATGAATGGTGATCTATACAATCCACAGTAAATAGCAACTTACCTCCTTAAGCTGAGTTATCATCCCAAGGACAATGACTTCCCCCACTTTCGTTGTATTGCCCAACAGAGTTTCTACCGTTTTAAGCTGGAACCAAAGGCAAAGAATCATGTCAGACTAACTCCAGGTCTCCAAAACAGCCTTTCTGAAGCAAGCAAAACAAAGTATCAGACAGCATATACACATATTCTTGCATAAATACACAAACAAGCTAGGACAGAATTCAGGTTCATTAGAAAATCAGGGACACATTTCTGAATGTCAAATGTAGCAGACTTAAGGGAAATATTTCCAATAATGGCTGCCAGCACAAAGAAGTGCTTAGCAAGTAAATATTTGTTGATGCTATTTTGCTGACAAAACCATTAAAACTGAAAAGAATACGTGGCAATTTCTGCTCTTGCATATGAATCTCAATGGTAGTAACTGGATCTTCAGCAGGATCCGATCTGAACCACAGGGCCAGCCTCCACCCAGGCAGTAACACAAATTATTTTTGCTGAGGAACCTTAGATGGATGACAGAGAATAGTCCTGAGTAACATCAGTGATACCGCACAACAGGCTGCCTGCGTTCTCTGGACAAACTCATTTTGGTCTGCCAAGCTGCAGTTAAGGGAGACAATCCTCCCAGAACACCGGCATAAACAATGGATGCTCTTGCCACTGCTGACAGGAGAATAGGAAGCTGTCAAGAGAGAAAGATGCCTACAAAGCCTGTGTGGAGATGCAAGCTCAACTCAGCTAAGGTCACCTGTTTTTTTTTCCTACAAGATGGCACGCTCTGAACAAGCAGAAACAGGCAAGGTGTTCAAAACAAAACCTGTTATTTGGTACCCACAGACACACGTATGCATATATTTTTTAAAATATGTAATAATTATGTAATATCAGGAGAGCATTTAATATGAGAAAACTGAGATGGAAACAGAACAGACTCAGATTGTGAACTTATTCAAGTGGAGGTTTGTGAACCTGGTGCTTATGAAGGTAAAGTAAAGGGAAAAGTAAAGGGAAAAAAAGTGTTAAGCTGAGCAGTTAATGTATTTCCACCTTGGGAAGCCACATTTCTCGTGCACTTTGTAGCTGTTTTTAAGCAGCTTGGTCATCATGCTGATGTAAGCCACATAACTGCCATTTTGACAGAGAAGCTAAAAATGATAGACAAAAACTCATTTTCATTGATCACCCAGATCAGATGGAAAAAATAACGTGTCACCGGAGAAGTGTTACTGCATTAAAGTGTAGCACCAAGAACAGTTCCCTTTGCAAGAAATAAATAAAGACTTTTTACCTGGAATTTGCTCCTACTGTCGTCAGGATGAACAACGACCGCTGCAGGTGTGAACAGCTCATGTCTGTGAGTCCTCTGCACAAACCAAAATTGAAGTAATATAGTTTAAAAAAACAGAGTGCTGTCAAAAAGCCAGTTCATTACAACCACCATACAAAATAGTTTATGAAGTTCTCTCACTCTATTTTATCCAGCAACATTTGACTTGTTTTTGCACAACCAGGTCTGTTGACAAGAATTTGCTTCTAAGAAACAGATTCACATTGGACTATAAAACTAAGCCGAAAAAATAACTGCATGCGTAATAGCTTTAGAAGCTCTTCCTGACTACCTGGAGGAAAGTGAGACAGCAAGGGGAGGTAAACTGTATGAAATACTGGCTATGTGGAAGAGAGCAGGTTCCCTCTTCAGGGCAGGGCCTACTAAAAGCAAGTACTTTTTTTTGTTGTTTTGTGTTTGAGGTCTTCGTTTACAAACAAGTGCAAACTACGCTACAACTAAAGTACAGAGCATGTAGAAAATGCACTGTAGAAATTTTCACTTCTTTCAGTGCTTTTCATGCAGTCTAAATACCTGTCCTTGGAACAAACCCATTGCTACCAGCCCATGTACCACAGAATCACAGAATGGTAGGGGTTGGAAGGGACCTCCAGAGATCATCGAGTCCAACCCCCCTGCCAAAGCAGGTTCCCTACAGCAGGTCACACAGGTAGGCGTCCAGGCAGGTCTTGAATATCTCCAGAGAAGGAGACTCCACAACCCCCCAGGGCAGCCTGTTCCAGTGAAACGCCACTTGCAGGAATAAATACTAGCAGACTTCACCCATTGTGATCTGAACGTTCACTTTTCTGGAGGTCACAAAGGAGTAAACTTAACATACTGTTTGTATGAAGTAAATCTTCAGCTAGTGGTTAACTGGCTTTTCAGGACAGAGGCTCCCAAACTGCAGTACACATACTCCCAGCAGCAGCGCTCTTTGGAAGATAGAGTTGCAGGTGCCCTGGGGTATGTAACCCCGGCCCAAAGGCCAAGCTAGTCACTGTGGGGTGGTGCAGCAAAAAGCTGGGCTCACTGCCTGCCTGCCTGCCTCCTGGTGGTTCACTGGGGTTGGGGCTGTGCTGAGGTAAACGGTTCTGCACAGAGCCTGCTAGCACATGGCACGATCTGTGCTGTGCATCTGTTAGAGCAGACACCTCATTAACAATTAACACGTAATCATGTCAGCCATTCACTCCCTGATCTCATACTGCTCATGCCAGACTGCAGGGCAAAGCACAGCAGGGTTACACTCCAATGCGTGGGGAGAGTGGATGGAAGGAAAGAACTGAGCTGAGGTCCTGCTCAGGGATGAGCCCTGTGGCTGACTCTGAGCTGAGTGCACAGACTGCGCAGGGCCACCACCTACAGATGCTGCCAATACCTGTGGCTACCACCTCCACGGCAGTGCAAAGCAGGTCGTGCTGGGGAGCTCTGCTCAGGAGCTGCTCACAGCAGGGGACAAGGCACAACTGCCACCACGAGATGACAAAGGGTGGCTGGCTCCTACTGAGCATTCTGAAAACTGGAAAATGAATAAGTGAAATAAGCCAGAAGCAAACATCAGTGCCTCAAGAAGAGGCTGAATGAGAGCTTCCCAGGGTTTCAGGTTTGTATTATCTCAACAAGCACTACGTACAACGACAGGATAGTCAAACACAGGAGAGACAGGAAGAAGACAGACGTAGAAATAGATAACCTGCTCTTATGACATGATGCTAAAATGCTCAAACACATGCATCCATCACACTGTATGGCATCAGTTGAGAAGACTATACCTGCATTTAACAGCAAAAAAGAAAATGCATTTTGTTTATGTATTTTGTTAAACAAAGCAAAACTGTTTCTGACCTGTTGTAAGATGGAGTAGCGTTCACGAAACAACTCTGCTTTATCTCTGGCAGTTCCAAATAAATTTGGTGCAGGAAAGTTGGTCATCGATAGACTGCAAGAAGTTCAACAAAATCAAGATTAAAAAAGGTACATTCCACATACAGAAATTACTTATTGATCTAAAAGGTGCCTGCAAAAGCTATAACACTACTGCATAATATATTTAGGCAATGAGTAAGATTTCTGCTAGGGCCACCGTGTTTCTCTTTTGAAGGCTACATCAATTTAATTTTCCTCTACATCACAGACCTGAAGACCTGTATTTCCACGTGAACAGGACTTTGAAGAAGTCCATTCTTTAAAAGCAGCTTTGCCTATTAAGTGACCATGAACAAGTACAGTTTCTTCCCTTTGATGAGCAGAATGTCTTCATGCAGTTCTCTGCTTCTCATAGCCTACAAAGCTAGAAAGTGGCACTGGAATCAACCTCCTCCTGCAAACACACAGAATGTTGTTGCTGACCGGCAGATTCATGAACCAAGTCTAGAAAATGACATTACATGAAGGTCATTGTAATGCTTCACAATGAACATCACTAACAGTTTCTCAGCTAACAACACCCGCAGCTTTGTAAAAGTACAGCCTCTATTGGGCTCAGCAGTCTGGGCTGCTTGCTGTTAATGTAAATTCTTCAGTACATGTAAATGTTCTAGCAGAACTTTTATAACCAATTCCTGCAACTACTTCTTTCTTTTTCCATCCTGGGGGATCACCGCTTGCTCCATTTTTTTCATTTTTAAACACACTGTAGCTCTCTCTTTAGAAATGCCCCAGAGCTTCAGGACGTTGCAAGCTACAGCCTAGAAAATAAATATAGACTACAGAGAGGCCAAATTTATTGGGAAAAAAATCCATCAGCCAAATACAGAAAGAAAAAAAGCAATCATTATGTTAGTGATGTAGCCTTCCTGTCTCTTGTATTCCTTAAGTGGCATGAACACGGTTGGCACATTGTGTGATGAACACTTCAGTTTCAGAGCTAGTCAGATCACAGGCAGCACAGAATACACTGCCACAGAAGACAGAGATGGCCGTTTCAGCTCTATCCTACCAAGTAGGGAGAAACCCAGTGGCACATTTATTAATGAGCCAGCATTTATCATAGCCTCTGTAGAGTTAGTCGGGCTTTGAGAAACAAAATTATCTTACTTTCTCACACGAGCTTGAGATTAGGGAACCCGAGAGGGAAAGAATAGAACAGAGACTTCTTAGACATACAGAAATATAGGCTTTCTCTTAAAACAAGAAGCAATTGAAGCTTAAAATATGCACGACTTACGGTACAAATCTCTTTCGGTCTGAATTATAAATGTAGCGTGGAATATCAAAGGCTCCAATAATGTTGAAAACATTTTCTCTGAAATGAGAATTTATTTACAGCGTTAACTGAGGTGGAACTAACAAACAATAAGGAGAGAAAATAACTAAACAAACATTTAGAAGTGTATTGGCTTTGTTCTCTATTACCCTGTGTTACCACCATATCTCCTGCTCCACTCTACCTACTGGCTACTGCAGCACCTTCTAATTAAAAAACAAAAGGAACTTTACCTAGAAATATCACAGAGATACATCTTTTTCCACTACTATCCTCTGGTACCTTTTTTGACAACAGAGCAGTCCTGGCATGCTTTATGTTAATAAGTTTAAACATACACAAATCTTCAAACCATTTACTGAGTTGATGGCTCCTATTACATGTGCTGGTACTGTTCTTCTCTTTGATACCTCCCATTACTCTCTTAGTCTAAGAGCATCAAATTGATCAGAATAGATAAAAACTTTTCCATGAACCCTCACTATGGTTTTCAAGCACAGGACAGCACTCTGCCTATCAGACAACGGTGCCTTGGACTTCAGATTGTATTTTGTACAAAACTTTATCCCCAAGCTTCCTGCACTGTAATTTCAAGTTTGAGAGGCACGAGTGACCTGTGAAGTATTCCCTTCAGGACTCCACACTGAGAACCTGTGCAGTCAGGAGCAAAAAATGCATTTAAGTATATGAAGTGACATAAGAAAAAGTCACATTGAAACCATCAGCATTATAAAGGTTCCAATGACTGGGAGAAAAGTCAAAAATAAATAAATTTGCTTCACACTGAGGAGCTGTGGGATCACAGCATCTGACATGCCTAACAAACCATTCATTTTCATGATTTGCATTACGATGTCAATACACAAGGCAAACACTGAAGAAAACACATTCATCACAATCACAAATAAAACTCTCAGAAGCTCAAGTAATTGTTCTCTGCTTTGTTATCAGAGAGTGAAAATCAATCATGGTTTTCCAAATAACAGCCCAGCCAGACAAAACAAAAAACACACAAAAAAAGCAGAAAGCAGCACCCTGGAGGAAAACTTTTCCAAGTGCTACCTTATGAAAGTCACAAAAACAACCTCATATAATTTTCATCTGGAGAAAAGGAAACAAAGAAATGAACAGAATTAACAAGTTCCCTCTAAATCCTAACCATTGGTTTATTTCATTGGTTAATATTCAATCTGTGTCACATGTAACACATAACCATCTGATTTTAATTCCAGAATGTCAGCATTATATTTAGAACCCCCCAGAGGACTACCCATGAGAACCAATTTTCTAAGAAGGAACCATTACCAACCTTCCAAGGCAGCATCAGGAAGACAAAGCACACAGCAATTACCGGCATGTGTAGCACTGCTGGAAACGCCTGGCATTTATTTCCCCATCAGAAATAAAGGAATGTGAACCAACTCCCATAAAGATCAAATAAAAAGAAATAATGTCACCGTACATTGTTTCATCTAACGCCTGGCTACATTCTTGGACAGCTGCTTCCACTGTGGACAGTTCAATCATATTAGTTGACACTGGAAGGAAAATTTCAAAGGATTAAAACAGCAGCAGATGGAGAGTGGTAAGGAAGCGGGGAGGTCTCAAATATTTTACAAGAAATGGTTGAGTCTTCTCTATTACACAAAGAAGCATATTTTCAGAAAGGTAACAACACACGGGACGGATCACTTAGTATTCTTACCAGTAGGATGCATCTCTAGCAAAAAATTAACCCACACACATATTGTGCCCACCATTAATTCACTAAACGTGGAGAGCAAGACAATTATAGCTCATGCGAAGCTGCCAAATATACTACAAATGTGTTAGATGAGAACTTTCACATTCTGGAGGTTAATTTTATTCCAGAACATTATCGCACAGATTGCTGTCGTAAATAAGTATTCAAACAGCTTAGCACAATCTTGGAGACAGGCACATTGTTGCCTTCATAGATGTTAAACTGATAATTGAAATTCAAAAACATTTCTAAACACTAATGTGTCGTTGAATTTGAGAGGGAGACCAAGGCATGGATTCACAAAAGGACTCGGTCGGTGCTGCCAAGCCTGACTGCCAGAGCTGCTGACTCAGGAAACAAAATCACAACTCCTGTAAGGCAGTGCTGAAGTGCAGAGCAGAAGGGGCACCAGGTGAGCCAGCAGGAATCACTGGGGATATCAGCACATCGGAGCTGTGGCCTCAAGCAACTCACAGTCATCAGCTGGACAACGCTGGCATTTATAGCACAAAATCCCACCTTGCACAAAGACCAGCATTAGCTAACACACCAACAGGTACTACATTGACACTGGAGTTTCTTGTACTGATTCAGAACTGTTGAAAAATGTGCACGTGTGAATTTGTACCAGCAGGCTTCATGCTAGGTGAGGACCAGCTCTTCAACTGCTTTAGATCTCCATCTGATCAACTGTGTGTTCCAATGGCCAATGTAAGAATACAAAGTTGTAACTTCTGTAGTTGCTACTCTATAGATAAAGCAAGCAAATTATTTAACCTACTTTAAGCAGGAGAGGCTGAAAATGTTTCCTGAACTCATATAAGGCCTAATATTTATTTCAGATCCCATTTATATGGGATTGAATCTCCTCAGCCAAAATACTGGCCTGGTTTCCTGGTTCTCATGAGCTCAGATCAGTAAACACAAGTGTGTGTTGGGCATCAGTGCCACCTCCCTCAGCCATGTTCCTTAAGTAAGGATGCGACAAGTCCTGTGTTTTGTGGCCCACAATTAGGGATGCTGTGCCTGAGGACACACTGTCCAGATTAAGCAGGAGGTGATACCCAAAGAAAAACCTCCTGCCAGGATGGCAGATTTTCAGGCATGGTCAGAATCACAGGAGTTGTGGGAACGCTACCAGCAACAGCTCAACTCATAGAGTGTCTCTTGCATAAACAGGGCTTTCCAGGAGTTTTCTGGATTCACTTTTGGACTCAGTCATTTATGGTATCTGATGCATTTTCATACATCAAGGATGTACAGCTCATCCATTGCTGTAGTGCCCCAGTTGTTGGCAGCACCTTCGGCCCAACATTACTGCAAGATCAGTCAGCGCAACAGAACGTCAGCACCTGCCTTGAGTGAACACAGAACATTCAGGCGCTGTTAAACTCCTTCCACAGTTGCTTTAAGCAAACATGCTGGATTATTACAGCACTCATACCTGCCACTCCACTTGCATGCAAGTGCAGTGACCTCTGATCAAAGGCAGGTAACTGTTCCCTTCTCACAGTTACAGTGAGGCTCTGAAACTTACAGCTGTCAACAACACTAATATTTCTCTGGACCTGGGCTACAGAATAACAAGTGAATTAACTTCTTGCTATTTCTTTGTTTATTTGAATATTTTAGATGACAGTTTCAGATGCAAAGATGCTCATGCAAACTCAGCTAGGAGCTCCTAGTAGCTGGCTTTGAAGAATTTCACTACTCCTGGAATCCAAAAGTCAGGAGCTACCAAGTTGCCAACTCTTCAAATAACAAAGTGACACTAACTTTTACAGAATCACAGAATGGCCACTGTTGGAAGGGACCTCGAGGATCATGAAGCTCCAACAACCCCACCCCCCCCACCACAGGCAGGGCCACCAACCTCCACATTTCATACCAACCCAGGCTGCCCAGGGCCCCATCCAACCTGGCCTTCAACACCTCCAGGGATGGACGGGGCATCCACAGCCTCTCTGGGCAGCTGTTCCAGCACCTCACCACTCTCACAGTAAAGAACTTCCCCTGACATCCAACCTAGATCTTCCCTCCCTCAACTTCAAACCATTTCCCCTTGTCTTGCTGTTACCTGCCCTTTCAAAGAGTTTCAAAGTAGCTTTTGCTGACATAACAAACTTCAGTATTTAACAAAACAAAACGTCAACAAATACATCTATCTTGATCAGCCTCCTAGACCAGAGTGACACTGTAGTGCATAAGTTGTCACTACATCTGTCTGAATAACACTGTAAGTGGAAGATAAACTTAGTAAGCTTAGGGAAAAAAAACAGTGATTACTTACAAGGCTGTTTTTCAACAGCATCGATGATTTTGTCAATTACATCTTCAAACTCTTCTTCACTGAGGGACTGAAGAGTTTCAGTGAGATATTTGACAGCTTCCCTAATGTCAACAAAGAAAGTTAGCTCAAAATGCAATTAATATTCAGTAAAGTTCATCTGAACTGTGTCAGTTCTGGCAGATGTGCATACAATCACTTAATGCCTTGTGATTAAAAAAGTAGAAACTATTAGTACTGATTTTTTTTTTTTAACTTGTGCCCACTGCCTCTTGTCCTGTCACAGTGTGTTGTTGAGAAGTTCCACCCCCTTCTCCCTAATTACCTTTAAACAAGACTGGGATTAGATTCCCCTGAGCCTTTCCTTCTTGAGGCTGAACAAACCCAAATCCTTTGCATATTTCCATGTGTCAAGGTCAGGCTGGACAGAGTTGAGCACTTGATGGAGCTGCTGGAGTCCCTATTCGCTGTAGGGTTATTGGATCAGATGACCTTTAAGGGCCCCTTCCAACTCAAACAATTCTATGACTCTAAGTTCTCCAACTCTGCAATCACCTTGGTGGTCCTCCACAGGGCTCTCTCCAACTTTTCCTTTTGAACCAAGGAGACTAAAACTAGACAACCACTCTTTCGTTTGCTGCTGCCTCTCACATCTTCTCTGTGCTGTTGCTCCTTCCCCCCATGTCCCTTTTGGGCAGCTGGATCACCTTCACCATCCTTCCCAAGGGCTGAACAGAGCTGGCTCACCCCTCAGGTACTGCAAGCCCATGCTAGCCCCAACTGCCCTCTGCAGGACTCACTCCGTTTTACCAGCAGCTCTGATATTGGAGTTATTGTAGAATCATAGAATCATTAATGTTGGAAAAGACCTCCCAGATCCCCAAGCCTATCTTCACCATGTCCATTAAGCCACGTCCCTCAGTGCCACACATTCTAAATAAAATGAGAATTACAAATCCACTTCTTCCCTCATCCTTAGACTACACACTTGCAGTTAAAGATAACGATTTTCTTATTAACATCATCTGCCAGACAATCAAACTGGCATCTCAGTTAACGGCCCGACCTTCACATTGCTGTTTAACACTGGGCTCGGGGCTTGGTCTCCTAATGAAACCGCCAGGACCTCGCCCAAAACAATCACACTCTATTCCCATCAGGTACAAAACAGAGCTAATATTATGCAGAATCTTCAAAGGAGAAATACGAGGATCGATCCAACAATGTGTCAGCTCATCGGGGAGGGGACGGAGGAGAGCTTTTAGGCAGCTTCTTGTGCTCCCTAGACCCGAGCCACAGGCGAAGGTGGATGGAAGAGGCCCACGGCAGGGCAGGAGGCGCTCAGGCAGCCCGAAGGAGCCTCCGAGCCGGGCCTAGGCCTGGAGCCGCCTCCGCGCCCGCCCTGCGCCGCCGGCCCCGCACCCCGCTACTCACGCCCGCAGCAGCAGCCCGCGCACCCGGAACGCGGAGCTCAGGCGGCGCCGCAGCCGGTCAGGCTCCATGGCTGCCGTTTGGCG
The DNA here is from genome assembly GCA_030625065.1 of Alectoris magna. NCBI lineage: Eukaryota > Metazoa > Chordata > Aves > Galliformes > Phasianidae > Alectoris > Alectoris magna. Next base: position 2,247,790 of record CM060565.1, on the reverse strand, counting down.
CCCAGCAGCGCCGCACCGCCCCGCCGCCCTGGCCCTGCCCCGGGGTGGGAGGAGGCCGCGGGCCGGCCTGGATGCCGCGTGCAACTGGAGCTCCGGCGCTCGAGCCCAGCCGACTTCGGCTCCGCCTGCCGTAAAACGGCCGTCCGCCAGGCCGCGAGTCATGGCTGGTTGCTCTTCCGTGGCTGAGCCTCGCTTTTCCCCGTTGATGCCGGTAGGCCGTCAGGTAGTGTGGGATGTTTTCCTCCCGTTCTTGATTTCTCCTCTCTCTTGGATCAGTAGGTCTAAGTTTCATCGGCCCCGGGTCGAAGCTGTTAGCAGTGTGCTGGAACTGGGCAGTCTGTTGCTCATCACCTTTAGTAACGTCTTTACCCACTGCTTTGTGAGTTCTGTAGCAGGAAGGGCACACTGTGATCCCGGTCTGATTTCTTATGCTCTGACATATTATCTGTCCCATCCAAACATGTTCACTGAGACAAATGTCAGTTGGCCCCAAATGTTGTATAAATTAAACTCACGGTTCTTCAGTTCATCGCCCCACAGCAGTGACTGTCAATGTTCCAGCATCATTAAAGATTAATCAAGTTGGATGAAAGGCTTCCTCTCCAAAAGAGCGGTGCTGCAGTGGCACAGGTGCCCAGCAGTAGTGGGCTCACCATCCCTGGAGGTGCTCCAGAGCCATGAGGATGTGGCACTGAGGGACGTGGGCAGTGGGCACAATGGGGTGGGCCAGGGATGGGGTCTTCTCCAGCCTGGGTGATGCTGTGATTCTACAGATGCCCCCACGACTGACTTTTCACACAGGCAGGGAATTACGCACATTTTTCCTTTGAACTTGAGCATCTGAAATCTATCACAGCATACAAAGTCCCTGTACAAAGTGCAATAAATGCGCTGCACCTCTTGCAGTTCCAGTCCTGTGGGGCAGCTGCCTTCTCTCCAGCCAAAAAATGACTGATACTTCATCAAAATACTCCCAGCCTCATCTGCTGAAGTACAGCTTTGTTTCACAGAAGGCTCAAAAAGCAACTCTGAAAGAAAGATCCTCAATCAAAACACTGCAGGGATATAAAGCCAGATTGAAAATGTCAGCTTATTTTCTGTAGTCCATTCTCAACTGGATCATTTATAATCAGTCCCCCTCATCTGGAGGAAGCACATGGGCAAAGCTGAATCCATCTACTCTCTTTAGACATAAAACTACCATCTGACAGGTCTCAGCTATTTTGGCAGGAAACACGATCCATTTTCCATCTCAGCTAGGTGTGAATTATGAACCCTTACATAAGTTCTTCTATTTGCTAGGATTACTGCCTTTTCTTCTAAATATATATATACATACATATATGTATATATATAATTTTGCCAATGTCTCACCCAGAGAAGGAAGGTAGCCCTCTTCTAACATAAGAAATGTTAATTTCTTTTAAAATACATGTCCAAACCAAGAACGCAGAGGAAATTCCTGCAGCACCCTGCAGTGCTTGGGGTTCTGTTAGGTTTCCTGGAGCCTCCCACCAGAGATATAAAAGTATTCCAGTGTGAGCTGCAGACTTCTGTTCCCTGAACCATCTGTCTTGTGCTCTGGAAGCCAGGCCCAGCTCTTCACCTCCCGTCTGCAGTGACTCTTGACATGAGTGCTATGGCATCAGCACACATGGCTTGAGAGGAGAGAGCTGACTGAGACAGCCTGATCGTTTGTGATCAGTTAAGCTCAAGGAGGGAAGGTTTAGGTTGGATGTCGGGGGAAGTTCTTTACTGTGAGAGCGGTGAGGTGCTGGAACAGCTGCCCAGAGAGGCTGTGGGTGCCCCGTCCATCCCTGGAGGTGTTCAAGGCCAGGTTGGATGGGACCCTGGGAGCGTGGTCTGGTATGAAATGTGGAGGTTGGTGGCCCTGCCTGTGGCGGGGGGTTGGAACTTACAGATCCTTGGGGTCCCTTCCAACCCAAGCCATTCTGTGATTCTGTGATCACACAGCACGTCTGCGTAGCACCAAAGGTGGATGGATGGAATTGTTCTGTTATACCTAGCATGGCAGATTATCTTGTTTGTGAGGTCTGCCAATACTCCACTGGCAAAAACCATGAGCTGCTTCACACTGCCCAAAGCTTCTACCTGAGAACACATCATAGCTCTACTTGACTTACAGATGTGTTTCTTATCAAATGTTATCTTCCTGTGTTTTAACCATCATCCCAGTGCATCACTGTTACTTTTATTCATTTTAATATTAACAATCATTGGCAGTTAATGTCCTCCCTTCTTGATGTGTGTCTCACTTTGTGTCCTTTTACAGATGTTCAAATACATGTTTCTCAGAAATTCTACACCGCTACTCATGAAGAGCTGTACCTGGTTTATTTTAAATTCCATTCATTGCAAATGGATCCACTCTTTCGCTGAAACTCACTGGGTTGTTGACTGAACAGTGCAGGAGCTGGAATGGGAATGAATGCATATCCCAGCTCGCTGCTCAAGGGCAAGCCAATGGGAAGGCCTGGGTGTGACCACCCAAACACACAACACATGCAGTTGGGGACATGATGGGAGATTACATGCTCAAGGTCACACTGGATGGGACTCTGAGCGCCTGATGGAGCTGTAGGTGTCCATGTTCATTACAGGGGAATTGGAGTAGATGGCCTTTAAAGGTCCCATCCAACTCATATGATTCCCTGATGAGCCCACAGTGAGCTTGCAGCAACCATCTCCATTTGGTTAGGTTCAGCAGTGGCCACAACACGCAGGTCATGCACAGCAGCCCTGGGATCCCCCTGCAGTGCTCCACCACCTGTGGTTGGAAGCTTCTCACTTCATCTGCTTTAGAGCTGAAGGTCAGATGGTAGCACTCACAGGATAGTTCTCTCTAAGATTAACAGTCTGAACTCCTACACAGTCCTTTTTCTGTCAGCTGTTTCACAGCTGCTGCTTCTGGCAGGAGCCAGATGAGCAAGTTTCACTGTGGTTGTCCTAGGCCACATCCCACGTTGAGCTCTGCCTCAACCCAAATCTCCCTTCCAACTCTTGCACTGGGTTTATGTTCAGGTATCCTACTCTCGGCACCTTCCCGTACTATTCGTGTTATTACCGTCAGGTTTCAGGCCTCAAATCCGTCTCACCAGACACATCGCAGCACGGCTGCACACCCTCCCTGACAGAACCTGTTCCGGGAGAGCCGCAAACTGACCCAGCTAAGCACAGCCCCGCCGCCAATCTGCCCCGCCTGCAGCGCCGGGGGCAGAGGGCAGAGGGCAGCCCGCCGCCGCCCCACCCTTTGGACCCTCCTCGCTTCCCGTCCGCCTGAGGGGAGCGAGCGGCGCCGAGCCGCAGCCTCTCCCGGAGGAGGCGTTGGCGGGGCGCGAGCACTAAGGCACGCGAGCTGCTTCCTCCTACTCCTCCTCCCTAAGATGGCGGCAGACTCCGCGGAGCAGTTCTGCGTGGCCGAGGAGCGGAGTGGTCACTGCGCCGTGGTGGACGGCAACTTTCTCTACGTGTGGGGGGGATACGTGGTAAGGCGGGAGGAGGCGGGTTGAGGGCGCCGAGGGCGAGCGGAGAAGGGGAGGGAGGAGAGAAAACGAGCGGGGGGACGCGTAGCCGCGCGGCGGGGGGGCGCGTCTCCTCACGGGGCCGAGGCGCCCCGGGGCGGGGGAGCGGCACCGAGCGGGGCTGAAGGGGACTGTCCCGCCACCCCGCGTCGCCCCCTCGGCCGGTGCAGCCCCTCGCGGGCCGGTGGCGCGGCGCTGTTTACCTCAGCGCGGGCGCTGATTGGCCCATAGAGGCAGCACGCGCCGTAGGGGCGGGAGGTTCAAACGGCGGCGGCGCGCGGGGCGGGCGTTTGGCGCGGCCGTAATGGCTGTTATGAGGGGAGAGCCCGCCGTGGTCCTTCCTGCCCTGCTGGGTTCTCACACAGAACGCCTGTTCAGGAAGGCTGCCTGAAGCCTATCTCTTCCTCAGCCTGTGATCGACTGATCGACCGCTCTGGGCTAAATGCCTTTCCTCCTTCCTTTTGGGTGTGTCAGGAATAATTTGCGGATGTTTTTTTTTTCTTTTTTTTTTTTACTCCATCGTGTAATTTGTGCTCTTGTTGTTGAGTCCCTGCGTTTTTTGCTCATTAGTAGTTAAGTACAGCGTGCTTTCTTCCTTAGAAAGCAGTTCCGTCAGTTCACAGCTAAGCTGGTATTAGGCTGAAAACACACCTGCTTTTTGCCTTCAAGGAGTCACTGTCAGTTCTGGTATAAGCAAATCTTTGTGGTTCTTCATTCTGAGTTAGTTTAACCTTAAAAATAAAATGAAAATACGGCATCGTATGCAGTTAGTACATTTTACCCATGGTACCTGCACCCACTGATCCTAAAACGTAGGAAAGTACTGTGCTCAGTACTGGTCTTCCGTCAGACTAAAACGTGCTTCTTTTCAGTATTATTTTTTTTCCCTCTGATTTTCTCAGGTGCAGGTAAGCTTTCAGATGAGCAAAACTGCCCTGTGTTCAAGCAGAGTTCTCCCTGGAAGTAAAATAGATCATACGTTGTGAGCAGGCAGTAGCACACTTCTGGGGCAATCAGGCCCCTCTGTCTTTGGTTTCTGGAAATCAGAATGTTCTCGTGTGAACTGAAGTGCTAGATTTGAGCAATGAGGTAGAGCTGAGCAGCTTGTGGAGTCTGAAGGATTTCTGTGCTCCTGTGCTTGATCGATTGACCTGCAAGGAGTTGTGCTGCCAGTGACTGCTGCAGCACAAGCAGAGAAACTGAAGGGCTGTCAGGAAGCTGTGGAGCGTCCTGTAAGCTGTTCCTGCAGGGTTCTTTCCTTTTAGGGTCTTCAGTAGGTGGTGTTTCTCATGACTGCAAGGCCTGTGAAGGTTTCATGGTTTAACTTTTGGGAAGTTAGTTGCCTCTCAGTTAGGAATACATCAGTAAATTTGAATGATCTGTCACGTACTGGAGGGTCTAATACACTTTTTTTGGCCTTAAATTCAGTCATACTCTATAGCTGTGCAGCACCTAACTCCCTGGAAATACTCAGCAGATCTCTGTGCCTTAGGCTTTAGAAATGCAGGTTAGATCGACCTGACTAGTGCAGCCCTTCACAAAAACAGATGACTTTGGTTTTACGTTTTACCTGCTGTTGGTGGCCTTCTGCCCAGTGACTTATTATTCAGAGCTGGTTCTCCAGCAAATGCTTGGCCTCTGTTGTACCTAGATTAAATATAGCAGACTTCTGCGCTTTTTTTAAAGCTGCAAGCTGTGTGCTATGGCAGAGAAAGGCACCTGGCAAGATAAACTGTACCAAAGGTAATGCTTGCTTGCCTACTTGACACCTCTCAAATTGAAGAGGTAATAATAAAGGCACGTAATCAATTAATAACTAAATTTCCATTTTGTATGAGTTCATTTACTCACATTCATTTCATTTATCTTTTTATTTCTTTGTGTACCACCTCTAGCTGCTTATTCCCTTAATTTCTTACTAAGTCTAAGGCAATAACAGCACAACAGTTACCCAGCTGGAGTTCTGTCGGTGCGTTCTTTCAGATCTCCTTTTCCTGGTCGTTGTCCTTCCTCATTAGTATTTCCCAAATTATTTTTCTTTCGTATATGGCTTCTGTTTCACAGAGCAGTCAGGTTTCTCCTTCGTGTTATGACATCCGTTATGCTGTGCTGTATTTGACAACTGGTTAAGCTCCTTCCTACAGCTGCTGTCCATACCTGCTCTTTATGTGCTTTTCAGTTCTGCTTTTCTCTATGTTTTCCTATGTTCTGCCTGGAATTGCCTCAGTGACTTGAGGAAAGAGTGCAAAAGGAAAAACATCTTTTGTGAACTTCTGGTATAAGATGTAAATGATTAGCATTATTGAGCTGCATGCTTAAAAAGGTAATGATCAGAGCAAAAAAGTATGACTATAGGTCATATCCTTAAGAGCATTCCATGTTGCTAAGTAACATGATTTGGTATTCATTTTAAAATGCATGGCGCATAATACGCAAGTGATTAAACATCTGTGGGGTTGGGTTTTTTTTTTCCCCATTTTAGTCGATTGAAGAAAATGAAGTGTATTTGCCTAACGATGAGCTGTGGATCTATGAAATGGATAGCGGGTTATGGTAAGTTGAATTATTTATATTTAATTAATATACTGCACTGATATTTGCATAGGTTCTAGTTAGCTGCCATGCAAAGACTTCCTTCAGTTATGTGAGTTATTGGTCTTGTTCTTGGAGTTCACATTGCAGGTGTGTAGTGTGAAGGCTGAAGAACATGTACGTACTTCCAAATTAGTCTAGGAAACACATTAATTGCTTAAGCATGATCGTGGAGTTTGTTCTGCTTTTTTTCTTGAAGGAACGTTTGAAATGGTCACTTAAATCTCTGTTGCTAGAATAGATGCATTTTGCTTGTGCCTTGTTCCCCATATATTAACCTTAATATTAAAGGCCATTTAAATATTTGGGTTGTTGATCTATTTACAATTACATATATTTATGCTATTATAACTGTTATGAGTGTGTTTGTAAAAGTAATCCTTAACTAACCAGTTCTTGCATGTCACTAGCAGTTTAGTCATTGCATTTTTTACTGACTGTGTTTATATATTGTACATAGGGAGAGATAATAATGCTTCTGTTTGAAGTTTTCCCATGAAATCTGTTGTAATTGTGTTCAGTCTGTCACGTAGCATTAATTTGGGCTCACATGTGTGTTCTGCCAGCTGCTTTTATAGCATCCCAACTGTTTATGTGTTTCTTGCACACCCATGTGAAAAGCATCAATTTGAAATTGAGGAAGAAGGGGATGAGGACTATCTCAGGGGAGTATCTTATAGGATGCATGAACTTCCACAGTTTGGTCAGATGGCTGACTTTGAAAGCAGCCTTCTGGCTGTTGTTAGCTGCACAGTTCTAGAAAACTTTATTAGCTGTTCTTTTTTTTTTTTCATATTGTATCCTCACTGAACCTGTGTTTTGATGTCTGTGCCTTTTGGTGAAAGGGTTGACTAAAGCAACCCCATACCCTCTCTTATTCCTGCCCTCCTCGTGTCGCTGTGTCACTTGTGTTGGCACGGCTGTTTGTATGGTCACACAGGCAACTGGATCAGGAAAGCGATCCGAGATATATTTAACTTTTATTTTTTTCAGAGTTATTTTTAAGATGGATCAGTTCTTGAGCTCATGCACTTACAGCACCAGCAGTTGTGTGCACACAGCTGAGTGCACAGCATGACACAGGAACAAGCAGGAATGAGAGCAAGAGCAGAGAAGGGGAAGGTGGCTTTGATGGCAGAGCAAAGATACTTGGGCACAGTGCTCCAAACTGCTGCTATCTAGCACAGTGTTCATTAAGGCTACACATGCATCATTCGCATCTGGTGATTAAGGACATGTAAAGCTTTTCCTTTTAAAGGAAACTGCTTTCAGTTCTTGTAGGCTGGGATAAGGTCAAACATCAGAACTCAAAGCTGCGTGAATCCTCTTCTTCTGTATGGCTACCAATGGTGGAATCTGAAGGCATCTGGTCTAAGTGCATATGTGTCAAAGATGGGAATGAATGGAATTGTCTGGTCAGTAGACCTAGCAGAGAGAAGAAATACTGGAACCAGATGGGAGACCATGCCTGAGGAGAGGCAGGCACATAATGGAAATTACTGGTTTGTAAGTGATACTGGCAAGGAGAAGGCTGGGGTCTGCTGGCCGTGGCAGAAGAGCAGAATGCTCATTGATGAAACTGACTCTCTTAAAGCTTTTGTGTTGTGCTAAATGCAGAGCAAAATGCAATTTGAAAAGTGACTTATTGAGATATGACCCAGTACCAAAATGAGTCAGAACTGCAGACCTTTATTTCTACTTCTGTCTTAAGTTTTCCACTTCTAATACAAACAACAATACCAAGTTCTAATTCCAGGAGTTTTTGGAGTTATCACTGATAGTATTTCCAATGTTTTAATAACTGGTTTTTTAGCCATAATAACAGCCTTTTAATTTGAGAAGCGTCATAAATGTATGCAGAATATTCACGTGAAAGCATTCATACCACCAGAGCCTGACTTCCTGTATCAGCTATAGTTTCTACTAGTTACAGCCAGCACATTGCAACTGTGTTTTTAGCTTTAAGTGCAAAAACCATTAATGCCTGTACTTTGAGTTTGTTCATTTTAGCATGTTTGGAAGCAGCATCGTAAGACTTAAAATAATACTTGCCAAATTGCAGGACAATGCACCTAATGGAAGGAGAGTTACCTACCTCCATGTCAGGAAGCTGTGGAGCAAGCATTAATGGGAAGCTGTACATTTTTGGTGGATTTGATGATAAAGGATACAGTAATCGGGTATTGTATTCTTTTCTTCATTATGTGTTATATTTGAACAGATAGGAATATTCACCTTACTGAAATAAGGAGAAATTTAAGGAAAAACTCTCGTTTTGTAGAAAAAGCGTACTTTTAAACTCACAAAAAACCCCTTTGTGTTTTAATGTTCAACTCCATGTATTTTTTCTTTGAATTTTTGTTGAATCATAGCTTCAGAACGAGACTCAGTCTGTGGAACATTTTACTTCTAAGAATTGCCAGGGCTTTCCTAAGGACTTTAGAAAAATATATAGTAGCAGTTGAAATTGATCTTCTATATCACTTTGGTGATTACCTTCCTCACAGAATCAAGCAGTAGATAAAATTAAAATACAACTACCGGTTTTCACAGTAACCAAAGAGTGAAGCAGCTTTGCTATCATTTAGTGTAGAGGCAGTCAGGGTTCAGTGCAGACTAGAAAATAACTGCTATGAAGCCTGCTATCACCTCTCAGTTTAGCAGTCCCTTCTCAAACATTGCTGATTTTGGTGTGGCTGTTCCATGTAGGTTATGTAGAAATACCCATGGTTATTAGAACTGAACAGAGGGCTGTTGCAGGTTGTTTACAAGGCTTCTGTTGGCTGGAAGGAGCAGGATATTGCCATACTGGTCTGACAGAGAGAAGGCAAGGAAACTGGCCACTCATGTTTTAACTGTTTTTGTGGTGAATGGGACCCTTGCCATGTGTTGCTATATGTTATAAAGTTCAGACCGTCGGTTTTGGGTTGTTTTTTTTCAGGAAGTAGCATATTCTGGGGGTAGGGACGTTGTTCTTTTTGTTGCTGCTTTGTGCCAGATTCTTCAACATCATTTATACTGAAAATGTTGTGATCTTGTTTTTCCTTTAAGCTGTATTATGTTAATTTGCGGACAAAAAATGGAACCTATAGGTGGAAGAAAATCACCAATTTTAAAGGTCAACCTCCTACACCACGTGACAAGCTTTCCTGCTGGGTGTACAAGGACAGGTAACACATTAACAATATTTATTATGTATTGACTGCAGAGAGGGAGTACTATAACATGAAGAGAACACAGGCTGGTGATGTGTGACACTCTAAATCTTAACTTGAGTTGCTGTGGGATTTTGTGTAACTCTCCAAACTTTATACCAGAGTTCTCTCACGTGCGAGCTGAATTAATGGTAAGTATAAACCTGCTTTAGGAGAGGGTTAGGAAGTTCAGTGAAAGTTTCTGGGTTGCTTTGAGGCTTTAGGTAAAAACTATTACACTTAATAGTTTTTACTATACACTTAATTCCAGAAGTTAAAAGGAATCAGTGTAGAAATGACACTGAATTTCTGTTGCGTTACATAACTGTTAATTTATTTCCTGCAATAGGGTATATTTAGTGTATTTTGAAGTATTTTTAGTAGCATACATGTACTAAGAGTCACAAGGACGTTTCAGTATCTTTGCATTGTAAGCTCCAAGTCAGCCTAGGTGTGTGTTGTATAATTACTGAGCATATTTAGGAAAAAAAATGCTTAGCTAAAATATATTTTACATGAAATTTTATAGTTATTATGGAAGGTTGCTGGGTATTGTGGCATCTCTAGTCACAACTAAGTGACCTGAGCTATTTGTTACAAAATTATTGTAAATGAGTAAGACTGTGGTATACACTGAACATTATAAAATGTAAATGATTTATCTGTTTCTGGATTCTACATCTGAAGAGGTTCAGAGTAAGCTGTATAATGTCTCTCAGTACTATATCTTGTGTTCGTAATTTTAGTTCAACTACAAGATAAACAGAATTGTATCATAGGATCACAGAATGGTTTGGGTTGGAAGGGGCCTTTAAGAGCATCCAGTTCCAACCCCCTGCTATAGGCAGGGACACCTCCCTCTAGAGCAGGATGCTCACGGCCCCATCCAGCCTGGCCTTGAGTGCTTCTAGGGAGGGGCATCCACAACCTCACTGGGCAACCTGTTCCAGTGTCTCCATGTGTTTGAAGAACTTTCATTAGCTATTAATGCAAGATCATTCAAAATTAAATGATACTGAGTAGATAACCTTAATCAGCATTCTGAGGTCACCTGTTTCAGGTGGCAGAGTGTAACCAGCATAACCTTCTTTAATAAGAGCATCTGGAGACAAGCCATGCACATTTGTGAAAATACACGGTAGAATTTCACAAGGTGTGAATTTGCAGGTTTTGGTGCACTGCACAGTGCTTTCACTAACTGTTTCTTTAGGAATGTCAGTCTGGAACAACTTCACCATGCCTTCATTTCCTAAACTGCCTTCTCCCAAGATACCAAATATCCTCAAAAGCTGAAGTTAAACAAAACTTTAGGAACCATTACCTATGGATGGCTCTTTCATGGGTGGAACATTAGGCTGGGAGGTGTATAACGACACTTGCGGAGCAGTATGTTTGGTAGCATTTAGTTGGAAGAATCTCTCTTAAGCTAGAGGAGGACTTTGTGAGCTGAATTTTGAGGACATTATTTGAAGAAAGGGGTATATGGAAGGCTAAAAAATATTGCAGAATCATGGGAATTTAAGTGGAAAAAGGATAAGAGTTCTGTCAAAAGCATGGAGATGTTCTGCCGTGTGTGTAACTTGTCATTTTGACTTGTATGTGAAAACGTGACTGTGATAAACTTGTGGTTGGAGTAATCCAGATTGGGGACTTGAATCTTCCTCCTTGTATAGGTGGATTTTTGTCAGTCTTAGAGCATCATAACAGTTCTGCCTTCATGCTGGAAAGGTTCTCTGTGTAATTAGGTGCCATGTGAAATATTTTAATTTGTATTATTTATGATACAGTAGGTGAAGCAGAACTTGAAACTGATCATTACAGCTTATACAGCTTATTCATTTGAATGCACTTCTAAATGCAGCTAACAACTTATTTTTTCTGTTGGTGTTTTAGGCTAATATATTTTGGGGGCTATGGCTGCAGGAAGCACAATGAGCTGAGTGATTGCTTTGATGTCCATGATGCATTTTGGGTAAGGGATTTCCTACGACTTAGAATGGTTTGTCAAAACATGACCTTTTATGCTGTGCTCACTAGGTGTGAAGGTCTGCTTGTCTTTTATATGTGGGAGTCAGCACAAATGTAAATCTGAGTCTTCTGTGGAGAATCTCAGTTGTTGCGTGTTGGAATGGGGTTGAGTGTTCTGTGTATTTGCAGTACCTCCTGCTAGGCTTTGAGTACAATGAAACAAAATGCTGTGGAAGTCAAAACAAATGTGTTTTAAATGTGGAGCTCCCAGAGCATGAAAGATTTTTTTCCTTGAAGTAATAGCAGGGAATATTACAGCCTCGCAGACCTAATGGACAAACACCGCTGGTTATTTTTCTTAATTTCTTTACAAAGTAAATGCCATATGCTTTAAGGTGACTATAATGAGCTCCTACAGATGGCAGAAGGAAGGAGTCTGGTGAAAGTGTTTATTCAAACGAATTGATAGATGTGTATTCAAAGGAGTCCAGACCCTTACTTCAAATGCTAAATGTTGACTTACAAGAAATGTATTATTTTGTGCAAGAAGATATATTGTAGGATTTGCCTACTACAGTGACTGATTTTGGAGCTCAAAGCTCATTTTCGAAACAGCCATCATCCCTAACACTCCTGAGTGCTACTGACCTTTAACTAGACCCGAGTTCCTCTATCACTTTAACATTCATTAACATTAGCCCGTGTTGGTTTTTTCAAATAAAATATTTTAATCGATTTCCTCTTTTGATCGATCACTTCTCGGTCTGTACCCTTTGATGAGCACAAAGATTTTAAGATGAAATAACATATTTATTTTTTTGACTTCTCTTCTAGGAAGGACAGATTTTCTGGGGATGGCATAATGATGTTCATGTTTTTGATACAAACACACAGACTTGGTCTCAACCTGCAATTAGAGTGAGTGTTTTTAAGTCTTGCTGTCTGAGATAATTGTGTTTTTCCTGCATTTTGAATAGTCGCTGAGCTCTAGAAATTGATGTCAGAACAAGTCATTTGAATATGCATAGTGTTGTACTGGTTTGTAACCCTGAACAGGAGGACACTCAACAGAACTGAAATGTGGAAAAATCGAGGTTTGACACCATGACTTTTTTTCCTACATGATTAGATGGGTGTTGGTTTTTTTTTCTATCATGTTGTGAGACTGAAAATATAGTAAGGTTCAGGGAGGTATTTGAAATACGTATAGATTAGATGCTACAGTATTTTATATCTAGAATGCAGAGCTTTGTATTCAGGCTTTAAAACAAATGTTGGGAATATGAAATTACTGCCAGCTCTCCGTTGCTGGAAGGATAAGGCACTGGAATGCTCCCAAAAACCATTTGTTATGTATAGCAGAGAGGTGCTGAGAATCAGTCAGAGCGCAGAGGCATTTCAGTGGCCCCTCACTCAGCACACGTGGGTCCTGCAGAATGCATCTGCTGGCCGTTGGGGTGTCTTGAAGTTCTTCCAGGGCTTCGGTTCTGGAAACATTCCTTAGCTGGAGCATGACCATTAACCTGTGCTGCATGTCACCTAGCAAAGGCCTTCTGGGACATAGCAAAGGTGTTTGGGCGCTGTGTGCTGTAAACGTATGAATGGTTTTAATGTTGCCAAGCTGGTGTGAATGAACACTGTTGATCTGTTTTGATAGGAAGCTGTTTCACTGATTGCAACCGTGTGTAATTAATCTGCAACGTGGATGAACTTTCACAGATAAGACCCTATGAGAATTTAAGGCCTGGGCTGGGGATTTCTTCCTCCCTTCCCCTCTCCTATTTCATAAAGCTGATGGATCAGTTAGTGTGAACGATGGCAACAGTGGTCTTGAAATTTAGGCTCTCTTGGTTCAGCATTCAACTCTCACAGACTGAAAAAGGCAAAAAGAGAGACAGAAGACCTTCCTGTGTTGTTAGATTAGGCCTTCAGTCTTTATTGTGAAGTAAAAATGTTGGTTAATATGAGGGGGCTATGTATGCATGATTTGAGTGCTGGGTATATGCAGTTGCTGTATTCTCTCAAGGGCTAATATTGGAAAATGTTTTAAACAAATACCCCGTCGTCATGCAATTGTGTTAGAATGAACAGACCAGACAGCCTCCAGCAAATACACTGTTTTAATAGTCCTCTTCCAAAGGAGTGGATATACTCAGTTTCCCAGTAAAATACTGATATTAAATATAATAGTATAGAGATTCACAAAATCCTGGTGAGTTTACAGAAGAACTCATTAGAGGTATATGGCAACAAGGGCTGAAACTGTTTTGTTTTATTTACGGGATGTTCTAAAATGCCTACAAAATTAAATGCAAAAAAAAAAAAAGAAAAAAAAGGAAATTACTGTTTAAAAATAAAAGCTATCTCTTTCCAGCTTACACAGGGAAGATTTTTTAGCGTGTGGCTGTTAGGTGTTACACAAACATTTAGAATCTGATCCCAGAGATCTCTGGTACCAGTGCCTGATAGTTTGCACCTGGGCAAAAGTAAAGCTTCACGGGATATATCAACTGTTACTGATGTGTTACCCTAATTTTATGCTTAGAAAGTAAAAATAGATTTGAATAGATTTGAATAGATTGATCGATTGACTTAGGAAGTAAAGATAATTGAATTTCACTTGAATAAATCATTGATAAATTAGACCAGGAGGGGATACATTAAACATTAGCAACTGAAGGAACTCATTGAAAGCTGCCCTTAGCAGCTGTGTGTATTTTGTAATGTCTGTGGAGTCTTGGACGTGCCTGTAAATTATTTAAAACTGGAGGTCTGTCAGCATATTGATGCCTATTGGCCTTATCTTTGCAACCTTTGTTACTGCCTTGCCATTAGTCCTTGGCTGACGCTTTGACAGTGTTCTGCAATAACATATATTGATCCTTTCAGGGTGGAGATCCACCTCAGCCTCGAGCAGCCCATACGTGTGCTGTACTGGGAAATAAAGGATACATCTTTGGAGGACGAGTGCTGGTTAGTGTATAATTAAAACATCTTATTGGTGGTAATGTTATTTTTTTTTTTGTAGAGTTTTTTGTTTGCTTGTTTTGAAGATTTGTTTTTTAAGCAAATTATTCGTGCAGTAGAAGCAAGTCCGAACTGTTACTGGTCTAACCAGTATGTTTATAAGTGGTGAACCCAGAATGCTTTCTTTCATCCCCCTGTACCTTAAAAAAAGAAGATTCTTTCTGTCTACAGTATTAATGCTAAAATATGAATGGTCCCAAAAAGGGAAAAACATATTGACTGTATGATAAATGTAAATGCTTATAAATCAACAGAAATGGCTGACCTGCATCTGTAGGAGATGCTTCTTTGGGACTAGAGAGAAAAGAAACCCGATAACAGATCAGATATTAATAAATGGAGGGATGCTAACATTCTGTGCTTATGTACAGTGATGTTTATACATCACTTAATGACAGCAAGTGGTGAATACAAGTAGGATTTTAGCTTGTGCTATTTTTCTTTCCTAAAGAAAGGGGAACTATGTAAGAACAGTCATTGCTTCCTCATTTTTACCCGCTGAGAAATTGAAGTTTATTATAGTGTGTTTGATGCAGTATTTTATATTTACAATTGCAATACGTGCTTCTGAAAGGTAGGAAATTCCAGATTTCAGCTGGCTTGATAATTTAAACTATTTTTTTGCATACAAGTGTCTGAAATATGGTCATCTAGAAAAGCAGGATGTGATTATAATGTCTGAACACAAAGCTAATGTTTCCATATGTTCAGGCTGGTCCAGGAAGCTGCAGCGTGTTATCTGATAGCACAGGCTGCTGCAGCCAGCAGTCATCTCAGTCCCATTAAGCCTCTCCTCTGCTCTCTGAACTCCAGTTTTGCAGTCTGTCTTTACCTTCAGCATGTTTTGTGTGCTTGATAACGAGTGTGTGAAGAGCATTGTAGAGATTGCTGTCGACAGCTCTTTCCTATGTATCCGGTAGAGGCTCTTGACCACAAGAGTAAGGTTTGTATGTGTTTCCTTGATAGCTGATCTAAGACGGTACCATTTAGAACACTGTCTTAAATCTACTGGCATGTAGGTAATCATCAAGGGCAGCGTAAGAGATGTAAATGATGTACTGTGCATATTTAAAGCAAGGCTAGGTTCTTGCTGTATTGTCTTCTAACTCTTAAATTCTTTACTTGCCTAGCTCTTTTTCACTTGAAAAAAAAAAAAGTCCCAGGTATAATCCCATGGTTGGTTATCTGTACCTAACAAACTTGAAGCCATCACTGGAAACTAGGGAGATACTAAAATCTCTCAACAAAACATTGAATTTTTCTAGCATTGGTTAGAGGAAATTTTCTCCTTACACTTCTTCTCTGTTGAAGCATTAAATAAATGTAAGTATTTAAGCCTGAGGCAGCAATCCAGTATAAAAAATATACACTTTTCTCATGTCTGAAAACAAAGATGGTAGTGGGTAGTCCTAACTAATGCAGGCTTCACCTAGCATCTGAAAACTTTTTTGCCAGATTAGTTTTGTTCTGGGTTGGAAAACGTGCCAACTCTTTAGAACTGTTGCAAAAGCATAGGTAAGATAACATTTTTATATGTCTCTGTATCAGCTGGCATTCATAGGAAATGTGAGAAACATTCTGTGAGGCAAGTAAAAAAACCTCTAATTTAAGTTACTGTGTGCTCAGTCTTCCATGTTTTTAAAAAATAGTTACAATTTTCTCCTTTTTTCTTTTTTTATCTGTTACTGATTCATAGCCTTTAATTGTATTCAGCTAGAAGATGAGACTTTATGCTTTCCACTTCTACTGCTATGAAAAGTAACAGCGAAGGAGCTTTTGAAAGCACTCTGTGTTCTGTTTCCATAGTTTTACTATATGAAATAAAAGGAGTTAAGTAACTGTTGGTTGGAAATATCCTGTAATGAACATACACCGGCTTCATCTTAGAAAGCTTTGATAACCTAAACCTTGCATTCTCGAGGTATTATACTTCTTTCCCTATTCAAGTTTACCTTGTTTTTCAAGCTATAAAAGTCGTGCTGTGATTTTTTTTGTTCTTGGGGAAAGCCTACAGTTCTGTTACGAAATGGCTTACTCCTGCTTGCTCAGATGGAAACCAGACACACAGATCAAGGCAGGTAGAAAGTGGCCACAAAAAACAAATATGCAGCCACCACTGAGGGAAAAGTTTTTACCTGAGTACATTTTCAGGGCAATCAGAGGAGAAAGTAACCAAGACTGATCATGTTGATTCTTACCAGTCTGCATTATGGTGCGTTTGATACAGGCTCAGATGTATAACAATACAGATTGTTGTTGTATAACAATACAGATTGTTGTTAAAGCCCCACCTCTGTCTGGCAGACCTGCAAACAGTAGCTTCCAGAGCTGTAGGTTTGGACAAACATGATTTACAAACATGTAAGGAAATAAATGAATAGTGAGAGAGACCAAAAAAGTATCTGGTCTTAATCAAATACTGCATGTCAGAGTTAGCTGTAGTAGGCTGGGAGCTCTGTAAATGAATCCTTGCTAACCACAGCTGAACTGAATCCTGCCTCTCACTTAGCAAGTCTGCAGATGTGAGAGGGAGAGAAACTAAATGTGGAGAACTAAACCTGCAGCTCCAGACCTTCTGGCCTACCATTCATTTCTGTATACTTCTGTGGCCTTCAAAGCTTTGCTCCCTCTGGCTTTCTCTCAATCTCTATGTAGTGCAGAGGTCTCCACACCAGAACAGGATAGCACTGCATGCTGTGTCCAAGCTAGCCAGGGTTGCTGCACTGTGCCCATTGCAATTGAACTGCTCTGTGACTCCAGCTAAGACTTCCACGCAGCCTCTGCTACCCACAAGTAAAGTTATTAGTAAACTGGGGCTCACCTGTGATTTCTCCACTGAGCTGTTGTGTAATTAGATATGCCCTAATAGGACATGCCCTCTGGCTTCTGTTTAATTCTGTCGGTTTGACTACAGGATTCAGAAATACTAGAAAAGCTCCAGTCTGAAAGGGTTTTTCTCTCCCTCAAGTAACATCTGCTTTCTTAATAACCACTTGCTAAATTTCACTGAAGCCGCTTGGGAAGGACATGAGAGCCGAGTGAAATTCTGGAAAGCTGTATTTAATTTTGTAGGAGAGCAGTAAGTGTAATTTCCACCTTAGCGATACCTTATTATCAGTTCACTTTCTATTCTAGAAATAAATGAAGGAAGCTTACGGAGTTTAGGAAACGTTCAGTGGGGCATGAGGAGTTAATGTAAGTCGTGAAGCAGGGAAGGAAAGCTAGAGACATCAGTAAAGAACTACATGTCCTGAGAAGAGTAACCCCTCCTCCCCCCCCGAGGATGAAGTCTTGCTTTTGTCCATAAATTAAGGAGCAAATACGGGGTTGCTCTGCTCCTCCTTCTCCTTCTAGTTCACCATAATACAAATCTTCCCAGGGAAAGGCTCTACAAGGAACCAGAAAGGGCCAGGAAGTGTCATGAGGCTTCTCCTATTCATCCTTCTGGGAGGAAAGGGCACCTTTTTCCAAAGTTGGAGCTAGAGCTGGTAAAAGAAGATGATGATCAAAATCAATTGTACCAGGAATCATTTGAAAACAGGCTCAGAAGTTTTATGTGGACTCTGTTCCTCCAGGTAAGACCCTGAAAATCAGAAATGGGAGAAAGTGGGAAGGAAGGAAAGTTAGTCCAAAAGATAGTGCAAGTCTCATGTTTAAGTGGAAAGTTTTCATGTAAAGATTGATGAAGTAGTAATACAGTCTTTTCAGCAGTTCTTCACACATCTGATGCCTTAATGTATGCATGCTTATATTTCTTTTTAACCTTCTTGTCACTGAAGATAAGAAGATACATTGAACTGCAGTCATTCTTTTACAAAGATTTGAGTTGTAATAGCTGTTTGATTGTAAATCTGAGTGAGACTGGAGAGCTATACTGAGTTCACTGTAACAGCAGTGATCGATAAATATGTCACCCTTAATGCCTTTCATCACACTAGGAAGCTAGTCCTGAGACAGTGCAGATCTTGGTTAATGTTTACTGGGCTGCGTATAGATGAATATGCCGTAGATGAGTAAGATGTCTGAGTCCTTGTGGCTCAAAGGGAGATGCAAACCCTCTTTCAGTGCTTAATGCTTTTGAGCCAGTTAAGAATCAATGTAGGATTATGAGCTAAGTGATTAAATATAGTAGCTAGCAGTTAGAAATACAGGAGAAACTGCAGGAGAACTTGGCATACTTGCCTGTATGATACCTGGCTGTGAGCTTTACAGTTTCCCTAATAAGGGTTGAGTAGAGGCAATTTATTAAAGCTATGTTGAAAGACTGAATCTCAGACAGAAATGTCCAACTGCTGCTGTGTTTTGAATTTAAAATGAAGTTGATGTAATTACTCATTTGTCAATCTGTTGAAACATTAGCATGTAAAGTTATTATACATTGATTTCCTAGGGACCGAGGAACTGAAAACTACTCCATCTTCTGCCTTTTTAAAGAGAGGAAAGTCAGCTAAGAGGTCTTGAACAGCATCTTCATGAAAGCTTAATTTGCAATATAACAGCACCTTTCTTTCTTCCCTTCCTTTAATCCGTGTCCTCTGTATTGAACTGTGTTATTCCAAGATGATTAAATATTTGCAATTCTGGAGGCCACAATGTTGTTTTTTTCCCACCCTATCCTCAAGTGTCTGTGTACAAGTACAGCAGAAGAATCTCAGTAATTGCATTTTGCTTTCTGCGTGTATGATGTGTTTCCTTCAGAGCCACCTGAAGGAGCAGGAAGCTGAATAGACTTGTCATGGAAGACAGACCATTCCACTAGCTGTTAGTTGGACCAGATTCCATTGTTATATTCACCTTCTTGTGGGGGTAAAGTTTCTCAGGCAACGCCCAAAAGCACTCGAATTCTGTTTTTCTTAAGCCTGTTGGCTTATCTGAAGACAAAACACTAGTTAACATCATCTTCCCCTGGACAGAAACAGGCTAGCACATAAGTGATCAGAGGAGGCCACAGCTATCTTGAAAATCTTGCTGTTCCCTGAAAAATGCTGAGAGACCTTCCATAGCTTTGATGGACTGCTTTGGAAGTCTCTCAAACTCACTAACTGGCTGAGTTCTCAGCGATAAAACTACTCCTATTCTGACTTAAATGACAAGTCTAGTTTCTGCCTCAAAGGATCTGCAAGCTGGAGAAAAGCTTATTCTAATAGATCTATGGACTGCCTTAGGAGAAAGAAATTGTAAGGTAAGGCAAGCTATATTTCCCTACTTCTCAGATACTGTTTAGTACTACCTAGGGGAATCACAAATGTCAGTTAGGTGTATTGCAAGGCACTGAAAATACTACTGCAATCTCAAGCAAAGAAATTTTCTTATGTTCTCTTCCCAGTTCCCCTCCTTTTATGTTTTCAAGGCAATTACTTCATTCTGAAACACAGGCATATATGCAAGCGCATTGATTTCCCATTCTTCTTACTGATGCATTTTATTATTTCCATGGCGAATGCTAAAGGATCATGGAACCTCATTGGTGACAGTAGTACCTTTGTGAAAGGGCTTGCCATCCAGAAAAGAAAAACAAACACGGATGTTTTTAACTTCCTGTGGGATGCCATGCACTGAGTACACTGCCTATGAGCACGTTACCAGAAATAAGCGAGCAGGCAGCCAGGAGGATGTATAGTTACAATCAGCATGCAAATCAATTGAGAAACTATGTGTAGAGTATTATACCTTCTGCAGTCGCCTACTGCAAGTTCTGTGGATAATTAAATATATTTCCAGGAATCGAGTATCACATAATTCTTCATTATTAAATTATTGTTTAAGAATAAAAGTGGCTCCATAGTGCCACTGCATGATGGCCGGGTGTATTCCTGACACTCGACTTTCAGACAGTTGCCTGATGGGTGGTTTTTTTTTTTGGTTGTTATTGTTTGCTTGTTTGTTTTTTAGAATAAATGCTTTTCATCTGCCTCACAGGGCAGAGTTGTCCTAAGGCACATGGGTGCAGGGTACTTGAAAATATCTTCTGTCCTAGGATGGTATCGCTGAAATACTTTGCTCATTGTTTACTTAATATTAACACAACTGGGATATTTTTTTCTTTCTTTTCTTTTTTTTTTAATTTTTTTTTAGCAAACGAGAATGAACGATTTGCACTGCCTGAATTTGGACACTTGGACCTGGTCTGGAAGGTAAGTTTTTCTCCCTAATGATTAAAGTTGAATGCAGCAAATTGAAACACGCAGTTAAACAGTTCCAGTGTTAATTTGGTAGTTTTTCCAAGAGCAGAATGGGAGTTTGGGGACAATTACAACAGCTGTTCCATTGTGATTTCAATTTAATTTAATTTGATAGGGGTTACTACACTTGTTCTGTTCTGCACCAAATCATTGTTAATGCTATTTCAGGCACAGCATGTAGTGATTTAACATCCTGATTTCCAAGAGGGATACATTTATCCATATGGAATTTTAGTTTTGATGTCTTTCTGAATACAGTTTTTTCCTGTGCCTGTATTTTGCTTTCTTCTGTCCAGACTGAGGAAAGGTGATATTTTTTTTTTCCCATTTCAAGCATCTAAAACTTTTTTTTTTAAATTAGGTAAAATAAATGACATCTATATTGCAGTTTTAAACTAAATGAGGTATCAGCGTGCATTTTTAAATGCTGTACTATTCTTTCCATACTACATGTATATAGTCAGTGGCTATATTGTTAGCTGATAGACAAACCAGGAGACCAGCAGGTGATAACCACTCTTCTGTTCCTACTTGCAAGGTAACCTAATGGTAATCCCAAAAAAAGACCATAAACTTCAGTTTTACAACTTTATGTTCCTACCGATGCTGCTCCAGAGCTTGATGTGCTTCATGCACTTATGATGGACATCTCTGTGACTTGTTTATCCAATCAAGCGTGTTCCTTTGCCCCCCGAAACAAGAGCTACACCAGGGTGTAGATGCAGTCCTCCATCCATTCCTTCTTACTGCTGGTAGACTGCAGGACAAGGAAGTCTCACAGTGACCTTTCAAAAATACACCTCTTTGGAGACTTCTTTAATCAGCACTTAAGATTAAGAAGGATTAATTGACCATCTTCTTTGTTGGTTGTTTTAAAACAAAGAATATTTTGCTTAGATGACACCATTATTGCTCTTAGAGTGTGAACTTTGCCTCCAGGTGGATTGATTATTCCAGTTATTGGATGTAATTGCTTACTTTTTTTCTTTACTGTTGCACAAGCAGTTGCTGTTTCCCTTTATCATCCCTTTAAAAAGGGAAAGCTGTGACATTTGAATGACAAGTCAGTAAGAGGAACATCAAGCCTTGAAGGAAGGGTGTCAGAGTTGTAGTTCTAAGTCCAAGTTGGGCATGTTGAAGTTCCTATCCATTTTATTGGCATGTGAGGCCCAGTTTCCAAGTTTAGAAGATTTTTCTGTTTTTGGCCTCAGTACAACAGGATGGTTTTAAATACAAGTACACACACGTATTCTCAGACTGAGGATGGTCATACTAAATGTAACCATTGCTTTAAACTTCAAGTTGTTCCAGTGCCCAATTATGTCTATATTGTGATCCAGAAGTAGCTCAGAGGGCTGACCTGTGATTTCATGTAGTCTCTGATGATTTTAAATTTAGGACACTGCTGCAGAGAGGCTTTTGTCTGCACCTTGCGTATTTATTCATACCTAGAAGGGTAGCTAATCAAAAGCTGTTCTTATAGGCAGCCTCTGCTCTTCCTTTGGTGTCCGATCTTACAGGAGCCTGAAGAATATCATTCAGACCATCACAGATGGAAGAATTCAGATTAGCCGCAATCATCTGCAAGTCAGAAAAAAAGGATGCTTGCCTAATGCAAGACATTGTTCTCTTCAAGTAATTATAGCTACAAATATCTTATCTATTGTGGTACGATCATCTCATATTACCAGTCTACCTGTCAGCGTGCACAATAGCTCTAAAATAGATTTAATCTCCTAATTATAAGAGGAGCAAAAATTCAGCATGTCTGTCAGGAACTGTCAAAATAGCATTCACGTTTTAACTCCATTCCACAGGCTGTCTTTGCTCAGATTACGTGGCAAATGATTTCTGGATAAATACATCCGTTCATAGAGCCACTGACGGTAGCTGTGTTAGAAATTGGACATTTGTAGGGAATGTCTTCAATCTAAAGAACGTGGTCCCTGAAGCTCCACCATTCTGCACAGTGTAGAATAAGACAGAGTGGATAAACAGGGTGGCATTTTTTTTTTCTCTTTTGTTTTTTAACCAGTGAAGTTACATATTAGGAGTGAGAAATAAACCAAATCACCCCATGTCATCCCAGCAGCAGCAGTTATGAATGGTTCTAATCAGGCAATCTGTTTCTAGCTAAAAACTCAAAAGCTCAGTGGGGAAATTGCTCAACAGTCAGCAGTAGTGAGATTCCTCTAACTGCAGATGCCTGCATTACTCACCCTAGGCTTCCTCTGTGCTCAGAGAAACAGGCGCTGCTTTGGCATGAGACAGCTGCTGCCAAGGTGACATCTGAAAAATGTCACAAATTGTGCTCTTCAAGAAACTGTTTCTCTTCATTGATTATAAAGGAAATACAGATTATTGTCTCTGTTTGCTGTACTCACGGTATAGATTGAGCCCACATCTGGGTAAAGTACATTAACCCCTCTTCAGCAAAGTAGGAAGAAGGAAAGGTGACCGGTTCTTGGAAATATAATCTGTGTGGGCTGTTGCAGAGTCCCCTGGACAGTCCAACAAGAGTCTGACCCTGCCACAGAGCTGACTGGTGTTTGTAGCCACTCTTTTCATTATCTTTCTGAAATCAGGACATAGGGAGTATGTGGTAGCCTAGATTGTGTGTCTGAGTTTAGGTACAGTTACAATAGAAGTTCCCTTTTGCGTAGAACAAGATATCAGGTGGTCTGATGCCCTCTGGAGGTCCGTATCTTTCTCTGCTGACTGTTGGAATCCACCTGAGGCAATTATACACCAAAGTGCCTGGTCGAAGATTATGTGAATTCAGGCCACCCACTGTAGGAAATCCTGAATGTTCAGCTTCTTTATCCAGATGCTCATCTCAAGCATATGCAACTGTGCAGCTGAAATGAAATACGTAGATAAAATCTGGAAGAATGTTATTTTTGTAATGTGACCAGAATTTTAGAATAACAAACCTACCTCGGTTTCATACTTAAACATTTTACTTTTTAGTCTTTTTTTTTTTTCCCCTCAAAGCTTGAGCGGCCCACCGTGATGTGAAAAGGCACAGTGGTGGGAGAGATACAGTACCCTTTGGATAGGACATAAAGCCACAATCCTTGCACCATTTAAAGTTATCTTATTAGGAACTGAAAGATGGTAATTCCTTAGGATCCAGTTTTAAATACGTTTGCTGTGCAGGTTATTTGAATATACTGTCCTTCCTTTGCTGTCCTGAGTGCTTTCAGTTGTTTGGTCATTAGTGGCTTCAGTGATGTTAAGAAAACAAACAAAGTGACAGTCTGCTTTTCTCCTCTCCTCTGACATTTATGTAACTGTTGAGAGGACAGTCGCCACAGGAAAGTACTTGCTTTAGATGTGAACGCTGCTCTTCTTGAGGGTAAACTCAGATGGCTGAATTGCAGCTCTTTCACTGGGAAAATATCCAAGCTTGTCCTAAGACAGCCTGAATTAACAATTAAATTTCCTGTCAGGTTCATGTCCAGCATTCTTTGAAAAATTGCTTTTTGTCTGTTTGTTTCATCAAGAATTTGTATCAGTGGAGAGAAACCAAAGGATCGATCATGGCACACCCTTACTCCGATAGGAGATGACAGACTCTTTCTTTTTGGTGGACTGAGTTCTGATAATGTTCCTTTAAGTAAGTAATTTAAAGATTATAGTTTGATTGTATACTTCAGCACTAACTGAATAGACTGTGATATTTGTTGTGTTTCTCAAACTAGAGTCTTTTCACAGAATTCTTATGACACTTGAGCATTTCTCTTGCCATCTTGCTTTTTAAAGACATGCGGGTGCATGTTGTGCAGTACAGTGATAACAAATGATAATAAATCTTTCACTGAACTGTCTTGTGATTTAAGAACCAAAACTTTCACACATTCAGGTATGAGAAGGGGGTGACTTTGGATCTGAACATGAATTGCAGTAAGAAGATGCATTACATCAATGTGTTATTTGTACGTTTTTGGATGAATCACGGCTACAAAGCATGAAATAGGAAGTGAAGTGGTCTCCATCTTCTGTGTTCCCTTTCTAGAAAGAGCAGCTTTTGTAGAGAAGGCAATCTTCTCATGGCAGAATATGAAAATAGCTTTGAGTGTCACAGATATATTCCATTGGGAGGGGATGCTTTCCAAAAGGATGTTGACCCGCTTTCATAGGAACATCAACCTGCTTTTACAGTATATCAAAAAGAAAAGAAAAAAACAGTCTATTTTAATTTCAGATTTCAGTGCAGCATGCTTTTGGTACGTGAGTGGTTAGGTTAAATTACTGAGATTGAAATGGTTGATGCAGTAATGATGTCTTTGTTATCTTAATGTACCGCCCTCCTGGAACACAGAGCTTTGTGTATAAATGAAAGGGAAGGTAATAAGCTACTAATATATGTTCTTACTTACAGGTGATGGCTGGATTCACAGCATTACAACAAATGGATGGAAACAGCTTACTCATCTGCCTAAGAGTAGGCCTAGGTACACAAAAATAAATAACATTTGCTGAAATGTAGGCATTTCAAATTAAGGAATACTGAATTACTGGACAGTGTTTTTAAACTACATCATATAAGAATATTTTACAAGTATTTTACAAAAATGAAAGCAGTGTGATTGAATAGCTTGCACTACTTCCTTACGCTCCTTCAACCAGATAAGGCATTACTTTGTGTTTGTTACAGCTGAATTATCCTTGTTTTCATTAAAATATTTTTAGGCAAATTAACCTTTTTATGCAAGAAAATGTATATTGTTTGAGGGATTTCATAACCGAGGGGAATTACACAAGCTAGTTAATGATGACACATTTTGAGAAACACGGGGAAGACAACAATTAAAATGCTGTCAGACCTTTTGGAATCCGAAACAATTCTAAATAGCTCGTGTTTTCTCTGAGCAGAAGCAACTAATTGTGATCACAGTTTTGCAAAGCTGACTTTAGTACTAAACAACAACACCTGGATCTAAGCAGCACAATCAAGGCCTGTAGAGTTGTTTTTCAGTTTAGAGAACTTAACTGACAATCAAAAAAAGCCTGCCTCTAGGATGTGTGTGGCTATAGTGTCTGTTCCAGACTCTGTTCCCCTTTCCTCTCAAGTTTGAGATTGCAGAAGAAGATCATTTCTGACTATTTTATCCTATTCTAGGTTGCTTTAAAATATAACACTGTTAGACCAAGTTTTCTGCTTTCTTGTATTTAAAACTATTTCAAGCCTAAATAAACTCATACCTTAGCTTCGTGGAATATTTTTCATCTTTTTACAGTCAGTGAACTGGTGTGTGGAAACTGATGACTGCCTTAAATAACTAAGCACATCGTTAGCTGTCGAGGCTAATTAGTCTTCCTGTTCAATTCTTTACACGGATGGGCTTCTAAAAGTTGACTGCTGAAGTGCACTGCCTCCCCTTGTGTAATTCAGTTTTAGTTTTTGGTGCATCATGGAAAGGGACTTGGAAGGAGCAGGATGTGCTCTTTCTACAAGCGGCAGGCTGGGGACCTGCAGCTCAGCCTTTACTCTACAGTTAAGCTGGAATGACGTTGGTGCCAAACATGGTGCTGGCACTTGACTCTTGAGCCCCAGAACTGCTACTGCTTGCTTTGCTGTGCATGCAGCCCTGACCCTGACAGAATGGAGCCAGGGGGTCCCATCTGATGACAGTCTGAGAGTTCCCTCCAGTTCAAATTTGTCTTGTTATTCTCTGCTGCCTTCAGATTTTGGTGTGCAGTTTGTTAGGCTGAGGACAGTTGCCCTTCATTGATCTGAATCTTCAATGAAGTAAATGACAGTCCACCACCACTTTTTTAAAGGAAGATATTTCAGTAACATTTGTCAAGAAGTCTTGGAAACAGATAAAAGAAGCCACACCAAAAACCTGTCTGTATATTGAATTAGTCTGAATGAGTTGCTCACATGCCTTTAACAGTAGGACTTAAAATGTTCTGGCGTTAATACTTAAGTATGTACTTAGGCGATATATTTCTCTCCTAGTACACTGTGTTTGTATATTTTCATGGTGCTTCTGCAAAATTGTTTCTCGTTAAATTCTTTGAAGAACAGTTCCCTCAACCTCCTTTTTCCAATGAATTGTCTCCTGATTCTGTATTGGTAGAAAAGTATATATTTTTTTCTGTCCATAAATTGTGCTTTAGGAAATGTTTTGCGTGCCAAGTTAATTAACAAATTGTATGTTTAATTTACAGATTCCTAGTGTTTGCATTACCATGTAATTCTGTTACTCTAGATAGAAGAGCTATGTAAAAGGTTTCACGTGTAATTTAAATAACGTGCTTTATTAGAATGTTTAGGTGCTAAGTTAGAGCAGCTGTGAGAGGACATAAACCCTGTCAGTCTGTAGAGAAATGCGTCAGGTTGCAAGATAGGATGGCAACAAGGTGAAGGCAGGAAAGGCTTCCCAGTGTTCTTCGGTGATGAAGTCCAGGCCAGAGTTTCCCTAAGGCAGATAAGGCAGAGACAGATCTATCCACAGGTATGAGGAAGAGAAAAGGTGGGACACAGTTTAGCCTGAGGAGAACGGTGAATAATTATTGAAATGAATGGAGTAAGAAAGTGCGAATGTTTACTTTTGCACAGAAGTTCTAGCTGTGTGTGTTATTTTGGTTAAGTAAACGTAAGGGGCCAGAGCTCTGTGGTGATAATCATCCCGAGACAGTTACTTCAGTGGTGACACACCAGGTGAAAAGTAATAGATTTTGATCTGCTAGCAATGAAAAGTAAATCTGGCAAGGTGTAGCTACTGAAGTAGCAGAATCGTCGTTATGGCAAGATTATATAACTCAACTTTTTTGTTTCGTTTTTGCTGTTATTTTTAATGCTATCTGCTTTTATATGTACAATACAAATTACTTGTGGACATGGTATAAGTAATCGATGCACAGAAAATGACCCCCATAAGATTTGGGGTAAGCATAAAAGTGATAGGAGATAATCTGTGCTGTGAAGCTCTCATCCTAGCGTTGAGGGATAAGAGTCAGTACTAAAAACCCCACGATTTCAAAACAAATACAATTATGGTCGTGGATAAAAGAAACATGATTAAGGCTGTTTTGGTAAAAGCTTGCTTTCTAAAATTCTTCCACTGCAGCTTTTTGCTGCACCGCTGATACATAAGACAAAGTATATGTAACTACGATACGGTTAAGTCAGGTAGTGACAAAAATGTATTGGTCTGTGTGAAATGTAATCGTTCACCAAAATTCTCATGAGGACAGTCACATTGCTCTCTCCTTTTATATTGTTAAGTAATTGAATAATAATGTAATATTCTAAGGGATGGGTTTCAAGATTTGGAAACCTTTTAATAATGTCTTTATCTTGGTTTTCTAAAAAGTGGGGGTTATGTTACAGTGCCCTGCATGTACGTCTGCCTCTCTTTCCCATATGTGTTCGGAATCAGTTGACCCATTTGAGTAATGTTTGACAAAGCAGAAAGCTCAGAGGTGCTTCCCAGAGTATTGCTCTGTGCAAATAAATGGTCAGACAGAACAGAATGACTCCTAATGGGCATCACTCCCGTGGGGCTGAGGGCTCACTAGCAAAGAAAGTCTTCCTTAAGACACAAATGACAAAGAACCGGCTTTATGGTTTCTCCAGCTCCCAGTGCAAGTTGTAAAATTAATTATATCAAATTGTGCAATTCTTCTTGGTAAGTGGTGTGAGAAGAATGAGACTTCAAGGTGCTCTGTGCACAAGTAGCTCAATCACATGACTGAGCAAAGGTGACCTTTCCATTTTAATTAAAGGGAAGATAGATCCTCCTAATGGAAGAGTTGTGAAAAGAAACTTGAATATGAGGAATGTAGGAAAGTACGTGAGGTAGTTAATATGCAGATGTATTGCGTAAAAATATTTAACTTTTAGAGTTGTTTTGCTGATAATGCACAGCTGCTTGTTGTTATTTGGTCACTAATCCTACTCACAATGTTATTTCTAGACTGTGGCACACAGCCTGCCTTGGAAAAGAAGGAGAGGTGATGGTGTTTGGTGGAAGCAAAGATGACTTGCACTTCATGGACACGGTCAGTAAACTGAATAACAAAAATCCCAGCACTATAATTAATATAATTGAAATAAAATGAAGTTAATGCACTTGCTGCTATACAATCATAGAACTGCTCAGGTTGGAAAAGATCATCGAGTCCAACCCCAACCCAACCATCCTACCCTAACTAACAGCCCTCTGCTCAATCACGGCCCTGAGAACCGCATCCAAACAGTTTTTAAGCACATCCAGGGGTGGCGACTCAACCACCTCCCTTCCAGTGCTTCACAACCCCTTCAGTAAAGAAGTTTTTCCTGATGTAAGGATATGAGTGGATGTGACTTCAGGTGTTCCTGGAAGGTAACATAGAAGGGTTTTTCTTGCCTTTATTAGGCTCATAAAAAAAGTGTACTATTCAGATTCTTTCTAAGTAATTATTTAAATATCTGCAATTTAAAACTTTGGATGTAGTAATAGGTGTTATGTTGATGTAGAAAATAGCAGTATTTCTGAGAAAAGCTGTTTGTCATTTACATGCTTGTTTTCTTTCTCTCCATCAGGGTCACTGCAGTGACTTGTTGATATTTCAGACACAACCTTACTCACTTCTCAGGTGAGCTGAGGCTGTGGGCACTGCACTGCTGCATCGCTCTGCTGCTGCTTTTACACAAAGGTTTTAATGTAATCCTGTGTAGCCAGGTCAACTATATATAAAATGACTCTCAGTAAACCTTTGAAACATACAGTGTATGATAATCCATAGCAGTTTAAACACCACTGGTGTCTCCTGCATGTGTGGGCACAACACGTGTACTGAACATTGCAAGGAGCTTTTACTCAACATCACTTTTTTGACTTTGGGTTATAGACAACTTAACCTAAATCCTGGAATCTTAGAATGCCTGGGTTGCAAAGGCCCACAGCGCTCATCCAGTCCCAACCCCCTGCTATGTGCAGGGTTGCCACCCAGCAGCCCAGGCTGCCCAGAGCCACATCCAGCCTGGCCTTGAATGCCTGCAGGGATGGGGCATCCACAGCCTCCTTGGGCAACCTGTTCCAGTGCGTCACCACCCTCTGGGTGAAAAACTTCCTCCTAAGATCCAACCTAAACCTGCCCTGTCTCAGTTTAAAGCCATTCCCCCTTGTCCTATCATTGCCCACCCTCACAAACAGCCGTTCCCCCTCCTGTTTATACGCTCCCTTCAAGTACTGGAAGGCCACACTGAGGTCTCCCCGCAGCCTTCTCTTCTCCAAGCTAAACAAGCCCAGTTCCCTCAACCCTTCCTCCCTGGGGAGCTCCTGCAGCCCTCTGACCATCTTGTAGCCCTTTTCTGGACTTGTTCCACACCTTTCTTGTACTGGGGACCCCAGGACTATTTCTTGTTTTTAAACCTCCATTTTTTTTTCCCCCTACCTCCTCTTCAGGTTGTGCCTTGACTGCATCGGTAAAAACGCAGCCCTACTGAACAATCAGATCCCTTGTTTGCCATCCAAACTTCTGCAGCAGGTGCTGAAGAAAATAACCTTCTGGGCTGCGGTGACCCACCGGCAAGAGAAGAAAGCAGAAACGGAGCGGCAGTGCCAGCTGAGCGCCACATGAGCGATGGCCGCGCGGCTGCTGAACACTTCGGTTTCTTCACAGCGTCCGGCAGAGCCTTTGTTTGTGAACTTTCCTAATGCTACAGAACAGCGGAATGTTCAGCTGAGTTTCTAAGTGAAGTTTGAGAACGAGGAAATCCTTTTCATGGAAAACGTTTTGTTTTCTGCACCATAGGAAGTGGAGAAAATTTAATTTGTATGTATTGTTAACTTCTACTGTTGTGGTCTTAATAAGACAGCCCGTACAACTTGTTCTTTTGGAAGGTGACGTGCCAGCAAATGTCTTTGGTTGACCAAAACGTGGTTTAAGTGCAAAACCTTACTGCAGCCTTACGGCACCAGCCTTCTGAAAAGCGAGTGGAGCGCTGCCCTTGGAGAGCCGCAGCTGGCGGAACCCCGCCGCGTGTCGCTGTTAGAGCCACCGCCTGGCTGGAGGGCAGAGCCCAGCGCCACACCCTGCGATGGAGCACGGCCTGAAGGGAACCGCAGCGAGGGAGGGAGCCTGTCAGCACCGAGTCCTTTGGGAAATAGGTTGTACGTTGTATTTGGAACGCATAACGTTTCTATTTAATTGTTGTTGAAAAAAACGTTTATTTATTGGTTAAAGAAGAGCGGATGTAGTACTCGCTATTTTTCTGTTTCAGATACCTAGTTAACAGGAGCGCAGTCATTAAAGTTTTATAGAGAGTTGACGAGCGACCCGTTTGCAGTGCTTTGTGCCGGTTTTACAACCCGAACCCTACAACCTTCCCCCAACACGCCCAACCTTTCCGCACGTGGCGGACCACCTGCCCGCCGCCCCCGCTGCGGCCCCTCCCCCATCGGGCGGAGCTGCGCCTGCGCGGTACGGCCGGAAGTGCGGCCCGGCGGTTGTTGGTGCTGCGCGGGGCCCGCGGAGGTGAGGCTGGGGGTGCGGCCGGGCCGGGGCTGTGAGGGCGGCGTACCTCAGCGCCGCGCTGCGGGGAGGCGGTGGGCCGCCCCGGAGACGAGGGCTGGTGTGCCGGTGTGCCGCTCGGGGCTCGGGAATCGCCTCGGAGCCGCTCGGTGCGGAGGGAGCGTGGCTGAAGGCCGCGGACGTTGTGTGGCGTGTGTTCTGTGGCGCACGAATAGTGCTGATGGTGGGGAGGAGCCGGTGCGGATCTGGTGGTCTTGAGGCAGAGGGCTGGGTGAGGATCTCTGAAGTGTAATTAACGCGCCAGAATTGCGTGCCGGGGGCGGTGCGGTGTCGTTCGCTGGGGCAGTTCGGGTTGAAGTCGCTGTCAACCCGCGCGGGGTGGCTGAGCGCGTTCCGTGGCCTCGTGAAAGGCCTTTCCCTGCCCGCCTGCACCGAGCCCTGCTGTTCCCCTGGCTGCCTCAGTCCGCCCGAAGGCTCCGGCGGGTGACTTGCCCGAGGCCCGGGGCTGGCACCTCCTAGCTGGTGCTGCCCCGGTTCTGTCCTGGGGTTCTTTCTGGGCCGTGTCGGTAGGTTTGGGCCTTCTGTCCACGGTGTGATGCAGAGAGGAGCTCCGATTTGTTCTGCGACGTAGGTGAGGTCCTGCACTGCGCAGCACGGATGGTTTGGCGGGGGGAGGCTTAGCTCTGGAGGCCCAAAACAGTGACTCCACCACCTCCCTGGGCAGCCTGTTCCAGCGCCTGACTGCTCTTTCTGAGAAATTTTTTTTTCCTAATAGCCACCCTGACCCTCCCTGACACAGCTTGAGGCCATCACCTCTTGTGCTGTCGCTGTTACCAGGGAGCAGAGGCCAACCACCACCTCACCAGCACCTCCTGTCAGGGAGCTGTCGAGAGCGATGAGGGCTCACCTGAGCTCCTCCAGACTCTGCATTCCCAGTTCTCTCAGCCCTGTAAGACATGTGCTCCAGACCCCTCACAGCTCTGTTGCCCTTCTGAAACTTTCCTGAGTGATGTGAAAGCTTCTTTCACTGAAATGTCATTCTGAAAGACAACAGCGTGTGGTTTATTGTCTTTTTTTTTTTTTTTTTGCTCTGGTTCTTTACCTTGATGCTTTTTGAAACTTACGTTGTTCTACATAGCAGCAGATCAAAATGGCTGACGATAATGAAGACCTGCAGGCAGATGAAGAGCTCCCGGCTCCAGCTGAGGACAGCTTTGAGCAGCTGGAGAATGACAGCCCTGCAGAGCGCAGCGGGCACGTGGCAGTCACTGATGGGCGCTGCATGTACGTCTGGGGAGGATACAAGGTACACTCTGCTCTGTGCTACCCTGCCTGTCACACACAGTGCTGGTAACTATGTACTTCTTGTTTGAATGTGGCTCTGGAGGCATTCAAGGCCAGGCTGGATGTGGCTCTGGGCAGCCTGGTCTGCTGGTTGGCCCACCCTGCACACAGCAGGGGGTTGAAACCAGGTGATCAATGTGGTCCTTTTCAACCCAGGCCATTCTAGGATTCTATGATCCCTCCTCTAAAAAACAAAAGCTCCAGTTATAAAAGTAGAACATACGGTCTGCTATGAAATGCACTCCCTGCAAAGTGGTGCTTTTTGTTACACCATTGTCAACACGACTGCATGTTGCATGTTACCAGTCACAAGTTGGTTATTTAACATGTTGATGTGCATGGCAGGTGCAACCAAACCATTTTACAGTTTCAGCAGGAATGATTATCAATCATTTTTCAATTGGCAGCAGATTCAGTGGGTGAAATGTAGCTCAAGACAAAGCTTTGTTGTATTGCCATCCCTGGAGGTGCCCAAGGCCATGGGTGGGCCCTGGGCAGCCTGAGCTGGGGGGACAGCCAGCCCACTGCAAGGGTGGGGTTGGGGGCTGCGCGGTCCCTTCCAACCCAACCGTGCTGTGGTTCGATGATTATTCTGTTGGTGTCACGGGAATGGGAATTACAAGGAATGCTTTGGCTCCTTTGTGCACCCTAGCTACCATGCCTGGTATATGAACACAAGGTTTAGCTTCTGTGTATCCCAGCCTGTGGCCCTGCGGGGAGTTTGGTCCCCAGCTGAAACAGGTATAAGGTCCAAGCTGCTGTGTGCAGGCAGGAGGTACAGGAGTGAGTGCAGCAGGCACTGCTCCTGTTGTTTTTGCAGGGTGGGTCTCTGAGGGGTTGTAAATGTTCAGAGCAGCCTGTAATTCAAGCATCCTTTTTCTTTTCTGATGTGTTCTGCAGAATGCCCAAGTTAGGGGATTTTATGACTTCTATCTGCCTAGAGATGAAATATGGATCTACAACATGGAAACTGGAAGATGGTACAGTAAATAATTAATATTTTTTGCTTTATGGAAGAAAAAAAAAGCCTTAAATTGGTACAGTGACCGCTCTGAGGGTCTGTGGACAGAAGAGGAACTCCCTGACTTTTTAATTCCCTCCTATTTTACTGTTGCTTACGCATGTACAGTACTTCCAAAGTTGTTATTTTGTGTTTTTTTCCATGTGATAAACAAATTTTCACAGGAGTGAGTGAGGTGAAGTGGGAGAGAGAGCTCAGGGAGTCAGTGCAGGCAAATGTCAGCATCGGCATGAGGCGTTCTGGGATGTGTGGTGTAGGATGCAACACCTCAGCACCGAATTTGTACCATGTGCTGGTGAAGGAAGCATTGTGGGTACCTTCCGTGTTTTATTTCTTGTCCTTTTTGTTTAGTATTTATGCTGCTAAAGGAACTGCTGTGTCTGCTCAGACCAGTAGGGGCCATGAAGTTGTGTGGAGCTGCATGCCTGAAAGCACAGGAGGAGACGGGAACACGGTGCTCCGATGCTGTAGCTGGCTGGGGCCACGTGCTGCGAAGCCCAGTCTCCTCGGTGCTTAGCAGAAAATGCAACTTCAGCACTTCTTGCAGCTGTCAGAGTGGTTTGGGACAGCCTTAAGCGTGGAACGGAAGCTTATCTTTGTGTTTGTGGTGTTTACAAGCATTAAAGAAAAACAGTAGCAAAATAAAACCGGCAGTTTAGACAGGTGCAGCCTTTTTGCCTGGGAATCTTCTGGGGTATGGAATGGGAAAAGCACCCTGAACTCCTGCACTGGGCAGACAGGATTCCTCCCCCAGAGACCATGTGATAATTAAGCTGTCTTTTCCCCACCCTGCCTCCCTATAGTGCCTGCCCAGTGTTGTAAACTGTTCAGCCTGTGTGGATCTGAAAAACTCAGAGCGATCTGTCAGAGTTAAAGACGTAATGGTGGTGGTCCAGATTTCCACCCCAGACAAAATCATTACTGTTTGTTTTGGTCAAATGCAATGTTTTAATCTGTGCTTGTAGGAAGAAGAGTAAAACAGAGGGAGATGTTCCACCCTCCATGTCTGGAAGTTGTGCTGTGTGTGTAGACAGGGTGGTGTACCTGTTTGGAGGACACCATGCACGTGGCAACACAAACAAGGTCAGTAATTTAGTAAACCCTTGCTCACACATAAGTTCCTCATTGTTGGTGTTTGGTCCCATTCTGTACAAAGGTGGACTTTTCAGTTAATTAAAATGGATCCTTAGCAGGAAATGTGTCACCTTAGCAAATCACAGAAGCATTTTCTTCTGAATTGCTGGACAGGTTGGAAATGGTTTCAGAGCTTGAATGTTAATAATGGGATACTGAGCGTGGATCCAGGCACTCTGTGCTCCGTGGCTTCACCTGCTGGCAAGCAGATAGCAGCCGTTGTGCCCTGTCAGCAGCTTCCTCAGGTGCAAACTGATTGAAGCCACGTTTTCGTGCTCGCCTGAGAGATTTTGACTAACAAAATATGATGCTTACCACATGAATTTCTTTATTCTCCATTCGGGTGATGAGCTGGCACGCTTTTATCCAATCAGTGTCTTAGTTCTCTGCAGCAGGGTCAGGTAATCTGTTTTCCAGACTTGAGGTTGTCCTCCAGCTCTGCACCATTTGCTCTCTGGCAGCTTTCCAGCACAAAGAAGCACCGTGACCTGTTACTTGTCTGGGTGGCACTTGCTCTGGAGCAGCTCACCCTGTAAGGGTGAGCTTCCGATTTTGTTTGCTTCTTTGAAAGATGGAAATTTCCAGAGGTCACAGAATTCGTATCAGGAGGTGTTGTGCAAACTCTTTAAAAACACTTGTAGGAATTATTCCTTTAAGTTACAGACAGTTGGGACGTTGTGCACACCTTCATTTGGTTCCGTTGTGGCTTCTGGATGGTCCCACTCCGTGTGCACGGTCCTGTTCCTTTTGTAAAAGGGTGTTTGGGGCCTGGGTCTGCAAAAAGATCTTTGGATCCACAGTTCATTCCAAATGTTGTCAGTGCTGTGTGCAGCGAGGCAGAGAACTCAGGTAGTGCTTCTGTACCAATGCATGCTAATTACAGGTTGTTATTGTAACATCAGTCAGATGAAAGCCTTAAGCTACCTGTTTGGGTAAAAGAAATCTTTTTATTTTCTACAGTTCTACATGTTAAATTCCAGATCCACGGACAAAGTGCTGCAGTGGGTCAGAGTGGAGTGTCAGGGGGTCCCCCCTTCATCAAAGGACAAACTCGGCGTGTGGGTTTACAAAAACAAGTAAGGCTCCAGCAGCAAAGCGCAGCAATCCTTGTGTGTGTCTGTGTGTGTGTCTGTGTGTGTCTGTGTCTGTGTGTGCATGCTTTCCATCACTCCCAGCCTTGTTGTGTCTTTTCGTTTGAACGAGAGCTGCAGCAGGACTCCTTGCCTGCAGCACAGACATGCTTTGGGAAGATGCCGGATTTGTTCCCCAGCCTTTTAAATCTGCTCCTTCTTTAGCTGTTGCTAAATGAAAAACCCGGCTCCCGGTCTGGGTATGTGTAAGACACAAAGCATCCATGCGAGTCACCATGCAAAAACTGGGCTCCTTACAGGCACACCTTCCACAGCATCTTCTTGGTCTGTTCTAAAGGAGGGTTGCTTGTATCGGTGTCCTTCTTGGCAAGGACAGAGAAGCCTGTTCTGGGATTCTCATTAAACACAAAATGCAATCTGTTGGTCCTGTCTTGGGGAACAGCTTGTGTGTCTTTGATGGTTGGAGAGCAGGGTGCCATTTTAATAGAAAGAACTTATATTGCTTTTTCAGCAATGCATAGTCTTAATGCTGCCTGTTTTGTGCTGGTTGCATTTGCTGTGGGATTCGCTGCAGAGAAAGAAGAGCTTGCAGAGTGCCCGTGGTGTTACTTTCCAGATTCCAGGCATGGAGAGAGAGAGTTCGCTGGTAGCTTTGCAGGACTCGAGCTGTGGCAGTTTTGTTGGCTGTATAGGTTGTTTTCTGTTTCTTCATTAAGACCTTCTGGCAAAAGCACAGGCCCCTATGCAGAACAGGCACTTGAGCTCTCCCTTTCAGCCCTCTCCTCTCTGGTGGCTCCTCTCTTTTCACCCACACGCTGTGTACTTTCCATGGCTTCTCGCAGGACCGTCTTGTGAATCTTTGGGGATTGGGGAATTTGGGCTGCACCCTTGGAAAGGGCAGAGGCAGGAAGCTTTGGGTGTGGGCACCCATAATTCTGTGTGAGAGCCCTGATAGGGAAGGCTGGAGCAGGGGGACCAGGCAGCAGGCCTGGCAGCTTTGTTTTTGGAACAGCTGCAAAGCTCAGCAGTCTGGGGCCTGGGAAACACCTACAGAGGGATTTTGTGTGGGTGGTGGGGTTGGTTGGGCAAGAAACAGGGCCCCACACCTGGAGAACTTGCACTGTTGATGTATTGGAAATAATGAAATCAAAGGTGCTTCCCTGACTTCAGTCTGAGCCCAACCTTCACAGAGCTTTAATCTGTAGTGAGAAATGTGATAACATTTCTAACACTTCTTGTTGCATGGTTCGTTTCAGGCTCATCTTTTTTGGAGGCTATGGTTATTTTCCTGAAGGGAAACAACGAGGAACTTTCGAATTCGATGAGACCTCTTTTTGGGTAAGCAAACCTTTCTCACATTGAAGTTATTTCCATTGACATCTAATATTTCATTAGTGTTTACTGAAACTTCCTTCTCTGTAAATATTTTTAAAGAACTCAGGTCTTCCTAGAGGGTGGAATGACCACGTGCATGTTCTGGACACTGAAACATTTACTTGGAGCCAGCCTATAACTACGGTAATTACTGCTCTTACATCAGTTAAAGTTACAGCTCTGCAGAAATTCGTGCCGTATCTCTTCTAGCAGCCTGTGAAATCAAACACGACTCTGCCAGGCCTGGCTTCACTGCTTAAATTTAAGTGAGAGCAGGTTGCTGATGAAAGAAGTTCTTCCTAACCTCTGTGCCTCCACCTGGTGCAACTTGAGGCTGATAACAGACACTGCTGTACATTGTTTACGTGGCTTCTCCCTCCTCCCCAAAAGCAAGAGGCTTGCCTGTTCTTTGTTCTCTCTCTTGTTATCATTTTTCTCACTGAGTTGCTTTCTTTCATGCTTCAGTGGCCTTGTTCTTAAGGGGAGCTGAGGGAAACAAAGTTCATGGTTTCCTGTCACCCTCACTGCAGCGTGGCAGCTCATTGTGTGTCACTTGGCTGCTGGATCCTTGTCAAAACAAAAAGCTCTGCAGTTGCAAATAGGCCCCATTTAAAGTGTCCCGGCAGTATTCAGGAGTGTGTGTGGAGTGGAGTGAGGCTGGCACAGGACCAGAAGAAATTAACTGTGAGACAAGTAGCTCCTTGCTCAAATTGCTGAGGATTTGCTTTGTCTTAATACCTCTGGATCTCAGATAATTCAAGAAAAATCCTGTCTGACATTCGTTATATCATTACCTTGTTTACAGTCCGAGGCCTTCTGCCTCACACTTTTCTGCCCACAGAACGACTTTTCACTCCCTGCTCCTTGGTGACCTTAAGTCTGACCGTAGCTCAGCCCCTGGTCTCCTCGGCTGGCTGCTCTGTGGAGCTGGGATGCCTTGCTGACCGCTGGGGGTTTCTGTTGGAATGGGGTTTCCTTTTGTTAACGTATCTGATCAACTTCCCTTCTTATTTCAAGTTTTCTTTTCCCAGGGTAAAACTCCGTCACCACGAGCAGCTCACGCGTGTGCTACGGTGGGGAACAGAGGCTTTGTGTTTGGGGGCAGATACAGAGTAAGTCACAGCCCTACTGAGCGCTGTGCTACCAAAACCCAGATGGAGTGCTTCAACCTCGCTCTGCTTTTTGTAGGAGTCCCGAATGAACGACCTTTACTATCTGAATTTGGATACGTGGGAGTGGAATGAAATGTAGGTACTAAAAGTCCAGTTCTTTAGTGTGGGAAGCAGTATAAAGGTGTCATCTTTATTCACGTCTAATCAATCCAGTGAAGCTTAGTAAACTGCAGTAGGTGAGCAGACACACGTAGGATTTGTCTCCCTGGTTTTTGCCAGCAGGGTTTTTCAAGTCCTCATAGGACTTTTCACTTTAGACAGCGAAAACTTGCTGTTGGGTCGTGACTATGAAGTCACGTGGTTCAGAGACCTGAAAAATAAGGAGCAGAAAAGAGCAGTGCTGTTCTGCTGTTGCACATCAGTGATTAATGGTGATTTTATTCAAACACAGACTGGCACAAGGCGTCTGCCCCGTGGGCCGCTCCTGGCATTCTCTAACACCTATTTCCTCAGATCATCTCTTTCTCTTCGGAGGATTCACCACTGACAAGCAGCCATTGAGTAAGTCATTCCAAAAGGATTTTGTCTTTGTGTTCTTAAATAGGAGCCTGAGCTACTGCCTAGTCACCATAAAGTCTTTGTACATTCCTTCCACATCCTGCGATCCAAGTCCTTGTGGCCAACAGCTGAGCTGACAGTAGGAGTCACCAAGTGTGTGCAGACAGTGCTAGTTAGAGCTCTGGCTGCTCTAAAAACAGCACATGCAAATTGCAGTTAGTAAGAGCTTTGCAATTCTCCATCTTTCCTCCTATTGAAGTGCTGTGTTCAGACAGGCAGCCCAAAGCTTCATAGAATCCTAGAATGGCCTGGGTTGCAAAGGCCCACGGTGCTCATCCAGTCCCAACCCCCTGCTATGTGCAGGGTCGCCAACCAGCAGCCCAGGCTGCCCAGAGCCACATCCAGCCTGGCCTTGAATGCCTGCAGGGATGGGGCATCCACAGCCTCCTTGGGCAACCTGTTCCAGTGCGTCACCACCCTCTGGGTGAGAAACTTCCTCCTGAGATCCAACCTAAACCTGCCCTGTCTCACTTTAAAACCATTCCCCCTTGTCCTATCACTGCCCACCCTCACAAACAGCCACTTCCCTAAGCTTCACAGGGTTTGTCCTGAAAAACTTGATTTATTTATGAACAAAGATGCGCTGTGTTATAGCGGAGTACACACTTGCTGCAGCAAACATGACAGAACTAAAAGAATCCTGTTTGTATTTGAGGTTTTGCTTGTTTTCAGGTGATGCTTGGATTTATTGTATCAGCAAGAATGAGTGGGTGCAGTTTGAGCATAACTACTCTGAAAAACCCAGGTATGGTGTACATTTTCTTGGAAACTTTGCAAAGAAAAAAGAGTGAGGGGGCTCTTCGTGATGGCAGTGAGGGAGGATGAACTTCCCTCCTCACACTGCTTGTCTTTCCTAACAGCACCATACCCTGGGTTAGCAGTTCCTACCCCACAAACACCGATGTGCAGCATCCGCACACAACAGTGCTGTGCCCGGGCAGGCAGGCAGCGTGCAGCTCAGTGCTTTCTTTGTGAGGTAGCAGGAGTCAGGGATTTGGGGCTGGATGTTCAGGCCGAAGGGGCCCTGAGCTGTGTGTGCCAGCACGGGAGCTGGCTGGAGCCCATGTGTCCCTCTGTGCCACAAACACACACTTGTCAGCGTCCTTGCTCAGGGCTGGCCCTGTGCTCGGGGTGTTTTTGTGTTCCGTAAAGACCTACTGAGTCGATTAGAGGTGATGAGCAGCAATTTAAAAAGCGTTAAAGCAGTCATGATGCACGCATGCGGCATCGTGAACAGCCGTGTCACGTGAGCTGTGACCCGTCGTGTCTGGGGAAGAGGTTTGGGTTGGGGTTCGGTGAGTTACAGCAGCGGTGGTTCCCAGTCTGTGCCCTTGGGCCTTGCTGCTGGCAGGGGTGAGGAGGGGGCTGTTTTTGAAAGCTGAGCTGCTACACCACAGGGCTTCCAGAGGTACAGGTTGTGTTCCTTCGGCCTTTTGACTCGAGGGGGACACAGTCTGCTCTCACAGGCTGTATTTTCATTGCAGCCATCCTCCAGGTGTGCGTGTTTGATGTGTGCCTGTACCCGCAGGCAGGTGAGCCCTGCAGCCCTGCTCTAACCAGAGCGGCCTGCACAGCTCATCATTTACTGGCCAGGAGTTCTCTTCCTCCGACCACAAACTCCCACTGCATTGGTCAGCACTGCAGGATGGTGTTGGGAAGGCAGACCTGCGTGTGTTAGCTTGAAATACAAACCCCAAACGTGGCTTTTTGGGTGGAGTGTTGTTGAATGCTGCCTTTTGTTTGCAGGCTGTGGCACACTGCTTGTGCAAGTGAAGAGGGAGAGGTGATCGTCTTTGGGGGCTGTGCCAACAACTTGCTCGCCCATTCGAAAGCTGTAAGTTTATGCCAAGCTTTGCTTTCCTTCTTGCACAGCCCTGCCCTGCCCTGCCCGCAGGGGCTGCAGTTCTGGCAGACACATAAACAGAGCTCTAAGGGGAGATGTGCTGCTTTTCTAGAAGAGGTCACTATTCACTGTTTAAACAAACGTGGCTTGTTTCCCTCGTGGCGGTGTTTCACTGGGAGCTCTCATCTCCTGGCTCCTGCTTTAGCTTTGCCTGGTGCTTCTCACCAGGTGAGCTCAGTGGGCCCCTCCCAAAGCAGTTTCTTCACTGTGGTCCCCTGCTGAGGGCACGTAGCATGGAGAGGGTTTCTTTAGCCAGGACAAGGGAGTATTATGGTAATTTCCCCACGTGGCTGGAAAGAGACTGGGAGCAGGCATAGCTTTGCATTTTAATATAAGAACCAGTGGGTGTCAGGTGGAACCAGCAAGTGGCAAACAAGAGTGGTGCAACACAGTCACGTCATCCTTAAAAACAACAATAAAAAGCAGTGACTGCTGAGCCTGATGCAGTCCCTGAGCCCAGAGGATCTCACGTGCAGATCCGTGGAGACCTGGAAGCTCCAGCAGCACCCACAGGGGTTGGGTTGCTGCTGTTCCCTTTGCTGAGCTGGGTGCTGGTCAGGCAGAGCAGGACACGGGGCGCTGATCCACCTGTGGTTCCCTTAGTGCTGACTGCAGGCACCACAGGGTTTGGTGGGCAGTTCTGAGTCCAGCTTACGTGCTGCCTTTGTGGCTTTGTGACCCGTGTTGTGTCTGCCTTCCTCACCGGGGTCCCTCTGAGCCTTGCCTGGTTTGGTTCTGCTGTCAGATGGGATCCACACAAACTGATTCTCTCTCTCTCTCTCTCCCCCTCCCACGTGCAGGCTCACAGTAATGAAATACTTGTGTTTTCTCTACAACCACGATCTCTTGTAAGGTAAGAAAGCAAGACTTCAACATTAAGCTGTGGTG
This sequence comes from Alectoris magna, assembly GCA_030625065.1. Taxonomy (NCBI): domain Eukaryota; kingdom Metazoa; phylum Chordata; class Aves; order Galliformes; family Phasianidae; genus Alectoris; species Alectoris magna. Next base: position 2,206,327 of record CM060565.1, on the reverse strand, counting down.
TCCCCTTCTAAAGTAACTGGTGCAGGCTTAGTGCCAATCCAAAATGCTCAGAAGCATTTCTTCCTCTAAAAGAGAGCTGAAACAACAGCAGCTGAGTTAGGGGGACAGAGTGAGATTCCATTCAGGAGTAGGCACGTGGCAGCGAGTGATAATTAGCTCACCTTGCAGGACTCGTTTATGCTAACAGCAGCTGTGTGTTCCCTCTCCCCCAGGCTGTGCCTCGAAGCAGTCATTTGCTTTAAGGAGATGTTGGCCAGCTCCTGGAATTGCCTCCCCAAGCACTTGCTGCACAGCGTCAATCAGCGCTTTGGAAGCAACAACACCTCGGGCTCCTGAGCCCTCTGTGCTGCCAGCTCTGAGCGGTGCATGGATGATCAATTCTAAGATGTAATAATTAATTGTACCACGTGTGGCAGACGTGAAACCTGTATAGATGAAGTAGCTGTACTGTAGGTAGTTGCTTCCCGCCTTGAAGTTGCATGTGAATGGCCTAGAGAAAACCTATTTTTGTGTAAAGATGTTTGCAATAAATGTATTTAATGCAAGCAGAGGTGGATGCTGTGCTTCAGCCAAACCCAGCTGTGGGTTTGTGCACCGTGAAGCACCTGTGAGGGCCGACCCTGAGCAGAACGAGGTGTGCGTACGTGGAAATAACGCTGCCTGGAGTCCCGCTTGGTGCTGCGGACGTCAGCGGCTGTGCGGGAGATACTGCAGACACGGGAAGGAGCAGCACTGCTTTATGTGGGCTGAAGAGTGCTGTGATGGGTGAGTCCTGGTTTAGTCTGCGCTGTTCGGGAGCTGCTTAACGCGCTTTGCCACAAAGGTCAGAGAAACGGGATTTGAAAATCGTTACGTGACCCGAACTGCTAAACTTGTAAACCTTCAGCTGTGAAAGCACCACGACTCTGCTCGGTTCTAGTTTGGTTTATGAAACTCTTTTATGTTGTGGAACTGCAATTGTGAACCTTAGGTGGCAGATATTCTGCCCTGAGCGGTGTAACAGCGAGCCTGAGCCCGCTGTCAGGAACCGCAGAGCTCACCTGCAGCAGAACAGCCACAGAGCTCGGCCCGGTGGCACAGAGCAGGCCGTGCTGCTGTTGGGAACGGCTTACATCTTGTTTAGTGACAAAAGTCAATAAACAGCTGACTTGTAGGACGTGACAAACCCTGCGCTGCAATGTGTGCGCTCATTTCTTTTCCGAGCTTCAGCCGGGGCTTCTGTGAGTGCTCGTGGTGTGGGGTGGGGAGAGTTTGGGAGCTCCAGGCTGTGCTGATGAGCAGCTGCACGTGGACTCATCGTCCCGTTCTTGTGTGCGCTGCTCCTCTGCGCGGTGGTGAGTTACACAGCAGGGTTGTGCTGCTGGGAGAGCCAGCTCTGCTAGGAGCTCTGGTCCCCTGCAGGGGAATCGGGCAGGTTAGGTGGAAACAGAACATCTCAGGTTGTGCTGCAGGAAATCAGGGCCCACCTTAGCCCAGAGAAGTATGGGGAAAGCATTAGAGAGCACACAGCTTGACAGCACGTCACTGACCAGAGGCCAGCGGTTTACTCCCATGTTTTGATGCTGTTTGTAGCAATGGAGTTGTCAGAGTCCATCTAAACCGTGATGGAGGAGCTGGTCCACGGCTGCTTGCTACCGGGGAAGCTGAATGCAGCCGAATGGCAGCAGTGGGGGCAGGGCTGCCTGCCCCACCAACAGGCGCCCATCTCCGCCGCACGGCTGCAGTTCGGTGGTGAAACTCAAACACCCCTTCACTTCTTCTTCCTGTTCAGCAGATTCGGTGCAGACACTTTCACTTTGCCAGGAATATTTCTCGATAAGTCGGTATCCTGCACAACATCACAGATGATAAGCTGAGCGTACAGAAATGCCTTTACAAGCACCTTCCTCTCAGACGGTGTTTCTGAGTCAGCCGGCATGAGCCAATGTGCCTGGTGCTGCTCGCCCTCCCCACAGAGAATCCGGGGCTGACGTCGGGCTGCTGCTCTCTCACAGCTGCTCATTCATGTAGAAGCCCTGGATGGTTTGCTGTGCAGTTTCTGCCCCCCGTTCCCCTGCGTGGGGTCACCGCACCAATGGTTTCCCCACACCACGGCCAGTGGGAGCGGAAATGGCCTCCCAAAACCAGAGGGTTTATGCAGGTGATGCTTTTGTCAGATATTATTCTGATCAACAAGAGACACAAACCAGAAACCTATGGCCCAGTGATGCCAGTGAGGCTCACGTTCTATGAACTCCTCCCACCCTAAGTAGTAAATCTCCCCCAACAGTACTGAGGAGCACGGCCAACCTTTCCAAGAAGGCCAATGGCATCCTGGCTTGTATCAGGAATGGGGTGGTGAGCGGGACTAGGGAAGTCATCCTGCCCCTGTACTCGGCATTGGTGAGGCCTCACCTCGAGTGCTGCGTTCAGTTTGGGGCACCTCAGTACAGAAAGGACATGGAGGTGCTGGAGCAGGTCCAGAGAAGGGCAACGAGGCTTGTGAAGGGCTTGGAGAATATGGCCTATGAGGAGAGGCTGAGGGAACTGGGGCTGTTTAGGCTGGGGAAGAGGCTGAGGGGAGACCTTATTGCTCTTTTCCAATACCTGAAAGGTGATTGCAGCAGAGCAGGGCTGGTCTCTTCTCACTAGTGACAGGACAAGGGGAAATGGCCTCAAGTTGCACCAGGGGAGGTTTAGGTTGGGTATCAGGAGAAACTTTACAGAAAGGGTTGTTAAGCACTGGAATGGGCTGCCCAGGGAGGTGGTTGAGTCCCCATCCCTGGATGTGCTTAAAATCCATTTGGATGCAGTGCTCAGGGCCGTGATTGAGCAGAGGGTTCTTAGTTAGGGTAGGATGGTTGGGTTGGACTCGACGATCTTTAAGGCCTTTTCCAACCTGAGCAATTCTGTGATTCTATGATTCTCACACGCTTGTTCTGTGAAGTATTTACCCTCCCTGGCACCAGTGGACCATTTTTCTGCTGCTCCTACACTTGTGCGACAGAAACTCTGTAGAGAGCCCACTCACCTTAACGCTGCGGAACAGGTCTTTTTCTCTTGCAGTAGCTTCTTTGGATTGCATGAAGTTATGCAAGGCAATCTTTGCAGCTGTAAAAACACGGGTAAGATTTGAAGATCGAAACGTGCGCTGGCTTCCAGTGCTGAGGATTCAGCCGCTTTAATACAGTACCTTTTCCTTTCTTTTGTGTGCCTGGCGTGAGCTTGACTTTGTACCTTTCAGAAGGAAAAGTTTCCGTCAGTCCAGGGCCGGCTGCCCCCAAACCTCCCCTACAGCAAAGGCTGCAACTCACTTGTAGTTCGTCATGGCCGTGTAGGGAGCGCAGATGGGCACAGCAAAGAGCAGGATGTCCTCAGCGTGCGGCTGGCCTGTCAGTGAGTCCAGCAGGGCTGTGCCATCCTGAAGGGGAAGGAGGCACACTGTGACAGCAGGAGCAGCACCCAGCCCAAAACAACTGCCCCGTGTCACGGGGAAGCTGCATGGTGTTCCCACCACCCGCAGGTGCCATGTGTCCAACCTCCCGCTGGGGGTACCGAGGTGTGATAAATTTAGGCTCATCACTCTCCTCACTGGTATTTAATTCCCAGGGCATCACTCATGACAGACCAGCCTGGAGGAGAGAAGGCTGTGGGGTGACCTCATTGCAGCCTTTCAGTACTTAAATGGAGTCCATAAACAGGATGGGAGTCAACTATCTGAAAGGGCAGATAACAGCAGGACAAGGGGAAATGGTTTGAAGTTGAGGGAAGGCAGATTTAGGTTGGATGTCAGGGGAAGTTCTTTACTGTGAGAGTGGTGAGGTGCTGGAACAGCTGCCCAGAGAGGCTGTGGATGCCCCGTCCATCCCTGAAGGTGTTCAAGGCCAGGTTGGATGGGGCCCTGGGCAGCCTGGGCTGGTATGAAATGTGGAGGTTGGAGGCCCTGCTGTGGCAGGGGGTTGGAGCTTCGTGATCCTTGGGGTCCCTTCCAACCTGGGCCATTCTGTGATTACTGAAGTCACACCACTCAAAGCAGGATGGACTTCAGTTTTCAGTGACCCAAATGAGACTCCCAAATGCAGTCAGATCTTCATAGGGTCACCAAAAGCTCCCTCCTACCGTTATCCTTTAAATCCTTTAATTAAAGAACCCAGCTAATGACCGGCCTTGGGCAACACCCACAGCCTGTAATTATACAACACTTTGAAGCTTTTTTTTTTAATGTAAATAAACTTCTGAATCAAACTGCACTGCATCAGCCCAGAGCCACCTACTGCTGAGCACTGCAAAGCCCTCCAAAGACGGGCCAACCTTCAATTCAGAGAGTTTCTGTAAGGGAATGTGGTATGTGATAAGCAGGGTAAGAAGAAAGCTGGGTTCAAACAGCCTCAAGCACGGAGGGGGCCCTAAGAGCACAACCAAACCCTTCTGGAGGGCTCAGCAAATGAACCTCCGTGCCAGCCCCAACCTGCTGAGAGCCAGGTTTGAGCCCCTGGTCCCGCTGACACAGAGCTGTGTGCTACAGCATGGCCCAGCAGCTCTGAGGGGGAGTAAACCCCCCTTTTCTCAGCACATTTTGGAGTTTCAAAGATGAGAGCATTTACCTCCACCCCCGGCTGGTCCTGGTCTTGCTCATCCTGTAAACACAGAAAAGGAGACAGAGCTGAAATGAGCACATACCTACTTGTTGATCCTGGAGGCCATGGAGAAAATCAGTTCTTTTAGCAGCAGTCCACAAAAAGCCAAATTCTCATTGCAGAGACAAACTGTTTTAAAGGTAAAGAGAGCATTTTTACGTAGGTGGGGGGAAGGCTGAAATGAAAACTCCTCATTAGCTTGGCACACGCCAAACTGCGAGGAGAGAGATGGGCTGTGATTCAGAGATACTGACTCACAACATCAGAGCTGGGGAGCTCTCAGTTGCACTTCAGCTGCACCGAGTGGGAGGTATTGACTTAACCGGATCCTCGGCAGCCTGGTGATGCACTCAAACCCTCCTCCTGGCTGTGCTGGGAACACAGCATGCACATGGATTGCTGCAGGGTCCTTTTGCTGCTTCTGGAAACCAAAGGGCTTCCGGAGACGGGGCGTTAGGCATGCTCATCTCCACCAGCACCCCAAAACCAGCTCAGCCACCGGGGCAGAACTGCACTACACAGCACCAGGAGACAACAGCAGCGACTGAGAAGGAATAGATTTGTGGACAGGAGAGGAGAGGCAGCACCACCCTGCTCACCTTCTCATCCTGCTGCTCCTCCAGGGCCGGGTCCTCTGACTCGTGCAGCAGGATTCCTCCCGGCAGCATCTCCTTGGCCCCTCCAGCACTGCGATGCACTGCCTTGGATTTCTGCTGTTGCTTCTTCGCCGGCTCTTCTTTCGTCTTCCCCTTTTTCCCTTTTTTCCCTTTCTCCTCTTTGTTTGACCCTGCAGACTGGGGTTGCACGCAGGAGGCAGTCAGAGGCAGCCACTGCAGCACCGCGGGGAGGCAGAGCTCCTTTCACTCACCCCCAGCAGCTTCATGATGAGCTCCCGGTCCTCCTCATCCTGGTCCTTGTACTTCTCCTTCATCTTCTTCATTTTACTCTAGAGTAGAAAAGCGCACCAACAGCTTTAGAAACTGACTTTTGCACGGCTTTGCACCCATGAAGAACTAAATGCTGTGCTCACACACACACACCCCTTTTAGGTCTTCCAAGCCTCTCTCCGAGCAGTTCAGCAGTAACCAAGGGGCTGTGGACTCAGTGAGAGCAGCACCACGTGCTCAATGCTCTCAGAGCAGCACCGTCCTCCCGAAACCACCGAGAGATCCACCAAGGGTCTGAAACTATGGGGCACCACGGACATCCCAGGGAAACCCCGAATTTCTCCATGTGTGGGGGATGAGCCCACGTTTCACCTGGTAATGGCTCAGCTCAGGAGTAAACCTGCTCACCTTCTGTCCCCGTTTGATGGGCTGAGGGGCTGGCACACCCTTATTGCTGTTGGCAGGGGGGGGATGCTGCGTCTCCGCGTCTTTCTGCTTCTCCTCAGGCGGATCCAAGTTCTCAGAGTCATTTTGCTGCTTCTTTTTCTTCATTTCTCTAAGGAAAACAATCACTTCGACACAACACCTCTTGCTGCCACGAGGGAGGCTGCTGCTCTCCTGCCAGCACTACCACTCTGCTTCCCAGCCACAGGGGGGCTGAGGCACATCCACTGGAAATTGCCTCTCCTCAGTAAAACCTCAAACCTATGGGTATGCAAAGAGCTCCATTAACTGCTGGAGCTGCAACACCCCCACCTGTGAGTGATCACCTCCCACAGCCCCTCAGCTGCTGGCCGGCCAGTGACATCCCTGACACAGCTGTGTTCACAGGGCTCCTGTCAGCCAGTCCAAACCCAGAGGGAGGAGGATTTCTAGGTTTCCCGATGACAAAGAACGCACTGATCTCCAGATTCCATTCTCCAATCCCATCCGCACCGCTCCCTGGAGAGGGAATGAGGAGGAGGAAGGAATTCATCTCACCCCAAACACGGAGATGCTCTCACCTCCTCTCCTTGGCAGACAGATGCCTTCGCCCCTGGGACTTGCTGTCACTCTAAGAAGTGAAACACAGTTAGAGCACACCATGTCCAGCAGCAGGTGACTCTGATTTTTGCCCCACACCTGAGCTGGGACCTTACCAAGTTGGGTTCTTCCTCTCTGGGGATGGTTTTCTGCAGGGATCTGCAGGGAGATCGAAACGGAGCCCATCACTGGATGAAGATCAACTCAACCCTGCACACACACCCACACCCCAGATGCGAGCTGGCCTGGTTACGCTGTGCCTGGCTTTCTACGTCTGCAAAAATTTAGCTTGGGTGAGCAGAAAAGGGCAGCAATATTGGGATTTGGTTTATAAAGCAAGTGCTCAGATCTCGGCCAGATTGTCTCAAACACACACAACATACAGCAAGGCAAGCCTGCACGTAATATACATCAAATGAAAACACACTACGTGAATACCCTGACACTGAGTGCCCATGCACAACAACCCTGACTGGCCACGGTATTCCCTACAAGGGCTGCCTGCTTCCACCCACTCAGTTACTCTGCTTTACACCCTCTGAGCAGTTCCATTTCCAGACACATCAGGGAGATGAGCTCATCTCACAGCTACACGCAGAGCAGTAGCTCAGCACCAATGACTCAGGTTTTTGGGTCTGAATGGCTCTGCAGAGAAAAGTGGGGCAGCCATCTTCTGAGGAGCAAAATCAGTGTGTGGGTGATCGAGGGATGCTTGGGCCAAAACAGGCACTAACAAACAGGGACCAAAGAGCCAGGCAGCCTTCACTGGGGAATGGGCAGCTGTGTGTACTTCAGGAGGGGGGGCAGAAGGAAAGCTCCGCAGGGAAGGGGCAGGGAATGGTACACAGCATGGCAGCATTACCACAGCACAGGGTTACTGCCCTGCACCCTGACAGCCTGCGTAGCTGAGCATCACAAAGTGACAGCAACTCGTCACAGCCCTGGTCCTGAACAGAATGGAGAACCTCGGGAGGGCCCACAGCGCTGATCAACGCAGCTGCTGCTTTGCTTACCTCTGAGACTGAAGATGTGACAGGTCAATTGTTGTATCTGGGTAATTCACCTCTTCCTCTTTCACTTCACTCTTTGGCTCTGGGTGTTCCACTTCAGATTCCCCATCATCCTCTTCAGAGACACCCTCTGGCACAGGAGATGTGCTTACTCTGTCCTGGTCAAGGTCAGCAACATTCTCGTCGCCATTGTTTTCAGATGTGGCTTCCACATCTGGTGCTTCGTGACACTCTGCCTTGTCCTCTTCGCTGCTGCTATCTCCTCCTTCTGGAGCACACAGGTGAGGAAAACACAGCCCACATTAGAAATGGCAGTGTGAGCCAAACGGCTGCCTCTGTCAGCAGTGTACACTGTACCTAACAGCTCCACTTCTTCTGACACCAGCTCACTGGCACTGCTGGAAACCGTTTCCAGATCCTCATCCTGTACTTTGATCTTCCTTTCTTCTCGGTGTCTCCAAACACAGCTTTCATCCACCTAACAACAAAGCACCTGCATGTGGCCAGCACCAGCTCCACCACGGCTCTCTAGCCCGTTTGGAGAGCACCCGACTCAGCCTTACTCCTTCCCTTTGAACACTTCTGGTCATTCCAAGGGCAGTAAAACTAAATCAGCACAATTTAAACCTATTCTGACAACCCAGCAAGTGCAGCTGGGCACACACAGGCACAAGCAGCACAAGCAGCAGGCAGACACAGGCCTTAAACAGAGCAAGTGCAAAAATGTCATGTTAACAGTGTGTTTGATTTACACGAAGACAACAACAACCAGGAATCTTCAGCAAGGAGCATTTTATGGGATATGCTCAAACGAGAGAAAAGGCAGCTGGGAATACAATGACAACTAGAAAATAAGTTTCCGACACCTTGAACAAATTACAAAAGGCAGCAAGAGCTACACAGAAAAAGCAGTACCTTGAACAAGAAGCTAAAGCCCATCATCAGATACGAAGGTGGAAGAAAATTCTTCTTCCCTGAAAAACAAAGACAGAGTCTCACAAAGAGCTTCAGCAGCTTTGTTAGACGGTGCATTTTTTAAATTCATTTTCACTAGAAGCTTTCGGCTGCCAAAAGTTACCCCAGGGCTTGTTCTAGCTTTTATACGAGGGCAGAACTGGAGAAACACAAAACAGCTCAGCTAACAACCTGCTGCCCAGGGCCCCACGTAGCAGACGCTGCCTGGCGTTTGGTCTGAACTGCTCAGAACAGGCTGTGAGAAGTGCAGGCCGCCACAGCAATGGGGCAGCTCAGGGCGCCGCCCTGCCATTGCAGCACAGCACCTTTAGGCAAAACGAATGCCCCCATCCCCAGCAGTGCCCAAGGATGGGCTGATGGGGCCCTGCGCAGCCTGACCTGCTGGGAGAGGCTCTGCCCACAGCACGGGCTGCAGGAGCTTCGCGGTCCTTTCCAGCCCCAACCACTTTGTGATTCTGTGAAAACAGTTCATAGCAGAACTGCACCGCTGCTTTGTGCCTCACCTCGGATCATGAAGCTTCCAGTAGTGAGATATTCTCCTGTAGGTGCGGTTTTAGAAACCTAGAAAAGCATGATATAAGTATGTCACGGCAGATCGGCGGCTGCGTAATAACAGCACCACAACAGCAATGTTCTAGCAAGCCACGTTTTTAACTTCTGGGAAGAGCTTTCTGTAAGAACTCCAAATCCAAGGGTTTTTCTGGCCTTTGTAGGACACTGTAAAACACTGTTTGTAGGACCCCTAAGGGCTGTTCCAGTTCAGCTGCACACCACTGGCACTACGCTTAGAAGTGCTGCCGAGGACCCGAGCTAGTCAGGCAATAGGAACGCCAAAGACTCTGCAACCTTCAGTTTACTGTAATCTCTCTACACTTAGAGTTGAGTTACTTGGAAATGCGTTGAGACCATGGTTGATACATACGCCAGAAGCCCAAGTGAGGAAAAAAAAAAGGCTATTTCTAAAATTCCTTTTTAACAGAAGTGATGCCCCTTTGGCAGTAAGATGACAAGCTTGCAACATTTCCTCTACCATGCTCACATCGTACCAGAGGTTAACCTCCCCAACTCTACCCTGAGCGCAGCACTCAGGGAGAACCTGCAAGGAGCACTGACAGAGAACAGTTTCAGCCCCATCCATCAGTTCCCAGATAGAGCCACAGCAGTTCCCCCGCATGTTCTACCTGCAAAGGTCATGCACAAGTGTCCTTACCTGGTTGTGGGAGACCCACCAAGCACTGGTGACAACACGGGCGTCCCAGGCAGCACTGTAGCACAAGGCCATCGTGCCTGCCTCTGTCAGGGTCCGTGGAGGAATCGGTTCACCTTCAACAGGAACACCCAATACAGCAGGGAATGTAATCCACGCACAACAGATGTCATCCCTCAATTTCCACGCACACCCTAACCCAGTATATGGATCCCAGGGTGCTGGGCAGTGACAGCATGGCCTGCCTAAGCTGCAAGGCACAAGCAGCATCCACGGCTGCTCTTCACAGCTCCTCAGCAGAGGCTGAAGCCAGACGGGCTGCTGCTCCCTACTCAACACAGCTCTGCAAGGCAGCAGTAAATGCATTGCTCACACGACCAATTTCTGCCACTGGCCATGAACGGGGCACAGGTTTGCACAGCTGATCCCCTGTGAGACTCGTACAACTGCACTAACACTTCCCAGCTGAGATTAGCACCCTCTGCCAGCACCCAAACTGCTGACACCATCTACAAAAGCCTCGGCAGGTCTCCAGTCCCTGCAACCAGCAGCAAAGCACTTGCACCAAAACTTTTGCCATTCAATTACTGCTTCTCTCAGTGAGCACAGCTCCGCTGCTCCTTCCCACCAGGAGCTCAACTGAACAAGCACATACAGCCGGCCATGGCTGGGAAGCACTTTCAGGTGATGACAACCTGATCTTGGAGGGACTGATGCCTCTCGTGTCCCAACTGAACCACCTGCTGGAATTGGGTGCTGCAGTGAGGGGGGAAGGAGCTCGCTGGGCTGGACTCAGACATGCAGTGCAGCATTTTGAGGCTACTACAAGCCCCCCAATCAGCCCCACACAAAGTACCTGTCGGGTTCTTGATCACACAGCTCGTGGCTCCGTGGAGGTCAGCATGCACATATACGTCCCCTGGAAAATAAACGACTCAAGTCAGTGATGCATATGTGGTAACCGTGCAGACCACCAGAGTTAAGGCAAAAGTTCCTAGCACCAGTGGGAAGCAGCTCTCTTGTCTGCAAACAACAGGATGGGAAGAGTCTTTCAGCCCAGCCCAGGTATCCCAGGCAGGATCAGCTCATTTGCTCCCGACAGGAGTCCACCCAACCTACTCCTGCTGCAGGGTGCAGCCTGCCACAGCACTCAGCAGAAAAAACACACACACAGGACTCACCATCACCAAAAGCCCTTTTGCCAAAGTCTCAGCCTAACAACAAAGCAGTCATCCTTGGACAATGTCCAAGTCATCCTTGGACAATGGGAAAAGAAGAAGCTGGTAATACTCTCCTCAATTACTCACCTGGTTTAAGATATCGCTTCACAATCAGCTCATTCTGCTGCTGATCTCTTCCAGCAATAACAAGGTAATTCTCAGAGCTGATGAACCACAGGAACTTCTCAAACCTGCCAAATCACACCAAAGCACTGCATGAAAAACCCCTGGAACCAACAGAACGGTACAGAGATACTTTGTGTGCCAAAGTCAGAGAATATTCATCTTAGTATCTACGATGTATCAAAGACACCACAAATAGCTTCATATCCATCCGTGTGCCTGGGGCACACAGACAAGGCATGATACAAATACAGCATCACTGCCAGCAGTATTCTGAGAGTAAATAAGCACCCCTACCAAAAAGCCCAGCCACCTCCTATTTATTTTTAACACTTTAGTTATTAAACCATAAAAAACCTCTGTTTGTTTGTTAAAATCTACTGCTGCTACCTCACACACACTGAGCTGTAACAGTGGAGTTCTCTGTCTTTACTAAGCCCACCTCCCTAGCCGTGCTAAGGCCAAAAACTCAGCTCAACTACAATCCGTGTCCATGGAAAAGAACCATCCCAGGCAAAGGAACTACCAGGATCAGGTCAGAAGCACAAATGAGTAACTGTAAGGAGGCTGAGTGCAAACTGTGATGCTCACAAATCATACTCAGCTCCGCTGCGAAGCCCAGTCAGACCGATGCAAATGTTTCAAATCTGTGCATGTTCCCAACGCGTCAGATAATAACAACAAAACTGTACTTGCCAGTAGACCTTTCTTGCTTTCTGAATGGTGGTAACTGTCTGAACTTCCTTCAGTGTCTGCTTCGTCTTCTTCTCAGCTGATTTAAATGCCTATTTAGACAAAAAAGCATGATCCCAATCTGCCAGCACAGGAATCACAAAACTGCTAAATGGACAGCAGGAAAAGCAATAGGCAATTTCTCTGAACTTTTCTGAGAGTGCAGGCTCTGCATACTGCTAGCAGCAAGCCCACGTTCCCTTCATGCACAGAACAAGACTAAGGCTAAAATCATCACAACTGCCTGCCCTGCATTGTGGCCCCTGCTTACCAGCTGGTTGAGCATAAGGATTCCCACTGACTTCCCACTGCTACCTTTGTGATTACAGCTCCGTCAGCACCTCCAGGCACTCACAGTGCTGACCAAACAGCACAGCAGGCACCTGCGCTCCTTTATTCGGTCACTTTGAGAGCTTAACAACAATACAACCCTGGTTGGCTGTCCTCAGCTTTCAGGTCTCATCAGAACTAGCTAAACTAGGGCAGGCTTGCCCACGTATCAGTGACAGGGACTTGGCTTTCAAATATCTTCTAAAAACAAATACCTTTTCTGCAGCTTCTACTGTCTTCTGTGTTTTCTTAGCTGCGTGTCTCTTGTGATCGTAGTACCTGCAAAAGACAAGTTTGTTTACGCTTGAAATCCCAGCGTTTTCAGAATGCATGTCTCATGATTCCTTACACTTGTTGTAAACATTCTATTTGGAGACAGTGCTCTACAGCCCACATCTCTGCATCTCCTTATATGAGGAAAGCAGCCAAACAAAGCGACTTCCCTTCTCAGACTGACAGAGTGCTTGGACTGCTGTGTGACAAGAAGTAGCCATGTTCTGCCACCGCCCAGAATTGTACTCAAAGTTAAATTAACGCCACAGCTGGAGAATATCTGCTGTGCAACCGTGAGACGCTGTTTTCTGACCAGGAAAATGCACATCCTACACCTCAGGGCAACCTTCCCACTTCAATTTCTGAAGTTTCTTTTCAGAAAGACACAAACAGAGCCCTTCCATGCGTTACCACCAACAATTGCAAGCACGCAGAAACGTGCACTAGCGAAGCACACTCAACCTTACTTTTTGGCATTGGCGTACGCAGACAAACTGAGATCAACATCAACTAACGACGGTTTGTTTCTCTGAGGTTTCTTCAACTGCTTGTTTTTATTTTTTTTCTTTTTGCCCTTGGGCTCTTCTGTTTCTTCTTTCTCTAAATCAGCATCCTCCCCCTCCTCTTCCTCTTCAGATAATACATACGGGTTCCTAAAAAACACGACAGCCCGTGATTCGTAGAACCGTTTGTTTGTTAATCTCACTGCAATTGCATCCTTACTTCAAACGGGTGCACTGAGCAAACGTTAGCTGGGATTTCTATCTGCTCCTCATTGCTACATTCAATCCACCTCAGCACAGCTGTGCTACGTCTGCATAGCATAAGTCTCACTTCTTCTTGCTCTCATTTTTTTAAAGCATCATGATGCAGCATTCAAACCTGTGTAAAGTCACTCCCAGTAGCATCTCGCTACCACGACTTCTAACAGAAGTAGAATCAAAACCTGCAGCTCACAGCAGCTGCATTGCTGAACCGTCAGCCTCTCACTGGACTGCCTTCAGCATTGAAAGGAGCAGGGTCTCATAGGAATTTTAGACCGAAGTAATTAGCAAAACATGCACAGCTAACTGCTGGCTAATACAAGGGTGGCTTGGAGCTCTACTGCTTTATTACACCTTCCAGTGATTTAGAATACAGTCAGACAGACTCTTAAAAATGCCAGAACAACAATAATCGCAGTAACCAAGTTATTATTGTTTCTGGAAGCAAAAAAGGAGGCATCCATCTTTGCTCACAAAGCTGTGTTCTCTTCACACGGCTTGTAAATAAAGCAGAATAGCTTCAGTAACAATTTACAAGCTAAAAAGACACTCGTCTCCTGTGCAGCTCACATCATGCAGCCATTTGGGATGGGTGACCTGCAATGCACTCACCTCAACAGCATTGTGATGTGATTTGTCTGAAGCTTTAATTCTTTGATGGCATTTGCAACGGGGTCTCCCTGTGCCTGAGCCTCCTTAACAATTGCTCCAATCTCTGTCCAGTCTATCTGGTTGGCCAACGCGCTCCGCACCACCTGGATGGCTCGGTTGACGATCTCCAAGTTCATTTCTATCAGTTCTCCTTTTATCTTATCGACTTCCTTAAGGGAAAAAAGAGATTTATACCCATTGTAGCTAAACACATACTCAGCAATATTTTTAAACTAACAGAAGTTATTAACATTGAGACAAATCTCATGAATGGCACAGAACTAATCACGCTGGGCAATGGCCAACCTGACTCTTGCAAGCAGAGCTGCACAAGTACATTTTGGCAAGGGAAGTACAAAGCATTTGTATGGGAGCAGAGGCCCACTGGGCAGGCCTAGGCTCCCTGCTGGGTTACAGGACAACAGCAGGGCTCACTTTGGGGTCTAATGCTGACCACAGCAATCATGACCAGCAGGTACAATTCTATATCTTCCTAGATACAAAATTCCAGTCTTACTTGAGCTTGCTGAAGAGCTTCCAGTCTTTGCTCATGATCTCTACGGACATTTTCAAGTTTCTTCAATGCTTGTTTTTCCTTTCATAAAAGATCAACATGGAAAAAAAAACATATATATATGTATAAATGCCATCTTATCATCTAATCACTGTAAGATATTCAATACAGCATTCCAGAAAAGAAAAATACAACAGCATAAGAGAAGCAAAGATACCAAAATACTGTTGCTAACATTATTACTTGCATTCCCAGCAGAACTACTACATTACCTAGCCTGAAATCCATTCTCCACAGACTCAGCATCTCCATAGCACAAATAAGTAAGCAACACCTCCCCCAACTAAAGAATCAGAATGTCCCAAAGAAGCACCTGAAGCTCAGAGAGCCACCTCAGGTGCTCCATCTCCATGACAGCATACCTGCTGCAATGCTTTCAGATCGATTTTCTGTCCTTCAAGCTTGGAGTAGAACTCGTCTGCTGCCTGCAAGAGAAAATCGGTTTGAAGGATCTCCATGTTGCATTAACCTATACCAGCAACAAGCAGGCAGAGAAGGTTCGGCACAACAGAGGTGACTGCAGAGCACTAAAAGAGGAGATAAGCTCAAACAAGGTTCAGTAACTTTCTTCATTTTACCTTTGCAGGAGATGAGCTCAGCAAGGCCCTCAAGGATACGCCTTGCTACAAGCTGCGGGCTATGCAGGACAGTAACTAGCTGGCCAAACTAGGGCCTGCTTTTTTTATTATGAAATGATGAAACGAAACCTGCTGTTTCACACAATGTACTCTGCAGATTGTGATTGCAATTATTGACCTATCTGCCCTGAATTCCTGCTACTTCAATAAGTCATTTAAAAAAACAACAACAAAAAACGATAGAAAGCCTAGAAACTGGCTAGGGACTGCTGCTGGTGGGCTGCTCCAGTTTCCAGATAACTGTGGTTAAAACAAAAGGCAGGATAGTTTCAGGCTGCTCAGACTTTCAGTGCTGTGAAGATGATGACAGAAACTCAGACAGGCAGCAGGGCAGGAAAGGGAATCGAGAACTCTAAAGATCAAGGTCAGGGACTCACTAATGATTCCACATAAAGTTAATGAGTCAAGGACCAGGAAGCACTACACTCAAGGACATGGCAAACTGGACACCTCAGGCTTCCAAAGTAGTCACTGCGATGGTGGAAACGACTGTTTGCCTCCAGCAATAACTTGGGATCTGAACTCCCCACCAACAACATGTTTGACCAGGACTGGTGGCAGCCAACAGCCCTGCAGGTTCAGAACACTCCATTATTTCACCTACACCTATCAACTGAGTCAGCAAAGGCAGCCTGCCCAATAGGAGCCTAAAGCTCCTATTGTTTGTATGTTTGTAAACATTTATCCATTCAATTCATCAGCTCTTCCAAGGCCTGAGTTTTCATTAGCAACTCCTGCACTATTTTTTTATTGTTCTTTTTAGTATCAGTCAATTAAAGCACTTAAGTACAGCATCAGCAAAAGCACTGTACCTTATTGAATGAGTCAAATTCCAAGTAGGGACATTTTGAATGTTGAGAAAACAAGAAAGGATGAAATTCCTCATATCTGTAAAATACACATTTGATATTATCACCTGAAAACTAATTTAAGTTATGCAGACTAGTAGAGAAGGAAATAAATGCTTCAGATATTTACGTGTAGATATCTTCTGCTGGTTTGTTTGGTTCCAGGCTTGGCTTTTTCTCCTTCTTCTGGATAATATAACCCTGAAGGAGTGCATAAATATTTCTATCAGCATTGGCCTTTAGAAAGAATCCCCTTTATCTTGGGAAGGCAGCAAGACCCAGGTGCTGACCTATCATGCAGCCCAAGATAGTAATGCACTCTGACAGGGAAACCTAGAATGGCCTGGCATGCAAAGGCCCACAGTGCCCATCCAGTTCCAACCCCCTGCTATGTGCAGGGTCGCCAACCAGCAGCCCAGGCTGCCCAGAGCCACATCCAGCCTGGCCTTGAATGCCTGCAGGGATGGGGCATCCACAGCCTCCTTGGACAACCTGTTCCAGTGCGTCACCACCCTCTGGGTGAAAAAGTTCCTCCTTTGTAGAACGAAGTCCTGACTGCTTGCTGGTCTCCACTCCAACTTACTCCACTAACAATGATGAGCTTACCTTACAGACCTCAGAACTACCCTACAGCCCTCCACACAAATGCACAGCTGATATGCAGAAGGGCATTATATGCTGTGACAGCACAAGTGCAATTTTCAAAGGAACTATGTAATCTGCTTGTAAATTATTAAACTGCTGTACACCCAGCGCAAGGAAGTAATTTTAATTCCAGCTACCTACTGCCCAAGGTCCCAGAACAGAATCTGGAGCTGATACTGCCAGGAACAGGCATGTGCTGAGCAATACCTCCTACCAGTTCCATTCTGCAATCCCTAAATAACTGACAGCCACAGCACCCAGGCTCAGACCTACCTTTCCACTGAAGTCCTCAGTGAGTGTCATATATTCTTCTGCTTTTTCTAAAGCACTAAGTACTTTTTCGATATTTTCTAAAGAGAGAAAGGGGAGAAGAGGAATACTTTAGAACACCTAGAAAAGAAGGATGCTTTCATCTAAATACAGCACAACAGCAGATCAACAAAGGACCCAGGCAACCGCTCCTCCAATTAAGTTCCAGCTATGGCACGGCCCTGCCATAGGAGTCCTATGTTCCACTTCCAGTATATTTACAGTCCTAGAGTTTAATGTGAGCCAGGTTGGTCCCATTGTAGAACAGCACAGCATATAACCATGCGATCAGAACTGCACGTTTAAGGAATATTCATCTCTTTGAAACAAAATATTACTTAGACATAGAAATGCGTACAACCCCTACGACATTATTTCCTACATACCTTTACTTTCCATATGTTGATCTATTTTGACATAACCAGAAAATCCAGCTTCTATAAGGCAATGCTCAATGAGAGTGGCTCCGTAAGCTATTTACAAAACGAAAAACAAAGATAACCACCTCCTGAAAACATTCTCGGTGAAATCTTCATTCACATTAAGATTACATAAAGCATATCCTGGCCAAGGCTTGAGGAAATACGGTCAATCCCCAGACTGCAGAGAGCGAGGGCACCGTGCTCCCGAATTCAGAAGGCAGAATCTATGGCGAGCAGGACTCCTGCAGTTGTCCTCAGAAATGCTGGCTGGTTGTGCCGAACTGACAGGGCTCTGATGAGTTTTTAGCAAATTAGGGATGCTTAGGATCGCTTGGAAGCGTGAAGGGTCTAGGAGTGAGTGATGCTAAGTGGTTCCAATAGAGACTGGGTAAACAGGTGGGAGAAAAATGCAAGCTAAGACATTAAATGCAAATGCTCAATGATCAGAGTGGGAAGCTTCTAAAGCATATGACTACTGGGACTGAGACACTGTTTTGGTAAAGTGTCAGTGTTTCTGCTATGGGAGGAAAGTAATTAGAAGCAGGTTGTCTCTTTAGAAGGAAAGCAAGCTGGAGAAAGAAAGCAACAAAGGTGGTGAAAAGAGTTAACAAGAAACGGAAAAAGTAACACTTAGGTCTGCAAATTGTGTGATTTGAGCTGTTCAAGGTGCCTGCCAGGCACCCTGCAGTTATCAACAGTGCCAAGCAGGGAGAATAAGCCACATTTATTGTTTTGACCATGCCAAACAAGTCAAATCTGCTTCTGCAGTCAGGAGAACTGGGGCATGGGGTGCTCCAGGTCTCTTTACCAGAGAACACCCACACGGACAGGTCGAGCCTCCTGGCTTTATATCAGTGCTCATCCCAGGACTGGCATCACCCAGCCGCTCCCTAACAACATCCCCACCCTGACTATACGCTTACATCTCCTACTGGGGAGGGCCAACAGATCTATCCCCAGATCTTCCTCACTGAAGGAGCACTGCAAGGCTCGTTGTGCAGACAGCTTTAAATAAGTTTTCTTTTTAAATTTACTCTGTTTTCAAAAGCTTGGTTTATTTTATTATTTCTCTAACATACACGAAAGCAGACTGCCACAAAAATTAAACTTCAATAAAAAGACTGTTTGAAGTTAATAACATGTGCAGAATCACCTACTGCCCTCGTTTCACTTCCTTATGAAACAGCACTACTTACGAAGATGTGGGTTAAGAACCCTCTTCAGCTGTTCCCCTTTGGGTGCATTTGATATTATCTCAGTTAACCTACAGAAGACAAAAGAGTTGCCATATGAAAGAACAACAGATTTTCAGATCACATTGCATTGCTTAGAAGCAATAACACATCTTCAGTATTAAAAAGGCAAAGTAGCCTGTAGTACATGAAGACTAGCCCCAGATACAGCACTTTTCAGAGTTCAAAGTACCATCAAGTTCAAGTAGGTCTACTTTTCAAGCCTGTCCAGGTCCCTTTGGGCAGCATTCCTTCCTTCTGTTGTATTACCTGCACCACTCAGGTTGGTGTCAGCAACAAACTTGTTGAGGGTGTGCTGGATCCCATTTTCCAAGTCACTGATCAAGATGGCAAAGAGCATCAGCCCAAAGAAGGACCCCTGGGGGCACCACTCATCACTGGTCTCCACCTGGACACAGAGCTGTAAGTAATTTGGGTTTGTTCCAACACATACACCATTAAAAAGCAATTACCTTTCCAAGGTGGGCAGCGGTGTGGGTGCTTTTGCACTGTCAACTGGGTATCGTTCCCGAACTGCAAATCTGACATCATCTGCTTCATCCGTGCGAAACCTCAGAATGTTTAAAATGAGGTACTCGTGGTCTGTCAGGACAATGTTACCCTGCAAGCACACCACAGCAGGCCCTTAGCAAAGGCCGTGCTCAAGTGTTCACTAACAGAACACCATTTGGAGCTCTACACTCACCCTGTCGTACAGCTCGATGATCAGGTGATAAGCAGCTTCATTGCTTCCAAACTGGAAGTCCACAATTCTGTCTATTCCCAGCTGTCTCACACTGACCAGCCTCCTGGTCTTCAGGTGCTTACGGCACTGCCAACAGTGGAGAGAACATCTGTGAGGTGATGCAGACACACCTGCTTGTGACATTCTACATCAACATACATTTGCTTTTTTCTTTTAGCTATCAACCCCTCCAACAACACTGACTGCTTCTTACTCAATAAAAATACTACAGAAGTAAAAATCCTGGGCTTAGTAAAACAAAGATAAGACAGCTATTAGAAAACATATTAATGCTTTGATACTTATAGGCAACATGATTATCAACATCAAATGATTTTTTTCTATTACAACAGCTATTTGTTCTGCTGGCTCGCTCAAAGCAAGGTCATCTGTGTCACTTCAACAAGAGAGTGGCGAATTAAAGTTCAGAGGGTGTGTATTACAAAGAGAACCAGGATTAATCCTGCATCTGTACAGGACATGCAAAGCCACCCCAGAGTCTTTGCAGAGCCATCTCAATGAGGCCACATCCAGAGGCAGCAGGCTATGCAGATCTGTGTGAGCTGCATCCCCACAGATCTGCCTACAAGAATGCAGCCAGCAGCCTGCAGCACGACCTGAATCCTCCAAGTCTGAACAGACTGAACAGAAAGACCCTATTAGCACAGCATTAATACATCTGGACAATCCAACTGGAATGACAAGAGTTCCACTGGAGTAAAATTCAGAACGGTCTGGGTGGCTCACAAAATGTTCAGCACATCAATACTAGCTTTCATAAATCTACATTTTCACTGTTTCTGGCACCGAGCATCAGCAACACGATCTGAACTCCGAATTTGCTCTTCCCACGTCTTCATTCACCTGCCTGATCAGGATCTAATAGGTAAACCCTTCAGTATTTTCTTGTCCCCAAGGTCAGAATGTTAATCCTGTTTTCTTCGATCAGCATTCTTTTCAAAAAGAAAACACCAGTTTGTTTACCTTCATTGCAAAGCCAGATGGCATCATGTTTTTTGGCCACTCGAACTCCGTCGTGTGAATCCGTATACCAGATTCAAGCAGCAATGTGGCCTTGCAGTCTGGTCTGTTAACAAAACAAAGACTCAATATGGCATGTGAGCAGCCACCTCTGACTACACAGCAGCCTGCAGTGGAATGAGATGGAACTACCATAACCAGCAGGGCATCATCTACAGGAAACAGTGGGCAAAACCAAGGAAAACCAGCAAACAGTGCACCAGCCAGGCTGACAGCAAAAGGATGCCCACGCTTTAAATCTATAGATAACGGACCAAGCAAAATGCTTTTGGAGTTAACTCTCCCACACAACTGGAGGCAGGCCGGTGCCACAGGCTGCAGCAGAGGACATGATGCACCCTACCCACTGCCTGGGCACTGGTGTCACTCATAGAACTGCCGCGCTCCATTCCCACTACTCCTCTCTCCATTCCTCACACACAAAAACATGGCAAAATCAGGAGAATTTTCTTCTCAGTAGGAGTGGTGATACAGTGGCACAGCTGCCCGGGGAGGTGGGGGAGTCACCACCCCTGGAGGTGTTCCAAACAGTAAAGATGTGGCACTGAGGGACGTGGTTTAGTGGGTATGGTGGGGTAGGCTGGCAGTTGGCCTTGGACATGTTAGAGGTCTTTTCCAACCTCAGTAGTACTACAAAACAGAAACATCAATATCCATGTGCTCTTATGGCAGCTCCTCCACCTTTCTGGATATTTTCTGCAGCACTTTTTTAAACTGAGACAGGGGAGGTTTAGGTTGGATCTTAGGAGGAAGTTTTTCACCCAGAGGGTGGTGACGCACTGGAACAGGTTGCCCAAGGAGGCTGTGGATGCCCCATCCCTGCAGGCATTCAAGGCCAGGCTGGATGTGGCTCTGGGCAGCCTGGGCTGCTGGCTGGCGACCTTGCACACAGAATCAACAGAATCACAGAATGACCCGGGTTAAAAGAGACCTCAAGGATCATGAAGTTCCAACCCCCCTGCCTGGCAGGGCCACCAAAACACAGCAGGGGGCTGGGACTGGATGAGCACTGTGGTCCTTTGCAAGCCAGGCCATTCTAGGATTCTCTGATTCTATGATGTGATACTACTAACTTTTCCTCTCCTCATTCCTGTATCACAGGCTATCTCATAAGAGCTCCCAGAATAACAACCACTGCATTTTATCAGGGAACTACAGAATCCCACTGAAAACTTCTCAGAAAATCCAAACACAGTCCAGATATGCAACAAACACAGTAACAACGTAACAAAACGTAAAGAAATCCTTACTTTTGGAGGCGAATAAGGTACGTCTTACTGTCCACATCATACACATTGTTTACTCTCATTCCCAGTAAGCTGCCAAAAACAAAACACGTACTTTGGAGAACACAACACACAAACCATACAAGTGTCAGGAAAAAAAAGAAAGAAGCAGGATAATTGAGATATATGTAAGTGTGAGCAGTGATAAATCACCACAGAGCTTCTCGGCTGCAGTCTCCCAGCGCCATGGCAGGGCCTGAGGGACCGCGGGGGCTTCCCCACGATCAAACGGGAGAGCTCAGCGGGCAGCAGTAGGAGAACGAGGGAGGGACAGGAGCACCAGCCGCCCCGTGACGGCGGGCAAGGCAGGCAGAGCGTTGGCGGTATGAAGGGGCACGGAGGAGGCCGCTCGCAGGGCCGCCCCTCCCGCACGGGGACAGAGCAGAGCCGCCTCACACAGCCCCAGTTGCACACACGGCCCCGACTGCACACACGGGCCGTGCCGGGCCGCAGGCGGTACCTCAGGCGCAGCTCGGCCACCAGCGCGCGGATATCGATGGTGCTGAAGCGCGACTTCATGGTGCCGGTATCGGAGTCACCGCCCGCTCCTCACGGCCGCCCGCGCGCATGCGCCAACGCCCGCTACGGGTGGCGCAAGGTGCCAATCCCCGCCGCAGGGACGGACCGCGCGCTCCGCTCCGCGCGCATGCGCCGTGCTGTGCGGAGGGGTGGGCTGCGGGGCGCCGGTGGGCAAAAGGCGCGCGTTGTGCGGGCAAAAGGAACCCGCGTCTCTCTGTGTTGCCCAGGCTACGCTGCAGTGGCTATTCACAGGCGCGATCCCGCTACTGACCGGCACGGGAGTTTTGACCTGCTCCGTTTCCGACCTGGGCCGGTTCACCCCTCCTTAGGCAACCTGGTGTGCCTCGGCTCCCCGGGGCTCACCATATTGATGCCGGCCTTAGCGCGGACGCCCGCTCGGCATAGCGCACTGCAGCCCAGAACTCCTGGGCTCAAGCGATCCGGCGGGCTCAGCCTCCCGAGTAGCTGGGACTACAGGCGTGCGCCACCGCGCCCGGCAGCGGCACCACCGCAGCGCGGCCACCCGCTGCCGGTTGTGCGCCCGGCGGAGCCTCCACTTCCCTCCGCAGGACTTTGCTGTGGAGCTCTGCGCTGTGGCAGCGCAGCACCGCTCTTTGGGAGAAGAAAGTTTGTTCCTAACACCCAGCCTGAATTTTCCCAGGCGCAGCCTGAGGCCACGACCTCATCCTGTTACTGTTACCTGTGGAGCTGGGAGAGGGTCCAGAGGAGGCCACAAAATGCTCAGGGGGCTGCAGCACCTCCCCTACAACGACAGGCTGAGGGAGCTGGGCTTGTTCAGCATGGAGAGGAGAAGGCTGCGGGGTGACCTCATTGCAGCCTTCCAGTGCCTAAAGGGAGCCTCCAAACAGGAGGGGAGTCAACTCTTTGAAAGGGGAGATAACAGCAGGACAAGGGGAAATGGATTTAAGTTGAAGGAGGGCAGATTTAGGTTGGATGTCGGGGGAAGTTCTTTACTGTGAGAGTGGTGAGGTGCTGGAACAGCTGCCAGAGAGGCTGTGGATGCCCCATCCATCCCTGGAGGTGTTGAAGGCCAGGTTGGATGGGGCCCTGGGCAGCCTGGGCTGGTATTGAATGTGGAGGTTGGTGGCCCTACCTGTGGGGGGGGGGGGGGTTGGAGCTTCGTGATCCTTGGGGTCCCTTCCAATCCAAGCCATTCTGTGATTCTGTGATTACCTGGGAAAAGAGGCTGACCCCCACCTTGCCACCACCTCCTTTGAATTGTAGACAGCGCTGAGGTCTCCCCTGAGGCTCCTCAAAAATTATCAAACCACAGAGAGCAAGCCATGGAATGTATTTTGAAACCAAAGCTGTTCCAGCTAAGAGAAGAGTCTGGCCCCATCTCTTGGTCACCTTCCCTTCAAATACGCCTAGTTCAGATCCCGAGCGCCTTCTGTTCTCCGGGCTGAACAGGCCCAGCCTCCTCAGCTCGCCTCAGAGAAGGAGAAGCTGAGGAGAAAGGTTTGGGCTGGATGCTCCTCACGGGTCCCTGCCTTGGTTCTATGATTCCATGACTCTGACAGGAGAGCTACTCCAGCCCCTTCCTTATTTCAGCAGCCTCTCAGCTTGGACCCCTGCTGAGGAGGTGGATCCTCCCTGAGCTCCCCTGAGCTGCTCCAGGGAGGCCAGCCTCATCCTGGCCATCTGCAGCTCCTCAGCTTGAGCCCCAGTTACTTCTCACACAACCAGTCGTGGTCTGGCTGCCATGCCTAGCTGGGGGCTAGAGGAGGATCAGGGGCATCTCCATGATTGGGAAATTTCTTTAAAAGAGTGTTTCTGGCACTCTCTCTCCCCTATTAGAGATACATAATTTTTTCCCTCTTTTCCTCCCTCTTCCCCTCAAGAAAGCCCCCCGTGCATCGTGCTCCCTGCAGCTCACGCCACACACGCACAGTTCCCAATCACACAGCAAAAGGAAGCTGGGTCCCGCTCTCTTGCCCAGGCTGCGCTGCAGGGACTGTTCACAGGCGCGATCCCGCTACTGATCAGCACAGGAGTTTTGACCTGCTCCGTTTCCGACCTGGGCCGGTTCACCCCTCCTTAGGCGACCTGGTGCCCCCTGGCTCCCCGGAGAACACCATATCGATGCTGATCTTAGCCTGGACGCCCGCTCAGCACAGCTCTCTGCAGCCCAGAACCCCCGGGCTCAAGCTGTCCGCCAGCCTCAGCCTCCCTGGCGCTTGGATTACAGGCACAAGCCACCGTGCCCGGCTATTTTTCAGGCTTTTGCAGATTCCTCGACATCTGTCTTGTATGGGCTCTGCCTGGCCACACAGTGGCAGTGGGGATCTGAGAGACAGTCCTTCTACTGTCCGTGTTTAAAAATGGATGGACGGATCCGCAGGAAAGGCATTTCTGAGCACAGTTAGATTTAAGCAGCTGACAAAACCCAGAGTTCTCACTTTTAGCCTGGAGAGACACGTTGTGATCCTCTGCCTTCATTTTAACCCCAAAGAGGCACACTGTTTCCGGAAGCTCCGTCTCTGGGACAGCTCAGTTCTTCATTTACTGAAGAGAACATAAGAGATGTCCCACTCCTTGCTTTCTCGTACAAAGAAAGGCATCTTGATTCACCAGTGGTCTCCTAAGAGAGAAGAGCTCAGAGCTGAGGACACAAAGGAGCTGTGACAGTAAATAAGCAGTGGAGGAGGCTAATGAGATGATCCTGGGAACTTTGCCTCCATCTGGAGCAGGCTGAACCTGACTGTTGGAGGGATGTTTGCTAAAGTGCAGGTCTGGGAAGATCTGCTGCCCGGGATTTCCCATGTTCGTAGTTAAATTTACTGGGATCTCAAAGGTTTGGCAGATCCTGCACTGTGACCCCACACTGCTGCAAGAAACCACAACACACGCAACCTAAACACACGTGAATGAGCAAGGCTGAGGCCACGTCTGCAGGAAATGCTTTTGTTTTCTCTCAGTATCGACTCTTCTGTGCTCACTCCCTGGGCCAGACAGAGCTGCCAAGCGCAGGGTCGTGCTGGGGAAAGCAGCCAAAAGAGGTTGGGTCCCGCTCTCTTGCCCAGGCTGTGCTGCAGGGACTGTTCACAGGCGCGATCCCGCTACCGAACGGCACGGGAGCTTTGACCTGCTCCGTTTCCGACCTGGGCCGGTTCACCCCTCCTTAGGCGACCTGGTACCTCCCGGTTCCCCGGGGGACACCATATCGGTGCCGGCCTTAGCGCGGACGCCCGCTCAGCACAGCTCTCTGCAGCCCAGAACCCCCGGGCTCAAGCTGTCCACCAGCCTCAGCCTCCCCGGCGCTTGGATTACAGGCACAAGCCACCGTGCCCGGCTGGCTGCAGCTCACACTGTCTGTGCTCTCCAGCACTCAGGGATTGGCCTCACCATAGCAGCAGGATGCATTAGTGCTTCAGCAGCACATGGGAGAGGAGGAGCATTGTCTGCAAGGAAGCAAAACGTAGCTTTTCAAGCAAAGGTTCAGCGCAACACTCTGTTTTGGAATGGCCAAATTAAGCTTTATAGGACAAAAAATAAGTGTGTTGTCCTCCCCTATCCCCTAGGGTGTCCAGGGAGAGCTCCTGATTTTTGTGTTGAGGTACTGGAGAGAGACTAAGAGGCAACCTACTTGTAGCATGAAGACGGGGGGCTGCAATGAGACGTTCTGATTCCCAGAGGACATGAGATTAACAAAAATGCAATGCAAAGAATAAAATGCAGGACTTTCTTTCCTTTATCTGCTCACAACCTCAATAGAGAGCTGTCTAGAAATACCAGTGCAGGGCACCTGAGATCTTCACCGTGTGTTTGCACCTCAGAGGGCTGTCCAAGGGAGCTCCCCCACACATCTCGCTCCACGCTCCAGTTATCTGCTTAAGGAAGAGCTGTCAGTGACAGCTGGAGTTTTGGCTAATGGTATTAGTTAATGACTACAGGGTCATGGGTGTGAGGAGATGGAGGCCTTATGTCCACAAACGGGGAAAAGGCAAGCGATTTGCACAGAAATACTACTCAGGTTGCTGCTCCTGGCAGGCCCTGGCATTCCCCCACCCCCTTCTCCTGCCAGTAGCACTGCTCTGTTTGGCCAAAAACGCACACTTTTCACCACAAACGCAAGCTTTTCATTGCATTTGAAAACTATCAGGAGTGGATTGAGATATCGGGGGGGTGAAGCTACCTGTTTTGCCTGACAGAACGTGGTAGGGACAAGCTTGGCAGACTGAGGAGGGCTGGGACATGGCTGAGACACAGATTCAGAGTCCAGCATCCCCCTGACACGTCTCCTGGCCTCCAAACGTCACCTGTAATGAAGAATGAGGCTGCCCGCAGATGGGAAAACTCAGCTGCCCCATGGAGCCACGTGTTGGGAACCAGAGACCTTCTGAAGGAGGGCTAAAACACACAGCTTCTGCAAAGCCAAAATACCCAGAGCTCCTTGGCATCACCATACTGCTTCCATGCTTAGCAAGATACTGACATGGCTGAGTGACTGGTGTCAGCAATGGCCTGGTCCAAAACCGGCTCACAAGTCTCCAGGACAGAAGCTACTGCCCGGCCCAGGCCTGGATGTCACTGCTCAGCTACCACTGGGATGTGGAAATGCAAAAAATTGGGGAGCAAAGGAAAGCCTTGCAAATTGTTTTTACTTTTGTTAAGGTTCCACGAGTTTTCAGGACAATGCTGTCGGTGCAGTGGTTCAGGATTATGGACATTTGGTCATACAGCATCCACCACTGTCGTTCCCTCTGTCCGCTCCCGAAAATAACCTGTGCAAGGAGAAGCCTGCTTGATTGCCTCTGCTAACTGCAAAGGCATTGCGATGCACTCAAGGTACAAACCAAACCCAAACAGCCTGGAGGTCAAACTGTTTCTCCTGCTGGGAGGCCACTTCCCAAGGGCTCTTCCCTGCATCCACAGAAGGGCGTAGGACATCCAGGGAGACCAGGACGGGGCTTCCTGATGAGAAATGCGGAACTCCCAGCAATCCTCCGGGGTCCTCACTACACCATCCCAGCACACACGAGGGCTAACAGACCTGCTGCAACCACAGCACTCAACTCCCACCCTGAGTCCCACCCTCGCGCTGTTACATAAAACCTCACAGGAAGAAGCCGAGGATCTGTTTAATGCTGCGCTACTGATAACGTTTGCATCGCAGGCTGAAGCTTCAGCTTCCTGGCCAAGCCCCGCTGCGGCTGCACAAATGCAGATGTTGCAGAATGGCAGGAAACACGGCTGAGATGCCCTGGGGCCACCTCCGTCACTCTCCGACTACAGCTGCCCAAGGAAAGCACTACTCTGACTTGTCCCCCCTCGGAGATGGCACTTGGCCCGCTGTATCGGATCTCTTGGTGATAAGAAAACTGCCATAAAGCTGTGATAACAAGGATGGTACTTGTTTTCACAGCAGAGCTTTGCTAACACAGACACTAAGCACAAAGTATTAATGCATTGCCGTTCCTTGGAAGGCCACAGGGTTCTATGAAGGATCATAGGATCATAGAATGGCCTGGGTTGCAAAGGCCCACAGTGCTCATCCAGTCCCAACCCCCTGCTATGTGCAGGGTCGCCAACCAGCAGCCCAGGCTGCCCAGAGCCACATCCAGCCTGGCCTTGAATGCCTGCAGGGATGGGGCATCCACAGCCTCCTTGGGCAACCTGTTCCAGTGCGTCACCACCCTCTGGGTGAAAAACTTCCTCCTGTTCCCATCTCACTGTGCCAAAAAAGTAAGCAAGATAAGCAACAGCATATTAAGATAGGGCTGGCCTGACAACCCACGTTGACTGGGAGGGTAAATTATATTCAAGTGATAAAAAGAAAGGGTACCCCCTTTCTTTGTATTTGACCCATTTCCTTGAAGTTTGCTTATTGGTTATGACACAAAGCTGAAGCGTATCATTTTCTTCCACCACCTTCTTGTGACAGCGCTTGGATCATGGCTGGAGGACAGAACAAGCAAACACAGGCTTACACCACCGTGAAAGACACAACAGCGCACGTTGGTGGCTGTGCAGCTGGCGAGGGAAGCGATAAGGAGCAGGCAGCCCTGCGGCCAGGCCCAGCCACCAGAAGGCCCTGCAGGCATCTGCAGATATCCTTTTCCCCAGGCTTGAGCCTCTAATCACTTTATAACTCTAATTACTTTATGCTCTCAAGGCTGGAAATCCACGCTGGCAGCTCAGCAGGACCTCCTGCAGGGACGCACTGGGTGCTGACTTCTGCAATGTTTGCCTTCCACAGGAACGCGTCGGGCCCTCCCAAGGACCTGAGCAAGCTTTGAATTCTTAAGCAGGTCTGTGAAACCCAACCCCTTGGAGGAGGGCAGGTTTTCAGGTAATCTAGAACACGCTCAGGTATTGCAAGGGCTTTCGTTGGGTGTTTGACCTTGAGAATCAACCAGCGACGCAAGAACCGGAGCTTTATTGAGCACAAGGGCGTGTAAGGTGACAGCACTCCTACAGGTGTGGGTTTGTAGGCCGTCTGCAGGGCGAGCACCCAATTACACCCATCTGCCCCCAGCGCAGTGCTACGTCTCCAAAGGCCTTTCTGTACCACGGCCACCTCAGACGCCATCATCGCAAGGGCCCGGCTTTCTCAGCTGTGTCACCAAGCGGTGGCTGCTGGCAGCAGCTCCCTCCTGGGGAGCACTGGGCGAGATGCCGCCCCACAGACACACGGCAGGGCTCTTCCGCAGCCATTTTTGTTTGAGGGCAGCCACGTGCGGAGCTTCCTGCCCGCTGACAGAAAATAGCCGTTCCGGAAGCAGGCAGTGCTCTCGCACCCCTTCCTACCAACCCACAGCTTTGAGCTACACGGACTGAAGCGCACAGGGCTGACGAGTGACCCATCGGAACTCTCGGCCCCTACAGTTCCCACGATCTCAACTATCTAAACGCACAGCACACGTCCTACTTCACCCGATCCTACAAAAAAACAGCAACAGGCGCTTTTTAAAAACCCTCTAAAGCCACCGGGTACTCCCAGCCCGCGGGCAGAGTCCCCTCCTGCAGGGCACGCTGCCCCCCGCCCCGCGCCTGGCCCTTTAAGGCGCTCCCGGCGCCCCCCGCCCGCTCCCGCTGACGTGTGATCGCGTGGCGCCTCTCCCCACAGCAGCCCGGCCGCCCCCCGCCGCCCGCACGCGCACTGCGCCCTCAGCGGCCGGGCCCCGCCCCTCCCTCCAGCTCCCGGAGCTCCGCGCAGCCGCAGCAGCGCAGGAAGCGGCGCCCCCGCCCGCGCTGCGGGGCAGGAGGAGCGGCCGGGATTGCGCACGCGCGACGCTCCTCCCGGGCAAACTGGGGCGACGCCCCCGCTCTTCCGCTCCGTGCCGCGCAGTCTGCGCATGCTTCCGCCCACGCGGGAGGGCGGGGCTCCTTCCGCCACCTCGGCGCAGGCGCAGTGCCCCCCCGAGGCCGCGCGGCGGGAAGCGAGCGGGCGCCCCCGCCCCGTCGGCGGCGCAGGCGCGGGCGGCGGGGCGGGGCGCGGCGCGCAGGCGCGGTGGCGGCGGAGGGGAAGTAAGGCGGGCTCGCGCGGCGCCTTTCCGGCGGTGCTGGCTGAGGGAGCGGCGCGGAGCGGAGCCGGCTCCGAGCGCGCGGGCGGCCCCGAGGTAACCGCCGCCTCCCGCCGTCCTCGTTCCGCCTCGAGCAGCGCGCCGAGCCGTCGCCGCTCTCCCCCTGCCCATGAGCTGAGGCGCCGGGGCGGCAGCCGAGGCAGGAGCCGGGCGGAGCCGCCTCCTCGGGCCCGGCGGGCGAGCGGGGCGCGGCGCGGCGCGGCGCGGCCCCTCCACCCCGCGGCGGACGGGCCTTCCCCAGGGCCTTCCTCCGGCCCCCGCCCCGCCGCTTCCGCCGCCGCCCCATGCGCGGCCGCCGCTGAGCCGCGGCCCCGGCCCCGCTCGCTCGGGCCGCCCGGGGGCTCTCGCCGCTCGCCCTCCGCGCCCCCCCGCCCCGCAGCAGGCGCCGGGCCCTTGGATGCCGCCGAGATGGGCAAGGTGCTATCCAAGATCTTCGGCAACAAGGAGATGCGGATCCTGATGCTGGGGCTGGACGCGGCCGGCAAAACCACCATCCTGTACAAACTGAAGCTGGGCCAGTCCGTCACCACCATCCCCACCGTGGGCTTCAACGTGGAGACGGTCACTTACAAAAACGTCAAGTTCAACGTGTGGGATGTGGGGGGGCAGGACAAGATCCGGCCCCTCTGGAGGCACTACTACACGGGCACGCAGGGCTTGATCTTCGTGGTGGACTGCGCCGATCGCGACCGCATTGACGAGGCCCGCCAGGAGCTGCACCGCATCATCAACGACAGGGAGATGCGGGACGCCATCATCCTCATCTTCGCCAACAAGCAGGACCTGCCCGATGCCATGAAACCCCACGAAATCCAGGAGAAACTGGGCCTGACCCGGATCAGGGATAGGAATTGGTACGTGCAGCCCTCCTGTGCTACTACAGGGGACGGACTCTACGAAGGGCTGACATGGTTAACGTCCAATTATAAATCCTAATGAGAGAGTAACTATTTAGTCTACAAAGAATTAAAGAGAAAAGAAATAAATAAATAAATAAATAACCCACACGGCTTTCCGGAAGAATGATTCTCTACAGAAAAGCCAAACGAAAGCATCCATAGGATTACGATCACCTTTCTCCAATGACCACCCTTTCCTTCTCCGCACCTGACTGGATTCCTGTTTTAACTCTCCTCGCTTGGCGTTAGGATGCTCTAACCTCCGAATGTGACACGAACACAAGCACTAGATGCTACGGCAGACCTCCAGCAAACAGGGGAAAGACACAATGTAGACTTGCTAAGTAACTTTTCTTTTTCTCTCCGTAGCCCTTAAGATGGTTTGATTGTTTTGGGGCCGGCTGGGGGAGGGGTACCATGCTCAGTGTACGCTTTCTGGTTCTACTTTTTTGACGATATTTTTGTTCCTCTCTCACTTGCTGTAGATTGCTACTTTTTTTTTTTTTGCCTTCATGCGGAATATGTTGATAGGTCGACTTCATCTAGTAAACGGAAAACTCTTGCTTAAAATCAAACTGCAGTCTGTCTTTTTATATTAAGGACTTTTTGTAAAGTTCTGTTAATCTGTAACTAAATAGTGACTCTCGGTCCGGCTCCGTATCTCAGCCTCGTAACGAGACGAATTCCTGCCCGCGGCGGCAGATAGGAATACCATTGTAACATGTTCAAAGTGCATATCGGGCATCATGTTAACTAGGTAATGTAAGAACTGCTTTGAAATGTCAGCTGTGAAGTTCTGAACCATACATCATGCATGAGAAGGGATGCAAATAAGTTCCCCATCCTACATCATAGCAACCATATAGCGAATAAAACACGAATGATGTAATAATAGTTCCAGGGTATATACCGTTCCGTTTCTGTCTTGCATTGCCAATTTAATGATGTTTAGCTGCAGTTTTTACTCCTTTGGTCAGTCTCCAATTCAATGCAAGATAGGTTCCTTCCAGAAAAATGCAGCAATAACCTGCAAGCGTTGCAACAAGTTTTTTTACTCCAAATTGGCGGGTTTGGGCAGAAGTCTAGCACTGACTTGCCTGCCTCGGGATGGAGGCACGTTGCTTCATCTTCAGGCCTCTCGATCTCGAAAGGATTTCTCACTTTTGGCTTCACCTTAAGGCATCTAAATCTCGACAGGGTTTCTCAGCTCTGAATGCACGCCACGGAGAGAACAAACAGAGCCCGGTTGCTCCGTGCTGTGGCTGTGCACAGGGGCAGAGCTGAGGGCTGAGCTGTGCCGTGGGGAAGCGGGCTGAGCTCCCGCGCGGCCGTGCAGCGTCGGCCCTGAGTTGTTGCTGCAGTGCTGTAGGAAGGGAACCGGGTTGGATGTCTGAAGCCCATTGAGTAACTGCCAACGAGAGCGGGGTGGAGAGAGTGAGAATACGACTATGAATGTAAACTTCCACAATTAGTTCTTAAAGGGCAAGCAGCTCATTCGCCGTGCCACAGCGTGCAGGTGTGGCTGGCAGAAAAACCCCACCCAGAGCCAGTATGAGTGTGAAGTCTCAATCAAGCGTTAGTGCTGGCCGCAAAAAAATATTAAAGCAGCTGGTTCTGATTCAGCCTTAAGGATTAACTTCAGATTTCCTCAAGGAGTTAAACTCGATTGGGGAATTCTAGGAATGTATGCTACAAAACCAGAAGAAAATGGCTTTCTTTTCTTTTTTTTTTCCTCAAGGATAGGAGTTTGATGTGACATTGGGGCATTACGCTACGGTTGTGCAGTGTTGACTCTGCGTGCAGAGTACATTGTATATGGAGCTCTTACCAAAGATGAATGGGAAGATTAACACACACGAAAAATAACACCGAATCCACTTCTGGAATTGAATGTTTTGGACCACGTTAAAAGTAACTTTGGATCTGGTTCCAAACGACGTGTCTCCGTGTGGGGTGCAAGTGGGACCGAATGGGTTCTTGGCGCTGGAAGATAGAGCATTGACTGGGAGCCCTGCTGAGCCGAGGAGTGTGAGATGAGCCTGGTGTCCAACGCCCGCAGTCTCAGTTGAGGAGGAGGGGGGTTCTTCCCACCCGAGCCTTGTTGCTGTCCGAATGTCACTGCTCTATTTTCCAGCCTGCTACAAACGTAAGGCTTTGTTTTGTTCCTCTTGATGTAACTTAACCAACAGCGTGGTGGTATAAAGGCTACAACGCGAGAATACGGTTTCTGTTTTCTTCTGGAGCATAAATAAAACAGCCAAGCACAAAGTAAATGCCTAAACTGGAAAACTTGAAGCTCTCTCAATGGTTCTTGAACTCTTTCAAATCCATTCTCAGTCCGAATGAAAATGTCCATCGCTTCATTTTCCGTCTCGCTCGGTTTGCTGTGCCGGCAGAGCTCCTCGCCAGGCTTTGCATTGCCTCACATCCACGAGTTTGTGCTCTGTTGCTTTAGACGTTCTGTTTTGGCAGGAGAAAGGAAACCGATTTGTTCTCTTCTTTTGTCTTTGGGTTGTTCGGTTGGTTTTTTTTTGGGGGGGGGGGTTGGGGGAGGTGGAGGGAGATAAAAGTGACCGGAATGTGGCGGAGACTTCACAAATAAATGGCCGTTGCTACCGAACACCTGCAGCGGTTTCACTTTCAGAATCTCCTTGATAGGATAGAGCTGCAGCTCGCCGTGGGGCGAGGTGCTCCAGAACACAGCGATGTTACGGACCGAGCCCGAGCGCGGCCATTTGTGTCCACGTGAATCTATGGAGTGAGTTTTGAATGGCGTTAAACCGTGTCTGATCAGTGAATGAGTTTGTAGACTGTGATCTCCCTGACGAGTAAACAGGAATTTTGTGTTCTCAATATGGCTGTAGTGTTGGTAAAGAACTAATAAGCAGAAAATAAAGCAATTACACAGCGGAGCTCTCCTGGTATGTTCCTTCTATTTAATTATGAGGGAAACAGAAAGGGGCAACATGGCGCTGCAGTGGTGTGTTCTGCTGACATAAAGAGCTCTCTGTTGTGTCTCTCAGCGGTGAAAGCCTGTCTGTAATTCCTCCGAGACTTCGATGAGGGGCTGTTTTTATAAATGGAAGGGACCGTGGTGACGCACTGGAACAGGTTGCCCAAGGAGGCTGTGGATGCCCCATCCCTGCAGGCATTCAAGGCCAGGCTGGATGTGGCTCTGGGCAGCCTGGGCTGCTGGTTGGCGACCCTGCACACAGCAGGGGGTTGGGACTGGATGAGCACTGTGGGCCTTTGCAACCCAGGCCATTCTGTGGTTCTGTGATGGCTGAGCAGCAGACAGGTGTGTGGGGGGCACGTGGGGCCAGCACGAAGGCAGCTATGCCTGGAAGCACCCGGCCTGTTGGCTGCCCACTGGGGCTGGAGGCAGCTGCCATTGACACGCCATCAACTGAGGGTTGCCAAACTTTTGGGAATCGCTGGGAAACGTGGCAGGGCTGCGTGGGAGCGCGGTGTGGGCTGCCGGGCCTTCCTGCTCCCCAGCTGGCCCTGTCTGCCCGCATGTCAGCGAAGGGTGTGGCTGTGTAAATGAACTCCCTTCAGCTTAATTAAGCTCCTTCAGGTCGGTAGACAAAGCTCCGGAGGAGTAAACTCCCGTCTCTTTCATGGCAGGAGTTAGTCAGTCCTCAGAATGCCAGCGCTTATGTTTGAAATCAGAGCCCTGGGTTGTGCCGTGCGTGACTCACCCAGCAGGGCCTTCCCCAGTCACAGGGCTGCCGTCCTCACGGGCAGGGATTGGAACAAATGCGCCTGCCATCCCTAATTGGAAATTAACCCTGCTAATACACTCTCATGGGTAATGGTTCTCCCCAGGGAGCGGCTCTTGGTTGTCAGAAACCACTGGGATGCTCCGTGCTGGGGGAGCGGTGCTGGGCACTGTGCCGCGGGCCCCGGGAGCAGAGCGGGGCTCTCCCACAGCACGGAGGCAGCCCAGCCCTGGGCACCAGGCTGTTCCTTGTCAGCCTTGCTCTCAATGCGCCTCAGCCCAAAGTGCTTCGGTGCTTCCAGGATAAAACTTTCTGCTCACGAACGGGGAAGTGTGAACTCGCAGAGCTGTCATGGAGGCGGCGGCACTTCCATTGAGCAAACCCGCTCCTCTTCCGACCTCTGAAGCGTGACAGCCCCGCTGACGTCTCTGAGCAGCTTCGGGCCGAGGTGGGGGACTCGAATGCTGCGGTCAACCTCGTGTTCAGGACTTGGAGCACGCCGAGAGCTGTGTAATTTCAGCCCTGCCTTCGGTTTGGAAGGGGAAACGGCTGAGTCAGAGCCCCGTGGTGCTCAGCAGTGAGGTTTCCTCCCTGCGAGTGCCCAGAGCTGGGGTGCAGGGCGGCTGCTTTGCGCAGCAGGCTGGATGTGCTGCACGCCGTCCAGGAAGCAGCTTCTGGTGCTTGACAACAGGTATCTCCGCCCTTGAAAAAGAGAAAAAAGAATCAAAGGTGTGAGTCATCTGCAGAGCCTGGCTGAGGCTGCGTGGTCTCAGTACTGCGCTGCTCCTCGGCTGGGAGCCTTCCCCTTCCCTTTGCTCGGTGTGCTACAGCTTTTAGTCAAAAAAAAGACGACACCCAACAGTAAAACAACGTAGGCAGGATTTAACGGGTATCTGTTTCGGTACAGGAGGAAGCCAGGAACACTCGAAACGCTGTGTTTTTTTTTTCCCTTAGGAGTGCTCAGCTGGGTGGATCCCCGTCCCCAGGGCTGCCACCAGCAAGTCCAGGCTCAGCCTCGTGCTTCTCACCCTCACGGAAGAGAAGGGAGCGGAGCTGTGCACAGCGGGCCGAGCCCCAGACCTGCTCCTGTGTCCAACACGGGATGAGTCCCTCAGTTCAGGCACAGAGGCTGTGGGGTGTAGAGGTCATCATGAAGCTGGGGTGAAGGCACGCTCAGCGTGGCATTCCCATCCGTTGCTGTCCCAGAGCACGGGCTGGCTCAGTCCCGGTGCTGCTGTCATTTTGCTGTTCTCTCCCCCAGGAGCTTTCTGCTTATTCCTACTGAAAGAACAGGGGCTGTTGTCGAGCGGGCGCTCAGTTGTTGGCTGCCAACTTTCAGCCGCCGCCACGCAGCGGGCCGGGCTGCGCTCGCAGTTATCCCATTAGCTTAACATCTGCCAGAACGCCCTTTCCCCACAGGGGCTGGATTAGTTTGGAGCTGACCCAGCTCTCCTGGAAGCTTTGCCTATCACGTACTTGTGGCTTTCAATCCGCTGCCCTAACTGGAACCAAACCCGGCCCGTGCGCTCGCCGGGGAGCTTTTCCTTCAGCCCAACGACAGAGCCGTGAGCTGGCTCTGAAAAAGTGAGCCCTGCTCAAGTGGCCAAATTACATCCTCTTTCAGTGTCCCCACTGCATCCTATGTATCACATCAGTAGCTGTGTGTTCACGCCCACGATTCCTGGCTGTGATGGAGCCCGGCGATGGCTCAGCCCTGCAGGACCTTCTGTCTGCTGGGCTCAGGGGGGAATGCAGGAAGGGCAAAAGCACTGCAGCCGAGTGGGCAGGGATACACAGCACTGCAGGGTTCCTCCTTCCCCTGCCGCAATAAAAGCTTCCCCTCTTCTCCTGCTGGACCTTCTCAGCCGCGCGTCCCTCTGCGCTTCCTCTTTTAGCACCTAAAAAAAAACCCCACACCAAAAAGCGTTGGCCGCAGCTTTGCTGGAGGCTGCAGTGAAGGCAAAGCTGCTCCGCCGATCCCTGGGCTGAAGTCAATCTTTTCCGGTCTGATCGCACGGCCAAGGAATGTCTGTGCCTGCACTGTGTGGCCGGGGAGGGCTCAGCGCTGTGCCCGAGTGCTGCTCTGCTGCTTCCCTTCGGCTGAGCTGTGGAGGCTGCAGGGGCTGCGATGTCCTGCAGAGGAACCCGAGCACCCGGCCCATGTGCTCCCCCTGAGATACTGATGGGGGAAAATTAGGTTGGGTAGTAGGGTTAGGTTGGGAATCAGGAACATTTCTTCTCCAAAAGGACAGCGCTGCACTGGCACAGCTGCCCAGGAGTGCTGGGGTCACCGACCCTGGAGGTGCTCCAGAGCCGTGGGGACGTGGCAC
The DNA here is from genome assembly GCA_030625065.1 of Alectoris magna. Lineage (NCBI taxonomy): Eukaryota > Metazoa > Chordata > Aves > Galliformes > Phasianidae > Alectoris > Alectoris magna. Next base: position 2,169,759 of record CM060565.1, on the reverse strand, counting down.
TGAGGGACGTGGGCAGTGGGCACAGTGGGGTGGGCTGGGGATCTTGGAGATTTTTCCAACCTGGATGTTTCCATGTGTGGCTGCAGCCAGCATCCCCCAAAAGCCGCTCTGAGGCCTCCCCACCTTCCCCCAGGCACAGCCTCCCCACTGCACACCGCTGGCCACAGCACAGAGCTCACCCGCTCCCAATCTCAGCTCTGCCCGATGAGAGCAAACAGCCACAGCCGTGTCCCGTGACACCTCGTTACACATTAACAGCAATGCCAATATTGACCTATTGCCCTACAGGGCAGCTCTGGTGCCCCCACACCCCACTGGCCGTGCTGCGGGCACCCCAAAGTGCGGCCGCATCACAGCAAAGCAGAGGGGACCTCAACTTTTCCCTCTATTAGTTTCACAGCTGTGAGCTCCGAAGGGAAATCACGCGGCCATGCTTTTCTCATTAAGCGCCGTCACATTTTCCAGACAGAAGCTCAGAGCCCAGTGCTGTAAAATTGGGATTTTTTCCTCCTTTTTCAGCTGCAGATGCTTAAAGATCCTTGGCTGAACGATCCTTCCTGGCCCCACTGTGAGCAACACGTGGAGCACCCTGCACCCCAACCCCAGCCAAACTGCCCCACGGAGCAAGCAATGGTGGGTGGAGGAGGTACCTATATGTGTACAGGTGGGTATTTGCCCAAGAAGAGGAGCCCCACATGCAGACATTGCAGCTTCGTTGCCCCCAGCCCGCCCAGGGCTGCACCGCCGGCGCTTCGCATCTCGTGATCCCGAGCTGCTTTTGAAGGATGTGACCTAATTAAGGCTCAGCTCTTTTCAATATGATTTTCATAGTCCCACGGGTTCCTTTCCCCTGTGCGACCGGCCGGCCCGGCTGGTCCTCCTGGGACGTCTGGGAGCGGGAGGAGAAAACATCTGAGCACAGCCCATGCAGCCCGGTACAAAGGCTGTGCGTGGCCCCGTTTGTCTCCTTGCTGCGGTGCTGATGGCGCAGAGCTGGGGGCTCCCTGCACTGGCCGTGCCATTGAGCTGAGTTTGCCATGCTGAGGCGGCTGCACTGGCTGCCATTGAGCCCCAGGGATGGGTGTCAGGGCTGATGCACCTCAGCGCCACAGGGCCGTCCCCACGCCCTATGGGGTAAGTGGCCCCTTCCCACGGGGAAAACCCACTCACCCGCTTTCTGCTAAAAACAGAACAAATGGCTCAGCTCTGACCCCAAACCTGGCCTGATCCTGACCTTCACCACCCGCAGCAGCCAAACGCTGAGCCCGGGGCCTGTTGGATTGGCAAAACAGTGACCTTTGTGGTGCGTTTGTTGGGAGGGGACGCGTCCCCCTTGGTGGGCCAAACAGGAGGAAGCTCCCATTGCAGAACCTGGGTGCACTGTGGTCGGGTGAGCAACGTGCCATGCGTTCCCACAGCAAGGACGGGAGCTGGGACATCGTGCATGCGTTGGCAAAGCAGCTGAGCAAGCTGATCTGCAATTAAGGACGTTCTTCACTTCCTTCTCCTGATTAGCATCGAGAAAACCCGTTCACTCATACACTGAGTGCTGCCTGCTTCGGCTGGAACGGTGTTCCCATGCACCAGGAGCGGGGTGAGCAGCTCAGCCAGGCCAAGGTGGCTGTAGGGTGCATCACACAGACACCCCATGCAGGAGGAGACGTCCCAGCTCCCAGCACTCCCAGCGCTCCCGGCGTGCTGCTGCCTGCATCTGCCCCAGGGCATCGCCTTCGCCGTGCTGCCAGCCTGCAGCAAAACGGCATTTCAGAGCGTGGTGGCAAAACAGCATCCTGGCGTCGTACAACATTGTGCCACTTCTTGGCATTAAAACCAGAGCACCCCAAGGGGCACCCACTGCTCCTCTCTGACCCTGCGGGCTCCCCGGCCTCCTCCCACTGTGCCCAAATCCCGTGTGCTGCACCCGCCCCTCCTGCTCAGTGTGGGTGTGCCGGGCGTCACCTGCCCTGCACTGCCCCAACCTGCCCGGCCACCCCCAGCAGCTCCCAGCCCCCCTCCCGGGCTGGCTGGGCCTTCCGCGCACTCCCTACTGCTCCCCCTGCCCCTGGGCAGCCCCTGGGGTTCCCCCCTGGCTGCTGCAATGCATGCATGATGGGGAGAACTGCACTGAATGGTGATCGGGCACTGAAGTGCTGGTAGTGCCTTAAATCAGGTGGGAAGACAAGCGGAGGGGGAGGCTGAGCTTGGGGGACAGAGGCAGTCCAGGGCTGGAGCTAAGGGACTCAGCGGGGTGCAGGCAGCAGGCAGCATGGGGTGGACAGTGAGGGTGCCATTGGTGACAGCATCAGCAGTGCCAGGGGTAGTGCCACTGGTGGGTCCCACTGGGGGTTTCCATTAGTGGGTCCCATTGGTGGTGCCCTTGGTGGTGCCATTTCTAGATGTCATTTCCCCCACACCCAGGGACCCCACAGATGCCCATCCCCACGGCTGGAAGCTCTCCGAGGCTCTCTCCATCCCCCAAATGCCCAGTTCAGTGGGGAGCGGTGTTTGCTGACACGGCCTTGCTGAGCTCTGCCGTTCTGCTCAGCTCTCAGCACGAAGCCCAACCACTGCTGGTTTATTTTTATCGGCCCATTCCTGCGCTGAGGGGTTGTAGCAAAGAGGAGCCTGGTGCCACCGATGACAAAGCTGTGGAAGTGTCCCCAGTGCTGGCGTGTCCCGCTAGCCTGGATAACCCTCCCCGCTGGGCATCTTGTCTCTATTTAAACCCCTCTCCAGGGATATTATCAAGGACGTGTCTGTTAAACTGCTCTGTACCAACGCGGTGCAGCTCATCCCCGTCGCCTCGCAGCCATTGGGCACCACCTTCCCCGTGCTGCATCCCACACCTTTCCGCTTTGCCGTGGGATTTCGCACGGCCAACACTTGTCCTCTGCTCCCCCAGTCCCCAGTTATTCCAACGGTACCACCAAAAAGCTAAAAATACGAGGACAGGGGAGCCCCCGAGGTGTTTGGGAACATCGCACCTCCCCGCTCCGCGCCGAGCTGCCGAGCCTTAAATATCTGGCCCAAATCCACAGGAGCACGGGGCTGCTTAACTCTTTGTGCTCAACCCAAAGGGAAACTCGGTGCCGAACTTCAGCGGGATGAGGAAACCCAAAATCAAGGAGGGGAACACGGAGCCCATCGGGAAGTGGTCGCTGTGGCTTTTGTTGTGTTCCTATTCAGCGTTTCTTACGTAGCCCAAAAAAAGGATGACCACCCCCCCTCCCCCCATAAATAATGGGCACCCCTTACAAGGAGCCCCATAACAGCACCATCTCTGGGACACCCCCAGAAGCCCCTGCATCCCACGCGGGAGCTCTGGAGGGCAGAGATAATTAACACGCACTAATTACAGATGGAGTCCCGCTCAATGGGCCGCTCTGGAGGTTTCCAGCTCACAGCCAGGGCGGCAGGAAGCCGGGCTGTCACCGTGCAGCTCAGCTCACAGCCGCTCCTCTCTGCAGCACAGGAAATGCAGCAAGGAGCACAGCCAGCCCGGGCTGGGGGTATTCGGCAGCGGCACGGCTGCCAGCGGGTGGGGGGTCACCGTCCATGGAGGTGCTGCAGAGCCGTGGCGATGTGGCACTGCTGCCCGGAGCCGTGGGTGCCCCATCCCTGGAGGCACCCGAGGTTGTGGATGGGCCCTGGGCAGCCTGAGCTGGGGGGCACCCAGCCCATGGCAGAAGTGGGGCTGGGGGGGCTCCTTCCAACCCAACTGTGCCGTAATTCTGTGACTATGGCTGTGCTGCAATGAGCTTAGCCCCGAGCAGCCGGGAGGATCACAGCTCCTTTCCAAACTCCATTTCCCCCCCTCCAACCCCCCCCCCTGCCACAAGCAGCCATTTCTTCTTGTGGCTCTGGGGAGTGACACACAAGCACTGTGCTCACGGCCTCCTTCCTCACCCTGCCCTGCTTCACAGCCACTTCCTCTGTGTGAAAACAGGAGCAGAAGCAGCCAAGGTGCGGGCGGTTGGGTTTCACAGCCCTTGGCAGTGGGTGCAGGGGGTGCAGGGTGCAGCCGGGGCCACCCCAAGGTGCCCTCCACCCCACAGCAGCCCCAACGCGAGCTGCACACACTGAGCTGAGGGTGGGGAGCAGCAGCTGCCGGCTGCACACAAGGAAGAGAAACACTCAACTTCCTTTTTTGCTTCTGAGAGAGAAAAGGAAGTGCCGAAATCGCAGAGACAGAATGCACCCAAGCCCTGGGAAACACCACTGCTCCCTGCACCGCCCAGAGACCGCGCAGCGCTCGTGGTGTCCTCACATCCCACCCAGGGACAACGATTCCAGGCTAAGGGTTTCCACCAGGGAAGCTGGGCTGGCATGAACATGCCCGTAAATATCCCCCTGCAGGCCAGCTGTTCATTACGGAGCTCTTCTCCTTCCAAGTTAACAAATAACACACGTGGTCACGACAAATTATGCCCTCACTCTGCTGCACACCCAGGAACCACCTCTGCAGGCAGGGGCTGTGCTCCGTACGGAGCAAAGCTTGCAAGGAGCACCTCAGAGGATGCAAACAGAGCACGGAGGGGTGCAGCAGCAGCCAGGTGCCTCCCAGCAGCAGCAGGCCCGCCTCTGTGGGTGCGCACGGCCACAAGCAGAGCAGGAGCAGCACCTCCTTTGAAAGTGAATTTCAAAGCAATCGCTGCGCAGCAACGAGAGGCAGCTCGGCAAGAAACACCAACTGCGAGAGGAACCTGCTCAGCAGAATAGCTGCAAGGTGTCAGAACGCAGCGCTGCGCGTCCTTAGAATAGCAAAGCGCAGATGGAGTTAAAAGAAAGACCAATTTTGCACGGCTCAGACACCATCTGTGTGCTGTGTGCGTGCAGTGCCCACCACCACGGCCGCTCCCAGCACCTCTGCAGTGCAGGAAACCACGGCTGGAAAGGAAACAAGCCGCCGCTGCCCACCTCACGTAGAAAAGTTTTATTGAGTGGCTCCCCGGGCTCATCGGTCCCCCAGATGGGGTTCTCTCCTCGGGCAGTGCTGCCTATGGCACACAGAGCACACAGCAGCGCTGCACGGAGCCGTGGGTCCATTCCACTCTGCCTGAGCCTGCAGGCAGCGCGGCCTTCCTACTGGAAAGGTGCGTGGGGGGCACACGGCCCAACGAGACCACTTCTCCTCTACGTCACCAACGCTGCAGGCCTTTCCTTTGCAGGGTTCCCTCCTCAGCAGGGTCCCAGCCAGCCCAAAGGACAGGCAGTGCTGCCACGGAACTCACGACGACAGGGAATTCTGTGAACAGATTTAAAGGAAGAACAGAAAGGTACAAATGTTTGAACAGACCGGCTTTGTTTCAACACCGGGCCCATGTGTCAGCATCAAATACCTCTGTTATGCGTGTCTGTCTGTTAAGCAACCCATGGTTACCGGGATAGGCCGCCCAGCTCTGCTCTATGCAGTGGGGTGGGGAAGAGGGCAGCAGAGCAGAGCACGGGGCGCCCAGAGCAGCACTGTGTGGTGTTTGTAACACTGGGGCGTCCCAAACCTTCAGCCTGGCGGCCCACAGCTCACAGGGACAGAGGCTGGCACCTGGCACAGCGCTGTGCTTCAGAACTAAAGAGCTCCTCTGTGCAAGCACAGCTCTGGTCTGCAGCTTCACGGGGTCCCTCATGGCATTTCACAGTCGCTTTACGGCTCCAACCGTGCCAAGTAAGCAGCAGCTCTGCTCGCTGCTGGCAACGTGTGCTGGTCGAGGAGCAGTGAGCCCCGTCACCCACCGTTCGTTTCCTGCGGATGGTCACGATGTGAATGTCCTCACTGCGGTACTCCTCGTCATGCTGATCCAGGGGCACTCGTTCCAGCTCAAAGTCCACCTGAAGCAGCTGTGAGGACAGCATGGGCTCATTGGGTGGCACTGCCCTTTGGAACGGAGCGCGTACGAAGCCAAGCCCGGTGACAAAGGTGCCCAAAGCAGCAAGCCGCTTGTCTCCTGGTGCAGCTCATTTACCCTCATTTTAACTAACCCAGTGCCAGCTTACAGCTGCAGACACCTTGCAGCGTAAAATAAGAGTCATCAGTTGAAGGGTAAATTAAAGAATAATCTAAATCGAAGGCTTTAGATAGAAGGGTTTGCTTCCTTCTGCCTCCAAACCGCAGCACCTGCCTCGCTCTGCCAGCCCTCACAACTGGAGGGAAAGGAAAACAAACACACATCGCCTGCAGGATCGACTTGGCTGAACCCTGACAAGCCGAGGAAGGAAATAAATTATGGGAAAGCAGAAATCATCCAGAAACACCTACACTGACTGCATTCACTGCTGGCCGAGGGCGGCCTCCCAGCTGCCTTCACAGCGCAGAGCCAAACCCAGCGCTGGGGCAGCCCCGCGGGGAAGCCAGCACTGTGCTGTGTGTCCGACCCGCTCACAACACACACCTGGTCCACGGGAATCCCACCACTACCAACGCTCCCCCAGTGCAGCACAGCACTGTCTGCGAATGCAGCGGAGCCATTTTGCAGAGCCGGATTCCTGAAGCAGCCCGCCCTGTGCTTTCCATGGAGCACGTGAAAAGAAAACAGCTTCTCGCCAGGTTAATGTTTAACTCTCCCCACAACCTGTGTTAGCAACCAGCCGCTGCAGAAAGCAGAGCACAGCCACCCGCTAGCCTGCTCCTATGGGATCGCTCTGCTCTGACACACACAGGTGACGCAGAGGGGCTCTTCTGCAGCTCTGTGCCAGGCCCAAAAGCATCAGCACAGGTACGGCCAGCACTAACGTTGCATTCCTTTTGCCTCTGGAGGGGAGGGAGGCTCAGAGAGCACCCAGGAAGGCTCTGCTGATTAAGTGGCCACTGAGGTTCAGCTCAGCCAACCCACAGATAAGGAGCTAGGCAATATGGTTTAGTGGTTTTCTGTAGGTATGGTAAAGGGAGGATGGTTGGACTAGATGATCTTATAGGTCCTTTCCAACTTTGTGATTCTATGATTCTATGATGCCCACACCCCAACCCTTTTCCTTGCACACACACACAATCACAGAACGGCCCAGGTTGGAAGGGATCCCAAGGATCACGAAGCTCCAACCCGCATCCCAACGGCAGGGCCACTAGCCTCCACATTTCATACCAGCCCAGGCTGCCCAGGGCCCCATCCAACCTGGCCTTGGACACCTCCAGGGATGGACGGGGCATCCACAGTCTCTCTGGGCAGCCGTTCCAGCACCTCACCACTCTCACAGTAAAGAACTTCCCCTGACATCCAACCTAAATCTGCCCTCCTCCAATCCATTTCCCCTTGTCCTGCTGCTATCTCCCCTCCCAAAGAGTTGAAGAGCTGCATGTGAAGCACAGCATACACTCACTCACCTCGAAGTACCTCCTCTCTATCTCAGGGTTCTTCCCCATGGTCCTCTGCTCATAGCAGCACAGCACACACGTATCGGGGCCCGTCAGATCCCGCAGCGTCTTCAGCAGCGGCTCTAAGGACTGCCCAAAGGGTAAGAATTGCCCACAGTTCCCCACTTACAGTTCATTTCACTGGCACGACACCCTCTAACGAGACAAAGCCACCACCCACGGCACAGCTTCTCACACAGGTGTTTGCAGTGCGTTGTGTGGGACAAGGGGAGCACGGGGCCAAGCTGCGGAGCCAAGCACAAAGCGGGACGCGGCCGTTTCCTCACGCTTCTCCCCCGCTCCCAACTGCTGCGGGACCCGACTGCTCCGAGCGGAGCGGCCCGGCCTGCGCCCGCACGGTGCCGCCGTCGCCGCGCTCCTTTACCTCCTCGTAGTAGATGCAGTCGGCCATGAGGATGTAGTCGGGGGGCGGTCGGAACTCGGACACGTCCTCACCCCTGCAACGGCGGCGCGAGGTGAGCGCGGGGCGAGCAGAGGCGGGGCGGGCGGGGACGGCGCGGCCCCCGGGACCGCGGTCCGTCCGAGGCTCATACAAACCATTTCAGTACCTCGGCTCGCACCGACCCCGTCACCAGGTGCCGGTTGTTCTCGATGTTCACGGCCAGCAGCTCCTGCAGCTCCTGCAGGTCGGTGAGCGTCACGTCGGCCCTAGGACGCGCGGCGGCCGTCAGCCCGCGGCCCCGGAGGCCCCGGGGTGGACGCGGACGGTCCCGCCCGCAGCCCGAGGACGGCGCGGCCCCCCGCTCACCCCAGCGTGGCCGCCATGATGCCGACGGCGCCGGTGCCCGCGCCCAGCTCCAGCACGGCCCTGCGGGTCAGCGGCCACGCGCCGGTCTCCAGGAACTTGGCGAGCACCAGAGCCGCGTCCCACACCACGCAGCCCACGCCGCCCGCCCGCTGCTCCAACCGCAGCGCCGGCCCGGCCCGCCGCTCCAGCTCCCGCACGAAGCCCGCCATGGCCGCACGCACTGAGCCGGCGCGGCCCCTCCTCCCCATAGAGGCTGCGGAGCCGCGCCGCGGGCTGGGAGGTGGTCGGTACGGAGGAGAGCCGTGCGGTGTGTGAGGATGGGAGGGCAGATTTAGGTTGGATGTGAGGGGGAAGTTCTGTACTGCGAGAGTGGTGAGGTGCTGGAACAGCTGCCCAGAGAGGCTGTGGATGCCCCGTCCATCCCTGGAGGTGTTCAAGGCCAGGTTGGATGGGGCCCTGGGCAGCCTGGGCTGCTGGTTGGCGACCCTGCACATAGCAGGGGGTTGGAACTGGATGAGCACTGTGGGCCTTTGCAACCCAGGCCATTCTGTGATGATTCCCCACACCCACCAACCGCACCGTGTGCCGCAGTGCCGCAGTTCCTTCCTGATGCTCCCATCCCTTCCCTGAGAAGCATTCACTGCATTTGCTGAGGACTCCAAACTCCCCATTCAGACCTCCGTGTATGTTTAAAATATGGGAAAGGAGGAATCAATAAAATAGGGTTTCCTGCCCCTCTCCCCCCCCTTCCCCCAGTCTTTCTTTTTGATGTGCTGCAGCCAGGTCACAGTCCAGAGGAAATCATTCAGGCTCCAGAATGGGAGGAACTGCTGGAGCTCAGACCTGGGGCTGGGCCCACTGAAGCACCCAGCAAGGCGTCTCGTTTACTCTTCAGGGCTTTCACATTCCATGTTTATCTGCACTGTTCTGAGGGAACTGCCTTTTCCCACACAAGCCAACTCCAAACCCAGCAATTTCACATTTTTCCCCCAGCGTTTTTTACCCTTTTTATCCACCCCTCTAATTATAAAGCAGCTGAAATGTCAGTTTGCTGCCCTATCTTGGCATTCCGGTGAACCACACTGGTGGGAATCTGCCTGCCCTCGGCCACTTCCCCAGCACAGCAGTTACTTTGGGAACGTGTGTTTCTGTACCCGCCGTGCTCCTGGGCTGCTGGCATTGCTGCTGCTCCATTGCCTGCCTTGGAACGCTCCTTCCTTTTGGCATTTTCCAGCTCCTGTTATGCTTGGAAGAGGGTTTAATTGTGCGGTGAGCGAGCCGTAAGCAAGGCTTCTTTTTTTGCTTCATGCTGTGATTTATAGGCTTCCAATGAATTCCAGCGCTGTCGCTGTGAGGGTACGAGCAGGATTTCATGCATGGGAAGTGCAGCTGAGAACGCTGCTTTGCTGCCACGTTCCAGCACAGGCCAATGCCTCAGGCAGCGTTCTCACATTATGACTCCTGCCGGGTGGGCTGACGGATGAGGTTTGTGCTCTCCCCTCATCCTGCTGGAGCTTTCCTGCCCGTCTGCTGGTGCCAATTTGTGTGTGTGCACGACACGCTGCAAAAAACACTTACCGGGACCTGCTGCTGGCAAACAGGACTCTCAGGCTCCTCTGTCCCACCGGTCCCTCCCATAGGGCCCAAGGGCCCACCAGGAACCTGTGCCACCTCCTTTGCTCCCCAGGACATGCCCAGACAGCAGAAAGAGGCTCTGCTGGGAACGCTCACCTCCTAGCGGAGAACAACGACCTGCACTCGAGGCCACCTTCAGCTGCATCACGAAGCTTCCCAGTCAAACCATTCAGGGCCCCACTGGAAGTCACCTATTTCTGTTAGCGTGGGATCTGGAACTGCTGCCCAAAGGCAGTGAATGTATTCTGCTGCTTCCACAGCTTCAAACCTCCTTGGATTCCAGCCCAAACCAGACCGTTTACAAAGGTTCTGGATGGCGTATTCTGCACATCCTCCATAATGTGCTTTAGCTTTTGGTGAGCACCAACAAGGTCAGGACGGGCTTTGTGGGCCCCGTTCAATGGAGGGAAGTACTCTGATATGCACTGAAGCCATGGCTAATCAGCAGATGCTCAGCTTGAAACAATCTGGGAAGGACTTTGTTGAGTCAGGGCCAAAATATAAAGCTATGCTGCATTTTACTGTGGGATACTGAAGAGGCACCTGGTCTGAGCATCTGTATGGAAGGTATAAAAAGCTGACATTTATGTATTCTGAAGTTCAAAAGAGTCCCCAGACCTCCAGCAACAAACAGAACGTCAAGGTTTGAAAAGGACATTACTCCTCTTTTCACAGTAGATGCTGGTGAGGGCTTCAGAGGGTTAACACAAATAAATGAGCACATTCTCCCTGGTCAACTTACTGGGCAGATCTCCAGAACTGTGAAACCCGACAGCCGCCTCTGCTGCGTTCAGCAGGGGAGCACTGCACTGAGCAGGACTGCACCACCAGACAGGAACGGCTCTTCCCAAACTCACACTGCAGAAGAGGTTTGACCTGTATAATCAAACAACCGTGACCAACGCATCATCCATGTCCTGCGTGCGCTGCCACGAACTCCTCAGTGAGATTCTACCCCTCTCTGGAGCACGAAGGGCACAGGCAGGGGGAGAGCAATGTCCAAGAGAGAGACCACAAGACGCACCTTCCCAAAAGACAACCCGATGTGAGAGGAGCAGCATGGAAAATCCGGGCATCCTGCATCACCGACAGCTCGCTAAATCCCAACCACGTCCTCAGAAGGAACACGCGCTGCTCAGGCTCTTGAAAATTAAGACTGGGGTGATTTATTAATCTTGTTAAGAACTCTGATACAAAGCACAGTAAAAGGCCACGGACCAGTAAATAAAATGTGGCTTCTGGCCACTGTATAAATGCTGCTACAGTACTACCAGTAAGACAGACTCGCTCTCACACCAGCTCAAACCAGCAGTCCAACTGGCAAAGAAAAGTTCCATTCACTTATCAGTTTAAAAAGTTTAATAAAGCTTTAAATGTTTGCTGGTTTAAATGCTACCAATTTCCAAAACGGATTCACGATTAAGTTAGGTGAAATCTGAGGGAAGTTATTAGGTTTGGAAGGCAAGACTGTTCCTAAGCCAGAGGAATCGCTTCTGGCCGCATAAGATCGGAGTAGCAGGCTGTGTTATAGGCCTCGTATCGCTTCCATTTATACAGGTTATTAGCACTATCTGTAAATATACAATATAAACAATTGTACATACATGGCGTGTAGCTTTGTTCTCCAGAAGAGCAGACAACTCTTTAGCTTAAGACATCTTCACCTACCGAAACAAAAAGGCACATCTGAACAAGATGCATGCTGAGTACGTCCTGGGGATGCTTCCCGGTATCAGAGACGGGCAGTCCTTGTTCATCACTCAACACCAACTGGATATTTTGGTATCACCTTCGAGAGTTCAAGCCATTTCTCTCTGTCTTCAGCAGCAAATCAACATGGCAGTAAAACACTGGGGAACAGCAGCTGTCACTCACGAACCTCGAAGCCCAAAGTCAGAAGGCAGGTGGGCAGAGGCTGAGATCGGTAACACTGTGTGTGTCCTCACCTCATGTGATCATCCCACGGTTCTTCCCAAAAAACAACAAAAGAAGGCCATTAGTGCTCAAATTAGAAGAAAGATTCCACAGACGCACCTTTGTTTTTTTGGCTCAGTGCAATCAAGTGATGTCAGTTTCAACTCAATTAGTGTCGTTTACAGTGCAAAAGGTATCTTTGTATACTGGCGTAACTGTCGGCACTGAGGGTGTGAAGGAAGGCAATGCTGCTGGTCACCTGAGGGCAACGCTGTCCAACAGACACAGGCCAGACCGTGTGGTTTTGATGGTTTTTTCCCCAATTTAAGCTATTTTTTTTTTCTTTGATCAGCAGCACTTTAAGAGCATAATTTGCGAGAGTACTAAAATACACTGCCTTTCTGAATAAATAAAAAAAGGAACTTTACAAATACTATTCCAGTGTCAATGACTACTATGGCTAAGGTCATTGAGGAGCTTCTGCATTTTCTAGCAAAGACAGTCTGTGCAAAGGGGGGTGGGAGAGCTCCCTTTTGTAAGTCTTTGGTGGCAGCTTTGGGAGCTGAGGGCTCGAATTCTGCCTGGGTGGGACGGGGGGTGCAGGCGGGTGGCCCGGGCTGTTGTGAGGGGCGCCGATCACGCAGCAGCGGCGCAGCACCCGCGGAGAGGGAGTGCTGGGAGGAGTGCCAGGAGAGCTGGGGCCTGGGCCTGCCTCACGGAACCAGTCGGGATCTCTGTGCACGCGTCCCAGCGGCGGCGGCTGCAGGTTTAGAGGGCAGTTGATGAAGTGTTCGGGAGGCCGGTGAGGTACCGGAGGTGGAGTGTCGGGGAGAGGGTCCCGAGGGGGAGGAGGAGGAGGGCTGTGCAGAGGCTGCTCAAAGGGGCTGTAAGCAGGAGCTCGAGGCTGGATCTTCGGAGGTGGCGGCTGCCGAGGTGGAATTGCTGGAGGATCACCATCCAATTTCAGACTTCCCTGCAGTGTTACAGAGAAAAAGACACTGTAAGACACTGATAGGACAAGGGGGAATGGTTTTAAACTGAGACGGGGGAGGTTTAGGTTGGATCTTAGGAGGAAGTTTTTCACCCAGAGGGTGGTGACGCACTGGAACAGGTTGCCCAAGGAGGCTGTGGATGCCCCATCCCTGCAGGCATTCAAGGCCAGGCTGGATGTGGCTCTGGGCAGCCTGGTCTGCTGGTTGGTGACCCTGCACACAGCAGGGGGTTGGAAGTGGAGGAGCATTGTGGGCCTTTGCAACCCAGGCCATTCTATGGTTCTATGATTGTAAGAACTGTAGATTTGCAGGTAAAGACTACTTTTGGAGAATGTTCCAGGCTGACTTCACTTTGGTCTTCCAGTACTTCCAGGGAGCTTATAAACAGGAGGCAGAGTGACTTTTTACACAGGCAGATAGTGATAGGACAAGGGGGAATGGCTCTCAACTAAAAGAGGAGAAATCCGGGTTAGGTGTTATGGGGAAAGTCTTCACCCAGAGGTCAGTGAGGCCCTGGCACTGCAAACAGAGCTGTGGGTGCCCCATCCCTGCAGGTGCCCAAAGCTGTGGGTGGGCTCTGGGCAGCCTGAGCTGGGGGGCACCCAGCCCATGGCAGGGGTGGGGCTGCAGGGGCAGTTCAGGATCCCTTCCCACCCAGCTCTGCTGTGATTCTATGACTATGACTTTCTGAAGGGGATGACATTTGTTTGATGTTTGCTATTGGTGCCATTAAATATGTGATAATGGCCCAGCCATATCTTCGATTTGATTATGACCAGTACGTTCCTGAAGCAGCTGGTTGCATTTGAACACCAGGAACTCTTTTTGAAGTTTCAAGTAACTGGAGCACTGCTTTTGAAAGGTGCCAAATATCTGAAAGACCAACAGAGTCTTGCCTGACTAGATGCTCAGTGCTTTATCATCAAAGCTACTCAATACAGGACAATACCTTAGCATTAGAAACATCCTGATCCATCTTTTTTCGAGGAGGAAGCGGAGGAGGGTTTTGAGGCTCATCACTTAGCTTAGGAAAGCTACCCCACGAGCTGAAGAAAGTCTCTGGAGGGAGAAGAGCCAGTATTTTAGTGCTTGTGTAACATGCCAGGAACATACTCAAGAATATTAAACCAGCCTAGACGCAACTCAAACAAGCAGATCTTTGTGTTTGACAGCAACATGAACCATTAACTCAAGTAGTATGAAACTCTCACTTGGCTCTTTAATCAGATATACTGCTCACAAAGTGGTCTCCCGTTTCCAATATCAAAGATAAGCATCTGCAGTTAACAGTTAAGGCTAAAAGATACAAAAATGAAGAGAATGAAGTCAAGTCTTAGTCAACTTTCTCTGCAATGTGTTCCTCATTGCAGAATGTGCCGGTTTATCACCCTTGCAGAGCTGGTCACAGGGCTAAGTCACACTTCTGAGTGGAAGGTTTGTTCTCTTTGGCTGTATGGGTTCGAATTTGGAGGCTTAGAGGCTTTGTTCACAGTTCCTAAAGCAGGAGAACTGAAATGAGCAGACGATAACTCTCACAGCATTTCAGGAGCTTTCCAATCCTTCTTCTGAGGAAAAAATCCTCCAAGTTCAAAAACCAAAACCATCCCCCAACTTGTCTGTGACTTTCGTCACTCCTCTGCTGCCTCTCTCTGAAGTGCACAGAATTCTGTACCAGCACATTAGGACACTGCGCCCTCCAGTCTGAACGCTCGTTATATTATGAAAAAGCACGTATTTCTATGCAATAAGGGAGTAAAGAGAAGCTCAAAGCACAGATGAGTACAGGCTTTCTCTTCAGTCCCCGGCAGCTGAGCAATTATTTTCACTGAGTGGTAACACTAAATTATCAGGTTGCTTCATTTTTACCATTAGTCAAATGCAATAATCATCAAGGACACCCAAAAGAAAAGCAGTATCACAGTAGAGGCCTGGGGAAAATAAACACATCAGACAGTTCTTAGACTTCACGGACTGCTCTACCGGACGGCTGATCGAAAGCCTGTACAAAATCCCTTCAGAACTCCGTTTAATGGACACAACCCGTATCTTCACCCCAGATTCCACAGACTGATTAATTACTATTCGGCTCTCCTGCAAACAGGAAAAGCATAGATACAGGAAAGATTTTAAATGGAGTTTCTGCACTTACTTGACTGAGGCAAACTGACAGGAGCGAAGATGCTGTTGTTACCTGTTAACGAAAAATGGATTAAAGACTTTCCAGACAACAGCGGCAGGCAGCATATAAGGCATGCTTGCAGTGACCTCAAAGATGATCAAATGTTCTGAGTTTTATCTCCTGCTAGCACTAATTAAGCTTTCCAATGAGAAACATTCCCGAACTGAAGATTTGAAGTTGTGCAGGGCCTCAGCAGCACGCCTCTCTACGCAGATGCTGCACGTGGTAACGCTGACGCAGTCCCTGCATGCAGTGCCACAAGGGGACATTTCCCAAAACAGACTGCCTCAGCTCCGGTAGGCTAAGAGACCAGAAATATCACTTGTTAATTAATGAGCTACAGCGGGCATTTCCAAGCTGCAGCACGTGCGACACTGATGCAAGAGCTCCAGAGCTCACAACCGCATTTTGCAATAATACCCCAACACATTTGGGAACCCCGCAGGACAGCAACGACGACTATTCAAATCTATTGCACATTTACCATAAGAACTGTTGAGATCAATGTCTAAAAATACGCTGAACTCTGACGAAGCAGACACCGGGGGAGTGGAAGGTGTGTTGGGAGAGGTTGGTGCAGACACTGCTGATTCGTGCTCCGCCTCCGTGATTCTACTGAAACTTATCTTACTCGGCTCCTTTTCAAGTGGCAGCGGGTGACTTCTCAAGGTGCCAGAGGTAGAGCCGTGCCTGCCAGCATTGGGCCTTATCCCAGGAGACTTCAGGGGGTACGTTGTTTTCCTAGGCTGGAGAAAGGAAAGCCGGTTAGTACTGCTTGCTTTTCAGGTTGTAGCATCACCAAAGTCTCCATGAGCAGTTCTAAAAGGCACCCATCACAGACACATCAAACAGAAGTACAGCCTTTGTACAGCTGTCTCCAGGTACCGACTGTCATTACCTACATAACAGGAGTTTACTGAAAAGGTACGGATGCAGCTGAAAAAATTCTTTTTTTTCCAGCTTGTTACATCTTTTCACAGCTATGAAGAATGAGAAGTCAAGTTCTACACGCGCGTCAATCGGGACAACAGACAGGGAAGAGAGTCACAGTCTTGGGAAGGTCATGTCAAGTGTCTCAGCAAGCTTGCAAAAGAGCTTCAATGAACAGCCCCGTGGATGTGCTGTCAGCTCACAGCACAGCAGGTCACCAAGCAACATGCTGAGACACGTGCTGTATGGGCACTAAGCTGAGTCAGCCTGACATTCTTACACACGTGGCTGGTGGGAGTGAACCCAGCTCATGAGACTCGGGTGTAACACTGCACAGAGCAAAGCTGATCCTCCGAGGATGAACCACGTTTCCATCCTACGGTGGTATGCACAGCTCCACCCCCATCTGATGATCAGAGGGCTGGAGCAGCTCTCCTGTGAGGAAAGGTTGAGGGAACTGGGCTTGTATCGCTTGGAGAAGAGAAGGCTCCAGGGGGACCTCATTGTGGCCTTCCAGTACTTGAAGGGAGCATATAAACAGGAGGGGGAACGGCTGTTTGTGAGGGTGGGCAGTGATAGGACAAGGGGGAATGGTTTGAAACTGAGACAGGGCAGGTTTAGGTTGGATCTTAGGAGGAAGTTTTTCCCCCAGACAGTGGTGACGCACTGGAACAGGTTGCCCAAGGAGGCTGTGGATGCCCCATCCCTGCAGGCATTCAAGGCCAGGCTGGATGTGGCTCTGGGCAGCCTGGGCTGCTGGTTGGTGACCCTGCACACAGCAGGGGTTGGAGCTGGGTGAACACTGTGGGCCTTTGCAACCCAGGCCATTCTAGGATTTACAGCACTCAGAACTGGGCCTCCCTGAAATTCCCATAACAACGTCTAGTTTGGAAAGCATGAACTGTAAAGAATTCATGCTCAGATAACTGTGAGCAGTGTGGAAGAAACGAGAAAAAGAGAAATTAGTGTAGGCAGCATTTTTGCAACAGTAACCTCTGTGGTTTCTTTCCATATTTGTAACATCATCTTAGCCATCCCCCCAGCAGGAGATGGCTGTAATGATTGATAGCGCTCTCAAAAATGACAGAAGTCTCCAGTAACTCAAGTGTACAATTACAACGTGTAAAAACGAAGGCAAATGAAAAATAGCAATTGAGTTTTAACTGAAGAAAAGAAATATATAAAACCAAGAAACAATTAAAACTAATGCTTTACGAGACCCTTGCTGTGAAATGCTATTGTGTGTTCCATCACATGACTGTGAGGTAAGATGCTCAGGTGTCAACGGTGGTATTTTTAGGCTGGGGGAAAAAGAAACGTTCGTTCTAAGATAAGCTGAAAGCAGTATCTCTTAGCAACAAAAACCACCCGGATTTAGAAGAACACTCAAGTTTTGCTGGAAATCCATCTCATTTTACAGAATTCCAGAGGGAACTGCTATGGCTTACTGGGTTAACACAGCTCTCTTTCTCACAGTGCCTGGTGGATTTCAGCTATTCAATGTACAGCACGAGACTTACAAATCTAGGAGGTTGCTTGCAGTTTCGAGGTTCAATTTCTAACGACTTGTTGAACAGATAATCTGTAAACTCTTTTTCAGGTATCTTCCCCATAGGATTGAGATTTTCAAAGAATTTCTAAATGAAACAAGCATCAATAATATTTTCTTTAAAATAAGCACAGAGAGGATTTGAATGAAATAAAAATCTAGCTCCTCACTAAACAAGCTCCTGGTAAGCTTCCCATTGTGAATGAATGATCTTATTTCAATAAGCAGGAACGTCAAATGAAGTTTTCTGTAAACTGTTTGCCAGTATCCTGTTATTAGTTGACCACGCAGAGCAGAGCATTGCTACAGAGCACACTGTACGCTTCCCTTCACACAACAGCACAGATCTGGGAAGGAGCAGAATGCAGATCACATGGCAGTCAAAGCAATGTTATGCCAGGGCTGTTTTTAAGGGGTGTTTCAGATGTCATCGGTTAACTACAAAGGCCAGGAAGGCACAAAGGACAAAAGCAGAGGGTCAGAGGCAGAGCACAGCACGGCACCGAGGGCACAGTGCAGCACCAAGCACCCTGCACCTGATGCAGCTGAGTCCCTGGAGTCTCTCGACTTTACTTTGCTTCTTGGTTTAAGAATACTGGCATCTCCAAAATCCTTCCCAGAAATGTCCGCAATGATTCAACACAGAACGCAAGTAGCATTTTAAACAACGCTATTATTGCCCGTGTAATTCTACAGGCAAAGTAACCAAGCTCTTTGTTGCTTCCTGACTGATGCTGTTCACAAACCGAGAGAGCTACCCACATGGTTGTTTTCTGGAAAGGTTACCATTAGCTGTGCACTCAGGAAGAACTGCTGGGTACTTAAAGCTGTTCTTTTAAATCGTTATTACCTCTACACACAAACATCTGCCTTCACCTGGCTTCTCGTTCCATCACCTTCCTTTAAATTCCTTCAAATTACCCAGGATACATGAGGTCTTATGAGTAACATCTCCAGCATCCTTCCTCGTTTCTACAGGCAATGCTGGCTGACTCTGATACAGCCCTGCATTTACTAGCTTCCCTCACTCTGAATGAGACTGCTCATACACGTGCTCTGCCTTTCCACAGGGCCAGCAGGCTCTGCTCAGTAGGTTCACTGCAGAACGCCTGAAGCGCCCCAGGCACACGCACAGCATTAAGGATTAGAGGGAAGCAATTTTTCTTCAAAAAGTTCTGCCGCTTAGTCACTGTGTCTCATTCACTGCTTGGTTGCTAAGAAATCTCACCATTACCAAGCTGCAGAACAAGAAAGGAATGAACAAGACCCAGAACATGGAACCCAAGTAAGCAGACCCCTTAGCTCCAGTTGGTCTGCTGTGGTGCTTCTGCCACGTGCTGCTTCCAGCCAGCCACCATTCCCTCCCTCCTCCGATGGTCACAGCTGCCACAAGATCAGGTCTGGTACCAGAAGAGCAGCTGACCACTTTTTGTTGTGCACATTCTTTCCTTTCTCTTATTCCCAAAACAAATGCTTAATTTTTCATTACCCGAATTTCTGGCTCTATCCGTAAACAGTAAGGCTGGTTTTGATACTGCTGAATTTCTCCTGTAATTTCCGCCACTTTCCTCCTCTTACTGAAATTAATTAATTCTTTCCCTTGTCTTTTAAGGAAGTCAGGATTCCCTTCTTCTGTCTTCAAAATATTTGTTAGATATATTCCTGATAAAAGGAGAGATGGTTTTGTAAGTTCATTTCCCTTCAAAGAGCCGATTTCTTTCTTTACAACGAATGAAAGATTAAAAAAAGAACCTGAGCATAGCAGATCGTTCCCTTCAATACTCCATCAGTTTATTAGCCGTCAAGAATGAACTAAGTTTGCCTTTTACATAGGAACAGTGTATCGTTTAAATAGGATGCTTTCCTGAATTCAGGATCTCGTGTTATGGAGATGAAACATTCAGGTCACATCACCAATGCAGAAGCCGTATTAAAACGAAGTAACAGTCATACCAACAGAACCAGTGATCTGTATTACTAAATTAACAAATAACTTTCACACAAAGGCACTAAGCCTAAGAATATCACAAATCTATCAAGTCAAAATAACACGCTATATTAAAGAACTTTTAGAGCTGAACACGACCTTTAAGTAAAACTAACATATCTGTATCCAACCCAGTTTAAGACAGACAATACACGCAGCATGAGCCTGCTCCGGCGTGACTTACCAAAGAAAGGCACACAGGGTGGATTGATTGACTTGAGCTTAGCCAGGTATTTTTTGAAGTGATCCTGACTTAGTTCTACTGCTTCATCCAAAACTCTTTTTTTCCTTTCCTGTAGTGCCTTCATTGTCAAAGAGAGGAAAAAAAAGCAGCCATGCAGACCTTCTCAACGGTACAGTTGTGTAAGAACCAAAGTAACGATCTAGCTCTCTTAACAAAACTCAGAAACTCAAATTCATATCTGAAAGCATCTCTTCTGTAAATGGTTTGCTCTGGACTACAGCACCGTCAGTCCCTAACCTCAGTAATGTGACTTTTGAGGCTACAGTAAACACAGACTATCAATTCTGTCTATCCATTTATAAGCATAACCCTGGTCTTTTAATGCAATAAGAAGAAAACATTTGATTTTGAATTGAATTTACAGGCTCTGAGTGGCCTTTCAAATAGTTATGAAGCTCAAAACATCGCATTAATGCTCCTTTTTCTATTTCAGTCAATGGAAGCTTCGCTGCCAAATCCAGGGCGTTCCTTTTCCTTGTCAAGCGCAATAAGGAGTCACTGTCAGTGCAGCAGTCTCTCTTTCTACTGTTCATAAACCACTCAGCAACCATTTCTTTCTGCCTCTGACTATCAGAATCGTCTCAGAGTCTCATGCAAGAGAAGTGTTTGACATAACTGCAATCCAAGTTTCAGCTATCTCCTCCCTGCTCTTCTATCCTTGCACAGGCACCAAGTGCTGCAGCTCGAGTGCTCCAGGCCAAGGTTCTCAGCCTTGAGATCCTCCTCTTTCAGACCCATAAAACACCGGTCTGAAGCAACAGCTTTACTTTAGACAAGTTAATGAACAATCAAACGGCCGTGGCGCTTCCCCTTTTTGAGCTGAACACAAGTAAGAAGACATCTGCTGAAAAGCTCCATTTCCCCTTACAATTCCTCTGAGACAACCAGCCCATCTCACGTTTCTCATAGCTAACCTTTAACATATCTTAGTCTTGTAACTTACTGTCTTCTAAGAAAGCAACAGTGATTTGGATTTCACTTAGGAAGTCTGTCTGGTGCATTCCTGGATCCTAACTAGTTTTTCTTCAAAAGCAACGCACAGAACTTACCTCGAATGTGTGATCTAGTCTGTACACCGACACAGAGTTCATTGCACTGACTATCTCCAAAACGCCGTTGAAATTGTTCAGATCTTGAAACACTTGCAGGATTTCTATAATCCTGCTCAGCACAGCCACTCGCTCTTCGAAGTTCTCAGTTTCCACTATGCACCTAATCAAAAGAAGTCACTTGAGAAACAGCAATAAATAAAACCTGACATTCTGCTAGCTACTTAACTGAAGAATTCCATGTAAGAACTCTACAGTACGTTCAGCAGGCACATTCTGGCACACTCTCAAGGACCTCAAGTACAAATTTATGTAACCCCATCTTGTGTATGCTCAGGTTGAAAAGCCAAGGAGGATTTTGGCTTATACTGTAAAATAGAGCAAAACTCAAGCAAGATCCAGGGCAAATAGGGCGACTCTCTCAAACTGCAGAATCTACAATGGAGCATTAAATTCACAAGATTAGATACGCGCATACAAAGTGCCACATCCTCCTGACTGCAGCACGGCCATGTCCTAAGAAGGATCTGATCTGAGGAGGGAGAAAGACTGAGGTAAGGCAACAGACACAGCAGTGCTCTCAGCAGAGATATACAGAAGTGGTGCTGAAACCAGCACTGCCCTCGGTGCCTTCTGATGTACTGTGAGAAATACAGATAGGGCACAAGCTGACTAAGCAGACGTTACTGGAGGAACATGTGCCCCATGGAGCAGTGAGTCTCTGTGACTGGCATGGCACTTTTGAACCGAAACCCGAAGCTACTGTGGTACTCTACTGCCATCTCAAGATTGGAGGCAACACAATTCCCATCAGAAAAGAAAGTTTCTCCATTTGAGATGGAGTTAATGCCACTACGCTGACATCATCACCACCGTACTTACTTCTCAAACCAAAGAGTAAGATTTGTAGTATGGCGAATCATTTTCAATAGATTTGGAGAGTTAATTTCCTTATCTTCTTTAGTCCAAACGCTACCGACGAGTTCAGAAGGCTGCACTGCCCTGTTACGATAAAGTGAGATGCACAAGAATGCTCAAATACAAACAATAATTGTACATTCTGTGTTAGCATTACAAGATTATTTCTTCTCTTAATCAGAAATCGGTATTTCACAATTGTGATTCTGTAATAGTTATTTTAAGTAACTTTTCAATGAGTACGTGAAGAAAGAAGAAAGCCCATTCCTATCATAACTGAAATCGGCATTTCTGAATAAGCGTTTCTACCTAAGAGAAGTACTACAGAGTAAGTTTCATCTCCTGAAAGCAGAAGAAAGCATCCTAAAGACAGTTACAGTATTTTTTAAATAAGAAGCTAAAGGGCTTTGCATAACCGTGGGGAAAAGTGGCCAATTTCGATAGGAAACCTGCTGTCACTGAAACATTAAAGGAGCTTCACCTTCGAGTTTTGTAAGACCACAAAGAACTTCTACCCAGCAAAGCTCAGCTCTCCCATCAAGGCTAGCTTTATTTACTATAGGTAACAGCAAGGAAACAGCAGAACATGGCACCAGACTGAAAGACTCTTAGATTAGGGGACCCTGATGTAGCAGTGCTGCAGTTGTATGGCAACAGCTGTGTCTTTGCTACGCAACTGTAAAGAAAAGGGGAAGGTGCAATCAGGTGTTGTCTTTTGGCGATGCAAAAAGAGTTTCTTATTCATGCAGCAAAGTTCACTTCTGGCAAGGAGGTGCTAAGTTAGCATTATCTACTCCTGATACTTCAGCTTCTTACTTTACTGCGCTAATTGCGTTACGCTGTCAGAAGTCTCATATAGAAATACAGAATGGATTTTTTCCTCTGTGTATTTTGGCATCAAACCGAAAACCTCCTTCCGTAAACTGTGAGCGAAGGGGACGTACTTCGGACTGATTCTAAGGATTCTGGGGGTCAGACAGCCTGACAGAGATGCGCTCAATTCAGTCCCCACCTGTACAGGTCGGACTCCAGCAGTGTCAGCTGCCGGGCGATTTCAATGGGGTGCAGAGTCATGAGGTCCAGCACCTCGCTGTGCCCCACGCGCCAGATGTGCCACTCGATGGGGGGAGGCGGGCTCTCAAAGGTGATGTTGTGACTGATCCCATTTGCCTGTGCTTTCTTTCTCTTGATGATTTTAGCTATCGATTCCACCCACTTCTTCATGGATTTTCCTACAAAACAGAGAACGCGAGAAACATTTTTAATACCGTCTTAATTAACGTCTGATAGTTTAATGAAACTCGCCAAGAAAATTTGTAAATGCACCCGAAATACTGCATTTCTACAGGCAAATTAGTTAGGTTTGTAGGTGCCCTGTTGCGTTTAAATGCAGCTACTGACAGTTTTAGAGAAATTAACCAACGGAGAAGGAATTCTCCACAAATATGAAATGGACAGAAGGAAGGCGACAGTCAGGCAAGGATGAACATTACCGTCCAGAAGCAATTGCACTGAGGTTCAGCAATACAACAGGGCCTGAAATAGTTTTCAGTAGCCATTTAGGATCCAAACCAAAGACTGCTCATTTAAAAGAGAGTCACATGAACAGTTCGGTTAAACACATTAAAACTATCAGTGTGTGTAAAGATAACTCTCGTGCCTAAAATCTGACAGGATTAGACCAGCAGGTTGTATCAAAACATGGAAGAGAGGACAAGCAATCAGCATACCTCTTACACTTGAAATGAACGTCTCCAATCTCTCTAGTAACTCCAGATCTCTTTCAAAATCATAAAAATGGTGTTCCACCCAGTGACGAAACACATTTAATATTCTGAGGAAGGAGAAACAAAGAAATATTATGGCTTTAAGAACTTGAAGCTCATTCCGTGTAAACATGAAACAAAAGAACCATAAAAAAGCCGAGTTACAGATTCATGTAACCACAAGCTATCAAAATTCGCATGGACACCAAAAAAGTCAATTTGGAGCAACTATTTCATTAGAAACAAATTTCATTCCTACACATAATTTCATCTTATAAGTTGTTGCAAGCATACTGCCCTACTGCTGGAAATTCACGACAGCTGCTACCATCAAAGGAGCTACAATCCGAAACAAGCTCCCACTAACAGCACTACAGGATCTTATTTCCTCAGTCTTGGAGCCATCACGGGAGGAATACTCAAAAAGCAAGACAGACTGCCTGGTTCTGCTGACTGCACTTCCAGCTTAGTGCCTCCTCTCTCCAATGACCTCACATGTATTTAATCTGGTCAAAGCCATTAACATTTCCACGCCCGTGCACTACGCAGCATGTCTGCAGCATTATCCACAGGAAGCGGAATAAGCACTCAAGAAGGGGAAGGAATGAGCATCTTCATGCCCTCCACTACCTTCCCACATCTCAGATTGCTCTGAAGTAGAGGTCAATACTACTAACAAAACTGGAATTCACAAAGTGCATACCACACTAACAGCTCAAATTCAGACGCTTCTTTTGAACTGTAAGAGAGCTAAGAGTTCCAAGCTACTGTAGGATCTTCTCAATTCAAAGATTAACTACGAACCACACAAGTGTGAGTGCTAATTAACCACCTTAAAGCACATCTTTCATCAGGCAGGCAGTAATAAGGACACTGCTCACCAACCACAGCAGGAATTAGACAGCAAAGCATAGCTGTCACAATAACGGGTATCCTAATCTCTCAAATGAGGAAAGAAACCAGAAACCTAACATCCCGGATATGTCAAAATTAGGCACACGTTTCAAAGAGCTTAAACATCATACATGAAGGCAAAAGCGTTGGACTGATTTTGGAAATGAATAGCAAGAAACATGGTTACGTGATGCCTCAAGCCTTTCTATCACTTCCATTTCACTGCTTATCACTTGTCCTGCTCAGCTACGGCAGTCAGCAGTGCTGCAGGAAGATCACAGAATCACAGAATGCCTTGTCTTGGAAGGGACCTCAAGGATCACGAAGCTCCAACCCCCCACCACAGGCAGGGCCTCCAACCTCCACATTTCATACCAGCCCAGGCTGCCCAGGGCCCCATCCAACCTGGCCTTCAACACCTCCAGGGATGGACGGGGCATCCACAGCCTCTCTGGGCAGCTGTTCCAGCACCTCACCACTCTCACAGTAAAGAACTTTCCCTTGATATCCAAACTAAACCTTCCCTCCTTCAATTTAAAACCATTTCCCCTTGTCCTGCTATAAGATGTATTTGTAACAAGCAAAGGGGCACTGTGAGGAGATCCCCAGCTAATTTCAAGCCTAGCTAGCAGAGGTTATGAAAATGGCATCAAAAGCAATATACTTAAACTCTTCCTCCAGTTAGGTTACAAAAACCCATTACATGCAGGTTTCTTAGTAGGGGCTCTATAGGCAGGTGGATGTCTGCAGAAACAGCAAACAGAAAATAGCAAGGAAAATTACATGCTGAGAGGGAGTGTGTGAAGACCTCTCAGGAACTGATAGCTCTGGAGACTTGTGGCCTTGCTGAACCCACAGGGACAGATAAACCCAGAACACCAAGAACCTGCCAAATCTGTACAAGGACAAGAGCACACAGAACTACCAAGGTTACACTGGGATTGTATTACTTGGACCACATCCAAGAAGGTGCTGGCTCCTATCTATCAACAAGAACTACAGGATTACATACATACATACATACTTGGGTGTTTTGTTTGGATATTTGCACATGGGAATGTGATGGAAAAAAGCACTCCTTAAGTGACTTGCCAAACACCTATACTGAAGGAACTGGCATGTCATAACCCTCCACTTAAGTGTAAATTGCTGTTGCTCCAAGCAGGTAACTATGAATGACCGTGTGCAAGGAGGGAAAAGCTGAGGGCACTGGGCCCCTGGTTATCTGCCATTCACAATAACAGCTCGATGCTGCTAATAACAGTGTAATGAATAAAAGCTGCTCTAGCAAATACTTGTTGTGATCTGTGTCTCCTCCTGACTCTTTCCTATCGGGGAAACAACCGGCCTCATTCATGCTAGAAACGCTTAATTGTTCCCCAAGTTAGCTTGGTCAGCAAGACCTTGAAGATTCACTGCAGCCTGTTGCAAAGCACGGCTCAGACAAGAGTATCCCTCTGTGCAAATACATCAATAGGCTGGGAAAGGGAGTAAAATACCAGAGGACTGAAAAAATGGAAACAGAAAGTATCTTCACAGGGCCTATTTAACAAGGAATCCATACAAAACGCCGTCAGAATCACTTTCAGTTGTACATCTCTCACCCGCTGTCGCTTTACATAGCAGCCATACAGCGTTCCTGTGGGTGGCAGAGATCACAGCTGTGAGCAGCAGAGAACCAAGTACAGTTGCAACAACAACAACAGAAGCCAGTATGACTAATCAGAACACGGTTTGGGCTATTAGTCTGGTCGCAGACAATGATAAGTCCCTACTTGACAGCACAGCAGTCTCCTAAAGAGATTACTGTCTCCAGGAACGCAATATAATCACCAAACTCAAATCTGGATTTAACAGAACAAATTTAAAAGCAAATAAACCTGAGTTGCACTGGCTGGACGTATTCCTTGCGAAATCGCTTAAGGTCTGCACTGATGGGCTGCTCCCCTTTCTCAATTGCCAGCCTGTCTGCTTCAGTAGGCTCAGGCTCTGGGATTTCAAACCTATGAATACAAGCACCAGAAAACTGATGGTAATTAAGATAAAGCACAAACCCTTTACGTAGGACACGAAGAGCAATTTTATTTAAAGAAATTCAAGGCAGCGAAACTCAAGCACTCACTCATCCAGTATCCAGTCCGCCTGGAATTCCCTCCTCCCCTAGCGATGCTGTGCTAACACACCCTGCCCTCACCCTGATAATTCGCCGGTTTTCTGGTCATCACAAGATGTCTAGACTAGGATAGAAGGCTTTTAACTACCTGCTAGCTTGATTAAGCGAAGATTAGAAGAAAGCTGCAGAGCAGCTTTATCACACTGTATTAACATGCTGTCTACAGTAAGAGCCTGTGCCTTTCAAACAAACTGCTCAGAACATTTCAGCTCTTATTTGCATTGAGACGCACTCAGATACGCTCTCATGATCAAGCGAAGCAGTTCAAAACATTACCTGCCAGCAGCCAAGGCACACTGAGTACTCGAGCTGGTAAGACATTCAGGTATTAATTTAGCAAAATGGAAATGAGGAAAGCTTGCATTAAAAGAGATCAACGCCCGTTTTTAAAGTTATTTTTGATGACCTTCGGTGTTCTTCCCGTTTGCCACACGTACGACACACAGCACCGAGAACCCGAGCAGAAAAGGAGAGATGGTGAAGGAGCACAAAGCCCTTCCGTGCATCTTCAGAGAGGATGATCACTGCTTACCTTTCAATCAGCAAACTCAGCAGTTCCTGGGGCTTGCAAAAGGAACGGTACGTGGTAAGGAAAGTACGGACAAAATTGGGATCTGTAAGGACAGAATATAAAAATATAGTAAGTCGAGCACTGCGGTCTGGAAACCACCAGAACTGACACTGCTGAAAACGCAGCTCTTTGATTTAGCCTTGCTGAAGAATTCAATGGCACATGCTATGCTCCCTCAAACACCGTGTCTCAGCCTTGGCACACAGAATGCCTTACGCTCACTGAGTAGGAAGCTATTCCGTGATTTCAGAAAGACAAAGCAAACATGGTAGGACGAAGCTATCTACTATCTGCACATCAAAAACACCTTTACCGCCCCAACAGAACATTGTCTTACCTGCTCTTAAAATAATCTCCCCAGCAGAGACTGCGCACCTCGCCCAGCCACGCCACAGCAGCACGCAGGCAACCTCTGCAGGGCAGCCAGCAGCGAAAGCATTACAAGAAGCAGAGGCCTTACAAAGCAAATACTTGCAGCAACTCCAGACGCTGCACCTCCAGGAGCCACCACACCTCCTTCCTGCTGCTCCTCTCTGCTAGGCAGGAGTGTTACCACGAGACGTGCCTGTCCACAAGCCACTATAACTCTCAGCTGAGCGTCAACCTACCTTTCCTGGCATTTTAGCTGAGCCCAATGTGTGTTTCAGTTGGCACACTGATATCTTAGAAACATACATCAATTACAGTCCCGTGTATCAAAGGCATTAGGTGCACTCTGTATCACATCCAAAGAATAGTTTCTGTCCTGTCTCCCATCAGCTCACCGCTCTGCAACAAGGAATGCAAGTCCAGCGGGCATCTGCTGCAAAGCTCTGCCAAGCCAACTAACCAGCACAGAGCTGAGGAGAGCACCCAGTCCTCTGCCGCTGCACCGAGGTGCTGCAAACACAAACATTTCTCCTTTGCTCCCCAGCTGAAGGCTACCTATCAGCCTGGGCAAAAGAGCACAGCCCCTGCAAGCAGAGAATTTTAACTCATCTCCAGAGCACCGACCTGGACCCCGCGGAAGGTGGCACAGTGCACAAACACTCGGTAACAACAGATTAAGGACACATCTGCCCTAAAAAATACAAATCTAATTAAAATAATTAATTACAAATCCTTCCACCAATTTCAATAATGTCCCTTTAATTTCTTTCAATTCCACTCTTGTGGAATCCCCCAGGTTGTGAATAAGCAAGCTGATAAACAAACCACCTCACCGCGAACCCTGAAGGGTCATCAACCAGCCCTCATCCTTCCACCTGCACACAGCCACCTGTGGCAGGTGAACAGCAGCAAATGAAGGCTGAAATAAAGGAAAACCAAGCTTGGAGAAGTGCATGGGCAGACGTTCCCTCAGAAATGTGTGTTTGGGGTTGCTCAGCCTTTCCTTTTTCTTTCTGGTCTGTAAATAGCCTTGAACCTGCCAATGTTCAGTGCAGGCAGCTCACACCGGCACTCAACATGCAGTCAACCAACTTCTCAAAGAGACACACAAAAGACAAGAGAGGATGCTTCTAGGCAGGCTTAATTCCCCGCAAAGCTCTGCTCAATGCTTTTAAGTGATCCTATAGAGGAATGTGCATGCAAACCAGAAGTAATGGTGCTTCGCTCCGTGATAATGCTGCTGAGTCCGCACCCTAGTGCTGGCCTGGCCTGGCCTGTTCTGCTTCTACATCACATCACTCTTGGGTATTATTATTTACAACACTTTCAGAAGAAAATCTTCCTCTTACCACTGAATAGGCTCTCTCTGCTCTGCAAGCCTTTCCAAGTGGTGACTGCTGCTCTGCCTTCAGAGCCGTGCAGGTCCCCCCACATTATTTTTTTGATTATTTTTTTAAGTAGCGTTTTCAGTATGATGGAAAATACAAGCAGTGTGCTACTAATAGCAGCTCACGAGTCACATGCAAGAGATTAACAACTGCATCTGCTGCTCTGCATCTGCTACATCCCACGGCAGCCCAGTACCAACTGGTGAGCTGTTAGGACAGAGGCTGTTCTGCAAACGAAGCACCTCTGTGCTGGGACAAACCTGCTCCCAACAAACCCGAAACTAACACAAACATGCAATAACCTGAACAGCTACAAGGGTGTTTTTACCTAAACACAAAGATAAAGCACCACCGCGATCTGCTGGGAGTCCCTCCCTGTGATGTTACTGAAATGCCTTTGTTTCTCAGCCTTGGCTCCAAACACTGCTTGGAGAAAAGCACATGGGAACCCGAGAGACAATGCTTTCACCAAAGACTCCCAAACTCGTAAAGTTATGCTATCAATCTAATACTCCAATGTGCCAGTTCACTCTGAAAAAGACATTTGCCACAGGAACCCAGCACATTTTAGATGTGGAGGACTTGGAATTCACAGGCAGCACAGCTATGGGTCACTTGCATGAATGACCCTAGGTTGGATCAACAACTTCTCCTTTAAGATACACAGCTCAAGACAATCCAGCTTTCGTTGTTAGAACAGTGTGCACGTTTATAGACTCATACATAAGATCTATCAAGTATTTTCAGCAGCGTAAGTACATTCAGTAACTACAAGCCTAATTCCTGTGGCTTTGATATTGTGTTTCACAGCAAAATCTGAAGAACTGACTGTGATTTGCATCCTTTCCTATTGAGGGGCTTCAGAAAGCAGCAGGCTAAAGTGTAACAAATGACCTCCAATGTTTCTCCTCCTCCACACCACCTGCAACAGCCCTGCTGCTTTAGCTGTGAGGGCCTCGGGAAATGAATGAAGCAAAGGTTTAACAGTAAGCATCAGTAGCTCCTAAGAGACCATTGATATGTTGTGGGGAGGAAAGGGGTCTTGCAAGCCCGAAGCTTTTTTAAAGCTCTGCAGGCAAGGCCACTTGGTTTAATAACAGATATTGGTTACTTAGCCAAATCTCACATTACATTTAACCAAATGTCGAAAGAAAAAGCAAACAATAGATGAAAGGACGGGTTTCATCACCCATACGTGCACCACCTTCAAAAACACACATGTAACAAATGTACAGGATACCTGCATACATATGGTACGTTAGCCTCTCGATTAATTTCACAACCGTTCCTCCTTTGATGATGGGAATTCCATTCCTGCTTTGCAAGTTGTCCTCAAAAACAATGTTATCCTCAGAATCTTCTACTACAAAGCGGTACACGTTTGGGCTGGGCAATCTCAGCGGCTGTTCATTTTCTTCTTGCAGTAACACTGAGTCGAGCATCCTATCCAGTGTACTCCGATACTGGAGGGAAATCAGAGCAGCCATCCAATTACTCTTCTCTTCAGCAGACTTGGCAGCAAAGAGTATACTGTTTTCATCTTTAGACACCAGTTCAAAAGCATGCTTATATTCAGACGTGTCATCTTTATCAATAATCTGTATTTTTCTCATGATAATCTTTTCCTTCAGTCTATACTCCGCGTTGCTGTAACCGGGGAGCCGTGACTGGCCATGGTTGGTTTTACAGCTGATCATTAAGCCATCAAAGAGAAAGATGTGTCGTTCATGTTTAGCTCCTATTTTTGTCAAGGTGCCTTCCATTATGAATTCATTACAGCACTGCCCGATATCTTTGCCTTCCCAGCCATCAATATTTTTCTGGATTTCATTCATTTTCTTGATGGCCAAGTGCTTGCTTCTTATTTGCCGGTTATAGAAGCGACAGACTGGCTCCCTTGAATGGATAAAAGAAAAAAATCACAATGGGCACATTCCATCCCAAGAGACTGAAAACCAACTAAATTAACTAAATTAGCATCCTTATTTCTTCCCCCTAAATGCCCTAACCGAGTTTACTGTTCCAAATAAGCCACGTGCACTGCTTTGGCTAGTGAAAGAATAAGATATTGATGTTACTCGTTGAAGCAGACTGCAAAGGTTCTGGGCTGCTATTCCATTTACAATGGAAACGGTCACAAAGACACCTCTTGAAAAGGAAACACACACTCTAACTAGAAAAAAAAACAACACCTTCCACATAATTTCCTTCTTTCTCTGCCAACACTGGAAAACCAGCATAGGTTTGTGCCTTATTACCCAGGCCGACGTCTTGGGGAGTGTTTGCTGTAGATGCGCTCCATGCTGCACTGGAGATTCAGAAGAGCAGTAATGGCTTGTTTTAAGCACTCCCGGTCCTCCTCATCCTCACTGCATTCCTGCAGTTGCTGTAACATAAAAAACGTTTTTCTTTCAGATTTGTCTAGAGGACAGAAGGGTAGGAAGGCTGACAAACATGCACAGTGTTTTTCACAGCGCTCAGTGAAATCAACGGCTTCCAGTCCACAAAAGAGTTGTGCCTAGCAGCACACCCAAAACTGGCAATGCATGTAACCAAAAAATACATCAGATACTCAGGAGCATTCTGTACAACAGCAGAGAGGTCGGGAGTGTAGGAAGTCAACCCAGAACAGAGAACTGATGCTAACTGTCAGAGACGCCTTTGCTGTTATCTCTTCCACAACACTGTGTTTCACAACTGATAAGAACTTTGTTATATAGTTTGGAGTTTCGAAGTAGTCCAGGATCAAATGCTGTTCTGTGTAACTACGTGTGATACTTCAATGAGTCAATTAACCTCAACATTTCAGAGCACATTTAAAGGACAGAATGACTGAAATTCACTTTTTTCTTCTCCCTGTTCTAAATTCAGCCATCTTCAGTACATTAATCTGCACCACCTCTGCACGACAAACTCTCCCATTCTAAATAAAGTCAGAAGTTTGGGATGTGCTACTAACAGCAAAATGTACGTGGTGGGAATCAGCACGAAGACTAAACCTGCCTCTGCCACTAGTTTGAAACTTCTTGAATATGAAATGCATGCAGATACGAAAGCCAGCTACTTTTGACAGCAGCGTGCTTTGAGAAGGGCCTTTTCAGAGAATTCCTCTTTCTGGTTGAGGTCATCACTCCTAAAGCACTGCTGATACAAATAAGAGATTTTTGTTTTTAACCCCTTGCGCCTTCAAGATAGTATAAACGTCTTAAAGAAAATTCAGGCAAACAGAATTGCAGGGCAATATCAAGACAATATGCCACACGATTTTGGATGAACTCCGTTTTACCGCCATACTTTAAGAGAAATCTTACTTACAATCACTCAGCATGGCAGAAGCCTTCTTTTCCTTTCCCCACTACGTTCCCTCAGCAAGGAAATGTAGCTTCCTCTAAAAGTAATTGAGAGAACAGGATTTGACCAGATTGGCCCACTCTCTTCATGTAATCTAAATGACTACAGTTTCATTTTTGCACATGCCCAAACAACCTCCATCCTGCATGTTAGAAAAATGAAAGTTTCACAGCCAAAACTTTCTAGGAAGTTCATGAGCTGAGGAACAGTACAGGGAAGGGAAAAAATAAGATGTCTATCCCTGGGGAAACCCTTCCTTTCCTTTGTATGACGCATAGAAATGCAAAGAACATAAAAATGACTTGAAAAGAGCAAAATTCTAGAAGTGGGAAAAGCTACTGAGCTTGATCAAATACTCTTCCTCCTCACCTGTCCTGAGCAGAATTTCTTGCATACCCTTTCCAAAGAACGAGCTTTGCCAGTTAGCAGACATCAAACGGCATACTTTGCTTTTTGTTGGTGGTGGTATAGAAAACAAAGCCTCCACTCGTCCAGTAACCTGCTCCAGTTCCAGAGTTAATGCCCAGATCCCTGGCGATCAGGCAGATTACCTCAAGTGTGTCTCTGTAATCACTGCATCAACATCTGCTTTTCCAAATGCTTGCTTTTAATCAAGCATCTTTTTGTCTAAACAGCAGATGCAAAAGCATAACATGTTTGCTAGATAGAGAAAATACGTAAATCTTCAGGAAAAGGAAGAAAAGGGTCCCTCTTACACCAGATATATTTAGGAATATAATCAGAATATACATATGTTTAAGACAGTAGCGATGATACACTGAGAGTATTAACTTTTCACTTTATTGTACAGGAAACTGTCAGAAAAGAGAAAAGCAGTATTCATTAGAGAAAGGACACCACGGTGATGCTGTGGCATACTGGAAAGGGTTTCTCTGTCTGTGTCAGTGATGAGGTAACAGTGGAAAAGATCAAAAGGCAGAACTGCATAGACTTTGTGTTGCTTGACGATAACAAAACAAGTCACACGCATGAATCAGGGGTCATCTTGTGCCTGACAGTCACATGAGAAGGCAGAATATATTCTCTAGGCAATAAAGGAAAGCTTTGGACATAAACACAGATTTGAACTGCTCATTTCCAGGATTTTGAAGACTTTCCTATTTTGCACTTGCACCTTGCCCAGGACCTGGACAGACTGTATGACCCCTTGAGTTCTTCCCACTTCATTAAGTGAGTAATATTCCCTGGAACTTTGGTATTGACAGACATCTATGAAAGCATTACATGAGCTTGAAAGACCAGTGAAACAATGAATGTCCCTCTACACTGCTAGCACTAAGGTGGTTATCCTCACAAGTGTTCAGCAGTGTTTTGAAACATAGAACACTCTGATAGTCAATTATGGAGGTCACAATCAGAACGGATTTGTTATCCGTTTGCAAGATCCAATAGGTTTTGGTCGCTGCCAGTCATATTTCAGGGTAATTCTTCAGTGTGACTCCCTTCAATCTCTGCTGTAATTACCTGTTGCAAAACAATCCATGGTGAGGTTTGT
The DNA here is from genome assembly GCA_030625065.1 of Alectoris magna. Taxonomy (NCBI): domain Eukaryota; kingdom Metazoa; phylum Chordata; class Aves; order Galliformes; family Phasianidae; genus Alectoris; species Alectoris magna. The sequence goes on along the minus strand of CM060565.1, from coordinate 2,136,220 downwards.
CTTCTGTCACTCCTTGAACAAGCAATCAACATCAGCAAAGAGTCGCAGCAGCAGGGCCTGCCCTCTGACTCAAGGTGTTCAAGGCCATTTCCTGGTGCCCTACAGCCGCTAACCAAGAGCAGACATACCAAGCAAATTTCTGCCTCCTGCTTAAGGAAAGAGGACTCCAGCATGTGTATGAAATGGCTTCTCTCATTTTCATTTCACAGAATCACTAAAGTTGGAAAAGACCACTAAAATCATCAAGTCCAACCGCTGACCCACCACCACCATGCCCACTACACAGTGTCCCTAATTGCCACATCTCCACATTTCTCAAAACCCTCCAGGCTTCCTGGGCAGCCCATTCCAACGCCCTCTCTCTGCTTTCACCTGTTCTAGTTTTGCTATTTCGCAAAAGAGCAGCCAGCAGGCTGCTATTTCTGTAAATCGGATCTCAATTCAGTGTCTCTGGCGGGGGGGGGGGGGGGGGGGGGAAGATGAGATGAACAGATTTTTTGGAAGGTCTCTTCAGGAGCAACAGTCTCATACTCAGCTTTTCTCTACCGAAGCCCAGAAGTTATGACATTTCAATATTCTGTTCCTTTTCCACTTCTATTTTTACCAGTTCTCTTTCAACCAAGGTTCCTCCAGCCAAACACAACGGTAACAGAGCAGCGGTCACCAGTGCTTTATAACATATACTAATATTGTTGAATAAATGCTTTCCCTATCCCTAAAAACACCCTGCCTTTAAAAAAAAATCACTGCTGTAGACTGAGGACATCTTCAAAATAAACACACGTTTTAAACCTACAACGGAAAGTGACAGCAAGAAAAGATTTCCATCATTTTCACTATTCGAATTCCCTAGTTAAAAAAAAAAAACAAACAAAACACTGTTTAGTTATCTCTCACAGAGAGTCCTGTTGTACGCCAAAGACAAAAACAGCTAAAAAAAGCAGAACCACTTTTTGTATTATCTGACAGTCTTCATTCTTTGAAGCTAGGAGGCAATATTAAGAACGTGCTCATAGGAGCTGATCCCATCAATAGTAACAGGAGTTATGGGCCTCCCAGGAGATGGAGAACTCTTATAACACTGAAAACCTAAGGCAGGCTATGAAAAATGAATCATCTTCACTGCACAAAGGTCTAAAACACAAATAGTAAGCAACGCTTCTGTCAGGGAAGAAAAATCTACCAAGTTTATACACTAAGCATTTCATGGAATCATCACAGAATCCTAGAATGGCCTGGGTTGCAAAGGCCCACAATGCTCATCCAGTCCCAACCCCCTGCTGTGTGCAGGGTCGCCAACCAGCAGCCCAGGCTGCCCAGAGCCACATCCAGCCTGGCCTTGAATGCCTGCAGGGATGGGGCATCCACAGCCTCCTTGGGCAACCTGTTCCAGTGCGTCACCACCCTCTGGCTGAAAACCTTCCTCCTAAGATCCAACCTAAACCTCCCCTGTCTCAGTTTAAAACCATTCCCCCTTGTCCTATCACTGCCCACCCTCATAAACAGTTGTCTTAAATTTGAGAATTGCAGAACACCAAACCACTCATCAGGAGGACATACGTGTTATTGTTCCCCTAAAGAGCAGACAGACACAGTGCAGCTTGTAAAAATCAGGCTAACGGTCAGATTCTCCCAGGCTGGGCCTTATGGTTTCACTCTCATTTCATACTGATGTGCCCTAATTGCCAGCTTGAAGAAACAATGGATCATCAATTAGCCTGACCTCCAAGATAATAATAATACAGGTCACTGAACTGTGTTGTTTCAGTATGAAAGAACAACATTTTAAGACGTTCAGAGACTTACCATACACAACAGACCTCTATACAAAGGGAAGTTGCACTACTCTGAAAGGGAGATGTAAACTACAGTGCTCTAAGTGCTCACAGACCCGTGCTGCTCTGACCGCCCACTGCTTGTACTTTCAAACCTCTCCTCACAGAAGCACAAGCTTTATGAAGTATGAAAACTGTGGCAATGTGGATTTGCTGCTCTTGATACACACGGTCCGGTGGCACTGACAGCTGCAGAGGGTTTTTTTTCCCTTAAACTTGTTCCTAACCCGACTATCAACAGAAAAAACGTCCAGATTTAAAATTTAAGTCACATGGAATTGAAATTGGCTATAAAACTGTGGTAATCCCTGCACTGCAGAAGGTTTACGGCCCAAATTAAATGACTGATATTTTGCTTATCTAGTTCAGCATACACAAAGTCACAGCACAGATGATCAAAAAAGAAGAGAAAAAACGTATTAGGCACCAACTGCTCTTTTTCTAGGGTTGTTTCTTTCTTTTGAAAAGACTGTACATTGGATTACAGATGTTCTAGGTTGCAAAGTTTCCTACTCTTCATTCATACAAGCAAACTTCTCCGAAAGGAGGGGGATTCGACTTATGAGGGTGGGCAGTGATAGGACAAGGGGGAATGGTTTGAAACTGAGACAGGGCAGGTTTAGGTTGGATCTTAGGAGGAAGGTTTTCAGCCAGAGGGTGGTGACGCACTGGAACAGGTTGCCCAAGGAGGCTGTGGATGCCCCATCCCTGCAGGCATTCAAGGCCAGGCTGGATGTGGCTCTGGGCAGCCTGGGCTGCTGGTTGGCGACCCTGCACATAGCAGGGGGTTGGAACTGGATGAACGTTGTGGGCCTTTGCAACCCAGGCCACTCTGAGACTCTATGATTCTATGAAATGCAAAGAAAGAGTAGAGAGTGCTCAGCCTTGCACAAACACTATATATCTTTTTACATTGAGAACTTAAAAAAAAAAAAAAAAAAAAAGTGTGATTTCTGATATTATTAACAAAACACAAGCTATAGCTGCAGGATATTTCACTTCACCCATTTAAGTATATCCCACACAGTTAATAATTCACTTAACCTTCTTTACATTACAAACTTTCCTCATGCAGGAGACACCTTTAAACGCAGTCTTCAGCTACTTAACACAAAGCTCCACGTATTTTTTGAGATACTGCATTCTCTACAGCAAAGACCGCTTTTTCTTATCCAAGAATGATTATTATGGATGTCAGATGTTAAATTTCTGCTGACTGCTGGCCTCTGATCTCATAACTCCTTGCAGTAACATTTGCTTGTAAGCAAAACAGATACACGCTCAGTTACTTTTTGGCTTTTAGCTGTTATACCCAAGGGAAGTATCTGCTGATGCGAACCACCTTGCTAGAGCACAGCGGAATAAAACACGTGGAAGCCATCTGTGGTGAAATCAAGCACGGCTCTTCTAATGGAAGGAATGCCTCAATGCACAGAAATGCTCATACGGGCCAGATGCCAACGTAAACAACTTGTACAGTAAGACCCCCAAAGCACATCCAACAGGAATAACTTTTTAGCAACTCAATAGGAATTCCTGAAAGCTTGCGTAGGTCGCCAATGCCATTTCTTAGACGACAGAAAATAAGAACACAATGGCGCTTATCTTCATTCCTTCTCATCACAAAGTGTGGTACAACATGAAAAACACTGCTTGCAGCATCTCTTCCCTTCAGTACTGAGGGCAAATGGTTGAAAATTAAGAACAGACCACTCTGACTCTGCTGGAGGGAAGTGCTCCTCCCAGCCCCAGTAAGATCAACTGAGATACAGCTGCAGTGCTCTCAGCATCTGGTCACGCTTATCTGAATTATGCTCAGCTTTTTACTGAAGGGATACAAAACACAGAACTCAAGTAAAGAAGCGATTAGAAGATTTGTGTATTGCATTGTTAACAATATTTGAACTCATGTTCAGTCACAGTTTGTACAATAAAATATACAATTACTTCCAACGTTCTTATTGGAGCAACAGGTGCTTCTGAGGATTTTTTCACACGGATTTGCTTTTCAGACATACTCTGATGCCATACTGATGTCTGTCGTGTTTTTCAATCTTAAGGTGCAGCAAGTAAAATCTAACTGCCTATTTCAAAGCTCAGATTCTCCACATTCAGAAAAGGTTTCAGCAGGAAGAAAGTGTGTGGCTTCGCTTACCTGCAGTAACTCAAAGTAGTGCAAACAGTGATAGACTGGGATAAGCATGAGCCGTGGGAGGACATATCGTACAGCTTCTTTAAAACCTTCAGCAGTAGACTGAAAAGGAAAAATAAACAGGGTTATTTACAATGAAATATTCAAACCAGGGCGGGACAAAGCCCTGAGCACTCCGGTGGAACTCTGAAGTCAGCCCTGCTTTGAGCAAGATGGCTGGGTTGGATGCATTCAGTGTCCCTTCTGATTTACATCACCCTGTGCTTATGAGTGAGGAAGGCAGCAAAGTTCCAAAAAGCATCTGTCTAACAAATCAAGCAATAGAACCTGTAAATGCTCCTCCAAGGCTCTGCCATCACTTTTCTTCTATCAGCAGCTTATGGTGGATTTTAATGCATACTCACCAGCAAGCAGATAGCTCTGAGAACACCTCCATCCCCTACAAGTGCTGCAGCTGCACAAGAGCAGCTGAATGGTTTGCATTTTTGCCAGAAGCAGCAAATCATACGTAACAGCCAGAGGACCAAGTCATCCACCACTCATTTTTACAAGCATCCTTTGATATACAAGACCCTCATATTACAATCCTTAGCACCTTTACATTTCACCACTGTCTGCAGCACTCAGTTAATAGCAACAGCACAAGGTGACAAGACCTAAAAATAATGCACTGTGATTAAGCTGCACACATTCTTTTGGACACATCTCAGAATGCAGGACAGTGTTCATATCCACTTCCAATATTAAGTGCTTTATCTGGGCCACAGTTTGCTGCGGAGCTTGAAGAAAACACTGGAGTGCTAAAGAGCAGCCAAGACTCCTGTATTTGTCACCAACTTCTCTCTAATTATGCCTACTTCAAATTACACATGCCGTGCTTCAGTTTACACCCAATTTACCACAGAGGTATGGACTGTCATTACATTTTGAGGAAATTAATATTAGTATCTCCCCATCCTTAATGAGACATCACAAGTTTAGGAGTCAGGAAACGCATCAGGAACCTTTTCCCATTCCCAGCAGTAATTCAGCTTCTAAGATGAGGAGATACCCTCCAAAGGACAGGAAATCCCTGCCACCATCCACACCAAGATAATGACCGAACAGAATCCAAGTTTCTTGATCTTCATTTTGGAAATGGCCCCTCCCCTCTGTTTAAGACTTAACGCCACAACTCTGTAATTGCCAGAGACAGCTGCTACGTGTCCAACAGCCCAGAGCCTGGATCTGTTTTTACTCCAGGGCTTGGACAAGTGTAGAAGAATATCCCCAGGAAAGCCCACACCTCCTATGCTGAGGAGAGAGAGGAGTCCAGATTCATCACCTAATGATTCAGCTCCCAATTTAATGTGGAATAGGGTTTTCAGCTTTCCATTTGCAAACGAGATGATCCATCTCACCAAGCACTCAGAGCTGGAGAGGAAACACTCACCATGAAGGAGAGGAATCTCATCTTACAGAGATGTAGGTCCTAAACTACAAACTAAGTGCTACTGTTATGGGTTTAGCTGGGAACACAGCTTCTCTAAGCATGCTACTGAACACAAGCTCAGCTGTTTCTCTGTAGAAACGTTATGCTGGCAGAGGTTAAAAAAATCACAGGTGATCTTGCTGAACAAACAGGTCAACAAACAGGTCCCCCTGTACTCAGCACTGGTGAGGCCACACCTTGAGCACTGTGTCCAGTTTTGGGCCCCTCACTGCAAGAAAGACATGGAGGCCCTGGAACGTGTTCAAAGAAGGGCAACAAAGCTGGGGAGGGGTCTGGAGCACAGGCCATACGAGGAGAGGCTGAAGGAGCTGGGAATGTTCAGCCTGGAGAAGAGGAGGCTCAGGGGAGACCTTATTGCTCTCTATCCCTTCCTGAAGGGAGGTTGTGGTGAGCTGGGGGTCGGCCTCTTCTCTCGTGTCATTAGTGATAGGACTAGAGGGAATGGTTTCAAGCTGCGGCAGGGGAGATTCAGGCTGGACATTAGGAAATACTGCTTCTCAGAAAGGGTGGTCAGGCACTGGAATGGGCTGCCCAGGGAGGTGGTGGAGTCACCGACCCTGGGGGTGTTCAAGGAATGACTGGATGTTGTGTTGAGGGACGTGGTTTAGTGGGAGCTACTGGTGATAGGTGAACGGTTGGACTGGATGATCTTGTAGGTCTTTTCCAACCTTGGTGATTCTATGATTCTATGATTCTAAGAAAAACTGTCAGTTCCAGTGCTAAACGTGAGGACCTGCAGTATGAAAGGAAGCAAATGAAAATAACGCTTCTTCATGCCCGTGCTTGGTGTTAAAAAGCAAAACAGAAATAGAAATGGCAGGTATGAGAGGTAATCCTCTACTGTAAACCTTCAAAACATGAGAACCAAACCAATTCAGCATTTCTCATTTGCACTTACCTGAAAGTGAAGAGCAACAGCAGGTTTTGCCATTAAGTTATTAAAATGCTCATGAAATTGTGGAGAGAGAATATCCTGGGATAAGGTTTCATATGGATCAAAGGCTTGTTCCTAAACAAAGGCAGAGAATTATACACATACATGAAGAAAGCACGCTATTTCCATGCCTGTTGGTAACATTCATCCTGTTAATAAGCTAATACACAAGTAGAATTCTTCCACAGATCCCTTTTGCAATAAGAAAATAGTCATTCATTCACAAATCTTTTCTATTTTTTAACTGAGGAATGCTGACAAAAAGTTGTGTGCAATCTTACCATACCCATCACTAACACAGACTGTTCTGCTAAACAGTGGGAAACAAGCAAAGTTCTGGCTCTCAGCCCACTCACATTTCACACACATGAATGGTTTATCTAACTCAACTCCTCTCTGGCCAGTATGAAAAACAACTGGGAAAGGAGCGTAGCAAAGTAACACTTCAGGTGAACTTTGGAGACTGTCACAAGGAGGCATTGTTGTACCACCATCATTTCAGAGTGCTGTGCTTAAGGACTGCCTTGTTAACACTCATCTTCTGCACCTTTCTCCAGCCATGCAGCGCAGCTGGGAAAGTATCTCACTGTGGGACAAAGAAACTACACTGAGATCCTTTTGGATTCAAGTCCTCTCAAAAGGGTTAAAAAGAGTCTTTAGGGGCCAAGCTGTTTAACCAATAGAAAAGCATGTATTTGGCTCCTGTGAAACTCCGGTGAGAAGTATGGAAAAGTAAGAGTAGGCTGAGCAGTATGCTCAAAAGATTACAAGAAAAGAAGGGATCTTAATCTAGTTCAAGTACAGTCCCACCAATTCCAAGACAAGAAAGTCTGCACAAAGTTGAAAACTCCACAGCATCTGGGTGGGAAATCTCCAGCAAGAACCACTGTGTACACCTCACAGCCTGTGCAGGACAACTTCAGGAGTTTCAGGCACAGAAACTGTGACTCTGGTTGGGCTATCTGGCTGTGATTCTGTAATATCAACTACAGCAGGATGGGATAAAACCTGACTTTACATGAAACTCTGCAGGAATAATTTATGACTGCCCATACATCACCTGCTCCAAAGCCTGTCAAGTTGTTCCTGAGTCTGCAGATTCATTGGGTTGAATCACTCATGAATCACGGAGTTATCCTGTACTGATGGCACAATGCCCGGAATAAGCACATCTTTCTTTCCACTTGGATGCAGAACTGCTCTTCAGAATGAATGCTGTAGAATTTGAGGACAGGGAGCACCACAAAGACTCATCTGAACATCAGATGAAGTCTCAAGCAATGCATGCTCAGAGGGCTCAGGGACTTTCCTACCTTACTCATGGGGGCAGCGGTAACTAAATGAGAGGCAAAGAATGCACTCTCTCTTCACATGCAAATTCTTATCATCGCTCTCAACAGTCACCAAGTTCTAATCATCACTGTCCATTTGCATCAGATTTCATCTTGTGGTGGGGAAGAAAATAGATTTGGCAGTTCAGCAGCAGCTGATGAGGAGACACCAACTGAAGAGGCTGATTTTCTTGAGCTGAATCTGAATGCACTTTCACAGCCTGTTTTTCAGTACATACCACTACCTAGAAGCATACAATGCGTGGCTCCTATATGACAACACCCTAATGAAAGACAGGGAAGACAACACTGCACATGTGCCTTCTCTCTGCCATACCAGCTAAGACAAAAAGCCTATCTACATTACCTTAATGCAGCATACAGTTCTGGATTGGTGTTGGTACTGGTCAGCCCCTTTTACTCTAGTGCAGAAGTTTCCAGCTTTTTTACATTGTGGATACCTAAAATATCTCTTATGAAAGTGCAAATACAAGGATAACGAGCTTACAATCTACTGATTACAACTTTGTTTTATTAGCTGCCTTCTGAAGGACACCTCAAAAGAGGCAGAAAGACACACTGCCCTCAGTCCTGATATTCCGTCGCCAACTGAACACCACTCATGAGATCACCTAAGGCGATAACAAACAACTGTGGTACCCGGGATGGTAAAAGCTGGTTTCAAGACAAAAAAAAACCCCACAACAGAACAGAACAATTTTACCACCATATCAGCAAATATCCATCACCACTCACGTGTCACGCACCATGCTCTTGCGTTTCTTTCACACCAGGGAGAACTTTCATTTTCCCCACACCTCCTTGTCTCAGAAACACCAAAATATTTATGTTGAAACCTTCCAGAGGACTGATGCAGAAAAACAGGCAACGCAGGAAAATTCCAGCTTGCAAGGGCTGTTTGTTTTTAATTATCCTTCCAGATAAGCTGAAGGACCTTTACAATGGCAACAGTAAGCAAACGAGCCTGGCAATGAGATAGGCAAGTAAACACTACACTTTCAAATCTCTTAAACGATCCCTTTGACACATGTTCACAGAAAGATGATCATAACACGTGAGATCATCAAACGAACACTACAGTTGTCAAGCAGATCTCCTGTATTAATTGAACTATTAAATTCAAACTTATCAACTGCATAAAACGTAAGTGACAAATAACATTCTTCATTGCCTAGTGAAGCTTCTCAATTAATGAAAAACAAGCCCAATTTTGACTTACAAAGACGTTTCCCATAAAGCACAGACTGCCGAAGAGCAGCTTTTGCAATGCTGTGTGTGCTCTCCAGGATTGTGCTGCATTTGTCCAAATGTTAAGTCTTTTTTCTATTTCAACAGAACAGCTACTTCACTTTGTTGTTCAAAGGCTTATCACTGTACAAGCAAATAGACTTTAACATTTCAAGAACTAAGACCTATTCTACTGGGCTTTTTAAGTGACGTTACATGAGTGGCTAACTAAAGCCAGAGAAACTTCATCTCTAACGAATATTCCTAAGGGAACAGCACACGGGCTGAAGGACATGTATTTTTCACACACTCAATAAAGTAATTATATTCCAAAAGGTACCGGTGGGTTCATGCATTCCTCCAATTTCAAAAATTAGACACACTTAATTTACTTAATAAGACACACTCCGTACTTAACAAGACATACTCAAGTGAAATGGAGAAGGTTCTAGTTTACTTAAACACAGTACTTGTAATATGAAACCACAAACTTCGCATTTGCTACGTGGTTCATCTTTCTCTCTTTCAGGTCGGAACATCTCATCCCAAAATATTTGCCTGAGGAATTCAAGTCACCCATCTCACAGAGCTGTGTTCAAATGCTGCAGTGTCTGGGTAGCACTGGGCCCGACACCAAAGCCTACAGAATCAATGCACCACCACCTTCCAGTAAGCAATCCCAGACAGTGGCTTTTCAAATCCACATCCCTACAGAACTGTAACAGTTAATTCCCACTCCTAAGAAAGATTTCAGGTTTGTACATACCTGCTTGATACAGTTTCTGTGGCAGGTGGAAAACAGGTTTTAGTTTACCTATCAAAGAACAGCTAGGGAAGGCCTCTATTCTAAACTTATTAAAGGAACCACCACTCATGCATTTATTGGCGACGTGCGAGCTGTGACCAAATGTTTACTTAAAGAACAAAACCACAGGATTAAAAAGAAACTAACAAACCCCAAATGAAAACATTAAAAGCAAAACAAATCTTTACCTCAGCAAGATCCTCAAAGCAGCTGCCAGCCAGGGGATGAGGACTGCTCTCATCAGTCATTTCAACGGTATCCTCAATCAATCCCAAAAGCTTCACTGTCAACTCATGAATATCTGAAATGTTGCTGAATACCACATCAATATCCTGCAAACATAAAATGTATCTTAGTAGAGTTCAGAATCATTTATCTTGCTTCTGTAAATACCAGAGCCTTTTGCAAGAAGTCTGAACCAAGAGGGAAGTGGAGAGGAGATAGGAAGAAAGTTAAATTACATGGCCTCCCCAGCCTGCAGGCTTGTCTGGGTACACCCAGCTTTGCACAGTTCTCGCCTCAGCAAAAGAAAGCACATCATCCTTCCCAGGAGCAGCAGCAGTCCTGGTACAGTCTGTTCAGTGCTCTGGACAGAAATGTCCTTCTCAGCCACAATTTGCAGCTGCTGTTTTCCCCTCTGTTGGTTCTTCTCTCGGAACACAACAGGAAGGAGGCAATTTAAAGTTGCTCCAAGGTCACAGCCCCAAAACCACAGGTAAAACTAAAGCAGTTACTTGGCTACGTCAGCAAAATAGTACCTGGGTACAGAGGAGCTGCCTGTTTCCTTTTCCCAATCCTACTTTTAGACTTCAAATTCACACCCCACAAACACACCCAACTACACAACAACTTGCATTTCTTCTTGTGACCCCTCTGAAACATACTTCTCAAAACTTTGCTCTGCTCTTATCCTAACTGTGCAGCTAAATCCGACCTCCTGCCAGCTCTACACCACGCCAAGCTCTTCAGGGAAACAAGCAATCCAAGTCTTTCATACCCATTCCCCAACAACAAAAGACTGCCCCTCAGCCCCAAATCATCACTCCCTTCTCCTTCTAGGTTTTTCATTTGAATTCTGTCCCCATATCTGCATAATACTCCAATGTATACCCTCAGCTACCGAGGGACCTCCACATTCAGCAGCAATGGGAATGTCTGCTGCTGCCAGTTCTTATAAATCTTCTGGAACCATCTAGGAATCCTGTCCTGGTCCCCTTCCCTTCCCTGCCACGAAAGGATTCACCCATCTCTCATTACCACTACTTCAGTTACATGAGCTGTGCTTTTCCTTTAGGACTAGCATCCTGAAAAAACAATTTGCCACAAATATCATTTCTATCACAAATATCACAATTTCTGTGTTAAGCAGGAGTGTAACTATTACCTACATGACCAGGAGGCACCAGCCACCTCTGGCATCCAACCAGGAATCTCATCCATTAAGCTTCACTCTGAGGACAGCACTCTGCATACTACTGGTGGCAATTTCCTGCTTTCATTTCACATACAGTCAACAGCTGTTATGCACTGACATACAATAAATCCCATTCAATTTTACCTCCAATGTGGTTAATGTAAAATTGGTAAGTCACAGCTACTAATGGAGAAACTAGCATTACATATCAATATGCTACTGAAGGACTTACATTGGGTGTGAACAACTTTCTGTTAGAGAGGAAAGCTTCCCGAAACACTTTTATTATCAGGTTCAGCTCCCGGAGATATTGCCTTTCTTCTGCAATCTCATTTCTCACTAGGTCATAGTAATTGAGTTCCCCAGAAGAAGAAGGTTCATCTTCACAGAGAGAAACCAAGCCAATGTCATCCTGATCAAACATATCCATCAAAACCTAGCAAAGAAATGTTAAAAAAATTACATGCAAGCCTGATTCTAACACTTGGCTCAAGCTCAGCTATTTCAATGTGTTCAGAGAAATCCTTTGAGTTTTTAATACAATACTTTCTGTGATCACTTTCACAAGGGAGTAATATTTAAACTTTGGCAGCAGAAGGCTGGAACAGTTGCCAAAGCCATTTTTTCCTTTATAAGTTAGTACAACCTAGAAAACAAGTTACAATTCATGCAGAACCAGCTCTGAAACCAAGGCATATCGCCTAGGTTTGGACAAAAGCCTCCCGTGAAAGAGAAAATTCAACAAAAATGTTTCTCATATTAATAAAAATGGAAAACTGAAGATCTTTTCTGTATTATAAAAAAGGAAACAGTTGTCTTGACTAAGTGACATCACGAGGACAGTAACAGCTGAGAAACAGAAGATGACTTCTTCTGTCCTTGTATTGATTTATAAGCAGTACTACTGATCCAAAACAGGCTCAAGTTAAGGTAAAGTCTTTACTGTGACAGTTCTGGCACAAATAAAGAGCAATGCTTCTGCATTTAAGTGAGACTCCCCTCTTATGTCACTTCGGACACACCCCGTAAAAAAACCTGCCTGTCCAGAAGACTGTTCCAGTGCCCCTCCTTACCTTATCAGCACACATGGATACTTTAATGTCCTGCTGGGAGATCTCAAAGTGTCGTATATTGAAAACATAGTTTCCAGCAAGCTTTAAAATGTCAGCTGAGATGTATTCTAAGACAGCCACAATATACAGAGAGACATGGTAATCTACTTTATAACCTAGGACCTCCTGCAAATTGAAAAGAAGAGGAAAAATGCTGTTTATTTGGAATGACGTTAACACATCTGGTTTTCTACCAACACTGATCTCGTCTGTGTCGATAATTTACAGCAATACGATAGCAGGGGCAAAGGATAGCTAAAGGAAATTTGACCAACAGCCTCGAAGTAAATGTTTGCAAACACTTCCTTGTGCTATTTGCTGTATCCTGACTGGAGGAGCTTTTACACTGGATGTAACTTCTATTAAGAAAAACAAACGGGCTCTGTACCTACATCCACACACTCCTAACACAGATTTCACAAAAGGAAGCCAGTGTTGTCCAGAGGTCTTACAAAATGCTGTTAGCTTTCCTAACTTCTCTTCCCATCTCATTAACTGTCACAAACTGAGACACCTTGTGCCAGAGCACAGAAACTGTGCCTGAAAAGTGCTTTGGTTTCTGCTTGCGCCCAAATCACGTTTTCTTAACGCAGCTGGAAACTCTGGCACACGCACCGCTGGAAAGGAACATCTTTTAGGCTATGAACCAGAACCAAAAACAGAAAAAGAAATACGAAAAAAGCGCAATGTTTGAATCAGTATCAATCCACCCATTCAGCACAGACCTGAAAGGGTTTCAACACTGGCCTAAAAAAATCAGAGTGCTGTTTCATCATTAAAAAAAAAAAAAAAAAAGGGGGTCTCCACGGGCACAATATGAATAGATACGAGGTGGCACAAAATCTTGACTGCAAGTAAGAAGTTCTACATCTGTTATAACTGACATCTGAAAACAGAGATGGTCACACTGCTCACGGCAATAACAATTTCTGTATCTGCTCTTTTGTAACATCACTGCAGATTTACAGATTTTAAAATGAAGGTATCAGTGATATTTAACATTAACTGAAAGGACAGCGATACACATCTTAGACTACAGTACACAGGGAACAGGATCTACTTGTTCCCTCCTATTTTGGTTTCTGCAGCATTTCGAAACAAATAGAACCATCAAAACAGTGCTACTGAAGTGGGTAACGGCATCCGAGTTACTGTTTAACATAAATAAAGCCCAAACAAATGAGTCATATCTCAAAGTAGAGTAACACATCACACGAATTCAGGGATCTACATTTGTTACACACTACAATGTATTTGTCCTGTCCTATGGTGACTATTTACTCTTTCTGCCAATGTGAGAAACTTACCTAACTCGACACAAATTAAAGAACTATTTTAAAGGTTTTGCTGGAGAGCAACAGTATAGCTGGGGTGTGTGGGGTGCAGAAGCAGCAGTCATCAACTGTTGCGTTAAGTACCTTCAACAAGGGATGTATTTTGTCCACAGGTAGCAGGAGAGGGTTTCTTCTTTTCCGTTTCTCTATAGCTGACTGCGCATCGGCAATGGCCCATTTGTCTATGGGATGAGGAAACGTCTTCTGAACGCGCTCCTGTCCAAACAGACACACTCAGATTAACCACATTCATCAAAGAGAAGTTTAAAAAACAAAACAACAAATTGCTTCCCCTGCAGTATGGCTAATTATCCTCCTCCACAGTGTTTGCAATACATTTTACTAACTATTATCTCCTTCTCACCTAATTCAGCTGTGCTCAGTAACCCCAACCAACCTTCCTGCCCCAAGCACGAGGAACTTCCCACCTCCTACAACAGCTCCTGCTCTATGATCTTCAGATCACATGAACTGCAAGAAACTGCAGTTGAGATCAAAATATAAACATCAGGAAGTACTGAACAGCTCACAACCTAAATGAAGAAAACAAGTTATTACTGCTCCTGTTTCATAAAAGGATGCTACTTGCACCATATCAGGTGAAGTTCAGGGCAGAAATGAAAAGCAAGCACAGATCTTCCAGTTGTGCCCCATCCCTGGAGGTGTTGAAGGCCAGGTTGGATGGGGCCCTGGGCAGCCTGGGCTGGTATGAAATGCGGAGGTTGGTGGCCCTGCCTGTGGTGGGGGATTGGAGCTTCATGATCCTTGATGTCCCTTCCAACCCAAGCCATTCTGTGATTACCTGTGAGTAGAGCTGCAGTTGATGAAGAAGGTTGCCTATAGCACCTTGTGCTCTGCTAGCCTGCACAGGAGCACCTTCCCTGCTGCACTTTGTAATTTCAGGCCATTTTTTATATAATTTTATATACATTCACATTTCCCCACCTGCACAGGAACAGGTGGGATGACCCCTCCATAAGAGAACCAGCTGTCTTGGGGCTGCAGTCCCACATGCTAGCAATCCCAGGCTAACACATGCAAAACCCCTGTCCTGCTCTCCACAAGCTCTCCAGGCTTCCTGCTGCAGCAGCAGCCCCATGAGCTGGGAGTGGACTGCTGGAAGAATTAGTCTAATCCAAACTCTGATGGCTGCTTCTTAAGTGACTCTGGAAAAACTGTTTTTCTCTAAGCTAAATAGCCAGCGTACAACAAACACAAAAGACAAGCGAGTTGTTTTCCAGGATGCTGCAACTGCGTTCTGTTTGCAGCAGATTCCCTGATTTTACACCCCAAAAGCTGTTGCACGGCTCACTACTGTACTGCTGCACATACTCTGGAATGGAAGAGGAGGCCTGAGGTCTCCCTAGAGGCAGCTTTCTAGCATCTGCCATGGCCATCCGAGGGGCAGCTCTCGCTCTCTGTGACAGCTGTCTGTGCCAGGTGAACGTGCTGCAACCTTTCCTGGGCAGCAGCCCAACACTTCAGGCTGCTCTCACTGAAGTGAGCTTCCCTTGAAAAGCTACCAGGAAAGCATATATCAACGGGTACAACGTGGAATTCAGACATCCTGAAGGACGTTGTACCCGTTGATATATGTGTATATGATATATATGTACAAGTCATGTATCACCTGCACCAGGATTTTGCCAGTGTTTTGTTGGGGATCACCTGAAAGGCTTTCACTATTTATAAAATGTTTATAGTTTGGGATTTTTGATCTCCATCTTGCAAATGCTTAGGCTTAATATTTGCACAAATAGTTCCCTTAACTCCAGGCTGTTATGTGAACAGCTGCACGACAAAATTTAGAGACTGTAGCTCCCGCATTGTCTCTTCACAGCTTAAAACAGCAGAGGAGCAGAGCCAGGAGGCTTCACCTGCAGCTCTCAGATGCCTGCTAGTCAGCAATCTCACCACCAAACCTTAACAAAACACTCAATTCTACTTTCCCTGCTCTGAAAAGGTCTGAGTTTACTGACCTACTCAACAATAAGGTCCTGGGAAACATTTTACCACTATTTAAGACTGAGCTGTGTTTTTATACTAAAGAACTGTTACAGTGCCGAGTATAATAATGCCTTATTATTTGCAGCTTTAAATTGCCAGGTATGATTAAAACACAACACACAGGATTTAGCATCTGCTACAATATCCATAACCACAGCTCAGGGAGCTGCCAGTTTCCTCACAGGGCTGTGAGCACTCCTGCACACAGCAGTTCGTGGAGCACATGTATATCTAACAAAAAGTTAACTCAGATGCACACAGAGCAGAAAACGATGGAGTCGGTGCATAAAATAATCAGTGCCCTCCCAAGCTGTCCTGCCTACTGAAGGGTTTGATCTCTGGCAGCTGGAGAAAGAACACAGAACTTCTCAGCTTCACATCTAATCCAGACTCAAAGCAGTAACAATCCTGAGAGCTATTAGGGGAGTATCAAGTTTTATTTAGTCATACTATAATCTTTATGCCTCAGTATTATGAAATACATTAATCATAAACCAATACTAATGAATCAAATTGAATAAAGGGTGATTATTGCATCCAATAAGGATCCAGAACTCCTCAGGTAATAATTTTGCAAATGTTTCTTTCCATGAGGAACGTATAGCACAGTGGGCGAGGACTTCATTTTGTTTGAAGCTGAAAATCCTTGACACGCAGACTGATGCAAAATTAATACTCTGCAAAGCTATAACGGATCACAGCTACACGAGAGCACCTTCCCCCTCTGCACTGCGCACTCCATGAAAGCTCTCATTTTTAACCGATGACACAAAAGCAGACAGCTGCAATATTACACGAGCCTCAGTGAGTTCAGCAACACACCACTCCATCCCCTCAGCACACAGCCCCGGCCTAACCTTTCATTACAACATTTTTTTTTCTGTATATTAATGTCAAAGAGTGGGAAAAAAAAACCCGACAACCTCCTTTCATTCTTAAGGTCCAAATGTATTCAAGCAGCAGAAAACCCTCCAAAGTACTCTGCATTTTTAAAAGCAAGGCTGAAAGCAAAAATTCCCACCATCTATTCTGATATATGGTGTAAGAAAATTAATTTCCAATTAAACTTGCTTTATGAAACTTGAATACTGTTTAATCGTTTAGAAAAACAGCATTACTAAGCTCTGCTCTTCAGATTCACCTTGCTTCAACTTCAAGCTGCACTGCTCAGAATACCTTTGCTCCTCCCAGTGATTCCGGGAGCAAGCACTTGTTTTTCCAGTAGCTCATCTTACCTCTACATCTTGGACTGTGCGCGGCTGGGCGATGCATAGCTTGTTTAGCAGCTGAAGTATCAACTCCTCAATGTAGTAGAGGGAATCTTCCTTTGCTGAAAGGTTGGGGTGAACCTGTTGCTGAACCTGTCCCAAAGAAGTTGTAAAAATTAGTCTTTTTTGGTACTTCTTTTCAATTGAAAACTGTTTACCCTTTATGGCCGCGAGGAAGTTTCATGCCAAGGCAGACTTCTGCTGAAGACGCACAGAAAGCCATCGTTGTGATTCCAGTTATTCGCTCACAGAATGAGCAGCGTGCAACTAACTATTCCTAACCCTGCTAATGAGTACTGGGTGACCTGTGAACAGAGGAGCCAAAACACACTGCAGGAGGACCAGGAAAGGAGAGCTGAACAGTCTGGCAGGGCACTGAATTAAGGTGCTCTTAAACTTGTGGCAATGAGAAGCCATGGCCACGACACGGGCAAGGGCTGGAACAATTCTTGGAGATGCCCGAGAACCAGAAAACTAATTAGAGCATGAAACTCCATCTGAGGCATGAGAATGGAAGGTATCAAAATCATACGGCAGTGCAGCAGAGCTAAAGAAAAGCATGTATCAGAATACAAGCCTCCTGACTGGCAAGTATGGTGTGACACAATTGGACGACCACTTCCCTTTAATGCCCAGCAGGATAATGCATTTCTCTCACTTTGTGGAGGTGAATTGCTGCTCTCATTTCCAAGGCTAAGCTGGAGCACACAACCTGTAACAGGAGGCTGCAGCACCCACCCACACAAGCCAGATGGCTGCAGCAACTCACCTGGCCCTAAATTGTTCTCCCACTACAAATCACTCTGACCCAACAACACCTTACCCTAGAAAAGCAGAAAACCCACCCTCCACAGTTCATCTATACACTCAGTTTTCCCTGGCAGCCTCAGACAGGAAAGTGCTAACTAGACCTT
This sequence comes from Alectoris magna, assembly GCA_030625065.1. NCBI lineage: Eukaryota > Metazoa > Chordata > Aves > Galliformes > Phasianidae > Alectoris > Alectoris magna. The sequence continues at coordinate 2,118,374 of CM060565.1, read as the reverse complement.
AAACCATAGCCAACGCACTCATAAATAACACAGTCCAGGGAAATTCCCTACCTTCCCCCAGACAAATTATATGTTAATTGCCTCAAAACAGTAATCTTACATACCCACACTGACATTCTGCACGTGGTTTCAAGAACAAGACAAACAAACTGTTCAGTTGCTGCAAATGTGGGAGCAGGGCTGGCTATATTGGAGTGGGCAACCAAGGTACCAGGCAGGGTGCTGAGAGCACAGCCCTCGTGCTGTACCCCAGGACAGATGCTCCCACCTAACTGTGAGGGTTGGATTCCGCACTGGCAGCCCTGCTCTGCAGCTGAAGCATCTGCATGGCCAGGTACTACTGGAAGAAAAAAACAGCCATCAGAAAGCCAAAACCACTCCATGAAAACACTTACTTAAGCCCGCAGGTTTTCAATAATACAGGAACTTTTCACGTTCTTCCTGAACAGGAGAGCTGAATTCACAAAACAATGGAGCACCAGGAAGTGCCAAGTTAAGGTCCTGCCTCGCTTGTCTCCAAAGAGCACTGCTCCAGCAATAGCAACCAACTAGGAAACGAGCTGCAACCGTGAGAAGGAGCCCCCTGAGATGCCCCTCAGCACCATGAGTATTTCCCTCAGCTTTATGAGGAGTGCATGAGTACCTAAAAACCACGAGGACAAGCAGAGATCACTCAGCCCTCCTCCGGCTCCAGAGAGATCTCAGTTTCACACAGTGACCACAAACCTAAGTTCTGCAGCCCCATTTGCTTTCCTGGCTGGCTCTGTCTCCTGGTTGAGGCCGCGCTCCCTGAGGCTTTGCACTTGGAATGACACCACCTGCAGCACCACAAGAGGTCATCACTGCAGCAGCCCTTGGCTGTAAGAGTAGTTGTGCCCTAAGCACCCTAACTGAGAGAAAATGATTTCATAGTGAGACACTGACAAAACAGAGCCGGTTACGAATGCCATGCACTTGCTACACAAACCAGGTGCTGCTGCATCAAGGACAGCACACTTGCTCTGTACAGAATTCACCTAAACTCTGACTGAAAGATGTGAAAAAACCGGGAGAGGATGTCTGATAAAACACAGAACGTAGGAACAAAGCAGGAGGAATGACTGAGGGAGTTTCTTACAGGAGGTGCATACAGCTCCTGTAAGATCTGTAATGATCTCAGGCTCTGAGTACAACATCGTTAGCTGGCATGGAACAACACACCACAGCCAACGTGGGAATCCATCCTGATCTGACCTGTAGCTGCTTCCTTTAAGGGCCAAAAGACTTCACAGCACAACACGTTGCACCAAGCAGTTCTTGAGAACCAGTATGTAAGCTCCATTCTGACCCACAGGAGCTATGGCACAAAGTCTGAGCCTCAACAACATCCAGACTCAGAGAAATTGTTAAGTATAAAATCAAGGGCCCAAGTGCTGTACCTGCAACAGCAACCAGCTGAGAGAAGAGAGTCAGGACTGCAAGAGCCTTCCTTCTAACCTGCACCACTGGGACAACCCAGTGGGTTGGCTGTACTGACTCAATAGATCTTTACGTAACACACATATTTTGGTAGTAAAAACACGTTCAGAAAGCTCCAGTTGTTCCACAGTAAGAACACGTGCAAAACAAGATACTGCTCAGAAAATAAACAAAGCCTGAAAAACAACCAAACCCAGGACATGTCTATCAAGTCACTGCACAGCAGATACCACCAGAGACACACCTCCTTATTTCTGCAAGACCACATGACAGCATCCCACCTCTCTCATTACATTCCAAATGATTACACTTTCAGGAAACAGAACTCAGTGCTCACAGAATGGCCCAGGTTGGAAGGGACCCCAAGGATCACGAAGCTCCAACCCACCACTGCAGGCAGGGCCACCAACCTCCACATTCAATACCAGCCCAGGCTGCCCAGGGCCCCATCCAACCTGGCCTTCAACACCTCCAGGGATGGACGGGGCATCCACAGCCTCTCTGGGCAGCTGTTCCAGCACCTCACCACTCTCACAGTAAAGAACTTCCCCCTCACATCCCACCTCAATCTGCCCTCCTTCAACTTAAATCCATTTCCCCTTGTCCTGCTGTTATCTCCCCTTTCAAAGAGTTGACTCCCCTCCTGTTTGGAGGCTCCCTTTAGGCACTGGAAGGCAGCAATGAGGTCACCCCGCAGCCTTCTCTTCTCCATGCTGAACAAGCCCAGCTCCCTCAGCCTGTCTTTGTAGGGGAGGTGCTGCAGCCCTCTGATCATCTTTGTGTCCTCTTCTGGCCCCTCTCCAGCAGCTCCCTGTCTTTCCTGTACTGGGGGCTCCAGACCTGGACACAGCACTGCAGATGGGGCCTCACGAGGGCAGAGCAGAGAGGGACAACCACCTCCCTGTCCCTGCTGGCCACCCCTCTGCTGATGGAGTCCAGGCTACCATTTGCTTTCCAAGCTGCAAGAGCACACTGCTGGCTCATGGTCAGTTTTTCTTCCACCAGGACCTGCAGGTCCTTCTCTGCAGGGCTGCTCTCAAGGACTGCTCCTTCCAGTCTATATGTATGCCTGGGATTCTTCCAGCCCAAGTGCCAAACCTCGCACTTTGCCATGTTGAACCTCATCAGATCCTCCTGGGCCCACCTTTCGAGTCTGTTGAGGTCCCTCTGAATGGCATCCCTTCTTTCCACAGCACCAACCACACCACTCAGTAAGAACAAGCCACGTAAAAACAAGAAACCTCTAATTTAAGAAATGCCACCACAACACCTGTTGGTAAGTTAATAACACTTCTGAACTTACAACGTTTGAGAGATCGCACGCTTGAAACTGCAAACTGCTCATCACAGAAACTGCACTCTCTTTTCCCACAGCAACTGACTGCAGCTCAGCAACGATTTACGTTAGCCTCACCTCATAACAACACAGCAGAGTCAGATCAGAGGACACAAAGCTCTGCAAGGCTGCGTCACTGAGGAACTCAACGTATAAATATGGGAGAAAGAGAAGTAATTAATACATTAAATGTTTACTATCGTCCTGTCAGCATCTCTCTGCGCTGTGATGAGAACTTGGTACTGGCAGGGAAAGCAGCTCTGGGTTTGCCTCGCACCACCGTGCTGAAAAGGTGGAATTTAAAACGAATTGGACAAATGTCTCTCTTTAGGTTGGGTTTTTGTTCCTTTTTATCTTGTCTCTCCTGAAGGCAACGCCATTAAAAACAGAAAACATCTGCTCCAAAGGCACTTTTAATCCCTCAGTCAGGATGATTTACAGTCACCCTCGCAAGGAAGGAGGGAACCAGATGTAGCAGCTTAAAGGTCTGAGACGCTCTTATTTAACAACAGCATCAACATTCCCATATTCCAAGTGCAACCGTTAGAAAGAAGCACAAACACTTCAAGACCTGAAGAGACACCCCAAACAAAAACACACCACCAACTCCCCAAGAACAGCTGCACCAATTCCTGACTTTCTTTCCAGCACAGCGCCTTCCAGATGGCTGGTCTTCCTCAAATCAAACTGCAGTAAATGCTGATAGAGGAGCAGTGTGAAGTAGGCTCTGAAGCAAAACAGAGCTTAATAAACAATCTATTTGCAATTGACCCTGACCCATCTGGTGGCTTTCTATGAAGGAGTGACGGCATTGGTGGACAAAGGGCAGCTGATGTCACCCACATGCGCTTCTGCGAGGCCCGAGATATGGTCCAGCACCACAGTTTTATCTCTATATCGGAAAGAGATGCATTTGAAGGGCAGGCTGCTCTGTGGATAAGGAAGTGGTTGGATGGTGGCAGCCAGAGGGCTGTGGGCAGTGGCTCTGTGTCCAAGCGGAGGGTGGTGCTGAGCTGTGTGCCCTTCCAGGGGTCCATCTTGGGACCGGTGCTCAGCAGCAGTGACACAGACAGTGGGAATGAGTGTGCCCAAAGCAGTTTACTTGGAGAAGACCGTGGGGAGACCTCAGTGTGGCCTTCCAGTACTTGAAGGGAGCATATAAACAGGAGGGGGAACGGCTGTTTGTGAGGGTGGGCAGTGATAGGACAAGGGGGAATGGTTTGAAACTGAGACAGGGCAGCTTTAGGTTGGATCTTAGGAGGAAGGTTTTCAGCCAGAGGGTGGTGACGCACTGGAACAGGTTGCCCAAGGAGGCTGTGGATGCCCCATCCCTGCAGGCATTCAAGGCCAGGCTGGATGTGGCTCTGGGCAGCCTGGGCTGCTGGTTGGCAACCCTGCACATAGCAGGGGGTTGGAACTGGATGAGCATTGTGGGTCTTAGAATCACAGAATGGCCTGGGTTGCAATGACGACACCCAGCTGAGCAGTGACACGACGGAAGGAAGGAACACAGCCAGAGGGACCCGGACAGGCTTGAGAAGTGGGCCCAGGGGAACCTCATGATGTTCAACAAGGCCAAGAGCGAGGTGCCACACCTGGGTCACGGCAGTACCAGCTATGTGTACAGATCAGGAGAAGAACACTGAGAGCTGCAGTGCTGAGAAGGACTGGAGGGTTCTGGTGGATGAGAAGCTGGATGTAAGCCAGCAGTGTGTGCTTGCAGCCCGGAATGCCAACTGCACCCTGGGCTGCACCAACAGAGGGCAGGGAGGGTCTTCCTCTGCTCTGCCCTCGTCAGGCCCCACATGCAGTGCTATGTCCACGCCTGGGCCCAGCACAGAGATGTGGGGCTGCTGGAGCGTATCCTGAGGATGGCAAGAGGATGCTGAGAGGTTGGAGCACCTCTCCTATGGAGACAGGCTGAGCACTGGGGGTGTTCGGCCTGGAGAGCAGAAGCTCCAAGGAGACTTCACTGTGGCTTTGCAGTACCTGAAGGGAGCTTATAAACAGGAGGAGAGCAACTTTTCACATGAGCAAAAAGTGACAGGACAAGGGAGAACAGTTTTGAACTAAAAGAGGGGAGGTATAGCTCAGATGTTAAGCGGAAAGTCTTCACTCAGAGGGCACTGAGGCCCTGGCACCGCCCACAGCTGTGGGTGCTCCAACCCTGGAGGTGCCCAAGGCCGTGGATGGGCCCTGGGCAGCTGAGCTGGGGGCACCCAGCCCATGGCAGGGGTGGCTTTAAGGTCCCTTCCAACCCATCCATTCCGTAACTCTACGACTGCAGGATTTCACCTTTTACACTGCAACCATTCGATGTGTGGTTAACAAAATAAGATGCTCACATAACACAGTTACTGTGCTACAAAAAGCCTCTGGGATGCAGATCACCATGCAGCTGCCCTACGCACAGGGAGGGCTCAGTGAACTGCCATCCTACAGCACCACTTTAGCATAAACACAAACCTTTTCGTCCTCAGCTTCCTGACTACTGATGGATAGCACACGCTGGAGAAGGACAGAGGCGCAGGGGAGGATGTCCCACGGGAGGTGCAGGCAGGTGCTGATCGCGTCCTTTTATGCAAAGGGTCAAGCAGAAACGCACGTAAGCTCATACGTACACAAACACTTGTCCGCATCTTAAAATTAAACATCTGGATTTTATTCATCCCTGTAACATTCATCCCTATTTTTATTCATCCCTATGCCTTAAGTTGAGACAAACCCCAAGCAAACCAGGCACGGCCCTTCACGCCCTCCTCCCGGCAGCAAACAACCTGTGGTTTTTAATTTGGAGGAAGTGTTTCCTAATTGCTGCCAAAGAAAATTGTGCTGCTCCTTCTACTTCTTTACTCAGCTCCAAAAACCACCTTCACACCGTGCCAGTGCCTGAGAAAATTCTCCTCCTACCATCTGCCAACTGCAAAATCTAGTAGCCGTAGTTAAGCTAAGCAATCTAACAGCTGGGGAAAAAAAAAACACAAAAAAAAAAGCATGAAAAAATCCAGGATTTAAGCAAAAGGAACCAGTCCCTTTGGCTCCTAATTTATGATAGGGAATATTTCTGCAACAACAGAAATCAGCCTATTCACAAACAAGGGACCAAAACAGAGATACCCAGCCACTGATAGGAAGACAAGAGGTGCAGGAACGAGGCTGCTGCTAAAGAAGGCTCTGTGGCCAGCACTCCATACGGACCTGGTGCTTGTAAATCTACCAGCTGGAAGAGCATAAATACACAAAACTACCTTAACAATTCCACCTTAACTAGGCATCAAGGCACTCCTGCTAACAATATGGTGATCTGAACGTTCTAAAGACTTCTCTTTTTGTAATCTTGTCTTGCTGCTTAGTTTTGTTTTTTTCCCCCAAGAAGACAGCCCCTAGCACACATGATTTAGCACTCTTTCATCACCTAAGGATCACAGAATGGCCCAGGTTAGAAGGGACCCCAAGGATCACGAAGCTCCAACCCCCCCAACACAGGCAGGGCCACCAACCTCCACATTCAATACCAGCCCAGGCTGCCCAGGGCCCCATCCAACCTGGCCTTGAACACCTCCAGGGATGGACGGGGCATCCACAGCCTCTCTGGGCAGCCGTTCCAGCACCTCACCACTCTCACAGTAAAGAACTTCCCCCTCACATCCCAACTCAATCTGCCCTCCTTCAACTTAAATCCATTTCCCCTTGTCCTGCTGTTATCTCCCCTTTCAAAGAGTTGACTCCCCTCCTGTTTGGAGGCTCCCTTTAGGTACTGGAAGGCTGCAATGAGGTCACCCCACAGCCTTCTCTTCTCCATGCTGAACAAGCCCAGCTCCCTCAGCCTGTCTTTGTAGGGGAGGTGCTGCAGCCCTCTGATCATCTTTGTGGCCTCCTCTGGACCCTCTTCAGCAGCTCCCAGTCTTTCTTGTATTGGGGGCTCCAGACCTGGATGCAGCTCTGCAGATGGGGAGTATTCCAACACAGCTCCAACTTGATTCAGAATTAACTTACAACTGTTTAAAAATATACAGCTGTACTGCTTTATGAATGCAGAAAGTACCAACCTGTTTCTCTGATGCACAGTGGGATTTCAGCAGAACAGCTTCCAGCTGTCCCACCAATAACAGCAACGCTTTCGTTACCGAAGTGCAAGATGTAAACAAAGCAACAAGCCATGAATTTCTAACACGTTCTGGTTTAAAGACCACCCCCCCCCCCCCACACACACGCACAGTTCGTATCACAGCATCCCATCTTTCAGGCAGGGTTTCCCAGCTGGCAGCACCTCCACCACAGCCTGCAGCAGCCAGAATGATGAGACTGCTTTGTTTTGACTCACTGATACGACACATTCAGAAAAGAAACGCACCTTATAGTGGGATTGCTTCATGCTAAAGGGTGCGTACGGCAGACAAGGAACTTTCTCAGCAGGAGAAAAGACACCTATAAGCAACCACACGTTTTAACAAGCAGCCACTGGCACTGAAAATTTCTCTGGTTAGAAAGCTCACAGAATGGAGTCCCTGCTCTGTTTCTTTTAGACCCAAATCAAAGGTACAGAAGTGGTTAGCGCTGTTAGGAGCAGCATTAGTTCTCTGACTTTTACATAGTTCTTACTTCACAACTAAAGACGCCATTTAGATTTAATGAGACCTGCTGGGGTCAAACTGCCACAGCCCCACCTCATGCTGGGATGGCAGTTATTTGTGACAAGGTGACGTGGGGTGCTTTAACCACGGGCACCCAACCACAGCACGGCACAGCACCGACTGCCTAACTTACAGCACGGAGCCACTGGGTGTTCTGGGTTGGAAGGGGCCCCAAACCCGTACCGTGGGTTGGGTGCCCTCCAGCTCAGGCTGCCTACAGCCCATCCACAGCCTTGGGCACCTCCAGGGATGGGGCACCCACAGCTCCGAGCAGTGTCGGGGCCTCACTGCCCTCTGAGTGAAGGATTTCCCTCCAGCATCCAACCCAAATCACTGCTCCTCTAGCATGAAGCCATTCCCCTTCATCCTCCCGCTGTGTGTAGGAAGGAGCCCTCCTCACGCAATCCCTTGAACTCCAGGCACAGGAAGGAGCCCAGGACAGGACGGACGCGGTCCCTCAGCAGCACCAGAGGCTCCGTGCCCTCGGACCGCTCAGCCCCGGGCGCAGCTCCGCCGCCCCACGCAGCAGCGGCAGCGCAGGCTGCCCCGCCGGGAGCGCCCCCCGCACTGACCTTGCGCAGGGCGGGCACGAAGAGCCCCCGCCATTTCGGACCGTTCTCCTCGCCGAAGAACTCGTAGGGCTGTGGCGGCGGCTGCATGGCTGCTGCCGGCCCTCCGCATCGGGCCCACCCGCCCCGCCGCTCCCCGCCACCCGCGGCGCCCGGGCCGAGGAGGGGGCGCTGAGGGGGAGAAGCCGCCGCCCGTCAGGGCCGGGCCGGGCCGCGCTGGGCTCGCCGCCGGCCGCTCGTCATGCGGGGCCGCCCCTGGCTCGCCGCTCACCCCCCCGCCCGTGCGGCCATCACATCCGGCGCGGGAGGGGGCCGGGCTCCGTGCCGCTCGCCGGGCGCTGACGGGGCGGCGGCTGAGGCGCCGTCGGCCCCCCTCGCTGCGGCCCGCTACCGCCGCCGCCCTCCGCGCGCATGCGCCGCCGCCGCCACGCCGCCCTCTGCCCTACCGCTACGGCGCCCCCTGCCGGCCGCGCCGCGCTCAGCGCCACGGGGAATCGGGGCGGGGGGCGGCGCCGCGCTGCGGTCCCGGGTCTCGGCCCGCTGCCCCGAGCGGCGCTCCCCGACAGCGCCCTTCCCGGCCCCTCCCTTAGGGCTGCGCAGTCTTACAGCAGAGCGCCCGTTTCGCGGTGCAAGTCGCTGCACAGAGCGGTGACGCGCTCCTTGCGTTCCCTTATTCCTTCCCTCTTTACTGGAAGCTGCCTTGCCCTGACGGAAGAATCAACCAGAACGGCCGTCCTGGGAAAAACCGCTGGCGCGTTGCTCAGTAACGTGTCAACAGCAGCCTCGCCCTACCTCCGGGCAGTTCCTCTCACCCCCCTGGAGAGCGCCGCTTTCATTCCCCTCCGCCTCCCGAGCAGCCAAACTTTCCGAGCGCTGCGCTCACGGCTCGCGCTTTCCGTCACCCCTTCTAAGGGCTCCTCTGCGAAGGGACGCGCCGCATCAGAACGCGCTGCCTGTCTGCCAGCGGGAGCGCGGTGCCGTTGGGGCGCATCTCCCGGAGGAGACACGCAGAGGCGGTGACAGCTCCTCCTGCCCGCGCTGTTTGCTGTCCAGCCTGCGAAGTTTCCAACGAAGTCTTCATTTCAGTGGGAAAACGCTCGTTCATCAAACCCGAAGTGCGAGCAAAGAGAAAAGCGTAACCCCCAGTGCAGCTCCAAGCCCCCACCGCCCGCATTCCTCCAGGTGGGCCATCCCAGCCCCCAAGGCAGCCCCAACTGCTCCAAGGCGAAGCAGCGGCGACCCAAAATCGATGCTACAATGGCACACAATGCAGTGACACGAAGGAGCTCGTTTCCCCCCGGGCAGCCATCCAGCGAGCCATGGCGTGGGGCACTCAGCATTTCATCATTGGGGAGAGCTGTGGGGAGCCAGGAGTAGGACTCAACGATCCCAACGGGTCGCTTTCAACTTGGGACTGTCTGTGATGAGGCTCAACAGCAGTTCTATCTGCTGCGACAACAAGCTGTACAGTGTTCTAAGACAGATACAGGTGCTTTGGGAAGATGAGCTCCCTGCACCCTATCACCTACGGAGAGACACGAAGTACCCGCTGTGACGCAGTGCTGCATCCCATCTACATCAGCTGAGAGTCAGCAACCGCCAGCAGAACTGTGCTCCAGGGCAGGAGAGACGCAGAGACCTGGCAGCATTTTTTGGAAAAATACACTCTTTTAATCCCGATAAAGGCGGGCTGCTGGAGCCATCCCAGTGAACTGGGCCCTTTCAAAACAACCCATGCATTTTCACACGTCGTGGGCAACACACGAGCGACGTGTTAAGTCTCGTTATCATCACTCACAATTACTCCTTTCCAGGTTTATAGCGAGCTTTAAAAATACAGACATTCTGCTGTGCAGTTTGGAGGCTCCAGTTAAATGCTACCATCTCCTGAGAGTACAAAGCACAGCAGGGCACACGTCAGATGCACTAAGACTCACCGTGCTACACGACTGCTTCACACGGCAGTGTTCTTGCTCTGTTAATACATGTCAGGGCCACACCTCGTGTGGGAGGAAGTCACTTTTGCAATCTTTCTGTAGTATTTACTGTTGATTGGCAACACTTCAGGAGGGGAGCAGAGACCCGGTGGTTCCGTTGTGAGATAGCAGCGTACAGCGTTACAGCATTTGGAACACGTGAATCTTCATCAAGTGTCACTGTGGGCAGGAACACAGGTGAGAGCTGCTCTTTGCAGGGCTCATTACTTGCACACCTGACCTCCTTCGTGCATGGCAGAGAAGTACAGAAAGCAACACGAAGGGAAAAAAAAAAGCACATGGCAAATTGCCTGGTAGCAAACTACCCACAATTATCTGAGTTACCCAACATCCTGTGAACATCTGCTTTAAGAATATTCTCAAGTGCTTTGCCCCTGAGGCCACGTATTTCTTCTTGCAGCAATTACGCAGAACGCACCGAGATGCTCAGCTAACTCAGAACTTGTTCCACATCTCGCTGTTCTCCATGTGGATTCTCTTCTGGGTGCACCTTTTGATACAGCTTCAACAGCAGTAAGAGCGAGCTCCCCTCCCGCAGCCAGGAGGGAAATGGGAAGCCTTCCTGACTCACGGGCGCTTGGGCTCCAAGGGAAGCAGCATGCAACATGACTCAGTTAAGACAGGTTTCTGTAGCTTCCCTCCCTGCACATTTGCTTTTACAAAGGCCATTTCCACTGGATTGCTCAACACGCTGTACAAAGATAAGCGTCTTTTGTCCTACCAGTACTCAAAGGGTAAAAATAAATGACAAAAAAAAAACCCAGCAACTCAAACCATCAAAGTAGTTCCTGATTTACGATGGCTTCCCAGATCTAAGCCAAATGAAAAATGCCCGTCCCTGTATGCATTTGAATTTCAGCTCTGTACTAAAATAGATATGATAAAGATGCAATTCAGATTCACAGTCAAAACTGACTTGGGTTTGGTAATCTCTTGCCAGGCTTATTTCTCTCTGAAATACTCTGCATTTAAGTACATAGCTCTGAATACGGTTTTCAGTCTCTGATAAAGCCTTGAATTCTGTATCTGCCGAAGAACCCCTAAGCAGGGTTCATCCTTCTATCTCCATTATTTCAACATAAGTTAGGGGTCCGATAACTCCAAGCCAATTTAAAGAGACAGAGAGACGGTGCACAGAACCACCTGGCGCCTGGGGCTCTTCAGAGGCGGGCAACCCAAGCACAGAGACTCTTCCTTCCCCACCTGCTGCTGGCCTGGTGGGAGAACCTCACCCTGCACTGAACACCAGCCCCTCCACAGGCTGCTGCTGCCGAGCCTGCAGGCAAGCCCTCACTGCGAGCAGTCCATTTGCTTGGCTCTTGCAGATGGCAGCACCATACCAGGTCTTGCCTGGCACCAAACATCCTTTACTTGGGAAGCTGACAAGCTGTGGGCTGGCAAACACTGTAAGTGCTGTTTTTGCACTGCACATCTTGTACCAGCAACACGCCGCCTGTTTTATCTTCGTCATTAAAGGCTGCAGAGTTCAGACAAGCTGCTACACATACAAGAGGGGTAAAGCAGCCCTGCACCTGGCAGTCATTCACAATTCAAATCTTCGCCTTGCTTCATCAGCAATCATTTCTGCGATGGCAAGGGAGGAGGTGGCAGCAGGAGAAGGGGCATTTCTGACATGAAGAATTCTGCTTCCAATATCTCCGGTGCCACCATCAAATACAAAGTCATCTACCAAGTTTCCATCGCTGTCCAACGCTTGTGCTCTCACTCCAGATGGACCCCTGCAACATAAAGGAGGAGCACACCATCAGAAAGAAAGTGTTACAACCATCCAGTCAGCCAAACTGAAATATGATAAAGGCTAGAGATATTATTAGTAACCCCTCTTAGAAAACGGAGAAGGCCCAGGAATCAGTTACAAAATTCACAAACCACAGAAACAAAGGAAAGGGTAAGATGCTGCTCTGCTTCATTCTTAATCAAAAAGAGGAGTCTTATCTGGTTAGATTTTTAAAATTACACACTTTTATCCAAGCTCTGACACATCCTCTCGGAATGTAAACACAACTCTACAATATCACGTAGATATTTGCAAGGTTCGTCCTTGGAGACATTCAAGGTCAGGCTGGACGGGGCTCTGAGCACCTCATGGGGAGAAATCTGCCATAACAGCTCACTGCAGACTAATTCTGTACAGGTTTACATCTCATCAGAGTCTCCGTGCCCCTCTGGTGGCAAAACCGAAGATGTTACACGATTGACTATGAGTCAGTGTAGGAAATTTGCTTCCATTCAACAGGTACTGGCTTGCTTGTCCACTTCTGCCATTCTATAACACCTCACTGGGTGTTACCACCTCGGCTGGTTACCAGAAAAACCATAAATGCATTGTTCATTTGGAGCTAAAGAAACAAGAATCAAGAGTTGTCTTTTACTAGAAAATAGCCCCCAAGGTGGTGATTTGTGCTATTTGTAACAAACCCAACAAGAACATTCCTGCTGGTCAGACCAGAGGCCCAGCTACCCTAGCAGCTTGCCTTCTGCCACAGTCAAAGCCAATGCAGGGACAGAACAAGCCCAGAAGACTTACTCCAACTGTTCTCTGCTCACCAGCAATTTGCAGTGTGGGACTTTATCTCTGATTTTTGCAGTGTGGGACTTTGCCAGTCCTGAACAGCAAGTTTCTCCTTTTGCACCTCTCTGACAAGACCCAGATTTGTCCTATTCAAACAAAGCTGCAGAGACCAATTTTTCCATTCTGTCTAGCTTTAAGTCTCCGAAGCAATAGCGTAAACATTACAACATTTAAGAAAGTATGTTTCGTAGCTACTAATTCTTCCTATAAGGAAGCTATTCCTTCTGGGGTGTTACAAAATTTCCCCTTCTCCATTTCAAAACATTCCTGAAGGCTGTGAACTTTTGAGCTTTCTGAAGTCCAAAAATCAGCTGTGTTCCAATTTTGTGAAGATGCCGAGGGAAAAAGCAATGAGAGCAGGCTGCTGTGCTGCTGGGGGAGCACAGGGCAGTTTAACACCCTGAGAGGCAGAGCAGGAGGTGTCTCAGTGTGATTACAACAGAACGGGGGCAGGCAGCCAGGCAGAGGATTTTCTGTCTTTTTCCTCATGGTGAAGTTACCCTCCCTCCCAAACACGCAATCAAGCCCTCTCTTTTCAAAAGAGAATCCTTTGTTTTGAAATGCCAAGCCTCATCAAACATGAATTTCACGCCAGTGTTATACAGCCTGAGTTCAGAAACTCCTTCTTACCATGCTTGAGCTCTTCCTTATACTGCGTTTTCTCCCTGCAAATATTTAGACAGATAAAACCACCCCCAAGTGTTCTAAACGCCTCTCATTTCCTGACAAGTCTCTTCAGTTCCTTATCATTTCTATATTCCTTTGAATTCCTTTTTCTCTCTCCTCACATTATGAAGCTGAATACAATTTTATTGACATATTCAAACCAAGTCATTATTTGCTTCTATCTGAAGACATGGTACTTTTAAGTACACACATAACAACATCACTGTCCTCCTCCTTGTACAAAACAGAGAAGCAAGCGCTTCTTAGAATCTCTGCCAGCTCCAGTTCTTTTCCAGCACTGCAGCCTTCCATTTTTCATTAAACAGCTATGCTTTAAACCATACGTTCAGGGTCAATTAGCAGTCTTCTGAATACAAGGAGTTATGCTACATCCCTCCCTTTAGTAGCATCAGTAACACCTCTCTGGCTTTCCCAACCACTAGCCATTCACTAATTAATTTCATTAGCGTTTGCTTCCTTTGTGAACTGACATTATGAAGAATTGTTTTCTTTTTGGTCTCTTCTGTGAATTTCAGCCAATGGAGACTAAACAAAGTAAAACTAATATTCCTCAGACACCTTCCTGTAGAAAGCATTGGTATACTTTTATGATTTGGTGGAAGAAAGCAGTGAGCTGCATTTGCTGCTGTTAAAAAAGAGAGAGATTTAACGAGCCAGAGGGTGTTACTGACAAGAAATGTTTTCTTTACCTGAGTACGTCATTGACGGTGACCTCTGGGATGAACTTCTGAAGTTCCTTCACCTGTGCACTAAGGAAACACGCTCTGTACATTTCACTCAGTCCATACGATAAGTTTCTCAGTACAAGTTTCCATAACCCACTGTAGAAGAAAAAAAATAACTGCAGGAGGAACACAACTTCCACGATAAGCACAGTCATGTCAAACTAAAGCTGTCAAAGAAGGAAGCAAACGCCAATTGCATGGTGGAATTTCCCCTTCCCAACATCAGTGATCAGATGCTTTCTATTAGGGAAATATGTTCTTGTCCTTCCCTGCTTCAACAAACCTTGAATACAAAGCTGTAGTGCTGCATGTGCATCCTGTCTGTGAGACATAACTCTGAGCTGCAGTCCTTCCTATGTCCAGGATTTTTCCCTGGTCAAATCAAACAACAAAAGGCTGCAAACCCACCTACACAAGAGAGGACAGCCTTACTGCTTGGGCCTTTATTCCGCAGTCGTTCTGAAAACTCTGTCATACTCCTAGAAGTCTCAGCTTTCAGTAAATGAATCTCACTATGTCTTTGCAATAGCCTTATTTGCTAGCTTTGTTCTCCTCAAGTCCTCCAGCACAAAAATCTACAGACATCGACCAAGACGCTTCCAGCTTTTCCCTTTAATAAATTGCAATAAAGTGGAGCTCCTTGCCAGAAAGCTGTTCTGCAGTTCCCTGACCTGTTCTGCAACCTCTCTCTGGATCCGACCCAGAATTTCCACATCATTTTCCCAGTTTCATTCCTAAAATTAAGCACTCAGTAAAGGTCTGTCAACCCCTCACAGTGAAGCAAGATTTCTCTTAACTTCTGAAGATATTCTGCTCACTTATGCTTACATTTTTAGCAATGATTCCTAGTTCCTCTGACATGTTCTGTTTCCCAGTCTGCCTTATCATAGAATAGCCTGGGTTGAAAAGGACCACAATGATCACACAGTTCCAACCTCCTGCTGTGCGCAGGGTCGCCAACCAGCAGACCAGGCTGCCCAGAGCCACATCCAGCCTGGCCTTGAATGCCTGCAGGGATGGGGCATCCACAGCCTCCTTGGGCAACCTGTTCCAGTGCAGCACCACCCTCTGAATGAGTGAGCCTTTGCAGCTCTTAACACACCTCCTTGCCCTTGGATGTATTCCAGTTCATACTGATGATCTGTCAAAGTTTAACATGACAATTCAGGCCAATGTGTATTCTCTCTTCCAAGCAGAGATTTAATGCCATTGCCTAAGCTGATTAAAATACTGCACTCCACTGAACCAAAACTTGCCCTGGAGGAGCTCCACTGGTCGGAACAGGGCTCACCAGCACCTCCCGATGAGTGGCCACATCCTCACACTTGCTGAGGCATGCCCCAGCAGTTTAAAAGCTTCAAATACTGGATTACACCAAGTCAAGTCTCTTTGAGAAGTCCACTCGTATCAGCACAACTGCCTTTAAAAACACCAAAAACTTGGCAGGGTTTTTGACAAGAGTGAGCTTCCACGGAATGACAAGCTGACATTTAATTAAGTGTACTCAGCAGTCTAAAAGACAAGATATTACCTGTACAGTACAGCATCTAAAAAGTCCGTAGCACTGAAGTCAAACAGCTTGTAGCCCTCTCTCTTAAAGGCCAGCACTGCATTCGGACCGAGCCAAACACTGCCATCCATTCGTGGTGTGAAATGAAACCCCAGGAAAGGGAAGCGAGGATTGGGAACCTAAAGGAGGATACAACACTTACTGCAGCTATTCCAGCCCAGATCAGCTACACAGCCAGCCAAGCCAACACACTACTCCAAGAAACATGGGAAACATCTGCGAGGGAGACAGTGTAACTTATTGCATGAAAGAGTTATTAAAACAAACCAAAACACAGTAAAGCTGTTGTCCTCCCAATAAATGGGAATAATTCATTTTAAATAAAATGTGAAAATGAATTCAATTTGCCATTTTATTTCCAATCACCACAATAAAATTCGTGACAAATAAGCAGACTAGTGGCTCCTGAGCTATTTTTCTTCTGCTTGTTAATTGTACAGTTGTAGTGGGCAGCTAATTGAAAATGCCAGAGAGAAGGGCTCAGTGAGACTGCATCTCAGAGAAAGCAAAATGATCAGCAGAAAAAGAAGTACACGCGTTTTCTCAAGGTATAAATCAACCCACAACAAGACTAATGACACACAAATGCTATTCATCAATAGCGGTATAAATAAATAGTAATATAGTTACTGCAATAAAATAAAATGAGGAAAATCTCACCATTCCTGTATAGCTCAAAACAACACACAGTTTGCAATGATTTGCAGTATTAATAGTAATAATAAATATCTGCAGATTCTGTTTTTGTTTGTGAAAGGAACACAGTGCAGTTGTGTACGAAGGCTGTAACAGAAATAAGCTGCCTACATACAAAGAGTATAAAACAAGCACACCTC
The DNA here is from genome assembly GCA_030625065.1 of Alectoris magna. Lineage (NCBI taxonomy): Eukaryota > Metazoa > Chordata > Aves > Galliformes > Phasianidae > Alectoris > Alectoris magna. The sequence continues at coordinate 2,101,969 of CM060565.1, read as the reverse complement.
TTCCTGTGCTGGTGCTTCAGCACCTTTAGCTGCTCAGAAACGTGCCCACAGAGGTGAGCAGCTTACAGTCCGAGAATAAGCAAGCATTGGGTATATCAAGACATATCAAAAGTGATGACTGAAAAATCACCTCAACGTAGGTTTCTTCTGTGTATTGAGAGCTCTGTTTTTTTTGTTCAAAACACACTTTAAGAACCTTCCAAGCTTAGTACAACCATTGCACAAACGACATCTATTTCTGGTAATGTGACAGTAAGAGAATTAAGCAGTTTTCTAGTCTTATCATCACGTTTGGCAGTAACAGAAGGGTACAAGCTACCACACAGCTATGGCACAAAGCTGGAAGGTACCCTCCCACCCCAGCCAGTTCCTCCCTCCCATCCCAAGGCAGGATCCCACATCACCTCTTGGTGACAAGAGGTCAGACAAGCACCTCCAATAGATTGTAAAGCTTGTCCTTTTCCTGCCACGTCTATTTTTTTCTACCTGTTCCTTAAGAATTGTCAAAAACAAGTCGTCCTGTCAGAAAGCAAGTGATTCTAATTTCATGTTGTGCATCATTTCAGCCCAACAGAAATAACAGTGTAATACTGCCTTCATGTCCGTAGCTGTAGCAGTTCCTACAACACACCACAAAACACATACAAGAGAGTACATACCGGATAAATGTTTCCTTTAACCATATAGCACTTCTCTGGTTTTAGCACCAAATAGTCTCCACGGAAGGGTACAATACGAGGTTCAGGGCTGCAACCGCTGATTTCAGACAGGCGGTCTGAGTAAAGTCCTGCACAGGTCACTATGTGCCGACAGCAGATTTCCTCACCCTGGGGGGGAGGGGGATTAAAAAATAAAAGAAAGGTAAAACCAACACCAACCACAATTAAAAATACAACGTGTCTACCAGGAGAAGACCCATCACCCCAAAGCCTTGGAAAATCTCATCGCAATCAGAAAGGAATCCAACCATATAAAACCAGATAAAAAAGCAGCAGCACTAACTTCAAACACCATTTGCAGTGGGGAAGGGGATGTGTTCTTTGTGCATGCATTGTTTGTCTCCTTTTTTCCCCTCTCTTTCCAAGGAAAAGTGCAGGTATTCTCCCCTGAAGACAAAAAGGTTACAAGCACATTTCCTGTGCAGCATGAACTAACCCACAGGAATGACCTCAGCGTATCTACCTGTTCTACTGAATGACCTTGTGGACTTCTGATAATAAAACGATTACAAATGCCTCCTTATCTTTTTTTATAGACGCTGAAGATTGAGAACAAACATGAGAATACATTTCTCTCCAAATGAGTAAGTAATAAAGGGAGTCCATGGAAACAACAAATGAAGGAGTGTGCAAATAAGGAAGATAAGGAGCACATACCATCAGGCAGCAGAAAGTTATACTTCCATTTTAATTCCCAGCACACAGTAAACTCTGGACGTACTCATATGCTTTGCTATCAGCTGACTGCAGTTGTTTTGTAACAGCAGTCCTAGATGACAGTGCACATGATGCAGAACAGCAGCTTTTTAACTTTTTAGAGGTTGATTAACACACCAGGACTGAATGGATTTTCTTAAAGAAAGCAGAAATAGCTTCCTATGAAGACGTTAAATTTTGAGTTAAGCTCTTACCTTAGAACTCCTAACAATGACTGGGTACTGCAGTCCTGTAATAGAATTAGACAGGAGAAGCAGTTAATAGGATACACAACAGAAAACTGACAAAGAAAACTTGTCACAATGAAGGACTCTCAGAATCATCACAGAGCATTCCAAGTTGGAAGGGACCCACAAGGGTCACTGAATCCAACACTTGGCTCCACACAGCATCATCCAAACCCTATGTTTGAGAGATGTCCCAACATTCCCCGAGCTGCAGCACTCAGGGCTGTGCCCACTGCCCTGGGAGCTGTGCCATGCCCACAGAACCTTGCCCTCACCCCCACCTGCCCCCCCAACACAGCTCCATGTGTTCCGCTCCCTGTGTGGAGCCACCATGAGGTCTCCCCTTGTTAAACATGCAGTCGGTGATCGCTAAGGTCTCTCTGTAAGGCCTCTCTACCCTCAAGGGACTCAACAGCTCCTTCCAATTTTGTGTCATCTGCTAACTTAGTATACCTCCAAGTCTTGCATCCAAGTCATTGATGAAAGCATGAAAGAGAACTGGCCTTAAAATGGAGCCCTGTGGAACCCCTCTCCTGGCTGTCTGCCAGCCTGATGTAACCCCATTTAGTATGACATTTTGAGATCGACTCATCAGCCAAATGCTCAGCCACTGCACTTTCTTTTTGCCTATCTGTATGCTGAACACCTTGTCTAGAGGACACTGTGAGAAAGAGTATCAAAAGCTTTGCTAAAATCCAAAAAGATTCAATCAAATGGCTTCCCCTGGTCAACCAGGTGCGTAACCTTGTAAGTCCATGAACAGGACTTTCCCCTTATGATCTCACGTTGGTTGTGACCAATGATTACATTGTCTTTCAAGTGTTTTTAAAAACTCCCAGAACAATCTTCATAATTTTACCAGGCACTGAAGCAAGGCTGACTGGTCTGTAATCACCAGGGTCTTCCCCTGGCAGACTACAGAAAAGCTACTCTTGGACACATGGTTGGACATAATTACATCTATACATTGCTGTTTTTCTATCCTTCCATAATCTGCACTCCGTGTATCACTCCAGATCCAACCCATCCTGTAGGATAAAGAGCACTGTCACAAGCACACAAATGCAATATTCAACTAGATCAGATTTTAACAGGAGAGAATGACCGATTTCCCATTTATTTTACTGTCATTTTCATGCATTAAGTATTTCAACTGAAGGGTGACCTGCCTGGGAAAAACAGTGAGCCTGCTGAATACTCTCACTAACATCATTATGCCTTTCATCTGAACACATCACTGTCAGCCAGAAAGGCTAGAAAACAAGATTTCAATTGTCACAAACATGTTTTGAACAACATCTTTTTCAGGACTATAGTAAAAAGAAGGCAAAAACTGCCTTACCATCTTCACTTCCTGAAGAACTTTCTTTAGCCATCTCCATGTCCGTAACTTCAAAATCAGTCAAGATTGTCCCACCTGCTTCCTGGAAGTCTTCGGCATAGGACTGAGCCACTTGTCTGTAATCCACAATGCCAGTATATGGAGAATCAAGGGCCATCAGACCCTGAAATGGTATTAAGATACATTAAAAAAAAAAACAAACCAACAAAAAGCACCAGTGAAAGTTGTATGCACACTTTGGTCTTTGATACAGATTTATTTGATATTCTTCCTCTGGAATAATGCACACTGAGAAGGGAGTAGTGTTGTCTCCCCATCCCTGGCTGTTTGTCCCTCACCTCTCCACATGCCAGCTCCAGTAGCAGCATTTGTGTTTACTGACAACTAATTAGGTGAAAACCAGTTACAGTGCATTAAATGATTGTGAAACCACAGCATGAACAACTATTCATGACAGAACGCTTAATGACAAAACAAGTTACATAACTCTGACTTCAGTGCAATGTATTGCAAGCCCCCTTTGTTTAGGAGGAAGGGATTCAGCTCAGGAAACCAAAGCAAGCGTGGGGAGGCTGAATTCAGTCGTCTGTAAAAGTAAATGGTCAGCTGGGTCTTGAAGACAAAGCAAAGAAAATGTTGAGGAGTGGATACAAAATGAAAAAGATAAAAAAGATTCCCCTCCACCAGTTTTTTGTATGTACCCACAACCACTCGTAAGCACTGAGTCACACAACTACAGCAAGAGCAAGCTGCCAGATGAAACTGTAGGGGGAGTTTACATCCACATTCCCTTCCATCAACAACAAACCAAACAATAACAACTTCGTATTCCACAAACTACTCACATTTCTACTGCTGTCAAAATAAACAAGCCGAGAAGTGCCACCACGTGTGCACTCCATCAAAATTGGCTTGATACCAATATTTGCAGACGAGAAGAAAAATTCACTGCTGCGCTGTCAAATTTGACATAAGGTACGTAATTTTAGTGGGAAGGAACAGAACTGTCTCAGTATAAACTCAAATGTAGCAGTTCTGAACTGGACAAGGGAAAATCTGCCAACCAACCACAAAAACACACAAGCAGGCTCCTGCAAGCAGGAGGGGAAACAAATTTTAAAAGCTTGGGAGAAATGGTGGTGGTTTTTTTCTTTTCTTTTCTTTTCCCCCCTGAGCACACACATACACGAGAGAAGACACCTACGTGTAAAGCTGAGCAAAGGCTGCAGTTCAAACTACTTGTAGGCCCTGACCATTTGCCTATAGATTCAGTCCTACAGAGGGGCTATCGAGTCCCTGTAGAGTCACTTTGACTGAAATAATTCTGATAGGTTGCAAGTGATATTAATTACCCACTCCCCAATTCATGAATGCTGGCCCTCGTGACACAGCCAGCATTTCATTAGCAATTAGTGCAGCAGCAGCTCTTTATGACTGCAGCACACAGAGAACTGATGAACAATGAGCAGAAGAAAACCTGGGTCAAAATATCCGTCAACACAAAAGATTCTGCAGGATCAACTTACGATGTGACAGACCAGGTCTGAACTCTGAGTACTGAATAATACATATGAAGAACTGGCCTGAGCTAAGAACTCCCAGAAATGAACGGATCTGTACTTCTGTGTTGGCAATTATATTTCTCCTAGGCTTCCGGGGTCTTTGGAGCTTGTCACTCATGCAAATTCCCTCAAGGCAGAAACTTACTTCAATTCAAAAATATCATCACCTGAAAAGCTGAGATCTTGCATGACAGTTAAATATACAAAAATCCCTTACCCTGCAGAAGGGTTCTTTTGCCTGTATTTCTTTTGTTCCAATCAATTTCAGACCTCGGACGTTGTTCTGCAGCCCTCTTTCATACAGAGCTTTGAGTCTTGGAATTTCATCTTGTTCAACAGCTACAATTAGCTTCAGAAAAGATAACAAAGCACACCAGTGAGCAAAATTCACACACCCCGTCCAGGCCTGGCATCAAGCCCAAGCTAAGAGCAAGTAATAGTGAGAGTGAACAGTGAATTACAGTGCAAAGGGAAAAAACTACAGTTTGCACCACTACTGGTACGAGTTGCTAAATACCATCCACCACTGGGAAAGCACAATACAGAAAAGAAAGTGAAAAACAAACGTTAACGTATAGTTTCAATGACTATCCATGGAAAATATTTGCTAAAAGCATTATGGGACCACAAATCTGAAAGAAGAGATGATGATTTTAAAGAACCACTGGGATGCCTCCAAGGAGACAACACTGAACTTAACCCAAGATGTTCGAATCTCAGTCTTGGTACCAGAGTAAAGGATGGGCTCTGACACCACACCTGAACTGAAGAGCACCAGCCTCCTTTCGCCGAGCATGTAGTTGGATCACAATTACTGCAAGAGATTTATCCAGGCTGTGAACTGTCTGCACCAAGGACTCCAGAAGCAAGGTTGCACAGACAACACTACTTCCAGCCCCAGCTCAGCTCTTGGAACACTGGTACCTTTGCACTACAGGGCACTAAAGTTATCCAAACCTGGGGTTGCTTTGTTTAAAATCAGCTGTAAAGATTCATCGTCTTCCCTGGAATACACATTGCTGAGGAAGGTGATGCACAAAGACACACACTCAGTGTCAGCAACGGACCAAGAACACTGGTGGGTCAGCGCTAGCCCTTCCCAAGCACCACAACCTCCCAGCGCTCCGAGCTGGGAGCAGGCTTCCAACTCCGGGTGTAGGGCTGCACAAAGCCACACTGCCACCTTGTGACCAGTGTCACTGCTTAGGCAGCATAGCACTCTGTGCAGACAAACGGATCCACCTGCACTGCCACATCGCAGGTATCTCTGCTCTGTGTCCCAGATCTGTTAGAGATCTGCACCCAGCTCGCAGCTGGTGCTGAGGAAAAGCCACTGGGCTAGCGGCCATCACATCAGCCAAGGTCTGCATTTTCAAGAGAAAGGCTTTTGTTGCCCAAGACATTTCCGAGTGACCTGGAAAGGGGAAACCAGGTAAGTGAGATAAGTCAGGTGATGGCTTAAAGCAGCTCGAGGTGGCTTAGATACCTCACAGAGGTGGTCCTGAAGAACTGCGGAGGGACCTTCCGAGGTGAGCAAGAGGTGAACAAAACGGCTGATGAAATTCAATGCAGGTGAAGTGTGAAATGATGTTCATAGAACAAAACATTTTGGCCCCTGACACAACATGATGGGCTTCAGGTTCCAAGTTATCGCTCAGGACCAAGATCTTGGAGTTATCACAGACAGTCCTATGGAAATATCAGCTCCGTGTCTTGTGACAGTAAAAACGCCCCAAATCGTGAACTGGGAACTATTAGGAAAGGGGTACAAAGCAATAGTGGAGAACCGTTCTATTTCACTGCAAAAACCTGCAGTCTGACCACACCCTGAACGCTGGAGCTCATCTTGTATCAAAGATGCATTAAACTACAAATGGTTCACAGAAAAAAAGACGGGAGTAACAAAAGTCATGAAACAGCTTCTGTAGCAGGAGTGACTAAGCAGGCTAAGTCACCAGCTGCAAGAGCTGACTTATGGGGAGCAGGAAATGCAAAATGATACATGACTGGGAAAATGTCAGCACATACTTTTTGTTCACCATGTCTTCCAACTAAAGGGCCAACGGGCATCAGATGAAGCCAGCTGGAGCTGGTTTCAAAACCAAAAGAGGTAGCTGGGCATGGCCTCACACAATGAGCTGCTGATCTGTGAAACTGATTTTAACTGAAAAATGCTTGGACATGAAATCCATTGGAAGTACCACAAACAAACCAGATAAGGCTCAGAGTACAACTGTGAACCTGAGCTGAAGGCATGTGGAATCTGAAGAATTAGCAGATTTGCTTGTCTTGTTCTCATTCCTTCCTTGGTCTTTGGTTGTAGACACTGGATTCCATTCACAGGTTGCATACATCCTGATCTGAACAAGTATAGCCACACTTCTGTCCCCAGCACTTTAAGACGTATTATCTGGATGTAATATGACATACACCCACATAGCTGGGTCACATCTGAAGCTGTATTCAAGTCAGTGAGTCTTCTCAGAGCTTGTTATGCCAAGATGCATACTGAGAGCCTTCCTTGGAATTAGTGGCTCTGAATGGGTGCCTGCCATGGCACTCTGCTTCCACTGTTACTTGGGCTGATTCAGCTCAGCTCCCAGATAAGGAGAATAATTGCTTAGGGACAGTGAAAGGACTCACTTGGGTAGCTGAAAATAAGAAAATATGAAGACATCTTTGTCCGGAAGGCTGTAAAAAGCATCTCTTGGGAGAAACTACCACAGCCAGGCATATACTATACACTGTAATATATATTATACAGTTACAGTTTGCAAAGTAGTTCCTATACCTTCCCACACTGTTTATATGGTATTCCCTTCCGGTCACAGTACTCATAGCAGAGAGCTGCACCTTGTACACACAGCTTGGCTTTCAGGGATCCAGGAGTGTAGTAAATGCCGCTGTGAATTACACCGCTGTTATGTCCACTCTGGTGATGAGCTGAAGAGAAAGAAAAACACACTCTTAAAATACACTACTAGAATCCCATGATTGATTATTTCAGCCACCAGAAAAGCGTGCTATTTGAGGTCCTGCCCTAAATCGGTGTCATTGCAAGACATGCTGATATAATGTAACTGCAGAGCACGCACAATTCCACCCTGGGTTTCAAAAGGTTAAAAAAATACAGCCATAGCAACACTTAGTTAATAACAAACCATGACAGCTTGAAATGAGCTGAATCAACATTGGGGGGCGGGGGGGTAGTGGCAGCAAGTTTTTCCTCCAAGAGCTACAACTGCAGGCCAGTTCATCCAAGCTTCCTAGGCTAATTTTAATTAGTTCATATTTTCATGCATCCTTAAAAGGCCCCACTTAACATAAAGTCAGTGCAATAGTCAACTGTTTCGGGCACGTTTGGTTCAGAAGGCTTTTCAAGTTCTTGTGAACTGCATCAGCTTGCTATTTAACTTCTTCAGTTTACTTAGTTACTTTGCAACCAGGTCAAACTGAGGTGAAAAACATCAATACCATTTTTACTGAAGGAATTGGGCACGTTTTCTCTCTTAAGGTATAGAGTCATAGAGTTGGAAGGACCATTAAAGGCCATCTGGTCCAACTCCCCTGCAGTCCGCCCTCTTCTTTGGGGATCCCCAAAGACTGCTTAGCAGCATTGAAATAACAGGGCTCCGTCTTTCTTCTCTCAAAGCCAGGACAGATGTCTACACACCGAGTGCCTCGAGATTTCCTGCATCTTTCAGCACACTGGAAATAACCCTCCCAATGTCTGAGGCAGCAATGGGAGCTGCGCTGCTTTAATGCTGTCTGAACAACCAGCAGTACATTCCCAACTATTGTTGCTACCACTTCACCTTTCTCCTCCCATGCACGTGGGAGCACCCTGAGGAGTAACTACAGGAACTGCAGATCCAGTTGCATTGGAAGGGACCTTAAAGACCATTCAGTCCGCACCCCTGCCATGGGCTGGGTGCCGCCCAGCTCATCTGCCCACAGCCCATCCAGGCCTCGGGCACCTCCAGGTCCAGGGATGGGGCACTCACATCTCTGGGCAGTGCCAGGGTGAAGAACACCCTCCTAATATCTAGCCTCAATCTTCCCTCTTTCAGCTTAAAGCCATTCCTCCTTGTCCTATCGCTCGGCTAAGAGCAGCTCTGTTTTCCAGCCGCTGTGCTCGGAAAGGCCCCGATGGCCGTACCTAGCTGCCGCTCCTTCTCCAGCACGGCGAAGTCGAGCTCGGGGTGCCTCAGGACGAGCTGCCGGGCGGCGGCCAGCCCCACGATTCCCGCCCCGACCACCGCCACGTCGAACGTGCTACAAAAACAAGGGGCACCGGTGTGAGCGCAGTCAACGCGAGGCGGGCTGGGGCCGTCCCCGAGATCCCCTCCCTGCCTGGCCCTGAAAGAGCGCGGCGGCCGCGGCCTCACCTGCGCTGCCGGCGCTGGGCCCTCCACAGCGCCACAGCCGCAGCGCCGCCACAGCGCCGTGCGACCAGCGCCGCCATCTTGTGGGCGGCCGCGGGCAGCGGCGGGGAGGGGACGGGGGGCCGCGCCGGGGGACAGACGCTGGGCTGGCGGGGCGGGCGCTGAAAGTGACGTTCCCCTTCCCCTTTCTTTCCCCTTGGATTTCCGGGATGCTGTTGGGAAAACTTGCACAGCCGGCGCGCACCCTGAGCGAGCGGCTGTCCCCGCGCGGCTGCAGACGTTTCTGGGGGTGGCTGAACGCCGTGTTCAACAAGTAAGGGGCAGCTTGGCGGCGGGGCGGGCCAAGTCCTCCTCCAGCTCTCTGCATCCGTCTTCATTCCTCACCGGCCTAAGAAATAGCCTGTGTCAGAGTGGACCCAAGGGTTCATAGAATCACAGAATGGTCCGGGTTGGAAGGGACCTCAAGGATCACGGAGCTCCCACCCCCCGCCGCAGGCAGGGCCACCAACCTCCACATTCAATACCAGCCCAGGCTGCCCAGGGCCCCATCCAACCTGGCCTTGAGCACCTCCAGGGATGGACGGGGCATCCACAGCCTCTCCGGGCAAAATAATAAGGGTTGTAAGCACTGACTGAAGCGTGCCTCTTAGGAGCGCTGTAATTGCTGAGGGAAAAGCCCTCAGGAATGGCTTGCATGTCACAGGCATGAGAAGGGTTAATGCATGCCAAGTTAAGCTGCATTTGTATTCTTTCATTAACAAAGGTGATATTAAAAGAACAAACGACACACAACAAACCGTAGTTCCAGACTGATTAAGAACCAGCCTGCTGTAGGGAGCTGCTTGACAGGGGTGTTGCACTCAATGATCTCTGGAGGTCCCTTCCAACCCCTACAATTCTGTGATTCTGTGATAATAAATCTGACATCTTATAAGACGCATAAATGCTCTTCGTGGCTTTGCAGAGTGGACTACGAGCGCATACAGGCTGTTGGGCCCGACAGGGCAGCTTCAGAGTGGCTGCTGCGGTGTGGAGCGCTGGTGCGCTATCAAGGCTATGAGAAATGGCAGCAGGACTACAGCGGCCTCCCCACTGGGCCCTTAGGGAAATACAAGATCGAAGCAATTAATGCCACTGAGTCTTGCATCATGTACAGAGGATTTGACTACTTGGGTAAGGTCAAATAATATAGTCCTTGTAGTACATAAAAATGTTAATAACTGGGTGGTTTCCTCATTTCGTAGTAAGATACAGAGAAATCTGGTTGGTTGGTTGGTTGGTTTCCTTAAAATGCTCCTACAAAGACTAAGCAGCTCTAAGATTTCAATGGGTGCACTGGGAAACAGCAAGAAAGTCCTCAGCCTTTACTTGGAGCAGCTGTAGCACTAAGGAAGTGCAGCAAAGATAGGCTGTTCAATTGAATTCATAGTTAAGAGGTTGGTTTAAAAGAAAAATAATATTTAAAATAATGCCTTTCACCACCAACTGATGGCTTTGGTGGCTGTGAAGCCATAATACTGCTTGTCCTCCAAGAAGTCATGATATCTTCAAAGTCGGTAAAAAAAAAATAGCATGCATCCAGTTTCTTATAGAAGTATAAACAGATTTAAAAGCGTTTCAGGTTTCATTTAGATAACAAAAAACAGAGTGGGGATTAGCACATTACTGCATTCCTAATTCAGAATCATTCTTTATCACTCAACCTCATAGAGTTTTGTTTGTTACTTGCCTATGCCAGAGCTTTAAGAATATTACCAAAAGGATGCCAACAGGAGGTTGTTCGTAATTTGAAGTCCCACAGAGGGGGCTTTGGAGATTCGTTGTGCCTTATGTCCCTCTTGCATGTAGAAGCATGTTGCTGTGTTTGCAAGGTGGAATTTAACAGCCAATACTGGTTGTTGCTGGTATTCTGAAGCCAATGATCCTTTTTGTCTTTTCAGATGGTCTGGAACACGTTACTGAAATCAAGCTGCAGAAGTGTATTTACATACAGGACGAGTGTCTGCAGAGGCTCAGCGAGACTAAGAACCTACAGAAGAGTCTCCTGCAGCTGAAGATCATTTCCTGTGGGAATGTCACAGATAAAGGCATCATTGCACTTCACAAGCTGACGTACGTGAACTGCTGAGCTATTCTGTACCAGCCCACAGTGCTGGGATTAGGTTGCTTGGGAATGCTGAGGTCTGACCATTCTGTGGGCTTTTCAGATGTGTGGGGCGGTGGGATGGCTGAGTTTGAGGAACTGAATAAAACCTGGGAGGGGTGGCACTGCCAGTGCAGGAAATACTTCTTCAAGTATGATTGAAGAGTGTCGTGGATAGCTTTGAAATGACATGTGAATTAATTTGTATGTGCTAATCAGCCTCTTAAGGTTGGTATCAGGTACTTAATGAAGCACGGAGTGGCTTAGGACTGTGCAGAGTTACACAGTTACATCTGTCTACAAGTGGGTGATGTGAAGAATTGAATTTCATCCTACAGAAAGCTATTATTAAGGATTTTTTAATAAAAAAATTGATATTTAAATAAATACTGATTAAATTTAAAGGAAGCTTGATGATGTTGGGGTGCTAGGACCTCTTTTTAAACTGTGTAGAAGTACTGAATTCTTTATCAACTAAAAACTTCAAGCACTCCATTTAGAAAAAATCTTCTGTGAGGATCATTAACCTTTAAAATACTCATAATAGGTACAGTAGAATCATCCTTTGTCTGATATCTGAGTCGGCAGCTGAATAGTAGTTGCTGACTTTTCTTTTTACGTATTTGTAGGAACCTTGAATATTTGTATCTGAGTGACCTTCCTGGAATAAGAGAGAAAGAAAGTACTGCTCGTGTCCTTCAGCAGGCACTGCCAAACCTGGAGCTGGAGCTGGATCTAGACTGAATGCAATGAGGGGTATTTGATTTCATGCTATTTATCACATGTTGCATAAATTAAGTTGTGGATGCTGCTCTATTTACACGTATGGAAATAAACCCAGATCTCTCAATCCAGCCTTAAAAGCCACATGCAGTCTTTTAACAAACTATGCGATTAAATTTCATTAAGCTTAAACTATATGGTGAATCAACAGGATTCTATGTGTAGTAATGAGCTTTATGGGAAGCCCTTAATACATCAGTCAGAAGTTATGAAATATTGTATTGCACAAAAGTTCTTGTCAGTATTTTCACTGAATGTCAGTGAAAATAACACTAGTATTGTGATGCAGCAGTGCTGTGCAGATTTATTATACAGTGTTGATGCCACGTGAATCATAGAGCCATAGAATCCTTAGAGTTGGAATGACAGCCATTTACTCTGTTTGAAGGTGTCACCCAGTCAATGAGTGACAATAGCTTCTGGGCCTTTTTTGTTGTTCACACTTTGATTGGCAGAGTCTTTCTTTGATTTCCGTTGGACTGAGCTACAGACAAGCAGTCTGTCCTCATAACATCTGAGCTGATGAGCCGACTATCTGGATTTGTGGAGAGGTAGGCTCTCTTCAATGAGCCCTTGTACGTTTCTGCCATACACCCACATGGACTAAATCTTTGTATCTCTTTACTTGTAACCACATCACAAAGAAAGAGAGTCATCCACCCTCATGAGAGATGCATCCTTTTTAGTCAGGTCCTGAGCTTCGGTGGTAGTGCAAAGATGGGAGCTGATGATTCCAAGAAAGCCGTTTTTTTGTAGTAGTGCCCCAAGCACGGCTACCATGCCAGAGCTGAAAGCCTCCTTTATTATCCCCAACCGCCACCTTATCCTCAGAAGTAAATGATTACCAAGCACTGGAAGGGATCACGTTTTTGTACTAGCTGCATCTCAGGGCTGATAGCTCCTAGCACAGAGCAGGCAGGAGTGGTGCCAAGGGAAGTTCCCTTCAGCCTGCGCTGCCCAGGGCCGTGTCCAAGAGCTGACTGCTGGGCTGTTAGTTCACAGCTGCACATGGGTGTTGGGTGCTTAGCAAATACACAGAATTCGATGACTCAGGCATACAGCAATGCCTGAGCATTTTGAGCATAACCAGAACCACCCAACAAGGTCCAAGATTAAAATATAATATGGAATACAAGGTAGTCAGTTGTGCTCAGTAAGGATGGAGCTTCTGTTTCATTGAAATTGCTTTTACTGCTGCTGAACACATAACAGAACTGGGAAAAGGAAACATTTTTGCTCTAATTTTCAAGTAGGGAGAGGCAGTATCTTGACCATTATTGAAACCTTATGTGGTAAAACACATCCTGTAAAATGGAAAAACAAGCTACATTTCTTTTATTAAAAATCAAGACAATATTACATTCTGAAGTGACACAAAATCCAAGATTTGTTTTAATACACAGACTTAGGTAGAATTTCTGCCCGTGTCTGGCTGTTGTTATGAATTATATTGAATTGGTTTTAATAAAAACAATTTCTGTAACACTACAGGCGAGTGACTTCACTACTGACAAAACCAGCAAATATAAATAACTTCATAATGCAAGGAAGAGACAGACAGGAGAAGCTCTGGAAAGGCCAAGGAAAAAAGCACACTGTGGTAATTATATTCTCCTTCTGCTCACAGTGCTTGTGGAGCCTTCCAGTAAGTGTCAGTCAGTGCCTGTGTTTGTAATACTTCATGCCGTACACAAGATAGACATACCTTTAAAACACTGCTATTTCAGCAGGTTTGTAATTAGCTGGGCCAACCTCAGCTGCATACACACACACACACCTGTCTTCCACTCACAAAGGGAATAGGTTTACAGGTCCTTGCAGGATCACTTAGCTAGCCACGGTGACTCTGATTTATTCTCCTGCCAAGTCTGAAATACAGCCAGTAGACAGGCAACAGAGTTTTCGAGATTCACCCTGTAAACACTGCTTTGCAGTAATCCTGAACCAGTAGGCAATCACGAGTTAAAGTAAAAGAATTATATTTTCTTTACACAGAACACTGGCTAACGTGAGCTTGGAGTGCACCACTTTCCTTCCACCAGTGGCCCACGGTACCTTGCAGTCCATTTCTGTACACACCGTCACCTGTATTAATTCAGTTTTCCACCACGTGGCCTTTTTTAAATTCTGAAGGACTGGAACTCTGAACACTAGGTAGATTTCCATCTGCCACCCACTTAGATGTTAGGGAAATGGCAGTTGGACTTCCTCGTTTTGCAGAAGTACTTCTTGCTGTCCAAAGCTGGCAGAATGTTGCTGCTGCTTAACTGAGGCAGGTACTGAAACTAAAGCAAGAGTTACATCATGTGTAGTTGTTTGAAAGGAGGAGAAAGCACGCAGTTCATCTTTCAAAGAGGAATACAAGGTATAAAATTATTCATACTGTATTTTTCCAACTAAGTGTCACGAGCACGTGCAGTTTGCTCAGCAGTCCTGGTACACCTCGTCAAGAATGCACTTTCCTAAATAAACCTCATCTGTCCCATTGCTATGCTGCCTATCTGCAGCCACTCAATGGAGCTGCAGTGCAGAATTCAGCCTGCAGTGAGTTACTCTTTAACCAGGAGATTCCTTTGAGATCTGTTTAGATGTCGTACTGAGGGACACGGTTTACTGGGAAATACTGGTGGTAGGTGGCTGGTTGGACTGGGTCCTGGAGGTCTTTTCCACCCTTAGTGATTCTGTGGTTCTGTGATTTTCTCCTTGGGCTAAAATTAAGCTTGCTCCAGTGTGAGAGCTTTACCTCCGCATGAACTGCCCACCCTGTGCTTAAGCCCAACTTGTGGGCACCACGTAAAGAAAACAACTTCCCTCCATAGACACCGAGCATTAGGTACTGCTATGAAAACATTACCCCCGGCACGTGCTTCCGTGTCAGCTTGGCTGGTCTCCGTGCTGCTTTTTCATGTTCTTTCCCCAGATCTCCTGCCTCCCTAACGCTGTCAAAATAGGGGTGCTGCAGCAGCTGCTCACACGTCTGCCTCTCCGCAGGGTCCATACGAAGGCAGCCCTTAGAAAAGACAAGGATCACACAGAACACTTGATACATAAAGTTCTGCACAATTCCATCTCTTTGCAACAGCCAATGAGTATTTACACAGATGGATGCATAAGTCTTATTTTTCAAGGAATTCTACGAGCCTGGCTTTTTAGAGTCAGCTGGAAGCTTGCAAGCAGCTCACACTGAACAATTGCCCCCTCTGACAGAAGGCAGCACTTAGAAACTAAGGGACAGCTTCGTTCTATAGCGAACCATCAAGTCTCAGAAAACAGTTAAGCCCATGACTTCCATTTGAACTAGAACAGTCCTCTTAAACAGAGGAATCCAGTGCATCACTGGCTGTGTTGTTCCAGGGTTTGTTGCTACCTACAGCTGCACCTTGGTTTTAATGCATTCACCCTCATGGTTTCCACTTGGTGCATCTTAATGGAACGGTTTGTTTTCCACGTCTGTGCTAAAGATGAGTGGATTAACGAGAAGCGGATTAAAAGTTTTCTCCAGTTCCCCTCCAGCTGTGTTTTTCTATGAACCTATGATCGTTCAGTAGCCAAACCTCGAACCATTTACCACCTGAATAATCAAAGCAGACTGCATTCGTTAAGTTCAGCGTGGAGCTCTAGCTGTAGCTCCTCACCTCCTGGGCACGCTGCTTCAGGTGGAGGACCCTGTGAGCCTCAGCCACATGGTGACACTTTGCTTACCTTCATGATAGCTAAAGCAGGGTATGAAATACTAGGAAATTTCATTTCCAATGGCTCCTGGAGGGAAAAAAAAAATGAATAGTTGTATTAGCAGGCATTTCTTTCACCACACTGCCTATAGATTGCTGGTTAGTGCTGGGCTCGAAGGGAACACATCGGAAGGGGGCTCCTACCATGCTCTCTGGGTCTGGAATTGTTACGCCGCTGAAGAACTGGTTGGTGCTGAACACTTGCTGGTGCCTGGGAATAAGATCCCCTTTGAGCAAGGAGAAAACGGAATTAAAAGCAATCGGAATAACTGGCTGGTTTTACAGTGTCTGCTATGAACAAGCTGATCTCCTAGCAAGGCTGGCAGCATCCAAGAGAACACGTAAAGAGATGGAGTACCATCAGAGCAGTTTAACTATATTCCTAGCTAAGGAGTTCACAGCCCCAGCTTACCTTTATGGTTTTATACATTGCTCAGTAAAACATCACAGTTCTCCACTCATTCCAACAAATTTGAGTTAAACATGGGGGTCTGTTCCCTCCCAGCCCAGACACCAGTCATGCACAGCAGCATCCATGGAGGAAGCCCATCCTCGTCCAGCCGCGGTGGGCCCGGCACTTACCCAGCGTTCTCCGGATGAGGTACAGCTGGTCCACGTCCGACTTGCCGGGCCACAGCGGCACCCCGGAGAGCAGCTCCGCAAAGACACAGCCTACTGCCCACACGTCCACGGGAGGGCCGTACTGCGTGTCTCCCACCAGCAGCTCTGGGGAGCGGTACCACCTCGTTGCCACGTAGTCTGTGTAGTAATCACCTGGGCCAGCTGGGTTGGGTCAGGATGGAGAGGAACAAAGTGGGGTGTGGGGTCAGAAGGGTGCAGACACAGCTAGGGCAGCAACAACTGGCTGCCCAGAGAGGCTGTGGATGCCCCGTCCATCCCTGGAGGTGTTCAAGGCTAGGTTGGATGGGGCCCTGGGCAGGTATTAAATGTGGAGGTTGGTGGCCCTGCCTGCAGCAGGGTGGTTGGAGCTTCGTGATCCTTGAGGTCCCTTCTGACCGGGGCCATTCTGTGATTCTATGATCAACAGCACCATCAGGACCCACGTGAGCTCCGGGAAGAGGATGAGTCACTGCCCACCAGCAGGACACAACTTTGCACACACTCAGGAGTTGGGAAAAACCAAGAGCATGTTTTTCTCAAAACAAAAACACGCCGAGCTCGGCTGCAGGCCCCGTGCCAGCTCTCAAAGCCCACATGATTCGCTCGAACAAGAGCTACAAAAATAAAACTAGGGGCTTTAATACAATGGAAAATGTGAAGCCATTCTTTGCAGAGACGGCGTCTTCTGCCAAAGGGAGCCCTCCTGCTAGGGAACTCCAGCTGTGCCCCAGCATTGCACAAGCAGTGGTCAGGCCAGCCGCCATCCCCAGCTCAGCACCAGCAGGGAGCTCAGGGCACATTACTTACGGAGGCATTCAACTGTCTGAGCTAGCCCTGTTTAATCTGCTCTGGAGATCTCAATCCAAGCATCTCCAAAGCCTTCAGCAGAACTTTGTGAAAACACACCAGTCCTTAAACATTACACAGGATGTAACATTACTGAGGTCTGAAAGCCCAAACCTGCACTTCACGGAGCCCTGGCATGTATCACCCACGGGGGCAGCAGCCAGCACTCACTCAGCATGCGAGCAAATCCAAAGTCACAGAGTTTGATGATGGAGTGTTTTGTTATCAGGATGTTTTCTGGTTTTATATCTCGGTGGATGCACTGGAAACAAACAAAAAGTAAAAAACAAACCACATCAAGGTTAGAAAGAGCTATTTCAGCTTGGAAAACAGCTATTGTTTATCTTGGAGAAGAGAAGGCTGCAGGGAGACTTCATTGTGGCCTTCCAGTACTTGAAGGGAGTGTATAAACAGGAGGGGGAACGGCTGTTTGTGAGGGTGGGCAGTGATAGGACAAGGGGGAATGGTCTTAAACTGAGACAGGACAGGTTCAGGTTGGATCTTAGGGGGAAGTTTTTCACGCAGAGGGTGGTGACGCACTGGAACAGGTTGCCCAAGGAGGCTGTGGATGCCCCATCCCTGCAGGCATTCAAGGCCAGGCTGGATGTGGCTCTGGGCAGCCTGGGCTGCTGGTTGGTGACCCTGCACACAGCAGGGGGTTGGGACTGGATGAGCACTGTGGGCCTTTGCAACCCAGGCCATTCTAGGATTCTATGATTCTATTTAACCTGGCCCTTGGACAAACAACCGCTTAATTTCACTGCTGTTAGTTTTTTCTCCTGAGGACCAAAGTGCTGCTTGCTAACCCAGCGTCTCTGTTATTCCCCCAGCTTTAAAATTCCATTGAATTGTTCAGACTGAGAAAGGCAGCATGAAAAAGACAAATCCTGGAGGCAGGACAGACCTCTGAGCAAGTCCCTGTGTCTCAGCCTCCAGAAAGCAGAGCAGGGGTTGTAAAGCTGTTCTACCACCTCTCACTGCTGTGGGTACACACTACTGTTTCAGATGGGCGTTTTCTGCTGAAAATGGGAAATGCCATCTGACTTCTTCCCAAGAAAACACTGCGATCAGGAAAATGGCATCAGAATCTGCATCTCACCCAAAGGCACATCACAGCTCTGGTTGTGCTGCTCAGGGGACTTACGTTGTGTTTGTGACAAAAGTTCACAGCTTGGAGGGTCTGCCATGTAATGCTCCTGACCAGATGCTCCGGCACCCTGTTATAAGAGAGCACATCCTTACTATTTGGGTCAGACAATTTCACTATTGCAGGAGAAAGCAGAGCCTGCTGCAGGAGGGAAAGCTCTCCTGGGAGACTGCTGTCCCAGCACGGCAGCAACAGCTGAGGGCCCATCAGCACCACTTCCCCATCCAGTCAGAGCAAAGGGAGAACAGGATGTATGGCAACCCAGAGCACACAAGGGAACCCGGTGCCACTTGGCCAGTTTCAAGCTCAAAACCAATTTTATTTCCTATGTTTAATGCTGCAAGACTTTTGAATCATCATAAATAAAAAGATAAGCCAAAACGAAATGCAAGAGGCTGGCTTCAGGACACCCTCTGCTGTCAAAACAGAAGGCCTTGTGCTGATGCTGCTGTTGAAAAGCTTGAGTTTCCTTGCCGAAACATCCTAGAAGGATGAGTGCTGTGCTGACAGAGGGAGGAATCTGGTGAGATGACCCAGAACAGCGTGTGAAGAGGCATGAGCCCTCCCATCTTAACCCCAACCATGAAAGGCTTTACCATCTGCAGCAGCAAAGATCAAAAGCCGAGTATGGATGTCAGGGGAAGTTCTTTACTGTGAGAGTGGTGAGGTGCTGGAACAGCTGCCCAGAGAGGCTGTGGATGCCCCGTCCATCCCTGGAGGTGTTGAAGGCCAGGTTGGATGGGGCCCTGGGCAGCCTGGGCTGGTACTGAATGTGGAGGTTGGTGGCCCTGGCTGTGGTGGGGGGGTTGGAGCTTCGTGATCCTTGGGGTCCCTTCCAACCTGGGCCATTCTGTGATTCTATGAATTAGGGAGGATATGGTAGGTGGGAGTGTTAAAGGAACAAACCCTCTCCACCTGGAAAATGCTCCTTCTACTCTCGTAGCTCACACTGTATGCAAGGGGCTGTTTGCAGGGGAGGGTATCTGACCCCTGGGAGCTTGGCAAGTCACAGCCAGGAACTCCTGCCAGCCAACACACACTCCTGGGCTCTACCACTGCTCTGCTACACAGCTTGTCAGTGCCATCACTATGGACTGTGTCCAGGCTGGGTGCTCTGCCACACCTCTGATCTCTTAGCAGTGGGACACAAAGCCTCCTGCAGCCGCTCAGCCCCACTGCTGCCCAGCCAGCTGCACACCACCCAAATGGTTGCTCATTGCACACCACCCGAATGGGAGCTCAGCTCCCTGGTCACCACGGTGAGCCACACCATGCGGGAGCACACGTGGGCTTATGGGCAGCAACAGGTAACCCTGAGCACTGTGATGAGAAACCTCTCCTGGGATGAACGGCATTCCTCTGGGAACTCTGCAGCGCAGCAGTGGGCGCTCATGGACAGCCCAGCTCCTTAGCTCCAAGCTCCCAGCCAGAGAAGGGCCGCTCACCCCCGGGGGTGCTTGTCCAGCTCATGGAGAACGGTGTGGTCGCAGTACTCAAAGACCAGGTGCAGCTTCCTCTTCCTCCTGAACACCTCCAGCAGGTTCACCAGGTTGGGGTGTTTCAGTTGCTGTAACACACAGCAGGCAGGTTGGTCAGTTACTGCACGTACCCAGGCTTTGCAGCGCTATAAAAAGCAGCTCTCTGTGGGGAATCACGCAGCAAGAGCCCGTAACAGACAAACACACAGTGAGGGAAACAAAGTGCTCCTCTGATAAGCATAAAGAAAGCACGCGGACTCAGCATCTCCAGGCTGCTGCCAGAACTGGGATGGGTTAACAAACACATTTCTAAGCAAGGGAGCTGCAAAGGGCATTGCCTAGGAGCCACGCTAACCCTGTCTTCCAAGGGCCCTCTCCATCGGACAGAGCCTGTAAAGGAGTGGGGAGCAGAAATGTGCAAGGAGCCGCGGCTGGGGAGCACCCCGAAACCCCCCCGCTGCAATTCCTCCTTTGGGAAGCAGCACTGTTGGCTTTCCACTGCCCCCAGTGCGGTCTGCACGCAGACCAGCTCTGTTTTGCACATTTCCAGCACACCCCTCGGCATCCATCTGCTGCCCACCGCATGGAACGGCCCTCTGTCAGACCGACCTCACAGTCACACCGTGCCTTTGGCAAACAGCTGCTGCCTGAGCCGGGCAGTGCTGCCACAAACAAGCTGTAACTATTGACAGAAGGCTGAGCGGGCAGCCACGCAGCTCCGCACGCTGTAACCCAACGCTGCCGGGGCTGCTGCAGCTTTGTGGCCCTGCAGCCCTCAGGATGGTGCTCCACCATCTATGCTACCAGAGGCTTCTGCAGTTCTGCCCACATCTGTAAGGCCATTTAAATCTGAATGTATTGTTTCCTGATAGCACAGCTATCAGGCCTCCGTGCTCCTCTGACAGTACCACGGTGCTGTTACATACGTAGGTGCTCAACAAGGGATGAGTGGATAGCACGAGAGGCATTTAGAAACACTGTGACATGCAGAAATCTCCCTCTGCCTTGGGGATCTGAGGGCCACCTGCTTCCCAGAGAGCAAAGCCGGGCAACTCTGTGGAAAGGAGTGTCACAGTGAGCGGCCACGGGCTGGGAACGGAACAGAACATCTTTCTCTGCAGCTCGATGGGGTTCTGTTAACTTCAGAACCTTACATCCTTGGTGGACTACAAGAACGTGGTGAGTCCAGGCTGACTGCACGGCTCCTGTGAAGAAAACACCGTGCTGGGGCTCCCTTGGTGCCTGGAAAGCTATTCCTCTCCTGCCCCGATGTGGCCGCCCCCCGCCCAGCGCTGCGTTACAGCAAACGAAGGAAAACGTAGGAAGGAAGCGTTCCTATGGCTGTGGAACCGCTGCCTCGGGGTGCCATGGAGACAAACGAACACAGCAGCGCAGAAAGACAGCCTGAGCAAAGGCCCGCGAGCCGCAAAGCTACGGGCACAACCTCCGGCTCCGGGAGCCGCGCCTGAAGGCTCGGAGGAAGAAACCCCCAAAACCACGAGGGCAGAGGCCAGGTCAACCCATGGGCAGGGCGGCCATCCCTACCCGCGGGCACAGCGGCCAGGTCAACCCCTGTCCGCTTCGCACCGGCTGGATGCTCGCCCGCTCCGCACGGATTCCCCGCTGACCCCGCGCGGTGCCGCCCACCTTCAGCATGCGGACCTCCCGCAGCGCGATCTTCCGGATCACCGGGTCCTCCTCGGACTCCAGGAACTTCTTGATGGCCACGATCTGGCCCGTCTCCCTGTTGCGGCACTTGAAGACGACGCCGTAGGAGCCCTCCCCGACCTTGCCCAGCTTCTCGTACCGCTCCATGGCGCGGCTCTCGCACCCCCCGCCCCCGATCTCAGCCCGGCGCCGCGGTCAGCGCCTCCCCGGGGCGGGGAGGAGGAGGAGCTGCGCCCGGGGCCGCCGGGACGGGCGCGGTGCTCCCCGCGGGAGCTGAGGGCTCCGAGCTGCGTGCGGGCAGCAGGGAGCGGGGAGGCGGATCTCCGAACCTGGGGCGGCCCGCGGGGCTCCTAGCAGCCGCGGTCCTTCAGCGCTTCCGTCTCTTTAGCTCTGCGTTCTCTCTCCTCGTGGTCCAGCTGTGGGATGAGGTCACCTCATGTCCCCGCACACGCTGCCCGCGAGTGGTGGGCCCACCGTCCCTGGGGGTGTCCAGGAGCCGCGGAGATGTGGCACTGAGGGGTGGGGGCAGCCGGCAAGGCGGGGTGGGATGGGGATGGGCTTGGAGAACTCAGAGGTCTTTTCCAGCTTGAGTGATTCTGTGGTTCTTCGTGCGATGCCCCCATCAGAACCGCAGGTCACCGAGATGCTCCTGGCTCCATCGGGACTGCAGCGGCGCTCAGCCCTGGCTGTGGCCCTTCCCACCGACTGCCACAAAGGCAGAGATCAGCTTACTGCGCTCCGTCCCATGAGGCGCTGTTCCCAGCACGCGTACCGCACCACACCGACGTATCGAATAAAGCATCATTTATTTGGCGTAGATTGAAACGAGCAGCAACAGAAACAGAAGCAGAACTAAAGCCTGAGTTGCCCAAACGGGAACGCGTGCCGTCAGTCTCGGTTACAACCTAACGAAACAAAGCAGCTCAGAAAGTCAACAAATGGAGACAGGCAGCCATGGGACATGTGGCCACCGGTGCCAAACTGCTCCCAGGAACCAGGCAGGCTTTGCAGTGGGAATCGGCACCTCACAGCTACGTGCACAACAGCCGTCTGTAAAACCAGACTGCACATTTCAGAGCACACCATGAGAAACACTTCACCAGCTCCACAAGGAGGTCTGATTACAGCACTTTCCCAGAGCCCTTCTGAATGACTCAGAAAACCACCAGTCCCCCGCGTCACTCCAAGCACCTTCCCTTGGTTATCTTTGCGTGGCAGCGTCCCAACCTCATGGGTATCGGCCCCAGTTATTCTCCATCAACACTGAAATGTTATGCGCAGATTTCTCTCAGTCTTTGAGATTTCCCTGAGGTTTACATAGTGAGGAAACCCAAACTAACTTCTGCAGTGAGTGAAATGAATGCGAACACTTCCTCTACAACATCTATACGCTGTGCTTCACTTCTTTGTTTCTGCACTAGAGCTGCTGCTGCAATCTGGGGGCTGCACCACCTGGGGCTGCTCACCCAGCACTGCTCACCCAGCACTGCTCACCCAGCTCACTGCTCACCCAGCTCACTGCTGGAGAGCTCTCCTTCCTTCACACGTGGAACTTAAACCTCTCCCTCACTCCTGCCCACCCAGCTGCCCACTCAACCAACTTCCAAGCATTGGTGGTGGCTGATTTTTAGGCTCTGGGTGCGCATCAATTATCAAACCCTGATGTGGATACAGAACTGAAAAGCCAAGCTTGATGTAAAGCTTGATGTTACTGACTCAAGTCAGTAACAAGAACTGCTTCTGAACGACGCTGCCAAGTGGATAAAGCACTACACACCGTGCGGTCCGTTGGTGCTCCTTCCTGACCTTCAGAACCACAGAAGTCTCCACCCACACCTGCTAACAAAGCACAGGACTGCCGCACCACGCGTGGGGAGCTCATCCCGTGGGCGTTCAATTCCAACCAGGCAGGTTGGCGCCCACGCAGACATCCCTGCGCTCCATCAGGTTGGGAGCTCAGTCAGCCTCCTCCAGTTCTGCCCACAGCCTCGAGCCAGGCCCAGCTCAGTGCCGCGCTTCCATTCCTGCCCCCTTACAGGGATGCACAGAGCTCCCGACCCATCTCTCTTAGGGCAGCAGGACGGACGCTGCACGCCGCAGGGTGCCATTTCAGAGCCTTCCGATCTTAACAAAGCACTGCTCTATCTGCCTACAGACTGAAGCGAGCAGGTGGACGTAAGGTAGGCAAACCAGATGCCATCCTGTCATCAGCCCACGGTACCTCAAAGTCTTAATGAACGAGAAAGACAAATGAACCCACATGGCTTTTTAATGGAGGAACAGAACCAGAAAGGACAACGCAGCTGACAAAACAGGGAAAGGGAAGAGGTGATGGAGAGCTTTAATACAGAATACTGCTTCTTATCGTATTTATTTATACCACCCAGCGGGGAATGCGGCACCCAAAGCCCAACAGGAGGAGGAGGGCAGAGCAGAGGGCCGTGCAGCTCCGCTCTCCCCTTGGGAACAGCATAAATAATCTACACGTCAGGGCAGCCCGATACACGACACTTCCATTCATTAAGGATGACGCCCAGGCGCAGTTTCCACCTCCCGTCACAAGGCTCATCCCTAACTTGTGAAAATAAAGCATGTATATTTTGTACATTTACATATATATAAATATAGATAGATATAAAAATACCCGCCGCCGGTCAGCTGGATACACATGCACACATGCACGCACACACGGATGTGTATGGCACACACCCAGCCGGCAGCAACACGTCAACACCAACACTGCATTTTGTGCACACACCCCTACGTCTAGCAAGTAAGAAACTCCCTTGGATGGCAATTCTGCAGGCAAGGAGAAAATCAATACAAAATACTCGGTTGTACAAAACTGCATTTTTACAAGGTCCGACGCTGTGACACAGCCTCAGCAACGCACGGCATCTCTACAAGGAAAAAGAATCGCCGTCAAATCTTTATACAACTGTAAAAAACAAACCAAACCAAACCTGCGAGCTGCTCTGCAACCTTCCTGTGCTACAAGTGAGATCCGCTACGCCACCCTAGCAGCAGATTAATAAATAAGGATTAAATAGTCTATAGTACAAAGCCACGCCGAACGGCAGGCTTAAAACCAAAGAGCTCAGCGGATACCTTCACTCCCTACACAAAGTGGGTTTTTTAATTAAGAATAAGACTCGGTATAAAAGGGGGAAACAGCCACTAGGTCTGTATCTACAGAATGCACGGGAGACCCGGGGGAAGGAGAATAATTAACAGTTTATGGCACCTTTACCGAATAACATTATTTTAAAGGCTCTGTTTCCCTACACTAATGAGTAAAGGGTTACTTATTTCATAGCTTTTATTAAGCAAACTTGACATAACCAACCACACAGTGGCAAGAGACAGAACCAGCTGTTCCCAGCTGCAAAAATGTACTGATTTCCACCTGAAAACAGCAAAATTTAGGTGTCAAGAGAAGAAAAGAGTCACAGCCCCACATGCACTGAGATTCCTAATGCTCCTTTTTCATCCCGCGGTGAATCCCCCACGTTGGGTCACTGCAGCTCAGTAACTGTTTTCATGGCCAGCCAAGATGTAGAGGTTGCTGTGCGCAGTTGGGTTCTCCGTCGGCCTGCTCTCCAGCACCACCACTCTGCAACCAAACACAAACAACACCCAAGCAGTCAGCAGCAAAGCATGGAGTATGCAGTTGTCACAGCTTTCTCAAGGCTGGAGAGAGGGGTAGCTCCTAAATATTGGGGTGTTTTATCCTTTAAACCCATTACTTCGTTTCCCACTCTGTAGCATCACTTCCTCACCAACACTAAGGCAGAACAAGGAGCAGGGGAGCGGTCTGCCCTCCAACCCACAGGCAGCCCCTCCTGCCCTTCCCTTCTGCACCTCCATAGCTCTGACAGGATCCAAGACTGAAAGGTGTTACTGGAGCTCACCTGAATGTAGTAAGGAAGTCTTCTGTCTGGACAGTGACAAAAGGAGGAATTGGGCAGCTCGAGAAGGATGGAAAAAACTGCACGTAGCAGCGAAAGCTTATTCTTGTGATCAGCTCGCTCTACTGGGGGTCAGTGGGAAGGAAATCACCACTGCCTGTCACAGAATCACAGAATGGCCTGGGTTGCAAAGGCCCACAGTGCTCATCCAGTCCCAACCCCCTGCTGTGTGCAGGGTCACCAACCAGCAGCCCAGGCTGCCCAGAGCCACATCCAGCCTGGCCTTGAATGCCTGCAGGGATGGGGCATCCACAGCCTCCTTGGGCAACCTGTTCCAGTGCGTCACCACCCTCTGGGGGAAAAACTTCCTCCTAAGATCTAACCAAGCATCACAACAGGCAGAGCTGTGCCAGAGGCTGCACAGCATTTATATCTCTGCAGTCAGAGCTGGCTGTGGGAAGGACTCTCAATGTCAGTGGCAGTGCTCAGGCACAACGAGCTCCCAGTGACTCAGGTGCGCAGCAAAGGCTGCAGTGAGGAAATGCACAACTACACACACATCCAAACCCAGAAGAACCGGGGCAGCTTCAGCAAAGGTCTCCCACCTGGAGGCAGCAGTGTGCACTGCAGGGTTAGGGGTAATGAGGTGAACACACCACGGTGCATTCAAACCTCAAATTGCTCCAAGTTTGATCCACTACTTCCAGCTCTCAAGGTCCAGAGCAGCAAAGACCTTTTTAAAAGTAATTTGTTGCCAAGATAACGTCAGTTCAGCATGAAAATCATCACAGCTATTGCAGGTAGAAACAGTGCGACTTGTCCTCCAGGACTGCCTACAGGTGGATCTGCTGCGGGATGGAACCCATCCCACAAAGCTCATTTAAAGAAAACAGGTGTATGTCTCTTCATGGTGATTACCTGTCAGAGCCCAGTAAGCGAAAAACCCTGGTTTCATCTGATATCTCCTGGGTAACCTGCAGAGAAATGGAGACATTAAGGTCTGTTTCAGAGGCAAAATGAGATGCCCTGGTCTGAGCTGGAAGGAAGAAAGAAGATCAAAAATTCAAATATAATACAGTGAAAATTACAGGACTGAATCAGATAAATAGTAATAAGTAAAGAAGCGTTCTAAACTTCCTAAAGTAAAGCTTACTTTAAATCCTTTTTTTACTGCAGACTGCTATCAGTCTAGAGGACGTGCTGGTGGCACACACGGAAGGCAGCCCTACGAGACAGACCAGCTCCCCTGCGTTTCCACAAAGGATGCCATGGAAAAGGATGACGTCTTTTTTGAAAAAAGGATTCTTATTTATTGTCTTCCTAAGGAAAAAACAGTTTTTCTGTGGGTTTTTTCCCCCCCGTGATACCCAGGAAACCCAAACGCTGCTCACACCAGATCTGCAGAGCCTCTGCACAGAGCCTCCGAGCGACACTCCTGGAAACAGAGGTGCTTAAAGCACAGCGTGAGCTTTTTGAGAGCAACACGACAGGGAAGTCAGAGAAAATGAGCAGCCAGCTGCAACAGGGAGAACACCGGGCACAAGCACAGTCACCCGGGGAGCAGCTGCAAGGACCTAAGGATCAACTGGTAAATAAGGAGCAGGACTCGGTTTTGACCAGGAGGCACTGGGAGGTTACTCACTTCATCTGACTTGAAGCTCTTGCCCTGCATGCCGTGTTTCCAGAAGGCCAGCACGCTGTCCTGAAGGCACACTGCAGAGGAGAAACACAAACTCAGACCCAGGCATGGCTTATCAGAACCAGGAAATCTGGGATTCTCACCAGCAGTGATAATGGGAACCATGTGGGCAAAGAACGTGTGAGACGTCGCCTCGTGACAGAAGGGCAAAACTAAAACCCCTGTATAAAAACCTGGTTGGAATCACCATTTGGATCTGAGGCCCACATTTCTTCCTACAGCTCAGCTCCAAACACCCCACTCACACACTCGCTGTCTGCCAAGACAAGACACAGCCCTCTGGTTTTTTTCCCCTCGCTTCCCTGGATTTTTATTTTCCTACTGATTTGATTCTGGAGAGAGAAGCAAGAAGTGCAGAGAGGCGCTGCCAACAGCACTGGGGATGGCTGGAAATTACAGCTCAGGGCACTGATTACTTCAAAACAGACACAAGCGTGAAGAATGGGGAGGACTCTGCCGCTCGGGCCAAGGAGAGAGCGCAGAGAACTACCAGCTCTGAATGGTTTCATTATCAGATTCTTTAAAATAATGGATGAAGAACCCGGTGTTCTTTCAGCAGTACCGCAGAAACTTCGTTTGCACACCGCTTTGCTGTCCTTGTGTCCCTGCTCAGCACTAGCTCTGTCTCAGATGCACATGGCAAAGGCTCCAGCACAGCCCTAACAGCAGTGGTTTTCTCAACAGCCAACTCATCTTCACCACAGACCGGCCATGCAGCAGCTGGCAGCCGCCCGCCTTCCCCCGTTCTCAGTAGAGCAGAGAACCCCATCACTCACCCACTGACTCAATGCAGAAATCAAAGCTCAGCTCTGAGGCCAACTTCTTGCTTGACTTCAGTTTCCCTTGTAAATTCACTATTTTCACAAATTCTCAAGAAAAGCAGAAAAACAAACATTAAAAGCCACGCCTGCACAGGGTTACTGATGGCACCAAGTACGAGATACTAATTTCAACTTTCAGGCTGTGCCCACACCTGAGAGCTGCGCTGCGTGCCCCAAACAACCCCTTCTCTCAACACGAATAGAGGAAACTTTCTTACAGATTTCGTGTCTTTAGACTTTGCTGATGGCCTTTCTGAAAATACCCAGCTTAGTGTAGAAATGCAAACACAACATCAAGGCTGCAACTGCAGGCAGATTAAGTCACTGCGGAGTTCCCGGTGAGGCACTGAGCTCCGGGGCATAGGAATCACTGTTACGGCCACTGCGTGTGTGCCTGAATTCTATCTGCAGTGCTGCATTACGTTGTGTTGGGAAAGAAACGAGAATGATGCCCACGTGGAGAGGGAAAGTGGAATTGTGAGAGCCAAAGGGAAAAGAGCAATCCATAGCATCGGTTACCTGCACGGTGTGTGTTAGGGAACGCTACATACAAACGAGTAACGAAGGGACAACTATTGATTAATGGCAGAGGTAAGATGACTGTGGCCGAAGGAGTCGTGTGAGGGCAGCAGGGTGCCCAGCAGCGCTCATCACTTACTGTCCAGGCAGACCAGCACGGTGTCTCTTTCCAGCTGTGTCACATGAATGGCATCCAGCTGCTGATTGCCTTGTGGAAAAGGGAAGAGATCATTTCACATCACACTGTACGACTGAGCTCAGAAACCCCCTCAAACTGCTGATTGCCACAGTGTTTTGGAGCACCACAAACACGTTGCAATCTACTGTATTTGTTATTCTTTTATCTTTTTCTTTAGTGCTGCACAATCCCAGAGCGCTGCGGGAGCACAGCAGGGCCCAGGGACAAGCCTATTAGCTCAAAGCATGTACTCAGTATGAAAGCACCGCCAGTTACTGGCATAAAGTACATTTCATGTTACAGTTTAGCACAGCAAGTCTGCTTCCTTCAAGCAGAGGGACTATAATGAACAAAAGGAATCATTAAGGATCCTTTCCCCCTGTAAAAAGCGCTCTTTCCCCCTAAGCTCACATCTGGAAAGATTATCGTGCTCATAGATGGCATGCAACTAGAAGTGAACCGTTTGCACACTTTTCAATTAATGAAGTTCTCATCGCAGCTGTATAGAAATGTAAAGAAGTATATCCAAGAAAGCCAGCAAAGCAAAGCATCTGCAAGATATCAAGCAGCTTTTGAAGATAAACCAAAACATTCTACTTCTTCATAGGCAGCTGAAGACGACAGTCCTCCCCCAGGGGCTGGAGGACAGACAGGAATGCATTTATGTGAGGCTTGACACAGGAATGAAGGGGAAAGAGCATTAAGACTGACCCCAGCAAGAAGTATGCAACCGCAAATGAGAATGCAATCAGCAGGGTCTGCATTACTATTTAAGGAAATTTAATAAGAGACGTGTCTAAAAATGAAGTCTTTTAGGATAGTTTACACTGAGGTTGGCAAATCATCACAAGAGGAACTTGGGATCAGCTTCAATGCACTCTACGTAGGGAAGCTGCCTCATTTTGCCAAGCACAAAGGGCTTCCAAATGACTCCGGAGGATATTCAGCAGTTAGCGGGCTATAGGACAGCTGCAGGACAGCCCGGGCAGCTTACCTGCACCGATTTCTGTAAACCACGAAGAAGCAGAGTTCAAGTTGATTGTCTCGAAGTGAACGACCTGGTTTGGCTCGGCACCTTTACTGATAGCGACGCAGACCATCGGGTACTCCTGCTCTGGGATCACCAGCATCTCAAAGACATTCAGAGGGCTCGGCAAAGGAAAATCAAAGTGCTGGGGGGAAAAAACAACACAGGCATTTGTGAAGTTTCCTTCTGCTTCGGAGCTATGCCAAGCGCAGAGTGCAAAAGACACAGGACTGCTCCTCACTGCTGCTAAGAGCGTGTTTGTAAGCTGTGCAGGCTGAGATCTGTGCTAGGCCATTCTGCTACTGGTACTGTACTACATACTGGTACTGGGCTACATCCAGCACTGCACGGACTTCAGCCACTGGATTTTCTTAGTCAATGCATGTCAAACCAGACCTTCAAGGGCTCAGAACCCACAGATGGGATCAGATGGAGATGGACTTGAGGTGGTGGAGTCACCGACCCAGGAGGTGTTCAAGGAACGATTGCATGCTGTGTTGAAGGACATGGTTTAGTGAGAACTGCTGGTGATGGGTGGATGGTTGGACTGGATGATCCTGTGGGTCTTTTCCAACCTCGGTGACTCTGTGATTCTATGACTCCCCATTACAGATTCCAGAAAGGTTATTTCAAAACCATGTCACGATTAGGACGATGGAGCAGGTGAGAGGGACAAGCAGAAGTAAACATTCCAAACCAAATGGAAATATTTACCTTTATTAACATGAATTTCTGCATTGGCTCATACCACTGTAGCAGAACAATTCCAGACTGCAATGCCCCGCAGAGGTACTTGTGTCCTGTGTACGGATTTCTTACTGTAAGAAACAACAAACAGAACAACAAAATAAAGCCTTTTTCATTCCAGAAGGCCCGATGGAAAAAAAAAATTGCAGGTATCTTTACAAATGATTTAACACACAGCCCCACTTTCATACTGATAGCCGTTTTCTGGATGGCCATTTGCATATCCACATCAATTAATCTTGTTCTACGTTCCAAATGAATGCAATTACCCTTCTAATTACTAACAACAAGTCCTAGTGAAGAGGCCAGAAAACAGCACAACCTTTGTCCTGGGGTTGAGGAAGGGGAGTAAGAGGTCTGGGTCCAGCTGTAACTACGACCACCTCCA
Source organism: Alectoris magna (assembly GCA_030625065.1). NCBI lineage: Eukaryota > Metazoa > Chordata > Aves > Galliformes > Phasianidae > Alectoris > Alectoris magna. Next base: position 2,071,313 of record CM060565.1, on the reverse strand, counting down.
AGCAGTGCACACGCCCAGAGACTCCCTGTGAGCTCCAACAGCTAATGCAACAGATATGATGGAGGGTTGGTTGTGTTTTTGGCTCAGTTGCATACAAGAGCAGCCTGATTTCAGGAATTATTTATAAATATGCCTACTGGAGACACCTGAGATGAGCTGAACAGGATAGCCACGTTCACAGCTGGGTACCCCGAACTCTGCTTGAGCAAAAGTGTAACATAATATCTCACACAGTGCTGGGGCCAGTCTTCAAATGGACACAGAACTGGCATCCTCTACCGGGTTTCCCAATGGATCTTAACCTAAACATGTTGCTGTCTGGATAAGAGTTGGTATGGAAAATTTCTGCTGAAGCAACAGGACAAGGGGGAATGGTTTTAAACTGAGACAGGGCAGGTTTAGGTTGGATCTTAGGAGGAAGTTTTTCACGCAGAGGGTGGTGACGCACTGGAACAGGTTGCCCAAGGAGGCTGTGGATGCCCCATCCCTGCAGGCATTCAAGGCCAGGCTGGATGTGGCTCTGGGCAGCCTGGGCTGCTGGTTGGTGACCCTGCACACAGCAGGGGGTTGGGACTGGATGAGCACTGTGGGCCTTTGCAGCCCAGGCCATTCTGTGATTCTATGACTCCCTGCATTAACTAAAAGGGAAGCAACACACATACTCACCTATACAGCATTTGTGACACCCTTTTGTGTCAGGAATCTTTGTTGTTAAGGCAAACTTCCTGCAACAACAGGTACAAAAAGCACATCAACGAGAGAGGCGGAGGACCTTCCACACTCCCAACCCACCCGTATTCCAAAGAACTGTCACTTGTTACTAACTGCAAGAGGGAGACTCGTACCTTGGTAATATTTTGTCAGGAAACCTATGGGTTTGGATGTGAGCAGCCAATCCTGTTTTTTTGGCTTGTTCAAACAAAGCTATCAGATTATGGGAGTAGAGCTGGAACGTCTTCCCTGCAAGAGAGAAGAGCACACATCGCTATGGCACACGTGCCTCCACCAGGGAGCCGTGTACGATAGGAAAATGTATGTAGAGAAAATTACCTTCTAGAAAAATGGACCACATGCGTCAGATATTTCAAGTCCAATTAGGAAGAAAAATAAAACAAGACAACGATAATAATGCATATAGAGAAGACATGGCATTCAATGCAAAGTTCAGTAACACTGACAAAGCTCTGAACGTTACGCGCTCATTTTTAGAAGGCTGTAATTACACGACAGCAATTAACCACACCGGGACATCTTATCTATAAGTCAGTGGAAGCGGTGTAACACAAAACCTGCATCCTTAAAGGCACCCCGCTGCCCTCGGGCTGCGTGCCCCATCACTTCTGCTTCCCTGCTGGAAAATCCAGGAGAGCAGCACAACTCCTTTGCCACCAATCCAGTGCTGGATGCGGTGCATCACTGCCACCTCCTCCTTTAACTTCAAACTGCTTTTATTTCCTAACGCCGGCTCAGGCTGGCCATGCAGCCAGGCTACAGCGAGGGATCAAACCCAGCAGCAAGGTCACAGTAATGCAGCTGCATGAACAAGCTTGAGCTGAATCCCCTCTTGATTTGGTTACGATGTTTGAAAATGCCCTCGCTGCAGCTCTCCCAGCTCAGGAACCAAAGCGGAGGGCGCTCCACACTTTGCCAAATGCCAGCTCCAGCAGTTTGACAATTACCAACCGTTTTTCAAACTAACGCCGAACCTTTGCCAAAGTGATTAAAAATAAGCACATAAAATGGTGGGAAACCACGGCCAAGAGATTCTACCTCTTGAATTTTAGCTATGGAAACCTTTCCAACTAAAACACTCCTGAAAAACCCCTCCTATACAAACACAAGCAACAAAGCACAGTTTTCTACTTCGGAACAGCGGACGTACAATGTACTGAATTACGATCTAAGTGCTTCTCTTTATCATTTCTTAATTTTTCCTTCTACTCACACGTACCTGACAAGGACATTAAGGTGTTGTTGATAACGTACAGCCAGGTGCACTTTCGGGGAAACAACTGAAAAGAGAAATTGTTTCAGCTCGTAGCAGCTCACGGGGATTCATCCCCACAGCTTCCTCTGCCTGCTCCACATCCGTCACCGTCCCTACAGCGACCGCCGTTGGACGAAGTCCCACTGCATGACATTTTCCCCTTCAATTCGCCCCTCTGGAGCCCTGGCTTAGCAAGACTTTTTTGTCTGAAGGCTTGCATTCTTTCCCTCTCCTACCCCCAAAACATTCCAACTTGTAGTTCCAACTTCTTTATGTTTCAGTTAGCAGCACAGAGGGGTGACGGACAAGACTGGAGCAGCTCCTGGAAGGCACAGGGACTGCTTTTGTTGCAGAGGAAGGAAGTTACACAAGGGGCAGCCAGTCTAGACTTGAGAAGCTTTAAGGGGAAGGGCCTGCTGAAGGGAATTTCAGTGACAGCATCCAGGAGTCTCAATCCTGAAAGGAATAACAGGATAAGGACATGGATATTGTGGGTTTTTTTCTGTTGCTGACTGAATTTACTGAAGAAGACTCACAAATAAGGGCCTCCCATGAGAAATCCAGTAAGAGAAAAACAAAGTTCATAGGATTAAGCTGCTTGGAAAGAGGGCTATGAAAAAAAGACAACAGCAGAGTGCTCTGCTGAGGGAAGCTCTGCAGTCACTGCAGAAGATCACGGAATCACAGATTTGTTTGAGTTGGAAGGGACCTTTAAAGGCCATCCAGTCCAGCTCCCCTGCAACCAACAGGGACATGCTGGAGTCCGGGATCTGCAAAGGAACAGCGGCACTGGTTGGAGCGAACATCCACCTATTTCCAGCAGGCACTGCAAAGTGATACAGTTTTTCCTAAGAAGCAACCAGCACAGGAAAGCAATGGATACAGTGCTACACCAAACACTTCCCCAGCCTGGAAACCTGCTGAATCAGATAGGGGTTCTACGCTTTTAGTGAGCTCCAGTGCATTCACCTTCCCACAGTCTGTCCAGTCTCTCCCCTCCAAACTCATGCAGCTCCCTTCATTCACAACTCCCCACAGCAGAAGGTGGAAGAGAAGGGGAGCAGTTGTTCCCTGTTGCAAGTGGGGACCTGTTGCAAGTGACCACGAGATGGGAGAGCATTTCTGATCTCTCCTATGCCTTAAGTATCACAAACCCAGAGTACAGCAAATGGAAACCAGGACGCAATGCTGAGGATGAAGTGACAATCATGAGATAAGCCAGGATGAAAAAACCTAAGAAAGGTTAAGATGTAAATCTTAATTAGACAGAGGCAACAAGAGAAGCCAATGAAGCGGATAACTGGGATAGCGAAAGGCCGGGCCCACAGCTTGACAGGAAAGAACATCTGGACTGCATGATGAGGTGGACAAACTTGTGCTACAAGCAGATAAAGCCAAGTTAATGACTATTCTGACCATGTCAGCAGGCCCCACTAAAGTTTACTTCACAGTACTTAAGAACTGGCTCAAAGCCCAAGGTCTCTGTAACGATTACTTCCAAAAGCTGTTGGAAGACAACCAAGGGCCTCAAGGACAAACTCTGTAATTCACAGACTCACAGAATCATCAGGGTTGGAAAGGACCTCCAAGATCACAAGTCCAACCCCGGCCCATCCCCACCATGCTCAATGACCACGTCCCTAAAATTCCCACCGGATAACAAGAGACCTGTGCACAACAGGCTGCTGGTACACACACGCCTCCTTCAACAGAGTACCTGCTACTGGCTGCAGAGAAATGGGGAGATGTGAAGCACGTATGAAGGATCCCTTCCAACCCAAACCATTCTGTGATTCTATGACCCAGAAATCGGCAGATATTAACCCTGGAGAGACAGGAAGCACTTTGGAGGATACGATCACAATGAAAAACCTGAGAAACAATTAAAAAGATCTCAGGTACCAACATGTAGTGGTAGGGAATCCAACCAGCATGGCTGAAACACTGCTGCAAGGCCTCCGAGCTTTGCAAGTGAACCAAACACATTTGGGCCAGCTGGGGCTGCTCTCTCAGAAAAGGAAACTCTCATCTCAGGATGCATTAAATGTCCTACACAGACATTACTGAGCTGTCTCCAGTGGCCATCAGCACCTCCAGCCCCTCGACAGGACACAATAAAAGCAGCTGGCAGAGTTTGGAGAAGTGCGTTACAGAAGATAACACAGAAAATTCACAAGGACAGATTAGTTTTACTGAGTAAAGAGAGAACTGAGGTAAGGCCTGGGGGTCTTTAGCAACTTTTTTTTTTGTTAGACGTTTGTTAGAAAAGCAAGTTGTTGTTCCCTAAGTCTGCTGATGCAACACAAACATTTTTAAAACCTTCACACTCTGTTCTCCAGCTGCATTCAGGTGTGAGCTCATCGCTCTACACTTGGAAGGACCTTTACACAGCATCGAATCCAATTCACCCCTTGCACCACCAAACCCATTTGTAGCCTCCTCCCACTTCTGTCTGCGCTCCCTGCTAACAACACCCTGCTACTCCTGATTCCAAAAAGGCAAATTAACACCACCATGACTGCGTGAAGTGGCTCGGGAAAGGGCTGGAGAGCCCAAGAAAACAGAAGAGAGTGTGTATTTATTGGTGCTAACAACACCAGTTAAAGTAAATGGCCAAGGGCTTTGGTAGCAGCCCGAGGAGAAAAGCAACATGCCATCTAGTGGAGATAAAACGGAGAAAGAAATGACAGGCAATCCGTTGTCTCCAAGGAGAAAGCTATTTCAGTGCAGAGCCCCCGTGAAAGCAGTGTTACATAAACAGCAACAAAAATTCAAGCAGGGGAACTATTAATTTTAGGACTTCCAGTGTTTACTTCGATGCGAATCATTTCATACCACAAAGCCCAGCATCCCATCTATCCCCCTTCTAACATAAAACCTTCTTGCTTCATTGTGTCACCAAATCTATCCGATACACCCAAGATCACCTGTTCCATTGTTGCTTCATGAAGCTCATTCAAATTCAAAGTATAGATACCTTCTTCTGTTCCAAAGATGATGTACTGATCTGAAAAACAAGACGTGGTTTATTTCAGGAGCTCCTCACCGCCGTGCCAGCAGGCGGGTTTCAAACACAAAAACCGATGTTACCTTTAGTATCTGGATGAATCCACGATGTTGCACAATTAATCTTCAAAGGGCAACCATCGAAGACTTTGGAGAAACACGCTCCCATCTGAAAGACACAGAAGCTGGAAAGTTAAACAAGGTCCCAGCACAAAGCTTTTACCCTCCGGCACTCGGCCACGTAGCAAACCTGCATGCACCACCACAGCCTTCTCTTCGGGCACAAACTGAACTGTAGCATGCAAAATGCCTCTACCTTCCCCCCAAATCCACAACGCAGCCTTCCAAACCTTTCCATAGACTTCATATATATTAAGAAATGCAAAGAGGGATCAAAACTACATGGATAATTCTTACCTGCTGGTAAGAACAACACGGAGTGCTTATGTAACTGTGTGAGAAGGCAAAACAAGCACAAACATTCCGTAACGCCCTCCCATCACCACCTCCCTTCCCTTTTGTTAAAGAGGATGCCAGTGGAGATCACAGCCCACAGGGCCAGCAAGGTGTCCATCCCTTCACCACCTGACTGCATGGTGAAAGGAGGACTTCAAGAAAAACATTTAATACACAAATAATGGCACAAAAAGTAATCAGCTGTGGCATGCAGGACACCAGCCCAGACTGGGTGTTGGCTCGTAGCATAAACCTTCTGACACCAGAAACACTGTGACAGCAGGCTTCCAGCAATCCTACAATGGCCTGGGTTGCAAAGGACCGCAATGCTCATCCAGTTCCAACCCCCCTGCTGTGTGCAGGGTCACCAACCAGCAGACCAGGCTGCCCAGAACCACACAATTCTGAGTGCAAATGGGATTTCTTACCAGCACCTTTGGCGTTGGTGGCAAACCATTGATTGCTGGCTTCTGCGGGAAGAGAGAAAGATCATCAAGCACGCCCCACGCACTGACATAACACTAGCTTGAAAGGAAGGATGACATGAGGTAGCTGATCAGACCGACAGTCACAGTACGTACAGGAAAATCTCTTTTCTCTTTTTTCCGTGGCAGCTGAGGGATTTGCCCGGATCCTTCTGCGTTCTCCTCAATGAGTTTCAACATGCCGTCCCCATTTCCTGAAAAGAAGCCCAGGTAACACTTTGGAACTCACTTGACATAATGAAATAGAAAATACTTAGTTGTTCTATTCTTGCTCCTCCTCCGTGTCTAGGAGTAGAGCACAGTGTACCATGAAGCTCCATATGGACATCTCAGGTAGCCAAATCCTTTCAAGGACAGCTGGCCACCCTTCTGCATACAAAGTTACACAGTAATTAAGGCTCCCCGTTATCCGAACAGTCCCTGGGCTAAACAGAACCAAGAATAAAGCAGTGCCAAGGTCCTTACAGATGGTCCTTCCTGCACACGTGCTGCTTTTATTTGTGCAGGCAGTGGTACTGACTGGCTGAGCATCCCCGTTTGGGATTTCCACCATGGCTCACGGCTCTAATAAGAACCAGCACCCACGTTACAAGGAAAGCTGTGCTTTGCGGTCAGTTTGTATTAAAATAACTGTCTACTGAAAACAAAGCTGATCCCAAACTGATTTCCTTTTACAGGAAACAAGTCACCTTTAGGAAATGCAGTGCATTTACCCAAGTCGCTGTATCTAGCTGTGAGCAATCCCGGGCTACTGATGCTGCTGGTCATACCAATGGGGGAAGAATCAGCCTGAGGCCCACAGACAGGAATACTCTGCCTCCTGTGAGCTGGCGGGGCTCTGTTCTGTGAGTCAGGGAAGTGTTTTATCGTCTGAGATTTCTCATCATCCGGGAGGTTTTCCTCAGGGTAACTGTTTATTCTTGGCTGCAACAAACAAAAGAGGTGACGATTACCTGGGAAATGGCATCCTGAAGCACACACAGAAGGCAGATTTCAACTCAAGACACACTGCTGCTACCTTAAAAAGGAATCAGCTTTTGAGCGAAGGCATCTGACAGAAGAATAATCTAAGAGGTATTCCTTCTCTGAAAGAAAAATCCCAGCAGCAGGCAGAACACTGACCGAAAGGACATTCCACACAGCATGCTCTCTTCAAAGCAGAAATACCTAGAAGCCACTTTGCCAACAACAGTACACGATGCAGGAGTTCCCACAGGTCAAGACTGTGCGGGCTGCAAGCCAGCAAAAACATGAAGGCACACGAAGCCTGTCTGCAAGCGGTATTTAACAGGACTCACAACCTGCTGAAAGCATCCAAGGGCAGCACTGCAGAGGCTGCATGAGTGGGGCTTCGCTGCCTCAAAGCCTTGAAACCCAGTCGCTTACCTTAGGGGGTAGAGGAGGCGGCCCTGCTCGCTTTAGGGTTGACCTAAAATGAAAAGATGCAGTAGCTGTCTTAGTTAAACCAACAACATAAACGGAACTCCTTGAGAACAAAGACTGTAAATAAGAGAAGCTAGATGCATAGAAAAGACTGACTGCAGCTTTGCACGAATGGAGTTAAACCAGAAGTCCAAGATTGAGGGGGGGGAGGGGATGATGGGGATGAGGAAAGCATGTTAATGTTGTTAGAGGTGTTGTTTTTAATAAAAACATACATTCTTTCATAAATGCAGCTGTCAGAGAGCAGTGCGTGATAAGCACATCATACGTTAAGGGACTGCTTCTCTGAAGGCACCACCCTCCCACTACTTGAACGTTGCTTTTGTGCTTGTTTTACTAGAAAATGCTTCCTGACAGTGAAAATGCAGCATTTCTGGACCAGCCAGTAAGTCATGTCACACAGCAGCGTCCTGCCCGCATTTGTCAAAGCGGCAAAACAAGATCACTGGACATCTATGAACACCAGTCCCAGCTGCATCCAAACTCAGAGCCAAGCAGCACTCAGGTTCCCAGCCACTCCGTGCAGTTTGCAGCTTTTGTTCTGGCTCGGTCCAACAGAGGAGCATCACGAACCCCCCAGAGCTCTGCAGGGATATCTGCAGGCCCACGGCACTGGTAGGCTTGGATGGATTAGTCAACGCCAAGTGGGCTTGCAAGTATCAGGTGCTTCCGTACGCCCCAAGGGAGGAGAGGAAGGAAGAAAGCATCGCTGTGCAGGCGTTCTCCAGATGGTCAGACAACCAGACAAGCGTGCGTTAGACCTTGGAGCACAACCAGCCTTCACTTTATGAGTGGCAAAGCTGCCTGCAGCCTTTTAAAGGAAGAGCTTTTGCCAGAGCGCTGCCTGCTTAGCGAGAGCCACACGGAGCCAATGCAGCTGCACACGAAGGAGGTTCACTCACTCTTCAACATCTTCGCTCCCATCGCCAAATTTTGTAAGCAGTCCCCTAGGTGAAACGTTTATAAAATTAAAGAGTTCTGCTCTGAGGTCCACACGTGCAACCAAACCCATGGGTGGCACCATTCAGAACGAGCACCTCCCAGCCCTTCTCAAAACACAGCACCCTCACTCACTGCATTAAACCCTCTTGAAGTTGGCACAGCCCCTTCCTTCCCTCCCCACCTGCCCCCCAGGAATCATTATAGCTCTCTTCCACACCTACTGCCATCAGTGTACCATTCCTTTCCCTATGTGGCATTGCAAATATTGCCAAATGCCTACTAAGTGCGATCAAAAAGGGGAAAGCAAAGGACAAATGGAGAAAGGCCTCTGCAAAGAAAAAGGAGCAGCAGATGGCCTCCTCTGGTGCTGCATGCCCAAGACACGCCTGCTTCCCATCACTGTGCAAAGCGCCGTTTCAAAGCTACCCAGGGGCAGGAGGAGAAACTGTGACTGGAGGCTCAGGGCAGCCCTGGGAATATCATTCTGAGACAAACACAAATGGATTGAATTTTGCAAGATGGCAATTTCCAAGTTGTGTCTAAAAAAGACGTGGATTACGTGGATTGCGTGCACAAACGCATTCCTTAGGATGCTGTGTGGTACTGTGAAGTCTGGGCTTCTGCAGCCACCAGGACTGAGCTGGAAGGGGCTGTCCAGGCTGCAGAAAGCCAGAGCAACCCAGGACCCTGCAGACAAAGCTTCGGCCTCAAGTGCAGAGACCCGAATGCCATCACACACATCCTTCCACGTCACCCAGCAAGGAGTGGTGACAGCCCTAACAGGAAAATGGAAGCATGTCACACAAAAACTAACCCATGCACATCCGCATGGCTACACAATTTCCCTACAATGTATCCATTCTGAAGGAAAAAAGAGTTGTCAGCAGGAACCAGCAAAAAACTGACAGAACAAAGGCCCACCCATCCATAAACCCCACCTCCACGAGGCAGAAAATCTATACAAGAAGTCATTTCTAAATGCTACAAAACCACTGGGAGAAGCCATCAAATAAGTTCCATCTCCAGGTACAGTGTTTGCCGTGCTGATTTCCAGCAAAGCGATTCTGGAGCCACACAAATTCATCACCACGGCTGATAAAAGCCCCAGCACGTGGAGAGCTGCAGTGCACATCCTCTGTGCAGCCCCGGGGTTACACAGCACTGCTGGGCACGCACAAGCTCTGCATTTCCTGCTTATCTCTTTCAACTGGAAGTGATTCCAAGTAAGCGGTGTGGATTCACCATCCAGAAATGTTATGACTGCTCTCCCTTCAGTGAGAGGGATTGTGTAGGAAACCTGTATCTATTTCCAAATTTATAGCCCTAGCAACGCTTGCTACGGATACATTCATTCTGCTTTCACGGAGTCTGGTTCAGACAGCATTAGAAACGCTACAGAATCAAATCAGTAAGTTGCTTTGCAGGAGGACAGGAAGATGGGAACTCTGAGCCCACCTCCCTCCTGCTGTCCGCATGGAGCTCACTGCTCACCACAAAGGCTTTCAGGCTCACAGGGGTCATGCAAACAGAACAGGAATGAGAGAAGTGACCATCACTAACAGATAGGCAAAGGCGGGGCCTTGAAAGCCATGCAGAACTTGTACTGTGATGACAGTGGGAATAGAAAACTGAACTGAACTTAAAAAGACCCGAAGGCAATGGACACAACGGGGTCATCCCTCAGGGGGCTGCAGCGTCAGCCGGCAGCTCATGCAAGGCCTTCTCTTCAAAAAAGCCGAAGAAACGTACTGCGTGCTGCTCAGCTCCAAACAAAGCTGGGAAATGGGCTGTTTGCTTGGCCGTTATTTCAACCTAAAGAGCATCTTCCCTGCGTACCCACATCGCTACTGCTAAGCTTTCATCCTGCTGCTCACAAATTCCAAATCCTAGAATGGCCTGGGTTGCAAAGGCCCACAGTGCTCATCCACTTCCAACCCCCTGCTCTGTGCAGGGTCGCCAACCAGCGGCCCAGGCTGCCCAGAGCCACATCCAGCCTGGCCTTGAATGCCTGCAGGGATGGGGCATCCACAGCCTCCTTGGGCAACCTGTTCCAGTGCGTCACCAGCCTGGAACAGGATGCCCAGGGAGGTTGTGTTTGTCCCTTTAAAGGCAGAAGGCAGTATTTTGCAGCCAGAGGAAGCCACAGACATATTAAATTCAGCCCTAACATGGGCAGAGCTGTGCTCCCTCACTTCAGCCCAGGGGAAATCATAGCTCTGCCTCCAAGGCTGCAGCCTCAAACGCTGCACAGGGTGACAACACCCCCAGCACTCACAGCACTGCACGTGCAGAGCTCTTTTCTGCTTTGCTTATTGCCAAGCCCTGTCTGCAGCCACAGGATGTCACAGCTACATAAGCAGCTCATGAGAGCAGCATGAGGGCAGCACAGGATCCTGAACTCAGCCCTTGCAAGGTTACTGCTTTTCCTTCCAAAAATTACCTCTGGCAGTGTTATTTCAGCAGGGTTGGCATACCTGGATGCTTTGCTTTCCATCTACAAGTTTTAAGTAAACTGCTGTCCATCGTTAAAAGTGATTAAAATCCACTCCCAAGACAAGGACCAGCCAACTGCAGGACAACTGCAAACCATGTAAAATCCCCTTTCATTTAGTTTATTTCTAAATGGACTTGAGCTGATGGTTTCCAGCTCAACGTTTTTTCTTTCAGACTCTGTTTTCTCATTAGGTCACACAAAACCCAAGATGTTTTTAAACCCTGTACTCACTTGCTGCTTCCACCTTCAACAAAAGGATTCCAATGCGAAGCAAAGTCGGTGCCAGCTGCCACAACCTGAGGATGCAGGGACGGTTATTGTTTTTTCCCCTACCAAACGGAACCCACGGCACGAAGAGGCCTGGGACAGCCCCAAGCGACCCATAAGAATAAAATAAAACCCCAAAGTGAGGTCACGTTTTACAATATTGCTACAATTATTGAAAAGATAATGCCTTCTCCTTTGGCTCGGGCTGACAAGCAGCATCTGGGGATGGCATAGCGCCAGTAGCAATTAATAAGTAACATGAAAGCAACAATTTATGGCGAGAGATGGATTTTCCATTCGGGGCACTTCCAGGACACCCAGCACAGCACAGCCACCTCCAGGCTGGGAGCGTTCCTGTCACTGCGCACGGACCAAGGGGACCTCATCAGCGACAGCATGGACAGAACCTCAGAAGTCCCATTCAAAAAAGGATGAGCTTTGTTTAAAACACAGAAATGGGATTTTTCTGGAGCTCTGATGTCTCCAAATCACAGTTACATGGCAGCTGCTGCTATTCACATCACTTAGAAATGGAGCCCTCGTACACACAGCCGCACGGAGACCCAAAAGAAGGCCCACTAACTGCCCTGCAGTAAGCTGCTGAGAGCTGCGATCAACTGCGGCAGCTCACGGGGGCAAAAACTCTGCACGCTGCGCTGCGAGGAGCAAGTAGCAGAAAAAGCTCTGCTGACAGGAAGATCAGAGGCTGAGATGCAGAACAGCCTCTTCACATTATCAAATTAATTGGCTCTTGTCGTTTTTCTCATCTGAGCATGGCTCTCTGCGCAAAGCACAGAGGGCAATTCATTTTCTTAAACACGCGGTGACTGTCGGGGCCCAAGAGCAGCGTTCTCATGGCTCTGTGCCTCTGACACACACACACTACTGGGAGCTGAACCGCAAAACAAGGAAACTGCTACGATTTTAAGAAATGAAGGAAAACCCAACCTTGTCCTTACCATTTCATCCCGAGCTTCCGTTTCTTTCCGCAGAGGGGGCTCAAACTGGAGCTTATCAACTACAAAACATGATGTTGTCTGCTTTAATACACTCAGCACTGTGCTGATGCCCTTTCAGTGCTTACTGCAGTGAAACACGTGTTGTGGAACGGTGCAGGAATGTTCATAACACTGGACTGGACTATAAGATGCTTATCACTCCGAGTCCCATTATTGCCCAAACGCTTAAATTTGCAAATGTGAAACACACAGGAAGAGATGAAAAGTAATGCCAAGTTGTAATGTGAAAGCACGCTAACACGTAACTGTGTAACCACACACCATTTGTAATGCATGTGGGAAAAAAAAAACGTAAAAGGCTTTTAACAGTGAGCCTCCTAAAAGTGAGAGGTATGTGACTCAGAGCAGCCAGTATTTACACTGCCCGCAGGCATTTGTCCAAACCCAGAAGGAGAGTTTCTACGCTCAAAATTTCATCTTAGACCCAACGGAGTTGGGCATCAATATTGTTTTAAAAGAAATAAAAGGTTTTATGAAAAGAAAATGCGTGGAGCTGGCACAGACCCTGGTGAGGACAGCTATTAAAATCACAAGCCAGGGTCAAGAGGAGGTTTAACCAATGAATTTGAAGCAGTGTGAAGAAAAAACACAAAATCACAGAATGGCTGGGGTTGGATGAGGACCACAAAGACCACTTCGTTCCAACTCTGCCATGGACAAAGTGCTGCCATTTTATTGTATCACATCATAGAACTTAGAATGGCCTGGGTTGCAAAGGCCCACAGTGCTCACCCAGTCCCAACCCCCTGCTGTGTGCAGGGTCGCCAACCAGCAGCCCAGGCTGCCCAGAGCCACATCCAGCCTGGCCTTGAATGCCTGCAGGGATGGGGCATCCACAGCCTCTTTGGGCAACCTGTTCCATTGCAGAAGAGCAGCTAATGTAGTCACATGAAAATATGCCTTTCTAATTATCAAGTCACTCTTAATTTGGGGGGTTTGCCTATAATTAGTGATTCTGTTATTTTAAGTAAGGCTTAAAGTGCAACAGAGGTCACAGAACTGGAAAAACTACATTGGCCATAAAAGATTTCTGCCTAAGCATTACTATGCAGCAATGAGATGAAATGAAACAGAACAACGTGCAAGTTGTAGTTTCAGTTTTGGAAAAGTGGTGCTGGCACAGCTGCCCAGAGAGCTGTGGGTGCCCATCCCTGGAGGTGCCCAAGGCCATGCACGGGCCCTGGGGAGCTGCAGCAGGAGGGAGGTATCCCTGCCCATGAAGGGGTTGGGGCCAGGGGGCCTTTAAGGTCCCTTCCAACCCAACCATTGTGTGATTCTATGAAAATATTATTGAAGATTCACGTATCTGCACTGTTTCTTCTGCTTTTGTTTCTCATACGTGCCAACGGCAGAACAGACTTTCCAGGGTATGCAGCTGAACAATGACCCCAACGTCCTCCCACTGGCAGAAGCAAAGCAACACCACCGCACGAGCAAAGCACATTAGGAACTTACAGTTTATCTCTGATGCTGTTCTTTCTGCCCTAACATTCCTGTTTGTAGAACGAATCGTATGGCGAATAACAGAATGAGGCTGCAAGGGAAAAAAAACACACAAAAAGTTCTGTGGTTTTATGCCGGATCTCAATCAACAATCAAACCAACAAGGAGAAAGAAGAGGCGCTGCAGAGATGCGTGCTGTAACATACACTGCGAATGTCCTGCCTTTGTCCTAGCCAAGACCCTGGACCACACTTCCTAGGCAGAGGTGTGACAAACTCTGCTAAGATGCCCTGGTTCCTCCAGCACAGCAACTTACAGGAGCTCCATAAACGGGGTAGCGCCCCTGTCAGGTTGGAGTCTCACATGGTGAGATCAAAGCAAGATATTTCAACAGCATTTTTACCCAAAGCCAGAAAATGAAAGATGTTCCTACCTCAAAATCGTCATCATCCACTTCACTGCAGTGTGTGTGGTTGTCAGGATTGTTAACTTTGTCCAACAGCTCAACTGCTAAAGACCGTGAAAGACCAGGCTGCCCTACAAAGCTATGCTGAAACCACAAAAAAGAACAAGTTACGACACGCAGTTGATACGCAACTTGAAATAACAAATGTTCAATTCAGAATGCCACTGGATTTTGCCTCTTTTCTGGGAGCTCAACTATTTCTGCAGTGACAGCCCAGTGGCTGTACCTGCTAGCCCCCAAGTAAGCACAGAAACAACGCACTTTGGGCCAGTTGTGAATTGGAAAGTAATCTCAAACAATTACATGTTAACTTCGTTTATATAATAAGCAGCTCGGTCACGTGTAGTAAGACATGAACAAATGTAAAACAGATCAGTTTTCTGGTTGTGTGGCAGGAAGGCTCAACATCTACATGGCTATGCCTTACGTGCTGATGCAGCCACCTGTACGAAGGACATGCTGGAAAGAGAACATGAGACAACTTTCTGCAATTATCCCTACCAAATGTCGTATAAATCCTCGTCCCTGAATAAAATCTCGCTACTTCTTACAGTTGACTACTGTCTCTTCCATTCAGATTTCACCACGCATTGTAGGATGAGAGAAAGAACACTGTTCCAGTTTGATTTCCCATTGACGAGCTGCTCACTTTGAAGCAAGGGGTCATTTATGGCTGTTGCAAAACGTCTCCCATCACTTACAGCAAGGAGTCTGTCTGCTGTTGGCCTCTTCTTCGGGTTTTTTGTAAGTGCTATTTTGACAAAATTATGGAATGTTGATGACCTTAAAGAAAGAAAAATGAGGTTTGATATTTAAGCTTTCAGGAAGATATTTCTGACTTAAATGTAGTTACTGAACAGATGACAATGGGATGCACTATGTTAGAATGCTGCCTAAGTACCTCAATGCACCCCAGGTTTGAATGTTACCAAGTTAACAAAACAGGGGAAATATAAATCCAAGTCCTGGAACTTGCACGGCAGATGCTTCAATAGCATACAGAAAACAAACCAAGCACACAAGGCACTATTTCAGCTTTTTCCAGGGTCAGCTGTTACAGAACTAAGCACGGGAAATAAAAACTGTGACTCAGGTACCCGGCAAAGCCTCAAACTCCAGGCAAACCAACATAACTGTAATCGGCTACAGATAGGAAAATAAAGTACAAAGTTCTAGACTAAGTTCAGTCTTTAAACTGGTTCTTCTTCTGTGGCCAACATTAGCCCAAGTATGTTTGATTTTGGATTACGTCCTGCTGCTGGAGCTCAGTTCCCCCATTTTCTCTTCAGAGACACTTGGAACAACCAGTGAGCTGCTTCTCACTGAGCCTTCCTTCAGCTGAGGTCACATCTCAAGCCACTGAGTTTAAAACCAACCTATGCTATTGTTCACAGCCTTCCACCCTACAGGCTTGGGGAGGAGTGGCTGGAAAGCTGCCTGATGGAAAGGGACCTTGGTGTACTGATGGGCAGTCGGCTGAATATGAGCCAGCAGTGTGCCCAGGTGGCCAAGAAGGCCAGTGGCATCCTGGCTTGTATCAGGAATGGGGTGGTGAGCAGGACTAGGGAAGTCATCCTGCCCCTGTACTCGGCATTGGAGAGGCCTCACCTCGAGTACTGTGTTCAGTTTTGGGCACCTCAGTACAGAAAGGACATGGAGGTACTGGAGCAGGTCCAGAGAAGGGCAACGAGGCTTGTGAAGGGCTTGGAGAATATGGCCTATGAGGAGAGGCTGAGGGAGCTGGGGCTGTTTAGTCTGGGGAAAAGGAGGCTGAGGTGAGACCTTATTGCTCTCTTCCAGTACCTGAAAGAAGCTTACAGTGCGAGCGGGGCTGGTCTCTTCTCAATGGTGACAGGTGACAGGACGAGGGGAAATGGCCTCAAGTTGCGCCAAGGTAAGTTTAGGTTGGATGTTAGGAAACACTTCCTTACAGAAAGGTTAAACACTGGAATAGGCCCCCCGGGGAGGTGGTTGAGTCACCGTCCCTGGATGCGTTTAAGAGCCGTTTGGATGTGGTGCTCGGAGATATGATTTAGCAGAGGGTTGTTAGAGTTAGGGCACTATGGTTAGGCTGCGGTTGGACTTGATGATCTTTGAGGTCCCTTCCAACCTGAGTGATTCTATGATGCTATGAATAGTGACAAGTATGAAGACACCCTATGAAGAAAAGCTAAGGGAACTGGGCTGGTTTAGCTTGGAGAAAAGAAGACTGCAGGGAGACCTCACTGTGGCCTTCCAGTACTTGAAGGGAGTGTATAAACAGGAGGGGGAACGGCTGTTTGTGAGGGTGGGCAGTGATAGGACAAGGGGGAATGGTTTTAAACTGAGACAGGGCAGGTTTAGGTTGGATCTTAGGAGGTTTTTCAGCCAGAGGGTGGTGACGCACTGGAACAGGTTGCCCAAGGAGGCTGTGGATGCCCCATCCCTGCAGGCATTCAAGGCCAGGCTGGATGTGGCTCTGGGCAGCCTGGGCTGCTGGTTGGCGACCCTGCACACAGCAGGGGGTTGGAACTGGATGAGCACTGTGGGCCTTTGCAGCCCAGGCCATTCTGTGATTCTATGAAGTATTTTTTTGTTCATATTGTCTACAACATACTGAGCAAAGAAAAGGGCTTAACCTACCATTTCGCCTTTTCCTTTAGCTTTGGTGGTTGAAAATTACTTTTCGACATTAAGAACAAAGCCCTGAAGGTAAAGGGGAAAAAAAAAGTTAATATATGGTAGAAAAAAAATCCATTTTCATTCCGGTATCTAAGCACTTTAAATTAATTCTTTATGATAAGAACCGTAATGGTGAAACTGGATTACAGCCTCTACTGTGTTAGAGGACAGATATGGTAAAGCCGTTGATTTTCTTATCTTTAAATAACATCTTTTTAATGCCATGCATAATCCTGTTAAGTGTAAGGTTACGGTTTCTCTACTGATTTATTATACTTAATCACAGCGTTGCAGACACTACAATTAAAGTAGTAATTTTAAATCCCCATTTCGAATTTCAATTCTAACTTTAAGCCTTTTGCTTCGGACCGGTGTCTTCAACACAGACACGGCTCATGCAGCAAGGAGCTGTTTGGTGACGGAGCCCTGAAGAAGGCTGGGCTGCAAGTAGCGGTCCCTGCTGGGGCTGAAGGGGCTCAGCGAGGTAAGCAGGGTGCCCTGCCCACAGACCTCATGGGGTGCAGGTCGAACATGGGGGGCTGAAGCTCCGCCAGCTCGATGGCTGTGATGCCGACCGCCCAGATGTCACAGAGCTGGTTGTAGCCGCCGTTCTTCTCCACCGCTGCAACCTCTGGGGCCATCCTTCAAAGAGAAGGCATCACTCGGTCAGAGAAGAGAGCAGACAGCCAAATAGGAATCACTGCCCACACACGGAGTCACGCAGCACGACAGGTGACTGCGGTGCAGAAAGCCCCACCAGAAGGCTGCTGTGCCACCCCTCACCCAGCAGCAGGGGAGAAAACACAGAGGCTGTGTGTTCTGCCTGAGGTCACCAACTGGCCAGCAAAGCTAGGAATAGACCCACAGCCTCATGACTCCTGGTGCAACGCTTTAATGACCAGATAATCCTCTCCTGCTGCGGGATAAAGAGGGCAGCAAACAATTAAATGCCATTGTCTGGATTAAGCTGCGTGTACACATCGAGTCAGCGCTAAGAACATCCCCCTAAGAGAAAGGCATCTGGTAGTGTCAGAACTTAAAAGCAGTTAATTTACATGCATAATCCAGCTCAAGATTTATGCTGATACGACTGCATATTGAACATTGTCTTACATGGAAATTAAGTACTGGAGATGATTAAAAGATTGTTTAAAAACAGTTTTTTTGCTCCGCAGAAGGAACTGTGAAGAAAACTGAAAGACATCTTTGGGTTAATTCACAAGAAGAACAAGAAGTTAGTAAGAAACTAAATGGCCATTAGGTTGCCCAAGGAGGCTGTGGATGCCCCATCCCTGCAGGCATTCAAGGCCAGGCTGGATGTGGCTCTGGGCAGCCTGGGCTGCTGGTTGGCGACCCTGCACACAGCAGGGGGTTGGAACTGGATGAGCACTGTGGGCCTTTGCAACCCAGGCCATTCTATGGTTCTACGATTCTATTACGCATTCAGAACCTGAGAACCTGAGCTCTTGGCATGATTTGTAAATACAGGCTTAGCTTTGCAAGCACACAGCAATAGAAATAGTTTCTTACCAGTAAGGGGTACCGATGAATGATTTCCTCTTCGCAATGGTGGCTGTTATTTTTGCTGCTACTCCAAAGTCAGCTGCAAAATGAAATCATCACTCGTTCAGAAATCTGATTTTAACACTCCAATTCCATTCTAGGAAGTGCCACATTATAAAAAGCACTCTTTCCTAATGCAAACTAAAACTTCATTCAGCTTCGACAGTTGAAGATTAATAATAAGACCAACTAATGTCAGTGAAGAAATATTGTTGAATTAAAGCCATTAGTTTCTACATACAGCTCGCTCACAGTCCTGCTCCTCTCCTCTCTGGCTTTTCCATCTCACCAAGCAGCAACCTCACAAAATTCAGTGGGTATTCAATGCTAACAGTCGAGAGGAAAACCAGCCTCGTGCTTTGGAAACAGTAATATTCCTGTTAGTTAGAGAGGAGCCACGGGGGGCCATCTGCTCTTGCTTCTGGAGATTCAGTCCAGGGGACGATTACCCCTAACTGAGAGCTGCAGACAATCAGGTGGTCTTACAGAGCCAAAAGTCATTCAAGTCCAGCTTTATTTTTA
This sequence comes from Alectoris magna, assembly GCA_030625065.1. Lineage (NCBI taxonomy): Eukaryota > Metazoa > Chordata > Aves > Galliformes > Phasianidae > Alectoris > Alectoris magna. The sequence continues at coordinate 2,052,559 of CM060565.1, read as the reverse complement.
TTGCACCTGTAGTATGACAGCTGGAGGATAGCTGTGGACAGATCTAACCAGCTCAGCAGGCAAATGCAAGGTACCAGTGCGTAAGCCAAGTTTAATGGAGCTGGTGGAAACTCCTATCAGTTTCAAGGTTTTTACTTTCTGAGGGGCAGCAAAGCCCCGTTTCAACCCAAGATGATCATTGTCTCATTCTGTCTCCCAGGATGTCTCCTTGTCTGCTCCTTCCTTCCTGAAGAGCCCTCACAGCATGTAGGCTCCTACAAAGAGGCCGCAGACAGGCAGATGGGGGTTTTGACAAAAGATGTGGCCTGCCCGTGCCCATGTAAATGCAAAGTGGCATTAAAGGAAGCCAGCAACACTAATCTCTTTGAGTGCTTGTCGGTGGAACCCAGAGTGCTTGACAAAGGACAGTTTCCTCACCTCCACCTGAATGGAAACACCCAACACCATATGCTGGGCTGGAGGCACAGCCAGGAACAGACCCTGCATTGCAACAGGCTGCCAGGTGCAGAATTGCCCTTCTAGCTAGGAACGTACCCACCAACACCCAGGTAACCTCAAGTCCCAGGGAAAGCTGGGAGGCTTCAGGGCTGGTTGGCTGCGAAAAGCAATTACTGTAACTTCGTAACAGAATGCAACACTTCTCATCTGGTCCATGTGTGTACGCCCATGGACACACACTTTCTGTTGTCAACAACTGACCTCACAGCTCTCCGGGATGTTCTGATAGCCCAAAGTGCAACACAAGAGGTTTGTGCCACGGAGGACATTATCTAATACAACTGGTTGCACCAATACAGGAGTTCTGCTGTCATGTGCTTCATCGTTTATAGGAAGCTCAATCACTGCTGCTCAACTAAAACAAGGCCATACAAAATCTGAGCATTCTCACCAAGAGGAAATTCCTGCCTTAAAGAAAAGCTAAAAGACCCATTTGCTCAACTCAAGATTGACTGCACCCAAAATCTCCTATTTGCTTTCTGTCTTCATATTAAATTCTGGCCACTTACCTAACTTGACATCTCCATGGTCTGTTAGTAGAATGTTTGCACCCTAAAACATAATAAATAGAATATTAAAATGCACTGTCAGGAATATTTGCCTGCAGTAGAAGGTTTAAGGGTTCTCAAAGTTCCAAGTTACCTTTATATCTCTGTGCATTTTGCCCTTCATATGCAAATAAGCGAGACCCTGGAAATAAAAAGAGACGTAACCCTTCATTATCACACCTGTCAACAGACTGCAAAGCCAGTCCCATTCAACCAGTTTTAATTACTGAATGTATTTCATTGGAAAATTAAATAATTGAGATTTGCAGGTAGGAAGTGTGCTGGGTTCTGTTCCTCATCTCTCCCAGCTCCAGCCAAGGCACGTGAAGATTCATTTCATCAGTCACTGCTTAGCATTTTATGTTGGTAAATGGACGTTTTCAGAACAAGCCTCAATGCGCAGCACTGCTTTCCTTGATTAAATTAGCTATATTTTTGAAATCCTGGACGTTTCAACAAACAGGTGCTCATGTAGCCATGGAGCTGCCCGTCCTGCAATACCAGTTCCTGCAACGGCAGGAGATCAGGAACAGAAGTGCCAAGGAGGTGATTGGATGGGCCTGCGCCCCCGCCTCCAGCAGCGAGCACTTCAGCCACTGCTTCAGGGAAAGGTGTGTGGCTTCATGATCCCCTTCTGCAATTATCCACGGATGCAGGCAGCGGGGATGGAAACGTTCCTTGAAGAAACGCTCTGTCTGCATCACCTGATCTTGTATTTCCACAACTGTGGGCAATCAGAAAGCAAAACAGTTGTAGCCACCTGGTTGTAATCTTTTTTTTTCTCTACAAATGATTAGAATTTAATGCCATAATCAAGCAGACGGTTTAAAACACATCTTTTTTAAAAGGCAGTTATTATTATTACCCAGTTACTTACCCTTGCTTACTGGCTATTAGCTGCTTTCTGCAACGACATTCAGAACTTTGTCCTGAACAACTTCAGCACTGAAGCGCTGTGTAAGATCAAGGCATGAAAACTGCCCAGACAGCACTGTGGTCACAACCTGCAATGACCTGTCTTCCACATTTTCACTGCCACCACCAGCATCACCAAGGAGACAGGAACAGGACTGAGTTTTAGTATTTCGGTCCTGCAGCGGGATCCACAGAGACATCCACTCACGCACCCTCGCAAATCACAGCATGAAAGAAGCACACCGCTCTGACAATGATTCCAAGCAAATATTTGCACAACCTTGCTGTGCTTCTTGGTAATTCTTATCCGTACAATATGGGAAACTGTCTGATTGGGCTCAGGTAGACTCCCAGTGCTCACAAATGGAAGTGATGGTACTGCACTGTCCTCTGAAATCACTCATCTTCTGTCTGTACTTTTGTACACAGTCTCTACCGTACATGACCATAATACATCCGCAGAAGTACAGTACCTGCAAAGTCTCTCTGCAAACATATGCAATCTGTAACTCTGACAGAGGTCCCGTTACTGAAAACAAAGATAAAAAGTGTGTAAGTCTACAGCCTGGAGCGCGTAAATAACATTGTGAAGCAGCCAAAAAGGCAGTACTGCCATGAAAGAGAAGAGCCTTTTTTACATGGACTGTATTTTACATTGAGCTGAAAAGAGGGTTCTGTTTGTTTGTTTTACAGAAAGGCTTTCTGCAAGAAAAACAGCAGCGCATTAATGGCAGACAATATTTGCAAGGAGATTCCATATCTAATTAGCACCATTTCTGGTTGTAAGCTTCTTAGGGGTGGTTTTTTTTTTTTTTCCCAGTGCTTTCAGAAAAAGCAGATCAGCTACCACTGCACGCCAACACTGAATGGTGCAGGGCTGGCAGGAGGCAACCAAAGGCACAGAGGAGCTCACAACGCGCAGCAATTGCGGTTACTGAACAGCTCTTCAGCAGGATAAACCAAGTTACCTAACCATCCGGAGTGAAAAGAGCAGCGTGATGACTCAAAAACAAAGTGTGTCCTGGCCTAGAATGGCAGGATATTAGCAAAGAGCAACTGCTGCCACTCTGAGAAGTGCTCTCTACAAAACCTGTTGACTGTAGCTAAAAAACGGTGTTCACTTCTCAAGAAAACACACATGTAATGCTGGCCAGCACCAACCACCTCCCAGTAATTTGCTTTCAAATCTTCCTCTTTGCACAAATCATTCCAAGGGTACAAAGGTTAAAATGAGCTCCCAAAGTACCGTGGTAGATATCTTGGAGGGATCCCCCGCCGCAGTACTCCATGCATATCCACAGCTTCTCACGGCTACCAAAAGAAAGGGAAGACACAGACATCAGAAGCTGGCTGATCACTCTCACAGTAAAGAACTTCCCTCTCACATCCTACCTAAAACTGCCCTCCTTCAACTCCAAACCATTTCCCCTTGTCCTGCTGTTATCTCCCCTTTCAAAGAGTTGACTCCCCTCCTGTTTGGAGGCTCCCTTTAGGTACTGGAAGGCTGCAATGAGGTCACCCCGCAGCCTTCTCTTCTCCAGGCTGAACAAGCCCAGCTCCCTCAGCCTGTCAGCCTACCAAAATGAAAGATTACTGACAAGCTTTTAACTTCTAACTTATCGGATGCTGCTTTAACTCTGACCTCCTAACTGCAAGAAAGAAGACGGAGAACAAACACCTGAAGTTTACCTTCTATCAGCAAGAGCACATCAGACAAGCCCGCCAACTTCACAGCTTCAATGTGAGATTGGCATTACCTAATCACATCTAAAAAATCCTACACGGCCTGCAGAAGAGCTGCTGGGGATTTCAAAACGCAGCTATTTTGTTCCACTGAAGTCCACTGGGGCTGTACAGATTGCTTGAAAAAAATGCAGCCCTCCAAGAAATCCATAGGCGAAGCCTCGTAGAGAAAGACCAAATGGGCAAAGTGGTGATATATACTCCCACGGAGCCAACTGATAAATGGCCCCGTTCCACAGAAATGGAAAATATTCCCCAACTTGCCGTATAACGTTTAACGTGTGTGCTTGCAGATGCAGCCAGCTGGCATCGCCTTGCTCTCAGTACGTTGCATCTGCAGCACCACAACCAGGAGGAATGGTATTACCAGCAGCCCGCAGTGAGAGCCCTCCTACAGCTCACTGCCCGTACTTTCCCAGCACACAACGCTACCATTAAATACAATACCCCAAAGCAATTCTGCTCGAGATAAACAGCGAGCTTGTTTTATATTACGAGTGATAGACGTTTAAAATCCGCCCAGCAAAGTGAGTAGGGTTGGATATGTTGCAAGAGTCTCTAAGGGAAAAGTTCCTTTCTGTTCCCAGTGATAAAAATATTCCAGCCTTTTGGCCAGCAGAGAAAACAAAGTATTAGTCACTTTTTTTTTTTATTTTTTGAGTGTTTTTTTTTTTAAAGCCAGAAGAGAACTGAATGGAATTCAAGCTAGAGCAGAACACAGAGAGGATACAAGTAATAAACCAGAGGGAGGCTGTCGTAGGAAAAACCCAGCAGAAATGCAGGTAGTGCAGTGCTGTTTACCTGAGATAGCTCCCAAAATAGGCGACTATGTTGCAATGTTTGCATTCTTTTACCATATATATTTCCTGCTGGATCAACGAAAAGTCATCCCCTGAAAAACAGGAAACAGTCGCCATTAGAGCACACAAAAATGAACTTTGAAAGAGATCTGAAAGCATGCGTGTAACTCACAAACACCAGCCACGGGCTTGGAAGCTGCTAAGCCTTCACAAGGGCTTTCTGACACATCAGCCTCTTCAGCAAGTTTTCTACATACATCAGCCTTTCATTTTCCATTCTTTATGATCTGCTTTGGAATGAATATTTCTCAAAGGCCAATGGAGAAAGGCTGTCCTGGGAACCTGCGCTCCATGGACCAAGGCAGTTCCACAAGCAGAGTGCTCAAGCAGTTAAGGAGAGGGCCCTGCAGGATGGGAGCACGATGGAGGCTGTCAACCCAACAGCACTGCAGCACCCCATGGTGCCTGCAGCACACGGCTCCCAGCCATGGGTGTAAAGACTACAGCTGGGTAAGGCCAAAGTCACCTCCTGAAGCCAGGAGAGATCCCAGATTATCAGATTTGGAAGCACCCCAGCTCACCACCGCCCTTCCTGACCACCAGGGCACACTGCTGGCTCGTGGTCACCCTGCTGGCCACCAGGACCCCAGGTCCTGCAGAGCTCCCAGCAGCTCAGCCCCAACCTGTACCGATCCAAGTGGTTATTCTTCCACAGGTGTAGGACTCTAAACCTGCCCCTGCTGAACCTCATCAGGTTCCTCTCCACCCAACACAGCCTGTCCAGGCCTCACAGAATGGCAGCACAGCCTTCTGCTGTGTCAGCCACTCCTCCCAGCTTCGCATCACCATCAAACTCGCTGAGGGTGCTTTTTATCTCTTCCTCCAGGTCACTGATGAAGATGTCGAACGAGACCAGACCCAGCACCAACAACCTGGCTAGTTACAGCCTCTAATCTGACTCTGTCGCTGATCACAGCCCGCTGAGCTCTGCCAGACGGCCAGTCCTCAACTCAGCTCACTGCCCACTTGTCTATCCCACACTTCCTAAGCTTACCTACAACGACGGTATGGGATAGAGTATCAAAAGCCATGCTGAAGTCAAGACTGACAACATCCACTGCTCTCTCTCCATCTACCCAGCCAGTCATGACAGCACAGAAAGCTACCATGTTGGTCAAGCACAACTTCCCCTTGGCAAATGCACACTGACCACTCCTGATAACCTTCTCTTCCAATTCCTTGGAGATGGCATCCAGAACAAGTTGTTCCACCACCTTCCTGGGGACGGAGGTGAGGGTGACTGGCCTGTATTTTCTGGGTCCTCCTTCTTGCCCTTTCTGAAGACTGGAGAGGCACTGACTTGCCAGCAGCCCTCAGGCACCTCTCCCGTTCTCCATGGCCTTTCAAAGACGACAGAGAGTGGTTGGATGATCACTTCTGCCAGCTCACCATAGGCTCATCATTAAAAACGTTTTGTCTCCAAATGCTTTGCAGCGGCATATGGCCTGCACGCCCACTCAGCCACCACTGACTCACAAGGAGAAGCACAGAGTCCTCATGGCCCACTCTTGTGAGTGTGTTTGGTGACCAAAACAGCTACATCAGTTACCTGAGCCCTCTGGCTGGACTTGCACAGCCTGTCAGGACCGACCTGCTGCCCCACAGCTCTGTTCATTGCAATGGGAATCTCAGCTCTTGTACACATTAAGCTGTTCACCCATACAGGGAAAGAAAGTAACTATGAAACACAAAAGGTAGAGAGGGACACATTCGTACAAACACGCCCAGCAAATCCTCAAGGGCTCCTTGAACTTTCATAAATTAGGTGGAGAAAAACTTCAGTAGGGAAAGAAAACAATAGCAGAGGAGTTTAAAAAAAGACTCTTGACGTTTGAATCCCAAACAGTACTTTGCGTAATGAGAAAAAGAAAAGGCAACACAAACCAAGCAACCGAGTCCAGTACAGACTTCACGCTGCGCTGCTTGCTTTATGGGTCACCTTTCAGCAATAGCATGGCTTGAAGCTGAGCACCCTGCACGCGAGTGCTTGCTACGAACAAAGAAATGTTGAGTTTGAACCAGGTGGGTTAATCCCTCCTATTTCCGTCACAAACACCCAAGGGGAAATGAGTAGATACTCACAGATATCTCATTTTGAAACCAAACAGTTTTCCTAGAAAGTTCAATCTAAGCAAGTGCGAATGTGAAGAATCCCCACCCCGCACCAAGTACTGTTAGTACCTCTAACACTGCAACTCGTCCGCAAGTTCAGAGAATGCCAAATCCTCAAATCAAAGGATCTTTGATAAGCGAGAATCAGCATTTCAGAAGAGCTAAATGCTGTCACATGAAAATCGGGGTCAAGAAGTGATCCAAAGACCAAAAAAAAAAAATCAGTATGCGGCACCCTGAATTGCTCCTCTGTATCACATGGGCTGGATCATCTACTGTGGGCCTCTGACTACCATCTAACTTTAATACTAAAAGCTATAGCTGGTGGGGAGAAAAACAAAGGAAATATGGGGATTTGGATTAGAAAAAAGAGTGCGGCAGATATCAGCCTTCACGTGCATAAAAGATACTTGGGGAAAAATACAGCAATAATCTGTTCTGCTTTCCACAGAATGGCCTGGGTTGCAAGAGACCCCAAGGATCATGCAGCTCCAACCCCCCACCACAGGCAGGGCCACCAACCTCCACATTCAATACCAGCCCAGGCTGCCCAGGGCCCCATCCAACCTGGCCTTCAACACCTCCAGGGATGGACGGGGCATCCACAGCCTCTCTGGGCAGCTGTTCCAGCACCTCACCACTCTCACAGTAAAGAACTTCCCCCTCACATCCCACTTCAATCTGCCCTCCCTCAACTTCAAACCATTTCCCCTTGTCCTGCTGTTATCTCCCCTTTCAAAGAGTTGAATCCCCTCCTGTTTGGAGGCTTCCTTTAGGTACTGGAGTGCAATGAGGCTGCAATGAGGTCACCCCGCAGCCTTCTCTTCTCCATGCTGAACAAGCCCAGCTCCCTCAGCCTGTCTTTGCAGGGGAGGTGCTGCAGCCCTCTGATCATCTTTGTGGCCTCCTCTGGCCCCTCTCCAGCAGCTCCCTGTCTTTCCTGTACACTGGGGGCTCCGGACCTGGACACAGCACTGCAGATGGGGCCTCACGAGGGCAGAGCAGAGAGGGACAACCACCTCCCTGTCCCTGCTGGCCACCCCTCTGCTGGTGGAGCCCAGGAGATTTCCATGACTGGACAATTAGAAATGGGTTTAAATTGCCTTAACCTAACATCAGTGTAAAGATGAAAAATTTTTCCCACCAAAGGGACAATGAGACACTGAACTCAGTGCACGGATGGGGATAACACTTGTGTGAAGCAACACACAGAAGATGACCTTTTGATTTGCAATTACTAAACAGAGAACCCATGTAAGAAATGGGGCAACCTACAAAAAGAGGAATTAAGGGTTTGGAAGGAGAGGTGCAGGCTTTATGTGAGCACAGAGCTGACAGTGAAGTAGCGAGCAGATGGAAAGAAGAAACGTAAGCATGAGAAAAGTCTGGCCAAAATCTATCGAAAAAGATCCTGAAAGATCAGACCCAAAGATAGCAGAGAAGACGTGTAGTGCTTCAAAGGCGACAAGAATGAATTCAAAACAATGGAATTCAGAGTTTCCAGGCAGCTGGAGTATTAATCTTGGCAAGAGATGCTGGAATAGGGCAAAAACTGAATATCCTTGGATAGCATGAAAATAAAGACAACAGTAAGAGAAAGAATTTGTAGAAAATATTTCATCAAGGAGACGGCAAGATAAGAATCCTCAGTTCAAGGCTGATAATATATCCACAGAAAGAGATTTTCATCTGTTTTAGTCATCAGAGATCTCCTGATGCTAAATAACACGGAATTGGAAAAACGTCCTGTCTGCTCACATGTTTGCAATTATGGGCTATGGGGCATGCTGAGCAAAAGCACAGTGTGGGGAGCTGCTGTAAATCACACAGGCAGTGCAGTGACTCACCACAGCGTGCTACTATCATGCAATTCTACCTCTCTAACGAGCCATGCAGGACACAATGGAGGGTTACAACGGAATATTCTCCTCTGGCCAGAGCCCGCAGTCCAGGCTGTGCTGCTGGGCACAAAGAGCTGCTTGTCCACCAACACAGCTGGTGGGGAGGAGGACTACAGGAACTCGTGGCCGCATCATCTTGTGTAGCTATTGGGTCAGATTTCAGAAGCTAAGCAAGGTAAAGCCTGCTAAATTCACGACAAAGCCATATTTAAGAGGGAGATCGTCAAGAAAACTGATGGCCCATTAACACTTGTGAATTCTCCTATTTGCAAACAGCTGTTCTCACCTATGTGGAATTGGCACATTGGGATGTCCCGCCTGGGCCCACACAGCCACTCTGCAGTGTAGCAATGACTGCTGGCTCTGGTGCCTATCACACAGCATTATCCTGAGCGTGCCTGACCTTAATGGCTTGCAGGCAAATTTACACCTGGTCATACTGTCATGCGCTCCACTGACTGCTCTGAGTGGTCCCAACCCGCGGGGTCGCTGCTCACACTCTCCTGGCTCAGCTGAGATTCACTTCACTGTCCAGAAGGCTCCTTGGGGAAGAAGCTATTGTTGTATTTGGTTTATTCTGCATTACTTCAGTGCTGCATCACGGGATGACGCTGTGTGGGAACAGCGGGAGGGATGGGCAGGCAGCACCCAGGGCTCACACGCAACCGGGCGGAGAGAGCTGACAGCATCTGGAGGCACTGACCGTGTCACCAAAGGGAGGGACAGCAGCACTTACAGAGAGGCCAAGTGCTGAGGTACCAGCCAGCCCTGAGCCACTGCTCCCAGCACACATGGGCAGACACTGCTGCATGGGGTGCTGATGGCAAACAGCAGGGTCAGGGCATTGACTCTAAGCACGAGCACTGCCATTGCGCCATCCTCCTTGCTTTCTTCACTTCCCTGCAGACCTGCATTGCTGTTTTCCAAAGGGTTGGCATACTGCAGAAAAAAAAAATCCTATTAAAGTTTTACATCTTCAATAATAGCAATTCTTTAAATGTCACTCCAGCACCTGAGCTGTTTTATCCATACCTCCTTCCTTGGGATTAAAGGAAACCCGCAGTCTGACAGAAAGAATTTAAAGTCCCCAAACTTGAAGCTCAGAAACTTGATTCCAAGTAGGATACAACTATTTGGAAACAATGAGGTTTCCACCAGCAGATTTCATTGCCAGGCACCTCAGCTGCCACGTGCTAACCGCCAATGGTCCTGATTATGTCAAACACTGCTGATGGCAATGCAATGCCACAGCACACAGATGTCTGGAGTGACAGTTCTAACTGCACAACCAATTTCCCCCCGCCTGTTTTGAGTGCTGCCATCTCTCATTGTTGCTATTTTTCTTCCATGCATTTTGTCAGATTAAGCGTACCCACAACTGCGAGCACCCCTTACCAACCTGCCCTCACCCCACATGGCACACCCTCCATTACTTCCCCGACAACATGTGCAATTTCTCAGCTTCTCTCCTACTCACAGCAATGCCTTCTCTAGCCAACACGTTGGATATTACGAAACATTTCTTCTCCGAAAGAGTGGTAATGCGTTGGAATGGGCTGCCCAGGGAGGTGGTGGAGTCACCATCCCTGGAGGTGTTCAAGAGCCACGGAGATGTGGCACTGAGGGACGTGGGCAGTGATGGGTTTAGTGCAGATGGGGTGGGTTGGACCTGGTGATCTCAGAGGTCCTCTCCAACCTTGATGCTATGACTCTGTGATCCTCCTGCTGGCCTTCCTCACCCAAGTAACTATTTCTGTGAACAGAAGCTTACACTACATGGGAACGTGAGCTCACCCCCCCCCCCGGATACATGCATTTCTGAAGGTAGAACAGCAGATTACAAAGAAACATGCAAAGCAAAATCAGGCCAGATTTCAAGAAGCTCCAAATAATTAAAATGCTGGGCACCCTATATTAAAAGACCTCACTGTCTCTGTTTTGCTTTGTGTATGTTCCAGAGCAGCTGTGCGGGTCAGCAGCAGCACCCAGCAGTGCGTGGTACAGCACAAGCAGTGATGCTCAGCACTGAGCAGCTCTTGCAGACTGGGAGATGCAGGCGTTCAGCTCGGGCAGATGCGACCAGCAAACGAACACGGGAATGGGAATCGAGGGCTGCTGGCAATTTCTGACTCAGTCACACCGGACACGATCCCAGACCCAACCAGTGAAGATGGAAGAAATAACCAGAAGTTATTTTTGTATTTCTTCAAGCCCTGGAGCTTTCAAAACTGTTAACACCCACAGGCTTACTCAAACAAGCCTCAGGCTTGCTCTTCTCCATAGCTCACAGCATCCTTAGGGAACTTATTACATAGACTACACTGCAGCATTTCTCTTCTGCCCCAAAGGGCCTTGGAGCAACACCTAAGGGCTGCACTCAAATGTGCAGTACAAACACCCACATCCAAACCATGAGATGCAAACCAACTGTAACCAAGCAGAGCTGGCTGTGGATGTACCGAGCACAGCGCTACACAGCGCCGGGGGATTGTCTGCCCGTGTACAAACAGCCTTGGATGGTTCTAGGTACAGCTTGAAACAAACAACCGGCTACTTCTGGCCCTTAGGAAGGTCTCACATGGAAAACAAATGCTGAACCAGATGAAAACCACTAACAAGACCCTTCTGTAATTGTGCGCTACAGATTACAGCCAGCCCTCAAAGCGTCAAAGGTTTCTGAGGTCACTGTTTATCATCACAACTGTATTTACACCAGACATCCACTCATTTTAAAACACTTTATGATATTTTCCCAGGGAGAAATTTCTGTGGAGTAAAGCTACCCTGGAAAGCAGTTATCTCTGTGTTGACTCCACTCTCCACTCATCTGCTAAACCCATAGAAGGAAGTGGCTTTAGTGTTTCAGATGGTTTTGGCTTTTACGCTGCTGAGTACAGTTGGATTAGTTTCTGAAATAGAATTGGCTCCCAAATTATTTGAAGCATTTGTACTCGGTGAATGCTGGGAAATGTCATTAGCATGCCATAATACTTCTGCCTAATGCTCTCCAAAGTCTATGCCAAAAAAGTGAAAAACACTGTCTATTTTGATTCTAACAGCACAGCTTAAGTAACTGGTAGCAGAATCAGTTACTGCCCAAAAGCTCAAATAAACTCATGATAGCAACCCTTGAAGTGGACCTTATTTCTTTTGGCTAGAGAACAAAGGAAGGTGATAGCAGATGAAATAAAATACACAGTCACACTGGGGTCTCAGATCTAAGATGGAGTCTACCAACTCATTACCTGCAGCAGATGAGGGACTAACAAGGGAAGGACACAGCCTGTTCTTACTTTCTATCTCAGTGGTTTTGCTACACCTCCCACAATGCTGCCATCTTACTGCGCGCATTTTCCTGCAGCTTTAATTCATCACATTTCTCACCTCCTGCGGGGCACTCCTTGTTCCAGAGGCTTTTGTGGCCTGATTCCAACTGCCCCCCAAGCATGTGTTAAACTAGCGTTGAGTCTGGAGCTTGTGTTGAGTCTGAAGCTTGTGTTTTTCCATCTGCATATGGATTTCCACCCATGAAGCTGTCTACTCCTCCCTTCCAGAAGATGCTGTAACTCAAGGAGAGCCACAGCCATGCCAAAAAGGACCTGTACCTGTGGGTACTGGTGGATGGGAAGCTGGACATGAGCCAGCAACGAGCCCAGAAAGCCAAACATATCCTGGGCTGAATCCAAAGCAGCGTGGCCAGCAGTGCAAGGGAGGTGATCCTACCCCTCTACTCTGCGCTGACACCTCACCTGAAGCACTGCATCCAGATGTGGAATCCTCAGTACAGGACAGACAGGCAGCTGTTGGAGCACATCCAGAGGAGGGCCACAGAAATGGTCCCAAGGATGGAACACCTCTCCTGCGGGACAGGCTGAGAGCTGGGGCTGTGCAGCCTGGAGAAGCAAAGGCTATGGAGTGGTCTGATATCTAAAGAGGAGCTACAGGAAAGAAGGGAACAGACTCTTTAGCAGGGTCTATGGTGACAGAACAAGGGGAAAGGGTTCCAAGCTCAAAGAGAGTAAATTTAGGTTGGATATAAGGAAAAAGTCTTTTGTAGTGAGGGCGGCGAGGCACTGAACAGGTTACCCAGTGATGTGGTGGACACCCCATCCCTGGAGGCTTTCAAGGCAAGGCTGGATCAGGCGCTGGGCAACACGATGGAGCTGTGGTGTCCCTGTGCATTGCAGGGGAGTTGGATTAGATGGCCCTCAGAGTTCCCTTCCAACTCAAAGGATTCTATGATTCTATTTATCTGGTGACACCCTCCCTGGGGGAGCCCCCCCATGACCAACACCTGACACTGACTCAATCCACGACCTGATGGTTCTCTGCAAACACAGCCCAAAGACTCTGGTCCAGACTTAAAATGAGCCTGAACACTGGCAACAAGGAACAGCTGGTTTTCATTTTTAATCTGGAAGGCTTTGAACAGCCATGTCCTCCTGTCCAGCAAGGACAGCAAGCTGCTACCATGGAGTTACAGAGGCAACAGACATCCCAGAGTGCTGAACATAAATAAATAAATGCTGCGAACCCTCCTCAGAAACAAAACAACCCCCTGAAGAGATCTCTGCCAAGAGGCTGTGGGTGTCCATGCTCTGGATGGAGAGCAGGCTAGTAATGTTTTAAAGGGTACTTGAAAACACAAAGCAAAATGAAAACAACCCTAGAAGAAATCACTTCTCCAGGGCAAGCTGGACTAAAACATGATGAAACCTATAAAGATGTGCTCACAGATGCTAATTAGAATGGGGTTCTCAGCAGTGATAATTTGTGGCCAGAAACTCATGTTGTTCACTGTAGCACAACAATCTGAGGCAGGGATTACTCAGCCTTCAAAGGATCCTGCTCTTTCTCCAGCTCTAACAGCCTCACATGTCCTCTGCCTTCAGCCTTCACACATAGCAGCTTGGCTGAGGATTGAGGCAGATCACGGAACCAAGCAGAATTACAAACCAGCACTGCACTGAGTCCAATACGGGGCCTTCAGCCCGGCGTCCTGCTTCCAGCTGAGGATGCTGAAGAAGCACTGACAAACGGACCACACAGAAATATTTGCCCAAAAACTTTCCCGACCTCCAGAGTCAATGGCTCAGAAAAATCTCTCAGTCAGAGATGGCATCTTTGTATTTATTAGCCCTTTGTGTATTTTTCTCTTGTATGAATTTGTGCAGTTGTTTTTCACACCTCGGTAAGCACAACTGAATACAACAAGGAGTTTCAGAGACGTGCAGAGTAAACTACACTTCCTTGTTGCTTGCAGCCTGCCATTGCTTGCTGCCAGCAGCTCTGGTCTGGTGTCACCGACATGCACACACCAGTGCAAGGGACATGGCTGCATGAAGACATGATGAAGCAAGTAGGGCCAAGACAACTGTCCTGAGCCTTTCTTTCTTACTGTCTTTCAGTTCTGGACCTGCAAACAAGGTGAACACCCATGCTGCGCATAGCACCAAATAATCACAGAAAACAGACAGCTCTGCTCCATTAGGCTGCCACCTAATGAGATCAAACAGCTGAGAGGACCTGAAACAGCTGAAGGAGTCAATGAGTCACAGAGGTGGCACAAGGGGCAGCTGAGGTCACACATGAGGTTTTGCCCACGGACCACCGCGGTTGAGGTCACACGACCACAAATTCTGGTGTGGGTTAAGTGGGCTCAGAAATGTAAGACATCTATGCAGTAGGGACCGAGCCACAGCCATCCACATCTGCACCACGCCGAGTGCATGATGCCGAGCTTGGGGAAGACCTCACCAACTTGTGGAGATGAGAGGTGCAACGGAGGTGGCAGTGTCCTGGGGTCACTTTGTCACCAACAAGGCCTGGCTCCTCTCTGCTTGTTTACTCTGCTGGCACATGCCAATGGAAACTCCAAAAAGGAGAAAAAGAAAAGCTGACGAATCAAGCTGAGCCTTTCTTCTCATCTTTTCACTAGAATTGTTCAAATTCTTCCAGTTGGAAAAGAAAAAGTTCAGATTTCAGGAACTTTTAACTGTTTGAAAAAACAACCAAACCAAACCGAAACAAAACAAAACCAATTTGGCAATGAGCAGCTCAGCTCACGGGAAATCTTACATCATTCAGACCAGAGGATCTTGGATGTGGGAAACCCCAAATTCTTTTGCCTGCGATCATTTTACCAAAGAAACCAACTATCACCCTAACTACAAGGCAAAAGAGTCACTCTCGTGGGATGCCTAAATCAATTCACATTTCATTTATACAAAAAGCAAAACACACACAAAACTTTCAGCAGGAATCACCAAAATGACCTTGGAACACCTTACCGGTCAGTAGGGAATGCAATACCCTGCAAGGAGAGAGAACTCAACTGCATGTCTTCATTGACAGTAAGACAAAGATGGGTCTGAATTTGTCCCCTGTACCCCCATACCGCACGATACGTGAGGACTCATGCAGCTTTCAGTGTAAATGGCACTTCAGTCTTTCTAATGATCTAGCTCTTGAGAGGGAGAAAACGAGGAGTGTGGTGAAGCCACCACAGCACTCCAGTATAGAAATGCTTCTAACTCATTTTTATTTTGGTAAAAACTGCTCTGACGAGTTAACTCAAACTCATGCATAGGCGCTTGACCATTCAAAAATGGCTGAAATATTAAAAGCAACAACAAGAAAACCAACCAACCATCCAAACAAACAAAACCAACAAACCCACATCCAATACCTCAGAGATTCCATGCAAGACTGTCACCTTTAAGAAACACGAACAAATTTTCAGAAGGCTAAAAACAAAAACCAAACAACACAAAGACTTTGTCGCTCCTTTCTTGAGCTCCTTCAGCTCATTTCTATAAGAGGTGCTCCAGCCCCCTGAGCATCCTCATGGCCACTCCAACAGCTTCTCATCTTTTTTTGCTGGGCGCCCTGGGCCTGGACGTGGTGCTCCAGATCCATAATTACTCAAGGTCAATAGGCACGTGGGAAAATTTTAGTCCCTTGGACAATACTAAACTCTTATGAAAAATGAACACACTTATTTAAAAACAGTTTTCCCTGAAACTTTATTGCTGAAATAAAAATTTAGAAGTATTTGGTTTCTGAGATCGACTCTCTGATCACTATATATAGTATTGGTCATAGAGTCCTCAGTGGAAGATGCACTGCTGCTCAAGTTGGTCAGAACTCTTGGGTTGGCATCCCAGATTTGAAAAGGTCTGCTAGCCTGGATTTGATAGAAAGCTGGAGAAACTACGAAATACAACACCGGAAGACTCTTTGTGTTTATGTACCCTTGCCTCTCTACCCAAGTGAGTGAAGAGAATCAAGTAACCACAAACAAACAGGACAACGCAACTCCTTGAGCAAGAAATAGGAATATACCAACATGGCAAGATCCTCATCAAAACCACAGTCTTTAGCCTGTCCAGTCAAGAAAAGATGTTGGTTGTGCAGGCAGCAGACATATTTCAGAGCTGGTCTTCAAAACCTTGAATGCCCATAGAGAGGCCGGCAGGGACGCTGGCGGCCTCCGGTATGGCCTTTTGCCCCAAGCAGGGCTAACTGCAGTCAGGTCACATTGCTCAGAGCCTTGTTCCAGTCAACTCCCAAGAGTCTTCCAGGACAGAGATCCCACCATCACTTCTTCGGCATTCTCCTTATAAAGAGTTTTTCCCATTTCCAACTGGAATCTCTCTTGCCACAGCCTGTGCCTACTGGCTCCCAACCCTTTGCTGGGCCCCCCACTCTGCACATCCGCAGTGGAAGATGGTGTTCAGGTCCCTCTTCAGCCTTCTTGCCTCCAGAACAAAAAGCTCAGTTCCATCAGCCTTCCCTGTGTTATGTGTCCTTCCAGATTCTCCTCTGCTTTTCCTGCCTAACAAGCCTGTGTTAATTCCTTGTAGCACTCCAGTTACAGAAGTTAACTCACCACATCTCCATAAAACCTACGACTTCCTAGCTTTGTGACCATACACAAACTTCCAGTGTCCCTTAATCTCTACACAGACTACAAACAATACTAACTGAGCACTGGGAAAGCCCACATTCACAGAGGCCTCATCCCCTGTGAGCCAGGACCCCAAACACATACAGCACAGGAGTTCAGGCAAGGACTGGCTGTGGAGACACTAAGGAGGCAAGGAGATGCAGAAGAGGGATACACTAAAGAGGGATCTGAAAGGTATTCCAGAAGGCACTGATTTTCCCAACACACCTTTGGTGAGCACTGGCACCATTGCTTGGTCCCCCCTCCCCATTTTAATTCACACAGCTCCCCACTCTTTCACAACCCACCATCTGTCCTGAATCTTTTCTTTGTACTGCAACACGCTGCAACTGCAACATTTTTTATTTATGAAACAACAGATAAGGCAGATAAGAACGAACAAGGAAATCGTGAGCAGGATATAAGCAAAAGCAATGGTACATCCTGTAGAGCTTCCTGTCATCTAACCACTGAAACAGCAAAAACAAAACAAAACAAAACCATTTCTTTTGTGTGGAACTCTGCAGCCATGAAAATCAACATGTGTGAAAAACTGGAACTGCAATCCAAAAACATAGAAAAGAATGTATAACTTACCAGGCTCTAACTTGATTATTTTTACAGCAGCCAGTTCTCCAGTATGAAGATTTCTAGCCTGAAATAAGAGAGTTAAGACACATTCAATTATACTGCAATGGCACCTCAGAGAGTTTTACAAGGTATGAGAAGATCTACTGTGACGTAACGTGTTACAAATACTGCACAACGCAATGAGCTGCGAGCAACCTGGGTGAGGATTATCTGGTCTTGGTATTAGCACTGCATCAACCATCTGAAGTGTTATCAGCAGTTCCTTCCAGAGCTTCAAAAACCAACCAGCTTTTCATCAGCAAATGAGAGCTCACACCTTCAAAACACCACTGCAAGGGCTGTTAAAACTGAGAAGTGCCTGCAGTCCATGCAAACTGGAGTGATGCAAAAGTCTGCGCTGCGCTGTGGGCTGCCAGAGCATGCTGAACTCAACCCAGCCACCTCGTGGTGTGAAACCTCTGTGTGCTCTGAAAGTGGAACTGATAGGTAGAAGAGAGAAGCTCCGCAGAGGCAGCACGTTTCGTGGGAACAACTGGGCTCTTAAACTCCTTCCAGCAGACCCTGGCTGACTGGTGTGGTCCCCACACTCCTCCAGATGAAGGGGAATGGAGCTCCAAACCAACCTTCCCACCACACCTGGAGGAAGCGCTCCTGTAAACTTCCCACCTGAGAACTCAAGGCTGGAAGACAACGTTACAGGAGACTTAGATCTGGAATGTTTTACGAGGGAATTTCATTAACGCTGTTAACTCTGGTAAAATGAGCTCTAAATCACTCAGGCACCATCACCAGAGCTAAGCTATACTATTTTTGACACACAACCTAATCCAATTAGGGACTGTGGCATTCCCTTTTTGCTGAGCATACAGAAGTTTACGCCTTTTGACTCTGAGAGAAATTCAGCATCTTCCAAATGCATAAAATGCAGTGAAAGGGTAGACTGTAGAAAACCTGAGGGAAACTGGGCCCGGTGGAATTGATTGGTAAGTATTTATGATAAGGATGCAAAGGAAATTTGCCCAAGGGCTGAGCTGGAGAAAGCCACTGCAGAACACAACGTTCTTCTCTTGTTTATGGACAAGAAGTCTTCATTTAGCAACAGGTGGAGCAAGGACTTGAAATATGAATCCCTCAATTGTGTCAACGCTTAGTCAAGCTTCCAAATCAAGCTTTCCTACCATTGGGAAAAAAAAGCCAGCGATAATTGGCCCATTCAAAGTCCCACAGCGTTCAGGTAAGCGCCATCTGTCAGCACGCAGGGTAGGAACACTGGCAAGGATGACTCAACTGAAAACAAAGCAAACCTGAACAACCATGAAACAGAACCAAATATTTTACGCAAATCACTGAACAGAGCGATGGCTGCCTGCTAACCACAAAGGAAACCTTCACCACATCTTCAAGTACCTTCCTACCAGAAACGCTCAGTACAGCAGCAAAATCAATTGCTTTCATCAACATCCTGATGAAGCACATCAGGGACCTTTTCGGTACTGTTACACCAAACTGTTATAAAACACAGAGGTGCCTGTAAGAGATCAACAATGTGCTGCCTCCCACTGAAGTCTGGGAACCTCAACTATCCATCCTTCTATCCAACACCAGCCAAGCTGTCCAGATAAAGGAGACCAGACTGCACTATGTACAGAAGATCACCTTCATCTCTGAAACACAGAAAAGACTGTATTCTTTCCTGATATTCCCTTTCCATACAAGCAGTGACTACCACTGTTCCCATTATGCCAAAGCCTGAAAGAATAGCTGCAGACTGCCAAAGGTCCTTGGTACACACACTACTTGGCTGGGGTGCAGAGGTCCAGGCCAGAGCTCAGTGTATTGCTGGCTCTCAGCCCCCACACTGCACAGGCCACACAGCTTCACCCAAGAACATCCTGCTGCTATCCAGCATTACCATCACGTTTTTGGCACAGCCCCAACATGGACTGTTTTGGTTTTCAGCCATCAATCTTTGCCTGCTGGCATGGAAAGCTTTTCACCAGGTCGGTATTTATGGACTGAACATGTTGAGTTGTCTGTACCAGTCACCCTAAAACAGGTTTCCTGGTCCTACAATTTCATCTTCGGACTCAACACTTTTCTTGAATGGACACCAGGACCGCATAGACTATTTAAACCCTATCATCCAAAGGCTAAAATACTAAGCATTCCCTCACGCTCAGCATCACAGAATCCCAGTGTGGCTGTGACTGGAGGTTCTGCTGGGTCCCTCTGATCCCACTCTGTCCCAGCAGAGACAGAGTCCCTGGGTGGTGCTCAGAGCACCTGGGGCTTTTGGAGGTCCCCGAGGAGGAGACCCCACAGCCCCTCTGGTCTCTGCATCAGCACTCCATCACCTGCCCAGCTCAGAAATACTTCTGATGGCCAGAGGAAGTCTCCCGTACTCCAGTTTGTGCCCATTGCTCCTCGTCCTGGCTCCATCCTCTCTGCATACCCATTCAGGTATTTATGGACATGGAGGGGATCCCCTCCTCAGCTCCAGGCCGAGCAGCCCCAGCTCTCAGCCCCTCCTCACAGCAGAGCTGTTTCAGGCCCTGCAGCACCTCGCTGGCCTACGCTGGGCTCTCTCCAGGATGCCCAGGCCTCTCCTCTACTGCGGGCCCAGAACTGGGCCCAGCACCCCATGTGTGGCCACGCCAGCACTGAGCAGGGGGAAGGATCCCCTCCCTCGACCTGACAACAATACTTTGCCTAAGGCAGCCCAGGACACACACCATCAGCCCTCTTAGCAGCAAGGGCCCACTGCTGATACCCTTGTTGGGCTGCTCACAGGTACCAGAACCGCATCAGATCTTCTCTCTGGAGGGACACATTGCAGGCGTTCTCCAAGTTTCCCAGGAGAGCCACCCACCCCTAAGTGCAACTATCAGCTTTTATCCCTCCTTCGACTGCACCCACTTTACACAGGTACCTACATCTCTGTCCGTTACCTTCTCCTCCTTACCCTTCTGTCAGCTGCAAACTTCATCAATAATGAATGGCGGTTATCTCCCATACCATGAAAAACAAACGATGGTGAAAGCTAAAAACGGTTTCCCCGTGGTACATAATTCGCACTGCTGTGCTATGTTAAAAAGGACGGTGCAGTACTGAGGGAGTCAGTCTTTGGGAACCAATCCTGACACCTTACCAAACATGAAATCCGACAAAACTCACCCATTTCCTACAATATGTAATGCAGCCTCCTAACAGCCAGTTCTGACACTGCAGGCTAAGAGACCACAGCCTGGCCCCGGCCCAGCTCCCTCCTGTGCTGGAGCCCACATCCCCGTCAGCTCCCTGCTGCGCTTCCCACGCCTCAGAAGCGCAGCCCGACTTCCCCGACAGATTGCAGAAGGAAGCCAGAGCCTCTGCTGCCTGGTAGCACTGATCTTGTTCTAGTTCATGAGACTCAAAACTAAAAATTATATCCTACATTGCTTAGAGTGAAAAGGAAAACTATGGGATTTTGGCGGAACGATTGCAAAGTTACAGCAAGAAGCTCGACTGATACAAGAACTGGACGAGAATGAGGGTATGTTTGAATGGGGTGAGCCACAGAACTAACCTTTGAATCACAGAACCGTTAAGGTTGGCCTTATTTAGTTCTACATCATATGCAGTATGTATGTACTGAAAGAAGGGCTGGGTGGTCATTTGGTCACCCCCTCCCCTGGCTATGGGAGCAGTGACAGCACCCCAATGAGCACAGCTCTTCCAGAATATTTTACCAGCTAAATGCTAATTCTACAGAACAAGAGAGCCTGTGTTCAAAATAAAATACAAGGACTGCTTTTTTTCCTATTTTTTCCCCAGTGTCCCATTACAGGACAAACCCAGGAACAGCACAAGCTGTGCATCCCAATGGCCAACTCAAAAAGAAGAGATGTACCAGGAGGGCTGGGAGTTTGGGTAGACAGAAGTAGAACTGCTTTATGTGCACATCTAAAGTTCAATTTCGTGTGCTCAGCCTCCTTCATGGAATCACAGAATTGCTCATGTTGGAAAAGACCATCAAGTTCAACCGCAACCCAACCATACCACCCTACTACTATCCTTGTCCAGTCACTTTCTTCTTCAACGCTGAGGAAGAGAAGGGCAAGATTTGGACACCAATACCACAACTTCCAAATCAGTATCTTCAATCTCCATGGTGAAATATCCCCCTCATTCCTATGTCTGTGTCTGATCTCCAGCCCTGGATCAACCGTCCAGTTCACCAGCAGCTTCATTTGTTCAACTAAGGCTTCATTTAATCTAATCAGAACTGCAGCTCCTGTGGCAACCCTCCCACACACCCCCACATTATTCATTCCTTGCCAAGCTTCACTCATCAGTGACCACGATGCTTTGCTGTCTCATTCACTGCTTGTTTCTTCTCAGCAGCCACACGCACCTCCCAAAGGTCCCCTGACTTCCAGCCACTAAAATGGAGGTTTCCTCATCTGCCTTCTAGTTTCTGCCTTCTGACTCTTCATAACTCCTAACTCATTCTACCCTGTTCTGAAATTCCCAGCACAGATGATGGGAACAGCTTCCTTTCTAAAACTATGTAACTCCAGAGCTCCTCACAAAACCTTTAAAAGCAAAATGAAGTTGAACCCTGCTGTGAGAGTCTAGAATTGCTATCCTTCACAGAAGAAGGACACTGCAGCCTTTGTAGTGTCACGCCATTAGCAAAGTGCGTTTGTAGAAGAAACCAAATTCTCTGAAAGCTCTAAGAAAACAACCCTTGAATGTCTACAGCTAAAGGTTAACGTGGGCACACGGACCAGTCATGGCAGCTCACGGCTGCAAAGAAAACAAGCGGCTCCCAATCTCCCCACATAAGCCCCGGCCTTGGGGTCAGGACAGAGCAAAAGCCAAAGGGTCACCTCCTCGGGCTGCAGGCTGACTGCAGAGCTCTGCCTGCCCCCCCCAGCCTAAACCAGCAGGTCCTGGTACAGCTTTCCAGTTTCAGATGGAACCGAGCCCTGTCCCAGCGCCAGCCATCGTGCCCTCTGCCAAGCACCCTGCTTTCCAGACGTGGTATATGACTCACACAGACTCCCCACATTCCCCTGTACCTACCTCCTACCCAGGAGCACGTACCAAGCTCACCTAGAGGTGACTGCTGGACAATCCGGTGTGTACTTTTGTTTGATATCAAATAAACAAACCCAACCCCATCATATAAACAAATCCTTCATCCCAAGCAAACCCACGCAGCGTGCCGGGCTGAATAAAGGCCCTCCTGCTCAGCACCGAGAGCATCTCCACAGCAGACACCAAACATCTTCCCCTTCATGCACTTAGCTCTGCAGGAACTTCAGAAGGAATGCGATAGGATGGCTTTAAGGAATGGAGCGGAAGTGGGATGAGTCTACAGAATACTAAAGCAAATCTTACGGGGTGGATTTAGATTTGTGCCAGGCAGAACAACCACACTTCCCATCCCGCGTCCCCAAAATGCTCCATTAATCTCTTCAGGTGTGCCAAGGCAGCTCACCCCTAAAGCAGACATCAATCTAATCTGAGCTGTTACAAAATAACACCTACGAGCACCTTCTTATTTTCAGAGCTCTTTCTCTGCTAGGAGGCAGAAACAGCCAAAAGGCAATTGTTTACTCTGCAATTTTCCAGCTGGATCTTTAATTGAGAGCGGTACCAGGCTCTTTTATGGGGAGAAGGCACAGAGGCTTTCAGAAGCCACTTCCCTAACAGAGAGTTCACAGATTCAGCACCCTGAAAGAGAACCATCTCTCACAGCCGTCACCACAGCGCTTTCTAGAATAAACTAAGAATGAAGATTCACATGCTAATTTTACTTGCAGTGAGTTCACACTGCAGCAGCACTACCAGCACAGCCATCACCACTTCTTCTTCCAAAGAGCGGTCAGGCACTGAAATGGGCTGTCCAGGGCGGTGGTGGGCTCACCATCCCTGGAGGTGTTCAAGGTACATTTAGATGTTGTGCTAAGGGACGTGGTTTGATAGGACCAGGGGGAATGGTTTTAAACTGAGACAGGGCAGGTTTAGGCTGGATCTTAGAAGGAAGTTTTTCACCCAGAGGGTGGTGACGCACTGGAACAGGTTGCCCAAGGAGGCTGTGGATGCCCCATCCCTGCAGGCATTCAAGGCCAGGCTGGATGTGGCTCTGAGCAGCCTGGGCTGCTGGTTGGCAACCCTGCATACAGCAGGGGGTTGGAACTGGATGAGCACTGTGGGCCTTTGCAACCCAGGCCATTCTGTGATTCTATGGTTTGGTGGGGAACTATTGGTGATGGGTGGACGGTTTGACTGGATGATCTTGAAAGTCATTTTCAACCTTAGTGATTCTACAGTTTTATGACTTCAGACACTTTCCTACTCAAGACCAATAAAGCAATAAGGGATTAGAAGCTCATTAATGACATTAGGCCAACTCCTTTTATTCCCGCACAGAAAAGAGGCCCAGGACGCGTACCAGCAAACTGCCTTTCCAGCTCTGCTGCAGACCTCAGCAGCCACAAAACATTCAATTCTCATTCCTACCAGTCACCGCAGAAGGACAAAGACCTATGGCAATGTGGGTAACAACAGCACCAAAGCAAAGCTCGGTGCACATCTTAACAGCATTCAGCAGGAAAAAATAACGCCACCAACAAAAGCAGCTGTATGCTTCCAAGTTGGTTGTTCTCCTTATGATCCTCCTGTGGAATTCTCTTGGCAGACCATTGTTTGCAAATATTTGGCACAGCCCTTCCAAAATTGAAAAGCTAAAGCTAGAAATAGACCCCAACCACAAAAGTGCTATTTAGCA
This sequence comes from Alectoris magna, assembly GCA_030625065.1. Taxonomy (NCBI): domain Eukaryota; kingdom Metazoa; phylum Chordata; class Aves; order Galliformes; family Phasianidae; genus Alectoris; species Alectoris magna. The sequence goes on along the minus strand of CM060565.1, from coordinate 2,028,665 downwards.
ACTAATGCAGCACAAGAGATACAAAACAAATACCACATGGGGGGGGGGGGGGGGGGGGGGGTTAGAAAAAAAGCCAAATTTTGATGCTGTTGGAGCAAAAGCAAAATAGCAAACAGAACTTCTCAAGTCACAACAGCGTGAGTAAGGTTGTTTTGGGAAGCTAATAGAAATATCTTACCCTCCTGCAGAGCAACAGACATTTGTGAGCACGTAAGGTGACACAAACCAAAGCGTGCCCATGAAGCTATGGGCATACTTAGAACAGTGCACACACTGCTAACAGCTTTAATGGTTGGGGTGTAAGTAGGGGGAAATTGGGAATAGATAAATAATAAATACAGATCGCTTCGAACATATTATCAAAGTACATGCCAAGATGGAAGTTAAAAGGGTTTCTTACAGAAGAGGGTCATTAATGGGGTTGAAAGCACATATCAAGACACAGGAAAAAAAATTCCCTCCAATTTTACGGATTATAAACTCAAGTAACATTAAAAGACTGCACATTTTGTAGCTGCAAGGGCATTTATTTACTCCTTGGAGATGAAAGAACTTGGGATGTGTAATCCAAAACACGTGAAGGAGAGCAAGAATGGAATCAGGGAGTTGAACTGATGGAGCACTCAGCCTCTCAGCTTCCCCACCAAGCCAAGGCAGCACCATTAACCCCACTTCATACGCTGGAAACACACCAATATCATACATTAGATAGACACCAATATCATTTGTTTCAGGGAAGCTCTGAGGAACGTCCAACAATTTGCACATAGCAAGGACAGAACTGCCAAGCACTACTCAGGAAATCAATGATTCAGGTCCAAAGCTTTTGACTGTGCTTTCCCGTCACAAAAATAAACCAACAGAACCCAAACATCTGCTTTCTAGACAAGGAGGAAAGCACGGTTTTGAAGGAGAAAGCAAGCTGTAAGCCACTTCTATTCTTCCGCAGGACCAAGCCTTCCGAAGCACAGGCACAAATCCTCACCGATTCCTTTTCCTTACTGTCATTTATCTGACAGAACATAGAGCAACGCAGGCAAAAAACACAGATTTCAGCAGCAAAACCTAATGCCAGCATCGTTATCCTGTGAGTGCCTCCTTAAATTTCAATTCCTCAAAGATACAGCAACAGTGAGAGAACCAGGAGGAACCAAACAAAGTTGGCTGTGTGAAGGAGACAGATCTGGGTGTTTTGTTTGGCGTCGTCACTAAATAAAACAGCGACCAGAACGGATGGAATGAATAAAAAGGAAGCTACAAAAGCAAAGAAGATAAAAGAAAACAAGCTAGAAGAAAGGTTAAGTACAAAATATGTCTTGTACTTACACTGAGTGCGGAGAGAAAATATGATCTGTAATAAAGCAGAAGTGTATCTTTCTGGATTTCACAGCTACCTTATCCCCTCACATCTTATGTTAGCCCAAAAGGAGGGTTTTGGTGTTTGGTTGGGTATTTCTTTTTTCATTTTTTCAAGTTTTAAGTTGCTTCCTTGACTTGGACTCATCTACTCATGCAAATGAAGCAACTAGAAAAGAAGAAACAAGTATTCTTGACAGCTTATTCTACCAGTCAAACCCTGGTTTCACTTCAGCAGCCTCGTTCCAACCCACCAGGCCACTGGCCTCCCCAGCTCACTTGCCCTTTAAGACACAGACAGAAAATAACGTGCACACTATGGAAGTTATGATGTTACAGTGAACTAGGCCTCGTGATTTAATTTGCATTTTAAAGAAAGAATTTGTTTCCCCAATTTTAATGCGGTTGAAAAACATTTTCCATCTTGTTATTCCTCTCTGTTTTATTACATATGCAAAATTTCCTCTCAGCATGAAGTTTCCAGGATACCCCCAGTTGGAAGGGATAACACACAAGGATCAGCCCAGCTCCTGAGTTACTGTATCTCAGTACCAACTCAGCTGCCACACGCTTGCATCCTCAGCATCCTTCTTGTCCTAAGAACACTCCGATGGAAGGCTGACGATCCACACACCTGCTCAATGGAAGGAACAAGATAAGATCCTCGTGGAGCTACAACAAAAAAATCCAAAAAGCAGACCTGTAAATCAAAACAGATCCCAGCCACGTCCTTAAACAGAAAGCCAAAGTTGTCACATGTAATATTACACCTGCTATAAGGTATCCTGAAGACATGATGTACCCTGCAAGTGTATTCCACCTGCAGGAAGCTTAAGATATCATGACTGCCCTTCTCTGCACAAAGCCACCAGAGACTGAACTCGTGCAATCAAAGGGCAACCACGCAGGGATCACATGCGAATTCCACTCTGGGCTGCCCTCAGCCAAAGAAAATGATGCGCACGGGTGAAGTAATGAAATCAGAAACCATGAGAGAGTAGGAGGGCCAAAGCTGTCACATCAAGATGAACTCAGCGCCCACTGAGACTGCACTGCATCAGAGCTGTCGAGGACACAGCTGGCCCCACACCTTCCCCATGGCAAACCCAGCGCCTGGCTGACATGCAGCATTCCCCGCTGGATGCAGGAAGCACTGAGGCTCCTAGAAATAGAGGCAGCAGCTGCTTCATTTCCCTCCTAAATTCATCACTTCGTCGTTTCATAGAGGGAAGTCACAGCCCTCTGTTCTCCTCCTCCCAGACTCCTCCCCCAGAAGTGACCTTTGCTGCCCAACCCAGCACATCCCATCTCAGGACATCCCGGTCTACGAGCTGGACAAATCTCAGCATCTGCAGAATGAGAAAGAGACAAAATTTCTGTTTCTGTACCCTAAAAAGGCAATCAGTGGTGGCTACTGAAGCGACAGCAGATGATGAAGCTCAAACCTCCCTCTCCATCCTCAGAGCTCTGCTCCCAGTTTGGCACTAGGAGGAAATGAGAAACCAGGCTCTCTAGACAGGAAATGTTTGGCAAAGTTTTAAAGGCATTATGCTAATCAGAAGTGCTACTCAGTTGCTCCTACGGTGACTTATGTCTCTTCACAATTATCCAAGCAATCTATTGTCACAACTCAAACAGTGCTTTGAATTTTAACACCAACGTGCCTGAACCTCTGATTTGGATTCTTCCTGATCCTCACCAAGGCCAGGGCTGGATGTGGCTCTGGGCAGCCTGAGCTGCTGGTTGGTGACCCTGCACACAGCAGGGGGGTTGAAACTGGATGAGCACTGTGGGCCTTTGCAACCCAGGCCATTCTATGATTCATGCAGACCAGGTATTCTGTCTGTGCAGACATGCTCAGCACACCCCAGACGCCCTCAGGAAGTGCTGGTATGACAGAAGTGATGCCCACGATATGCAGCCTGGTTCAGCTGCCTCCCTTCACATTACCCTGCTGTTATTCTCATCCCAGCAATGGAAATTGCCCTCCTAAGGCAGGGAGCATTTCACATGGCTTCTTCAAAAGAAAAAGGCATCTCAGATACCTTAAATTAACTCCTACCCCCCTCTGAGAGCCCAGCATGTACTGTGAGCAACACAGCAAACACTCTCCCTTTTACCCCCTGCAGGCAACTCATCACAAGAAAAAATTTCAATTACTGCTGTTTTCACACCCTCCATAAACACAGCACAAACACCTGACACTCACACTTTAACTCCTTACTGCTTATCTTCCGTCAAGATTAATGACTAAATCCTTGGGAGGTTATCATTCATCCATTATCTTGCACGTCCACACATTAAACAACAAATGAAGGCAAACGTAACACTGTTCTCTACCAGCAAACAGCCATACTTGTAGATGAGAGCAGAACAAAACCACAGCCTCTTGGAGCGGATCACCATATTAAAGTTTATATTTGGCTTTACCATCTCTCAGCCTTTGCTGTTCCTTCTCACTGATCCTGGAGGTAACTGCACAGCATACAGCTTGGCATGCATGGGGCTCCTTGGGCAGCACACTGGCAATGCAGGCTGCTGAAAAATACCAAACACAGAGCTCCAGATACTCTAAGTAGGGCATTAATGTGATAAATGGATAAACCATCCAGAGTAAGTTCATCTGTTCTGCACCTAATTAGAAAGCGAGCAAACTGTCAAACAGCTTCTTGGCAGAGATAGCCACAATTTATCTCTTCAGCACATATAGCCAGAATAAACTTGAATATACATACCTTACACCTAAACACACATTTCTGCATTTCTACTTAGGGGGAAAAAATGATGCCCTTAATGCTGCATGAGAGTAAAGCAAGTACAAGGAGGTAATACCAATAAGGACCACAGAGCCCTGCAAAGACCTCCTCTCTGTGAGTAGGAACAGCAGCTGCCCCTCTGGGGCACCCCAATGTTCATATTTCAACAGGTTCAAATCCAGCTGTGTACACTGAAAATATGCTTTATGCAACCAGAGAGAAGACATCAGCCTTCTCTCCAATGCCCCGCTCCCACCTTTTTAATGCTTCTGTCTGGACAAGTCTCCTTTGAAGCCCTTTGCCTGGGACTTGGCAGGGCCAAGAGCGCCCACTGAACAGATCGGCCTCCGAATCAAGCCCTGACTGGAAGTGGGCAAGAAGCAATTCCTGGCTCACCTACAGTGGGTGGGACAGACACAGAGTGGGGTCTTCCATTTGCCACCTTGGGCTCTTTGAGGGGCAAGGATAGTCCTTGCAGGCTCTATCCGTTGTGCTGGATAAAATCAGTAACTCCTGGGTAAAGGAATTTCAAAAGATGAAGTGCAGAACGGAAAACTCCCTGCACTAAATACAGAATTTCTCCCTCGGATTAAGTGAAGAACTCCCAACAGCTCAGACCATTGCGTGACAGAGCACTCCTGCAGGACAACGTGGGAAGAGGCAGGTCTGGAGCTCCAAACGATGGCACCAGGCTGAGCACTATCCAGCAGATGGTGACAGCAATTTCGTAGAGCTGGTTACATGGGAATGGAGTGGGAAAGTATCCTGCCCTCCTCACTGAGCTTTTACTGAAACCCCAGAACATGCTCACAACCATGGAAATTGCCATAAACCACAAACCACAGAATCACAGAATCGTAGGGGTTGGAAGGGACCTCCAGAGATCATCGAGTCCAACCCCGGACTCAATCAAAGGTCCACCAAACCTTGCAAGTGTCCTCATTGGTAGGAAGCCTTCCAAAGCGTGGAAAGAATTTAAAGTATTCTGATTCTTTGAAGAAACATAAAGCCTGAGATCCTAACAAAATGGCAAAGAAAATCCTTGAGCAACTTCTGTGTATCCAGAGACCAGCCCATTTTGCATTGTCCACACACGGAATCACCATCTGTTGATGCTGCCCCCTCTCTTCATTCACAGCTGTAACCAAGGAGCAAGGTGCCAAACATGAATAAAAGTAGCAAGCATGTTTGTTTTCCCAGCTGCAGGGCAGGCGGTCAGTTGCTGGTGTCAGCCAAAAAAGCTGGCAAACTCCATGCCGGCCTTGTGAACAGGAAGAGCTGCTCTACTGGACACGGCTGATCTGCATAGTTGTGTCACACACCTCTCCTGATGCAACCTGGAAACTCTCAGCCACCTCTCACTACAAGTCTTCCCCCAGAGGGTGGTGACGCACTGGAACAGGTTGCCCAAGGAGGCTGTGGATGCCCCATCCCTGCAGGCATTCAAGGCCAGGCTGGATGTGGCTCTGGGCAGCCTGGGATGCTGGTTGGCGACCCTGCACACAGCAGGGGGTTGGAACTGGATGAGCACTGTGGGCCTTTGCAACCCAGGCCATTCTATGATTCTGTGATTCTATGAAGTCTTGGTCACATTCAAAGTTATCCATATGAGCTGGCACTAAAAACAACTACTGCATCTCCTGGAGATGAAGTTGAAGTAGATACTGGTGTGCAAATACAACAATCTTTCACTTGTTCCTCCTTCTCAGAGATTCCCTCTGCTCTTGTGGTGTTTCAAAGGGGATGCAGAAACCACACCATGCACTTCAAAGAGAGCAGAAGGTGGAAGGCAGAAAGGCATGGCCCATATAAAGCATCTCTGGTGTTCCAGACTGCTCTGCAAAAAGGTGTACAACACACAGGGACTGAACCAACACACCCTCATTCCCTCCTTCCTGCACACATCCACAAGACACTACAGCCTCCCTGGATTGTTCCATCAATAAATGAGAAAAAAACCAAAATCACCCACCCAGCAGAATGTCTCCTGACTGACAAGCACAAGATAGCATCACTGCAGCAGAAGGCTACACCAGAACCAAGGCTGGTGCCACTGGAACATTAAACCCAACAGAACAGGCTCTAAGCTCCCCTATGACTTAAGAGATGCTTTAGTGCAAGGCAAACAATGCATATAATCCTTGCAGACAAGTGCTGTCAGCACACTTAACATTGCTTCCTACACCATCACTTGCTACAGAAACTACTGCTGGCACCAGCAGTTGCCTTTCTGGATGCAGCCCTGGTACAGCTGACAGAAGCAGACTGAAAGCTGCTGCAACACTTCCTTCAGCTCTTCTCCTCCGATACTCTTCAAAAAGACATAGACAAGAGACCACACCTTACTTTTAAGATTTTGGACACTACTTGCTTTTCAGAATCAGGGAGGAACTGGCACAGGGAGACACGCTCTCTTCTCTGCACTGAATCTCCACAGAATGGCGGCAGAGCCTCAGGGCTCAGCAGGAGGCAGAGGTGTGAGAGCTCCTAAGGATGCCAGGGCATTGCTGGACAGAGGATTCTGAGGTGAGAGCCATCAGACCAGAAACAAATCACACAGATACTCCCACGCAGATCATACGCTTGTTTCAAAAGGCATCGCCCTCGGCTGGACACTGAGTTTGGGTCCTCACATACCATTAGTGGGAAATACAGTTACAAAGGGGGCGATATTTCAACCCAAACAGCTTTGAATGTTACACAATAAAGGTGCTTATCAAGAAGAAATCAAAGATTACAAACGGAAAAGCAAGGGCTTCCTCCAGTTCCCAAATATCCTAAAAGTGGGTGTCAACAAGCCACTGAGTAACTTAGTTCTCAGCACTATGTGTATGCTGTATACACATGTATCTATGCTTACTGACCGCATCCAGAAGAGAAGTATGCAACTTCCCAGAAGAAAACATCCACAACAGCAGGAAGAAACTCAGCAGCAGCTGGTCTGATGCCATTCTAAACACCCTTCACACGGCAAAACATGAGCATGCAGGCTTCAAGCACACCTCCAGCAAACACAGCTAACTATAGGCTTGGAGATGGAGAGGAAGAGAGGAATCTCCCTACATGATAAATGTTTACGGTAATTTACACATGTAAGCAAAATGTGAGCACCAGGAAGAGAAGCACACAACCAGGGTTGGCCAATCCAGTAGGTCAACAGCTGCAAAAATGTATTCCTACAAAGTCTGAAGTACCTGACTACCAGAGCCATAATGGTGCACTGGTAGTGAGACAAAGCTGTAGCACTCCACTTCTCATGGGCTGACTTGAAAAAGCAAAACGTTTTAACAAGGAAGTTAAAGACAAACTTTTTTGTTTTAATAGCGAGGAAAAGTGTCTGGCTGAGTTGATCCAACTTCATTGCTCAGTATCTCCCTGCAGCAGCCAGAGAGCAGCGTCAGAACAACAGAGGGTGCTTCTGAGTACCCTAAGCCTTGCTTAGCTGGGGGAGAATGGGACAGAGGAGACAGCAGGTGGGAGCAGGACTCACACGTGTAGTGGATGGCTTCCATTCCCCTTCTGTGTCTACTGGGTGATTTGCAGACGTGGTTCAGCTTTCTGCCCTACAACACCAGCCAGTTGGATAGCCTCTGAGTTAACCACATGCAGTGTCTATTCCAGTACCACCACACAGGTACATGACCCAGCTTACATTGTTTTTTAAATACTGTTTGTATATGAGCAAAGTGGGCAAACAGAAATCTGGCTGAGAAAGCCAAATGAAGACCTCACCTTGCAGAGCTCACGGGCACGATGCTGAGGCTCAGAACCATATGACTGGAAGTAAGGGGGAAAAATACCATTATCAAGTTATTAAGATCCATCGAGCACCCACCTCCATTACTAGCACCTCTTTCAGAAGCCCACAATTTAAGATATGCCTAACGCAGTGCTCTGAGAGAAATTATTCCAGTGGGTTGGTACCAGCTTCATAACAAAATCCTCTGATACGGAGTAAAAAAAGGCCTTTCCAGCACAGATGGAACAATGATTGCACCAGGGTTTTAATGAAGAGTGCACTCCCACGGCTGGTAGGCCCAAACTTGGATCCAATTCCACCCGCTGTGAATAGATAAGAAAATGTTTATTTAAGGATGGTTTCTCCCCCACCCTGAAATGCATTTTGGGGAATAAACATTAAAACAACACCAACAATCCAACACTTATGAGCGCCCTACAAGCAACCATTGTGTGCCGTGTGACAGAGAAAAAAAACACCAAGACTAAGAAAACACATTCTAGTTTTAAGCATCCATAGTAGTTACGAAAAGCAAAGGGGGCAAGAGACTTTTAGAAAGGCTTTAAGTATGTTTCTGTAACCTAATAGTGGACACAAATATTTGCTTAACCCCTGCCTTCAACTTCCAGAAAAGAACTAATTACTCTGACAGCTACCAAATGCCCCAAGAAGAATTTGAGGCATGAACCACCGCCACCAAAAAGCAACAGAGAAAGAGACAGAGCTCCCACCATCAGAAAGGCTGCCCCATTTTGGCATCCTAAACCCAACCGTGCTGAAGACGCCAGTGAGTCATTATAGTGATGGAGCAGAGGAACCGCTTGAAGAGGAGAGAGGAAAATTCCATTTTAATTTAAGAGTGCTCTAACAAACCTTGTCTGGGCTCTGAAACATCACAACAACCAGGTATTGACTAAGAAACGCTTTCTATAAACACTGCTGACAGTGCTCAGGGAGCCATCTGTGCTAAGAGCCCTACCACGGACACAGAAAACTCGAAGTACAATGTTTATACATCAACTGCTTCCAAGAAAAGAAGTTTACCTTAGATACTTTTAAAATGAACACAACATCAGTGGCTTTTAAAAATGAAGCTGGCTTTATACATCTGCCATAACAGCCCGCACCATCCCATTCAGTATCCCCTTGACACAGTTATTCCCCATTGGCAAGGCTCTATGAAAACAAAGAGCACACCAATGACCTAGAAACACATGCAGGCTCCCTAACTACTTTAAACTCATTAATTTCACACTTCGTTTAGAGGTGTAAATACTCCATCCAAGGCTTTGATTTACACTTCTCAGGTTGTACTAGGAGAGGGTTTCATCGCTGAGACCCCTGCAGAACAGAAGGATGTTTACCAAGACCCAAAGAGAGGAGGGTTTGGTGGGAAGGGGGGGTGTTATTTACAGGGCACAGTGCAGGGCCCTGCATCCAGCCAGCTCCGGAACCGGAAGCTATAGGACATGTCAGCACAGCTCTCCACTCATTAGCGGGATAATGAGAAGCAGAACGTGTCTTTTTTTTCCACTAGGAGCAAAGGGATGACACAGAACACTTCCCAGTGACACAGCCAGTCGCTTCTCACCACGCTGCCCTATGCTGTGCAGCTATACCCAAACAAACCAGCTGAAGACATGCTATGTTTCAGATTTATGAAACCCGAGATGCCCTTTTTAAGTATTATGGGCCAGATTTCCCAGCAAAGAAATCATAGAATCACGAGGTTTGAAAGGACCTACAAGACCATCTAGTCCAACCGTCCTCCCATTACCATTGCTACCACAAACTACTAAACCATATCTCGTAGCTCCTCAGTCAACTGATTTGTGCACAGCACTCTAAGGAAAAAAAAAAATAAGGTAAAAATCAATTACCATGAAAACGAAATAGTTAAAAATAACTCCCTGAGGCCAAGAGTAAGCATTTCAAAGGGGGATGAGAATGAGATCCAACTATAAAACTCCAATTTGAACATTAGCAAACAGCCCTCCCCCAGCACGCAGCAATTACCAGAGCCTTTGATGTGGCACAGCCACGCACCTCTGCTCCTAAGTTCAGTCACACCAGGCCTATTTCATGTACAGTCAGCAGCATTACGAAGTACAACATCACAGCCATCCTGCCGTGGAGTTCAGAAATTTGGACTGCTGACACACAAGCCAAAAACGTTACAGAGCTGCTGGGCATCCCGGACAAATAGAAAGGGCTCACAAAGTCATTAAATGATGGAAGGGACTCAAACTCAAAATTAAATGTCGGAAGGGACTCAAAGGCCATCTGGGTACCCTGCTGTGGGCTGGGTGCCCCCAGCTCAGGCTGCCCAGGGCCCCATCCATGGCCTCAGGCACGTCCAGGGACGGGCACCCACAGCTCTGGGCTGCCTGAGAAAGGCTACAGAAGGAACGTGGGACGCCCACGCCTCTGTGGCTGAGCAGCACCCGTTGGCTTTCAGCGCGAGCCCAGCAGCGAGCTCCAGCTCTGCTCCAGCTTCCGAAGCGCTTTAATCTGCTTCTGCCTTTCTCGGCTATTATTAACCACGGGGATAAACTCGCGCCCTGTTAATCAGGTGCTCGAAGCGATGTGCTCTCCGAGCAGGTAAATACCCTCCGCCTTCAGCCACGGGCGAAGCACCGCCCGCAGCGCTCCGAGCGGGGCCTGGAGACGCCTCGCCGGGTGCTGGGAGCCGCCGGCCCGCCCCAGCGCCGGGAGAAGGGGCCGAGTCCAGGCGGGCGGCCCTTACCTTGTACACGTCGCCGTAGGTGCCGCTGCCCACACGCTGGATCAGCTCGTAGTCCTGCTGCGGGTTCCGCCGCATGATGTCCCCGCTCGGCCGCTCCATGGCGGCGGGCCCCGCGGGCCGCCCTCCGCTCCGGGCTGCTGCTTAGTACGGCCACCGGCCCTCGGCCCTCATGGCTGCGGCGCCGGGAAGTGCCTCCCCTCCCGGGGAGGGGTCTCGGCCGCGGCTGACAAAACAAAGGGAGAAGGGGCGCTGAGAACGTCCGTTGGCCGCGGCTCTGCGGGGAGGGGGTCCCGGCCCTGAGCGGCTCGGCGACCCTCCGCAGCCAGGCCGTCCTGCCCTGCCCTACCTGCGCGGCCCTTTGTCCCGGCGCTGAGGGAACGCCGCGCTGCCGCCTCCTTCCTCCTCCCTTCTCCTCCTTCCTGCTCCCGCCGCGGCCCCACGCACGCACCGCGCCGGGACGGGACGGGACGGCGCCTCCGCAGCGCCACGGCGCGGCGGGATCCGAACCCGCGGCACTTCACGGCCGCCGCCTCCTCCGGGGCTCCGCAGCGCGCTCACACGGCGCCCGCCCTCACAGGACTGCGCTGCACGGAGCGGCCAGCGGGGCGACCGATGTGATCCTCCGCGCTGCTCTGCCTTGCCCTGCCCTGCCCTGCCTTGGGAAAGCCGCGTCTGGAGCGCTGGGCCCGCAGCTCCAGGCAGACGGAGAATTGCTGTAAAGATGGCAGCGACGTGGGGCACATCGCGATGGGGACGGGCTGAGAGCCCCGGGGCTGTGCGCCAGGAGGAGAGAAGGCTGAGGGAGTTCTTACTGACGCATATCGATATCTAAAGGGCGGAAGTCAAATTAGTAAAGGCAGTATATTTCCTCCTTCATGGAAAACAGGACTGAGGAATGGTGCCATCTGCTAGGAAAGGGCTTTGGTGTAGCAGAAGGCGATGCAGTCTGTGGGGCTGCAGCTGGAGCCGCTGGCTGGCCGGTGAGGCGGTGAGGCGGTGGCCTCAAGTTGCATCGGGAGGTTTGGGTTGGATTTTTACTTCCAGTAAAGCAGCTGAACGCCTGAGTAAAACCAACCCGTGGTCTCTGAAATGGCTGCTGAACAATTTAGTAGACCAAAGCGCCCGGACACAGAGCAGAGGAATGCTGGAATCCGCAGCGGTATCGCACAGTAAAATCATTAAGGCCTACAAAAGGAGGTGTGAGTTCCAAGGTGCAAAAAATACCACATACTCAACGCAGGAAATATGTTCGCAAAAGCTCGATAGGATGAATGAAATAAATGCCAGATGTTTGGGTCTTTTGGTGCTCGGGCCTCTTTGGCAGGCAGGCAGCCCAACTGGGCCCAATGCATTGACAAAGCAGCTCGGTGCAGCTTCCCAGTTTAAAATGGAGTCTGTTTTTAGCTTACCGCAGCGCGTTTGGGAGCGCCACGTGCAAGTACCTGAAACCACACTGCTGATTGCGTCAGCTTTTCCTTCCAAACGCGGGCTCTCTGGCATAACTCATTAGGATTATTGCACCGTTTGAGGTTGAACTCAAAGGCTGCATATGCTGACGCTCAGGAATTGCACAGTCATGTCTGATTTTATTGGGCTTTGATTTATGGGCTCATTGGAAACGGTGCTTTTCAGGAGCGAGCTCCAAATGTAAACTGCCTTGCTTCCAGAGCGGCAGGGAAGCACGTGACTGCCAACTTAAAGAGATTCACATTTCATTTCCCCTTGTACTCTGAAAGCTCTCTACATCCTGTATGTTCTCTCCAACATCAATACGTAAGTTTTCCTGAACGCCCAGCAAATAAAGAAAAAACTATTTACCCTTTAGGGGGCTGTATTTCCTCTGGCCGTTTTCAACCAAACCATTACCTCTCCCCTAGAAATTAGCTTCCTGTACTTCTGATAGCAAGCTGTTTTTGTGTCCTTCTCCCCCCACCCCTTCCTCAGCTGAATGTTTGAACACCACTTTTCATTTGACAGATTTTCTGCTCCCGTCAAGCCATCAGACAACAGCACAGGAAAGGCCGTTTCATTTTCCAGTAGCAGATGGTGCATTAAGACTTGGCTTCCTACAGCATTTTGTGGATCCAGGAGCTCTGCAGCGTAACGCGAGAGCTCTTTCATAGACCACAGCTTTGTCCTTGCTGGGTTACCCTTCGCTTCACGCCTGGAGGTTTGGAGCACACCTGGAGCGTGTTGCCTGTGTTGTGAGCTCTGAGGCTGCCTTATGATCTGTTCCACCATGCCCAGCCGGCTCTCAGTCCCTCCTGGAAAGTGTAAGTCAGTAACAGCAGCACCAAGTCTATTGATAGAGCCATTCTATGACTGCAAGAATGGCAGTAAGAGGGGTGTACAAAGTGTTCGGTCCAAGACATGGCACGATGCTGCATTCTCCCAGGCACAGCCTCTTGAGCACATGCCCGTCTCCATTCTGCATTTACCACCCGAAACCACGTTGCTGTGCTGGTCAAGACGTTGAGGAATGTGCTTTTATGCAGCATCGTTCATCTGGATGGGTCCCAGCCCTAGTAGGAATGTTAAGTGGTTTTACATAAGGCATTACGTAGGATTAGAGAATGTGATCTGGTTGCATTGTAGTCTTGAGAGGAAGAACAGCAAAGGTTATTTTAATGAGATTTAGCTGGTAATGGTTGATGCAAAGCTGCACCAATTTCTAGCTGAACAATGTTATAAAAGTGCTTTTTAAAGCAGCACAGGGTGCTGGGCACGTGAACGGCTGTTCACTCTCAGATGGGAAATTGAGCTATGAAACATCGGCACTCAGAAAAAGAAATCGGCCCTCCTTCTCGTCAGGTTGCCAAAGCGTCTTTAATTTCGCATTGTTTAACCATCTCACACTGAAGGTGTTCAGAACCGTTCTGCAAGATTGCTTCATGCCTCTGGTGCATTTGACTACTAAAATAGATCAGATGCACAGCAACAAGGAAGCCAAAGGCACAGGAATCAGCGACAAGGCCTGCGGCTTTCCCCCTCGTTGATTCATGCCGTGCACTCTATTTTACATCAGGCTTTATTGTTGAGGAGACAAAGTAGGCTCTCAAGAAATGCTGCAGCTTTTTCCCTATGGGATGGTTTTTTGTTGGTTTTTTTTTGGTAAGTTTGTGGTTTGGGTTTTTCTGATCGCTTTTCATCTCTGATGAAATGTATGCTTTTGCTACAACACATCTCCCTGCTGCCTCGAGCCAAGGGCTTTCCTGGAGTGGAGGGTAGGACTGAGGACGATATCCACCCATTGCCCTATTCCTGGAGATGCCCAAGGCCAGCTGGATGAGGCCCTGGGCAGCCTGATCTGGTGCCTGATTTGGTGGCTGGCACATTCCCTGCCCACAGCAGGGCGGTTGGAACTAGGTGATCTTTGAGTCCCTTCCAACACAAGCCATTCTGTGATTCCGTGACACACGAGAGGAGCCACTTCCAGGGCAGCTCTCTGACACCAAATCCAGTTCTGCCTGCAGCAGGTGGGATGCTGAGCATACAGCAGCGTCACGTCAGGAGCTCACAGTGTTGCTCACACTGCTTAGTGCCGAGTTCTGTTGGGGGACCCACAGACAACGCAGACAGGGCAGGTTTTCCAAGGGGTGGAATGACCTCTGCTTGTTGGTGCATCCCTTTGGAGCTGGGAGCAGCTGGGATAACAGTAAGCACGTGACGGTCAGTACAAAAGATGCCGGAAAAAAAACCCCACAAACATGCTAATAAGAGCACAGAAGATATCCTGATGCAGGAGCAGAAGGGAAAGGTTGTTGCTGAGATGCTCTGAAAGGAGTGAAAAGTCGCATGGGGTCAGAAGAACAAAAAGAGGCACAGAAGTCAAACAAGACCCTGTGCCAGCTTGAAGCCAGCTCCATGGGCAAGGATTTGTTTTCCAGGGAAGGAAGAGGAGTGCAGGTGGCCATGCTTTACTCGTGCATCGCCTTGTTTACGTCACTGTGTCCCAGGTCGCTCTGCAGCTGAGCGTGCTGTTTGCATTCGGCAGGAAGGAAGCCAGGGCAGAGGTGAGCCGGCAGCTTCACTGGCACCAACTGCTCAGCATGAAGATGGGGAGAAACGTGGCTGCTCAATTCAAAGCCATATTAACAAGGGGACTTCAGAGAGCTGCCTGGAAACCCATCTGCTGCCCCTGCTTCCAGGTGCACGAAACCTGGCTGGAGCACATTGCAAGCATCTTGCTGAATCATGCAGGCAGGTAGGCTGCAGGGGTATTTCTGCCAAGGCACGAGAGGAGCTGGAACCCTCTCCCTGGGAAGAGGTGTATCTTTGGGAGAAATCCTAGAAACAAACTTGGCACACGCAGGCTTTGGCTTGGCCTTAGTGCAGCCACGTTGCAGAAAACAGACCGGCAGGGAAGGATGTTTTGAATATAGCCCCCATCCATCCGTCAGCATAGGAGAGAAAGAAAGAATTCAAAACAATATCAGAGATAAATGGGAAGCTGGGCTCAGAAGAGCTCTTACTGACCTTTACAGAGAAATATGAGGAAGGAAGAGAAATCTGGGAAGGCTGTGGTTCGTCCTGCAAAACCGGTATTGTCCGAACCCCTGGTTGAGAGTGGGATATTTTGTTCCAGTTCAGCAAAACCTCGCAGGAGTCCTGAGGGTGTCGTTTGGGTGAGGGACCGACGGGAATCTGGCCTGGTGGTCTAAATCAGATTAGAAGAATTGCCTCTGTTTATTGCAGGCCTTGTGCAATTGCTTGTTGTTCATGACTAGCAAACCCAGCTGTCCCCACGTGCACTCTGAGTTCGCTTTGGTTGATGATTTTGGCTGATATTTCCTTTATCTCAATCGCTTCTTGTCTTCTTAACTTGTTCCTTCAGTTTACAGAGCACCTTCCAGAGGAAGGCCCTCCCCACAGAGTGATTAAACAAGTTAATTAATTAACTGCTGAAATTCCATCTCCTCTATGAGTGAAATGGCTCTGTTGCAGCTCTGGTGTGCAGCAGTGTTAACGGGAGAAGCAAAGAGAATTCCTCTGGTTGCAATCCCCATGTATATGTGGGTGGTTGTAACACAGTTTGGGGTGAGAAATAGGAACCGCAGGAACAGGAGGATTTCCTAAGCAACAGCGATCTGCCTTGCTTAAAAATACTTCAGTAAAGGGGAAAGAAAAAGAGAAATTTGAGACAGGTTTCAGCTTTCAAGAAGGGCCGAAACACTGATTTTGTTTTATCCTTTTTTGCTATTTCCTAGGAATCTTGGCCTCTTAACCTGAGAATAAGGACACGGCAATGAAAACGGATGACAAGTCGCTGCCGCAGAGGAGTGTAAGTGCTTAGGAGAAGCACAGCTAAGGTCTGAATCCTGTGCGCTTTCTCATGAAATTAAGCAGAAGCAGTGAAAAAGCAAAGAGTGAGCAGGCAGAAGTGATACAAACAACAGGGAAGCAGCAAATGGGTTCCAGAACCTCATATAGCAGTGTGGGAACGGCCCTGGATGGGATGGGACAATGGAGACTCTCTAAGCAGCCCCCGGTATGCAGTGGCACCTGAAGCACAGCAGAGATTGTGCAGCACCCACCCGGCCCTTACATAAGCATTGCACAATGCTTCTGCTCACGAAGGACTGGGGCTGGGAAAAGCAATGGTAAATGCAGCCGTGGTAAGTGGGCCAGGCGAGGCAAGGTGAATTATGAAACTGCCCCCGTGAGCAATGTGCTTTATTGGGTTTAAATCCAGGTTTTCTGCTCATTCTGTGGCCTTTTCAGCGCTGCGTCCCCCAGCACTGCAGCTCGCTGACCCCACGGCCATGCTCATTTTCCGCATGGCACTTTCTCTTTTTGCCTTTCCCCCATTTGGCGTTGTTTTTCCTCAAGAATCCTTCCCCTGTGTGCCTGCTCAGCCCTGAAATTGACTCTCTGTGATCTGGCCGCTCAGGCAGTAAGATCTTAAGGATGCTTCCAAGGGAGGGCTGCTCATGGGTGGACAAATGAAGGCAGGAAGAATCAGAGAATGACTTGGGTTGAGTGGGGTTGGAAGGGACCTCACAGCTCCCCCAGCCCCACCCCTGCCATGGGCTGAGTGCACCCCAGCTCAGCTGCCCAGGGCCCATCTGCGGCCTTGGGCACCTGCAGGGATGGGGCACCACAGCTGTGGGCAGTGCTGGGGCCTCACTGCCCTCTGAGGAAAGGTGCCAATGGAAAGTGAAAGTGAAAAAATGCCTGTAAATGGGGCAAGACAATCTTGACCTAAGGTGCAGTTCTCAAAAGGAATGAGGAAAGCAGGACTGGGGCCCATCTTGGCTTAATCAGACTTTCAAATTAACAGATCTCCCTTCCATCCTCCTATTTTTTTCTTTTTCCCCTCTCCATTTCCCAGCTGCTTTTCTTTTAATCTCCTCTTTCAACCTATTTGAACTCTGCACGTTTCCAGCATAAGAAATCCCCTCTTGCAATGCAGTCTGCTTCTTGGGCTGCTTCAAAGAATCAACAGGCATGCATGACTTTATTTTATACATACATAAAATCATAGAGTTACAGAACGGTTGGGTTGGAAGGGACCTCAAGGATCACCCAGTTTCAACTCCCTGCCACAGGCAGGGTTGCCAACCACTACACAGGCACCGGCTCAGGGTGCCCATGGCCCCATCCAGCCTTGCCTTGGGCATCTCCAGGGATGGAGCACCCACGGCTCGTACCTATGCGCCTCCTGGGACATAACATCAATTCATTTTTGAAATTTCCCCCTGGATCGCACCAGTTCCCATGCATCCAATGGCCATTGGCTCTCCTCGACCACCACAAGGGCAGTGTGCAGAAGCAAACTCCCCCAGAATCACAGAACCATAGAATGTCCTGGGCTGAAAAGGCCCACAGTGCTCATCCAGTCCCAACCCCCTGCTGTGTGCAGGGTGGCCAACCAGCAGCCCAGGCTGCCCAGAGCCACATCCAGCCTGGCCTTGAATGCCTGCAGGGATGGGGCATCCACAGCCTCCTTTGGCAGTCACCACTTGTACACAGATGAGGCCTCAGCTCCTTTTCCCATCCTTCTTAGCTTCTGTCTGTGCAGCACCCCCGTGATCACGGCAGGCCGTGCCTCAAGAGCTGCACTGTGCTCCTTTCTGAAGGGCAGCATGTAAGTGTGGCCCCGGGATCCACCAGCAAGCCTTACCACCATGGGCTGGGCTGCTCACTGCCCACGTTTTGCACCTGGGTGTTCCCATGCACTTGTGCTGAGTCACTGTTTCAAAGAGCAATGAATCAATCCCAAATACGAGGGGTCAGAGCAGGGGGAGGTCTGGTGGGCAATAGGACAAGGGGCAATGGTTTTAAACTAAAAGAGGGGAGATTTGGGTTAGATGTGAGGGGAAATTCTTCATGCAGAGGGCCGTGAGGCCCCGGCACTGCCCAGAGCTGTGGGCGCCCCATCCCTGGAGGTGCCCGAGGTCATAGATGAGCTGTGGGCAGCCCGAGCCGGGGGGCACCCAGCCCACGGCAGGGGTGGGGTAGCGAGGTCCCTTCCAAGCCAACCATTGTGTGATCCTTGAGCCGCACCTTTCTGCGCCTCGGCTGCCCGCAGGCTGAGCGGACAGGCGTGCAGCACGAGCCGTCCCCCGCCGCCAGCGCTCCCCACGGGGCCGGGCCGGGCCGTGCTACGCCGTAGCGGGCGGGGATGCTGCCGGCGCCCCCGCCCGCCCCGCTCCACCGCGGCAGCCGCGCCAGACGCAGCGCGGCTCGGAGCCCGCACGGAGCCTGCCGGAGCCGCCCCGCGCCATGGCCCGGAACCGCAGGGAGAGGAGCAGCTGGGGTGAGCGGCGGGCTGAGCGGGGGGCAACGCGCCCGGCCGGCGGTTGAGGGGAGGAAGAGGAGGAGGACGGGGGCACGGCCGCGGCCCGCCGCTGTGCGGAACAATGCCGCGGGGCGGGGGGCGCGCCCGCCTCCTCCCGGGCCTCGCTCGGCCGCCGGGGCGGGGCGGGGCGGGCGGTGCTGCCCGGCGGGCCCGGGACCTGGGGCGGGCGGGGGGAGGGCAGGCCGCGGGGGCTGCGGCCGGAGCGGGGCGGTGGTCGGGCCTTCCGCGTCCCCGCTGCTTCTGCGCTGTGTGTGCGTGCCTGTGCGTGTGTGTGGGTGTCTGTCTGTGTCTGCCTGTGTGCGTCTGTGTGTCAGCCTGCGTCCGTGCGTTGGATGCTGGGGTGGGGGCTCCGTGCTGTGGAGCTGTCCCGAGCCGCCGCCGCCCTCAGCCGGGGCCCGGCCTGCGTGGCTCTCCGCCTGTCAGCACCCCCAGCCCCGGCGGGGCCAGCGCTTCAGAGCCCCCGCAGCCCCGCACGCAGCCCGCCCCGTGCTCAGGGCTTTCCACGATTCCGAAGACTTCTCGGTGTGCCGTAGCCCTGCGAAGAGGGGCCGTTTCCACACCGCTCTGCCTGAGCCCTGGGAGCTTTTAGCATTGCCAGCGAGGAGGAGGAGGAGGAGGAGGAGGAGGAGGAGGAGGAAGTCTCCAGCCGCCTTCCTGCAGGCCTTCCCGTCTGCCAGCCTCCTTCCTGCGGGCAGGAGGGGAAACCGGCATCCCCCTGCAGCCCCGGGGTCCCACAGGTGGGCTGTGCCCCATGCGCACAGCCTGGCCTTCACCTGCCCTGCTTACCGCCTTCCTCACCCGGCGGAAATTTAGCTCAGACGGCTTATCGTGAGGCTGCAGAAAGCATGATGTGTCATTCCTCGTGTTCCTATCCCTGTAGTAAGGCATCAGAGCTCACCGCACCCCGTTTGCAGGTAAGCAGAGCTCTGATGTTTAGATACACAAATTAGGTTCTAATTTGGATAGATGAGTGGAGTATTTCCCATGGTAATGATTAAGGGCTCGGGGACATGTTTGCAGAAGCACACAGATAACGGAGGCTGTGATTGAAGCCAACGGAGCATGCGGTGTTCTTTTTGCAGGAGGAAATAAGCAGTGTGTGCCTCCTGAGGGCTGTGTGTAACCGTGACTGCGCAGGAAGGAGCTCAGACCTCGGGTAAACGGGGCTGACAGCTCACAGCCAATACTGTGACATTCTCAGCTCTGTCTCACACGAGCGTTGGTCCCGTTTTTATGCGGGTTGAGCATTGCACGCACGTACGCACGCTTGCACTTTCCCTTCACATCTTGATAGAGTGAGAAAAAAATGCACATGATGTCAAAACAGATTTAAACGGAGAAAAAGCCATCCCAGGAGGTGTAGGCTTGGTCTAGCAAAGCAATTAGGCACGTGCCTGGTGTGAGCATACTGCTAAGCCACGCTGGAGGGAAACGTGGGCTGTCGCTGGTTTGCTTCTGGGTCAGCTCTTCAAGAATCTGGAACCTCACATGGATTGACCGCCTTCCATCCATCCACAGGCCAAATACAGAGTATTCCTAGAGTGATTTCCCAGCGCTATGCTGGGCTGCTTAACATCACAATTAGTCCGAGAGCCAAATGTTGTAGTTTTTAGTACCAAACAGCCCCCTTTAGTAGATCACAGAATCAAAGATGCCTGCATGAATACAACAGCACCTCGTTGCCAGAAAGATGGGTTTTGTCTGCTGCCTGCATGGTGACATCAGTCCGTGAGGTGACTTCCAGTGCCATGTTTCTCAGCCTGTCTGCTGAAGGAGCTCTTGGAACAGGTCCAGAGAATGGCCACTAAGCTGATCAGAGGGCTGGAGCAGCTCTCCTGTGAGGAAAGGTTGAGGGAACTGGGCTTGTATCGCTTGGAGAAGAGAAGGCTGCGGGGAGACGTCACTGTGGCCTTCCAGTACTTCAAGGGAGCATATAAACAGGAGGGGGAACGGCTGTTTGTGAGGGTGGGCAGTGATAGGACAAGGGGGAATGGTTTGAAACTGAGACAGGGCAGCTTTAGGTTGGATCTTAGGAGGATGTTTTTCACCCAGAGGGTGGTGACGCACTGGAACAGGTTGCCCAAGGAGGCTGTGGATGCCCCATCCCTGCAGGCATTCAAGGCCAGGCTGGATGTGGCTCTGGGCAGCCTGGGCTGCTGGTTGGCGACCCTGCACACAGCAGGGGGTTGGGACTGGATGAGCACTGTGGGCCTTTGCAACCCAGGCCATTCTATGATTCTGGGTTTCTCTGAAGGAGTCTCAGTCTCCAGCCATCCAGACAGTAAGCTCAGTCAGTAGAAATATAACACTATTTTGGAATGGATCAAACTTTGTCCTAGTTCCTAGTTGTTAGGCAGGCCTGAAAGCTTCCCAATGTAATCCTCCACCTTTTGTTTCATAAAAACAATTTGCTTTTTTAGTGATCCCAGAGTGAATTAAGGTGAGCAATTGCACGGCACCCAGAAGGAATTGCCTCCAGTCAGCTGTCAAGGCTGTATTACTGCAGCATGCATACCTCCCCGCCTGGTCATGCAGGGGCATGTTGTGCATCTAGCACAGGGCTTAGCCCTGGGCAGGAGGTCAGCGTAAGGCTGTGCATCATTGGAAGCTCTCTTACAAATGTGCTAAGTGGTGCAGAGAGCTTACAGCTGCTGCTAGTTGTGGGATGGATGGCTGGGAGAGCTGTGTATGGAGAGATCATGGAATCTTGGAAAGGAATCGTAGAATGGCTTGGGTGGGATTCGATCTTAGAGGGAATCAAAATGATCAGCTTTTCAAGAGTTCAGTTTCAAAACCATAAAGAGGATTACAGAGGTTCGTGGTCAGGCTTTTCAAACTGGACTTGAGCTTAATGAGGGCTGTTCAAGGGGCCTGGCTGTTAGGAGGGGCTGAACAGCAGCTTCTGGACGAAAGATTCTCTTCCAAAACAGACCAGACTGAGATCATCAGTGCCACTCTTTCTGCATGCACAGAAATGGGTTCAATGGAAAAAAATGGGTGATTTTTGTATATATATATATTTAAGTAATATTGCTAACAGATGTTTTGTTTGTTGTTCTGTTTGTGACTCTGGATGCCAGGAGCCTCCTGAAGAATGGAAGCTGAGGCTTTTCAGGCCAGTGGGCCTTTACACAAATGCAGCCAGGGATGAGAAGTTTCACAACAAAATTGCTAGCCTGTAAATGGGAAGGGAAGATGAGGTGTTGGGGCTTGTGAGTGAGCGGAGCCAACAGTGCAAACCAGAGACCCAAATCCCTAAACACTGTTTGGTCTTTTGTGTTTGTGCCCAGGGTTTTGAGAGGTAGCATTGCACCAAGAATTTGAACAGCAGGGTGTGAGTCATTCAGAGATCAGCAGAGCAAGTCCAACCTTGCCCCTCGTGGGGAGGAACAAAGATGTCCTGAGCCTTGAGCACATGTTCAAGAAAGACGCAGACGTGGCACGTAGGAACATGGTTAGTGGGCATGGTGGTGATGGGTGACGGTTAGCCTTGATGATCCTAGACTTCTTTTCCAACTTTAATGATTCTATGATTCTGTATTCATAGGCACCAGGAATTGTGTTAACCCCCCCTGCACCACTGACTGCAGCCACCTCCAGCTGTGTTGTGAGGCAGGGGCATACTGTCAGGCTCTACAAGGCACAGTGTGCCAGTGGATCACCTCCAAAGCCACCTCGGATTGGGGACACTTCAGCTTGTTGGGTCCTGGAGAAGTGTTTTTGTTTGCCACCAGGGAATGGGATTCAAGTTCCCCCTGAGCATCGCCCACTTGAGCTTTGAATTGGCCAGTCTTGGCATGGGCATAACCACAGAACTATCTAACGTGGCCTCACACTTCCTGGAAAACTTCTAGAAGGGAATCTCTGTGATCTGCCTTCTTCCCAAAGAAGTTGGTGTGCCCATGTCTCTGAAGCTTGCCAGCCCTGGGAGATCTGCAGTGATGGGTGTTCTGCTGTTTCAGAGCTAGCTAAGGCACAATAGTTCCACAAGAGTGGAAGGAGATGTTGTTTTCACTTCGTGTTTTGGTGTTTGAGCTGCATCCGGCTTAACAGTTTGGTGGCCAGTAATCATTCCAGCTCTTCACAGAATCATAGAATCACAGGGGTTGGAAGGAACCTCTGGAGATCCCCCCGTTCAACCCACTGCTAAAGCAGGTTCCCTACAGAAGGTTGCACAGAAAGCATCCAGGAGGGTTTGAATATCTCCAGAGAAGGAGACAACATCACCTCTCTGGGCAGCCTGTCCTGTGCTGTGTCACCTTACAAAGTAAAGAACTTTTTCCTTGTGTTCATGTGGAACTTCTTGTGTTCCAGTTGGTGCCCATTGCCCCTTGTCCTGTCACTGGGCACCACTGAAAAGAGCCTGGCCCTATTCTCATCACATCAACCTTTAGATATTTATATTCGCTGATAAAATCCCCTCTCAGCCTTCTCTTGTCTGGGTGAACAACCCTAGGGCTCTCAGCCTTTCCTCATAAGGGAGATGCTTCAGGCCCTGATCATCTATGTGGCCCTCCGCTGGGCTTTCTCCAGTAGTTCTGTCTGCCTGGAACTGGGGAGCTCAGCACTGGGTGCGGTGTTCCAGATGTGCAGAGCAGTCGGGAAGAAGAACCTCCCTTGACCTGCTGGCCACTCTCTGTGCAATGCATCCCAGGATACCATTGGCCTTCTTGGCCACCACGACACACTGCTGCCTCATGGTCAACCATTGGGCAACCATTGTTCAACTGCTGGTCAACTGTTGATCATCCAGGACAACCAGATCCTTCTCTATGGAGCTCCTTCCTGGCAGCTCAGCCCCAGCCTGTGCTGATGGACGTGGTTATTCCTCCCCAGGTGTGAGACCCTACACTTGCCTTTGTTGAATTTCATCAGGTTCCTCTCCACCCAACTCTCAGGGAATGGCAGCGCAGCCTTTTGGTATGTCAGACACTCCTCCTGGCTTCGTTTCATCAGTAAACTTGCTGAAGGCACACTCCATCCCTTCATCCAGATTAAGATGTCAAAAGAGACCGGACCCAGTTCTGACCCCTGGGGAACGCTGCTAAGTCTTGTTTCTACTAGCAGCCTTCTACTTGGGACTGTTATCAGAGTAGTCACTCATCTCCCTGGTCTGTCTGCCATTGGAAGAAGGAGCTGAGCTGGCCATGATGCCAGCTGGATGCCTTAGGGCTGGTGGGAAGAAGATACAGGGCCAGTTCTTTGCATAATGCTGGTGGATGGATGGAAGAGGGCTCTGCCCAGCCTGGCAGCCCTGCTTTGCCCTCCCGAAGATGCTGTCTCCCTGGAGCAGCACTGTCTAGACAGACACCTGGCAGCTCCACACCTGGGGAATTTGCTAACTCACAGCTGCCCTCAGTGCTTTGGGGTGCAGCTGTGCCCCTCTGCACTTGGGAAGGAGAGCTCTCCAGCTGAGCCTCTTGCAGGACTGATACAGGTTGTTGCTCTGCAACACTCCCTCCACCTTAGCTCTCCAGCATACGCTTTGTTTCAGTGCTTTATTTCTTGTTTTCCTTCATGAGCGTGCTAAGATGCTGAGCTCTGTGCAAGCCTCTCTCGCAGAGGAGAGGATCTCTGGTCCCCACTCAGAATGGCTGCTGCCTTTTCCAGCCTCCTCTGACCCTTAGCTGGTGGTTGTGTGGTGCAGTTAGCTCAGCACGAGCAGAGCCAGCAGGACTCGTGGCATGGGAGCTGGAAGGGGCAAGTGCCAGGGATGCCGTGGCCTGGAGATAGATGGCTTTCTCTGCCCAAGCTGTTTGCACGGGGCAGATAAGCTTTCTGGCAGCCGGAGCCCTCTGGAGAACGCACCGAGGGATCCAGGCTGAGCATGATCCGCTCTGTGTTTGGCTCGTGGTATGGATAGCAGCACTGTGATACGTTTGTAATGCAAACAGCTGGGGCAAAACCAGCCTCCGAAAGTATCCACACAGCTATCGCTGCTGACTGAATTAATCCCTGGAGGGCTGCTGATAAGCAACCAAATCCCATCGATACAGACATAGTTCATTCCAGAGAAAGAACCAGCTAGAAATCACAGGATCACAGAATGTCCCGAGCTGGAAGGGACCCGTAAGGATCATCGAGCCCAACTCGTGGCTCCAGACGGGACCACTCAAAAATTAAGGTTAAAGAAGTTAAACCATTAGACTTCTGTTTTCTCTCCTTGGATGTTTCTGTTGTTCCATGCAGTGAAGGCTGTTGGAGCAGCAGCTCCATGGTAAATCAGTGTGCTGTAGCAGTGGCCCAGGCTGCAGCCCCACTCCTCCCGCAGTGCTCCGGCAGGTGAGGCTCCAGGGCTCCCCTGGAAATGGTCCATCTCAGGGTGTGCTCTGCAGCCCTTGTTTGCACAGGCCGTGCCCTGGGCCGTGGGTTAGTCTGTGGAATGAAATGTATTTATTTGTTGTGCAAAGTCACTGAAGGAAAAAGCTGACTTTATTAGTTGGTCTCCGGTCTCAGCGTGTGACTTGTTGGTCCGTAACTAAGGAAGAGCATGAAGTACTCACCAAAGCATGCTGCGTGATCAGTGATGTAATTGATCCCATTTATTCTTCTGTAGGGGCTCATTTATATCAGACATCAGCTGTCTGCCCTTACACTTGAAATATGCTGTATTTGTTTACTAAACTTGATTTAATTTTAACCATACATAATTCCTACAGCGATTGAAGAAAGCTCAGCCTTTCCCGTGAACTCTCAGGCTGCGCTGGGGCTGCCTGCAGGAGCAGGGCCATTTCCTCACTGCCCTCTGACAGCACAATAGGAACGAACGCGAATTCCCGTCTCCTTCATCTTTCCACTTTAAATCACCGTATGGAAAAGAGACGTGGATTCCACCCTCCTTCGGAGTCGTGGAAATGAGCTGTCATGAAATGGGCAAAAGGAACTGTATCCTGGCAATGTCTGAATGAGCAGCTTGAGGATTGACGTAATCGCACGGCGCCGAGGGAGGAGGAGGCGAGTCAGAAAATGAGTGAAAGCAAGAGTGTGTTTGGGAGAGCTGAGGCCTCCTTCCCTCCCCTTTTGGCCAGATGATGTTTTGCCATTGCCAGGTACACCTTCCTTCAAAGCAGATAGCTAATTTATGCCGGAAAGAGCAATTAAAACAATTGATTTCCAGTAATGCGCAGCCAGCTTATGAAAACATCTCTGGCAGATAATCCAATAACCAGAACACGGGAGTTTCATCACATGGAAATAAATAGGAAGGATAGAGTTTTGTTTGCAGGCAGCTACATGAAAGCAGGAGAGATAATGGGGCTGAAGTTAGCTCAGGGACATGCTTAACGTAATGCCTTTCCTCCTGATATCCCCAAGGAACTGGGAGAGCGGCACGTCGCGCTCCTCGTGCTCTGTGTGATGAGCAAACAGCCTGGCTGCCCACTGGTGGAAGAAGGATGGCCTCCAGCAGAGCATGGCCACTCAGACTGCTGCCTGTGTGCAGAGAACCTCCCCAAATCCATCAACACTCGGGAAATTAAAAGCAAAGCACTGCCAGTGAAGGGACAGCACGACCTCCTGTTTGTGCTGGTTGCTGTTGGTGATGGAGCAGAGACAACTGCCCACTGGATCCCTTTTGCACCCCGTTCTGCTGCAGGTTGGGTCACCCTCGAGGAGCTGCTGCAGTTCTCAGCTGCTCCCGATACTGTCAAACGGATCTAATTCTCATGTGAGACTGGTGGAGAAGGTAGGAATTCCTTAGTGGAATTTTCCACTGAGGTGGGAAGATCTCTGCTCTTCCTGGCATTTGAATGAGAGCGAGAGGAAGACCTGGCACCAGCACCAGCGTCAGGGAGCTGGGTACCAAGCATCCCTCGTGTTGGCAGGGCAGGATGGTCCTTAAACAGGACTTGGGGTGGTTGAGGCTGGGGCTGAGCTGGTATATCCTTTGTGCCTACCTGCAGTGTCCCGCTATAGGAGGACTGTCCCTCTGTATGCTCTGTGGAGGGGACCCAGGAGTGCCACAGCTCTGTCACCTGCACACTGGGTGGCCTTGCTACAGCCAGCAGTGTTTAGATTTAATTCCACTTACAAATGTTTTCCTGGCTCCACCATGAGTCACGTCCTACAAGGATCTCGCTGCTGTCCTTTCTGTGCAGCTGTAGAAAGGAAGAAAAAAAAAGGGACTGGCTTAGCTCAGCATCGGGAAACAGCGGGAGAGAGGCATTTCCAATTGTAGGCTTTATATGGCACTCACAGCATGGCAGTCCCTAAAAAGACCACCGGGTTTGGCACCTGTCTGCACTTGTGTGCTGGGGAGGACCTAAAGCTGGAGGAGGCATTGAGTGCACGCGGCAAGCAGACAGACAGCATTCTGGGCTCTTCAGTTTTTGGGTGGCTCGGTGATGTGTGCCTGCTCTGGGCTTTGGGAATGGGGAGGGTTTTTCTTGGAGGCTGCAGAGCAGCGACGTGGCCCAGGGGCCGATGCTGGAAGGGCGTTCAGTGCTGCTGCAGCCTGCTGCAAAATTTTGCTTTCCAGCGTGTTTGGGACTTTTGTTTTGCTAAGGCAACTCCAAGTTTTGGGAAGAAAAGATCTTTGTCTTTCAACTGTGAGCGGAGAAAGCTTGCAGTATATGTCCCACAACCACCAGAAATCCCCTAGCAACAAGGCTTAATGATCCTGATATTTCATAGTGGGATCATAGGAAATCAGAAACTCGTACAAAAGCGCCGTTGTTATTTAAAACAAGAAGTTGCTGCTGGAGGCATCTTTATAAGAGGCCCAGAATGGGCAAACCCCATTCCTCATGGTATTTATAGTTTGCCTTTTAGCATGTCTGTGCGTCGTCCCTGTGCTTTGCAACAGCTGGGACAGGCTGAAAGCAGGGCCCCGGGGTCAGGGCTGAGCTGTGTGCTGGAAGCCTGCAGGCTGAGGCAGCGAGGAGGGTTGCTTTGGGGAAACGTGAGGGACTCTGCACTGCATGCTCCCTCCCCACTGGTGAGCAGGTTTTACAGGGCCTCAGGTGAGCTGATCAGTGTGGTGCATCACCTTTGCTGTTCCTCTCCTGTGCTGGGCAGCTGGGGGGACAATGAAAGGACACTGGCAGGAGCTGGCCTGCCCAGCCCCAGGGCTGTGGTTCCTGCTGTCACCATTGCAATGAATGGGTGCTGTGTGTCTGAGTGTCTGTGTGTCCTGTCTGAAGGTTCTCTGCTAGCTGTCGAGTGGGAAGATTGCAGAATTAACACTCAGAGCCTTAGTGCAGACTGCAGGTTGGACAGGACTCTGGGCTGTGCTGTTGCCACAGAAACTGCAGTGACATACAGTCACAGAATTACAGCATGGTTGGGTTGGAAGGAATCTGAAAGCATCCCCAGCCCCACCCCTGCCATGGGCTGGATGCCCCCCAGCTCAGGCTGCCCACAGCCCATCCACGGCCTTGGGCACCTCCAGGGATGGGGCACCACAGCTCTGAGCAGTGCCAGGGCCCCACTGCCCTCTGAGTAAAGAATTTCCTCCTGGCACCTAACCTGCATCTCTCTTCTGTGTGTTATCAACATGATTCTCACCCTCAATCGAGAACACAGCACAGAATAAGTTGCTAAGGGAGATGTTGTGGCCTCAGCTGAAGCTAATGGAGACATTAGGACAATCTTTGTGCATGTAAGAAGGTGTTTCTGATGGGAAGAGAATAATCTGTTCTCCATGTCAACTCTTGTAGGAGCATTTTGTCCAGGAGGGCTCCAGCAGGGACGGGCAGGCATGCTGACAGATTGCCCTAAAGCAGCTGGCAGCCTTGTCAAGATGTGTGGGGAGTGCTGCAAAGACATCTCCTCTAAGTCATGCTGTTTTGGGGTGGATGTTTTGGCCAGCTGACCTGTTACAGCCCTGTCCAGTCCTGCTTTCCATCATTCTGTGCTTTCACAAGGAACCAAACAGTTCTTGTGTCACTTGTTTCCACAGGTAGTTTTGCAGACAAGGCTTACGAGTGGAGCTCAGAGGAGGAGGAGTCCGTGAGGAAGGCAGGACCGGTGCAAGTCCTCATTGTCAAGGATGACCATTCTTTTGAGCTGGACGAAGCCGCACTCAACCGCATCCTCCTCTCAGAGGCTGTCAGGGACAAAGAGGTTGTGGCTGTGTCAGTTGCTGGAGCTTTTAGAAAAGGAAAGTCCTTCCTGATGGACTTCATGCTGCGGTACATGTACAACAAGGTACGGCTGCAGCTGCACCTGGCTCTTCCCACTGCTGCTCAGTGCTCCTGTGTGCCCTGGGCTGATCAGGGAAGGACTCTGGTCTGGTGCTCTAGAGATGCTCCAGCCTATCTTTAGCATGGAGCCTCACAAACTAAAGGGAGATGTTTCCACAACCCCGTGCAGTAGTGGGTCTCCAGTGGGACGCTACCTTCTTTGACTCTGGAGCAGAAATGTTCACATTTGCTATGCTGTAGGAGACCTCTCTTGTGGGGGCTGCTTGTCTCCGGTGCTGAGGTAGAGGCAGCACAGAAGAGAGGTGTAAAACCACAGTGAAATGGGAAACTCAGCATTTCTTCTGTTCCCACCTGCAGGAAGCAGTGGACTGGGTTGGAGATTACAACGAGCCTCTGACTGGTTTCTCCTGGAGGGGAGGATCCGAGCGGGAGACGACCGGCATCCAGATATGGAGTGAGGTCTTCCTGGTGGACAAGCCTGATGGTAAAAAGGTATTTGCTTCTGTGCTGTGTGACTCTCTATCTACGTGTTACTCATCAGCTCGTCTTGCTGCTCCAGCTTCTGCCTTGTTGGAGGTGGCTGAAATGGTTTTGCAGGTTTTTGATTTAGCATGGGTGGGTTTAATGCACCGAGTGGTATGATGTCTGAGTGCTTCCACGTGTCCCTGGTATCATCTCTACCTGTCCCTCTAACTCTGGGCACCCCAGAGATCATTTCTTTGCTGTTCCCAGGGATCTGGAATTTGAGGCCCTTGCAAACTATTCCCCCTTCCTAACGCAGTAGCTGTGACATGGAACGCCTTCATTCAGGGAGGTCATGTATAGTGAGAGCTGGGAAATCCTGCACATTCAGCTTTTAGGCAGGAATATTTGTATCTGTCAGCCCTTCATTGAAGTTGAGATATGCTGCTGTGTTCGGCTTCCGTGACGTGAAGCTTGTGCAGGCTCAGGAAAAGACCCATCTGCACTGACAGCAAATGTCAGAAGAACAAAGCAGTTCCCTCCTCTGTGTTACGCAGCATTCATTTCTTGCTGTTAAGAGTGACTGGAGATGCTCTTTTCCTTTATCTTCCACCTATTGTAAGCCTGAGGTGGGAGCACTGACATTCTGCACACACGGCTGACATTCAACCACCTGCCCTGTTGGCATTTGAGAGTTATTTTGCTTGGGTGCAGATGCTGAATGGGTGCATCCAAGCTGACCTGGAGCTTTCTGCCTCTCAGGTTGCGGTGCTGCTGATGGACACACAGGGGACCTTTGACAGTCAGTCCACCCTGCGGGATTCAGCCACCGTGTTTGCCCTGAGCACAATGATCAGCTCCATACAGGTAAGAAGGGAGATGTCTCCAGCAAACAGTTGCTAAAAGGTGGTGGCTGAACACCAGCAGCTTGGCACCAGTGTAATGCAGCTGGGGGAGAGACAAAGGCCAGCGTGTTGGCTGCATTGAGTGCAGGGTTGTCATGACTGCACCATTGCAGGGAACAGTCTTATCTCCTCATCTCACCCTAAGAGCAAAGCCAGCAGCGGATGCACTCCTTTACTCCCAGCTGACAGAGAGGAAAGGATGTTGGTCTGGTGAAGTTCGTGTGCCTTTGTCTCAGCACTGCTGGAGAAACCTCTGGGCTGAGGGTATTCTCACAGCAGGTGGTTACTGTGTAGTAGTAAGGCTTCCCTTCCCTTCCTCTGATCTTTGCTTCTGGAGGACAGCATTAACAGGATGGAAGCTGTGTCTTGAGACAGAGCTCAGCACATCATATACGTGGAGGAGAGGAAACATTATTTACACCTAAGAGGCTTCCTGGATGGGACACGACAGCCCTTGCTGCTCCCATGCTGGGGCGTTTTGCTGTGCTGGGAGGAGCAGCACCTGTCTGTCTGTCTGTCTGTCCAGCAGTATGGCTATGCTTGGAGCACCAGGGGCCAGCTGGGCCTTTGTCTGTGTCCCCTGTGTCGTCAGTTTTAACCACACTGATCCAAGGGACAACGCTCTGAAGTTTCTGTGTTTGCTTATAGGTTTATAACTTGTCTCAGAACGTGCAGGAGGACGATCTGCAGCACCTGCAGGTAAGATTCCTGTCTCTGCTGCTCTTTGCCACTGGGGTCCCTGGATTATGCTCTGCACTTTCAAGATGCTTTGCTCTGGAAAGGCATGTTTGCCTTTGGAGCTACAAAAGGGTCTCAGAGTTTTCCTGCTCTCATTTTGGTTCATGGGCATGGAGGAACAGTCACTTGTGTTGAAATGTGTCTT
Source organism: Alectoris magna (assembly GCA_030625065.1). NCBI lineage: Eukaryota > Metazoa > Chordata > Aves > Galliformes > Phasianidae > Alectoris > Alectoris magna. The sequence goes on along the minus strand of CM060565.1, from coordinate 1,997,875 downwards.
GCTTCATAGCATGACTGCCGGGCAGTCAGTGTGACACTCACCAGGAGCAGAGCCATGCCCTGTAGGACTTTGGGGGTGGCAGGGGTCTGTTATTTACTCCTAGAATCATAGAATCACAGAATAGCTTGTGTTGGAAGGGACCTTAAAGCCCATCCAGCCCCAGCCCCCTCTGTGGGCAGGGACGCCTCCAACCGGAGCAGGCTGCCCAGGGCCCCATCTAGCCTGGCCCTGGACTTTATGATTGAGAAACCCAGAGAAACTGGTTTGTAAGCCTGGATACTGACATCTGGTTGCAGGTCAGTACAGATGATCCAAAAGGGGAGCTACAACTCTGAGTGCTGGAGACCAGCAGCTTTGGGGTGGTTTTTTCCTATGGCACACACGTCCTGCCTGCCTCCGCCTACAGTCTTCTCTTTTATTCAGTTGGCTGCTTGACTGCCTAGTTAGGATTTTTTTCAGTAGTGTAAGGAAAAGGAAAGGAAAAGTCCAGCTGGAAGAATCAGAAGATTCTGCGCTGTTGCAGTCAGTAAACATTTTTTAACAATAATACTGTATTTACATTGAATTTAACCAGTGCAAACCCAAATCTTGCAGTTGGAATTTGAAGCCATTATTGTTTAATACGTTGACCCACTTTTAGGCATCTGTGAAATACATTATTGGTGCCTCTGCTAAGAATTTGCAGCCCAGAGAGACCGGCGAGCCCTCAAACGTTGCTGGTAGGCTGATCTTACGGTGTCTGCACAGTGGGGGTTTGCAGGGAAAGTACTTATTTCTGAATTCATTTCCACCCCTTCCTGGAGCGTTTAAGGAGAGCAGGGCTCCAGCAGTCCCCTCTCACGCGTGAGGTTTGAAGCAAGCAGTGGATCGGAGCCATTTTTCACAGATTTGGCCGCCAAAAACTCTAGGCTGAGATTTTTCATGCTAGGGCTTTGCGTGGTGATTGCCCTCAACAGCTCCCTCTGCCTGTAAAACACGAACCAAACGTTGCCCTGCCTGTGGCCCCGGGAGCTGACGGTCCCGTTTCCCTTGCATCTCTCCCCAGCTGTTCACCGAGTACGGACGGTTGGCCATGGAGGAGACCTTCCTGAAGCCCTTCCAGGTGAGTAGAGGCTGCCGGCCACCAGCATCCCCCAAACCGACGGCTTTGCCACGAGGTGTCACTGCAGCTTGCAGGACAGATGAGCAGGGAGGCGTGGAGACTGGCTGAGCTGAGGCGAAGGAAAGGCTTTGTGTTTCCTACCCCCAAGGAGCTTTCTGAATACATCCAATCTCTCTCTTTCTTTCTGCTCTCAACCTTGGCTGCTGGCGGCTCCCCAGCCCTGCAGCGATCCCCTCACCCAGCGGGTCTGGATGCAGCTGGAGGCTGTTAGCTGAGCGAGGCTTTGTTCCCAGGGACAAAAGGCTTCTTCGGTGCAACGTGATGAGTGCTGTGTGGCATCAGCTGTGTCCTGGCAGGACACCATACAAGTGATGCTCTGCCTTGAGAGCTGCGCACACGGCAATGCAATGATGTCCCCAGCTGAAGGAGGGGGAGCCACCCCTACAGCTCAGCCCTGTCCTGCTGGTCTCACGAGGTGCTCAGCTTTAGTGGCAGAGCTGTGGAATGAACTCCCAGACAGGTCTGTAACACTGCAGCCTTGGCTGTCAGAGCCTTGAGCCTGCTGCCTGGGAATCCCTGCACTTGGCAGAACAAAGAACATTAGCTCAGAATGAAGGGATCAGCTCAGAGTGGCAAGCGTAAGTGGGATTTTAACTTCAAATAAGTGACATCTGTTTGCCAACCCGTGCATAGGTGGCACTCAGCAGAGGAGAGCATTAGGTAAACGCCAGCTTGCTCTGGACACCACAGCTGTGAGCAGCTCAGCATGGCAGGAGGATGACGGGCTGTTAGGGCCCCTTCCAGGAGGAAGGTGAATTTGAGTGAAAAGAGAAAAGTGGAAGGAAGGGAGGGAGGGAGGAGTCCACGGGATGCTTTTAGCAGCTGCTGTTGAAAAAGGTGGCTCAGCAGCTCACAAAACCTGCAGCCCTGTAACAGAACAAGCTGTGGTTTGTATGGCTTTGACAGTGGCTGTACTGAACCATGTGCACCTGGAAAGCTGGGAAGGGATCAAACAGGTTTGGAAGGGTTTGGAGATCGTTGGTACCTACATGAACCAGGGAGTGTTTCTCACAGGGCCCAATAGTCTCTTCCCTTACCCAGGTGCCCCCTGGCAGTCCCAATACCTTAGTCCATCTTCTAGCTTGCACCTGCAATAGGAGAGCTGGATGTGGGGTTTGTGAGCTTCCCAAAGCAGAAAGTAGTTGTAGAAATGCAGGCAGTAATTGGGAATGGGTTACAGCTGTCTTGCTTTTCCTTCCAGCATTAAAAGAGAATGTCAGTCTCCCCATCATCCTGGAAAGCAGGAGGGGATTATAAGGTGGCTGTGGTCAGGAAGGGGGAATGAAATGAAAAGGTTAAGGAATATAACAAGTAGATAAATAGAGATTTTTAGGGAGCTTTGAGTATATATTGGATATAGCATGGGCAGATGGTTGGTAAATGGTGTTAAAGCTACCAGTAAAAACATTTGGCTTGTTGTTGGAAGAACCAGGAGAAAATTGTAATAAGGTACAGAAAAAGCCAGACATAAAATAAATATTTCTGTTCTTCATTTAAAAGTTAGCAGGATAACCTTGCCAAATATTACAGTGAAAGTGCAATACTCCATCAGTAAGAAGGAGGCTGTAAGGAGGCACTGTTAAATGTGCTTAAGTCATTAGGACTGGCTGACAGCCCGTGGCTCTGCCTAATGATGTAAGTGATGTCAAGTCATGCAGGTCTGTGGGCAGTGAGTCTGGTCACACATCCCAGTATCCATTTTATAAGGCCACAAGCTTGGTTGATAAAGCTAACTATCGCTGTGATACTCTGCCTTCTGTGTGCCTTATCTCCATGAAGTGCTGATGGAAATAGAGCCAACAACGTAGCCAGTCAGCATTGTCTGTTTTAATCCGTGTAAATGGATTAAAAACCCATTAACTGATAGATGGCTGAGGATGCCGAACTAATTGTAACAGGGACACGTCATCCTTCAGAAGCGTTTCCTTGGGGCTCCCCCCAGGGTCTCTCTGCTTCATTGCAATCTTCAGCAGCAATCTCCATGCAAGCGTGGAACAGCTGTGGATGTGGTGAGATGCGGTGGAGGAGCTGATGGCAGTGGGGCCATGTGAGCAGCACACAGCTGCCTGTCCCCATCGCGGCACTGCCTCCTGCAGAGCACGTTAGAGGGCGGCCACCTATTGCCATTTCCCACCCAGGAGAAGGCAGCCTGCATGCTGGGCAAACTCAGTGAGGTGATGGGGAGCAACTGAACAGCTCAGCCAGGGATGTGGGGGCTTGGAACCAAGGCAGCTTTCTTTGCAGAAGATGGTCTGCAGCTTGAGTTCCTTGGGTGAGGTTCTGAGCCTGGAAGTCAAACTCAATGAATGTCTTTTGGCCTTGTGATGAGCCTGGAAAGGAGGATTTTGGAGGAAGCTCCTACAGGAGGATGCTGCCAAACAGGGAGTGCGGTGATAGGGAGATGGTTGAGCTGCTGCTGCTGGAAAGGAAGCAGCACTTGGTGGTGGAAAATGAGCTTTTCCCTTCTGCTCCCTCCCACTCTGCTATGTGCCAAAATGCAGCTCTGCATGCTGACCGATGCCTTTGCTTGGCAGAGGGCTGAAGGTTGTTGGGCACGGTGAGCACAGCAGCTCTGCTGCAATTCTGCTTGAGAAGAAAGAAAATAACTCCCAATTCAGACAGTACGAGGAGCGCATCATGTGTTTGTGGGAAGGTCCTAAACATGGCCCTGTCTCCTAAGCATCCTGCAGTCTCCAAAAGAACAGCATGTCCTGACAGAGCTGCAGGCGTTTGCTGTGGCTTGCAGTGCCTTTAGGAATGGCCAACTCGCTGCTCTTTTTTCTTTTCTCTCTTTTTCCCTGATGTTTTCTGGAAGAAAAGTAAGGAGGGGAAACATTGTCCCTCCCTCTCCCAAATCTTTCTTTGAAACACAGACGAGTTTTAGGGAAATTCCGACGAAACGCATTCCCCTTATTGCTTATTCCAACGGAGGGGAGAAGCCCTGGCTCCTCTGCCCCACCACTCGGGGTGCCCCCAGGGCTTTGCCCCGCAACCTTGTATGGGATGTAGATGAGACACCAGAGATGTGATTTCGTCCACAGCCCGTTTCTGTAAAGCTGCAGAGTTGACCGTGCTGGTATTTATTTATTTGTTGAATCAAAACGTTGGATGTCTCAATAAAGACGACCAAAGCCAACATTTCTCATTCCTCCTCCTTATCCTACATGTGCTTCTCGTTAAAAGTCTGTCTGGAGAGCTGCCCGGTGAACACGGCTGGAAAACGAGCCCGTGAAATTCCCATAGGATGGAGCTCAGTGCGGCTGCAGCTCGCTGCCTTTTGTCCTGGTTAGCAAAAACCCCGTTCTTGTTTCGCAGTCGAGATGACGGGTGCTGTTTTTCAAGCGAGGGACTCAAACCGTCATCCAGCAGATGCCCTCCTGATAACGTGTGGCTGAGCAGCGCTGGTGCTGCGCGGCGCTGACTGCTTCTGTTTCTCTTTCCTAGTCCCTGATATTCCTGGTGCGTGACTGGAGTTTCCCCTATGAATTTTCCTACGGATCTGACGGCGGCGCGAGGTTTTTGGAGAAGCGTCTGAAGGTTTGTCCTTGCTCCTCTGGATTTCATGAGTGATTTCCACGTGGGTTTCCACAACTCTCCAGGCAGGGCTTTGCTCGGCTGTGAGCTGGTGACGATGGTTAAGATCACACCTGTACTTGCCCATGCCTTAAAATCACAGCAGAAATGTCTTAGAGAATCACAGAACCATAGAATGGCTTAGGTTGGAAGCGATCTCAAAGATCATCAGCTAGATGAGCTAGATTCTAGTTGATCTTTGAGGTCCCTTCCAACCCAAGCCATTCTGTGATCAGTTCCAGCCCCTTACCATGAACGGGGTTGCCAGCCACTAAATCAGGCAGCAGATCAGGCATTCAGCTGCCTCTGGGCACCTCCAGGGATGGTGCACGTCAGCGCTGCCCAGAGGAGTTGTGATTGATTGTATGGTTCCGTGTTGTGGGAAGCTGAATTCTCCATGCTGCAGTCAGTGCAGGGCTACCCTTCTGCTGGAGGGACGAGGAGAAATGCTTCTGTAATAGGCACCTGTACAGTGAAACCAATGGGCAAGGGCTCCGTGGGGATTGATCAGGAAATGTGTGGGTCATTTGGTAGTGGAGAGGCCTGGTCAAAGGGAAGGCAAGAATGGCCCTGGTGGGGAAATCCCGAATGCTTTTGCATTCACATGTGCACATTTTCCAATTGACAATAACATGCCCCAGGGCATGTGGTCAGAGATAGGCCAGTTCCTGGGCTGCTGGAAGAGCTCTGTCCTTGTGCTCATGCACTGCACTGCTAAGGGATGCCCTCCTGGTGTGGGACACCCCACGCTCCTGCTGGCACTGCTGTCCCAGTGCCTCTGCATGCAGAGGAAACCTGACCACACGCTGCTCTCCCACAGGTCTCAGGGAATCAGCACGAAGAACTGCAGAATGTCAGAAAGCACATCCATTCCTGCTTCACCAAAATCTCCTGCTTCCTTTTGCCTCACCCCGGCCTGAAGGTAGCCACCAACCCCAATTTCGACGGAAAGCTGAAAGGTACAAAGCAAAGGTCCGTTGTCGGATTGACACCACGGGCTGTCCCACGATACCTTTACAGATGTGTTCTATGAAATGCATTCCTACTCCTCACATGCAGCTCAGCACAGATGCAGAGCAGGGCAGACTGGTTGTTGCGCAGCTGGTTGTGCTGGCAGCCTTGTCACACACGCGCTCTCCGAAGAACATCATTTCACTTTGAAAAGCTTTCCAAGGAACGTTTAACCCTCCTGACTTATCTGATCAGTGGTTTCCCTTCAGGACAGACTTAGTTAAAAAATGGAACTCATCCCTCTGGCAAACCATGCTAAGGAGCAGCAGGGCAGGCGAGGCAGCCGGGGGCGGGGGGAGGCTCTGCTGGAAGCTGAACTGGGGTTTGTTAACTCCCCCTTTAAGTTCGAGTGCAGAGCAGTATTTAACAAGTGCACGCAGAACCGGCTTAGGATTGTCAGCATCTTCTTGACAGCATTCTCTTGTTCTTTCAGAGCTGTACTCAGCTTTTCTCTTGGCAAGGAGCTGCTGCTCTCTGGCAGTTGGTGCACATTAGCAGCGCCATCAGCAAAAGCAAAAGTCACATCTGTGTTCCTGCAACTCCTTTTGAGACAGTGAAGCTGGCTTGTGTACACATGCACAGCTGCACGCTGTTTGTGGGTTAACCTCACCGGGGATGGTTGCTGAGTGCTCACCTCACTGAGTCGCAGTGTCTGTGCCCGCATCCCGGCTCGGGTTCCCCCTTGTTGTGTGACGGCAGTGCACGCTGTGCTCGGGGCTGGCACTGATGATGCTGGGTTTATTTCCAGAAATAGACGATGAGTTCATCAAGAACTTGAAGATTTTAATTCCCTGGCTTCTTAGTCCCGAGAGCCTGGATGTTAAGGAGATCAATGGAAACCACATCACCTGCCGGGGCCTTGTGGAGTATTTTAAGGTATTGGCTTTTTCCGGAGAAATTGGGCTTATTGGTTTGCAGCACGTCAGCACTTTTGCTGTAATGAAAGGGGAAAGTGTCAGTGTGTTTGGCCATGCAGTGAGCCCAAGGAGTGGGCAGGGCTCTTCCTTGCCATGGAGAATGGAGGACTGGAGGGAGGGAGGCTGAGGGCCGTGTTCCTGTTGCCTTTGGAAAACGCCTCACCGTGTTGTCATGGCTACTGGGACATTTTAATGCAAGACATCCGTGAGTAATTCTCACCACCTACTCTCTGGGGCTACTTGACTCCAGCTCCTTCTCCTTCAGTGAAGGACGGAGGTAGGTGCAAATCCTATGGGGTAAATGTTGGAGTGAGTGATGGGAGTGTGAGCCTTGAGAGACCGCCCTGCAGCACCCAAAGAATGGACGGTGAGCCATGCGCTGCCTGGCAAAGCATCCCCTGCTGCAGCCGTCCCATGCCAGGAACCTCCCCCTCTAAGGGCTTTTCCCATCCTGTTGATGCTGTGCTGTAATGGGGTCTGTGCTGCGTCTGATGTGATTTCATGTTTTGCAGGCATACATAAAGATCTACCAGGGGGAAGAGCTGCCGCACCCGAAGTCGATGCTGCAGGTAGGTGGGCTGTGTGAGGCGGCCGTTCCTGCACTGTGATTGCTGTTGATTTCCCATTAGCCGTCAGAGGAGTCCCACTAGTGCAGCGCTTGGAGTCTTCAGTGAGTTTTGAGTGCCTTAGTTTGACAATCCAAGCAGCATCTCGCAGTCACTTCAAAGCCCAAAGGAGCTGTGCTGTGGGGAAGCAGCGGAGGCAGCAGGGCTGGGCTGCTGAGCTGCAGTTTCCCTGCAGGTGAGCAGTGTTGTCCCCTGGCTGTGGTGTGACCACACACAGGGATGCACCCCACGTGGATCAGCTGCTGTGCTGGGTCAGGGCTCAGCGGGAGGCTGCAGCTGTGGCTGTTTACATACCCCGAGCCTTTTATCTGCTTTCTTGCTGTTTCCCACAGCCGAAGCCAGAGGTTCCATCCCTCTGACTTGGAGGGGAGGAATCCTCTCCTGACGCAGGCTTTTGCCTGAGGGGACTGAACAGGGAAATACAGAAGGATCTTGTTTGGTGTTGGTCAGAGTGCAGTTGGAGAAGGGAGCTGGGTAATTGTGTGTGTCCCGGGTACCACACATGCCTCCAGGCCAAAAGCGTGTGCATCGTGTGCCCCCGGGTTCCTCGCTGTCGTTACACTTCTGTTATTACAGGAGTTGGACTCAGTGACCCTTTTGGATCCCTTCCAGATTGGGATGTTCTGTGATCCTTAACCTTACGGTCCTGCAGCTGAACTTTGCACCCTTTTGCCCTTCTTGCAGGCCACAGCAGAAGCCAACAATTTAGCAGCAGTTGCCACTGCCAAAGACACCTACAGCAGGAGAATGGAAGAGGTAGGTGTGCTGAGCACCCTATTTCACAGGCTCTCCTGCCTGGTTTCCTGATGGAAAACACCCTGCAAGGACTTGGCCAAGATTTATGGCCACATCCGTGCCGGTGCAGCACATTCAGGTTCCCAGTGAGACTCGTTGCTGTGTTTGTGGTGGTAAGGGGAGCGATGCCTGGTCAGGATTTCATGGCAGGGCACAGGAATACGGTTGACAAATGGTTGCTCTCCCATCTGATGGCAGCTGTTTGCAGAGCATGTGACTTCAGCTGAGTTTGCATCCTCTTCCCAGTGTTCCCTCAGTTGCAAAACTTAATGGAAAGGGGCAGTGCTGCTGTGTGACCATGCAACCCCTGACGGACAGAACATGAGGTGATGGCACAAAGGTGCACCAGGGGAGGGTCAGACAGGGCATGAAACGTTTCTCTACCATGAGAGCGGTCAGACACCACAGCAGGCTTCCTAGCCAGTTGGTTGGTGCCCCGCGGCTGGCAGCGTTCAGAGGGCATTTGGGCAATGCCCTCAGTGATGTGCTTTACCTTTTGGTCAGCCTTGAAGTGCTCAGGCAGTGGGACTGGATGGTCTTTGTGAGTCCCTTCCATCTGAATGTCCTATCCTTTAACCTGTGCCATGGCTGGTGCTAATTAGGGGATAAAGTCATTATATATCATTATAACCGGCTTTTCACCTTTTTCTGCCCTGCCCTACCAGCCCATCTCAGCTCGGGCATGAGATGATTGTGATATTTTAAGGTGAGGCTCACACCTTGGCCTGCCTCCTGCCACTTCCAGCTCTGTTCTACAGTACTGGAGGTTGCTGTGCTTTGGCATGGAAGGGGTGCGGAGCTGCATGGCCAAATTACTCTGCACTGCCCTGGGTCTGTGTTTGTGCTTACGCCTTAAAACCCAACGTGTCGATCCTCTGTAGCAGGAGAACAGCGCTGCTGGAGCTGGTTAGTTGAAAGTGGGCCGTTGAGTCTCCAGGTTCAAGTCCTGAGCAACAGCAGCTTGAAAACACAGTCCCAAGAGGAGGGCAGGGTCTTGTGGTAGGATGAGAGCCGGGGGGGCTCAGGTTGGCTATTAGGAACAATTTATTAGGCTAAGAGGAGGATGAGAGGGGCTGGTTCCCAAGCACTGGAGAGCAGTCACAGAGTGCGGACGCACGCAGTGGTCAGCGCCAAAGAGGAGCGCGTGGAGCTGCCGTTCTGGTGGTCTGCATGGCAGAGCTCAGGGGCTGAGGGCGCCGAGTGAGCGGGCTGTGCTTTCCATGCAGGTCTGTGGTGGGGACAAGCCCTTCCTTGCACCCAGCGACCTGCAGACCAAACACGTGGAGCTGAAGGACGAGGCTGTGAGGCTGTTCCGCGGGGTGAAGAAGATGGGCGGGGAGGAGTTCAGCCGCCGCTACCTCCAGCAGCTGGAGAATGAGATCGATGAGCTCTACATCCAGTACATCAAGCACAACGACAGCAAGAACATCTTCCACGCCGCCCGCACCCCCGCCACGCTCTTCGTCGTCATCTTCATCACCTACGTGATCGCCGGAGTGACCGGCTTCATTGGCTTGGACATCATAGCCAGTCTGTGCAACATGATCATGGGCTTGACACTTATCACACTGTGTACCTGGGCGTACATCAGATACTCTGGGGAGTACAGAGAACTGGGCGCAGTAATAGACCAAGTGGCGGCGGCGTTGTGGGACCAGGTAGGATAAAGAGCTTTTCATTTAAAAACCGACTGACCAAACCCACGTCCCCCCGCTCCAAGATCTTAAGCAGTTGAGCAGTTTCCTGGGGCTTTTCCTCCACTTCAAATGGCTGTTGGGTTTGCACGTAGGGGTTGTTAGGTGCAGTGGGACGGTGTGCTTCAGTCCGTGCCTTAGGCATTCTAGGTGGGGAAAGCAGGGCCAGAGGAGTGTTTTCAGGTTGGGTTGTGGAGGTGATCACGAGGGGAGAAGTCGTGGGTCTGGGAGGCTCTCCGAGGGTGGAAGAGCACAGTGAGCTGAAGCTGGCGAAAGCCCTGGGCTCAAGTCTGATCCCCACAGCCTGTTTTGTTCTGCCTTTTTCTGCTTGTTTTACCCATCCCAAAATGCTACTTTATGGACACTCAGTGCTGGCACAGGGCAGCACAGAGTGTGATCCCGCTGGGGAGGTGCTCAGGACCACAGGAGTTTGTGTGCTCAGAGTGTGTGCCAAGGAGGAAGCCCTGCTCCTCCCTCCTGGCACAGGGCAGGGATTTGGCCATCCCTGGGCTGCAGGATGCTGAGGCTGGGGCTCTGTCCTGCCTGCTTCAGGCTTGCCATCTCTCTTTGTCTTTGCTTTGTGCAAACAAGAGCAGACGTCTTGGTTGGGCCCTGCTGTCAGACATCCCTAAAACCTTAACAAAGGTTGCAGTGAGAAAACAGTGCCCTTGGCAGCACTGCCCCTGGGCTGCTTTTTATCCAGGAGTGAGGAGTTTTTGCTTCAGTGTGACCACCTCAGCCTGCTCCAGGTGTGCCTAGAGCTGACCACACGCTGCATTTTTCACACTGAGCTCTTCATTGCTCGGTTTCTTCATCCCTGAACCAGGCAGCGATATCAGCTGCCTTTAAAACAAGGGCAGCCCGTTGTCCCCTGAATCCCAGGTGGGTCTATCCTGACATCCTGGTGGTGCTGTTGGTGCATTTTGGGAGATGCTGGGTGTCAAAGCCCATCCCCGTGTAGGAACCTGGAATGAGTTCAACGCCACAGTGAGAACAGGATGGGGCCAGCAGAAAGTGAGGGGCATGGGCTGCCTGCAAGCTGCCCTGCTGGGAAATTAAGGAAGAGGTTAAAGTGCTTGCAGCTGCTCCCTGGTACCCAGCTGCCCCAGGCACATCTCAGCACAACTTCCCAACATGGGGCAGAGCACTCCCAGGAAGGAGCTTTGCAGAGAAGCAGTGCCTTTGGGGCTGTTGGTGCCCCGGGGGGAGGAGCATTGCTGGGAGCCCTCAGGGCTCTGTATGCGTGTACTGTCCCTGTGGGTGCAGGAGGGCTGGCTGGGGCCTTGGGGGGGGTCCTGCAAGCATGCCGCTGTGGGGGCACTGAATGGAGGCATGAGGTTTGCTCCTGTGGATGTGTGTGATACACAGAGGTGCTTTCTTTTTTTTCCCCCCTTTTCTTTCCCCAATGCCTCTCGCAGGGGAGCACAAATGAGGTAAGTGCCTCTCAGGTCCCCTTCTCCCCCCCACACTCTCCCATGGGTGCCTCAAGTGATGGGGAACCCCTGGGAGGCGAAGCATGCAGAGCTGCTGGGTGCTGGGATGGGGGCTGATGGCAGCATGTGGCACCTCCAGTGCCTGGGGAAGGGCGCTGCTGGAGGCCAAGTGGGGGAGAGAATTTGGGGGCTTTTGTGTGTGTTATGAGGGGGGGCTTGAATCTTTCTCCTACTAGTTGTGTTTGGGGACGCTGTGGGGTCAGCTCTGCTGCACAGCTTCCCTGCACTCGGTGCATTTTGCTGCCTTTGAGCGAGGTGGGAGCTTCCTTCCAAGTGAGGTGTGGAGCCGAACCCCTTCCGTCCCATGGAGACCAGCGCAGGGCTGACTGGGGGCCTCTCTGTGCTTCAGGCACTGCTGAAAGCTGTGACTTCTGGGGCTGCAGGCTTTGCTCTGTCTTTGTGCAGTGGTGAAAGCTTAGCGAGCTCCTGAACTCGCGTCTTTCCCCTTTTGGATGTCACAGCAGGGCTGGAGGCCGGGTGGGCTTCGAGGGCTCTTCTGCCCAACGGTTCTGCCACTGTACAACCGTGCGCCGTCGGGAGTGGGTGCACAAACCAGAGGGCGATCTGAGCCTCTCCTGTGCTTCTTGCAGGCTTTGTACAAGCTGTACAGCGCGGCAGCGACCCACAGACATTTGTACCACCACGCCTTCCCCGCACAGAAAGCGGAGCCTGCCGAGGGCCCAGACAGGAAGCAGATGTGACACAGCTGTGAGCCACGTGCGGTCCCGTCGGTGCATGACCGCGGCGCGGCCGCCATCGGCTCAGCCCTTCATTGCTCCCCCACCATGAGCTGCCATGCAGGACCAAACGCGGGGCTCAGCGCCCAGCTCGGCTCTGTCCTTGCAGCACAGGGAAGGCTGGGGCGCGTCTTGTGTTCTGTTCTGTGTACGTAGCGGTGCTGCTGCCCACACAAAGTGCTTTTGATTTGCAATATCCAGCGTACTTCCCAGCTCGTTTACGAAGCCTTATTTCTCCCTTTTTAATTAACCATTAAGTCATTAAGGGAATTATGATTTGCGTGGCACTGCAACTGAAGACCTTCCAAATCTTAGCGTCATTCCGAACCACCTCATGTCCAGATACTTGAGCAGGCTGTAACACGTAACCACGGTTTTTCCTCAATTACAGCAACGTAATGAAAATGTATTAACTTGCTCTGTCAGCAGCTGCGAGGACACTTGTGCTATGGTATGTTAACGACATTGTAAGGAAAGCGTACTTTTCCATTCGTAACTGATGCACACGGTCTCACTTTGTACTGCAGAACGTCTGACTGTATTTCTGTATATATATCCGTTATGGTGCCGAGGAATGTGTTCTTTTATTGTCACAACCATTAAAGTTGGCTTTCTGTTCCTAAGAAGCGGGCTCTGAAGGCTGTGCGCTGCTCCGTACGAACCTTCAGTTCGGCCCTCGGCGCGGCAGAAATGAGCTGATCGGCCCCTGGCTCATTAAACAAAGTGATTTTTATTGAATTAACAGGACTTACAAGAAATGTAGTTTCTTTTTTGTCTGCAACCGTGTTTTTATTGCACTAAAAAGAATCCATAAATAACATTTCAGGACAATCAATGAACCAAATGAGAACAGCGGTGAGGGTCACTGTACACGTAAAAACTCCCCCCAGGTAAGGAAACCAAATATAAGACACAGCTCGATTAAAAAAGAGCAGTAAGAAAGAAGAAGGTGGGGACCCATCCCTGCCGTTTCCAGGTGCGGTGCTGCCGCCTTCCCACGGCGTGGGGCTCACACACGGCACGCAGGAAGCTCTGCGGTGAGGCTGGTCCTTAAGGAGGGTCAGTACTTCCCCCTCTGCCGCCCGTGAGGTGGAGGAGGGAAGCTAAAGAGCAACGCGTTGAACGAAGTAAAAAATAAGGCAACTCCCACTTGAGTGGTGTGAAGCACGCAGCAGCAACGTGCGGCGCAGTACTGGTGGTACAGTAACAGTGTGCTGTCCATTAAAGCTGTAAGCAGAGCTCGGAGGAAGGCCTGAGGGAAACACACCGCGCTACCAACGGGGGTTGCAGTGGTGCTTTGCATCCAGGGCCTTTCTGGTAACTGCACCTATTGCTGGTTAAAAATACGCAGCCAGCTTCTTCGTAATGCAGCCGACTGCTAGAAAAGGAGAGCGGAATCAGCTCCCTGCTCCAACTCCACGCTGGTTTTCAGCATAATAAACTAGTTTTTGTATGGAAAAAGATTAACAAACGTTTCTCATTTGTATAAACAATACATAATACATGTAGAAAAATATTCAAGAGGATAATAACAAAGGTGCAATGTCAACAAAAATAAGCTGCCTTTTCAACCAAAGCACTTCTTTATGAACCGTGGGGGCTTCTGAAAGCTCCTGGCATCCCCTGTGTCCGTGGGGCAGCTCAGAAGTTCTTGCTGTGCTGCTGGGCGTACCACTGCTGCCGCTGCTTGCGGTGCTCCAGCTCGGTGAGCAGTGCCTGCCTGTAGGCCTCGTACAGCTTCACGATGCGCTCCAGCTCCTTCATGAAGAGCAGCTTCAGCATGCCCTGGTACGTGTCCAGGTCAGCCAGCTGGAACAGCTCCCACTTCAGGATGTGGTCGTACCTGGAGTGGCACAGAGGGTTACCTGTGGCTGCCGTGCTGCTCTGTGTTTCACGGGCAGTGCTGATTTAGGTCACTGCATCCCAAACCGTGGGGCACGAGCCCCGTGGAACAATGGCAGGGGAGAACCAGGTAGCATCAGTAAGAAGAAACAGCCCTAAGTAGTGGCCACGTCACCTCGGTGCCAGCCCGAGGCCCTCTTTGGGGAACACCCCCTCTGGCTGACTGAGCTCCCCTGGGCAGCCCCCAGCTGCTGCGCGCTGCAGGTAGGCAGGATTTTAGGCCCATTTAAATCTGTATGGGTTTGCCGGCAGCCACGAGAAGTAATTAAACCCATTCCAATTACACTAATTAGAAGCAGCTAAAAACTTCAGCTGAAAGTCACTGACTGCTACATGGTTTGAGAATTCCCAGCTGTGCACTGAGCTGCCTGCTGCCATTCAGCCTCACCACGTTCTCCTCATGAAGAAGTACGTGGTTTTATAGTTGTCGAGGTGCCATATGGATGCTTTTAGAAACTCATTTCCTACTTCGTGTCAGTCTCGTGCAGAGCTGCAGCCATCAGAACACGTTTCATTGCATTGATTCAGATTTACTCCTGGACAAGATCCCCTGTTCCTAAACACAGCCCATGTATTTTAGATGCCATGGGGCACCACGCTCACAAGCACGCTGAAAGTAAAGCACGTGCTCCCAGTTCTGCAGCGCCATGTTAAGTAATGCCTGATGCAAAGCGAACCTATGAGAAGTGGTCTCCAATCTCCTGCTAAGACACAAATGAAGACCAGTTGTGCTTATTTCCAACTTACCCATTTCCACCTGGAAGAGCCAAGAGTTTTCCTCTTACCAGGCCAACTTTCGCTACGCTTGTGGGAGATGTAAGCGTCACACATATGGTTTAAATCATAACGTATATAGCACAGATTAGATGCACGGTGATCTTAATATATATGTGCACAAACCATATATGTATGTTTTAAAAGCATATTCTGACAGTAGTTTGTTGAATGGGCGATTGAGCAACAGAAATGACGGGTCTGAAATGTTTAGGCTGGATCCTCAGCCGGCGATGGTCCACTCAATTTAGTGTGACTTGTATTTCTGATATCAAAAATCCAGTACAGATCCCTCATCCTCTGTCAGCAACAGCTCTCGTGCAATTACAGAACAGCCAGCAGCTGAAGTTCTGCTGCCAGTCATCAGAACCCACTTGGTTTCAGTCTAAACGATGCACGTGTAACGCGGCGCAAAATAAGAGTAAAGAAAGCAAGCTTACTTGACAGGAGCCCTGGCGTAGACCTGCAGCCAGTCTGGAATCTCCGCAGTGTGGTAGGGGTTTGCAGGGACCAGCAGGGGCTGGCTTCTCTCTGCCTGCTGGGGCTGGTAGGTCACTGGGGGAGGCTGGTCGTAACGGGGAACGCTGTATGGAGGAAGGCAGAGAAATTCAGCGGGCACCAAGCAGGATGTCCTGCTCTCATTAATAAAGAGATGAACTTCCTGCAATACAGCAAGAAGGATCCAATAGCAGAAATTTACTAGTAGATTTGGTGCGTGCTAGCTTGATTTTACCTCCATGTTTCAAGCAGCTAAAATATCTGCTTTCATCCTAGAGACGACTTAGTTTGGGTTTCAGAGATGGTTTCCCAGAACATCAATCAAGTTTACCTTCAGTCTAAAACCCAATTCTGCTCTCAGCAACCCGGCTGTTTTACCAGCAGTTGCAGAGAACAGCTGCTTTATTTTAGTGAGAATAATATCCTGTTTCTACACTGAACTAACAGATGAGACAGAAACCAACAATTACAACTTCTAAAAGTCTCAGCCGAGGAGCAGTAAAGCTAACTTATAAAAAATAAGCTGGTTTTGGCACATAGTATGCAAGGCAAAATCATAGAATCACATCATAGAATCACAGAATGGCCCGGGTTGGAAGGGACCCCAAGGATCACGAAGCTCCAACCCCCCCCACAGGCAGGGCCACCAACCTCCACATTTCATACCAGCCCAGGCTGCCCAGGGCCCCATCCAACCTGGCCTTCAACACCTCCAGGGATGGACGGGGCATCCACAGCCTCTCTGGGCAGCTGTTCCAGCACCTCACCGCTCTCACAGTAAAGAACTCCCCCCTCACATCCAACCTAAATCTTCCCTCCTTGAACTTAAATCCATTTCCCCTTGTCCTGCTGTTATCTCCCCTTTCAAAGAGTTGACTCCCCTCCTGTTTGGAGGCTCCCTTTAGGCACTGGAAGGCTGCAATGAGGTCACCCCGCAGCCTTCTCTTCTCCATGCTGAACAAGCCCAGCTCCCTCAGCCTGTCTTCATAGGGGAGGTGCTGCAGCCCTCTGATCGTTCTGTGCCCTCCTCTGGCCCCTCTCCAGCAGCTCCCTGTCTTTCCTGTACTGGGGGCTCGAGACCTGGACACAGCACTGCAGATGGGGCCTCACGAGGGCAGAGCAGAGAGGGACAACCACCTCCCTGTCCCTGCTGGCCACCCCTCTGCTGATGGAGCCCAGGATACCATTTGCTTTCCGAGCCGCAAGAGCACACTGCTGGCTCATGGTCAGTTTTTCTTCCACCAGGACCCGCAGGTCCTTCTCTGCAGGGCTGCTCTCAAGGACTGCTCCCTCCAGTCTGTATATATTATATATATATATGTATATATGCCAGTTCTACATTCTCAGCTGGACTAGGACAAGTACAATCACAACAGGCAAGACAGCTGTCATACCTGGGAGCGCAAGGATGTTTGTATTGAGCTCTTTTATTGATGTGATCCACATAATACACTCCAAACTCTGCGGACTCCACCCTCTCCCAGCCTGGTGGGAGCCCCTCCCGCTCCAGGGGGTGGCTCCAGTGCGTGGTGTTGGTGTTGTGGTCGATGTAGTACTTCCTTCCTCTGATAGTCCAGTCCACAGACCAGCCGGGGGGAAGAGGTAAGTCTTCAGAGCTGTGATTTGTTAGATTTCCTAGAGATGTAGCAGCAACTCTCCCGATGCCTAAAACCAGAAAATCAAGGTGTTTAGCTCAGTGGGTAACACCTCAAACCAACACGATGTACTAAGTTAGCGTTCCCCCCACAGACACAAGGCGCTATGAACAATACTGCCAGGTTTCCAACACACACCCATATACATCAGTAAAAGAATTCATGATCAGGTTATAATCACAGGCTTCAGCTGCCTGGAATAGAAATCACACAGTACCAAAGTTTTCTAGATTAACCACTGAAGAACAGTAACACAGGGAGGACAACCAGGAGGGAAGAGCCAGGTTTGCACAGTGCAGCCATCAGCAGCCATTCCAGTTTTCTCTGCCCTTTCCTCCTATGTCCTGTGGACACTCAGGACTGTTATGTCAGCCACCTTCCAAAGAGAAATTAGAGAAAACAAACAGCCAAGTGACGCAATCAAGGCTTCCACAGGGGTCTTTCACCTTCTGGGTGCCCGCTGAATGTGCTCCTGCTGGATGTGCTGGCCCAAATTCAACTCTACTTAAGGCATTTCCTTCAGTTATCTGCAATTCTACAGTTGTTCAGTCTCTGGATACGATGAAATTCCAATCACCTTTTCACCAAATGCATCTATCCAACCTCAGCACTCAGGGTTTCTGCATCACTGTTTCTTCACAGCCACAAGAAGGGCTGTGGGAGCTCCTTTCCCCAGCCTCTTAAAGTCAGGAAGAGATATGACCATAAATGTTGTGTTAGCCAACGAGGAACACATCCCTCTGCTTGTTTTTCAGAGCTAACATTTTTGTGCACTTATTCCTGAGTGGAAGGAAAAGGCACAGCCTTTCAGGTACGGACATTAACTCAGACAGCAGAAGAGCAGAGCAGCAGCAAAGCTCTTCTCAGGAAATTCCATATTCTTGTTGGACGACCACAGGAATGGCCCTTTCCACCAGTGCACACACAACCCACGGCGCAGCAGGCAGGGGAAGCCGCCTGTGTAAGCACTGGTTACCTGCAGAAGGGCAGACCGAGAACCGGCTGGGCTGTGATTCCAGTGACAGACCGAAGTCATCACCAACGCAGTGGGAAGGTTTCAAAGCAACAGAACGAAGAGAAGCAGTAAATGCAAGAAGTTCCTCCTGAGTTCTGCCCTGCAGAAGACATCTGCTCACCTACAAACCCATTTCTGGCCTCGGTGTGCTCCGGGTTGCACAGCCTCGAGGCTTCTCCCCCTGCTGGAGCTCTCACCCATTCCTTAGCTTTATGAAGGCAAGCTAATAGCTGTGTTCACGTGACAGCTCCATCTCTCATTAGGATTAAGCAACTCAGCCCTTTACTTCCAGTTAGAAGGAACATACGAGCTGCTGCCTGACCTTTAGCCATGCTGGGGCCATGGAAAGCATTTTAGGCCCCGGCCATGGTTACACCACTGGTTTTGTTTGCGTTCCAACGACAAAATACCAACATTTAAGCTTCTTGAAAATACTGCACTTTGGGTAAGAAGTACAAATAAACAACAAATATTAAACCACCATCAGTTTGAATACCCGGACTCGACAGAGGGAAAGAGTTATCACAGAGGTATAAACATATTTTGCTGCTCACCCCGTCAGCGTTTTGTCTTGTTGTGCTTTTTAAAGAGTTCCTCCCACTCGAATTCCTTCATGATTGCAGCAGCAAATACAAACGGATTTGATTCATGGGGTAAAGGTGAATGCTTTTTAACACTTTAAGGCTGGTATTAATAAAGTTGCCCAAGGCAGGATGACGAACAGGCAGTGAGCCACGCTCTGCTCCGCAAGTTCTGCTGCCACAAGGCCTGCGTCTGCTCACACAAGAGCCAGAGAAGGCTGGAAGTTGGACTCAGGTAAACAGAAAAGCCAGCACCTGATCACACAGAGAACTGCTATGGGAAGCAGGCCAAAAAGCAAAGCCAGGCATTGCTGGGAAGACAGCATGGGCAGCTCTGTTCTGTAGCAGCAGTCACCTCCAGCTGCATGGCTCCTCCCAAAAGTACACTGGGATTTCAAGCTCAGATCTGTCACATACATGCAAGAAGTGCTCAGCTTACCACTCAAAGGGGTACAAATAAACTCCGAGGTCTTGGTTACAAGTTAGTTCCAATCTATACTGTGGATAGAACTTCAAACGCAGACCTCCCCAAACCTTTCACCCAGAAGAGTGGACAGAGACGGCGAGGAAAGACGGGTAAAGACTCTTAGAATTAAGCTGAAACCAACACTTAGAGAAATAAAATTAAGCCACAGAAATGCCATAGAGGTAACTAAACACACACCGCTGGGAAACAGCTGAAGGCACTTCTCAGGGAAAACACTCACACTGGTTAGCGATTAAAATCAATCTGATGGAGAAATGAATCGGGGAGAACGTGACTTGAAGGAGGAACACCAATGCAATGCAGCACTGTCACCTCTCGGAAAAAATCAAGACATTTGCTTGAATTCTCTGCTGAATACTTTGGGTGTGAAGATGTCGGTGAGAAGGCATTTCGATTTACTTTGTGAAGAGCTCCACTCAAGTAAAACACTTCCAAACAGGGATGGAAACACGTAAGGAAGAGGTGATCCAGACAAGGCAAGGGATACAGAAGGCCTGACTGTGCTGGAGGTAAGGAGAGAGGAACTGGCAATTGGAAGGACTGGTGTTGCTCAAGAGAAGCAAGGCTGCAGAACAACGGGTGGCTGAAATCAGACTGAGCTTAGCTGCGAGGGGAAGGGAATAAGGAGATGTGAGATTTTCTTATTCTTGACTACACCATACTTCTACCGATACAAAGCAACACGGATTCCTCAGAGGATATACAGGAGGACAGAGGTTAACACTCTTATTGCAGTGAAACTACAGGTGGAGCTTAAGAGTCCTCATCCCGTGTTGAGATGAAAGGTAAAAACAGAGGGAAAGGGATAATGCGTTGGCAGACAGGAGGTTCACCTCTCTAGATTATTTCCTGCATACACGTAAGACAGAATGCCCACCCACTATGAAACATCTGCCCAAGCTATTAACTAACTTTGTCACAAGTGACAAAGACCAAGCGCACATCAGCAGCTCCTTGTTTTCAAAGCTAAGAAGGCATGGAGTCAAACGAGAGAGAAAAGCCTTTTGAGAGAGAAACCTGTGTTGCTACGACTGAGAAAAACGCAGCTGAGAAGCCCACTTGCTGCTCGTGTTAGAAATTTGCTAGATTAACTCCACCTTCAAACTAACAGGTGGAGCTCCATCCCTGCTGAGATGTTGCTCCAGCTCTACAACGTGGCAATATTGGTTTGGAAGGCTCTTAGCCTCATCAGCACTGCGTCATTTTGACTGTAAAGCTGAGGGATTGGGGTGACATCGCCCCTCCAGTCCCACAGCAGAAGCCAGCAGGGGCTGCCATGAGGACAGATACACACTTAGTGATGAGCAGCCAGTGGAGATGAATGGGTTTCCTGCACAGTCTATACAGACCCGATGTAATCAGCCAGCATTTAGCAAAGTTAAGGATGAAGTAGCAAGTCTTAAACATCAGCACCTCAATATGCACTGCCCAGCAGCAGCAATGCCAGCACTGCTCTCCTGCCATGCTTCATTGGAACATCTCTGTATTAAAAAACAAACACCACCAGCAAAGCGTTGTCAGCTTTTTAACTCCATCCACAGCCTCAGTGCTGACATTTTTACCAGCAGATTGCAAGTAACAATGAACAAACAGCATATTTCACTACATTACTTACAGGTCTGGAATGCTTCTTTCAAACTCCTCCCTGAACGTCATTTCAGCAGTATAAACACCGCTCAAACACTGCCTGTAAGGTCACCTTCCTATGGGTAACACTGACATCTCACATTTCTTCTTTCAGTACATCTACAGCAGCATGACATACAACAGAATGACTCTTCTGTGTCATCACAAAAAACCAAATACTTCAAAAATAAATAATGAAGAGATTTTTATTTCTGATTCTTGTGTTCCATAAGAAAAACGCGACAGGTCCCTGTGAGTGTGTGAGCATGACTCTTCCTCAGTCACAGAATGGCCCACGTTGGAAGGGACCTCAAGGATCACGAAGCTCCAACCCCCCACCACAGGCAGGGCCACCAACCTCCACATTCAATACCAGCCCAGGCTGCCCAGGGCCCCATCCAACCTGGCCTTCAACACCTCCAGGGATGGACGGGGCATCCACAGCCTCTTTGGGCAGCTGTTCCAGCACCTCACCACTCTCACAGTAAAGAACTTCCCAAGCTAAATCTTCCCTCCTTGAACTTAAATCCATTTCCCCTTGTCCTGCTGTTATCTCCCCTTTCAAAGAGTCGACTCCCCTCCTGTTTGGAGGCTCCCTTTAGATACTGGAAGGCTGCAATGAGGTCACCCTGCAGCCTTCTCTTCTCCATGCTGAACAAGCCCAGCTCCCTCAGCCTGTCTTCATAATACTACAATATTACAAGTCAAAAAGAATTCAGACAGTAGGAAATGAATTTCAGCACTAACTACACACCAATTTGCTGATTACACAAAACAGTCATTACCCATTGTTTCACAATAAATAATTCATTATAAAATTAACAAAAATCACATGACACAATGATATTCTGAGCTTGTTTAGCTTGGAAAAGAAAAGGCTCCAGGGAGACCTCAGTGTGGCCTTCCAGGACTTGAAGGGAGCGTATACACAGGAGGGGGAACAGCTGTTTGTGAGGGTGGGCAGTGATAGGACAAGGGGGAATGGTTTTAAACTGAGACAGGGGAGGTTTAGGTTGGATCTTAGGAGGAAGTTTTTCACCCAGAGGGTGGTGACGCACTGGAACAGGTTGCCCAAGGAGGCTGTGGATGCCCCATCCCTGCAGGCATTCAAGGCCAGGCTGGATGTGGCTCTGGGCAGCCTGGGCTGCTGGTTGGCGACCCTGCACACAGCAGGGGGTTGGGACTGGATGAGCACTGTGGGCCTTTGCAACCCAGGCCATCCTGTGATTCTATGAAATACCTCTGCACCTGAAGCTGTTCAGTGATTTGCAAAGGGCAGCAATGAACCCATCCTCACCTGACATGCGCCGCCCATGGTTGTGAGACATCCTCTGGAAAAGCTCCCCGCTGTGCTCGTAATACCTGCAGTCCTCATGCAAGCGATCATTCAACTGACGTCTCCTCTGGGCATCATAGAAGTGATCATAATAGTAACAACGTGTGCCGGCATCTCCATTTTCCATAACCGAGTTGGTTTCTGTCAGAAAGGACTGGGAGGAAGAGCCATATTCTCTAGCAACATCAGCTAAACTTCGAGCGAAGTAGGAAGGTGCAGACAGTCTGTTGCTTTCACGCCTCATTATTTCATGAGGCGCTCTCTGCACCGGCGTTCGAAGGAAACTCTGGTTTCTGGAAACAGCTCCATCTCCACCGGAGCCATACGCAGAAGGACTCGGGTCGGGAGGGCAGATATCAGTTCGTCTTGGAATGGTCGGACCGTGACGGATAAAGGAAGGCATCAGATCTGTTACAGCAGAGAAGAGAAATGAGAACTTTGCACACACTAACGGTATTTGGCTAGCTAAGGTGCCTGACTTACACCATGCAAGTGACTCCATTCCAATGCCAGAAGCCCTTTAAAGCACCTCTAATGCATACAGCAGCATAACAGTAGGGCTGCAGTTTGCACTGGCGCAACAAAAGCCATCACACCCTCCATGTGCAACAGAAGCTATTGCCAAAGAAGCACAGTTTTGACAGCAAAAGCAAACGAAGCCAACACAAACAGCTCCCACCCCCGCCGGACTGCAGCCTTATCAGTCAGGTTTTAAACCTCTCCCTTAGGCCAAGAACCAACCCAAGTACCTTGAATCCCGCCCCATCAGCACCACTGCCCTCATAAGCTGAATCACAGAATCAGAGTGGCCCGGGTGGGAAGGGACCTCAAGGATCATTAAGATCCAACCCCCCCCCATCACAGGTAGGGCCACCAACCTCCACGTTTAATACCAGACCAGGCTGCTCCCTTCAGGCACATGAAGGCCGCAGTGAGGTCTTCCCGAAGCCTTCTCCTCTCCCAGCCGAACACCCCCAGCCCTCAGCTGCGCCCCGCTCAGCGCCGGGCCGCTCCCGAAGGCCGTGCTGAGGGAGCGCGGCCGGGCGAGGGCGCACCTGAGGGCCGGGCCGGGCCGCGGCGAAACAACGCAGCCCCCGCGGCTCCGCGCTGCGTGGGCCCCCCCGCCCCGCCAGGCCCTCGGGCACTCACTGCGGAGCAGCGGGCTGGTCTCCTTCTTCACGTACTTCCCCTGCACCTCGCCCGGCTTCGAGAGCTCCGTCCGCGTTTTCTTCCGCGACAGCATCCCACCTCCTCCTCCCGGCCCGCTCCCGCCGCCCGCATGCCCGGCTCCGCTCCGCGCAGGGCCGGGCCGCCCGCGGCTCCCTCAGGCGCTCAGGGCGGCGGGCGGAGGCCGTGAACGGGGGGCGGGCTGCGGGGCGCGGCCGCGGGGTGCCGTTAGGCGCGGGGCGTTGTGGGGCGGCGGCCCCGCCCGGCGGGGAGAGGAGAATAGAGGAAGGACAGGGACAGAGCGTCGTGGTAGCGTGGTCACAGCGCCCCCTAGCGGACGGGAAGGCGCGCATGGCCGTACCTCATTCCGGTCCAGCCCCGGCCGCCCGTACCATTTCCGTAAAAGATGGAAAAACAAAAACCGAAAACCAAAAAAAAACCAACCCCACAGCCACAAGCAGGGGTCTTACAGCGATTTATTGTATTTTTTACATTCATTATAAATAACACATAGGTTGGTCCCTCCTTCCGCTTTACATGGTGGCGTAAGGACAGCACGTCACAGCACTCGATAAAAACAAGCACACCCAACTGTTTCCATTTACACAGAAGACACGGCAGCAGCGGTGGCATCGCACACAGCAGGCAGTCGTGGAAAACCTGAGAGGCGGTGATGCCATTTGTGTTGTACTTGACAGATCCAGGCTGTCCCCAGCTCTACCTCGCCTATTATTTGGCTAAAAGTATGTTACGACCCTTTCTTTTTCAGTCAGAATTGAAGTCATTCAATTTGCTTTGTACCTAAAGAAGTAATGGGAGTATGGGTAGCAAAGTATGCTTTTATACCATCCTTTTATACCATAACACACCGTTGTACTTCAACGGTGTGAATTCAGCTCACATCCATTTGACGTGAGTGTGATTCCTCTGCCCCTCCCTCCTCTTCCCCAAACTCCAACCCTGGATACCCACACGTCTTTATTTTCACAGTGATTCATAAAACGAGAGTTGAAAGCATTTACAACACCCTCTGGCCATGAAGTAACTGATAGCCTAATTGGCGAGCCCTGTTGTACCAAGGAGGCCCAGAAATTCAGTGATTTACCACACCACTAAATACTTTGGTATCTTTAAAACGCCTGTAGTGCATAGGAGACACATTCATGCACAAAAGACCACAAATGCTTTGCATGTTTGCATGTTTCTATGCTTATTTTCAGTAGCCTTGACATTGTGGGACGAGCTGCTTATCTCTTGAGCTGACACAACAAGCAACACAACATTGGTTGGAGCACCGTGACCATTACCCCCACCTGGGAAGGGTTTGTCCTGAATTGTCCTGCAGCAACAAAAGTAGTACAGCATAGAAATGACAAAAGGCACTTCTGAGAATTCATCCGCACAAGCACTGCAATGAGATTCGAGTTTTTGTATACTGTGTTCCTCCTCCACCCTTCTCCTATCCTTTCCTGTTGGTTAGGTTGGTGTTTGGAAGAAAGAGACGTACAATGAGACAGGATAGGGAGAGAAGAGGAACAGATAGAATCCCTTTTCTCTGCCTCTCCCCTGTATTCCAAGTGCTAACATCATAGCTTGGCTCCCTTTTTTTTTTTTTTTTTTTTGTATAATCACAGAATCATTCAGGTTGGAGAAGACCTTCGAGATCCCCAAGCCCACCCCCAGCCCACCCCACCGTGCCCACTGCCCACGTCCCTCAGTGCCACATCTCCACGGCTCTGGAGCACCTCCAGGGACGGTGACCCAACCACTCCCTGGGCAATATATGAAGTGGTGTTTACATGTACTAGCTAAGAATACATTTCCAAACACAGTTCTGATCATCTGAACCATACCTGTGGTGTTTCCTGGAAATATTTTGAAACTTTGCTCATTTCCATAGTGTAAGCATGGTTCAAGGTGTGCTCAGTTACCACACTGCTAATACAGCCCTGGTACCCACGCAATTGAGGTGTAGCATGTTGCCCAGAGAGGCGGTGCTGCCCTAACCCTGCAGACACCCAGGGTCAGGGGATGGGCTTTGAGCACTGATGGAGCTGTGGGTGTCCCTGTGCACTGCGGGGAGTGGGACCAGAGGGCCTTGAAGGGTCCATTCCAACTCAAACCATTCTATGATTACAACTGTTACCAAAGAAGAAGGATCTCTTGACTTCAAATCTTAAAATCAAGCTCCAACTCACATCAGTGAGGTTTGTCAAAATGTTTTTGCAGCCTGTGAGAGACAGGATATGTGAGTCTCTGAGATTATGTAGCCAAATAGCCAGTACGGGCATTTGCAACAGCAGAGCAGTAAAATAATTTAAAAGGAAATTTTTGTTCCTCCAAGATATTCTGCCACTATGGTGTGTATGTTTCCATACGGCAATAGAGGAGGAAAAGAGGAGGTCATACCAAGCAAGTGCAGCTCGGTCCCTCAGCCCTCTGAGCAGCAGGTAACCTTGTGGACAAAGGTAGCATCCCCTACAGCCACACTGCTGAGTGAAAGTCACCATACCCAGCAGGGTGTAGGCAGTTGCATCCCAGTGTCCAGGAGAGACCTGCCACGTTACAAATACAGTCACAACTGTCACCTTGCTAGTAGTCCCAGAGGTAAAGCTCCCATCTTCCCCTCCTGCATCCACGATCCATGCATATTTAAAAAGGTCCAGCTTCAAGTATTGCCAGTATGGCCCCTTTCACTGGTTTTATATACATTAAGTATACCTTACTGATCTGATGGAGGCCAGCATTTGTAGGGGGAGCTAGCATCACATCTAGACTGTTGGTAATAATTGGTTATAACCAGCTCCAAAGCATGTGAGCTCTCATTCAGCGACTTCTGTGGGGGCTCTGAAGTCGTTCCCAGAAAGCCTGTGTTCCCCATGAACTCATCAGACAGGAGGTATAATTACCACCGGTCATTACAAAGCTGCGTGCTCTTCAGCCTTCCTGACTACAGCACCACTGCAGGTTGCCCTGGGAGTATGAAGGTCATACTCGACCAAAGGTAATTCTGTTTATCCGGCTCTCCCTAATGCATGCTAACCTCCATCTACTGACATCAACGTCCACATTTATTAAACGGAAGGAAACTAATTTTTTATTCCCTGAGTTCTTTGTATCATCGAGTACGTTTCCTCACAATTAATTGCAAACTCAGACCCACTACAAAGGGACACGTCCTTCCAAATCACCACATCAAACAGAGCTCTGCATTAGTGACAAAGGTCTGTGAGGCCTGATCATAGAATCATGGAACGGCCTGGGTTGAAAAGGACCACAATGATCACCTTATTTCAACCCCCCTGCTGTGTGCAGGGTCGCCGACCACCAGACCAGGCTGCCCAGAGCCACATGGCTAAGTTCCCCTCTTCCCTCTCTGCCAGTTGTGTGGTAGGTGTACTCCACCACTATATTGAACGTACAACTCACAGGAACTCATTTCTTCCCTTCTGTTTGGTGACTCTTCTACTGTTTAGCATAGCAAAAAAAAAAAAAAAAAAAAAAAAAAAAAAAAAAGAGTAAGGCCTCTACAATTTCTTAAAAAAAAAAAAAAAAAAAAAAAAAAAAAAAAAAAAAAAAAAAAAAAAGCAGTAGTCTTTCTTTGCCATCTGGGACATTTCTCCAGATAGAATACAGTTATGCCAGCTGGAGGCAGTAGTCTATGTACACATTTTTCACTGCTTTTCTCCTGCAGAGAAACAGCCATGAGGAATAACCCAGATTCCTAATGCACAAGAGGAGCGTATTGCTTTACAGAAGCTAGAATCCTATTGCAGGATACAGGCAACATCAAGAAAGTCTTGCTTTCAATTGCAAATCCATCAGCAGTATTCAGACTGTGGATGTCCCTCCTCATTCCCTGTTCTAGTTGGACCAGATGACCTGCAGGTCTCTTCCAACTGAGGTGAGCCTGATTTTATCAATATTCCTAGGTTTGGACCAAGAAGTATCCTAGAAAGCCAAAAGGGTTTTAAAGTCATTAATTCAATACCAGAAGTTTTGTGCTTCGATCTAAATAGAAATAATCAATTCAGTATATTCAGAATTTGTGTTTTAAATTAAAACCAAAGCACCAAAATAAGTTAACCTAGAAAAACATACTTGTTTTTTTTTTTACATAGCAAAGACTACTTTTAGACAAAACTGAGCAGAAAAATAGTTTGGGAATAAACAAAAGGATCTCCGTTGGCAGTGTCTGCTTGGGCTGTAGCTCTGCCATCCCCTTGGAGGCATCTCTTAACCAAGAGTCACCGATACAAAAAGGCAACGCAGTGAAGAGCTGAAATATTAAAATTCCAGTAAAGTGCACGGGATTGTGGCATACTTAATGGCTTCGCTAAGATCTTAACTCAGTTGCTGAACTGAAAGATGGGGATGCCAAGTTCTTCACGATCTTATTGAGGTTGGCGATCTTTTCTTCTAGTAAATAGTTTTTCTTCTCGGCAGTTTTCTGGCGCTGCTCCGTCATCTCCAAAGCCTTCAGCAGTTGAGCGTTCTCAACATAGAGATCCTTGACCACTGCATCTGCTTTGGTGTTCTTGGAAAGCTGAATTGTGAGCGAAACGTTATTACTCAGCACACAAACAGCAAAGGAGAAACGAAAAGCTTTTTTAAGAGGCAAGTAGGTATGGCTGAATACCTTCATTTTCACGTATCCAAGGAAGACAACCCTCCCTCTAATCCTCTATTCTCATCTGCTAGAAACTATAGGTTTATGGAGTCATTATGGATGCTATGAACATTTTGGAACCGGAAAGACTTTGCAAGGAACTTGAAAGATCATGCGGGTGTTGGGGGGCTTCAAATGACCCTTTCGCCATTTGCCCTTTAAGGACAGGTGTGCTCCACGTGCTTGTTAGTCCCACAGAGGTAATTCCACAAAGATTTGGACCACCCCATAAAATTAGAGAAAGCAGCTCAGCATTTGTCCATTTGCATTGGAGAAGCAATTTGGCAGGAGACCCCATTGGTGTAGCTTCTCCTTAAAATGAGAGGGGAGGCTGCACCTCAGCAGAGGACAGACATTCTCTCCAGTGCTATCATGTCACTCCTTCCTAAGCGTACAAAAGACCCTACTGAGGGCTTCTGAAGAAGACAAACCAGAGCAAGAACAGAAACCCCCAAAATCTTATCAAGCAAAGGATGTGTTGGGTCAGGGGGTGTGGAAAAATCAGTTCTTGTACCGTTATCCCTGTATTCTTCAGGAAATTCCATAGTCCTTTGTAAGCAACTCGTTCAGCTAAAATACTTGGCCCAAATTTTATGTTTGTTTCCCAACTCTAAGCGTGCCTGCATACCAAATGTGCATAGCTTTTAGGGAATTGATGTGCAATGAACTCAGACCCCAGTTTGAATTTTTGGGAAGTTTTGGGCAAATACATCGGCTCAAAAGAACTCAAAGAAAACTATCTTTAACTCTCTTCTCAGCAAGAGAGATGTTGGGGCTTTTGCCCAATTAGTTGTTTACAGAAACAACAGGGAATATCTGGGGAGAAGAGCAAGAACGCTTACTTGTTCCTTCAGCTGATTTACTTTATCTTGGAGAAGCCTCTTCACAAGCCTCAGTTTCTGTTCAACATCCATCATACGTTCTTCCATCATCTTTAGAAGCTGCTCATGGCCCCCCTGGAAAGCAACACGCATATGAGAATCTATTCACAAAGATCTGGTCACATTCAATGTTATTCTTCCTTTCACTTCATGCTGTAGAAAAGCGTTGCCACTCCACATTTGAGCTCATTTTAAAGAGTCAACGCAGTTAATCAACAGTTTATGCAAGCAAAACGTTATGGCAACATTTAAAGGACATTCACTGCATTAAATCTAAGTTACACATTTGATGACTTTATCTACGACAAATTGATATAGAATTCTAAGTTCTGTATCAACTGGGATAGCTGGACCTGGGGAGATTCCTTTTTCATTCTTCAGCTGTTTATCTGTTGTGTGGGGGAAATGATACCAACCAAAATCTTGCTGATATTAGGGGGGAAAAAAAAGAGGCAGTTGTAATGGCTCCTTACTTTGACTGTAA
This sequence comes from Alectoris magna, assembly GCA_030625065.1. Classification (NCBI taxonomy): domain Eukaryota; kingdom Metazoa; phylum Chordata; class Aves; order Galliformes; family Phasianidae; genus Alectoris; species Alectoris magna. The sequence continues at coordinate 1,968,792 of CM060565.1, read as the reverse complement.
CCCTTCATCCCAAAGGCCACCCAAAATTCAATTATATCCTAAAATTAGCACACTATCCCAACCCCAATTTTTACTTTATTCGATTAGTTGTAGATAGCTAATGCTTCTGAATAATTCAATCTGCTTTTGTTGTTTTTCCTCGACTGAGGCAATGGGTAATCCAACTACAATCAAAGCAAACCCTTGACAGGAGTTTAGTGAGAACTATTGGTGATAAGAGGATGGTTGGACTGGATGACCTAGGCCTTTTCCAACCTTGGTGACTCCATGATTCAATGAGAATGCCTGTTGCATCAACAGTTGAACGCAAGTCTCCCAAATAAGTTAGAAACACCAGGAACTGTGAGGAGTCAGTTATTCATCTTAACCACTGCAGAAACATCCTGTTGGACTCATTGATTCAAGTCTGCTCCAGATTTTATTTGTTGGAACTCCAAAAACTCATTAGTCTACATATGGAGCTGCATGACCACTTGGCTTATAAAGATGATGAAAAACATTGCATTAGAGTGATCCAGAAAACAGATTTAAGGTGCTGCTGGGTACATCTCTAGCTTTTATAAAGTTCTACTAACAGGAATTCCAGCAAAATCATCTTCAGCTATCATCTGTAACTCAACTGGAATTCAAGACCACAGCTGGGCATTACACAACATACTGGTTACAGGAGCCTTGACAGTGTGGCTCAGTGGAACCCGAGAATTAGCAGTCTTAATGTCTGAGATCCTTGTTCTTTGGCTTAAGGATAATTTGAGAGCATTCTACCTCATTTCGTATTTCATGCTTGATGGGAGAAGTCAGCTCAAGTTTTAGAAAGATAAGCAAAAAACATAACCCTTAAAGAAGTGGTTGTTGGCCTCAAATTATTAGTAGTAAATCTCATTTAATCTAGTACTTGGAGACAGAAGAAAAACAGCAAGGAACATCATCTGAGAAACAGGTCTGACAATTTTCCCCTTTTCTGACCCTACCATTTTTACTTTATGGTCACAGCAATAGGATATGTCTCAGTAGTATGGAAATGTCTCAAACGTGCACGTACACATCCTGGGGAAGCAGAGGATTCCATATCAAAGTATATCCTCTACTGTAAATCTTTCCCACAGGTCATATGATAGAACCACAGCATGGTTGGGTTGGAAGGGTCCCTAAAAGCCCATCCAATTCCAATCAAGCTCAGGCTGCCCAGGGCCCCATCTGTGGCCTTGGGCATTGTCCTTGTTATGAGAAATTCAACAACAGCGTCTGAAACTTGTTCATTCTTGTTCATGAAGCTGAAGCTGTTGATGCTATGAAGACAAGAGACATTATGTTTAAAAAAAATTTATTTTTCATTTACATCAGAAACGTCATCTTTCCCCATTATAAAAGTTTAGGCATCTTATACAAAAAAAAAATGCAGCATAAATACCCCGGATCTCCTTTGTCTCATATAAAATTAGTACCATTTGAGGAAAAATAGGCTCTTCCCACATTGAGCAAACCCACATTTTAAATAACATAAATAGAAACAATTTGCAACAAATGTAAAAGAACAGCTCAGGAACATCCAGAAAATAACTTCCGGACAAATAAATAGGAAATAACACCGTGGAGACTTCAAAATAAAATAAAAATGGATCCTCAAGTTTCTCAGCTTATGCCAGTTCGTATGTTTGTGTGTGTGTATCATGGCAAGGAATGAGATGGTAAGCAGCCAAGCTGTCAGAGGTGCCCGATCCTCCTGTAGGAATCTGCATGCACTGCTCGCTGCTCCGGTAGCAAGGCCTAGAGAGAGAAGGCAAGTGGGACACTTCACCCTGATATCCAGGTTGTCTTTGTAAATACGTACATACACTTAAAGCAAAGCACCAGTACAAGCCAAGCAAGCAACACAAGACAAAAACACATGCAAGAGAAAGGCAGAGCACCACATTCCATTTCTCTGTATTAGTGCTACACAAACACGATTAAGGAAATACTCAGGATGCGTTTTCTAGAGGTCAGGATGCTGGAGGGGGCTCACCTACATTTTGGGGGATTTAAAAAGATCAGTGACAGTGATAAAGTGCCATTGGCATAAGTGCAGTCACACTTCTGAAAGGGAGGTTATCTGCCACCACATATCGCCTCAGGTCACCAAAAAGCATTTGTGGAAAAACACAGCCCCATCGACCTTCTCCTCAAACCTGGTTGCAAGCCTTCTGCTGAGACAGCTGAGCAAGCTAATGGCCAGAGGTTACTGGAATTTTCCAAAGCAGACCAGCAGAAAGGGGGAGTTGAGCAACTCTGTGTTGCTGTTTGGGAGAAAGCAGGCAGGTTAACAGAGGAGAACAGGTGGAGGGGTTTTAATGGGGTGATGTTGGCATAGTAAGCTTGGTTAGCAACAGCTCAACATGGACTGTAAAGCAAAGGAGAACACAGACCACCATAGCCATGATCGAAAAGTAAAGAAGGATGCAAAGCATAAGGAGCACACAGATTCCATCAAGGGGGAGGGTAACTTTGGTGCCTTACACAGAAGGACTGGGGATTGAAGAAAGCTGCCAAGTGCAAAGCAGCACCAGCAAAACAAGGTGGTTAATTGATGCAGCAAACACAGATGACATGACATTGCACTCAATGGTGAAAAGACAGTGAAGAGGGGTTAGGATGCAGTTTCCCAAGATACTTAAAGGGAACATTCGCATGGACATAAGCTCAACTAGATGTTTGCTTCAAGATGAGGGGAAAAGAGAAAGGATTAAAGGTGTGCTTAAAGAAGCAGTTGGATTTGTCCCAGCTCAAAGCATCCACCACTTTGCCCTTGTTTACAGCTGTGGAACGAGTGCTTCACATCAGTGACTTTAGAAAGTCCTGTAGTAGAGCCCACAAAAACAGATGCAGGAGATGTTCCAAACTGGAACTTTGTTCACATCTGTTCACTTTAAGTAAAAAAAATGAATGCAAAAAGAAAAGTCACAAGCATTAAGTGCACTGACAGCAAACACTTGTAAAACCTCTCTCAAAGGATTTTTAAATTCATGAAGGTTCTGGGAAACCAAAGTGGTGCATCTGTAGAACTGCGGGTTCCGGGATACGATTAGTTTGCAAATTGCTTCCCAGGCTTTCAAAAGCAAAACTACAAAACTACCTCTAACGCAGTGCACAAAGCACATTCACTTTGCAGCTGCTGCAATACGGCTTTTATTGATTCCGAAATTCAATTGCATGCTTTGCTTTCCAACGTGTGTGACCAAGTACATCAGCAATGCACCTCCAACATCACTCAGTGAAAGGGAGACAAAATTACAACTCATTTTTTCCTTCTCCTGCATTCTTTGCTGTCAAACTCCTTTGTAGGGAATTGTTCCCTTTAATGCCGTGATTTAAAACGGTTACTGTGAGTTTTGTAAGCTTTAGGAACTATTACTGCATGCATCCTTTTTCCATAATACATCTTCCAAAATACACCTACTAACATGGTCAGACTTTTAAACTTCAGGGACTTAAGCTTGTATAGATATATAAATTCCTAATTTCTCTCTCCATATAAAACACAAGAAAGTGTAAAATGTTCCCCCCCCCCCCCCCCACTAACAGGTGAATAAAAACATTACTCTTTCATTTAAGTCACTTAGAGCTTTATCTTAAGTCATCTTCCTATTTTAAGATACGCACCCAAAGCCAAAGCTGTAGAGATTGAGGGATGCGGTCACCAAAACATCATCTGACTTACCCAATGAAAAAGACCTGCAGGAAGGGGGAGCTGAGCGACTCCAAGTGCCCCAAGCAAAACTGTGGGTTGGAAGAGGTTGGTTGACAGCCTAATTTTAAGGTTCACTCCATATGGGAGATGCAAAATTTGCTACTAGAGCTTATTGTTGCTTATCATTCAGTCTTGCATGTTGAAATATGAGGACTGATTCAGCCCAATGAGAGGAGTGGGTGTATCTTCGTTGGAATTGGATTGCTTTTCCTCAGAAAGGCCAGGGATGATGTTTCAGGATAACAGAAACAGTGCCCTCCACACAATGTCCTCTCATGACCAAACAATGAAGATGGGGAGACCTTACAAAAAGGTTACTTGTTTGTATTATGCTCTGCTATGTCTCATGTGGCAGAACTCCACATGGCAGCAACAGCCTCAACTCATGCTTTATGCCTGATGCCAGTGTGTCTGTGCAATGTGTATTTTCCAGAGCAGAGGTTACAGATATGAACGTTAGGGAAAATAAAAAGCCAGCTACAAAGAAGGAGAAAAGCCAAAACTGAATGTGGATGGAGCGAGCCGTGAAGACGAAGGGGACTTCAGAACCAAACCACGGCTCAGGCTGCATATACTGAATAAAGGTTTGTTTCGTGTAGAGCTTTGATGCAACCAATTTCAGTTTTTGAACTGGCATAAACAGAGAACGGATCTCAAAAGTCTAAACACCAAACGAACCCAACACCCCACTGAACTAATAGCCTGCAGAGTAACAAGAGCCTTTTACCTGCTGCATGTTGGTTTCAGAAGGTCTGCTTTCAAGCTCCTCCTGCAGCCGCTGGCTCCGCTGCTCTGCCTGCAACAGCTGCTGCTGGAGCTGCAGGAACTGCTCCCTGGGCACCACAGCACAGCCCTGCTGCGGGAGCTCCCGGGGGTGCAGGGGCTGGCTAAGCATCCCGCTGCTGCTCGAGTGTCGCATCTGCAGAGCAACACAGACAGGCTGTAAGGGGACAGCAGCACGGCGGGTTGCACGAGGCGTGTTTCTGGAGTTGCTCTCACATGACACACACAATGCATGAGACCTCAGCTTAAAGCATCTCTTGTGCATAAGAGAATCGAGTCTGAAGCCAGTAACAGATGCTAAGACAAACTCTTCCCAATGAAGATGTATCTTTACATGCAGTTCTACAAAGTCCATAGAAGACCAAGCTTTGATTTGTAACTTCAGGCCTACGTTATGACTCACTGAATCTCTGGTGAAATCCTAAACAGGTCTGTGGTGAGCTACAACTTCACTTCTGCTTCTAACTTTAACCTTAGCCTTTGCAACTCTTCTAATAGTGGCATCTTGGCACAAATAAAAGCACTAGTATAGAATTATCATAGAATCATTAAGGTTGGAGAAGATCTAAGATCCTCCAGTCCAACCATCCACCTACAACCAATGCTGCCATCTAACCATGCCCCTAAGCCTGCACCCACCATTTCCTTGAACATCTCTAGAGATGGTGACTCCACCACCCCCTGGGCAGCCTGTGCCAACCCAACCACTCTGTTAGAGAAGAAATTCTTCCTAATATTCAAGCTAGCATGAGACAGGCTGGAGGTGTTGCCCACCAGTGCCGATTATTTCTAGTCTTTATTCTATGCAAAAAGCAAAACAAAATCTCAAAAGCAAAGCAAGTTTTCTATACAGTCTAGGGTGAATGAAGTATTTTCATGCTCTCTGCTGTGTTCTATTCCAAATTCAGTACTTAGGAGCCCGTATATCTATTGAAACGGGAGATCTCAACGCATTTTATGCTTTTCATTTAGAGTCATGCCACAAGCAGAGCTTGATCAAATTTACTGAGACTTAAGTTCCAGCCAAGCCAATTTGCAGCTTGAATTTGCATAAGATTAATGCTTTCTTCATGTAGAAATCATTCTCCCTGTAAGAGCCAGCTAACCACATCACAAAATCCTCTCGTTATCTCATAACCATTACTCTGGTCCCTTAGGAAAAGGTACGTGAGATTATGTTAAGCAGTATCACTTTTCCTTTCACAAGTGCCGTAATTAAGGCCTCAATTAGCGATCACAGTTCCGTTATTGAGCTCATCTATAATGGAATCGACTATAAGCATTTGACATAATGGCGTAATTCTATCAAGGGTACTGCTCTAATGGTGTATCCAATGGTGGAGCCCCAGTGTAGATAGAGAAGGGCTTGAAATGTGATAAGAACATCAGTGCTGTGGCTGTGATAGCATCTGTTCACCTCTGCTGGCCCAAATAAACAGAATACAGGCTTATACTACTTTAAAATACCTTATAAGTATTTTTAAAAGCTTTTATATATATATATATGTACACACACATATACACACACATGTATGTGTATGTATATATATATATATATACACATATATCTCTCAGGAGGTTCTCTTGAATCAACTTGCCTATAATGAAGCAATTCTTTTACCAACAGCATAAACAATAGAAATAATGAAATTTAAATGGGATTTGTGCAGGGTTTCATGGGATGTTGCAAAGCACACGAGTGGAAGAGCTGAGGGAACCACCAAGAAATGCTAACACCCCAAAATTAAGTTGCTAATGGCTAATGAAAACAATGTAGGCTTGTCATATTCACCTGTGGAAGGAAGCAGAACAGTAAGGAGCTCACTAAACTATCAGGGATGACACAGTGTGACCACGTATCAGTCAGTACGAGGGAAACACTTGACAGTCTGGTGAAGAGGCATGCAAAAGGCCAGAGGCAAACATGAGGACACCTTCAGGCCTCACAGTCTCTGGGTGAGAAGGAAGGGATGGAGCCACTTCTCATTTTCTCATGATCAGTTTAATCCTTTTGAGTGCAATTGGTCATTTCTCCATTTTCACTGGAGATTGGATTGGGTTTGGATTGAAGGGGTTGGATATCCCCTTTGGAACATCCAGTGTTTTCCTATCGGATCAAATCACAGAATGCACTACCTGCACCCAACAGGTTAATGCAGCTGCCAAAGTAAGGACGTTCCATTAAAATGAATAGTGGCTCCTTTACTTCAAGAGATGCATGGAGTAAAAAAGAAAATCCATTCAAAAATGTTTTCTTCATGCTATGGTAGTAGATTGAAAATGGTTGCTCTACCTTCGCACACTATTTCAGAAAGAGAACTGCACCCTTCTCTGCTAGTTCCAACCACTGAGTTCTAGACAGGTTAGCCATGGACAAAAGGAGAACAGGCACAAAAGAGAAAGTTAGAGGTCACAAAGCGCTAAGTGAATGTCATACACTCCTGCTGGGATAATGTTATCAGAAACAACAAGTCCTGCACGTTTGAGTTACAGGTTTTGGGAGGAAACCCAATTCCACTCTCATGTTCAGACTGAAGAGTTTAACAGAGTTGGGATTCTTCCCAAAGCATAATTAAGGAACACACGAAGCAAAGGCACAGGAAATAAAACTGTTTTCAAATGACTTGCAAAATTTCATCTTTTCTAATCAAGTCTTTAATAATTTTACAGCTAATTACATGGCATATTCAGCAAAACATGTTTCCCATTTGCTTCCTTGGTGAAAACCATGAGGTATCTCAACAGTGCTGCAAAAGCCTCATCTACAAGACAGTCTGATTTGTGGAACAAGTGAAAAATATGTTTTAAACTCAAATTCAGACCATCGAGTTCATTGCAGAGACAGCTCAGAGGTTCTGCAAAGCAAGGCTTCCATTCAGCCAACTATTCCCACGGTAAATAAGAACAGGCTTCTACATTAAGAGCAGCATTAGGCAAATACTAGTTAGGAAGTTTGAGGTTACATGTTTTAGGAAGGAAGAACAAAGTGTTAGCCTTGCCTCGAGCACAGAAGCAAAACTCTTCCCCATTTCATCTCGTATCTGGAACATTACACAAATTACCATGAACCACACCGTGCTTCACAGAAGCATGGTAGTCACACAAACATTGATCATGAAAGAGGACATTAACATTAGAGGACATGGATTCTTCCAGTTTTGATTATTTTCCCCAAAGAGGAAAAGCTTTTTTTCTTTCAGTTTATAAATAAATTCATGGATTCAGTGACATTCTGATAAACCTCCACACTACAGCCAGTGCAGTCAACACCTATTGAGAAGTACCTCCATTAACTGATCATCCAGCTTGACTTGCTTTTTCCTTAGCTCTTCGCTTTCTGAGCTTGTTTCCAATTCACGTCCAAGAGAATTCATCTGACTGATCTGTGGATGACAAGACATTTCCTTAGAAAGGCAGCAGCTTCATTTTATCTGCTGTATTCTACAAGTCGTGAGTCACTGCACATCACACCAACTCCAGATTAAGTATTGGACTAACCTTCCTATTGGCAGAGGACAACTCCTTCTGTAGCTGTTCACACTCTCTCTTCAAGCTTAATTTCTCCTGCTCTATGGCTTTGACAATACCTGACTGGCTTTGATGCTTCTGGTGCTTTAAGGAAAGGACAGTAGATTCCAGCTGTCGGATCTAAAGAGACCAGAGATGAACAAATGTGAGAAGACATTCTAGACCATTCCGTCTGCTTTGTAGTGATGTTTTGGGCACATTCCAGTAGGTCAAAACTGACAGCCCACTGCAAATCAATTGCATTTGCAGTATCTAGTACCAGCTGATTTCAGACTCATAACAGGTTCTGGTACTTTCAAACATTTTAGCTTTGAGCATTCCTTCCTCCTACCCATAATTCGTCTGATTTGTGAGCTGGGAAATTAAACATGAAGAATGCTATAAGGTTTAATAAATAAATCCCAGAGTTGTAGGTGTTGGAAGGGCCCTCTGGAGCTTCCCCATTCACCCAAGGTGGATAGTGACAGGACAAGGGGGAATGGCTTTAAACTGAGACAGGAGGTTTAGGTTGGATCTTAGGAGGAAGTTTTTCACCCAGAGGGTGGTGACGCACTGGAACAGGTTGCCCAAGGAGGCTGTGGATGCCCCATCCCTGCAGGCATTCAAGGCCAGGCTGGATGTGGCTCTGGGCAGCCTGGTTGGCGACCCTGCACATAGCAGAGGGTTGGAACTGGATGAGCACTGTGGGCCTTTGCAACCCAGGCCATTCTAGGATTCTATGAACCCCCTGCTAAAGCAGGCTCCCTACAGTAGGTTGCACAAGGAAGTGTCCAGGTGGGTTTTGCATATCTCCAGAGAAGGAGACCCCACCCCCTCTCTGAACAGCTCATGCCAGGACTCTGTCACAGGATGATGCCCCCGACCACCTCCGCAGCCCTTTGCTGGCTTCCCTCCAGCACCTGCACATCTGCTTGGAACTGAGGAACCCAAAAGGGAATCCAGTGCTCCAGATGTAGCCTCCTCGGGGCAGAGCAGAGGGGGCAGTCCAGAATCCTAGAAAAGAGACTGTCTGAATGGTCCCCTACCTTTTCCCTGGCATGCACCAGCTCTGTGGCAGAGCTGCGGGCCTCCCTCTGCAGCCGTTCCTTCTCCTGCTGCAGCAGCTGCTTCTCCTGGGCCATCAGCTGCTCCAGCTCATCCTGCTGTGAGCGCCCTGGGGAAGGCACAGCCCGTGCTAGGACCCGGTTCTTAAGACAGACAGAATTGCAGGGTTAGGCCTTCAACAGAGAAGCAGACATTTTCTCTGTTCAGGTGGGGTTTAAGGAGGCTTTCGGTAGCTGCAGGGTTCCATCTCCCTCCCAGCCTATGTGCCATTTTCCAGTCAAATCCAGCATGGTCATCCCAGCGTGCAGCCAAGCACTTCACCACAATCACAGCTGGAATGGTTACTGTGAGCACACACACAGCTCAGTGGCACAAAAAGGCAATTTGGGCTCTATTTTGCAGCCTCATCAAATAAATAATAGAATCCCATTACACATTATTCAGTAATAGCTGTGATTCAGCTCCTGTTGCACAATTCCAAAGCACTCTCCTTTCTGTGTGGACGTTAAATATTCCTTTAATTACACAGCAAAGGAGCCAGATCAGGGGCTAAACTCATAATGCCAACACAGGACTGCTGCCTGCCACCTCCTTCAGACCCACCTCCTCATCAGCTTGGCACTGCAAAATCTGCTTGCTCAGGCCTGCAGCACTATTTCTGCCTTGCTCATTAATGAGCCAACCTAAAAATTAGACTGGCTCCAGAGACAGGATGCCCATCTGTAGGTCATCCACATGGATCTGATAGAGATCAAGTTACCTTCTCGTTGGCGTTCTGCAGCTGCTTGTGTAAAGACATCACCTCTTGTTCGAGAGCTTCCTTCTCCTGCTGTGCCACCCGCAGGTCCGACCTCAGGCGGGACATTTGGAGGGTGGTGTTCTGCAGGGTTTCATCCAAGCTCTGAACCTGTAACGTTCCACAAATCTCTGCTATTTGACTGCTGTCTGTTGGAAGGGGGCGATGAGATGACGCTGGTGGCCCACCTCCTAGAAACACTAACCAAATCTCCAAGTTTCTGCTTCAAATTAGCTACCATACACTCTTAAACATGGCCAAAATACCACACCCAGACACCTTCCATCCCAGAATACTAATTGTCATATGCTGGGAAAAGGGGATTTTTTTTTAATTATTTCTTCTTGGCCAACAAGAGACAAGAGCAGTGCCATCAGCCAAGCAAACGGCCATTTGTCCCTTCTCTCGGCTGCTAGGAAACAAACTACCACCAAAAAGCAGGGAGCAGAAGCAGGACCTCCGCAGTGCTTGAGGGATGGCTGGGCAGAGAGAGTTGGCAAGAGGAACTTGGATGTGGGGAAAAAAAGGTCATATTTAACAAGTTTCCTTTTGTCCTTTAAGGACATCGCTTTGAAAGCCCATCAAAGCGCCCATTCTCAGCTGCATGAAGTCTCTGCACACGTTAGAAGAGGGCTGTTTTCTATGAAAAAAGCCGTACCAGAAATTCTGAAATGCTTTGATTCAGGACTATAACAAAACCCACTCTTATACCTTCTCCTGTGAAACTGATAGCTGTGTTTTCAGGGTCTGACTCTGCTGCTCCCAGGACTTCTGCTCCTGCTTCAAGCTGCCAACCGTGCTCTCCAAGAAGCTTACTTTGGCCACCTGGAATAAGATGACATGGCTAAGCCTGAATCATTTGGGATTTTCTTTAACTCAGTTTGACTTCAGGAGTTACAGCTATGCAAGGAAATCAGAGGAAAGCAAAAAAACCACCACAGCCCAACCAACTCCATTTGAATCTGTGCACAACAGGATCATTATTTATGGCATGCCTACTGTGCTGCTCCAGCCTGGAGTAAGCACACAGAGCGCAAGAACACTGTCCTCCTTGTCTTGCTGCAACATTTCTATCCGTGCCTCTGCTCCTCACAACGTTTGGAATTTGTTACATGACCAAACTGCACTCAAGCTATGCTGCAAAAGCTCTCTAAGAGCAGCGAGGGAAAAAACGCAATGGCACCGAAGCCTCGATCTGGCCTGAAGGTAAGAAGGAAACCCAAAGCAGTTTCACAGCTTAGAGGGATGCAGACTGTGATATAAGAACTTCAGTACCTCGTTACAGCACGTGGGTAGAGACACGGGTGTGCAGTCCTGCCTTACCTTATCGATACACCTGCTTAATTCCTCGCCCAGCGCTTCCTTCTCTTTCAGCAGCTTTTCATTTTTAGTCATCAAGCTAGAGACTTCGTTCTGAAGGTCAGAGAGGTCAGGGCATCTGGGTAGCTGTGGGAGACAACCCCCTCCATCAGTTCAGAGCTTTGCATGCAAGCACTAAACAAAGCCTTCTCCTTGCCTTAGGACCAATTGTAGTGTACTGGATAGAGTGGAAAAGATGGGAGCAGAATACCACTCATGACCCAGGACAGCCCGTGTTAGGGCTCCTGCAAACCACATGCCCACAAACAGGTGCTATACCTCCTGCACAGCATGTATTAGTGTGTTAAAGCCCCTGACGTAATATAGGACCCATTGGGTTGCATGACACCAATTGTATTGGAAAGAAAACATATTAGATACCAAATCTTTGAATTTTCATTTTGTATATTATGGTGGGTTTTGTTTTTTATGTTTAAGAATAACCAGAACAGACTGAGAATTCTCCTTCCCACATCCACACATCACCATTCACCTTCTAACGTCAACAGGGCAGATAAGGCTTTGGGTACCTCCTTCCCAGAAAAGTGGGAAAGAAAAGCCACCCAGCTGACTTCTGATCCCCTTCCCATCTGGCACAGTGCTTCAGCTTTGTCTGCCTGCTCCTGTGCACTTTGGGCTTTGCTCACTCAGTCTTCTGTCTTTAATTACACTCGAGCCACAATCCACTCTTGACTCAATAGATCTCATCTGCTTTTGCTTTTTAAGGCCATTATAAATCCCAAGCATTGGGAACATCAAATGAGAGTGCTCTGCTTTAAAGACTTTATGGCACCCTAATCAGGAAGGCTAATTCACTTGTAGCCTTCATTATCTATAATTATCATCATATACTTACTGCCAAATGAACTGTGTATATGGGCAACAGCCAAGCCCTCCAGAAAATTCTTTTTAAGTTCTGAGCTGTCAAATCCTCCAAGTGGCACTCTTATTGCCTTGGCTTTGCTAGGGGACATGATGGAAGCAACCACTCCCTCAGAGGAGCTGGATGGACGTCACCAACTGCTCAGTAAAGCATTCCCCATCCACCCTACCCACACAAGCTAGAAAAGCCTTATATGTTGCTGAATTAAAGTTTTTAAGTCTTGTTCTTTGTCATTAAAGACCAACTGTGAAGATCTGCTCTGGAATAACTTTTGGCAAAGCCTAAGCAAGCAAAACCAACCACAACTGAACAGCTGTGCGTTGTACTGAGAGGCTGTCTCAAGATTTATAACAATGTCATTGATAACATATGTTACATTATGACGCTTGGTTAGAGAAATCAACTATTTCCATCTCAAATCAAGAGAGCAGGGCACATCAAGAGACAGGTTGGTGGCTCTAAGCCATCACCTGATGGTACCTGGATAGGGTGCCATACCTGTTTTGCCTTCTCCAGCTCCTCCTTGAGAAGGTGGTTTTCCTGCTCCAACATATGGGCTTGAACTTTCATTTTTGACAGCTCCATCTCCAAGGAGGACACCACATTTGATGACTGCAAGAAGTAAAAGGCTCAGATTTCAGCTTGAGAAACAGTAACAAAGGTTACAGCAGAAAGTGCTGTGACCAGTGATATGGGTTAGGGAAATGGATGCTAATTCCTAAAGGTTCAGTTACTCCATCCCACTAGAGCCACTTATCCCATACCTTTACTTTACTGTTTTCTAGTTCCTCTTTCAGTGCCAATCTCTCCTTTTCCCACTCTTCCAGAGTACATCTTCCTGCTTCCCTTTCCTTTTGCTTGAGCACCTTTGCCAGCTGTTGGTTGAGATCCTGCACATCTGCTTGGTTTTTGGAGTTTCTCTGGCTCAGTTCTGTGTTTTCAGAGTCCAGCTGCTGGTTCCTGGCCTTCAGATCTGCTACCTGAATTGGGAGAGCAGTGTCAGTTAGGACTAATTTTGCAATGAATGGTAGATTTATTTTTAAAACAGTTGCAGTAGCATCAGTTGCCTTCAGATCGGATCTCCTAAAGAAGGACTAATGATTACACAGTGATGTTTCTCCAGGGAAGCTGATGGACTCAGTCTGCATACCTGCTTCTTCAGATTGTCAACCATCTTCTGCACAGCAACTTTCTCCTTCCTTACCGCCTCTATCTTTTGCCTAGGGAAAAGGAAAGCTCATCAGTGTAAGGGTCACTTGTTAACATACAAGCCTGCAAAAACAAACTGTCCGACATCACAAAAAATGGTCATTCTGGACTTTTATTTTACACTTAGCATCACTGCTTTGGGCAGGCTTGGTGAGTATCTGCTTCCTTAACACCCCCATACATCTCTTTCCTAGAAGATTGAGGGTTGGAGCACCTCTCCTATGAGGAAAGGTCGAGGGAACTGGGCTTGTTTAGCTTGGAGAAGAGAAGGCTCCAAGGAGACCTCATTGGGGCCTCCCAGTACTTGAAGGGAGCATATAAATAGGAGGGGGAACAGCTGTTTGTGAAGGTGGGCAGTGATAGGACAAGGGGGAATGGTTTTAAACTGAGACAGGGCAGGTTTAGGTTGGATCTTAGGAGGAAGTTTTTCACCCAGAGGGTGGTGACGCACTGGAACAGGTTGCCCAAGGAGGCTGTGGATGCCCCATCCCTGCAGGCATTCAAGGCCAGGCTGGATGTGGCTCTGGGCAGCCTGGGCTGCTGGTTGGCCACCCTGCACACAGCAGGGGGTTGGAACTGGATGAGCACTGTGGGCCTTTGCAACCCAGGCCATTCTGTGATATGGCCCACGGGTTAAGCTCCTCCTCTAGCTCTAGGATTGAGCAGGAGAAACTGTGAGCCAGGAAGAAGCACAAGGATCGCTGGTGGCACCAGACAGTCTGCTTGCTTCAAAGCCTGGGCAATACTTAAGGTGTGCAGAACCTTTAGGAGAAAGGATGCGACCTTGCAGTGAGAGCCTGAAGGTGCACATGTGGTCCCATTGAGTCCTTACCGCATCTCCTCCCGGGATCCGTTCAGCTCCCGCAGTTTCAGGCTGGAAGCACTGCCCTCCTCGTTTAACAGCGTCACTCTGTTCTTCAGAATGGCATTTTCTTCTCTGAGCTTCTCAGCCTCACATCTGTGGCAGAGAGACGAGACACGTGAGAACAGCATCTGTGCACCACCAAAGGAAAGAAGGCACTAAAAGCCTGACCTGCTTGTGATCCTCAGCAACAAAGCTGCAGCTGGGTTATTCATATGAGCTGTACATAGATTTCACATTTAGACTGCTTCCTAGATCATGAGAAAGGGGATATTAACTGTAGCAAACACCTGCACAAAGTTAATCATCTAAGATAGCTAGCAGAAGTTTTGCACTTCAATACTGTGCTATACCTTCTGGTCCTTAAGCTACCAGTAACATAGTTGCGACTTTGAAGAGCTCAGCACCACCATAAGCAGGCTGCAGCACAGGGACTGCTGTAGCAGGATGAGGGGAAATGGGTTCAAACTAAAAGAGGGGAGAGTTGGACTGGACATAAGGAAGAAGTTATTTACACTAAGGATGGTGAGGCTCTGGCACAGGTTGCCCAAAGAGGCAGCGGTGCCCCATCCCTAGAGAAATCCAAGGTTGGGGGATGGGCTGTGAGCACTGATGGAGCTGTGGGTGTCCCTGTGCATTGCAGGGAGTGGGACCAGAGGGCCTTGAAGGGTCCCTTCCGACTCAAACCATTCCATGGCTCTGTGACTTTTTAGCGTTGACTTTGTTATTTAGAAAAAGCAAAACAATTCTAGCTTTCCAATTAACACTCAGTGCTAGAAAGGAAAAGAACGAAGAGGTGATATTAGTAAAAGCTGAAAGCATTCTGAAAATGCAACCGCCATCTTTTAGACATTAAAACACAGAGGGCCCTGCTGTACCACATACACACTGCGAAGGCGACTGCATCCGCAGGCCAGTCACTTGTGTTACGCCGTGCTAAGTCACATTCAGAGGAGCAAGGCACACGTTTATTCCAGCCATGGTTATCCACGTTCAGACACCTACCAGTCAGATTCTGAGGCACTGCTTTCTAGGGCTAAACTACAGAGGTTAATGTGGCAGCCGCAGGGCGGTCAGCAGGGCTACGGATGGTCAGCAGGACACACTAGGTTAGTTTCTACGTGGAGCAAGCAGCAGGCTGGAGTGTTGTGGGGCTGCCACGCTTCCCACAAAGCTCTGTAAGTGTACATTACCTCAAAAGATCAACTTTTTGCTGCAGCTCAGTGCACGTGCTTTGTAAGCCATGCATCACCACGTTCCTCTCCTCCTCCCCATGGAGATGCAGGTCATTGGGGTTAACCAGAGTGGGGACCTCCTCTAGCATCCCACCGTGCTCCTGCAGACCCCTCTTTTCTGTAGACGTTTCCTCCATCGTGCTGTCACATTGGGCATGCTCATCTTGCAGAACCTTAAGCACCGCCACCTGTTCTCCTGGCTTTCCAAGCTGGCATTGCAGCCTTAATTTCTCCCTGGACACATCTACTTCTCCTCCAACATTTTGGGTTTGGCCACCTTTCAATTCTCTAACTGTTTTGGGGAGCCGCGTGTTTTCCTCCCAGAGCTTCATACTTTCCAGGTCACCTTCTTGTAGCTCACAATGAAAGCTTCTCAGCTCACACAGGTTATCTTCCAGGACTCTGTTTTTTTCAACTAACTTCATCACTTCAGATTTTAGGCCCTCATTTTCCGCCTGAATTTCTTCCTGCAGTGACAGCAGCTTGGCTTGTGCCAACAATCTTTCTTGCAACTCTTCAACCCTCTCCCAGAGTTGAGGCATTGCACTTTCCAGGTCACTGTTCATCGATCCAGGAACACGTTCCAGTTCTTTGACATGCCTGACCTCAGTCTGCAGCTTTGAAGCACCAGGATGAAAGCTTTTACTCCTGGGAGCTCCTCTATTACTTAGCAGACAGACGTTCTGCTGTTTAATCCCATTTTGGAGTATTTTTAACCTGGGTACTTTCTCAATATTTCCCTTTCTTTGCAGCAGAGGCACCTGAGAAACCACTTCTTGATCCTTGTCCAAATCAAGGTTGCAATCACTTTCCAGTGCCGTTTTACCCCCTGGCATACGGCACACCCACACCTCAGGAGCACCACTGTCCACTCCACTTGCATCACATGGCTCCTCCAAACCAGAACCCATCCCTCCTTTCAGGTCTGCAGTGTCAGCCTCCAGGAGCTGAACGCCATCCAGATGCTCTTCCTTGCTTTCATCTCTGCAGTCACAGAGCAGCCCTCCAGGGTCGGAGGGATCAGGCCAGGCACGACCCATGTATCTGCACTCAGCATCTTGCAGCCTCTGCTGCAGCCTGACAATCTCAGCAGCCATCCTGACGTTTTCCTTCACAGCTTGCTCGTGCACTTTCTGCAGGCTTATGAGAACATCTGTGTCATCTCCCAGAGGTTCTGTACCAGAGAAAGAAGCTATTTTACTCTTTGCTTTGGTGTATTCATTTTCCAGGACCCGATAGTGATTCTGCAGTGCAGAAAAACTAAGGTTCTCCCACTGCAACTTCTGCACTTTTTCTTGGAGGTTTGAGATCTCCAAATTCATCTCTGCCTTTTCTGCTTCTGCTTTCACACAAATGTCTTTGTTTAAACTTTCCAAGGCGAGAAGCTTGGAATTCAGTTCTTCCTTCTCCCGTTTATACTCACTGCTGAGTCGCTCCAGCTTTTGGCTGACCAGCTTCCCACTTTCCTCCACCGTGTTGATGCGCTCCTCTTTGTCCTTCAGCTCTTTCTCGTGGTCATTTTGAAGCTGTAGCATCTCACTGCTCAGCTTTCTCTCTTGCTCCTCAGCAGCATCCCTCAGCTCCTGCAGCTCTTTCTGGAGCTGCTCCTTCTCGCACACCAGCGTGTTCACCTCCTCCTTGAATTTCTTCTCCAGGAGCTCTTTTTCTCGGCTCAGGGCAACAGAAGCAGCCTTCTCATTTGCCAGGCTTTCCTTCAGCTGCTCGTGGGCTTCAGCGACCTCCTGGGCAATTTCATCCCTTTCAAACTCCCACTGAGCCTTCTCCTCTCTTTGCAGCTCCGCAAGCTCATGCAGCTCTCGCTGGTAGCGGCCCTCCAGACTTCGGATGGTTTCTTCATACTTATTCACAAGTGTTTGGGTGTCAGCAGAGAACTGGCTTTCAGCATGAGATGCTCTTCTGTTATAGTCACTTTCCATTTTTCGCCTAAACGTGGTTAACACAACACATTACTAAACCCTGGGCTACCTCAGGAAGAGATTAATTTTCAAAGCTACTTAATGAAACAAACTGAATACTTACTTTCTCCTACTGAGTTTTAGTGGCACTACTGATTGCTGGGTGTTTCTGAGAGCAAAAGTTACATGAAGCCATTTATTGAAACTTCAGTGATAATTCACTGATAATTCAGTGATCATTGCCATGCGATGTGCCCTTTGAAATAAATGGTTCTATGTATAGTATGTTCTCCTCCTATACCTGGCATTGGATTTGGGGGGGCAGATATTCTTGTCCCCATCTCTCCCTGTCAGCCCAGGATGGTCTCATTACTTTTGACACTCACTCCTGACTGGATGCATCTACCAACCACCTGTTTGCTTCTTCAGAAAAGGAGAACTTGAAACCAAAGGACTGTAAAGCACAGAGATGCTGAATGGAGCTCTAATTAACCATGCCTGGTTATGCTTCTGTACTGCTGCCTCTGGGCAAGCTAAGAACCAACAGAAATAGCTGCTGGAAAAGGGTCAGAAAACAAAGCTCTGGGTATGAGCCCACCTGTGTTCCAGAATAAAGCACTGTACAGTTACAACACCTGAAATGAGCACTGGGAGTGAGCTCTGTTCTAGCTTCACACTAAGGTCACAGTGCCTAGCAGCACAGAGCACGGCCACAGAGCCATGGGGACACTCACCTCTCCTCCTCCAACTCCAGCTTGTGCTTCCTCAGCAGCTCCTCCTTCTCCAGGGTGTGTTCTTCTGCCATCCTCTCCAGCTGCTGATGGAAGCCATGCTCCAACTCTCCCTTCTCCTCCTGCAGTGCCTGCAGCAGCGCTCTCATCTTCTCCTCTGCCCAGACACCGTTCCGGATCAGCTCCTCCCGTTCTCGACTGAACTTCTCATTTGCCTGCTCCAGCCTGGCTCTAACATCATCCTCATGCTCCTGCCTCAGGAGCTCCTGCAGATTGGCTTTCTCCTCACTAAAGCTGACCTGCAGCTTGCTTTTCTCAGCATTATGTTCACAGCCGAGCTTTTCTTGCTGCTCCCTGAGTGCTGCAGCCTCCCCTTGCAGCTCTGCAACTTGGCTTTTGAGCCCAGCTATCTGCTCCTCCATCACACACATCTCCTCACCGTACTTCTTCCTCATGTCCTCCTGCTCCCTCTCACAGTGGGTTTTTGTCTCATCCAGCTGCTTCTCGTAGTGACTCACCTGTAGGAGGAACACAGACTGCTTGGCTTCCTCCAGAATATACAACAGAAACGTACAGGAAACATCTCTAGAATGTTCCTACATATTCTACAGAGCATTTGGATGTTTAACTTGGATGTCAGTGGGAAGTTCCTTGCTGGGAGAGTGGTGAGGTGCTGGAACAGCTGCCCAGAGAGGCTGTGGATGCCCCGTCCATCCCTGGAGGTGTTCAAGGCCAGGTTGGATGGGGCCCTGGGCAGCCTGGGCTGGTATTGAATGTGGAGGCTGGTGGCCCTGCCTGTGGCGGGGGATTGGAGCTTCGTGATCCTTGGGGTCCCTTCCAACCCAGGCCACCCTGTGAATCTGTGACTCACACTTTACATTGGTTTCCCCTGCTAAGAGCTCAGCATCACGTCTCACTGTGATAAAGGTGGTTTAGTGAAACTCATCCCTTTCTGTTAAATGAATTTTGTCACAGAAGAGAGAACCCACTCCCTTTAAAGTCTTAAGACATGTTTGTAAGCTGCCATGGGAGCATCTCACCAACTCATTCTTCAAAACCCCTCCCCCACATTAAGAGGCTGGTGAGGGGCTTCCCTTCATAAAGGTTTTAGAAATGACGTGAAAAATGATGATTTCAAGGTAATATTGCTTCAGCCCCCTTTCCCCACAAGCATCACTTGTTTCCCTTTGCAAACCAGGGCAGAGACTGGCCGCTTTGTCAGAATACAATTTCATTACCCCTATCTTATAGGGCATATGAAATGAGTGCATTATACAGATGAGGCATAATTACCAGCTCTTAACTGGAGCTTAAGACCAATGTATCAACTGCAACAGAAGCCCAACAGGATCTCTGACTTCTGGTCCTGCTGCAGAACAAGCTTGGACCCCTCCAAGACCACACTTGTACAAAAAGGCTGCGAAAGTTGTGAAGTTCTAAACAAAAATAGCTTACAGCGTCTTCCAGCTCCTGCTTGAGGTGATGCAAATCCCGGTGATGTTGCTCCTTCATTTGCTCAATGGCCATTTCAGCCTCTATGCTCATATTTAATGGGTTGCAGTCTTCTGACCCAAGTCCTTTAAGGAGAATAATTACATGCATCATCTTGAAACACCAAGAGCTATGTTTTCAACAGATGTATTCATTCACACAGAGGGTGGTGATGCACTGGAACAGGTTGCCCAAGGAGGCTGTGGATGCCCCATCCCTGCAGGCATTCAAGGCCAGGCTGGATGTGGCTCTGGGCAGCCTGGGCTGCTGGTTGGCGACCCTGCACACAGCAGGGGGTTGGAACTGGATTAACACTGTGGTCCTTTTTTACCCAGGCTGTTCTAGGATTAGAGCTTTGAACATGGCACAGCACTCACGTGCACTTAATGTTGCACATTAAAATGGGAGTGCTGCTAAGAATTCCACGGGGAAGGTTTGGGAGGGCCTTTACAAAACCCCATCCAAGACATTATAAATATCTACTCTGCAGGAGTTCCCATAGAGGAAACATGCCTTACCCTGGTCAGGTTCAACGCCACTGTTGCCATAGCTTTTGATATCAATGTCAAACTCCTCCGACAGTGAGTTTTTCAGAGACGGCCTGAACACCTTGCCCTGAGTGCGGTACTCCTCCAGCTCCGAGTGCAGCTCATCGATCTGGTCCTGCAGCTCCTGCCAGAGGTGGGGAGAAACAAAGAAAAGCTTTGGTGAAAGCAGCCAAGGTAGCCGGGCGTCATCTGCACAGCAGTGTAACACAGAGACAAGGCATTCAGGAGAGAATCACTGTAGGTAAGTACTCAGTCTTGCCAGTTACCAACCAGGATGAGAGGTGATGGCCTCAAGTTGTGCCAGGAGAGGGTCAGGTTGGATAACAGGAAACACTTCCTCTCCAAAAGAGCGGTGCTGCAGTGGCACAGCTGCCCAGGAGTGGTGGGCTCACCGTCCCTGGAGATGTTCCAGAGCCATGGAGATGTGGCACTGAGGGGATGTGGGCAGTGGGCACAGTGGGGTGGGCTGGGGATTTGGAGGTCTTCTCCAACCCGAATGACTCTCCAGGTCCCCTTCTAGAGAAGGTACTGTTATTTCAAGTTCCAACCCATGTGTAAGCAGCAAATACATTTCTTATTAAGAAGACAGAGCCTTCTTCAAATTGATGCATGCATGCATCATGCTTCTGAACTCTACCACTCTGTAGGACCTTTCACTTTTTATTCCTTCTTCCCCCTACAGCTTTAAGTAACACCTTGGAACACTTCCACACACAGCTGGGAAATCCCTCCTCAAATACCATTCTACTTGGGAAAAATAAAAATCAAACCAGAAGTAAAAGATCAAATTAGGAAAGAGATCTCCTCATTAGCGCCTTCCCCATCTGGTACTCCTGCCCACTTGCCAGCAGAACCTCCCAAGTGTTTGTGCCAAACGCAGTGTGCTGAGCTCAGTGAACAGCATTTATTGAGGAATATGAATGCCTGAACATGTAAACACACGACTCCGGAGACTTGGAGGGTTCAGAAAGGGAACCCTAAAGACTGATAGTGTCTGCCAGCACTCAAAAGAGCCAGCTGCACATTCAAGCCAACTCTTATCAAAAAGTATCAATCAGTTCAGCAAACATTTCTAGAAAATATTTGCTTTTTAACCTCAACTTCACAGAGCTGCTCTGCTGTTCCAATTACAGCCCCTAGCCAAGCTGGTTCTACAGTGAACAGGGATAATGCAGAACAGATGAGCCAAATGCTTGCAATCAGCGCAGCCCTCAGAAAAGAGATACAGAAATAGATGCTTGCAGACCCACCTCCAAGAAGCATTCAGCTGCACAAGGCTTGGGGAGGAGAAGGCAAGCTTTAAACATGTTCAGTTCCATTTTCTTAAGCCAGAGCTGTTCCAGAAACAGACAGCACTCGGAAATACCCCACCCCCGCCCAGCGCTGGGTCCCCAGCCCCAGGGCTCCACTCACCCTGCACTGCAGCTCATACTCGCTCTTCATTTGGGCCAACCTCTCCTCCTGCAGGAAGAACTCCGCGCTGCTGGGATCCAGGTCCCCAAACTGAAATGGCACCAGCACCGCCCAGTTAGGCTTCCATATAGTCCTGTTCACAGCCTGCTGCCTCTTTCTGCTTTACTTATAATTCTATTATCACTGATTACCGCCACATTCAGCGGCTCGTCTTGATTTTCAGATGAAAGTTTAGCAGAGGTGCCATGCAACACCCAACACCTCATATTGCGTGCTTGCAGCCTGGAAGGCCAACTGTGTTCCGGGCTGCATTAAAGAAGGGGTGGCCAGCAGGGAGAGGGAGGTGATTGTCCCCCTCTACTCAGCTCTTGTGAGGCCCCATCTGCAGTACTGCGTCCAGGTCTGGAGCCCCCAGCACAGGAAGGACGTGGAGCTGTTGGAGCAGGTCCAGAGGAGGCCATTAAGATGGTCAGAGGGCTGGAGCACCTCTCCTACGGGGAAAGGTTGAGGGAACTGGGCTTGCTTAACTTGGAGAAGAGAAGGTTCCAAGGAGACCTCATTGTGGCCTTCCAGGACTTGAAGGGAGCGTATAAACAGGAGGGGGAACGGCTGTTTGTGAGGGTGGGCAGTGATAGGACAAGGGGGAATGGTTTTAAACTGAGACGGGGGAGGTTTAGGTTGGATCTTAGGAGGAAGTTTTTCCCCCAGAGGGTGGTGACGCACTGGAACAGGTTGCCCAAGGAGGCTGTGGATGCCCCATCCCTGCAGGCATTCAAGGCCAGGCTGGATGTGGCTCTGGGCAGCCTGGGCTGCTGGTTGGCGACCCTGCACACAGCAGGGGGTTGGAAATGGATGAGCACTGTGGGCCTTTGCAATCCAGGCCATTCTAGGATTCTATGATACAAGCTGCCCTAGAAAGGACCTACAGATTGGATCTATCCAAAATCATAAGGGAGGTAAAATAACAAAAAACAAAACAAACACCAAACAAAACACCCTGCAAACCTATGGAATGATTGCTTTGCCATGCGGGTCTCCACTGTCAATTTCAACAAAACTACAGCTAGGTTGGAGAATCTGCAATTTCCCTCTCTGCAAGTGAGCTGGGGAACTGGGAGCACATGGTGGTAAGAAGAGGCTTTACCTTCTCAGCCAGGACATTTTCCAAGTTCCTTTGTAGTTTGCTTGCCAGGTTTTCATACTCGGCCAGTTTTTCCCCAGTTTCCAAGAGCTCGCTCTCCAGACGGCTGTTTTCCTGCACCAAACATAACAAACCAGCAGCCTCAGCAGTTGCAGAAGGAAAGCAATAGCAAGCAATAGAAAGCAATAGCTCATTAAAGTCAAGTTAGAGCCTAACACTGTTATGAGTTTCCGCCAGCAATGGGAATTGTGCACTGGTTTTCCACCCTTCACACACACAGCCCCTCTTGCCACGACAAAACAGCTGCTGGTGGTCCCAACACACACCGACTCCTCTCTCTTTCAAACTGCTGCTTCAGGAGCGTTTCACAGCTCCCTCGATGCTCACAGGACAGCCAGCCTGCTCAGAAGCTGCTCTCCTCAACACCACGAGTGTATTAGCGCCCACTGACTGTCAGTGCTTGTGATGTTCGTAAGGTAACACCATTACCCTTCACTTGAGATCAGCTTAAAAACAACCCAAAGCATTACATCACGATACAGCAGCTGTCAGCTTCAGAGAGGAGTCAGTTGTGATTCAAGAGTTTCCTAAAAAATAACACGGGAAAAGGATACGAGTGCATAGGGTCACAGGTGAAAGACTGCACTGGAAGGCAGAAAAGAGCTTTCCAAAAGAAATAACAGTGGGCTCTGCTTTAACATTCGAAACGGAGCCCCACGAGCCCGAGCAGGAGCCTATCTAGGTGACCCAAAAACCACCATTACAGATATAGAACGAAACACCCCGAGCTGGTGGCCCTGCATGTGGCGGGGGGGCTGGAGCTTGATGATCCTTGAGGTCCCTTCCATCCCAATCCATTCTACAATTCTATGAGTCGGAAGGGACTCATAAGGACCACTGAGTCCAATGCCTTTATCTTGCAGCTAAACCTACTCTCACTTAAGCTCAACCTAGTCTGGCAGAGATCCTACGATTAAGGACCGAGTCGCAAGCGTCGCTCCCCACTTCTGGGCCCATTCAGTCTGTTACCTTCAGGGACAGCGTGAGGCGGTCACGGATGTAGTTCTCATCAGTTTTCAGCTTCTCTATCTCCTGCTCCAGCTCCAGCCGCTGCCTGTTAGCCTGCTGCAGGATTTGCTCGCGCTCTTTCCGCAGTTCATTCTTCAGAGCGCCGATTCGTTCCTTGTACTCCTCATCCAGCTTCCTATTAAGGCATCAAAGGTAAGAAAAGCTCAGGAAAAGAAGCAGGCAAATACTGCTGTGAGTCAAGCTGGGCGCTAATCGGCGCTGCTCCTATCAGTGCCCGCACCAGGAGGGACTGCTGCCTGGAGAAACGTGGATTAACTGCACGGCTCAGCGACATTCAGATGCACAGCCCAGAGCCTGGCCGGGATTTTGGGATTAAGGCTGATGTTTCTGCAGCCAGAGATGTCAATATTTGAAGTCTGACATTCACACGCACCTCGTAATGGAGAAGGTGAACGGCGTGCACAGACCCTGGGGCAAGAAGCAGAGAGGTAGGAATGGGGCTGGCACCACCTGCGTGCCATCAAGGAGTCTGGCAGGTGGGGAAGGAACAGCACAGGACTGCTTCAGCTTGGCCAAACACAGGACAATCTCAGGCTGCTTTTCAGCCAAACCTCAGGTGCTCACCCCTCCCCCAGGCTCCAGCCCCAAGCACTTACAGTGCCACAACCCTGCAGCAGTGCTCAGGATAAGCAGGAGCTGCTGTCACCCACCACGGCGTGACCCAACACCGCACCTGAGGTTGTACTCGTTCCGGCGCTCTATCGCTGCATGGTGGTCATCAACTTCAGAAGCCATCAGAGATTTCAGCTTTTCAGCTTTTTCCAAATCCGAGCGCAGCTTCTCCTTCTCTCTGGCCACTTGGTCAACCCGCTCCCTGGGGCAAAGGAAATGGAGACACTTGGGCCTGCCCCATCTTGTAACCATAGAGGAGACATGGGGAGCCGAGAGGCGCAAGTTACATAAGCTGGTGGGTAACACCTGCAGGCTTAAAGACCAGCTGTTGCATGGATGCATGGATCTGTGGTGGATGCACAGGCTGATGGATAACCAAGGACAGTATTTAAAGATACACAGCAGAAAATTCAACACTGCTTACAGCTGGAGCTTATATGCATGGTGTTCAGATGTACGGGGGGACAAATCAAAGGGGAAAAGCAGAAGCAGCGATCCCAATGACTTACAGCAAGTGTCTGATCTCTGTCTTGAAGCTGGCCAGGGCTGCCTGGTGGATGCTGTTCTTGGTTATTAGAAGCTCATTTTCTAGCGCCAGTGTCAGCTCGGTCAGGTTCACCTTCCCATCCAAACTGAAATCCAAAGCCTGTGAAACAATCCAACGTTAGAACAGAATGTGCTTCCTTGTGCACTTGGATACAGAGAGACAGAATGAACTGAGCAGGCTCAGAAAAGATCTATGCTTGCTATGAATGGCTTTGGGGCACTACAAGAGACACCTCTGGCACCTTCCTACATTGAAGTGTTGCTGCCAGCTGTGGCGATGGAGGACACCGTGACGATGCTGCAAGACCAGCAGGAAATGAAGGTCCTGCTTGATTAAAGTATCAACTCTCTGCTGTGCCTAATTGCAGTGCCCTTTTTAAATATTCAAAGGCTGCAAGAAAGTGGTTGAAAGCATTCCCAGCAGAAGAACCAGGCTGTGTAACAGAGGCAATACAGAAGAGGTCTTTTCCTGTGAGGTCTCCACCTCTTTCAGAAAGTTACTGTGATAAGAGCTTGGGATTTCCCTCAGCACAAAGCAGGACAGATGGAATACTCTGCACACACGCTGCAAAACACAGCAAGCCAGGGGGAAAGCAACAGGCAGGAGGTAAGCTAAAGGCATACCATGCAAGTCTGACTCACATAGCACTGTTAGAGAGCTGAGCTGCACACATGCAAACTCCAGCTGGATTTTATTTGCTAGAGAGCTTTGGATAAAGTGTTTATGGCAGCCTGGATGTGCAAAATCTGCACGGACTTGAAATGCTAAGAGAAAACTGTTGTTACAGTTGCCAGCAACTCAGAGATGCTCTAGGAACGTGCACGTGTGAGTGGCTGATCCCATGCACAACTTTTAGCAGGATGGGCAGGGAAGGGATTGACTTCAGGCACCTGATTCACAACACACAGAGCAAACGGGTAACGTGTAATAAAGCACTAATCACCCAGCAGGGTTTCAAATGCTGCTCTTGATCCCTGTGCAAGCCATAACCCCAGCCATGCGAGCACCAACAGGTTTGCAGGTGCCATTCTCAGCAAGGTAAAGGCATCACATCGTTTTTCTACAAACACAGCTGACTGCCCTGAGCTAAGCTGGAAGCCCTATTACACCTATCATTAACTTTCAGCTCTCAGATACACGGCACCATTTCAATGATGGACATCACCGGGGATATCCCAGAACAGTTCTGCTCAGATTGATATTTTTTTAGCAAGGAAAAACCCAGCTACAGCCCAGAACCCCACAGAGAAAAGCCGGCAGGGCTGATGTGGGCCCGCCGTTACCTTCAGGATGTCCTGGCTGTTCTCCACACCCTCCTGGTGCCAGCAGTCCAGGATGCCCTCCACACAGCCATAGCCCATGCCGTCATCCAGGCTGGAGAAGAGGCAGAACCCAATGGTGCTGGGCATGGCGGCGGGGCCTGCAGTGCGGCGGCCGCTCTCGTCGAAGGACTGGAGGGAGAGGGGAGAGCTGTGGAGGGTACGAGCAGGCCCGGCCCCCTGCACACCCACCCGGGAAGGGCTGACGTGGGTCACGTTGCTAGCGGGGATCTAGAGATTAAGGATTAATCCTGCTGGTCCTCACTGCCACGCCAACGCCCAGCAGTGACCTCGTGGGACCGCAGCACAACCCAACACAGTGGGCTTAAAGAGAGTTGGAGAACAGCCCAAGTTGGGAGGGACCCACCAGGAACACTGAGTCTAAGGAACCCAAGAAAGAATAGTTTTTGGTGTTAAGTGCTCCTCCCGTTGAGGGGGAGCACACAGAGGCCTCAGCTCCGGGCAGAGATGGTCAGCAACTCCAAACTCTCCCAGAACTCAGAGTGGAAGAAGCAGGATGTGCACGGCCGCACTCTGCAGCCACCCCCCGGCTGCCGTGTCCCTCTGCACACAGTTTACACCCTTATGCACCACACGTCACATCTGGCAAGACGCATCCCCAAACCCCGTTATGGTCATAGAATTGTTATGGCTGGAAAAAACCACTAAGATCAAGCGAGCCATCTCTCCTACCTCAAGCACGAGGACATTCCTACATCATTCTGTCCCCACGCACCACAGAGGACCCACAGCTTTCCCCACAGCACTCCAGCTCCACAGTGACCTGGGGCACCCCAATCTCCCCCCAGCACACTGAACCAGGGCTCCACACCCATCCCTCACCTGCATGGAGAGGTGTCTCTTCAGCTGTCGGTACGGGGTAGATGCTGAGGGTGTCAGTGGCTTTGCATTCCTAAACAAGCTGTAGAAGAAATCCTCTACACTCATTGTGCCATCCTGCTCCAGGTTATGGAGCACCTCTTCAAGCAACTGCAAGAGGCAGGGGATAGAAATCAAGGCTGTTATTGCTGAAAACACTGCAACAACATTTGGCACAGCAGACCAGCTCCCATTCCCTGGATCTTGACAAAGAAAGGAAGAGTAAAGCAAACAGACCGCAGGCGTATGTCAGCCCACTGCTGGGACAGCCATCTCACAGAGCTGCAGAGCTATGCGCTGCCCAGCAAAGCAATAACAGCTCAGATCCAATCTTTAGAAAGGAAACCATTTCAAGTCATGGCATTTTAAGATGTGAAACAACATTTTTCCCCCCCTCTTTAATAAAACTGAATCTTTCATAGACTCTGCCTGGAGAACAGAAACAGCCCGCAGTCGCTTTTGACTTTGCAAAGACCTATCTCAGCATATCTGAGACAACATTCTCTTTCTAGATAGAAAGTTTCTAGGATTAAGGAGATATGCTTGGAATCTGGGGTATGCTTTATTGCTTAAGCAGCCCCTGGCCCTACTCACCTCCCTGTCGATGTGTTGGAGCCCGAACTGCTCGCAGATGGAGATGAGCTTTTTGCGGTTCAAGTGGCCATCCCTGGTGATGCCAAGGTGCTCGCAGACCTCCTGCAGCTTCTCCTCCACCCACTCCGGCGTGGGCAGTGATGTCCCCTGGGAGGCATTCAGGTCGTCTGGGTTCCAGAAGCGCAGCTGCCCTGAAATGGGAGAAAAATCACCCCAGTGTACGCGGATGATCCATTAATTGCTTTGATGGCCAACAGGAGATTAATGGAGCTTGCACACCACAAGGAGCTTTGCAGACCCCAATGCACACTTGGCATGTTGACATACAACTACCAGCACCAGTGTGGCTGTCAGACTCTTCTAGAAGCAGATTTCACACAGCATTTAACTTCCACCACAAGCAAGGGATCCCCATGTCCAAGCACAGGCCAAGCTGGGACCCCCAGGATGGAGGTGAGCTGACAGCCAGAGAGGCATAGCCCTGCTGCCCAACCCCTGATGGAGAAGAAGGTCCTCCTCTCGCAGGACCTGACTGCAGGACTTACAGAGAAGACCTTGAACAAAGCCACTGGACAAAAACCAGCCAAAGCCTGCCCAGCTGCAAGGCCACCTCCTTGTGCCTGCTGAGAAAGTGGTTCTGGGAGCAAAACTTTGATCCTGGTGGATGGGGTGAGGGTTAGCCAGCAGCTAACACAGAGGAGGTGGTGGAGCAATGAGGAGTTGCATGGCTTAGTGGTAAACACATCCTCACATGCCATGGAGCACTGCAGCCCTGCCAGCTCATTGCTATGGGGTCCACCCTGAGCATCCCAACCCAAAGCGCACCCCAGGGTCACCCAGCTCTGCAAACAGGACAGGGAACCGGGGGCTGGCCCGTGGTGACATCTAGTGACCACCCTGCCCCACTACAGGGACCAGGACGTGTCTCAGGGGCTGCTATGGGGACAAGGAACAGCACGAACAGCAGCAGGAAAAGGAGAGGGCAGAGGTGCTGAGACGTCAAGCAGTGCCCTTAAGGAGATCTGTTTTCATCACCATTCCCAGTTTGGGGCTCGCTCCCATTTCAAGCAAGGAAAGACCCAGTTGTGTGCCCGGGGCAAGGCCAGCTCAGCCAGAATCGGGCCAGGAGCTCAGCACAGCCCAGCAGCACAGCTCAAAGACCGCCCTCAGGCTCCTGTGATGTTTCTCCTTTCAGCTTTGAAGCCGAACCACATCCATCTGTTTGCCCTTACCTTCTGCCTCGTATTCCTCACTGTCCTGCGTCTTCCAGCGCTGGGGAAGAAACAAAAAGGGATCATTAGCTGTTATGACTGCAAGACACGACACGTACGAAAGATTCCACGATCAGCATCAAACGAGCTGCAGGCTGCCAGGCTTTCATCTCCCTGCTCCCAGCAGGCAGCCCTCGGCTGTTTGATGCTGCTGCTCCTGGCACGCACCGTGCTGCTGGGGGACACACCACAGCCATGGCAGGAGCTGCCAAAGCCCCACAGACGGCCCAGGAGAGGCATGGTGGCAGATAGCAGCAGTGCCCAGCAGCTCGATGGGTTTTTCCAACTCTCCAAGCTGCTTTCCTAGCAATATTGATGGCTGAGACAGCGTGGATGCAGCTCAGATTGTGCTGTGCATAGGAATCACCTGAATTTGCATCACCTGTTCTGTGCAGCACCTGATTTCCTGCTGCAGAGTGACTCCTGCAGCCCACATGCAGACAGCTGGCTTGGCAGAGCCCACCTAGAGCCTTGAGCATCCCCACCACAGACAGCCCTATGGCACAGCCCCACTCTCAGGGTGGTTTCATGTCACCTCACACCAGCTGCAGAGCCTGAGCATCCCAGGCAACGCGCACCCACGGCGGGTAATTAAGCTGCAATGACCTCACATGAGCACCAAGGGGACATCTGCTCCCAAAGCTCACACAGCGTGGGAAATGGGGATTTCACTGCTTTGTGCATCCCATTTTGCTAGGAGGGACCCATCTTCCTGCAGAGCATAGGGCCAGCAGCCTGAGCTTGGCCCAACCTGAGCATCCCGCCTCCTCTGCCTCCCTTGTACCAGCTGAGGGTCTTTGCTAGCACGCAGTGCTCAGCAATTTAATCTCCCAGTCCAGCAACAGCACCAGCAGATGTTACTTCTGCATTACAAGTGTGTCCTTGCGCACGCATGGGACCGACAGACTTAAAGTCAAAGTCACCCGGGACATAAAGAGGCTCTAAATCATCCTACAGAAGTTCAACACGCCTCATTCCGATTACAGCTAAAAGCCATTAATCTACAGCGTTGCCGTGGAAACTGGATTAGGTCACTGTACTTTTTTAGCCCTGCTGCCGGATGAGGGAACGGCCGCTGCCAGCAGCCCCATACGGCCCTTTGCTGTGGGGCCAGGGCAGGAGGCCGGGGGATCCCAGAGAGGGGGAGATCAGCCTTTGTTCCCCCGTAAGGCTGCAGGCAGAGACCGGCTGGCACAGACAGGGCTGGAGCTCAGCTGGGTATTCGGGACAAAGCCAGGAACATAAATAACACCACACTGGAAGGCTGTGGATTTTGGCCTCAAGCAGAGCTGTTTGGCTACAGCCACAACTGAGGCACTGGGGCGGGCAAATCCCTTGTTTGCCCAACAGATGACAGACACAGTCAGTGGGGATGCCATGGGGTTGGACTGGGGGGTTCTTGGAGGTCTTCACAGAATTGCTCAGGTTGGAAAAGACCTTCAGGATCATCGAGTCCAACCACAACCCAACCATCCTACCCTAACTGACAGCCCTCCGCTCAATCACGGCCCTGAGCACCGCATCCAAACGGATTTTAAGCACATCCAAGGGTGGTGACTCAACCACCTCCCCGGGGAGCCCATTCCAGTGCTTCACAACCCCTTCTGTAAAGAAGTTTGTCCTGATATCCAACCTTAACCACCCCTGGCACAACTTGGGGCCTTGGTCTTTTCCCAACCTGAATGATTCCACGCTTCAGGGAAGCCAGAAAGAAGAGCCAGGCACTCATCTTCAGAGGGGGCACAGAGGGGCAGTGACGCCATTAAGGATCAGTGCATTCCCCATCACCCCTGGGAGCTGTTGCCACATCCTGGGGCCCTTTGTATGATTGGGGTGGGGGCAGGGGGGTTTAGGGTGGGCACAGTGGGAGGACAAAAGGGGCTGGCGTGCCCCGCTGTCCCACAGAGCATTGTTCCCAGCCCCGCAGCTGGATGTGGGTCACACACATCAGCGGCTGTGTGCAGGACTGGGATCCCAGGAATGCATTATCCCAGCGGCGCGTGCTCGGCTGCCCGAGGAGCAGATGGCCGCAGCTTTCAATGCTCTCGTCCTGCAGCCCGGGGCCCGGCGAGCATCTGCAGCCTGTGCCGTTTGCTCACGGTGGCCTCTCCCCATAATAACTTAGCAACCTCTCCCACCCTGCCATCTGCTTCTGCGAGACAGACCTTTGTTCTCCCCCAGAATATATGGCTAATTAAAATGATGATCAGGAGCGCACACTGAGCACAAGGTGATCCCCCGCGCCCGTGCTGACAGCCCCTATTTCATCCTCCTGTGTCTGCCTGGGGATGAGCTCAGAGCCCAGCCGGCACCGCAAGGACTGCTGGAAGGCAGCACAACTCTACAACCTGACCTCACGGGTTATCCTCAGCTGCAAAGTGGAGCATCAATAAACGTGGCTTTGGGAAGAGCGAGCATGACACTGAACTGCTCTTTGCAGATCCTGCTTTGTACAGGATAAGGCACTGGTACAGCCCCATGGTTTGGGGCAAGGCAGCTCTCATCTCCTCTCCCATAACAAAGCCACACCAGACAGCCCTCTCCCTGCAGAGGCAAACACGCAGATGTCTGGGGAACAGATGGGGCAGACGCTACTGTCACACCCCAGTCCCATCCCTTGGGTTTCTACAAGCTTCTGCCTCCCACAATGAAGGGGGGGACCTTTCCCAGAGCAGAGCCCAGCAGCTGGGCAGGAGATGACAGATGCCTGGTGTTGAGGTTCGGATATCAGCACAGCCTGGGGATGGGGCACGTTTGACCGCATACCTGGGGATACAATGCTGGGGACCCCACAGCCACCGAACCTGGCTCACTCCAACCTTGCACCATCACGCCAGGCAAAAAGGAAACAAAAACAAGGCCAGCATTCCCCAGTCATGCTTGGCCACCTCTATGCCACCACCAGCCTGAAAGCCCAACAAAATCCATCACTTACACCAAGACTTCAGGATCATAGAATCATTTAGGATGGAAAAGACCTCTGAGATCCCCAACCCCAACCACCCCGCCACACTCGCTGCCGACATTCCTCAGTGCCACATCCCCACGGCTCTGGAGCACGCCCAGGGACGGTGACCCCACCACTCCTTGGGCAGCTGTGCCACTGCAGCACCACTGTCCTGAGAAGCAATCTCAGATGACAACTGCAGCAGGAGATGAGCAGCTTCAACCACTGCAAGCGTTCACGCTGCCTTTCCAGGGGCTTTCACAGTTGCATCTCTGACAGCACCACATCCTAAAGCTGCCAGAGCCACTCATTTCTCATTACCCGTTAGCACACAGCCTGGTGACAGCGCTGAATTCAGCTCTGATTGCTCCAGGTTTGGTCCAGTGGTTTCCACAAAGTCACCAGGGATGGATGTGGCAGAGCCACCCCGGGCAGCCGATCCCCACAGACCGGCCCTCCTCAGCTCTGTCAACACAAAATGAGAGGCTGAGAGGGAAGGAAGCCGCACAGACAGAGCCTGAGCCCTTCTAATTGGCACCGTTTGAAAGCGAGCGCCAATTAAGCCACACTGCCCCAGTTCTCAGACTGGCAAAACACCCCAAGCTGGAGCCAAACTCACGGAGCAGTCAGCAGCGAGGTCATACACATGGCAGGAAAGAAGTGCCGGGTGGGATGGGCCCCGAAATATTGGGGACTACTCAAGCACTGACTGCAGCCAGCACTTCAGCCCCAGGCTGCAAACAACCAATTCCTGTGTATAACAGGAGGATCACCTTTTGGAGATAAGAAGATAGCACCGATAAAGATGAGAAGTAGGGATTTCACACATTTATCCTCTTTTTTTGGCTCAAGGTACAAGGGAATTACCACTCCATCCATCCAAAGAGGCAGCGCCAGGAGCCTGTGCTCCCTGTTGGCAGTTACGTACCAATTTAGCTAATTGGCTGACCTTGTTAATGGGCTAGTCCTTTACACCTACTCAACAGCTGAAACAGAGGAATAAAATTAGAGTGGCCTCTATCGAGGGCATCGCTTCCCTGGAGGGTGTGGGTGGATATGCAGCGATTTCCAGGTCAGGGCAGCATGAAGAGATGGAAGAGCATCCCCACAGCTTCGTGAAGATCTGCTTCACAGAACCAGCAATTAGGAAAAACTTCTCCAAAAGAGTAGGCAGGCACTGGCACAGCTGCCCAGGGAGCGGTGGGTTCACTGTCCCTGAAGGTGTCCAAGAACCACAGAGATGGGGCACTGATCAGTGGGCTTGGTGGGGTGGGCCAGGGATCTCAGAGATCATTTCCAGCCTCAATGATTCTATGAAATGTCTCCCTTCCTCTTGCAGGGAGGAGCATGCCTGCATGTGGGGCAGTGGCAGAGCCCAGAAAGAGCAAAGTGACGCCAGGAAGGGGAGGGGAAAGCAGCTGCATTTCCCACTCCTACTGGAAAACTCCTAATGCGTACTGAGTGCTGAATTGACAATGGCTGGCAGACCTGCAGCAGGCTGGAATGGACCCAGCTCCAAGGAAATGCTGCTGGGGCAGCCCGCTGCTGAGCTGGGAGGGGAGATGTGTGTTAGATGTGAGGGGAAATCCTTCACCCAGAGAACAGTGAGGCCCTGGCATGGCCTGGAACTGTTGGTGCCCCATCCCTGGAGGTGCCCGAGGCTACGGATGGGTCCTGGGCAGCTGAGCTGGGGAGCAGTGGGTTGGTTTGGGGGTCCCTTCCCACCCAGCTATGCTATAGTTCATGACCACGGCTGGCTTTCCACAGGTGAGCTGACGGATGAGGACGTGCTCCTTCTGCTTGCTCACCCCCAGCCCACATCAGGTCAGCCACAGAGCGTGGCTCACAGCCCGCACTATATCGCTGCCCAGGCACACGGGCAGCACACAGCACTGTGTCACCGTGCCCTGCAGCCACTCTGCTCACCTCCTCACGGCTGCTGGTTGTGATGTGTGGAGGCTGCACTTCCTCTCCCAGCGGCTCGAGGACGGTCACCTCAGCAAAGTCCTCCACCGACTGCTGGAACTCCGGCAGCGACCGGCGGCCATAGCGCTTATTGCCTTTGATGTATTTGGGCTGTGCTTCTGGGGAGCAATCTGCGAAGATGGGGAGCAAAGGGAGTCGGTAACGGGTTAGAATTGCTCCTACCGACAGGACAGCCACTCTTCAGAGATAAGCGGGCTCTCTGCCTTTCTCACCCTTCCCTTCATAGCATCATTCAGGCTGGAAAAGATCCCCAAGCCCACTGCACCCCACCACACCCCCACAGGTCACCGGGGCTGATCTGGATCCCTGCACTCCCTGCCCTCTTAAAGTACTGGGGAAACCCACCCACACCTGCCTCAGATCAGGATGTTAATTAGGCCTTTCCTCCTTGCACTAATCTTCATTAGCAGCAATGGGCAGGTTTAACGAGGGATAGCATCCCACTTGGGCAGCACCAGAGACCCACAATGCCCGCACACCTGGGCGACCCGGGCAACCCCTGCTGCTTTCCTTTCAATCACAACTGGATTAAAAGTGTGAAAACAACCACAGGAATGGAAAAAAACCTGAGCAAGTATGGAGGCAAACATGCCCCGAGGGGCCCAAAAGGAGCAGCTGATGCAGGGCGGGTCCCGACCTGTGCGCACTGCCAGCTGCAGCATCCAAATAACCCTCCAGAGCTGCCATCTAATTACAGGGGGCTTCGTGGCCCCGCTCGCATTCCCCATCTCAGCTTCCCCCAGCAACCTCCTGCCTTCAGGGACTGAATTATCCTCCAGCACTTGTGGACAGGGATCAGAACAGAAAAAAAAAAAAAAAACCAAACACCCCCAACCAAATAAACAAGCACTTTTGAGTCTATTTTCAGCACGAGTCATTTGACAGCTGGAGCAGGGGGCGAATTAACCAGAGGACCAAATTAACCAGGGATTCAATTAGGGAAAAAGGCTCTCCACCACACTTTGTTTGCTAACCTTGCTGTCAGCCCCCCCCCCAGGACCCTCTCAGCTTTGTTTCCTGCTACTTGCAGCACACCGAGGCGCAGGCTGCTGAAAATTTTATTTGCACAGAGCTCTGCTACAAAACAAATGCAGGAGCGCTGCACTAACAAGGAGCACGGAAGCTGCTCATCACTGGGGTGCAGCCAGCGGGTCTCCAAACCCCCCTGCCTAAATGCCTCCT
This sequence comes from Alectoris magna, assembly GCA_030625065.1. Taxonomy (NCBI): domain Eukaryota; kingdom Metazoa; phylum Chordata; class Aves; order Galliformes; family Phasianidae; genus Alectoris; species Alectoris magna. The sequence continues at coordinate 1,933,700 of CM060565.1, read as the reverse complement.
TGGATAATATTCTTTTAGATACGGGAAGAAGGCTTCAAGCTTGTTAGAGGAAAAAATATTCGGCGACTTAGCTATGCAATGAATTATAAAATACACAGGACTAGGAGGCCTTTGATTCCTCCCGCCTCGCGCTCCATCCATCCATATTGCAGCTCTAGGGAACAAACCCGGCGCCCGTGTTTGAACAAGGCCATCCTAACGAGATTTGCTGCAGCTGGGACTCGCACATGAAAGTTGCGTGATGAAGTGTGCCGATAGAAAAGCCACAGCGAGGCGGGCTGATGAAGGGAGAGCCTGAGAACAAAAGCAAACCTTATCGCTCCTATTAAAGCCTGCCCGATGGTGAACAATCTCCATCCAGCAGCTCGCTCTGAAATGCTAATAGCCGCGGCCGGCCGGGCACCCGTTTGTTCCCTCCATGTAACAAAAATAAAAGGCTTTGGGGGCTTTGTTTTATTTGTGATAAATAAATTTCCTCCGCTGAGATGGAGGCGCACCTCTGTGCGATCCGCCTGTAGGAAGACGGAGGGGAAAAGAAGCAATGAGGTGATAATTAAGCTATCGCTACGTTTTCTTCTGCATTTCCTAATGCTGAGACAAATCACGTCTCTTGGCCGCCTTTAACCACGGCTGCAGCGAGTCACAAAACCCAGACATGCATGGAAACCCAGGTGTTCTTTATGCCTGGTCGCTTTGCAAGCCTTTCAACAGCAGAATGGAGATGAGAGGGTTTCTTTTTGTTGTTTCTTTGTTTTTTAAGCATTTGGAGGCCAGCAGCTGATTTACCTCTCCCCACTTTGCCTACGGTCCCTTTGATCTGAGCACCGTGCGCTCATTTTTCCTTCTCCGATGAGGAGTTCTAAAGCCTGGGAATGTCTCCAGGAGGGATGGGCGACGTCCACAGCCTGAGATGGGAGCACAAAGCTGCCTCACGCCCCGCAGCACTCCAACACCTGAGCCCACCAAACACGGGCAGCCCATCCCTGGGTCAGGTTGGAAAAGAGTACTGAGACCAAGTCCAACCACCAGCCCATCCTCGCCATACCCACTCATAGAATCATTAACATTGGAAATGACCACCAAGAGCACCAAGGCCAACCACCAACCCATCACCCGTGCCCACCGAGCCGTGTCCCTCACTAACCCATCCCTGCTTGCAGCTCAAGCCACCACCAAATTCTGTTTGTAGAGCAGCTGCTCCTCTCTTAATGCTGTTTCACAGAAGCAACCCATGCTTCCCAAGCACAAATAGCCATGCTCAGCTCCCCGTCTCCACCCAAAACTGGTGGAAGGATGGCTAAGGTCTTCTCGATCCACAGCTGCTCCAAAGGTATGGAGAGAAATGGGAGAGAGATGCAAAAAAACCCAGTGCTTCAGATGCACACAGCTATTAACTCCAAACCCACATCCGCAGGGGGCTGCTCCTGTGCCCCATGGGGCAGATGGGTGAGGGATGCTCAGCACTGCCCTTATCAGCCACGCATCGACAAGCCACTGGGAAAGGAGGAAAGGAAACGAGGAGGAGAAAAAAGGGCAAACGCTCCCTGCTTCCTATAGCCTTCAGCAAGCCACAGGCTCTGTAAAACACAGACATCAGAGCCGGAGTCTAATTAAACACTGGGGGTTTTCTTACCTGCCCTCCCTGAGTGCCCTGAAGGCTGTGAGAGCTCACAGGCCAGCACCTGAGCTCCCTGCCCTGTGACACAGCCACCCAAAACCTTCCTAAAGAAATCAGTCCAGCTGCATCTTCCCAGGCAAAGCCCCCATTTCAGCACTGCAGACAGAAGCCATCCATTCCCCAGTTCCCCTCCCACCACCCTTCCCTCCCTGGGGTTACACATCGCCACGGTTGGAGATTTCCACTTGATTTTCTGCCTTTCTGCATGAAATAAATCATTTCCCAACCCCCCTCTGCCCCCAGAGCTGGGGACTCATCCTGCCCTCCTCACACAGCACAGGGTAAGCAACATCACAAAGCTGTGCACAAAAGAGTTGGGTTATTTTTGAGGAGGAGGAGGAGGAGGAAGGCAGTCCCCTGAAATCCGGAGGTTCAGAGGCAAAATTAATTTCTTTGCCACTGAAGATTTGGAAGGCAGGAATCCTCCCGGCCACAGCAGACAGCAAATCGCATTACAGATGGGATTGGCTAAATCCTAATCCCTGGGGACACCAGGTATTGTCTGAACAACTCCTTGTCCCTGCTTCATGCTTTGGGCTCCGCAACTGAGGCAGAGAGAAGCAGGGGGACACAGCCCCAAAATCAAAGTGCCTGTATCCAAATCACCTCCACCCCAATGCCTTTATACCCAATGGGAATCAGCTTACAGACCTCTGCAAACCTACAAGCAACCCTCCCATACCACACATGATTCCTGCAAGTCATCCACCCCAGCTCCCTACTGGGAAGGCAATTCTGTTGTCTCCATAGGAAGAATGAGACAGCGTCCCTCATAACCAGGCTGACAGCAAGATACTCTCTAATTTGTCCTGGGTGCTCCCATAATCCCATGCCCCACCCAGGTAATCCCTCCCTATCCGGGCTGCTAATGCACAGATCCGACTTCTTTTTAAATAACAATTGATTTTTTTTTTTCCCCCCTTCAATCCCTTCTATTATCCCTGAACAACCTGTGCACAGGAGGCGCTCAGCTGGCCCATGCACAGAGCATCGGTGGTCCCACAGCAGCAGCAACCCCCCCCCCCTCCCCCCCCAGAACCCATCCCTGCACCCATCTCCCCGTGATTCATTCATGGTTGTCACACATTGAAGACCCATCCAAGCATTCTACTTTTCCCACACCCACTTCCCCCAAGCCATGTCACTTCCAAGCAGCTGAGTACTCATCTCCAGCATCCCCAAGGGGGACAGAATGATAGAATAGCCTGGGTTGCAAAGGCCCACAGTGCTCATCCAGTTCCAACCCCCTGCTACATGCAGGGTCGCCAACCACCAGCCCAGGCTGCCCACAGCCACATCCAGCCTTGAACAGCAGCTAGGAGGGAGCTCTGCCCTTGGTGTAGCAGTGCCTGCAGCCCCCAGGTCTCGTCCTCTTGTCAGCATGCCCTTCAGAGAGGGAACCGAGCTTTGCCAAGGAAAAATAATAATAAATCAAATCAAACCAGCACCTCTCCCACCTATTCTTCCTCTCCAAAAATGGGGAAAGCCCATTGATCTTTTCCGCAGGAGCTGCTTTAGCATCACACAGCAATTCCAGTTCCTTGTCCCCAGCCTGCAGGTCACACCGCGGCCCCAACCCATAGCCACCTCTCTGTGTGAAGCCACAGCACCACTGCTGCCACTTCCTGTCAGCATAGCAAGCAGCCCTAAAGCCCAGCCTTCCCCAATTACATTTTCATTTCAATCACACTCTGCAGAGCTCTAACTCAATCTTTCCCCAGCCCGGGGCTGGCTGCAGCACTGGCATTCCACGCTCGCTGACAGTTTGACACCAACAGCACACAGCAGCTTGTTCTCCCAATCTCAGGTTTGATCTAAATTAAAAGAAGCAAAGACTTCAGCATTAACCAACCTGTCACATCACATTAAAAACAAATGCCTGCAGGGCCCACCTGCGCCGGGCTCCCTACCTGCAGCACAAGCCCTTTGATTACCACCATGCTGACACACGTCCCCAAGGTGGGCTCCTCTTGGGGGCTGCCTTTGTCGTTTCTGCGTTAACAACCCCAAACGTAGCCATTTCTGGAAGAGTTTCTTTTAATAAGTCTATACTTAAAGCCAGAGCTCCTCACTGCCCAGTAGATGTGCAGCACTGGGCTCATTCTGGTCAGCAGGGCTGCCTCCCAGCTCCTCTCCATTGGGCTGGGAGGGATTGCAGCCAACCCAACCCCCCCCCTCCCCGAGGCCCCAACAAAGCTCCCTCTGGCCCCGCTAAGGGATGCCTGGTGCAAGGGATGTCAGTACCTGTCACCCTTGAAGCATGGAGAGCTTCAGAAATGAGAGGAAAAAAAACAAAATAAAATAAAATAAACCCCATCTACTGCATCTCTCGAGTCCTGCTTTTTTTTTTTTTTTTTTTCCACAGCTTCTGTAGGAGGGGAGCTGTCATCCAGCCTGCTGACCTGTGCTGTGGATGCTCGACGTGCAGAGCTGACACGAGAGCAGACCTGAAGCCCTCTCCCCCACCCCAAGCTGTTTTCTCCTCCAGGGCTTCCACACCCCCCAGGCAGTGCTATGGATTTAGGATTTACATACAGGGGTGCAGCAGCAAACCTCAGCCCACAGCTCCGACTGGAGCTCAGCCCTACTTCCCAGCACACCCAGAGCTGTCACCTCATCTCCTGCCAGGGGTCTAAAACACCCATATTTTAAAGGCATGTGGAAAACAAAGCAAAGGAGAACAAAGGATGATGGGGACTCAGTACCCACTGCTTCTGTCAGCCAACTCCAACCTCGCTCATCAGAGGGCTTGGAGAAGAGAAGGCTGCGGGGAGACCTCAGTGTGGCCTTCCAGTACTTGAAGGGAGCGTATAAACAGGAGGGGGAACGGCTGTTTGTGAGGGTGGGCAATGATAGGACAAGGGGGAATGGTTTTAAACTGAGACAGGGGAGGTTTAGGTTGGATCTTAGGAGGAAGTTTTTCCCCCAGAGGGTGGTGACGCACTGGAACAGGTTGCCCAAGGAGGCTGTGGATGCCCCATCCCTGCAGGCATTCAAGGCCAGACTGGATGTGGCTCTGGGCAGCCTGGGCTGCTGGCTGGCGACCCTGCACATAGCAGGGGGTTGGGACTGGATGAGCACTGTGGGCCTTTGCAACCCAAGCCATTCTATGGTTCTATAATTCATTTCAGGCAGAAGTATCTTCACAACAGTCAGATACACCATTTCAGAAACAGAACCATAGAATCACCAAGGTTGGAAAAGACCTCCGAGATCATCCAGTCCAACCATCCATCTACCATAGATAACAGGCACCTGGCACTGGCTTCCTATGGGAAGCAATTTACCCAAGTCACCCAGGGCACAAGGAAGAAGATGGACTTCAAAACAAAACCAGCACTGTGCAGAAGTGGCACTTTATTTCCAGCAGCACATCAGCAGGACAAGTTCTTGCCTTACAACCTTCAGAAGAGCCACAGTGGGCTCCAGTTGAGGACGTATCTCTGAGCTTGGGACTGGGGGACGTGAAGGTCCCTTCCAACCCACCCCACTCTAACCCTACAATTTCAGCACTGAGACAGTTGTCCCTCTTCCTAGCGCTTCTGTGAGCACTACCCAGGAGCTATTTTAGGTAATTGGAGCACTTACCTGGTTCTTGGAAGTGCTCTTCATTTGACAGCGTTCTGGACAAGATGAGGATAAGTGCTTCCTTGAACTGATCAAAGTGGACCTGTGGGGAAAAAAAAAAAAAAAGGAGGAGGTCAATGGGTGCAGATAATTATCGGTCTGACAACCCATCAGCAATGCAAACATTCAGTGCTAGCACAGAATGACCCAGAGCCATGACTTAAATGCATTTGTGGGCTTTTCCCATCAAGCAGACAGCTGAAATAATCATACAACCCTTAAGTGGAAAAGACCACTAAGGTCACCTAGTCTGTCTGTAGCAGCCGGAGGACCATGGAGAGCATTCCAAGTTGGAAGGGACGCACCAAGGATCATTGCAGGGGAGGTGGATCAGATGGCCTTTAAAGCTCCCTCCCAACTCAAGCCATTCTGTGGTTCAGTTGCAAAGGAGCTGCAGTGTCTTCTGCAGCCACACAGGGGAATCTGAGCAATCCCAGCCATGCACCGGCACCAGGTGATGCTGTCAGGGTGAGATGGAAGGCTGGGGACAGCTGGGCTCAGCAGCGAAGCAGAGCTGGCTGCCACGGCTGTGTGTTGGGGCTGGAGAAATCCTCGGAGAATTTTTAGCCCTCAACAAGGGGCTTTATGTTTAGAGAAACAGAGGATGCTATTGCTGGCAGATCAAGTGCTGTGGATGCGGTGCTGCTGGAGCTGCAGCCAGCGCATAGTTTAATGCTGTTGGGGAATGGACGAGCAGCAAAGCACAAGTATGAATCACAGAATCACTGGAAAAGACCTCTGAGATCCCCACCACACCCCACCATGCCCACATCCCTCAGTGCCACACCTCCACAGCTCTTGGACAGTGATCCCACCACGCATCCCCATGCCCATCACTGCTGCCTTCCTGAACACCCGGACTAATTCAGAACCTCATCAGGGATGCCTTCATCTGAATACTAATTGCTGCCGTTCATTTCACGACGCCAGCATATTTCACAAGGACAGTGCAGAGATAAGAGAATTTGCCCGATAAAAAACTTGATGTTTAGACTGAAGGAGCATGAATAAAAGATGAGAGTTGGAATAACACGTCCTGTCGTGTCCCCCCCCCTCCCCCTCCCCATAAGATCTGCTTGGGGACAGCAGGCAAAGCCACCACTTGGTCAGGCACAGGGTCTGGCTGGGCCCTGGCAGCAGCAAAGAAAAATTAATAGGAGTCACTCGGTGTCACTTGTGCAAATGGGATGAGCTGTGGAGCTGAACCAGGGGCAGGTGGGAGCAAGAGGGGAGGGGAAGGAGGACAGGGCTACAGCTGCATGTGGGCAGATGGCTCCAATTTGACCGTGACCACAGCCAAAGGCAATCGTGGAAGATTAGGCTGGGAGGCCGGGGTTGGGAATCCTTCAGTGCTCCTTGATTTCAAATGCAAATTGGCAGCACAGAGACAAGAGGCACACTCACAGGTGGCCCTTAATCACTGAATCATTAAGGTTGGAGAAAACCTGTAATCATCTAGACCTAACACCCACCTACCACCAATACTGCCCACTGGTCACATCCCTAAGCACTACATCCACCTACTTCTTGAACACAATGCTCCTGCATGGCCAAGGGGCAGAGTGAGGTGGCACATGGATGCACCAACAGCCCTGCAGAGAGCCCGAGTGCCTTTGGGGCAGCAGCACCCGGCTTTGGGATGGATGCACCATGAGAGCTGGTGGGTATTTCCCTTCCTGTTCAACCTGCTGGAGAACACAAAGCAAATCCCAGCAGCTAGCAAGCCAGGCAAAGCAGCATCTGCTTGTGCCAAGTATCCAACCTTGAGTGCTGGAGGGATGTACAAAGGCCTAGAAAATTGCAGCTGTTAGAATTAGTGCTGTACTCAAGCACAAGCCAGCAGGGAAACCCATGGGACAGCAAAGCCACAAGCTCCAAAATAGCTCAGGCTGAAGGAAGTGAGGCCTCCTCCAGTGACATGCAGCAAGCACCGGTGACATCAGCACTGGACAAAGCCCTCCCAAAGCAGCCTCAGCCCTGCCAAAGCCTGCACAAGCCAAAGGCAGAACAGTCCACAGCAGCAAAACGCCAGGAGGGCATTTAAAGTTTAATGCTCTTTTTGACACGCTTGTCTGAACGCGGGGTATTTCGGGACCTGGAGCTGCAGGACTGCCCATCTCAGCTATGCTGGGTGAAAATGCGTGTGCACTGCTGGGATAGGGCTGGGGTCAGCACAACATCCCCTTGTCTGCATCAGGGCTTGGAAAGGGCCACGTCGGGCAGAGAAGGGACAGCCACCAAGGACAGCTCCAGGGAGGTGCCCGACGTGCTCCAACCCCATCACTCATGGAACGTGGAGATGTGGCACTTGGGGAGATGGCAGGGATGGGCTGGGGTCCGAATTGGGGATCATGGAGGTCTTTTCCAACTGGAGTGATTCTACAGCTCACATCCCTGCCGCCATGCTGTCCCCGCAATGCTGCTCCAAGTTAGCTGCTCACTGACACGATACAAGGGGCAAGCAGGCAGAGTGCCCAGGAATGCCAGGAATTGCTGCAAGCACTGCAGAATGGCGTGAGAAGAGGAACTGGGGATGGCCCAGCAGCGCTGTGAGGATTTGCACGGCCCCACCGGACTGCAGCGATAATCCCCAGCAGCTCGCACAAAGCCAGGAGCAGCACGTGCACCTCCTTGGTGCTGGGATGTGGGGATGCTCCCCCCGGCCCCAAGCATTCAGCCCCAGCACAAAAGGCAGCACGTGGCCACGCCAACTCCCCGTCGCTTTGCAGACAAAACGCTCCCCCAGAGCCTCCCCACGAAATAAAGCCCAGGAACAAAGCAGCATGCCCAAGGGCAGGTGCAGATCTCCCCAGCAGAAAATGAAATAGGAATGGCTCAAGCTTGCGGGAAGCCGGTTTGTAAGGAGGGGTGGGGTGAGCATGCCCCATACTTGGAGCGCTCTCAGCACAGGCTCAACACCCTGATGTTTCCATCTATGAGGACACAACTACAGCGTAAAGTCAATTTGCAAAGCACAGAGCAGCTGGGGGATTTGTGAGCCAGAAGGCCCCAAAGGAGGAAGCAGCCATTTCCTACCGACAGCTGCATGGGGATACCAGGAAACACGGATGGAGGTGGCTCAGGTGGCCACCATGGAGTCTGATGACATTCTCAACATGGTGCCATGCACTCCCACAACAGCTGTTGTCCACAGCAGCTTAAGTCACCCATGGCAGTGGATTGGAACTGAGTGGGCTTTAAGGTCTCTTCCAACCCAACCATTCTGCGGTTCTTTGAAATCAGAAGCTCAAGACCTAGCTTTAGGTCCCCATAACCCTCCAAAGACCCAAGGAAGCAGTTAAGGCTGGAGACAGCACAAGCAGTGCAGAGCATAAAGTGATGGCATTGGAGAATTTTGGTGGGGAGAAATTCAGTGCAATTGGCTCCATTAGGGGACAAACACTACAGTTAGCAGTTTTCTCCCCTCCCATTATTGGTCACCTTCTGGAGGCTGTCCCATGCTCACCCTATCCTCACAATGGAGCAGAAGTGCAAACACATGGCTGGAGCTGGGCTGCTCACTGCCGAGTGACCAAAGTGAGAAGCTGTGGGTGCCCCATCCCTGGAGGTGCCCAAGACCATGGATAGGGCCGCGGGCAGCCTGAGCTGCAGGGGGGCACCCAGCTCACGACAGGGATGGGGGTCTTTGAGGTCCCTTCCAACCCAACCATTCCATAACACTCCATAAAACACGATCTTATCACATACACAGCAGGGACCACATCCACATGGCAACACAACCCCAGCCTTACCCTGCCTAGGAGGTTGCCCTGGAGCAGGGTCTGCTGCAGCGCTGGGGCCACCTCCTCCAGGTGCAGCACATGGCACAGGTCAGTGAGCTCCTCCTGCCCCAGCGACCCCGTGCCCGTGCTGTCAAAGCTGTCGAAGAGCTCCTTGAGGCGGGCTTCATACTGGTCCTGCTCAGCTTCATCCATCCCATAGCCTGCCACACTCACCTGCAGGGAGAAACACGGAGGTGAGGATTCCCACGGCACAGCACAAAGAAAACCCCAAGGGCTGATACGGGGGCAGCTTTGCTCCATGGTGCATACCATTTGCATCTGTGTTTGCTTGTATTAAGCCACCCCAGTAGCCTCCTGGGTGAAGCCGGGAGCAACACACTGCAAAGGCTCAGTGGGAAAACAGAGAGGATCTGGGGACTTTGCACCTTGCTGGGTGACTTGCAGGTATACATGGCCACTATACTGGGGCCTGCACCCCAAAAATCCACAGGGCTGCCATCATCCAGTCATGAGCTTCCCTCTGCAAATGGATCTCATTGCATGCAGGGGTGCAGCATGCACCCCGAAGGTGCAGCATGCTCCCCGAAGCAGCACTTCTCCTGTTACTGGCACGTGCTCAGGGGACACATCCATGCTGGGTCACTGCCCTGCCCATGTCACAACGCTGTGCTGTGGGGACCCAAGGTCAAACCCTGCCCGGAGTACTTGGCACTGAGCACAGGACACTGGGAGGTGGCAGTGCTGGGATTTGGAATGCGGAGCATCCCAACCCCAGGGATTTATTTTGGGAGGGGGAGCGGGGAGTGAAATTTCCTGTCCAAACTGAGGACTTGGCTGGCATCCTTTGATTCTGGCTGCGGGGTTTCCCTCCTGGCTCAGGAGGTCAGCAGCAGAACTGATTCCATAACAACCGCAGGGTCATGCCAGCAGCCCAGGAGCACACTATTGGGCTGTACCTGAGGTGCAGCCCGATTCCATCCCCCGACACCATTCCTTCCCACACAGTGGCCTCCAGGGATCCCAGGAATCTGGGAATTAGGAAACCCACAGGACAGACACAGCAGCCCGGTCCCTGACGCACAGACACAGAGCATCTGCATCCAACCTGGGGTGCAGAGGAGGAGTCAGCACCTGAAACCCCAAACACCTGCGAGCAGAGGGAAGGCAACAAACTGGTTCCTTACTTCTCACCCAGCAATCCTGCTTCCCACCTGCACCCAGGGCTCAGCACACATTGGGTATCAGTACCTCAGCCGGCATGGCAACCCCAATGCTCACAGCACACAGTGCCTCCAGCCCCAGGATCTTCACAGGCACTTCTGAGCTTTGAACCTTTGGGATCAGTCACCTCCTGCTCCCCACAGACCATCCCTGCCTCCACATCCACACCCCAAAAACCAGTTCTCCCAGCTGGACAGAGCACAGAGCTAAGAGCCACCTCCCAGTGCATCCCCATGTATTGGGGTCGCTGAGCCCCCCCACTACTAAACTGACTCTGGTGAACCCAGGGATGCTGAGGGAGGAGGGGTGGAAGCCCATAAATCCCAGAATGAGCCCACAGTGCCACAGAGCAGCACAGCAGGGAGGGATGGCCAGAGCATGCCAGGTTATAAACACAGACAGACATGGACATCCCCATGCAGCCAAGGGGGGGGGGGGGATTGAAGGTTTCCCAGCCTACAAATGAACAAAGGAAGGAATAAGGCATAGGACATCCCCCTCCTTCCTACCTGCAGGCAGCCACCGCCGCGGCCCCGCACGCATCCCGCAAAACCTCCATCTTAGGCAGCTGCCGTGCAAGGTGACCCAAGATGCCTGAATTATTCAGTACTGCTTCGGGGAAAAGGATCCAACCCAACCCCACGCCTTCCTCCTACCGCCAGGCTGGGAGGCACCGGCACAGCCATTCCACTGCCGTGGGGATAATGGGGTCAGCTGAGCCCCAGCTGCTGGCCGGGGGCACGGAGGGGGAACCCGAGCACAAAGCCCGGCTGAGAGCCCCACAGCCTTTCGTCTCAGCTCCAGATGGGACAGCAGCTGAGGTGCTGGGAGTGGTGGGATTGGGGAGGGGGCAGCAGTTGGGCTGGGCTGCCCCATCCCCCACCCCTCTGAGAGGGGCTCAGCTCTAATGGGGTTGCTTTGTTTGGGTTCGTTAAGTCCTCCAAAATGACAAACTTCGGTAGAGTGGGCAGCTTTAGGAGAACTGCACTTTATTGTTATCATTGTTATTTCCACCGTTCCTATGGCAAGCCTTTGGCAGCAAAGCACTTGGGATGGTGAGATAAGGAATTCCCCCAGCATTTCTCTCCTCCCTTCGCACCCACCCCCTTCAAGGAGCACAGCACAGAGGCTGACAATGCCATTCCCAGCTCAGATTAACCCCAACAATACAGGCTGATGTGGTAATTTAGAACCTTGAGCCAATCCCAATCCCCAAGCTTTAGCTTTGGAGCCACACATGGCCGGTCCATCGATGGCACACAGCAGCTGGCACAGCACCTGCTTATCAGAGCAAAGAGTGGAAGCAAGGAGCCTCTCCCAGTGCTGTTCCAGTGATGCTCTGCCTGCACCCCTCCCCTCAGGCTGCGTTGCTGATGGCATTTCTATGCACCCAACCCAAGTCACTGCTGCCACCCAACCAAACCTTTGCATCTAGCAGTGCACGGCCACTCGCTGGAGCTCCATCACATGGCCATGGCCAGAACATCAGCAGCTGCAGGACATGGCCAATGTCACCTTGTGCTGAGCGAGGCTGGGATCCAGGCATTGGCACAGCATTTTGCTCCAAGGTGCCACTGACATCAGACCCTGGAGCTCTTCTGGAAGGTCAGCTGTCTCACTGAGCTTATCATCTCCTTTCCCTAATGGACCATCTCACATAGCACAGCTGGGACTGAGCTGACATCATTCCCTACTCACACCACAGAGCCCTATTTTGCCTCTTTTGGGGTGATTTCTGAGCTTAACCATCAGCCACCCCCTTGGTTGGCCAATGCCCAAAAGCCCAAGGAAAAAAGTCAACGAGAAAGAAAAAAAAAGCCAACAACAACAAGAGAATCCAGAAGGACAACGTGGAACCCAACCATCAGTCTATGACCACAGCACACACACCTCTCCAAGGGTCACCCCAAAGCCAACCCCACAGCCGGCATTTCCTCCACCCCATTGAGCACCGCAACGATTCCCGCAGCCCCTCAGTGCCACCTCTCAGCCCCAAATCACAGCCAACCCCTCCAGAACCGGCACAAAGAGGGGATGCTGTTAACCAGCCCGCAGATTAGCAGGGAAGCAATGACAAATAAAGCGCTATAAATTTATGTAAAGAGCTTCAAAGCAGCACGGAGGTTTGAATATTCACGGCACCTCGGGATTTGCATTGTAATGGGTCCTTTCAATAAGGGGCCTCGCGTCAATACGGAAAAACAATGCTCCCATCTGCTGGGGTTCTGCGAGCCGCGATGGGGCTGCGCCCCACAACTTGGGGAACCCCCACTGGGATGAAACCCAGTGCGTGGGCACTGAGACTGCACAGCCAATGGTCACGGAGTTGTGGAATAGTGAGGGCAGGATGGAACTCGTAAGGGTCGTGGGGTCCAAGTCCTGGCTGCACACAGGGCCACCCAAAATCCAAACCCTGTAATCACAGAATGACAGAACACCCCGAGTTGGAAGGGATCTGTAAGGACATTGGGGGCAATTCCTGGCTCCACACGGGGCCACCCAAAATCCAAACTCGAGTAATTATAGAATCACAGAACATCCCCAATTGGAAGGGACACATGGGGACCAACACCCGACCGGTGCCCCTGAGCTGTGCAGAGCAGCCCCGAGGACACGGCTGGGTGCTGAATCACGGTGCCACACACCGGCACCCCCACGGCGGACATACAGAAGATGCTCAAACACCAACGCATCATCCCAAAGCAACGCACACTAAAAAAAAAAACAAACCAGAGCCTTACCCCCAGCTCCTCGCTCCGGCTGACCCTAAGGGGCTCTGCTCTCGGGTCTCACCCCCAGCCCCGCGCTCTCCCACCAGCTGCCGTCTGGGGACTTCACCAATGACAAACGGAGCGATGTCACCATCCCAGCCCCCCGCCGGCAGCTCGCTACGTCCTTCAGCCCGCCCGGAACGATGCGAGCGGCCCCAGTGGGCGAACCGAAGGAGCTCGGCCCCCCACCCCACCTCCCCCCGGTGCCCCCCGTGCTCACCCGGCGCCGTGCCGGTGTCTGCGGGCGCGGCGGAGCGCAGCGGAACGGAGCGCAGCGGAACGGAGCGTGGCTACCGGAGGGCGGTGCCCCGTTCAAATGCGGCGGCGTTTATTGGGCAGCGGCGCGGGGACGGCCCCGGGGGGGCGGGCGGACGGCGGCTCTTTGTGGGCCGGGGGAGGGTCCGTCCCGAGCGGCTGCGGCGGTCCGGTGCCCTACGCGGGGTTTTCGCCGTTCCCCCGTGGGTGGCATCACCGCGGTGCCTTGTCCCGATTTGGGGTCCCCGTGCCCCTCTGTCCTCCGCTCCGAGGTGGCATCACCGTGGGTCCCTGCTGGCTTGCAGCCTACCTCAGGGTCCCCGTGGTCCTTTCTGTCGCCGAGGGGGCATCACCACGCCAGGGTACAGCTTCCCCTTGTCCCAAGCACCAGTGCCTCACCAGCTGGTGCCAGCCATGTCACCCCAATATCTGCAGCCCAGGGGCACGTCGGCTCCCTGCCACGCAGGGTTGACTATCCCCCGTGTGTCCCTGTGCTGTGGGTCCCTCAGTGGTGACACAGCACCTATGGGCACCCCCAAAACGCAGCACCCTATTAAACCTCTGCAGCCCTCATTGGAGCTGGAGCCCACCTCAGCTGCCAGCTGAGTGCAGCCTGTGGGTTCTCTGCTGGCTCATATGGGGCTGAGCTCACACTGCAACATGCTGCAGGCTCCTGTTTCGCTTCTCTCTGCAAAAACTCTTGGGGAATCCTCTGAGCCCTCTTTGGAGATGAATCTGAAGCTGGTTTTAATACATTTAGGAAAGAAGAGCTTCAAACCCACAAAATCCTGAGGGATGGCCAAGGGCCCCACTGGCTGCAATGGGGACAGAGCCCGCTGCAGCACCGGGAGCAGCCCTGGTCCCTGTGCAGTGTCACCACCTCCTGTCCCTGCAGTCCCCAGCGCGTGCTGCCTGTTGGGGTCACGGCCCCATGGACCTGAGTGAGGCTAAAGTCGACAGCAATGGGGACAGGGGCTGTGCGGGACAGATGTTAGTGAGAGGGCTTTGTGCCGGGGGTGGGCTCTGGGGTCTGTTTTGTAACATTTGCCATTTTTCTCCTCAGCTTTCTTCTGCTCTGACACTTGCTGAGGGTTTTTCTATTTATTTCTTTTTTTCTTTCCTTTCCCCCTCCCTTTCCCCATTTGCTGTTTCATCCCCGGTTCAAACCCTTTTTTTCACTGAGCATTATGCGGAGCTGGAACCATCTGCTGCTTTGTTTTGTTGAAGCTCGACGAGTGCCAGGACCTTTATCCCCCGCACCCCCCCCTCCCCCCCCCCCCATGCTGTGCTAATCCACGGCACTGCCCCAAAATCACTGCCACCACCAAACAAAGCCTCTGCGTGGCTGCATGCGTGCGGCTGGGTGGGCAGCAGGGATGGGCAGCATGCATGGCATCCCCATGTCCCCACATCCCCATGTCTCTGTGTCCACTTGACCCCATGTCCCCAGTGTCCCTGTGTCCCCATGCCTCTGTGTTACCACGTCACCACGTCCCTGCTTCCCCAAATCCCCGTTCTCATGTTCCTGTGTCCATACGTCCCACGTCCCTATGTTCCCACATCTCCATGTCCCCTAATCCCCATGTCCTCACGTCCCTGTGTGCCCACTTGTCTCACATCCCTACCTCCTCACATCTCCATATCCCCCCTTTCCCACATCCCCAAGTCCTCATGTCCCTATGGCCCCATATCCCTACATCCCCATGTCCCACATTCCATGTCCCCACCTCCCCATATCCCCACATCTCACATTCAGTGTCCCCATGTCCCCATCTCCCTGCCCACCCGTGGGTTTGACAGTGTCAGTGACTGCAAATTCCCCACTCCCTTTTAGGGCTGGCTGCTGGCAGAGCCATCCCAGCGTATTCCCCCTTTCCCTGTAGGATGAAACAGCCTTGCACAGCCTTTAATTCCGAGCACCCCCACAGCTGCAGCTGAGCTCTGTGCCTGCAGCGTGAGCTCACAGGAAGGAAACCCCGCTCGCCGTCGCCATCACACGTGACGCAGGCAGAGAGAACAGCAATCTGGGCAGAGCCAGGCCTGCCGAGCAGGAACGGGGCCAGGCCTTGTGCGTGTGGTGTGCCCACAATGTGCGGCCCCACTGCTGGGCAGGAAACCCTACAAAACCCCCCTCCCGGCCCCAATGCACTGTCCCGTGCTGCTCTGTTCCCCACTCCTCCGCACAGCTGCTCGCTGTTCTGTTCTGGGGCTGATTTCTTCTGCAAGGGGAAAACCCCACAGCCGCCTCCGGTGCACGAAGGCAGCGTGTTAAAGCAGCAAACCTACAGCAGAATACATGAGCGACAGAGGCGTATAGCAACGGGGTAACAGCCGCGGGGAGCCCTACAGCCGGGGCAGAGAGAGGTCGGGGATGGAATAAACCCAAACTGCGATGGATTTCTCTTTATTCTTGCACAGGAACAATGGCGATAGGCGCCCGCCTGCAGCTCGGTGCTGCCATCCTACGTCCAACCCGGCGCATTCCTCGGCCCGCTGCTGCGCGGCCCCGGTTCCGTCTCTTGGCTCTTATCTATTTTTAAAGATGTTTAATTATTTTTTATTTTAATGTATTATTTATTATTCTTATTATTTTGGTTCGGTTGGTTTTTATCATTTTCATTTTATTCATTATTTATTTCCCCCCCCCCCGTTCCCGCCCCGCCGCCGCTGCACGTGGGAGTGTCCCGCGGAAGTGGGCGTGGCTCTCGTGCAGGAGCCGGGCGGTGATTGGCGAGGCCTAGGAGAGGGAGGCGTGGCTTCGCGTCAGGGAGGCGTGGCCTATGGGAGGAGCGACGCTGAGTGGCGGGTTTAGCCGGCGGGCGTGGCTTAGGGGCGGAGGCGTGGCCTAGCGGCGGGGCGGCAGTCGGACGGCGAGATGCGGCGGCGCGGCGGCGCGGAAGCTGCGGGACGGGGGGACGGCGATGGCAGCGGGCGGGCGGCGGAGGGGAGTGCGGACCGGCCCCGGCGGTGAGTACCCGGCTCTGGTCCCCGGCCCCCAGCTCCGCCTCGGGGTTACTGCGTGCCAGGCAGCGCCGCCGTGCCCTTTGGCTTAACCCTGTGTCCGCGGGCGCGCGGCCACGTGTGCCCCTGTGGCAGAGCCACCCCGCTATGGCCGTGTGTCCCTGATCCCTGTGGCCTCGCGTTCCCCAGCCCTCATAGCCGTTTGCCCCTGACCTCCACGATCGCTTTTCCTTGGCCAAGCTCTGTGCCGTGGCCTTGTCCCAGCGTCGCGTTGCCCCGACCCCATCCCGTGTCCTCAGGTCCCTCTGCCGTGCCGTGTCCCCGTGTCACCCCTCCACGCACCATACCGCTGTGCCATGGCTTTGCCACCCCTCTGTGCTCCCCCCGGCCCTGGCCCTTCCTGCCCCACCTGCGGGATGTTGTGCAAGCAGGGTGTGAGCGCTCGCCCCTGCACTTGGCGACGGGGTGCAGCACCCAGTAATTAGCCCTTACGACGGTGAGCCCCGTTGGTGCAGCACGCAGGGTTCTGCACCTTCCGATGCCCACGGGCTGTATCAAACTGCCCTTTGCAGCCCTTCTCTGCAGCACTGCCTGAGGCTGTGGTGCCAAATCCACCCTAGCACAGCCCCACAGTGCTGCTGAGCTCTGCTTGGTCGCACGCAGACACCTCTGCCCCAAATCCCTGCTGGTTGCCCCATCGCCATGCACAGGGTACCGTGGTGCTGGGAAGCTGCAGAGTTTGGCATTTCCAACCCTCTTGGGTGCTCGTTTCAAAACTGCTGCAGCTGTGGAGGGTGTGGATGTGTCCCCAGTGCTTTGGGGTGAGACGAGGATGCTGTTGGAGCATCTCCCCCGTGCTGATGGCGTCCCTCATCTGCTCTTTGTATTGCTCGACTGCTGCACTGGGGCTCCCCGAGCCCTTTCCTAGCTCCTTCCTCGTCCCCAGCTTTGGGACACTTCTGTCACCTTTGGGCTCTGGGTGTTGTCACAGCGTTGGTGGCTCAGTTGATATGTGCCCTGCCCTTCCTGCCCACTCGTGTCCCTGTGGGAGGCTGTGGGGGACCAGGTGGTGGCCTCCGGTGATGCTGAATCACAGCTCCGAGGGCTCAGCTCTGTCCCCAGAAACCAAACTTTGGGGGAGCACAGCCATAAAGCAGCGATGGAGAAAACAAAGCCAGTGTGAGGCCCTGGCCCTGGGAGGATGAACCCAACATCGTGGCCTGGTCTTGGGGGGACAAACACTTGGGTCCGAAGGGGCCATGCTGACCGTGCTGTGTCCCACAGGGGCTGGCTGGGCTGGTGCCCCCGACTGCGCACCGTCCTCCTGCCGCTGCTCCTCGTCTACATCTCCGTGCCTTTCCTCGTCCGCCTTTTCCCTGTCATCCTCACCAAATTTGTCTACCTAAACTTCAGTGAGTATCCCAGCACCGAGAGCTCGCCCTAAGCAGTAGCACTCAGGGCATTGATTTTTTTGGGGCGCTGCCCTTGTTTCTGGGGGGGAGGCTTGGAGGGGGGGGGTCCCAAAATATGCACGGTACGCTCACAGAGCTCACAGCAGCTCTCCACTGGACACCCCATGTTTTGCAAGCAACACTGTGTGTTGCCAGATGTTACAACACATCTGGGTATAAAACGCATCCCTATGGCAGGAGATGGCTGTGCTCCAATGGGGTTGGTCTTTGGGGTGAATTATGTCAAAAAAAAAAAAAGCCAACAAAACAAACCCAACCAACCAAGAGAGGCACCAAAGCAGCTGGCTTAGAGGGGTCACAGAGTCACGGAGTGGTTGAGGTTGAAAGAGACCACTTGGGATCATCTCATCCAACCCCTGGTCGTGCCATATCCCGCAGTGGCGTTCCCTTTCTTCGCTGACCTGCGGCAGCCGGCGCTGCTGCTGAACAACACCATCAGCCTCTACCTGCCCACCGAGCCGGGCGTCACCGTTGGCATCTGGTGAGCAGAGTGTCCCAGCTCCTTGTCCCCCTTTGGTGGCTGTGGGTTGGGGATGAGCCGTGTCCATCCCTGCAGGCACACGGTGCCGGGCAACAGTGGGACTGAGGCGCGAGGTCGGGAGCAGCGCTGGTTCGAGGAGGCTCTGGCTGATGCTCACCCCATCATCATCTACCTGCACGGTAACGGGGGCACCAGGCAAGTACCCATGGCTGCCCAACCCGCCGGGCAAATGATGATGTTGTCCCATGTGATAGTTGGGCGCTCCTCTTTTGCTCCCACGGGTTTAGAACTGTCCCTTGTCCAGCGTGACAGTGTCTCCCAGCTGGCCCCATCCTGCTAAAGGGGGAAGGCGCCCTGAGCTTTATCCTTGCTTTATCCTCTGTTTCCCCACCAGGGCTGCAAGCCACCGGATCCAGTTCATGAAGGTAAGTGGGGGCCGGGACCTGCCTAGCGCATGGGAGGTGACATGGGGACACTTTAACGAATGCTGTGCCATGTCCACCAGCTGATGGGGGCTGCCGGCTTCCACATCCTGGCTCTGGACTACAGAGGTATGGCCACCCCCCACCCCTCACCCTGGGGTCTGTCCCCTCCGGGTGGTGACGTGGGAACATGTCCCTACAGGCTATGGGGACTCCAGTGGGAACCCGTCGGAGAGCGGCTTCACCACTGACGTCCTGGCGCTGTACGACTGGGCCAAAGCACGCAGTGGGAACAGCTCCATCATCTTCTGGGGACACTCTTTGGGGACTGGGTAGGTGTGGGGCCAGGTGGGGGCATGCTGTAAAGCTCCTCCCTCCACCCCCAACTTATTGCCACCTTCTTTGTTGTAGGATTGCAACAAACGCAGCCAGAAAGCTGCAGGAGGAGCGAGGTAACGCCACATTTTGGACAGCAGACTTTGGGGGGCTGCATCACTGTCCTCAAGTATCATCAAGTGGGGATAATGGTCTGTCCCCATCCTCCTTCTGGGGACGGGGATGTCCCTTCTGACTCCTACCCCATGCTGCTCCCAGGGGTCCAGGTGGATGCCGTTGTGCTGGAGTCTCCCTACACCAACATCCGCGACGCAGCTGCCAACATCCCCATCACTAAGGTGAGCACAGGTTACTGAACTGTGGCACTGGACCCCCCTGGCAGCAACTCAGTGAGTGCCCTGCTCTCTCCTGGACAGATTTATCGGCAGTTCCCAGGTTTTGAGTACCTCATCTTGGACTCCATGGCTCTGGGCAACATGTTCTTCCGCAATGATGAGAAGTGAGTGCCCAGTGGGATGGGGTGAGGGCACAGGGACAACAGGAGCTGGGCAGGGTGTTCCACACTATGCTGTGCTCCCAGTTGTATTTGCTCAACTTAGTCATGCCTTAAAAGTGGCTTTTATATGTATAAGGGCAGATACCAACATTACTACTGAGCCAAGCCCGCTGTCTGGTCACAGAACCATTCAGGTTGGAGAAAGACCTCTGACATCCCCAACCTCAGCCCATCCCCACCATCTCCACAGCTCCTGAACCCTTCTGGGGGTGGTGACTCCACCACCTCCCTGGACAGCTGTGCCACTGCATCACCATTAGTTTTATTTTTTTGAGCATAATGTACTTGAATGCTGCCCACGTGGCACCACGGTGTTGGGGATGAGCACTGTGGTGTGCTGGGGTCCTCTTGGCTTGGCCTTCACGGACACCTTTGCTAAAGCCGAATGGTCTGCGGGTGCTTTTCCAGTCAGAGCATCCCTGAACAGTGTTTTGGGTTATTATTGTTACTATTATTACATTATCAGGTGCTCAGTCCTGGGGTGAGCACCCTGAGCATTGCCCATCAGCAGCCCTGGACACCAAGGGTGGCCCTCAAAGGCAGTGGGGGGTGGGTGGAGGGGCTAGGGTCATGTTAGGGGGATTAATGGGGCAGGATAAGCTCCTGCAGCCCCACGCTAACCCCCTCCTACAGTGTGAAGGTGCTGGCCTGCCCGCTGCTCATCCTGCATGCAGAGGATGACACCGTGCTGCCCCCGCAGCTGGGACGCCAGGTGGGTCACCTGCTCTGGGGGCTAAAAGGCAGGGAGGGGGATTGGGACCCCACTGGGGTCCTGTGCCACTAACCCCGCTCCCACACCGCCGCAGCTCTTTGAGACCGCACGCAGCGCCTACAAGGACAAGAGCAAGGTGAAGCTCATCACCTTCCCTGAGAAGCTGGGGCTGGGCCACGACTACATCTCATCCAACCCAGAGCTGCCCACCCTGGTGAAGTAAGTGCTGCTCTGCAGAAACGTGGGGTGCAGCACAACCCTTCTCTGTGCTCCTTCACAGCCCCATAGACAATCATCCCCTCCCCTCCCATCCCACGGCACTCACTGGCATCAATTTGCTGAGCCCCCACCACTGCTCCAAGCCCATCAGCACCGCGGTGACACGTGGGGTGACAGAGGGACAGCCCCCGTGGGGTAGGAAATGAGCAGCAGGGGCGAGCGACACAGCGTGAGGTTTATTGCATCTCTTTGCAGAGATTTCTTGAACATGAAGTGACTCCAGCTGCTGCCTGCAGCGCCCATAAGCACTGCCCCTGCCCCGCACTGGGACCCTGCCACGGCACTGACCCTACTACTGCTGTATGTAATAAACACTGAGACCCATGCTAGTCCTCCCACTGCTGCGGGGTGCTCGGGGGACAGAGATACAGCTGCAGGGACAGAGGGGTCAAGCGGGAACCAGGAGCAGGGCGAGGGTGCACTGCAGGTACCCCCATCCCCTGCCCTTTCAGCAATTAGCTTTGCAGTGAGCAACCCCCACTCCGCCTCCGCGCAGCGCTTTTACTTTGAGCCCCTACCGCAAGCAGCGGGTTGGAATGGTTTCGCTTTCAGCTCTGTGCTCCTCCCCGGCCCTATGCCCGCGCTGCAGTGCCGTTGGGGGTCCTGTCCTCGGCCCCCTCCCGCGGCTCGTTGGGCGGTGGGATCTTCAGGTCAGAGGGCTCCACGTGCCAGATGTCCCGCGCGTACTCCTTGATGGTGCGGTCGCTGGAGAACTTGCCTGCGGCTGCGATGTTCCTGATGACCATTTTGGTCCACGCCTTGGAGTTCTGTGAGAGAGAGGGGGGGATGGAGGGCGGGCCGTATCTATGGGTGCCCATCCGCACAGCCCTGTGCTGTTTTGGGGTCCCACTCTCTCCCTGTCCCCTCCTGCACTCACCAGGTACAGCTCGCTGACTTTCTCCTGGCACTTGACATAAGCCTCGTAATCTGCAAAGACTTTAAACCTGAGGCAGCAAAGAATGGAGGAGTTACGGAGAGCAGGGTGAGAGCTTGGCTGGCACGGAGGAACGGGACACTCAAATGGATGCTTCAGATAAATTAACCTTGCCCAGCCTCTACTGAATCACAGCCCACTAGAAAAATCCTTGAGATACCTGAAAGCATCCATCATCTGGCAAGAGGTGGTCTAGTATTATTAAAAGTGGAGGTTGGTGGCTCTGCCTGAGGCAGGTGGGTTGGAGCTGGATGATCCTTGAGGTCCCTTCCAACCCAAGCCATTCTACAATTCAATGAAGGGCTGTGCACCCGAATGCATTCCAGCCTTAATGCGGGTTTAATGCAGCCCAGCTAAAGGGCCGAGCACAGAGAGCCTTTTGTACCAGGGTACACAAATTACTTTCCCCTGTGCACAGGAGCCGGGGCAGGAAATGGGATATTATCAGGCAGTGGGTGTAGGGCTGCTCTGCATGGGTATATGGTCTCCTTTAGGATGTGAGTCGATGGCTGCGAGGGGAAGGTTTGGGTTGGATATTAGGAACAATTTCTTCTCTGAAAGAGTGGTTGGGCAGTGGCACAGCTGCCCAGGAGTGGTGGGGTCACCGTCCCTGGGGGCGTTGCAGAGCCGTGGAGATGTGGCACTGAGGGACGTGGGCAGTGGGGGTGGGGCTTGGGGATCTCAGAGGTCTTCTCCAACCTGACTAATTGTGATATGGAGCTGGAGCCCAGGGATGGACAGCATCCCAGCTGTGAACCTCACCGGTCATGATGGAAGAGCATGTCAACCACATCCCTGAAGAGGTCTGGCTCGTCCGAGGAGAAGAAGCCACTTCGGATCTGGTCAACGGCCTGCTTCAGCTCAGGGAGCCGGTCATAGTACTGCTGGGCATTGTAGCTGGGGGGCAGGGATCGTGAGCCCATGCCAACCCCAATGCCCACCGTATCCCCACCACATCCCCATCCCTCACCCATCCTTGTCCAGCTCTGCCACGTCCTCCACCCTCATCCCAAAGATGAAGAGGTTTTCCTCTCCGGCCTCCTCGGCCATCTCCACGTTAGCTCCATCCATGGTGCCGATGGTCAGGGCCCCATTCAGCATGAACTTCATGTTCCCTGTGCCCGACGCCTCGGTGCCTGCTGTGGAGATCTGCTCCGACAGGTCGGTAGCAGGGATCACTGCCAATAGAGCACACGGCAAGGGGCTCGCCAGGGCCATGGTGAAAGATGCAGGCCAATAAGTAGCCATAGTGCTGGCATTCCCCTATAGGACGTACCCTTCTCTGCCAGGGAGACCCTGTAGTTCTCCAGGAAGATGACCTTCAGCTTGCTGCCCACAACGGGGTCATTGTTGACCACCTGGGCCACGGCGTTGATGAGCTTGATGATCATTTTGGCCATGTGGTACCCTGGTGCAGCCTAGGGGCAGAGCCATGGTGGGCCCAGAGTGCTGGGGCTTCCCTTGTATGGCATTCCAAGGGCTTCCTCCAAACGCAGCTTACCTTGCCTCCAATGATCACCGTCCTAGGGACAAAGAGCTTCACAGGGTCCCTCTTGATGCCTGGAGGAGAGGGCAACACCGACGTCAGCTGTGTGCCATCTCCCACCCATCCCCTGCCCATCCCCGCGGGGCCTTACGGTTGTACATGGTGATGAGGTGCAGGCAGTTCATCAGCTGCCGCTTGTACTCGTGGATCCTCTTCACGTGCACATCAAACATGGAGGAGGGGTTGATCTTCACCTCATACTCCTTCTCCAGGTACAGTGCAAACTTCACCTTGTTCTCCTGGATGAAGGCAGGGTGGGCGTCAACCCCACACCCCCCAAATCCATGCCCCCAAGAGCCACGCTCCCCTTATCCGCACTCCTTACCTGCTTCACTTTGGCAACCTCCCTGATGAACAGGTCGTCATCCACAAACTCGTGCAGCTTTGCCAGCTGGCTCAGGTCCCGCACGTAGTCCTCCCCTATTTTCTGTGAGAGGAGCAGAGCCACGTGCTGACTGCAAAGCGCCGATGGACTGCAGCCACGTGGGAGTTCAGAGAATGGGTTGGATTAGAAGGGACCTCAAAGCAAGCACATGCTGCTGGGCTCGTGCCCAGCTAAGGGCTGGAACTCAATGATCACAGAATCCTAGAATGGCCTGGGTTGCAAAGGCCCACAGTGCTCATCCAGTTCCAACCCCCTGCTGTGTGCAGGGTCGCCAACCAGTAGACCAGGCTGCCCAGAGCCACATCCAGCCTGGCCCTGAATGCCTGCAGGGATGGGGCATCCACAGCCTTGATCCTTGAGGTCCCTTCCAACCCGAGCTGTTCCATGTCTCTATGATGACCCCCAAGGCTGGGAGCCACATGCAGAGCCACCCATACCTCTGCAATGAGCTCAGCCAGCCCCGGGTTGCAGAGCAGCAGCCAGCGCCGTGGGGTGATGCCGTTGGTCTTGTTCTGGAACTTATCTGGCTCCAGCTCTGCAAAGTCCCTGAAGCTGCAAGGGCAAGGAGGGGACAACGTCGGCTCTGTGCCTGGGGGGATCCCCCACCACATCCCACCCACCCTTACACTTCAGACTTGACAATCTCAGAGTGAATCTTGGCCACTCCATTGACAGCATGGGAGCCGACGATGCAGAGGTGAGCCATGTTGATCCTCTTGGTGCCTCCTTCCTCTATCAGGGACATCCTCCGCAGCCGGTCCACGTCGTTGGGGAAGAGGGACGCGATGTGCTGTGGGGGGCGGCCGGGAGGGGGTGAGCAGCCAACCCAACAGACCAGCACCCGAGGAGGGGACCACAGCGATGTCCTCAATGCATTTGGTGCCAGCCAGAGTGATGGCTTTTACTCTGGGGTGATGGTGCGAACCTTCTTCATGGGGTTCAAGCCATCCTCATCCTTTCCCAGGATGAGTTTAGTGCTCAAGGAGCAAAGAAATGTCAACTTGAAATTCCCTGAAGCATTTTAAGTATTTTAAAAAGCCACCAACTGTGGATAGCAATACAGAATGCAGTGGCTGGCAGGTAGCTCTGGATGCTTCTGGCCCAGCTCCTGCTCCAGCAGGGATACCCAGAGCCGGTGCTCAGCCCTATGAAGGTCTCCAAGGAGACCCCACAACCTGTCTGGGCAACTCTACGGCAACAAGAAGGGCTTTGCACAGCTTCACCCAGTTCCTAGGCACCAGCCTCCCCAAAGAGCTGCAGAACCACCCGGCCACCAACTACACAGTGAGGTTTATGCACTGTCCCCATCTCCACAGTGTGACACCCATCACCCAGAGCCCCCAACCCACTCACGTCCAGGTGCCTCTGGTTGATCTCATAGATGATTTCCAGGTGTCTGGGGAGCAACTTCTCCACCAGGTCCACCGGCCAGCGCTCCAGGGCTTCGGGCAGCACGGTGTGGTTCGTGTAGGCAAATGTCCGCTTGGTGATGTCCCAGGCCTGCAGGAAGGAAAGCAGCATCAGGGGAAGCTCCAGGGCACCCAGCTGAGTGTGAGCACCCGCATGTGTTCCCACACCCAGAACCATGGCCCTGGCATGGCTTGGGTGGGCAGCGCAGGCTCATCCCTCCCCAGCGCCCACTGGAGATTATCCACCAGTGGAAATGCTCCTGAGCTGCTTGTTGAACCCCTCCCGCTCCCATGTGCTGCTTAATAAGAACCACAGAATCACTGAGATTGGAAAAGCCCTTTGAGATCCCCCAGCCAACCTCACTGTGCCCACATCCCTCAGTGCCACATCCCCACGGCTCTGGAGCACCTCCAGGGACGGTGAGCCCACCACTCCTGGGCAGCTGTGCCACTGCAGCACCGCTCTTTTGGAGAAGAAATGTTTCCCCATTACCCAATTTGGCTCTCCCCAGCACAGCTTAGGGCCATACTCTCATCCTACCACCCTATTAATGAGTGCTAATGGGTGTACAGCCCCTACACACAAGGAGGAGGCGCAACACCCATTGCCCAGACCGCAGCTGGCCGCCCTGCGCCACGGAGAGCTGAGCCACATCCCCCAACCTTGCTCCAGGGCAGCTTCTCAATATCCACAAAAATCCTCATCAGCTCAGGGATGGCCATGGCGGGGTGCGTGTCGTTCAGCTGGATGGCGACCTGCGGGGACACGGTGGCACCCATCACCCACACCAGCCCCAGCGGTCGAGTTCACCAAATGGCCACACAACAACGGGGAGGTGGATTGCTGGGCTGGAGGCACGCGGAGGAGCAACCCTGCTTTGTACCTGGTCAGGGAAGGAGTCAAACACGGTGCGGACGCTTTCTGTGCTCCCGAATTTGGATGCTTTGAAGCGGCGGATGATGTCCTGCAGGGTGGCGGCCACCACAAAGTATTCCTGCTTCAGACGCAGCTCCTTCCCCTCAAAGAACTGCC
Source organism: Alectoris magna (assembly GCA_030625065.1). Classification (NCBI taxonomy): domain Eukaryota; kingdom Metazoa; phylum Chordata; class Aves; order Galliformes; family Phasianidae; genus Alectoris; species Alectoris magna. The sequence continues at coordinate 1,907,879 of CM060565.1, read as the reverse complement.
GGTGAGAGGAGTGGGATGGGCACCGGGTACACAGGGAAGGGCTCACAGGGCATCGCACCCCTGTGCCACTCATCACGCACAGTGAGAACGCCTGACTCACGTTGTCGTTGGGATAGAGGACGCGGGAGATGTTCTCAGCCAGGTTCCTGTCCAGCACAGCCTGGATGTAGTCCCCGACATTGACTGTAGAGTTGCAGAGGGGTATGGTCAGAGCAGCCTTGCTGTACCCTATCCCACCCGGCCCCAGCCGGCCCCCACTTACAGTCCCGCAGGTTGAAGTCATTGGGTGCCCGAGCCGACCACAGGCGCATGGTGTTGACGGTGTTGTTCATGTACCCGGGCACAGGGGTATCGTAGGGCAGTGCCAGCACCACCTGAGGCATTGGTGAGGCTTGGGCAGACTGTGGGCACCATGTCCCCACATCCCCATGCCCTGCTGGAACCCTCCCACCCCAACCACCAGGGCTGCATCCACCCTTGCAATGGTGACAGGCGTGGGGATGCGCCTGGACCCCAAAAGACCCCAAAGGTTCCCCAAGGTCCCCAGAGCCCTGGCTGCGGGGACACCCTGGAAATGGAGAGACGCCTTCAGGTGCCAGCAGCAGCTGGATGTAGGCTGTCACTGTAGAGCGCAGCAGGACAAAAGCCACCTGGGGGCCCTGCATGCCAGCCGTGCCCCTGTACCTGGGTGTCCACCCACTTGGTGCCACTGGCAGTGTGCTCCACACGGCCATAGAAGTGCACAGGCAGCATGTACTCAGGCCGGGCCTTCTCCCAGGGGTTGCCATGCCGCAGCCAGTCATCAGCTTCCTCCACCTGCATGGGGGAGTCATGGAGTCACAGCATGGCTGGGTTGGAAGGGACCTCCCGGCACTCCCAGCCCCATCCCAGCCACGGGCTGGCTGCCCCCCACCATCTCAGTCTGCCCAGGGCCCCATGCACAGCCTGGGGTTCCCACCATACCTGCCACCCGTTGCGGATCTTCTGGTTGAAGATGCCGTACTCGTAGCGGATGCCGTAGCCATAGGCTGCCAGCCCCAGCGTTGCCATCGAGTCAAGGAAGCAGGCTGCCAAGGACAGGGGACAGCAAGAAGCAGGGAGCCCCAGGGCACGGGTCCTGCACATGGGCTGTGCCCCCACCCTGGGAACAACACCTTTTGGGGCTTCTCTCACCTGCGAGCCGGCCGAGCCCACCGTTACCGAGCCCAGCATCCTCCTCGATCTCCTCCAGCTCTTCTATGTCCAACCCCAGCTGAGGACAAGGAGGAGGCAATGGGACCGAGCGCCCACCCTGCACCCCTGGGTGCTGCCTTCACTGCTGGGACATGGGGACACGAGGGAGAGGGGCAGGGTCCATCCCCAGTGCTTTGGGTCACCATGAGGGACACACACATCCTTCCCCTCGTTGTGGACAAGCTTACAGGTGGCACCACCCTACAACAGGGACACGCAGAGACGTGGCTACGGCACCCCTACAAACACATCTCCAGCTTTCAGCCCACAGTGCTGACAAGGAAGAGGTTTTGCTTAATGCAAAGCTCCCAGGGCAGCTCAGGAGGAACTCAGCTGAGCCACCAGCTTCCACTTCCCCAAAAAACCCAACCCACAACCAAAGGGTTTGCCAGCTTTTCCCCACCCCAAAGCTCCCCAGCCGGTCCTGCAGCACCAGCCCCTCTCTGCATCGCACTGAACTGCATAAAGTACCACTACACACATATAAACCAATGCATATGAAGCCAAACATTTTCTTGCGGAGACATTCAGCGATCAGCTGGTTGCACAGCTGTGCAATCACTATGCAACACCCGAGCCTCTTCCTATACCCACCTGCCCCTGGCCAGGCCGTTGCCCTCAGTGTGCTAACAGCTTTAGAAAAGCCCTTACAGATAAATCGCCCTCCCTTTGAATGTCATTTGCTTGAAAGCTGCTCCTGCCGTTGTGCAACCTCTCCCACTGAGCAGCGACTGCCGTGCACGGGGCAGAGGGGTGGGAGGAGAGAAAAGCAAGCAAACAAACAAACAAAGCCCTTCATCAGCCCAAGTGTCACCTGAGTGTCACCACGAGGCCTGGAGCGCAGTGCTCACCTGGTACACAGCCTCATCGCAGGCGTTCTGCAGCCCCAGGTTGATCATGGTGTTCTGCAGTGTCCGGCCCATGTAGAACTCCAGGGAGAGGTAATAGATCCTCTGCGGGAAGAAGGCGGTCTTGCTCAGTGCTCGGCCAACCCCATGGGCTGCTGCTCCCAAAGCAGAGCTCCAATGGGAAGCCCCACCTCTCAGCATGCTCTGCAGTGGGGATTTTAGGGCCTGGAGGGGGTCCATTGCCCTCACCCCATTTTGGCACAGCGGGTTTGTTTGGATGGGAAGGTCACACAGAATCACACACAATGGCCCAGGTTGGAAGGGACCCCAAGGATCACGAAGCTCCAACCCCCCACCACAGGCAGGGCCACCAACCTCCACATTCAATACCAGCCCAGGCTGCCCAGGGCCCCATCCAACCTGGCCTTGAACACCTCCGGGGATGGACGGGGCATCCACAGCCTCTCTGGGCAGCTGTTCCAGCACCTCACCACTCTCACAGTAAAGAACTTCCCCCGACATCCAACCTAAACCTTCCCTCCCTCAACTTCAAACCATTTCCCCTTGTCCTGCCATTACCTGCCCTCTCAAAGAGTTCAGTCACCTCGGTACAAAGTTTAAATTTAAAGAGGACCCATTTCCTAACGTTGCCCAGCACCACAAAGTGGCAAAGCAGAACCGGGTGCATCCCATTTCCCCGTGTGCTGCCATGGCCCACTGGGTGTGCAATGCAGCAGGGCATGTGGCCACCAACAGCAGGCCCGTGTGAGCTGCCCAGCAGCGCCCGTCCTGCGGTGTCAGCAGTGATGGGTTTAGGGAGGACTGGGGCTGCAGAAGTGCTGACGGCATGCTCGGCCCAATGGGATGCAATGGGATCGGTGCCGTGCGTGTGGCACCGGGGGGGGGGGAGGGGGTGTCCTGCATTTGGAGCCCTGTGGCACACTCACACGGAGCAGCGGGGTTCCAGCTCCCAATAATAGATAAATTGGGATAAATTGGAGCCGACAGCGCCATGCAGGTGGCAGGAAGGGATTAGAGCTTAATCCCCAGCAGGGCCCGGTGCAAACCCCCCAGCACGGCTCGCCCTTGGCCCCAGGTGGTGCAGAACGAGCTCTGCCTGCAGCCCTTCAGCTCCATTTGCTCTGCAAACCCAACCCGCCCTCCACGGGAGCGCAGCGTTCCCCGGGGCGAGACGACAACATCACCGCTCCCCCGCAGGACGATGCCACTCCCATAGGGGGACAGCGCCGCCATTCCTATACAGGACAGCGCCATTCCCATAGGGGACAACACCGCCGTTCCCATGCTCGGAACCAGCGCGCTCTGTTTGTTTTGCAAAGGGCAGCGGCCTCGCCCGGTAAAGTCCACCCGGGACACTTTGCAAAGCCGAGCAGCGCAGCCCGACGGAGGCACCGAGCTGTCCGTGCCCCACAGCCCACCTCCCCGGGAACCCACCTTGGGGTCCCTCTCGTAGTAGTACTGCTGCGTGCGGATCCATCGCCCCACCAGGTGGTCCCGCACGGTGTGGGCCAACGCGAAGTAGTAGTCGCGGGGGGTGGCCACGTTGCGATCCTTAACCAGCGTGAAGTGCAGGTGCCGGTTGAAGCCCCGCTTCAGTTCGGCCACGTTCTCGGCCCCCACAATGCCGCGGATGCTGATCTGCTTCCGCCGCTCCTGGTCCGACAACGGCCGCGACATCGCTGCGGGGAACGGAGCGCGGACGGCCGCGGGGTTCCGCCTCGGCCCGGGGTGGCACCGCCCTGGGGCTGAGCTCCGCCAGGGGCCGGGCCGCCCCCGAGGGAGGGGACAGCGGGCGGGGCAAGGCCGGGCCCGGAGCGGGGAGGGCCGGGCTGCCGGCTGCGATCCTCTGCTCTCCCGGCGCCCCGCTGCTCCTCCTGCCCAACCCTTGCGCCCGTTTTCCACGCGTCTCCTCCGCATTCCTCCGCCTGGCACTCCCGCACAACCCGATCTCCCGCAAGCCCCGTCCCTCGTGCCCCTTCCCCAGCTCCTCCTCCCAAGGAACTCTTTCCCCCTTACCCAGAATCACAGAACGGCTTGGGTTGGAAGGGACCCCAAGGATCACGAAGCTCCAACCCCCCGCCGCAGGCAGGGCCACCAACCTCCACATTTCATACCAGCCCAGGCTGCCCAGGGCCCCATCCAACCTGGCTTTGAACACCTCCAGGGATGGACGGGGCATCCACAGCCTGGATGGCAATGACCTTCCTGAAATCACTCCTGAACATGTTTCAAAAATAACCCATACTTACGAGTGTCCTTGGAGAGGGGCAGGGTTGGGAAAAGGCACTTTGGAACAGCAGCTGAGCCCTTGGATTTGGGAGCTGTGCACACCCCATATAAGAGCCAGCACTGTTTCATTTCTGACCCAGCCACAACGATCCCATGATTCTATCCATGGCCAACGCCCAACCCAGAGGATGAGGATGCTGCAGGGGCTGCGGTGGCGCAGAGATGCTCACAGAAGCTCAGTTTTAATCTGATAAAAGTCCTTTATTAGAACAGCAACCATGACACTTGTCTGGAGCAGAGCAGCTGCAGGCAGCTATCATCGCGGGACAGTGGGGACGACACCGTACGACCATGAGGAGCCTAATAAGCACCATGAACATCCTAAAGAAGGGGGGGAACGGCTGAGGAAGGCACCCCGTGACCCGGCCACGGAGCCCATCGGGCAATCACCGAAGAGCCGCTCGGCGTTGTCCCGCAACACAGCTCTCCTACAGCGGAGGAACTCGTCGGTGTGGATGAACAAGATAGCACCCAGTCAATAAATTAGGTGAGATTCGTACTAGAGCAACGAGGGGCCAGAGGGGATAAGGGGCTGATAGGGAGGGGGTGACCTATATACAGTCGTTCTGCCGGACCTGGGGCGAACAGCCACAGCTTTCGGATGGCACGGGCAGCACCGCCGCTGAGAGGGCGAAGGACCGCAAAGCAAAGCGTGGGGATGAGCGCATGCATGGCCCTTGGGTAGGAGTGTGTGTGGGCAGCAGGCAAGGTGCTGCTGAATCACCCCTGGGGCACGGCCATGGGGCAGGCATGGCAGTGGGCACGGGTTCCTGAGTGCAGGTCAACCCTCCGTGCTCCCCATCCCCGGGCTCCCTGTCAGAACCTCACTGCTGAGTGAGTTTTCCTGCCAAGGGAAGGATGCTATCGAGCAGTATTTAAGGCTGTACAAAAATAAATGCTTGCCTCCGAGGAGCCGCACGGCGTATGGCTGTGGTGCTGGTTTATGGGGAGCCGGGTGCTGGCTTTGCCCCAAATCCTGCCCCTGCTGTGCCCAGCCTTGGGGGCACAATGGTGGGACCAGTTTTGCTCACCGCTCTGCCGGCGCTGACCCCAGCAACGATGCAGCTCTGCTCCAGCAGATGGCTGTGGTTTAACCCCAGCTATGGAGCATCGCCCCGGGGTGCCGCTGCCTTCGCTGGGAGCTGCAACACCCCAAGAGCAGTGGGGTGCTGCTGGGGCTGCTGTAGCGCATAGGGCATCCCCGGGCTCCGCGGGGACCAGCAGCAATCCAGGGCTGACCCTGGTGCGTGGCGGAGGTGCTCTGCAAGAAAGGCCACGGGGAAAGAAACATCCTGCAAAGGAATGGGGCTGGAGGGGGCGAAAGCTTTCCAGGGGGGTCCCTCCCACAGCCTGTCCACGTGGCTCAGCCAGCTGGAGCAGGATGCAGGATGGGAAGCTCTCATCACAACTCCAAGCCCCAACTCAAAGGGGTAAAACCGAACCTAAAAGCAGACACGGGGACATCTTGGGCTACCTAGGTACTTCATCAGCCAAAAAGAGCTAAACAGCGAAGCATACACACACAGGACAGCGCTGGTGGGTGGAGAATGAAGACTGCCAAAGCCGGGTTCTTCCTTCCCTTCTGGCCACCCCCGGTGCCGGCGCTCGCAGCTCCGTGCTGCCTCATCCTCACTGCATGGCCGAGCGCGAGGCGTAGAACTCAGGGACCGGCAGCCCCGTGTGCAGCGTCACCTGCAAGGAGACAGGGTGAGGGTGAAGGATGCTGGGGGTGATGCTCACTGCTTGTGGCAGTCCCGGGTGAGGAGCTGTGTCCTGAGCACACACACATGTGCAGAGCTGCTGTGCGGGGTAATTCAGCTCCTCCCACCCCCCCAAACGCTTTGATTTGGAAGGAAAGCACAATTCCTTATTGAGAAGGCATTTTCCCCTTCAGATATGGATTTATAGAAAACTTTGTCTGTGATACAATTATCTCCATCCTGATTAGAGTCGTCGTAATTACTCACGCACCTCTGAAGGAGGATAATGAAGGGCTTGGGTTTATTAGCAGCCTTTTACCAGCATCCCAGGCTGGATGTGGCTCTGGGCAGCCTGGTCTGGTGGTTGACGACCCTGCACATAGCAGGGGGTTGAAACCAGATGATCACTGTGGTCCTTTTCAACCCAAGCCATTCTGTGATGCTATGATTCTATGATCACCTGGGATGTCCTTAATGCCGGGGGATTTCAAGCTCTGCCTTGCACAGTGAGCTGCCAGAAACCAGCAGGGCTCTACAAACATGCCTGTCTCTTAGGGCAGTGTGAATGAGTGTGGTAGGAATTAAACCCATTGTGGAGATGGACATTTGTACCACACCAGTAAGCATCCCCTAAAAGCAGTGCAGACAGATGGGCTTGTGCAGTGCTGGAGGAGCAAGCAGTGACCAAGGGGATGTGCCACAGCCACGCTGGGGGAACGTGGAGACTCACTGGGATCGATAAGATTGGTGAGAAGGGGAAATGAAAGATGAAAATACCAGAGAGGCCCAGGAAGCCACCACTTGGTGATATTCAGGATAGCAGAGAGCTTGGGAGAGAGGGAGAGAAGAGGGGTTTGAAACTCCCCAGAGGAAAAGAGGCTTTAAGAGATGCCCTTCTCCCCTGTAATGCTCCCATTTAGGACCCCGGAGAGATGGAGGAGCTGGTGAGGCTCCTTGCAGAGAGCACTTACCTGCACGTTCCTGTTGAGGCTGACTGCTGGGAAGAACAGGCCCTCCAAGTTCTCAAAGGCGACAGGGCCCTGCTGGTCCTCGTTGATGGAGAACGTCAAGGTCCTCCTGGTCAAATCCAGCAGCACTCCCACCGTGGCACCTTTTGTTATCCCACCCTCAGTCCTGTGGGAGCAAAGAGAAAGTCACAGCGTTTCCGTGGCATCGTGTCCCTCGTGCTCCTGGCACAGGGATAAATGAATCACAGAGCAGTTGGGCTGGAAGGAGTCTTAAAACCCACCCAGTACCAAGCCCCTGCCATAGAATCACAGCATGGTTGGGTTGGAACAGACCCTAAAGCCCATCCAGTTCCAAACACTGGCTCAGGCCACCCAGGGCCCTATCCATGGCCTTGGGCACTTCCAGGGATGGGGGATCCACAGCTCTGGGCAGTGCCAGGGCCACAATGCTCTCACGAAGAATTTCCTCTTGCCATCTGACCTAAATCTCCCCTCTTTTACTTTGAGACTGTTCCCCCTTGTGCCATCTACCAGTTTAAATGCAACCAGTACTTTCTTGCAGCGGGAACTACAAGGCTTTGGGTGCTAATGGAAGAGCCGGTGTAGGGAAGAAACAGCTGTAGCAATGAGCCAGTGCAGCAAGGGTCATCTTTTGCTTCGGGCAAGGACACATCCTCCAATAAAGGTGACAAAGAGCCAATTCACCCCTCCTGCGGGCGGACAAGCCACGGTCTTGCAGTGGAGCAGTGCCCAGGCGCTGAGCGCGTACCTGTTGGTGTGGGAGTTGTTGTGCATGAACCAGCTGCGGTTGTTGTCCACATACATGGCCCAAGCTTTGTCATCCTTGCCCAGCATGGCATCTTTCAGGACGTCGATGCGTGCCACGCCAAAGGCCGGGTCCGGGTGGTTATCGTAACGATCGATGGATAGCTCCCAGTAGTGCAGCCCTTTGGAAAAGCCCGTTTTCCCCAGCACAACCCTGTCATCGTAGCTGTTGCAGGTGACAGTCAGGTTGTCGTTAGAAAAGATGATGTCGGCGTGTGCAGAGGCAGGATCGAAAGAAAACCAAGCTACTGGAATAAATGAAGAGCGAAGGGTTAGGCCAACGGGAACGTCACCCTCCATGACCGAACCACGGGGAACGGACAGAGACAGCGCATGCTCCATGCAGGGCTGACAGCCAGGGAGGGCCGGGCTGTGGGAATGCAGGGTGGGTTGGGGCTTTAAGGCTGGGACCCAATGAGCTGAGCTCTGTTCTGCTGCTCCCCGGGTCCCTGCCTGTCTGCAGCTCAGCCTGGAGCCCACAGGATCATCGCCATCTCCTAAAGCCCGGCCCTAACAGAAGGACATGCGTGATCCCGGCCAGCTGCTGGCTAACACAGGGGGCCACGCTCACTCTTCTGAGTAGGGTCAGGCTCAGGGTGGGAAGGCTAATCTGACGATCAGCAGGTAAACTGAGTGTGTGCCTTGGAAAGCTGGCAGCTCTGGCAACCAAAAGCACGTCCAAAGGTCTGCATTTACAGGAACGCTGCTCCACATCCCTCCAGAGCAACCGGCCATGCAGGAGATGAGAGCTAGCCCACAGGAATGCTGGAAGATGCCCCAAAACCTCCACGTCTGGTTATAAGCACAGACTCGGTCACTGGCAGTCTGATAGATACAGCAAAGCTCAACAAGACAGAGGCACAGGGTTGCACGAACCACCACCCTGCTTCCTCAGCTGGTTTTCTCCAGCGGTCACTGAACCGTGGGCTGACACATCCACCAACACTCTCCCACCCGAAGGAGGAAAACACAGCTTTAAAGATGGAACGCTCTGGTGAGATTTGTTCCTCCGTTCGTTGGCTGGTGCCACAGGACAGCTCGCATGCACGCGGGTGCCCCACTGCCGCAACCCGACAGAAGCGATTCCGTACCTGCCACCATTTTTTTAATGTCAACTGTGGTCATTCCCAAGGAGAGGCATGCAGGAAAGAAAACAGCACGTAAAGTTGGCATTCGGTCAAAGAAGGAACCAGAAACAATTCCTGCTTGCCTGCTTCTCTGGCTTTCAGCATTGTGAGTACACTGAAATGCAGGGAGGGAATGTGGGGTGCGAGTTGGAGGGCATGGAGAGTGCTCCAGGGGACTCCTTCCCCATCCCATCCCATTAGGATGGGACCTGCGGGTGACTTCCTCCTCCATCCCATCCAATCCCATTAGGATGGGCCCTTCAGAGGACTCTTTCCCCCATCCCACGCCATTAGGATGGCTTTGCAGGCTGTGAGTGCCACTTCTACAGAAGGCAGTGTGAGCCTGATGGATGCATGTCTACCCCAGCACTGCAATTAGCCATGGGAGGGCTAATCATCTACTTGGGGTCTGGCACATGCTCAGCTATCCTGAATGAATGGGAACGCATTAAGCAGAAGTCTGGGTTTTTAATCAGAGGGCCATTGGCACAGCACTGACCTCAGGCTTCTCTTCATGGGGGAAAACTTAAAATGGCTTTACAGCATATGGCCACGACCTTCAAATTTGCCTACTGCTATCTGGGAACGCCCTGCAAGGAGGGTGTGCACGAGAAATGCTGCTCACCCACCCAAGTTAACAAACAAAAAAAGATGACCAACATGGAGTAGGTGCTGGTTAATTGTAAGAGAGATACTTGCCTAATTGAGAGTAAGGCGTTCCTTGTGTCTCAAAATTGCATCCTATAAAGAGATACTGCATTTCATACATCACAGCTAAGAAAGAACAACTGGTCTCCTGAAAAGCGCTCCTGAGGAGATAACCCCTAACAGAGCAGCCATGGGAGGCCTGATTCATTGAAAGCCAGAGAGCATGGAGAGGGCTCCCAGCACAACCTGGGAGCATGGGTGACAACAGGGATCTCTGGGATGGCTCTTGGCCTCGGAGCCCTGAGGGCTGCAGCCTTCCTGCTGGCTGCAAGCACCCCCTGTGTGCTGCTGTGCAGCCAGGCCAGACCCACGGGGCTCTCCCCACCTGCACGGGTTGTTTTGCATTGCAGCAATGCAGTTCTGCAATGCAGAGCAGTGGGGACACGCGGTGCGCTCACAGCCCCGCTCCGCCCCATCCCAGTGCCCCATCTCTGCCACACGTACTCCACGCACGATGCTCGCAGCCACTGCGGGAGGTGTTGGTACAGTGGACACAAAGTCAGAAACGTCCGTAACGAGACAGTGGGAGGCATCAGAGCACAGCAGTATGATGAGAAGGAACATAAAAAGCACAAAGAAAATAAAAGCCGCAAGGCCCCTGGTTATTCCGGCAACGGTCATGCTGCAGCAGTCCTCATTCCAGGTTATGAGATGGAAAGAAAACAATCGGGGACCCCCATTCTTCCTGGGCTTACAATGGAGGAAGCTGCAAATTGCTCTGTTGGAGCGGTGTAAACTCACTGGTGGAAGAATCGGGGCCCAGGATTCATTAGTGACAGAGGATGTGCAAAGACTGGTTAGAAAACAGCTCTGAGATGCACTGCGCCTGCGCTCCTTGGGGACCTCAGGGACCACCTGGTTCCAGCCCACCTCCGTAGGGGAAGCAAACAGTGGAAGTGCACCCAGGGGTTCCTCCCCGGGGCGGGGTCCTCTCTGCCCACGTCTCAGCGTAGGATTGATGCCAACTAGAGATGAGGAATCTGCTCTGCTGAGAACAGCGCTCCCAGCATCGCCCCACGCCTCACACTGCTAAGGACAGACAGACACGCTGCCAGAGCTACACCACCAGAATCCCCTCCGTGTTGCACTGACAGACAGCACAGCCTCCCCCTGCCATCCGCATGTCATGGGAAAAACAAACAGAACGCAACAGAACAAACAAAGACTTTGGAGATGCCCAGAAGCACAGACCGAGAGAAATGCCAGAGGTGCTGGGCTCACCGGCTGAGTTCAGGGACTGTAAGGAAGAATGCAAGCTCAGCTGGTGGGCCGAAGATCTTAGCTCAAAGTAGGATCTCCCCGGGAAGCTGGGTTGTAGATTAAGGGTGGAGGAGAAAGGACTCATTCTACGAAGCTGCAATCTTTCCAAAGGCACTGGAAAAGGGAGGGTCTGTTCTTCTGACTGCGTTTCTAAACGTGAGATCAATGCAAACCGGAGATCAGACATCAGCTCTGCAGGGCCACGCGCTGCCCACACCCGGACCTCGGCTGCAGTGAGTGCATGTGGGCATGGAGAGCGGGGCAGGGCACTGTGCGCAGCATCACCTGGCATAGGAGTGAGAGGCATCACTTGGCTACAAGGTTTGTAATGCTGCAGAGGCGTTTTGCAGAGCACTGTTGCCCTAAGGGCCACCAAGCACCCACCTGACTCAAAGGCCGTTCGGGATGGTGTGACCTCGGTATCTCTTTGCACCTGTCGAAACACATCTGAGCCTTACAGTGAGAATTCAACTCGTGTGGTTCACAGCAAAACGTCAGGCTGGAGGGAACCTCTACATCACTGCATCCCATTCCCCGCTACCACCAACGGTCACCTCCTGCCACCTCCTCCCTGCTGCCTTGGCAAGGGCTGCTCTATTGCGAAGACGTAGAATCCACCATCCTCCACTCACTGCAATCCCAGGCACTGTCACCTCAGCCTTCCCACCTCTCTGCGAGCCCAAAGAGATAAAAAGAAGCATTTCTTTGCATGGTGAGAGTCAACTTCTGGGACCTGCTGCTGTGTGAGGCTACGGAGGCAATGAGCATCAGTGGGTTCAGCAATGGGTTGGGTAACTCACTGCAAAATGTGTTCATATGTGAAGCTCATGTTGAGGTTGGGATGCACCCTCTGATGTCTGCCAAGAGCAAGAGGCATGGGCCACAGTGGGCAGGCAGGCTCATGGCTCTCCTCATAGCACCTGATGTTCCTGCAGCTCCTTGTAGTGCCTTTCCCTTGTGCTGTTCAGCTCTTTCCAAATGATGCTGGTTCAAAACTCGCTGCTGGAGGTCACTCAGTGGCTGGGATGGATGCTATGTCAGGTAGGGAAGGCGTCACGCTGCGCCCCAGCTGAGGGATTGCTGCCATCTTTGGAGCCTATGGAGGAGGTTTTGGTTTCTTCCGTGGAGAAGCCAGGCACCCTGCTGGGCATTCTGCTCCCCCACAGCTCATCTGACTGCATGCTGAAGGCAGAAGCTGTAGGCTTTGTATTTGGTTACCACAGCATAGTTGGGTTGGAGGGGACCTTAAAGACCATCTGCCATGGGCTGGGTGCTCCCCAGCTCAGGCTGCCCAGAGCCCCATCCATGGCCTCAGGCACCTTCAGGGATGGGGCACCCACAGCTCTGAGCCCTCTGAGGAGAGAATTTCCTCCTACCATCTAACCTATATTTCCCCTCTCTCAGACAATGCGAGCAGTCAGACGCTGCCTGCCAGGACCTGAAGCCTGCTTTTCTCTAACAGCCTCTAAGCAGAACGTCTCGTAAGGACTTACAACGGGACAGCTGTGCACTGAGAAATGTCCTCCTCATGCAGAGCGTGTCTCTTCTTTTGTCCCTCCTTGCTCTCCCACAGGAGCACTTTGCAGGGGAAAGCCAAACCCGAGGGCTATTTCAGTGCAAACAGCACTTAGAAGCCTGGTGCTGCTGTACAGACAAAAGCCCAGATGGATGGTAATGACGTGCAAGGCAGCCCAGTCACCGCATCGCTCAGGGGTCTGGAAGCTGCACACAGCTGCAATTTATGGCACTTTGTGTCCAAAAAGCTCTGACTGCTTCTGAAAGCAGAAAGCACTCCGGGCCCATTTACTTTTTCTGCCTCTTTCTTTTGTGCAGGAATGCTGAAGGCCATCCGACACAAAGCCAGCTTCCATCCGAGGCACCGATGAGTGATCTGTGTGTGCTTCCTGAGCTGGGCACCAGCCCCAAGCACCACCCTGCCTGCTGGGACCACCAACAGCCGTTTTCTCTTCCAGCTTCCTCCATATTCTAGAGCTCCTAGGATTGCCTACAGGCCAACTGCGGGATGCTGCGTCTCAAATGCAGCCTAAAAGAGGCACAAACCTGATGGGAAGCCAAAGCCCTGCTGCCTCCCTGCAAAGCCCAGTGAAGCCAGGCAGCGATGCAAGTGATATCTGCTGACTTCAGGAGTCAGCCCAGTGTGGGCTGCTCTGCATTGTCCCATCCTCAGCTCTCCAGAGCAATGCCGCAGCTTCCTTGCTGCTGCTGTCCAGCTTTGCAGATGCACACGCAGCTCTCGGATGGATGTGCGGTTTGGGATTTGCTTTGGGATCCTCCTGGATGAGAAGGGCTCGTCACAGGTTTGCTCTCTGCTCCACCTCACCGTCATTCCTAGCCCATGCCCCTTCTGCACAGAAGCAGCAGTTTCCTGCTAGGGTTGAGTGCAGGCAAGCACGTGAGAGCCTTGCTCTGCTCCTACTCTGCAGCCCAGTTTGCAGCAGGAAACCCTTTTTCCTCCCTGCTCGAATCCACCACTGCGCTCCGCAGCAAGAAGGGGCTCACCCTCTTCCCCAGCCCCGAGCAGTGCACTCCCTTCTGTCCCCACCTGAAGGTGGGTGTGCTGATGGGACTGAACCCTTCCTGCCCAGCTGCAGCACTGCCGCCTGCTCCCCCCGATCCCTAACCCTGCGACCTGCGTGTCAGAAGCAAGCCCATTTTCCACAATGGATTAAGTGCCTGCTGTGACAAATGCACTTAAAGTCAAGCGAGGAGCCTTCCCTGCAACCTGCAAGAGGGTGTTTGATATTCAGAATGGCTCTGCAGACGATGCTGATGCCGTCTATTGGGTCTGCAAGGACATTCGTGTGGCTGCAAGGTCCCTGCCCTGCCAGGGGCTTAAGGGGACACTGTATGGTGATGTCACTCTGCAGCCCTGCACAGCCCTTAGTGTCTCAGGAGCAATGCTTAGTGTCTTGTTTTAAACAAAGTTAGTGCAGGCACGACTTTCCCTTGGGTGTAACACAAACCCAAACCTCACAACACCTCCCTCAGGGACACTTTCCACTGCTCCTCTCCAGACAACACCTTCTACAAAGGACAGGGGATGAGAGAGCACTGTGGGCACCGCTCGAGGCTCCTGACACAGCCCTTCCTCCTCCCCTCAGCGCTGTCTCCTTGCCATGGCTGCTCAGACACCAGAGACCCAGCGAGCGTGGAATTCCCAGTATGGCAGTGCTAAGCCTGGGGTGGTGATGTGCCCCACGTGTGTGTATGAGCAGCAGCCGGGCGCACAGGGCTGGGGCTGTGGCCATGCCTTACCCTCGGATGTCTGCAGCACCAGGGTCTTGCTGTAGGGGCTGACTCCTGTTTTGTTGAAGGCTTTGACACGGGCACTGTAAGTGCTGTTGAAGTGAAGCCCATCCACCGTGCACATGGTTTCCTTGCCCACATACACCTCCTGCAGAGCAAGCACAGGTGGGCATCAGTTAGCAGGGGCGGCAGTGCCTGGAGCATCCAACCCCAGTGGTGGGAGCAGCCCACCTGCCCATGCTACTCCATGCTGCATGGGGCAGGTTTATGAGCATGCGTGGTGTTCTGCTCAGCTTTAGCAACTGTGCTTTGTTCCTTCACAATAATGGACAATTTCTATAGGGAAAAAATACGCTGTTCACATTGCACCAACTTGTAAAGCACCAGTTCCAGCTAAACTCCCACTGAATCCCAGAGGAAACCTGCCAGAGAGATGAATTAACACAGAGAGCCCAGGACACAGAAAAACCCTTGCAGAAAACAATTTTGCATGCTCCTGGATGGCAGGATCAAAGTGTTCCTTGAAAGAAAACAAAGTGATTTCGCCCATGTGGTGCTGACTCACCAACATGTCATGCTTCTGCTTCTGTTCAAAGCAACAGGGCTGTGTAAGCAGACAGCAAACACGTCTACAGGCTACTGAAACACCTGGCTCATAAAGCACTGACTTGCAATTAGCAGATCCCACAGCTGAGCTCTGTTTTTCATGGTGTAGATGGAGGCTCTGCTTGGGGAGCACACCTGCATGGGGAAGCTCTGCTGCCCTGCTCTGACTCCAGACCCTGCAGTGATGCTGCCTGAGGAGCCAATACTTGAAGCTGGCCCCTGCCTTCCCAGGTGTGTCCCTGTCCCCAAGGCTCACAGGACAGCCTGCAGGCTCCCTTTCTTATTACAGAATCACAGAATGGCCTGGGTTGCAAAGGCCCACAGTGCTCATCCAGTCCCAACCCCCTGCTGTGTGCAGGGTCGCCAACCAGCAGACCAGGCTGCCCAGAGCCACATCCAGCCTGGCCTTGAATGCCTGCAGGGATGGGGCATCCACAGCCTCCTTGGGCAACCTGTTCCAGTGTGGCACCACCCTCTGGGTGAGGGTTCCTACCCTGAGTGCTCTGCCTCCTGCCCAGCTGAGTTTCTCAGAGATGTACTCAGAAAACATGATGGGCAGTTGCTGCGCCCACTCGCAGTGGATGGGAGCACACCTGGGTAATTATCAGCATGTTGGATCGGAGCAAAATCATATTTTAATTGTGTAATTACAGCAATTTAAAAGCCCGCAGGCCTTGAACACCTCTGCTTGCTGGCAGCTGGCAAGCTGGGAGACTTTCACAGCAATTAGCATACCTTGCAGGAAATATTTAGCAAGCTAAAAAAGACAGAGCTTCAAAGTAGTCTTACTGGTCACTGGAAAGATATTTCTACCCCTTCGAGTAACCTCAGCCCCCCAAAAGCCCATGGCTTGTCTGCACCATCGGTTTCCTTGGGCAAGTCTCAGTTTTACAGGGCAGGAGAGCGCTTGCAAGGACCTGGGGAGCTGGCTGGTTGCTTTATGGCAGTGCTGTGCCATAGGGCTGGCTCTGTGCCCCTAGCACTTACCCTGAACTGCCCTCCGTTGCCATCATCGAGCTCCAGGATGTAGCCTTCCACCTGCACGGTCGACAAGGGGGGCTGCTTCCAGGACAGCGTGGCACTGTTGTTGTGGGTGCAGCACTCCTCCAGCTGCAGGATTGGGGGGGCCGGCACTGGGGAGGAAACTAAACACAAATTAGGGTGACCCTGGCTGCTAGCGCCACTGGGGAGGAGCAGGGCAGAGCTGTGCATGTGCAGCTGGAGGATGGAGGATGCACCCACTGCCCCAGGGCCAAGGCAGCTCTGCAAAAGTGAAGCCAGAGCCACAGATACCAACAACCGCCGGGCTTTGCAGAACAGGTCAGATTTCTCCTTAAATGGGAGGATATGGCATGAATTGCAGGACACTGCAAAGAGATGGGCATTGCCCGGTAATGCTATTTCAGGGAACAATGGCCCTCGATCTGCCAAAGGCTCAGGGTCCTCCCACGGTGTCCCACACAGAGCCCTCCCAAATCTGAACTGCTCATATTCCATCTTCTTCCCTCAAAACTGATCAGGGCCAGTGGGAGAGAAGAGGTGGAGGAGCAGACAAGACATGGAGAAGCCACAGATGCTTGGGAGAGAAAAGATGGACTCAACAGCGGAGGTTCCCCATTCACCACCTCCTGCTGTGACTCCTCCATGCCTTGGGTTGGACCTGCAGCACAGTGCAGTGAGGCCTCCTGGCACAGCTACGGCAGCAGCAGCCACGCTGTTAGTGCCAGCAGAGATTGAGGGATGTCCCTCAAGAAAAACAGCTTCTACTCATGTTTAAAAGCAACATTTCATCTCTCTCACTTTGTGGAGCTGAGCCAAAGATCTCCTGTACTATCTGGCCCACAGTAACCCTGACACCTGGGGACCAGGCGACTGCTGCAACTGCTGCCAGGGCCACCCAGATGGAAAATGGGAGCTGACTGTCTTAAATGAGTATTAAAGGCCCTCTCTTGGAAGGTCTCGTCACACTGTATGTGTGCACCTGCACTGTGCAAAGCTGGCCCCAGTCCTGCCCTGTCTGTGGGTGCTGCAGTGGGACACAGCTGTCACAGGGCTGTTCTCTGCTCCCAAAATGAGCCCAAAAACTCGCAGTGGGGAGTGAGGGGAAAGCTGTTATCTGCACTTTACCACTGAGAAACAGAAGCAAGTTTGACCCAGAGGCCTGCTGAAGCCAGGCTGAGCCCCAACCTTCCAAACTCTGCTTGCTGATATGGATGGAAACCTCTTCTCTGCTGCCCCTGGCCCCTGTAATGAGTTGCATGAAAGCACCCAGCACAAGCAGAGGAATACCCTTACCTTTCATCTGCACGAAATCGAGCTGATGGATGGACTGCAGCAGGGGGCCGTTGTCAAGGTTCAGGTCAAAATCCGTGGTCATGCGGGGTGTGAGCGTCCCTTTTCCCCACTGGTCCTCGGTTAAGTGCACCCTCCTGATGAGAGCGTCGGAGATCTGGTGGCAGGAAGCAGCCTCAGCTAATGAGGGCCACCTGGGCTGCATGCTGAGCCTCGTCCCCCTCCCACGGTCCCCCTTCCCTGTGCCTTCCAGACTGCCACCTCTGTCCCTGATTGCTGGAGTTTTGGTGGTCATTCCTGCCCACGCGGCACAACCCGACGCTTGCCCTCATTGGTTTCCCCTCCACCCAACTCTCCAGCCTGCCCCTGGCTTACTGCTGCTTCTGTCTGCTGTAACCTGGAGGTGATGAAGCTTGGAGAAGAGAAGGCACTGGGGAGACTTCATTGAGGCTTTCTAATACTTTCAGGGAGCGTACAAACAGGAGGGGGAACGGCTGTTTGTGAGGGTGGGCAGTGATAGGACAAGGGGGAATGGTTTTAAACTGAGACAGGGCAGGTTTAGGTTGGATCTTAGGAGGAAGTTTTTCCCCCAGAGGGTGGTGACGCACTGGAACAGGTTGCCCAAGGAGGCTGTGGATGCCCCATCCCTGCAGGCATTCAAGGCCAGGATGGATGTGGCTCTGGGCAGCCTGGGCTGCTGGTTGGTGACCCTGCACACAGAAGGGGGGTTGAAACCAGATGAGCATTGTGGTCCTTTTCAACCCAGGCCATTCTATGATTCTACGATGAGGGGCTGGCCCTTGCTTTTAAGGCTGGCAAAGCTGGAGACAACATCCTCACTGCATCTCCTCTGACTGTGCTGCAGCCCCAGGGTTCTGGCTGTGCAATGCCTTCCCACTGCTCCTGCAGGCTGTGTGGGAGCAGAGCACCGACCTGCAGGAAGCCGCTGGGGTCGTTCTCCTTGATGACCTCCAGGCAGTACTCCATCAGCCCCGTGGTCTGCCGCAGCTTCACCGTGCAGTGAGAAATCTGGTCTCTCACCACCTGCAATGACACGAGGAGAGCAGCGCTGGCACATGGATGCGATCAATACGAAGGGAGATGAAGCCTCCAGGGAACAGACAGGACAGCTCATTGACTCCATCCCTCCATCTGAGCTTGTGGGCTCTGCCCTCCCATCCTCAGGGCAGCTGGGCTGCTGTGTTGGAGCCAGGAGTGTAAGCTGGCAGTTTGGTATCTCCAGGAGGAATGAACACATCACAGCCCCATCTTCAGCACAGCGATAGCAACCGTAGCAATAAAATAAGCTGTGCTGAGTGCCTCCCCTGTGAGCTATGCAGAGGGATGGAGGTGAACCTGGGCATGTGCCAACCTCCTGCAGCCAGCAAACCTGGGCTGCAGAGGGGGGTAACGGCTCCTGCAGGGCAATCATTCAGATCACGTGTTGCTTAATTATAATTCAATCACCTCTGCTTAATCACATAGCAGGAAGAAAAGAATCACCGGCTCTGCAGCTTGGGGCAACGTATCTGTTTCTGTGAGGCGGGGGGAAATGTTGGCTGGCTGGCTCTCGGTTTGGGGGGGGGGGGGGGGGCTCTACTGTTTGCTGGGGCTGCATCAGCATCGTTATCGCCACCATCAGCAGCACACATCGTGTGCCGAGCTGCAGAGACAGCAGGGGGAGCTCCCACCTCGTCCTCCATCCAGAAAAGCGGAGGGTGTCAGAGGATTTTCCCGGCCAAGAGGGTTGGACTCTGTGCCTCCCAGCTGCAAGATCTACTGCATATCCCCAACACATCCCCAGCACAGATAACCAACCAAAGATAGGATTGGGAAAACAATCTTCTTATCTTTGCAGCTTAAATCTCCATCGGGTTGGGCCAGCATAATGAATTTGCAGCCCTCTCCTTGCCCAAAAGGATGCTTTCGAAGTATTACCAGCAGAATGGCCATCTGTCAGCAGCAGCCCTGCGTGTGCAGCCAACAAGCAGCGTTCACCCAGTGAGGACTGAGGCTGAGGAGCGATGCTCCCTGGCTGCACAGTCAGCTCCAGCAAGCTCCTTTCATCCAAGCAAGGCTGAGTCCCGAAGTCTGGTCCCTAACGGAGGTCTGGGCCCAACCACGAGCAGCAGGGCAGTCTGTGCTTGCAGTGGATAAGCCAAACACCTGCTGCTCCCATCCCAGCGAGGCTCACAGTGCTTCTGGCTGGAGGTAGCACGCTTAGGGGCAGGCTGAGAGGTCACCATCAGGCTCACAACCCACAGCCCAGGCTCCTTGCCATAGGGCACAATCAGCTCTGGCTGCACCGTGTTGAGTCCCAGCAGCTCCAGAGCATCCGTCCCACCAGGGCTGCCCCTCGGCAACATTCCTGCTCTTCTGGAGCTCTGTGATCCTGCTCAGGGATTGAGAACCTATTCAGCTGGAGAACTAGAGCATGAAACAGCAGATTAATTGCAGCGGTTTTCCTCTGCTGCTGTCCCCTGGCATTTCCACTCGGTGGGGTCTCTCAGCTCCTCATTACACCAAAATAATGGGGGTTTATGTTAAGGGCCAAAAGGAAAAATTGGAAGCTCCTCTGACTTGCACAAGGGAACAAGGCAAGCAGCCATACAGCTTCAGGAGGACTCTGAAGGCTTGCTTGCTCACCAGACCGCCAGCAGCACCAGCTGCCTTGGAGTTAGCATGGAATAGATGGTCTGCAAAGCTCTGCTGAATGCACTGAATGGTGGCACCTTCTGGGAAAAGGCTTGTGGGACACACAGCACCAGCTCAGCTGGCAAGGAGGTTGGGGCAGCTCCATACATTTCCCTTCTGGTTGCTTTTGTCACTTATTTTCCCACTGCATGTCAACAGAGGCAACAGCTAGAACCTGGTTACTAATTGCAGCCTGCAGAAAGGACGTTTGCTGCGTGCTCACAGCAGCTCCCTACTACCTTAAAATAGGACATTTATTTCCAGAGCTTTTCTTTCCTGCAAGATGACATTAACTATAATTTACATTTTAATATAGCTCCTAGAAGGCATCTGCACTCATCTCTACCTGAACGTCTTCCTCGTCTTCCCTCCTCTTTTTAGCCCTTGGCTGGATTTCTGCTTTTCAAGGCACGCAGCCTCGTGTGAACCTTGGCTGGATGAGCCCTGCTGGGGGCCGCCATCCCGTATGAAGGGTCATGGAGCAGCACTTCATCTCTGGAGATGCCAACATGTCCAGGGATACGGACTGAAGCTCCAAGAGGTATCTCATTTCTTCCTGGGACAACCCTGCAGGAAGGCATGTCCCATACTCAGTGTTTGTGCCACAGGGCATCTTCCTTTGGGGAACACCCAAAGTGTGGAGCTTAAAACCTGGCCCCGCTGCTCTTCCAGATCCCGTTTTTAAAGCCTGGCTCTTACTATGAATCCAAGTTTGGGGGAGGTTTGGGAAAAGCAGGGAGATGTCCCTTCCAAGTTCATTCCTTGGCACAACAAGTGTCGGCCCATGGGCAGTCCTGGCCTGGTGCCCATCTCTATGAAATGTGTGTCAAGCTAAAGTAGGTCAGTCCTGATGCTGAGCTGACCCCAACCGGGGGCATCCCATGGGACCAGGAGTACAGCAGAACATACAGCAAGCCATGGGCTGAGCACACAGCATGGGGGCAGCTGGAGGCAGCCCCTCCATGCACCACCGGGCACTCTGCATGCTGTCCTTTCTGACACCTTGCAGGGATGTCTGTTCCCTTTGCAACGCTTTCAGCCCCACAGAGCCTCCAAGCAAAAGCGGCAGGCTTTGTCATCGTCCCCTGCAGGCTGTGCCAGCCTTTGCAGCCTTGGTGACGCCGGGGAGGTGCAGCTGCTCCAGGCACAATGCTTGCCCAGCTGGGAGCTGCAGGTGCTGCCTTTGTCTGGGGGCTCCCTGGAAGGGCAAAGGGAAAGCTGCTCCAGGCAGCAATGACCCAGGCAGCCCCTTCCTCTGGATCACAGAGCATGGTGGGGACGGGGCTGTGGGGTGTGATGTGGCAGGGGACCCTGTTTGAGCATGAGGAGGAAAGCAGGGAGGTGCCCAGCAGGCTTGAGCCCATCCTATGCCTCCACGTGTGAAAGCAGGCAAGACTGTCCCTGCCCCAGGACCTGGGCTTTGTGTCTCAGCCATGTGGGTTACATCTCACAGTGCAGGACCCAGCTGCCCTCGGGTGGTTCACAGCAGCAGCATTTGCTTACCTCTGCCTGCAGGAATTAGAAGGGAAAATTAATGATTTTAGGCTAAAAGTCTGCCCAGCGCTGCACAGGCTGCAGAGCAGCTTCTGGGTTTTAAATAGCAGCCACTGTGATGCTGCTGACCCCATGGAGCCCTTCCTGCCACACAGCATCCCTTCCCACAGAGCTCAGGGGGCTGCAAAAATCAGTACTCCAGTCAGGGAGACTTGAGGGCTGATTTAAGAGCCCAGCGTGAAACCCAGGGGCTGGAAGTGCACTCACAGGGCGGCTCAGTCAGTAACAAGCGTGGATGGGGCAGGATGGGGGACAGGCAACATGGGGTGAGCAAGCCGTGGGAAGCAGATTCCTTCCCCTGGCCAAAATGTGAAAGGCCTCTGTGGTTTGTGCTGAGCAAAGAAAATGTTTTATGCTTTAATTAACCATGCCCTGAAGGGCAGGAGTGAAAGACAGCCTGCAGGCACAGGGGTTCTCCCTGTATATACAGGCCAGCAATGTGGCATTGCCCATTAGGGCTGTACTTCGTTAGACAGCAAGCCCTGATGCAGGGTTCAGCCCCACAAAGCTGCTATTGTCCAACTCCCAGGCTTGGATGGACCTACATGAGATCCACGGGGTTTAGCTGTGGATCAAAGCCTAATGCCCAACCTGCTGGGGGCTCTGGAGGGAGGCTGGGGAGAAGCAGCAGCAAGGAGAGAGTACAGGACAGTGAGCATGATGGAAGTGCTTGAGAGGGAGAGCTTAAAGGAGGTGTGTGCAGAGCTCAGCCTGTTTTCAGCTGACCTCCATGCTCATGTTGAGATCTGCAGCTCAGCTCCCTCTGTGCCAGTGTTTCACTGCTGGCTGAAACAATCACCCTGAGGTGCTCATCAAGCAAAACATGGAGCGATTTCTGCTCCTGCCCGATGACCACAGTGGCATCTTGCAGCCCCAGGTGCCCCAGGTCTGAAGCTCTTGCTGAAACCAGCAGAACTCACAGCACTGCATCCTGCAGGATCAGGCCGGGAGCTCAGAAACACCCAATCAAGGTCATCAAACAGCCCTTGGGTGCCGTTCAGAGGGCTCTAACGACCCTATCACTTCTAATTGGTGCAGAAATGGAATAATGCAGTGGGAACTATTTGGAGGCAGCAGCACTCTGCTCAGGACCCATCAGAGTGAGCCGAGCACCTGAAGCAAAGGGGAATTCATTCAGCTCACGTGAGAAGAACGGAGGGTGAGCAGCTTCACAGCGAGCCCAACAAACAGCAGCACATCCTCACCCCGCTCTGGTGCCAGCCCTGCAGAAAGCTCTCTGAGCCTGGGGCTCACCTTCAGCTTATGCTCGTGCTCCTTGTTGACGCGGGACAGCAGCTGGGCTTTCCTTCTGTTGAGGGCATCGATGAGGGCGTCACACTGGGCCACCAGGCAGGCCTCGAACTCCACGCTGTTCTCCTGTGGGTGAGAGCAGAGCATCACAGCATGACTTTCCTTCTGGGGTACTACCAGGGTTATCTTGATGTGTACAGCCATGGCAGCACACAAACCCGTGCTGTTAGCATATGGGGCACGTACACCCCTGGTTCGTGGCAAACAGAGCAGCAGTGAGCATCCTTGGATTTGCCTATGGCAGAGTGAGCTCTGCTCACTCCATCACACAGACAGCTTCGGGAGGAGCAGTTCTGGGGAAGGATCATATGAAAAGAGGCAGGTGCTAACTGGGGGCTCCTTCGGAGAGGATCCACCCAAAGCAAGCTGAGGAGATGGGGTGGAAGATCCCAGAGAGCAGCTCATCCTCCCGGGAAGGGCTGAGCACCATACCTGGATTTGCTGCACCATGTTGCGGAGCTGCACCAGGAACTCTTTCGCCTCCTTGGCTCTGTCTGACAACCCGTTCAAGGCCTGGGACAGCTGGCTCTGCAGGGGGAAGAAGAAGCAGCATCATTTCCATGTCCCAAACTCATTCATGTGCTGCAGGAGCTGATGTGAGTGCAGTGGGGACGGACTGGGGTCCCAGCACTACCTTCCTGGGGCAGGAGGTGTCCTGTTGCCCTGGGAGAAGGAGGGGAAAAGGAGGGTTAGCCATCATCAACACCCCCAGATTTAGGAAGATGCCTAACAGGGAAGCATTTCCACTGTGCTTTTAATCCCATTGCATCCCTGCTGCTTACGGCAAGAGTCACCCAGCTGGGGACACGGAGCAGTTAGCCCATTAAACAATGTTAATTAATGCTAGATGACAACGGAGCGCGTGTGGGAACGTGCACGGGGACTTGCAGGCATGCCTGAATGTATTCATTAAGGGCAGCACTGTGGGCAGTGACAACATATGATTCATAGCTGTGGGGGACAGAAAAACCAAGCCCTTCTGGTTCTGCATTATTCAAAGTCGGGGAGAAATTAAATGTCTGAGTGGGGGCTGCCAATCCTACAGGTACCTTCCTGAAAGGCCACTGCCCTTGGAGCAAGCCAAGCTCCAGAGAAGGGTTGGATCGCCAGGCACACGAGGCAGTTGCAGGCTGGCCCCAAGAAAAGAAGGCAGCAGCATGCATGGGTGTGAGCAGGGGGCAGGATGAGGATGGGGTGATGAAGGCTTGCAGCAAGGTGTGGGGGAATGAGCAGGCTGTGCTTTGTGTATCTCTGCGTGGAAACAGGCAGGGAAAAGCTCCAGGGATTCTTGGGGTTTCTCAGGGCTGCGAAGCCTGCTCTGGGACTGCTGTGCCCCAGCAGAACAGGGAAGGCGATGGAGACCCAACGTGCACTGGGACATTCATAGAATCACTCAGGTTGGAAAAGACCTCCAAGACCCCCAACCTTGGCCCACCCCACCGTGCCCACTGCCCACATTCCTCAGTGCCACATCTCCACCACTTCTGGACACTTCCAGGGACGGTGACCCCACCACTCCTGGGCAGCTGTGCCACTGCAGCACCGCTCTTTTGGAGAAGTATTTTCTCCCCATATCCAACCCAAACACCCCCTGTGACCAAAGCAGCGTCCCACCCCGACCAGCATCAGTGGGGGAATGAATGAGTGTCAAACGCAGAAATGTCCTATTGAGCACGGTCTTGAAAACAAGTGAATTTGTTCCTCCCAAACAGCTGGCCTCCTTTCCTGATGCTCTCCTTTCAAAGCAGCAAGAGGAGACCTCCGTAATTCACATTAGCATTAATGGGAGTTAAGCATTTAAATCTGTCCCTGGAGCACTTAGGAGAGATTCCATCCCCTTTCTGTGCTCACTAATAGCTGTCCTTCCCAGGCTCGGCTGACAAAGGAATTTCTGTTGGGCTTTGACTCCCTCCTGTCTGAGATCAGGGATGAGCACACAGGATCTGCCCACGGTGAAGCCATGCTGGCTGCCTCGGATCACCATCCTACCTCCCCTGTGCCTTAACACCGCCTGCAGTGACACGTCCTCTGCTGGGACATGAGCTGTCACACGCCATGGGTGTCTGAACGTGGGCAGCGGGGCACTCACAGAGGGATGAGAGAGGCAGAAGAGCGGCACGGTGAGCCAAGACAAGATGAGATCTGCTCCCAGTGTTCTGCTCCTACCCCCGACAGGATCAGGAGCTGCCAAAGATGCTGGAGCTGAAGTCATGTGCTTCATTCTTTTAATTAAAGCCCAGGACCTACAGCCTTTGAATCCTGCGGCAAGCTTACTGTACGTGATGCCTGACTAATTAAAACGGGATGTTTAATTAAAACTTGCATTCACTCAGAAAGTTGATGAAGCTAAACAGCTGCTAATTGGCTTTCCGCTCCAGCCACGACAGCCTGACCCTGGTGAGGAAGCAGGGCCAGGGGTGCAGCCCCCACTGCTGGGTGTTTGACCCAGCACACAGAGCTGGGTTTGTGAGCAAAGCTCCTTGGGTGCAAACTGCAGGCAAGAAACAACCCCCTGCCTCCTTCTTTGCAGTTATGGGGGGATGCAGGAGGAGGACGAGATGTGACTGTTAACGCTCAGCAGCCCCAAGGCAAGTGCCAAAGCCAGGCTGCTGCCTGCCAGCTGCTAAGGTTTGGATAAAGCCAATTATTTGTTGATAAAAGAACAGCGAAGCAGCTCTGGGTGCTGCAGTGCAGAGCAGAAATCAATTCTGGCATGCTGAACTTTGATGCCTTATCAGCTCATCGGGCTGTTACTTATCCCCCTGCCCCAAATCATCGCGTACTCCCCTACCAGCCCATACCTGCTCTGTTCGGCCCACCTGCACTCAGCTGACTGCAAGCAGCAGCCAGGAGCCGAAGCTCTCAGCACCACTGTGCCGCCCCTGTGTGCACAGATGGCCCCAGCCGCTGGCTTTGTCCAGGCAGACACTGGGGCAGTGTATTTCCTCAGCAGGCAGAAGGGATTCAAAAGCTCCAGCCTGGAAATAAGACAGGGAATATATTCTTTGCAAGCACAATGACCTCGCTGAAGCCTTTTCACTGCCTCCTGTACGGCTGCAGGGTGCCCTGCTCTGGGGAGCAGACACACCGCTCTGCCTCCTCCAGCCTCACCATGGGGAACACCGAGTTTCTTGCATTTTCCACTTAGGCCTTGGTGACGCTGGCACTGCCTGGCAGCCCATCCACGCTAGCACAGTGACTCACCACAGCTGCTGCCCACAACCTGTCCATGGAAGGGACAGGGGTCTGTGCTCTGCTCAGCCCCAGGGCCAGGAGCCTCTCTGAAAGGAGGTTTCTCATGTTTTGAAAACCACCCGCTGCCTCTTGGTTGCCAGCCCCTGGAATTGCACATCAGCCAGCACTGGGCGCCCTGCTGGAAGTACAGCACTCAGGGTAAAAACAGCAATTATGCTGATTTCGATGCACGTAAACGTTGTGCCAAAACCAGGGATGAGTAACCTGGGCCTGCAGGCCTGTGGCAGAACAGCACGGCACGCTGATCCTGCTGGGAATCCCCACCTGAACCCTACGCCTCCCAATGTGAACCAGGGGAGGAGAAGGGTCTGTGAGCAGCCCGAGTGATGTGGGGAAGGTGCTGCCCTTGCTTTGATACAGGATGCAGTCCCTGCTTTGATTTTTACGCAGAAGAAACGAGCACCGAGATATTATTAACGGCCCTTTGATATTGCCCAATTAATTCCCCGTCTTGCTTCATTAACACTCAACAACAAATCACCTTCCCTTTTCATCAGCAAAACCTACTGCACATCCCTGTGAAATCCCAGGGAGAAGCGGGAAGAAAAGCTAAAAAAAAAAAGGCCAAATATTGGGGACTGCAGAGCAGGTTGATGGTGAGGAAGTACGGGCAGCTCCATGAGGCAGGCAGGAGGAAGCGGGGATGCTCTGGGCAGATCCTGGTGCAAGCTGGTGCCTCCCAGAGCAGCAGCACCAGGCAGCTCCTGTAACGGGGAGCCAAGGCACGTCTTGTCTTGGGGAGGGCAGCCGTAACGCTGGCTGATTCCAGCCACTCGTGGCCCAGCACGCTGATCTACAGCTGCTGTGGTGAGGCTGGTGGCATTTCCAACCCCCCTGGAAGCACTGGGCTCATTTGCAGCGTGTCAGCGCTGCTATGCTTCCAGAGATGAATGAGGCTGGTGAGAGGCTGAGGACAACCTGCAGCTGATCAATGACTTCTCCAGGTTCCCTCCCCTCCCCGGCAGAGCACGGAGCAGCCACACCACACCACCGCTTGCACGTTGCCCTCTGAAGAAGCTGGAGAGGCACCATCTTGCATATCTCTTGCTGCATTCACACACAAAGGAAGGTCGGATGCCCTTTGCAGCGTGGCAGAGGGCAGCCTGGTGGTGGGGCTGCGATGCTCGTGCACTGTTCCTCCTGGGGACGTCAGCCCCTTTTTGTTGTTGCCTCCCCACCTGCACAGGGACACTCCTGCTGGGAATGGCTTCTGCACGGCTTCTCTGCATTTGGCTGCAGCCGCTGTTAGCACAGGAGCAGGGAGATGGAACGAGCTGAGCTGGGAGTCAGAATCAAGAGAGGAGCTGGGCAGGGACCCAGCAGGGAGCTCAGTGTGCCCTCGTGCCAAGAAAATGCCAGAGGAGGAGGTCAGTGCACTGGGTTCTGCTTAGGGCACCAAGCGGTGGTACTGCACATCTCCAGCTGAGAGCAGAGCAGACACCCAGGCAGCACAGCTTGGTGTCCTCGTTAGCATGCCCAGTGCTCATGCTAATTAGCCTGGGTGCAGCTCCATGCTGCTCGGTCACCCCACAGCCGCACTGAGCCCTACTAGAAGAGACCTTCCCTGGACTGAAATCAGCCTGTGCTGACGGGAAACTGCAGGACATGAACTTGCTGGTGCCCCAGACAGGGAGGCGTGTGGGGCTGCTGCATGACACTGCCCTCCTTCGGAGCCCCACCAACACAGCACCAGCTCTGAATGAGCACCTGGGAGGGAAGCTGAGGCTGAGGCAGTGCTTGGAATCAGGGCAGCAGAGCTCACCTGCTGGAGGGCTCTGCAGGTCAGAAGCGAGCAGCTCATCAAGGAAGACCCTCCTCCTCTCAGGCAGCCACTGCGAGAGCCTTACTATTGTTTTAAAGAGTAATAAACTCATTGCACAGCCTTAATTAGAGAGAGATGCGGTTAATAAAACCAGACCCTGCATTTCCTGAGAGGTCTGCTCGGCAGCTCATCTCTGCAGCAGATGATCCCTTCTCAGGTCACTGCTCCTTGCGGTGTTTTCCTTTTGCTCTGAACGAGCCTCCAAGCCCCAGATACCCCTTCCCACAGTACGGCAGGTCCAAGGGTGGGAATGAGGCACCCACCCGGCCAGCGCCATCCTTCCCTTCCCCCCGGTGCCTCTTTGCAGCAAGCAGCCCTATGGGCACCACCTTCAGCCCAGGGACAGCCCTACGCCCAGCGAGGTGCACAATGCAGCCCTTATGCTCTCCACCTTAAAATGATGCCCTGTTTGCCTTCAATCCAATTATCGCCTCCCCACTCAGCTGCCTCCATGGTTACTCGCACTTAAGCTCTGCCATCCCATTACTGCATTAAGTCTTTAAATCTGATTACTTTGGTTGGAGTTAAATTTAAACCTGATTAACCGCCCCGACGATGAATTTTACCTATCCTAACCCAAATGCAGGGGCATCTGAGGAAGCAGGTTGCAAGCCCCATGGGATCATTCCTCCTTCTGCACTAAGAGCACTGACCATCCTTTTGTCTTGTCCTACCGCCTCCAACACCCATCTGTGTGCTGCAGCCCAGTATGGCCATAAATAGGCTTGACAGCTAGCCAACATCTTGACTTTGCTCTGACATTTAATTGCCTAGAAATGCAAATGAGAAGAGCAGCCACTCGTCACCACCCTGCTGATGGCCGCCGCGTCCCACTACGGGGCACAGTGATGCAGTGAGCTGAATGGACCCACCATCCTACCCAGGATGGTCCCCATGTGGCTTTGCCCAAAGGTAAGAGCCCACCGAGCTGCGCAGAGCCAGGCAGCCCGGCTTTGGGAGATCCTGTCTTTATCAGCAGATCCTCATTTCACAGCCCTGTGCCTCTCTGGCTGCTGACCAATATCAGCAAGCACTCACACACTTTGCTGAAGGGAGGTTTTCATAGGCACAGATGGGAGATGGCATCTCGTTCCCTTTGGCTCCCAGCACACTCCCTCCCTTCGATGGGGACAAGCTCATATCCCCTGAGCACCTCCGCAAAGCAGGGCTGTGCTGTGCCCTCACAGACAACCCATCTGCTGCCACTTCCTAACGAATCCTTCATCTGCAGCCTCTGAAGATGAGCTAATGTGCCTCAGTGCTAGTCTGCCTTCCCCAGCTAAGTTAAAGCAACCACAGGTATCCCCTCTCCCACCCAAACCTCACCTGTCCCCAAA
Source organism: Alectoris magna (assembly GCA_030625065.1). NCBI lineage: Eukaryota > Metazoa > Chordata > Aves > Galliformes > Phasianidae > Alectoris > Alectoris magna. Next base: position 1,878,762 of record CM060565.1, on the reverse strand, counting down.
GGATGCTGCAAACCCCTTCCCTCTGCCGCTCAGCACAGGCAGCACCAAGGCCAGGAAATTGCTGCCTTACTGGCAGTTGCAGTTTCACTGGCAACAGAACCCGAGCTGATTATTACTGATTTTCTGCTTTTAATAAGATTGCTGATATCACACAGCAGCAGGAGCCGGGGTGGGGGTGGGAGGGTGAATTCAAAGATGCAATGCAGATCGATTGGCCTTTCTGCTTCACCCCTTCCCTCTGCAGCAGCACAGCGCGCTGCTCCCTCAGACCAGCTGCCTTGCTCTGTGCCAGGAGCCTTTTGCAGACAGCACAGGGAGAGGTGAGGAGCTCTCCCTGCCCTGGGGGCTGCAGCTTTGCCCTCTGTGAACATCCCTGAGTGGAGATGCTCCCACCTTGCTGACCATTGGGGTGTCCATGTGGGGCACGGCTGCTCCCTGCTCCATGGGACAGTGAGGCCACTGTCAGCCCTCGGGCTGCACATTGTCCTCCTAGGAGAAAACCAAGGGCAGACACAAGACAGACAAACAGGCAGGTCCGAGGAGCGGGGTTCCATATTTCCTTGAAGCAGCGCAGCAGAGATATTCCCATCACCATGGACACCACAGCAGGGGGATGGCAATGATCATTGCTGCAGCGGGTGCTTGGGTGGCACTCAGAGCACAGTGAGCAAGCTCAGACCTCAGCTTGCACAAGATCCAGCCTTCATCCTCTGCTCACCTTCCTCCAGGCACAGCAGCCACAGCCCTCATGCCAGGGAGCATCCCAGGTTGGAAGGGGCTGGATTTGGGATGACTCCCACAGCGGGATAGGAACCAGGCAGCCTGTGCAGCTGTGGATACCCAAAAAGCAGTCTGGATCACCGAGGCTCCGGGATAAGGAGGGAAGAGGACTTGTGGGGAAGGGCAGAGAGGGACACGTGGGGAAGAACCTCATGTCCAGCCTAAGCAGAAGCAGGAGTTCCTGCTCCTTATGCCCAGCTGGGGCATGCCAGGGAGATGTGACGGGCCCATAGCACAGGCACAGGATGGGGTGGAAAGGTCTGAGTTCAACAGGCACACAGGTGTGAAGCATCTGAGGACTGCAGCTCCCAGCTCTCCTGATGCAACCCAAGAAGGGCTCTGTGGCAAGGCCACCCCCTTGCACTTGGAAGATGCATTTCAAGCAGCCTCTTGAGAGCCCCACTAAGATGTTCAGTGCAAATAAAGCAGAAAGAGAGCAGCACGGATGACAAAAGCACTCAAAGACAGCATGAGAGTAGGAGGGGTAGGGGTGGGTACTGGGAAGGCTAACCACACAAACTGGATGGGTTATGAGAAGATCCCAGAGGCGTTAATAAAACAGAAGGAAGAATAAATCAGCGTTTCACCAAGAACAGGGCTAAGGAGTGCCTTGAAAATATTATTCTTTAATAAGAAAGGACGTACGGCTAATTAGGAAGTAATGACAGACCTGTCAGAGGGAAAGGAGGAGAGGGGACCCGGTGCTCAGCACTGAAGGATCTCCATTTGCTGGAGCTGGGCAATACATCTCTGTGCCGTGAGGAGAGCAGCTAATGGGCTCACTGAATCATTTATGGTTATTTATGAAGTGAAGAACTCAGGAAATACCAAGGGAAGGGAGGGGGGAATCATTCACATTTACTCCCGTAACTGCCTTCTTAAGGGAAGGAAAGAAGCGACCCCAAGACCTTAAAGAAAAGGCAGCCAAAGGGGTCTGGAGTCAGCGTCGGTACATTCACATACATTCACCTTGTTTAAATACAGGAGGAGGGGAAGGAGGCAGTGAGGGATGGCTTTAAAGCACAGAAGATGTTACAGAGCCAGGCTCAGGATAGCAGGTGGCATCTCCAGCCTCAGATGATGCTTTGCAGCATTCCAGCTTTCCACAAGAGTCATTTCACACCACGAAAAGGACAACCACGTTTAGAAGCGACAGATTCAATGCTTCTTTAAAAGCAAACATGCATGTCAAAGAGTTTCGGGAGACCTGGGGCAATGGGTTTGACAGGCAGAGAACCCTCTTGTTTTCCAGAGCCGAAGAGCACCACTACTCTTCCCACCTGGGTGAAGGGTTCTTTCTCAGTCACTGTTTTGATGTAAGGGGAAAAGAAATCTTTCCCAACACTCTCAGAGCGTGAAGCTCCTGGGGAGACAGGCGCTCTGCTGATCTTTACAGGCACGAAGGCAGGCAGCTCACAGCAACGCACAGCACATCAGCAGCTCTACTCCAGCTCTGCTGCGATGCAAACAAACACTGGGGAGAATGGGAGAAGAGCTGCTGGGTGCAGAGAGCAAACGCAGCACAGCGTGCCAGCCTGACCAACACGGGTCGGTTATACGGGGTGAAGAGAAGGCACCCACCCTGCAGTGATGGATGAATAGATCTTGTTTGGTGGGATTAACCCAGTCATCTGCTGGAGCTCGTCAGCCCTGACTCCTGATTAGCAGCCTGGATGTCCCTGCTGTGCCCTATGTGGGCAGGGAACTACCTCAGGACTGTCCCAGCTCCAGCACTGTGGCTGCACATCGCGCTTTGGGAGGAGCAGAGGACAACGTGAGCACCCCAGATAACTGCAGAGCATTAGCTGGGGCTCGTTCAGACTGCAAGGCAACGGGGTGAAGTTACAGAAGCACCAGGGCCTATTCCTCAGGGCTGCAGCTTTGATGCTGGGAGATTTTGACTGAATCGTGTTTTTATTTAGACTTACAACTAGCTCTGAATACACAAGGGGAAAGCAGCTCATTAGCAAAGCTACCCAGGCCCGTCCTTCCTTCCCTCCCTCCTCCTGGGGAGGAAGCTTGCAAGGCTCCCAGCCAAGCAGCAGCAGAAAGCACTAACTGCAAACACAGCAGTACCACGGTGGCATTTCCACCCCGGAAAGGCACCTGCATGCCCAGGGATGGGCTGGAATAGCAGCAATGCACTTTGTGGTGCAACAGCCCCTCCAGAAATACCTCAGCTTTGCAAAGCCGATAAAGCGGTGCAATGCCCAAGAGCTCTCATTCAAAGCTCCGCTCAGAGAAGCAGGCAGGCAGGGGTGAACTGGCCCCTATAGCTGAGTGCTGGGGGTGCACGTGTGGCCGCTGTGCCCCTGGGCAGCACAAAGGGCCCTTTACCCACTGCCAGCATGCTCCTCCTCTGCCCTTCACACGTGGGTGCTCTCATTTCCCAGTGTGGGCTGCCCAGGCCAGGGATGCTCCCAGCATTTAATGGCAGGCTGCAGCTATAACCTACCCGCTCTCTGCAGCAGGGAATCTCCTGCCATTAACTGGAGAGAACCCAAGCGGCAAGGAGCCCCTGCAGGACTGGGGGTTGCTAAGCATTCTGCAGAAAGGAGGTCGTTTCAAAGCAAAACCCACTTGCACTGCTTCTCACAGCAGATGGGCCACCCGACCCGCCTGCACCTCCGGGTCAACCGTGAGCAGGGTTCAAGTGAGGTTTTGGTGTCAGCTGCAGGCAGAGCTACTTGAACTCCCTTCAGAGCTGGAGGAAAGAGGACATTCCTCCTGAGAGCATAACGAAAGGAGTCAAACAGCCTCCGAAAGAGCTCTACCTGAACCATGGAGGGATCCACGCTCAAGTCACTGTAAGCCACTTTAACACCAAGTTCAGCGTTTGCTCCCATTGCTAATTCAGAGGTTTTTCAGGCTGGGGCTGTGGTGACAGGAGACTCCTGGGTGACACTCTGCCTTGCCTCCTCTTTCCAGGAGAGAGGGACAAGAATCAATCCATGGGAGAAGGACTGACCCCAGCCAACCCCAGCCATGTGCTGAGATGCCTTCAGGATGCCCAATCACAGATGGTGCAGCGCAGCACTGAACTCTCAAGTCCTGGAGCATTTCATAGAATCCTAGAATGGGTTGCAAAGGCCCACAGTGCTCATCCAGTCCCAACCCCCTGCTGTGTGCAGGGTCGCCAACCAGCAGCCCAGGCTGCCCAGAGCCACATCCAGCCTGGCCTTGAATGCCTGCAGGGATGGGGCATCCACAGCCTCATTTTCAGGGCTTCCCACTGGAACTGACAAAGCTGCAGTGATTTACCCATGCTCCAAGATGGCCTGGAGCCCATTTTCCTTGCAAATACCTAAGTGGGTGTCTCCTGGCATCGAGCACGGAGCTGGCTCCAAGAATGCCTTGTAGAACTTGCTGTACCACATTACCTTTGATTAATGGGATATTCTTGGAGGCTCGTTCGTCTGTTAACTGAGGTTAAGCACAGCAGGAAGGGCTGCTTGACAGAAAGCTGTTTTCTAAATAAATGCTCACGCGAGAAGGCAGTGTCACCTCCGGATCTGGGACCGGGGCTTATGGATATCAGGGGAAGTTCTTTACTGTGAGAGTGGTGAGGTGCTGGAACAGCTGCCCAGAGAGGCTGTGGATGCCCCGTCCATCCCTGGAGGTGTTCAAGGCCAGGTTGGATGGGGCCCTGGGCAGCCTGGGCTGCTATTAAATGTGGAGGTTGGTGACCCTGCCTGTGGTGGGAGTTGGAGCTTCGTGATCCTTGGGGTCCCTTCCAATCCGGGCCATTTTGTGATTCTATGACTGACAAGCTGTGCACACCCACTGGCCTCAGTGACATTGCTGGCTATCCTATGACTTCAGAGCAGCTGCCATCACCCCCAGCTCCTGGCCACAGGAGAACAAAGCAGCAGGGAGGCTGCATGCCACGGCCAGAGGAGGATGGACAGTCCCTGTGCTGCAGATGGGGTGAGGGCAGTGGGAATCCAGAAGGCCAGCAAAGCAAGGCTCAGGAAAGCGCCATGGGAAAAGAGAAAGGATTCTCACTCTTTCTGTCTCAGAAGCAAATATTCTCCTTTGCAAACACAAACAGACCTTTGCCTGGTAGCAACCCCTTGGGGTTTCCCACGAGCGCCAGGCAGGCTGATGAATAACCCTGTCTCCTCGTTGCTACTTGGGCGCTGATGCCCACTGTGCCCCAGACAGGAGCTAACAGGCAATGCAGTGTTTCCCACCCTCCAGTTTGTCCCAAAGGTACAAAGCAATCAGGCTTAACATCCACAGAGCTCCCCTGCATCTCTCAGTCTGGCTGCATCGGTGCACAAGCTGGGGGCTAGGTAACACAGCTGCTAATTAGCTGCTAACCATCATCACAGCCAATTCAACAGCATGCAACTACAGCCAGCAGGGCCAGCCTCCGCTGCAAGGATTGCAGAGATGCAGTGGGGATCCAATATCTGAACACAGTTTTGGGGCTGGGAGGGCTGGGAGGTCCCTTCCAACCCAACCACTCCCTCATTCTGGGGTTTTCTCTCTCTCACCATCAGCAAGCTGCCAGGCCTGCCCTCACCATGCACTTGCCAGCGAGCACAAGGGGGAACTGGATGTGTGAGGAATACATGAGCCAGCTCCATCTTGTGCTTCTGCTTCTGACATGACGAGCAGCACCACATCTTCCCAGGGCAAAACCCAGACAGCTGCGATACGTTTGCAAAACTGGGACAATTCAGATTAAAACTGTTCCCTTCTTTGCTTCTCTGAACGTTCACCCCTCTCCCAACAGCCGTCCTAATGGGAAGATAGGAACAGAGAGGATTTCCAGCTTAGAAATGCGAGCTCCCTGCTTTATATGACATCGCGTCTCAGCACCGAATATTCCGAAATGATCATCTTTGCTTTTGGAGGGAAGTGAAAAGCAGGGCAGTTCCCAAAGAGCTGTGCTAAAAGCCCTTTGGTCTCCACCCCATTTTCCCCCAGAGGGTGGTGACACACTGGAACAGGTTGCCCAAGGAGGCTGTGGATGCCCCATCCCTGCAGGCATTCAAGGCCAGGCTGGATGTGGCTCTGGGCAGCCTGGGCTGCTGGTTGGCGACCCTGCACATAGCAGGGGGTTGGGACTGGAGGAGCACTGTGGGCCTTTGCAACCCAGGCCATTCTGTGACCGCCCGCTGACTCAGCAGTGATTGACAAGGCCTGGCAACCCTGCACTGACACAGCTTGATGGAGCAGCGGCCCAGCAAGCCATGCTCAGGTCAACATGGGCTCCAGTGAGAGTCACATTCATCCCAGGTCACAAACAAGCAGCACAGATGCATCGCGAGGATTATTTTGCACAGAGCACTGTGATATGAGACAGAAGTCAACAGCTGACACCTCTCCCCTTCTTGTGGTCTGTAGGTGTGTCACAAGCACTCACAACAGCAGGAAGATGAGGCAGGAAGGGGCAGCCACCTCTTCTGCAGGTTTGCCTTGCTGCCAAAGGGCCGTGCTCCTCAAAACACCTGGGGGGCTCCAGCTCCAATTCACAGGCTGTTGGCTCCTGATGCACAGCCCAAACCCAGGACACAGCCTAACTCATCCAAAGCTGGGGCAGTTTCACTACACAGCATCTCAGGGAGTGCTCCTGAGCTCTGGAGGTGAAATCATACCTTCAAGTTAAAAAATAAATAAATCACATTTAATGCCAACAGAACTCTTTTCGCTCCCCTAACAAACAGGCAGTGGGAAATGGCAGTGAATTCGGGCCCTGTCCTGTCCCAAAACCAAACTGACTACCTGCAGAAAGGCAGGCATGACTTCACAGTCAGATTTTCAGGTAGACGCATGGAGACTCCCAGCAACATGGCAGCTCCGTGCCTGGCAGCATCAGTGAGATACTGCATTGGAAAAGCAATGGGTGCTCCCTGCAGGGCAAGCCTGGTTAGTGTGGCTTGTGAGGGCAGACCCCACAGCACCTGAGTGCACACAGAGTTGCCCAGGTCTGCTCACCTAAGCTGGATCTGCACCTAGCAAGGGGGAGGTGAGTGCTGGTGCAGGCTGAGCTGTGTGCTGGTGGCAGCTCAGTCCCCAACCCCAGCAGCCTCTCCTCCAGCAGGGCCCTGTGTGGGAGTGACTGCACTTCGGAGCTGATCAGCATTCAGGGGATGCCACCCTCCTCATCCTCCTCCCCCCCATGAGTCAGTTTGCAGGAGGCAGGCAGCCCTTCCTCACTGTCACTGTGCTGTAGGTTGGCTTTGCCCTGAATGCCCAAGGAGGCTGTGGGTGCCCCATCCCTGCAGGCATTCAAGGCCAGGCTGGATGTGGCTCTGGGCAGCCTGGGCTGCTGGTTGGCGACCCTGCACACAGCAGCGGGTTGGAACTGGATGAGCACTGTGGGCCTTTGCAACGCTGGCCATTCTAGGATTCAGTGAATGGTTTACAACTAGAAGAGGGGAGATTTAGAACCACGAGGTCGGAAAAGACCTCTAGGATCATCAAGTCTAACTGTGAACACATCACCACCACAGACAGGGCTTAGTAGGACTGAGTGCCACATCTGCACAGCTCTGGAACACTGCAGGCACAGCGACCCCAGCGCTCCCTGGGCAGCTGTGCCACTACAGCACCTCTCTACCCAACCTGGTACAACATCAGGCATCCCCTCTCATCCTGAGATGCCGAGGGGAAATCCTTCACTCAGAGAGCCCTGATGCTCAGAGCTGTGGGTGTCCCGTCCCTGGAGGTGCCCGAGGCCACGGATGGGCTGTGGGCAGCCTGAGCTGGGGGGCACCCAGCCCACGGCAGGGGTGGGGCTGCGGGCCACGAGAGCCCTTCCAAGCCAACACGCTGCGATTCCACGCCGCGACCCCTCACCTTGTGCAGCTTCCACATGGCCCCCAGCGCCTTCACCTCGTGGCTGGAGTGCTTGCCCTCCTCCAGGCACTGGTAGCACACGGGGCTCTTGCACTGCACGCAGTACATGCTGTGGTTCTCCAGCTCGTGGTCCGTGCACGTGGAGATCTTGCGGGGGCTCAGGCGGCGGCTGACGCGGCCCTGCGCGGGCGGCACCAGGCGGTGTTTGGCCAGGGGGCCGCGGGGCGGATGGCAGCGCAGGCGGCACGGCTCGCAGTAGAAGACGTCGCACTGCTCGCACATGACGGCCGCCTCCTTGGGCGCCTTCTCGCACAGCTGGCAGCGCAGCGCCGCCGCCCGGCCCTGCTGGTAGCGGTCGATGACGCCCTCCAGCAGCCGGTTGCGGGGGAAGCCGCGCAGCCCGCGCTCGTCCAGCACCAGGCTGCGGTGGCACTGCGGGCACGTCAGGCACGCGTTGCGGGGCGGCGGAGGCGGAGGGGCCAACGCGGCGGGGGGCGGCGGGGCGGCGGGAGGGAAAACCCGCACGCCGTTGGGGGACTTCTGGCACGGGGTGGTGGGAGCGCTGGCGAAGCCGCCGTAGGAGCCGTAGCCGCTGTCCGCCTCGCTGTACAGGCTCATCTTATCCAGGTCCAGGTAGTCGTAGTCGGAGACGGCCGAGCCCGACGCGCGGCGGCTCTGCGGGGATTCCGAGTCCGGCGTCTGCACCAGGATGTTGCGGGCGCACGCCTGGCACAGGTTGTGCGAGCAGGGCAGGATGATGGGCTCGCGGTAGAAGGAGCCGCACACCGGGCATTTCAGCTCCTCTTCCATCTCTTCCATAAGGGGGAAAAAGGCGACGCGCGGCGCCGGCCGCGGCACTGCCCGACGAGTCACCGCACCGCACCGCGTCCCAGCGCCGACTGCCCGCCGCCCGCACGCTGCCCCGCCTCGCCCCGCCCCTCCCCGCCCCGCGCCCTGTCATTGGTCCGCTGACAGCGGGGAGGCGGGCGGCGCGCCGCTATTGGTTGTCCCTCCCGTCCGTCCGGTGGCGCCGAGGTGGGGGCTGTCCTCGGGGCTGCGGGGTCGCCGCTGGGGTGGCCGGTCGCTTCCGCCGCAGTCCCCGTTTTACCCGAGCGAGCGGCCCCCGCCGCCTCCCGGGCCGCCCTCTCGGCCCCCCTCCGTGCCCGCCCAGCCCCGCGGGTACCCCGCAAGATGGCGGTGATGTCATCAGCATCGCTTGCCCGCTCCCGGCCGCTCCCCTTCGCACCCCGGTAGCCTGCGGGAGGGTTCGCTTTGTCTGCGGGAGACGCAGATTAGAAATCGGGATCGAGCGTGAAGATGTCGCCGGGAGCGCGGTGGGGTACGGGGCGGTGCTAAAAAATCACGCCGGTGCAGTGGCTTTGGCAGAGCCGTTGGGAAATGGCAGCATTTGGGGGGCGGGATGCGCTCCCGTATCCCCTCCAGCCTTCATCCCAGCTTTCGTCCCAACCGCATCCTCCAGCCGGGCTGTAGGACACGAGGAAGGCAGGGCTGAGGAAATCGATGGGTTTCTCATCTTAGATCAGAGCGAGGAGCAGCGGGATGTGATGCTGAAGGCTGCCTGTCGCCAATTAATGTGCCAGCATCATCCCAGCACATCGATCGGTGGGGCAGAAAGGAGCCCGCCTCAATCCCCACCATGGCTGGGTTCCCAGCGTGGATCATTGAGGTGGTAAATTGGCTGCTCCCACCTTTGCTGTGTGCTGCGTGAGCTCCTCGGTCCTGGGTGGCATTTCGGGGGTTGTGCAGCTGATGGGCAGCCAGGATGGTGAGTTTGGGTTGATTGGTGAGGCTCTGAGCTGTGCTAACACATAACAGAGAGGAATGAGGTGAGACAGAGAGCTCTGCAGGCTTGGTGGCACTCCTGTAACACCTCAAAGAGATGAATGAGAGAGTGGATGGGCTCAGAGCTCCCTCCTTTGAGAGGGACACTTCCACCCACGCACGGCATTCCTGCTCCAGGCCCAGAGGTGAGCTCTGCACAGGGTCTCTGAGCCGTGTTTCCCTGTGCGTATTGGAACCATCTCAGTGGACATGTCCTTGGATGAGAGTTGCCTTTTTTTACTCCTTTAAGACATTGGCAGCCCACAATTCATCCTGTACTCAATGAATAAAGCCCGGTCCTCCTTCCCCTCAGCCACTCTGAGCAGATGAGCTCTTGGCTGACGGCAGAAGCCCTGGTTGATTAGTCCCTGTGTGCACGCCTGACCTTGAATTCCACATCCCATTGTTATTCCACCCTTCCAGGTCATGGAGCCCATGCTTGGTGCCGAGGCCAGCAGAAATGCCTGGTGAGATGTCCTACGGCAATCCCAGGTCTGAAATTCCCAGCACTGAAGCAGGGATTATCAGCACAAGATCCACCGCTTCTGAGAGGTGAAACCTCTGGCCCTGTGGCACTGTTTGCAAACTGCAGAAGCTCAGGAGGTTGGAAGCACCTCCTGTCTGTTCGTAAGGGTCTGCAAGGAAAGGTGCCAACTTACTGCAGGTGCTGGATCCCACGGAACCCAAGTGGTCCTGAGGAGTTCTTCCATGCATAGGTGGTGGCATGGGGTGTCATCACAACTGTGTCACGTATTCTGGGCAGGCAGCATCCATGGGGTCCCATGAAATTCGCCAGTTTTGGGGCTGGTGCTGACCCTCGAGCCCAGCAGCATCACATAAAGGCAGCATCACGTAAAGACAGCATCACGTAAAGGCAGCATCACGTAAAGGCAGCATCACGTAAAGGCAGCATCATGTAAAGGCTTTCTGCTGACTTCAATGGCTCTGAGTCAGGAGCTGCTTGAATCACAGTCAGTCTGACTGCATCCATCCCATCCGTGTTCCCAAAACGATGACACAAAGCTTCTCTGGATGGTGAGCTCTGGACCTGGGTGTCCTGTTGGTGCTGCAGGGCCCGGTGCCAGATGGCCTCCTGAGAAACACCAACGGGACCATTAACGTGTAACCATTTCAACTGTTTGATGGCCATTTACTTCAACAGACGGGGCTTGCATTGGAGATGCTGGCAGTGACCGTGGTGGCAACACCTCCCCGTCACCTCCCAGCACCATCTGCTGGACATACGCTTTGGAAGGTAAGTCATCCAGCCTGACATCCAGGCTCAGCACACCGGCATCCTGTACTTGCTGAGTGCTTTCAGAGGTGACATCATTTATTTCCATTCTATTTTTCTCCGGGCTTTGTCGGACGATTCCTGATTTCATTAGCTGTTGCTGATACAGGGGAAGAGCTGAGCTGCAGGGATAATTTGTGATGCTCCTTTGACCGCTGCCTTTGTGCTGCCCACTTACTCATCTCCCCTGAGATTAATGCCCCACTTTCCCAACCTGTGACTCATTTTGGAGAACAGCAACACTGAACTCATCCCACCCGAGCAATCTGTCCTTCCTCCCACAGCCTGGCTGTCTTCTTCCCCACTCTCTGCTGGCTGAGGGCTCCGCCGGGAGCTTTCAGGGCTGGAGATGCGGCGTCCCTGCAGACAGTGCTGCCTCTGCATTGCGCCCGTGGCACAGAGCACACATTGGAGCCACCCATTCCATGTGCTCCATGCTCACATCCCTGCTGGCAAAGCTTTCCCCGTTCCTGCAGATCTGGCAGGAACTTGATGGTCCGTGGGGTCCCTTCCAACCCAAGCCATTCTATGATATCCCTGTTTTCCAACAGTCTCTGCTCGCTTTTAGCTCATACACCACGATCTAAACCCACTCCACCTCTACGAACCTCTGCGGTGCAGTCTGCTTCGCTGCAATACCTAAGCAAATAAAACATCGTATCCCAATGAGTGCCTACGTTTGATGCAGAGAGGGGCTTCAGGAACATCATTACTGAAGAGCAGCATGCTGGCTATTTCATTTCTCAGCCTCGTTCCGCCCATTGCGGCTTATGGCTCAGAGCTGGAGGAAAATCACGTTAAAACTTTTTGGATGTATCAAGTGGGAGGCCGAAATCTAATGTATAGCTGCGTCTGGTGCAGACTTCTTCACGCTGCCATGGTAACCAAACTAACTAAAAATAAGAAGTATTCCCATAAATGTCAAAACACACCATGCTTTCGTGACGTACGGAGTATCTGACCTGAAATCTGTGATCATTATGTAACGGTGTTTAACATTAAGGTAATTGCATGGGAAAACTGTCTCCAGGTAAGGCACTTTGCATAACTTAGGTAGTCAGCCTGCTTCCCTGCATTCTTTGTGTTGCTGACATGATAACCAGTGCTTAACGGAGCTGTTCGCATCACTGTGATCTGTTATGTGCTAATGTAGATGCGTCCCTCATGGAACTGGTGCTGTTGATTATCATCTCTATATAACCATCACCCAGGGCTTGGTGAAATCCAGCCTTCTGGAAGGCTTCCTACGCAGGTGGCAGCACCACATAGACTTCAGAGCCTTGGGAAGGAGCTTGGAAAGCTTGGAAAGAAGCATGGGGAACCTGGTATAGGGGTAGGTGCCTTCACAGAGGGCATCCAGTGTCAGCACCCACCATAGCATCGCTTCCCATGTCAATGGGGTAGTGAGACAGCTGGGCCAGAAAGAGCCACTGAGCCCTTGGGGAGGTCTAGGTGAGCTTGGGGTGCTACTAAGAGAGCCAGCAAGTCCCACAGTGAAGGACAGCAGCAAGGGGACCCCATGCTCCACTTTGGGCCGTCGGGGTGGGTGGGCTGCAGCCCCACGTGGGGTGCAGGTCCTGCACTCACCACCAGCAGGGAACTGCTGCTCTCAGCCCCTGGCGTGGGTGTTCCATGCCTGTTGCCATGCAGCGACACACTGGGTTGAATCAAGGGGGTGGAAGTGTTGAAGAGATGTGAGAGAAGAAAGCCAGGCATGTTCCCAGCCCTGGAACCAATCCTCACTAAGACGCATCAGGTTGACAAAGTCCTGTTTTCCATCTCAAGAAATGGACAATGTGGCGTGGAGAGAAATCCACATCTTCTCCCAGGTAGGCTCACAGAGAGCAACATCTGTCCTTGTTTGGGGCCATATCTGGATGGAAAGTCTACGTCCACAGGTAACCAGCAGTGCTTCTCTAGTGGTTGGCGACCCTGCACATAACAGGGGGTTGAAACGAGATGATCATTGTGGTCCTCTTCAACCCAGGCCATTCTATGATTCTGTGATTCCCCTACACACCACAGCTACATCCTGCTGTTCTGCCACCAAGGTTAACTTCAGAAAAGTCCAGTTTTTGTCTCTTGAGGCCTGAAGAGTCTTGGGGTCTTCTTAGGACTCAATGATCCTTATGGGTCCCTTCTGATTCAAGATGTTCTATGATTCCGTGATCCTCTGCAAAGCAACACCGTCCACCCATACACCCCCTGTGCATGCAGGGGATCCAGAGCCAGCCCTGCTGCAAGAAGATGTGCACCCACCCACCTCAGGCACGGCAGCAGATGCTGGCACAGATGAACAGTTGATCTGTGTGGGAGAGGACTGGGAAAGAAAATATCTACTGGGAGACGTCACTTGAGACACTGACTCACTGGGGGCTGAGCTGTCCTCACTGCAACTTCCCTGGCATGGGATGATGCTACTCTTTTGGAGGGTCCTGTGTTGGCCATGCGATGGGGTTTTACACGAGAAGATTAGGAACAAATCCCCTTTGATGGCCTCATGGATGTCCTGGAGCTGCTCCTGTCTGGCTCTAAGGGCGTTACAAAGGCTCTAAGGCTTCCTCCTCCCATGACTGCTCTGAGTCCACCCACCATGCCCAGGATGCCACTGGAGATTTGGTGGCTCCAAGAGCTGCTGCCCACCTGCCCTGGGAGCTGACACTCAATCAGGATCCGGGGGGACCCAGGGGGATTGGGCACTTCCACCAGGTCAGTGCTGGCGCTGGGATGCTCTTGGCTTTTTGTTTGTCTTCTTTTTTTAAAGCTCACTACTCCCATACCTATCTCTTGCTTTCTTCCCATTTTTGTCTTCTTCCTGCTGCCATGGCAACCTCAACATATTCTGGTCACGGCTTTGGCCACAGGAACATCCATCAACAAGTGACACCTCAGCGGGGCAGGCAGAGCCCTGGGGACACCCCTGCAGCCAGGAATTGTGCAGCAGGCAGCATGGCTCTCCCCAGGTCCCACTCCCTGCTCCCTCTGCCTGCAGCTGCCCCAGGTTTTAGAATAGGGCTGGGTAATAGGGTCAGACTCTGCAGCCCCACGCAGACACAGCCTAAGCCACATCTCTCCTGCATGGGGAAGGTGGTCCCAGACCAGGCTCCAAGCCACCTGAATTAGGTCCTTCCTCCAGAGCATCCGTGAGCTCCTCCAGCCCTCCCAGGGCTGCGAGTGTAGAAGTGCTGCCTGCCTGTGTGATGGGGACATGGAGGGACTCCTCTCGCTGAGCCCAAGCAGGTGGCACTGGGGTGCTGTGGGGCGATGCCTGGGGCTCAGGCACTCCTGGAGCCCATCAACTGGCATGTTCACCCTGAAGCCCTTGGGAATGCTCTGAAGCCAAACTGGAGCATTTTGGGGTGTCATAGAATCATTAAGGTTGGAAAAGATCACTAAGATAATCAAGTCCAACTGCTGACTCATCACTACCGTGCCCACTGAGCCACGTCCCTGCTGTGCCCATCATGGCAGAGGTGCTTTGAATGTGGTCAGGTCCTAAAGGCATGAGGAGATGCCCAACTCAGTCCTGAGGTCACCTTGCATGGGGAATGCCAGCTCTGGCTGCCTGGAATTGGGGTGATGCCATGGAGGATCCTTCAGTGGGAGGAGGTGGGCACCATTGGTGATGTGGCTCATCTTGGCTCCTCCACAAAAATAAAATCCTGCTCCTCAGTTCTTCTTGGGACCAAGAGTTGCATTTACTTTGGATGTATGTGATTTCCAGCGCTCGAATGGACCTGCAGCCTGAAGTTTATTTGCATTTTAATAAACTGTCTTTGATGGAGAACACCCTTCTCTATTCATCTGCCACAAAAGAGGAGTGAATTGAAAATTATGCAGGATCTTAATGGATTTGAAAGGAAATTGCCAGCTCTGACTTGACTTCACTCAGAAATCTGAAGATCAAATGATCCTGCCTGCAACAGACTTAAAAAGCTCCAACATCTGCTCGTGCTGAGAGCTCAGAAGGGATCAGCTCTCACAGAAGGATGCTGGGGAGGGAAAAGTGAGGGCATGCAAGGACATGAGAGGGCCCATATGTGCCCTCCTGGGTTGGGGGCTTCACATTGGAGAAAAGTCTAAGGGGGCCACAGCGTGGGTTTGGGTTGGAACCAAGGTGCTTTGCCTGTAGGGCCCACGAAGGCTTGGCAGGCAGCTGGGGATGGAGCAGAGCCAGCTTTGCAGGATGAGGGATGCTCAAAGCAGTAGCAGCATCTCCCCAGCTCTCCTCTGCTCTCGTCATCCTTCTCTGGAGGATGCTGCAGCTGTGCCCGTGGGTGGAGGTTTGCTGGAGGAGGAGCAGGAGGTGGGCAGACAAAATCACCAAGGCTAAGGCAGACGGAGAATAGGATCTGAGCATCTGAGATCTTCATTGTCTTCTTTGCTATTCAGCTGGGGAAAATTTAGCACCATCTGAGGAGAGCAACGCCATCTCCACAGCTCTGCCACTTCCCGGTGGAAGCAAGCTCTCTATTTATAGCTGCGTATCAGGTGCTGCTATGAACCTCTGCACCCTGGGCTGCTCTGCCTAGGGCTTCCAGGGCTGATCTGAGGGGTTTTAGGCATCTCCAGGTGGATCTCATGGACTGCACTTGGCCCCGGGGCCAGCTCGCTTGTGTAGCCCTTGAAATAAGCCAGCACTTGGAACTCCTGAGCTGTGCGTACCTGAAAGGAGGTAGAGAGATGGGGTTGGCCTCTGCTCCCAGGTAACAGTGCTAGAACAAGAGTTAATGGCCCCAAGCTGTACCAGGGGAGGTTCAGGTTTGATGCTGGGAAACATTTCTTCTCTGCAAGAATGGTGATGCAGTGGCACAGACAGCCCAGAGAGGAGGGTCACCATCCATGGAGGTGTCCCATGTAAGATAAGAGCAGTACAGCCCTGCTCTGCTCACCAGCCACCAACCGTGCCCCAATTTGGGCCATTTTCTGTTCTGGGTTGTCCTGACCCCCTCACTTCACATAGGCTTTACGGGCTTGAAAGGTCCAGGAAGGTTTTCAAGCTGCTCTCCCTTGGTCTGTGTTTTGAAAATATTTCCCAGGTGCTGTGAAGGCTCAGCCCATCTCCTCCCCCAATGGCTCCAAACACCTTCATGTTGGCTTTCAAAATAGGCTATTAAATCCCACATCAGAGTGGTTCTCCAGCTCCAAGCAGTGCGGTGAGGGCCTTCTCTCCCACTGCAGCTGTGGTTCTGCCTTTATGCAGTGAGAAGGCTGCTCAAGGATGGCACACAATTCATTAATACCCAATTAATGCCTGTAATTATCTACCCTGACATAAATAACTGGCTGTGAACCTTCCAGAGTTGGTACAGAGTACCCTGACTCACACAGCAGTGGCAGGAAATGAGTCCTGCTTAAGGAAAAACCTTTACCCAAGTAAGGAATAAGTATGACTTTGCCTTTATTCAAAGCCCACAGCACGGTGGGACGATGCAGAGGACTGCTCCACATCCCAGCTGTGGGCACCCGGAGGATGAGCTCCCAAACAGCAACAGATAAAAATCCCCAAGGAATACATGCTGCCATCGGCCTGCAGGCCACGCTGACCCTCGTGTCTGCTCCTGCAATGGTCCTTAAAGAGTGGCGATAGGATAGCACTTAACCAATGAGTGGCAAATCCTATTGGTGCTTTTTTAGAAGCTCCTCAGCTTCAGGCAGGTGGAGGCAGGAGAGGGGCGGTGGTGGTATTTGGGGTGGGCTCGTGTCCCAGCCTGCGTCCCCCAAGAGCAGCTGTGCTGAGTAATGTGCCTTTGCCCAGCAAACCTATGGGCTGTGCTTCGCCTGGGGCTGCAGGGCTCCAGCATTTACACGGTGACATCGTAGAATCACAGAATGGTTTGAGTTGGAAGGGACCCTTAAAGGCCATCTGGTCCGACTGCCCTGCAATGCACAGGGGACACCCACAGCTCCATCAGTGCTCACAGCCCATCCCCTGACCTTGGGTGTCTGTAGGGATGGGGCAGCACCGCCTCTCTGGTCAGCCCTTTCCAACGCATTACCACTCTTTTGGAGAAGGAATGCTTCCTAATGTCCAACCTGACCCTCCCCTGGCACAACTTGAGGCTGTCACCTCTCATCCTATCGCAGGGCCGACCCCCACCTCACCACCACCACCCTCTCAGGGGGCTGTAGAGAGTGATGAGGTCTTCCCTGAGCCTTCATGTTTCCAGAAGAGGAGCACACAGCATGCGTGTGTCATCTGTCCCTTCACACGCTTCCAGTGACAACAACAGAACACGTGTGCATTGTTAACAGCCCATTAAAATTCATTGGGAGCTGCCACTGCTCAACTAGAGGCTGCTCTTGATGCCAAGCCAAATGATTTGAGTTTTTCGTCTCGGCGCTCATGTAAACAAACTGTCAGACATCCAGATGCAAGAATGGAGAAGTATTCGTGGAGTGTAAGGGCTGATGGGGCTCGGCGTATATTCATTTACTAATCTGATTGTTGCGCATAAATTAAATGGCATGTTAGAAGTGTATTCCCTGAGCCCCTGTTCTTCTGTATTAATGCTTGATGATTTTGCATCTTGGGTCACTGAGCAAACAGATGCTCACAGCGGTGAACTGAACCAAAGCTGGATGTGCACAGCCCATTGTTTTCACACCTGTAGGTCTCCAAATGCCCAATTGGGAAGATTCCTATTGCAGAACGCCATTCCAGGGGTATAGGGTGATAGAATCGCAGGGTTGAAGAATGGTTGGGTTGGAAGGGACCTTAAATCTTCCCCCGTAGGGATTGCTGGTTGCCCCTGTGGGCTGGTTGCTTCATCCCCGGAGCTGCCCAAGGCCACGGATGGGCCCTGGGCAGCCTGAGCCGGGGGGCACACAGCCCAAGGCAGGGGTGGGGCTGGTGGGGCTTTGGGTCCCTACCAACCCAAACATGCTGTGATTCTGTGATACGATCCTACATCAGCAGCTCTGTGCTGCCCACTGCAGACAGCAGCCCATCAGCAAGGCTACAGCTTGCTGGCTTTGCCTCGTCTCCAGAAGCGCAAGGACGTGCAGCATAATGACTTCGTTTACAGTGGAAATCCAATTACTGCAGGGAAGCATTTCATTAGGGTGGATTTTCTCTGCTGGCCGCCGCACTCTGGGAGCTCGCTGGTGGTGTCGGCGCGGGGCCAGCAGCTCACACCAGGGCATGCGCGGCAGTGGCAAGCTGTGCAAGGCAGTGTGTCGTGTTCTGGGCTCTGGCAGCTTCGAGCCAGCTCGTGGTGCTGGGGCTTTCTAGGAATACCTCCTCAAACTCTTCATAAAACACACTCTCTGCTCAGAGTTTCTAGCAGCTCATATCTGCTTTGAACTTGGTGAAATTGGCCTTTATAAAGAGTAGGTACACCCTGCAATGATTTGCTCCCAAAACACAGCAAGCACTGCATGAATAAGAGCTGGGAATGATCGTGCCTGTCATTAGCACAGTGCAAATTGTGAGCAGGAGGTGCTGCTGCAGAAGGCACGGTGGCAAGCAGCGTGCATGCGGCAGGCAGCAGATTCATGGGGCTGCAGTTGGGCACTGCATTGCAATTCATCAGCAGTGATAGATTTTGCTAAAGAGCGGAGCTCACCTCCGTGGCAATGACAGATCACCTCCCCGCTATCACTGCACTGCATTGCACTACCAAGGAAATTAAACAGCTTCTCTTGGGGAGTGTTGTATTGGCTATTCAGAGGGGGCCGTTGTAGACATGGGAGAAGAGCAGAAATACATGAAAATGAGAGACAACAGTGAGCGAGAGGGAAGAACGCTCTTTGTGGCCCCATTTGATCAAATCCCCCTCATTTCTCTGCCCTCTCACTTAGAGGCTCCGGGTGGTTTCTGATTCACCCCAGGGACGTGGGCAGTGGGCATGGTGGGGATGGGTTGGGGTTGGACTCTGTGATCTCAGAGGTCTTTTTCAACCTGAGAGATTCTGTGATTCTCTGGTTCAGTTTTATTCAGCACTCTCTGGTTAAAGAAAGCACGTGTGACGACTGCAGTGAAGCTTCCTCATGCCTGCTCCCATCTCCCTCTTCCCTGTGTTAGCAGGTGGAGCCCTACCAGCAGAACACACTTTGCTCTACAGTGCCTTTTTTAGCCCAGTTGTTACCATCGCTGCCTGCAGGTGAGTGAGGCACACGCTGGAGTGGACTCCTGGGAAGAAGATTCTCTAATAAGCGTGGTTTGTCGCTTGGTTTCTCAATGACATTTTAAGGCAGAGGCAGGCAGGGACCTGTGGGTGAAGGAACATTTTGCATCAGCCTACACAGCAGTTACAGCACCCTTGGTAAGTAATGTGTGGGCACATCGTACACAGCTCTTCAAAACAGAAATGCAGATATGTGTGCCAGGGAGAACACCCTCTGTGGAACAGAGGGCAGAGCTCCTATTATGGAATCATTGACTCAATTATTCCCTTAAAGCATACGAAAATGACTCCAGATTTTCTTTTTTCTTTTTATTTTTTTTGCAAAGGGATGAATAGATCCATACTTTGTTAGTGTAAATAGGTTTCTATTTGAATTAGCAGAGAGAATGCTAGCTTGGCCAGCTCTTACCCTGCAGGCAGCTGGGTGTAACCTCTCGGACCACCAGCCACAGTGGAGAACAGTGAAGGGAAGAACACGACTGTCTAAAGGCACTGAAGCGTGGCTGCAGCTCATGAAGAGCATCTGGATGCCAGGGGTTATGCAGAAAATAGGGCCACTTCCCCCTCTCCCCATGGCCCTTCTGGCCTCGGTATCTAGGGAAGATAACCTAACATATAGAATCCATCCCATAGAATCAAAGAGAATCATAGAATCACAGGCGTGACAACAATATTCTGGTTCCAGCCTCTCCCATTACAAAGGCATTTCTCACAGTGACAGCACAGATACAAGCTCTGCTGACATCTCCCCTGCCTCATGATGTTGTAAAAAGGGAAACTGAGCCCAAACTGGGATGTTTTCATTGGCATATTTCATGGTGTCACGTCTTTCACAATTAAAGCTGCCCTATGTCCGTGTTGCCCAAGCAAGTCCATGTAGTGTTGCAGCGTGCATGTAGTGTTTGCAGGAGCTCCTAAACCATCACAAGGATACCTGCACAGACCTTCCTCTTGCAAAAGAGGCACTGTGTAAGAAAAATATCTTCATATCATTTTCCCTCGCATACCTTTGGACACCCTTAGGCAGATTCCTGTGCTGGCCTCAGGGCAACTGGTTTCTTGTCATTAAAATACAGCACATGAGTTTCAAGAAGCAAAACAGTCACTATCTCCTGGAACCACGAGGAGTTTCATATTGGTGCAAAGCGACACCAAATCATCAGGCTGTGAAGGATTTACATTCACATCTTGTTGCAGCAAATCAATACCCGGAGGGCAGGAGATGGTCATGTAGAGCATGGCTCTGCAGTGGAGTGTGCAATGTAATACTCAGCCCAGCTGTCCCATGCTTTGCTATGTATTGTAAGTCCCGGATCGTGCGTCTTTCACGGCAACACGTTATCAACCAGCAGAGGAAGCAGCAACACTTACATTCCTGTCTGCCTGACATTTCCTACTGCAAGCCCTTCCTTTCAGTTTCTTCTCACTTCCCAAGCTGCAATCTCGCACAGTGACGTGTTCCAGGCCAACTAGCTGCCATGGAACAAATATTCTGGAAGGTTTCTGCTTAAATCAGTTCAGTAGATCGAGACCGAAGCTACCAAGAAAAGGAGGTTTGCCTCACGCTGTGTTTCTATGAGGTTACCTCTCTCACCCCTGACTTTGATCAGACTGGATATTTGGTGGTTGATCAGACTGGAGGTTCAGCAGTTCGGGTCCCACAGCCCTTCCCCATAAGATTGGTGCTTCAGACCCTTCGTAGCTTTGTTCCCCTTCTTTGGATGCAGCCCCCACAGATGCATCCCATGCCCACACCACATCCTGCCTGGAAGCCCCCTGAGATGTCCTGAGCCCCAAGGTGAAGCCAACGAGGGAATGAAACTAATTAGGGCTTCCAGTGGCCTTCAAGAGAATCACAGAACCATAGAATGGCCTGGGTTGCAAAGGCCCACAGTGTTCATCCATTTCCAACCCCTGCTGTGTGCAGGGTTGCCAACCAGCAGCCCAGGCTGCCCAGAGCCACATCCAGCCAGGCAAAGAGAAGAGAGGGGTGAAACCCCTATGGGATCAGAATCTCTCTGACACGGCATTTGATATTAAAAAGAGATAAAAGCTATTTCAGAATACTGCAAGAAAGCAGCTAGAGCAAATGAATAAACAAGTGAGACAATATTAATTGTCTGAAACACAATCTGCTTGACTTTTGGTTTATAAAGATCTCTCCACTTTAGTTCCCATGGCAACTATTGCGCAAAACCACACTTTTCCTAATCATCTCCACTGAGTTTAAAGCAATTTTGTTATCCAATCAAATGTAAAGAAGAGAATTTGCTTTTGCATTGAGAAAACTGCTACCTAATGAGCAAACAGTGACTAGGAGAGGCCAGATTTACAATTACGACCCTAGAGAGACACTTAATTACTGAATAATTAGCTGTTACTGGAGTTTCTTGGCACGGAGAGGAACAGGCTTGTGGGTAGCAGCTGTGAGAGGGGCGGCTGTAATTCGGAGGTCTTCCAAGCAGTCTTCCAAGGTGAGAGCAGCAGACCTTGCTGCGCATCCCATTTAGGTTGGATCTTAGGAGGAAGTTTTTCACCCAGAGGGTGGTGACGCACTGGAACAGGTTGCCCAAGGAGGCTGTGGATGCCCCATCCCTGCAGGTATTCAAGGCCAGGCTGGATGTGGCTCTGGGCAGCCTGGGCTGGTGGTTGGCAACCCTGCACATAGCAGGGGGGTTGGAACTGGATGAGCACTGTGGGCCTTTGCTACCCAGGCCATTCTATGATTCTATGATGCAAACTGCAGTCAGGAATGAATTGCATAACTGCAGAAGCTGAGGCAGTGCAGCTCTTAGAATGAAGTTTTGGGGAACCCAAGCCCCAAAACACCTCTGTGAGGCAGCTCATGTGCTGGGTAGCAGAGGATGAGTCTGCTAGATGGGAACTTGCTTTCTAGGGGGGTTTCTCCCAGCACAGTCCCCCGTGGAGGTGGGTGGTCTGCTCATCTTCCCCAGCTGTGCCCAGTGTGAAAGCCTCCTTCCCAGGCAGCAAGTCCCACCTGGCCCTGGGACTTCACAGCACCCTCTGCGTGCCTCAGTGCAGACAGATAGGGTCAAATTATTTCCCCTTGGATGGAAGGTATTTCCATAGGAGGAAGTGCTGATGCATAGACTGCTTTCCTGTAATGAAATTCAGAGCCGCAGAAAAGCAATTAGCTCTTGACTTTAATTCTTCAGATGCTGAAGCCCATAAAACTGTTCAGAGTGGCCAATTTTCCCATAAGGCCAAAGCTCAGAAACAGCCAAATAAATTAGGCAGGATCAGTTTGTCTTCCTACAGCAGTACAGAATGCAGCCCCAGGCTTGCTGTGACTTTCAGGGTCAGCCTGCTTTCACCTTGGGCTCTGGGACAATGACTGCATGTCTCCTGACTCATATGAGCACTCTGCATAATCTCTCAGCATTTCATAAATGCGGGCTCAGTAAATGAGGTCAGGGCTCTGTTGCTGCACCTTGTCCAGGGACTGCAGAGCTTGGTCCACGTTTTGGAATAATTACCTGGCCAGCACTCTGCTCTCTCAAATTGGTCAGCCCCAGGTGGGCAGCCACAGTGCTCCTATGATTATCTGTCTGGTTTAGTTCTTTTGTCAGGATGTGCACAGGTACTTAAGGGGGGGGGGGGGGGGGGGGGGGGGGGGCGGGAATAGAAAATATGCAGGAATAAGGCTGTATAATAAGGTGTATATATATATACACACACACACACATATACATACTTCCCCCCCCCCCCCCTCCTCCCAGTTTGTGACCACTTACACAACTGGTTGAATTGGCAGAACTTGTTTATCTCTGTAGTTTCAGCTTTGGGCAAAACGTTGAGACATTCATGTGCTTTGGTCTTTTTTTTTCTTTCCATTTCCAGTTCAAAAGAAATCAAAGCCCCTGAAGGGCTCTTCCACTCCTACCTGTGGGATCTGTTTGTCTGAGGCACAGATGTCATCAAGGGAAGAATCCTAGGATCATAGAAATGCCTGGGTTGCAAAGGCCCACAGTGCTCATCCAGTTCCAACCCCCTGCTATGTGCAGGGTCGCCAACCAGCAGCCCAGGCTGCCCAGAGCCACATCCAGCCTGGCCTTGAATGCCTGCAGGGATGGGGCATCCACAGCAATGTTTTGGTCTCTCCTATCTTCGTGTCTCATGGCTGGATCTCCCCTTCTCTGATCAGTATTCAGAGTGGTTCAGAGCCTCGTAATTCCTATTCTGTCTCTAATAACTCATAAGCACGTGCTTCAGCCTCTTTCTGTGCATCAGCAATCCTTATTCTCCTTTGTAACTGGATGTGAGCCCAACCTTGGCCAAAATGGCCACAAGTATTGCGGTTGTGTGTGTGTGTGTGGGGGGGGGGGGGAGGGAATAAATTTAGGCTGACCATAACATCCCCTGTACCTCAGCTCCTTAGAAAGACAACCTAGAAAGGAGACCATTACTAGACAAGAAAAGAGCCCTCCTGTTGAGCACGTCGAGACAGAGCAGGATGCCCCTAGCGGGACCTGCGCATCGTTTCTAAGCGAAGAGGACTCGTTTCGCTCTCTTCGCTGTCACGAAGCAGCCTCAACTCTGCCCCTCTGTGGCAGAGTTGAAAAAGCACACGGAAGCAGATCAGTAACCAGTGAGCCCACGGTAATTATGGCTCCTGAAGTAGCGGGGGAGGTATGAAGTCGTACAGTCATCCTTTTGGGGGTCTGTCAAGCCGATTCCATAACGAGCTCGGCGTGCCTTTGAAATAAGAATCATTTGTTTAACTGCTCTAATGGGTGCTGCAGGCTAGCTTGCTCCGCCTGGCAAGGCTATAAATGGTGGGATATGAAATTATGGCAAAGACCCCACTGAAAACTGCAGGGAAAGAAAGGAGCCCCCAGGCAGCCCATAACAAACATGGCGGCAGCACCGCCTGTAGCAGTGGGAGCGGAACGCTGACTCCTCATTGGCCAAATCTATGGCCGACGAGCCCGCCTCCTCACTTAACTCGCAACCCGATAGGCTGCCGCGCTCCCTAAGCCCGCCCCCAACCCCGTGTTGTCACAGGGCGCTCCTTTATACGCATGCTCAGAGTCCCCGGAAGTTGTTTTGAGGGCGGGGAGAAAGATGGCGGCCCCCAGCCGGCCGCGGGCCTGGGGCTGCGGCGGCCGCGCTGGGAAAACCGAGCCCGGTGAAGGAGCTCTGGGACGCCACGTGGTGGGAGTTGCCGCGGGGCGGAGCCAGGCCTGTCGTTGAGGAGCCCAGAACTGCCCCCAGTGCTCCAGGTGTGGCCTGGACGCAGAGCAGAGCAGGAGGAGCACCTCGCTCGCCCTGCTGGCAGTGCTACATCCAAGGGCACCAGTGTCTTCTTGGCCACCAGGGCACACTGCTGCCACAGGGTCGACCGTCGGTCAGCCATAGATCAACATTCATCAACCATTCGTCATCCATTTATCAGCTGTTGGTCAACCGTTTGCCAACCAGGACCTCCGTGTACTTCTCTGAAGCGCTCCTCTCCAACAGCTCAGCCCCAGCCTGTGCTGCTACATGAGGTTATTCCTCCCCAGGTCTAGGACCCTACACTTGTCTTTGTTGAACCCAAGGATTTCCAGCCCTCACCAAAAGCCAGGCTGGATTTTTCTGTGGATACAGCAATGTGTCAGATTCCCTCTGCCAACACAGTGTGCTCACGTCATGTAATTACCCAGCATGGTCTGTTGGGCTGAAAACTGCACATCATGTGGCCAAAACTAACTAACTAACTAAATAACTAACTAGTAGCTTTCTCTAAATTGCTACAGCCAAAGGAGCTGAGGGGAGTGGTTATCGCCAGACATCACTTCTTCCCGATGGGGAAATCTCCCTTTCTTTCAGCTGCCCTTCTTTTAGGCTGTGCCATACTTTGAGTCTCGCAGTTTGTGTTTGATGACAGTTACTTGGGAATATTTGCTTTTATTTAGGTGTATAATACCAGTTGCAGGTATATATCTATGCTATTTTGAAAATAACTGTTTTCTTACAGGATTAAGCGGACGATTTGTCATAACAGCTCTTCCTACCATCTCTCAGTCAGTATGCAATGTGACTTTGTTTTTGGAGGAGGGAGGAAATGTCTCTGTTCTCTGATACAAGCCAATGGGATTTACCATGTACTTGAAGAATGAGACCCCGAGATAACCATTGCTTTATCTACTGTGAGCTTACAATGAATGCCACTGTTATGTTCTTCCTTTTCCCTTCAGGCCATATTTATTCTGCCTTTTCCTGGGTGTTTCTGTTTTGCAACCTTTTCTCTGTAGGTTGGTATTAATGTTGTTGTGTGGCAGGTGCATTAGGCAGATTGTTATCTTCTCATGGAATTGCAACCTGAAGCAAGCCAAGATTCTTAGAACTGGTTGTATTCAAATTCATTAGATAACATTTTAGAGCCAATATTCTCTAAAGCAAAAATGAAGGCAAAATCACATAGGGGGAGATGCTGGGTTTGAGCAAATAATGGACTTTTTGTTGTTGTACTTTAACAGCTATAAAGATGGAGTGTTTAGGAAATACCAGGGTGTCAGAATGAAAACTGATCATAAATTTCGTCAAAGACCAGGAATGGAAATCCACTGAGCCAGTTTCATCATGGTGTCATCCTTCCTTCTGCCTGTAAGCTTTGGTATGACTTCTGTACTCATTTGTCGTCAAACAGGCACACTTCGAGGGCAGGGTGGGACAGCTGCAGCATGTGTGTGCCTCACCTGGTGCGGTTTCCTGAGCGAGGTTTACTTTTAAGTTTCAAATGCTTAAAGTGCTACGTTAGACTGAAACGTTACGTTTGTTGTGGCTCTTCTAGGAAGCCTCGCGTTGTTACTTAGCCTGCTTACAACGCGTACTGAATGTTCAAACTGTGCAGTTGATTTCCTACAGCTGATTTTCCTATTACCCCATGCCAAGAAGTGCGTGAAATAGAGTGCTTATTTTAGGGTTAATAGGTTTTCTATTGGAAATGTACAGTACCAGCTCCTTTCTGAGTATTGAAACAGTCTGCAGGCCTCTGCTGGTGAATGTCCACTTCTGCAGCGTGGTCATTAGCAGTTTATATAGTCTTAATGTTTAGAATTCTCTTGTCTTCTAAAGATAATACTTATCACTAATGTTTCATACTAACAGGGAAATGTCGGAACCAGCAGAATATACGTGGCAGATAGCCTGGTCTTCTTTACTTGTGTGTAAATTGCAGCTAAACTCAACTGCCTGAATATCACTCAGTTCTTATACTTTTTTTCACTAAGCTCATTCTTTGGTTTAGGAAGTGTCCAAATTGCTTAATTAGTAATATCTTTAATAGAGTTCCAGTTGTTGGGCTATAAATAACTTATGAATTTCAGTTACTTTTGTTTATATTCTGTGTCAGCAAGTTTAAGTCAAGGGATTTTGCCAAGGAATTGGTAGTTGTGCTGTGTGGAAAACTGTGCAGGGTGATGTCAGTTCTGGAGGTGCTTCGTGGGAAATGGGTGCTTACTGAAGTAACAGGGGGAATAGAAGATAAAAAGCAAATTAATCCAAAGGGAAAGCAGGTATGAGCAGACAGTCGTTCAACATGCAACTAACTAATCACTCATCAGGCAAGTCAGAAGACAATAGATCTCTGATTAACTTGGGTATTTTCACATACACTGTTCTGCTTTGTTTCAGGATGAGCAGTATGTCAGCTTTGTTTCAGATGTCAGCGTGGATCAGGGTATGTGCTTCTATCAACTTGATGTCACTATTTATTTCAATATTTATGGTACTCAGTCATTCTTGAAATGGTTCTCCTGCCTTTTGTCCTAGCACTGCTGTGGTTATTTAACAGAAAGCATTGGAATGCGGGTTTGGGGCTTGTACACAGTATTGGCAACTCTCTTCTCAGGACTGATACTGCAACTTGGGCAGTGAAGCACTTGAAGCTGATTGGTTTGAGTCTGCTGTGCACCTTTGGTTTAACCTTGACTTTCTTCCATTTCAGATAATGGTGTTCTTAGCAGACTGCCTCTGTGCTTCTAAAACACACAGGCCAGCGCAGTACCCTTATTCAAGTAAGCACACTGTATGCTTCTAGTTCAGTGAAACTGTTGGGTAAATCTTAATACAAAAGGGTATATAACTCATGTCTGCAGAACAGGAGGCTTAGGGAAGAAGTTTCATGTGTGATCTGTGCTTTCTGTAACTGCAGCTACTTGCCTTTTATGGTTTATATCGGGATCGTGTATGCAGCTACTACTAAACAATTTCTTCAAAATAATTCTTTAGGTGATAGAAAAATACCACGTTTCATTCCTGCAAGTTGTGAAATTCCCTATGTGCAGGGAGATGATAGAATAAAATTGTTGAATCTCTGCCTTCTCTTCCGGAGCTCCCAGTTTTGAAGGGTTGGGGGATTTGTCTCTTGGTGAGGGGCGAAGTGTCACAGAATTGTGGGGGTTGGAAGGGACCTCTGGAGATCACTGAGTCCAATCTCCCTTCAGAGCAGCTCCTTACAGCAGGCTGCACAGGTTGGCATCTGTAACCTGGAAGACAGCACACCTCTCTGGAGAGATTATCTGGGTGGCACGTGGGAGCTTCAGTGCCCCCCCAGCAAGGAGTCCCCAGTTACTAAGACTCTGCCCTTTTTTGGTGGCACTGGTAGTGATGCAGTGCCCCGACTGGCCCCGCTCCCTATGCTTGTTACTCCCTGTATTATCAGTGTGCTTCTTGGGGCTGGGTTCTGACTGCTTTCCAGACTGCTGTCCAGCCTGAGAGCCTCGGATCCATTACTCAGGGGCACTGCAGGGGTTCTCTAT
Source organism: Alectoris magna (assembly GCA_030625065.1). Classification (NCBI taxonomy): domain Eukaryota; kingdom Metazoa; phylum Chordata; class Aves; order Galliformes; family Phasianidae; genus Alectoris; species Alectoris magna. The sequence goes on along the minus strand of CM060565.1, from coordinate 1,851,142 downwards.
AGCAGAAAAGCAAAACTGCAGCTGTTTCTGTGGAGAAAAAAAAATATGCTGTAACACTATAGTGAGTGAGCCATTTGTGATGCGTTGCTGTGAAAAGACGAGTTTGAATAATTCCTTGGACTGAAGCTGCACTGAGATACTTGTGGTCTCTAGTTGGGACTGGTTTGGATATCTCATGGTTGTTTGAGTCATTTGGGTTAGATGATTTTTATGGTTTGGGAAAGAGCTTTCATGCATACCAGGATTCGAGTGATGGCTGGCGGGTGGGGAGGGAAATGTTCTTGTGTTGCAAAAAGAATGTGGGCCAGTTGACAAATGATGTTTAAAATTCAGTTCTTTGTAACTTCTTTGCATTTGCTGAAAATCCTGCTGCATATGGATGCAAATCATCTCTGCTACAGACTGCTTCCTACCCTCGTCCACCTACACACAGTATATCAAATCCTACCAGCCGTGGTGGCCAACACCGGTGCGTTTATCTTGGAGTAGGAAGCTTAAATGAGGATTGGCCGAGTTCTGCAATGAAAGATCCTTGGCAGGGGGAACAAATCAACATAAGGCATGCTCAGCAGCCTAAGCCAGCGTACAACTGCTGGCTTTTCTTAGCAGAGTGTCTGTTTTGCCTCTGCTTCCTTGCTCTTTCCCCCATCTCTTCCCTTACAGAGTATATGAACAGGGCAGTGCTGTGGCTGCTCTTGGTGCTTGTGCAGTTAGCTGGAAAAAGGCAGTGATACTCACTGCAGTTTCTCCCCAACAGGAACAAGGAATATGTCTTGCCTGGGGAGTGAGTGAACACTCATACAAGCCCAACTTCCCTCCTCTTCCACTTGATTTATTATGTGTAACAGAAAGTAATAGCCAGTCCAAAGGGAAAACAGCTAAAAGTTGAGCTGAAATGGATAATTAAAATAGTTGGGATTAGCTTCAAGAGAACAAAGAAGTAGCTGCCTGGCAGTTTGTTTGCCAGCTCGTCAGTTAGCCATAGGCCTGGTTTTGAAACTGGCACAGTTCCATTTGTGACAAAAATCAACAGGAAAGGGGAAAACTCAATATGTTGCAGCACTGTTTCAGTGTTTAGATATAAAATAATGCAACTTTGATAGTAATTTAAAGACTTTTTTACTTAAAGGTGAGAGAATGTGCCTGGTGATGTTGTCTTGCCTCCTTTTCTGCATCAGCTGAAGGTCTGGATCTGTCTCACAGCACAGTGAGGCTGTCTGCCTTGTGGATGCCATTGCACGAGGTTTGTTCTGTGTTGGTGAGGCTCAGATCTGCCACGAGCACAGTCACATCGATCTGTGCCATCCGACTCCTCGGGCTGTCCAACACTGCTGACAAATCACAGCATGAATCTGTCTTGGAATCTGCCAAACAAAGAGAAAAATTCGAGGAGGCCAAGTGCTGTGTTTGTATGGCCTGAATTCCATTGATGTGCTTTGTCAAGTCATGGGGGAGAAGAGCCTGGAGCCCCCAGAAGTGCTGGCACAGAGAAATGGGCAGGATGTGAGCTGGATGCGATCTTCAGGGCTGACAGCTGTGCTGCTGGAGGAGCTGGACCGCAGGAATGAGTGAGCACAGTGGGGATGGATGTGCTTGGCCTTGTCTTTTGGCTCTCAGGCAGGTGTGATACTGCTGCTCCATGGCAGTGAGGAAGGGCTGAGTGAAGCCTTCCCTTATCGCCGAGTTTGGCTGGTGTGTTCGTGTGGGCTGTTCATCCCCTGAGGCTTCCAGGAAAATGTCACAAGTTTCCCTTGTTGAATTTTCCTTGCTGTTTACTGGGCTGCAGAGCTGATTTCTTAGGTGACTGGAAAAGCGTCTTGGCTCTGAGGATAAGTAACCATGTCCTCCTCCTCCTCTCTGCATCTCTTGGGCAGGAGCTGAGCTTTTGTTGGAGGTTTCTCTCTTTTCTTAGGCAGAAATGAAAAGAGCGAGCCCTGCCGGGGTCTGCTGGCCCCTGGGGGAGAGCTGTTTGGCTCAGTGCTTTGCTGGAGCTCTGAGCGATGACTAAATCCACCCAAATCCCACTCGTTGTGCTGCAGAGACCTTGCTGGGCTGGAGAAGCACAGGGCCAGGTCAGAGGCGTAATAAAACATCCTTTTGTTTTTTTTCTTTAGGAACTGCTGACTAACTTACCCCTGGCTAGATTTATGTGGAGTGCATGATATCCTGATGTCCTGTGGTCACTTCTGAAAACGCTTCATTTGTCTTCTGCTCACCCAGGAAATTATGAACCTTGGCTGCTGCCATGGCAGTGATTTCAGCTCCAAAATTGTGAAATGCGGGGCAGGACCTTGGGAGATGTATCTGGCCACGTGCACACTTGTGGAGCTCATGGGCATTGCTCTTTGTGTTTGTCTGTTGCAGTTGTGTAGTTGGCCATGAGCCGATATTCCTCACCAAAGCTCAAACGTCCCAGACAGAGATCTGCTCCATTTGGAGCACAGCTCTGTTTGTAAAGGACTTTGGAACATGTCTCACCATGGTTTAGTCCAGCTTTACCCTGGAAAGTGGTGGAACAAGTTGTTGGGTTGTAAGAAGGAAACCAAGCACGGGGAATCATGGGGCCATTCAGTTTGGAGAAGACCTCCAAGATCCCTGTCCCATCCCACCGTGCCCACTGCCCACGTCCCTCAGTGCCACATCCCCACGGCTCTGGAGCACCTCCAGGGATAGTGAGCCCACCACTGCTGGGCAGCTGTGCCACTGCAGCACTGCTTTTTTGGAGAAGAAATTGATCCTAATATCCAGCCTTGGAGATACACCAAGGTTGCTTGGACCAGTGTTATTCCTGGAGGAAATGTTTTTTTGTACAGCAAGACCAGAAACAGTTTCATAGCTTAACAGAGCACAGCAAAAGCATGAAACAAACCAGTGTAAGTAATTTTAGTTGGGAGTTGATAGATGTGCATACAATGGGTACAGGGCCAAACTGTGCCACATTATGGTATGGTACCCCATCCCCGGAGGTGCTCAAGGCCAGGCTGGATGGGGCTATGGGCACCCTGAGCTGGTGGTACCTAATGCAGTAGTTGGTAACCCTAGTTTGGAACTAGATGGTCTTAGAGGTCCCTTCCAACCCAACCATTCTTTGATCTCCACACTGCTTTTCACGCTGCGCATTGCCCTTGGCCAGGGCCAGGCTGGGGAAGCAGCAGTCAGCTGGTGGCAGCAGAGCTGTGCAGTGTGCAAGCTGCTCACAGAGCTGGGCTTGTCAGGGTTAGCTCCCTGCAGAGTGTGGGGATTTGTCACTGCCTGGAAAGACCAGGGGAGAACGGAGCGGCGGTGCTGCCCTTGGGCTGGGGGCTGCTGCATCTGGCTGGATCATCCGTTCCTTCCCTCTCCTCGCTGCCTCTCCCAGTCCCGACATGTATTCCTGCCCAGCGGGCCCAGCCCACGTCTGTTGTTTCTGGCTGGATGTGCAGAAGCCGTTTATTTACAAATCTCTCCAGAATTGGCCTCTTTTGATTCAAACTGATGCGGGCGTTGCTTGAAGGAAAGCTGATTTTTGACAGTCAGCGTGAGGATGGGAACAGATGGAGGCTCTGATGATTTAGGTATCACTAAATGTTGTCCTCCTGCAAATCAGCTTGCTTTTCTCCATTAGCATAAGAAGCAGGAAAAAGGATTTAATTTCTCCAAACGTTTCCCCTTAGCCCACCTCTCCAGCTCAGAGATACGTATTGCAGCGTACCAGCGAAGCGGCTCAGCTCCTTCCGCAGAGAAGCAGCAGCAGTTCCCAATCCATTGCTGGCACTTCTCCCTCCCTGGGGTGTGTGCTGTGCTCTCCTCCATGGGATGCTAAAACGAGAGCCTTCCTGGGGCCGTGAGTCATCTGCAGTGTGAATTACTCGTTCTGCTTTGCCGAGAGCGGGAGAGATCCGAGCGGGGCCACGCTTACTCACGGCTGCTCCTCCATCACAGCCAACTCGGGGCAATGCAGGCAGCACAGATGCGGAGAGCGTGGCTGCACTGTGAATTATTGATAAGGGAATAACAGTGCTGGGAGATAATCTCTTTGGTGGAGTGCGGAGAGTAAATCTCTGCTGCACAGGGAGTGAGTGTCCCCGTTAGGAGAGCTTCTCCTAGGCAGGGAACAGCAGCAGCGGGAGGTTTTGCCTGAGTGCAGAGCACAGAAATAGGCTCCATGCAGCATTTCAGGGAAGGAGTTTGGCTGGGAGAGAGACAGTTGTACCCTCAGACCTTGCTCTTCCTTTGGGAACATCAAAATATGCTGCTGAGAGCTGCAGGTCCTCCAGGAGGAGTTCACTGAATCTCTGCAAATGGAGTTGTCACCCCATTACCACCAGCCCACCTTTCTTCACATGGACAGATGGGGCTGACCGCTCTTGCCCAACCCAAAATGGGTGAGCAGGGATTCCCGTATTCATAGACTCAGAGTCACAGAATGGTTTGAGTTGGAAGGAGGCTCTAAAGGCCATCTGGTCGCACTCCCATGGCTCCATCAGGTGCTCAGCCTGACCTTGGCTGTCTGTGGGGACAGGAGCGTCCTAACCCCGTGGATGCTGTGCCAGTCTGGCCCTGTGGCTCCTGTCACACAAACACACCTGCTGCTCCAGCTGCTAAGTGCTAGGGGCCATGTTTCAGTTACTCTGCATAGCACAGGGCAGGAAGCACGCAGGCAGGGTAGGGCTGAGTGAATGGCCCTGGTGAAAGCACCATCTGTGACACACACACTGCTTGCACCGACCTGATGCTGTCTGCTGCCCCAGCCTTGCTTTGCTGGCTGGCCATCTGCTTTCTGCAGGATGGGTTTGCACCATCTGTAGCATTGACAGGCCACGTAAATTTCACAGAGCAATGGATGTCAGTGCTGGAGCTTAATTTTCCCTCCTATCATAGAATCATAGAATCACCAAGGTTGGAAAAGACCTACAAGATCATCCAGTCCAACCGTTCACCTATCACCAATAGCTCCCACTAAACCATGTCCCTCAACACAACATCCAATTGTTCCTTGAATGGCTTGTGTTGGAAGGGACCCCAAGGATCACGAAGCTCCAACCCCCCACCACAGGCAGGGCCACCAACCTCCACATTCAATACCAGCCCAGGCTGCCCAGGGCCCCATCCAACCTGGCCTTGAACACCTCCAGGGATGGACGGGGCATCCACAGCCTCTCTGGGCAGCCGTTCCAGCACCTCACCACTCTCCCAGCAAGGAACTTCCCCTGACATCCAGTCTGACACCTGTTGATGCACTGTGTTGAAGTGAGTGCCACGAAGCCTTCGGGGATCTCAGAGATCTTTTCCAATGTTAAGGATTCAGTAATTGCAGGGGTTTGGATCCAGACCAGGAGGAGGGCTATGGGTGCCTTTGGAAACTGCTTTTAACCAATAGTTCCCATCCTGGCCAGTGCTGTGATGCAGAGCACCCCCTGGAGCAGGATGTGATTGAAGGTAGCCTCGTTGCTGAGTGATGGGAGCTGCTGGTGCAAATGGCTTCAGGGTTTGTTTGCTGAAGAATGAAGTACCAAGGGTTTCCAGGGTGGGAGGCATTGCTTCGCAGAGGCCGTGTTAAATCTGCAGCAGCCAGCTCACCCACAGCAGGTTTTGACCCAGAAGCCTAGCATTGTCAGGGCTCTCAGCCCATTCCCAAAGTCTGAGCTAATTAGCTGGAGGGGACGGCCACCAACCCCGGGAAATTGCCTTGGAAAGGATGGATAAATGGGGAGGAAGAGGCGGAGGAGCTGCGCTTCCCACGAGGCCGTGAACAAAGTGCTGCTCTGTTCCCTTGCAGAGCTGTGCTGGTGCTGCTCCCATCCCACGGGATGCGTGCCCATCACAGCAGCCCTGCACATGCTGATGGTTGATAGGTTGAGGGTTGGACTAGGTGATCTTAGAGGGCTTTTCCAGCCTTTATGATTCTATGAATCCATGTCCAGCTCCCATCTGGTGCTGGGCTGCTCTCCTGCTTGGCGATGAGCACTGCAAGGGGGGCTTTGCTCTTTCTGGGCACTGACCTCTCTGGGTTTTTCAGCTGGCTGCTGCCTCCAGCACATCTATGGGATTTTGGAGTCCCGGGCACATTTTCTTGGTGAGAGAGAGGAGCTGAGGGTGAGGACACGAGCACAGGGAGGTCACGTCCCGCTGCAGCCTCCCAAGTGACTCACACAGCCTCTATCTCTACCTGTAAAACGGGCACAGCAGGATGGTTTTGGCTTCCTGGTGCTTTGCAAGGCTAAATTCCTTACCTGTGAGGAGTTCTGCAGTGATTTCAGTAACTTTTGTTGGTAATGAGACCTGGCACTTGTTGTAGCTCTGCAGCTCTCCCCTGGGCGCCCAGGGCTCCCCCAGGGCAGCACTGGCACAGCAGCACTGGCGTTGTGCACCTGTTTTAGGGAAGACTTTTGCCTTTCGTTGGGCAGGAGGTGTTGGGCTCATCCTGATGGGCAGGGCCGGGGCCCGGGGAGTCCCGTGGTACGGTGTGGGCGGTGCAGGATGCTGCTCACCCATTCTGAAGTTATTAATAAAATTCACAAATGCTTTGAGATCAAATCCCCGTGTCAGCTTGGCTCATCAATTCTTCAGCAACTTCTCTTCGCCAGTCCCTTTGAAGGGATTATTTAAATATGCGCAATGCTCTTCAGACATCCCATAAATAAATCTGTGTCATGAGGGGTCACGCCGCATCCGGCGTGCTTCTGGTCTGCAAATAGCGCATCCGTGCTCCTGCCTGGTGGCTCTGCAGCCTGCATGCACGGCGCTTGTGCTGAACATCTCAGAGCAGATTAAATGGTTCAGCAGCAGGAGGAGAAGAAAACATGGAGAGCTGTGGGTGCCCCATCCCTGGAGGTGCCTGAGGCTGTGGATGGACCCTGGGCAGCTGAGCTGGGGGGGTACCCAGCCCGTGGCAGGGGTTGGAGCTGGATGGTCTTCTTTGAGGTCCCTTCCAACCTAAGCACTCTGTGATTCTGTGAACTCTATGGGCTTTTCCCCTTGACAGTACCCTCTTTGGCCGTGCCTGCTTACTGCAGAAGGAAAGCGCTAAAGCACTGCCACCGTTTCACCGAGTCACAGAGTGGTTGAGGTTGGCAGGGTCCTCTGGGTCCTTTTGGCCCAGCCCTGCCCCAGCAGGGACACCCAGAGCTGTGCCCAGCCCCGGGTCCAGGTTACTTCTGACCATCTCCAAGGAGGAGATTCCACAACGTCTCCAGTCCCTGTGCCAGAGTTTCGTGGCATCTTTCCCGTATGGAGGTGGAATTGATGGAGGGGTGGATGGAGCCAATGATGAAACCCGTCCAAGAGGCTGATGACAGCTGGGAGGTGCTGACCCTGCCAACATGCAGATGGATGCAGTGAACCAAACCCATGTCCCACTGCCACAACAGCGGGTCACAAGGAAGCAGCAGCACTTGGGGGCAGTAGCACAGCTGCACTTGGCCTCTCTTCCTCCACGAAGATGATCTCAGCTCATTTTCTTTCAGAAGATAAAGAAAAGAAAAAAAAATAAGAAAAGAAGCAAAGCAAACACCTCGGCCTTTGTTTGGGCAGCAAACAGCCGCAGCCCACTCAGATGGAATTTATTTTGCGCTCGGTAATTCAATCCATTCGGGCTCAGGATGTGGCTGGGAGAGCTGAGCCAAAAAATGCAAGTTTAAAGCAACTAAATGTTATGCTGTGTATACAGTTGAGTTTGGGTTTGGCCGAGGCGAGAAATTTCCATGTTTTTTTGCAATTTCTGTTGTAGCAACAAACTCCTTGTGCAACGGAGGGGCTGGAACTGTGGCCGGAGAGAGGGGCTCAAGAGAAATGGACTCCTATGGTCTCAGTGTAATGGGATGAGACACGTTCTCTTTGCTGAAGTGTCTTTTTTTGCTGCCTTCGGCATTTATCAGCATGGCGAGGGCTGGGAAAGCCGAATAATTTAATGATTTGGGTTGGAAGGGACCTCAAAGATCATCCAGTTCCAACCCCCTGCTGTGGCCTCAGGCACCTCCAGGGATGGGGCACTCACAGCTCCGGGCAGTGCCGGGGCCTCACCACCCTCCGGGTAAAGAATTCCCCCCTCACATCTAACCCAAATCTCCCCTCTTATAGTTTAAAGCCATTCCCCCTTGTCCTGCCTGGTCACAGCCACCACCACCTCCATGGCCATGTGTCCAACCCCGCGGGCTGCCGCGTAACAGAACATCCGCAGGCTGGCCCCTAAACTGTTAACACATTAATTACGAGAAGAAAGAGGAGTCGGTCCCATTAAGCTCACCATCTGTTTTAATTACCCACTAATGCTCGTGGAAAGCTTTGTACACACTCTAATTGCATAATTAAAACGAGCTGTTGGGAGATAGATGGCACGGAGATGGCTGGGGCGAGGGACGCGTCCTTGCTCCTCTTGCAGCAGCATCCTAATTAAGAGGGAGCAGTGAAGTGGCTCCTTTTGGGGCTGAGTGTAGCAAATTCTTCAAATCCTGCATTTCCAGCCCAAATCCAGGCTGTGGATCCCGTCAATAGCAGAAGGACTTCTTCGCTTTGTTTGTTTGTTGTGTTGTTCTTTCTTCTTACACCTTCTTTTTCCCACACCACAAACCCACTCGATGGATTAACACAACACATTTCTCCATTAAACCTCTGATCTGTGCTGAGAAAACATGATGAAGTCATTGCGAGTCCCGAAAACAGGAAGGAGTCCGCCCTCCTTGGAGCACTCGGAGGGAGCTCTGCAGCCAGGAGGAGGCCCAAAGCACGAATGTTTGTGGGCAAAACCTGACTCCTGCAATCTGCCCGCATGGATTGGGCTGCTGGTGAGTTCACGACATGCGATGCACTGGGACATCATTAGGGAATAACTCGCTGCAGAGGCTCTGCTTCAGCACAGCTGTCATGGGAGCTGTTTGCCCTACACCATGCCTGACGGCTCCTACAGGCTGCTGTTTGGCCATAGAGTGATTCTAATATCCAACCCGAACCTTCCCTGGTGCAATTGAAGGCCGTGATCACTCGTCCTATCCATGCTGTCCACATGCATCCAAGAGAGCCAAGGGCTGGATCCACACCGTTGTGGTGGAGGAGGCTTGCTGTCTCTGTGGAGCTACTGCCACGGGGATCAGGATTTGGATTGGGCACAGATTTTCCCCAGAATGGTTGAGGAAGCTGTTGCGGCAAAGGGGAGAGCTTTGTGTGCAATAGCACATAGTCCTGCAGTGCCCAGAGCTCCTGGACATCCCCCACGTGCATCTCCATGTGCTGCGGATCTATGGGCAGATTTCCTGAGAGCAGTGGTTCTCTTTGTGCCACTTTTGGGACTCTGGGATGTGCTTGGAAGTGAGAAGTGCTAAGAGTGAGGAACGCTTACTGAAGCATCCAAGGCGGCGGGTGCTCCAGCTGAACCCCCAAAGCAGCCATTGAACCCCAAAACAAAAGCCTCTGGGTGAGCCAATGGGATGCTCCTGCAGCAGCACGCAGCTTCCATTGATTTTCCCCATTCTGGGCTCCCTTGCCCATATGTCTCTCAGAAATCTGCCAGCCTGGATGCAGGAAGAAAATCCCACGAGTGGCTTCGATCCGCTGTATTTGGGCATGGGAGAAAAAGGACAGAAAATTTGGATGTAGGTTTCATCTTTTTCTAACTCCTCTTATGCGTATATTAAAATTAATTCAGCTACACGTTGGAGTGAAATAGCTGACAGCTTTTCCTTTAGAACATACTGAAATAGGACTTTTTGGCTAACCCCAAACTCTCGGAGACATTCAGCCTGCAGTCTGTCAAACCATTTCACCCCATGGGTCAAAATCCTAGAATGGCTTGAGTTGCAAAGGCCCACGATGCTCATTCAGTTTCAACCCCCTGCCATGGGCAGGATCGCCAACCAGCAGACCAGGCTGCCCAGAGCCATGAAGCATCTTCTAGAAAGCATCTCCTCCTTTTGGAGTAGGTTCTGTAGGGAAGGTCCACCAGCAGCACCCAAAATGTAATTCAGAGCCCGTGGGGTCCTTTAGCCATGCATGACCAACACTTGGCCTGCAGAAGGATGCATGTCTGGCAGCTGCGCATAGGAGCAGACCAGACGTCCAGGGCTTTGTGTAGATGAAACACCACAGCAATACGGATGCTCTCGGGGTAGAGGCGAACCCAAGAAGCTGGGAGGCTGCTGGCACAGGCCAGCATGCTTCAGAGTTCTAAAAACATTTCTGTGGGCTTTTTATTTCGCATTTTTTAACAAAACACTGAGAAATGCCTTGTCTGGGCCCGCCCAGAGCTGCTCATGGGACCTGCACAGAGCTGATGCTGCTGGCGTCGGGCGAGCTCTCCCTTTGTGCACGATCTGCCTTCCCACGGAGGCTGGCTGCCGAGCAGAAAGCGCTGTTTGTTTGCAAGCAGTGAGCTCTGTGCAGGAGAACACCCAAACGAAAGGAAAAACACCCAAACGAAGCATTTCAGCACCAAATTCTGCCCACCCTCCCCAGCACTGCTCTGCTCCATCATGCCGTGTGTTCCTGCCGCGCTCCATCCATACGTGGTGGTGATGTCTCCTTTGTGCGTGGGCACGCTGCCTCCTGGCAGTGCCTTGGGCATGGAAGGGCCACCAGATCCAGTGGCCGAGTCCTGTGCTTTGGGGGACCCTCCACCATCCCAAAGCTGTGGGTGAAGGGGTGGATCCCCCATCCCTGCAGGTGTCCAAGGCCGTTCTGGGGCACTGGGAGGCTGGAGCTGGTGTGGGGCAGCCAGCCCACAATAGAGGTGGAACTTTAAGGTCCCTTCCAACCCAGTCGTTCTATGATTCTATGATCCAAATTCCCCATCCCCATGGCGTGCACATGCAATACCATGCAGCCTGAAGGAAGAGCAATGTAGTAAACCCTTTGAAAAGCCATATTTCAAGTTAACTAACCTTTTTGGATGCTCCAGAACAGCCCGTGCTGGGTTGGGCTGAGCTGGAGGCTTGGAAGGGAAGCGTGGGGCTGTCCCTGCTCCGTCTGAACCGGTCGGCTGAGTCATCCCCTGAGTTCATACCTGGCACCGGCCCTGCTGGATGGGAGCATGGGGACAGCTGGGGCTGTGCTGGTGGGATGGGGCAGGCAGCAAGGAGAGGCAATGTCAGGGGTGGAAAGGGTGTCAGAACATCAGGTGGGAATACATTGGGATGGGAAGGAGGGGACCACGTGATGCTCCAGAAACCTTGTGCACAAGGATCTCCATGTGCCCTGCTTTGGGCCCCCTCCCAGCGCCACGCTGTGCACGAAGGGATGGAGAGCACCCACACAATGTGCTCACTGGGCTCCATGGGGCTGCCAGCCCTCAGCATGCTGCTATCCCTCCTCACAGGGAATGCCTTCTGGCCCACTGACTGACTCCCAGGGCTCCATTAAGAAGGCAAAACGGGTTTAATGAGGGATGCCGGCAAGCTGGCCATCGGGCAAGGCGCTGGTGGGGCTCCAGGGAAGGTTTATCAGCTCACACTGTGGAACGTCTCAGGATCTATTAGCCAAATGCCATCTAATAAGCAAATAAATTTCTGCAAATCAACTGCAGCTCTGACGAGTTCCTGCACTTTCCCATTGCCCTGGAGCTGCTCAGAGTACCGAGGTTGGGTAACTCCTGTTGCCTCTGCTTCAAACCAGTGCTGCTGTGCTAGGAGCAGCCTGCAGGAGCCGTGGGAGGAAGGGGAGCAGTTCTGTGCCCGCTGCATTGGAGATCATCCTGACCCCTCAGCCCCACGGCGTGAGCACAGGGTGAGCTCCAGAGTAACATCCATCATCCCAGCAAGTTGTCCTGCTGTCCCCAGGTCCCCGTCCCTGTTGGATCTGGTGATCTTGGAGGTCTTTTCCAACACAACGACTCTATGATTTCCCAGCAGTGGCTTTGCAGCAATTCCCAGATTGAGGATGGAAAGATTTCTGGCCTTTCCACGGTGCCAAGCCACACAAACCCCCATCAGCACTGCTCTGCTCCTCTGGGGCTGCTGGCTGAGCAGCAGCTTGCTGGGTTCTCCTCTCCCATCCTTAATCCTTTAACGTCAGTTTTATTTATGCTCTATAGAGCTCAGTTTTCAGCAGCAAGCTGAGGATTTCCATCCCTGCTTTCATGAAGACCACGTTACACACCTTGCAGGCAGGTGGGACTGGCAGCTGTCCCCTCTCCCCCTGCCCACCTGCCCTTACCCTCGTCTTCTTGATTTCCTTTCTTTCTGTGCTCACCAGCTGGCTTTATGGGATGACCCACCTGCACAAAACCCCTCTGAAAGGGCAACACGTCACTCAGCTTTCCCACCTGCAGGACTCCAGGTCCTGGCCAGGCACTGGGGGTTTTGCATGGCTGAGGATGAGACTCTCCATTGCAAGGAGTGACATGGAGCAGGTTCCTCCAGGTAATTAGGTGGCTGCTTTCCTGGGCTTTCTCTGAAGTCAAAATTGCAACCTGCTGTACTCCATGCGAGTCACTGGTGGGCTGTGGTGTCTGCAAGGATTTCCAGCCTCCCTCTGCCCACCAGGACAGTCCTTCCAGTATTCCTTCTCCTTGAATTCTGGGGTCAGTTAGCACCAAAATGGGTTGCAAGGATCTCCTGACACGTCTGCAGCTCCATCCCTGCCACAGGTTCTCCTTGCAGAAGAGCTGAGAAGCTGGAAGCAGAGAGGGAGTTGCTGCCGGTCTGGGCTCCCTGCTTTGTTCCAGCATCAGGTGAGGAGCCCCTGCAGCAGCAAGGGCCTCCTAGGATGGAGCCATGGTGGGAGATGAGCTGGTGCTGGGAGAAACCCTCAGCCTCCTGCCCCAGGGAGGTTAATTACAGCCTCAGTGCGGAGCAGAGGGACCTTTGATGTGGGGAGCCTGGTGCAGGTATCTCCGGGAGGAGATGTCTCCCCGCTGTCTAGACTCCCTTTGCAACGAGGGCCAGCTCGCAGGGTGTGATTCAGCTCGTCTCGCAGCCTACATCCAAATCCCACCCAGGGTGACTCTTAGTGAAGCAAACGATGACGAGGTAGTAGCCCCGATGGGAGCTGGAGGGCTTCAGGATGCGTCCGGATCCAGGCTGTGCCCCGGGCTCTGCATCACTCAGGGTGAAAGCAAGGCTTAATTGCAGCATGAGTAGCAGCAGCGTAGCTGCCGGCGGGTGGTGGGGCTGGTTGAAATCCTTGAAGGGAGCTGGTGGCTTCATGCACTAAGATGCCAGCAATGAGGAGGCCATGGATAATGTTCTGAATGCTGTCTGGAGGGAATTCTATGAGCTTCTTGCATGCTTTGGTATGTGGAGCTGGTGTGGGCTTCCCGTAGGCTATGTTTGAAAAGTCCAAAGCCAGTCGGAGAGTCATAGACTTGTTCAGGTTGAAAAAGGCCTCCAGCAGCCCAACCCACCACACCCACTGTCCGTGTCCCTCAGTGCCACATCTCCGTGGTTCTTGAAGAGCTGGAAGGTGCCCACGCCGTGCCTGGATGTGGGAAATGCACCCAACTTGTGCCAACGTTGGCGGTGGCTCTCCAGCACCTCAGGCTGCTCCATCGTCTCCTCCGTGACCAACACCACTCCAAGGCTTTGGAGGCCCCTTCGTTTTTCTGCAACACCGGGGCAGGAGGATGGGGTACACTGAGAAAAGCAGGTTACACAGCTCCCTTCCACAGTGCCCAGGCTTTACGTGGGGAAACCGCTCCTTCTGTCCCCTATCCCACCCTGACAGGGTTGGTTTAACCCAGACCCCGATTTCTGCCTCCCACCACTCGCCGCTCCCCCGAGGAAAAGCCCTGTGAAATTTATCTCATCATCGTTCATTTAAATAAACCAATTAAGCAACGCTCAGGAATCTCTGATCCAAGCCAGCCTGGCCGGCCAGCATTCCCATATTTCCACAGCACCTTCTTGCCCTGCTTGCCCACACTTCAAAGCAGCCCCGGCCTTGGAGCGCTTCGGCAAAGTATGTCAAGAGATCCGGGAAACAGGATTTAACGCCGGGGAAATTAGTAACCAAATGAGTTCTTGGCCAAACGGCTCCTCTTCTTGATCTTGGGAAAAGTGGTGTTTAAACTCTCTATCTCATGGTTTGAGACTCAGGAAATGTGATTGCGCATCTGTCATTATTTTACTCTTCTGTGTTGATTGCTCATCTTAAACAAACCGCATTCCTGCATCGCTTACTAATCTCTGCTGTTCCCTTTCCTCTCCGAGGAGGCAAGTCCCAGCTTGACATCAATGTACCTGCTGATCAGAGCTCCACTGTGAACCAACCGGCCGATCCACGCAGACCGCGGCCACGCGCAGCCCTCGCGCTGCCAGCCCCTTCCCTCCGCATTGCCCCAGCTTGGTGGCACCCCTTTGCCATAACGCCTGCTTGGCCAAAGCACGGGAGGAGCCGCGATCCGCACCTCGCTGAGACCCATGCGCTTCTTGGAAGGGCGCTCCGACCTTCCCCCATCTTCCTCCGAGCAGGTAAGAACACGCGTTTGGGAGTTGGATGCCTCTCAAAAAAGGGCAGGTCCCTGCGAGCAGAGCGCGGTTCCCAGGAGGAGGTGGAGAACCCGGTGCAGTCCCACCACCCTGCAGCAGGACGGGGTCCCACCAGCTGAACCAGCTCTGAGTCGCCATGCCTATGGGGACACTGAGCCCTTCCTGTGGTGATTTTGTCTTCCAGCCCTTCTGAGACAGCCCTGAGCTCGCCATGAAGCTGCTGAAGGAGCCCGGCTCATAGATGTTCCCGGCTGCAGGTAGGAAAGCCCGTGCATGCTTTTAACTGCAGGGAAAGGAAGGGTGGTGACAAGGGTGCCCTGGTCCTGGGGTGCCATCTTAGCATGCGGCCGTGGCTTCAAGCCTTGAGTGGTTGGAGTTCATGGTCTGAGAGGTCTTTTCCAACCTAAATGACCCCACAATTCTACAGATCTACGACTCTGTGATTTTATGACTCCATAACCTACAAATCTGTGATTCTATAATTCTGTAATTCTACAATGTTACAACCCCACAACCATTAAGTTCTTGTGTTTGTGAATGCCTTCCCATGGAGGACCTTGAGGCGACCACGAGGTTGTTGTGTTTTGTCTCCTGATGAGGACTCGGTTGGCCAAGTGTTGGCTGTGTTCCCCGTGTCCCATTGATGTGCCTGGGAACAGGGGACATGCAGGGATGAGAGTGGGGTACTTGGGATCTGGTGAGAATTGAGCCATCTCCAGACCCCCCACCCAGCTCTGGGGGAGAGGTTGCTTGGCTGAGATCAGTCAGTTTGGATCCGATTTTGTTTGCGTTGTCTCTGATGGGGATTCCCAAAGCAGAACCAGGGTGGGTGGGTTGGATGTAGGAGGGGAAAAAAAGGGCAAAAAAAAAGTGTGCCCAGTGAGTCACCGATGGGAAAATGGGAGGAAAGAAAGGCCAGGGTGGTACCTGGGGAAGGTAGGGCCCACAAGCACTGACCATCTTGTGCTCCATCAGCTCCGTTCTCATCCCCAACACCTGGGTCCCCTCCATAGGACCAGGGACCCTGGTGTTCCTTCAGGAGCTTCTGCCTTGTGTCCAGCCTGAGGATGGGGTTTGGGAGCACCTTGGGGCTTGCACAGAGCCAGCCCTGTGCAAATCCCGGCCTGGTGTGATGCTTGCACACTGCTCACCCTCTGGAGCCACACAGGTTGGGATGAAGCCTGGTTCCATGCTGACACACATCACTTTGCTTGGCTGCTCTTTGCACACTTGTGCTTCTCTGGCTTGGTTGGAGGAGATGAGCTCTGCATGTCCCATGGCTTGCTGGCACCCTCA
This sequence comes from Alectoris magna, assembly GCA_030625065.1. Classification (NCBI taxonomy): domain Eukaryota; kingdom Metazoa; phylum Chordata; class Aves; order Galliformes; family Phasianidae; genus Alectoris; species Alectoris magna. Next base: position 1,835,453 of record CM060565.1, on the reverse strand, counting down.
GAGCCCCCAGGGTGTCCCCCTTTTTTCCCTTCCCTCAACACCCAGAGCAGACTGGTGTTTTCAGCATGGATCCTTGCCCTGGTTTCAGACAACAGCAGTCCTGCTGCTCACCTTGCAGCCTTTGCTGTGCCACCTCCAGTGCCACCATCCATGGTCCCAAAGTGTCCCACCCTCGTGCACCCCCAGCCATCATAGCTTGTACCCATGGGACGTCCTTTTTTAAACAATTACGAGCTTCTCCAGCTCATTTCCTTCTGTGCCCTCACGGAGGAAATCAGCTTAATTACTCATCTTGGTGCATAATTAATTTTCTCAACTTCTTTTGATAGCTCCTCCAAAGCAAGGGAAGAGCTGTCGCTAAGCCCCCAGCCCCATTTGCTCCTTTTTGCTGGGAGCAGCTCAGAGGGGTGGAAATATCCCCAAAACCGGGGGTGAGAAGGGGCTGGGGCTGTTCTCCAGGAGGTTATTCACCCCGCGGATGCATCCAACCCATGGATCCCATGCATTCCCCAGCAGAGCATGGGCGTGCAGCCCTAAATCCTGCTCGGCCATTTTGTAGAGAGGGTTTTGAGGTTCTCCAAACTCAAAGATCAGCTTCATTTCCATCTCTGGGTCTTTGCTTTTAATAACAGGAGGGTCTGCTGTTGTTCGGTGGAGAGACGTTAATTACTACCCTTACGAAAACGATGTAAATAGGGACTCAGGGAAGCAGCAAGGGTTATTAAGGTGAGGAGGCTGTAATTGCCGTGGTGCCCCTCCCTCCCCATCAGATCTCAGTGGAGGACCGGCTCAGCCAGTCAAGTGTCCCAGCCCTGGGTGTCACCTCGGGACCCCGCAGCCCAGCACCCACAGCAGAGCGCAGCCTGGAAGTGGAGAGAGCATTGGCAAGCAAGAGGGTTTTCCTTGGGGAGAGCCTTTAGTGAAGCTGCAAATGGAGGCAGGATATCTTTGGTTTCATTTAATAATGGATGAATGGACAAGGGGGAATGGTTTTAAACTGAGACAGGGGAGGTTTAGGTTGGATCTTAGGAGGAAGTTTTTCCCCCAGAGGGTGGTGCCGCACTGGAACAGGTTGCCCAAGGAGGCTGTGGATGCCCCATCCCTGCAGGCATTCAAGGCCAGGCTGGATGTGGCTCTGGGCAGCCTGGGCTGCTGGTTGGCGACCCTGCACACAGCAGGGGGGTGGGACTGGGTGAGTGTTGTGAGCCTTTGCAACCCAGGCCATTCTATGGTTCTATGAATGATCTGTGCTGGCGTGGAGCGTGGGTTGTGTAAGAGGCGAAAGATTTCAGTAATGCGTTGGCTGAAAATATTAAAATATTTTTTTTTTTTTAAAAAAAAGGGAAACGAGAGGGAGAACAAATGTAAGAAGTGGAAAACAAATCACTGCTGAAACCTCTGGGAATAGGGGGGCGGGGGGGGGGGGGGAAACGAAAACAACCTGAAAATGTAACAGCAAACTTTCTGCAAATGGCGGGGCCATGGCATGCCTTGCTCCTGGGTGGTGTCCATTGGGCTCATGGTCTTGTGTTGCCTGCCTCTTGGTCTGGCCCAGGGTCAAGGCAGTATGGGGCTGCCTGTGGGAGTTGGTACTGTAGGGCTGTGGGGGGCACTGGCGCTGCTCCATCCCCGTGGTGAAGCAATCGCACGCCATCATTGGGCAGGAACGAGGTGAAGCTGGGGGAAGCATTGCCTCTGTGCCGGCGTGCAGCGACACGCTGAGCTCGCTGTGCCCGACCCCACATGGGGGGGGTTTTGGGGTGAGATGTGTGCTCGGTGCCCCGCTGGGCCTTGCTGCAGGGTTGATATGGGGTAGTGGAGTGGTGCACCAAGCACTGGGCATTTGCTGTGTATGGTCTGGGGAATGCAGCTCCCTAAAGTGCCCATGGAAACGGGCTGTCGTCTCCTGAGGGATAAGACAAGCAGCAGTCAATTTGAGTGGAAAAAACCTCCTTTTGGTCAACCTCGTGATGGAATGCAAGGCTCCGGATGTGCTTGTTGGCTCTGCTGTTTGTGTTTGGGATCCTCATGCTGATGGCAGTCTCCTCCCCTCTGCGGAGGCTCTGGCTCTGCCGAGGGGGAATTTCCCACTGCGTCTGCAATCAGCCAGTGTTAGGGTGGAAATGTGTGCCCCCCTCCCTGCTTGGAGCCCACAGCTGTGGGTGTGGAGGGCCCTCCAGCTCACCGGCTGCAAAGCATCCCGTACTATTTTGGGGCAGTTTAGTGATTTCCCCTCTCCTTTTGCTTGTGGGCAGTAGGGCGATGCTGAGTATTGTCCCCCCCCCCACGTCCCACATTTGGCCATTCCAAGGAAGCAAAATGCCATTTTTTGTCTTGTTTTGCATCTGGGGGGCTGGGGAGCCCTGTGCTGCAGGAGGGATGTGGTGCTGCCATTTGGTCATTCCCATGAGTGATGAGCAGAGAGAGACACAGAGCAAGAAGGGCTGCAGGGGATGGAGGAGGGATGCTTGGTGGCTTTGCAAACAGCGCGTCCCCAGGGCTGGCTTTGCTCCATTGCCACGCTCTGCTTTTGGGAGGTTTCATCCCCAGGGAAGTGGCTTAGCTGCATAGTCACCCACGTGCTCCCTAAAACCTGGGGTTCAGCTAAAAGCCTGCTGACAAAATGGGACTGGTGAAAAAATTGTGATTTTTCTCCAGCTGCTGCATGACAGGGTCCCATGGGGAATGGGGACGGGGATTAGAATGGGGTGGGGATGAGGAGGGAGGGAAAGATGCTGCTTTGTAATATTAATCATAGAATCCTAGAATGGCCTGGGTTGCAAAGGCCCACAGTGCTCATCCAGTTCCACCCCCCTGCTGTGTGCAGGGTCGCCAATCAGCAGCCCAGGCTGCCCAGAGCCACATCCAGCCTGGCCTTGAATGCCTCCAGGGATGGGGCATCCACTGCTGATTTGGCCCAGCTAATAAGCAGCTTGTCAGTGCCTCATTATTCCCACCTGGATGGGAAAGGATTCTTCCAGCACCAAGGGTTTGTGGCTGAGGCATAAGAAAGCAGACAGGAGCCAACAGGTAATTCTTATCCCCGTGATATCAGCAGTGTCATTTCACTTGGAAAATACATGCATTTTCCTGCTATTCTGCCCTGCTCTTCATTCTTTCCCATCGTGCTACAAGAAGGAAGGAGAAACGCCCATCTACCTGACTGCAGGAGTTGGGCTGAGGTTTGCCATGTCCCTGTGTGGGGGACAGCTTTGTTTTGGGGTGGGGGCTCTGCAACTGAAAAGCAGCACTGGGAAATGCTTCTGTGCTGCCCCGTGGTGTCGTGGTCCTGTGCAGACCAAACCCAGCAGCAACCAGAGCCAAGTGCTATTTGCCTAATGGCGTGTCTCCATCTGATGGATATGTGGGTCTGCCTTTATCTCATCTCTGGTGGAAAAAAAAAATCTAAATTTCTTTGGCTTTGCTGTTAAAAGTTTAATTACCTTCAATGCAAACCATGTATCAAAGGAGCAGGGATATTTCTGTAAGGAGCTCATGCATACCCCAGGAAGCTAAGTGCTCACTGACATGCCCTTCCTCATGAACAAAAACGCTTGGGCAGAGGCAGGGGAAAAAGTACCTCTGCTTGTTCCCCATCACCATCACCCTCACCCTCCTCACCCTCCTTCAGATGGGAGCGTGCACAGAGCGTGACAGGGAACAAAATCACACTGTTGGGTGTTCGGGCTGTTCTTCGTGCCCTTCCTAGCTCTTCCATGCACTGCAATTAGCAGTGTCTGCAGCTAATGGGTTGGTGCAGCCCTCACCCGGTGCTCCATCAGCTGCTGTGCTGGCATCCCCTGGGCTCTGGGCTGTGCTGGGTGCTGCTGGAAGCACTATTTTGCATCCTCAAACACCCATTTTTCCAGCCTATAGCAAGAAGGAAAAACATTACAACTCTCAGAGCGTCACTGCAAATGCAAAGGCATTAAAAAAAGAACAGATCTGCGGAACATTTGTAACCTGTTTGCGTAATGCAAAGATATTAATTGCCAATTAGTCGTCAAGCAGGACTAAAACCATGCAGCTCGGGTAGTGCAGATGCAGCCAGCCCTCTGCAACTGGAAAAACACCAGGCACCGTGTAATTAAATGTCTCCTGCATGCTCACCCCACCTGGCTGGCCTGGGAATCGCTGCAGGAGGCTTCCCACGCTGTGGGGATGGGTGCTGCTGGGATGGGTACCACCAGGTGGGGTACCACTGTGCTGGGTAACGTTGGAATGGGTGCTATCAGGATGGATGCTGAGATAGGTAGCACCACCAGGATGGGTGCCATTAGGCTGGGTATCACCAGGATGGGTACTACTAGGATGGATACCTCCAGGGTGGGTACCTATGGGATGGTACCTTTGGGGTGGATGCCACTAGAATGGATCCCAGGATGGGTACCACTGGGATGGGTGTCATTAGACTGATACCATTGGGATGGGTACCACTGAGATGGATACTGGGATGGGTACCGTCAGTTTGGTACCATTGGGATGGGTGCCACCAGGCAGGCTGGAATGGGTACCATTAGGCTGGTACCGTTGTGATGGGTAGCATCAGGTTGGTACCATTGGGATGGGTGCCACCAGGCAGGCTGGAATGGGTACTATTAGGCTGGTACCATTGGGATGGGTCTTATAAGGATGGGTACTGGAATGGGTACCACCAGGATGGCTGCTGGTCTTGCTGCACCCTGCAGACCTCAGTCTTTCCCATGGAGATGAGATGCCCCCGGGTGACTCCGTCTCTCAGCAGTGAGTGACCTATTTTGGATCGTAAGGAGCAGCACAAACACAGGCTCTGGCAGGAGAGCTTTGAGCAATCCCTGCTGCAGGGCTGTGAGGGTAATTGCGGTGTCTGATGGACACGGGCAGGAGGAGGTGCGGTATCGGCTTAGGCTGGGTGTGAAGCCCCATGCAAATTTTTAATTGTATTTTTAATGCAGCAGCTTAGGATCCGACACGCTCACAAACATAAACAGGGGCAGGTGACTGAAGCCTCCGATCCTGCTCTGCAGGTAGGAGTGTCTGCTGAGCTCCATGATGGAGAAATGCAAAAGGCCTTTTCCTCTTTGGAAACTGACCTGATTATACCTGAAAAATAGGGGCTTCTACTTGAAGGAAAAAAAAAATGCATTTTGAGCATTGTTTCTCCATCTTGATTCTGTGGGCTCCTATTAGGATCCCTGCTGTGCACTTCTGCAGCAGCAGCTGATATCCGTGGAGAGCTAAATAACTTCCAGCAAATGGGTGTACTGCATTTGGGGTGATGGAAGACAGGCGGTGCTGGCTGGAGGATTTGGGGGCTGCATTTGTGTGGGGTTTTGGGGTGAGGACCTGGAATAGAGCACATGGAAGGACTCCTCTGTGATGGGGATCCAACTGCGTGCAGTCACCCAAAACCTGCTCGAGGTTTAAGAGTACAGTGGTGGTCTGAGTGTGTGAGAGCAGTGCCAGATCAGCATCAGGTCACAAAGAAGCCCCAAAGAGTCCTTATGGGGCAGCAATGTCTGTGACCACTTGGGCTGGAATGGGGAATGGAAGGAGTGAAGGATGGGGGTGCACAGCCCCCGTGCAGCCCTCCCAGCTGCTCCGTGGTGCTGTGGGCAGAGAACATGGCTGGGTGCTGTGATGGGGCACCAGGGACGCGACTCCAGGGGGCTGTGGTGATGCAAAGTGCTGAGAGGAGATGGGGCATTTTCTTTTCCTTTGGTTACACGTGGATGAACGCAGCGATTCGAACCAGAGGCCCCGGGGAAGGAGTTTCTCGGGGGTCTGGAAGTAAAGAAACCCTGTTCTGAAGAGGTAGGGTCAGTGCTGGGTGTTGGTCCTATCCCCATGGGATACTCACAGCACTGCAGTGCCTGCTGCCGGGTGGTCCGGGGGCATCCAGAGCTGCATATCCCATAGCTTCCCCTTGGCATCCGCTGAAGCTATTTCCTCTGTCTGAAGGAATCCAGATGGAAACCATCTGCTCTTTCCTGTGTCCCTCAGCCTCACATCTCCTCCTGCATCCCCTAGACGTGCATCTGTGGTCCCGCACCTCCTTGTCCTGTGTTATAGATGTGTGCGCACATACATGTGCCAAGGGAGGGATCCGAGTACTGTCTTATCTAAGATGAAGGATCAGAGCTGGAGGTAAGGATGCAGGGATACTGCTAATTAGCTGCATGGCGTTAACCAGCCCGTGGGAGCCCGCTGGTTAAACATTAGCCAGGATTCACCGCTCGGTCCGATTTTTAAGAGCTCTGTTGAGTTTAGCTGGGTGTGGGACCGTCGTGCCAGTGACCCCGCTGGGGACCAGCTCCAAATGGGTCCGTATTCCTGCTGCCCTGAATCCTGCCCGCCGACGGGGAGGTCCTCCTGCACTGCTCTGAACCTGTGGGTGCTGAGAGCTGTGGGTCCAAACGCGTGGGTGCAAATGGGGTGCGACAGCTGCAGCAGGGAGAGCAGGCTGGAGCAGCTCCAGCAGCGCGGGCGCAAGGATGCTCTCTGACCCCACTTTCTGACTTTTCCACCCCGTTCCCTCAGTTTGCCCTCCAGATGTGAGCAAGCGAGGGAGAGCTTTGCTGTCACGTGAGCGCGTAATTAAAACCCGCTGGGCAGGGGCCGTGATTGGAGGTCTCGTAGGCTGTGTGCTGTGGATCCTCTGCTGTCTCATAGTCCTGAATCCCTGACCATGCCCATAGCGCAGCCCCGGTGCGGTTCCCCACTTCCAGCCCCGCATTTTGAACCCCCCCAAGGAGTTCTGTCCCTGCTCCGGATGGGACCATCTCTGCAGCTGTGAGCAGGCGCACAGCCGGGCTAAAAATACTCCTGCTCTGTGCTCCTTCCTGCCCGTGCCGCTGCCTTTCCTGCATTACCGCACGTTTCCTCCACTCCCAGCAGCTCCAGCAGACTGGGGAAAAAAAAAAAACCCACAAAACAACAGACAAGTCCAGAGCTCTAAAAAACCCCAAAAATCCCAGCTTGGCCCTGGCCTGAAGGCTTTACCAACACTTGGTGAACTCAGGGTGGATTTTCCTTTTCCAATCCCATACCCAACAGCTTTATTTCAGTGCTCATCTGTGCTGACTTCCCAAGAGAACAGAATGGGAAGTGTGGGGGTCTGCCCCCCCCGAGAACCCCACTGAGTGCAGTGGGGCCGTGGGTGGCTCTGCGTTGCTGGCATTCCTGCTCCAGTGCTGTGGCCGTGTGCCACCAGCAGCCATCCCATCTCAGCACCCGGCAGGGACAGCTCTGTGCTCCACTTCTGGCATGGCTGAGAGAGATGGCCTTGAGGACTGCATTGCCAACCCCGTGCCGGCCCTGTGTCTCCAGGATGTGCCCAGTGTCACCCCATGAAGCCTGGGACTGGGTGTCATCCAGGGCTGGTTCCTGCCTGGTGGGGACTGGCTCTCTCTGGGATGCACTGGAATGCATTGAGATGCACTGGGATGCACCTGGATGTACTGGGTTGGGTTGTACTGGGATGCACTATCAAAGAGCTGAGGCAACACCAGGCTCTCCGTGGCTGCACTCAGACACTGAGATGCACAGGGTTGCACTGGGATGTGCTGGGATGGATGATGCTGGGGTCACTCACCACCTACCAAAGAACTGAGACAGGATGAGTTTCCTTGGGAATCCCCCATGCAATGCAAAGATACGATGAAGCCCAGCCCCACACTGGAGTTCATGGCAACGCACGGCTGTTGTGGTTCTGCACAGGGTCGAGCAGGGCTTCATTATTTATTTTCTTCCCTTTATGGGCTGAGAAACCATCCCAAAGCTGAGTGCAGCCTCCCACCTCCGTCTGCGTGCTGTCTGTGAGGGGATTCCTGAGCTCTGCCCTCAGTTGGAGCCGTGGCTGTGCCACATGTCCCCAAGTGGAGGTGACAGCCCTGTCCCTATGTGCACCCCAAGGCCGTGTGTGTGCCTCAGGATAAGGCTTATATAAAAGTAAATATGCACCCGAGGGGTTTGGAAGCCCCTGTGTAGCTGCATTTCTTCATCATTTATGGAAACAAGTGGCACAAATGGAGGAGCTCGTGGCCAACTCATGGAAGGGGTCAGGGAGCAAACCTCTTGGAGCCACACTGAGGGCATTTAGACCCTTCCCGGTGCATTTTCTTCTAGGGACATGGCAAGGATGACCCACGTGGAACCATCCAGCACCGTGCTGAGCAGCACCGTGGGGCAGCGCAGTGGGGAACGAGCTCTGCACGGAGCTGGGGGCTGAGGGAGGGATGAATTGCTTCGTTACTCTGTCGCTTTGTTTGTCATTTTGGTCCCATCAGCAAAATCGTAGGGAAAATATGCGTGAGATAAGAGAGCTCTCGCGTCTGTGCCGCGATCCCTGCCAGTAACAGCGCTGATACTGAAACGCCGCTGCAAAGAGACTCGAGCGGAGATGATGCAGGATCGTGGCGAGCAGCTGCTGTCTCCCATCCCCTTCGTGCAAACACATCCCCTGTAAAAAACGCTGTCAGCTTTATGAGAGGGACATTTTCACTCATAACCACAGCTCCTTTTTTGCTTTCCCCGGGTCACACCTCGCAGTGCAAGTAGCCCAGATTTCAAAAAACAAGTGAAAAAAAAAAAAAAGAAACCCAGAAAGAAAAAGCCTCCACTTGTGACATTTTCCATCCGCGTTTCCGCTTCTTGGGATTTCTGGCAACCTTAACCACAGAACTGTGGAAGGGAATTGTGGCCCGCGTCCTTGGGGCTTTCCTTCCATGAGGAAGGCCGGCCGGCCGGCCGCTGGCCCACGTCCATCTTTCCGAGCTCTCCCTGCAGAAGGGAGGTGCTCGTGGCCCTGGCCTGAAATTGTCTGCATTTGTCACGGGATCCACAGCGCAGCGCCCAGCTTTGTGTTTATGGATCGCTTTGCTGGCATGCAGAACTTCTTTCTGCTGCTTTATTTGGCTGTGCCAAAGCCTCTGCAGCGGGGCACTTTGTTCCCAAGGGGTGACGGCGAGGAAGGGGCTGCCTTTGGCAGGACGGGACCTGTGCGTGTCACTGAGCCACCCTCTGTCTTGAACTTAGGAGCCCAGAACTGCCCCCAGTGCTCCAGATGTGGCCTCCCCAGGGCAGAGCAGAACAGGAAGAGCACCTCTCACTCAGTGCTCCATCCATCCCAGGGCATCAGTGCCTTCTTGGCCACCAAGGCACACTGCTGCCTCAGGGCCAACCGTTGGTCCCCGGTTGGTCAACCATAAGTCAACCATAGGTCAACCATTGATCAACCAATGGTCAGCTGTTGGTCAACCGTCGGCCAACCAGGACCCCCACGTCCTTCTCTGCAGAGCTCCTCTCCAGCAGCTCAGCCCCAGCCTGTGCTGCTGCACGAGGTTATTCCTCCCCGGGTGTGGGACCCTACACTTGCCCTTGTTGAACCCAAGGATTTCCAACCCTCGCGAAAAGCCGGGCTGGATTTTTCCATGCTGCCAGCACGATGCACTCGCATCATGTAATTACCCAGCATGATCCGTTGGGCTGCAAACAGATTTCAGGAAGGAGTGTCGGGGTGTTTGCAACAGAGCTGCTCTTTATTTAGGTCCAGGAACGAGCGGCTGTTCTCTCCCACAGCCATGCAGAGACTGCGGGGGCAGAGGCGGCCTCGCAGGTCAGCCCGAAGGATGCCTATGGATGCTTAAAAGTGAGGAATAAATAACTCCTCCCAAAACAACCTCGCCATATGGCATCTCGGAGGAAGGAGTGCGGTGGAGATGCTTTGCTGCTAATTTATGGGGCTGTCGCTGCTATTCTGGTCCCGGGTCACCTATGGAGAGCAGCACACAGGTGCACGTTGTGTCCTTTGTGTGCGTAGGGCATCCACGGTGCAGCTGCTGGGGCATCAGTGGGAGCTGCCACAGGGTCAGGCTCTGGTTCTGATGGTTCCTGAGCACTCGTTCAGGGTGTTGGTGGGGCATGGTTGGTGTCTTAGAGCTCTCTGTCCAAGAAGGTGCCCAAGGCCGGCTTGCATGGGATACTGTGCAGCCTGATCTGATGGGTGGCGACCAGCTGGCAGCAGGGGGTTGGAACGAGATAATCTTTAAGGTCCCCTCCAATAGAATCCATTCCATGATTGTATGATTCTCATGCACCTTATGCTTGGAAGCCCAGTGGTTGGCTTGGACTGCATGGAAGTCCCACTCAAAGGCTGTGTGGGGATCTTTGGGACCTCCCTCGGTGGCACAGTGGCGCGCAGGGGGTCTGAGCGTTTGAGGCGGGCGCTGGAGAGAGGCAGGGCAGTGTGACGGGGACACAGCCCGGGCATGGGGCATCCCTTCCCAAGGGAATGGCTCGGGATGGACTGCGAAAAACAGTGCTGGGAGCTGGGGCTGCGTATTTCCCCCTTCAGAGATGCTCAGCTGCACCCCCACGACCCCGGGGCTGCACTCTCTCCCCCACAGCACCCCACGGCCCAAGGGCAGCCCGCCCCACCCGGGGCTGCCCGCTACCCTCCTCCTATCCCGGCGCAGCGCCGAGGCGGGCTGGAGGCGGTGCCGGTGCCGCTCGGGGCGGTGCGGCCCGGGAAGGGGCGGGGGCGGCGGGTTGGGTTGGGCACCGCACGGCACGGCGCGGCTCGGCGCGGCTCATCTCGGCTCCGCTCAGGACGGCTCGGCTCGGCTCAGCACGGCTCGGCTCGGCTCGGCTCGGCACGGAGCGCGGTCCCCGGAGCCGCAGGTAGGTGCGCACCCGGCGCCCCGCGGCGCGCTCCCAGCCCGGCTCGACTCGGCGCGGCTCGGTTCGGTTCGGCGCGGCTCGGCGCGGCTCAGCCACAGCGCCGCCGGCCCGCTGGGGCTGTCTCGGGTGGGCCCGGCCGGCGGTGGGCGGCGGGGAGCGGCGCGGCGGCTTGTTGCGTTCGGAAGCTGAGTTGGTGCCGAGAACTGCGAGTGGCTTCATTTTCCAGGAATGCGAGTCATTTCCTCTGGCCAGTCGCAGGGAGTTGAAATTTAACAGCAGCGGGGCTGCTCCGCCAAACCCCTGCCCCGGCCCCAGCTTCGCTTCCCGGACCCCTCGCCCGTGGGGTCCTTGCCCGTGGGTCCCCCTGCCCGGGGATCGTGCTCAACCACGGACCGTGCTTGTCTGCGTGTCCTCTCACCAATGGGTCCCTTCACCTCTTGTCTGTCGGTCTTGTTGTTGATGTGTTGCAATCCTTAGTATGTTGCATTCACACAGCATTCCTACATCCATGCATTCACTCATAGGTCCCATTGCCTTTGGTTTGCATTCAGCCACGGGTCCCATCAGCCATGGGTCCCATCACTCATGGATCCTCTTGTCCATGAGTTCTTTTGTTCATGGTTTGCGTTCACCCATGGGTCCCATTGCCCATGGGTTGCACTTGCCTATGGGGCCTCTTACCCATGGATCCCATCACCGGTGGGTCCCCTCACTCGTAAGTTCTGTTGGCAGTGAGTCCTCTTGTGCATGGGTTGCATTTGGTCATAGGTCTCGTGTGGCTTGCATTCATCCCTGGGTCCCATCACCTGTGGGTTGCATTCACCCATGGGTTCCATCACCAGTGAGTGGCATTCACTTGGGGGTTCCATCGCCCATGGGTTGCACTTGCCCACGGAATATCTCATCCTTGGGTCCTCTTACCTGTGAGTCCTTGTATACTTGAGTTTTCTTGTTCATAGTTTGTGTTCATCCATGGGTCCCATCCCCCATGAGTTACACCCACCCTTAGGTCCCATTACACGTGGGTTACATCCACCCATAGGTCCCATCACCCATGGGTTATGTTCACCCATTGGTCCCGTTGCCCATTGGTTACATCTCCCCATACTTCCCATCCCCCACTGCTTATGTTCAGCTGCAGGTCCCACTGCCCATGGGTTACATCCAGCCGTACGTCCCGTCACCCATGGTTTGTGTTCTCCCGTTTGTCCTGTAGCTTGCACTTGCCCATGGGATCTCTCCCCCCTGGGTCCCACCATCAGCCACTCTCCTCACCCATGGGTCCTCTTGCTGGTGGGTTACACTTCCCCGTGGGATGTGTCATCCATGGCATCTGTCACCCGTGGATCCTGTTGTGTGTTGGTAGCCACGCTTGGGGGTCCTCTTGTCTGTGGCTCCTCCTGCTTCTGGGTGCCACTCACCCATGGATGCCCTCACCTATGGGTGCCATCCCCGCAGGACCAGAGCCGGGGAAGTCCCGTAGGAGGAACTGAGGTGCTCATGGCCATGGGTTGGCAGTGGGGACGTGGTGGTGGCGGTGGGAGGGACGTGGCCGGATGTGTTTGCTATCATCTTGCAGTTCAGAATCAGCTTTTCCACGCTCGTGGCTGAGCATTCCCCATCCACGGGGCTGTTTTACCCTTAAAGCCAAACTCTGCCCTTCCAGGACGTGTTGGCTGTGCATGGAGCTCTCCCGCTCTGTGCAGTGTCGGTGTTTTTCCACCAGGCTCTCTAATTCTTTGGTTGAGCACGGATTGATTCGGTCTCTGTTGCTTGAGAGCTGTGTTTTGTGTAAAACCCCACGTCCCGAAGGCGCTCCGGGGTTTGGTTATAGGCACTGCCTTTTTGCTGTCATTAGCCAAGGGGTCCTTTCATTGGAGCTCGGGTTTATCCAGCCTCTCCGAACCCTGAATCTGTAAGCAATTATTCCATGACATGAGAAGTCGGCACTCTGGAAAGGATTAATTCAGACCAGATGTAAAAATAAATGCGAATTTCAAATTAAGATGATGTCAGCTCCCTCCTGCTAAAAAAAAAGAAAAAAGAAAATAGACACACACAGAAAAAAGCAGCGCTGTGGACTCCAGATGGAATATACAAATGATGGCTGTGGTTAAAATATCTGCCTGGCTCGTTAATTTAGTTTGATGCTTTCTTTTCTGACGTTTCTCAGGCTCTGCTGGGGAAGGGCGAGCGCGGCCTCGACGGCGCTTTTGGGGCTGCATGGAGCATTTTGGGGCACCCAGGGGTGGGGGTGGGGTTCCAGAGGGGGACTGCAGCTCTGTTTGCCCCAGTCTGGAGCCGGACACAGAGATGCTGTGAGCTCTGGAGGGAGCGGATGGGGCTCTCGGTGTTCAAGGCATCCTTGGGTGCGTTTTGGCATAAAATGGAGCTCGTTTCGGTGTAAAATGGAGCTTGTTTTGGCACATCCTGCCCAGGACATGGGCGGTTTTGCAACCACCAACCCGCTCCCGTGGGTGAGGATTGGGGCTCGGGGCAGGGCAGCGCTTCCCCACGTGTGGTTATGAACCCTCATCTCCTTCCCTTGGGAGATCAGCCCTGTCCTGGGGCTACACCATGCACACTGGGGGGTGTTGAGCTGAGCCCCAGCTGCTTTGTGGCAGCTCAGCTCCTGCCCGGAGCACGGCCGTGGGATGGGGCTCCCAAAAGGGGTTTCTGTGCAGAAATCCCCCGAGCCTTCCCAAAAGCAATACGGGGAGTTTGCTTGAGGTTGAGGCATCGTGCAGGCATGAGGCTGCCGTGGGGCTTGGGTTTTGTTTTCATAGGGACTTCCATAGCTTGGAAATGGCTCTTTATTACCCTGCTCCCTATGGCTGCTTTGTGGTTAGAGAGCAGAACCCACAGCAAGTCCAAGGCCAAAACCCAAAAGATCTACGGGTGCTGCTGTCAGCATGGACTCGCTCCCTGTGGAAGTGGAGGCATCTCTGCTTCCCTTTGTGGGCATCCTCTGGATCTGCTGTCCTGCAGCTTGAGCAAAGGGGAGATCCTCCTTTGGTGACACTGGAGGCATTGGTGGCACTGGGAGATCCTACCTTGGTGACGCAGGGAGCCTTGGTGGCACTAGGAGATCTTGATGGCACTGAGAAATCCTGCATTGGCAGCACTGGGAAATCTTGTCTTGGTGGCACTGGGAACACCTGCCTTGGTGCTAACGGGGCTGGGGAATGTTTCACAAAGGCCCCGGAAGGCGTGGGGGGTTGAATGGGGCTGTGAGGCGTGGGGTGCCGGGGCGCACAAAGCCCCTCTGTTCCCTGCTCGCCTCGCATAACCCACAGCTCCGAGCACTCCTCCTCCTGGCTCTACTGTGGGGATAATTGCTTCCAGCCGGGTGCCAGCCGCCCTGCAGCTCCTCCTTGGTGGAGACCCGAGTGGCTGTCATGCATTTTTGGTTTCGGATGGGGATGGTGGTGGTTTGTGTGAAGCTTTGGGACTGCGCTCAGCATCTCCAAAAAAACCCAAGAAATGAGGCTGGCTTTGTCCTGCAGGACGGAGCACTGCACGCACCCGGGGGGTCAGTTTGGAGTCCCGAATGTCCCCAGATGTCCCCAAGCCGGTGGCCGTGGGGACCCTGCAGTCCTTTGGGGGCAGTGCTGGCCCCGAGCCCAGCACCCAACCGGCGTTGTGGTGGATGAAGTAATGCCATATTTATAACCCGGCCCTTTTTTCCCACTGAAGGGCTCTTTCATCTCCCTCTGTTCGTTATGAGGAAACTGTTGAGTTCGTGGAGAATCGGAGACGATTTTAATTACGGGGCGACCGCAAGCGTGCATTAATGTGGCTGTCGGGTTCGGAGACGCTGCGCTGAGCGCCGGCCCTACAACTTGTAGGAACAGCTTGCACATACCTGCGCCTTGTGATGTGGGGCAAAACCGACTCTGAACTCTTCCAAACAAGAAATTCCTGCCCTGTGAATTCATCTTCCCATCCAGCCCTGCACTTTGTTCTGCTTTTCCTCTCCGATTGCCCTCCCGTAATCCCTCCGTTTGCCGCTATTGTGGCTCAACAGCGCTGAAACAAAAGCTGGGGACGGGCAGAGGGGGGGAGAGGGCCGATGGGACAGAAGTTATTAAAAACAAGCAAATGAGCAGGGTGTCGTGATATAATATGGTGGGGCTGGGGGGGACCCGAGTGCTGCGTTATGGGTACGCTTTGGGGATGAGCCACATTCCCAACGGGAAAGCACCAACGTGCCCGGATAGCTGTGCCAAGCCTGAGCCCTCTGTCCTGCGTAGATTTTGCAGCTGCTTTGCTTGGCCGCTCCAAATCTCTCATGGGGAAAGTTTGCTGGGGATCTCTCTACACATAATGGAATCTGAGGGGCTGAGCCTGCCTGCAATCCTCTCGTGCCGCTCCCAGCCCGCAGCCACGCATGTTCGGCGCTCGTGTCAGTGCTTGTTTGGGCACACGGGGAGAAAAATACCTGTTTGCTGGGAATTTTCCTATCGACCACAGAGAGATGGAGTTTGCCCCCGGCTCAGGGTTAGCCAACAACTGCACGTCGGGGGTTCTTTGCCTTTTTTAAGCCTTTCCGCCCAGTGCCGGCGGGCGTTTTTGGGGAGCTGTGTTGGGGCGGTGCTGCGGGGGCTGCGGGGCACCTTTGGGTGGCAGTGGGTGCGGAGGGTGCTGGCACTGAGCACACCCAGCCCCGAGGTGTGCTGCCCTCCCCACCACTGCCCGCCGCAGCTGCATCACACCCAGCCCTGCAGCAGGCACCGGGGCTACCAGGTGCCCGGCCGGGGTGGGGACACCAAATACCTTCAGCCCCATTTCATTCCCTGCTGGGATTTTTAATGAAGCTTGAAACAAGCCTGGCCGCTGTGCTGCTCGCTCCCAGTCAGGATTGATCATGTCTGGGCATGGTCACAGTGTGCAGATGCAAGGCATGAGTGCGGTGCACAGCCACAGCGCGTGGATGCAAGGCATCATGCAGTGCATGGCCACAGTGCATGGCCACAGCGCATGGGTGCAAGGCGAAGCCGTGATGCACGGTCGCGGTGCAGGGCTGCAGTGCACATTTACAACGCAGGCACAGCTGTGGTGCACATACTCAAGGCACAGCCATGAGGCAAGGCTGCACGACTCCTTGGTGGTGCAAACCCTCTGGATTTCCCAACTCCTGCTAACCCCCAGTAGCTACCTAACATCATCTCGCCTTGGGGCACTCCTTTCTCTGCTGTAGAAATACAGGAGTGAAATGGTTTTGGAAACCAAACATGTTCTCATATAGAGCAAAGCTAAAATTTGGTGAATAGAGAGGCACCGTCGCATCCTCAGAAAAAGGAGGGGTTTGCTTTGCTTGTAATGATCCGTGCTCATTATTTCACGCGTGCGTTTGTGCCCCTATGGATAGTGATGGCATGAAGGGCACCTCAGGAATATTTGCCCTGGGATCCGGGCTGTGCGGGCCGGCAGTGCCCTGGCTCCTCACCCCAGCGCTTGCTGGCTTTCCGTGAGACAGGGATGCTCCGGAAGGGGTGCGGGTCCTGTGGTTGGAGATGGCAGGGAAGAGCCTGCTGTGTTCCCAGCATAGAGGCTTTTTTTTGGTTATTATTCTCCGATGCCAGGAAAGGCATTTCTGAGGTTTTTCTGACATAAAGCCGGAAGAATAAAACCGCTGCTTCAGGCTTTGGGGGCTGAGCTGCAATCCCACGCTGCCCAAGGCCTGGGAAGGCCAGCAGTGTCACGGGTGGTGCGAGCGCCATGGGCACGTGGTGGGGCTGTGGGATGGGGTCCAGTGTGGGACTCAGCACCCCTATCCCACAGGGATGGCGCCCGTGGGGACCAAGGCCGCCCCGTCCTGCCGGTGAGGTGCCCACTGCCCCCAGCCCAGCCCAGCTGTGCTGCCCACGATGAACAAGCTGCCCTTCCACAACAACCGAGTCATGCAGGACCGCCGCAGCGTGTGCATCTTCCTCCCCAACGACGACTCCCTCAACATCATCATCAATGTAAGCTTGGGGGCCCTGGGGTGCTCTTTTTCAAGCTCTCCTTTGGCTTCTGCTTTTAATTTCGAGCCCATCGCCCTCTCCTTGCTGGAGAAACCCACACGGCACATCCCTCTGCATCAGCACTCAGCGCTCTCCAGCTCCTTGAACCATGGGCACCAAGCATGAAATTCCCTCGCTTGGCTTCTTTCTTTAATTTGGTGCTACCCAATATGCCATTTTCTGCCCATGTCAGCTTGCTAGTGGGGATTCACATTTGGTCCCCATGGGAAACCAAGACCCGGACCCTAGCTGGTGACAGCACTTGGGGACATGGCAGGGGTGGGTGCTGCTGTCCATGGTTTGTGCCCAGGACACACGTGTGCTTTCCACAGGTGAAGATCCTGTGCCACGAGCTCCTCGTGCAGGTGTGTGACCTCCTGAGGCTGAAGGACTGCCACCTCTTTGGGCTCAGCGTCATCCAGAGTAAGTGTGGGGCTCACCCCATGGCCCAGGTGACAATGGGGACGCGTCGCAATGCTCACCCTGCCCAACTCCCCCCCAGACAATGAGCACGTCTACATGGACCTGGCCCAGAAACTCTACAAGTACTGTCCCAAGGAGTGGAAGAAGGAGGCCAGCAAGGTCAGCGGTGAGGTGTTGCATGGAGAGATGACGGCACTAAGGCCACCTCTGTCCCCGGCGCAGGTCACTGTCCCTGCGCAGCCGCGGGCTGGGGGTGGGCATGGTGCTGAGAGCCGATTTGGGTGGTGTAGGGGGTGAGGGCAGTGCTCAGTGGCTGTCACCCCAGTGTCACCACACCACACGGGGATGTGTCCTCCACCGGAACCCTATTCCTCCCTTGCTTCCCAGTGGGTGAAGGGATGGGATGGATTGGGATGGAGGAAGGTTGGGGAAGGTGGCTGCTGACCCAATGAGGTTTTCAAACCCAGACTTTACATTTTATAACTCCAAATCCCCTTTGTTTTTTGATGTAAGGCAGATTTGGGGGGAAAATGAGAGGCGGTGCTGGGGAGGGGAATTGCCAAGATCAGCCCTTGTGCTGAGGGCAGCACTGGAGCCTGGTGCATTGCGGGGACTGGTGGTCACAGCATGACACCGGGATGTCCTCAGAGGCCCTGAATGCGTTCTGTGTTCCAGGGGATCGACCAGTTTGGCCCCCCCATGATCATCCACTTCCGAGTGCAGTACTACGTGGAGAATGGTCGGCTGATCAGGTGTGAGGCCGGGGCACAGCGTCCCAAATACTGCCAGAAAACCAGATTTTTGCAAAAGAAATGGGAAATGGCGCATCTTTCAGAAGTGTTCAGGCACCCAGCGCTCACCCCTTCCTGTTAGTTCAGCTGTACTGTCCCTGTCCCTGTCCATCTGTGTGCCAAGGGACCCCTCCCCATGAACACAGGAACCAGCAGGGACCCTTCTCCCATCCCGTAACAAAGACATTGCGGTGCCGAGGGCATGGTCACTGGGCACGGTGGGGGTGGGTTGGGATTGGCTTTGTGGATCTTGGAGGTCTTTTCCCACCTCAATTCCACGATTCCACGACTCTATGATTTTCGGGGTTGGGGACATCAGATTTAGGATTTTATCACTTTCGTGCCCAAGGCCAGGCAGGAGCTATCGCAAAACCATTGTCAGGGTCTGCCCCTCTCTGGGACGTGTTGGGGACACGGTGGCCATGTGGAGGTGCTTTTGTAGGGTTTTGCAGGGGTTTTGTAGGTCCCGGCTGCAAACTGCATGGCTGCTGGGGTCCCTCCAGCATCCCCAAATTTCTCATCCCTGCAGCGACCGCACGGCACGGTACTACTACTACTGGCACCTACGCAAGCAAGTGCTGCACTCACAGTGTGTGCTGAGAGAGGAAGCCTATTTCCTGCTCACTGCCTTCGCCCTGCAAGCTGACCTGGGAGACTTCAAGCGCAACAAGCACTACGGGAAGTACTTCGAGCCCGAAGCCTATTTTCCTGCCTGGGTAAGTGCTGTGTGGCATGAGGTTGTGGGGCTCGAGGCGTCTCCTACTGCCCTCTGCACTGTTGTGCTTGCAGCAGAAGGGGTGATGCTGTGTCCACACCTCGTGGTTATTAATAACCACTGACAACTGTGGGGCTGCAAATAGCTGCATGCGTGTGTTGGGGTTGGGCAGTAGCGTCAGAATGGCCACACCAGTGATGGGGATTTCCCTGTGTTTGCTAGGGGGGTGTTCACTATGGGGTTGCCCTGCATGCCACCTGGCACTGCGGTGTCACCCGGCCATCCCTAGGTGTCCCCTGCAGTCTGTGCAGCCCCGGTGTCCCTGTGCACAGCCCATCCCCCAGAACAGCCCAGTTGTTATAACTGGTGCATACATGAGTTAAGGAGGTGCAGTTGTGGGTGCTTGCAATGCTCCAGCACCAAAAAGCTGAGCCTTTCCCAGGGCATCCCGCAGCCCAGGCTGCTGGGATGGGAAAATGAATAAAAGCTGTAGGTGCTGCTGCCCGCTTTGATTTATGATGGATGTTCCTTGGATTTGTCCCAAATCCGCCTGCTTCACTGTTTTTTGTACTCACGATGGCCCCAGGGCTGTGTCCCTGTCCTGCGGGAAGCCTGGTGTGTGGGAATGTCTGGTTCTGTGCTGCTGATGGGGTTTTTGTCACCAGAAGTTGAGCATTACAGGGACGGAGCTGCGCAAATCTCTGCAGCAGAAGGCGTTGCTCCAATTTTCCATTGCCCTGGATGAGCTTCTCATCTCCTTCAACCAGGTGGTGGCGAAACGGGGCCGGGACTACATCCTGAAGCACATCCCCAACATGCACAAGGATCAGTTTGCCTTGACGGCCTCCGAAGCCCACCTGAAGTACATCAAGGAGGCCGTGCGGCTGGACGACGTGGCCGTGCACTACTACCGGCTGTACAAGGTGGGAGTGGGGCTGCTGCCCAGCCCCAACCCTGCTGTGGGCTAATTGCCCCCCATCAGGCTGCCCAGGGCCCCATTCAGCCTTCTATTCATCCCCAAGCCCAACCCCACCACACCATGCCCACTGACTGTATCTCTCGGTGCCGCATCCACGGCTCTGGGTCACCACCAGGGACGGTGACCCCACCACTCCATGGGCAGCTGTGCCACTGCAGCACTGCTCTTTCAAAGCAGAAATGATTCCTAATATCCAACCTGAACTTCCTCTGGCACAACTTAAAGCCATCACCTCTTGAAGGTCCTTCGAAGTTTCCTCTTTAGATATGGGCATTTTGGGGAGGTGAGGTGGGACCAGCTGAGGCTGCAACCGGCAGTGTGTGTGCATCGTTAATTGTACAAGCCCAGCATGCAACATCTGCAGCAGCAGGAGATGGGGTAACCAGAGGGGACAGCTGGGTTGTGGGGGCAGATTTATCCACTTTATCATAGTATCATAGAATCACAGAACGGCTTAGGTTGGAAGGGACCTCCAGGATCACGAAGCTCCAACCCCCCACCACAGGCAGGGCCACCAACCTCCACATTTAATAGCAGCCCAGGCTGCCCAGGGCCCCATCCAACCTGGCCTTGAACACCTCCAGGGATGGACGGGGCATCCACAGCCTCTCTGGGCAGCTGTTCCAGCACCTCACCGCTCTCACAGTAAAGAATTTCCCCCTGACATCCAACCTAGATCTTCCCTCCTTTGCACTTCATGGTGCAAATTTAAAAGCATCTCATATTTCTGCTCAGGACAAGAGGGAGGTGGACGCATCGCTGACACTGGGGCTGACAACGCGGGGCATTCAGATCTTCCAGGTATGCAGCGCCTGCTCCCAGCTCCATCCCTGCAGGATGCCCCCACTGCCACCCTCACCACCTTCATCAGAGAATCATAGAATCCTAGAATGGCCTGGGTTGCAAAGGCCCACAGTGCTCATCCAGTCCCAACCCCCTGCTATGTGCAGGGTCGCCAACCAGCAGCCCAGGCTGCCCAGAGCCACATCCAGCCTGGCCTTAAATGCCTGCAGGGATGGGGCATCCACAGCCTCCTTGGGCAACCTGTTCCAGTGTGTCACCACCCTCTATCTGCTTACAGAACCTGGATGAGGAGAAGCAGCTTCTCTATGACTTCCCCTGGACCAACGTGGGCAAACTGGTGTTTGTGGTGAGTGCGGAGCCGTGCACAGTGGGGCTGGTTTGTGGTGTGGTGCTCCGGAGGGGCTGAGCTTCCCCATCTCCTGCACAGGGCAAGAAGTTTGAGATCCTTCCTGATGGGCTGCCCTCGGCCAGGAAGCTCATCTACTACACGGGCTGCCCGCTGCGCTCCCGCCACCTCCTGCAGCTGCTGAGCAGCAGCCACCGGCTGTACATGAACCTGCAGCCCGTGCTGCGGCAGGTCCGCAGGCTGGAGGAGAACGAGGGTAGGTGCCCAACGTTCCCCAAATCCTGCCTGTGTGTGGACGTGGAGCTGCCCTGCAGGTTCCCATGGTGGTCCTGTTCTGATTCTGCCCGATCAGAAATGCTCCCCTGGCTGTGGTGGATGCCTGCAAACCCCAGGCAATGGTTGCATACCCTGCTGTGGTCCCTGAGGGTCTCAGTGCTTCAGTGCAGTGTTCCCAGGGCCCTTGTCCCTTCCCCAAGCTCAGAAAGCGCTTGCACAAACATAGGATCCTCTTCCTCCTCCTCTTCCTCTTCTTTCTCTTCTTTCTCCTCCTCCTTCTTTTTATCTTTGTCTTTACCTCCTCCTTCTCCTTGTTGTCTTCCTCCTTTTCTTCCAGTTCCTCCCCCTTTCCTTCTTCCTCCTGTTCCTCCTTTTCTTCCTCTTCCTCCTCCTCCTCTTCTTTCTATTCCTTCTTTTCCTCTTACTTCTCCTCTTCCTTTTCTTTCTCTCACTGCTTCTCTTCCTCTTTGTCTTCCGCCTTTTTTTTTCCAATTCCTCCTATTTCTCCTCTTCCTCTTTTTCTTCCTCCTTTCTTTCTGTCTTCCTCCTTCTCTTCCTTGCCTTGTCTTCTTCCTCCTCTTCCTCCAGTTCCTCCTTTTTTTCTTCCTCCTTCTCTTCCTCCTCCTCTTCTTCCTTTTCCTCCTCCTCTCCCTCCCGTTCCTTCTTCTCTCCTTCCTCCTCCACTGGAGGAAGGACACAGCACAGAGCCCAGCAGGCCCAAAGCTCCTCACCCACCCCCAGCAGTCTCCAAATGCCATCCAAGCAGGGCCGGCTCCCAGCGTACCACCCAGCTGGGTTTGGATCATTGTCCCTGGGTACTGGGGGGTACCTGGGTGCCACGTGTACTGTGTGTCCATCCTGACAGAGAAGAAGCAGTACCGCGAGTCGTACATCAGCGACACGCTGGACCTGGACATGGATCAGCTGGAGAAGCGCTCACGGGCCAGCGGGAGCAGCGCCGGCAGCATCCGGCACAAGCGCCTGTCCCGGCACTCCACCGCCAGCCACAGCAGCTCCCACACCTCGGGCATCGAGGCTGACCCCAAACCCCGGGACATGGGACCCGAGGACGCCGGCATTCACCGCAAGCTGAAGACCTGCAGCTCCATGACCAGCCATGGCAGCTCCCACACCTCCGGGGTGGAGAGTGGGGGCAAGGACCGGCTGGAGGAGGATCTGCAGGATGACGGTGAGAGACTCCAGGGTGTGCAAGTTGGGTACCGGTGGGCTTGGTGGGAGAGTGGCATAGGGGTGACCGTCCCCATCCCTCCTGGCACAGAGATTGAGATGCTGGTGGACGACCCGCGGGAGCTGGAGAGAGCGGGTGAGCTGGCGCTGGAGGTGAGCCCCGACATGTGTGTGTACATCACCGAGGACATGCTGCTGTCACGCAAGTTCAACGGGCACTCAGGTAAATGCCACGCTCCATAGAATCATAGAATCACAGAATATCCCAAGTTGGAAGGGATCCCTAAGGGTCATGGAGTTCTACTCCAGGCTCCACGCCAGGACCATCCAAAAATCAGACCATGTGTCTGAGAGTGTTGTCCAAATGCTTCTTGAACTCCAGCAAGCTCAATGCTTTCGGGAACCTGTTCCATGTCCACCTCCCTCTGGTGCTGGGCCTTTTCCTGACATCCAGCCTGACCCTCCCCTTCACCTCTGCTCCTGCATTTCCTCCTCCATCCTGTGTGATGCAGTGCTGGGCAGACCAAAATTAGCCTGAGCATTCCTTTGGGATGCAGGGAAAATCTGCTTGTCCCATGGCTGGAAGTGGAGATGAGGCGTATTCAGCCTGATAGAACTGTAAAAATCTTGAGAAAGGTGCAGGTTTTTTCAGGGGAGGATTCACTTTAACTTTTTTGGGTGATGCTTATGGAAGTGAAGCACAAATCCATGCAGGGAAGCCCTGCAAGAAGGCACGGGTGGCCACAAAAGGTCAACAGGCAGGGAGTGGTGGGAGCCATCTGGGGGCACGAGGGGACAAAGGTAGCAGCGTATCAGACAGAGCCATTGGGAATAATTTTGGCTTTGGGTGTTGTTTTGGTGTGCCCTCCTCTCCCTCTCTTGAATATCCAACCTGATTGGGCACAGCTGCCCAGGAGTGATGGGCTCACCATCGCAGAGGTGCTCCAGAACCGTGGGGCACTGAGGGACGTGGGCAGTGGGCACGATGGGGTGGGCTGGGTAGGGCTGGGGATCTCAGAGGTCTTTTCCAACCTGAATGATTCTGTGATCCCACACAGGGCTGATCGTAAAGGAGCTCAGCTCCTCCACCTCCAGCTCCTCAGAGACGGTGGTGAAACTCCGTGGGCAGAGCACCGACTCCTTACCCCAGGTGGGTGCCACCGGTGCTCCTCACCGCCCCCTCCCTGCTCCCGATGGCGTTTTGTGTCCCCCCGCACCCCTGACCCCCTTCCCCTCACGCAGACGGCGTGCAGGAAACCCAAAACGTCGACGGATCGGCACAGCCTGAGCCTGGACGACATCCGGCTCTACCAGAAGGACTTCCTGCAGCTGGCAGACCTGTGCCAGGACACGGCGCAGAGCTTCACCTTCGGCTGCAGCCACGGCCTCGGCGACGACGGCCTCTACTGCAACGGCTGCCTGGCCCGGCAGTGCCTCAACATCCAGGAGGGTTTCCCTACCAAACGGACCAGCAAATACTTCTCACTGGACCTCACCCACGATGAAGTCCCTGAGTTCGTCGTCTGAGGGCGGTGGGGATGGCGCCGGCTGCTGCCCAGGGGGGTCCGGGCCCCACCGAGCCCCAGTGCGGCCTACCCCAACCCTCCCCGCCATGGGGACGGCTGAGCTCAGAGCAGGGCTGGGGGATGGGGATGGGTCCCTCAGCGTCCTTCTGCCTCTGGAAGTCGATGTGTGCATGAATCGTCTCATTTCACCTCGGAGAAGCGCGAGGCGCTCATCCAGTCGAAGCCAACCCCTGGTTTCCCAGTGGCAAAGATGGGGATTCTCCCCCACCCTGACCCCTGTCTTTGGCGTTGCCACTGCCTGCTGGGAAGAAAAGGCCAGACTGCTGCGTCCAAGTCAAGCCAAAGAGATGTAAATACCCCAAAGGCCAGTATGGGAAGCGAGAATTAAGCAATAAGCACCAGGGATGCCTGTGCATGGGGGAGCAGCGCTGGAGCCCGGCTCTGAGCAGTGCTGCTCGTGGAGCTTTGTTGTACAAAAACACATCCAGAAACCAAAAATACCAAAAAAAAAGGCAAAGGAGAGTGGAGAACATCGCCTGTAATAGTGCCGCAGTAATGCTTCCCGATACATAGGAGTCACATATATAAATATATCGAAGTACGTATGTTTATATATGTCTGGATCTTATAGACCCATTTTCCTTCTATTCCCAAATACCTTTTGTACGAAGGATACGCCTCTCTCCAACAAAGCATACGGACAATCATTTGTATTCCAAAGCACTAAGGGGAGAAAACGGACCTTCCTATTGAGGACAACGTGTATGCAACTGCATTGGGAGCGCAGCTCTGCCCGGCGTGGCCCCGCAGAGCTTTCTGTGCATCCTTCAGCCTTTCTGGATCCAAGAGTTCCGCTCAGTGACGGTGGTGATGCGTGCCCAGGAGGCAGCCGAGGCGTAACGCCGTCGGTACCCAGAGGGTGCAATGCAATGGTCACAGCACAATGCCTTCTTAATTGCTATTTTTAATAAGAGTTTAGCGATCGACAGCCAAAGTTTTACCGTATTTTGATATACCACCTTTTTTTTTTTTCTTTTCTTTTTTTTTTTTTTTTTTAACTGGAAAGTTTTCTTATATATATATATATATATATATAAATATATATTGTTTTATAAATAAGCACAACCTTATTTTTCTAAGGAACGTTGGGGAGGGAGGGGGATCGGTGCCCAAATAAAGCAGAGCAGAGCTGTGTTCAGCAGCACCGGTGGTGTTGTGTGTGTGATAAGAGGAGGTCCGTGGAGGTCCCTTCCAACCCAAAGCCGTTCTGTGGTTCTGTGACCCAAGGGAATCTCCCGCTCTGGTTTTGGGGGTCCTCCTGAAGCACCCCAAAGCCTTATGGGCAGGGGACGGCTCTGACACTGCATCCCAGGGTGGGATGTGGGGTGGGCAGGAAGATCCCCTGCGCTCAAACCCAGCCTCTGCGGGGGCAGAAATGCATGAATGATTGCTCAGCACTGCTCAGCGATGCTGGCAGATCCCCCCGAGCCAGGCTGTGGGATACAGAGATGCTGTTCATGCTGCACGTGCCCGGGATGGGACGGGTGTTGGTGGCTTTTGGTACCGCTGGTCCTTCAGCAGTAAGGAGCCTTGTGTCTGTGCAAACTGAATCGTCCTTTCTGTGAAAGGATCTTCCTATCGGGACGGTGTGAGAGCAAGTGGCTGTGTTGCAAAATTAAAAGCCAAAAATTACAGCTGAAAGCGTAGGGAACCCCAGAGCGACGTGGTTTTGTAGCAGTGACCTTTGCTGTGTGCCTTGGGACAATAAAGTGACTGCTGTTTGCATCACTGTGCCTCGTGGAGATTGGAGGAGCTCTGGGTTGTAAAGGAGCGATGGAATGTGGAGGGATGTTGTGTGTGGGCCACATCTGTCCTGCTCTGCTCCAGCATCGCTGCTCTGGGACAGGCAGGTGTGGGATCCCCAGCCCTGTCCCCGGCCCCCAGCCCTGACCCCGGCAGTGGAACCAAGCGGTGGCATTTGCTGCCATCCTGTGGCACCTCTGGGTGGCAGCTGGGCCGTATCCCTGTCCCCATCCCACATAGGGCCTCGAGGGCAGCAGCCACCAGTGCAATGAGCACGGCTGTTCTCTGCTCTGGCTCATACAAGGTCTCCATCTCACACTGTGCTGGCTGTGTCCCAAATGCCATTGCTTTGAGGTTGTCACGGGTGCCATCTGCCAGTGGGTCCCTGACCCTGTTTCCAGCCCTGGGGGGCAGAAGGCATTTGTTCATTCCATTAATCTTCCTTTCCTTGTCTGGGAGGAGATGTGCACGGGGAGGGGATGTGAGGTATCTGGGAGTAGCAGTGGGGTGAGCACCCAGTTTGGAACTAGGTGATCTTCGAGATCCCTTCCAACCCAGTTCTATGAGTCTGTGATGTGATTCTAAGATGATGAAGATAAGAGGTTACGATGGCGATAAAGATATGAAGATAACGAGGATAAAGAGATGATGAAGGTGAAAATGAAGACACTCCATGGCAGGAGGCTGCCATCGCTCAGGCTGCACTTATTGAACAGGCTCCAAAAACTGTGGCATGTTGTCATAAATCCTCATTTTCTCCAAAAGAAGCCCTCATCTTTGGTGGGAGTGGGCCCAGAGAGGGGCAGCATGGTGGGCTCTCAGTCGCTGACTGCCACTTTCTGCTGGCGTGGGATTCTCACAGCTAACTGCATTATGCAGAAGGGGTGAGCACGAGGCAGCAAGCAATGGTAGGGCTGCATTGATGACATGGAACAGGTTGCCCAAGGAGGCTGTGGATGCCCCATTCAAGGCCAGGCTGGATGTGGCTCTGGGCAGCCTGGGCTGCTGGTTGGCAACCCTGCACACAGCAGGGGGTTGGAACTGGCTGAGCACTGTGGGCCTTTGCAACCCAGGCCATTCTAGGATTCTGTGATTCTGTGACATTTGACAGCTTGTCCCCGTCACTCCTTCATAACCCCATGGAAAGGGCTCTTCCCATTTCCACCCCATGCAGCCTCACACCAGCTCTCTCTTTGGGATGCTCTCATGTCCCAGCTGCCAGTTTGACACTTTCACAAGTTCTAGCTGTCACAGAGAAGCTCACATTCCGTCTCCAGTTGCCTCCATTCCAGACTTGGCATCTCCTGTCGTCGTTCTGGCAGCCCGGCTGGCTGAGGATTTGAGATCTGCAGCTCGACGACGTGCAAATGCCACCTCCCTGGCAGGAGGGATGGCAATCTCAGCGCGCATCAAACCCAACCGAGTGGGTCGGCGTGGAACTGGTTACAACCACAAGTCAGCCGTTGGGAAAAGCTGATTTCAAGTAAAGAAAAATAATAATAATAATAATTCCCATCCAACTTAGAAGCGCTTGGAATGTGAACCATTTGGACTAAGTGGGAAGCCAAGAGCAAAAAACGCACTTTAAAAAGGCGAAAACGCCGTGGCGGTGCTATTTTAGTTTTGCTGCTTGGGTGCTTCTCATTGGGGTCTCCTGCTGGGGGGCACCCTTGGGTGCTGCTGGGGGCAGCCTCAGCCTCGCCCAGTGGCTGTCCAACCTCAGCAGTCAGCCATGGGGCATTGCTGTGGAAATGAAGGAGAAACCCATTTTCTCACAGCTCATCGCCTCTCCTTCCAGGAGATGTGCGTGGGGAGACCACGTGGAGCCCACAACCCTGTTAAGGGTTTGATAAAGGGGGTAGTGGGTTTAATAACAGGGGTTGTGGGTTTAACAAGAGCGCTCATCAAGTGCATCCCAAAACTCAAACCAAGGCACCTGAGGTGAACCCACATCCAGGGTGTTGGAGGTCATTTTGGGGTGCGGATGGAGGGAATAAATGATCTTATAAAGAAGCTAACCAGCTCCCCCAAATCCTAAAATAGATCCTAATCCTAAAATCTGGGCATCGGGGCTTAAATATTTAAATATATGTATATATATATATATATAAAATAAGGAATTGCTGGAGGCACAAGTAGGGGCTGGTGTGGGAGATGGGGACGGGGCTGAGGACCCCTAGGAGGGGGGAAAGAGGGGATGCAGGGATGTGTGGGGGCAATAGAGGGAAGAGCCAGGAATTGGTGGGGTGCAGGATGTGGTGTGGTGGGGTTTTGGAGTGGGGTGATGGCGGGGAAGGGGTGTGATAAGGTGTGGGTGTGGGGGTGTGATGAGGCGCAGGGGTGTGTCGGGGATGAAGGGAGTGTGAGGGGATTGCAGGGAGTGTTACGGGGGTACAGGAGGATGGGATGGGCTGCAGGGGTGGTTTGGGGGAAGGATGTGGTTGTGTGATAGGGCTGCAGGGAGCGGGGTGGGCACACAGCGGGTAGTGGGGTCGGTGTAGGGCAGGGGGAGGGAGATGGGGCAGGAGGATGAGGAGGGCAGCCCAGAGCGCAGCAGGGCTGCAGAAAACAGGAATAGCGGAGGAGAGGGGGCTCGGGGTGTGGAGAAGGGGAGGGGACAGGAGGGAGAGCAGCAGCAGCGGGAGGAGGAGGAGGAGGAGGAGGAGGAAGTCGGGGCCGAGCCGCTTCCTGTAGGCAGAGGGATGAGCGCAGACAAAGCTGGGTGGGGACTCGCCGCTCCGGGCTGCTGCTGACCGCCCCTCTGCCTCCAGCACGCATCCCTTCTCCATCCATCCCTTCATCCATCCCTCCGTCCGTCCGACCGCCGCCGCCCCGCGGGGAGAGCCGGGGCATCACCGCCCGCAGGTACGGGGAGAGCCGGGGGAACAATGGGAGCGGGGCTGGGGGCACCGGGCGCGCACGGACCGCGCACGGACTGCGCACATCGGGGCGATCCCATGGCAGCACCATCCCTCGGGCTCCAAAGCGCTCCCTGCTTATTCCCCCCCAGAAGGCGATCCTTTCACCCCAACCCCCGGCTTGTATCACCCCGTCATTGCCTTTGCTGGTTACCCCATGGGGACCCCGACACCCCGCACCGCCCATAGCCCCAGCACCAATGGGTGCTGCAGGGATGGTGCCTTCCCCAGTGCTCAGCCCCCAACAAAGCTCTATGGGGGCTGATCCTCACTTAATCAACTGATTTGCCGTCACATGAACGGCTTTTTCTCGGGATGAATGAGACGTAGTGTTCTCCTTTTTATTTATTTTTTCTCCCTCTCCCACCCCCCACAAAGGGCTTTCCCTGCCCCAGATCCCTCTTGCTGGGATGGATCTGCCCCCACCGTGGCTGAGGGAGGGGATACTTGGGGTGCCCCTTCCCCACCTGCTGCCCCACCCCACCACCCCCATTCTCTCAATGGCTGGGATTTCAATGGGACTTCTGATTTTCCCCGTTGTGGCCATGCAGCAGGAAGCAGCACAGCTCATGCAAGGTCTCAGGAAAAGTAACCATGGCAAAGGCACCGTGTGCCCAGGCAGCTCCCTGCTGTGCCCAGGGACTGGGGAATCATAGAACAGAATCATAAAAATGGTCCGAGGTTCCCTGTTCCAGAGGGAGAGGAATCCAGCCCCAAACTTCAGTCTTCTTGCAGGAAAATGGATTTATAATGAAGGAAAAACTTGAATCTTAGCTCCCCGCTTATTGTTAATGAGTCCCTGACAAACTCAGAGTGTGCTGCCCCAATGGTAGTGGGGTGGGAGCACAGGGCAGCGTTATCCCCTGTCGTTGTACCCTTGTGTGCTTGTGGGTCTGCCCAATTGTTTCCCACTGGACAGACCCCAAATCCCCATCGCACTGCCCAGGGCCGGGGCATGTCCCCTTGGCACCAGGCTGGGCCCAAGCATGGGGGATTTTTCCTTCTAACTGGATTTCCCTCCATGCAGCTGGAGCCTGCGATGCTAATCCTCTTTTCTGCCATATGGCCTCTGGCTGGATTGAAATATGACTCAATTAATTATTGCCAGGAAAGCCCTGGGGCGAAGTCTTTCTCCAGGAGGATGCTCAGAGGTGCTCTGGGTGTAGTTTTCCCACCCCATGCCACGGGCTATGGGGTCAGGCTGTTCCCTTCACACCCATTTTAGGGCTCTTCTTGCCATTTCCATCCCTTTGCTTGCTTACCAGCGGCACACTGCCAGCTGCCACCTGTGACACAAGCACGGCGATCTCAGCTCCATCTGGATCCCCAGCCCCAGGGGCTGGCATCGTGCTCCTTGGGGTCAGGGCATGGCATCCCAGAACAATGCGGGTAGAGCTGCTGGAGAAACCCAGTGATGAGGATTGTTGCCAGTCCCCAGCCCAGCCAACACCTCCACCACCCAATGCTGGAGCTCAGTGCATGGCGATGTCACCAACTTGGCACGGCACGGCGCTGCCTTCCGCCCAGCCCCACAGATGCACCCGCCTGGATTTTGCTGCTTTGGCCTCAAAACGGTGGCGGCCAAGGCACCACTTCTCCCTTTGAAAACCCGTGAGTCATGGGAGGAGGGAAGGCAGTGCCGCACACGCAGTTTCCATAGCAATTGGGACTGGAGAGGCGGCACCCAACCCGCGGCCCTACGAACGCTGCCTGGCCCCACCAGCTCTGCTGGGGGGCTATGGAGCCCAATCCCACACTGGTTCCCAGGAGGGGTCATATCTGGGCCTTCCCATCTCCATTTTGGGGTTAGGAATCAGGGAACGGCCGTGGGAAAAAGCATCATTTTTGGCACGAGTTGTGTCGGTGCTCAGCGGGACGTCTCGTTGTGCCTGGAGTGGGATCAGAGCGTGCGCTCACGGCACGCCCAAGTGGGAGAGGCGAGCAAAGGAACCAGGGTGCGGGGTTAATTTTCTTGCTTCTCAGCCTCTTTTCTGACTGTTTTATCCCTCTGGGTGGCAGCGGGTGGGATGGCTGGGAAGGCGGTGGTATACTGCAGCCTGGGCCATGGGATGCAATGCAGAGTGTCCCTGTGTGAGCTACATGTGCAAAGGATGAGGTCTGAAATAACGCATCTCCTCCATTTCGTGCAGCCAAAATCATTTTTTCCACATACTGAGTGGGGAAAAAGTAATAACAACAACAAAAAAATCCCTGAAATGGCATCGCGGCAAACCTGACACCTCCCCACCTTGCCGTTTGTTGGTAACAGCGCTGACAGCTCTTGGGCAGCAGCAGCTGGGTGAGATGCAGGGAGTGGCAACCACGCTGGGTTTAAAGGGCACTGTGAGAGGCCCTCTCCACCCCCAGCAGTGTGCTTGGGGGCACTGATGCCCATCTGGTTGCACTTCACCTGGGGACAGGAGCAGCACCGCGGTGCCTGCGCACAGTTCGAGGCAGTACATGTTGTGCTCAGTGGATCAACTCCTTGAGCTGAGCTGCCGTCTCGATTTAACAGGCTTAGTGCCCTCCTTGCATGGGAAGGAAAGTTAGCTCCGTGCCTTCTGTAATGCTCCCTGGGAGCTGCTCATCCCGGGTCTGTAAGAGGGGTTATAACTCAGCCTTCGGAGCTCATCAAGCATCCTGAGCAATGAATGCTGTGCTGAATTCCCAGCAATGGGAAAAAAACCCATTGCAGCACAGGATATTCCCACTGCAGCTCCTGGCAGACCCCGCTGTGCTGCTGCCTTTACCCCCAGCACACTGCCCTGCACTGCTCCCGCTGCAGCATCCTCCCTCCTGGGGCTGCAAAGCTCCATCACCGCAGAGCTGAGGGCTGGAGCCTTGCAGGGATATGAGCCATGAGCAGTTCTGCTCAGGGGAGATGTGTCTGGAGTTGAAGAATGGGATCAGCTCCTTGGTGCGAGCGCTTCCCTGGCTGGCACGTTGGGGAACACGCTGACAGCACCCGGATGGATTCATGGCACTAATTATAGGGCTTGGCAGTGCTGTCGTGTCAGTGCTGCTGTGTTGGGAAAGCTGTGCTTCTTCGGTGATGGGAATAGGGACGGATTCTGCAGTTACATCAGTCCCCACGTCCCAAACCACGTCCCATGTCCCAACCAATATCCCATGTTCCAACCCACGTCCCATGTCCCAACCAACATCCCGTGTCCTATGTCTCAACCCATGTCCCATTTCCCAGCCGATATCCCATGTCCCAACCCATGTTTCAACTCATGTCCCATGCCCCAACCAATGTCCCATGGCCCAACCCATAGCCATAGGGCCCCAAGGGCAGGCAGGGTGTCCACAGCAGTGTTGGAGAATTGTGCTTCTTATGCCATTCTCTGTCAGAAGTGAGAGGTTCAGCCACATTTTTGGTGGTTTTGTAGGGAATTGGCTGCAGCAAGAAGGAGGGAAGCGAGGTGCAGGATAGGGTGCTGGAGGTGGGTGCCCATGCCCCACGGCACTGTAGGGTCTGGGTGCTTTCCCATGCTCTGGGATCACTGCATTGCTGTTTCCAAACCTTCCTGGGTCCTCTTGGAGGAACAGCAGCACATCTGAGCACCTGAGGCACAAAGCAATGGGAGAAAATCTCAGTACCTGGATTTTGAGCTGGGTAGTGGTGTCTGTCCAAGGGGGTTACCTTGGGAATTGCCTTTGAGCAGCTTTGGGGAGTCCTGAAGCATGCCCTAAATGCACCAGGAGCTGCACAAAGCCCATCAGGTGAGCGGGTTCCCTCTGTAGCTGCTTGGCATTGCAACTCGTGACAACACTTCCTGCTCTTCCTTCTTATCTCATGGAACCTCTCACCACCTCCACGCAGCATCTCTCACACAGAGCTGTGCCAGCAGCCTCTCGTGGACACGTTGGCTCCACACACACACACTTTGGGATGTCCGTGCTCCCTCCTGGGGTCCCACTGGCCGTGCAAAACCCACCCCACTGTCACATTTTTGAGATGGAGGCTTTGGCTCTGCAGGATGCTCTGCTGACATGTCGTGCCTTGCTTTATTGTTAACATTGGCTCCCGGTGTTCCTGCCTGCCTGGCTCTTGGCTTTGACCCATTTTGACTGGAGCTGGATGGGGAGAGAAAGAGGTGGGGTCACTGTCCGCAAGAAACACGGAGATGTGGCACTGAGATACATGGTCTGTGGGCACGGTGGGGTGGCTTGAGCTTGGGCTTGGAGATCTCAGAGGTCTTTTCCAACCTGAATGATTCTGTGAAAGGAGTGGGCTGTTTTGTAAATGGATTCCAGGCCAAAGGGTAAATGATGGTGGTGCTGGGATGCTGTGCTGAGGTGAGGAGCTCCAAGTGAGATTTTGGCTTCTGCCAGGCTGGGATGCTTTGGCCCAAGAGCAGATGGCCATGGGAAGAGCTGCCCAAGGATCTGCCCCTTCATTTTCCTAGAATCATAAAATGGATTGTGTTGGAATGGACCTTAAAGATGTCCCTTCCAATGCAGAATATTCAGTGTTTCTATGATTCAGTGATTTAGGCTGGAGTTTTCTGGTCCACCCACTGTGAGTCCGTGAGGTTCCAGAATCACACCAACAGCCACTTTCCTTTTGTGGCACAGGGAAACCTGTCCAAGTCTTCTCCACACAGCTCTACATGCGTCCTGGGGGCTTCTACCCCCTTGTTTGGGGTCCTTTGGGGCCATCAGCCCTCCACAGCTTGTAAAAACTTCTCAGAGCTCTTCCCATCAGCTCTAGGATTGCGTCTGCACCCGGAGGAGCTCTTCTCCTGCTGGGAAGGTTTGAGCATTGGCAGGGTCCTGTGTGAGCCCATGGCCTGGGTAGGACCTATGAAGAGCTGGTGGCATCAGGACCTGTGCTCCAACCTGCCCCAAGGACAGCATTTCCGGAGGGCTTTATGTTCAATTGTTCAACGCTGGCCTGTTTGTGCTCCATCCATTGTATTTTTAATACTGTGATGGTGTTTGTGCGGTGCTCGCAGTGCTGCTACCATCAAAATACGTTGCATTATTTATCAGCTGATTTAATATAATTGCTGCTCAGCCTGGCGTCCTCACCGGGGGTTGGATCCATGTCTGCTGCTTCCTGGCTGATGCCGGAGGGGGAACGCAGCCACCCCCAGGAGGCACAGACAGCAAACGAGGGACAAGCTGATAGGTTTTGAGCCTACTTCTGAGCCCTGTGTAAATTCTCCCATTAATGGCTGCAAAACTTAGTCTGGCTGGGAAGGGATGCTGCTCCTCCATCCTACACGTAGCTGAAGCCCGGCTTGCAAAAGAGCAGCTGGCTTCAGTGGTTTCTGCAGCTCAGGCTGGCAGCGATACAGGGAGCAGCAGCAAGACGGGTGCTGAGGAGCCAGTGGGCAGGAAAAGCTGAAATGCGGTGGCTGCAGGCTGTTCTGAGTGGTAAAGGAGATGGGAGTGGGCATGGGGTGGAATAACTGTGGCATGTGGGGTGTGCAGCACGGCCAGGGTGAGAGCTGTGGGTCCCATCCTGCTGTGCATTCGTCATGTGTCTTCATCCCCACTGCAGGGTGGGATGGAGGGGTGGATGGAAGGAAGGAGGGAGGGGGAGTGGGATGGGTAGATGGATGGAGAGATGAATGGATGGAGGGATGGATGATGGAGGTAGGGACGGATGGATGGATGGATGGATGATGGACAAATGGAAGGATGGAGGGACGATGGAGAGATGAATGGATGGCTGGATGAATGATGGAGGAAAGGATGGAGGTATGGATGGATGATGGAGGGACGGATGGAAGGATGGATGACGGATGGAGGGGTGACATGAAAGGGTGAGCTGTGTGGGAAATGCCACCTTGCACTGCTTTACTCAGAGTTTCACATATATTCTTTGGCTTTGGATTTTTCCTTTACTTTTTTACAATGCTTTATATTGCAAATGCAAAACCACCGCCCTAGCAAGTAGCTCTTGGGTGGTTTTCTTCTTCTGTCTGCGCAATAACAGTGTTTGCTAAGTATGTGTCACTTCACGACGCAGCAAGAATGATGTTTGGTGTCACATGCAGTGCGTTGACTCAGCAGGAAGTGTGGCAGGAACGCAGCAGCGGCGGCTCGGCGTTTCCGGCAGCTTATTGTCAATAACACTGTGAGAAAAACTGGGTTTCAACAAAGGAGAAAATGCCCTGTGTGCATTTTAGGGGGAAAACGGGCTGGTGCAGGGACTGGGGCTCTGTGGGAAAATTGAGACGCTGCATCTTGGGGCCGATGGATGTGCTGAGACCCAAAACCTTTGCCTCGGGAGCCCCTGCCCCAGCTGAGCCCGCTGCTTGCATCAGAAGGGACCCAGGTGTGCAGGCTGCCCTGTAATCACTTTCTGCTTTTGCCTCGAGGCTGCAGCAAGCAGAGCCCAGCAGCAGAAGTGCTGTGCAACGGAGGCAATGTGGGTCAGACAAGGAGCAGCAGCAGCGGCCGCCTACTTCAGGCTCACCAGCCCCGCTGACCCCATTTGCAGCACCAGTTGTCCATGGGAAACAGCTCCGTGTGCTCCTTGGGTTTTAGTGCCGTCAGTCATTTTTTCAGCATTACGGATTATAAAAGCACGGGGGATTTATTTTTCCTGTTTTCCTTTCTTCCCCCCTCAATTGGAAACCTGCTAAAATCACTTGCGTTCTGTGGTGATCCTCCTCCTTAGGATCTGGCCATCAGCAAACTCTTTAGCAGCTATCTTGCACTTGCAGGTTAGCCACGGAGAGATCTACCCCACAGCCTATACACAAAATGGAGCAAATCTCAGCTACCTCCAAGGGGTGCTTGTGTGGTGGGTCTTAAAGGCACCTGCTTGCAGTGCTGGGGATGCCTAAAGAAAAGAGAGAAGAAAGAAAAGGGGGAAGAAAACCATCTCCCAGCCTCCTACCTTGATAGTGATGGAGCAGGGGTGGAGGAAGGAACAGTGCTCAGCAGCATTGGGGCTTTGCTCCACCATAGAGTGTGACCTGTTTGATGTATTTGAAGCTTGAAATAGTTCCTTATGAGTAATGTGGTTCAGGTGCTTATCACTAATTAATTAATTCTTTCGTAGCGTGGATACCTAATTAAAGCAGTCTAAGGTAATTCCTGAGGGGTCTGAAGCTAAAGGGATGGTTAATGGGGTTGTTTCTGTGCTGATGCAACCCTCGGGGCAATTCCCAGTGGCTGGAAGGGTTTATAGGTTCCGTGTGGCTGTTACTTAAAATAAAATTCCAATAAAGGTTTGATTTGGGTGAAGTCATTGGAGACAGCAGCAAGGCTCCCACAGCACAGCGGGGCTTCTCTGGGCCAAAAGGTGGTGCAAAAAGGCACAAGTTTGAGTCATGGCACCCCAGGTCCGTGCCCTCATTCCAAGCCTTGCTTTGCACCTCCCGTTAATGCCTGTGTCTTGATGCTGGGAAATACTTGAGAGCTGTGGAACGAGGGGTTGGGAGCTGGGATTTCTGAGCAAGCTGAATTTATTTTAAGGTCAACTTGAGTTCTTTTGGTGATGGTATCAAGAAGTGAAAGAACCGAGAACTCATTGATGTGATGTCTACTCTAATGAATGAGTGATGTAAGTTATCTAGTGGTATCCCCATGGTAGAAATGAACCTTTGAAATGAGGGGTTCTGATGTCTCCTGTTCCCAAAGAAAACCAGATAGGCCAGAAACCCCTGGGTCAGGCAGTGGCCAGGCTGTGGGATGCACTAGATGATGCTGGAGTAAAACAATGACCCAGGGTCTGCCTCACAGCAGAACCTTCTGCCTTGGGAAGGAGGCTCATAGACTGGTCTGGGTTGGAAGGGACCCTTAAAGACCATCTGGTCCCACTCCTCTGCAATGAGCAGGGCCACCCCCAGCCCCGTCCAGGCTGACCATCTCTCAGGGCAACCTGTGCCAGTGCCTCACCCTCCCTTATTGCAAAAAACCTTTCCTCGTGTCCAGTCTAAATCTCCCCTAAAAGAAGAGGCCGCCCGACTGAGATGGGTGGGTGATGCAACGCTCAGCCTCAACCACCACTTCCCCAAGGCTGCGAGGGACCCAGGGGGGAGAAATCCAGGAGTGTGACCCATGTGAAGAAGTCCCCTAATGGGACACATGTGTCACCTTGGGGCAGGGCCAGGAGAAGCCGCTGCTTTGCAGCTGGGGCACTGCTGTTTTTTCCAGGCAGCGTCAGTGTTTGTAGGGAGTTTCCGAAGCTGGCTGTTCTCTTCCCGGGCCAGCTGCATAACAATAAAACACAAGCATAAAAATAAAACGCCAGCAGCGGAGAGCGTTTGTTATCTCTTTTGGACTGTCTTTACATCCCCATATAGGATAGAGGCCAACGGCTGCTTGCAGAGGTGGGAACTGGATGGTCTTTAGGGTTCCTTCCAACCCAAGCCGTCCTGCAGTTCCGTGGTTCTGTGATTCTATGGTTTATGCTTTGGTGTTTTTTTCCTCCCCCAAATGCAATGTGTTTCCTTTTCCTGGCTGCTGGAAGGGCAGCAGCTCCTGGGGGCTCTCTCCAGCTCTGGGAAACATCCCTTCACCCTCATCATCTCTTAAGAAAACAATTAAAGAAAGAAAAAAAGAGAATAAAAGGAAGTCGAGGTTGCTTTCAGTTTGCCTTCTCTTTTCAACCGTTAGGGCACGTGAGAGAAAATAACAGCCTGAGATTCTCACTTCTGTATGCCATCTATGGGGCTCCCAAAGGTGAAAGGGAAGGCTCTTAAGCAGGGCTCCCAAAATGCTTGGGGTGGGTCTGCCCTGTGCTCTGGTTCATGTCTGCATGCAACCCTGTGCTCTGCTTTGGAGGAGGCTTCTCCTGAGCTGCCTGGGATGGGATGCACTGCTGTCCTGCACCATCGCTTCCATACGTACTCTATATAGGAGATTTTGGCTTTGTGGTCACGGATGGGTGGACCGGAGCATTGCTCCCTACAGAGCCACATCCAACAATGGGCTGTTCGTCCCATGCACTGATTTCAGAGGGCAAAACTCACTGGGAAGCTCTCTCCACGTACCAATTTTGGAGGGCAAAGCCCACTGGGAAGCTCCCTGCTGTGCCTCAGCCCACGTGATGTGCATCACTTGATGCTGGTGCTGCTTTTGGGGTGAAATGTGGTAGCGTAGGGCCACACGGGGCTAAGGTCATAGAGTCATAGAATCATTTGAGTTAGAATGGACATTTAAAGGTCATCTGGTCCAGCTCCCCTGCAATGAACAAGGGGCAGTGGGTTCTCTGCCCCCTCCATTCCAGTGATGGAAGCTCAGAACAGGGTTGGCACCAGACCCCAGGTATGGGCACACTGATGGCATCAGGGCTGGCCCCTAAGTTGTCACACCTCGTGCCTGTCTGCTACTGGCGTGCTAATGAAGCTGTTGCCATGGAGACAGGCTCATTTTCACCCTTTTATTTCTTTCTTACTTCGCTGTTGTGCCTCTGACCCATGAGCTGCTGTTTGGCGATTTCAGTGCCACGTTGGGCATTGGGCAATAAAATGTAGGTTGGGAAAGGGAATGCAGCTTTCTGCTCTTTTCTTTCTGTCTGTAGTAATGGAGCAGCCTGTTTTTAAAGATGGCCTTCGGCACTAATAAGAACCGTGGAGATGATTCTATGATTCTATAAAGCTTTCAACAGATACCTGTGCCTATGACAGGTCTCTGGGCTCAGCCATTTCACTGCTGGGTTTTGCTCACTGATGCCCATGCTCCAGAGAGGTGGTTGGGTCACCATCCCTGGAGGTGTTCAAGAAACCTGTAGATGTAGTACTAAGGAACATGGTTTAGTGGGCAACACTGGTGGTAGGTGGACGGTTGGACTGGATGATCTTAGAGGTCTTTTCCAACCTTTATGATTGTATGATTCTATTCCAAAAAAGCACTGAATTTCCCAATGGGCTCTGCTTAATGGAGTATGACTGATGTATTTGAATGTTTTCTCCTTTCCCCAGTCAGAACAGACCCCCAAAATTGGGTTCTTTCCCTGTCACTTGGGTTTAATCTCAAGATGATACGTGAGGAGAAAGAAATCCTCCTCAGTGCTTAAAACGCAGCACTTGAGTGGCGAGTATTGAGTTTGAATACCTTAAATTGTTGACTTTCACTGCAGAATGGGCTATCTGACAGCACATTTTGCACTGGGTTGTGTCTCAAATGCAGCAGCGTCCTTCCTTGGGACACCAGCAGCTTTGCAAAACGCAGAATCATTGAATCATTCAGGTTGGAAAAGACCTCCAAGATCCCCAAGCCCAACCCCAGCCCACCCCACCGTGCCCACTGCCCACGTCCCTCAGTGCCACATCTCCACGGCTCTGGAGCACCTCCAGAGTTGGTGACCCCACCACTCCTGGGCAGCTGTGACAACACCTGTCAGCTCTTACAGAGAAGAAATTTTGCAGTGCTGTGTACTAAATAGCCCACAGCCCGTCTGCACAGTGCCCAAGCATCAAATCAACCCAAGAGCCTGAGCTGTAATCACAGCCCAGAGCCTGAAAGAGACAATATCCAGGTACTGTACACCATAAACATAATTAGCATGGAAATCAAACACCATCCTTACTCATTAACCTGCAGTCTGCAAGACAGGAATCCTATTATCCAGACGCACTGCACTGCAGACGTGCGGTGGCTTCACTGTCTCCATGCGTTGCCATTGAGCCCATCGCTCTGTGCCACTGCTGGTACGAGGTACAGAGCCCATAGGGCAAAGAGGGCTTAGGGAATTCCTGCTGGTTCCGCTGGGAAGCAGCCAGGGCACCTCTTGCCAGCAGCCCTCAGATATTTGCCTGCTGACCTGAAACCTCTTCCTGTGCTGAAAGTCTCACCGCATGCTGAGTGTCACTGTGGTCTGTCCCCAGCGAGCTGCTGGGAGGCGGAAGGAAGCCCTGAGCCCTCCCCGGGAGCAGAAATAAAGGTTTCACCGCAGCCATCTGAGCAGATTGGTTTTTAATTTCTCTCCATTTCCCTCTTTCTGTAAAGGTGTCGAACGCCAAAGCGGAGCAGCTGTTGCCCTAAGGACACCCAGCACCAGTGAGACCCAGCTTTGGTAAAGCAACGCTGCCCACATTGAGCACTGGGTGCTGGGAGGGAGGGTGGTGCTGGGTGCCTGGCTGGGGCTGCCAGAGAGTAGAGGATGTAGGGTATATGAGGTATATACGTTATATGGCATATAATTTATATAAGGTATATAGGGTGTAGAGGGCATATGAGTTACGTGGGGTATATGGAAAAACATCCACTGTGAAGCTGGCATGGCCCCACTGAGCATCCCTCATTCATCTGGGGTGGAAATCTCGAGCAATAGGAAACTCCTGCATCCTGTTTGGCATCTGATAGCTGGAGCTGGTAGCAGGGATGGAGCAAAACAGCTCTACACAGCCACCCCGCAACACCCACAGCCACCCCAAACACCCCCGGCTATCCCAAAAGCCCCTGGTCCAGAAGCATGCGGCTGGGGGAGGCAGAGGCAGCCCCTGAGCTCACCTGTTTCCTTCTGCTTTGTTGCACTGCAGCCTTTCTTGTAATGCCCCAGCATCCCCTAAGCGTTGCTAATAGGGAATCTCCATTCCAGCAGCGACATCCACGGAGGATGGTGGCTTTCTGCCCTTGCCCAAATGCAAAGCTAAATGCTCGTCTGCATCTCTTCCCCTCACACCCATATTCATATGGCCCAGCTCTAACACCTCCACACCCCAAATACAGCCCCATCAAACTGCTTTTGGGATTTCAGGGATTCCAGGCTCTGTGCCGAGCCCCCATCCCCACTCCTGCCTGCTGCCCGACCGGGGTGTGCCCGGCGTGCCGATGGCCAGCAACAACACCGCAAGCATAGCGCAGGCACGCAAGCTGGTGGAGCAGCTGAAGATGGAGGCCAACATCGACAGGATAAAGGTGATGCAGCCGGGGACTCATTGGGCACGTAGAGGGATGTTGTGAGGGTAGGTGCTGGTCAGAATTATATTGCAGAAGCCATCAGATGTGGTGGCAGAATATGGTGGGTGTGGAGGACAGCTGTCCCAATGGCCCCGCGGCCATCCCATGGTCATCTTGTTAGCCATGGGAGGTGATTTCCTGGAGAAGTTCCCATGGGATGGGATGTTTCATCCCCATGGCGGGGTGTTCTGTCCCTATGGCGGAATGGCTTAGGGACATGGCTTAGTGGGCATGGTGGTGATGGGTCATTGGTTGGACTAGATGATCTTAGTGGTCTTTTCCAACCTCAGTGACTCTCTGATGCTACGATTCTGTGATTCGAGGCAGGATTTCCCATCCCCAAGGCAGGATGTCCCATCTCCAAGGCAGGATGTCCCATCCACAAAATGAGATGTCCCATCCTCAAGGCAGTGTGTGCATCTCTAGTATGGGATGTCCTATCCCCAAGGCAGGATGTTCCGTCTCCAAGATGAGATGTCCCATCCCCAAGGCAGGATGTCCCTCATGCCATCCATCCCCAACACATGGCTCCTTCTCTGCAGGTGTCCAAGGCAGCGGCAGACCTGATGGCATACTGCGAAGCTCACGCCAAGGAGGACCCCCTATTGACCCCCGTCCCGGCCTCAGAAAACCCCTTTAGAGAGAAGAAGTTCTTCTGTGTGATCCTGTAAAGCCTCAAGGAGCCTGACAGGCACTCAGGCCACCCTGAACACTGATGTAGAGTTTTTAGGAACGGGGACGACCTGCTAGTCCACAGAATTTAAACAAAAATAAGTAAAATATACGGCCTGGAAGCTACAGAGATGTGCATGTTTAAAGAATCTGGCTGCCTTTGGGGGATATAAGATGATCCGCATTGCGAGGCAAAAGATCTGAAGTCTGTAGAGTTGCCTAGAAAGAAAAAAAAAAAAAGAAAAAAAAAAAGAAAAAAAAAAAGAATATTCATGTAAAGAATAAATTTGTGTCACTTTTCAGCTCACAAAATCGTTTGATTGTTCCATATTTAAAGCACCGGAGTGGTGCTGAGCAAAAGTAACCGCTAAGGATGTGCATAACCTTGGAATGATGTTGTTGGTTCCTTTTCCAAGTATAGTTTTTATTTCAGCTGCCGGATCTATAGCTAGCTGGCTGTGATGTTACTCAGTGTTCGGTCTCGTGCTTTCCCATTCCCCGCTTCCCGTCTTGTGCCTGGTGGCTTCGCCCCGTGGTGAGTGGTGTTGTGCTCGCTGCTTCGCGCTCTGTGATGGCTTTTGGTTGTAGTGCATGGGGTTTGGTCTCTGCTCGCCCGCTGCGGGTTTTCTGTTCTGTCTGACACCACGGGCCGGCGGGAGATGCTGCGGGAGGTGACGCTGGAGGCGACGCCAATGGCAAAGCCAACACATGCAGCACCTCCCGACACAGCTGCAGACTCCAAAAACAGTGCTGGCCTCTTTTTCCTAGGTCCATCCCTTTGTCCCACACATCTGTGCCTCTTCCCTGCTCCCTGCCCGGCTCTTCCTGCCCATCCTCATGCCCGTTCCCCTGCAGTGATGGGAGAGTGCCATGACGATGATGCCCAGAGCACCCCGCTCCCGCAGTGCCTGATGCTGTGTTTACGCACAGCCCTGTGCCAGGGTGAGGGCTCATCCCCAGGTCCAGCATCACCCAACATTAGAATTTTGGGGGAAAAATGCCTCCTTTTGGGGCTGTCGGATGCTTGTGAGGACATGGCTTGCCAGGAGCCCCTAGGACACTCCAATGCTCCACACCAAACAGTAGCACTGGGATCCCATAAGGTACTCTGGGCTCTGCATTAACCCCATAAAATCATAGAATCATTAAGGTTGGAAAAGACCTCTAAGATCATTAAGCCTAACCTCCAACCCATCACCACCATGCCCGCTAAGCCACGTCCCTGTCAGCCCCAAACCACATCTACCCAAGAGGGCAATAGTCTTTAGGTACCTTTCTGAGAATCTTTCTAGCCCGTTTCAAGTGTGCTTTGGGTTTTCTACCTTTTCATACTCTTTTTCTAGCTCCGGTTGGCTGTGGGATGGAGCGCCCGGGGCCGGCCCCGCTCGTGGTGTTCCCGGGCCGTGTAAATACCCCCACCCCTTTGTCTTGGTCATTGTGATGCCGAATTTCCGCTGAGCGCTGCCATGGTTTGTAAGAAGTTTTTTAATGACTCATATCTTTTACAACAGGAATTCTTAATACATCAACAAAGAGTAATGCGGCCGTGTTCGCATCGCTCGTTTCCCCATGCAAAAGCCCTCAGCTGCCTCCATCCCGGGCATGGAAGGGAAAATCCATGGAGCATCGGTGTGGGATTTGCCCTTTGCCCATTGGCGTGGGGTTTGGGGGAAGGCAGCGCGGGGAGGTCGGCGTCGCGGTGTAGCGCATCCCCGTCCCGCGTGGTCTGTGTACTCGTTGGAAATAAAGTTGGGATTTGTTTCAAGGCTGCGGTGGTGATGGTGTGTGGGCGCGGGGGCAACGGGACGCTGCAGGGGAGGTGACCTGGCCTGGGTCCTGCTGGTTGTGGAGGGGATTGGGAGTGAGAGAGAGTGGGGTCTGGGCTCTGCAGAGCAGGGCAATGCAAGGCAAGGCAAGGCAAGGCAAAGGAAGGTACGGTAAGGCAAGGCAAGGCAAGAGAAGGTAAGGGAAGGCAAGGCAAAGGAAGGCAAGGCAAGGCAAGGCAAGGCAAAGCAGAGCAAAGCAGAGCAAAGCAAAGCACTGCCCTCTCACACCTACTTCCTTTCCCCAGTGCTGGCCATGGCACAATGACTATCTATCAAACTGTCAAGTTTTTGAACATGAAGGATTTTTCCCAGCCACACTCAGAGGCTGAATCCCCTCTGGTGGTCTTCAGCTCACGCAAGGCAGTAGGAACACATGGGCACAGGTTGCCCACACAGCTGTGGTGCCCCATCCCTGGTGGTGCCCGAGGCCACGCGTGGGCCCTGGGCAGCTGAGCAAGGGGGGCACCCAGCCCACGGCAGGGCTGGGGGCGGTCAGGTCCCTCCCAGCGGCCTCCATCGCCCCACACCCACGCCCCTGCGGCCCGCCCAGGCCACGCCCCCCGCCCAGGCCACGCCCTCCGTGCCCCAGTCCCCGCCCCAGGACTGCCCACCCGCCGCCGTGTCGTTAAAGCTGGACGGACGTCCGCTTCCGTCCAGGCTGCTTTCTCCGCGCTCCGATTAGTCTCGTGGTCTGCCGCTCAGCGCGCG
Organism: Alectoris magna; assembly: GCA_030625065.1. Lineage (NCBI taxonomy): Eukaryota > Metazoa > Chordata > Aves > Galliformes > Phasianidae > Alectoris > Alectoris magna. Next base: position 1,791,940 of record CM060565.1, on the reverse strand, counting down.
AGAACCAATAGGAGGTGACATAGACGGTACGGGGGCGGTACTTCCTGTCCGACCCGGCGGCTCGGCCTGAGCGCGGCGAGCGGCGGGGCCCGGCCGAGGTGGTAGCGCCATGTTCCGCCGCAAGCTCTCGGCGCTCGATTACCACAACCCAGGCGGTTTCAACTGCAGGGGTGAGGGCCGCGGGGACGGATTTGGGGCTTCCCGCAGCGGAGGGCGCTCGGGATGTTTAGAGAGGCCGAGGTTTAAGGCAGGAAGCCCGGGCTCTGGCGCAGTGTGTGAGGCCTGCTTGGGGCTGGGAGTAGAGCACAGCTTAGAGGGAGCCCTGAGACAGCACTGTCGCTGTGCTTTGCTCCTTGTTCCTTGTTAGTGTGGGGGGTTGTGGATGGGAGCAGGCTTGCTTGTTCTGTGTGTGAGTAGGGCAGAAGTTCCCCTGAAACGTTTAGGTCTTAGGCATAATCTATATTGGTGCTGTGATGTTCCGTTTTGCAACGCTTTGGTGGTTTGAAATGTTGCAGTGCCATAGTCGTAAGCTTCAGGCAGTGTGGAGTTGGGCCAGGAGATCTCTGTGAGATCCAAAAAACCCAAGTGCAAAGGTTTTGTATCTGCAGCCCCTGCTGTCAGTACAAGCTGGTGCGTGTAAGGATGGAGCACAGCTCTGCTGAAAAGGACCTGTGGATTCCCATGGGTGGCAGCTGGGTGTGAGCCAGCACTGTGACCTCACAGCGCAGAAGACCAACCATACCCCGGGCTGCACCCAACATAGCCTGGCCAGCAGGATGAGGGATGTGATCTTCCTCCTCTGCTCTGTGCTGTGAGTCCTCACCTGGAGCACTGCGTCCAGGTGGGGAGTCATCTGTACAGGAGTGATGTGGATTTGTCGGACCATGTCCATAGGAGGGCCACAGAAATGATCCCAGGGATGGAACACCTCCCTATGAGGACAGGCTGAGAGCTGGGGCTGTGCAGCCTGGAGAAGGCTCCAGGGAGACCTGAGAGCAGCCTGTCAGTATTTAAAGGGGCTGCAAGAAAGAGGGGTAAAGACTCTTTAGTAGGCTGTGCGGTGACAGGACAAGGGGAAATGGTTTCAAACTAAAAAAAGGGGAGATTTAAACTGGATGTAAACAAGTTCTTTTACAGTAAGGGTAGTGAAGTGCTGACACATTGCCCGGAGAGGTGGTGGTGCCCCATCCCTGGAGACACCCAAGGTCAGGTTGGATGGGTTCTGAGCACCTGGTGGAGCTGTGGGTGTCCCTGTTTGCTGCAGGGAGTGGGACCCAATGGCCTTTAAGTTCTTACTGAAAGTTTTCCTCCATGTATGTTGTGGCTCTGTTTCTTACAGCACATTCAGTGGAAGCAGGGTGTTCATATCACTTTGAGGAGACACTCTTGACAGGTAGAAATAGCACAGCAGTCTTGTCCCTGACGGGAAAGCATTTTGCTTACTCCAGCCTGAGCTACAGGAGGATGTTTATCTTGTTAATCTGGATCACTGAAATTCATCAATGCCAAAATTTCACAAGTGGTTATAAAGATGCTGGTGGTACCCAAGTGCTGCAAATCAGAGATGCAGAGTAGTTGCTTTGTCCATTACCCATACCTTTGGACCACAGTCTTTGTATTGTGGAGTTCCAACTCCAAATGATGAAATGTTGGCTCAACAACCAAGAGAAGTTGACTCAACAGAGAAGAAGGAAGAAAATGCCTCTACGCAGTCACGGGATGAGGGCGCATTGTTCTTAGGGACAGACAGGGGTTTGTTGCAGCATGTGATGTGTTTGTCCACGCAACAGAGTTGGGCACTGAAATCCTCAGTGTCATTGTTTTCCTTTTCCTTCTTTGCTTAGTAACATTTATAATTGTATTCCTAATAAAAACAGTCTCTTAGCTGATGCCTTTTAGTGTTGTCCATCAACTGTGGCCAATTCCAGGTCACCTGAGAAATGAAGAAAGCTCAGAGTGTTGAGTTTTGGTCAGAAGTTACACTGGGCTGTGTGATTTTTAGGTAGTGGTATGTATTTTTTTTTTTTTTGTGGTAAGAAATGAAAGTGCTCAGAGACACCAGAATTTGTAGGAATTGGCTCAAAATTGAGGGCTCAGTTTTGCCCTTAAGGTTAATTCTTGCTGTTTTTTACTTCTCCCTGCAGATGAAACAGAATTCAGAAACTTTATTGTCTGGCTGGAGGACCAGAAAATCAGACACTACAAGATTGAAGACCGAGGGAATTTAAGAAACATACACAGTGATGACTGGCCCAAATCATTTGAGAAGGTATTTTGTTCCAAACACAAATGTCTCTTGCCTGAGTGACAGTCCAGGGTTTCTGTAGTTGTTGAGTGTTAATGAGTGATCATTTGTCCTGTCTCTGAATGTTTTCTGTTTCTAGGAGTTGAAATATATAATTGAGGCCACGCTGCAGGAGTTAAACATGGTAGAACATTTTCTGTGTAAATTTCACTCAACCCTGTTTTTGCAGCACTAGCATCTATCCTAATATTTCTTGCCTAGATTGATTTAGATTTTTTACTTTAAAAATTGGCTGCAAATAAACAGCTTGTTTCCCTGTGCTTTGGTTTTTATGTAGCAAAATAAAAATGTGTTAGCATAATATGGGCTTTGAGGAGCTGAGAACACCACTCCTAATGCTCAGTGCCCATTCATCTCACTTCTGGTCCCTGGAAACCATTTGTCTTCTTCCTTGTCTGGAAGGTTTGGAGTGGTTGTGCACACGCTCTGTAAGTGAAAGCCTGAAGCACAGTTCCAAAATTGATGGCAGGAGGGAAGCGTTCTGAGCTTTAAATGTGAGTGATGTTGGAATTACTGGCTGCTGGTACTATTGTGTCAGCAGCACTTGGTGGTGTAGCATGATGCTGTTCTATGCAGCCCCTTGTGAGTAAAATTACTTCTGCTGCCCTGCAGAATCCTCTGGTTTTTGTGCAAATGGTTTAGAGGTGTTGTTGCACCTTGATAGCAGTATTGTGAAAGCTTTAGGTGGCATCCTTCCTCCTTCCTGCTTGAGATAGGCAGTTTTTGCTGTACTTTGTCCTGCTCCCTTGCCTCTGCTTGCTGTATAAAGAGAGCAGACAGCAGAGGAAGGAGTATTTGGATTCTCTGGTTCAGGGAATGTTACTCATTCGAAGCATTATTAAATGTTCAGTATTAAAGGCTAAGTGCCTCTCACGTACCTCAGATGGATCAGGTGCTGCAGCAGAGATGTTTTGTGCTGATGCTGCTTCTTAGTAATGATCTTCCAAACTGTGCTGGCTATGGGAAAGTGACTGCAAATCAGTTGTGTGCTTGTAGTTAACTTATACAAGTGTTTCCTTCCAGCCTATAATATCTACTTCTTTTCTCCTCTTTCCCTTCCACAGTATATGAAGGATGTAAACTGTCCTTTCAAAATGCAGGAACGACAGGAGACTGTGGACTGGCTTCTTGGGTTAGCAGTTAGGCTGGAGTATGGAGATAATGGTATGACTGAATTTATCTAATATATGGAAGTGGAAGGGAAACCTGTTTGACTGTTCAAAGTTAGGAAGGATATGTTAAATTATGACAATGTCAGAAGTATATATTGTTTCTATCTAAAAAAATAAAGCTATTTCACCTGCTTGATATAGCACCATGTTCAGATGTGGGCTGTTTTTTCTCAACTCAGTTCCTGTGGGACAGTGCATTAACATACTCACATTTGCTATCTATTTCTGGATACAGCAGAACCCTTCGTATGTATTTATACCTTTCTGCTTGTGGTTTTGCCTTTGAGAACTTACTTCAAAGTCTGTGAGGTGCTTTTTTCTTTAATACTGCATATATTCAAATAAGTTATTCTTAAATCTGCATTTCACTGGGAGCTGATCCTGAACCCTTGGGAACTGGGGCAATGGTATGAAAAAGTTGAATTCAACTTCAGCAGTCAGTAGCAATTTCCTTTGCAGCAAGAGTGCAGATACAAATATAATTACTGGTGGCAAACATAATAGCCAAAGGACTGTTTTCCATTACCTTTAATTGCTGCAGGGCAGGGCTGGGCTCTTTCCAAGACAAGGATGGGGATATGAATGCTGGCAATCTACAGAGCTGGTTCTTAGTTCGTAGTACAGGAGAAAGCTCGCTTTCTCCAGTCTCAATGTTGTTTGAAGATGGAAGAGCCAGTAGAGATCACTTAAAAATACTTGATTAATACCATTATGGGTCGTGGTTGAGTGCTTCAGTCTATAAAACAAAGCCTCTGTTAGTAATGTTTTATTCACCGATCAGAGCCAACTCAAATCCTGACCCTGCATATGCTGCTGATTAAGGCAAAGGGCCAATCTTGGTTGAATTGATGGATTTTTAAAGTAGAACTGTAAGTTGCAGCTTGTTCAGCTGCCTTCTGGGAAATTCTAAGATGCCTTAATCAAGTGCATAATGACTTACATAAGCATGAAGCATGCTCTGATGCTGCTCTGGGTGCAATGATAAGCTTTGGGCAGATGGGAGCTGTTAGGATAACTGCCTTTGGGGCATTAAGGAGCTCCAGAATGGCAGCATATGAGCTGAGAATGCTCTCGGGTATGTACCACATCTCCTAAATGTGGTTACCACAAACTAGTTTGGCTCTAAACTTCTAGCTAGTTATTTTCTTAGTTAGCCCTAATGGTGATCATATTTTCTTCTTAATTTAACAGCTGACAAGTATAAGGACTCTACTCCTGACGGTGCTAAAAATACTGACAATACAGCAAAAAATGCAGAGCCACTGATTAACTTGGATGGTAAGTGTACAGCAACATTGGGTGTGTCGTACAGAATGGCTGCATCATTCACAAGTCTTTCACCTATTGGCTTGGTCTTCCACAGCCGTACCTTCTTCCCTGATGACTCTAACTTTCATGATGGCCAAGTAGAACTGGTGGGAAAACAGCTACAAAGAAATAGCACTAAATCCTTCGAATCTTCTCCCATTACTCCTACAGAAAGACAGCTAAGAATTGGCCCTTAATTAAGAATCGGCTTTAATTTTTAAGACTTAACACTGATTTCCTGTGCAGTAGGATGCATTTGACATGTTTCGCGTTGAAAACAGTGCTGTTTGAGCTTGGATGGCTTTCCACAACCTGGTTGATGAGCCTAGTGGCATATTTTCATTGCTTTGTGTCCTCTTTCATAGTTATGTACCAGCTTAAAGCTTGCACCGGGCTGAGCCCTTCCCTTCTGCTGCAGTAACAAAGTGGTTGCTTGCTGCTATGTATCCACAGCCTCACCCATGCTTGAGGGCAGTCTGATACCATGGAATCAGAAAGCTAATCTTGTCTTCTGCAACCAGTTCAACCAGCATTTTTTGTTGTTTTGTATTTTATTTTTTTTACAGTGAATAATCCTGATTTCAAGGCTGGAGTGATGGCTTTAGCTAATCTGCTTCAAATCCAGCGACACGATGATTATTTGGTAATGCTTAAGGTGAGCTTCACAGTTTTCAGACCTTGTTTTCTTCCTTTTCGTCTCGTCCAGTGGTTAGTGTGTGTGCAGTAGCGCTGAGAACCAGGACTCATTTAGGAACAAAGAAAGTAAAATTCATCCTGTATGTGTCTTTTCAAGCTGATAAGAGCACACGATATTAATCGTGGAGATTAATGCAGGGATAATTATCTTGTTGAACAGTTTGTAGCCATGTTCGTGGAGTTGCAGTGCTAGCTGAGAGTTGTCTTTCAAGATTAGAAAGACTCGAGGCTAGTTGATGTCACTGCTTTGTGAGGTTTCTTTGCACTTCAGACATAAGGAGGAATGGGCTCGGAGGACAGCATTGTAGTCCAGTTTGAGCAATGAAAAGCTTGAAAACATAGAGTCTAAGTGATGCAAAGGGTGTTTTAAAACAGCACGGGAGAAGTCAGTTTAGTTGTGTCAGCTAATCATAATTTCTAAATGCAGTAAGCTAATTAATTTTCTAAAGCATCTCCATATGAGTTTTGGAAAACTTGTGGTTTAGTGGTGGAACTCTGTAGTTATCTCTGAATTGCAAGTTGAGATTATACTCTCCAAGTAGTTTATTTAGGGAGACAGTTGCAATCTTGAGTTCTTATGTGATCACGTCGTAATATGGAAGTTAAGTGAGTTGTTTGGCACCAAAAGAAATTTATTCTACTGAAAAACAAGACAATGCCCTTTTATTACAGAAGCTGTGGTGTTACACTATTTTGTACATGGATATTATAGAATTGCAGAATGGTTTGTGTTGGAGATGAGCCTTAAAGCTCATCTGGTTCCAACCCCTAACATTGGCTGGCAGGGACACCTCCCACCGGTCCAATTTAGGGATGATGCCTTGCAGGATGGTGTCACATGTTTTGTGCAGGTCCTGCTTGTTTGTGTCTGTTGGTCTTCCCTTATCTGCCAATGCTGTAACCTTGTAGTAGGAGACCACCAGGTTTGTCAGGCACACCGAATTTGCCAAGCATTGCCTTAGGAAATGATACCCTGTAGTTATCCCATCAGCTCCTTTCCTTCTCTCTGGTATGTTGTCCTCCTTTGCTTTCTCTAAATAACCCTGGAGTCCTTTACAAATCCCTAGGGAGGGGTGAAGGTCTCAGATATCAAACCTCTGAAGGGGGAAATAGAAACAAAACAGGAATACCCCACAAAGGCATAAAGTGAGAAGAGAGAGGAGACACAGTGAGTGAGTGGCGTTGTTGGGGATCTGCATTATGTCAGCCCTTCAGCAGTATTCTTTCAGCTGCTGTTACAGGACAGTCTCAAGGCTAGCAAACTTTGTCTGGATCCACCTAATTGGCACTAACAACTCAGAAAGCAGAATGTTTTCTGCTTGAATGTATTTACGTTTTGTCATCCTTTATGCATTTCTAGTCTCACTTTTTTTTTCTGGTTGGAGGCAGTTGGACAAAGCAGCCAGCCTGGATTTTCCTTCTCTTAATTGCAGGAGGAACAGATTCTTGCAGTGGTGATTCATGTTATGTGAACAACAGTAATGCTGCTTTTCAGGGCTTGATGATAGCAGAACATGTCAGTGAAAATTTTTGGTTCTATTCCACGTGAAGGAGGCTTGCAGCAATGCCCATACATAGAAATCATGATCCATATTCAGGCTCGGGCACTCTGGCTGCTTAGGAAAAGAGAAAAGCTGCAAGCCTGCCAGAGACATCTAGCTAGACCTTGGTCAGAGTGAGCAGAGAGGGGGGAGTCTTCCTTTTATTAATTTAAACTGGAGGAATTAATCAGCAAATGCCTGTTTAACACATTTGGATACGCTTTTTCTAATGCAAAAGATGCTCAGAATTCTCTTGCGAGGTCTGATTTCACTGCTGGAATTTAAAGCTAAGCTCCTCATCAAATCACTTCCTATGTCCAGGGCAGTCACCTCGGAAAGATTTCTAGAAATACCCACTGGTAACTTTGCAGTATCACCTCTCAGCTTTAATCATGAACAAAACCAGGAGAAATGGTGCAGGGAAACGTGAGGCAGCACAACTGTTTCTGTCACACTCAGCTATTTGTCAGGGTAAGTCTGAGGAATGTGTTTGACAGACAAAGTGCTTTTTGGTGGAGGACAGCCAGCCTGGTATTCCTTCAGTTATTTTTAGAGGCATTTTCAGCTGTAGGTATCAGTAAGTGATAGCTCAGTATGGTTTTGTGCTGTGTTCTGGAGCAGTGGAAGCAGATGAGCAGCAGGGTTGTTAAGGCTCTTCTTGTTCCCGTGTCTAGAAATAAATCTTTCCCTTTTAACGCCTGGTTAGGTAGCCTTGTTCAGGGTTCTCTGCCTGTGAAACGTGGTTCAGCACCTCCTAAAAGATCCCAGTAGCAGGAATTGCTTCCTGAAGAAGCTGTATTGCTGCAGCGTTAGAGGTAGAACAGTGCAGTGTAGGCAGTACAAAACTCAGAAAAACAAAACTGAAGCTGCTGCTTTGGGATCAGTATCAACTTATTCTAGGAACGGCCAACGTTCTTGGCTGTTCCTGGTGCTTTGCAGTTTCTGATCCAGTGGTGTCTGAAGTGCATCAGGACATGAATTAATTACTCTGGCCTTTAAATGTTTTTCTCCAGGCAATTCGCATTTTGGTTCAGGAACGCTTGACGCAGGATGCCATAGCGAAGGCCAATCAGTCCAAAGAGGTTTGTATATATCGATCCTACCTGAAGCTAGTTATCACCTTGGTCAAAATGGGTTCTGTTTAAACGCTTTAAGAGGATGGTGGAAATTCACTTTGCAGTGGTGATTCTGAAAGACCCAGAGAGCAGCAAGGAAAATTGTTGTGTTGCAAGTATCTGCAGCTATATGATACCAAGTGTAAATAGCTGCTTTCCTATCTTAGCGTATGCTGAGGGATGGCTGCTACTTCCAGTGCAATGGGACCACAGTATCCACAGAAATGCATGCCCTAACCTTTCCTTGCAGTCAGCTGTACTGGCTGTGTAAGCAGATGAAATTTGCCTCCTATAGAGTGTTTTGCTTCTTAAGTCTAGCATGTGTTTGAAGAATGGGATGTTGGCCACCTGGCTTCTCTCCACTTTCTCCCCCCAAGTGAGAAATGGTGAAGGAAACTTCAGCAATTAAACATTAAATCATCCAGCATTTGGCACAGGAGCTGCTGGCATTGGGTGCAGCCAGGGAAGGGAGCCTCTTGCCCTGCAGGTGTGTGCTGAGGAATGGCCCTGCTAAAGTAACTGCATCTGGTCAATGAGGGCAAGTCTCTTCATCTCTTCTGGCAGCTGCTCAGAGCAGTCCATGCTTTATTTATTATCATAACACTGCTTATGGTGTTTACTAAGTGGCAATTGCAGGTGCACAGAGATACAATGCAGTAATTGCCAGGAGCCTTGGAACATGAAATCAGAACTTTGGGCTGTTATATATCCAAAGACATAAAAGAGTAGGAAAACACAAAAGCAGCTGGGACTGCTTTACTCGTTTTAGTTTCTGTAACTGCTAGTAAAAGGCTGCTTTCTGATATTGTTTACATAGCTGCAAAGCTGACTTGTAGGGATCAAAATGCAATTTGGCAGAACTAGCTGAGCAGCAGGGACTTCATTTCAGGACAGGATTCATAATCAGTGGGTTCTTAGAGTGTGGTCAGGTCTTAGGTTGAAATGTCATCGGGTGTTGTAATGTCAGCAAGAGTGTATTCTTACTACAGGTATTAATTTCCAAATGGGGTGGAGGTGTAGAAAAGATGGGGTTGGAGGCTGGGAAGCAGCTTTGTGCCCATAGCAATCATCAGTATCACAACATGCTGAATAAAGGGAGAAAATGCCTTAAAGAAAAGGGGTGTCTGGGTCACAGGGTAGGAGGGTGGGAATATAAATCTCTGCTTCTGACCTTGGCTGGCTCGTTAATAGCCAGATACTAGCTAGTGACACTTTGTGTAATTAAGTCTTGTCCCTAGAAATAGTTTATAACTGTTTGGCTTCTGCATGGCTGACGATTTTATACAACATGTCATGAGTTGTGTTCTTGGCAATATCAAGATACGGCGCTGAAAGATAAAATAGGTGTAGGAGTAGCCTCCCTGAAGGATACATATGAGGGTGGTGCTGAGGAGACTTACACTTCTGTGCTTGGGGTTTAAATGTGCAAAATAAAGTGAGATTTATCCCGGGCTGTCAAGCTGAAGTTTTAAAGATAAAGAAGAAAGGGTTTTTTTAGGTTATGTTGTGAATGGCTTGCAATTCAATGTATTCGCTGTCTGGGTAGGATTCAGATTTGTGCTGATATGCACTTAGCCTGTTTCAGGCTTTTCTTACTGGGTGAGCATGTCCTAAGTAAAGTCATAGAATGGCCTGGGTTGCAAAGGCCCACAGTGCTCATCTGGTTCCAACCCCTGCTGTGTGCAGGGTCGCCAGCCAGCAGCCCAGGCTGCCCAGAGCCACATCCAGCCTGGCCTTGAATGCCTGCAGGGATGGGGCATCCACAGCCTCCTTGGGCAACCTGTTCCAGTGCGTCACCACCCTCTGGGGGAAAAACTTCCTCCTAAGATCCAACCTAAACCTGCCCTGTCTCAGTTTCAAACCATTCCCCCTTGTCCTATCACTGCCCACCCTCGGAAACAGTCGAATAAGGTTAAGTGGAACGAGTGCCTTTGGAGCAGCCCTTCAGGATCACTCTGGGTCAGCTGTATGTCTGCCTGCTTAAAGCTTCTGTGCAGATGAACTTGTTCCTGTTTGAATGCAGCACCAGCGTGCGCCCCAGCAGCCCAGTGCCTGCTGTAAGACCACTGCTCTGTCAAGAATGGGCTCCAGCAGAGGGAGCAGGCAGTGGTTTGTGTGGCCAAAAGAGAGCTCACAGCAAAGGGTGTGGGAGGAGGACAGAAAAGCGGTGCTGTGCTTCCAGGGTGTCTGAAAACACCAGCTGCTTTGGAAGTGCCGCTGTGGTTACTCAGCGTTGGAGGTGCCTGCAGTTGGCAGGCATGATGATTTTATTGTGCATGTCAGATGCTGGGAGAAGTTGCCTAGTAAAAGCAAAAGCTTAAGGTTGTCATTGTTTAAATAAATGTATGTGCACATTGAAACCCTGGGGGGGTGGTTGTTCATTGCGGCTTCTCCATAGCTGGAGAAGGTAAAGAAACAGAGCAGTGCTTAGAAATGGGCACTAATAAAACTTGTGCTTGCACTGTTTCTTAGAGCAAGCGCTTAGAAATTAATGTTTAGGTTTATTCCTAAGCTCAACACTTGAGAAAATGCTTCTGAGGATGTTGATGGAGGCTGCAAGTACAGTGCTTGAGAAACTCGCTTGATCACAGAGGGCTTTTACAGCTTGCTTTCAAATCAGCCAGCGCTTTGACATCTGGCAGCTGTTTAAAGGCAATAGTTACTAAGAAAGCCCAGTTTGTGCGTGCTTATTGTTTGTCTGGCTTAGGGATGTGGCTGCATCGAGTGTTCTGCAGTGCAGTTGTTAGCCTTTTAAGGACTGAATATGGGCAGTGTGTGTTCAGTGGGACTCACTCAACAAGTAGGGGGAATATTATTAATGATGAAGACTAATTATTGTTATCAGTGCTCTGGGTTTGAAGTTTCAGAACGCAAAGGCAGATGTAATCAAGCACGATGATTTTTTGAGGTTGTCACGTGTGTCTGTAGAAGCAAAACTCAGGTGTCATCTCCAGGGTTATCTGGGGTGGTGCTTGCTTTTATTTGCCAAACACGCAATGTGATGTTTCTAATTGTACTTGCAATGTGGTGTTTTTTTTCTCTTTAAAGGGTTTGCCTGTTGCCTTAGAAAAACACATTCTTGGTTTTGACACAGGAGGTAAGCGAGTCCCTTAATTTTATTTCTAAACAGCAATGTTTGTCGTTGTCAAGTGTGTTATTGTCAAATAGATAATGTGCACAGAGACAAAAAACCAACCCAATTCCTCTGGAGCCTGCAGTGGAAAGAATTGCTCCCTCCCGGCTGATTTATGAGCGCTCCTGAGCTTTTTGTGTTGAAACAGAAAAGCACAAATCTTGGCTGTGGAATATATCATTATTGAAATATTACTCTGAAACAGCTTTCAATAGCAGACCCACTTGCACACGGAAGGAATGCATCTTGTTGCTGTTGCCTTGTACGAGCTGACTCCTACCAGCAGAGGACCCTTTGTGCTTCTCCCATGCATTCCAGCTACCTGCTTTACCTAAATCTAACTGGAGGCATCGCACGTTGGTGTGACCCAGTAGATTGTTTTGCAGGCAGTAGTCAGATGTTCTGGACTTCTCTGGTCTGCCTTCTCTTTTGCCCTGTGTACAACTGAATTACTGCTTGGAATACTTTGTACTGACCTGACTTAGCTGGGGATTACTGCGAGGGCTGCGCGGAGCTGGGTGAGGTTTAGCAGAGCACTCTGTGCAGGGGAGCTTCTGCCTCCTCTTTCAAGTATGAAAAACCACAAGCAAGAATGAAGTGCGGAATGTTAACTGAGATTAATCTTTTCTTAAGCTCTTTGTATCAGATATAAATGCTTGACACGACTGCTCTTTCTGCATCTCACCCAGATGCTGTTATCAACGAAGCTGCCCAAATTCTGCGGTTGCTGCATATAGAGGAGCTCCGAGAGCTGCAAACGAAAATCAACGAAGCCATCGTAGCGGTTCAGGCCATTATTGCTGATCCCAAGACTGACCACAGACTGGGAAAAGTAGGGAGATGAAGGGATTGGAACCTCCAGTCTCTTGTGTACTTAGTATGGTTAAGCACCACGTACAGCTCTGTACGACTCTGGCATGCAGTTTGAAATGGATGTTATCTTACTGATTTGAAAGGAAACAGGAAGTCGAATTCCGACTGTTCTGGTGAATTATCATCTTTCTTTAAATAAATGAAGTCGGGGAAGTAGAAACAAATGGTTGTGATTAGCTGTGTGTTGGCTAAGATGGCTCTTTGTGCTTGTGTTGGTTTTTTTTCCCCCCCCATTGTGTTTGGCTTTGAGTTGAGAAAGGGATTTTGCTGAGGTCCTGCCCTATAACCAGCTTGCTCCTGCCTTGCTTGCTGATTCTCTGCAGTCTCTCCCTACGGCTGAAACATTTAAAAACTAAATCCAAAAGGAAACGTAACCATTTTATTCAATTAATGGAATAACCTAGAAAAAGTGAAGCATAGCAACTTAAAAGTGTATTTCTGAACACGTATTGGTCTACGGTGGGTAGGTCTGTGAAGGCACTTGGCGGACCAACAAGCATGAACAGATCGATTCTTCTAGCATATTCTTCTAATATAAATACTAAAAGACACGCATCGAGGCAGTGTTGAAAATACAGAACTGGCTTCTGGAAATACTTTGGCACCTTTGCTGTATCACAAACCTGTTCTGCACGCTTCGGAACGTACACGGGTTGTCTTCAGGGCTGTAGGTTACCGTGATCCAGCAAGAAACTGCATCCCAAACTTCCCATTTGTGCTTATTTTTGGATAAAAGGACCCGATGGTCAGATTGTCATGCCATTAGAAAATCAACCCATTCTTCTTCCAATAAAATAAAGCATTTGAATAGGAAAACTACACTTGAAATTTGCTTGCATAAGCAAGAGTTAAGAGTAACGGCCTTAAGATTCACAGGACCATTTCTTCTAATATCAATATTCCTCACTTTAAAAAAAAAAAAATACAGTAGTAAAGACCTGAGGTATGACTTCAAAACCACATAATCTTTTGCAGGACGGAAGGTTGCTTCATTGGCCTTGGTGAAGGGCTTCCCCCTTCCTTGTATGCAGTGGCAGTTTTCTGGGCCCGAGGTCCTTTGAGGTGTGAAGCTGTCATTGCTATTTCCTTGCTGCAGAGAGAAATGGATCTCTTTAGCTTGTCTGCCATCTAACAGGCAAGAGAAAGGGGTTGGGCTTTCTTGTGTTTTACCTCCAGGGCAGTAGGGATAAACTGCTGTGATTCCATAGAGATGTGATCGGTGCTCTGGAAGATACTCGTCGGTGAAGGAGCCGGTTTCTTTATTGACAGCAATCACACCATCGCTGTGGGTAGAGGAAAAATGTTATATCTGTGTGGTTTGTTCTTTTACCCCATCTACCCCAGCTACAGAGGCAGCTACAAAGAGAGGGCTGAACACCTGCAGAACAAATAGAAAGAAACGTGCTCCACCACTTCTGTGCACAGCTCACTCAGCACGTTGGTGACTCAGAATCACAGAGCCAGCCTTCCAAGGACAGATTATCTCCGAGAGCCTCATCCAAGCGCAGCCAGCACTGAAGTGTTTGTTATAATCTGCTAAGATGTGACTGAAGTTTGAGAGCTTCCAGCTGGAGTGGGAATAGAGGTGAGGTCCTGATGACCCCGCTGCCTTTGGTGGTGGGGAGAGGGAACAACTGAGGACAGCATCTTTTCTTTCACTTCATCTGGATTCAAAACCCTGGGCTAAGTTCTAGTTCCGAGAAGCAACCACCCTATTTCTTTCCCTGCCAGGAAGATGGAGTTGTTTCTAAACAGCTGTTTGTTCCGCGCAGTAAGGAAGCTTTACAAGCAGCTGCTGCCCAGCGTGGCATTGCAGAGGGCTAAGGCCAGGATTCTGGTGAGCTTTCAGGCCCCTTCTGGAGTGGGTTTTCTCCCCTTACCGTCTCCAGTCGGTGTGGTAGAAGTGACTGGCGTAACTAACGATGCTGAAGGGGTAGTTGAGGTTGTTGTGTATGATGCGCCTGCCTGCTCCGTCAGGGAACGTGCACTCCAGCTTCTTCGTTCCTTGTCAAAAGCAAGAGGGTTACCAGGCCATGCAAACAAACACACACTCACTGCATCCATTAATTTTGCAGCAGCTTCTAAGCCCAAGGATGCAGAAGTTGCAAACCCCCCCAACCCAGTCACGCTTTAAGTCTTTTGGACCAGCACAGCAGAAGGGGATGCAGTGGAGTGCAGGTACCAACGGGCTAAAGACTGAGCAGCCTTTCCCGCTTAGTGGAGTCATCTGGTCCATCCTCAGTGCAGTTACCTGCATCTGCCCAACACAGCAGCTTGGAGAAGGGGTCGAACGTCAGGCCGTTGGGCAGCCCGATGTCCTTGCTCACCAACACCCTCCTGTTGGCTCCACTGACGGTGGAAGTTTCGATTTTCGGTGCTTCTCGATTCCAATCCGTCCAGTAAAGGTTGCTTGGGAGATAATTATATAGTGAGCAAACAGGACACGCAGCAGTAAGGACAGGAAGGAGAACACTGGCTTTCTCTACAGCACTGGTTCTTATCAGGAGGGAGGCCTGGTTTTTCCCTTCTGCTGCCTGGAATAGATCTTGATTTGAGCTGAAAAACCACTAAAAGAAAACCAGAATGATGTCAAACTTGTTTACGACCCAAACTGTAGCTTCTAGATGAGGGTGAGCCTTAGGAGTAGCACATTCCGTATTGCAGCAGCACCCTAGGGGCACGGCTTGTGTTTGCAAACGCTGTGTTTCAAAGCTTCTAAAACTAATCCCGACACTGAAGCAGCAGGTTTAGCCAAACCCTGAATTATTAAATGAAAGGAGGGAGAGGGGGAACAGAGCCAGCCCTTCCTGCAGGGTGTGCAGTGGCGGAGAGCTGCTCCCAGGGCCAGGATGGGGTCTTGATACTGCAAGGAGTAATAAGCTGTCCCAGTTGTAACCTCAAGCATTCCCCCAAATACGACTCCTATTGCAAGTTCAGCAAATGCTATCCTAAAAGAGTCTTGCAGGACCTCCAGACATAGGGTCTCACCCTCGGACGGGGTCCACTGTGATGGCCCGAGGGTTGACGAGGTCGGTGTCGAAGAGCACCCGTCGCTCCGAGCCGTCCAGCTGCGCTCGCTCGATCTTATCCAGGCCGCTGTCAGTCCAGAACATGGCTCTGCGTAGGTGGTCCACTGCCAGCCCCTCGGGGCTGATGAGCCCTGCGGGAGGGGCGAGGTGGTCAGCGATGGGGACACGTGGATCCTGGTCCACTGCCGTCCCCAAAGACGGAGTCCCAGTGGGGACGATCGGGGACGGACCCAGCAGAGGTGGTCTGGAGCAGGCAGTGGGCACACACCTGAGTTGATAATGGTCTCTGGCTCAGCACCCGGCTCCAGGCTTGCTCGGCTGATGGATCGCCCGGCCACGTCAGTCCAATAGATTGTCTTCTCCCGGCAGTCGTAATCAATCCCTACCACGATGGAGCCCTGGGTTGCAAAAGACATGGTGAAATCCTGCCTGGACCACCGCCGGGCTCCTTAGTGGGTACCCTCATCCCACCAGCCAGCATCTGGGGCATGCTGCAAGGCGCAGCAATGGGGACTGATGCTCAGATCCCTTTCCCCTAGCAAAATCCTTCTCTGGGCTCCCACTGTGAGCCTCCTGCTGACCCTTGCGGCCGGGCTGCCAGGCAGCTGCTGCAGGCACACACCCACATCCAGCTGGGACTGAAACCCTTGGACTCAAGGAGGGATTTCTGCAACAGCGAGGGCAGCCTAAGGATCACCAACAGCACAGGGGAGGGGAGGGCTTTTGGCAAGCTGAGTATTGCTTCCTAGCGTGCAGGGGAGTTTCCCTCCGTCAGGCTGGCCAGGCTGGAATGGACGCATTCCCAGAGGAATCAGAAGAAGGAAAAAGGTGAATTTTTGGAGAGTTCTGCTACTTGGCCATTAACCCACACCGTGACCTCCTCCAGCAGCCCCAAATCCCCTTTTCAACCCCATCCCCAGCTATACTTTACATGCAGGGAGAGCAGGGTCTTGGCTGCCTCCTTCTGCAGCCGCGTGCCGTTGAGTGGCAGGTAGCCGATCTGCTGGCCCTGGGCATACAGCAGGAAGGTCCCTGCGGCCGGTGGGGACACGTCGGGACGTGGCGAGGGCCGGATGCTGGGCGGTGCGACGCTGGGGAGACCTGGGCACACCATGCAGGGGATGAGGAGAGAGATGGCTCCGAGCGCATCAGGGCAGATGGCACTCGAGGCGTGGGGTCCCAGAGCTCTTACATGGTGGGGGGCTGCCGGGCTCCGAGCGCGTGCCTTGGATCTCCCTGCCGCTCTCATCCACGCACCAGCAGTACCCGCTGTCCCCGTGGCACTGCAGTGGGGTGAAGTGGCCCTGTGCATCACACTGTGGCACGTACTGGTCGCCGCGGGGGCTGCCGCCGTAGTGCTCCAGCAGGCTCTGCCTCCAGCGCTCACACATGGTTGGGGGACGCTCCGAGGGCTCTGGCACGGGAGTGGTGGCTGTCACCCGCCTGCCCACGTGCAGGGACTTCGCTGGAGCCGCTGCTCCTTGCCGGGTGCTCCAGTGACGAGGCTGGGATGCTTTGGGGAGGACCCACCTGGGTTCCCGCAGCGCGGCGGCGTGCTGCCCGGCGCTGTCCTGGTGCCGGCGATCTCCTGCCCCGCGCTGTCCACGCACCAGCAGTGCCCAGTGCTGCCGTGGCACTGCAGGGGCCGATAGTTGCCCTGCTCGTCGCACTGTGGCACGTGTCCATTGCCCACGGGTGAAGGGCCTGGTGGCACTGCCCGTGGGTACAGCCGCTCATGTTCACATGGTGTCAGCTGCTGGGAGGAACCTGCTGGCAGAGAAACACCTCCAGCACACAGGAGGCTGGGGTGCAGCTTGGAGCTCAGCACTCCGTGCTGCTATAACCCCATGGGCCAGGGGGCCCTAATGACTCGGGAGCTCCTGAGATGCCCAGCCACTTGGCAGCGCCTGCAAAAGGTCCCCTACACTTGCCCTGTCCCACTCTGCTGGTGGTCAAGGCCATGATGGCAGCAGGGTCTCAGTCCCTACTCAGCCCCCTCTGTTCCACAGCACAACCACACAGCCTGCCGGGCTTTGCCCCAGCACCTACATGCCTGCTGATCCCATAGAGATGCCAACAAAATAACAAAGGACCTGAACCCCATCATCTTCACCAGTCCCATAGAGATGCCAATGAAATGCCAAAGGACCCAGCTCTCATTGCCTCCACCATTTCCATAGAGACGCCAAGAAAATGCTGAAAGATCCAATCCTCATTTCCTCTACTGATCCCTTGGAGATGCCAACAGAATGCCAAAGGACTCAAACCCCATCCCCTCCATCAATCCAATAGAGATGCCAACAAAACGTCATAAGATGCAACCTGCATCCCCTCTGCTAATCCCATAGAGATGCCAATGAAATGCCAAAGGACACGGCCTCCATCCTCTTTGTGGGTGCCAACAGAATGACAAAGACCCGACTCCCACGCCCTCTGTTGATCCCATAGAAATGCCAAAGGACCCGATCCCCACCCCCTCAGTTTATCCTATAGAGATGCTGAAGGACCCGACCCCATATCCACACATGCCGAGCGCAGCAAGGCAGCACCCACCTGGGTTCCCGCAGCGCGGCGGTGTGCTGCCCGCTGCTGTCCTGGTGCCAGCAATCTCCTGCCCCGAGGAGTCCACACACCAGCAGTGCCCACTGCCACTGTGGCACTGCAGGGGCCGGTAGCTGCCCTGCTCATCACACTGCGGCACGTGTCCCGGCGTCCGTGGGTACAGCTGCTCGTGCTCACACGGCGTCAACCGCTGCGTGCTGCTTTGAGCTGCCGGCAAATCCAAAGCACCAGCAGTGAGGATGGGGACTACATGCTGAGGCACGGGGATGCACACTGCAGCCTTACCATGCGTGCACTGAAAGCCATCGCCTTCGTAGCCGGGCTGGCACTGGCAAGAGAACGAGCCTGGCGTGTTGTAGCAGACGGCAGCAGGGTGACACAGGTTTAGGGTGCACTCATCCACATCTATGCAAGGCAGGACACGGTCAGACAGGGCAGGACAACCAGCATCTCCCCACCACACCGGCCATCCTGCCCGTACCAGAGCAGACGCGGCCGTCGCCGGCGTACCCAGGCAGGCACTCGCAGGCAGGCTGACCCCCGGCGCGGGGCAGGCAGCGCGCCCGGTCCCTCGGAGCACAGGGGTGCCTCCCAACCTCACAGGGGTCAGCTGCAGGGGTCAGCACTGTGGGAACACAAAGATGGATGGGGAGAACCCCATGGGGTGCTGGGGTCGGGGACGCGGTGCCCCACAGGGTGAGGCTGGCACTTACACACACAGCCGTGCCCATCTTCAGCCGGCTGGTAGCCGCTGCGGCACTCGCACCGGTAGCTGCCCAGCACGTTCAGGCAGACGGAGAAAGGGCCGCACTGGCCGAGGCCTTCCTCACACTCATCCACATCTGCAGGAAGGAGAGATACCAGGCAGCTGGTGGTGAGGGGGCACCCGACACAGCCCCCAGTTTTGGTGTTTTGGAGTCTGAGTGCTTTGGCCATCCTGTCCCAAAGTGCTCATCCCATGGCTGCCCCTTCCTCCATCCCAGCTTTTTTGGTCACCTCCAGCCCTCCGCTACCTCTAGGATTCCCCAGACCCTCTGCCTCAGTTTCCCTTGTGACTCACCAGCAGCTCTTCTGACCAGCACCCCAAACGAAGGGGGTGCATCGAGCCCCCTGCACACACACAGCCCTCCTCACCTTGGCAGCCCCGTCCATCCCCACGGTACCCAGCTGCACACTCGCACGTGTACCCCAGCCCCGTGCCAGGCTGGCAGCGCGCCGTCTCCTCGCACGCATGTGTGCCATCATGGCACGGGTTCACCGGTGGCACCTCAGCATCACCTGAACGGCAAAAAGGGTCATGAGCACGGAAACAATGCTGAGATGAAACTAACTCCATCCAACACGGGTATCTCCCATGCTCACCATGTGATGAGCTGATGCGACTGGTGAGGGCGTAGCGCAGGACCTGCTCGTGGCCATCGTAGAGGGCAAAGGCGCGTGCCACGCTCAGCTGCTGGACGGTGGGCAGGCGGCTGCGGGCGTGTGGGCAGCCCGTCACCGTGATGTTCTGGTGCAGGCGGTAGGACAGGGTCTGGTTGGTGGAACCCGAGGTGAGGATGTAGTCGTGGTGAGCAGAGGACGTCACGGCTGCAAAGGGAACTCCAGAAAATGGGCTTCAGCACTGGCGGCCGTCTTAGATGTTGGAAATTGTGATGGGGATGGGGTGTTTTGAACCACAGAATTACAGATTCACACGGAGTCAGGGAATGGGTTGGGTTAGTTGGGTAGGGTTGAGTTGGATTGGGTAAGGCTGGGTAAGGCTGAGTAGGGTTGGGTTGGATGGGGTAGGAAAGGATCTTAGAGCCACTTCCAATTCCCTGGGGCGTCCACAACTTTGTGGGGGCTGATCCAAATGGGGCACATACAGACAGCATAAGAAAAACCAAAGACAGAGCCAAAAATAATGGGATACACAGAGCACGGCTCATACCTGAGCTGGAGTAGTGGTAGAGCTCCTTGTAGGGAGCAATGTGGACACTGGTGTTCTCTGGGACAAAAGGCACCTGGCCCTCAATGTGGGTCCTCAAGCTTAAGTAATTGTCTGCCCCCAGCCCTTCGGCTGTCTGAGTGATGTGCACCTGCTCTTCCCCAGGGTAGAAAGTCACCTCCAGGTATTGGGTGAACTCAGCACCTAGGCAGAAAAGGGGAATACATAGGATTTGGCTGTGAAGCTGCAGGGAGCACACCCCCAAACCTCTCTGCTACACCCAACAGAGCCTGTGACACACAGTGAGCTGAATCCAAGAGCTGTACCCATCAGAGCAATGGGGAAAAACTCATCCCCCATACCACAGCCCCCGTACCCCATCTCTGCTCACCAGTAATGCTGAAGCCGTTCTCAGAGCCGGGCTCCTCAAGGGCAAAGAGCCACCCGAAGAGCCCTCCAAGGGGCAACAGGGGCAGCAGGGCACGGGCAGCAGGCACGGGCACCCCGCTGATGGCTGTGTAGGCTCTGCCATCGCTCCCCACGATGTAGGCGTGCAGGTCGACGTCCTGGAAGCGGACGGGCGTCCGACCCACCACCAGGCTGCCGCTCACCTTCCCGTTCAGTCGGTGCACGGCTCCTGGGTGGAGACACAGAACAGCCCTGGCATCGGCCACCCAGCCCCGTGCCCCACACCACTTCCACGTCGGCCACCCCACGTACCTTCGGGCAGGCACTGCCGCCCATTGCCGTAGTAGGCGGCCCGGCAGTGGCAGCAGAGCCCGGTGGCATAGTCGGTGCAGAAGGCGTGCGGGGAGCAGCGCCCGTGGTGCTGGGCACACGTCTCCCTGCTGCCTGCGCTGTAGGTGAACACTGGGGAGAAGCAGGGCGTGGGTTGGGGACATGGGGACAGAGCCACCGTGGGCTCACTGCCTGCAGGCACCGTGCCACAGCTCCTGGGCATCCAGTTTGGGCTCAGGGAGCTTGTGAGGTGCCAGCAGTGCCAACCTA
Source organism: Alectoris magna (assembly GCA_030625065.1). Classification (NCBI taxonomy): domain Eukaryota; kingdom Metazoa; phylum Chordata; class Aves; order Galliformes; family Phasianidae; genus Alectoris; species Alectoris magna. The sequence continues at coordinate 1,771,271 of CM060565.1, read as the reverse complement.
CGCCCTCCTGGGAAGAGGTGGGCTTGCAACAACAACAAAAAAAGGCCGTTCTCACCATTTGTATTAAAGTGCACGTCCTCCTCCACACCCACGCCGTGCTGCCCGGAGCTGTAGGACACGGGGTGGCCTTGTGGAGTGTCCCCAATGGAGCGCAGCCTGGGGCTCCATTCCTGCCCCAGTGGGGAAGCAGGCAGCCCCGAGGGGATGATGCTGAGCAGCGCAGGGTGCGGATGCGGTGATGTTGTCCTCGAGCCAGGTTGGGCCAAAAGCTCAGTGGGCACCGAGGTGTCGTCAGTACCATGGGGCGCAGGACTCAACACTGCACCAGGGCCATCCCCTGGCTCCACATTCTCCAGGGTGCTCACGTGAAAAACCCACACTCCAGGCACCCCCACGTTGCTCTCCCTGCACAGACACACGCATCGCAACTGGAGGGGACGTGGGCACACAGAAGGTCCCCAAGCCCTTATTCCAAGGAATGGGGCTGCTCCCTGTCCCCCATCCCCACTCACCGCTCGAGCCGCTGCAGCTCCTGCTGGCTGCTGGCCACGCTGTATGAGTGCCCCTCTCGCTTCCCATCATCACCATCCCCACGGCTGAAGCCCACCCTGGCTGGCAGCTCCAGCTGCACGTTGTAGGACTCCTTGGGCCGCGTGCCCAGGAACTGGAGGCCACCCTCGGGGTAGAGGAAGATGGCATAGGTGTCCTCCTCATTGTAGGCTAGGATGGCTTGGAAGGTGTTGAGCTGCCAGGAGGATGGAGAGATCATACAATCATAGCATCATTAAGGCTGGAAGAGACCACCAAGAATACCGAGTCCAACCATCAACCCATCCCTACCACACCTACTCACAGAATCACAGAATCATGGAATCATTAAGGTTGGAAAAGGCCTCTAAGATTGTCAGGTCCAACCATTAACCGATCCCCACCATACCCATGCATAGAATCATAGAATCTTTAAGGTTGGGAAAGACTTCCAAGATCATCACCAAATCCAGCCAGCAGCCCATCCCCACTAACCATGTCCCCAGTGTCACGGGAAATCCCATAGCAGAGCATCCTGAATGTCCTGCACCCTCCAAAAGAGGGACTTGGGGATGTGATAGCACTCCAAAAATGCATGCAAACAGAACTCCTCTTCCAAAAAGCCCTTTCTTGCCTTGCAGACACGTCCCAGGAGAGGCCCCTTGGAGCTGCTATGCAGTGGGGTGACAGACCACTGGCTGCACCCCAGGCACCTGCAAGCTCCTCGCTCCCATCCCCATCTCTCCATCCTGCCCAACCCCAGCAGCCCCTCCACCTTCCCATCAGCACCGCAGGAAAACCCGCAGCTGCACCCCTATGGGAGAACAAATGTCACTTGGTTTCCTCTGGAAAAAACACACGTGCTCCTGCCTTCCCTATGGTTGTGCTACAGGCATGTGCTATAGGCTTGGGGCCGTGCCAGCCCTGAACAAGGCAGAGGGGCCACGGGGGCGAGCTCAACCCTAACCAGCCAGCAGAGAATCCACAGCACCCCCAGGGCTGCAATGCAGAGCACACGCACAGCAGCAGGGGCACAAAGAGCCCCGTTGTCAGCTCACACTCGGGCATTCAGACCCCGCAGAGGCAGCCAAAAGGCCGGGGGTGAGACCCCCCCCGGGGCGGATTCCTTCCCCACGCATTATGGGGGGGTGACGCATCGGCCTTGGGGACGGCCATGCGCCGGCACCGAATGACACAGAGAGAGTAGAAGCAAATCCTCGATGCGAGCTCAGCCCCCAGCCCCAGTGTGAGCTGGAGGGTGGCACAGAATGGGGAGAAAAAAGTGGGGTTTGGGGACATCCCCAGCGATTTTTGCTAAGGGCGCAGGTTATGCACCAAGTGAATTTTGGTGCTCCGAAAGCAAAGTTTCCATCGAGCCTCTCCGCTCCCTGATCCAACTGCTTGGAGAGGAAGAAAACAATTAGGCAAAGAAAATGCGGCTGCACTGCTGCCGTCCGCAGGGTCGCGGCGAGGCCTCCGATGGCATTTCTTCAGCTGCTTTCCCAAGTTTTAAATAAGAGGAAAAAAATGTGCTCTGCTTCCTTCCAAACCCCGCTGGCTTCCTCGCCTGCGTGCAGCTCTCCCTGTTCCGCTGCTGAAGGGCCCCGGTGTGGGGATGGGCTGCTGGTGGCACAGCGTCACCGTCACCGTGTGGGTCGTCGGCTCCCACCCCACATTTTTGGAGAGAGCTCCAGCGCAGAAAGGCAGCGCTGTGGATCTGCCCACGCGGGAGCCTTATCAGCACCGGGGTGGGGAATGCAACACCGCTCCCCAACGCATCACTGCGCCAACAGACAGACCCAAGGCTACAAGCGAGCGAAGAGGACAAGCTCTGCCTCCCCATTTTGGGTGTTGCACCGGGAAAACCCATCCCAGATGACCACCGAAGGTCCCTTCAGCTCAGTGCTGTGATTTCCACTACTCTATGATTCCACAACTCTACAGCGCTACGATTCCATGGTTGCATGGTTCTGTGGCTCCATGAGCCTGACCCAACATCGGGCATCCAACCCCACCTTTCCAGGGGGCTCCCCGTGGGCTCCCACGTCCTCCCAGGTGGCAATGAAGACACTGCTGGGTACGAAGGTGCCGGCGGTGTATGGAAAGCCAGCATGCACATATCCTGCTGCCCACTCCAGCACGACTGGAGCATGGTCCTGCCTGTAGTGGATGTCCCCTCTGCCCCCAGAGGTGTCGAGGTCGGCCAGGAAAGGAGCGATGACGGGGAAATCTGTTGGGAAGTCGTCGTCCACGTACTGGGTTTCACCTGGGAAATCTTGGGTGGAGATGACCCCGTTGGTGCCCACCTGTGAGGAGAGCAGCACAGGGGTTTGGGGGAGCTGGGGAAGGGACACCACCCTCCTGCTGTCACCTCTATCCCACGTGTCAGCCTGAGCAGCATGGCGCTGACAGCCCCGAGGCCGCGTGGCCCCAAACAAAGACCTCTCAGGCTGCTCCAAGGCCAGAGCCAGCTGCTGGCAGGGAACAGCTGCAGGGGAAAGGGGAAAAGGGCTCCTTGTTCCCTACAGGAGGAGAGTTGGGTGGGATGCAGGGCGGGGAAAGGCCTGGAGGATGGATGGGGATAAGACACACGGGGTGGGCAGAGGATGGAAAGAATGAGAGGAGTTTAGGAATGTGTGGGTGCAGAAAAGAAACGTGCAGGGGTGCTGGGGGGAAGAGCGAACGGGGAACGTGGGTGTTAAGGGCTGGGGAGAAAGGGGGTGGTGGTGGGATGGAGGGAGGGACGGAAAGAGAGGGGAGGAGAGAGAGATGGAAGGAGAGGGACAGAAGGATGGAGGAACTGAGGAAGTGACAGAGGGGTGGAGGAATGGAGGGAGGCATGGAGGAACGGAGCGACGGACTGATGGAAGGAAGAGAGATGGAAGGACAGAGAGGAGCAGAGGGAGGGCCGGAGGGCGCGGACTCACGAAGAGGCGGCGGGCAGCGCGGCCGTAGAGGCGCATCGGGGGCCGCAGGACCACTCCGGGAGAGCTCTCGTCGTCTCCGTGCCGCAGCCGACCGTCGCCGTGAGCCGCCCCGTAGGGCAGCAGCTCCGCTCGGGGCAGCGCCGCCGCCGCCACCGCCGCGGCCGCCGCCAGCACGGCCACCACCGCCCGCATCCCGCGTAGCGCAACGGAGCCGAGCGGACCCCGACGGGACGGGACGGAGCCGGCGGGGCGGGACGGGACGGGGCGGGGCGGGCTCAAACGGCGGCCGCGCTGCCATTGGATCCCCCGAGCTTGGGGCCGACCAATGGGGGCTTACCCCAAAATCCTGCCTGGGGTTGTGCCCCCCCCCCCAGGCTTCCCTTCTCCTTCTCTTCCCGCATCCCCATCCCCCTCCGGGCCGGGTACCGCGGGGCCGCCCCCGGAGCCGGGATTGCTGCCAGCTGGGGCCGGGCCGGGTCGGGCCGGCCGGGGAGCCTCGGCCTCTCTCTTCCCTCCGCTCCCCGCAGCCGGGCAGAAACATGACTCCGTGTCCCCAGGAGAGCTGCAGGGAGTGGGGGGGGGGGGGGGGAGGAAAAGCTGGAAGTGCACAAACAAATGTCACGCATCGCCCTGGAGCTCTTCCCTGGACCGAGGCCAACGCAGTGTTGCATCTGTCCCGAGAGGCGTGCGGGGACGGCACATAACGGGGAGGGCAGATAAAGGGGAGGGGGGACCCGGCGGCACATCCGTGGCATTCCCGATGGGGAAATCCCCGATGGGGGAGCTTTGGGATGCCCCCTGCCTGTCCCCACGGCAAGGGTGGGGCCGTGTCATAGTGGCCCTCCATCTCCGAAGGTCGTAGTGAGATCCGGTGTCCTGCATCCAGCTCGCACCCGTGGGGATGAGCAGATCCCAGAGCTTTGGGGTGACATCGGGCTGCATCCCGACCTGCTGCCTGCAACCCGGAGGGGAACGCCTCTCCTTGGCCGTAGAAAACCATTAAGGCAGCGAGCAGGGCCAGCTGGATGTGCTCCACAGCCTTCCAGCGGCTCCGGGGCCAAGGAGAGAGCTTCTCCCCAAGCTCCCGTGCACCCCAGGATACCCAAGGAACACCCAAAGAGGCAGCAGAACCCCAGCCCTTCCCCTCCCTGCACCCCAAACCCTGCAGTGGGGTCGAATTCAGCCTTGTCCCCCCAAGACCCACAAGGGATGGTTTGCAGCTGGTGTCCACAGATGTTTCACGTTTGGCTACTAATGTGTTTTTAAGGAGAAAATTGACTTAGGACCTCAGCCTTATGCTCTCTAACCCCACAACAGAGCCACAACCATTTTCTGAGATGGATGAAAACGGGCAAGAAGAACATTTGGGCACAGCTGGCGGTTCTGCTCACTGAAAGTCCGCTTTTGTTTGTATGACAAACATTTCACAGGGGAAAATGCCATCAGCTGCAGCTGGCACCAGGAGGTCCCCACCTGTGCCTTTCTCCCCCGGCCAGGGATATCCTGTGTCTAGGGCCCCTTGGCTCTCAGGGCTCCTCTGTTGGGGCAGGGGGCTGCCGGGCTTCTCCCATAGTCCTGAGGATCCTAAAAGGGGCTTTTCTTCCCCGCCTTGTCAAAACCAGCACTACTTGGTTGGGAGTCCCCATGGATAAAAAAGAGGCAGCTGGAAACAGCTGGAGCTGTGCCCTCATCCTGGGAGGGGAGCTCCAGTGCGAGGGTGTTCCTCCCTGCCTCAGTGGGGATGGGATGGGGATAGGATGAGGATGAGGATGGGATGGAGTTGGGGATAGGATAAGAGGGGTGGGAACAGAGGCAGGGATGGGGATAGGGATGGTGGTGGAGATGCGGATGGGGATGGGATAAGATGGATGGGGACAGAGATGGGAATGGGGATAGGGATGGGGATGGGAATGAGGTGGGGGTGAGGATGGGATGGGGATGGGATAGAGTTGGGAACAGGTTAAGAGAGATGGGGACAGAGACAGGGATGGGGATGAGACGGGGATGAGTGTGGAATGGGGATGAAGATGAGGAAGGGATGGAGTTGAGGGTGGAAAATGAGGGATGGGAAACAGGATTGTGGATGAGGATGGAGATAAGATGTGGACAGGGATGGAGATGATCTGCTCACACCCATACCACATTGCAGGGGAGGAGATGCTCATGGTGACAGATCCCTGTAATTGCTTCCATGTGGCTGAGCCCTTGGCGGGGGGTTAGCACTTCCCATAGCCTGGGCATAAAAAAAAGAAACAAGCAGCTGCTGCCTTGTGCAGAACCAGATGTGCCGAGGCTGGAGGATGCTCTGCAGGAAGGGGCTGGGTCCCACCACATCCACCCAACCTCCCTCTGCCTGACCAGCGCTGCCTGGGGACCTGGGGACCGAGGAAGGGGAAGGGGAAGGGCTGGGGAAAGCCGGGCTGGGGGCTGCGGGGCAGGAAATCCCAGCAACCTCCAATCCAGGCCATGGAGTGTGTGGAGAGCAGGGAGCGGCAGGAAATGCACAGCTCTCCTGGGAAACCCAGCTCTGTCCCTGCAGCCACAGTGATGCCACTTGTATAGGATGAGACAGGACCCGGGTGGCAGACCCCTCAGAGCATCTTTCCTCCAGGCCACGCCATGAGCTGCGAGTCCTGCTTTGCCACAACCACGCCACCAGCCCTCGGGATGCCCATTTTTGGGAGCAGCTCTCATTGATTTGAGCCTTGCTGCTTAGAATCACGCTCATCTCCTGACTCAGCCCCTCCTCCATGCTCCTGTGCTGCCAGGTGTCCCAGGAGCACTAAGAACCCCCACCAGCACCAGGACCCCCAGTAGCACCAAGGACCCCCACCAGCACCAGGACCCCCAGCATTACCAGGGTCCCCACCAGGACCCCTAGCAGCACCAGGACCCCTACCAGAACCAGGTCCCCCAGCAGCACCAGGACAGCCCTGCCCCCACCCACAGCCCACTCCTGGCTATCTGCATGCTGGATGTTTCCACCCACACCTCCAGCTGTTCCCCTGTGCAGGATGAAGCCCGCACGCTCCAGCTGAGATATCTCATCCCCGGGCACTGAGGGACAGGTTGTCCTGGGAACACACAGTGACCACATCAGGTTTTAGAACTTATTTTAAGACGTAAAGATAGATAAAAGCTTTTCAATATTTATTTCTTATTTCCACCTCTTGGGCTCTCCTTCCTTCCTTCCTTCCTCTCTCTGAACACTGATGTGAGGCTGCGGCTGCTGGATGAGCACCACAGGGTTATCCCCTGCCCTTATTTGGTCCTCTCTCCTGCAGACGCCCCACCAGAGGGGTTTCAGGTGCTGGCAGAGCTATCTGGATGGGTTTGCACTCAAGATTTGTGTGTGCAGCTTTTGGGGGCAGAGCAGGAGAAAATCAGCACGTCGGTGCGGCCGTGCCCTGCCATCCCAGGGGGTGTGCACTGCACTGCACTGCAGTGAGAAATGCTGGCTGTTTTTTACCCCCCTGGACCCTCTCCTGCAGATTTGGGATCCTATTCCAGGGCATTCACACCCCAAACCGCGCAGAATGGGGCTGCACACACCCTGGGAGGTGCTCTTTGGGCATGGCACCCCGTGCCCAAATAGCCCCAAACCAGAGCTGGCGGCCCTCAGGATGTCCCCAAACCCCCCAACCCATCCCATCACTTCCTTGGGACTCTGACCCCGTGCGCTCCGGGTGAGCAGCCCCGCAATCCGCCCCCCTCCGCGCAGTGAGCGGCTTCCTGCCTTTGTCTCCCTTCTCCCCGAGCAAATCTGCCTTTAGCCACATTTTCCTGGCTGCGGTGCCATCGCATTGTCCCCGAGCTGCTGTCCCCGAATGCCGGCAGGGCTCAGCGCAGCTCCTGCCCTGAGTGGGGATGCAGGGAACGGAGTCCTGGTTTGGGGACGCAGAAGTGGACCCGAGCGGGTGCGGGAGGTGCAGGGTGGTATCAGAGCGATGTGCTGTGGGTCAGCAGCCGTGCCTGGGACCGGGGGGAGGGGGCAGGGCAGGGATGGGCTGGGGGGGATATGGGGTGGGGTGGAGAGGTAGGGTGAAATAAGAGACGAAAAGAAAAAGAGGCTAAATTAAAATAAAAGGGAAAAGGGAAAAGGGAAAAGGGAGGGGAGGGGAGGGGAGGGGAGGGGAGTGGAAGGGAAGGGAAGGGAAGGGAAGGGAAGGGAAGGGAAGGGAAGGGAAGGGAAGGGAAGGGAAGGGAAGGAAAGGAAAGGAAAGGAAAGGAAAGGAAAGGAAAGGAAAGGAAAGGAAAGGAAAGGAAAGGAAAGGAAAGGAAAGGAAAGGAAAGGAAAGGAAAGGAAAGGAAAGGAAAGGAAAGGAAAGGAAAGGAAAGGAAAGGAAAGAAAAGGAAAGAAGAGAATAAGAAAAAAAGATTAAAAAGAGAAAAGAGAAAATAAAAAGAAGAAAAACAGATTAAAAGGGGGGAAAAAAAACCCCAACAAAACAGAGGAAGAAGAGCCGCGCCCCGCGGGGCGGTGCCGGTGCTGTGCCCGCGCCCTCGCGGTGCTGCTGCCCTCTGCTGCCCGCGCACGGACACACGGACACGGGGACACGGGGACACATCCACACACTCGGTGTCCCCGACCCCAAACAGCCCACCGGTTCTCCCCCCGCCTGGGTCACCCATGGCTCAGAGAGCATCGGTGCGGTCACCGAACCTATGGGAGCGCGGTGACCCGAGGCGCACAGGGACACCCGCATGGCTGGGAATTGGGATGAGGGGGCAGAGGGACCCGCTGGAGCCGCCCCCAGTTTGCACCGTGGGCTCTGGGACGATGCTCGGAGCGTCGCCGCAGCGAGGTGAGCTCACCATGAACAGCACTCCTGCCCCAAACAAAGAGCACGCGGGGAGCAGAGGGGCTGCGTGACGCTCTCGGCTATGGGGCGGCTGTGGGGACGCTTCGTGCTCGCCCCATCCCGGCAGCGTTTGCTCAGTGTGAGCATCCACCGTGCTGCCAACACAGCTGCTCACCGCCCAGCCGCTGCCAGGACCGTCCCGGGCAGACGGGCTCTAATTTGGGATCTTTGGAGACCAAGAAAACAATCCCAAGTGGGAAGACGAGAAATCGCCGATGGGGAGAAGAGGGAGGCGGATCCCCGGGGCTCCCTTTGGGACAGGCAGTGGGGTCGATGTGAGTCTTGGAACCAACCCCGACATTCCTCCCGGATGCTCTGAGTTTTTCCAGTTCATTTGGCTCTGGGGTTTTGCGGCGTGCCGCCGTTTTCTTCCGCTTTGGGTTGTTTTCGTCCCTTTTTTTTTCCCCCTCTGTTTCTCCACCAGGAATGCGGGGCTGCATCGGAAGTGTGACGAAGAGCAGAGCTTCGTCATCGGCGGTGATGGGACTTTCTCAAAACTGTTCCCTCCCAACCCCCCCCCCCCCCCCCCCCCCCCTCCAAACAGCTGCTGTCAGAACGAATGCACCCAAAGAGCTAAAACAGAGCATCTGGCTGCATGCTGCCCTTGGAGAGGGAAATGGGGTGAGTCTGAGGTTGTGATAATGGGTGGGATGGGATGAGAGGAGATGGGGAGGGATGGGATGGGGAAGGATGGGATGGGATGGGATGGGATGGGATGGGATGGGATGGGATGGGAGGGAGGCAACACGATCCCAAAAATCACCTCTCCATCCCAGACGGAGGTGGTCCCCATCGCTGTCCCACTTCTGCTGCTGTGTCCCCGTGTCCTTTAGGGTGGTGCCTACTCTGAAAAGCGCTGTTACATCAAGGTTTCTCTTCCTCCTCTCTCCCCAAGTGAAAAAAATTGTGCTGAGTTTGGCTCTGTCCATCCGGTGAGGAACTTCTCAGCAGTGACAGGGTGACACTTGGGGCCACCCGAGGGTTGTGTTGCTCCTGGTGACACGCCTGTCAACAGAAGGGATGGCGGTGCTGGGCTGATGCCACCATCCCATAGCCAAGCCAAACACTGACACATGTCCATCTGCAAGAGCTGAGCATTCCAAGGCTGGAGGGCCAGGAGGAAGGGCTGCCGCCATAGATCAGTGTTCCACGTTGCATTCCTTCACAAGCCATGCTCTGCACGCTGGATCCTCTGCTCTCTGGATCCTCTGCTCTCCATCCCAGAGGGGCTGATGGCTGAAGGCAGGTCCCAATCTGATGAGGAATGCACCTCCACTCAATGTCAGCACGCTGTGCTCACTCTGGCTCACCACCTCTCCCAGCCCCTCTGTCAGAGTGGTGCTTTCCTGTGCTGCACCACAGCGGGGGCTGAGAGCAGATGGTGCAGTTTGATGCTTATTCACCATCACATGCACCCCGTGAGCTGCGTGCTGCTGTGGCTGGGAAGCGCTGCTCTGCTTGGAAGAGGTGTTATGGGGTTTCTGCCCTATGGGGTGGCTGTGTGCTGCTGGAGAGGTTGGAGTGCCACCGTGGGGTCTGAGCAGCGGTACCACCCCATGGCAGCATGTGGGGTGGGAAAGGTGTGGGTAGGGGTGATGGGGTGCAGGCTGGAGCTGTGCTTACCCCAGTGGAGTGACTGCACTCAGCACCAGCTCTACACCCCAAAACTTCCCATACTACCCATAACCATCCCTGGGGCCCAGCTGTGACCCACTACCCATAATGCCCAAGGGACTCAACTCATGTCCTCCACCGCATTACTCCCTCAGGAGCTCAACCCCACATCTTTTACCCATAACCTCCCAAGGACTCCTCTATTCTCTGCTCTATAACACCTCAGGACTCAGCTCTGACACCGTTACCTACAAACCCCTTCCTAGGACTCCCCTCCTGTCCTCCACGCCACCAAACATTACAGGACTAAGTCACCCTCACCTGTAATCCCCCAGGAACACAACCCCTGTCCTCTACCCCATAAACCTCCCAGGAGCTCAGCCCCGGTTCTCTATCCATAACTCCAGCTGGACTCAGCTCTTACCCTCTACCCCACAAACCCTCCGGGACTCATCTCTGCCCCCTTTCCAACAACCCCCCCAGGATGCAGCCCGTGTCCTTTACCCCATAACCCCTCCAGGAGCTCAGCCCTGACCCCCTCACCCTATAACCCCCGGGACTCATCTCTGCCCCCCTTACCTACAACCCCCTAGGACTCATTCCCTGCCTTCCACCCCGCACCCATAAGAGCTCAGCCCTCCGTTCTCCCCAGCAGCAGGACTCGGCGATCCTCACGCCTCCCCCTCAGCTCAGGATCCTACACCACAGCCCCGGTCCCCACCCTCACCCCCGTCCCCTGTTCCCCCCCCCTCCCCCGGCCGGCTGCAGGCAGTGCCCGCCCCGCTCCCCGTCCCCTCCCGCCGCTCCTCCCGGGGCGTTCCGCGCGGCGGTGCCGCACAGCGGGCGGATGGCGGCCGATGGGTACCGCTGCCGGGAGAGCCGCTTCATCGCCAGCGGGCAGTCGGTGGTGCCCAGCTCGGCCCTGTTCGCCGCCGGCCTGCTGGGCAACGTGCTGGCTTTACTCCTCTTGGGGCAGCACCGACGGCGCTCCCGCTCCGCCGCCGGCCGCGCTCCGCGGGTCTCCGCCTTCTACGTGCTGGTGAGCGGGCTGGCGGTCACCGACCTGCTGGGCAAGTGCCTGCTCAGCCCCATCGTGCTGGCCGCCTACGCCTACAACCGCAGCCTGAGCGAGCTGGGAGCGGGCGGCCGCGGGGAAAGCGAGCCGGGAGCGCTGTGCCAACTCTTCGCCTTCCTGATGGCGTTCTTCGGGCTGGCCCCCACTCTGCTGCTGCTGGCCATGGCCACCGAGTGCTGGCTGTCGCTGGGCCACCCGTACTTCTACCGGCGGCACGTCACCCGGCGCCGGGGAGCGATGCTGTGCGCGCTGGGCGCCACTCTGTGCGCTCTGTTCTGCGCGCTGCCGCTGCTCGGCTTCGGCGCTCCCATGCAGTACTGCCCCGGGACGTGGTGCTTCATCCGCATGGCGGGCGGCGGGCCGAGCCAGCTCGGCTTCCCCGTGCTGTACGCCAGCGTGCTGGGCGTGCTGGTGTTGGCCATCGTGGCTTGCAACGTGTGCAGCATGCGGCAGCTGTACGGCATGGCCCGCAGGCAGCCCCGGCGCGGAGCGCAGCCCCCCGGCCCGGCCGCGCCGCGCATGGAGGAGCTCGACCACCTGGTGCTGCTGGGGCTCATGACCGCTCTCTTCACCGTCTGCTCGCTGCCGCTCATCGTGAGTACGCTGCGTGTCCCCCACCCCCACCTCCCCGGACCTCCCCGCTTCATCGCTTCCATTGCCCCGGCGCTGCTGTGCCCCCCCGACGTGAAATCTCGGTCGCCCCGCTTGGGTTCACCCGCCTCCCCCCCCCCCCAGGTTGTCCCCCTGGCTTGGCGCAGCCCCGTCCCCACTTGCTGCAGGGGGTCACATTGTGTCCCCGCCCTTTGGCATAGCTCGGTGCCTAGAAGGGGATGGGGGGGGGGGGGGGGGGGGGTGTCGTGCCACTGCTTTGCACCGCAATGCACACCTCAGGGTGTCAGGGGGTTCCTTGCTTTAGTGCCCCCCCCCACTCCACTGCCACCCTGTCCCAGAGGTTGGGTTATCGCTTTATCCCCTTGGAATAAGCCCCCCATATCATCGCTCTGTCCCATTAGTGCCAAGGCGGCGGGGGGGGGGGGGGGGGGGGGGGGGTTCGGCTTATTGCTTTATTCCCTTTTAATGACCACCCCTCCATCATCCTCACCCCATCCCAGAGCTGTCAGAGGGAGTCAGGTCCTTGCTTTAACCGTCTTGGAACGACCCCCCCTCCGCCCCGTTCCACCATCCCATCCTAGAGGGTCAGGTTATTGTGTAGCCCCCCTCTGAAGACCCCCAGCACCACCTCGTGTCCGATCCATTAGTTCAGTGCTTTAAAGCCTATGGAAAAATAACCCATCACCTCACCTCCCTCCATCCCCCATCCCAGAGGTGCCAAGTGGGGATCAAGTCATCACTTTCACCACTTTGGAATAACTCCCCCCCCCCCCATCACCAACACCTCGTTTTGGAGGAGGAGATCAGCTTATTTCATTGCCACAACCCCTTCCCTGGGCAGCCTAGTCACTGCTTTAGCTCCTTAACCCCCCCCCAACACCCTCATCCTATCCCAGACATGCTGGGGAGGTCACCGCATTGCTTTCACCCCTTGAAATACCTCCCCCTCTCCCCCTGCTTTGTCCGTCCCCAGGGGGTCACTGTGTCAGTCCCGTTGATGACCCCCCACTGCCCCCAGCCCACCCCATCCTTAAGGTGCTGGGTCCCTTCCGACCACACCTTAGGAAAGCACTCCCCAGATATTTCCCTTTGTTCTTTCATGTGGTTATGGGTGTCCCGCAGGTGTCCAGGGTGTCCCCAGGGTGTCCCCAGGATGTCCTTGGGATGTCCCCAAGTTATTCCTGAGCTGCCCCAAGGTGTCCACAAGGTATCTCTGAGCCGCGTCTGCGTTGTGCCCAAGCTGTCCCCAGATCGTCCACATGGTGTCCCCAGAGCGTCCCAACGCCATCCCCAGGGTGTCCCCAAATTGTCACCAAACTCTTCTGGGGGTGTCCTCAAACTATCCCTGGGGTGTTCTCAAGTTGTCCCCAAATTGTCCCCGAACTGTCCCCAAGTTGTCCCCAGGCTGTCCCCAAATCCCAGGACGGTTCCTATGGTGCTGCATCTCTCCTGTTTGCTTTATTTTTCCCAGGTCCGTGCCTACATGGGGGCATTCGCCGCCGACTTCAACGAGGACGCCGACCTCAGCGCTCTGCGCTTCCTCTCCGTCAACTCCATCGTGGACCCGTGGGTCTTCATCATCTTCCGCACCTCCGTCTTCCGCCTCTTCGTGCGCCGCCTGTGCCGCCGCCTGGGCTCCCGCCGGGCCACACTGAAGAGCACGGGGCCGGGGGGGGACGGACAGTTCTGTCCCTTGGGATGGCGTGAGCCGGGCACCCCGCAACTCGTCTTCCCCTGAGCGCAGTGCTGGAGGAGCTGGGGGAGCAAGGAGCGAGCCGTCGGCCTCGGGGACTCACGGGTGACGGCGCCCGGATGGTGACAGAGAGCGGGCAGAGTTGTGCCCCGTCCCCGGGATAGGAACCCCGGGGGGTGCCTGGAGAACTGCGATTGCTGCCACGCGGCAGCACTTTGTGAGGTGTGGGCAGCACCCGGCGCTGGGGAAGCGCGTAGGGGTCGTTGGCACGTGGCTTTGGGTGGTGCTGTGCCATGGGAAAGTGCCATGGGGATGTGCTGGGAGGAGGGACGTGTGCCACCCCGTGCGGAATAAAGGTGGTTCAGAGCCCGGCGCCATCACCTCGTGCCTATGGGTTATCCCTGGGAGCTGCCCGAGGGTGTCCCTGGATCATCCTCAAGCTGTACCCAGGGTGTCTTCAAGATGTACCCAGGGTGTCCCCAAGTTGTCCCCAGGCTGTACCCAGAGTGTTTCCAAGGTGTACCCAGGATGCCCCTGAGATGTCTCCGAGCTGTCCCTGAGCTGTACACAAGTTGTCCCCAGGATGTCCCCAAGCTGAACCCAGGGTACCCCCAGGGTGTCCCCAAGATATCCCCGGGCTGTCCCTGAGCTGTCCCCAGGTTGTCCCTGAGTCGTCCCCATGGTGCCGCAGGGCTCAGGATGAGTTCACCATCCCATCCCCGCCTGAGCTCAGGGCTCGAGGTCCCACCAGCACTGATGCTGTGTTTGTGCTGCTCAAACGGTGCCCATCTCACAGCAATGATTTTAATCCAGAATTTACGATAAGCCCGTTAATAAGAGCAGCTATGGAGAGAAAAAGCAGAGCCCGGGATGGATCACCCAGTGCTGCAGCGTGCGAGCAAACCATCCTCCCAGTGAGAGCCCCATTTCCTCTCCGGGTGCTGCCTCCAGTGACAAGTTTAGGACAAAAAATGACGGCAGCCACCATCCCCATCCGCACGGCGTCCTTGGAGCAGACGGGGCCGTACTTCTTCCTGTGTTTATCCAGCCCTGTAAGGTGCAGCCGTGCCCCGCCAGCTCCGCACGGTGTTTACTTTTGTTGTCAAACCAATATTGCATTTGGAAGAAGAAACCCGTGTGAACACGGCACGGTGCTGCTGGAGGTGACCCGTCGCAGTGCTGCCGTGGTCACCATGTCCCCGCTGTCCTCATCCATCCCCACCCGCCCCTCTGCCCGGCAGCTGAGCCTGTTCTATCTCTCCCAGCTCACGCCATCCAGGCACGGCTCTGCCAGAGCTCATTTCCCAGCACTGTGTTCTGCCCGCGTCCCGTTCCATCACCCAGGCGCATTTTACAGCCGCTCCCCACGTGCCTGGGCGGGCTGCAGCGCGCAATGCACGGCCCCAGAGTTTCTGTGGGATTCCTGCAGTGCTCCGACAAGCCCGGGGCTCTCCTCCAAGTGGGACAGCCCCGCGAGGCTGCTCCCAGGGAAAGCCACGCCAACAGCCCCGGGGGGGACATGTGCTCCTTGTTATCCCGGAGATAAACATGGAAGCGGGAGGAGGAAAACAAACGCTTCCCAAGAAATGGACAGGCTGTACCACCAAGAGGTGCTTTCCTGCTGTGGAGCTCAGGAAAAACAAACCAACAAACCCAGCGATTTTCTTGTGATTGCAAAAATATCCCATCAGAGGCAACCGCTGGTTGTGAAGCCCGAAGCCCACGTGGGTATTTAAGGCTCCATTAGCGCCAGGAAAATGGGCTCCAGGAGTGCCCAAGCTGCGGTAAGGAGCAGCAGTGGGAGGTTGGGAGCAGCCCCCCATGGGAGCACTGCTGCTCGTAACGCTTCGCCCCATGGGTTGGCGCCGCTCGCCCAGCATTTACCATCTGATTCGTTGAGGTCCCGTGCAGAGCTGAGTTGGACTCGGTGATCCGTAGGGGTCTGCTGGGGAACCGAACCAAGCCGGCACGTCGGAAGTGAAGGTGCTGTCACAAACCGCAGCTCACCCAGCGCTGGAGTTTGCCTTCAGCATATTTCCTTGACGAAGTTCCTGTTACCAAAGGGAACTCGAAACACACAGCAATGAAGATGTGTGTGGCAGACAGCCACGTGCCCACGGGAAGCTGATTGGCATCACTGCATATTGCTGGGTTTCGGGGACCGAGGGGCACTGGGGTGACCACTGGAGTATGGATAAGAGGTGTGCCTCATCCCTGCTTGGGCTGCATCCACGGTTGGTGATTCCAAGAACCATAGGAACATAGGATCAGAGCATGGTTGGGTTGGAAGGGACCTCACAGCCCCCCCAGCCCCACCTCTGCCTTGGGGTGGGTGCTCTCCACCAGCTCAGGCTGCCCAGGGCTCCATGCAGCCTGGCTCCATCCAACCCAACCCAACCCAAGCCATCATAGAATGGGTTGTTGGAAGGGACCTCAGAAGTCTTCTGTTTCCATCCCAAGGCGGGGAGAGGTTGGGCTGTTCCCCATGGGATCCCTCCAGCAGTGCCCAGCCCAATCCTGGCTTTCTTTTTCTCTCAGGACTCATGTGGGCTTTGGTGCCTGCAACAGCCACACAGTTTTGGGCTGTGGGGTCCCATCTCCACAGGTGGGGCTCCCCCACAAACTGTCCCACACCTCGGGCTGGCACTGGGGCTTGGTGTCTGCCTGGGGCTCCTAAATCAGCACAGGTACTCAGCGTGCACTGGGGCTCCTGCTGTGAGCCTGGGATTCTCAAATCAGCACTGGGGCTCACAGTGAGCCGAGGACTCCCAGATCATCACCGGGGCTCCTAAATCAGCATTAGATCTCACTGTGCATCTGGGCTCCTGCAGAGGCACCGGAAGTGGGGTTTGCTGTCAGCCTGGGGCTCCTACATAAGCACTGGGACTCACTACGAGCCCAGGGCTCCCAAATCATCACTGGGGCTCACCATGAGCCCAGGACTCCCAAATCAGCATTGGATCTCACAGTGCGCTGGGGCTCCTTCAGTGACACCACAACTGGGGCTCACCACGAGCCCGAGGCTCCCAAATTGGCACCAGGATGTACCGTGCACCAAGGTTCCCACATCAGCATCAGTGTGCGCTGTGCCTTGAGGCTCCAAAATCCACGCTGAGTGATGTCATGGCTCCCAAATCAGCATCGTGTCATGGCTTCCAGGTCAGCACTGGGGCTCCCACACCGGCACCGGCACTGGGAATCGCAGCGAGCCTGGGCTCCTAAATGAGAGCAGGGGCACCTTTTGAGCCTAAGGTTCCCAGATCCGCATCAGGGCTCGCCGTTCCCCGATACCCCCAGATCAGCACCAGGACTCTCCGGCAGCAGAGGACCCACGCTCAGCACCGGGACGCGCCGCGTTCTGGGGCTCTCAGCCCGGCAGCGGGATGTGCCGTGCGTCGGGGCTCCCCGACCAGCGCCGGGGGTCTCCGCGTCCCCACGCTCCCATCACCGGAGCCCCGGGCGGCCCCTCCCGCCCCGCACAACCCCTTCCCCGCCGCCCCCGGGGGCGCGGACCCCCTGGAGCCGCAGCCCGGCCCCGGGGCGGAGCGGGGCGGGGCGTTGCGGGCGGCGAGCGGGCGGCGACGGCATTCGGGCGGCGGCGGAGAGATGAACGGGACGGGCCGGGAGCCGTGCGGGCACGGCGAGGCGCTGGCGGCCGGAGCTCGGCCGCTGGTCAGCGCGCTGATGTTCTCCGCGGGGCTGCTGGGCAACCTGCTGGCCCTGGGGCTGCTGCTGCGCTGCCGCCGCCCGCCCCGCGCCCGTCCGCCGTCCCTGTTCCACGTCCTGGTGCTGGCCCTGGTGGTCACCGACCTGCTGGGCACCTGCTCCGTCAGCCCCTTCGTGCTGGCCTCCTACCACCGCAACCTGACGCTGAACGCCCTGGGGCGGGGTGGACACATCTGCCTCTACTTCGGCTTCGCCATGAGTTTCTTCGGCCTCGCCACCATGCTCGTCCTCTTCGCCATGGCGCTGGAGCGCTGCCTGGCCCTGGGGCGGCCCTACTTCTACGAGCGCTTCCTCAGCCCCCGCGCCGGCCTGGTGGCCCTCCCTGCCATCTACACCTTCTCAGCTGCCTTCTGCTCCTTGCCTCTGCTGGGCTTCGGGCGCTACGTGCAGTACTGCCCCGGCACCTGGTGCTTCATCCAGATGCGCATGGACGACGGCCGGCACAAGGCAGCCGGTTTGCACGTCACCTTCTCGTTGCTCTACGCCACCTTACTCCTCTTCCTCATCCTCTCGGTGCTGCTGTGCAACCTCAGCGTCATCGCCAACCTGGCCCGCATGCATCGCCGCGGGCAGAGGACGCGCCGGCTGGCCACGCTCGAGCAGCCGCGAGTGGTGGGGGGCTGCGGCCGCCGCATCTTCTCCATGGCCGAGGAGATCGACCACCTCCTGCTCCTGGCCATCATGACCATCACCTTCGTCATCTGCTCCTTGCCCTTCACGGTGAGTGCCGCCGCCTCTCCCCGTTCCGCAGAACGGCAGACTGGTAGACGTGTAGAACCATGGAATCGTAGAACGGTTGGGTTGGAAGGGACTTTAAAGACCAGCCATTTCCAACCCCTGCCGTGGGCTGGGTGCCCCCCAGCTCAGGCTGCCCAGGGCCCATTCACGGCCTTGGGCATCTCCAGGGATGGGGCACCCACAGATCTCTGAGCTACGCTCCGTGCTGCTGCCCAAAATTTAAGGGCTGAGATCAATGTGATCTTTCTCTCAAAACTTGGGAGACTCCAAACTCTTGGCAATCTGCAACATCCATAGGAAATGAGGGATTCCCAGCACCAGCGGTGGGATGAACGGATGGGACAGAGGCACACCTGTGTCTCTTGGACCAAATGGTTCCCGAGCTCAAGGGCTGGGCACTCATCGTGGCAGAGCTGGATGCGGGAAGGTGGGGATAGGGGTTGGGTTGGGGATGGGGATGAGGTTGGGGTTGGGGATGGAGATGGGGTGGGGAATGGGGCTGGGGTTAAGGATGCAGATGGGGAAAACATCGCTGCGCTGGTCTGGATGAGGATCTCACGTATCAATGACGCATGAGCAGACTCTGCACCACTCTCCCCCCTCTTGGGGCTGCTTTCAGCTCCCCCAGGCTATGTTTCCCCAATAGCACTCTGTTCTCCCCATCACCTCCAGCACCCACCTGTGTGAGCCCATGGCTGCAGGAGGAGATTTTGCCACTGTTTTTTTCCCATTAGGAGCAAGCCCCGCTAGGGTTAGGCGTGCTGCCAGCACTAATTTTGTGCTCATGGGCTCAGGCGGATGCTACCTTCCCTTTGCACTCACAGAAGGAAGAGTCCCGGGGGAAGAAAATGTAACCGCAGCCTGCAGCCCAGCCAGGCTGTCTGGGTTTTAAGAGAGAGAAAAGACAAAACAGTGACGGCCGGGAGCTCACGAGCATCGCAGGATCCAGACTCAACATCCTGAGATCTCCCATCAATGGGCCCACGCGCTCCATTGGGTCGGGTTGCTGCGGTCCTCAGGGAGAGGGACCCCGGGGTCAGCTTAGGGCTGGTGGGTGGGAAAGCGTGGCCAACGAGGATCCCATGGCAGATGTCAGCCGTGCCCCAAAACGCAGCGGCTTTTCCTTTCCCACTGCCCAGCTCCCGCATGGGTTGCATTGAGGCTGCATTTTGGCAGCTTCTCAAACCAAGCAAAGTGACACTTTCTCTTCTCAGCCACCCTCTGATGGGCTGCCCTGACATGTGAACCTTGAGGTTATCACACCACAGAGCCACCAGTCCTTCCTCCCAAATAGCCCCGAGCCTGGCAGCACTATGGGGGCACCGTCCCTATGTGGTACCGGATGGATCTGGCCCACAGGAGGGATGCTCACACCCCATAGTCCCCAGCATCCAAGCATCCCTCGTGTGCTGGAGTGAGGGGGAGGCGACGGCCCCGTGTGAGTAAGCCGTGCTGAGTCACCCTTCCAGGAAGCCCCATAAGCTGCTATGAGTCGGCACATGTCAGGGTGCACCGCCGGGGCGGACACACACCCCGGGACCTCTCCGTCCCGTGCCTTCAGCCTGTGGTTTTTCAGTGAGATTTGTCCACTGCTCACTGCTTCCTTGAGCAGCAGTTGGGTTAATTGCGTTAGGGCTAAACGAAGCATGAGAAAATGAGAGCGCAGACCTGGCTTTCATTAGCAGGAAATTCATTTAAGCCAGTGGAAGCAGGCCGTGTGCTGTGACAGCGCTCATTTCCCCGTCATCGCTTGAGATGCTCCACCACTTGCCTGCCAGCCACCTCCCGGGCCACCAAACCCCCACCACTTTCCCCCGTTGCCTTTTGCAGATCTGTGCCTACGTCAACAAGTTCAGCCAGAGCGAGAACCACGACTGGGACCTGCTGGCGCTGCGCTTCCTCTCCATCAACCCCATCATTGACCCCTGGGTCTTCGCCATCCTGCGGCCGCCGGTGCTGCGGGTGCTGCGCTCCGTGCTGTGCTGCCAGCTGTCCCCAGGCAGACAGGATACGCAGTGCCCGGCCCCTGCGAAAACAAAGCTGGAGCCCAGCGGGCAGTAGGTGCAGAAGGAGGCAGCCAACGGGCTGGGCTCACTTGGGGTGGGCTCTGTTTGATGGCTTCAAAAGGGACGTCACTGCCGTAAGGTGGGACAGGGCTGCAGTCGGTGCCACACCAAGCCAACGTGGGTGGAAGGTGATGCTGGTGGGATGGGATCGGAGCATCAGGCATCGCTAATGCTGTGGGGTGGGGAGAGTCGTGCCCCATGGAGGGCTGCGGTGGGGATGCTGTTGAGGATCTCCATCTCAGGGTGGTAGAGAGGTGTGGGCACAGGTGTGGGTCCACCACCAGCACCCAGCTTGGTAGGGATGGGCAGGAGAGGAGGTGGCAGAGGGAGAAGATTGGTCCCACTTCTTCCTTTCCCCTCTGTCCTCTGCCCAAGGGAATGCACTGTATCAGCCATGGCTCTGTGTGTCTGTGTCTGTTTGTCCTCCTCCTGGCAATGTCAGGCTCTGGTTGGTGCCGGCCCAGCATCGATGGCCACTGTGGCCACGTGACCTCTCCCAGATTCCCTTTTTGCAAGGAACTTTTCTTGTCCCTGTTTTACCATGCCCAGGGCTTTGGGTTTGGGGTTGGTGTGGAGGAGAAGGTCTCATCCCCACAGTCCTTCCCGTGGGGACTTGCCTGGTGGCACTCGTCCCAGTGTCCCCACCACCACTGGGATGTTGCAGTGTCCCACCAAAGCGGTGTCTTTGTGCTATTGCGGATGGTGTGGCCTTTCTGTTGGAGAGCTCTGCCCAATAAAAGCCCAAACGGGCAAAGATGTGGAGCTCTTCTGTATGGCATCAGTGTAAAACCCCCGTGTAATAAATGTCACTGGAAGGAGCTGCGTGTGGTTTTGTGCCGAGGAAATCGATCTGCTCGTTGCATCACAGATCAGGACAGCAACCTGTGAAGCATCACAGAACGTAAGAGCAAGCCACGTAGCATCATAGTTGTGAGAGCATCCCATGCATCATGGATGGCGAGAGCAACCCAAACCTTGCAGAGGGGTGGGGAACCTCAGCATCACCCCCGACCTGCAGAAAGATCCTCACCTCGGGGCTGTGCAGAAATGGAAACCCCAAAACTGCTGTGCCTAACGCCAGGGGCAGAGCACCTACCTGTTTTAACAACAAAAATAGGGGAAAAACAAAACCCAACCTCTAAAAAAAGGGCAGAATTTATGTCACTCTTGTCAGCTGGCCAACATCCACAGGAAGTTTACTGGCCTCCGAAGCGCGTGTGGGCAGATGTCAGCATGGGATGCGATTGCTCAAGCCCCGCCGACGGCTTTCTGGCAATCCTGCAGCCCGGGGATGGCTGCAGGGCTGGGGTGGGTTCTGGAGAAGGCTGCTCTGCATCACCCACCCCACTTCTTTGCATGCAGCTGCGGCACAGCAGTTTCTGGGCCCTTCGTGTTCCAGGGAGTGCTTGAAAATGAGCCAAAACACACTTTGGGAACAGCCAGGAGCTATTCTGCTTTATTTGGTGGCTCACGGTAGAATTTCGGGACAAGTTGCCTAATCCTAAACCAGCAGGAAAGGCTGCCTGGCATGCAAAGGATGGAAAAACCCCATGGGGAATAGAGGGACCGCATCCCACTGAGGCACGTGGTGGCAACGGGAGAGGCTGGGGCCATCCGTAGGGACTGATGGGGTGGGGCGGGATGGGACGGGACAGAATGCGATGGGATGAGATGGAATCACAGGGGATGGGGTGGGATGGGATGGGATGGAATTGGATGGGATGGGGTGAAAGGGGACGGGAAGGAACAGCTCCATGTGTACCACAGGCTCTAGCCACCAGCTTTGCTGCTGACCACTAATTGCTGCTTGTTTGTTGTTGGGGAGCTTTCTGGCTCTGCAGTGGGATGTGCAGGGCTGGAAAAAACCTCCCAGTGCCCATTCTGCTGCCATCCACTCGGCCACATCTCAGTGCTGTTCCCAGCCTCAGCCACCCCTGGCCGCTGCCGCTCCTGGAGTGCAAAAACTCAGAGCAGCAGCTGGTCCGGCTCCTCCTATCAGCCCAGAAAAGCTCCTCAATGAGAGCTCTGCAAGGCCATAATTAACTGCATCCTGAGCCATGAGCCTGCACAAAACGTCGCTTTTATTAGCGTCAAGCAGGAGCTATTAGAATACCCAAATTAATTCAACCTTTGTCAACTCAATCAGCATCTGCTCTGCTGAAATGTGACGCACCCAAGTGTCATGTTGTTATCCGTGGCTTTCCCTTAAGGGTTTCTTATCTCTGTCCCTCTTATTTTCTCCTTTTCTCCTGGTTTCTGGCTCGTTTTGGAAAATTTCTGGGCAGGGTTGTGAGGATGCCATCGGATGACAGCAGGGTTGGGTTGGAAGGGACCACACGGCCCCCAGCCCAACCCCTGCCAAGGGCTGGCTGCCCCCCACCAGCTCAGGCTGCCCAGGGCCCCACCTGTAATCTATGTATGGTACCCACGTATCATTTATTGACAAATATATACAATAATATATAGAATATAATGCTATCCCATTATGCATATATTTAACATTTTGGATTTTTGGTGGTGGGTGAAGCCCCCCCCTCTTCCCAACACGAGTTGGCTGCTCGGGGACTTCCAGGTTCTCTGTCCCAGCCCACACCTGGCCATGGCTCCTGGAGCTGACGCATAGGGGAGGAATGTGGGAGGGAGGGGCACAATTCCATGCCAGGCTCCACCCTCCTGCAGCCACAGCTGGGGGAAATTGGGGAAGGGGTGGGTGCTGGGGCTGGCATTGGGTCCTGTGGGGGCAGGGCTTCTGTGCTGGCCAAGGTTGTAGAATGACAGAATCATTAAGGCTGGAGAAAACCTCTAATTAGGATCCCCCAGCCCAGCCCAGCCCCACCATGCCCACTGCCCACATCCCTCAGTGCCGCATATACACTTCTCTTGAGTGCCTCCAGGGACAGTGACCCCATCACTCCCTGTGCAGCTGTGCCAGTGCCTGACCACTCTTTTGGAGAAGAAATTCTGGCCCTCCCCTGACACGACTTGAGGCCATCGCTCTCATCCTATAGCTGTTACCCGTGAACAGAGGCCGGCAGCATCCAAGCATAAAGGCACGTACATAGGGAGGGATGGGGACATCCTGTCTTCATGGAGAGCACCCGGGGGACGCTCCACAGTGGGAATCATTGGGATGCCCAATGAGTATGGAAGAGCTGGAGAGCGTGGGGATGAGCTGAGAACGCCATGGGACATTTGTACAGACCCAGCGAGGGCTGGGAGTTAAAAATAAAGCTACCAGCACAAGGGTGAGCCCTAAAACATCCATGTTTGTTTGCCCTGGGGATGTGTGCGTGCGGCGGGTCTGCACGGCCTTGGCACTTTTCTGTGGAGAGGATCCTCACCCTTAAGAGCATCCAGATGACGGACGCGATGATGTAATTTCTCCACCGCCTCTCTTTGTATTACAAATGGAGATAAATGGCTTTTCCTCAGATGGGAAAACCCAGTGGTGAGAGCCGTCCCAGTTGGGCACACGTCGCGGACGCTCACGGATGCGCTTTGGTACCCAGGTGACAAACAGCCTAAAATCACCAACGGGTTTCCCTTGCACCCATTGAGCTGCTGGCGGTGGGAAGGGAAGCAGGCGTCTCAGCGCGGCTCTCACGTGCCCAGCTGCTTTTTTAAAGAGGATTTCTCTGAATCGTGGAAAAATCTGCATCCACCCGAGCCGTGCGGTCCGCGGGGAAATGCTGCAGATCTGTCAGCGCCGCCGCGGTTCCGAAAGCAATCTGAGTCTTCAGAAACAAGAGGCTCAACAGTGTCAAACTAATGTCAAGCATCTGGCTCTGGAAAGACTATAAAAATTACAAGCCATGGCTGAGCGCGACCTATTGCTCCCTGCCCTGCTTGCATGCTACGATCTCTCCTGCAAACCCTTTCCTTGGGCTTTTACCCCTGTTGTAACAGCCTCAGGAGCCGGGCTGATGGGTGAGGGAGAGCAAAGGTCCTGGGATTTCAGAGCTGGTCACATGCAACCCAGATAGAGCTATGGCAGACCATAAATCTGAGCACAGCGTGGGTCTGGAGAGCAGCCCTCGCCTGCCCTGTTGGTGCTGTGGTTCAGCTGCAAGAGCTGCCAGCTCGTGGCTGAAAGAAAAAGTCCTAAAAAGTGAAAGAAGTTTGTTTCTCTGCTCCGTGAGCCGGATCTTGCAGCGGTCAACACACCAAGCCACAGGGTGCAGAGATGGAAAAGAGCTTGGAGAAGAGAAGGCTGCAGGGAGACCTCATTGTGGCCTTCCAGTACTTGAAGGGAGCGTATAAACAGGAGGGGGAACGGCTGTTTGTGAGGGTGGGCAGTGATAGGACAAGGGGGAATGGTTTGAAACTGAGACAGGGCGGGTTTAGGTTGGATCTTAGGAGGAAGTTTTTCAGCCAGAGGGTGGTGACGCACTGGAACAGGTTGCCCAAGGAGGCTGTGGATGCCCCATCCCTGCAGGCATTCAAGGCCAGGCTGGATGTGGCTCTGGGCAGCCTGGGCTGCTGGTTGGCGACCCTGCACATAGCAGGGGGTTGGAACTGGATGAGCACTGTGGGCCTTTGCAACCCAGGCATTTCTATGATTCTAGGATTCTATGGAGGTGGGGACATCCCAGATCAGGGATACTGAGCAAGAATGAAGGAGATTAGCAGGGCACTGCTTTTCTTCCCATTCCCATGGCCTTCCCTCAGCCTGCATCCATTTGGGAAAGCCCAGAAGAATGACAAAGGGTCATCAGGCTCTGCCTGATGCGGCCATTGATGCAGATGCCACAGGTGTGCATGGGGTGGCTCCTGCTGCAGGCACAGAGCTCAGTGAGCCCAAGGGTGCTGTATGCAGAGGAGCCTGGCTGAGCCCCGCACCATCCCTACCCCTGTCCTTGTCTCCATCCCCATCCCCTTCCCCACCGCTATCCCTATACCTATTCCATCCCCTACTGCATCCCTGTCCTCATCCCTTTCTTCATCCTATCCCCATTCTCATCCCTATCCCCATCCTCATTCCCATCCCCATCTGTACCCCTGTTCCCATCCCAGTCTCTATCCCTATCCTTGTCCCCTTTCCCATTCTCATCTCCATCCCCATCCCTATTGTCATCTGATCCCCATCCCATTCTCACCTGTATCTCTGTTCCCACCCTCATCTCCGTCCTTATCCTTGTCCCTGTACCCATCCTTATTCTCACCCCATCCCCACCCACGTCCCTGTCCGCACCTCCATCCCCCCTCATCCCACCCCCATCACTGTCCCTGTCCCACAAGGCTCGGGCAGCACATGCTTACACTGACCATCCTCAGCTGTCTTACTTCCCCCCAGCCCCCACAAACAGCCCCTTCACACACAAACCTCTCCAGCCATGTTTTTCCCAGCAAGACCTTCCTGTCTACTGAATTTACTTTTCAGAATCACCATCATTAATTTTTTTAATTGTTTTTTATTCTCCCCAGTGCCAGCACCGGGGCACATTGGGCACGGTGTTATATCTCCCTATGGGTGGGTGGGAAGGGCAGGAGGGGACGGTGTTGGCCGGGACAGATGTGAAATTTCAAAGCAGACAGAGTCTGGAGCGGAGCTGAAAAGAGCTCTGGCTGTGTTTACATGAAGCCATTCCAGAGCTGTTTGCTTCTGCCTGTGTTTATCCACAGACATTCGTGCTACCAGAGCTTCGGCCCCATGGATCACTGAGGGTTGGTGGAGTTTGTCGTGCCGAGTGGATGTATACATGAGAGAGCATTTATTTGCTGCGAGCGGCTGCTATTTCCTCCCCTACAGACCTTTTCCATCCAACTGGGGATGGGAGCAGCTCCTCTGAGGCCGTGACGGCTCTCGGCCCTGGGGAGCCCACATCCAGGGCTCTCTGCATCTGGCCCAGTGTTCCCATGTCCCTGGCACGGGCACCAGCCCACCATCTCTGTCCCCTGGGCTGTCCCCAGCTGTGCCTCCGCAGCCCCCACTCCCACCGCAGGACCATGTCCATGGGGTGGGTGTGGAATCACCGAATCAACGGGGTTGGAAAAGACTTTTGAGATCCCCAAGCCCAACCCCAGCCCACCCTCACCACGCCCACTGCCCACATCCCTCAGTGCCACATCCCCACGGTTCTCGGACATCTCCACCTCCACCACTGCCTGGGCAGCTGTGCCAGAGCATCACCTCTCGTTCAGAAAATAATGTTTCCCACCATCCAACCTGAACCTCTCCAGCACGATTTGAAGAGCACAAAGATGCTGAAAATGAGAAGAGGGAGAATGCTTCCTGGCATGTCTGGCTGCTGGGAATGGCTGTGCCTTGCAAGTTTCCCTGCAGGCAGTCCTGCCCGAGGTGGGACAACCAGCCCCAGGAGAGCCAGGGCTGCTCAGGAGGCCACTTCCCCCTCTGAGCATCCTCCCAGCACCTCTGCCCTCTGCTGAGCCATTGCACAAGAGGGGCCGCTCTTCCTCCTGTGCATGACGTTTTCCTGCTCGTGCTCCCCACCAGCAACGGCCGCAACCGCCCTGTGCCTCCAGCCCATGCTTTCCCTTAATGATTTCCCAGTGTGTGATGGATGCGCTGCAATTATGAGTATGAATCACGAAGATTTGCAACGTTTATAATTAATAATCTCTCTTGAAGAGGGAGCTGAAGCGGGCTGCTGTGGCACATCCCTTTTGTAAGAGGTTTCCAACTCCACATTCATCATCCGACCGCTCTTTAAGGGAGCTCAGCCCATCGTGGGCATCACAATGGCCCCAGGATCCTCTGCAAAGGGGACACGGCTGCAGCCAGCAGGCTCCATCCTACGGCTCCCGTGCTCTGTTTTTCCCTCTCGGGGTGAGCAGCTCATGTTTTCTCACATTTTTCTGAAGTCGCTCTGTGTTTTCAGAAGGGTGCACTAAGCTGGGAAGGATTTTTTTCGCACGAGTGTGTTTGTTTTGGGCCCTGACTCTGCACTGCCGTGCTCCGAGCGCTGTTTTACACTGTGTTGAACTGTGTTGCCCCTCTGCTCAGATTTGCTAGAGCCCTGATGGAACCAGAGGGCACAGGGGAAGGCAGGATAGTTTGTTAGGCTGATGGAGGGCAGAGCTTTGCCAGGAGTGGGGAGGAAAACAGGAAACATCACAGCCTTGGCTTTACCCCAGGGCTCTACACTGGGCATATGTTTCTAACAGGGAACATCTTTGGGGGAGTCTCAATTCTTTTTGGGGGTCACCACGAGGTTCTCATCCATCCCAAGACTCTTGCAGGGTGTTTTTCAGAAAATGGAGATGGAAATATTCAGCTTTGATAGGGATGTTCAGCACTGGGATGGAGATATTCAGCATTGGGATGGAGATGTTCGGCACTGGGATGGAGATGTTCAGCATTGGGATGGAGATGTTCGGCACTGGGATGGAGATGTTCAGCAGTGAGACAGAGAGATGGAGATAATCAGTGTTGGAATGGAGATGTTCAGCATTGGGATGAAGATGTTCAGCGTTGAGACTGAGACGTTCAGCGTTGGGATGGAGATACTCAGCATGGAGATATTCAGCAGCCGTCAGCTGCCTGCTCACCCACCCCAAACTCATCTGAAGTGACCACCGCCCTGTAGCAAGAGCGGAGGAAATTCAAACTCTTCGTTTTGGACCAGGTGAAATCTTCCTTATCATAAAAAGGAGATTGGGGGAGGGGGGGGTGTTGGTGGGGGTGTCCACATTTCCAGCTTGGTGTCCCTACACCCCACATCCCGCCCAGGCTCTGCTGGTGCCACCAGGAGGTGGAAGATGTGGGGGCAGCAGGAGCAGTGGGCTGTGCTCTGGGCTGGGCTGCTGGGGAAATAGCTGGGAAGAGCCAGCTGGCCCTGCTCCTCCAGCACTGCTGCATTGCTGGGCCGGAGAATAGTTGAAGCTTTGCCATGAGGAGCCTGGCTGTGTTGCAAAGCCCTTCCCATTCCCTGGGAATTGGGCAGCAGAGAAAGCAAAAATGCTGGAGACCTCCTCCTGGCTGGAGCCGGGTCCTGTTGTCTTCAGCACACATATAACCATGGTGCACATCATTCCAGTGATACGACCCCAGGGCTCTGTGTCGCGTGATCCGGAATGGTGGGGATAGGTGACACAGCAACCAGTGCTATGGCCACCAAAGGGCCCAGATCCTGACCCATACCCAGCTGCAAATCACGGGGAGAGGAAAGAAGGACCCATAGTGTTTCTGGTGGCTTTCCCTTAATAGATCCTGGGTTTTGATGTCATGGTCATACTTTCGGATTCCACACTCCATTGCACTGAGTGCATCATCCCAATAAACAGCCCCCAGGGTAAACCTGAGCTGCACAGGGAGGAAAATGACCTCAAACCAACTCCTGGTGCTCCTCAAGGGCTGCTGCACCTGCAGTGCCTCGCTGCTGCCTCCATCCTGAGCCAACGGGAACAGCAGTAGGTCCCTTTGGGTCCTTACTGACTCCAGCCCCCCGGGTTTGTGCTCTCCAGGGTTGTGAGCTTCTATCTGTTGCACTTTCCAGTAAGAGCCAGTGGGGCTATGTGCACTCTGGGTGTGAGCTGGGCTCATGCCCACACTTGGCCATGGGTTGGGTTTCGACACCTTTTGGAAACCGCATTCTTCCCAGGGCAGCCAGCGGTGGCTTGGGGAAAAAAGAGGGGTTTTTAGCAGGGGGGAAACACAGAAACACGTGGACTGCAGCAGCGCTCTGTGCTCGTCATCGCTGCTGAAGAACCAGATCCAGATGCCACCGGTGCCTGGTGCCTGCTTGGTGACACAGCTCTGGTTGTGCGCCAGCCTTTCAGAGTGGGATGCCTGCCATAGGGATCTGCTGCATCCCTCAGCCTCTTCCCCATCGTATCCCTTAAGCAACACAGCCAGCAGTGGGTGCATTGGGGATGTGGTGGCAGGACGTGGGGTCACCAGAGTGCACGTTCCCCCGGGGCTCCAGCTGTGCTGATGTCCCCGTGAGGGCTGGCAGGCCTGCACCTGGCCGGGTGACTCAGCACACCCCTGGGAGCCAGAGAGCTGCCCGGCTCTGCATATGCAGTAGTTCCCTATGGGAGCGGGCTGAGTCACCGTGTGCCCGCACAGCTGGCTCACATCTGGCTGCCCTGCAGGAACAGAGCTGCTGTTCTGGCTGCAGCTGTGCTTACAGCCAGGCAGGGCCGCGAGGATGCGGTGTCTCCAAGAAGCTCAGCCAAAAAAGCCCTGTAGACCCTGCACACTGTGCAGGCAGAGCAGTAAGTGGCCAGGAACAGGCCCCGTCCCTGCTCTGCTCTGTCCCCTGGGCTGGGTGACCCCTGTCTGCCCATGGACGCTGTCACTGTTCCAGCTTTGCTCCTGAAAACATTTGCAGTTATTTTTGGGCAATCTCTGCCTTGCTAAATATTTGCCTTGGTGTTAGCGCCTGGCCTGCTCGCAGCTGGGGCTCCCTCCTCTGCTCACCTCTACACCGGGATGAGGTCTCCCAGCAGAGCATCCTCCAGCTGCATCCCTGGGGTACTCTGAGCTCAGGACACCACCTCTCCTCACGGGCCCCACATCCCCCAGGGTGCCCACAGGACCACCACATCCCACCACAGGGTTACCCAGAGCATTTCGAGGGTCACCCATCCTTCTGAAGCTCCCATTTGTCAGCACAGGCAGCTTCCAGTGAGCCCAGCTGCTGGAGGCAAGACCCCAGGACAGGAAATTCCACAAGGCCCCAAGGAGATGCCATCCCTCTCCTCCAGGCAGGACAGGTCACAGAGGAAGGCTGGAATAGGGACATGGTGGATTTCATTCCCCACCTGAGTGCAAGGAACTGCAGAGACTCGTCCATGGCTTTGCCCCCATTGAGGGGGTCCTGTTTTTCCTCCATTACAGGTGCATATGCAACACGAGTCCATCGAGTCCAGCTCTGTAGTTTGGGCATCTGCCAGCAGCAAGGAACAAGACCGAGTTTAGCGATACAATTATTTGTGTTGCAAGCAAGCCAAGAAATCCATGGCCAACGGAGCGAAGGACCGTCCCCACCTCTGTTCCACGCTGGACATGGTCCTCCAGGCCAGGACCCTTCCAGCACAGCTCCTTTCTTACCACTGAGGGCTGAATCATGGTGTTGCAGCTGCTCTTTCAACATACAGAAGGGATTTGGCAACCCCATCGGCTATTAATAGAGCCAGGCTGTATTCTGAGAGCCCTGTGTTGCGGTGTGTTGAGAGCAAAGCAAACTGCAAGAGGCAAAGCACTGAGTTTACCTAAGGAGAGGTCAGGCGAGTGAGGAAACAAGCCGTCGGGGAGCAGGAACCAGAGTGGTGCCCTCTCCTCCCTTATCGTCTCCTGTCCCTGCGCTGGCTCCGCTCAGCCAGGAGGGAACAATGAACAATGAGCAGCGACGTGGCACTGCAGGACTCGCCACCTGTGCTGCGTCTCCAGTTCTGCCTTGGTTGGCCCATTCTGATTCCTGCTTTTCCAACTTGAGCTCCCCTTCTTCTGGCTTCTCCGGCTGGGCAAGGCTCCTGCACAGGCACCTGCATCACTCAGCCTGGGGACAGAGCGAGTCACCTGAGGGCTATGGATGTAACCCAAGGAGGAGATGCTGGGATGTGGCATCTCTCTGTTGGGAAGAAAAAATAGAGTGAGAAGGTGTTTGGGGATCCTCAACTCCAGGAGGAAGGTGGCAGAGGGGATCTGGCCCCCGTCTGGCTGAGCAGGACACAAACATGAAGCTACCTGTGGCAGCTGCCCTGTAGGGAACCGCAGCCCCCATCTCTCCCCTGGCCATGACTGGGAGCACAGCTGTATTTTCATCAATGGAAGCATCAGGCACACGTCCTCAGCAGTAAGGAAACCTGTCCCGCCCCACGGCCACCCGTTATCTCACATCCTAGCTCCATCCTGCACCCTCCCTGTCCCAGATGTGCGTCAGCACAGCTCCTCTGCCACCTCTGGCCATGCCAACACCACACCAGCTCCTTCCCTTCTCCCATCCCCTCGATGAGAGCCTCAGCTGGTAGCTCTTCCCCAGCCACAGCTCCAGGAAGGCTGCCATCCTCCTCCTTCCCTCGGCCCCACCAGACACTCCGTCCCCGTGGCACCAGGAACTGATGAGCACAAGTGACACAAGCCAGGCCACCAGCTCTTGTCTTGGTTCACATCCTGGCAGTGCTGGCAGCTGCCTGCAAGCAGGCACACGTGTCCTTCCCATGACATCTGCTCCTGCATGATTCCTCCCACTGCAGCCACATCTTTAAGCCATCCTACAGCTGTATTCCCATTGCACAGCCACCATAGGGTCTGTGGCCATTGGTGGTCTGGGGCACTGAGGCATGGATGGGTCGAGAGCAGCTGATTTGGAAAGTTCACCTTCGATCCCACTTGAGAAAAGCTGTGGTTCACCCAGAGGGTCACAAAGCTGCCAGAAGAGACACGACTGCCTCCTGATGTCCTACGGGGACCATGGTCATGCAGCCAAGTCCCCAGGGCTGGCTTCCAAGGGGATCAGTTTGCTTCCCACCGGCCAAGGCGCAGACCAGGCACACTCCATAACAGTTCTTCTAAAAGCTCTTTAAAAGTGAAAAGCACAACGCTCATCCTAAATGCTCCCTTAGTCCCTGCAGTGAGTACTCCTCTCCTTCCCAGCCGATGGGGATGGCTGCTCAGTCAGACCACAGCTCCTGGAGCACCCCGTACAGTGCTGGGCACTGAGCTGAACCGTTTTGCACTCAAACACAGCCACATAATCCTCATTTTGTATCCTTATTTTATCTTCCGTTCAATCAGAGACATCTCAGACACTTCTTGGCTGCCCCAGGATGCAAAGCTCTTCTTCCTCAGCTCTCTTTTCATCCGACACCATAAGTATTTGTTGAGCATTTCTTTCCATATTGGTCTTCTCAGAGACACAGCTACTAAAACGAACACAACGCAGGACTGCTGCTGCCAGTGAATGAGAAGGCTGTAAGATGCAGACAACGATCAAACTGCTCTCATTATGCAGAATGTTTTCTCTCTATATGCACATATCCTGGTACATGTACGCCTGTATAGATTTCCTCCACGCCTAAGCGCTCACTTATGCTACACAACAAAAAAGATATTTTGTGTTCAAAGAAACAACCAAACCCAGAGTCAAACCCATGAGACCTGACACAGCCCAGGACCCTGACCTGTACCCGTGCTCAGGGTCAGCAGCCCCACCTAACAAGCACATCTCCTGGTGCCTACAGCCGTGGCTGCAGAGAACTGCTGGTGGACTCAGGGCTCTGGCATCTCCCTGCTGGGAGGCTCAGGACTGGGGGACCCACTGGCGACATGGGTGCTGAAACCCCTAGAGCTGTGAGCCCCCCAGCCCTTAGGCTTACTGCAGCCACTGCCCCCACCCAAACCCCAGCAGCCCTCAGCCATCAGCATCCCCACAGGGTATCAGTTTCCTGGACCCCCATTGCTTGGATGGCAGTTCTCCAGGGTCAATTAAGCAGCAGCAATTCTTCCAGCCAGAACTGAGATGTGGCACTGACCCCTAGTGACAGGCTCCTACTTGGATGCTGAGCAGCGAAGATGTGCGATAAAAAATGACACGCAGCCAAAAGCAGCAGGGATCCGGGAAGGCTCCTGGCATTGCACAAAATCTGCTAAGTCAGTGATCCTCCTGCAACTGCACTCAGCAGTCGAGGAGCCTTCCTGGAAGAGTGCTTCCATCCTAGACATGCTGGTCCGGGACACAAATGCAGATCAGTTGAACTTGAGATAATAGTTTATTTAACAAATGAGTGAAAAGCCCAAACACTGCACTTTCTTTGCCTGAAGAGGGTGAGTGATGCAGTAAGAGGGAAAGCAGCCACCAGTGCTGGGATAGTGCTGGAAATGACCCATGTACAGGTCATGGAGCACAGTGTTACAACTTTGCATCGCAGTGGAATGATGGGAACTCACAGAGGCTCTGCTTGCACACTGACCTACTCCTTTCCTTGGGAAAATGCAGTTGCATGGAAGACTGTGTACTGCATACTACAGTTTATTACTTTAAATACATACATTCTGGCTCTGAGCCTGTCAGAGTCCAAAAATGGTCTGTTTCAATTACGGGCTTCATGGAGGGCACAGGACTAATGGTCAATTCCTTGGCATTTCAAAATATTCCCATCCATGTGGGCTGTTTGCAGGACGAGAGAGACTTCACAGCGCTCTCAGCAGTCCCTTAACATCATTTTTTCCCCTCACCAGTAGCTTCAGAACCATAAGGAGGGGGAGGATCTGACCCTCCCCACACATCTCAGCAGGGCTGTGGAACAGAGCAGACGTTTACTAAAGGCAGTGGGAAGACTGTTGTGGCCAATAGCGGAATTAGACAAAGCTCTCTTCCTAGAACATTGCTCTCCCCAGGTCATACCCCGTGCTGCCTTGCAGCATGGAATCAGACCGTCCCAAGGAAAGGAGCAGAGGCTGAAATGCCACTTCCCCACACCCCAAATCTCCCACTCATCACCAGAAGGATGTGAAACAGCTCTGCCCCACACCGGCACCACCCATCCCCATCACTGCCTCTCACTTCACTCCCCTTATCTCTACACTGGTCTTCCTGCAGATCTCATTTCCTGCACCATCCTTGGTTCAGAAGGCACCAACCTCACTGCTGTTACTGAGACCAAAGAGAAACAGCAGAGGCTGTAAATAACCCCCTGGGCTCACAACCAAGAAAATGCCAGCCCTGAGCAAAGCCATCTTCCAATCTGCCCGCCCTTGGGCTTTGCTGGCAAATTTTTATTTTGGGTACTCACAGCTGTTGTGATGACCTGAGCTCTTCATAACAAAGCCGCTTTAGCCAGATACGCTGTTACCCCTGGGAATGAGAACGCTCATGGATTCAGTTCACCACTCAGGTGTAAACAATCGCATGTCAGTTTAAACACTTCAGCCTTCCAGCCAGAGGTACGTTTGCCCTTCCAGCTCTGTACAGTTACCACTCAGATTTAACTGTTTGTGGAGAGCAGAGCTTGCCAACACAGGTCTGTAGGGCCCCTACTGAAACGAAGGGAAGATAAATGTTCTTTATCCTGGAATCACTCAATCTCTTCCTGCTCATATATATAGAAAATGTGAAGAAAAGCTGCAGTGTTTCAACTTTTCTGGCATAATTTGCTGTGTGGGCAAGCCCTCAGTACGCCGAGCTCAGTCTGCCTCTCCATTAACGAACAGGTAGGCAGAACTCAGCAGCAACCTTCATGCAGACCTGCTCTCACAATTTACTGTGGAATGCATCATGGATTGCACCCAGCAGGGCCAAGCTACGTGTCGTACGGATGTGTTTCTGCTCTCAGAAATCACAGGTACCACAGAACTACCAACACACTGCAACACAGAATTTAGACTGAAACTTAAGTGCCACTTCTGTTAATTTACAGTTGAACTCACTTCTCTCTCTGCTGCAAAGGCTCACTGGGGCCTGAGAAAGCAAGAGAGTGTTCTGGGCACTGTCCCACAGCCTCCCACTCACAGCTCACTGTGCCTCCTGGCCTGCTTTTCCCTCCCTGCCAACCTCGGGGCTGTCCCCCGCAGGTCCCTCCCAGGGCCCTGGGCTTTCTCTGCTTTCACCCCGACTTCCTCAATCGGTTCCTCTCTGACTGCGGCTTTTTCTTCGGAGCCTTCCAGCTGCTGCTGCTCCTGTCTGTCCTCTTGATGAGAGGAGGTATGGAGGGTGAACTCGGGCCCTGCGGCGTCCATCATCTGGAGGAAATTGTAAGCAGGAAGAGGTGGTTTCCAGTCTTCCTCAGACAGGGTACCTGCAAAGTGAACGCAGTCTCTAGTTAGTAAGTTAGAGGCTGTGATGTAACCCACTTTACAGTCATTTCCATTTCAAAGCAAATATGGCTTTTCTGCCCTTCCAGTGAATGCAAAATTAAAGATCATTTTTTAAAGTTCACTCTTTCTTCTCCACAACTAATAATGCCACCCAAACCAAACCAGCCACAGATGCATTAACATTTACAGGAGCTGGCTGAGGGCTCAGCTCCTCAAAGGCCGGTTCCTGTGTCTTCAGACATCAAGCTGTGAATTTTACAAGCAGCAGCACTCTCTCTCCCTACCAGTGAATGGATGTTTCACTCAGATCTCAAATAACTGTGCTAATGACTTAGCATTACTGAAATGCCATTAGGAATGAGGGGAGACTGCCGTCTCTACAGAGAGGAAGCAGTACCATTAAGTGAGGACGCTCTTTAATTCGTGCTTTTAAGGCTGATCACGCAGACCTAAAAGCTTGAGGCAAGGAGGCTGTGATGGCTGGCAGAGCCCTTGGCCGTGCTGCCCAACCATCAGAGCACCCCTCTGGCACCCTGGAAAGCTGAAGGAAGGTTCCTAACTGGAGACCTAAATGACACCCAGCCTTTGGGAGTGGAGACGGGGAAGAGCTGTGGGAGAAGGGCTGGGTCACAGAGCTGTAGCAGCCAGGTCAGAAATGATGTCTTTGACTACTGAGAACACCTGCGTATCCAACCATGCTAGGTTGGTGGTGGCATTCGAAAACAATTGCTGTGAAAGGCTTATTTTAAAATTCAACAAGATCAAACCCCCCATCTCCTTTCAGGAGCCTGAAGCAGGCTGTCAGCCAGCTGTTCCCAAGTTTGTGGCACCCTATGGCTATACCTAATATATGAGGAAGGCACATTTACACTGCCTTCCTCCAAAGCTTCAGCAGCTGATCAAGGAAGGAAGGGACTCATTGAAAGGCTTCAAAGCAAATGCCAACCCTTGATGTTCCAAAGACCACAGCAAGGCATCAGCTTCCTCACACTTTCCTGTCCATAAAAATGCTGGAAGGTGCCTAAAGTGAAGCTATTTCTCAAACTGGGGCTCTGGAGATTCTTTTATTAGCAAGCAATGTTTCGGCAGGTCTATTCTCAGCAATCAGAGAGCACAGCCAGGTTTGGGGATTATTACAGGGAAGAGATGCCGATTCAGAACTATTCATGCTTGGCTCTGAACATTAAACAGTCCTGCAGCAAACTCGTGAGTACGGCTATTCTGTTCTGGCCGGACGATTTGTACTGCTCCAACTCAAACTAGAATAGCTAGTTTTTCCATAATTAAATTCCAGGACAGACAATTTATTGCACGTAGCATCTTCTCATAAACAGACCAAAGCTAACAGTGCATGCTTTAGGAACATTTCAAACGCTCGTCCACTTACTGCTGGGAATCTCCAGTCCTGCCTTCAGCTTCTCCAGCCAAGACAAGATGTTCATTTCAGTGATAGACTGCCCTGATGGGAACTTAAATACTTGACCTCCAGCATGAAGGTTCACCCAGACAAGAGCAGGCAACGAAGGTATGGTGGTAAAGTACGCCTTCAGGACCCCAAAGCCCACTGGAGTGTTCTTCCTGTTGGGGAGATCCAACAACATGCTCAACAATAGTCTGGCAGCAGAATATGACCCCAGGGTCAAGGAAGCACTAAAGCTCTTGGGCTACATTCAGCAAAACACACGCACGCAGTTTTACCTATGGGACAGCTGCAGAAGTTCACAGCTCAAGGACTTAAGCCCTTATTGTCTAATGGACAGGGAGTGGACAGCAGAACAGATGAGTTAAGAAATCCTCTAGCAGGAGGAGCAGACAACTGCTGGGACAAATTCTGCACAAAGCTGTGAAATTTTCTCCACCACAAGTTTTTAAGAGCAAGGCAGATGGGGATGACACACTGTGCTTAACTCTTGCAGTGCTGGACATTTGCCGTGGGAACTACCAGCTCCTGTCACCACCCCGCAGCTGCAGCAGTCACCAGCAGCAGCATGGGTATGAGCTGATGCAGAGGGCTGTGCTCATGTGATCCTGTCCCTTGGCATCTATGGAGTGCGTTCCTGCAGTCAGTGGGCAGAGACAAGGACTTGGAATGGCAACTCCTCCAGGTGATGCAGGGAGAGGCAAAAGAGGACATCCAACTAAGATGGAGGGTCAGCAAGGACACAGAGATGATGAGTCCTTCAGGCACTATTTTCAGGCTCAGTGATGCACAGGGTCTGAGCTGGCTCTCACCATGGGAATGAGGTCCTCTTTCTAGGACTATGTTACTCTTTTAAAGCCAGTGACCATTTTCTGCCCTGGCAAAGGACAGCTTACTCTTTCTCAGTAAAAGAGAAGAGAGGCAGATGTGTAGGTGGGGAAGTTCCAGGGACTCTCATTTCTTGCGCATTACTGGCAAACAAAGTTAGCTAAACTTCAGCCCACGCTGCTAGGCACTTCCCAGACTTCAAAGCACGCTATGATTAAGACAGTGAGGTGTCTTTGGGCTTCAGCAAAACAATCAGAGGTTAAAAACTGAAAACTTACATATGAGGGGAGGATAAAAAAAAAAATCCCCTTTCCTATCATTATTTTATTTCTTAGTTCCTGGATTCGTTTTGTTTCTCAATTCTTTTTCAGGTTTCTTTTAGAACTTCTTCCAGAAACTTTCATTTTCCCCCACAGTCAGCAATCACTAATTGGTCTGTTATGTTTCACACTAATTGCTGATGGAATAATTATCTTAAGGCGCTCTAGGAGGGCAAATTTCCTTCTCTTCTTCCACATGTACAAAAATAATAATAATTATTTCAGGTCCAGGGTGAAGCTACCATGCAGCATCCTTGAGAAATTTTACTCTACTGGCAATTACTTCTGCAATCAATTAAGGTTTTTACTAATTTTACTTTTTTGTGCAATTTTGCAGCTGCCCAGAATACACACTGAATCACTGCTAAATGATTTGGCCTCCCAACCCACGATGATTTCAGACCAAATGATCACATTACCACATAGATAGTGTTTTGAGTAATTGCAGACTGTTTTCTCCTTGCCCTGCAACGCTAAGAGCAAGGTAACGGAAAGAAACAAAGAGGTTTTAGCACACTCACAAGTTCAACCAGCATGACACAAATGCTTGCTGAGATTTCCCTTTTGCCAATTTCAGCATTTCCTTGCTTTCTATTTGACCAATGTCACCGTCGCTAAACAAGATGAGGAAAGGCTTTCTGAGTTGCAAGTAGTGGGGCAGATTTCGCACGGTGATTTCTGGCTGCAAGACACCAAAACAAGAAGTTGGGGTTTAAAAGGAGGAGGGAACAAGACAAAAGTGGGCTTTCTGTTCTTACATGAGTGGGTCACGGGCTGAGCAAAGCTGTGGGGTTTGTGTTGAATGCAAGAATATCTCAAAATCAAACGTAGATTTGGGGACTTTGGTGCACTTTGGAAATGCCTACACCCATCCATGCCATCACAAGGCAAGTCTGAATGAGAAGCTGTGTACTTTGAGCTGAATGGGTGTGAGCAGAAAAGCAAAGCAGGCTTCGTCCAGCTCATGTGCAGGGAACAGGCCTTGTAAGATGCCTACAACAGTAGGTCTGGGACTAAAAGCACCAGCCAGCCAACTGACTCCCAGGGCCTCCTCCCAAGGGACAGCACTACAAACAACAGATTTCTGGCCAGATCGTTGGCTCCAAGTCATAAAGGATAAAAACAATGGGAGAAATAATGAGCAAATGTATTTATTTTGCACAGTTCAGAGCTTCTGAAAATGACTGCAGTGGAAAAAGGACACGTTTCTTTTACTTACAAAAACATCCAGCAATTCGTATCTGATCATCTGCACGATGTCCTGTGCACTCTGCTTGGACAAAGCGATGCCTTCCACGCTCTGACCACTGTTCCTGGCAACGAGGAGGGCAGGAGGAGACACTGCATATTTATGGGACCTGAAAAAAATCCAGCCAACTCACACCAGGTACCAAACATACACAAACTAAGTTTTAAATTAAGATGGGGGAGGTTTAGGTTGGATCTTAGGAGGAAGTTTTTCAGCCAGAGGGTGGTGACGCACTGGAACAGGTTGCCCAAGGAGGCTGTGGATGCCCCATCCCTGCAGGCATTCAAGGCCAGGCTGGATGTGGCTCTGGGCAGCCTGGGCTGCTGGTTGGCGACCCTGCACACAGCAGGGGGTTGGGACTGGGTGAGCACTGTGGGCCTTTGCAACCCAGGCCATTCTAGGATTCTATGAATTGGGCTCCATGGGCTTTGATTTTTGGCAGTTTTGTGCAGTTCTGCTGAAGTTCAGCAAATGTTACAGCAACAGACATAGCCTGTGACTTACACTTGGCAGAGAAACCAGCCCCTCTGTTGTTCCCCAATATTCTTTGGGTAAAGGAGTTCAAGGGCACTAAAAGAAAGCTGAGCAGGTGGAAATAGCAAAAACAGGAGAAGTCCGAGCAATGAAAGGGCACCACACCAAGATGGGTGAGCAATTTTCTGGAAGTTTGAGGAAGTTCACCCTAAAGACTCCAGATGTCACCGCTCAGACGAAGGGTGAAACAGAGGAAGTGAACAGCCCCAGCTGCTTCTTGGGGGTGTATGTGGTTTATT
Organism: Alectoris magna; assembly: GCA_030625065.1. NCBI lineage: Eukaryota > Metazoa > Chordata > Aves > Galliformes > Phasianidae > Alectoris > Alectoris magna. The sequence goes on along the minus strand of CM060565.1, from coordinate 1,732,121 downwards.
TTTCAAAGGCTGCTGGTAATTCTTCAAAGGCTGACACCAGCATTGCTGGGGATGTCAGCCTGTGTGAGAGGTGAGGGCATTTTGGGCTGAGGAGGCCTTTGATTTCCTTTTCAAGGGTATTCTGATCTGCCTTATCTCCTTTTTTTCTGTATGAAGAAGATGCAGTGTGGAGAGAGATGTGTTCAAATGTGCTTTAAAGATCTTGGCGTTCGGTGTTTCAGGCCACAGAGACAAACTAGGTGAAGATGGCAGCAGATAACACATTTCCGCGATGTTCAGTTCAAATGCAGACCTTTCACTTCGCCCTTCACCACATTTATCTGTTGGGAAAAACACACCCACTGCACATCTGCTAAGGGGAACCCAAGGTCTGCACTGGCATCGTGACAAAGAGTGGCAGTAATGACTTTTCTGAGGCCTTCAAACCTTATGAATCCTTTGCTAATCTGTTCTTGTGTTTATCAGAGCTTTTCCAGTTTGGTTCTTCTGCTTTTTTTAGTCCATTCTGCTTCGGTTTTCTGCTCATTTCTACACATTTGGTTTTTGTTTTTGTTTTTTTCCACCGGAACCATCCCAGATCACAGAAGCACTGCAATTTCTTAACTCCCATCACACTGTGACACCAGGGGAAAGCCAGACACCCCAGGAACTCTTGCAGCTCACACCCCAAAGGCCAGGGCTGTACCTCACACATATTTCTTTCCCCTAGAAATACCTGTAAATCCAGCCCTGAGCTGTGCTGTGCCCTTCCTGCCTGGACTCAAGAGCTCCTCGAGTCCAGCACATTATTTCACACCTCTGGTCATGGCTGGGAATCCTCTGAGCCGCTAAGAAGGTCTGTAACTTCCCCGTCGGCTGTTTTTTTTAAATTAACTTGTATTTGCCTTTGATTGAGAACAGTAAAACCCTACCGACGTTTTCAATTCTGCTCATTTTGAACTTCTCAAACTCCCAAAGTCTTGAGTAGGTGCTCTGGCTGAGTCACGTCTCTGAGGAGGTAAGAACTCTTGTTCCCAGTGTCTAAACGGATCAACTCATTCAGCAGCCTTTGAGAAGGAAGCTCCCCAACACTGCCAGAAAACCAACAAATTCCCCACCTAATAACTGAAGTCCACCCTGAAGTCACCTCTGATTTTGCCAGTACGTGACCAACACCTATCAAGTGGTTGCATTGTAGCTTATGACAGCTTTCTATTTATATAGCTGGCATTAGGTGGGTAACACGAGACTTACATTTAAATCAAAAACATCTGCAAACAAATGCTTGGCAGGAATCTACGACATCTAAATATGTGAGAAATAAATGACTTCATTCAAAGTATTTCTTCATTGGTGCTTTTTTGCATTTGTTCCCAACAGACCAGGTGTTTGCTGAGCAAACAGTTCTGCTAAGAACATTCTTTGGTGCATTTTGTATACCTTTTCCTCCGGGGAAATGTGAGCAGGGCTCAGTTTTCTGTGTCTTGGGAGCCACAAATACTTCCTTAGTGAGAGCTTAGCAGAAAAAGTAGCTTTTCTTCTCTCCAGAAGGGAAGTGAGCCCAACTCTTGCATAAGGAATTCCTGTAAGTGTTTACTTTCTACTTACACTTGAGAAGACGACCATCTACAGTAGCTTCACCCACAAATCACAGCTAAAAACACCTTCCACGGCCAAAATCCAAACTTGGCAGAATGAATATCAATACAAACTGCATTAGCTATTCCAAGCAAATAGAAGCGCTCTCCAGACTACGGCTGGAGCAGGAGGATGGAGGTGTATTCTTGAATGCGTCACTGCTGACAGGACACAGACTTCTGTTGGTGCCATCAAACACACCAGGGATGTGGCACACTCCTAAGAAACCAGCAAAAATAGTTCGCTGCTACATTAACGGCTGCTAAAACCCACACCTGCAAAAACGGCCATTTGGGGATTTTTAATGCTGCACTGATGGCTAATTCCTGATGGAAATGAGATGCTGGGAGAAGATGAAGACCCCTTCTGGATCTACCTGCATTAATAAGCACTGAAACAACTCTCACAGCCTAATTCAAAGCACTTTCCCTGTTGGTGGAGTGAGCACTGACGTTAAGTTAAATGTACAGACTGATGGATACTAAAGTCCCATTAGCTACAATTTGGCTTAAACTTAGGACTGCATTTTCCAGCACCCAGACACAATTCCTACTCCACTGGTAGCCAAGAACTCCTTGGGAACAGGCACAGGCAGCACATAGACTCTCTTTTGGTTGCTATTTGCAAATAGAGTCAACCACCAGAGCAACACTCAAATTTACACCTCTGGCTTTGCAGCATCCCCCCCCTACACTTCCTTTCCTCACCCGTCACTTCAGCATCTCCTTTTGCAGCATCAGAGCAGGGAAGACAGAAAAAAGAAGATGCAGAGAAGGCAGAAATGGGCAGAAAAATAACAAGTCTGCATTTCTTCTCAAAGGAAAGAGAAGGGCAGAACTCTTTTTTTTCTCCCTCACACTCTGAACCTAGCTAGAAGGTAACATTTTTCCAGCTTGTTTTTTCTCCATATATGTTTGGTCCTGTTTTTACAGGGAACCCAACAGACATACGAGGGACTGGCAGGGCTAGAGGACTAAAAATACCCAGAGTGAACCTGAACAACAGGAAGGGAGCTGACAGTTCATAACAACAGGGTTAAATAGGTCGCCTGTGGAAGGGCTGTAAATCAGCAGCCCAGTCACTGCTCCATCTCTCTCTGGCAAAGCCCTGAACAATCTTGCTACTGGACTAAGTCATTTGTAGATGTTTGGGTCGCTGATAAACACTCAGCATGGGCAGTACTAATACAGTACAGTACAGAGAGCGACTTGCTTTAGGCAGTAGCTTTCACTAAGTGCAGGTCAGTTTGAATTGTCATCAAAGCAAAAAACAACTTACAAAGCCAAGACATCATCTTCGAAATACATCCCTGTTGTTACATGTCCACTTAAGATGCTTCCTGCCTCTGTGAAGGCTTCCCTGACTGTAAAAGAGACAAAGAATCATAAATAAACAATAGAAAGAGAAGTGTCAGCTTCCTCCTGGAAGTCAAATCACCACATCTGCATATGTAACACCCTCCCACTGCAAACGGTCAGCTGTGAACAAAAATATGATTAGTGGCTGATGAGAAATGGATGCATCTCATGGCCACAGGCCATACAAGGGAGGAGTTGGCAGCAACTGAAAAGATGAGAAGGAAAGACTTCCTCTTATGAGAGCAGCGTTTTCTCCTTAGCCACCAGCACTGAGCTTCCAGGATCTGAATGACAGAGATACTGATGGAAAGCGAAATTAATGCCCTTGAGAATTTAAAGACCATAAGTGTTCTTAGAAACAGGAGACCAATTAAAAGGCTAAATAGAAATCTTATAAATCACAGTGACCTTTTGGAAAATGCTACTGCTGTAGTGTTAAGTGGCCAGCACTCTATCCCTCAAGTGTCTTTCTGTCTTATCCGGTTCCTCCAAACAGGAGGATCTATTACAATCACCAAGGGTCCAAAGGCTAACTACCCTGAAGGTACACTGTGTGCCACTGCTTCATACAGCTCCCAAGGAGAGGGCTTTACCCCTGCTGTCACAGTTCAGAGAGCCCTGTCATACCATCAGTCCTTAGCAGCTGCTAAGGTCCACCTCTCCCCCCTTACAAAGACGGTGAACTCAGAGGATGGGGATAAAAGGTAGGGGGTGGGACTCCATTTAATCCATAACAGCTGAATCTATCTGTGCTGAGAGATTGAGAGCAGAGCCCCAGAAGGAAGCCAGCTCCAGAGCTGGTTTATGCCCTTATAAAACATCCTCAATTTTAGGCAACTAGATCCTGTGTTGTCTCTGTGGAAGAGACAAACTCCGTGAGAATATGCAAGTCACAGTGTGTGAGCTTGTAAAACACACTAAAGAAAGATCAGAGAGAAAAAAACCAACGCTGCCTAAGTAGGCTGAAAATGGGGCACATTTTGGCTCTCCCACTCTTTATATCAAGCAGTTGAAGACAACAAAAAAGGCTCTTTTCATTTATGGAAGAGTGAGAAATCTCGTGTTAGAGACGTCAGGTTTTCCCAAGAGGTGAAGTTACAGTTCAGATACAGCTATGATATATGTTGCTACGTAATTTAAATAAAATCTCATTCAGACATTATTTATTGTTCCTTGTAATGCAGATCATCGTGTCAAAACTGGCCAACCCAGGCACTTGGGATCAGTGACTCAGACCTCAGTAAACTGAAGCTGGCTCAAAACTCTTCACTTTTTTGTTCTTTGCCTCCGCCTTTCCAGCAGAATTCAAGGATGCATTTTTCACTGTGATCCCCTGGAAACACAAGGACCACAAGCTCGTATTTATACTGATTTCTTTTCCAAAAGAAAGCTTGGATCCTTAGAGGAATGGCTCATTTTGAGTTCAGACACTGCAAGAAACAACGCATGCCACAGTGCTTGTGACACAGGCTGGCCAGTTAGGCTTGTGATGTCAAGAAAATTGGGGTCTGACATTGGTTTTCAGAGTCACTTGGTCTTCAGTCACTTGATGTTGTCCATGCTGACACAACAACCCAAACGATCAGATGATGAGCAATACTGACAGCTTCGCTCTGAGAGCTTCACCAACAAACCCTCTGCAAATGTGGTGGCCCAGCTACAGGAGAAAAGGCCATGAGGAAGACTGCGAGGCACAAAAGGACCCAGTGTGATACACAAAGAACAAGTTTAAATCCAAACATCCTCAGGAGAGCACTTCCACTGGCATTTAACTTGAAACACTCACTTGAGACGTAAGTAAGCATGTGCTCAAGTGCTGCCCTGGAGAGGCCTTGGCTGCAGGAATTCTCTCCTAAATCAGGACAACATTCAGCACAATCCAGGCTTGCTCACTTCATCAGGCCCTGAGATCTTCCTGCTGAGATCTTCCTGCTGAGATCTTCCCTCCCCAACACACTCTGCTCTGCAGTTCCTTCCTATCACAATTCCAAAACTGTCAGCATTTTGGGGATGATTTGTGACAGACCCAGTGTCCAACACAGCAGCCTCACAGTTCTGTGCAAGAAACCCTAAATGCACACCGTTCCACAACAGATACAGAGCGCACCCAAAAACGCTGTTTCTCCTGAAAACTATATGAGATGGCAGATTACGTAGTATTTGGGTTTTTTTTATTGAGTGAAAGTTTGAAGCTAAGCTGCTTTCTTCCTTTTGCGGGTGTTAGCTGTGTCTGCTGGGTGACAATGGACAGACAACACAAGACCTCAAGTAAAGCGAATGGGGATCAATTATTCACCATTTCTTCTAACACAATATCCAGCAGCCAACAGAATGCTTGGGCATCAGTTACTGGAAAACAGGAAATTCACAGCCATGCATAAAATCCTCACAGACTAAAGTCACTGCCAAGGCATGCTGTGGATACCAGGCAGAGATTCTGATTATGCCAACACAAGCCACCAGATACAAAGCAGGAGTGAGAATTCTAGACTAAGGAAGATTGTGAACTGATGATTCCTGGAGCCCAGTTCCATGCTGCCAAGGAAAGAAATCCCCCTGACCATGTAATTCTTTTCCTAAATGTCTGCTGTTGCCATGCTGGAGAGAAGATGATATGGGTCATGCTGGTCCTTTCTTTATTCTGCCCCAACATAAGCCTGATTGTGAGTTTAAGCGAGCAGTCTGTGCACAGACAAAGCCCCACACACAACTTCAGGTAATGTTTAATGCTTGATTTACACCCATGCTTGGCAAGCCCTACAATGCTACCAGAAATCTGAGGAGCACAGGTGTATTCTTAAACAACTGCTGCTCATCTTAGGACACAGCCTTAATTCCAAATATGCTTCTGAGTAGCAAATAACCCCCTGTAAGTTCTCCCAGTTTCCAGAAAAATGCTCATTTCACTGCCCTAGTAATGCTCTGTATCTCTCTGCAATGCATTTTAATTATGATTTTTCTGACAAGGCTCTTTTAGCTCAGATCCACTGAGTTTCTTAATATAGTTCTCACATTAAGTACTGGAAAAAAATCCAGAGCTTCATTTAGCTGGGCATCTCGTAGCACTGTTTCAGCTAACTGGAAATGACAACGATGTGACATGTCCCTGGTCCAGGTAAGAGCAGGAATTTTTGCCATGAGAAAATAATTATAAACTTCCAGGCTGTTAAGGACAGCAGTATGGTTTCCCTGACTCCTGGTTTGGGTTCGGTGCCAAATAGCTGGCTACAGATTTCTGCTCCCTCAGATTACCCTGCATGACACTCAACTATCCCTCAGGTTACACACTGAGAAAGCATCCCATATTTCATCTTCATTGGCACCAGATTGTAGATGCCACTCCAGATTGCAGACTGAGCCTGCCCCAAGGGAAGAGGAAATCTTGTGGGCTCCATGCAGAGCTGTTTGGAAACCTCCAAGCCTCTTGTTTCCAAAGAAGTGCAGGTCTAGAAGGAAAGGAACATCTTCTGTACAGGAAACAGTCTGAGCTCACAATGCCGGTTGGATCCAGGCAGGTTCCCTGCAGAGAACTCGTCTCACAGTCCACATGCTGTCTGCAATCCTGTCATCCGGGCTAACACAGGCACCATTACTACAGAGAATGGAACACATGGAATAAAAGGACGATTCCAGAGCTCAGCTGATGAAAACTAGGGAAAAATGTGCCCCGTTTCTTTGAGACCAGTAACATTTCCTGCTAAATTTAACACTTCGATACAGGCCCTCCAGAAGAAGGAAGGCATGCAGATGTTACCTGGCTTGGTGAACAAAGCCCAAATATCTACTGGTTAGCCCCAGCCATTTCATTTTGTTCTTATCTCTGAGCATAGTGGATTCCCTCTGGATCTCCGCATGCAACTAAGTAGCTTTATTGCATTCAACCTAAGTTTACAGGCACTCTGGGGCTTCAAAATGAAAAACAGTCCGAAATTTTGATCTTGACAAAGATCATAAAAACATCCCTCTTTTTAGTATGGTAATTCCTAGAGGTAGTGGTAAATTAGAGGCTGTGGGGCTGGAAGATCCTACCTGCCCACTATGGAGCTGACTGAAGCATCACATGACGTTCCTTTTCTAGACTGACTTTATTCCTTTTTCCTCATTAACATGTTTGACTGCCATTCTGGTGCAGCACTCTGTGCAGCACAGGAGAGGCACAACTCCTCCAAGTTTCGCCACTCTGCACTCCCAGCACTGACCAGGGCAACACTGACCAAGGGTGTAATGTGAGATCAATTCAAGTAAGTTCAGAACACTCCTTCCAGCAGCTTTGTTTAGCATTGGTAGCTGAGACCAACCACTGCAGAGGCTGTGCCCACCTATTTGAATGTCCAAAGAAAGACTTCAAAGACTTGTTAGCATGTCATTCCTGTCTGATGTAAGAACTTTGCATTTTACCTGATTGCTACTTTGCTTTGCTTTTTCCTCCTTTTTTCATATTTCAGACTACATGTTGGTTGCAAGGATTGAGACTCCCACATTTGCAAGAGGAGTCAGTGAGATAACCACCAACGCAATAGTGGAAAGAGCTTCCTTTAGGAAAGTATACTATGACATTACACGTGGAATACAAGAAAAGACTGATGAGTCTGGGCTTGTTCAGTCAGAGGCTGAGAAGAGATTTGAGAGCAGCCCACAGCTACTTTAAAGGGGACTTACGCTTCATGGTAAGGGGCAGGAAATACAACAGGAACAGCAGACACAAACTGTGGCTAGTTCAGATTGGACATGTGTGAGAAAGGTCATCCATGGGATTGTTGTTTTGTACCAGTCCATGCACAACATCTCCAAGACCTGTCAGGGTTGTCACATATTACCACAGTGGGTATAGTAAACATGTCCATAATAGCTGGCTGACAGCTAAACATCCCCTGAGTCAGAATACAGACCATAGGCCCCACATATGGAATTACCTGAATCTTCTACTTACAAAAACCAAGAAAGGTGGTGCCAGGCAGGCTTTGACGTGAGCAAACATGATTGGGTCTTTAGAGAAAATAAAACATGGAGAACTTCCCGAGCATCCGGAATCATCCATCTCTGGTCAGGAGTTAAATTAAAATACTTAAGCCATAAATATCACACTCACCTTTACTTGTGGCTGTGCTGAATACTCCTAGAACCAAAGAGTGGTGATAGGATGACAGCTCTGATGGTAGCTCTCCTCTTAAATACCGTTCTGCTTCATCAATTGTTGCCAGCTTCAGAGGGCAGGAAACTTGGCTCCTATAGAAAGGCAGAGAAACAACATGGGCAGCCTTCTTCCCTTTTGGGATGAAGAGACAAAATCCTCAAAACAACTCATTCCTAACCCAATGTGACAGCCATTTTATCTCAGCAGAGAAAAAAATCAGCTGCCTCTGGGAAGGAAGGGCAACATGTAGGCACTGAAAGGTACTGGGACCGGTTATGGTGAAGAGAATAGCCCTAAGCCAAACTGGATGCTCTGAGATCCTTTCTGCACACAGGACAGTCTGGCATCCCTCAGATAAACTGCAGACATCACTTGGTTTAGAGTAAGGGCTCGGCTGTGCTTCCAATAAAACCAAAGAGGGTTTTGCCATTCATATGGACCATATTCATATATTTTGCCATTCACCTTAGGACCATACCCCATTCCTGGACTGGGATCCACACTAAAAATAACTGAGAAGGAATTCTGTAGAGAAAGAGGAAAAGTGACGACAGATGGATGTGTTGTCCAAGAATGGATGAAAAGCACAGAAAGTTATTAAACTAATTTCCACATCAGGTCTACAACCGGATCTGACATTTTTCCAAACAGGAATTCCATTACAGCAGCCATGAAGTATCCAGAACATCATCTGGTAGATGTGCCAATCTTACTGCGTGGGGACTCATTAACAGGCACTTACAACATGATGAAGCTGGTCAGTTCTTCAGTTCCCAACATGCCATTGTATATTATTGGTTGCTCTCCCTTCTTGTAAATCTTTATGGTAGGAAACTGAGTGACATTCTCCATTGTGCAAACACCAGGCCAGTCCCAGCAGTTCACTCGAGAGAGCAAAATCCCCTGAGTTCCTAGAATGGAAAAGAAACACACACAAATAGTGAGGGGAAAAAAAAAAAAGAGAAAGCAAAATGCTTGAAAAAGGCCGCTACGTGAACTTTTTTGGATGCTACTGCATATATTTGTATTAACATCACTAGAACTCCTATTTGCTTTGGTGTGCATCCTACTGAGCTGGATGCTAACATACTGCACGTGCATGGAGCATGTCCAGGTGGGCTACCACTGAAAAGTTACTTGATCATTCCTGGAGTGAAATGCTGCTCTGTGTAGGCAGGATGTCTGAATCCAGACCCAAAATAAGCAATCCCTTCCAGTCCATGCTGTCTCCCTCTTGAATTTATTCATGGACATGCCTTGCAGCGCTGAATATAAAAGTAGTTATTTCCAGCCTACTAATGCATTAAATATTCCAGCAGGTGTGAACAGATTGAAACAATAGACCACAGAGAGATCAAACTCAGAGAAGTGGTAGCTTTCACTTCTCAGAAAGAAATAACCAGAAACATTCACATCTGACTGCAATGAAACCCTGAGGCAAACATCCAGGAGTATATATGGCAGTAAGAACAGGTGCTGGAAATACTTTGTGAATAAGGTTAATACAAAGAAACCAGGCAGGCCACCCTTGCTTACAGGAGGAAAAGAGGGAAAATAAAGCTTGTAATGAAAGAGGCTGATGCACATGGGGAGGAACAACCCCAGACATCACCACATGCTGGGGGCCACCCAGCTAGAAAGCAGCTCTGCAGAAGAGGACCTGGGGGTGCTGGTGAATAGTAAGTCAAACATGACCAGTCCTATGCTGCTTCTGCTAAGAAGGCCAATGGCATCCTGGGCTGTATTACACAAAGCAGGTCAAAATGACGTCATATTTCCCTCTGCTCAGCACTGGTGAGGCTGCACCTGGAGCTTGAGCCCAGTTCTGGCCTCCTCAGTGCAAGAAAGACCTGGACATACCAGAGAGTGTCCACCAAGGGGCACAATAATGATTAAGGGATTGGAGCCCATCTCCTGTAAGAAAAGACAGAGAGAGCTGGGGCCTCTCAGCCTGGAGAAGAGGAGGCTCAGGGAGGTCCCATCCATGCCCATAAACACGTAAATGGTGTTTATTTAGGTGCAGAGCCAGGCTCTGCTCAGAGGTGCCCACAGCCAGCAAAAGAGGCAATAGGCAAAAACTGGAACACAGGAGGATCCTGAGGACCTCCAGAGACCCTTTCCAACCTAAACCATTCTGTCATTCAAGGCTTTTTTATTTATTGAGGTGCCCAGTATTGAAAAGTATCTGTTTTACCTAAAACATGGAGCTTAATACACAGCGAGCAGTTAAAGGTCACATAAACAAACTGCAATTCAATCTGGCAATCTGATGACTTTCACTCTATTGTACCTATGCAAGTCGCTCATCTCCGAGCCACTAGCAGGTACTTTTAGGCCTCTAACTAAGAGGCTGGGGTCTCACAAGTAGGGAACTGGGAAAGGAAGAGTGCTTGGGAACCACAGAGCAGCCAGTCCAACTCTGATTCCTTGGACAAGTAATAAAAAAGCCTTTTAAGGGCCACATCAATGTGATAAAAAGGGATCTGTAAGCAGTGAAACAGATGAATGTTGTTCTCCTGCATACTTTCAACAAACCCAAGGCAGAGCGCCTGTAACTTCAGCATATCCCTATCAGCTGTCCTTTCATCTGCAGGCTGGGTGAAAGCCAGCACATGCTGCTGCTAGTCCACTGCTAAGCGTGTGCTAACTGGCCAGCAGCTGAAGTGATCACTGGCCTCACTAGCCTCCTGGCTGGCTGCCCTGCCTGACCTGCCTCTTACCTACTTGTAGGCTTGACCAATAACAGCAGGGCTGTGTACAGTCCTCAGGCCATACATCGTTCATGCCCACTGCAGGAATGCAGTATCTCAGAGATCTTTGCTACATTTGTTTGAACAAGATTCAACAGTTGCATGGGAAAGACGGGATGAAACGCTGAGACAAGGACACACGTGGAGGCAGATCATTGCAAGATGTTGTGTCCTTCAGAAACCAGGGCAGAGGATGAGGATTTCAGAGGAAGAGTGTAGCAGATAAAGCAACCAAGCTTTCTTCTCTGTCTGCCCTGGGTTTGATTCTGATCCCTGCTTTCACTAGAGGCCTGGATGATAGAAAAAAATACACACAGCCAATCCACAGGTGATCCTAGGCTCGGAGGGGCAGAAAGATTTGAAAGGCAAAGTGTAAATAAAAGCAACATTCTGTAATGAGGAACAGGATGGACATATGTCATTAGCGCTGCAGATAAGGGCAAAGCTCGCCCTTGGATGAACTCTCAACAGCATCTGCAAAATATGGTAGAAAAAGGATGCTCTTGTATTTTTTTCTGGTGATGCTTCTGCAGAACCCATCAAACCATCGTGCAAGCTGGAAAACACATTTTTGAAAGGTGTAAGCAGATGAGAGAAAATCTGAGCAAGAGAGAAGATTAGAAGACATGCCTCCTGAGGAAAAGTGGTGTTTCTTTCTAATAGAAATGGCCTGGGAAAGGGAAACAAAAAAGTCTAAGAATATGCAAAGTCTGCTCCAGAGGTGACGGTGAGATCTCCCTCTGCTGCCAGCTGGGAAAGGACGAGCAACAAATTTATCCCCAGGCAGAGAGGCCTGACCAAGTATTAAAAGCATAGGCAAGCCTTAGGCAGAATAGCTACTGAAGGGTTGTACTCACAGGTTAGAAACTTCTGTCAGGGATTGGCAAGGCACCCCAAAGACAGAGGTGAAGACACAAGTGACCTCTATGTGATTTCCCATTCCAAAGCTTCATGTCCATCACATCTCACCAGACCATTTTACACAGCCTTCTTTTTCGGCTCTGCTTTGCAGCTCTTTCACAGGAGGAGTTCACCGCTGTTCTGCCTTGTGTCAAATGTATGGACAGAAGAAGCAAGTAGCAGCACAGAGCTACCAGTCTGCAATTCCACTCAGACAGTCCAGAGCTGTCAAAACACTCCAAGAGAGCAGAAATGGTTTGTGTCATTCTCCAGGCTGTGAAATAACATCTCAATTTAAAAGCCTGCCCTGGGATTTATTTCACACCTCTGATCCGGTATGGCTGGTTCTCATCAACTGTTACCACATAATTTTGTGTCTTGCCCAACTCAGGATAAAAAATGGCACGCAAACAGAGCTTTGATGTCTTGTTAGAACTGCAAGGCTCCTCTAAGGGTCCTCCAAATGGAATTTTAAGTATTTGGATACCACCTTGGGGGATTATGTACCGAAAGTGACCAAGATCCCCCAAGGAAGCCCCAGCTGGCCCAAGGAACGCTGTGTATGGGACGATCACTCCACCATCCCAAGCTGCACCATGTTATTAATTACCAAACACACAGCAGTTTCAGGAGCTGAGTAATTCAGCAAAACACAGCACAGCCCTGTGGTCATTGTCGAGCTGCTGGATGGGTTGAAAGTTGAAAGAGAAACATGGGATACTTCCTTTCTATGATTTTAGGTGCTATTCAAACTGGCGACGGAGAGAACTTCTGTTTTAAGGGCCTTCTAAAACCAGGACAAGGTGATCATTGAAGGCTACAAGGAATGGTGCAGGATATGCAAAAAAATCAAGGCTCCCGTAAGCAGCTAGTCCTTTGGAGAGCAGGACTGGCACTTTCAACTTTGAGAGCTGGTCTGAAGTCTACAAGATGAAAGAGAATTAAGTTATATGTGAAGCGCTGCACTTCAAGAGGAGGAATCCAGTACAGAAAGGGAAATGACTGCCTGCACAGCATCACTGCATGAAAGCATATGAGAGAATCTCACAGCCCACCAGCTGTTGATGTCTTACACATGTAATACGTGTGGTAACAGAAAATGAATGGCATTTGGTGCTCTGGCAGATCCTGGGTCGGAGGGTCCCCTCTCAGACTACACCACAGCTTTGGGTATGGAAGCAGAGTTCAAAAGGGATTTGACAATCTTATCTCTTCTCCCTGGTGACAGCAATAGGACCCGAGGGAACAGCATGGAGCTGCATCGGGGAGGGTCAGGTTGGGGGTCAGGATCCTTTGCCAGAGGATGGTTGGCCTGGAACAGACAGCCCAGGGCAGTGGTCACGGCCCACGTTGAAGGAACATTTGGACAGTGCTCTCAGAATATAGGGCTGGGTTTTGGGTGGCTGTGTGGAGCCAGGAGTTGGACTCAGTGATCTTTGTGGGTCCCTCCCAACTCAGGACATTCTATGACTCAATTCTGTGTGCTAAATCACACAGGTGATTTTCATAAGTTAGAACTACAACTTCAGATCTCAGTCTTTGAAAGTCACTGGGCAGGAAGACCCCACAAGCATCAAAAGGGGGAAGTAAAATTGTTTTTCAGCTCAGTTTTTTGGCATATTGCTCTTCTTTTGTAGTGGTTTCCTCCTACCTTTGCAAAAAATAAGGCCAATGACAGATCTGAGAAATACAACGTCCCTGTCACACCTTCACACCCTTCTGCTGCAGGGGGGCTGCTTTCATAAATTTACATCTTACATAAGAAAACAAGAGCTGCCCTGGTTAGCCTCAGTAGCAGAGAGAATGGCACGCTCCCACTGCAAGAGCAGAAAATGTGCTCTTTTCAGCAAGACAGAGATGTTTCTCTTGATCTCTTGTTAGATCGGATCTCTTAACAAAGAGAAAACACTTGGTGGGCTGTAACTTCATTTGGTGATGATCTGCTGACCATTTGTTACTGGATGATTCATGGGGTCATCCCAGTCTCCAGCCTCCTCTGCACCCTTATGCTTTATTTCAGATGGCCTATTCTCAGTGCCATTTTCCATGGAAAATTGGCATCAAAAGTGGGACCTCATCTTGCATCTCAAAACGTGCTTCTAGTGCAGGTGACTCATGCCTCAAACAGCTGATCTTGGCTTGAGCCCTTGGGAAGGGTTCCACCCTGAACAGCAGATACCTGTGCTTTCGGGGGAGCTGAGAAGTTGCCCCAGAGCCATAACCCACGTTTAATTCTCACTGCACAGCTCAAGCTCTTCTTCCTGATGCAGACTTCTGCCCCTTGCACCGGTATATCTTCCTGATTACTTTGCCCAACCCTGCATCACTCTCTTCATAACCCCAAACTCAGCTCTGGATCCCGTGGCACCAACTCCTGCCTGGGGGTTCACAGATTCAGACTTCCATCAGGCTACGCTCCCTGCACTGGAACATTCACAATTGATACGGCCTCTGCTCTCAGTCTGATCTGCTATAACTTTTGACTTCTTTAACCTCTTGACTCCAGCCCACCCTAATTACCAGGCCTGAGACACCCTCATCCTGGCCATAAAGGAGAGCCTGGGAATTCCCATCCTTTTAGGACTTCCAGGTCCCCAGTAGACATCTTTGTAACTAGGTCTCTCCCAGCAGCAGAGATAAAGTCACTTCTTGCAGGAAACTCACTCCAGTTCCACAAAAGCAACCATCCTCCATCCTCTCCAAGGTCACAACAGGGAGAACAAACTGGAGTCATTCTATAGGTCACATCTGGCCTGGGAGTCTTCAGTTGGACCTCACTGATCACAGAGGAAAGGCCTTGACCTCAATCAGTTCATAATCTTTGTTGAGAATCTGCCTATGGCTGCGTCCATGTACTGAGATTGTTATCAAATGATTAAAGAAACAGATGGTGAGAGCTTAGCCTCACACAGGCAGCCATGGTTTAGCCACTGACTCAGGAGGAGGCAGAGTTTCATCCACTGCCTCTCCCAGTTTGCTACTCTAGCTGGTTTGACAGCTGGAAAGTCTAAAGAAACCCCCAATCATCAATAACCATAACCCCTCTAACAACGATAACTCTCCCTGAGTTTTCCAGTTTATTTCTGTGACGTCAGTTCAGATCAAAGCTGATGATGACATTCTTTTTATGAAAATTAGTATAGCAGAACCACTTTCCTTCAAATGACAGCAGTGTCCTCAGTGTTCCCAGGAGGGTTTCTTGCGAACAGCCACTTCCCAGAAAACTGTCTGGGCCCTCTGCACGCTCTGTGCATTTTCTCTCTGCTGAGAGCTCAGCCTGAATCCTCCCTGAAGTTTGCAGGAAAAGGCACCCCGTTCCAGGGAAGTGCCTCTGGGAGCAAGGAGCTACTGGAAGAACTAGGAGAAATCAGCAGCTAGGAGAAATCAGCCTCGATGAAGAAGGGAAAAAAAAAACCAAGAAACCAAAGAATGCACCAGCTACCTCCAGGGATGCAAGAACAGCTCAGACTTAGATCTACTCAACTTCCTCACTGTGCTGAAATGAAGGGGATGAAGCCACATGCTTACCCCCTGTAGTTACAAGGAGTCTCTAGAAGATACTGAGCCTATATAAGCCTGCTAGCAGTGCAGAAGAACCCACCTCTTTCCACTGATTATAGAGGGGGACAGGACTGAAGCCCTGAATTACATTGAATAGGTACTTAGAGACCCAGGAAACATCACAGGTGCTCCTGAAGGACCAGTCCCCTCTGTCTTTACTAGTGGATTACCTGATGTGTGTTGTCTTTAAATGTTACTGATTCTTTGCTGTCATCTATTATTTTTGGTGCTCTGTGGTTGCCTGTGAGACTTCCCATGTAATTAACCCAGTCTACAGGCCCTGAAGGCATAGTCATTTTAAATTCTTTCTCTGACACCATCCTGCCCCATGGATCTGGGCCTGCCCCTGCCTGTCTATTATGCTTCCACCAAAGCCTGGGCCAATTACTACTCTGCTACAGATCGAATACCCACGTTGCGATTTCCAAAAGCAGGAGACTTGATGTACCAGCCCTTCCTGGCAAACAATGATTTGGCTCTCAAGGCTCACGTTGTGCAGCATGCAGTGCATCTTTACTCTGACTGGACCTAGTACTGAAGGGCACCAACAGGATCCTGTTCCTCTGATGCAGGCTATGGTGCCTGCTGCTGGACCCTCTACCTTCAAGCCTGTGCTGCTCACTACTTCTGGTGATGAAATGACTGTGCCCATGAACATCACAGTCTCAGATGAAGGGCAGTTTGGGCAGCTGGTGTGTACCAGTTTACACCAACAGCACCAGGTGACTGCACAAGGTTGCACTGCCAGTCCCATGACTTTATAGAAGCACAAAGGGACTGCAAATATTGCTAGAGAAACAAATTCTCTTCCTAAGCAATTTAACATGAGAATGCCTTCCTTAAGAGTTTGGGAACTACAGATGAGTATATTCTGGGTGAGTGAGCAAGACACCACCAATATCTTCCCAGTTTTTTGGTGTGTGCTGTCAGGGCAGATGCAAACCAGCTGTACAAGCACTCAGACCTGTGGCACCTTACCTTTCAGGTGATCAGCCACCTCTGTGTAAGACTGTAGCACTGCCAGCGACACTGCCTCCCCTGAAACACAGAAGAGACGCAGCCCTAAGTTACATATAGGTGATAAACCAACCCCACCGTGTTCTCTGACAATGTTACATTATGATTTTCTGCATCCTATGGTGCTTGAAGCTCTAAAAGACCTTGAAAGAAATAAAGAAAATTGGACTTTATGTTTCTGCAGAAGAGAGCACCTAGGTTCCCTAGGCTATCTCATGAAGTCACTCTCAATTTTCTTCTTGTCTCACATTTGTCTTGCAGGGAGAAAATTAGAAAAGCAAAAGCCCAGTTTGAACTCAACGTGGCTGCTGGAGTAAAAGAGAACAAAAAAAGTTTTTTTACAAATGTATTAACAGTAAGAGGAAGGCTATGGAGAATCTCCATCCTTTACTTTTCCCAGTGGTCACTGGGAATGTGACCACTAGAGGATGAGGAAAAGGCTGAGGTTCTCAATGCCTTCTTTATGTCCATCTTTAAAAATCAGACCAGTTATCCTTGGGGTACTTTACCCCCTGTTCTTGAAATCCCAGATGGGGAGCAGAATAAACTCTCCACAATTCAGGTGGAAACAGTTAGAGACATACTACTCCACCTGGACCACCACAAGTCCAGAGGGGATCCACCCAGGGTGCTAAGGAAGCTGACAGAGGTGATAGCCAAGCTGCTTTCCATCATCTATCAGTATTCTTGGTCAACCGGAGGGGTCTGGGAGGATTGGAGGCTTCCCAGTGTGACTCATCTACAGAAAAGGGTCGTAAGGGGGATCCAGGGAAATACAGGCTTGTTAGTGTGACCTTGGTGCCAGGGAAGGTTATGGAGCAAATTGTTTTGAAGAAGATCACCAGCATGTGCAGGACATCTAGGGGATAAGGCCTAGCCAGCATGAGTTCATGAAATGTAGGTCCTGACTAACCAACCTGATCTCCTTCCATAATCAAGTGACCTGCCTGGTGGATGAGGGAAAGGCTGTTGATGTGGTCTACCCTGACTTCAGCAAAGCCTTCGACACTGTCTTCCACAGCATTCTCCTGCAGAAGCTGGCAGCCCATGCCTTGGACAGGTACACTCTTGGCTGGGTAAGGAGCTGGCTGGAGGGCTGGGCCCAGAGAGTGGTGAGGAATGGAGTCACATCCAGCTGGTGACTGGTCACGAGTGGTGTTCCCCAGGGGTCGGTGCTGGGGCCTGTCCTGCTCAATATCTCTGTTGATGACCTGGATGAGGGCATTGAGTGCAGTAAGTCTGCAGATGACCACCACGCTGGCAAGAAATGTCAATCTGCCTGGGGGAAGGAAGGTCCTACAGAACAATCTGGACAGTCTGCACATCTGGGCTGAGGCCAATGGGATGAGGTTCAGCTGAGTGCCAGGTCCTGCACTTTGGCCACAACAACCCCAGGCAGCTCTACAGGCTTGGGGCAGAGTAGCTGGAAGACTGTGCAGAAGAAACCTGGGGGTATTTGTCAACACTGGGCTGAACATGAGCCAGCTACAAGAAAGACATCGAGGCTCTGAAGCGTGTTCAGCGAAGGGCAACGTAGTTGTGAAGGGCCTGGAGCACAGGCCTTACGAGGAGCAACCGAAGGAGCTGGGATTGTTTAGTCTGGAGAAAAGGAGGCTCAGGGGAGACCTTATTGCTCTCCACAACTACCTGTGGTAGGGAGGCTGTGGTGAGGTGGGGGTCAGCCTCTTTTCTCATGTAACTGGTGATAGGATGAGACGGAATGGCCTCAAGTTGCACCAGCGGAGATTCAGGTTGGATGCTAGGAAATAACTCAAGAGAGTGGTCAGGTGCTGGAATGGGCTGCCCAGGGAGGTGGTGGAATCACCATCCCTGGAGGTGTTCAAGAAACATTTAGATGTTGTACTGAGGGACGTGGTTTAGTGGAAAATATTGGTGATAGGTTGGACTGAATGATCTTGTAGGTCTTTTCCAACCTTGGTGATTCTATGATTTGGTCCCTGAAAAAGGAAGATGGAAAACCTATAAACACTGACGTACTTTATACTGAGAGATACCATCTTCAAAGAACATCAGCCAATAAAAGGAACTGATGTAATCTGACTGCTAATACTGGGTGAGGGCCCATAGGACAGGATGCAGCATATATTTATCTTGTATTGTCTACAAGTGTGGATTACCACACTGCGGAAAGTGTAGTGAGCAGCACGAGCATGGTCATACTCACAGCTGGCATAAAACAGCACCACTGTCTGGGCAGCTTCCGACATGGCAGAGTGAAAGGTCTCTTCTGTCAGGGTAAGGATCTGATCCAGGGGCAGCTCTCGCTTCTTGTCCCTGGAAACTGCTTCCACCACCTGATCATCCTGCATGTCTGCATGGAGAAAAGTATGAACACACAGGACAAAGGAAACTGCAGCCCCCTGCCTGAAAACTCATTTTAGGAAGCCACCACCTCTCAGCAGACACGTGGTGACTGTCAATTAGAGATTAAGAAACCACCTTACTGGGGGAATGGAAGGAACAGAGACAATCTAACTGACATACACACAAGCTCATTAAAATGTTGACATTGCCCAGCTGTATCCTCAGAATTGAGCACACTTCTTAAACATGCTGGATATTTGCTCTTCTATGCTCCTGTGTCACTTTTTCTGCAAAACCAAAACAATTCTGTATGGAAAGCAAACACATTCAAGAAAGCATTGTAGGAGCCACTGTTTTCTCCCTGAGGAATGCAAGTCTGAAACAGCTGTTACAAAAACACATCTCAAACCTTCCCAAGGGGACTAATAATTCTTATGCTTCTTCTGAAGCTAGAACAGAAGCTGGACCCAACCAAGCATCAGTAGCTCCTCACTCATGCAGAATCTCTGCAACTGTTCCAATCACAACTGCTGAGTATTTCCATGGTGTTTGCCCTAAAAATTATGCCTATCTGTCATGAAACTCCAGTGATCTGCAGAGAATGAAAGAGCCAATTTGTATGGTCATCATGTGACTGTGATAATCACAGTGACAGAATGACACATGAGTTGAGGCTGGAAGGGACCTTGAGGCCAGCTGGTCCAACCCCTGCTCAAGCAGGGACACCCAGAGTAGGCTGCTCAGGCCCATGATGGGTTGGCTTTAGAAGATCTCCAAAGAGGAGATTCCACAGCCTCTCTGGGCTATCTGTGCCAGTGCTCTGTCACTCACATAGTAAAAAAGCATTTCCTGATGGATCCTCTTGTGTCCCAGTTTGTGCCCCTCATCTCTTGTCCTGGCACTGGGCAACACAGAAGACAGCCTGGCTCTGTCTCCTTTGCAACTTCCCTCCAAACAGATAGCTTGCCATGGATTGGAAAGAGTATTCTCTGATACTTTAAATCTGCATATCTCCAGAAGTTGCTGATTGCGCGTCCTATCTGGCAATAATCACCTTTTCACTTTCTAGTTACACACCTTGATTGTCATTCTCTTTTTCATCCTCATCTTCCTCATCTTCATCCTCATTCTCCTGGATTTGTTTAACCTTGCTCTTATCTTCCACCAGAGTTATAACTTCCTCAGTGTCTTCCAAGAGCAGGTATTTGATTGGCACTCCCTAAAGAAAACAGGAACAAAACATCACTCTGTGTCTCTTCTGTCTGCAAATGAAACTCAAAGCGGATGGGGAATTCTAATGGAGAGGGAGTTTAAAGTTCCCTCTCACCATCTAGCTTCTTATTCCTGGGGTATGTCAACAGATTCCTAAAGCTGCCAAACAAGGGATGTGCTTCTTTGGCCCAGTTTCACCTGTACTTTATTTTTTTTTCATTCCAGACTGCTATTTCCTTTTCAGGATGTAATTGTAGTTATGTGGGATTTTGTCTCTAGCTAGAGTGGTGAAAGTGAACACCTGCTCCACCTCCCAACATCTTAATACAGAGCTACTGTGAGAAAAATCCCAGAGGCCAAACAGCGAATGAGGGAGCTGAGGTACAAGCATAGGGTCCGCTGTGCTGCCTGTCCCCTAGCCTAGGTGGGTCAGGTTAGTCAGAGAAGCCCATCATGGACTGGAAAAACACACAGGAGATCTTTTATCTCACGTAGCTCAACAAAGAAGAATGTTCCCAAGTGTAATGGACTGCCAACCCACGGAAAGAAAAGAGCAAAATTTGTTTCTCAGAAATGAGACCGTGTCAGCTTAAAACCAGTTCTGGCACTGTCTCAGGAAGAGGCACTTCAGAGAAAATGAATTTTATAATGAACTGAGAGAAATGACAAACTCCTGGCACCTCCCATTGGTTCTAAGGGGAGAAACACCACGCACATCTCTCAGCAGGTCAGGGGAAGCCCTCAGGGGACACTCAGATTCAGGTCTGATCGTGCAGCTTTGCAATCACAAGTGTGACAGTTCAAGTAATTTGGGGCAACATCTGTTCCCCGACATTTGTTGCTTCACAAGCTGGGTCAGGCCTCTACAGAGTTTAGTTCATCTTGATCAGCCTCTTTTAACTTAGGCCCTGCCCTTTTCCCAGATCACTACCAGAGGCATTTGGTTACATCAGTTCAGCACAGACATTTGGTTGTTTGCTCTCTTGGCTCTTAGTTTCATGCTAATTTCCTCTTCCATCTTTTGAACTCCTTTCCTAAGGGGCCAAGGGCCTTTGGAAGTCCAAATCTTATGGGAATTTACACTTGCACTACTACCTTAGGTAGTTCACAATCTTGCGCTGACAATATACAGTAGAGAGATCACTCTCTGATTAGAACCCAAAATAAACACTTCCATTTCTCTCCTGTAAGCAGGCACAATTCCTCTGCAGCATGAAGCTCAGGCAGTTCCAAATGCATGCATGCAGCTATGGAAAGACACATGCCCTTGAGCTTCTTTGAAGGCCATCAAATAACAAGAGGTGAACAACACCTTAATACACTCTCAAGAGCAGCATGTCCAGATGGGAAATAAGACTTGTACAATAAAGAAATCCATCAAACCTCATCCGGTGCTTTGAGAGCAACGTTCGACCGCCGCAGAATGTTCAAATCCACAAGGTCCCTTCCAAAATACAAAGTGAACATTAGATGGTGTGATGATATGCAGGTTTACACGCTCTGTAGCCTGCCTGTCTGACAAATACACAACTCCCTCTGCTGCACCACATCCCCACAGAGCCATGCTTCTGGGCCCCAGAGTACGTGCTGGAGCTCAGCCCATCTGAACTCAGTAGGTGTTGGAGAAATATGTTCCAAGTGACCTGGTGGGACTCACACCACGTGTGCTGCATAACATGCCTATTTCCTGAGGGCTCTGAACTGCCTTGCTGTGATTCACATCTTTGCTCATACATCGGTAACCACATCTCAGTGCAGCTGCTCAGATGGCAGACTCTAGCTCACATGTAAATGCAGCCAAGAAGTGCCTCTGCACATGGAGATACCATGATGGCAGAAAGCCAGAAGACAGCCCACACCCATCCTTTCCATCCTTCCTCCTTCTTCCTCCATTGCACTGCTGCCAGCAGCATGGGCGCAGAGCAGACATGCCACCTCATGGTCCCAACTCAAAGCTGCTGGATCCCTCTCCGAAACATGAAATACAGGAGCGGGCATCTGCTCACAGGAATGTGAGTTTCTGACTTGTTATGTGCTGCAGCCTGACTCCCCCCGTGCATAGCTCTGCTACAGGCCATGTAGCAGGTGTGCATGTCTCCAGATGCTCTGGGAACATTTGCAAACACAAGAAGCACATGGAGGCACCCAGCCCTACTTAGGGGAAGGACACAGCCAACATGGGCTGTGGAGAGCACACAAGACAGGATCTGCTGTATGCAGGCCACTTCTGAGCCAGTGAAACAGTGGTAAAGGAAACCAACAGATCTTTGTAGCATAGCCCGAAGTGTCTCACTCCTATCCTCATGGGAAGCAAACTTGTTGCCTAACTCTGGTGTTCCTCTCTAATTGAGAAGATACCGTTTACTGAGCAGAAAACCAGCCCAGTACCCGCAAAATCACACAGTAGCACCCACACTTTCTGTCCTTTACTTGATTTCCTTCTGTCCTTAATTTAAGGGCAAAATACAAGCTTTTTGTCCGTGCTTTCCGAGTTTCCTTTCTGAAGTTTCCCTTAGTCTATTTTTCTACTTCTAAACCAGCAATAGACTCAAATACTCCTACATTTCCAGGCAGTCTGAAACCAAACTTACCTGATTCTGGAGAAGTCCTCAAATATAACATCTTCTCACAGGATCTAACTTAGTTTTGCTGCTTCTCATACAAATCAGAGTAAAACCTCTGACTGTGATCCCACTGTCCTCGTTGTGCAGCAAACAAGCTCAGAAACAGCATAGGGAAAAAAAAGAGAATCCTCCAAACCTTGGGAAGCAATTACCTGGACAAAATGGCAACTCCTGCTTTGCCCAGGAGTTTCCAGGCCAAAAATTCTGCTGTTCTCCTGTCTGACTCGTAGGTTTCCTTCTGGCTGAGGATAAACACAAGTGGCAGCCCAAGCTGCAAATGAACAGTGGAAACTTTCTCTGGGTCCTCAGCAACTTCAGTCTGGAAAAGATACACGGTTACACTGCAACACATCTCCACACATCTGAACATGCTTCAGCTCTTCCACACCCAGGTGTTGATTTCAACAGAATTTCTTTGAATTTGTTGCTGAAATTGGTCAGCGAGGTCAAAAGTAATCGGGAAGGAAAGCAGAGAAGTCTCATTTTCTGAGGAAAACTGATGGAAAAACCAGTCACCAGATTGCCATCAGTTTAAAAATTGTTGGGAATTGACATTAAGAGCTGGGAAATCCTTCCTCACTAAACCTAAGAGAGGGTTCATAGTCTGCAATTTCTAAGGCCAACAGGTAACCTGGAAGGCTGATCTCCTGCACAGCCCGAGCCACCATGTTCTCTGCAGTCACAGAAATAATGATACTCTCCAGAAAAAGCCTCCAGCACTGATTCGAAAACATCCACTGAAGTAGAACCAACACAACCCTGATTAAATAGCTCTAACCTTCCACGATCTTCTCTGGGCATCAGTACGCACATTCTTTGTGACCTAGCAACTCCTGATATCAAATTTCCATTAATTACTATTTGTCTGGCAGCCATTCCTGGGGGCAGTTTGAAAACCCTGACAGTCAAATACAAGAGCTGGCATCCTCTCTCTTTCTTTCTTTGACACACTGCTTCACTGTAACACAGCGCTGCTTAATGAAGTGCCTTCTTTATACAAGCCTCATCCAGGAGGTTGGCTGATGGAGGCCCTTCCCAGCTCATCTACCCATTCTTTCTGCCGGGCAGAGTTGTCACCAGTGGGAACTGGAGCCCTGATGAAGTTCACTGCCCCATGACAGACACTGCTGTCTGCCTTCTCCAGGTGCTGAGCCACCTGAGAGGAATCCAGAAGTCGCAGCAAAGTCAAAGGTGCACCTCCACTCCATTTTGAACAAAGCACAATTCCACTCATATTGGCACTACCACAAGAGCACACACAGGCCTTGGGATTCCTGAAAAGGAGGACCAAACTTAGAAGTGTAATGGAGTATTGCTCAGATCCAGTCTCAGGCCTGTTCTTCACCTGAACACAGCCTGGGAGTTTTACGATTAACTTAATGGAGAAGGGGCAGATTCTCATGCTCTGCCGCGTCCTCTGCACACACCTCCCCTATCCTTACATCTGTCCCAGCTGCCCTGACACTGCTCAGCCCAAGTGAGTGCATCATTTCTCCTTACCACAAGAGGAGCTCCCATGAGTTTGAGGTGTCTGTGGATGTTTAGCACTGTCAGATCCTGCTCTAAGGGTGTCCTCCTGCAGGGCTGTGCCAGGTCTGTGGCCTGCTGGCAATGGCAGAACAACAGCTGGGCAGATGATACATCAGGCTCGTTGCTGCTGTGAGAGAGAAAACAAAGATCACACTGAGCTAGTAATCCACCACGGGGTTTTAAAACACCCTGACAAAACGAGAGTTTTGCTGCCATGTTTTAGAAGGCAGATGATGCTGCAGTTCAGGGTGTGACTGGGTCATGGGACTTCAAGAGCCCTGCTACCAACAGGTATGCTTGTGTCCAGGCACTGCTCAAAATTGTGCTCAGTATCAAATGAAAACTCAGCCTTACCGAGTATAAATGACCTCAATGCAAGAGCAGTTGGCTCAGCTTGAAAAAGACACAAAATAAAGCTTTTTTTTAATCTGAGCCGTGCTACTCCAGTAAGGACCTTGGCAGGAGAAGGACAGCTGGAATACAAGTTTACTCACGTCTTTTACCTCACTGATGACACCTTACCTACTGCATAAGGAATATTTCACCTTTCGATTAGCTTTGGTTTTGGCTATCCCAAAGGAAGCAGTGAAATCAAGTTCCCTACATGGCTCCTTGGCTTATGGTTTCCAGAACCAACACCTGCAGTGGGGTTAGCCCATGGGTCAGCTTTGGGAGGCCTCCTGCATTCATTCCACCGTCTTTAAAATAGGGATCACCTTTATTTGTAAAGGGCTTTAAGATTTCTCTATGGAAGAGTGAGGTACTGCACGGACACCAAAGCCTGACGGCTGCTCTCTCTGCTTTTGGAAGGATAAAGCCACATCCTGTCCAAATGACAACCATGCCATCTAGTGGCTGCCACAAAACGCCATCCCTGATCATGATCCAGCAAGGATGGGATGTGAAAACAATCAAACTGTTGTATAAATGTTTTGCTGAAGGTACATCATGCTATCCGATACTCCCACTTTCCTCTCTCCCTCCCAGCTTCCCGACTGCAGTATATCATGCCAGCAGCAACTCACATTAGAACTGCAGAATCATAGAATTACAGGGTGGTTTGGGTTGGAAAGGACCTTAAGTCCATCAACTGACAATCCCTGCCTTGGGCTGATTGTCCCCCACCAGATCACAGAATCACAGAATGGTAGGGGTTGGAAGGGACCTCCAGAGATCACTGAGTCCAACCCCCCTGCCAAAGCAGGTTCCCTACAGCAGGTCGCACAGCTCGGCGTCCAGGCGGGTCTTGAATATCTCCAGAGAAGGAGAATCCACAACCCCCTTCTTGGCCACCTGAGCACACTGTCGGCTCATGTTCAGCCGAGCATCAGTCAATACCCCCAGGTCCATTTCCTCTACACAGCCTTCCAGCCACTCTGCCCCAAGCCTGTAGCGCTGCCTGGGGTTGTGGTGGCCTAAGTGCAGGACCCGGCATTTGGTCTTGTTGAACTTCATCATCCCATTGGCTTCAGCCCAGCTCTCCAGCCTGTCCAGATCCCTCTGTAGGACCTCGCTACCCCCAGGCAGATCCACACTTCCAGCCAACTTGGTGTCATCTGCAAACTTACTGAGGGTGCACTCAATGCCCTCATCCAGGTCATCAATAAGATATTGAAGAGGACAGGCCCCAGCACCGACCCCTGGGGAACACCACTCATGACCGGTCACCAGCTGGATTTAGCTCCATTCACCACCACTCTGAGCCCGGCCCTCCAGCCAGTTCCTTACCCAGCCGAGTGTACCTGTCCAAGCCACGGGCTGCCAGCTTCTGCAGAATACTGTGGGAGACAGTGTCAAAGGCTTTGCTGAAGTTTAGGTAGACCACATCAACAGCCTTTCCCTCATCCACCAGATGGGTCACTCGATCATAGAAGGAGATCAGGTTGGTCAAGCAGGACCTGCCCTTCATGAACCCATGCTGGCTGGGCCTGATCCCCCAGTTGTTCTGCACATGCTGCGTGATCTCCCTCAAGACAATCTGCTCCATAACCTTCCCTGGCACTGAGGTCAGGCTAACAGGCCTGTAGTTCCCCGGATCCTCCTTACAACCTTTCTTGTAAATGGGAGTCACATTGGCAAGCCTCCAGTCTTGTGGGACCTCACCAGTCAACAAGGAGCGCTGATAGATGATGGAAAGCGGCTTGGCTGTCACCTCCGCCAGTTCCCTCAGCACTCTCAGGTGAACCTCATCCGGCCCCATGGACTTGTGGCAGTCCAGTTGGAGCAGTAGGTCTCTGACCGTTTCTTCCAGAATCATGGGGGGTTTAGTCTGCTCCCCAGCCGAGACTACCAGTTCAGAGAGTGGAGTATCCTGAGGATAACTGGTCTAATCTTTAAAGACAGATGTAAAGAAGACATTCAGAACCTCTGCCTTTTTCTTATCCTCAGTGGTCACATTCCCAGCCTCATTCAGTAAAGAGTGGAGACTCTCCTTAGTCCTCCTCTTACTGCTGATATATTTGTAAAAGAGTTTCTTGTTCCTTTTTACCCCAGCAGCCAGGCGGACTTCAAGCTGGGCTTTCGCCTTTCTGATTTTCTCTCTACACATATTAACAACTTCTCTGTACTGTTTCTGAGTCGCCCATCCCTCCTTCCAAGGCGGTAGATTCTCTTTTTCTCCCAGAGCCTCAAGAACAGCTCCCTGTTCATCCATGCTGCTCTTCTTCCCTGCCAGCTCATTCTGCAGCTCAGAGGGACCGGCTGCTCCTGCACCTTTAGGACTTCCTTCTTGAAGAGTGACCAGCTGCCTTGGACCCCTTTGCTCTCTAAGACTGAACCCCAGGGGACTCCCCCTACCAGTCTTCTGAACAATTCAAAGTCCGCCCTCCGGAAGTCCAAGGTCGCAGTTTTGCTGCTCCCCCTCCAGGCTCCCCCAAGAATCGAGAACTCTATCATTTCATGGTCACTCTGTCCAAGACAAGCCCCGGCCTCCACATCTCCCACCAGACCTTCTCTGTTTGTGAACAGCAGCTCTAGTGGTGCAGATCCTCTCGTGGGCTCTCTCACCAGCTGCATCAGAAAATTATCTTCCACACACTCCAGAAACCTCCTAGACTGCTTCTTCTGCGCTGTGCTGTGTTCCCAGCATATGTCAGGGAAGTTGAAATCCCCTCTGAGGACAAGGGCTGGCGATTGTGCAGCTTCTGCCAGCTGCTCGTAGAACACCTCATCTGTCTCTTCATCCTGGTTTGGCGCTCTATAGCAACCACCACCAGGATGTCAGCCTTGTCAGCCCTTCCCCTGATCTTTACCCATAGGGATTCAACCTTATCATCCCCAGCCACAAGCTCAGTAACATCAAAGCACTCTCTACCATAAAGAGCAACACCGCCACCCCTCCTTCCTTGCCTATCCTTCTGGAAGAGTCTGTAGCCACCCATTGCAGCACTCCAGTCATGGGAGCAGTCTCACCATGTTTCTGTAATGGCAACCAGGTCACAGCCAGTGTGCTGCACAATGGCTTCCAATTCTTGTTTGTTGCCCATGCTGTGTGCACTGGTGTAGACGCACTTCAGCTGAGCCCCTCGCCTCACCCCTAATCCCATTACCACTCCCCCAGGCTCATCTCTAGCGAGCCTGGTTTTATCCCCTTCCCCCCTTCATATCTAGTTTAAAGCCCTCTCTACAAGTCCCACCAGCTCCTGGGCAAGGATCCATTTCCCCCTTTAAGATAGGTGATGCCCATCGGCAGACCTCAGGCCAGGTGCCGAGTAGATCGCCCCATGATCAAAGAACCCAAAATTCTTCCTTTTGCACCAGCCTCTCAGCCATGTGTTTATAAGGCGGGTTTTCCTGGTTGTCTCAGTGTCCTTCCCTGACACTGTAGGAATACAGGCAAATACTACTTGTATGCCTGCTCCATCAATGAACCTTCCCAGCACCCTAAAATCACTTTTTATAGTCCTCAAGCTTCTGTCAGTGACCTTATCACTTCCGGCCTGTACTATCAATAGAGGATAACAATCAGAGGGGTGGATCAGACTAGAAAGTTTCCTAGAAATATCCCTGACCTGGGCCCCAGGGAGGCAGCACACCCCCTACAGGTAGGGCAGGCCGACATATTGGGCCCTCAGTTCCTCTCAGAAGGGAGTCACCTATGACTATCACCCTCCTTTCCTTAACGGAGGAGGCAGTCTTTAAGCGTGGAGCTGACCGCCTCTTAGAAAAGCTTGGAGGAGGTAGCCCTCCCACCTCATCCTCAGCTACCCCACCCTCCAGTTTCAGGGCTTCAAACCTATTACAGGAGGCACCTGGGGAACCCAGGTAGGTGGGGATGGGGGTTGCCCGCATCGCCGAGCTGGGACCTGCTGCCATTCCTCCTCTCAAGTTGGCTCTCTAGGTTTGACCATGGCAAGGGAGAGGGTCCGCCACAGTCTGGGGCTTGCAATCTCTGCGCCTTTCTCGCAGAGAGTTACACCACCAGTCGATCTCACGCTTGCACTCTCGGATGGTCCTTAATCCTCTACCTCCTCCCTAAGCTCCACCACCAGACTGAGCAGCTCGTCCACCTGCTCACACGTCACGCAAGTGGCATCCTTCCCATCCTTCCCCAGCAGCAGCAGGCTCTGGCACTCCCTGTAGCCACAGTTTTTAGTTTAAAACCATCCCCTCTTGTCCTGTCACTATCTGCCTGTGTAAAAAGTCAGTCTCCCTTCTACTTATAAGCTCCCTTTAAGTACTAGAAGGCTGCAATGAGGTCTCCCCGGAGCATTCTCTTCTCCAGGCTGAATGACCTCAGCTCCCTCAGCCCTTTTTCATAGGTGAGGTGCTTCAGCCCCATAAGCACTTTGTGGCCCTTGTATCTTCGTGGCTCCACCAGGATTAAAGGATCCACCCTTCTAACCCAGCTCCTCCTGTTACAGAAGGGATGGTGTGAGCTGACCAGGTTCATTGAAGCCATCAGATGGGAAATCTCAACCACAGCACTCCAGGGAGCACCATCTCATGAAATTAAACTGCAGAACTCACTGCTACTGGAAGTTGTGATTACTAGTAAAACTGTTTTTAAGAAAAAAGTCTGGTTGTTGTTAACACCCCGAAACATGTTCAGCTTCCATCTCTAAAAGACCAGAAACCTTTGACTGCCAAAAGGTGTGATGCTGCATGCAACACATTTGTTTCCCCATATCCCTTGGTAAGTATCAGCGGCCACAGCATGAGGTCAGAGAGCTGAGTAGGCTTTGCTCAGGCTCTCCACAGCAGTTCCTACACTTCTCAGCCGGCCAGACTTGTTCAATAAAGAACGAGGCAGATTTGGGGCTGAGCGTGTCTTAAGATTATAACATCAGCTATACCAGCCCCTATGAAAATCAGGGAGCTACCAGCCCAGGCCTTTTGGTGTATCCAAGCTGCTTGGAGGGAGGATCAAGAAGGTCTCAGTAGGAAAGGCACACCTGTCCTGCAGTGACTCCAGTATGACTTCACCCACCATGCCAGATTTGTTTTTTATTAAATTTCCATGGAGTCCATGGCTGAGATTTGACCACTTAGACATGGAAGGGAGATAGTGGGCTCTTCTCATGTAAAATCCCATTCAGGGAGCAGTCACAAATGACCTGGCTAGTCCAAATGCAGGTACACAAGCAGCAACTGGTTTCCGGAAATGCAAAAGAGATCTGACTGTGCATCCTTAGTTGTTATCCTACTATCATCCCAGGCAGGCTCTTTCACCTTGAGATGCAAAATGCATATGCAGGCTTTGATCTCGTTGACATTCAAGGGGACTGAGAGTAGTCAACATTGCCAGTTGGATGGAAAGAACATTTCTGAATACTCTTGAGTAACCCAAGCTGCTCTTTCACTGGAAACCATCTGTCTTATTCTCTAGCTCAGCAAGAGGCCAGCAGTGATACATGTGTACCTTCTCTAATGGTACTAATGTGTAACAGGCCTGGTAATATTTAAGACACTTTAAACTCAGGCTAAGAGGTTTACTTTTAATGAAAGTGATTTTTCTCCCACATGAGCAGCAATGATGCCAAACCCAAGATTTGACGTGACAATCTGAGAAACCAAGAGAAGAGCAAGCAGTGTTTGGACATACCCAGCATCTTTCAACAGTGTCGCCTCAGTTGTTAGAACAAACTGGTGGACAGTTCCATAGACAAAAGCCACCTCCATCACAGCTCTGTGCTCTGCAAAGAGAAAAGCATTACTAATCCACTGTTGCAGCTCACTCCAGATCTCCCCTTTAAACCTTTCAATTCTCCATGTGCAAGATTCTTTCAAAAACTCTCTTCCATCTTAGGAAAAAAGGGCTCTGGAAGGAGAGCGAAGGTGAAAAGCCAAGTTAAGTGTCAATACCTGCTGTTCCGGTAGCTGGTACGTATGCGAAGACCATGTTCGATTTCCCTTTCAGTGCATTTTCTATGTTCTGAAGATCCATCAGTGTTTCAACATATTTAACTTCATTAAATAGCAGGGCACTGAGAAGCCAAAAAACTCATTATCAACTGCTTTTTTTTAGGAGAAAATATGCAGCTTCATAACCACGACTGGAAAAAGAAGTACATAGGTAAAACTTCAGCTTCTTGCTTGCAGATGCAAGATTGACAGCCAAACACAGCTGCCCAGATGTGTACTGGTGAGCCATCATCTGCAGGGCACAGATTTAACAGGGTCAAACCAGACCAAAGTAAGAAGCAGCCTTCTGGTTGGCTGAAAGCAGCCTCAGGAATATGTAGAGTTTCTATTTATGCAAAACTCACTATCAACAAGTAAAAATGAGCAGTAAATGATTTCACAGAGATGAATCTGGTCTGTACTTACAAGAGAACATTAGCAACAATGGAGTTCACATCAAACAAGGCATCAGTAGGGAATTCTCTGATCAGCACGTTACCTCTGGGGAGGGAAGAAAGAGTGTCACCAAAGAAACCATGAAGCTATACACACTAAATTCATTTCCGCTGTGTTGAACAACTCCTGATATCTGCTGGAAAGAAAATGTCAGGACTGAAGTTGGGGAGTTCCTAGGACCTGCTCCTCCTCTGTCATGCACAACCATCAATGAGAGCTGAGCACATCAGGTTTGAAAAAGCCCCCTACCTGATACACAGAAAGCTTCCAGCTCACAATCCATAGAGGGATCAAGAGCTAAACATTCCCATCTAAGGTAGATGAACTAATCACACCAACAGGAAGAGCACCAAAGAATGTTTCTTTCTTGGACTAGATCCAAAACTTAGCTCACTGAATGTAGCCCTGGAGGTGGAAGCTCCCAGGATAGAATGCTTGACATAGGATCTCTCTGATTGTTTCTTGTAACAGAACAGGTATGTGATGCTAAAAAAGAACATGGGGCAGGAAAAGGGGTTTCATGCTGAGGACAAAACATCCAATTTGTGTGTTTCAGACCTTCTGGGGTAACTTTCAATTCCGGATATGTTTGCAGACTGGGAAAACAACTCATTGAGAGCAGCCCTGTGGAGAAGGACTTGGGGGTTCAGGTGGACAAGAAGCTGGAAATGAGCCAGCAGTGTGTGCTTGCTGCCTGGAAGGCCAATTGCATCCCGGGCTGCATCAAAAGAGATGTGGCAGCGGGTCAGGGAGGGGATTGTGCCCCTCTGCTCTGCCATCATGAGACCCCATCTGCAGTACTGCATCCAGGCCTGGGGCCCCCAGCAGAACAAAGACGTGGAACTGTTGGAAAGGGTCCAGAGGAGGGCCACAAAGATATTCGGAGGGCTGGAGCACCTCCACTGTGAAGAAAGGCTGAAGGAGCTGGGCTTGTTCTGCCTGGGGAAGAGAAGGCTCTGGGGAGACCTCATTGCAGCCTTCCAGTACTTAGGGAGAGCTTATAAACAAATGGGGACTGACTTTTTACACAGGCAGATAGCAATAGGGCAAGAGGGAATGATTTTAAACGTCTCTTCTAAGAGGAGATTTAAACTGAATGTTAGGAGGAAACTTTTTACTCAGAGGATGGTTAAGCCCTGGCACAGCTGCCCAGGGAAACTGTGGGTGCCCAATCCCTGGAGGCATTCAAAGCCAGGCTGGATAGGGCTTTGGGCAGCCTGATCTGGTGGGTGGCAGTCAGCCCATGGCAGGGGTTAGGGTTGGGTGGGCTTTAAAGTTCCTTCCAACCCAACCATTCTGAGACTCTATGATACTACAAACCCTTTCCTGAACTCTCTATGCCACTGCTACCCTCACAGCTCCTCTACTCCTATGCAGACATCTCTACTCCCTGACAGCATTTCATCCAAACGTTTGCACTTGAAAGCAATCACAGCGTGGAGGCCAGACAGCTCCCCCTTACCTGAACAGGTAGGCTTTCCTTAATGCATTCTCTTTTCCACAGTATCTTGAGACATCCTCTTTGGGACACTTGACCTAGACATTGAAAGCATGTCATCAATCACTCATCTCCACAAATGATGATAAACATACAGCACCACAGCTTTCTCCCATTCCAGAGTGTAAGTACTAGCCTTTTCAAACCTGCCTGGGAGAAAAAACACAATCACAAAGTAAGACAAACAGAATCGAGTGGTGTGGACTGGAGTTTGTATTTCAGTTCCTCAGCTCAGCTTTCCTTAATTTGGGTCAGAGAGCATTAAGAGATCTTGTGACCTGCCAAGTACATTCAAAGGGACAGACCACTACTTGCTTATTGAACTCAATTTGTACCTGGAGGCAACGAAATACACACACACACACATAAAAGTACTTCTTACAAAATCCAACTGTACTTGCCCACATCTGTAGTTCACTCTCCTAAATCTGCATAAGGTTTCATTTAAAAAAAAAATCTGTTTAGCATTTACTGCAATGCATGGAATGGGATCTAATCCCATTCAACACTCTTCTCAAGCTCAAGCTTCTTCTCTCCTAGTGCACAAGCAAGAGTGAGTTGTGCAGGTCTCATACTCTGGGTGAATCAGCAGGCTCTCTTGTGTAACACAGTGAGGATCATACTCTTCCCTGTACCATGTTTAGGGTACACAGCAATAACCAGGCAACACCACACATGACACACTTGGGAAATCAGATTAGATGAGCCAGCTTGATACATGAGGCTTCCCACAACAAAGGCCAATTTTCAAGAAAAATCTGAGAAGTTAAATATCCCTTACACCCGTGAATGCTAATCAAAGCTCTGTTTGGAGTGTGGACAACATAAAGTCTTCCTCGGATAAAGGAATCTGCACCTGTCCCATCGACAGAAGGTGTGACACAACCCACAAGAAAGTGTGATGCTTTTGACTCATAGCTGTGCTGTGTCTTTACTGCTGGCCAGGGCAAGGGAAAAAATTGGATGTTTTGCTGCAGCCAGAACCCACTTTCCTGTGGGGTCCTCTACTTTCCATCACCCAAGGTAGGTGCAGACAATTTCTGTCAACCCCACAGTCAGCCCTGCAGAAATACTCTGTCCCACTCCTTGTTCTCATTTACCTTTACCACTGAAATGCCATAGTCGTGCAGAGCCTCAACTGAGTTTTCAATCTGTTCCAAGAAGGGCTGGGCACCAGGAGAAACTGAAACACCAAAAAAGGCTGGTTTTAGTCCCTTCCCATTGCAGACAAGGAAGCAGAAGAGCAGAACAACGCTTTTCTCTCTGCCAATGCTAGCCTTCCTGGGAGTATTTTACTCCCCGGTCAGACCAGGATCACAGTCTGCCCGTGACAAGGGGAAGGATGGGCATCAATGTAGCTATCCTTTAAGAATGATCTTCAAATTCACATGGATTTCAGTCCTCCAAGCCACTACGACATTCCAAGATGCCAAAGATCCCTAAGCAGCATGACATCCTCTGCTCTATGCTGCAGGACACACTGCAAAGCAGTACAGCTGCACTGAGCAGCAGTGATGATGCTCAAGGATGCTGCATGCAGGCTTTTGCAGGTGCCATTAGGAACTGTCCGTGTCCCCTGTTATTGCCTTCAGGGGTCTGTGCTCTGGCACGATAACAGCACGAGTCCCCAAGCAAACATCATCAGGACATTCGTGCAGGCCTAAGTGAGAACAAATAGGGAGCTGCAGCATGCTGAAGGTGGAGGTGTGTGAAGGGATTTGGCTGGGAGCTGCCTGGGGGAGACAGGGACTGGAAGTGGTTTTGTTAGATGGGCACCATTCTGCTGGGCAGCAAGTCCTCACAGAGTGCCCAAAGTATCCTCCTGCCATGCAATGGTACAGCACTCACACAATGCGGCCTTGCTCTTACTCAGAGTAAAGTGTTTACAGAAACAAAACTAACTGTGGGCAACACCACGAATGCCTGTAGGCTCCCCACTTTCCTTTCTGACTCACCCAGCCAGCCCCTTAGTACTGATGTGGGAGCTGCATTGGTGTCTCAGCCCACATGTAGGTCTCTGGGAAACCACACCAGGGGCCATGGAGGAGCAGAACAAGAAAGGCAAGGTGATAGATCTCCTTGTAATTACTCTGAGGGGTGCTTTGGAAAAGAAATACAGCCCCTTTCAGGGGGTATCTCCTCACAGGGCATCTGGAAAACTAATGAAAAGCCTTGAAGGAGTGTGTCTAGGGACACAGCCAGGAAAGATCTCACCCCTAGACACCTCTGTCTTCAAGGAGCACTCAGGAGCTATGCAAACATAGATTTGCCAGCTGAGTTTGACCAGCTCCTCAAAATAGCTTTGCATTTAGAAATTTCAGGAATTGACCCTTCATTATTCCACCTTCACACACACTCTGACATGAGTCTTTCCTGAAAACCTAGGCTGATGTAAATGCATGCTACTGAATACATACCAGCATGGCTGAAATAAGCCAGGGAAGCCTTGCTAGTTTGCAAGCCACTGAAATACTCGTGGGGACTCAACTCCTGTAGCAGACTTGCACTTCCCAGCATTGGAATGGAGACAGCACAGAAGAGCAGGAAAGAGAAGGAAGAAACCCATCTGTCCTCCTGAGCCGACATGGTTATTATGAGTTACAGGCATAGAAGATCCACAACTGGAAAAGAAGCAGATAAACAAAACATATAAATATCTATATATGTACACACACACGTATCATATATATGAACGTGCACATGAACGTTTTCTGTTCAGATAGGTGGAGCATGACTGTAAGTTACAAATGTGACAGCTGCACAAACAGCTGGGGAAAGCCCTGAACTAGTTGCTAGAACAGCAGGTGACTCACACAGCCATGAAGATGACAGCAAAAGGCCATTCCCTTTCCTCTGAGTGGTATCTGCAAGTGCATGGACCCTCAATGCTTTCAGTCTAGGGTTACTGTTCTTCCTTCCCTTTTTTTGTCACTTTGGGTCAAACAGAAATTACAAATGCAGACAGAAAGCAGTGATGGTATTACACACTCTCCCAGTGTCTGCCCCATCTCTCCGCAGTTAAGGTTCCAGCTAAACCAAATGGGAGAGGGGTTTGTCCAGACTGCTCCCTGTCACGTCTTGCTCAGTCCCGCCTCACTTTTTTTCTGTCACCAGTGACACTGGTACAAAATCTATGACACATGCCAGGCTGCAGGACAGGCCTGGTAGCCTCCCTCCCACTCAGGGACTCTACATGGAGATGACTGGGAGGAAAGCCAAGAAAAGTTGTGAGATGCCTCAGAGAATGAGGCAAAGACCAAGCGTGCAAGCCTGCTGCTAGTCTTCACCAGCAGCGCTCCCCAAGGTGCCTTGCCACAGCTGTGGAATTCCTCCCACTTGGATTAAAGGGCTATGGAGAGATATGGACAACAAGCTCTGACTACAGGATGAGAAAACAACTTCTTGCCACTTAATTCCCTTGTTTAATACCAAGCTCTCTTGCAGCCTGCTCTTTGGGTACCCATCTTTGCTGCTGAGCATGCTAGAGCAAGGCTGGTTCCTGGTCAACAATGAGACAAAGCTGGAATTCAAGCCTTGAAGAAGCTGTTTGCTTCACATTATGAGCTGCAGCTGTTTTCCTTAACAAATGTCCCTGTGTACACGGGCTATTATTCCTTCCAGTGCCGCGTCAGATGCTGTCAGCTTGTTATTGCTGCTCTGTTATGAACCCAAAGTCAGATGCTTCAAAACAAGCAGGCAAAGTCCCTCTGCCTCGCCCTCAGAGCAGGCAGCGAAAGCAAGACATGCCCAACCTTCAAAGGTCTCCTCTCTCACTCATGTATAAGAGGTGTTCGGATGAGGCCTTAACAGCACAAAGGAACAAAGACAGATGAGAAAGGAATGAAATCTTTTCATCCAAAAGTCTCCAGTCCTCTCCTTCCTACTTTGGGATGTGCCAGGCGTTTCTGGTTCTTTGCCCTCCCATCTGTTCATCTGGCTTACAGAGGGGACAGAGATCAAGGGGATGGGGGGATGTTTACTGAATGACAAACTTGGCTACAGCAGGATGGAAAAATAAACTCAATCCTGGCATGTGGGAACCAGCCCAGATCAAATGGGAAAGTTTACTACCAAGGAGGCAAAGCCAGAGAAGCAGCCCACAATGATTCCAATACTTTGCAGCCCGATACCTGCAGGGGGGTGCTTGCGGTTTAAGACACAACTCTAAATTCTTCCCAGCCCTGATCTCCTCATCCTCTTTTCTGAGCCCTTGCTGAGTTCTGCAGGCCCCAGCCCTCTGGGTCCCCCAGCCCAGCCTCTGGCTCCACAGTGTGCAACTCTCCCAGATGTAAAAACAGGAACTTCAGAAGCACTCAGTGGAGGGAACAAAAGTCAAGATTTATCGGCCATGTTCAGGAGAGACTCGAAGCACCTGGATTTGGGATTTTCTCCTCCCTGTGTAAATCATGCCCCATGAATGTGTCCAAGGTGGTAACCACTGAAAACACATCTCCTCACAGGAGAAGAATTTGTTGTCAGTCTACTGACTGTTCCTTCAGCCTCAGTATTACAACAGCCTCTACCCGCCCAGTTAGAAATCTGGCAGTGATTATATCCCTTTGCTCATATCCTGTCCTCCTCCTCCTGCCATTTCCCATTTTGCCCCAAAATCACACATAAGGCCCCTGAGCACATCTTGCCTCAAACTACTCTAAAGCCAGGCCTATCCCCGCCCTGGAGGTGCAGTCCTTGGCCAGCTCAGCCTTCCCACCAACATTTGGTAAAGCCAGGATTAAGGGCTTCCTGGCAAGTATGAAGACTCAGATACTTCTCTGGAGTCAAAATAAAGCCCAAATATGGCCAACCATAAGGCAGAATCAATAAGGGACCAACAGCACCAGGGGATGAAAAGCCGTCTTCAAAGCACCCAAAGCTTCATGGCGGAGTGTTGGAATTGCTCATATGGGGAAGGGGAGAACCACCTGTGAGGAGGATTCCAAGAAGAGCTTGGCCAAAGGACAGTTTAGATAGATCTAGTGCAGTCTCAGGGCAGAGGTCTCTGAGCGCTTCCCCAGTCCCGTTCTTCCTGCACTGAACCTCACACAGGCTCAGAGAGGCAATGTGCAATGCCACAGAGGAGACTGCTATGCAGTGAGCCACATACTGACCAGATACAGGAGTGCTCCAGCACACAGTCACAGCTCCATCTGGGTGCTCAATGTCACCACTGCTATTCAGCCTTCCATACTCAGCGTCTGCTGGATTATTCAGCTTTTAGGCCATTCCCTGTGTCACCTCTTTTCCAATGAGGGAAGATTAACACCATGGGGTTGGAAAAAAAAGCCCGAACTCCCTACAGCAGCCACTTGCAGGATTACCAGGGATGTGTGAAAATACCAGGGATGTGTGAACTGGCCCTCGTTACAGGAGTGACTCCAAGGGAAAGGATCTCACCAAGAACCCACAAGGATACAGGGAACAGGCTACAGCTAAACACCCTAACAGACCCCTGCTAGTGGAAAACCTCTTGGCAGCCACAGGCAGCTGGGACAAGTTGCAGCCTTGCTTTGGCTGCTGTCATTTAGGGAAGGGCTCTGTGTCACTTGTGGGAAGCCCTCAAACCCACAGGCCACAGGGCAGCCTAGCACATCACAGACATTGTGCAAGGCCTGGTTTGTGTTTTCACTGTCATGCCTTCCAGACAAAGCCAGGTAAAATGGTTAGGGCCACTGCAGAGTAAATACACCAGAGACACATTGGCATAAATTGCTTGTGCCACATTGATTTCGCTTGGGATTCCTGCAGTGGTAACCATGGGCTGGGATCCCTCACCCCTGACGACAATTCTAAGGTTAATTATCACTATATAGTTTTGCTGGAATAAAGAGCTTATCAGTCAGCCCCCCTCAACATTTCTGAAGGCAAGTTCTTTGACCTGCCTGGATGCATCCCTGTGTGACCCAATCTAGGCGTTCCTGCACGGACAGAGGGATTGGACTAGATGATCTTTCGAGGTCCCTTTCAATCCCTGACATTCCGTGATTCTGTGAATGGGGCCATGCTCACCCATACCATGGAAATGAACTATCTGCTGGCCAATTCCACCTGCCCCTTCTGCACATCAGTCTGTGAAGGAGGCACGTGATGGGACCTGTGACCAGGAGAAGGCAGGTGATGTTCCCATCCTGGCCAATTCTGATTACTGCAGCGTTCTCTCATCATGCGCTGTCACGGGTTTGCCCCTTCAACCACAGAAAGATGTTTATTTCTACAATGAGAGTATCAAAAAGCATCCCAACCCCACATAACCAATGCTAGGAGCCCAAAGCAGACTCGTGTGCTGCATCCAGAGAGAAGCAAGAGCCTAATTGCAACAGTATTACTCCAGTATTTATCCACAAACACTTTCAAGCCCCAGGGCTGACAGGCTTTTTGTGCACAGACAGTTACACTTTTTACAAACAGCATTTTAAGGACCTTGTAGACTGCTATGTAATCAGTCTGCTGCACAAAGCAGCGCCAGGACAGCTCATGTGACTGGAGGCACATCTGGCACATTAAGTCATATGATAACAGAGCTCCTCTCCCACAGTAACACTTCCCCCAGTGTCTGTTTGTGCCGCTGCCTCTCCTCTACTCTGTGATCCACAAACCAGACACGCTGGGCTCCTGGACCCCACATTAGGCAGGCACAAGTCCTGGGCAGGACAGAGGCCCTGGAGCAGACATTTAAGATATGGAGCTTGAATAAAGGGGGCCCATAGGGCAGGCTATTGTAAGCTACAAGAGCTGCATCTTTTGGCACAGGGAATCTTCTGATTTCTCAAGGGTCATCAACAGGGGTGGGAAAACACATTTACAGCAAAATAATCCTTGCCTGTTGCCCAGTGTGCTTTGCCTTACTCGATTTCTCTCAGTGATGCCCTCATGCTGCCTCCCTGCAGAGGCCTGGCCTCCTCTCCTGCAAAGCACCCCGGAAAGACACCTTTGGCCACTTCCCTAAGTTTCACTTTCATTTTCACTTTCAGGTTCCACTTCCCAGCACCCCAGAACTCATTTGCTGAGCAGTCAAAGCGGCCTAACCCCTCTGCCCACAACAGGAGAGAAAGGCTTCACTGCTGGTGCACAGCTGACAGCCCATACCTTGCCCGTGTCTCTGCCCAGCTTGTCCCTGAGGACCTTCCTCCCACAGCTGGCACCGTGCCGGTCAATGTTATGGCTGAGCTGCCTGTAAGATGGCTTAGGGATGTCACATACCTGGCGGGCACTGCTTCCAGCAGCAGGCTGAAGTGCTCATCCCTCGTCCCCAGCTGCAAGCAGAGCACCACGTGTGAAGGTCTCCTGTAGGCTCCCGCAGTGCTGCACGGTTTGTGGCCTGGCTGCGTGGCACAAGAACCTGCAGGCAGCCCCGTCCTACACTTCGGCAACAGGATGTCACAAATAAAGCTGTGCCAATCTGAGTGATCTCTGAGCCCTGAATTGAGATCTCTTGGTCCTGAGGGGGATCTCTAAGCTACTCGCCTGCTTGCTACAGCTTCTGGGCTGTGCCTATAGCCACAGGGATCTCTGCATGGAAGAACAGAGGAGAGGCTCTCTGAGCTACATCCAAACACTCTCACAGCACAGAAGACCCAACCTAAACCTACAGCAGCAGGCCTTCCCCACGCAATTTGCCGCAGAGGCTCAGACCCACCGCAATACCTACACGGATCTCTCTGCTGGCTGGCCCTGTTGTGGCAAAATACTTGCCCTTATAGTGTGAAGACCCCCAATCCTCCCTTACAGCAGCAGGGATTTCTAACTGAGGCCTACAGCAGCGCTGCCACCAGCCCCATGCAGCGGGAGGATCTGTTCCTGAGCTGCCAGGCCTTCTGCCCCTAAACCAGATGTCAGAGCTGCTGCTGAAGCTGTGGGGACCCCAGAGAGCTGCCGGGGCAACAGCCCTGCCGCTATGGGAACCCCAAAACCCACCGGGCCCCCGTCCCTGCCGCCCTGTGGCCCCCTAATGACGCCAGCCCCCCGCCCCGCCCCGCCCCTGCGGGGACCCTTGGAGCCGCCGGGCCTCGACGCTGAGAGGAGCTTCGCGCCGCCCCCGTCACCGCCACCACCCCCGCCCGCGCCGCCAGCCAATCAGCGGCGAGATCCCTCGCCTCGCCCCGCCCCCGCCGCCCTCCGCCGTTGGAGGCGTGGCGTTCCCGCGAGGAGGCGGGAGGCGGCGGCGGCAACCCGGGCGGCGAGAGAGGAGCCGCTCTCACAGGGTGCGCGTGTCGGGGGGGGGGGGGGAGGGGGTGAGTGAGTGACAGGCGGGACCAGCCAATCGGCGCGGCGGATGGGCGCGGAGGGGGCGGTGCGGCGGGGAGCCAATGGGGAGCGCGCGCTGTCAGGAGCGAGCGCCTCAAATCATCGGGCTCAGCTGATTGTCCCCGGCAGAGAGTTGCTGGGCGGCGCGGCGGGCAGCGCGGGCGCCCCTTTGTTGCATGGGGGTGTCCGGCTGAGGGGAGGGCGGCCGGGCGCGCGGCGATCGTTGCTGCCTCCCGCTGCCCCATGAGCGCCCTCGCCGCGGGGGCGGCCCTGGCCGAGGGCCCCGCCGTGCCCTACGCGGTGGAGCTGGGGCTGACGGTGCTCCACACGGCGCTGTACGCCGCGCTCTTCCTCTTCGCCTACCTGCAGCTCTGGCTGCTGCTCTACTACCGCGAGCGGCGGCTGAGCTACCACACGCTCTGCCTCTTCCTCTGCCTGCTCTGGGCCGCCCTCAGGACCACGCTGTTCTCCTTCTACCTGCAGAACTCCCTGCAGGCCCTCCGCCTCCAGCAGCCCTTCGCTCACTGGCTGCTCTACTGCCTGCCCGGCTGCCTGCTCTTCGCCAGCCTCTGCCTCCTCAACCTCTACTTCGCTGAGGTGAATTTCTCCGGGAGAGGCGTTGTGAGCGGCCTCGGGAGCCCGGGGCTGTGCTCTGAGGGGGAGGAGGGAGGGGGCTGTGTCCTGAGGGGGCTGGCGGTTGGGTCTGGGCGTGCTGAGTGCTTCAGGGTGTTTTGGGGGTGGGGGGGCGGTAGCCCCATTGAGTGAGGTGGGAGGCTGCCCCGCGTCTCCTCACTGGGCCTTCCCCCTTGCAGCCCCATGGAGGAGGTGGGGGGGTTATGTGCGTAGGGTGAGGGGAAGGTTTTGTCTTGTTTTATTCATTTCTCCCCCTCTAAAAGGGACCAGAAAGTGGCAGTGAGCAGCAGGGGCTGCTCGGGCCTGGAGTGCTGCCAAGCATTACGTCACCAGCCAGAGCCTCTTCTGCTATTGTTGCTGCGCTCCCTCCTTCTCTCCATCCCTCCTCTCGGGCTTGTTTTTGTGCTCCTTGTTGTCAGGCAGAAACCCCCCCATCCCTCTGCCCTGCTCCCCAGGCAGCAGGCAGGGGGTGTGAGCTGAGCCCCTTCCCCCCCACGGTGCTCAGGACGGTGCAGTGTGCTGGCTGTTGTTGCCGAGCTGCATTCCTCCTTTTCTGCCTTTGCCCATCACTCCTTACGTGGTTTTTTTGCCCTCCTTTCACTTGCTTTTATTTATCCTTTAAAGCCTTAGCTTTCCCCTCCCCTTCCCCCTCTGAATATTTTGTTTCTGCTCCAGTTTCTCCTGAGCGGCCCTCTGCTCGCCTGCCTTCCCGTTTGGTGACTTGTTTCATAAATAGACAGTACTTTCCTTCCAGCTTTGTTGTTCAGATTCTTTGCTCTGCAGCTCTCAGCTGTTTGCCAGCCTCACAAAGGAATCGCTAACACACAGCGAAATCGCTCCGTCGCTCCGATGTGTCACCAGTAGGAATTATGATTTCATTTTCCCTAGGACATCAACATGCACGTGATAATGTGAGGCTGGGAGATGTGGGGTGTTTCTGCCTTTTGGGTTCTTCCCCTCCTGACACAAACACCTGGAGGAAGTGGGGGTAAACTGCCCCTTGTGAAAGCTATTAGTGCTGGATATGCTGCCTGCGGAGTGGCAGCGAAGTAACAAATGCTGCATAGTGTGCGTGATCCATCTTGTGTGTTAAAGGGAGCCTGACCTACCAACTGCTCCAACCAGTAGGTGTTTATGTCACCCAGAAGGCAAGCTGACCGAGGATACCAAGTTCTGTTGCTGCAGACTGGCTTGATTTTGGTTTTCTTCCAAGTCACT
Source organism: Alectoris magna (assembly GCA_030625065.1). NCBI lineage: Eukaryota > Metazoa > Chordata > Aves > Galliformes > Phasianidae > Alectoris > Alectoris magna. The sequence continues at coordinate 1,689,705 of CM060565.1, read as the reverse complement.
GGGCTTGATAGCAGGCTTTTTAAAAGGTTTTGTTTAAATACAAATAAATTCAGATGGGCTCTCAGGCTGCCCTTTCTCCCATGATATCTGTTTTGCAGCAGACTTGGGCTGGGTATGCTCTGCTTCTTTCTCCTTGAAGACCTAGAGCCAAGGGAAATCCTGTCTGAGGAAATAAGAGCTCAGGATCTAGAATGGGAAAGGATAAGATGGCTTATTAAGATGGGTGTGCGTGCCTAGTTACAGAGAAGGGCCTGACACTTGGCCATCCTGAGCAGCACGGATGTCCAGCATGCTGTGGTCTGTGAGTGATCTCAGAGTGGTGGTAAGTGGTGAAAGCTATGGCTTCTGGGGCTTGGAGAAAATGAAGCTAGATGGACTGAAAGCCCTCAGTGCTCTTCTGGCTTCCATTTTAATGAAAGAAACAGTATTGCCTATATATAGGGATATTTGGCCTCTTCTGCTTGGGTAACAGGCAGGTAAGGCTAGCCTGTCCTTTTCTCAGCTACCAATACATGGTGCCCTTATGCCAACTGCGTGCTTGGCTGGGATCTGCTCAGTGCTTTCCTTAAAGCACGGGAGGAGCTTCATTAAGGGATGTTAACAAAAATGCTCATTTTGCTCTACCTGGAAGAAAGTGAAGCTATTGTGGAACAGCTGTGGTTTAGCTGAAGTGGCTCAAGATCTAGAGAAGATTACGTCTCCTAGTGTGACTTCAAGCAGGAGATGCTGTGGAGGGGCCATCAGTTCTCAATTCTTACAGGCCAGTTGACAGCAACCTGTAGAGGAGCACAGGGCTTTTGCTGCTCTGGGGCTGCCATTCTTGTTAGAGATGTCCTCAGGTAAAAGCATAGGCTGCTTCTGTGCTGCAGGCATAGCTAATCTTTGTACACAGTGTGTTCTTTGTGGAGGTGCTGGAGAAGTGGCATCTGACTAAGCAGTGGAGGGAAATGTGGCCTGTGCTGTTTGCACTGGTCTCGTTTGATTTGCGGAGCTCTTCAGGCTGTGTTCAAGCTGAGGGTGAGATGATGCTGAGCGGGGGAACAGCCTCATGAAGCAACAGATACGCATGGAGAGTTAGAACAGCTTAGAGCGCAAGCTAACACTAGGGCTGAAATTCAAATTAAGGGAGCTGCCTCATGGTCATCCTATCTGTGGGGATAGGGTTGTCCAGTTCCTATCCTGTCTTGGTCCCTGGGATCCTGGAGGGGCTGGGGAGGTTTGACAAAATGTATGTGGGCTGCTTATTTGGCAATAAGTGTCTTTCATTAGACCTGGAACATCAGGAGATGTCATGCATTCTGCTTGGGAGCACCTCTTCCCTCTGCTTCAGCTTGTAACAATGAGTTTCTCTCTGGGAAATCTGGAGATTGTAGTGTGTGGCATCAGAATTCCTCAGCCTTGCTTCAGACCATTAGAATGATGGCTCAGATATTCAACCCGGCATGTTTGTCTGCCTTGTGTGGAATAGCTCCTCTGCCAGTTAGGCATCTGCTTGAGTAATACTACCTTTCCCAAGAGTCTGCCAATTACTGCTTCCCCCAGGTCATTGTCAGGAGCACAATACATGTAAATGTAGCCACAACCTCCACCCTGACCCTCTCAGAGACCTTGAACGCTTGGCATCCCCAGCTCCCCTGGGAGTTAGCAGCTGAGTGCAACAATGAGTAAGGCCTTCTGCTTGTGGTGAAGCTCTGCCAGACTGGTGTGGCCATAACCCTTAACCTGTCTGGGTTTCTCTAAGTGGTCCATCTGATTAGATGACATCAGCCTCTTTCATCCCTTGTTGTTCTAATTGTGCTGGAGCAGACATGCGTGGAGAGAGAGCATCCAGCCTGGGAGCTCTTTGTCCTGTGTCCAAGGGTAATGTCTTCCTGCCTTTTCAGATGCTGAATTAGAAAAGCCTCCATCCATTCCTACATTCTTCCACCTTCCTTGTCTAGCTCACCTGGTGTGAAGGGATAGCTGGTACAGGGTCACTTAAACTCAGAACTGCTCCATTTAAGGGCTCATGATTTCCTGGGGGCCCCACAGTGCTTGGTTGAACAGGTGGCTGTGCCAGTGACCAGCTATTCTAGAACATCATGGTACTTTCACTATCTCTGCCAGTTGTGTTCTGTGTTCATGATGGTGTAGGGTGATCTTGGTATTAGTGGGGTTGATGAGAGATCCTCCTCATAGGTGACTTCCAGCCCTTCATCAGATGGGTGGATGGGGAGATCTTGAACAGGGCTTATGGAATATAGTCCCAAAATAGTCTCAGCTTCGTGCTGAATGATTGTGGTGAGAGAAAATGGATGCACTTGCAGTGAGTAAGGTCTGTACTCATGTCAAGGCAGAACAGTTTTGCCTTGCATCTGGAGAGCCCAAACTCATTATTTATGGAAGCAAAAAAGACTTTGATTCCATCAGGAAAGGGTCAGGTTTGAAAGTCTTCTGGATATTTCAGATCTGTTGTGAGTGGTTGTACCGGAGTGAAGCTGCAGTTGGGTGAGCATTAGGGCTGAAACTGGTCCAGGGCCATCTATGGCACATGGTCATTTACCTGTCATCTCTTAGCAACTCTGTCATCTCCAGTACACCTTCAAGGGTGAGTGTTTCTGATGCTCTGGGAGCATGTCTCTAGCAAGTTCACCTTCTGAGGCAGTGATGTAAGCAGGGAGATCACCTTTGTGAGATATCTGCTCTTGTCACAGAAATGCCTCAAGCTTTATAGGGGGCCCTCTGGGTCTAGCTTTTTTTTTTTCTTTCAGCTTCACTTTTTTTTTTTTTCCCCCAAGTCTGTAGCTGATGGGAGGTGCAGAAAGGACTTGCTTGCACAGAAACAACTGAGGTTTGCTTAGCAGTAAACTGCCTGGTCCTGCTGCTCTGGGCCGGCAGAGACATCTGTTCTCCATTTTCAGCAGGCAACTGCATGGCTCCTGGGCTGGCTACCCAGCCGAACAGAAAAAAATACCCTTGTTTGTGGGGGCTGTTACCATCAACTTGGTATGATGTGCCTGCCTGAGGACAGGGGCCTGGATTTCCTGCTCTTACAAGGAGCAGAACTACTACTCCTGAGCTCTCTGCTCGCTTCTTTACAGCAAAGTGCTCCACATCAGCTGTCCTTGGGCTTTGAGAGCAGCAGATAGTCTGGTGCTGAAAGCCTTGCAGGATTGGCTCAAGGATAAATCCCAGAGGTGCACTGTGAATAGGGCTGGTATCACCTACTGACCCCATCCGTCCCTGTGAAGAAACAGTGAGTTATGTCATCAGATGAGTTATGTCTTTATAACTATGCAAACACTGTAAACTGAGCGGTGTCTGCTCTCTTCCTAAAGCTATAGGACTGCATAGTAGGGGCTAAGAAAAGCCTAGGGCTGGTACCCTGCTGTCCTTCTGCTTTCTGTGGCAACAGTCCAAGCATGAGTCTCAGGTTCCTGTTGCACTCTTAACCCCAAGACAGCTTGGTGTGTCTCATTCCCCAGGGTGTAGGGCAGTCCAGGGAGACTGTCTTGAGTGGGGCTGCTGGAGCCAGAATCCCCTTTCTGTTAACCAGTGGCTTCTCCCTGCACAGCTAATGAGTTGTTCTACCCAGGGTTATCAGCTGGATTACAATAGTGAAGGCTTACTAGTTGCACTGCTGCTCAGAGATTGTGGCTATGGGCTGCTCTTCTGGGAGTCAGAGCAGCAGTACAAATATCTTAAATGGATTTCCATGCTGCACAAATCGGGGCTGAGCCAAGTCGCTTCCCAGCTGGCTGGCCTTGATGCCTGTTCTCACGGTCCCAAAGCACCTGAATGTAGCCTACAGACAAATTGAGGATAAGGCAGGATTCAGATTTCTCAGAGTTGAACTGGCCATGCCCTCCTACCAAAGCCCAGGTTTCCTCTCACTCTGGGCTTAGCATGGATTGTGCCATGTTTCCTGTACTGCTGACTGGTATAGGCCAGGGAGCCTGTAGTTCTGTGCTTCCTTGCTGTGGGGGCTGGATACTTCCCTCTGCTCAGCTGACATGTCTCTTCCCTACTTCCAGGTGCTACTGGAGTTCATCTACACTCAGACAGCGAGGGGAGTCAAACATAGGAACTGGCTCCAGGAACAGGGTTGTTGAAGCTGCCCGGTACCTTGGTGGTGGGGGGGAGGCTTTCAAATGTTTAAAACTACTGTAATAGGACAGACAACCCTTACATTCCAAAAATTGTTGAAATCCTATTGGCGGGAGCCTGATTTGAGGCTTCGTAGTGCCTTTGTTACCTCAGTGGTGGCTGAAAGGTGAGAGAGCTGAAAAATCCTATCACGGAAAAGCTGAGTAAGGGTGCCTTGTAAGAGATGAGTGATCCTTCACTGCGGTTATGGTCTGGAAGCTGACAGGGAGAACTGCGGAAGTGCTGTAACCAAACCTGTGCCTGTACAGTGATCAGACTGGTGGGGTCAGCACAAGTGCGTAGTCTGCTGGGTCTGGCTGTAGAGGACTCTCTACCTCTTCTTAAGTTCCTTCAGAATCTCTGTAGTCAGGACCCAGGCTCTGTCTGAGGCTGAATGTGACCCTCAGCTCTGGCGTCCTTCCTGCTGGGGTCTGTACCAGCAGCTGTGCTTCTCACAACTCCTGCCATGACTGGTGTGTGAAGAGTGAGGTCTGAGAAGCACTGCCCATATGCTGCTTATCCTGACCGCGTGTGACCTCCTGTCCCCCTGCAGCGGTACTTTGATGCTCATGTCTGATCTGTGGCTTGGGAGGGTTTGCACCCTTTACTGGTCTGTGCTTCTTTATACTTCATTCTTTATACTTGGTGTTCTGCCCCAGTATGCATCAGCAGGAGCCACCCTGCCGCCCGAAGGGACGTGGAAACCATTCTGCTGAGCGATGGGAGTGCTGTAGGGTGTCTGAGGGTGAGCTGGCAGTTCTCCTTCAGCCCCAACAGCTGGGGTTGCAGGCGTGGGTTCAGCACCCTGCAGTCTGTGGAGTTCTTGTTTTGAAGCACCAGTCCTTGCACAATGTGCAGCTTGAGTCTGCTAATCCCTTGTGTTGGGAAAGCTCACAACCCAGATTCTCTTCTGGACAGAGTGCATGCTGCTTTGAAGAGCGAAATAGGCTGCAAATGACTGTCTGCTAATCTACTCATCTGTCAGGTGTGCCACACAACTTGGCAGGCTGGGCCTTCTACCTCTGCAGGACTGCCTTCCATTTGAGTTGCTTCTCAGGTGTATTCAGCCTACATCTTCAGGATGGAGGAACTGAGGAAGCCACATGCTTGTTAGAGCCTGCAGGTCCACAATCCAATACCAGGGGGCATTTTTTTGATCAGCTGTTTGTCTTGCTGAAGCAGCCCTCTCTAACAGGGTGATAAATATGATTGAACCCCTAAGATATACAGCATGACACTGGTGAAATAAATGTGCTTTTGAATGTTCTTAGTGACTGCTGGGTGCTAACTTCTTTCCCTTGAAGTCCTTAGGTGAGATGTTGAAGTCCCTTACAGGGTAATAAATGTTCTTGTCAGCTGGGCACCTACTTTCAGGCTTGTCTCCTGCAGTAAAAGGAACACTGTTGCCTTTTGCAAGCTGGTACAAATGAATTCTGTAAGCAACGTAATCCTTCAAGATGTCCACTGGATGCTGGCTCTCCTGTTATATGTATCTTTATTAAGTTTAGAGACAAACTATAGGTCATGTCAAGTAATGCTCTGCAAATCTTTCCCCTAGGTTATATTCAAAGTGAAATGTGCAGCTGATTTCAACAAGTACAAGTAAGTGGCACTTTTCTAATGTTGCCTTCTAACAGCTTAAGATGCAGTGTTAGGAATGGGAGCTTTGGACCCCAGAGTCTGAACAACAGAGCTAATGCACCTAGCTGTGCTCTGACAAGGATGTGCCTTGGAGCAGGACTGGGAGCTCTTGAGGATACTGAGGAAGTTGAAGGGTGCTGCTTGCCTCTGTCCGCATCAGCAGCATCTCAGTACTGGTGGTGCTACCAGCAAGCTAGATGAATTCTCAGGGTCCTTGTGAGCAGGCCCATCCACAACAAAGACCTGTGGGATAAACATTTAGCAAAAGGTGGGGTGTGTTTAGGCAGCCCAGGTGCTGCCTGACCATTTCCAGGGAAACCTGCAGTAGAAGATGAAAGCTCCAGTGGCTTTCAATAAAGGAGTAGCAGTGATTGTGATGACTCACAGCGTATTGACTGGAGTTAATGCAGAGCTACAGCAACACTTAAAATCTGTGAGATAAGAACCTGACTGTCAGAAGATGAGTCTTGTAACTTGGGCTACTTATGCAGCTCCTGCTGTATGAAAGCAGCTCAAGCAGAAAGACTCTGCACACTTGAGGTATTCAGGAAGCTTCAACAGTTGTACTGACTGCCTGTCTTCAGAGTGAGTGGAGCAGTGGGGCCCTTTACCTGATGAGGCAGGAGGGTGGTGAAGAATGACCCCAGAGCTGGCTTGAACTCTGTTTCTTTCCCCCTTCCTCTCCCCAGGGTTCTATTGTATCTGGGCTCCATACTTACCAGCCTCCTCTTCCTGGTTGTGAACTTGACGTGTGCAATGCTAATCCACAGTGAAGTCCCAGAGAACCAGCTGAGGCAGACAGTCCTTGCCCGTGCTTTAGTCAATGACAGCCTCTTCATCCTCTGTGCCATCTCGCTGGCTTGCTGCATGTGCAAACTGGGAAAGATGTCTTCAGCAAATGTCTACCTCGAGTCTAAGGTAGGTGAAAGCTTTGTAAGCTGCAGTGGTACTGTGTAGCCACTAGCCGGATTCCCAACAGGATCTGCGTGCTTCAAGCAGTGCTGGCCTGATGGCAGCTGTTGGGCTCTTCCCTCCAGAAGGTGAATGCTCCTGCTGCTGCAATGCTCTGCCCTGTATGCCTCAGGGAAATATGTCTGCAGCTTTGCTGGCACTACAGGAGATGGAAGTGCTGCTTTTGCTTTTCAGGTTTAGAGGTTTAATTTAGGATTTGACTAGAAGAGAGGGTTCTCTAAGAAGTAAGAGATGTGGTTCTTGCAGTGTATTAGCCACTGAGTACAGAAGAGTCTGCATAGTACTGATAATTCTGACAGATGCATAGCACAATTCTCTGCACATTGGATTTCCTGTTAGCCCAGTGTTGGCTGTCTGGCTTAAGCAACTTGAGGATCTGAGAAGAGTTGAGTGCAGGGAAGCCAGCTGCCTGACTCTTGAGCTACTGTCTTCTCACAGCAGTACTGCTTTTCTCCTCACATGTTCTGAATTCTGTCTCTCCATGTGTTTGAAGGAGTCCTTGGAGTCTTTTGTCAAGTGCATCTGTGCGCTTTAGTGTGCCACTGTGCCTGGCTCAGGCAGGAGGCTACCCAGAGCATGGAGCTTGTGAGGGCTTTTGAATGCTTCTGTCCCCTCAGGAGTGAGATAAAGAGGGTGATAAGCCTTCTCGCTGCAGGCACTGCTACAAAGACATCTTGGTCAAGACAACTGCCTTATGTAGGCTGGAGGCATCTTGCTCCTTAGCAGGCCGTCTGCAGGACCGCTCAAGGGGCTTCAGTTCAGTGCCCTGAATCCAGGATGTGTGGGCAGGAGGTGGCTGGGACTGGCTGCCTAGCAGGCTCTGGCGACAGCTTTCCCCAAGACTGCAGCCCAGTGGGTCTAAAGTGAGGCAGGAGCCATAACTGAGCTGACAACCTGCTCACATCCCTGCCTTTGTGGGCCAGGTATCCAGCTCTAACCAGCTCTGGACACTAGTTAACGTATCAATCTCTCTCAGCAGTGATTTATGGATGTGGCAACTTCCTCTAGTTATATGCCTGAGGCTGACTGTGGGGGCCTTGTTCTTATACAGTGTGCTCCGGAGAAGCCTGCTTTATCTCTGAGAACTCAATGTGACTCGCAGAGGTCTTTTACATTCAAATGCTGTCTCCATTTCCTACCTTGGAGACATATCTTGACTTTCAGAGTTGTGGAGGAGCTGCAAAAATAGGATAGGGATGTGCAGAAGCATTACCCAAGTGCCTGAAAAAGTTGCCCTGCCTCCTGAACTCTGGCTGTAAATCTGCTGACTCTCAAAGCAATATAGCAAGTCTGGAGAGGCCTGGTAAGATTACTGCCTTTGCCACAATGTGGGAAGGGTTGAGCCATCTGACATGTGAGAAGGAAACTGTTGCCAGATCCTGTGTTGTATACCATGCTCCTTGTCTGCTGGAGCCTTCCTTCAGTAGCCCTTCTGCCCCTTTCTTCTCACGTGAATACAGAGGGCTCTGCTAACGGTGCTAGAGCAGGCTGGATTATTGTGCTTTGGCATCACAGGAATCAGTCTGTTAAAAGCACATTCAAGTAACTTTTTAAGACAGTGTCTTGCAAAGCTCTAAGACTGGGAAAACAGATGGTTTGGATGTGGAGAAGGTTGAAGAGATGAGCTGCCTGAGTGGATTGTCTCCCTATGTACGAAGGCGAGCCAGCTGCATTTTGCTTGAGTGTGTTTCCTCATTTTTTCTGGCTTTTGAGTGCATTTAGCAGGTGTCTCTTATCTCTCTGCAGATCAAGTAGTTTCCTTTCCTAAAGCTAGTCATATAGGAAGGGTAGATACCATAACCTCAGGGTACTTCATAGCAGCCCTCTTTCTGACACACTGTGCCTGGAAGGCTATGGAGACTACTCTTTCAGCAGCATGGGACAGCTGGCAGAAGGCAGCGGCTCAACATCTCGCCACCCTTTGGTATGCTGCTTTATGTATGGTGGGCTTGGCTTCTCCCACTGTGGCACTGAGGCTCACATGCTGGTTCTTCCTACCTTGTCTCAGAGGCCTGCCCCAGATATCTGGACTTCTTTTCCAGCCAAAAGTCATGCGCGGTGTGTGGGGTGCTGGAGTGCTGCAGAGTAAATAACCACATTCTCATCTCTGTAGAGGTTGTGCCTGATCAGGATGTAAGAAAAACAGCAATATTTTCTTAATGGCCCTTAGCTGGCCTTCTAGAAGCTGCCACAGGAAGGCAGTGGGTGGGAGGGCACCTCTGGGTCACTGGTTTGAAGCTGATCGCTGAAACAACTTTGATCTCTACCTATCAATAAAATCCAGAGAATAACGCTTGTGTGCCTTGAGCCTTCCCTGCTCCAGGCAGTGCTGGTTGCATCACTCTGCTACTCCAGTGAACTCATCATGGGGGAAGCTCTTAACCAGTTCTGTATATTTTAGCTACAACATACAAATGTTCTAGGTCATTCTTGTCTGTGTAACTTCTCATGCACTTTAGGAGGAGAGGTAAAGTCCCAGCTCTATGGGAAGGTCTGTATTAAAAACTGTTCTTTCTGTTCCAGGGAACATCTGTCTGCCAAGCTATTCTCGTGGGATCTGTAGTTGCTCTTCTGTATTCCTCAAGGGCTTGCTATAACCTGGTAGCTGTGGCCATATCTCCAGACAATGTTCCTGGGCCATTTAACTATGGCTGGGACAACCTTTCAGACAAGGTGAGTTTGTCCATTTTTCCTCCAAGTCGCAACTTGTGGCAGGGAGTTGTGTGCCTCTCACAGGAGGGTGTAGAGAAAGAGGGTGCTACATGGGGGTGCTTGTTCCTCTGAATCTCCACACAAGCTGGATTTCTGCCTTCAGAAGCTGTGCTTATTCTTGCTAGTAGAGCAGGCCTGAATCTTCCCCAGTCTGTCTACTACTTCAGGAGGGATTCCCTGTTGTGTGCATCAGTTTCAGTCTACTAACTTTTCTTTTGTGGGAGAGGAGGAACAAGTCAAGTAGAGCAGAAAAGCAATGCTTAATAAGGCATGGCTGTGTGCAAGGGAGGGTCATTGGGGTAGGGAGGGAGCTTAGCAGTACCCTGGTGGCACACTGAAGAGAGCTGCTAGCTCTCACTTGAAATGGTAATGAATTAAGGATAACAACTGTTGGTTTAGGGGACTCCTGCCTTCATAAGGATTTTGCTATATTTGTAGCTCTCCTAAGCTGTGCGCTGTGCCAGCTCTGGGAGCAGAGTAGTCCTGCTGCTGACTTAGTGTAACCACCTCTCACTTCTCTCTGCAGGTGCACGTGGAAGTGAGCAGTGAAGAGTATGTGGTGTTTGGAGTGGTCCTTTTCCTCTGGGAGCTGGTGCCAACTACTTTTGTGGTGCTGTTCTTCCGGGCTCAGAGGCTGAGTCAAAATTTGGTAGGTCTGAGCAAGCTGCTGCAGCTGAAATAGCACTGCGCAGGGAGGAGCCCGAGGTGCCTGGTGTACAGGATCAGACTTTGTAAAGGTTGTCAGAAATCTCACGTGTGGCTTAACTCTCTTCTCTTTAACAGACTCCAGCAGGGATGGTCAATAGTCACAGCTACAGCTCCAGAGCCTACTTCTTTGACAATCCAAGGCGCTATGACAGTGATGATGACTTGTCACGGCTTGGGGCCAGAGAAGGAGGGTGAGTGTTGTATTAGAAAGTGAAAACATAGCTACTGTCCTACAGGGAAGCAACAGAGCTCCTTCTGGTACAGGAGGCAGCTTGGGCAAGGTGGATGGGACAAGGAGCCCTGTGCCTGACTTTAGTTTTACTCCCTTCTGTAACTCAGAGCTGTTTCTACTTGGAATGATCTCCTCTGAGAGGTGGATATCAACCACGGATGCTCATAAGTAGAAATGTGCAGTGGTTGTGGACGGGAGGCCTCATCCAGGCAGACTGATCTTTAGGGTCTTCCCTCAGCTGAGGGAAGGAGGCCCCTAAATTACTTCAGAGGGTTTCTTCCACTAGAAAGTGAGGTGCTGCAGTCTGGGAGCCAGCTGGGACAGATCTGTAGGAAAGCCTGGGCTGGGGGAGAGTGGTCTGGTGTCTGCAGCAAGACCATAAAGGGAAGTCTGGCAACCCTGGCCTTGCTGCTCAGGGTTCTGAGGTCCAGGGGTTCTAGTGAGGAATGGAGAGATTGCATCTCTTCTCAACCAGTTTTGTAGGGCCTGGTGCTCCTCTCCTCACACCTCAAGGCCAGGTTCCTTGGAGATCTCACACCTGCAGAAGCAGGTTAGGATATGCAGACTTGCACCATGGGCGGTGCTGGGGCAGAAGTCTTTTCTGAGCCGCTTAGAGGATAAGCAATCAAATTACTTGTCTGAGTCTCTGTTTGGTTTCTCCCTCTCTCCTCCCAGCTTGGCCACCCCTCAGTGCTCTGGCTGCTATGGGTCTCTGGCTGGGAACGACAGCTACCCAGCAGGTCCCCCCCCCAGTGGAACTGCTACCGACAGTGCCCCGTTGCTCTCTGCTGCAGGCGGCTCAGAGCTGAGGAACCACCACAGCTCACACCCTGCAGCGCAGAACTGAAGAGGCTGCGAGGTCCCTTTTCTCCCAGAAGTGGCATTCATGTATAGGATTGTAACCTGGTTTTCTTTCCCTCTTCCCTGAAGCATCTAACTCATCGACACAAACATTCCACTACCTGCTGCAGCCGTAAGCAGGACAGAGCCTATGGCTGCAGGCGGTAAGCGAGAGAACTGTGACTTTAAGGTACCATGTAGCAAAGTGAAGCTGAACTCTCTGGAAGCTTTTTCTTGGTCTGGTCTTCAAGATGTTGGCAGCTAAATGCACCAGAGCTTCCTCACTAGAAAAGAAACATCAAATGCATATTTGCACTTTTATCTGCACACTTGGAAGGAATGAATCTTGCTCAGACTGTGTTTGGTCTGAGACTGTTCTAGTTACTCTTTTAATTGCACATCCATAGCTGGGAGAGGCACTGTCTTCCTGCAAAGATGTATTCCGTGAAGTACTCTGCATCCTGACTCACGTGGGAGTGTGAAGCTGGGCTAACAGTGTTATGGGCAGGGCCTCCTGCAGTGTGTTAACGTGCCATATTCACACCCTGTGGGGCTGCTGCTGCCTCTGGGCTGAGAGCGGGCCTTCCCTGACTGCTGGTCCTTCCACCTGGATGCTGAACCATCCTGCCTAGGTCTGTGGGCTTGAAGCTGAGCTCAAAGCATATCCGTAGCAAAGACCTGTGATGGTGAGATCGAGTGCTCCTCCTGGTGTTAAGCTAGCGGGTTGGTTACATGCAGTGGTCTTATGGCTGGGCAGGGGGATGGATTGGGCTGGAGTGAAGGGAGGGGCTGAGCTTTTGTGGGCTGCTTTCTTTTGGGAAAGCTTAGGGCTGGAGCAGGCTCTGCGAAAGCGTGCACAGGAACACGTGTGGCCCAAAGCATGTGTAAAACTAGAGCTGCTTTTCCCAGTGTGGGGCCTCCCCCGTTGCCCCTCACTACTGAGTTGTGTTTAGTAGAGGACAAGATCTTAAGCTGACCAAATGTGAGCCAGCGGAGTCACCGTGGAGGTGCGGGATGCCTCTGGTGGTGGCGGCAGCACGTGCAGTGGCAAAGCTGCGGACATCTGGGCTCTTCTCCTTCTACTCCTGCCTCTCTCCCGTGCCCTGGAGCAGGCTGGGGACCTGGAGTCCTGCAGCAGCTGTGCTGGGGGCTGAGCAGTGCTTTTGAGTAGCACTGCTTAGCAGTGGGCTTGAGCATGCTGGGTCAGGTGAGAAGGAGATCGCTTTCCAAATGTCTGTCACTCTCTTGAACTGGAATGGCCAGGTTTGACTTGGTCTGCAGCTCTGTTGGGCCCTCAGAGATGAGACTGTTTCAGGCTGGTTGTTACTCCCAGCATGTCTCTGAGCCTGCTGTGGGATGAGCAAAGCAGCTTTGGACAGCTGTTTGGATGGAGGTGCTGGTCTTAGGCAAGCAGCTGCGCTGACCTCTAGTGAAAACTTGAACTGGAACTGCTTTTAACCTACTTGAAGATGCTCAAACACCCATCTGACACTGGGAGAGCTGGCTGGGTGGAGGCCGTGCATCTGTGGAGCAGCACAGTGCTGCCTGGGTCTGCCTGAGGGGCGCTGGGGTGGCACTGGGTGCCGAAGGCCCCGGGCAGCTTGTGTCACATGGCAGTGTGTGAGAAGCCCCAGGCCTCGGGGCAGCCCTGGCCTCCCCTCCAGCCTTGCCCTCGGGTGGCAGGCACCCCGTCACCCACCTTGCTTGCATTGAGCTAATGTCACTTGTTGCACTGAGAACACCTTACCCCTCAGTGTGGTCCCTGTGCTGCTGTGTGGGCCTCTGTGCTAAGCTGCTTCACTCTTACTGGCCCAGAGAAAGAGCAACCTCTGCTGCTGTTCAGAGAGGGTTTTGAGAGGTGGCTTCTGGCACATCCCTCTCCTTTCCTACTCAAACCAGAGATCTTCACCTTGACTGCCACAGCTCCCCTGGTGTCAGGGACCTGCCCCCCCCCTCCGTTCTGCACCAAGAGGTTGCTCCATCTCAATCACTGCTTGGCTTGCAGCAAAGCTGACGAAGGACCCAGCCCGTCCTGTCCTTCTGCCGTAAGTCACCAAAGACAAGAAGTGACGCTGGTGGCCCCTGTTCTTGCTTAGATCCCAAAGCACTTGGAGCACTTTACGTTTTTCTTTGGAGGGAAGGGAGTGTAGTGCAAAAAAAAAAACAAAAACAAAAAACAAAGAATAAAAATAACAAACTAAAGGGCTACAGGCTCACCGTTCGTATTGCACTGAAGCACACAACCAGGCCATCTTCCTGGCGCTGGGGGCAGCGGCTCTCCTTGCTGAGGTACTCTGAGTGACTGGCAAAGCGTTTTGGTTTTACCCACCTGCCTGGATGGCTGTGAACTGCCGAGCTCTGACTGCTCCTGCTGGGGGTGTCTCGTGTTGTACTGAGGTAATTTATAGCTGAGAAGTACAATGACTTTTTTAATGCGTAGTTGCCTTTCATTGAACTTCTTTCTTTCTTTTGGTTGGTTTTTTTTTTTTTTTTTTGGTGTTCTTTAACAGTGTTTTGGCTTTGCAGTCCGGCAGCTGCTGGCTGCAACAGGAAGCTGTGGCCAATGAATGTACCGATTTCTCCTCCACTAAACTGTAACCAAGCACTACTATTGAAATAAAAAAGACTTTCTGTGCTCCATTGCCACAGGCCCTGCTGCGTTTTGCTCCTGGCAGCTCCAGCCGTTGTCCTGCAGCCTCCGTTCTTGGTCTGTGCCTGCATGGCTGTGCTGGGGGTGCCTGGAAGTGGGTTGGGGGAGGGGCCCGCAGCCCCCCGCCTTACAGTTTGGGAGGAATTACCCGTTGCTGCCACTCCAGGCTGGGGCTGCATCCTCTGCCCTTCCCTGGTTTCTGCTCCTGTGCGCGCAGCTCCCAGGGCAGATGCTTCTGTGTGGGCTGTGCTTTGTCCCATTCTCAGGCTCTGTGACCCACCCAGCATCTCCTTGGCACTGAGTGTGGAGGAGGCAGAAGCCTCATCTCAGCAGCTCCATGTTGCTGTCTTTCCTTACAGGGCAGGTTTATCACCTGTGGCCTTGAGCTCCCTGCAGATAGCAGCTGCTTCACCAGGGCGCACGCTGTCTGTGCATGGCAGCGTCTGCCGCTGTGCCTCGTGCTGGAGCCACCAGCACCCCTTGATGTGAGCCCTTGGCTGTGATCAGACAGGCGTGCGGCTATGAGAGGGGCTGCACGGGGAGCTGAGAGCGAAGCCAGATGTGCCCGGCCCAGGAGGGGAGGGAGCTGCAGCCTCTGCTCTGTCCCAGCAGCTCCGTCCTACTGCCCCAGCTTCTTGTCCTTGGAGTAGCAGAATTCAGCCCTGCGTCAGCCACCGAGCAGCTCTGATGAGCAGCGGCCCCACAGCAGGTACATCCGTTCTCTTTTTAGCCTCACCCAGCTTCCAGTGAGATGAGCTGATCCCAAACTGGCCTTAATGGTCTGAGGAGGGCTGAGGAAGCCAGAGGGTCCCAATGCTGGCTGCGGGAGAGGCCCCAGCTGGGCTCCTGGCACCACCTGCTGCCCCAGGTGCCGAGGGGCCTCCCTTTCAGCTCCCCTCACCCTGGGGCAGGTGAGTGCCCTCAGACACTTGCTGGAGGCGGTGCAGCTTGCAGGGCTCCTGTAACAAACCCTATTTTCTCTCACAGCTCTGGGTCCTGGCAACAGGGCTGGGAAGGGAGGCTGTGCTGGCCCTGGATTTTATGCTCACGCTCTGCTTTTCTTTAAGAACAAAACCCAGCATCGCCTTTTTCAGGGTGTGTTCCAGCTCAGCACCTGGCAGGAGCGGGGCCTGTGCTGCTGCTTGCCTGTGGTTTCACACAAGATGGAGGCACGAGGTGCCAAATGCTGAGCTGCAGGATTCCTTCAGTGCACTGCAAACGCCATCGCCTTCTGCAAGGAAGAGGGGCCTTGCTCCCCCTGCAGCACTGGCCTGAAATGCCATCCGCTCACCCAGCAGCACAGGATGCAAAGCAGCAGGTCAGAACAGCAACACGCTGCTCTGTGCCAGACTGGTGGGGAATGGTTTTAAACTGAGACAGGGCAGGTTTAGGTTGGATCTTAGGAGGAAGCTTTTCACCCAGAGGGTGGTGACGCACTGGAACAGGTTGCCCAAGGAGGCTGTGGATGCCCCATCCCTGCAGGCATTGATTCTGTGCAGCCTCTAAGGATGCTGTGAGGACCAGCATGGAGTCAGGGAACAGATTGAGGAATCTTCCCCAGCTTTATTCAGGCTCTACCTTCAGCTTCTGAGGGCAAAGAGAGTGGTCCCAGCCCTCCAACCAATACAGCAGTATTTAGAGAAGTCATATATAAAATAAACTTTACGTACAGCCCTCACTTTTATACAAAACAATGGGATTTTGGTTTTGTACAAAATATTTGGCACCAGCAGCTTCCAGCCAGGCAGTCAACCAGGAGCCTGAGGCACCTGCAGTGCTCAGAGTGCAGCGGGATTGCGGTGGCTGCCTGTTGCTGAAGGACCCAGGAGGTGAGCAGGAAAGCTTCAGTCCTTCTCTGTTGGATTCACCGCACGGTTCGTAAGATGGTCCTGAAGTTCTCCAGCTCTCTGACGCTTGTTGAAATCCTGCGGGCAACAAAAGCATTACAGCCACGGCTGCAGCACAGCGTTCTGAATAAAGCAAGAAAGGGAGTGCGATCAAGGGGAGCTTTGAGCAGCTCTGGGGGAGAGAATTTAGCAATTCAGCTAAATTAGGTTTTGCTTACAGCCGGGCTCTTTTTTAAAGCAAACATACATGAGGTTCTGTTACGGAGAGACACCGAGGAACAGCATGTAACAGAGCTCAGCTGCAATCCCACAAAGCCATTCACTGGAGGTCAAGAACAGACCATGATGTGACCAGCCATGCAGATGGCTGCGTCTCCTTGCAGCAGGAGCTCGTTTCTTCCGAAGGCCTTTTTCAGTCGTGCCCCTCATTTCCTTGCTCAATGCATTCTGGCCCCAGAGCATCAGGAAAGGTGCAGGACTGCGCTCTGAGGATGAGGTCTGGGACTTCCTGTTCCTTACACACAGGGTCTGCCTCTCCCTGCCAGGACTGCCTTGCTTTCAGATTTTGAGTAACCCGGATCCCTTTCTAACACAAAGCAGAGATGTGGACCTGCATGGCTCCCCTCCTTTTCTCCAAAGCCCTCATCCTGTTCCCCCCAAGGACAGGGCTGATCACACAATCACAGAATGGTAGGGGTTGGAAGGGACCTCCAGAGATCACTGAGTCCAACCCCCCTGCCAAAGCAGGTTCCCTACAGCAGGTCGCACAGCTCGGCGTCCAGGCGGGTCTTGAGTATCTCCAGGGAAGGAGACTCCACAACCCCCCTGGGCAGCCTGTTCCAGTGCTCCGTCACCCTCACCGTAAAGAAGTTCTTGCGCACACTCGTGCGGAACTTCCTATGCTCCAGCTCCATCCCATTTCCCCTTGTCCTGTCCCCACGCACTGCTGAAAAGAGTCCGGCCTCACCACTATGGCCCCCACACCTCAGGTATTTATAAACCTGGATCAAATCCCCTCTCAGCCTTCTTTTCTCAAGGCTAAACAGACCCAGTTCACTCAGTCATTCCTCATAGGGGAGATGCTCCAGGCCCTTCACCATCTTTGTGGCCCTCTGCTGGACAATGCTGGCTGCAAACGATGGCTGCCCAATAAGCACCACTGCAGGGTGGAACTGGGAACCAGCTGGTGGAACTTCAGTGCTCAAAGGAGAGTGTGAAAATAGAAGAGGTAAGAAGAGCAACTTCTGTTTGGGGACAGTGTGCTGCCCACGCAGTCACAGCGCTTCTTAAAAGACACAGAGCTCCCTGTATGTTAATCCAAGCACTGCCGCCAATTCCTTACAAAAATACAGCATATAAACAAGTTGCTTTAAATCACTGCGCTTCCACATCAACATCCAAGGGCATTTGAGGGCTTCTTTGTAGGAAAGCACGACCAGAACAGAAGTTAACACCAATACTGCCAACGAAGATGAACTGATTAAGCTTAAGAGGGATGCAACGCAGCGGCATGCAGGTCTCACACTAACCTTCCAAAAGCATTGAACAGAGCCACGATTTCTTGTCTCGTCAGCTGGAATCCATAGGAAGGGCCGCTTTCAGGAATCTTTTCTATCAGGTTTTCAGAAAAGAGAATCTTCAGCGCCGTGCCCAAGCCCTGTGTCTGCGTGTGACAAAGGAGATCATTTAATACAGGAGGCATCCGGAGCCTGGCACACGAGCTTCGCATTGCTTCCCTTCTTCATCTTTGCAAAGGTTCCCACTGATGTCAACTTAACAGGGCGAGACTCGGCCTTCACATAACACAGCGGGAAGGAAGCAGGACAGAGCCAGGACGTTCTGTTTATTTGGCATTATTTAGACAGCAGAGCCGCCCAGCAGAGGCCTCCTGCCCAGGTCTGACCACACACAAGACACAGCACAGACCTGCGGTCCCACAGCACCTCTGCCTCGCTTTTCTCTGGCTCTGTGCCCCTCCTGCTCTCAGGGTGCAGCTGCAGGAGGTTCACCCAGTTTTCTACTGCAAAGACAACGGGCGGCTGCTGGCAGCCCCAGAGAGCGGGGATCCTCACACAGCATCCTGCTCACCGGCACCGACCTGTACCTGGGAGCTGACAGATCTCAGAACCGCCTCTGTGCTCCATCAAATGAGGTGCTTCCAGTTGTGCCCCACACTGCTGACAGAGCTCACCTGCAGCTTCCCCCACAGGCGACACTTGAAGCAGCCAACGCAGTCCATTATCTTAGAAATATTCTTGAAGTGTAGCCTGACTTCCTCCTAAGGAAAAAAAGAGATGTAAACTGATCACAGTTATGCACTAACCAGCTCTTCTTCCATGTCTTCATCCAAATCCAATCGTGTTAATTCTGTTCAGGCTAAATTCCACGGGACCGAGTTGGTGAAATGGATCCTGGAGCAGATCCTCAGCAGCAACCAGACTTGGGGGTCCTGGTGGATGAGAAGCTGGACATGAGCCAGCAGTGTGCACTTGCAGCCCGGAAGGCCAGCTGTGTGCTGGGCTGCATTAAAAAAGGGGTGGCCAGCAGGGAGAAGGAGGTGATTGTCCCCCTCTACTCGGCACTTGTGAGGCCCCATCTGCAGGACTGCATCCAGGTCTGGAGTCCCCAGCACAGGAAGGACGTGGAGCTTTTAGAGCAGGTCCAGAGGAGGCCATTAAGATGGTCAGAGGGCTGGAGCACCTCTCCTGTGAGGAAAGGTTGAGGGAACTGGGCTTGTTTAGCTTGAAGAGAAGGCTGCGGGGAGACCTCACAGTGGCCTTCCAGTGTGGCTCCATGAAGGGAGCGTATAAACAGGAGGGGGAACAGCTGTTTGTGAGGGTGGGCAGTGATAGGACAAGGGGGAATGGTTTGAAACTGAGACAGGGCAGGTTTAGGTTGGATCTGAGGAGGAAGTTTTTCCCCCAGAGGGTGGTGATGCACTGGAACAGGTTGCCCAAGGAGGCTGTGGATGCCCCATCCCTGCAGGCATTCAAGGCCAGGCTGGATGTGGCTCTGGGCAGCCTGGGCTGCTGGCTGGTGACCCTGCACATAGTTGCAGATTGGAACTGGATGAGCATTGTGGACCTTTGCCATTCTGTGATCCGGGGATTAAGGCAAACCCCATAACATGCAGCTTCCCAAACCAGAATGATTTGGAAATATCCAATCCAGTTCCTTGAACCTTTTGAGTCCCTTTCAGATGCAGTATTACTCCAGACACATCCAAAATACTCTTCCCCCAGGGAAGGGCTGGGCAGTTACCTTTAGTTTAGCAGCTTCCTTTTTATTCCCTGCAAAGAAGGAGTTTTCATCAAAATGCAGAGGAAAAGACCTGAAACGGAACAAAAAGTTTTGATCTCCCTGCAGTTTGTTTGTGTGGCTTAAGCCAGGCTCACAGGAGTACTTGGTTAGGTATGAGAGCAGAGCTGATAGGTGTTAAAATACACCTGGAGACTTCCCGTGTCTGACTGCAAGCTGTTTGCCCATTAGATCTCTTGGAGGCTTTCAATTTTAGCTTCCATCTCACCTTGGAGACATTCTCAGCAACCGCTCTGTGGTTTCTTAGCAATTGTAGCCTGTTTTGTGACAGACGTAAGCAGTGAAGGCATGGGAGCGTGAGGAGAGACATTCAAGCATCCGTCACGTCAGAGACACCCATTTCCATCTGGTTCTGGTACCTTCCGCTCCTCACACTCCCAATGCTGCCCATCAGCCCAAGCCTGCATTATGTGCATGGCTGGGATTTTTTCTAGCCAAAAACATGACAGCGGGACTGGCATTTCACAGATGACTCAGCCAGGTAGCCAATTTCAGGACTGATGTGTAGGAGGTTATTAAATTCAACTCTGCTACATCAAAAAGGCAGCCTGGGCTATTAAACCGTGGGCATAATTACCCTGCTTTGCAATTTGAATGCAGATACCAACGAGCTCCCAACAATGCCACCAAATCATGCTATCCCACTCCGAGAAGGAACCCAGAACCTGCCTTTCTAGGAGCTTTAAGCGAAAGGTTAAGCACGCTCAGAGACGCCAGGGTTGAAAGAGCCATTCTCCCCAGGGACCGAACGTAATTACTTGGCCAGATGGAGAACTTCCAGCAACAGGTTCTTGATTTCTGCATCTTGACTTTGATTCCCCGTGTACAGCTGGAAACCTGGGCGCTCAAAGAAGGGCAGCACTTTGGATAGAGCCCGCAGCTCAATCAGGTAGAGAAAATACAGGTTCTTCAGTCTTCTGGGGCCTTCCCCTCTGGTGACAACCTCATCAAACCTCTGCTGGAACTCTGTAACATTGGGGCCCCATTTCTTCTCTGACCACGTATCTGAGAGCACAGTAACAAAGACGTGAGGTGGACAGGCATGGTTCACGTTCACTTCCTCCCAAAGTCCCAAGCTAAATGGTGAAATGCGTCTCTAAGCAAAGAGATCCAAGCTTTTAACAGCCACAGCCCTTCCATCAACCCCAACTGTTCCAAGCTGTCTCCTGTGGCCGAGGTCTACGTTGTTCACGCAGTGTGGGGCACCAGCTCAGACTTCCTGAAGGATACAGCTATGGTAGTTTAGAGTGATATCTGTACACCAAGCCTACCAGATTTATTCCACTACAGCACAGACCTTGGCCACATGGGACAAGCAAATCACGCTCTCACATCACCCTGTAGTTCCAAGCCCAGGGTTGAAACTGAGATTTGTCAGATGGCTGCTTGTGGACAAAGGGACGCAAAGAAAGCGGGAATGGCACATGGAAGTGGCTCAAGGGTCTTGGAGAAGCCCAGCCAAGCATTTCCCAGTCTGGATGAAATTACTGCTAAACTGACTGCCGTAAAAACAGGCCAGGGACAGATATGCAATTAGAAACACTCTCCAAAATAACGCTGGAGAAAGAATAAAAGGTACACGTGCCAGAAGTCTCAGCACAGAGCACAGCCCAGCCATTTGCAGACCAAAGGCACGCAGCGAGTGCATTCCCGATTTTGTCACACAACCTGTGTGCTGAGGGAAAGAGAATAAGAGCACAGAAGCAGGCCTGAGCCCTGCTGAGATGGGCTGCACTAGCATTTAGCTGAGCCACGGACGTGAAGGCTGTGCCAATTAGGAGATGATGCAGCAGAGCTGAGGCAGGAGGTGGCAGTTACCTTGTAAGAGGTACCTGGCGCTCAGGTGAATGTTGATGCTTGCATGGAGACCAGAGATGAGCCTGTAGAAAGCTCGTTTCTCTATGCAGACACCTGGAGGAAAAGAAATAAAGGAAAAACAACAACAAGCATCTTAAGATACTGAAAGCATAGATTGAATTTTCCTCTCCTGACTGTCAGGCAGATCTCAGCCAACCCCAGAGCAGCAAGCAGCCCCTACCCACCCCACAGCCATTCTGCATTCATCCCAACAAGAGCGGCCAGGTTTAGAGAAAAGGATTACCTTTCAACCACTTGTAAAACGTCTGCCCTGGAAACAGAAGGAAAAGGAGCACATCAGTCCGAGGCGCCTTGCAGCAGCAGGAAGGCTCTACCTCACCATGGCATCTTTAAAATACTTGTTTGTACTTTGAAACACGTTTCAGGGGACAACAGGATGATGCACCAACATGACAGGGCTGGACCCTGGAACTGGATCACTGGAACAGGTTGCCCAAGGAAGCTGTGGATGCCCCATCCCTGCAGGCATTCAAGGCCAGGCTGGATGTGGCTCTGGGCAGCCTGGTCTGCTGGTTGGCGACCCTGCACACAGCAGGGGGTTGGGACTGGATGCGCACTGTGGGCCTTTGCAACCCAGGCCACTGTAGGATTTTAAGACAACCCACCCCCCCCCCTCTACTGCTCCCATGGCCAAAAACCTGCCACCACCCTTGAGACCACACTCACAGCAATTCTGCTCACTCCATTTGCAGAAGCAGGGACAGAGGTGGTAGAGGAGAGCAAAAACAGCTTTCCTCCCCACTCTTCTGCCTGCCTGATGTCTCTGTAAGACAGTGTGGTGGCAGCAGACAGACATAATGCATGGATCCTTCCCACCCACCTCAGCAAGAGCTGGCAGGGGGCAAAACCACTGCCTGATGCTGTCACCTACAGGGAAACAAAGGCCACAGATTGCTTTTCTTTACTGCTAAGTGTGAGGAGGGGGTATTTTTTATCAGAAACAAATAAAACAGTGCAACCAAATGCGTACAGTCACACAAGGCCGTATTTCACGCTGACCCTCGCTCCCACCTGCTTGGAAATAATCTGGAGAATGGAAAAGGGTTTGGGAGTAGTTTGGAGACAGGAAGGATGCCCCACAGACAGGCCCAGCACCACAGAGCACCAACAGCTCCGAGGCTCAGCCCTTCCAGCAGGGAGCCCTGCAGTGAGGCACTCAGCTCCCACCAACTCTGTCTTCCAGAAGCACAGCCTGAGAGCTGCTTCCTCAGCAGTAACCAGCGCTGAAAAAAGCTCACGCCACGAATCCTGAGGACTCCCAATACTTGTATTTTTAACACAAGGACCTGTTTCTGGTATGGGGAGAAACAGAGTGCCACTCACCTCCATCGTCTCCTGATGAAAGGTGCGAGTGGTGGGGGGAGAGAAAAACAAAGGAGATAATTACACACAACCAAAGCTGAACTCCAAAGCACAAACGTTAAGATTGCCCTGCTAACCTGCTCTGACAAAAGGATGAGCCTTCCCAAGGGGGTTCATACGTTTTCCAAACACAAAACATGATCTCAGTAACTGCAGCAGCAAAGTACCCGGTGAGCAAAGCTCCCACATAACCTGACCCACACAGGAGGGAGCCGAATTTGCAGAGGAAGTAAAACTACACAGTTAAAGCAGAGACTGGAAAATAGGAAATGCAACTGCCTCCTGTACGACCTCTGATGAGATACTCCGAGACCCCATCTCTGCTTCCTGCAGCTCATCAGCCTTCTGCATCAAGGCAGGCATCAGGTCTGATCCTGTTCTCACATCCTGTTTCTTTCTCGCAGACAGAACCAACTGCAGGCCTTCCGTGGTGCCTGTGATATTTCATTCATACCTCGCCCCAAACAGCAGCAGTCCTCATGGGAAACACTGGGATTTTAAAGGGCATTGTATACTAAGCTCACTATTGCTGTGCTTGAAGTGCCACTCCTCCACGCAAAGCTCAAAGGAGTGGGAAAAACACCTGCACAGGTTAGGGAAAGTCCAGAGATCACCTCGGAGGACACTGCTGGTGTCCAGGCCAAAAATCAGGGGAGAGGCTGATGATGTTCAAACACCTGGGCACGATGGGTAGTCAGGAAACGCAGGCTCTCTTAGCAGCCTTGAGCCCGCAGCTCTCTGGATGCTCCCAAGACCCCTCCCAACTTTCATTTACACTGTTAAGTCTTCGCCTCTAAGGCGGAGCTTCTCCTACTAAATGGTTTCCCCCGAGGATCCCAGCCAGGGTCTTATTTCAGTCCCTCCCAAATGGTTTGGCATTGCAGAGCACAGAAAGCAGTGACTCAGGGTTCAGCTCTGCCCCCAGCCCCTCCAAGACCCACATTTCTTCTAGGACTGAGAATCAGACCTCCCTTCTCCCTGATGGATGCTGGACAGTCATCCTGATGCCATTCCATCGGCCGTAACTATCCTAGACTTGCTCAAGAGCTATAACAGCTCTCATTCAGCAAAAGTAGCTCATGCAGTACTTGCTGCTGTTGTAGCTCAGAGCAACGCACTACCAAACCACTTAGCAAGATGAATACATGACTCACCTCCACCAGATGCCAAAGGTCTTTTCACATTCTGAGGCCTAAGAGGAAAAAGAAAAATAAATCACGTAGGTAAGTAAGTACGTGACTGTCTCCTTGTTGTGCAGAAACAACAGCGGAAGAAATGACCTTTCTGTAGCCAAATAGCCTAGGAAGATCTAAGAGGTCCTCCTACTCCAAAAGGAAAAGGGAGATTAGGTTTTCTCTTTTTTCCTTCCTTCTTTGCAAAAAAAAAAAAAAAAAAAAAACAACCAACAACCAGCTAGGGAAAAATCAAGTGCCTTGAGGAGTGCTTGTGGACATTACCTCATAGCCCTGGTGCAACATGATGCTGTAGTGTGCAGAGACAGGACACCACTGGAAAGGTAACAGCGGGCAAGACTACAGATCAGTGTCCAGCAGCAAAGCCCCAGGGGCAGATCTCAGCAGATCCAACTAACAAAGACTGGGGAGGGAGCTCACCTCCTGGTATGACACCCAGGGAGAACAAGGCTGCGTGATGAGCACCACATCACACCTGAGATGCACACCCTGCAGGCTGCTGCATCCCCACTCTGCAGAGCTGTGGTACGAGGAACAGCCTGGGGCAGCCACGTGGCTCATCCCCTGCTCACACAGCCTGCACTGTGCCGGCACTGCAGCAAAGACTGCAAGATGGGGCTTAATGGCGCAGCTGTAGCACGTGCAGCCCCTCTGCAGAAATCAGTGTTCACAGTGACTAAAGGTTTGTGGCACCCGTGTCCTGAAGCACCTACTTGAAGCAGTTTTCTTCGTAAATACTGTTCCATATCTTCCAGGCATCTGGTCCTCTGTAGCCAGTGTAGCGCTCAGGATTCAGGAGTAAATCCACATACTCTGCGTCGGGAGAATGGATGTCTGCGCAGCAGAATGCTGGGTCAGTGACAACAGCTTCTAAAGGACAATGACATCTTCCAAAGCCAATCCAGCCACCCCTCTGCACACTGAGCAGCCCTCCAAAAAGGCAGGTGCACGGTGTTTGCTGCACACTGCCCCACTGCAGCAGCTCTCTGGCACTCTGAGCTATCGCAGTGCAAGGCCATAGGTAGCAAAGCCAACTCTGAGCGTGCTCAGCCAAGTCACTAACTTGCTAAGTCTGCAAGACCCTGAACAGCAATGAAGCTTTTGATTACTTTCAAAACACTGAGGGTAGGGGATGGGGAGGGAGAAGAAATGACATATATGCTTTAGGCTTGCTGGAATACAACACATTAGCCTCAAAGCTCCGCAGAGAGCTTGAACTGCTTAAGACAGTGTCAAACAGGTCACTATACCATCAGCTTCACAGAAGCTGTCTGAAGAGTCATCGTGCCACGTCCACTGGAGCACTGCCTGCTGGGTTTCCTTGCTGCAAAGAAAGGGCGAAGAGCATTGGACAAAGCACTGATGCTGAGGTTCCATCAAGACAAGCATGGGCTGTGGGAGGAAGTCATACCT
Source organism: Alectoris magna (assembly GCA_030625065.1). Lineage (NCBI taxonomy): Eukaryota > Metazoa > Chordata > Aves > Galliformes > Phasianidae > Alectoris > Alectoris magna. Next base: position 1,664,814 of record CM060565.1, on the reverse strand, counting down.
CAGCGACTCATCCACAGCCCCAAGTCTGTTGGCTTCTTCACATTCTTCAGCACGGCTGTTGGCTTCCTCTGAATACTGCATTGAGAAGGAAAGCAAAGATTAAAACACAGGCTTTCTGATGTCATAATTTGGCCTTTACTGCACATATAGTTTAAGCATCAGAAACGCTTCTACGATTCATCCCAGTTGATATTTTCCTAAGATGTCTGCAAATATTGCCAGCTGTGGGGATTGCTGCGGGGACTCACAGCAGGCTCTGACACACGGCGCTTTACCTGGACTCGGGGGAGCCTCCAAGAAGGCTTTTATCACTTACAGTGACTCAAAGTCAGTCCTACAAGCAGCGTCACTTTGTGCACGCAGACGAACCTACCTTGTAACTTGCAGATCTGATTCCATCGGGGACTTCATCCTGAAAGACAAAATTGAGCACGTGCTACACGTGAAGCCGACAGAGCCTTTCAGTCTAACGTTTGTAAAAGATCAGGAAGGTTACTGCAGCTCCCGGAGCTTAAAAGGAACCAAAGCCCCCAGCTTAGCTTACACCATCTCTAATTACCAACTCCTCCACAGACCAAAGTTAAGCAATATTCCTGGTGTTACACTTGGATTTTTCGCAAGACTCTCCTTCTCAGTAGGTCAGCAGCCTTCCACGGTGCTCCACCAGGCTGTGCTCTGCTCACCAAGCACAAGGTAGAAGATGCCAACCCAGTCTTCAGAGGAGCTGCTGGCTGCCATCCCACCTCCAGGTGATGCTGGCAGAAGCCCAGCTGCTTCTTTTCAGCTATTGCAGCTCCCAGCCCTGATCTTTGGCATCCTGAATCCTCCCACAGCAGCTGTATGGAATCACCACTGAAGGAGATGTTGGAAGGGTAGGGTAGTCCATAGGAGAGGGGAATGAGGTAAGTGTAATATACAGATCTGAATTTATATAGGAGTGATGTTCACCCCCCCCCCCCCACCACCATTGCATTCTGCTGTTGCACAGTGCCATATCACCTCAGACGTTTTCTCTCAGCCAAGCCAACAGCTGCATGACTCCAGGTTCCACAGAGCTCCCAGGTGAGAGGGACAGACACCTCCATGGCATTATACTTTGAGGGGTACATGAAAATAAGCTACAGTTGTTTGGTAAACTCATGCACTTAGGGTCTCATACTGCCCTTGCACTGTACCACCAGCACAGCGTATCCCAGTGCAGCATCAGCACACAGAGTGCTCTAGAGACCCCAGAAGGAAGGTGTGAGACAGCCTGCAGCTGGCTGCCACCCCCCAGAGCCAGGCTGAGGGCATTATCACCACGTCTACCGACCCAGCAACCAAATCCTAATTCCCTCTTTCTCTCTTCCCCTTCTTTTCAGACAGACACCTGCAGTCACCATGTTTTCTTCCAGCTCAGTGAACAAACCCCTTCTGTCCAGGATGCAAGGGCAAAGGTGTCTGCTTTTGCACTGGGAAACAGAGGACTCTGAAAGAGCTGTTTCATGTATAGAGACTGCTGGAAAGGGCTTGGCTGAATTCACCAGACAAAACAGCAAATCGCCGTGTAGCTCACAGGCTAACGGGGTGAACGTGCTGGCAATTAACATAGTATACAGCAACAGAGGATTTGCCCCTAAAATCATTTTGCCAATGCCTCAAATAAAAGAGGGGCCAGGACAAGTTTTCCCATTCGTGGAGGGCTGGCTGTCAGATGCCCAGCCTTTCTTTAAGGTGTCAGAATAGAGCATTTCAGCCTTTCTTTAGGGAACCCAGCAGTACTGTGCCTAAGGAAGCCTCCTTTGTAGCCACAGCAGAACTGTGGCCCAGCAGCCAGCACAGTAAGGTATGTGCCTGCTTTTTATTCTGGGGCCGCAAAGGCCAAATAGAGGAAAGAGTGAAGCGAATGATTCTCTACTTACAGACGGGCAGGGTTTTACAGCACAGTCTCTTATTCCGCAGTGACTGTTGTCATTCCAGAAAGGACACGGCTTCTTCAGGTTTACCTAAAGAGAACACATTGTCTTGTTACACGTTCCTTCCATGCAGCCAAGCCAACCTTCCACATCACAGCCTGCCAGCACGCACCGCTATCTCACTGAAAGGCTTCTGCTAACAAAACCTAGCACAGGGCTGGGAACTGCAGTGCAAGTGCAAGCAGAAGGTGTCCTTCACTTCCAACAAAGGCCTGATTTCAGTCTGCCACGCTCATTCATGGGTCTGTCAAACAGGATGCGTGTCCCCATGCAGTATGGTCAAGACTATCTGTGCTATGTGTATGTTTCTTACTCACACCTTGATGCTCGCTGAGCACTGACAACCTTTTCTGGTTGGATATTTTGTACCCCTTATAAGCCAGCAGGTCTGCTGGTGATTTTACATGGAGCTGTTCTAATCTGCAGTGCAGCAAAGTTCATAGAATCACAGGATGGCCTGGGTTGCAAAGGCCCACAGTGCTCATCCAGTCCCAATCCCCTGCTGTGTGCAGGGTCACCAACCAGCAGCCCAGGCTGCCCAGAGCCACATCCAGCCTGGCCTTGAATGCCTGCAGGGATGGGGCATCCACAGCCTCCTTGGGCAACCTGTTCCAGTGCGTCACCACCCTCTGGGGGAAAAACTTCCTCCTAAGATCCAACCTAAACCTGCCCTGTCTCAGTTTCAAACCATTCCCCCTTGTCCTATCACTGCCCACCCTCACAAACAGCCGTTCCCCCTCCTGTTTATACGCTCCCTTCAAGTACTGGAAGGCCACACTGAGGTCTCCCCGCAGCCTTCTCTTCCCCAAGCTACAAGTGTTCCATTGTTAGCTGGACAAGTATTTCAGTCGCACCCATGTGGAGAAATGTGAATGTAAATGTGAATGTACTTCTCCAAGCTAAACCAGCCCAGTTCCCTCAACCTTTCTTCATAGGAAAAGAAGTTGAAAATGTCTTAATCCCTTCTTACAGAAGAACATGGCCTTTTTTTTGTCTGCTGAAACAATCAGGAAGCAGGCACTGTTCAGCACTTGCCTTGGCAGGTCGGGTTCTGGCCACGACCCAAACACACCCAAACAAACCCACAGTTAGTCACACAGACACAATGCCACTGAACGGGAGCAGACGTCATCTAACAGCAATGGCCTGGCATAACAGCAATCACTTCATCTGATTGTCTGACATCTAAACCAGGCTTTCCTCGTTGACAGGAAGGCACTAAGAGTATCCTCGTTATGCAATTCGGATTCCCCATCATCAGCTCTTTTGAGCCCTAATTCAACAAACTGTTCTACTGCTTCAGTTCCTCCGAGGAAACAACGTGTAAGAAAACACCTTTAACACAGAGGCTGAGGATGCCCCACTTCTGGAGGCATCCAAGGCCAGCCTGGATGGGATCCTGGGCAGCCTGACTGCAATGGGGGTATCTGATTTTAAGAGATCAGCAAGAACTTCTGAGGGAAAAAAAAAAAAAAAAAAAAAACATAGCAAATTATTGAGAAATATTCACGTATTTCTTGTATGGGAAACTTTGTAGTATCTTACTACTTACTTTGTAGTATCTAAAATAGTCACTTTCCAGAAGTTGATTCAGCCTAGGAAACAGCTTGTAGTTGTTGAAGGCATCGATGGTTTCTACATCACAGGTGCAGTCGTCTAAGTGGCCGGTGACCTGTTGGTACAGAACATCAGGGAGCACAAACAAGTTGGTCAGCACTGCTGCACAGCACAGATAGCACAACTCAGGATTTTCTTTCATCTTCCCAGCAGTCATTGCCCTAAATCTGACCCAAATGAAACAGCACTGGTTTAGTGGGCACAGAGGGGATGGGCTGGTGGTTGGACTTGATGGTCTTAGAGCTCTTTTCTTACTTTGATGGTTCTGTAAAGCTGAATGTGCTGAACTGCCAAAGAATTCCTTGTGATGCATCCTTTAGGACTCATCCTTTGCCTGTTGATGGAGGCAAGCAATTTTTATCGATAGGACAAGGGGGAATGGTTTGAAACTGAGACAGGGCAGGTTTAGGTTGGATCTTAGGAGGAAGTTTTTCACCCAGAGGGTGGTGACGCACTGGAACAGGTTGCCCAAGGAGGCTGTGGATGCCCCATCCCTGCAGGCATTCAAGACCAGGCTGGATGTGGCTCTGGGCAGCCTGGGCTGCTGGTTGGTGACCCTGCACACAGCAGGAACTGGATGAGTATTGTGGGCCTTTGCAACCCAGGCCACTGTAGGATTCTATGATAAAACATTTTTCCCCTAACACACATAGGTATCTTAAGAGTTTACGGATGCCAGAGCAATAGGCATCAGGCAGACACTGCCATCTCTTCAGAGAGCAGAGATAACACACATACAGCTAGACAGGCCACAAACGTTTTTAATCAAGAGCAAACCCAGCAGACACACCAGCCCAGGCTCTCGTTTGACACCAGAATGCCACTCCGGACAGGGTGGCACACAGCTAAGAGCTGCCATCTGCATGGTCTAATTAAGCAACAATAATGCCACCAAAGGTTACAGCACTCAAATGAAGTCCTTGTTGTCAACCGACTGTGCTGCAGCCATTTGTTTGATTTGATCAGAATCACAAAGACTGCAACAGCCTTTGCCTGTGCCCCTGGCAGCCATGTGGCAAGGAAACATCTGTTGCAGATCTGATGCAGGAAGCCCAACGCTCCTTGCGCCATCCTGAACAACTCACGCTGCGTGTAAGCCCTGCAGAAAAAACCAAAGCAACACAAATTCAGCGATGGCTTTCTGACACGTGGCTTACTGCCTGGGTGAGAAGGATACACAGCAGAAGGAGGTCTGCTGCTTCCCAGCCCCATGACGAGAACCCGGGGAAATCACCGTGTCCGCAGTGCGAGCATACCACCCATTCCCTCCCAATTGGGCAGCAGGGGATTTTCCTGCACGCTGAAGCAGCAATACAACACTTGGCAGCTGCCATCCACCAGTATTCAAACAGCTTAGGGGTGGTGATCAAGGTGGTCATTTTAAATGGGTCCTGTTGATTGACGAAGTGAGCGTGGGACATTCACAGTGAGAAACCCCCTCGCTGCCTCCGTCCCTGAAGCTCACCAGGTCCTGGCAGCAGCCAGCGCAAAGCAGCATTCCCCCACATAAGCCACAACCCTGCAAGCCTCGAGGAAAAGCCTCCAAGGAAGAGTGCCCTTCGCAATTAGGGCAAGATAAATTACTGTGCGTGGAGAAAAGAGGAAGAGCCGTGTGAGAAGCACGGAATGCAAGGCTTGATGCATATCCGGAGAGCCCCCAGGGCACTCAAAGAGGCACATCTCAATCTCCCCTCAAGCACAGCGATCACCGCTGCAGCAGCAGAGCTCCGTGCCCTCCTTCTAAGAAGGAAGGCGATGAGCACTCACAGAAAGGAGAGGGGAAGAAATAACAGCCTGGGTTGGACGCACGGCAGCTTAAAGGAATGTGCGGGTTCCCCCTGGGCAGAAGGAACCCATGCTCGAGCCTAGGGTGGGACTCAGGGCTGAGGAAACAAAGCTTTTTCATCGAAGACACTGATATTTTAGACTGAGCCACGCTGATTTAAGTGGGTGTGAAGGGAAATACAGTGAGCCACAGTGCCCTTTGCCACCTGAGCAAATCACTGGTGCTAAGTCACTGTGACTTGGAGGTTTGCTTGTTGTTTGCATTCACACTGAAGCCCAGCACCTCACCGTACTGTTCTGTACTCTGTCACACGTTTTGCAAAGTAATGAAAACGAAGATTACCAGCATTAGCAATTAAGATTTCCACCAGCCTAAACCACCTCCATAAAACAAAACCAAAAACCAACGCCGATCTGCTAATCCAGTTACCCAACGTGAAGCTGTTGCAAAACTAAGAAGGCTAATCAACGAAAACAGAAAACCCCAAAGCACACATTGGTCTGCATTTCCTGGAAGCCTGGCAACTCCTGAGCAAGGCGGCCTGCAGGCTGGGCCATGCCTCAGCTGCTCTAGAAACTGCCTTCAGAAACATCTGTAGAATCTTCAGCTGGCGCTGCCCGGAGCTGGGGGTGCCCCAACCCTGGAGGTGCCCGAGGCTTGGATGGGCTGTGGGCAGCTGAGCTGGGGGCACCCAGCCCATGGCAGGGGTTGGAATGGATGGTCTTTAGGGTCCCTTCCAACCCAACCCATTCCATGATTCTGTGTAACGTTTGTACCAGGCCTGAATTTGCAAGGTTGAGTGACCAAACCAAGCTAGCAGTAACCCAGCACAATATCACCCTGTAAAGAATTCCAGGTGAAGCTCTATAAGCATCCTCCTGAGGGGGTGATGCTTTAAGACACCTCACCTCCTCCCAAAGCACCTGCGTCTTCAGCCTGCAGTAATTCAAACAGTTCTTTCAGATGAAACACAACTGCACCAAGTCCCACACGTGTGCCACGTGCTTCCTGGCACCTGTGAATCGCTGAGCTCAGCAGCAGCGAGGGGTTTTGCTCCACCCAGGCGGGGTGTGGGAGCCCAACATGGCATGGGACGGGCAGGGCAGGGCTGGGTCTGCCCAGCAAGGAGAGATGCAACGGAGCCGCCGGGACAGATGCACACCCCAATGGCTCCAGCTGCTGAGCAAGCAGCCAGGGAGGTGTTGTGCTGCCTCTCCACAATGCCACGGCACTGATGCATCCTCCATGGGTGTGTACCACAGGTTGGAACATCACCACACGTGGACTCCGCACCATCCTTAGGTTTGGCCTTGGCTTCATTCTCCTTTGTCTCCATCCCAGGCTCCACCAGCAATCTTCATCTCTTCCCAGCTCACTCAGCATCACAGAAATGCTCCTGGGCAGTGGATTTAGGGCTTTCTTTTCTCACTACAGGCTCCTTCCCTGACCCATAAACCGCCACTTATTGCACAGCTAGGCGGGAAAGAGGGCAAACTCCTTTCTGCATCTCCCACCTGCAGCTAGAACAGAGCACAGGAACACTACAGTGGGTTTGTATCACCTCCAAGCATCTCTTAGAAAAGAATCTACAGCTCCAGCTTCACGTAGAGGGTGGTGACGCACTGGAACAGGTTGCCCAAGGAGGCTGTGGATGCCCCATCCCTGCAGGCATTCAAGGCCAGGCTGGATGCGGCTCTGGGCAGCCTGGGCTGCTGGTTGGCGACCCTGCACACAGCAGGGGGTTGGGACTGGATGAGCACTGTGGGCCTTTGCAACCCAGGCCATTCTATCATTCTAGGATTCCAGTGTCCTGGGCAGTGCCTCCTGTGCCAGCCCACCGGGATGGCAGGGAGTTAGCTATGAACTGCTGCCCCAAGGCTCTCCGGGGAGAACCAATTGAATAAGAATGCAAGAGTGGCTTGAAAGTCTGCTCAGGTAACAAGGAGGCAACGCAGTGCCCAGACTCACCCCTAATGACAGCGCACTGACCAGAGAAACAGCCCCCGAAGGAAAGCAGCAACGAACACCGCACAGCACAGCGCCAGTTCTCCGTGCCCGAGGAATGAAGCCTGCAAGCTATCAGCGCGCCACAACAGCGGCGCTTTTAGCAGCGAGGGCTGCTCGTACCACGCTGCACTCCTGACTCAGCCTTACGAGGCAAACCTCAGCGAAGCAGGGAAGGCACAGCGATAAAGAAGCGAAAAGCACACCGTTCAGCTCCCTATCAGCACAGGTTTTTATCTGCCGTTTCCATCACGAGCCGCCCAGAAGGTAAAGCCACAGCCAAGCACACAGCTGCGCGTTTTCTTTTTCCACTCCCGATTTCTGATTCCCGTCTCGGCACTGATTTTAACGCAGCCCCTTCCCGAAAGGAGAGCGACCGTAGAGTGCAGAGCACACCGCATCCGCTCGTACCCACACAAAGTTAAGAGAGCAGCAACGCACCGCCCGGCAGACAACCCTACGATCACAGCTTGGAAGGGACCGCGGGCTGGGACTCCCAGCTTGGGCCGCCCCACGCAACGAGCGCCGCCCCCCCGCAGCCCACCTGGCAGAAGCAGCGGCGCTCCGCCGATCCGGGCGACCCGCGGGGCACGGCGGGCAGCAGAAGGGCGGCGAAGCCCAACGCCCGCAGCAGCGCTCCGCCCGCCGCCATCTCAGCCGCGCCGCCGCCGAGGGCTGAAGGAGCCGCGCGCCGCCCCGCCCCGCTCCGCCCCGTTCCGGCCCGGGGGTGCGGCCGGCCCGGCGGCGCTGCACGCAGCCCAGCGCGGTGACCGCGGTCGCTGTGTGGTTTCGTCCCACCCTCAGCTGTGGAGCTGACGCCGGACGTCGTGCCGACTGAGTTCGGAGCGATCCGGCGGCGTTTTGTTCGCCACCGCCGCGGATCCCGAACGGGGCAGAGCAGCGGGGGCTCCCAGCAGGCGGAGCGCTCCTCTCCGCCACCCCGGGCTGAATGTTTGACGATGTGAGCCCGAATAAAGCTAATTAAATACGCGAGGGCCGCACCAAAAGTAATGCCTGCTGTTTTACGGCATCAGCCCGCAGTGGCAGGGGTGGATGTCGGTGGGACAGCAGCGGAGCTCAGCCCTCTGCCCGCGCTCCGGGACGGTCTGACGTCAGACGGCAGCGGAGGGGCACGCTGACACCGCGAAGGGGCGGGGCTGGGATAATACGTAGCCGGCGGTGGTGACTACGTTGAAAAATAGCGGTTTTTCGGAATTTTCTCAGAATTACAGAATTCGTTCTGCCGTGCGGTGCTGTTGTTGTGTGCCGTCGTATTTCCCGTAGGAATAAGCAGGAGGCATTACTTTCGGAGCGACCAACGAGATCCTCCCCTCACGGGGGCGGGCGCCCCGCTCGACGCCCCCCGGCGCGCTGCCTGCTCCCGCCTGACAGAACGCGCATGCGCCGCGCTGCCCTCTCCGCGCGTGTGGAGCGAGGCGCAGCTCACACCCGGTGCCCCTCCGCGCCGGTAGGGGGCGCTGCCGCACGCCGTGTGTGCCGGAGGGGCGGTCGGGGCCGCGCGCGGGGCGGGGCGGGGCGGCGGCGCGGGGCGGCCCCCCGGCGGCCATGGCCCTTCCCGGCATTCCCTATGAGCGGCGGCTGCTCATCATGGCGGACCCGAGAGACAAGGCGCTGCAGGACTATCGCAAGAAGCTGCTGGAGCACAAGGAGATCGACGGGCGCCTCAAGGAGCGTGAGTGGCGGCCCCGGCGTGAAGGCCGTTCTGTGTCTGAGGGCTCTGAGAGGAGCCCAGGGGCCGCCGTGCCGTGACGCTTCCCGCGCTTCGTCATGGGCCCGGCCCGGCCCGCCGGGCAGCGGCCGCGCTGAGGGGGGCGGGCGGGGGCTGGTCCTGGGGGCCGCGGGATGGGCCTGTGCTTACGTAGAGAGGCTGAGGGGGAAAGTCTGGAGGAGAGGAGGCTCCGGGGAGACCTCACTGCGGCCGTCAGTGCCTGAAGGAGGCTCGTAAACGGGGCTAGCACCTTTTTACGCGGTCTGATAGCGATAGGAAAAGGGGAAAGGGCTTTAAACTAAATTAGAAGAGGTTTAGGTCAGGTATCAGGTGGGAATTATTTCCTTAGAGGACAGTGAGGCGCTGCCCAGAGCTGCAGGTGCCCGGTGCCCCATCCCTGGAGGTGCCCACGGCTGATTATGGGGCCCTGGGCAGCCTGAGCTGGGGGAGATGTCCCTGCCCTAGAACTGGGTGATGTTTAAGGTTCCTTCCAACCCAGCCTCTTTCTGTGGCTCTGGTCATAAACCCTTGCATTGAGATCCTGTAGTTGCTGAGCAGAAGGGTGACTTGCCAGGTGTGCGCAGCTCCCACCTGCTGCTTTTCTGCTGATCCCCATTTCCTGCAGGGCTGGAAGTTATCAAAACCTGTGTTTCTCTTTCTTTGCCCAGTGAGGGAGCAGCTGAAGGAGCTCACCAAGCAATATGAGAAGTCAGAAAATGATCTCAAGGCCTTGCAGAGCGTTGGGCAGGTATGTAAGAGGCAAAGTCATAACAGCTCACGGTTGTGGATGATGAGCTTAACTAGAAGTAGCTGGAACAACTTGTCTAGCGGTTAAGTTCATTTTATTACAAAGAAAAAGTGGGAATAGTGCAGCAAACAGAAGGGAGGACCTTACCACCAGGAACTGTCATACCGTGCATATCAGTTAGAAAGGTTTTCTGTGTTTGTCCTGGCTAATAGAAATTGTTAAAAGAACTTTAAGCACTAGTGTGAAACTTGAAGCAGGAGAAAGAATTTCAAAGCCATCTTTAGAGCGTACTTAAAGCATACTTTAAATATTGTTAGGCGAGGGTTAGTTAACCTGTAGGCTAATACTGCATTTATTCCTTTGCAGATCGTTGGTGAGGTGCTTAAACAGCTAACAGAAGAGAAATGTAAGTACACCAGCCTGTTCTGAAGTTCCTTAAATAAGCTTTTGCAGTTGAAGTTCATCTAAAAGAATCAGAGTATCAGTGACCCGAGTACTGGCAGGAAAACAGGATATCCTGAATAGTTCAGAGGTGTGCTGTGGAGCTGTGAATCAAGTTAACTTTTTTTTCTGTGATCTTTTTTCTGTAGTCATCGTGAAGGCTACAAATGGACCAAGATACGTGGTTGGCTGTCGCCGTCAGGTAGCTCATTTATGTGAATACTCAGAAGGAGGCTGTTTCGGTCTTGAATATTAACATGGCTTTTCACTGGCTGAGTTCATGAAGCATTTTCTTCTTTAAGCTGTATGTGCCTATTTTATTCAGGTGTCTGCTTGCTCTCTGCCTTTCTGTCTGGCAATAGCATATTTTCTTAGTAAAGATAAAGTAATCCTAAATGCTTCTGGAGCTTTGCATGTGTTTATCCCTTTCACTTATTTGAAGCTCAGTATTTCTGCTGGATCTTAGGCTCTGAAAATAAATCATCACGCCTTCACGCTGTGGAGAATCTCCCTTGCCATGCTGCGAACACAGCGTATGACAGTAACGCTCCTCTGCTGAGCTTTAGGTCTAGTGCTCTATAACTATATATTTATATCTTTTCCTGATACTTTTTGCGCTCCATTTCAATAAGTAATTACAGTAGGCAACACCCGCTGAACACTTTATGAGAGAGTTTTGTCTTTAATAACTTAAAGCATGTTGGTGCTTCAAGTTTGCAGGACAGCAGTGCTTCTTAGGTACACCATAAAAGCTGACATACTAACGTGAAACCTTGCTTACAAAACAACCCATGCTCTGATACAGCCAGAACCAGCTTAGAGGTGCTTTTTACTATCTGTTTTAGTACAAAAGTGTAAGTAATGCGTTGCAGAGCTGCTGGTTGGTGAATCGAACAATGAATGCCACCCATTTACAGTAATGAAGACACTGCAGGTCAGGAATTGTTTATGAAGCCTGGTATTGCTGAGGAGCCACAGAACTTAGTGAAAGTGTTTGGCAACAGAGTCACTGTGGGCAGTGAGAGTGAATCTTCAGTCCCGTTTTGTTAGGCTCGTCCCTGAGTTTCATGCATAGGAGCAAAGAAGCACGTGTATGAAAAATGTGAGACTGTAAGGTATGTTCTGGATAGAATTATGACGCTGAGAAAGGATCGCCTATCCTGAGAAGGCAGCAGCATTTTACATAACTTTTAATGCATAAATAACTGCAGGTACTTCTTAGTAGCTGTGTCCTCTCTGTTCATATTGAGCTGGTTCGTGTGCTGTAGGGAAAAGGAACTGCAGCTGCACTTTAACACCTCATGGTCGTAGCATGTTCCCTTTTGTATAATGGAAATAACCTTTTGGAAGGAAAACTGATCCTACAAATGTTTCTGCCCAACGAACATGTTTGCAGCTGTCTTGCAGTGCTCCGATCCTCTCTGAATTAAGGACACTTATGTCTCAGAAAAATGTTTTGTTCCTTCTCATAAGGAACCTCCAGCCTCACAATAGAACCTGAATGTATGATTTATCCAACTCTACTTAGATGATTCGTGTGTAATGGACTGTAGGAGGAGCTGAGGCAGCCAAGAAGTGACAGACTGGGCAGCCTATTGCAGCAATGAACAAAATATTCTTCTGAGAAGAGTCTACTTAATTCCACTGGGGCACGTGGTAGGTTTGATGTGTTAGTCTTGAGGTTCTTTGTTGCAGTGGAGAGAAATGCTCAGGAACGGGTTGTAGTTGGATGAGTCTTTGAAAACTTTTCTGGGAGTTTTTCAGCCTGAAGGAATAGCCTTTGGTCCAGGCCCTTGTGGCTGTGCTGTGCTACTGAGGAAGGGGAGCCATAGGGTGTAAATTAAAACAATATTACTTCCCTATCTGAAGTGTGCTTTAGAAGGGATTCAAGGTCAAGTGGTTTTTTGTCTTCTTGCTGCAGAATAACTTAAATCTATTGGGCAGTGTAGAATCTGATATGATTTCAAGCTCCTACTTATTTCTTCTGGTTAGGCAGCTGAAGAGAGGTCTTGTCAGTGACTCCACTCAGGGAGGAGTGACAGCTTGATCCTAAAGCTACCAGAGACTGAGTAACCCACGTGGGCATGAGACCTTCTGAATCTCCCAGCAGGGGAGCTGGGCAGCTTGCAAACAGCTGTAGGAATCCCCTTTGTTCAGATACTGTGTTGGTAAAGCTCAGAATGAATAGGTTTTGTATTCCTCAAAGGTGGATTGCGTACCTCTTTAAAAACAAAGGAATGAAAACAGCAACAAGGTGATTTCCATCATTCTTGTTCATGTCTGTGGTGTGGGGGAAGTGAGACTGCTGTCCTGGATGGGATTTCCTAAAAACAAGGTGAGAAATGCGCGTGAGCAGTTTTAAGCCCAGCAGAAATTAGCAGGGGATACTACAGAGTGCTGGGTTAGGACTGCTGATATCAGGCTTTACTTAAAACCCTTACGTGTGGAACAGGCAGGCAGAAACTTCTGAGGCAGGCGGGTAGGGCATCTGAGGTGTGAATGATAGCAGGGAAACAACAACTGGAGCAGCTGACTTCGAAGAAGAGATATAACCGTATATGTAAAGATGAACAAAGGCTTGGAGAAAATAGGCCAGGAACATCTATGCACCCTTTCTGGCAGTTCAGAAATGAGGAAGCCATTGAGTAGATCGGTGACAAGTTCAGTCTCAAGTGAACAGGCTGTTCCTTGTGTGCTTGAGGGGCTGCTTGCTTGTTCTGAAGCAGCTGGTTCTGTCCTGTGTCGAGCAGAGGGGAGGGTTAGACCTCTTACTAATCCTTTCAGATTGACAGCAGTTTGAACCAAACCAGATATACGTATGAATATGAGTTGTGGTCTGGAGAACAGTTTTTATTTTCACAAGCAGTGGAAGTAAGTTAGCGACCTGCTGCTCCAGAGCTCTACCAACATCAGAAAATTCTTCCTGTTTTAGCTTTACTGGCATCTGTTTGTGGCAACTTGCGGGATCGTTGGTCTGGAGCAGCTCCTGGCTCACTTCTGGGTGCCTGTGAAATAGCTGGCCTGCTTTTTCACAGCTTCACCATTCCCAAAAATGGTGGTGAGCCACAAGCAGTGTTTACTAGAGCAGCTGCTTGGCACGTAGCGTAGCAGCCTTTTTCTTCTTGTTTTATTGAGCACAATAAACATCGTGGTTAAAACCAAACATTGTTTTGGTGTGTGGTTCTAACAGAAGTATCTTCTTTGTTACCAGCTTGACAAAAGTAAGCTGAAACCAGGGACAAGAGTTGCTCTGGATATGACCACTCTGACCATTATGAGGTAAGCTTCTGCTCTGTGGCTGTTCGACTCCCCACCTGAAGGGGGAAAAGTACCCGTGTGAGCAGATTATGTAGAAGTCTGAGTAATCAGTTACGTAATGCTTTGTGAAAGTTTTCAGTAAAGCAGTGCTTTATGACGAGTACTTTGAGGGAAGTCTGGTGTATTTGTTGATAAAGGAGTGGCCTGGTCTTCTAGGGGAAAAAATACTCAGTTACGACTCAGCCTTTTCAGCACTTTTTGAGCTTTTGTTTTAAAAAAGCTTTAAAGCAAACAGAAAGTTTGCTGAGTTTGGGGTTTGTTCCGTTGGGGTTTTTATCCTCAGCAAATACTCGTCTTGTTTTCATTGTGAAGCAAGGAAAAGAAATAGTTCTTGTACTTGCCCGTGGATTTATTGCAATAACTGTATGAACACCTGCTCAATAAAACATGCTTACTCCTGTGTGTTTTATTGCAGATACTTGCCAAGGGAAGTGGATCCCCTGGTTTATAACATGTCTCATGAAGATCCAGGGGACGTTTCGTATTCTGAGATCGGAGGCTTGTCAGAGCAAATCAGAGAGCTGAGAGAGGTATTCCAGTGTGAACAATGCTACCAAATAGTGGGATGTGTTCTGAGCCAAGTCTTTCAGTGCATAAATGTTATGTTTGTCCTAAGCTACTGCAAGGCAGGCTGCTAGAAGACCCTGTCAGCTGAGTGCTTTACACGTTTCATTAACTTGCACATTTCCCCCGTGTTAGAAGATAACTTCTGAAGTGTTTAAATGTTTTCCAGCTTTGTAATTGCGCCGAGCAGCAGTGTGATTCCAGGGTGCTGGTGCATTCATCCTGAAGTAATCCTGTTAGTTTGGGCATCAGCATTGCAGGCTGTGCAGGGCTGCCCAGGAATGTGTGAGTTGGAAGACTGGTGTTGTTGTGAGCCAGCTGACTTTAACAGAGATTGTGTGCTGTACACACCTCGCAGCAGCACGGAAAGGTTACTCTGAGCACCCCTGACCAGTTCTCAAACTGGTTATAACTCATCTCTGGTTACACAAGTTTGGATTGAAATTAAGAAAGTCTTTTAAAGGGAATTTGAAGGATGCAAAACCATTGTGGTTAAGGGAGCAGTGAGGGCATAGTTAGGGCTGGCAGCCAACGAACCAACACGAACTGCTGGAATTGCTCTCGCCATTATGACAGTGGCAAAGCGTGGTTTCAACAACAAGCATTAAGAGAAACAAGCAGTTGCAGGATTGAAGCCTGACCAGTGAGGGCAGGGATTGTGGATTGATCAACTAGGTCAATTACACATCTTGTTAAATGGTTTCTCATCCAAAATATGCTACGCAGAGAGCTAAAAATACAGGTATCTGGAAAACAGGCTGGCAAGTGTTCCGTTGTCCTCCTGAGACCGCTTCTCTGTTTTAAAGCTGAAGCAGTCACCCCAGGCCTGCACATGATTTTGTCCAAGTCTGGAGCCCCCAATACAAGAAGGACAGGGAGCTGCTGGAGAGGGTCCAGAGGAGGCCACAAAGATGATCAGAGAGCAGCAGCACCTCCCCTACATAGACAGGCTGAGGGAGCTGGGCTTGTTCAGCATGGAGAGGAGAAGGCTGCGGGGTGACCTCATTGCAGCCTTCCAGTGCCTAAAGGGAGCCTCCAAACAGGAGGGGAGTCAACTCTTTGAAAGGGGAGATAACAGCAGGACAAGGGGAAATGGATTGAAGTTGAAGGAGGGCAGATTTAGGTTGGATGTCAGGGGAAGTTCTTTACTGTGAGAGTGGTGAGGTGCTGGAGCAGCTGCCCAGAGAGGCTGTGGATGCCCCCGTCCATCCCTGGAGGTGTTCAAGGTTGGATGGGGCCCTGGGCAGCCTGGGCTGGTATTGAATGTGGAGGTTGGTGGCCCTGCCCGTGGTGGGGGGTTGGAGCTTCATGATCCTTGGGGTCCCTTCCAACATGAGCCATTCTGTGATTCTGATTGATTTATTTGTGTCTTCCCAGGTAATAGAATTACCACTTACAAACCCAGAACTGTTTCAGCGTGTGGGAATTATACCTCCAAAAGGCTGCCTGCTCTATGGCCCCCCTGGTGAGTAATTGGCTACTGACAGATCTTGCCTATATTGTTCCTGCTTACTGTGGTGTGGCAAGGCTTACAGGTGATGCTCAGACTTGTTGAGTTAAACACCATCACTCTCTCCCCTCTGGCCAGGTACAGGGAAAACGCTTTTGGCCAGAGCTGTTGCTAGCCAGCTTGACTGCAACTTCCTAAAGGTAGTGTAACCTTACTTCTTCACACACATGCATATAGGTGTGCTTAATCTGTTTGCTGTACTGTCTTTTCATGCGTGTCTTACGTCTTCCAACAGGTGGTGTCAAGTTCCATAGTGGACAAGTACATTGGTGAGAGCGCTCGACTGATCAGAGAGATGTTCAATTACGCCAGAGATCATCAGCCATGTATCATTTTCATGGATGAGATCGATGCTATTGGTAAGGCTCATGGCCTGGACCTTGGCTGAAGGTTCTTTTAATGTTGAGCTCAGTTATCAAGCTGCTGTCTCTCTTGTGAGCAAATGTGTGCATGCTGTCTTTTGAGAAGAAATGTAACAGGACAAAGAGGCCCTTCCACCTGGAGCTATTACAGCTAGCTTAGAGCCATAACTATTTGCACGTGGCTTAGATTTATTCTGACTATCTTAAGAAGCACGAGGCATTTAAGCAATTCTTCCCCGATCTCTCTCTCATTCAGAGGGACATGTAATTGTCTTCTTACGTAACATTATGCGGAAGCAAAAGTAGTGATTTGAGTTTGGTGTGCTGCAGGTGGCCGCCGTTTCTCTGAAGGCACCTCAGCTGACAGAGAAATTCAGAGGACTCTGATGGAGGTGAGTGCCCAAACTGGTTCCATTTCCTATAGCAAGTGTTAAATAAGACAGCTGTGAATTGCTGCACTGCGGTCTGGCTTGGTAGAATGCTTTCCGAGTTAATGTCTTAAGCTGAATTGATCTCGGCACTGCTTTTTACAAAAGGCAGCTGCATGTCCTGATAACTCAGCTGTGACTGACGTAGAGGTTAATGGGAAGAACCGATTCCATTGCTGAAATTGTTTAAGGATGCTTTCTCTCCTTACTGTGCCTTGGCTTTGCATGCCGCATCGTTCTTGATTGTTTGGGGGGCCTTCTCTTCCTTCAAGAGGAAACGGAGGGCTTGTATCTTTTAATCCCAAAGATGCTTACTTGAGAGCATCTTAGCACTTCTACAGTTCTCAAAACTAAGAGGAGTGGTGTTATTTCTTTGTTTCTATACTCAGTGCTCTGGTAGGCCGGGCTGTGTGAAGAGAATTCCTAAAGCTAGTGACAATTAAGAGTTCTGAAGCTAGCAAGAGACTTCGTAGGCCCATGTTTGCAAACAGTTTGTCCAGTGCAAAAGAACGTATCAGCCTTACATAAAGAATTAAATCACTGTGATCAGAGAACAACTACTTTGAATCTCCACAGTGAGAAGCCTTCATATGTTTATTAGTATTCTAGAGGCTGTTCTCCAAATCTCATTTGAATGTCCTGGATTTAGTGCATTGCACTTGAAATGTGTCAGCCAACCATCGGGTCGTTCGGTACTTGCGCTGTTTTCGTGGCCATGTTGTTTTAGCCAGGCCTTTCACATTGGAGCTCTGCTTTGTTCCGTATCTTTTTCTCTGGACAAAGCATTTGCAGTGTCTCTCTTAAGCTCTTCCTTATTACTTTACAGAGCATGCAGGGAGCTGTGGCCTTCTCTCGGAAGGCTTGTAGAGTCTTTCTGGTTTGTCTGCACCACTTTCATTAACTCAGAACAAGTACAGGTGCGGGATTTAAGTGCAGTAGATAGAGCTAGAGGGTTTTGGCTTATTTAAATACAAACTTCTGTTTTCTAGCTGTTGAATCAGATGGACGGATTTGATACTCTGCACAGAGTGAAGATGATCATGGCTACTAACAGACCAGACACGCTGGATCCTGCGCTCCTGCGGCCTGGAAGGCTGGATAGAAAGATCCGTGAGTTACAGCGGCTGAAAGGATGTTAGCTGTGTGTGAATTACGCCTTGCTGCTTTTATTAAAGCTGTAATTCTTCCCAGATATCGATCTGCCAAACGAACAAGCCAGATTGGATATTTTGAAGATTCACGCAGGTCCTATCACTAAACACGGGGAGATAGGTGAGTATTTATGATTACTGATGTCCTGCCTGGATAGCCTACTTCAGCTTGTGCATATGGGAAGAGCGCGGCTGTAAAGCAGAAAGCTGCCGTGATTCTCGTCAGGCAGTTTCGTGTTATGCAAACAAGCAGCATTTCCCTTAGCCAGAATAAGAAACATAATTTAAAAAAAACCCCATCCTACTGCGGTGGTCTGAGAGTCAGCAGCTTTAAGGGTCAGAGAAACTTAATTTTGGGGCGCAGAGATGGCACGACCTGAAACCGAGCCTGTCTTTGGCTACTGGAATCGAGGTTTCTCTAGAGCGTGGGGGAGAGCTATCATGAACCTGGGGAGGTTCGTCTGATGGCTGGGTTACTCTAGGCTGACCGGCCTGTATTCTCACAGCTGAGCTTCAGAGCCTTCATCAAGAAAGCTGCAACTGCGATCAGACTTGAGAACAATGTTGGCTGCCTTTTATTTCAGCGAGGCTCTGCAGACCTTGCCTGCTTATTTGCAGCCCGTGCCGCCCCCGCTCCACCCCCGCCTCGTTGCTGACACAAACTATTCATCGGGCAGGCAGCGTGATCTGGATAGTGGAACTGATCTCGTTCACCATCTGGCTGCATAAACAGCTGCAGCTCAATAGAGGGTGGCTCAGGAGCGGGGATGAGCTGGGGGAGGGTGAGAGGGATGAGGGCTGCCTTTCTTAGCGGCGCTGTTGGTGTAAATGTGCATCAGGCTGTAGGCTGAGATACAAAAGACGCTCCAAGGCAAATCGTGAGCCTGGGCTGATGTACTCTAGGCCTGTTTCTCTGTATCTTTGGGGACCAGAACTAAAGCAGGGCGGGATTGTTCCTTGATAGCATTTAGCGTAGTGAGGTGTAAATGAGTTACTAGCTAAACTTCTGAATGTGATGTGGGAAGGAAGTGGTGCTCTGCTGTGACTTCCTGGAACAAAGTCCAGAATGATCTCATCAGCAAAATGGGGTGTGCTTGGCATTAAAGCCCTGGGATAAAGACCTGATTAAAAAATGACTTTCAGTGTGCAGCGCTGAAGGCTCAGCAGGCGGCGCTTTGGAAACCCGATATAGAAACCATAACCATAGCTGTTGCTCTTGGTAAATGTGTGCCTAAAATATCAGCCTTCGTATCCCGGGGTATCTTAATACCTTCTGTAGATGCACTTTAATGAGAGGAGGCCTTATGAGGAGCGGCTGAGGGAGCTGGGATTGTTCAGCCTGGAGAAGAGGAGGCTCAGGGGAGACCTTATTGCTCTCTATAACTTCCCGAAGGGAGGTTGTGGTGAGCTGGGGGTGGCCTCTTCTCTCGTGTAATCAGTGATAGAACTAGAGGGAATGGTTTCAAGCTGCGCCAGGGGAGGTTCAGGCTGGACATTAGGAAGTATTACTACTTGGAAAGGGTAGTCAGGCATTGGAATGCACTGCCCAGGGAGGTGGTGGAGTCACCGACCATGGGAGTGTTCAAGAAACGTTTGGATGTTGAGTTGAGGGGTATGATTTAGCTGGGAAGTATTGGTAATGGTTGGACTGGATGATCTTCTAGGTCTTTTCCAGCCTTGATAATTCTGTGATTCTGTGAAAGGGACTGAGATGATTGCTTGGATTTAAGTTTTCTGTTTTGTTTTGTTTAAATGATGATTCGAACACCTGGCCTTGAATGCCTGCAGGGATGGGGCATCCACAGCCTCCTTGGCAACCTGTTCTGCGTGGAAAAACTTCCTCCTAAGATCCAACCTAAACCTGCCCTGTCTCAGTTTCAAACCATTCCCCCTCGTCCTGTCACTGCCCACCCTCACAAACAGCCGTTCCCCCTCCTGTTTATACGCTCCCTTCAAGTACTGGAAGGCCACACTGAGGTCTCCCCGCAGCCTTCTCTTCCCCAAGCTACAAGTGTTCCATTGTTAGCTGGGCATGTATTTCAGTCGCACCCACGTGGAGATACGAATGTACTTCTGATTGACACCTGTGTTTCGTGAATAGATTATGAAGCAATTGTGAAGCTTTCTGACGGCTTTAATGGAGCAGACTTAAGAAACGTCTGTACTGAAGCAGGTACTCTCTTAATTTTGGTGGGCTCACGTGATGGATGCTGATCACTCGAACTGCTTCCCACTCGCTGCTGTGAGTGGATTAAAACCGGGAAGCTGGGAGTGCTCTGCTGACACTGGCTTTGTGTATCCCTTTCTTGAGGGATGGTTCCATTGAGGGGGGTTTATTATATGATAGCAAAGATATGTGTAAAAGTTTGTGCCGAGGGTGGTGCAAGACAGATCCCTTCTGCTTTCATTTGAGCCCCACGTTCTCAAGGAGCACCGGCTTACCGCCCAATTATTTCTCACAGGTATGTTTGCCATCCGTGCCGACCACGACTTCGTCGTTCAGGAGGACTTCATGAAGGCTGTTAGAAAAGTGGCCGATTCCAAGAAGCTGGAATCCAAGCTTGACTACAAACCCGTTTAATGAGCCGTGCCGTTTGTGATCGATTGCGCAGGGTGTGCTGGGCTCACGTATAAGCAGAGAAATAATGTACCTCTCGTTATCCTCATGCGGTGTTTGTACGGCGTGTAGCTGGTAATTTGGTAACGCTAGTTGCAAGTGTGGGGCTGCAGAAGTGTGTTCTGTGCAATCCTGAAACGGGAAATTCACTGCAGCCCAGGTTTAGTACAGCTGTGTTCTCATCACGTTTGCAGTGTGAGTTTATAAACATGCCGCAGTGGTTAAGCAGACTTAAAGTTCATTTCTTGATTTAATTTTTTTTTTTTTATATATATATCAGTAAATTTCCTTTCATCAAACAATGGAATAAAACTTGTTGAAATCGGCTTATCCCGGTGTGCTTTCCTAGAATGGCCTGGGTTACAAAGACCCTCAGGGCTCACCCAGTCCCAACCCCCTGCTGTGTGCAGGGTTGCCAGCCAGCAGACCAGGCTGCCCAGAGTCACATCCAGCCTGGCCTTGAATGCCTGCAGGGATGGGGCATCCACAGCCTCCTTGGGCAACCTGTTCCAGTGCTGTCCTTGCTGTGTCTCTGACAGGGCTGCAGTCTGGCCTTGTGTGAGGCTGACTTGGTGCTCCCTTGGAATTCTGCTGCTGTTTGGGTAATCATTCAAACAGAAATAAACCCTTGGCGATGAAGTTCTTTTCCTTAAGGCCATCTATCACCGTACATTATCTTTTTCCCATCTGCTCTGCTCGGAGGGGTGCGGAGATGGGTGCACAGCGCAGTCATGGTGCAGGGTTAGGCTGGAGCAGCAGTGTAGCAGGCTGTACGTCTGGCTACTTCTCACTGCTCTAATTGGATTACTCGAGGCACGCTCGGCTGACAGACAAGCGCGTCAGATTAACTCCTGGTTTTCTGCAAAGCAGCGCTGAGTACCATCTCCGTGGCAGCGTTTTGTTCCCCGTCACTATGAGACACAGCAGAGGCAGCGGAAGGTGTGGGACAGGCTCTGCTTTCCGTGGCCGACAGCTGCCGCGGTCAAACGCTTCGAAGACCCTCCTGCCTCGGGGCTCGAAGCGGTCCCGCCTCCCCAGCGGGGCGCTGCCGCCGCTGCCACAGACGGAACCTCCCGCGTGGGTCGGGGAGCGGCCGCGCTGCCGGTGCCGGGCGGACGGCGCTCGTTCGGGCGGCGCGCGGAGGACGGTTGGCCGCTCGGAAGGGGCGGCGGCGGCGACGCCTCGTCGCTCCTCACACCGCCCTCGGGGTGGCGGGGCGGGGCCCGGAGGCGGGGGGAAGGGAGGCGGGGGAGGAGGAGGAGGAGGAGGAGGAGGAGGAGGAGGCGGCGGCACGGCGGCAGCATGGCGGCCGGGCGCGAGCGGCTGGGAGCGCCGCCGCCTCCCCCGCCTTCCCCCGCCGCCCCCGAGCCGGAGCCCGCCGGGACGCTGCCCAAATAGCCGCCCCGCCCGGCCCTGCCCCGCCCGGAGAGCGCCCGGCCATGGAGCTCGCCAAGCCGGCCTTCCCCGCGCTGCCGCAGGCCAAGGAGGACTCGGAGGTAGGCGGCCCGGCCGGGGTGGGGGGGGTGCACCGCCTGCGGGATCTCCGCGCCCGCCCGAGGGCCCCACAGCCGCCCCGCTCGGCCCCGCGCGGCGCTCCGGCCTCTCCCCGCCGCGGGCCGCAATCCGGGCCTGCCCCGGCCTCCGTGTGCGCCCGGGGAGCCCCCGAGCTGCGGGCGGGTGGCTTGGGTGGTTGGAAGCCGGCGAGCACCTGCGCGTCCCCTGCACAACAGTTGGCGTTTGCCCGCTTAGATACTCCAGAAGCAACTCGGTGAGCGGGCGGGCTGCCCGAGCCCGGGCTGTGAGCAGGACAGCTGCCAGCCCCGGCCCGGCTCAGCCCGGTGTTTTATTTCGGCGCTGGACGCAGCTGGGCGCTGAGCCCGGGCGCTGCCGGCAGCCCCGCGTGCCGTGCCGCTGTCCCGCACCGCTGCTGCTCCGTCTCACCCCGCTGCTCCTGCGCTCCGTATCCCACCGACGGGAGCGTCTGTCACTGCGGCCGTGGAATTAGTTTTGCCGTGGGAAGCGAGTGCTGCTCTTAGGACTCGTGGCTGATCGAAACCGGGGTTGTAATGCAGCGCCCTTTGCAAAGTGGGGTTTGTTTCTTGTTTCCGTAATCTCTCTGTCAACAGCGCAAGGTGTGTAATGGCAGAGCTTCTATTCCTGCAGAACTGTACTGGAGAATTTCAAGGACGGTGTTTAAAACCTCTAAGTTATTTCATGTTTCAGTGCTTACCTTTGTGTCTGACCCCAGCACTGCAGCTGGAGCGTGTGGGGGAAACAGGAAAGTTGTGGTGGGTGTGAGGATGGCCAGGCTGGCTGTGCAAGAGCTTCTGAAGCACAGGGTGAGGGCTGTCAGCCCCGGGCCTTCAGCGCAGCCCTTGAGAAGATGCTTTGGAAGAGCAGTCAGAGGAAACTGAAGCCATTCTGCCTCCAAACTGATGGAGAGCTGAGGATGGAGCCCTGTGTATTGCTGCCAGGAGGCTCTTTAATGAGAAGCACGCGAGTATTGTTTGCAGGGGGATGGTTGTGTGTGGTTTAATGCTGTTTTGGTAGGTTGGACTTTGAGACGTTGATGGGAAGGAGGCAGAGGGTGAACTTGGGCAGTGCCTGCTTTCGGTCCTACTGTAGGCTGCTCAAGGGCAAGTGCGGCTCTGTGCTCACGTTAAGGTGGTCCCAGTGCCTGCCCCTTTGTCCTGAATGACACTGGGAACTGCGGGACAGCTTAGATCTTTTACAAACAAACAAAAAAGGCCAAATTGGTGGAGCTGATGGGACTGCCTGCACGGCTTCGCTGCAGCTTTGGCCTGAGGATGAGTGGGACACTGGACAAGGCCATCTCCTGTGTGACTGGTGGCAGCCTGTGGTTGGGTTGGCTTAAGCAGCGAGGTGCTGAAGCTAAACAGACCCATTTTCTGCCCTGCAGGTGGTTTGCGTCGTCCCTCATCCATATGTAGTATGGATCCCTGCGGGCATTCAAGGCCAGGCTGGATGTGGCTCTGGGCAGCCTGGGCTGCTGGTTGGTGACCCTGCACGTAGCAGGGGGTTGAAACCAGATGATCATTGTGGGCCTTTGCAACCCAGGCCGTTCTATGGTTCTGTGGTGTTTGAACTGCTGGCCTCAGCCAACAGTACCTGTAGGAGTTTGTGAAATGCTGTGTTGAGACACGCAGCCGGAATGTGCCTGCTGGAGGGAGCCCTGCCTGCCTCCTTCTCATCCCAAACCCGATAACATCAGCGGAATTGATCGAGCAGAAGTTTGCTCCGAGCGCTCCGTGACGTGTGTCGCTTTCTCTTCCTGTAGCTCGTGTGTACTTAGGGCTCGCTCAGGTGGCGAGAGCGTGTTTGCTACAGATCAGGCACAGGCAGGTCCGTGCTGGTGTCTGCCACGTGTCGGTGTGAAGTTGTGTCAGCCTCCCCCAGTCCTGCCGTCCCAGCTGCAGCCTGGCTGCCTGTCCAGCGCTGCAGTGTGACCTGGTGAAGCCTGGAGAAGTCAGCTTCCCTTACTGGTAAGCCCGTGCTAAGAGCTGCACTCCTTTCTACAGGTCCTTAGACCATCTGAGTTGTTCCAGTTTTAATTTCTGGGTATTGGAAACGTAGTTTGTTCTTGCTGAGGGTTTCCGGTAGGTGCTCCGAGTGTCTGTAATGACACACGCTGTTTATAGATCAGTGGCAGTGAGTGTGTCAGACCCTGTGGGTGATACTGATTGTACAGAGCCTGGAAGTGGTTCCTGTGCTTAGGTGGGGCCTAAAAAATCAGTAAATCTCAGGAATGCCCTTATTTCTCCCCCTGTGTAAAAATGTGGGGAGTCATAGAATGTCTGCGGTTGGAGGGAACCCATGAGGATCATCAAGTCCAACTTGTGAAGGCTAAGAACCATAGAATCATATCATAGAATGGCTTGTGTTGGAAGGGACCCCAAGGATCACGAAGCTCCAACCCCCCGCCACAGGCAGGGCCACCAACCTCCACATTTCATACCAGCCCAGGCTGCCCAGGGCCCCATCCAACCTGGCCTTGAACACCTCCAGGGATGGATGGGGCATCCACAGCCTCTCTGGGCAGCTGTTCCAGCACCTCACCACTCTCACAGTGAAGAACTTCAACCTGACATCCAACCTAAATCTGCCCTCCTTCAACTTCAAACCATTTCCCCTTGTCCTGCTGTTGTCTGCCCTTCCAAAGAGTTGTAGGAGCTAAGGAGCTTCTAGAAGAGGGTCGGGTTGGTAGCAGCGCCTGCTGGTGTATGTATGGGTGCCACCACATCATAGCATGCTTGGAGAGATGGCGTAGGGCTGGAATGGTTCAGGGAATTTCATGTCAGTTAATATTATCCTTTGAAATCATTTGCCCCATCCCTGCAGGCATTCAAGGCCAGGCTGGATGTGGCTCTGGGCAGCCTGGGCTGCTGGTTGGTGACCCTGCACACAGCAGGGGGTTGGGACTGGAGGAGCACTGTGGGCCTTTGCAACCCAGGCCATTCTGTGGTTCTGTGAAATCTTGGATGAGGAATGATAGTGGTGGGAAATTTGTGATGGGAGCACTGCAGTAACGGCCAGTTTGTTATTTTTCTGTAAAGGTCGATGTGTTTGCCTGCAAGCAGGCTGAGCAGAAACTAGTGTTTGTGATCGAGGCTCTCTCCATGCTTTTGGTAATGGAATTATCAGCTAGGTGACTAAGTAGTCAAATTGCCTTTTTCATTATGCATATAAAAACGAGCTCCCTTTAGCACATGCTTTTTTAAAGAAACGTTCATTTCAATTCTGCTATATTTAGCCCAAAGCACTACCTGATATCTGACTGCTTTCAAACAGTGCGGCGGCGCAGACTGGCTAAAGGTGGAACAAATTCCCTGAGCTTTCTTCCTCCTACAATCACTAGAAAACCCCTTAACAGAAACTGCAGCTCTCCCCCTTGTCTGCAGGCTTTGGAAAAGAAGCAGGAAGGCGGTGTGGTGCCCTGCGTTCTGCCTGCCCACAAAGCAGAGCAGAGGGTGCTTCACCCCATGGCTCTGTCAGCATGGGCCGTGCCAGCGGGCTGGGGCCCAGCTCGCCTGTGAGCAGAGAGGGCGTGAGAAGGGATGCGTCCAACCCGTCCTGATGTCGCGGTCTGAATGTCGTTCTGCTGTCTGCTGATAGAGTTGGTTCGCAAGGAGTCTCAGTCGCTGTACGACAAAGCCAAGAAATGAAGCAGCCTGGCCACGTGCTTCGTGTGAGCAGGACTCTGCCTTCGCTGCTTTGGTAGATCTTTGTGTTTTCAAAAGCATGCAGTCCTCAGGACAGGACAGGCATGCAGCTGTTGGAGCACGTCCAGAGGAAGGCCACAAAAATGGTCCTGGGATGGAACACCTCTCCTACGGGACAGGCTGAGAGCTGGGGCTGTGCAGCATGGAGAAGCAAAGGCTATGAAGTGGTCTGATATCTAAAGAAGAGCTACAGGAAAGAAGGGGACAGACACCACAGGGTCTGCGGTGACAGAACAAGGGGAAATGGCTTCAGGCTCAGGGAGGGTAGATGTAGGTTGGACATAAGGGAGAAGTCTTTTACAGTGAGGGCGGCGAGGCACTGAACAGGTTACCCAGTGATGTGGTTGATGCCCAATCCCTGGAGGCTTTCAAGGCAAGGCTGGATCAGGTCCTGGGCAACCTGATGGAGCTGTGGTGTCCCTGTGCATTGCAGGGGAGCTGCAGTGGAAGAGCTTGGGAGGCTTAAAAGAAGGAATGTCAGCCTAAAGAACTGCAGCAAAGTGTTGGCCCATTGAAGCTGACTTAGAGCACCCTTAGAAGGAAACGGAATAGGATAGCCAGGGAGGGCGAAAGGATGGGTGTGTTATCAGTGCCCTGTCTGCTGCCAGCTCATGCTTTCCTACCTGGCAGAGAGGTGGCTGATAGAGCTCTGCTCTTGAAACACATCACTTCAGGTAACATGTTCAAGGTGGTGACACGAGGGCATTGTAACGGGAAGGCAGTGTGCTTGTGACGGACCGGGGGAGCTGTGATCTGAGATCTCAGCTCTGCTCGTGGCATTTTGCATCGCTTTGCATAGCATTTGTGTAATCTCATAATTATGTTCATTTCGAAAGCCTTTCAATGTGGTCAGGAAATGGACACCAACGAGGAGCAAATCTGCCCTTGGATAAAGACAGCATTTAATCTGAGGTAGCATGTTTTAGATGCTTACTTTGCAAAGTAACCCCTGGGAAGCTGCACTTTTTTGGACTAAGCTCAAATCGAACGTCTGGGGCCAATGTTGACTTCCATTCTTGTTCTGAACATGTGGCATCTGTTGTCATTTGGGTTTGGTGTTCCTTTGGACCTGGTACTGCTGAGCTCTTGCCTCCTGGCTTTGCACAGCACCCAGCCCCAGCTCCCTGCTCACCACGTGTTGGAGAGGAATCTTTTGGACACAGTGAGTCCCCTTCACCGAAGTGGTGATGAATTCCTGTTCTCGTTTTGCTCCAGATGAGGGCTGTCAATTCTCCAAGTATATAAATAGAGTAGTAAACACGCTTGTGTACTCCTGGAGAGCAACTTCAGCTTTTCAGAAGTGATTCCTCGTGGCCCTGTTTGTATACGTGGACAAACCCAGGTTTCCCTTGCTTTCTGATGGGTATGTTATGCTGTCCCACGTGCACTGAAGTAGCAGCACACCCTCAGGTCAACCTCCAAAAGATCCCATTCCTGAAATACCATCCTGCTGTCCCAGGGTCTGTTGTGCTGGGGTGGCTGTGGGGTGAGGGCAGGGGGCAGCGGGAGCTGTAAGAAAGGGAAGACAGGAGCAGAGTCTGCTGAAGGATTTTCCCTGTTAGCTTTGGCTGCTCCGCAAAACAGCCCTCGAGTTTTGCAGCACATCACTGTGCGGTGAGGGTGCCGTGCCTTGCGCTCCTGTGTTCTTCTATCCACACAGGGCAGAAGCACTGTGCCCCTCCTGTAGGAAGCTGCTGGTGCAACCTACAGAGAACGGCCTTGTCTTTGTATAACTGATCTCTGCTTGGCTTTGTTTTTCCCTTGCTGTGCTCACAGAACTATTTTTATTTTCTTTGAAGGATTGGACCTATCCCATGAGGAGAGAGATGCAGGTATGGCACACTTTCCTTTTTTGTTCAAGTCGAAACCCTCGGTGCCCTCTGTATGGAAAGGAAAGCGCCCTACAAACCAAAGCTGCTGTCAGGGTTGGTCTTTAGGGGCAAAGTACAAACATTGTAGTTTGTCACAGAATCAGAATGGCCTGGGTTGCAAAGGCCCACAGTGCTCATCCAGTCCCAACGCCCTGCTGTGTGCAGGGTCGCCAACCAGCAGCCCAGGCTGCCCAGAGCCACATCCAGCCTGGCCTTGAATGCCTGCAGGGATGGGGCATCCACAGCCTCCTTGGGCAACCTGTTCCAGTGCGTCACCACCCTCTGGGGGAAAAACTTCCTCCTAAGATCCAACCTAAACCTGCCCTGTCTCAGTTTAAAACCATTCCCCCTTGTCCTATCGCTGCCCACCCTCACAAACAGCCGTTCCCCCTCCTGTTTATTCGCTCCCTTTAAGTACTGGGAGGCCACCATGAGGTCTCCCGCAGCCTTCTCTTCTCCAAGCTAAACAAGCCCAGATCCCTCAACCTTTCTTCATAGATGAGGTGCTCCAGCCCTCCCTTAGAATGGCTTGGATTGGAAAGGACCTCAAGGCCGAAGTCTTGTCTCCATGAGTGTTGTGGGAGGTGGTTGCTAGAACTACGTATTGCAGCTTTGCCTTTTAACTTGAATTCTGGGGCTGGTAGTAATCAAACTGGAATTTATTCCAAATAAAGGCCTGAATTCCTGTTCCACAGCAAGATCCCCTGCATGTAGATCATGTTGCTTTTATTTTTGCCAAACTGACTTTGTCCCCTCGTCCCATGGGAGGTGTAGCTGGGTGATGTCCCTTGCTAACATGTGAGTTATTTGTTTCCCTGCCCGTGGTCTGAGTGCAGTGCAGTGTGTTATTTCAAATCATCTCGTCTTGATATTAAATGTCTGTTTTTCTGCCCCCCCCCCCCCCCCCCCCCCCCCCCCCCCCCCCCAAGGAAATTTTACCTGGGTTATTTTTAGGCCCGTACTCTTCAGCTATGAAAAGCAAGGTATGATTTTCAGAACAGTATCTCCCATGGAAGCTTTGGCTGCGGTGATGTGTCCGAGTGTGTGTGTATCTCTGGAGGGACGCGTGTGCTTGCAGCGCTCATGCAGCCCCGTGGCACCTTCCCTGCAGGGTGCGGGCAGCACGTGGTGCATTTCTGAGCTGCTTTCTCAGCCCTGGAGGCTGCTATTGATTCCTTCCTCTTTCCAGAGAGGATCTGAACGCTGCAGCCATGCGGACACGTGCAGAAGCTGCATTTGTTTAATGATCCTGAGAGCGAATGGGTTACTTTGGGGTGGGGGTGGGGGGGGGGGGAGGTGGAAGTAATTTCAGGGGAAGCAAAAGGGGGGGGCACAGACAAACGAGTTCCCTGCGCACCCTTATTGCCTGCTCCTGTATCGTTGTCGGAAATGCTTTTCTTGCAAATTGTGGCCGTTGTGGTGTTTTGTCATTTTAAACACACGTAGATCCCCGTTTTGCTTCACGCGATGCTTTGAGTGTTAGAAAAGCAGCTCTGATTTCCCTCAGTGGCTTGGCGTCACTCGTTACGTATTAAAACACGGCTTTTCTTTTAATGGCCGTTTCATAGATGGATTCAGCAGCCTAAAAAACAATCTGTTTTCCTTTTTTGCAGCTACCTATACTTCAGAAGCATGGGATAACCCATGTAATATGCATACGGCAGAACATCGAAGCCAATTTTATTAAACCAAACTTCCAGCAGCTATTTAGGTGAGAAACGAACGTGATGTGCAGGCCTGAAAGCAGTTGATAGTCTGACTTTTAAACGCCTTATTCTGTATTGATACGATGGGGTGGGCGTGCGTGTGCTCTGCCCAATGGTTTGAGCCATGTGGGTTATCTTGACGGGTTTCAGTGTTACTGTGTGCTCAGTGACTGTTCTCATTGCAGGTATTTAGTCCTGGATATTGCAGATAATCCAGTTGAGAATATAATACGATTTTTCCCTATGGTAAGTAT
Organism: Alectoris magna; assembly: GCA_030625065.1. NCBI lineage: Eukaryota > Metazoa > Chordata > Aves > Galliformes > Phasianidae > Alectoris > Alectoris magna. The sequence goes on along the minus strand of CM060565.1, from coordinate 1,635,513 downwards.
TGGTTAATGGGAGTGGGCTGGGAGTAGGGCTGCCCAGTAAGATGGTTATGAACCAACACACGCATGGCTTCAGATGTGGGAAACCCGGCCTGAGGCAGGTGGCAGGGCTCTTAAGTGACCTCTTACTGCCCCTGTAGCAAGTGTGATCAGCTTGTTCCTGCAAGCAGAGAAATGAAGGCGGAATTACAAGAGCTGTACCTTGTGGTGGCCCCTAAAAGAAGACAGTTCATGGGGCAATAATAGTTATTTTGGAAACCCTTCTCCTAAAGGAAACTGGTATCCTGGGCTCCATCAGCAGAGGGGTGGCCAGCAGGTTCGGGGGGTGGTTGTCCCTTTCTGCTCTGCCCTCATGAGGCCCCATCTGCAGTGCTTTGTCCAGGTCTGGAGACCCCACTACAGGAAAGACAGGAGCTGCTGGAGAGGGGCCAGAGGAGGGCACGGAACGATCAGAAGGCTGCAGCACCTCCCCTGCAAAGACAGGCTGAGGGAGCTGGGCTTGTTCAGCATGGAGAAGAGAAGGCTGCGGGGTGACCTCATTGCTGCCTTCCAGTGCCTAAAGGGAGCCTCCAAACAGGAGGGGAGTCAACTCTTTGAAAGGAAAGACAACAGCAGGACAAGGGGAAATGGATTTAAGTTGAAGGAGGGAAGATTTAGGTTGGATGTCAGGGGGAAGTTCTTTACTGTGAGAGTGGTGAGGTGCTGGAACAGCTGCCCAGAGAGGCTGTGGATGCCCTGTCCATCCCTGGAGGTGTTCAAGGCCAGGTTGGATGGGGCTGCGAGCAACCTGGTCTAGAGGTTGGTGTCCCTGCCTACAGCAGGGGGTTGGAGCTAGATGGTCCTTGAGGCCCCTTGGAATCCAAACCATTCCATGATTCTCTGCTTTATTTCTGCTTGGAATCTTCCCCACAATAAATAATCCAGCTTTTGCTGTTCATCCGGTGAACTGTTTCAACCTGGTACTATTCTACAGACCTCACTAGATCATGTCATGCCTTATTAGATTGCTTAGACCTGCTTTTGTGATTGAAAATGTCATTAGAGAACCTTAGGAAGACACAGACATCGGTCGTGCGGTCCAGGCCGTGCTGGTGTTGATGCTTGTGGTTTCTCCTTGCCCCACAAGTGTCAACCAGAGATGTCTGGAAGGTACTTTGTATCACGGTGCCCTAACGTGCTGTGCTGAGTCTCACTGACTCTTTTATGGGTAATGAGAAGCCGCAGTACAAATCAGAATGTTCAGCTGAAGTGAAGTCTAAGCCTGCGTAAATGGAGCGGATGGTTGTTGCTGTGTGTAAAGACCAAGACAAAAATGTCTGCAAAATGTAAATGCAAGCTGTAGGAACAGCTGTTAAAACTCCAAAAGTTTGAGTCTTTTGATGTTTTTTTTTTTCCCCCTCTTTTTAGACTAAAGAATTTATTGATGGAAGTTTACAAAGTGGAGGTAAATCAGATTGACTTTTCCCTTCATTGACCAGTACATTGCCCTTAAAGCTTTAAAGCCTTCTAAGATGTGTGTGATAGATGCTCTTAAATATGAGGCTTTCTTAAATGCGGGGGGGTTAATTTTGTTTGACCTGGACTGGATTACACAAATTCAGTCAGCTGTTCTTTTTCCCTTTTGCTTTCAACGCAAAAACAAACCTCTTCACACATCTTTCCTTCATTTAAGATACGTCTGTGTTCCATAATGGGGAGCTTAAATCTGCACTGTGCTCCTAGAATGCCGATCCTGTTACTCACAATCCTCAGAAGAGTGGGAATCCACGGTGCTGTGTCCCAGAGTGGCGATGCACAGAGTGTAGTTAGTAACAGAGTGAAGCATAACACGCTCCTGCTATTCTTAGGTTGTGCCTTGCTGATGTGTAGTTGCTCGTACCAAGTTAAAACTACGTCTCAGAGGACTTCCTTCCATTCTTACAAGTGTGTTTTTGGCTTTTTTCTTCCTCAGGAAAAGTTCTTGTCCATGGAAACGCAGGGATTTCTAGAAGGTAGGAAAATATCCATCCTGCTTATTCTCTTTTTACACCATCGGAATATATTTTAGTGACTTTGAGAAATGTATTTTTGTTTTTGTTTCAGTGCTGCCTTAGTTATTGCATACATAATGGAAACGTTTGGGGTGAAGTACAGGTAAGGGCAGAGTTTGTGTGGTCGATGATCTGTCCCATAAAGGCAGAAGTAAGAGGGTACTTAAGAACGGAGAAGCAGTCTGATCCGTCTGTAGGTGTAATGGTTTTAATTCAAGTCACGTGAATTGAAGTGGATAATAAATTTGGAGGGAATGCACAGTCCTGTATTGCCAGGTAAGCAGTTGTTACCCCCGAGGCTGGGTGAAGGCTTTCACGTGGGGAAGACGATTCCATTCCTTTCCCCTGCAGCTTTGCTTTCACCCTTTGGTGAAGAAGCAGGCACCTTCTGCTAACGGCAGCCCACACAGACCGGTGCCTTGCTGTCACACTCTGTAAGAGGGGACCCCAAGAGGCTGCTTCAAAACATGTTTTGAGCTGCATGTTGAAAACTGGCCAGCAAGTAGAAGGCTGGAGATTGGGGTGGGCAAGGAGTGTGCTACAGCTGCTGCCTTCTGTTCCGCCCAGAAAGGTTCAGTTAAGCAAAGCAGTTGTGAGAAAGCTGTGCACTTCCCAGAACTGGTAACCTAAACTCCTGAAGCCCCACAGATCTGTCACAGTCTGTTTTCCACTGAAGTGTTTTCTGTCTCCTTCTCTTGTTAAGGGATGCGTTTACTTACGTTCAAGAAAGAAGGTTCTGTATTAATCCTAATGCTGGATTTGTCCATCAACTTCAGGTGATGCTTTGTTCTTATTTCTTATTTCTGGGCTTGTTTAGCTTGGAGAAGAGAAGGCTGCAGGGAGACCTCATTGTGGCCTTCCAGTACTTGAAGGGAGCGTATGAACAGAGGGGGAACGGCTGTTTGTGAGGGTGGGCAGTGATAGGACAAGGGGGAATGGTTTTAAACTGAGACAGGGGAGGTTTAGGTTGGATGTTAGGAGGAAGTTTTTCCCCCAGAGGGTGGTGACGCACTGGAACAGGTTGCCCAAGGAGGCTGTGGATGCCCCATCCCTGCAGGCATTCAAGGCCAGGCTGGATGTGGCTCTGGGCAGCCTGGGCTGCTGGTTGGCGACCCTGCACATGGCAGGGGGTTGGGACTGGATGAGCACTGTGGGCCTTTGCAACCCTGGCCAGTCTATGATTTTGTTTTTCTAGTCACATCTCAAAACTCATTTATTGAGTCATCTTGCTACAAAACCAACTTTTCTACTTAGGCTTAACTTTTCCTGTGAAAATATTTATTTGAGTGAATGTCAGGAATTTATAGCAGACCTGGGGAGGAAGATGGGCAGGTATCTTAGTTCATTGGATTTAAACTTTAGACAAAGCAAATCTAGGAATGGAAGAGAAATGAAAACAGTTCTGTGCACAGTGGTTAAAAGGCTTTTGAAACAGCTTGGTTGGTGGCCAAGGAAAGTGCAAAGTGGGTATTGTGGCACACATCCGTGTTTCTTCTTGATGTTCATAGATGATGAAGTTCTCAGGTCTGAAACCACAAATTTTCAATATCATGGAAATCTTTATCTCTTTCTTAAAGCTATTTCTTGTCACCCCTTAAATTTTCTCTTGCTCTGCTTTCTTGATGGTTTCTGTTGTTGATGTTAAAGCAACAGAGAACTCTCCTGCTTTAAAACCCTTTGCCATTTCTGTAAGATACCCCCTGACCTGTCCTAGTGAACTCTCTGACTTTGTCCTCCACCTCCTCACAGGGTATTATACCAAATTAATAGTGATGTGTATTATTAAACTTTTTCAGGAATATGAAGCCATCTATCTAGCAAAACTGACCATCCAGATGATGTCACCGCTGCAACTGGAGAGATCCCTCTCTGTTCCACCTGGCACTACAGGTCAGCAGCCTCTTCTGTTGTGTGCGATGCCACCAGCTGACCCTGCTGGTGTGTGGGGAATGCCTCATGCCCTGTGCAAGCCCCCAACAGCAGTGAATCACAGAATGGCCCGGGTTGGAAGGGACCCCAGGGATCATGAAGCTCCAACCCCCCACCACGGGCAGGGCCACCAACCTCCACATTCAATACCAGCCCAGGCTGCCCAGGGCCCCATCCAACCTGGCCTTGAACACCTCCAGGGATGGACAGGGCATCACAGCCTCTCTGGGCAGCTGTTCCAGCACCTCACCACTCTCACAGTAAAGAAATTCCCCTGACATCCAACCTAAATCTGCCCTCCTTCAACTTCAAACCATTTCCCCTTGTCCTGCTGTTATCTCCCCTTTCAAAGAGTTGACTCCCCTCCTGTCTGTAGGCTCCCTTTAGGTACTGGAAGGCTGCAATGAGGTCACCCCGCAGCCTTCTCTTCTCCATGCTGAGAACCTCAGACTTTTGGGAAGGAGGTGTGTGTGCCCACTTGAAACAGAGGAAAAATTGATGAAGGGGGAGAGAGAAATTTTGGGGAGCCCAAAAAATAGTGGGTTCCAAAAAACTTCTCCTCCATGTAGAGAAGGGTGGGGGAAGAGGAGAGCAGTGAGCGGCTGGCTGTCCCAGAAGCTCAATGTCATGAATGGGTGAAACGCATCCTCCAAGAAGACATTACCAACTGTCCTGTACTCCTGCTAACAACCACATGTTATAGCTGATGCCTTCCTCTTATCCTCCTGCCTCTTTCTTTTTGTAGGAAGTTTAAAGCGAATGCATGAAGAGGACGAGGAACTTGGAACCATGCAAGTGGCAGCAGCACAGAATGGATGAGGACAGCACTGTCTGCATTGTGAACTCCTGCTGAGAGAGGTGAAGAAAGCTAGGGGGGAAAAAGAGAACTAATGCAAAACGATGAACACACACAGCTTCTTTTCAATTACATGTTGCTTTCAGATGTAAATCTGCCTCTGCAACACACTAAGCATCATTTTTAAGATGTTGGACTTCTTGAATGAATAGATGGCACTGATTGTTTTACTCCTTTTTTACACTTTACAGTTTTATTCTAAACCAAGATTTTTGGACTTGCAAAGAGGTATTATTGCAATAATGCACTTTTCATACTTGAAATTTCTTTATTTGTATGATATAAAGTTATTACTTTAAACAAAATGCAAGCTGGGGGGGGGATTTGTTTATAAAGTTATTTGTGTAATTTATAACAAGAGACTTTAGTAAAGAAAAAGTTTGCTAAAATTCACTTTGTTCTCACTGCGTTATGGTCACACTCAGATACGTGTTTTACCAACTGCACTGTACGCTGCTGTTGGCAGTTGAGCAGTGGCAGTGATCTATTCAGCATCAACCCTTTACTTGGTTATAAAATCTCCTATGGGATTATTTTGAGGCTGGCCCTGAGACCAATTTAAGAGAGGATATTGTTCTAGAATCCTCTGCTTGTTTTATGCAAGCTGGTTTACTTTACCGGAGTACCGATTAGTTAATAAAACGGTCCCATGCTAAATGAGTACAGGTGGCAGTTACTGATTTCCCAGGCATTGAATGCTTTCAGAGCACGGTGTTGACTGAGCAAATTGGGAAGCTGTTAGAATGAATGGGTGTATTTGGGAAATGGGTGGTGAACAGGTGGGCTGAAGACAGTGGCATGAATATAAGACATCTGGGAGTCTGAGCACCCAGCTTTCTTCCCTGTACTGATAGAGCTGCATGCACGAGGCCTGTGTTGTCAGTCCTGGAAAGGCACCTTGCACTGAAGGCACAAGTAGCAGCTGGAGGGGGACTTTGTGAGGGCAGGTGTGTTTGAGGGCATGAATCTGAGCAGCGAGGCCTCTCAGTGCTGTGAGGATCTCTTCTGAAGCTGCCCTTTGCTGGAAGACTGAGAGCTTGTTTACCCTGCAGCACTTCTGCCTTGGTGTATTTAAGGCAAGTGGGCCACACCTGTGACTTGTTGATCTTTGCTTAGTCACTGATTCTCTGCCTTCTCTTGCAGTTCCCCAGAAGCTTTGCTGAGGGACATTCCCTCCAGAGCAAGCCTGAACTTCTTAGCCTGTGTCAAGGCTACTTAGAGACCTGTTACAAATAGCAGATTCTGGCTTGAAAACTGCTGCCTGGATTAAAAGCGTGCTGCTAGAACAGATGCTGGTGACAGCCAAGGAAATCCTCCTGCAGTAAGTCAAGGCTTTTAGTTGAGCCAGGACACCTGGGTTGAGGCTCTGTAGCCTAGCAGTCTCTCGTGTGTGATGTGAAGGCCCCGTGTGTGAGGAGGTTCCAGCGGAGGTGGGACAGCAGCACGTTCCCTTTATTGCCATTAGTCCTGTGCCATGTGCTTCAGTGAAGGAGTTACGTGCATTCTTAAGGAAAAAAAGTCTTTAGGAAATGTATTGTGCTTCAGTCGGGAAACTTTCAGCTTTAAAAGAACGTTTGGGGGCTGATGGGAAATTAAATCCTCAGACACCTCACCACTTACCCTGCAGTGCTGCCAGCTGGCTGTGCAGTTCGTGGCTGCCTCCCTCGTGCAGCACATCAACTGCTGCCAGCTGTGAGCTTCTGATGAAGCAAGGGTGGGAACCAGAACTTCTGAGTAAAGCTGCTTCCTCCTTCAGCTCCCCTGGGCCTCCTTGTGCAAGAGTAGAGATGGAACACAGACAGAAGAACGCTACTGATTCATCCAACCATCCCCTGCCAGAGAGCGTTGTTCACGTCTAGTCAGGTTCTGTTATCTCACTGGGGTCCTGGTGTTTCCTCGGGGAGGCTGTTTCACCAACTGTTAGGCTTCATGACTAAGGATTTCCCACCAGTCTTCTTTTCATTCCATTACCGCCTTCCTCTGACTGCTAGAGTCATTGTGTTCTGTCTGCCTGCCGCCCTGCAGATAACAGCCTTTCAGATCCAAAGGGATTCTGAGGTTTTATTTCCTCTTACATACTGTTATTTAGCTTTGTATTTAAAGCTGTCATTTCTTGCTTCTTGATTAGCTCTCTAGTAGTACGTATTTCAACTACCATTTGCTTTGTGAGGTTAAACCAGAGGTGGCATTTGGCAGCAAGCATCCCTCCCTGGGGCCTTTGGGTATCACTGCAGGCTGGATTTTCTCCCTGCCTCAGGTTCAGAGGTACAGTCTCAGTACTGAAGTCTTTGTGTTCCACAACTGGATGTTAAGGTACAAGAGTTCCCTTTCCATTTTAGGGGGAGCTGGGTAAAGGAAGGAGCTAGAGGTGCTGTATCATGGGTGGAGAACTGCAAACCAAGGACTGAAGGCTTAAGGAGCTGCAAACATCAAGCCTTAGAGAAGCTGCTGGTGAAGTCCAGGCTATTGGAAAGCATCTCCCTGTTTGATTTCTGACAACATCTGTGGTTCCTTTGTTCTCTGAGGAGGTCTTGTCCCTCCTTTTGAGCCTGTGCTGTTGTAGATAAAGAAGTTCTGTCAGTTCTAAAGTGTATTTGAATACCCCCTGCTTCTGTTAGTGGTCATTTCCAGTTCCTGTGAACTGACAGATTAAAATGCGTGTGCCTGCACGTATTCTTCCAGCCAGCTGAAACCACAGTGACATTTGTATGCCACTACCCAGACTGTTATCACCACTCAGAGCACCTGCTGGTGCTTAGCAGTCATTCCCTGCCACGCAGGGCTGGTGGTGTGCTTAGTGCCTGTACCAGCTTCGCCATTTGTTTGTAAAAGGCTCATTTCTGCCTTACAGCTCTCATGCTTGTCCTCCAGAGGGATCCCTGACAGTTCAGCAGTTAAACGGTATCTTTCCTCACACAGCACACATCTTCTGTACCTCCTACCATTCCCAAAAGGTTAGGCTGCCAAGGCTGGGAGTGTCATCTCTAGTACAGAGCAGAGGGCCCGTCCGTGAGCTAAAGCAGGATTCCTCCCAGAAGAACAGTGTCAGGCAGCCACAAAACCAAGCTTTCAACCTCATTCATTTGTTTTACAGTGATCTAAGCCGAGTACATTGTCACCCGCTCCTCACTTGTACTAATCATTTCATTCTCTCTTAATGAGAGCCTAGAGCTACTGAGATGGTATAATAGTATCACACAACTCACATAATCCACTTCAAATCAGTGGGAGCACAGAACTGATTTAAGACAGTGTGAAGCAAAACACTCTGCCTCAGTCATACAGGTCAGCACACAGCAGCACATGATGTTTTATAGTTTAAACCTGGGGCTCCAGGTGCACACCCCTAGGAAAACAGTGCCTGGGCTTAACTGGAGCTTAGCGGAAAGTGGGTGAGAAGCTCCAGTGTGGCTCCTGAGATGTGCAGGGCTCAGAGCTGGACTTGCTCTCACTTTCTCACCACTCCTGGCAGCCTGTGGCTGCATCTGTAAGCAATCAAGCCGTGCAGATGCACACCTCAGGTTTCATGCCTTGCTCTAAAGGCTTGCTCCACGGCAAGAGGTGCCATACTTGAACTCAACATGAAGACTCAAAAAAAAAAGAAGAGTTCAGTTTATGGAAGAGCAGAACAAAGGTACAGCAGTATCAGAAACTGAGCAGGCAGAGTTGGCAGTCTTAATTTATTCAGCTTAAAGATTAAAAAAATAATAAATAAAACAGACATTACCAAGGGAACACTACATTGAGGGACATGAAATAGAACCCCCACACCGCTTAAAGTAAAGTAGCTCTCCACCCCACAAGGAAAAGATGTAAGGCCTAACTGTTCACAAACAAGGCTGGCTGCTCTGTGCCAACCTTCCCCTTCTCATAATGCCCTATTCAGAGGTGGAGGATTTGTCACCCTCCTTGCACAAAACACTACTGTTGAAGTCAGGGCTTTGTGTATTATTTGCTTGCCCCTGGGGGCAAAAGTGCTAAAATGGTTTATCCAATCTTAGAGAAGAGGGATGCTTCCAAACAGCAGCTGCCCCTCAGGACGTGGATCGGGGATCTCCCGGTTGGTTTGAAATGCAACAGGTAGAAGTGGTTACCAGCAAAAGCAGAGCTGAACTGGCCCAGAGGAGTTCAAGTAGAGCAAGTTGGTTGGATGCGTTGGGTGAAGCTGAATGCGTTGGTACCTTCTTACAGATACAGGCATTAGCATTCCCATTGAGTCCTAGTGAAAGCCCACTAAAGATGAGGTGTGTTCTGCCCGTCAGACATTCCTGCTTCCTATTTCTGTTGCAAACCATGGGTTTGTTTGTCAAAAAAAAAAAAAAACAAAAAACAACAAAGTATCAGCTAAAGTGCAGGGTCCCTGCATGGAGGGCTGTGCATCCATTTAGGCTCCAAAATATTGGCTTCAGAGCCCATAAGGAACCCCCCCCAGCCACATTAACAGCAACAAATCCAGTTTCGGAGAGCAGTGCCTATAAAACCTCAGGTACACAAACATCAACAGCGCTTCAGGGAGGTTTCATGGAAAGAACAGAACAAATTCCCACCCTGTATTTACTACCTGTGCACACGAGAAGCATCCCTGCCCAACTACATCACCCTCCAGCAAAGTACAGACAGGAGCACAACCCCACAAAGCTGTACTTTGGCTACCAAGAAAAGAAGCGCCCACCTTTAGAAAAATACAATGCAAGAAAAAATTTGAGATAAAAATATAGACCTTTGGTTAAAAACCATCCCTTGAACAGGAGTCCTTTGTAACTCGGCTGGAACAAAAAAAGCTTCACTTGGACTGAGCAGTAGTAAAAATTAGTTCTAAGAGCTACCCCAAGAACCCTCCTAGAATGTCGGTACGGTGCCTTTTCTCTGCAGGATGTACACATTTGATGGTCAGTATTTATAGGGATCGTTATATTTGCAGCAATAAACTATATAAATTTGTCATGAAGAGAATGTACCAGAGCTCCTCCACCAACAGTCTGTACAAAAACAGTGCCAGAAGCTCTTAATTAAAGAACCGTTGAAACATGTAGTTTTCTTCAGATACCAAATAGCCAAACTTCTTGTAGAAGGCCACGTTTTTGGGCAGACACTCGAGTGTGATTTTGTAACAGTTCAGTCTCTTGCTTAGCAGTGTAAGAGTGGACGTTAATCTGAAAAAGACAGAAAAACAGCAGTTCTGTGGGATGGCCCTGAACACGGGATTGACCAACATTTAATTAGCTAAAAGATAACAACAGAAGACACTTTTTAAAGGCCCACAGTGCTCATCCAGTTCCAACCCCCTGCTGTGTGCAGGGTCGCCAACCAGCAGCCCAGGCTGCCCAGAGCCACATCCAGCCTGGCCTTGAATGCCTGCAGGGATGGGGCATCCACAGCCTCCTTGGGCAACCTGTTCCAGTGCGTCACCACCCTCTGGGTGAAAAACTTCCTCCTAAGATCCAACCTAAACCTCCCCTGTCTCAGTTTAAAGCCATTCCAGTATGTTTAGTGGCCCTGCTTTGATCCTATGCCTCCTGCAGAAAGCAGTGCTCCGTTTCAGGTATCTGTTGATTTTCCCACTGGAAACATTTGGCAGACCCGCCTACTTCACAGCCAGTTCTGCAATCCCTCACTGATGCCTACTGACCACAGGGCAGCCCTTCCCTTAGATATAAAATACTGAAACATTACAGCACTCTGCATTGCTCTCCAGTACACAAGATAAATAAAATAGCGTTTTGTAGGCAGTTTTATGTTACAGCTTTAGTGATAACTTTTCAGCAAAAGGTCTGAGCTGTCTGGCTGGAAAGAATCTGCCCCGCTAACCTGCGGAACCAAAATCCTGCTGCAAGATCCTGCACTGTGTGCAGAGGGCAAAGGACAGGCAGATGGCATCCTGAGAGCAGCAGAAGGGATGGGCTCACTTCAAACATCAGCCACTCACAGCGGACTTCAGTCCTGCCACATCGATGGCAGCTGCAAACCTTCCTCTTCCCAGAGAGCCCCTGCCCTGACATCAGTCATCACCACTGCAGTTAACGCGACTGCTGGCACTGATCAGCGTGCCAAGGTTAGGGGGCAGAAGCCAACTCGGTGAGGGCTTGCTGCCCTGCCTGGTGTTGAATTGCAAAGGTAACAAATACTTACAGTTTACCGAGCTGCTTTCCTCTGCACTCCCCGCTTACTACTACGTCTTCTATCCTCCCTCTCTGTGAAAACACAGACAAGTGTTAGTGCAGTACACCACCAGCGTGTAGCCTCCCTCCTGCTCTTAGGTTCCACGCCTGCGTTTCGTCCCGCCTTGTCAGACACAATTCCTCCACAAACTGATGCCCTTATCACTCACTCAGCAGAAGGTATTTCATCACACAGTAACAAGGTAAAAATAACACGTGTATTCTGGAAACAGAATCTTCTTCCTCACTGTAGCTGCAGCCAGAGGATATACCTTTGCACAGGAGTGAGTGAACTTGTGTTCTATCACCAGCGTTGCTGTAGCAACGATCTGTCCAAGATTCGTATCTTCTACGACAGTAACGTAATAATCTCCAGATTTCTTCATGTGCTCAAAGGTTTCTGTGGGAGCAGACAGACAGAACACTGTTAGTCTTGGATTAATTTGCTGAATTCTGAATGCAGATCAGTGCAGAACTCAGGATCACAAGGTGTGCACCCGACACACCAGGACCTTAAAGCCCCACAGTCAGATTAACCCTGAGATAGAAGCCAGGAAAAGCAGGAATGAATCACAGAATGGCCTGGGCTGGAAAGGACCACAATGGTCATCTAGTTTTCAACCCCCCTGCAATGTGCAGGGTTGCCAAGCACTGGACCAGGCTGCCCAGAGTGAAGTAAATGCCTCTTCCTAACCACCAAGAGAACCCTCCCCCCTCAGCAGATGGGTGCCGATGAAGGCAGCAGTACCTCCTGTAAGCTTTCTTACCTCTCAGTCAAAGCAGTGAAGCAAGCTGAGAAAGTCACTGAGCTGCAATCAAAGGCAAACCTCTGCTTCAGCCAAAAGAAGCCACCACCCAGTGCTCCCTCCTGCCACGCATCAAAAGCTCAGCTGCAAAAGCAGGTATACAATTTAAACGTGTCCCAGCCAAGAAGCCCTTCGGGATAACTGCAGCTGAATACAAAGCTGAGTGCCAAAGTCTGCCTCAGGGGACCCAAGATAATAAATCCCTCTGCATCATAGCCAGGTAGATTGCTGTCAGCATCGCTATCTTGTGGTTCTCAGCAACCTCTATGAAGTGCCAAGGCACGATGATATACTCACTGATAAACTGCTCTGGGCTCACAACTCCAGTTTCAGTCAGCTGACCCAGGACCTTGAAAAAGCCTGTTATAGAAGAGGGGAAAAGACTCACTGCAGGGCAGAGACATGCAAATAGCACAGAACAACCTGACATGGCTGTCTGCAGAGTTCACCTCGTTCAGCTGTATGTGAAGGCCTGTGCTCTGCATATTACAGACCTGGAATGTAATCTTAAAATCAAACTCACACCTTGAGCAATGCTAAGGATCAGCTCACCGGCAAACTGCAGCTTGAGTGCAGAAGAGACACAGATGCTTAAGCAAGAGAAGTGTCAGCCTGATGTTACGCAGTATTAAGCCATCTGTTCACAGCATCTTCTTTTTTTGCCCCCCCCAGGTTATAGATGTGAAAGCTTCATAATCACACTGGTTCACATCACTCTTACATTATAAGGAACAGCACAAACAAATGTACTCCCCCCCCTTATACAGAATCATACAGAATGGCCTGGGTTGCAAAGGCCCACAGTGCTCATCCAGTTCCAACCCCCTGCTGTGTGCAGGGTCGCCAACCAGCAGACCAGGCTGCCCAGAGCCACATCCAGCCTTAGAACATCACAGCCCTTAGAACAGGGCTGAATAGGAAGCTGTGCATTATTTGAAATACTTGAATTTTAAGATTATTTGTAGGGTTATTAAGATAGAAGAAAGAATGCTGAGGGTCAAGCAACACAGCAGCGATCCATCCATCGTGCCAAGTGCTCAAATTCCTTCCTGGTAACCCAAACCAGACAAAACACAAAATCCTAACCTACTGAGAGAGAACGCAGCAATACAGATAAACCTAACTCAGCACCCGTTTTTGTTTGTGATGATCACACGACAGGATTCTACCTCGATTTACATCAGCTGTGCACAGCGGTCTCATGACCAGCCCATCTCCTGGCTCTGAAGGAGAAATGGAAGGAGAAAACACGGTCGTGTTCTCGCTCCAGTCAAGCTCATGCAGAATGCTCGGGTCAAACATCGGCGTGTCGTCGGGCATCGCGGTTGCTACGGGCAGCATGGCAGCAAGAGGTGCTCTGGAACACAAAGCACACATGTGAGCAATGCTTTTGTTTCACTACTCCCTTAATGCTCAGCCTCTCCCAGTCGTGTCACATCACCACGCGCTGCGTTCCTCACAGGAATGTAAAGCAAAGGGGATGACACCAAAGCTGCTGTTGGCTTTGTGTAAAATCAAAGAGAGTCGACCTTCACCGAGGGTTAAACAAAGCGTGTGTGAGTGGGAGTCAGCACAGACTGCGTTCATCCAAGAGGGGCTTTTCTCTTGGAGAGAAGGAAGAGAACAGACATTGAGCTGGATAGTTGGCACCTACAGTCCTCTGAAAAGGAAACTAGCCAAGGGTATGGAGAAAGCAAGAAAGGAAGAGCGAGTGTTTTCCAAACAGTCTCACCACACACACACCCAACACGCAGGTGACACGCAGCATCCCGGCATGCTTCCAGGGTTTCATTTACGTCACAATCGCTCTGTGTATTTACAGAACCAGATGCCATCCCAGCACAGCACCTCGCCACCCATTAACAGGCAAAACGGCCAGAAACACCTGTTAATGATTAAAGAGATGCGGGAAGTTAAGGGTACAAGGAAGCAGAGGGACATCTCTGACTGCAGGGAGCTGGAATTCCTGGTGAGTTCTTTGGTACCAACAGAACACTGCAGGAATTACTCCTGAGAAGTTCTGGATGTGGCTCTGGGCAGCCTGGTCTGGTGGTCGGCAACCCCATACACAGCAGGGGGTTGAAAACTAGACAAGCATTGTGGTCCTTTGCAACCCAGGCCATTCTATGACTGTAAGGCAGAGCACAGCCCCAGCTCAGCACAGCTGCCGTGCCCACACCCTAAAGTAAGAGCAGCTTTGGGAAACCCACTGAGAAAAGCTCTTAAGTAAAGGGAGAGAATAAAGAAAAGGTTGACTCGAAGCTCCCATTCACATCCCAACCCCGCTAGGAAACACAGACAGCCCGCGGTTACGGCCGTGCAGCAACAAATCGACTCCCCTCCCACCCCCCCCACACACAGGAGGACGAAGCAGAGCGCGCAGAGCCGCTCCACAGGTGGCAGCGGGGAGGGCCCCGCAGCGCGGCTGCAGCCGGTGTCAGCCTGAAGGCGGCACGGCACGGGGCTGGAGGCCTCACCCCACCGCCAGAACGCATCTCCTCCCGTAGGAACGGACCTCACTCGCACCTCAGGGCCCCTCAACCCTACACTGGGAGCCCAGGCAGCACCTGCCGGACCAGGCCCGAGGCCGGAGCCCCCCGCCCAGCCCCGCAGACCCCGCTTTCCCCAGAGCCCCCCGGGCCGCACTCACCCCGCACAGCACACGAGGCCGCGGCGCCGCTCACACCGGCTCCGACGCAGGCGCCGCACGGACGTGGCAGAAGACGGGGCTTAACGCGCACGCACGCCACGGCCCAGCCAATCGCCGGACCCGCCGGCCGCCCCTCTCTACCTCTACGCTCTTGGATTGGTGGAGAGCGGCGAGGCCACGCCCCCTGCCCTTTGGCTGAGGTCACGCCCCTCCGAGGCGCGCAAAATGGCGGCGGCGCTGTGGGCACGGCAGCGGCGCGGATTGGGAGGACCGCTCCCCGCCCCGCTCGGTGCTCCCTGCCGGAAGGGGCCGGCCTAGGCGGGAGGGAGGGAGGGAGGGTCGGAGGGTCGGTGGGTGGGGGCAGGACGTGAGGCGGGGGATGACTGAGGGGGTCTCTTGTGAGTGAGATTTGGCGTGCGGGACGGGTAAGGTAGTGTCTGGTGGAGGGGGAACGCACGGATTGTTTCTTCCTTGCAATTGGAAAATAAAAAAGTTAAAGATCAACTGAGGGCTCTGCTTTATCAATAGCTGAGGTCGAGGCGTGCGTAGCGGCCGGCACAGTGAGATGAGCACGCAGCGCGCTTCTGGGCCGTCACTGCCATTTCCGGTCTGCTCGCTCAGCGTGAATCACTGCGTTGCTATGGAAACCATCAGCGGCCCCAGAGCGAGCGGAGGGCGCTGCCCGCCGTGCCGAGGCACAGCCCGGGCCTGGGGGCGATGCCCACCCACAGGGCTGTGTGTGCATCAGCATCAGCACAACCACCAACCTTTGTTGCGTGGGAGAGGCACTGGGTTCAAAGGAGAACTGGGAGGCTGCAGAGGTCCCACCCGTGCTAAAACATTTTTCACCCAGAGGGTGGTGACGCACTGGAACAGGTTGCCCAAGGAGGCTGTGGATGCCCCATCCCTGCAGGCATTCAAGGCCAGGCTGGATGTGGCTCTGGGCAGCCTGGGCTGCTGGTTGGCGACCCTGCACACAGCAGGGGGTTGGGACTGGATGAGCACTGTGGGCCTTTGCAACCCAAGTCAATCTATGAAAATGAACAGCGTACCCTGCTTTGTAGGGTCAGAAAGGTTGGAAAAGCCCTTTAAGATCCCCAAGCCCAATCATGTGGGTGCTTTCCAAGACCTCCAAGATCAGCCCTAACCCACCCCACCGTGCCCAGTGCCCACGTCCCTCAGTGCCGCATCCCCATGGCTGCGGAGCACCACCATGGACGGTCAGCCCACCACCCTGGGCAGCTGTGCCACTGCAGCACAGCTCCTTCAGAGAAGTCGTTTTTCTTCATATCCAACCAAAAATCATGCTTGCATGCATGAAAAGAAATTGGGGAGTGCTGCTTTGCTGATGAAGCAGGGTAACTGCGAGTGTGGATGCATTTCTGCTGAGTAAAAAGTGACAGAGCGGGGTTTAGCTTAACTCCCTCCGTGATGCCTTCTCTGCAATGGAAATATTTTAAAAGCATGAGGTAGATGTTGTGTTTTACCGAAGTCGAGGCTTTTTAAAAGTGCTCTACAGCAGTGATGTGAGAATGGCCACGTGGGGTCAGCCCAGCTCTCCCCAGTGGGGCCGGGAGCAGATGGCTGAGCCTTAGCGCTGGATGGAGCAGGTTTTGGACCAGCCTTATCCAGGCACATCCTCCCAGTTTCCGGCGATCAGCAGAGTAGGGACATCCTGACCCTGAAGTTCCATCCGGCCCCTGGTATTTAACAGCTGAACAACGCTATCTTTCGTACGTGTGTCTCAGCTTCTGACCTCCAGAGCTCCCAGCGTAGTGTTGCATGAATGGGGGAAAAAAATCCTTAGGTTTGTTTAAAGCTGCTGTTCTCCAGCAGGGCTGCTTTTATTGGTCCCAGAGACCGGTCCTGTTGTATTTACAGCCACGTGCATGGACTTCAGTTTGGCTCGAGGACAGAAACATTTCTGCATGTGGATTTCATAGCAGCGTGGGCCTGAAGCAGAGCAGGGAAATGTTCTGGATGGAAAAACCTCCGTGGCTGAAAACCATCTGTGGCTGGAAAAAGCAAAGAAAGGTGAATTTGCCAGGCTGCGGATAGAGGGGGAAGGGGAATGGACCCTCTTTGGGTTTCCAAGCAGTGTGTAATGAAACCTGCCCCGATGGAGGCAGAGGGGTTTAAACTGAACCTTAGCTCCTTGAAAAGCCTACTCCATTTCAGCAGTATTTTAGAGAAAGGCCCTTAAGCCCTGCTGGCAAAATCATACATGGTGGAAGGCACGAGGCCACCGATGAGCCCTCACTTCTTCTGGAGACCACTGTCCAAGTCCCACCCGGTGGCTTTCCAAAGGTCAAGTGATTTGGGTCAGCGGGGATTCACAGCAGCCAGCAGATAAATCTCCGCGGTACCGCCGCAGCCAGGATTTCGTTGCTGGAAAGCAAGGGGAAAGTTGAAACAACACATTTCCACTTGTGTCACGGATGCGTTCATCTCCGCCTTTTCTACTGTAACGCTTTTTGTTTCAGAGGAAGAAAACCAGCCAAGTGATGTCCTCTGGCTGCTCCACATCTGCCAGCGCTGGAGCAAGGAGGTTACAAGGCAGGGAAATGTGCAAATTCGTGAGTGCAGGACAGTCAGAAAGATGGGAAGGGAGCCATGCACTTGCTTGATGTAAGCGTCTGAGTCTGGAACACACCCTGCTTTACGAGCAGAGAAAAAGCACTCTCCTTTCATTTTGCCGTATGACACAACGCAGTAAGAACGAATAAATCCTTGCCACAATAAAATTGTTTACATTCTGTTTTGGAAACGCGCTCAGGGCTCAATGTACCTAGGGACCGACCTCTCTGCTTCTTTTTGCTCTCTCATAGATCAAGTGAGATCCACCCACAGATACACCCTGAGCGGTGGAAATAACGCCTGCAGAAGTGCTGCGTAAAACACTCCGGGCTCTGCATCTCACCAAGGGCCCAGAGCCTTCAGTTTGAACTGTCTGCCAGAGGAGAGAGAGGTGCTGCTTCATCTCCCCAAATGTTGCCTGCGGGTGGATGGCGATAAGCTGAATACCTGCTAGAGCTTTATGAAGTTGTAAGGGAAACCTGGCAGTCCTCTGCAAGGCTCTGCTGCGATCCAGATGGCCGCCTGGAACTTGGGAAATGGTATTTCTTCAGGGCTTATGATAACATTAGTGCAGTTATGGAAGGAGAAGTGCATCTGGAACGTGTCTGCTTCGCTGGAAATAATGATCCGATCTTTAGCCAAGAAGCCAAGTCTCATTTAACAGCAGGGGAAAGGGAAGTGTCAGGGAGCACAGGTGTGCAGCACCCCCTGCCCCGGGCATTGCTTTCAGAGGATGTCGCTTGCAGTGGAGGCTGATAGGAGCCTGTATCTGCTTCCTTCAGGGTTTCTGCTCTTTCTGACCGTGGCCCAGGAAGATGGCTTTCTTCCACCTGATCCCGACAGCGTCACCATTCATCAGTTCTCAAATATCCCAGCTCAGACCTTGAAATGCCCCAGAGGGACATCCCAGAGGGATGGCTTCTGGGTCAGACACATGAGGTCCAGCGTGGGTTTGAGCTCATGCTGAGAAATGGGGAGTGCAGCTCCCCAGTACTGCTGTTCCTAAAGAAAGAGCCCTGAGCTGGTGTGGATTCGAGAAGCCAATTTCTCTGGATGGATTAGGGAGTAAATAAGAGCTTTTTCCTTTTACCCTTCCACCCAACATGATGTTATAGAGCCACGATGGCATTGCCTAGTGCCTGTGCTGTCTCACCCATGATCACATCAGCGGATGAGTTAAGGACCGCTCTGTTTCCTGGCAGTCCTGTTTGTATGGCTGTGATTAAATTCGAGTGTCGTTGTTTGCCCATCAGTTTTCCCCAATTGCTCTGCCCCTCTACACCGCTCGTGGTCAGGGCACAGCTCTGCCATTTGTTAAGCTCCACCTCTGTTTGTCCATCACAGTGGAAATGCTTTATCTTCCACCTGGGTTGCACTGTGTGACCAGTGATAAGAGCTGGTTGTTAAACAGAAGCCAATGTTCCTCTGGTCTCTGATTTCCAAGGTTATAGAAAGAAAACAAATGGTGGCTGATGTCCGTGCCCAGAGTTGGCTGCATGGGTTGGATCAGGACACCAGGACTGGACTGGGGAAGCGGGGCCAGAAGGAGAATGGCTGGCAGATATGAGTGCCTGGGAAGGTCAGGAGGAGAAAACAACTTTGGTTGCTCCCAACTGCACGCAGCAAGCCTGCAGTGGGGGGATCAGCTGCACTGTGAGGGTTAGTCCTGGGCACAGGGCTTGGGGAGGCTCATTGTGCCCATTCGTTTCATTTTTATTCTTACCTTTTATTTTATTTTTATTTTTACTGCTTGCTGATTTCTGCCCATTTGCCTGATTTCAGGGTTTATTTGGAGGAATGGCAGCCAAAGAACCCCCCAGCCACATGCCCTTTTGTGGGTTAAGCTCACGCAATCTGCTGCAGTCTCCTTCGTGGTGCTCTCATGTCCTCAGCCTGCAGTGAAGTTCTCCCCATCCTTTTCTGGGTCTCTGTGCTGACCAGACACCGATAGAAGCTGATGGCAACCAGTGAGGGCTGAGGAAGGGTATCAGAGCTCCTGGTAGCTGCATGTCTCATCCATCCACCATCCATTCCCTTCATCCATCCCTCCAACCCTCCATCCCTCCATCCATCCATCATCCCTCCATCCTTCAATCCTTCCATCCAACCCTCCCTCCATCCTTCAATCCTTCCATCCAACCCTCCCTCCATCCTTCTATCCACTCATCCATCCACACCTAAATGTATTCACATTCTTTAGCAGAAATTTCCCATATTTCCCCCTGGAGGACTCTTCTACCTGTTACATGGAGCAGGGATGTTACCTGGCTCCATACCAAGCCTGGCTTCAGTGGGGTCTTCAGTGGGTCTAGGCAAGATGCAAGGTTATTTCCAGCTCTTGCAGTCTCTGATACAACTGCAGATGGATCTGCCTTTGGAGAAAAAAGAGGCATGAAAATCCTGCTATACCCCCAGGTGGGCTTTTCATAGAATCTTAGAATCATCACAGTTGGATAAGACCACTAAGATTATCTAGTCCAAACATCAACCCATCACCCACCGAACACACTAAAGCATGTCACTCGGTGACAGGTTTTCCAGGAATGTAATGAACTTATTGAAGCCCAGCTTGTCTTGGGCACGAGACAGGAAGCATGGGGACTGCTCATGACATAATGCAGGACAGATATTGCTCAAAATGAAATGGCAGCAACACCGTGGGGCCAAGCAATGGACTGCGCCAAGCATCTGTCCTTGTTCCTGCTTTACGAGCTTCTCCCCTTCCTCCTACCTTGTGCTTTGTCGGGAGGGGAGGCAGGAAATCCTGCAGGGCTATTTTTGAGCTTGGGATTAATTAGCGGAGCCATTAAGAGGCTGGGATTGGCCTGGCTGCAGTGAGTTCATGGGTTGCAGACGTGCGGGGGATATCGTGGATCGCTCTGGGTTTGGGAGAGGAACACCAGGGCCGGGCTGGGAGGGGAGGACAGGGAATGCTGCAGCGTTTTGTAACTGCATAAAAACAATATGAAAATCACAATAGGATCCTCCAGGCTCTGTGGGCAGGAGAAGCTTGCCATGGGATGGGTGCCCAGAGCTCTCGCCTTGCCTCTTCTCCCACAGTCTCTCCCAGGATCCAACCTTTGGATGCTTTTGAAAGTTCTTCCCCGCTCTCCCTCCCAGTGTCCCTTCCCTTTGGTTTCAGGCTTGTTCCCATCTGCTCCTCCTGTTTATGGGAAGGGGAAAACATTCAGGAGATAAAGCAGCCACAGCCCGGTCCCTGCGGCTGTTTGTCTTGGAGTCCAGAGGCTGGAAAGCACCCGAGATGTGATCTCCGTGGATTGATGCTGTACATGGGTCCCTCTGCAGCCAGAACACGAGCAAAGGACATCATCTCCTGCATGGGTCGTGTTCATCTTGGAGCAAACACATCCCCAGACCTGGTGCTATTGCCTCCTTCCCCACGCCGACTGAGAGCAAACAGCAGCTCTGTGGTTGTGCTCTGGTGTAAATCTGTTCAGAGCAAGGAATTCCCCCGGGTCCCCTCTGTCTGTCCTCAGGCAAGGGACAAAGGAGCAGTTCCCAGCCTGGACGCCGCTGTGAGTCAAATTTCTGACCCAGATACTCATTTATTTTACGCCCCCATTCCCAGGCAGGAAATCAAACCACAGCTCACTCATTAGGTCTGACCATCTGCTGATTGAAAGCCAGAAGAGCCAAAAAAAAAAAAACAACAGAGCAAATTATTTGCTGAAGTGGCTGCTTTCTTGGCTTGGGGGGGCAGTGGGAGCCCTCCAGATGGGGGATTCCCAGCAGCAGCCCCAGTGCTGCACCGGGAGCTGTGAGCATCGTGCTGAGTGCAGGGCAGTGGTTTGGGGGTGTGCTTTCTGGTCTATGAAGGGTAGAGATGTGCTACTGCTGGTCTAAGTGAGAGGGGCGTTTTAGAGCTATGGGGCCATGGGGCTTCAAATCCCCCCTGACAGATGGGAAGGTTCTGCTGGCTCTGATTCAAAGCCTGTCCTTTACCTGGAGTCCAAAGGAAAGGTTTCTGGATGGTCTGACGGGTTGTTGCGTATCTGAGTCACTTCAAGAAGACAAAATCGGCCTTTCCACGTCTGTTGGATTCTAGGACGATATTTGGTGCTCCCGTGTCCAGCTGAAAAAAGAAACCCCCAAAGTCCAAATGCTCAGATCTGATAAAATGCTGACCCATCCGGTAGGTGGATAAAAGTCGCTTGGGGGACTGGGCGTGTAGGGTTTGGGGATCCTTTTCAAACCGACCTTTCCCACCCCCAGCCTGTCCTTGTCCATCAGCGCTGTGAGTTTGGGCTCCCTGCGGGAGGTCGGGGTTTCACTGCCTCGCTGATGCCCTGGGAAAAGCCATTGGTTTGCATGGGGCCATTATGGAACCAGATGGGGGCTTGGGAGGGGAACAAAGTGCAGCTCCTGAGGGCAGGCTGGGGAGCACTGCACTGAGCTGATGGGAAAAGACACAGGCAAGGAGACCCTTTTTTTTTAAATGTATAACATCCGGCAGATATTTATAGATCTTTTATCTCTTCAGTGCCTCTGTGCTACAGATAAATCATGCAAGGCTTTTACAATACTTAAAGCAAACAAATAAAAAAAGCCACAGGTTTTCAGGAAGGTTTTGAACCGTGTGAACATGGGCATGGAACACAGCAGCCTGAAGGTAGGCTGCTGGGCTGGAACAGGAGGGGGACCCCATCCCATGCCATGCCATGCCATCCCCATCCCCATCCCCATCCCCATCCCATCCCACCCCATCCCACCCCACCCCACCCCACCCCACCCCACCCCACCCCATCCCATCCCATCCCATCCCTATCCATTTCCATCTAATCTCTTCCCTTTCCCCATCACCATCACTGGAATATCCCAGGCACAGCCCCACTGATGTGACTTCACGTCGTTCATTTGTATTGCCCCTAAAGTCAACAGAATTAAATGACTTTGGTCTTATCAAGTTGTATGGATGCTGATGGGCACTCAGCTGATGCCTGACTCAGACAAGCGGCTTTGCACTGTAGGGAGGAACCCCATCTTCATGCCCTTGTGCTGCTCAGTTTGTTTGAACTGCACTTTCTGGAGCCCCAGCGTCCCTCCACGTGAAGAGCGATGGAAAAGAGTTGGTGGCGATTTACTTCCCCAAGGCAGGCTGTGCTTTCTGGTGCCTGAGGTTGAGTCATGGACGAGGGCTGCAGGCGCCCACGCAATGGGTTTCTCTTTGTGGCTTTTGATTGGCTTTTCCCCTTTGTTGGCCCAAAAAAGCCGACCGCAATCAGATCTTACTGCGCCAGCACAGGAAATCCCTGCATTGCTGCTCAGCACGAGTGCTGTGGTGGGAACTGTGCTTGGGCGCCTTGCTGCACCACGGCTCCCCTGGGCCTTCATGCCAAGATGTCCAAAACCACCGATGTGAGGCTGCGCACAGCTCGGGGCAGACCTGCTGGGCCAGGGTTGGGCCAGTGGGACCCAGAGGTGCCTCCAGCTTCAGCCACACTGTGATCCTCAGACACCAAACAGCCCAGCACCAATGAGAGATAGAATCATTGACAGGACAAGGGGGAATGGTTTTAAAGTGAGATGGGAGGTTTAGGTTGGATCTTAGGAGGAAGTTCTTCGCCCAGAGGGTGGTGACGCACTGGAACAGGTTGCCCAAGGAGGCTGTGGATGCCCCATCCCTGCAGGCATTCAAGGCCAGGCTGGATGTGGCTCTGGGCAGCCTGGGCTGCTGGTTGGCGACCCTGCACATAGCAGGGGGTTGGAACTGGAGGAGCACTGTGGGCCTTTGCAACCCAGGCCATCCCATGATTCTATGATTCTCTGCACCGTACAATCACACAGTGATTGGGTGGGGAGGGACCTTCCAGCCCACCCTGCCATGGGCTGGGTGCCCCCCAGCTTGGGCTGCCCAGGGCCCCATCATGGCCTGGGGCACCTGCAGAGATGGGGCCCAGCACACCCAGCACCACCCGCAGTGCCAACATCACAGAAGCTGCAGGGAAGGGAGAAGGGCTCGGGGCACAGCACGACCACAACACTCAGCAACGACAGCCATTAAATAAAAGATCTGACTTTTATTTAAAATAAAATGCATTTATACATTGTCTTGAAACCACAGACTGGGGGAACACAACACTGCTTACTCCCCGCATCAGTTGATGCGGTGGCCGCTGGCGCTGCCCCGGGCGTGGGATGGGAGCTGCACCCATCGTCCCCGGGTTGGGGCTCCCAGCCCAGCTCCTGCTTCACTTAGATAAAAACTGAACTGAAATTGGCCTTTTTTTTTTTTTTTCTGGCTGCATTTTTGTTTTCCCTAGGCTAATCCCCTTATTTCTTACAGGCACACTAGAGTTAAGGCGGATATCTATGCAATATTCTAGCTGGCTTGTGAGACTAGTTAAAAAACTGTACAGTTTTATAAAATTTGTGTTTTTACATTAGTTACACAAAACCTATACTTCATAGACCTTTACTTCATATCGTAATGAAAACCTTTGCATATCGTAGGCGGAACAGTGGACTATGCTGGTGAATACTAAAAGTGTCATAACACAATACGGTGTAAAAATAAACAACAACAACAACAAAAAAGACAATATAGATGATTATCAAAAAAGGAAAGTTAACAAATAAATCCAAGCTATAACAGACTAACAGAAGGTCATCTTTAAGGCCACGAATCTTCAGAAGAACATCAGGCACCCGTAGCAGTCCAGGCGCACGTAGTGTGAAAGGAGATTGGAACTCTACATATGGGGAGGACGACTTCCAAACAGGTCAAATGTACAGAATAATAATAATAAAAAAAAAAATACGACGAGAAAACACACACACACAAAAAAAAAGGAAATAAAACCCTCATGCATTAAACATGATAAATAGACTTCATATCGTTTAAGCCCCGGATGGCTTTTAAAGAAGATGGCTTAGAGTTCTCTTGGAAATTTGGCTCTTTAAGTCAAATCCTATCCCAGCTGCAGGCATGTTCTGGAGTAAGGCTGCAGGCAGCATCACCTGGCCCAGGCACGGTCTCGTTATAGCAAATTAACTGAAGTGCTCATTAGTGCACACAGATTAACTGGTCTGGTAATGCAAAAACGTTCATGTTTAAAAAAAAAAAAAAAAAGATACATTTCAAGCTTACTTTATTAAGCAGCATATTTCAAATAACAGCTTCTTAAAGTTAAATATTAATACGGCCGCGGGGTTTCTTCTTGGCTTACAGTACATGGGGCTCACACCCAGCCGCTGGTCAGTTTGTAGAACATCTCCTCATCCAAGCTCTCGTTCTGGTCCTTTGCTCGCGTCGACAGGAAGATGTAACCACCAATGAACTCGTGCACCACTTTGCAATCCACCTCCGTGCAGATGAAGGACACCCGCACGTCGTCGGCGAACTCCACCGTCACCTATGGCATGGGGAGAGGGCAGCGTTTCATCACCGATTAGAATCACTGAATCATTATGGTTGGAAAAGACCCCCAAGACCCCCAACCCAACTCAACCCAACCCAGCTCAGCCCAACCCAACCAAGCCCAACCCAACCCAACTCAACCCAACTCAACTCAACCCAACCCAACTCAGCTCAGCCCAACCCAACCCAACTCAACCCAACCCAAATCAACTCAACCCAACCCAACCCAACCCAACCATGCCCATCAGCCATGCCCCCCAGGGCCACATCTCCACGCATCCCACTGACACCATAGGTGTCACTGAATCCAATCCTTGCTACACACAGGAGCACCCACAAATTAGTCAGCGGGCAGCAAAGCTGTGCCACAGGGAAAATGCATTTTGACATGGATCCCCAAAAAGGTTGAGGGCATCAGTTGGTTGGTGGCGAGCAACTGCATTGCACATCACTTGTTTTGTAAATACAGATATATATATTTTATTATCGTTACCATCATTGCCTCTTCCTTTTCTGTCACACTAAAATGCCTTTATGTCAACCCATGGCTCTTTAATTTCTCTCATTCTGTTGCCCGTTCCACATGGTGGGAGTGGGTGAATGGCACTGAGCTGCTTGCTGCCTTAAACCCCAATGCTGCCTTAAACCCCAATGCTGCCTTAAACCCCAATGTGGGAAACAGCAACAAAACCTCTCAATGTTTTAACAGTTAACTCAAGAATCATAGAATCACAGAATGGCCTGGGTTGAAAAGGACCACAGTGCTCATCCAGATTCAACCCCCTGCTGTGTGCAGGGTCACCAACCACCAGACCAGGCTGCCCAGAGAAAACAGAAAGCAACGCCCTTCCCATGCAACGAAAGTGGGGAAGAAATCTACATGTGTGAAATAATGAGCAGACTGCACTGAGACTGCAGTGTGCACATCTGGGCATGGCGCACACCTCTGCCCACTCACCATTTTGATCTCCCAGTTCACGTTCCACTGCTTCATGTTGCTGAACCGCCACGTTTTGATGGCATCACCCGTGCTGGCGTCCATGCGGATGAGCCGGTTGTAGGCGATGCCGATCAGCTCCTCCTTCTTCCCCCCCTGGAACCTACAGCACAGTGAGGGATTAGGAACTGTAGGGTAATACGTTACATTCAGCAGCTGAGCTAACTCAACCCAAGGATGCCAATCCCAGTCCCAGCAATCCCAGTAGAACGCTGCCTACACAACGTGGCCGCACGCTGTCGCCCGGCTCCACACGCCCACTGACCTGGCGATGAAGTGCGTGATGCCGAATTCGGGCAGCGACTGCCAAGCCTGGATGAAGCGCATCTTCGCCTCGATGAGGCTCATCTGGGCGACGTTCTGGTGGGCCTCCAGGATCCGCGCCGTGAGCTGTGCAGCGAGACATCAGCATCAGGCACTGGGCTCGCAGCAGCCCTCCTGGCACCGCGCTCACCCCGTTGGCAACAGCATGGGTCAGCAACACAAAGAAATGGTGATTTCTACCCCGGGGATGTATTTCTGCTGTTTTTTGCTCAACGAGTGGGAGCCCAACTGATGGAGCTGCTTTTGCTTAACGTCTCCCGATATACAAAGCAAATCCAGCTCCGACCTGCCTGAAGGCAGAGGGCACTCGGGCTCATTTCATCGAAGACGCAGGATGTGAGCAAGCAGCAGGGCAGATTTCTGGTGTAGGGTTTCCACTTTTGCAGCATAAATCACCGGGGACCATTACAAAAAAACAAACAGGGCTAGAGTTTCTCAGGGAGGATGGGCTGTGTTAGTGTTTCCATTGCTGCTCTCAAAACCAAAGGGGTTCTGAACTATTTTAGTGGGGGGTTTTTTTCGGCTTAGCTGGATGGTCGCTGTCACTTACCAAGTCTCTTACATAGCCTGGCTGTAGATGGCAAGGCGAAAAAAAAAAAAGAAAAGGAGGCAGAAAGAAAAAAAAGCGATCAGAAATATGGCAACAAAGCAAAGAAAAAGTGCAAATCATCTGCAAACCAAAGTTCAAGCGAAAAAAAAACCAACAAACCAAACAAACAACAAACCCATGCATGACTCTGTAGGCAGAAAAGCAGCCAAAGTGAAGGGAAGTGTGGGGAAGGGACAGGCGAGCCGGTTCAACCCTGGTGCCAACTGCTGTGGGAATGGCTCTGCTTGGAGAAGTCCCCTTCTCCCACTCCTCTCCCCGCCTCTGTACAAACTCAGCTCTATTTATTTGTGTGGAGAAGGCCTGGAGCTGCTTTTATCTGAGGCAGGCAGAGAAGGGATGGAGATAGACTCACTGAATCATCCAGGCTGGAAAAGACCTCTAAGTAAGATCCCCAGCCCCAAGCCTAACCCACCCCACCCCACTGTGCCCACTGCCCACGTCCCTCAGTGCCACATCCCCACAGCTCTGGAACACCTCCAGGGACGGTGAGCCCACCACTGCTGGGCAGTTGTGCCACTGCAGCACCGCTCTTTTGGAGAAAAAATGTTTCCTTATACCTAACCTGAAAACTCTCCTGGCACAACTTGTGACCATCACCTCTCATCCTATCGCTATTACCTGGGAGTTAAGGCTGAACCCACCTCACTACCACCTCCTTTCATGGAGTTGTAGAGAGCAATGAGGTCTCCCCTGAGCTCTCTTTTGCATTTTGGATTTGATGCTCCCCAAACCCAACGTGCCAACCCTACTCTGCTGCAACAGCACAAGGGGAAAAACAAACCTAAGCAGGTTTGGGGCTGCCACGTCCATAAATCATCTCGCAAGGCCGGATGCCAACTCCCATTTTGAATATCCTCTTCCTTGTGCCAGGGCACAAGGAGATCCTCACAGTCAAACTCCTTGCATTCCCTCCTCCATCCATCCATCCATCCATCCATCCATCCATCCATCCATCCATCCATCCATCCGTCCATCCGTCCGTCCGTCCGTCCATCTGTCTGTCCGTCTGTGTCTGTCTGTCTGTCCTTCCCAGCAAACAGCCTTTGGAACTGCCCCTATCTCTCCAGGTCTCCCGTTCTGATGCCTGCCATCCCCGTGGGGCCGTGCCTTGTGGTTGATGGGTTATTTCCATAGCAAGGATGCCCACAAGCTAAGTCAGTTCTATCCTACTGTTTTTTCAGGTGCCTCCATTTTACTGAGCCGGAGCCTGGAAGGTGCTGTATATGTTAAAGCTGGATATTTATGCAGCTTCTCCACCATCCAAGTGGATATAAAGGCTCATTCAGAAGAAGAATAAGGGCTATATAAAATATAACTCCACTGCCAGGAAATCATCGTGCTGTGCCAATAAAAAGTTATATTTTTCCTGCTTCTCTCAGTTGCAGCCTTCTTCTTGGCTTGCAAAGGTCGAACGCAGCCGCAGCCCAAGAACTCGGGCTGCAGAGCCATTCATGTCAGTGAGAGGCCACGGAGCAATGCCTTCCTTATTTCTGCTGCTGAACTGGAGTGTAACGTCTTTCAGAAAGCCATGCGTTTGTTTCCATCACAAAACAGATCAGCTCTGTCATGCATGGACTGAATGCAGCGCGGAGTTCAAGCACAAGTCATGGCGATGTAAAATGAAGCAATGTTTCAAGGACTGGCATTTGGAAGGAGGGGGAAAGCAAAGAGAGAAATATGCAAACCGCAGTACAGCCAAGTCTGCACAAAGCACTGCAAGCAACTGCAGCTCCGCTCATCCTGAGGGCTCCTGCACAGCTCAGTGCAGGTTTTGGTGCCAGCACCGGGATCCTGCATAGCTGAGCTGCAGCATCCTTTTGGGGTGAACACAGCTCAAACGAGGGACGGACACCGCTGCTGACGTGCACTCAACCTACAAAGTGTCGTTATTGTGGTGGGTGCCATTCCCTGACGCCGGAGCGCAGATCTCAGTGGGCGCTGTGTTTTAGTAGGGTGCACCCCAACACACCACCCCACAGCCCCACGGCCGGCCCTACCTGCTTGTTCTTGTACTTCTTCAGGTAGCGCGGGGACACCAGGCACTCGGGGTTGATGTCTGTTGTGATCTGCTCCGGGATCAGCTGCGGGTCTGGGTTCAGGTGTTGCATCTTCAGGAAGGAGAGGATGTTCTGCACCTCCATGCTGTATGAGCTGTCCGCCATCGTCTTGCCCTTGGAGGCGAGGCGGCAGGCGGCCATCCAGCTGGCGTACTGCCTCTCCTGCGGCACAGTGAGACCACAGCCTGTCAGCTGGGGACAAGGTACCAGCCCCCCACACTGAACCACCCGGCAGCCTTCCTGCAGGCACAGCTGAATTGAAACCAGGCGGTGGCCACAGGATGGACCTGAGCAGAGGAGCTGGGCGCTGTCACCCACATGGATGAGGTGACAAACTTACGTTGTCACAGCGCAGCCAGATTTCATTCATTCCCTCTGCAACGGGGATCAGAAGCTTGATGTTAAACTTCTGACCGGAGATGTTCACGTCGGGGGTGACTTCACATCCTGCAACGAGAGCCATCATTCAGAAGGACACTCTGACAAGAAGACAAGAAATGCACAAGAAAAGGCAAAGCACTCCAGCGAGGTGCTGCCAAATCGCAGATCTCACAGTGCATCTCCAATGGGACAGCATCACAGGGACACAACCCGTGGCACACAGCTCCACTTCCCAGTGCAAGGAAAATGGAAGATCTGGACCAAAAGCAAAGAGGCTGAAGCTAACAGGTTCCCCCCACTCACCTCCCACACCTTGGCCTTAAGAGCTGATCCAGTGGCAAACACCACTTGAACCCCAAATTTTCATGGCAGTGCATGAAAATGTGGCTGGCCAGGTCCTGAACACCCACATGTTACTCTGTCTGTGTGGGTGCACTGCAATGTTTAGTGCTATGAGCATCCCATTTTGGGTGTTCAAGAACTGCTACGAGCCACCGTGCCAACATGGGGTGGTGAATGGTGATGGCCCACGTCACAGAATCACAGCACCCCATAATCACAGAACAGTTTGGGTTGGGAGGGACCTTAAAGCCTATCCAGTTCCACGCACTGCTGTGGGCTGACTGCCCCCCACCAGATCGGGCTGCCCAGGGCCCCATCCAGGCTGGCCGCAATGAGGTCCCCTTGGAGCCTTCTCTCCTTCAGGCTGTCTCCTTGGGCTTGCAAGAACCTGCTTGGCTTCGCTCTGCAGCCAAAAAATGGGTCAGCCTGAGAGATGAGTGGCAAACGGATACGCTACTGGGGAGCTGGCAGCACCTAATGGGGTCATGGGCCATGCGGTAGACATCTCAGCACACACCAATGCTACCAGCCCGGCCACTTTCTCCTTTACACACATTTATCCACATCCAGGACGGCATGCTAGGAACACAGGTGGAAGAGCAAGGTGTTGCAGTGGCAGATGATCAATGGAATACCACGCAAGTGTGTGAACGCTGCTCCTACCTCTCAAGTTCATCTGGTGGGCAGGAGTCCCGTTGGCTTCCTCTTTGCTTTTGTAGCAGGAAATAGAGGTATCTTTGAAGGTGCACCAGTATGGCTTGTAACCCTTCAGGGTCAGCTTCTTGGGCCTGCCAGACAGGATAAGGGACATTACAAACATGGGGCTAACCAGGTGGTGAGGTGCAAATTGGGCTGCAAAATGACTGCCTGCAATCACAGAATCGTTAGGGCTAGAAAAGATCACCAAGTTCAACCCAACCCACCGTGCCCACTGCCCACATCCCTCAGTGCCACATCTCCACGGCTCAGGAGCACCTCCAGGGATGGTGAGCCCACCACTCCTGGGCAGCTGTGCCACTGCAGCACCAAAGCAATGAAGGAGATGCAGAAGTTGGGCTGGCAACAATGTGTAGGCAGCAGCAGTGAGGCACCCAGCACCTAAACTGTCCTCTGGTGCCTTAATGGAGTTCTGGGGGTTTATCCAACCAACCTGCAGTTCTCAAAGATTGCACCGACTGAGCAGAGGGAACCAGCAACACCTCCTCCCTCCCTGACAAGTGACACTCCAAGTGGCGGGCAGTTAGCAATTAGAGCTGTGCCTGATTTTATTGGCAAACGAGCAGGTCAAAGCAAACAGTAAGGTTTTTGTGTGATGGTTTGCTTTCAGAGGAAAACCACGGACCCCGAAGCACGGCGTGGGCTCCAGCCCTGCAGCTTTGCCCCAGTTGGAGCAGAGACAATCACAACAGAGGGGCTCATTAGGGAGCTATTTCATTGCCATCGCTTTTCTGCCCCTGTACCTATCCTGTCGACTCCCATCGGGTTTGTTCAGATTCCAGAACATTCACCACAACCTGTGCTGCAGCAGAGAACTGCAAAACACACTGGGAGCTGCTGAGGCGCCAGCCAACATCCAGCTGCTGCCATTCCCAGGCATCCGTGTTGTAGCAGAATGAAAACCCATAAATCCTGAGCACGGGGACACGCACTGGGGTTGATATTTAAGAACTTCAGGATCAAATGGGATGGTTGGGAACAGCGTGGAATAACACCCAGTGGCTGTGCTGAGTGCTGGAGGAAGCAGAATGTGTTAACAGCGATGGTGCCCAGGTGCTGCAAACTGCAGGGTAAGTTCTGTGGTTTCCATGCATGGTAACACAGTGAAATCTGGAGTCGGGAGGGGAAGAAATGGACAGGAGGCAGCAGGGCCATGAATTATTCATTGCTACCACCTCTTCCCAGCAGTACTTACTTGAATACTTTAATGTAGTCAGCGAGCTCCGGGATGGAAGTGATGTCACCCTGAAAATAAAAAGGAGAGAGTCGTAGAATGGGTTGGGATGGATGGGACCTCAAAGGTCATCCAGATCCAACCACCAAACGGTCCCTTCCAGCACCGGGGGGAGGAAGCACACAGAGCATCTTCTGCAAGGGAGTGCTGGCTGGAAAGCAGAGGGCAATATTCTATGGTTTTTATGGGATTCCTGCTGAGCGCTGTCACACTGAATGGCATTTTCAGTTCCCAGGAGCTCCAACCAAAGGGTTTTCGAATGACACGGAGCACAAACAGCGCTGCAGCAGCTTCCAACAGTGGGACAGTTTACTTTCTGTCTGCAGTGAGCAGTGCTGTTTATAGATACCACGGGGGAAAAAAAAATGCAGAATCTAAACAAACAATCCACTAATTGCCCATTATCCGAATTCAATTACTCGAATGCATCTGGAAATGGCTACTGGGAGCAACCGGTAGAGGATGGGATGGATTTTTTTTGATGAATCATTGCCTTCTTCACTCCTGTCTGGTGGGGACTGCTCCTTAGTGCTGTGCTTCAGCTCTGCTTTGCAAACAAATTGTGAACAGTCTCTTGGCTCTGACGACCAGGCCCTATTTCCATCATAGAACCACAGAACGGCCTGGGTTGAAAAGGACCACAACGATCATCCAGTTTCAACCCCCTGCTGTATGCAGGGTCGCCAACCACTAGAATCCACTACTTCTGCTGCATCCCAGTGATGCTGCTCTCCCTGCCAATCTCTGCAGGCTGAGGGTGGCAGTTCAACTTCAAAATATGAAACTACTATTGGGCTCTACGGCCATCACAACCACAGGATTGTTAAGGTTGGTTGGAAAAGACCACTAGGATCATCACGCTCAAACGAGCTGCTCCACTGGGCTGCGGGCAACAGGAAAAAAAAGGGAGAGGAAGGAAATAAGGCAGATTGGATGCTCGGAACAATGACCCGTGCTTGCAGGAGGTGAGGAGGGGATGTGTATGGCCCCGTGCCCACAGCCCTTACCAGAATCGTCGATGTTTTGCCACCTTCCAAGGTGATTTCTAGGTCGGAGAGTGCAGCATCCACCTCGTCCACATCCTTGTCGCTGTTGTTCAGGTGGTTTTCTGACGACATGATGGACAGCTTGTTGATGTGGTACTGAAAAGCAAGGCATGGCTGCATGAGTAAAGGCAGCCTGCACCCACTGCTCTCCCCTCATCCACCAGGTTGTGCACTGCACCGTTTTCTTCCAGCAATAACTGCTCGGTATTTCTGGATGCACAAACTTTTGCTGAAATGGCCCGACTGTTGCGATAGGATTGCGACATGCACAGGGATTTCCCATCACAGAATCACAGAATGGCCTGGGTTGCAGAGGCCCACAGTGCTCATCCAGTTCCAATCCCCTGCTGTGTGCAGGGTCGCCAACCAGCAGACCAGGCTGCCCAGAGCCACATCCAGCCTGGCCTTGAATGCCTGCAGGGATGGGGCATCCACAACTTCTCTGGTCTTGTGTTGTTTTTACAAAAATTCAGTGAAATCTCACTCCAAGGACTAAGCACAGCCCAATGTGGGCTGCTTGCAGAGTTAAGCTGAATCTTTGTATTTTTGTTTTCACCGTTTTCTTCCTGGGAGGGGCCCTAAGAGCAGACTCGGTCTCCCCCTGGGGATGTTTCTGCATCCTCCAGCAACGAGGAGCGCCAGACCACACGTAGGAAATGGCCCGCCGTCCGTCCCACAGAAGTCAATAGCAGGTGTAGTATTTATGCCAAATCACACCAAGGACTTCATAAAGCAGATAAATACGTTGTTCCAGGAAACCCACAGATTATCACCAGCTGTTTGGGGGGAGCAGCGTGCCAGCAATGTGCAGCTTGGGAACCTACTGTCCTTGCACTGGGGTTTGTCAAACAAGGCAAAGCAACAAGTCCATGCAGACATATACATGTTTGGGAAAAGAAGGCTACGTTCCTCTTCATAAGGAGTAACAGGCAGCCAACATGCTAACCGCCCAATAATTGAGACAGGAGACGGGAAGCACCGAGTCCTGCCAGCACGGGAACCCCAAGCAATGCATCAACAGAACGGTCTGCAAGAGCCACAAAATGAAGTTTGACCAAACGGAGCGTCGGGGGCCATCTCCTACCTGCAGCGCCGCGAACATCATCATCTCCTCCTCCGTGCACTCGATCTCCTCCAGCAGGATGGCCCACTTGGACTGCTCGTACAGTTGGTTGATCCTGATGGCGTCGTACTGCGCAAGAGAGAAACGGTGCAGCCCATGAGAGACGTGCCAGAGCAAGACCCGCCATCTCCCTCACCCTGGGCACAACACTCCACCATCTGACTACCCTTCTTCCATGCTCCCTTCAGCCTGGGGTGGACAAGGCTCACAGCCACAAAGCAGTCCCTGCAGTGGCTTCAGCCCAGGGCACGGCAGCGTGCACACCTGCCCTTGATGCACGCACCGATCTGCAAAGTGGCGGAGTATCTACCACCACAAATGCACTCTGGAGACACAGGTTTCCTTCACCCAAACTGTTTGCCTGTGAGGTCCAAGCCAAGAAATGAACTCCTTACCTTTGGATTCAGGTCGAAAAAGCTGTAGTACTTGAACCGGAGCAGCAAAGCCTCGTTTTCCTTCACCTCCTGCTCCATGAGGGATCGGGACGAATCCAACCACCTGCAAATCATCAGCAAGGGGTAGCACACACAAAGAGCTCCTGCGCCATCCCGACGAGGGAAGACAAGCAAATGGTGGGCTCACCCTTGGTTGATTTTGGCTTTGTCGAGGAGCGCCTGCGGCCTGTACATTTTTGCTAGGGACTCGGGGGAGGTGACGGGCTGGCTGACGGCCAGGATGCCCGGGTTGCCCTCCGACAAGGCGCTGTCCCCAAACCATGCGGACGTGGGGGACAAAGGGCTGCCATCGTGCGCGTCGTACGTCGGCGTCATGGTTTTGCTGTACAGTCCTGGGCTGGAATAGATGTTTCCTACCAGCGAGAGGAAGAAAGGCCGGTTGTGAGCTTGCGGCCAAGCCCCGCTCCGCACAAAGCCAACTCAGACACAGAACCGAAGCCAGCGGATGTCAAACCTTCCCTTTTTCTTTTTTACCATTTTGTTCCGCAGTTGGAAAACACTGCGCTGCTTGTTTTCCCATGACAAGCTGCCCCAACCTCTCTCTCCATCTTCTCCGAGAGCAAAACTGATGGAAAAGCCATTCCCGAGCCGAATGCGTGGGAAAACCCGCGGGTCTCCCTGGGCCACCACCCCCCACTTACCGGTGTTACCTGGAGCTTAAAGATTTTGGAAGTCAAAGTTTAGAGGAGCAGGAAAATAAACTAAGGGCACGGCCAGAGAGACCAGAGGCAGAGCACAAAAGTCCTAAGGAGGTGGAGCTCACCTTTGACGGGGCCGATGTAAAGAATATCGGTGCCTATGGAGAGGGAAAGAAAGGAGGGAAGTGAGAAGGAGAGAGAAAGTCACCGGGACGGCAGGGAAGGAGAAGAGCTGGAAATGCAATTGTGGGTTAAGAGAGCTGAGCAGCACACGTGAGGCTGAGCCACCCGACCCCAGTGCGGAGCTGGCCTCTGGCTGAGACTCCCCTCGTTACGCTGATGGCACTTAAAATCAGGGAAGGCGTTTCAGGTGCGTTTGCCAAACCAGGGGTTACGCCCAACTACTCAAGATGAGGATTCTCTGAGTTTCCTACACACAACTGCCGCGATCGCTCAGGTCAGCGGTTGGACTCGTTGATCTCGAAGGTCTTTTTCAACCCAGATGACCCCATGGTTTTGGCAATCACCACTGCTCAACACAGACCCGAAACTGCCGTGTTTTCACCCTGATTTACTGCAGGGGAGGCTCCTCCAGCGACGCGGCCGTGAGATGCGTGCTCCCGTGCCGCCCCACGCACAGCACCCTGCACACTTGTTTTCTACCGACACGTCAGACGCTTGCAAAGCCACCCAGAAGCTCTCCTGGTACACAACTTGCACCAAAAGCTCTGTTTTTTCTGAGTGTTTGCAGCAGTGCCAGCTGACCCGGCAGGCAAAGTAACCCGAGTGACTCCAGCTCTTTTGCTCGTGTTACAAGAAATGGCCAGGCACCGAAATGTGGCATTTCATGGGCAGAGAAGCTTGCTTATGTGGCCAATTTGATATTAATACGCCGAGCGAGTGGTGCTATTTGGTGCAAAACCAATCCCAAACCATGCATTACTCCCAGGCGCTTTGAAGTTTTACAGCTCATACAGCTCCATGTTGGGGAAAAAAAGCCTTTTAAAATTACCAATTACCTAGAGAAGAAAGCTGACCCGACTTGGCATCTCATACCCCAAAATAGCTGAGAGCTAAATCGTCCCCATTGATCTCAAAGGAGCATTGATTCTTATGCTAAGAGTACAAAATCCATATTTTGAGCGTAATGGATGTTCATTGAGCGCGTCCTAATGCCAGTGACTCCACTGCTTATGTAAATCAGGCAATGAGCTCAACATCGTTTGATGGGAATAAATGTGTGCTGGACTCAGGAGGACCAATACGTGGCTTTCTGGAAAAGAGCCGTGTCCTTATGGAATCCCATTTAACATTCCAGCTTGCTCAGACGTGCAATTTGATGCACTCCAAATCTACCTTATAAACACTGCCTCCTTGGAGGCCCCAGGGAGGTGGTGGAGTCACCATGCCTGGAGGTGTTCAAGAAACACGCAAACGTTGTACGAAGGGACATGGCTGAGTGGGGAAGCATTGGTGGTAGGTGGATGGTTGCACTGGATGATCTTGGAGGTCTTTTCCAACCATGGTGATTCTATGGTTCTAGGAATGCAGAAGAAACTACACAAGGCTGAGCCACAGGGATGGTCTGAATCCACCGCACGGGGAAGATGTGAATGATCATGCACGTGTGTGGTTCTGCATTTTGGGAACCTGCCTTCAGGTAGGTGAAATATCTTCTGTATCTCCAGCCATTTTGAAGAGTGCTACAAAATTTCAGAGAATACTGAAGAATTATTCCAAGCTCTTCGGAACGACGCAGGACGCCATCGGGTTTTCCCAATTTTAGGACAGAATGGAATTAGATACACAGATCTGGTCCCAGCAATCTGATCTGGAATGATAGGGCGTCTGATAGACCCCTTTGTGGAAAACAACACAGCTGACATCAGTGAGCCGAACTCATGGGATCGCCCCAAAAATCGGCCTCGATGCTTTAGGCTGGTCAATGGCATCGCACCAAACACAGCCAGTGCCTCGGCAAGGAAACCTGAATACTTCAGAACTGCGATACTGAACTGCCTGATAGTGAGGGAAAGGGGAATGAAAACAAGAAAGCCTCCAGGATGCTCCTAGCACTCCTCACTTCTGTGTAAGTGAATACAGCACTTCAGATGCGGCGCTGAGGGACATGGCTTAGTGGGCATGGTGGGGATGGGTTGGCGTTGGTATCTTAGAGGTCTTTTCCAACCTGAATGACACTATGATTCAATGGAGACTGTTGGGCAAGGCTTACTACGAGTCTGCAAAGGTTTAAGCTGGCTTTGCTGCCAGACATCCTCAGTGACAAAAATTGAGCCTACGTGCACTGAAATAAGCAGATCAGGAAGCGCCAGCTCATTTTACATGAGCATCCAGAGCACAAACAGATGGTGGAACAACACTGACAAGAGTTTGTTCAGATTAAGAAGACAATGTTGAACTAACGGGACCTAAATATTGCAGGTAACTGCGGCAATTAAACCTGCAGCAAAAATCCTGACGTTCACAGATGCAGTACGAGAAAGGAAAACCGAGCAGACAGTTTGAAGTGACTCACTGCAAGAGTAATAAATAATTCAAACTAAAAAGTGTCTTCTGCGTACGTTTCCCACAAGGCGGGCCAAGGGCTTGGAATTAATCTAACAGAGATGCTCCCTGCGAACGCTGCCTGTCGGAAAGGCTGCCGAGCGCCTCTCCTGATGGAAGTGCCAAACGACAACGAGCGTTGGCTGGAGCCTTGAAAGACGCAGGGAGAGCAACTCCAGATGGGAGCGGAAACATCCAGAAGGATTTTTCAGTGATTTAGAAAAGAATGAGCGACAACAGAGGGGGAAAAAAGCAGTATTTCTCCTTGGATGCAGAGCCGGTCCATGCCGCCCGTCCCCAGGAGGAGACGCCAACCCTGCTTGCACGGGTGAGCACCGCCGGCAGCGACCACACTGCTGTGACCTTCGCTCTCACCTCGCTTAATTCAAGGGCAATTAATACCAATCGACTGAACCCCGAGGCGTTGGGTTCTCACAGACGGCCGCCCTGCATCCCTCCCGTGCAGGATTTCAAACCCAGAGCGCTGGCTGCCAGCCACGTCTCTCCTGCCTGCAGGCACGCAGCACTACGGCTGTCTCCGTGACTCCATTAGGGTTAAGTGCTCCCACTCGCAGCCTCCCTCATCCCAGCCCCGGCCGTGGAGCAGAGCCAGAACAACCCTCTGCTTGCAAACACCCCGCATCGATTTGCTGCTTGTGGCAAGCGGTGCTGCTCCGTTAGCGGTGCTGCTTCATTAGCGGTGCTCCGTGAGACAGGCTGGCAAAATCCCACAGCAGCAAGAACCTCCCCCCCCCCCCCCCCCCCAAGAGCTTTGTACCACTCCAGTCCAACACTACACCCTTTGCACAAGGGAGCACTAACACAATTAATAACAGGGCTGCTTCTGCTGGGCTATAAATAAGGTTTAGAGCAGCGGTACTGCCAAAAACACACCTGGAACGTGAAGTTAGGAATGATTCTTCATTTAGCTTCTTTCTTAATAGGGAAAGAAAACATCTCAGTAACACAATCTATGTGTTCATGTGGTCACTCTTGGTTTCTTTTTTTTTTTTATTTTATAAAGCCTGGCCTTGTTCTGCTTCCCTACACACCTCAGCCCCGGGCGCTGATCTGTGCTGGCATGACCACTCACCAGTGTAGGGAGCTCATGGAAATCACATGGGGCCCGTTTGTAGCACAGACCTTAAGGAGTTAGGTCAGATCAATACCACTACACTATCTTTCCCTACGTATGCTCCCATTTTATTATCTATCTGCCTCTCCATCCCTGCTCCCCGTAGGCGCATCCCTGCAAAGTGCGCTTGGGCTCACCCGACCCTGGTGTGATCAGGGGGCCCTCCAGCTCGAAGGCTTCGTCGTCACATTGGTCATCCAGTTTCTTCTTCTTTTTCTTTGATGGATCTCTGGGTTTCCTCAGAAGAGAGAGCTCCTCTGGATGCCTGATGTCTGGGGAGAAAATTGGACAATCATTAAGGCTAGAAAAGACCTCTGAGATCCCCAAACCCAGCCCCAGCCCACCCCACCATGCCTACTGCCCACATCCCTCAGTACCACATCTCCACAGCCCTGGGACACCTCCAGGGACGGTGAGCCCACCACCCTCTGGGCAATAATGGACCACTTTAACAAAGGCAAGGTGAAAAAAATGGGGAAAAAAAGAGAAAATCCTTCCTTAAGGAACCACGTCCAGTAACTCGAAATACCTTGGCTGATTTTTCTGTTTTACAATGGCTAAACATGAAGTTGAGACCAAGCCTGTCTGGAACAAATACTTTTCTTGTGGTTGGAGAGGTAACACAGCATTAGGGCCAAACACTGCACTTC
This sequence comes from Alectoris magna, assembly GCA_030625065.1. NCBI lineage: Eukaryota > Metazoa > Chordata > Aves > Galliformes > Phasianidae > Alectoris > Alectoris magna. The sequence goes on along the minus strand of CM060565.1, from coordinate 1,596,858 downwards.
CTATGCACAACGCAAACAGGTGGGGGCCGGTGAGGAGTGGCATCCCCCAGGGGTTCATACTGGGACCAGTGTTAATGACATGGACAGTGGGACTGGGTGCATCCACCGCAAATCTGCGGATGACACCAAGCTGAGAGGTGCAGCTGACGTGACAGAAGGAAGGGATGCCATCCAGAGGGACATGGACAGGACTGGGAAGTTCAGCAAGGCCTAGTGCAAGGGTGGGGGCCATCCCAAGCACAAGTTCAGGCTGGGCAATGAGTGGACAGAGAACAGCCCTGAGGAGAAAGACCTGGGAACAGTTCTAAACTAAAATGTAGGTTGCAACTGGACCTCATGAAGACGTTCTTCATGATGAGAGTGGTGAGGCCCCGGCACTGCCGTGATGCAGTCTGCCCCAGCCCCTGTGTGGCTGCTATTTCCACTTCTGTCAGGGGATGGCTGCCATCATAAACAGCACGTTCCAAAAATGACTTTATTTTTTAAACCTATTACAGCATGGCTCTCCTGGCAGGCTACGTCCTGCCCTGAGACTTTGCTGCCCTGCTTGTAGACACGGTGAGCGCTGTGGGGCTGCAATGTTATCTGTACAACAACCTCTGCTTCCAGCCACAACCGGGCTGTGGAGATGCAATCCTTGGTGACATCCAGGGGTGGATGCCCGCCCGGCAACCCTTAACCCAGCACCTCTGTATTACCCATAGAATCACAGAATGGTTGGGTTGGAAGGGACCTGGAAGACCATCCAGTTTCAACCCCCCTGCCACAGGCTGGTTGCCAACCACTAAACCAAGCCCCATCCAATCTGGCCTTGAGCGCCTCCAGGGATGGGCATCCACAACTTCTCTGAGCAGAGTCTTCCATACTATGGCCAGAATCTCCCACTCTATGGGTCTCCCACCCCCAAACCATCTGCTGGCACAGCTTTAATTAGTTAAAGTGCACCCTGATTCATTATTACGACACAAACACCACCCATGGCACTGAGCTCCCTCCCCGCACCCACTCCCAGCTGGTTTCACCACCACTCAATGCTTCAACCATTCCTCCCGACAAACACCCAACGCGGGAACACAGACAGCTCTTCTGATTCACTCCTCTCGCCTCCAGCTTATCTCATTAAGAAAAAATCTGCTGGGATAACTAAGGTCACGAGCACAGGACGACTCGCAGCAGTGCCTAAAATGAGGAGTTCCCCTGGTATTTTGCTAGCAAGGTTTATACTCGGCTGTTTATTTATGGTGCATTAGCGACTGATGCTGCCGCTCAGCTGAAACCATTCAAAGAGGCCAAGAGAAGGGCTGCAGGCCAAGCTCAGCTCCTGAAAGCAATCTGCTGGAGACGGCCCAACGCTTGACCATCTGATTTCAAAGCAACTTTTTATAGTTCCTCAGTTGTTCGTGCCGCTCTCTTCGGATTACAAAGGATGCTGTGAGTTTTCAGCAGCTGCTTCAAAGCCGCGCACCGCCACGAGGCACAGCGGAGCATCCTTGGCATGCAAGAGCCCCTCTGTGGCTGGGCACGTTTTCCAGAGATAAATCCCAAATTTCACCCCAACAGCCAGCTGCTGGACATGCCGTCATCTCACAACCCTACCAAAGCCAACTGCGGGCTGCGGTGGGGAAAACAAAAACGAAGCTTGCTGTAAGCGTGCAGCACGCAGGTAGTGAGCGAGCACCGCTGTCTGCAGCTCCAACCCCGGAGCCAAAGGAAAAGAATAAAAAAAAAAAGCAACTTTGAGCATTTTTCTGGTCGTGCTTCTCAATCTTTCAGTAAACTATTGGCGGAAAAAAACGCTTGACACTGCTTATGATTAATAAGTTTACAAAGGCTCCTCAAGCGTGTTTTGAATAGAGACAGGCTTGGCAAACGCGGTGTTTAGTTACTGTAGCTAAAGCAGAGACTGTCCAGGGCATAAGGGCTTGCAGATGGTGGTGCTCCAGTTAATTGGAAAGCAGGACAGGGAGCTGCTCAGGGCGCCAGCCTGTTTTCTGGCCATAAAAGCAAGAGATAAGTCTTTAAAGCAGTGCGAAAAACTGGAAATCCAACGGGAAGGTCCGTGCTGCTGGGTAGGTCACGCCGTGCCTGCAGAAAGCCGTCTGCTGGAGATGGTCCTCTGGGGCAAAACATCTCCCCAGATGGGGACTCTGGCCCCAAAGCCAGGCAAACCCTGTCCTCATCTCCCCCCGTTTCAGCTCCCACTGACGGCCCCGCAGAGCTGCAGTGCTGCCCTCCGAGCGGGGCAATGTTTGCTCTCCAATTTCTGCTTTTGTTACCATCCGCCCGGGACGTGTTTGCTTAAAGAGAGACTCCTCGTCTGTACACACACGACAGATGGCACTGGAGACGTCTGCTCGAAATTACTGTAAATGATCACAATCCCTTTAGCATTTCCATTTCTACACATTGTGCAAGCGTGTGAAATCTCGGCTATTCCCTCTGCGGCGTGGCTGGAAGAGACCCATCCTGCTGGGTGCTGCCTGTGGATTGCCCCTCCGTGTCTGTTCTGCGCTGATGCAGACAAACTCTTGGCCCTTCCTTCCCGTGGAACCTCTCCTTTCTGCTCCAGCCACGCGCGGCCCACCTGGCCCAGCTGTGCCCATTTATCTCCTGCCCAGAGATCAGCAGCTGGGGTGAAATCCTCCTTCTCTGCAGGACAGCACACCGACTGCTCCTGGAAAACTGGCTTTGAAGGAAAACAGCCACTCTGACGGCTGTAAAACACCAAATGTACACCACCTTTGGACCAAATCCATCAAGCAAACCATGCAGCTGCTGCATCTTTAACACCAAGGTGCGTTGCAGCCGTGGGAAAGCAGAGGCAGGAGCAAAACCCACGGGTTTTGGCACAGAAGAAGGAATTTGCTCCTTTGTCTCCATCCAAGATGGCATCACCCAGTGGAAGCACTGTCTCAGGATACATCAACTTTCCCCATATTTAAAATTATGGGAAATCACAATACTTTGAATCACAGAATCATTAGGGTTGGAAAAGACCTCTGAGATCCTCTAGTCCAGCCATCCGCCTACCACCGGTGCTGCCCACGGCAACACATCCAGCATCCAGTTTTGATACGCCAAGAGATCAAACCCTCCAAAGAAGTTACCGTTCCCTTTTTCACCCCATTTCTGGCTGCCCTCAAATGCATACAGCTGCTTAGCCTTCCTCCTAAAACACTGAAAACTCCGTCATTTTCCTTGCAGCACACGCAACATTTAGGGGAAATCCTCGCTTTAATGCTCATCCAGTTGCCCTCAGCTAGGAAATGTGTTTTGAAGTGGGATATTTCTGCACTGGATAACCAATGCCCCGAACCAATGACTCATAAAAATTACAGCCTTTGCACTCCGACATGACGATTCCTAGAGAAATGAGACCTCAAAACCCACGGCCCTCCCACTTCGGATTTCAAACCACATTTTTTGGGAGGGAATCAGCAAATTCTGTCTGACGCCGTAAGTTGACAGAACCAGGTATTACCCTTATCTTGAACTCATTCAAGATAAAGCTCTGCAAAACAAACCCAAGGCAATAAAAAAATAAAAAGCAGCACATAGCTCTGGGAACGCCTGCAGATAAGAGTGCAGCTGTACCGCGGTGCTGCAGCATCTGACGGCGGAGCGGCTCCTCACCCATAGCACATTCAGAACATTTTATTATGGGTTCTTCAGCTGCCCGGCTGCTTAAATATTTATCTGGGCCAAAGCCAAGCTGTGCATTACAGCTGTGGGCCAGCAGGTCGGTCAGGACATCCCGTGAGCCACCTGATGGGCTGCAGAGCAAAACCAGGGCTCACCCTGGCATGGGCTCTGCCTTCCTAAATTCCGTGTGGAAAATCTGAGGGCTGGATGAACGAAGTGCTGCTGGGGCAGAGATCTGCAAAACCACCTGAAAATGGTGTGCTTGGGAGCCCTGATCATGGAATTACAGAATCACTGGCGTTGGAACAGACCTCCGAGACCCCCAAGCCCAACCCCAGCCCACCGTGCCCACTGCCCACATCCCTCAGTGCCACATCTCCATGGCTCTGGAGCACCTCCAGAGATGGGGACTCCAATACCCAAGCGCACAACTCGGCTCTTTGTCATGTTGAACCTCATCCTATTGGTCCCAGTGCACTGATCAGCCCGTCCAGATCCCTCTGCGGGGCCTTCCTACCCTCAGGCAGATCAACACTTGCTAACAACTCGCTGTCATCTGCCAAACTACCGATGCTGAGTGGTGCCCAGAGCTGAAACCAGGTGGCACTGGACTGAAGGTGCCCATAAGGAAGAGGAGGAAGAGGAGGAAGAGGAAGGAGACAGCACCGATGGAACCCAGCGTTAGTGTAAGGCAAATAAAAAGGGAGAGACGGGAGGAGCCAAACGCTGAATGTTTGGATGGTTTTTCCATGAGTGGGATGAAATCCCCAGCCTCCAGTTATCCGGATGCCTTTTGGAGCCCAGACAGCACTTTGAGCCTTTCCCTGAAGTTGCTGAAGTCAAATTAAACTCATTCGATTAAGCGCCACAAACAAGAGAATAAATCCACTTAGAGCCTCTGCATCGGGCCATAAGGAGAGAAACAATCCTGGAGCAGGCACAGAGCTGGGCTGCCAGCAGCTCCTCATGGCTGTGGGACGGACGTCTATTTAAAGGGGCTCTGTCAACAGAAGAGTAAGGATGAAAAAATCCACTGACTCACACGGTGACATACAACCTGCCGCTGCTCCGCAGCAGAGTGGGGACGGGGGTGGGGGGAGGCAGGGGGAAGAGTTTTTTCCATTTCGGTCGCTTTGTGACTACGTGTTGTTAGTTCGGTCCTGGGGTGCGTTCAGACCCTACGTGAAAGCAGCAGATGAGTACAGGAGAGCAATAAAAAAGCGTGAACAAATGAAGAAGCTGGCAGCGGCACACTCGGCCTTTGCGATTTAAAAAGCTGAGTCCGCTGCAATTTGGCAGGCTCTCTAAATGGTAAGATTTCCTTCCACACCCATCCCCTAGACGTATTTAGAAATAGCTGCGCTACTGCCAAACCTCTGCTGGCTGCAGCACAAGGCAGCAAACCCTGCCCAGGGGCTGGGATGGGAGCGACGCCTCCGAGCATCCCCGCGGTGCTGCCCAGCATCCCAGCACTGTGCCGGGGGAGGGCTGCTTCCCCCAGCTGCTTGCGTGCAAAGCCCTGAAATGGTCCCAATATTTCTGGAGAAATGCTGCTTTGTTTTCGAGCTGGGCATAAAGGAAGAAAAAAAAATAGTTTAAATCATAAAATCACGGCACGGGTTGGGTTGGGAGGGAACTCCATGATCATCCAGTCCAGCTGGGTGCCCCCCCAGCTCACCCACCCCATCCGTGGCCTCGGGCACCTCCAGGGATGAGGCATCCCCGGCTCTGGGCAGAGGGGTGGCTGTCCCATGTCCCCAGCTCTGCCCCGTGGCTTTCCCAAGGCAGCCAGCAGCGCTCCACGTGCTAACAGGGCTGGGCAGAGCCCCGGGAGGACCAACGGGCTTCACTTTTGCAGAAATAGAAGCTTTTTATAGAAGTTTTTTTGGCGTCCGAGGGCGTGGAAATATTACAAATACTTCAGAAGGCAGAGGACATTCTGTACCGGGGGAGAGACCATTTATAAAGAGAAGCAAAAAAATAAATAAATAAGGTCGGGTCATGTTCAGTGTCTAGACAGCCCCGGGGTGACACCTCGCCCAGGCTTGCACTGCACTGCTCCCAAATGCCACCAGCAGCACGTCTCGGGTTGCAGGTGGTGGCTGGGGACAAGTGGGGCACATCAGCTGTCACTCATAGAATCATGGAATGGCCTGGGTTGCAAAGGCCCACAGTGCTCATCCAGTTCCAACCCCCTGCTGTGTGCAGGGTCACCAACCAGCAGCCCAGGCTGCCCAGAGCCACATCCAGCCTGGGATGATCTGATCATGATCTCCATCTGGACACTGAGCCACTGACCACCACTCTCCGGGGTACGAACTCACAACCAGCAAAGAATATGAGGAAGAACCTTAGAAGGACAGCTGCTTCTACCCACCACAACAACTCTCCCTTTCTGGGACACCCACAGCACTGCTGGGGCAGGAAATGCAGAGGCATGGGAAAAAAGCCTTCCTGCTTGCAGCTCTGTTTGCTTTTCCTCTCCCACGTGCCCAGCAGCAGCAATGCATCCTGCCTGGAGCCCATCACCGCTCCCAGGATACAAGGAGAGAACCTACAGAGCAGCACGGGGAGCAGAGGGAAACAGCTTAAGGAAAAAGCAGATGGAAAGCATCCTCTCTAATCACGCAGTGATGGTGTGATGGCGAAGAGCATCTGTTTGTCCGCAGTTACATGGGATGACTGCTCAGCAGGAGCTGGCTGGAGAAGACCTCCAAGGTGCCCAACCCAACCACCCCACTGTGCCCACTGCCCACATCCCTCAGTGCCACATCTGGAACCCCTCCAGGGACAGTGACCCCACCACTCCCGGGCAGCTGTGCCACTGCAGCACCGCTCTTTTGGAGAAGAAATGTTTCCTAACATCCAACCTGACCCTCCCCTGGTACAACGTGAGGCCATCACCTCTCATCCTGTTGCTGTCACATGGGAGAAGAGGCTGATCCCCACCTCGCTACCACCTCCTCTCAGGCAGTTGAAAAGAGTTGTAGAAAATTTCCATCGCTGGGCTCCTGTTGCTCTGGAGGCTTGGGGATTCCTATCCAGGCAATGTTATTTTGGGGTGTCACAGGAAAGAGAAGCCCAGGGGGACCATCAATGGACTGGAGAATGCTCTGCAATCCCTTCTCCATGGGGACACCAAACAGGGAGCAGGGCTTCATCTGCTCTGAGCTCCGTGTGATGGATGGGTCAGAACTGGCCCGGGGAGCTGCTCAAGAGGGGACAAAGCCACTTCACTGCAGCGATGAGAGCCTGCAAACAGATCTGGGAGCAACGAGTACAGCTCAGAGTGGAACAGCGGAGATTCTGGGTCACAACAGAGCCTGGAAGGAAGAGCTTCAAAGCTGCCCCTGCTCAAGTCCCTTTCCTAACACCCAGCCTGAACCTCCCTTTGCAGTTCGCCCCATACCAATCAGCTGCTGATAGGCAGCACGTTGAATTGCATTCACATACTTTCTAGGATGTCTGGTGGGCAGGAAAACCCTCCCCAGCAGGGCAGAGATGGGACAGGGACTCAGAGGGCACTCATAAGCAGCACTGCATCCCCTTCCCTCAGCAATCCCTGAACCGAAAAAGGGAACTTTTACTTTCTCTTTCTGTGGTTTCTGACTGCAGACCAAAGCCTGCCCTCCCAGCAGGCACATAGCCAGGCCCAGTGCTGGGCTGCTCTCTGCATCCTCCTCCCATCCCAGTGCCCTCCCCACCAGCTGCAGGCGGAATGCAGGGGCTGTTCCATTGGGAATGAGATTGCTTTTTCCGGCTTCGCACGACCTCCAACAGACACTGGGGGACGTGTGAGCAGCTCCAGCATCCTCCCACATCCACCCCCGGGATCCCCAGAGGTGAGCTTTGCTCTCTGAGACTGTTTCCATCTGCAGATTAGGGGCTCTGAAAAGAAATCCCACTGGTGATGTGCTGTATTGCAGGAGGCAGCAGCAATAATGCTCTCACTTTAATTAAGAGAGATGTAGAACAGAAGCAACCTCATTGGCCAGTCCTAATGGGCCAGCTCTGCAGCGGAGGCTGCCCTGCCTTGCCACGTCCCCTCCATACCATTTCACACAGCTCTGACAGCATTCCTCATCTGCTGTAACACCAATTCCCCTTTTGCAGCCTGTGACAGAAATGCAAATCTCAGGCACCGTCCTGGAGCAAAGCCATTTCAAGGACCAATTGACACTGGGCACAAACACTGCAGATGTCAGCCTCCTTCCTTCCTTCCCCATCGCTCTCTGATTTGACACCAATTGCAGAACAAAAGCTAGGGCAGAATCCTTGCTCTGTGCTATGGCACTGCACGGAATCACCAAGAACCACAGACCCATTTTCACCCAGAGGGTGGTGACGCACTGGAACAGGTTGCCCAAGGAGGCTGTGGATGCCCCATCCCTGCAGGCATTCAAGGCCAGGCTGGATGTGGCTCTGGGCAGCCTGGGCTGCTGGTTGGCGACCCTGCACACAGCAGGGGGTTGGGACTGGATGAGCACTGTGGGCCTTTGCAACCCAGGCCATTCTAGGATTCTAGGTGATCAAGGATTCTAGTGATCAAGGCTGGAAAAGACCACTAAGATCATCGAGTCCAACAGTAAATATACCATATGTGCCACAGCTCTACAGCACAAACATCCCTCCTCCATCCTCCTTCCCAGGCTTTCTCTGCACAGCAGCAGCCTGTATCTAATGTCTGTTGTGAGCAGCCTCCATGGGCTGCCAAACACAGGCAGAGCAAACATGATGGCACAATTCAAGGAATTCTCAATCTTTTGGGTTGAATTCCCAATCTTTTGGGTTGTTAACTCTAAATCTTGGCACATCCTATAGTTTAAAGGCACAGTAAGCTAAGGCACAACCTAAGCAATACACGCAAACGTGATCCTGCTTGCTTATGGAGCATTGTAGAGATACAACCAGCCAGAGTGCTGGCGACACGAGGAATTACTTCCAATTACTCCTTAATCATGCCATATGTTAAAATTAGTGAAGTATGTAATTAGATGCTCTGGGGGCAAAGACAGCAAACAGAGCCAAGCTATGAGTGACTCACAAACACAATTCTCTCTGCTGAGCATTGGTTCAGGCAGGCCACAGCAGACTGCAATTTAAGAAATGAAGGGATTGTCAGAGAAAAGAGCTATGTCAGAGCAGGGATTACCTCCTTCCCTCTCTACCTTGAAATATGCGCTTGGTTTTCCTGAGGGAGGCAATCAGGAAACATTTCTTCTCTGAAAGAGCGGTGCTGCAGTGGCACAGCCGCCCATGGAGTGCTGGGCTCACCATCCCTGGAGGTGCTCCAGAGCTGTGGGGATGTGGCACTGAGGGATGTGGGCAGTGGGCATGGTGGGGTGGGCTGGGAATCTTGGAGGTCTTCTCCAAGCTATGATTCTATACATATACCTATGCATCCTATATGTATCTATCAGATATGTATGTCTATACATACAACCAGATAGAAAGGTGTCCACAGATCTCCATGAAGTGCCTCCAGTCCCATCTTCCCATTCCCCACACTGAGCTCTGCCGAACATCTGGCTTCCAGTACACATCAGCAGGAGGGCTAAACAAAATGCAACCCCCACGTTCAGCCTCACAGCTCCCATCTGCCATCAAACAGCTTGGGTTTGAGCCAAACCCTTCTTTTGTTCCTTCCCACCACCAGGTACCCCAGCACCTGGCAGAAACACCCACGACAGATGTCAGAGCACTCTCTGTGCTGCTCACTGCAGCTCTCTGAGCAGATTTCCCCTCTTTGCACATCTTTAAATATTAGTGTTATCCTCCTGCTTTGCTCATAAATATACGGGGAGGCCTGGAGTTAAATCAAGAGCTGCTTCAGGCCCATGTAAGGTTCTGGCTGCTCTGTGCTCTCGTTACGTGATTAACTCCAGCAGAATTTCCCACCGTGACTCACTGCTACATTCAGCAGCAGCAAAGCAGACATTCATGGCCTCACTGTCTAGCAAGGTATTGGAAACGGCAATGGAAGATGCAATGGGAGATGGGGGTGGGATGCTAAATCTTCTTGGAAATAACACTGCCTAAGCTTCTGCTGTTTTGAGGAGAATTTTCCCAATTTGTTAAAATGAAACAAAAAAAAAACACCTCAAAACCCAGAGCAACCCCAAAACTCAACCAAACCCAAAACAGGAAAGAAATAGCACAGAGTCCTCTCAAGACTCATCACCAGCTATATATACACCGGCTCAGCGGGTGTCGCAACAGCTCCCTTCCAGCTTCCTGCTTTCCTGCTCACACAACTGGGTCAGCCAAGAGTAACCAAAGCTGCTCTAGGAGAGCAGAAATAGATTCACTACAGCAGCGTGGGCATCGCTTGGTCCCTCTGAGCTGAGTGACCATAGCCCATGTCTGGGGGGAGGTGGGAGGGGGAATAAGAAACATGGGAAGCTCGGTAAAAAGCAGTGCTTGGAAGCAGGAGTCCTGGGCAAGCATTGCACATCTGGCACAGCAAATGATCCACCCCTCTTGGGGCTTCTTACTGAAGGAAATCGGGGAGGAAGGAGGGAGAATCAGCTGCTTCCTTCCACCAGACAGTTTTATAGCAGAGCATCATCACTTAATCTCTAATACTGTTTTCTCCTAGAAGAGGACCCGGAGATCTGGCCGATTTCCTATTGCAGGGTTTGTTCTTCACCTAGTGCCTATGGTTGCAAAAATACAAACAGAAATCACAACCCAGCACCAATAACTCCACCAGGGAGCAGGGTGCTGCCGCCCTGCCCAGTGCAACGCTGAGAACAGCCTTGCTGTCAAAGCAGCACTCAGCATAGAAACCTCATCCCTTTGTGGGTTACATCTGCAGAGCTCTGTAGGTATTAACACACAGAAGATGAGAACTGAAAGGCAAACCGAGCAGACACTTGGGCTGTTTGATCCCCAGGTTGAGTGTTGAGTGCCGGAAGGTGGTATTTAGCAGTGATTGAATGAGTTTTACTGGACAAGAGCACAAATGGAGGACAAGGTACTCACTGAAGGTTTTGCAGATGTCAGAAACCGCCTTGAAGACTCTGTCGGAGAAGTTGACCTTCACCTTCACGTACTTCATGTTGGGCAGCTGCAGGCGGAGCAGCTTGTGCTGCGGTGTGAACTGCAGCTTGGCGTCAGCCTGGATCCCATACTTGTCCAACGTCCAGTGTGTTTTGAGGAGCCACGTCTTCTTCTTTTCCCACCAGAGCGCGTGGTCCGACCAGTCCTTCTTGACATCTGCAACAAAGACGCCATTCATCCATTAAAACTAAGAATTAACCTTCAAAAGTCAGAAATAATTGCTTGCACTCCATAGCAGCCAACTCGGAGGTGAGCTTTTTGCTCAGGGATGAGTGTTTGCTATGGGATGCACCAATGGGTCTGAAGGATGTCTCTGCTTCCTCATCACAGAATCACAGAACGGCTTGTGTTGGAAGAGACCCCAAGGATCACGAAGCTCCAACCCCCCACCACAGGCAGGGCCACCAACCTCCACATTCAATACCAGCCCAGGCTGAACAAGCCCAGCTCCCTCAGCCTGTCTTTGTAGGGGAGGTGCTGCAGCCCTCTGACCATCTTTGTGGCCTCCTCTGGACCCTCTCCAGCTGCTCCCATCAGCTGTCACTTCCACCAATGCCAAAAAAAAGGATGCTCTCTGCACATCATGCAGCATTTAAGACAACAGGATCCCTTCCAACCCACACCATCCTACGATTCTACCACTGGCCCAGAAATGGGCTAGGCCGGAGGACAAGCAGTGAGAAGCCACACTGGGTCCAAGTGGTCCCAGTCCCCTTGAACCACCAAGGGGCTCGTGGCCCCCATCACGTTCCTAGGAGGGATTTTCACTTTAGTGTTTGGTCTCAGCTGCTGGCTTGCCCCATCCCCACAGCCGCGCTACCCAAAGGTGAGCCCAGCCGTCTGCACGTGCGTGGAAAACAGAATTAAAGAAATTAAATGGAATTAAATAAACTTCCTGCCAAGTCTTGCAGTTCCTGCAAATGGAACTGGAAAACTCCCAGAAGTGACTCAAAGGAAAGAAGTGGACTCGATGATCCCCGTGCATCCCTTTCAGCTTGGGATATTCTATGATTCAAAGTGGGAGCTGCATTCTGCAAAGCTCTCCTTGGGCTCTGAACCTCCGAAACCACCGGGGTTCATCAGCACCCGCATGGGGAACTAAAGCTTTCCTCCCAAGGGGAAACCCAAATGTAGCTGCAGGACATCGTGTGGGCAGGCGGAGGAACCCCAAGGGGATGCAGGACATCATGGACAAACTTCTGCCTTCGGAATGGGGTTAGCAGGAAGTTCTGAGCTTACGGATTTTGTAGGATTACTTTAATTTCCGCAGTTAAAAAGAGGTTTAAAACCAAAGTACTTTCTGGGTCAAACCCTGGCATGACACCAAGGCAGCGTTCTGCCCCAGACCCTCCTGCGACCTTGGACTCCCACAGAGGAGCCACCAGCTGTCACCCATTGCCACTCTGTGGCCACCAGCCCACACCCGGAGCCCCGCAGCATTGGACAACAAATGGGGTTTTTGGTCCCCGTTTCTTTTTCCTTTTAATCTGTGACAAAACGGCATCATCACGCAGCCAGAAAGTAGAAATGCTAAGCTGGACATTTCAGCAGCTTTGTACAATCAAATTAAACAAAACCAAATATAGAAAAGCATGCAAACTTGCACAAGCCTTGGCTACCCTCAGAAAAATCTGAGAAATCATTACAATGGACTTTGGTAATGAGGTCCAAGTTGTGCCCGGCTGGAAGCTCAACAGGTTTGCACTGAAGTCTGGGGGGTGGGGAAACAAAAAAAAGCATTTTGAATCAGTAACACTTACGTGTAACAGGGCACGGGAGGGGATTTGGGCTCTCGCTGCAGATTAACCTCTCAGGCATGGCATGCGCAGCCTGAGAGCAATTAACACTTTGGGTTAATTGTGAGATGGCCAGGGAGCAGCTGTGCATAAAGGAGCCTTGGAAATGGTTAGCAGCAAGCTGAGGGCTGAACACTGAGCTGTGATGTCCTTGGGGTTGGGCTCAGTATGGGGCTGGAACTAGCTGATCCTTAAGGTCCCTTCCAACCTAAACCATCCCATGATCCCAGCGGGTGCCTTCCAGTTCCATTGGCACGTTTCTGTTGCCAACAGTTTCCATCCAGGATTCACACAGCAGAAAATAACAGGGGATACTCCAAATTCACCAGCGCCTGCTCAGGAGAGGACAGAAGGACCTGTGGGGATCCCCAGCCCTGCGGCAGCTCCTTGGCAGCCACACACAAGACCCCGGTGTCACATAAACACTGCCTGTGCCTCCCTGTTTTGGGATATCCCCTGTCCTTAGAGGGCCCTCCTGCTGCTGCAGGACCTCCTCCTCACCAGCAGCCAACCACACAGGGCTGAGATGTGGGTTGGGAATGATTTAAAAGCTCCTGCACAAGCTTGAGGAGTCTGTTAGGCACTACATCTGGATATACGTGCGGTATATCTATATGTGTATATGGACCACACACACACATGTGGACCCATTAACATGGACCCATACACACAGGTAAGAATACAAAGATATAGCTTGGTGCGTATGCAAGATATATAATATAGATATAAAATACATAAATACATGTAAAATAGATCAATACTTCATAAATTAGGTATAATGTATCTAAAATACACATATATACACGTATATACACACACTGATATCGTGCAGACACATACACATCTATCTCTATATATCATCTACATACGACTGCTTTCAGATACTGTCAATTTATAGATGTCTGTCCATATGGGTCAGAATAGTGTGTGTGCATATATACGTATCTTCATGTTTAACCATACGCAAACACACACACACACACATATACCCATGCAGTGGGCATGGTGGTGAGGGGCTGATGGTGGGATCAGATGATCTTGGTGGTCTTCTCCAGTGTTAATGACTCTGTGATTCTCTCTCTATGCACACAGACACACACACGTAGGTATATGTGTGTATATGTGTGTGTGCACAAGTGGAAGCACTCAGGCTGCCATTTGGTTTCAGTCCTTTACGTATACACAGTTTATATATATATACATGCATGTAATTGTGTGTGTATACATGATGCATATATATCAGATATATGTATCACATATATCACATGCATATGTGTTTCTCATATATATGACACAGATACACAGCGTATTTGCCTACATATATATACATTCTCTCTCTTGGTAAATGCATGCATGTGGGTACAGCTCTGTTTATACACACAACCACATACACATACACACACACACACACACACACACACACACACACACATCCACCTACTGATCCCTGCGGGGTGGGAGCTGCCAGCACCACCCCCTGCTCGTGCTGACCTCCATACACCCAGATTCCTTTGAACACGCCAAAGCCACTCCTTCTTGGACAACCATGGGAAAAACATGCAGAAAATGAGCAGTTTCCATTCACCTGGGGTCAGGCCGAAGTGCTGGTGGGCTCTGCTGGGTGAGGGGGTCAGCAGCGATCGACTTATTGGTGCGGTTTGGGGGCATTTAGGAGCATATCTTTGGAGTTTAAATGGAAAAGGATTAAAGAAAAAATCCTTCTGCCCTTTGGTAATGAGAGCTGAAAAACGACACTTTGCAGCACACGGAGACAAACAGCCTCTGAAAACCATTACCAGCCTGCTGCAATCAGCTGCGATCAGCAACACGGGGCTCTCGGTACTCCTAAGATTTAATAAAGGGTTTTAATCACGTGCCCTGCATGAGGCCAGCTATGAGAAACCCACTGACCTGCTTAATCCCTGAGGTCTTTTCCGACCTTTGTGGTTCTATGAACCATTCACAGAACCATTCATAGAACCACGAAGGTTGGAAAAGACCTCAGAGATCATCAAGCCCAACAGCTGACCCATCACCACCATGTGCCTAAAACGCAATGCAGGATGCAATGCGGGGCACAGCTGCCCAACACATCCTTGCTTAGGATGATCACTGACTGACGGTCGCTGCAGAACCCAGGCAGCACCCCCAGCAAGGACAAAGCCTTGCAGGCATGGAAGTCGCTCCTGCTCTGCAGCAAGCTCTAGGAAGGAAGCTCTTTTCAGCGTTAATAGGATTACTCAACTAGCACTTGGCAATCTGATTCATTACGGTGCCACTTGCACTGCTGCACATATATCCCTCCTGCTCCAGCTGCAACCACTTCCCCAGTCCTGGCCCTACAAATGTCACTGCGACCCCAACACCCCCGTTTTCCTAACGGAGAGAATGAAGGAAAGCAAAAGGTGGGGTTTTATTTTTAATGGTTTTTTTTGAGCAGGGTTCACGCCCTGATGCAGCAGGGTGCTCCCCCCACACACCCCATCCAGCGGCACAGCAGCAGAGCTGCAGCGGATGGAACCGGGAGCAATGGAAGGAAACTCGATTACAGCGGGGCTGGCGTGATTAAAGCACTGCCCAGACACACAGCAGAAGGATGGATGGAAGGAAGGAAGGAAGGAAGAAAGGAAGGAAGGAAGGAAGGACAAGCACTTCTGCAGGGAGCCTCCAGCTGCCATGACTGCGCATCCCTCCAATCCCAAGCACTGCAGCATCAGGTCACAGTGATGGGACAACAGGGAATGGCTTTCAACTAAAAGAGCGGAGATTAAGGTTAGGTGTTAGGGGGAATTTTTTTGGCAACGAGTGTGGGGAGGAGCTGGCACAGCTGCCCACAGAGCTGTGGGTGCTCCATCCCAGGAGGTGCAACCCTGGCTCATGCCCAGCAACCGTGCAAGCCGTGCCAGAAGGCACTGCAGATGATAGCAGCAGGAGGACGTTGTGCAGGAGGACGTTGTGCAGGATACATGCAGCAGGCAGATAACGCAGGGCTGAGCAGGCAGCCCGCACCCCAGCACCTCAGCCTGCTCAGCACCCCCTCCTCTGGTTACAGCTGCAGCCCTGCAAAGCGAGCTCTGCAACTGCTGCAGCACCCTGGCTACACCCTATAGGACATACACCTATATACACCCTATAGGATATACACCTGGCTATACACCCTATAGGACCTCACCACCAAACGACCCCCCCAGTGCCCAAACTGTGGGCTCGCAGCAGCTGTGCAATCGGTGATGTTGCAATGAGCCAAGCATGCAGTGCAAACACTCCCTGTGCTCTTTCCCAACTCAGCAAACACTCCCTGCATCCAGAACTCCAAGGTGGTGCCACACACCCTTCTCTCACCCCCCCCCACCCCCACTTCAGAAACAGAAGAGTGAAGGTGAAAGCCCAACACCACCACAGGTTGCACCAGGAATTGCCCAAGGAGGCTGCGGATGCCCCATCCCTGCAGGCATTCAAGGCCAGGCTGGATGTGGCTCTGGGCAGCCTGGGCTGCTGGTTGGTGACTCTGCACACAGCAGGGGGGTGGAACTGGATGAGCACTGTGGGCCTTCTGGCCATTCTAGGATTCTACGAATCCCTATGTGCGTGCTGGGAAGCTGATGGCCCAGTGCTGCCTGAGGGCCATTTCGGAGCACAGATCCCTTCCCCAAAACCCGACCCACTCCCCACCTCAGCACTGCCCCTCCATGCAGTGACCACGTCCTCCCGGCACTGCTTGGCTGCTTCTTGAAAGAAAGTTCCCCCATTCAGCAGACTGGGAGGTTCCTGGTTTGCTTTTTGCAACGTTTCGGAGAGGGATCGCTCTGGAAATTCCCACCCGGGGCCGGTCAGCTCCTTGTCCATGCCTTTAAATCTTAGGGTGCAACTCATACACAGCCGACATCACATAAAACACATTCAGACTCAATGCAGAACGCCGCGTTCAGAGCCCGATGGAGGAGGGTGGGGAAAAGGAAAGGCCGGCCACCACCAGGAACAAACACAGCAAATGAAGCCAAGGGAAGGCTGTGCGCTGTGCTCCCCCAGCCCCATCCCACACTTTGTGCCACGGCGAAAGCCGACCGCGCGCCCAGAGGAAGCCGCCGATCCGGGCTGGGTCTGAGCAGCAAACCCAACAATTTCCTGTCTGTGGTCACCGACAATTCGGGCACTGCACCCCCCCGGCATCCCCAGCCCGGCTCGGAAGGGAACCGCTCCCAGCACCGCCGCCGATGGGTTCTGCCCCCAGGTGTGGAACGGCCACTTCCCCACCGCCTTCACGTGCCGCTATCTGGACAAAGAACAAACACACCCGAGACGGAGGAAGTTACGGCAAAAACAGATCTTTTCATTTATTTTTGACTTTTTTGGGGGGCTTCCAAAGAGTCACTGCCGCTCGGGATGGAAGCACGCAGCTCCCAGCTCCCCCCGCCCCCAATTCCTGCTCGCTGGCAGCGCTGACGCCAACAAAGAGGACTTTATGTCAGCCGCAGCCCCGCGATTCGCTGCGTGCCTACGCAGCAGCTTCCTGGAGCCAGGAGCTGATGTACGGCACGCAGCCCGCATGGGCCGTCCGATTACCGGCGACGTGCGTGTTCCCACTTCAGTGCTATTACAAACGTGTTGTTCCAGGGACAAGGACTCGGCGTGGAGAAATCAACCACGTGCTGATAGCAAAACATGGAGCGATATGAAACCCCACCGAGAGCTGGGATGCTGCTGGCTACATCAGGAGCTGCTTCTGCCCCACAACAGCCCAGCACTGCCTGCTGCACTGGCACCAGCACTGCGCCCTCATCCCAGCCCGGCTTTCCCCAGGAAGATGTGGGTCAGCACCAGGTGCCTGAGAATCACGGAATGGCCTGGGTTGCAAAGGCCCACAGTGCTCATCCGGTTCCAACCCCCTGCTGTGTGCAGGGTCGCCAACCAGCAGCCCAGGCTGCCCAGAGCCACATCCAGCCTGGCCTTGAATGCCTGCAGGGATGGGGCATCCACAGCCTCCTTGGGCAACCTGTTCCAGTGCGTCACCACCCTCTGGCTGAAAAACCTCCTAAGATCCAACCTAAACCTCCCCTGTCTCAGTTTAAAACCATTCCCCCAGGCACATCTGCAGGCTGAAACCAGCAGAAGAAAGAGCTCTCCATGTGTTACGTCAACCAAAACCCCAAATCTGCGTGCATCAGCCCTCGTGCCCAGGTGAGAACCTGCCATCCCACAGGGGACACACCATGAGGACACAACAGAAGAGCTGAGAGGGGACAGCAGAGCTGGAAAGCGCTGCCCAAACCCTTCCCAGAGCCCTGACTGACCACAACATGAGGCCTTCGAGCAGTTGGGGTCCCACCACACAATTGGATGGCACCAGCACCCTTCGGTCCCCAAGCCTCATTGGCATGCCCAGCCAACAGCCTGTCCCCAAGCTTCCTATCTCCCCAGGAGCGTCCCACACAGCTCCTCCCAGGCACATTTCAAACAAATGAATAAATAAATGGAAGCAACATTTTGGTCACATATGTTTAAAACAGCCTCGAGCCGACAACAACAATAACCTCTGCTCACTTCCTTCCTTCCTCCGCTCGCAGTGACTCTGTAAGTCAGGCAATAGTGGCAGAATTCCTACAATGCAGCAGCCCTGCTCGGGATTTTGGGCAAAGCCAAGCAGCTGCTGCCTGCTTCCAATGCCATCAGCTGTCTTCTGCAAATGGGCCAAGGCTGGAGTGCAGCCCGCTGTTAAAAAATTACATATAAATACACAGAGAGAGAAGAAATCATTCCAGCTTAATAGGCATGGGTAGGATTAATTGCACAGCTCCTATGCTGTAAGCAGGATTTTGCCCCGGACCTTTATAGGTCACCAAATAAATAGTGCTGCTCTTCAAACCTCAGCACTTCTTGCCCATTTTTCTGCCGAGCTCATGGCACAGCTCAATTAACACAGTGCCTTCATCTGCTGGGCTGATGAATAACAGGGGAGCACGCAGGTCGCTGCAATGCACTCAGTAACCAGAATCCCCGCTTGGGGGTTTCTCCATTCGCAACAGGCTTTAATTGCAAGCTGCTGGAACTGCAGGGAGGGAATGCATCGGGTTCGTGCTCAAAGCCACCAACTGCTTCCACCAATGCGAGGGGTCCACCAGAAGGCAGCAGGGTCAGCCCGGCCCCAAATCCCCCGTGCTCAGCCTGGCCCCACATTCCAAGCTCCCCAACGGAGAGCCAATGGAAGAGCCCATGGAATAGTCAAGCCTGGCCCACAGCAGCAGCCCTATCCATCTGCATCCCATCCATCCTCCACCAGAAACGTCAGCTTTGGGAAGTTTCCTTAAAACCCACAGCAAAAACAGAGAGAGAGAGAGAGAGATCCTTCAGGAAACAATCACGCTTTTTTGCTTTTTTAACCACAGGGAGATGTTAAAACAGCAAACCAGCCTTGGGATGGGGGAAAGCAGCATGGATTTGACTCATGGAACCGAGGGGCCGCGGGCTGCGCTGACAGCTGAGCACAGAGCAGCAGAATCCCATTCCCGTGCTGCTGGCATTCCTTCCCCTTAATACAATGCCTAATTTAACCAGCACGGCGCGGGGACGTCTGACGTCAGCCTCCAATTCGGGTCCCCTGGGCAGCCCCAAGCAGAGCCCTCCATCTCCTGGGGGTCAGTTTTTACCATTTCTAGAAAGCCATTGAGGTGGCTTGAGGGTTTGGGGTTTTTTTTCCTATTATTTTGTTTTGGGGTGTTGCTTTTTGCTTCCCCAAGCACTCGGCCCGGCTTCAGGCTGAGCTTTCTGCAGCTCCAGCAAAAAAATAACACAGACATAAATGGGTTTTTGGAGCCAGGGCTGCCTCCCTTTGAGTCGACCCTATTTAGGTCCATCTCCCCCTTCCTTTAACCCCAGACAATTCCCAAATGACAACCAAAGCACGAGGCTGCTCTTACAGCCATGCAAACATGTTGCATTTAAGCAGGACCCACGGGCACGGCTGACAGCACTGCTACTCCCACAGCCCCAGGCATGCGCCTGCAGTGCAACATTTCATGTTTCATCCCAGCAATGACAGCAACCACCCCAACACTACTGCTGGGTAAGCACACACAGACCATAGCCAGAGGGCACGAAGAGCCACCTCCCCTAATGCTGACCATGCCCAGCTCTGCTCTGAACAAACTCTGCCAATTAAATCCTTTTGTTAATCACAGAACTTGCACCAAACAGCCCGAAGCAATGATATTTCTGAGCTCTGTGCAAACTGCAGCCAGCAGGACCCCGGGGTGATGGGAGTGGGTGCAGGGTGGGTGCTGCTGGGGGTCTGGGTGGAGCTCAGAGAGGTGAAGGGGCACCCTGGGGCAGGCAGAGGGTTGGAACAGGGCACTGGGGCAGCATGCAGGGGGACAGGCAAGGAGCAGATGCTGGATATAGGCAGGGTGCTGGTCCAGGTGTATCACACAATATCCTAGGCTGGATGGGACCCATACGGATCATCCAGTCCAACTCCTGCTGCCAGATACGAGCATGGTGCTGGGTGTTGCATACAGGAAGGGTGCTGGGTGCCAAAGCTCAGCACCGGGGAAGAGCCCTGGGGCTTCAGGTTGGGAGCTGTAGCACAGTATTGGGCAGAGCCCCGGGTGCGGAGTGCAGGCGGCAGAACCGGGGTGGGATGCTGGGGCAGCGCCCTGGGTGCAGGCTGCAGGCTGGAAGCTAAAGCAAAACACTGCTGCAGGGCGCTGAGTGCTACAACAAAGTATTGCAGCGGGGTGCTGGGTGTTAAGGCACAGCATTAGGGCAGAGCTTCAGGGCTGGGTGCTGAGGCAGTGCCCCGGGCGCTGGGTGCAGGCAGGGCACCGGGTGGTAGAGCAAAGCACTGGGGCAGGGTGCTGGGTCTCCAACCCCAAGGCTGCTGGGGCAGGGCGTTGGATGTCGTGGCAGTGCCCCGGCGCTGGCTGCAGGCTGAGTCCCGGCTGCTGAAGCAAAGCATTGGGGCAGAGCCCCGGGGCAGGATGCTGGGGCAGGACGGCCGCCGGCACTCACCGAGCTTCTCGACGAGGCGCAGCATGACTCCCCCGATGTGGATCTCCCCGGTGACCCTCAGGGTGACGTCGCGGCCCAGGTCGGTGACATGGACGCTCAGCTCCCACGTCCCGTCGGCGTAGCAGCCGTCCGGCATGCGGATCCCGTCCAGCGCCATGGCCCCGGCCTCCTGCGCGCAGATAGCAGCGCTCAGCGCCGGCACCGCAAGGCACGGCACTGCTCGGAGCGGGGCAGGGACGGACGGACGGACGGACGAAGCCCGGGGGGTGCGAGGGGGGACAGCGCGGCCGCCCCCGAACCGCTGCCTGCGGGGCCGCCGTGGGGGGGGGGGGGGGGGGGGGGGAGAGAAGGGGCGGGCAGGGATGGGATGGGAGGAGGAGGAGGAGGAGGGACGAAGGAGGAGGAGGGGGATAATTAAAGGAAAAACGACCGCCTTGGCCTTTTATGGAAAAGAAGGACTGAGCGCAGCGGGGGCTGCTCCAACATCCGGGACTCGGCACGGCTCGGTACGGCTTGGAGCCGCACGGAGCGGCTGGGAGCGGCGCCCGTCGGCGGCGCAGACCCGTGCGGTGCCGGGGACGCGGCCCCGGAGAGCGGCTCCGCTGGGGCCGGAGGAGCGCGTGGGGCTTTTCTGAGCCGGCCCGCGCTTCCAGCCTGGCTGCTGGTGGCTCTGGGATGTGTTCGTCCTGTCCCGTTGGTAGAACACAAAGACAAAAGCCTCACCTTGGCGTCGTGGTTCATGGAGCCGAGGCCGGGTGATGCGCTGCCGCCCTCCATCCCGACAGCTTAGGAAATGGGAACTGGCTGAACCAAGAGCCTGAGCCGGCACAAATGCCGAAAAAAAAACCCTATTATCCGCTTCCTGCAGCTCTCCACCCAGTGATACATGCGTCCTGCTGAGGCAGCCTGGCTTCCTGACAATCCAACGTGTGCGGAGGGAGCGGGACGGTGGGCAGGATGTGGCCGGCAATGGCACCGGGTCCCATGGAAGCCATCCCATTGCCCATGGCCTTGGGGACAACACAGTCCTCAGCTTCATGTGTGCCTTTCCTATATGACTCTGAAGATGGATCATTGGTAGGGGAACAAAGACCTCATGGTGAGGAAGGTGGGGTCCCACCACTTCTTCCCCGTTGCTGTTATGATGGGATCCCCTTTCCCATAAGCGGTTTAGCACGCAAAGAGCGTGGAGGATTCAGGCTGGCGAGGCAGATGGTTGGACTGGGTGATCTTAGAGGTCTTTTCCAATATTAATCCAACCCAAATCCTCCCTGAGCCTCATTCCTGGCTGGCAGAACCCCATTTCTGCCCCCAGACCTGGGAGCTGGCGCCCAGCTTGCAGGGTGCCAACAGGGGGACACCAGCCCTTAACAGCAGAGCTCTCTCAGAACCTATCTCGGTGTTGCTCCAATGCCAAACAATAGGGCCATACACAGAAAGGGTTACTCTGCTCTCCAGCCTTTTGGCCGAGCTTCCCAGCTGATGCAATGCATCACAGCCCTGCTCTGGCTGCGTTGTTTCACTACAGCTGACTGCTGCTGGTTTCTTCTGCCCCGAGCACCACTTGCTGCTCCGTTTCCCCGCTCTCAGGGTGTTGGTGGCTGGCAGACACCGTCCCCAGGGTCCCCATCCCATGCCGTGGGTGTGCGCGGAGGCGGGCGGCCGCATCGCCAATGCGCTGCTGAGATTTGGGGCAAGGTCAGAAATGCACGGCGTGGGCTCATGCGTCAGAAGCAGCCAAGCATCCTCGGCTCTTCCCACTGTTTGCCAGAGCTCCGTGCTCCCTCCATGCAGCCATAGCCAAATAAGGTGCCGGAGCGCACGGCCGCTTCCATCGGGACGGAGGTGATGCCCAGCAGACCCGCTGCCGTCCTTCTGCCTTTCCTAAGAAACAACTCAATGGACATCGGGATGAAGTTGTCTTTGTGAAACCCGTTTTGCCTTTTCTCTTAGAACGCAGTTTAAACTTTATTTTATTTGTAATGTTTAACCCCGTGCAGTCAGCTCGCTTTCCCACCTCGCCGCAGCGGAGCCGGTCAGACTGGCTCCCTCCGGGCTGACTGAAATCTGCACTCTGAGCTCTGCTGGGTGATGGGAGCAGGAGGAGAAAACGAGAAGCATTTTCCCAGCATTTCCTCCCTGCTCACCTGGGCAGTTTTCGCCGTGCATCCCCATCTCCTTCGGCCTCTTGGATGTAGCCAAGGTTCTTTCCCACAGATGGCCATTTCCGAGCAGAGACAAGGTCACACTCCTGGCAAGGGAAGTGCTCTGGGTAGCTCCGCTTCCTGGTTTATTCCCGGCCGCATTCGTTCTTTCCTGGCTTTGCCACTTTGGAAATGTCCACGTGAAGCAGCTTTTTCATTTTTCTGAATGTACATCAGAGTGATGGAGCTGTGTCACAGCTACGTTGTACAGACAGAACCAACGTGTGGTGTAGGAGCTGAGTTCGTCAGCATCTTGGTGATAAAAGCGTGGAACATCTCTGCGTTGAACTGAGTGGATGAAACACTGGAGAAGTGGAAGCTCAGTCTTGTTGGAGTGAATCCTACATATCATACAATGGGTTGGGTTGGAAGGAGCCTCAAAGACCCCTGCTGTGGTTCCACCCCTGCTGTGGGCTCGGTGCCCCCAGCTCAGGCTGCCCACGGCCCCTTCCATGGCCTCGGGCACCTCCTGGGATGGGGCACCCACATCTGGGCAATGAGAGAATCGTAGCAATTCCCTCTCGTGACCTTGCCAAGATCAATCAGCATCTCCATACATCTCCTGCAGTCGTACAACTTTATTCCCTGAGGAGACAGCTCCATCCGGGTGGGACTTGTAGCTCTGCAGACTGTCCTCGTGTCCTCAGGATGGGCCATTTGTCCTTCCAAGGGGAATGTGTGATCCTGGTGCCAAGGATGATGTAGTGGAGGGCTGTTAGTTAGGGTAGTATGGTCAGGTTGTGGCTGGACTTGATGATCTTCGAGGTCTTTTCCAACCTGAGCAATTCTATGATTCTGTGATTCTGAGGCGATATCCTTGCTGATACCAGGTGCTGGAAGAGCCTCCAGTCTTAGTGGGGACACATGGCCAGATCTGCCATCCTGATGGCTGAGGGTGTGTAGGATGAAGCAGGGACTGAAAGCTGAGACAGTCGTAGCCATCAGCATGGTCCTTTGTGCCCAAAGGTTACAAAACTCATCCCCGAGGCTGGAATAAATCCTAGCTTGCAGGAGATAGCTGCTCCCACATAAGAGGCAGAGCGAGCACCTCCCTCAAGCCAAGCCAAGGTTTCATCGCCCCAAACTGCCAGGCATCACCCGGCGCCCTGCAGCCTGCTGCACCCATGCTCAAACCGTAACCTCACTGCAGGGCTCTTCCTCCTCTCTTCCTTTCCAGGAGCTGCAGGCTCTTCAGTTCCCAAAATCCCGGGTGGGGAGTTTTGCTTCCCAGCCTCATCCTCCGCACTCAGCAGTTTGCAGCAGTAACCCCGCTCTCTCCTTCCCGACCTGTGTCAGGCATGAGTTTCCTGTTGACATTAATCCCTCGGCCGCCGTTTATCTTCTGTGCTTTTTCGATCCCGCGGTCACATCCTTCTGATGTTCCAGCTGCTCCTGCTGCCTGTCACTTCCCTGGCCCCAGAAAGGAGGGAATTTGCCCCAAATCGTCATCCAGATGACCCCAAGGATCGTTACACATCCATGTTCCTGGAGCAGACTCTGACCTAAAGGTCCAGTGTGCTGGAGGGGGCTGTAAGCAGAAAGCTTGGGTACGTGGGATGGAGAATTTGGGTGAATCCTGGTAAATTCTGCCCAAATTGATTCACCCTATGGCTGAAGATGCCCCTTCCAATTCCCTTCCTTGCTGCCACAGTGCACTGTGAAGGTCAGTGTGACTCATTTTGGAAAATGCTATTTCCAGAAGGAGATCCCAGAATCCAAGCAGTTCGTAGGGCTTGGTGGCTAGAAGTGACTTTGCGGAGCCCTTTCCTGCTTTGCACTTGCCCAAGAGAAAGGGAGTAGCTCCAGCCTAGATGTTCTCCCCTAATACACAACACATCAAACCACTTTCTATTGTCCCTCCGATTTTTGGAGCTTTTGTCACTCCCATTCTGGCTTCTCTCCACCTCCAGAAGGCTCCCATTCATTTGGCCCTATGAACACAAAGCGTTGCCCTGAGGCTGAGTTCCTGCCATGGAGCAGAGGCTCCGCTGGGCTCTGTTTGGCTTGGCGAACCCAAATGTGCCACAGCAGCCCTGGAGCTTATTGCTGTGGGGTGCCATGAGGAACACCTGGCATTCAAGGAGAACAAATGAGGATCACAAATAATTCATCTGATGGCTCCGAGACCATTATCTACAGAGCTGGCCAGAGAGTGCAAAGCATCCATTTGGATGGCTTTTGGATGCAGCAAGGGGGGAGGGGGTGGGGAATATTCCCTGAATCACACCATGAATGATTCCTATCTGATCCTTGGGCCCTTCCAGGGCGGTTATTAGGATGGGAAGTAGAGCTGTGGGAAAACCCACCCCGTACATCTCCATCTGTGTGCTTTCAGGCTGCAGCCCCATGCCCTGCCCTGCATTTCCCGTTATCTCTGCGGCCCCAGCTCTCCCCTCCCCAACGGCCCAATGAAGCTGGCTTTGTGCCCATGGGTTTTTCCTCTGGGGCTGCAGGGAGCAGCGAGGCTGAGCTCACCCTGTGTGTTGTGTTTGGGGATCCACAGCTGGAGCATCCCTGCGCTGTGTCCGTATGCAGAGGCTGGCAATTAATTGGAGTCAGCAGCAAAACCCAGCAGGAGCAAACCCCACGTCCTGCCCCATCCTAATGTTTCACCCAAGCATTTTGATAAAATCCCCTCCTCCTGGAAGATGAGTTTCCCAGGGCACTGCTTGACCCCACAGTGTTGCAAAAATCCCCAAAATGTGAACCGGGATTGGAAACGTAGCTGCGGGAACTGGCTGGATGATGGGGATGGGGGATCACTGAGATGGTTTTCCCATTGCAGAAACTGCAGTCTGGGTATTGGAGTGCTCCATGCTGGGCTGCAGCCTCAAAAAGATGTTCTGGGAACGGATTTTTGCTTCACCTCCCATGGTCCCAGCTACAACAGCAGCAGCTCAGGGGGTAAACAGGGAAATCCATCCCTCCAAGGATGCTGAGAGCAAACATCCATTGCTCAAAGAGGAATAAAGGACCTGGAGCCAGGCATGACACAGCAGCACAGTGAGCAGGGAGTTCCCCATTGCTGAAAAGCCCCACAGTTCAGGCAGGTAGAGCAGTAGGCCCATAATCCCCACGGGCCCTATAAATCACACCTTGCCCATAAATCCCATTCCTGCCTGGGAAGCGCTGCGAAGCTCGCAAATGTGGCAGGGAGAGGAGGAGAGGGAAGGCACGGAGGATGGAATTGATGGGGTTTGGCCACCAATGGGGTTTGGCTGCCCTTGCTCACATGCTGCTGGAGAACAAACAGCCCCAAGTGAGTGCTCTTATCACAGCACGACGTCACAGAGCTGCAAAATCAGAGCTGATAACGGACACGGGAGCGAAGATGCAGGCGTGGGCACCAAGGTACTCGTGCCACCCTGATGGAGCCCCGATGGAGCCATCATGCTGCTTCACCCTGCAGGAGTCACCCGTTTGCCCCTGAGCCCATGCTGTGGGTGCAAGGTGAGCAACCAGCATGAGAGCTCCAGCTGGGCATCCCTAAGCATCCCCACGGCATCTGCATTGCTGCACTGAGCAGCGGCCAAGCTCCGGAGGTGGATGATGCCAATGCTGCGGGGTGGTTCTGTGCCGGCTGGCATCAGTCCTCACTGGAAGGGTCAGCACTGAGCAGCCAGTAATGCAGTTAGTGCTGGAGAAATAGAGACGGAGCTGATTGGGGTGGTGTAATAAGGCAGGCGTGATTGAATCAGATGGACTTTGCCTTCGGGCAGAGCAGCAGAAGGGCTGGAGCACGCTGGGGAGCTCAGTGGGAATGGGCAGATGGGGACGTCTGGGAGTTGTAGAGTCACAAACAGGATGGAGTGGGCTGGAAGGGACCTCACAGCCCCCCAGCCCCACCCCTGCTGTGGGCTGCATGCCTCCCCAGCTCAGGCTGCCCAGAGCCTCATCCATGGTCATGAGCACCTCCAGGGATGGGGCACCCGCAGCTTCTTTGGACAACCTGTGCCAGGGCCTCACTGCCCTCTAA
This sequence comes from Alectoris magna, assembly GCA_030625065.1. Classification (NCBI taxonomy): domain Eukaryota; kingdom Metazoa; phylum Chordata; class Aves; order Galliformes; family Phasianidae; genus Alectoris; species Alectoris magna. The sequence goes on along the minus strand of CM060565.1, from coordinate 1,570,174 downwards.
GTAAAGAATTCCCCCCCCACCAGAATATCCCCCAAACCTCACCAAAACACAGAATTGGGAGCTCCTAGGAGGTATGTAATCGATGAGGGAGGCTTGGAGGAATTTGGGCTGTTTGCCCTAGAGAAAGAGAGTAGTGATAACATCTTCAGGCAGATAATAGAGGGTTTGCCCAAAGCGGGAGGGATGAAGGGGTGGAAAATGCTCAGTTCCACAACAGAGAGGCAAAAAGTGATGGGGAAATCTGCTAGAGAGGGATTCAGGTGAGCCCTCGGGGGAAGCTGGAGAAGGAATAACCCAAACAGAAGATCATTTGCTGTCCAGAGAGCTGTGGGTGCCCCATCCTTGGAGGTGCCTGAAGCCATGGATGGGCCCCGGGCAGCCTGAGCTGGGGGGCACCCAGCCCGTGGCAGGGGTGGAGCTGGGGGGAGCAGCGGGAGGCAAGCGGCTCTGCAGCGTGCCAGGATGCACAGCACAGAACGATCTTCCCAGGACCTCGCTTATTTTCCCATCCACACGGAAACATGGAAATGGAGAGGAGCTGAGACCTATTTTGGCTGCCCGATGTGCTTTTTCCTCCCTGGGGGTTTGTAAGCGAGATCCTGTGAAGCCATTGCTGTTTATCCTGGGCTTGCAGCCTCTAGCTCTTTATTTTGCTTGCTTTTAAATAACACCAACATTGGGCTCCATTGGATCCTCTGAGATTTCTTTTCAAGGCAGAGCCCAGGAGATCTGGCTGCCACTGCGTTTCATCCAAGCACAGAGGCCTCATCCCTCCTATTGGGGCCGCAGTGCTGCCATCATTCGCTATGCTTCAGGCAGTGGGGCTGCTGCCAGATGAGCACATGGGTTACAGCAATGTGTTCCTTGCAGGGAAAGCCTTCGCCTCCCCAGCGATGGCAACACCCGGCCAGGAAAAATAGTGATAGGAAAGAATAAGGAAAAGAAGAATGACAGCAAGAAACCAAAGTTCATCAAATCCCATGGAAAAGAGATGGTGTTGGAAGAGTCACTGCTGGGTGTCCAAGGAGAGGTCGTGGGTACCGCATGGAAAACCAACAAGGGTTGGTCATTGGCAATGTGCCCTTCCCATAAGGGATCTGGTATGGACACGCCATCCAAGAGCAAATCCCTTCCTTTCATAGAATCAGACAGGAGAAAGAAAAAAAAAAGCAAAAAGCAAAATTCTTCTTTGCAGAATAGCTGCTCCACAGAACGTGGGTAACATTTCCAGCAGGGCAAGGCATGCTCCACGGTCATGTCCCAGCTAATACAAGGAACATATGGGCTTGGTTCCAAGTGCTCTGGCTTGGGGCCAGCTGCTTAACTCTTGGCATCTCAGTTCCTCAGCTGGAAGCAGGCGGGCTGTTCTGAAAGGGCCTCTCCTGGGCTGTTCAGGTTGGGGAGGTGAGGATGGGACAACGCTGCAGCCCCAGCACTGCGGGGTGCTTGGAGTAGGGATCATGGGATGGGACTGCAGTGCAAGCAATGTGCAAAAGCCCCCAGGATGGCTGTCAGAACCCTGCTCCCATACTCAAAGCTTGTTTGCTGCAAGGTTGGGCTTATTGTTGGGTAGATTCATGGTCTGCTTCGTAAGGAGCTGCTCCCTTCTGGCACTCGGAGCTGCCCGCTGCCCCCACTCACCGTCCTACTCTATGACTCTGTAGAACTCCACAGATTCCTGCTTGTTCTGCGATTCCGTGACCCTTTGATTCCACGACGCTCTGAGGAGCCCATGGGCAGCTCCAGCTCTGCTCCCCAGGACCCATCCGGGGGATTCCGGAGCTGGTGGAGACGATTTGCAGAGAGCACCGCAAACTGCAAAACCGTATGTCAGGAAGGAGGCAGCAAGCATCCTAACCAGAAACATACTTGGGGAGTGAGTCAGTGGGGGGGGGGGGGGGGGGGCGGGGGAAGCAAAAAGAAAGTTGCGCCCTTTTGCTTGATGAAAAAAGCATATGGCAACAGCCAGCAATGTGAGCAACATTCCCCATCCGACAGCAGTGCCAGAAAGCAAAATCATGACTCAACCGTTGCATTTCATCCAAATCTAAAGAGAAATCTCACTCAGAAGGGGTTTCTTCGGGGGGAGCCGGCAATGCAGTGTGTTAATTAACTAAATGGTTTGGGAGGGCGAAGTCATTTTGCAGAAGCTCATAGGCTCATTTGGAAGCTCTGCTTCAAAACATTGCTTCGAGTGTGGAGAAACAAGTGGGATACACACATCCGTGCACATATGCTTTTCTCAGATCCCACAGACCAGACCTGCAAGGACCTCAATGCTTCGTGCAGAAACATCTTGCGTCCAGAAGCGCTCCGCTGAAGGCCACGAACACATCACTGTAACTCACGAACCCGAGAGGGCTGAGAATGCCATTGTGATGATGAAATATAGCCGGCGATTAGCAAAGCCTTCACTGCAGCATCCCTGCACTGGACAGTGGTGAGCGCCCAGCACTGACATCCTGGGAGCTGTGATTGCAGATGTCAGAAATGCAATGTTGGGTCAGCGACCATGGGAAGCAAACGCTTCTTCCCCTGGTGAACAGATGTGGGCTGCAGCATGCAGGTTGCTTTCGTGACAGCACAGCACGCAGCTTTGGGAGGAATGGCTCTGCCCTCTTCCTTTTTTTTTTTTTTTTTTTTTCCTACAGCCATCCCCTCCCTCCCCCTGCTGATTTTTAATAATTCTGTTTATAGGAAAATTTTATCAAATAAGGCTTGCATGCAAGGGGCAGTCTGGTAAACATAAAGGAGAAACCCCAAGGAGTGTGCCAAGAGGCAGAGCTGTCCCATCCCACTGCGACACGCTTTGGCTGTTGTTTCAACATGAGCCCTTCTTGCAAAGTACACACACACGGCTGAATGTGAGTGCTGCGAAACAGCAACGAGACACGGCGCTGGTAGCCCTGCACCACACTTGGTGCGAACAGCTGGGGCTGAGCAGTGCTGGTGTGGGGCTGACCCATCCTCCTTTGCAAGGAAGTCTCACCATGTCTGTACTGAGAGAATCGTGTCATGGAATCACAGCATGGTTGGGTTGAGTTGGGTTGGGTTGGAAAAGACCTCCGTGTCCCCCCAGCCCCACCCCTGCTGGGTGCTTCCACCAGCTCAGGCTGCCCAGGGCTCCATCCATGGTCCTGGGCACCTCCAGGGATGGGGCACCCACAGCTGTTGGGAAGCAGCCTGCCCAGCCCGGCTCCCAACAATGCAGCCCTGCAAATCCCTGTCCTGTGCTGCAACCCCGTGGGTATCGCTGCCCTGTGCCCACTTCCACCAGTCCACCCAACCCATCCTCTTCAATCATTCACAATTCTCTTTTCTGCTACGGGTTGATGAAAATTATCTTCATTCCCAGCTTGCTGCATCCTTACTCTGAAAACCTGAGGGTTTGTAGCCCCAGAGCAGGAGTGTGTATAACTCACTTTTGGAAGCACAAACTGGGAGAACACACTGTGGAAGCTCTCCAAGACCCTCCAAGATCAGCCCTAACCCAACCCCACCATGCCCACTGACCATATCCTCAGATCCACACCTCCACGGTTCTGGAACACCTCCAGAGATGGTGATTCCACCACTGCCTGTGCTGCGATGACACATCAGAGGGCAAAAGTCTGGATTCGTAAGGCACTGGATAAGATTAAGTCATCTCTGCTTCAAACAGCTATTACTGATTCAAAACCTATGCTGAAGGAGACTTCTTACGAACTACAGAAAGTAGTTACAACCCCCAAACCAGACACTTTAGCAGAAACAAGCTTGACATTTTGTTTTAAACCGGAGGCCAAGAATCTTCTTTATCAAGAAGCACAGTGAAATGTCGAGACCCCTCAAGAGGCCGCTCTTCAAGTGCAAAGTATGGCACTGCTCTGAGATATGATACAGACTTTGAGAGAGATTGACAGAGCCATAAAAGCAAGAAGAACAAAGCAGCCGTGGGGTCTGCGGGGCTCCGGGCTGGGGGGTTTGCACATCACCTCTCCATCTTCACACTTGGGATTGATGAGGCACGGAAAACCATGACACCGTGTTTGCTGCGGACTCACTGACTTCTCACACCCAAAGAGAAAGGACACAGCTGAGGGCTGCTGCAGGGGGATGGGGCATCTTCGGTGCAAGGGCTGAGGGTGGAATTTGTTTTCTAATGGAGCCAGAGAGCACTGACCTCCAGGGTGATCTGGAAGCTCAACAGCCAGGCATCTCATTCCAACTATTGGGGCTTTTCGTATTCCTTGCAAACACTGAATGTGCACATTCAACTTGTCCATGCTGGATGGGGCCCTGGGCCTGATCTGGTAGGGGGCAGCCAGCCCATGGCAGGGGTGACACTTGGGGGCTGTGAGGTCCCTTCCAACCCAACCTGTTCCATAACTCTATGGCAGGGGGTTGGAAGGGACCTCAAATCCCACCCATTTCCAACCAAGAGGTTGGAAATGGGTGGGATTTGAGGTCCCTTCCAAACTGGAAATGGGTGGGATTTGAGGTCCCTTCCAACCCAACCATTCTACGATTCTATCATCCTGGAGGATGAACACATCCACGTGGGCTGAGCTGACACCGAGCTCTAGGAGAAATCTGGATCATGACAGCCAAACATCTCTTGAATTTCAAATGGGTTGCAGGGCTTCAACTTGTAAGTCCTTGAAGATGCGCAGACCGTGCTGCAACAAGCAACTTCAATGCCAGCAAACTGAAATCAAAGCAGAAATGAGACTGGAAGGCTTCAGAAGAGGTTTGAGATAATGAGCAGTAGGGAAGTGGTACTAAAAACGTACCTGGGGAAGAGGGAGGGAAAAATAAACCTGGACAAAGTCTGCTTTTTTGGAAAATGCTTATTAAGTGCTCGCAAAATGCAGAGGTTAATAAAAATGCCAGGCTGATAAACGAGAAAATGGGACTGTCACATAGGTGGCAATGTGGGGGACAGACTCTCTAGTGGGATCTGTTCTGATAGAACAGGGGAAATAGTTTAAAAGAGGGGAGACTTAGATTGGATATAAGGAAGTTTCTTACAGTAAGGATGGTGAAGCACTGCAAAGGTTGACCAGAGAGGCGGTGGTGCCCCATCTCTAGAGAAACCCACGGTCAGGGGATGGGCTGTGAGCACTGATGGAGCTGTGGGTGTCCCTGTGCATTGCAGGGAGTGGGACCAGAGGGCCTTGAAGGGTCCCTTCCAACCCAAATCATTCTATGATTCGATGAAAATCGGCAAAGACAACAGAGAGGGACTCTGAAGCAGAAACCTCAACTCCAAGCCAATAACAGAAAAATAGGAAAGGGAATGACATTTGAAATAAACTCGTGGGGCAGAGGGCACACAAATGTACATTAACTATCTAACCGCAAACAGTTGACATAGTGCTGAATGAAGTACAAGAAATCAATTCCCACCCGTTCAGCTCGAGGCACAGCCAGCTCTGCATGAGTGGTGTGGGAAAGGAGCAGCAGGACAAACAGAATTGTGTAGGAGGAAGAGGTGGCAGCCAGGTAGAATATAGACGCGAGAACGGACACTTCTTTCTGATTAGCCTCAAACTGATAAGGAGCTGAAATAACTGAAGGTGGCCAGCTGGGCTGTCACTGCAAAATAAAGCAGCACCAGAAAGCAAGCATGAAATCACAGAGTCATCAAGGCTGGAAAAGACCTCTGAGATCTCCAAGCCCAACCCCAGCCCACCCCACCGTGCCCACTGCCCACATCCCTCAGTGCCACATCTCCATGGCTCTGGAGCACCTCCACGGATGGTGAGCCCACCACTCCTGGGCAGCTGTGCCACTGCAGCACTGCTTTGTTGGAGAAGAAACTGTTCCTAATATCCAGTCTGAACCTCACCTGGCACAATCTGAGGCTGTCACCTCTCGCTCTGCTGCTGGTCACCTAGGAGCCACGATGGAAGAATTAGGAGCAAAGGGATGAAATTCAGTAAAATACATTTAAAAAAATGGAAGGAGGTTATCTGCAAAATGACCTCATATTAAAAAAAACAACAGCCAAACAGCAAGCATCAAATTTGGACAAAGAAACTGAAGGATGAGTGTAGGAAAACAGCTGAGGATCAGTCAGGAGACGACAACAAGGCAGTTCAGTTCCCTTATCTTGGGTTCTCAAGAAAAACCACCCGCCAACACAGCTCGTAAGGCTAAACATCACTCTGCGAATGAAAACAAGTCGGTCATTGGAAGCCAGCACATTCCAGCTCTGTATTCTGCTGCAGACCATCTGACCAGAAAGTTTTAAGCGTGAAATTTAGAATCCAGCATGCAGAGACGGGGCTCTGCGCAAGGCTGTGCTGTGCTGCAGATATGGGACAACCCTTTTTTTGTCTAATGGCTTTAGAGTGCCGTTATCAAAGAGCACGTCATCTTTGCAAGAGGGGAAGAGAGGTTTTTTTGAGAAATGAAGACAAAAATCTGCCTACAGCACGCTCCATGCGCTTGTGTACTCTTTAGAATAAACCTCCATTTATCTTTCAGGCATGCCTGCTTTGTCACAGTGGTAGGAGATGCTTCTCAAATGCTGGACCAGAATCCGCTCCATGAGAGCAGGAGGAGGACAAAGCGATGCTCAGCTCCTGCCCCTCTCCCTGCTTGCCCCAGAGGTACACAGGAGGTACACGAGGATCCCAGCCCTTATATGGAGCGCGCTCTGCAGGCTCCAGCACGTCCTGGTGCGGGGAAAAGAGCCATCCCATAAATCTGAAACATGGTCTGGACAACGGCAGAGTTTACGCAGACCACAAGAATTGTAGGAATTAACCCCCTCTGCTTGCAGCACTGAAAACAAGATCTCGTGGAGATCCAGTGCTGGGAGGGGATGGCGCAGCTGTGACACCACCCAACCCTGAGCACAGACCATTTGGAAATGCTTTGCGTGTTCCAAATATAAAAGGAGATTCTCCTTTTATGTTCAAGTTCTCCTAATTAAGAAGGGTTGATTGAACAACGAGAGCAGGCGCATTAACGAAAGCCTGCTTTCTGGAGCAGAGGTGTCAAACTCCCCTCCACTTAAAGGGCAGACTTGAATTTTTAATGATTATTCATCAACCAAGGTGAACTTGCCAGGCATGAGCTACGATTCACCGAGGCCAAAAGGATTTAATAGCCAGAGTTCCACAGACCCAACGTCTTGCTGCATTTATAGCAGCACTGTTCCCATCACCTTCTGCCCTTCCCTCCACCTCCCATTCCTCCCTTTACCCCCTTGGCACTGTTTATCCCTTTGTAATTGCTGCTAAATCCCTAACCACAACACACAGCCTCACACCCCACTCCTCCCCCATTGCACCACACGCTCGGGCACAAACAAGAGCCCAAGCAGCAGTGCTGCTGTCCTCCCCCTCCCAAATTTCAGGCTGCTGGTTGGGGCTGATGGTTCCACATCTGTTTGCATCGAGAACACAGCTATGGGCCGACACCACGGCCTCATCCTTTGCAAAGGAAAGCTGAGATTCTGCAGCTTCTAAACGTGCCATACAGACCACAAATACCCGAGCCAGAGGCAGCGCAGGGGCTGTGGATCTGACACTTCTGCTCTAGGGCTGTGCATGGCTTAAGATCCCAGCAACGACCTTTTAGTGTTTCACTGGGAGATTATTTCTTTTCATCACAACACATCACAACTTGGAGCCTGCTGAATTAGTTTCAGATACAAATCCAATCTAAGTTCTGGTATCCTCAGACCTCACCAAGTTTATATAATGCTGCTCTCCTTCCTCTTGACAGCTCCTTGCACGTCTGTATACGCACACAAATACATGTTTCTGTACAGGAACACACATATATACACATCTACTCATGGCAAAGGGATCCTCTACACACTGAGGTCAAAGCCTGCGTACGTTTCAGAGACACACGGGACCTGGCCAAGCAATGAATCACCTTTGAGAAGAAGGTGATTAACGTCATTTGTGTGAAACCACAAATATTTATTTTAATGAAAAAATACTTAAAGTGTGCCACAGTGTCCATATATTCATCTGAATAGTAGTACAAAGATATGCATTTCTGAGAAAAAGTCTTAACGCTGTAGAAAATAAACGTGGTTCTTAAATTATGTCAAAAGAAACCAGTAAAAAAGTAATGTTTTATACACTGGGGTAAAATGAAAGGGAGATAATAAATTATAATTACAGTATTTCATATCCACGTGGTGCTTTTCAGCGTTGGTTCCTCCGTGTGCCACGTAGAACACAGCCCAGCAGCCAGCACTCAGAAAGGTACTGTGGATAACAGGATGTGCAGCTGAACAGATCCTAGAGAGACGACACCACCGTCCGTTATTTACTGACACACACAACATTGGAACATGGCAGTTTTAGGTTTGTAAGTAACACATACTTTGTTAATGGAAATTAATTCTTCTTATTATTTTTTTTAATCAACTCCTCTTTTTATACTTTAATGAACTGAACAGCAATTATGGTCATCAACAAGAACGTCACCCGAGCACAATGCACAACGGTGCGTACGTGGTGCTGCACGCTGTGTCGTCTTCTTATGCAGAGTCAGCAAGAATTTGGAACAATCTCAGGTCCGATTAAGCACTGCAAAACGTTTGAAACTATAAAGTGCTTTTCCATACAAATCATTTTTGCTCCTTAGAAACAGGAAAAAACCCAAACATGCACTTAAACCTGAAACCTCCATGCCATACATACTGCGGTTTAACATCTGTTTTGTGCCATTGGTTTTCAGATTTCCTTTCCCATCCCTCCCAGCCCCCGGTCAAAATTCAGACAGCATCCAAACTGGACTTGTCAGTATCGTCCTGGTCGTGTTTGTACATGAAGGTTAGGAGGAAAAGAGCAATATCCAGAGATGACCAATAGGCAGTGTGTGACGTGACTGCAGACCAGTATCTGCTCTCCACCAGACCTTCCCTGAGCTCGAAATCAATCCTGTGCTCCAGTTCCACTAGAAATTGGAGAAGAAAGAGAAACGCTGTTAGAATCGTATGGCAGTGGAAGGAAAAGAAATCCTTGCCTATTTGTCTGTCACCTTCAGGTTCTGATTCTGCAGAAACCAAACCTAAAGCTTGAAAAGAGCTGGTGTGTATATATATATATATTTAAGTAACTGTATATAATCTTTCTATACTGGTTATAGAAATAAATCTATGCTCCTACACAGATATACCCAGGAGATGCTGAGGTCCCTTTTGCAAACTCTGTTAGGAGGGGGATGCTCAGCCTGCAGCAATGAAGGGATCTGTTGTACCTCTGGCAGCTGAATCCCCATTGAGACTACATGCAGCATGACGTGCTTTCAGAAAACCATAGCTCCAGCCTTTTTAATTTCCAGATCATTCCAAATACGTTTCAGCAGTTATCCTTTCATTGTAATGGTTGCTTTGATTAATACCACATTCAGAGCAATTCTCACTGCATGTTTCACTGGGCCAATGGTTGACCTATTGTGAAGGCACTTCAGTGGTTAGAAAATCTCTGCAAGGAGCAACGGAATGAAAAGGACAAAACTAAAAGCCTGCTTAGCTACAAAAGCCAAAACCCCATATTGAGTAAAAAATGCAGCCATTTATCAAAAGCAATTTCAAGGAATTTTAATTCTTGGCTGGGAGAGAGCATAAACGGAGCATCACAACAAGCGCTGCCTCCGCGGTCATGGCACAGCAGCACCGGGGAGTGACAGCCCTTCATCTCACAGCGGCGTTTCGCTGCTTTCCAAACACAGCAAGGAGAGGGAGTCGGAGCCTCCGCATACCAGGAGACAACCACAGTCATTTCCACTGAGACGCATGCATTCAGAACCGGTCGCTCTGCAGCAAAACACCCCAACCAACCCCGTCTCTGTTACAGAAGCTTGGGAGGAAGCCAAACCCCACTGCAAGCCGTGCGGCAGCTCTCTCAGAAGCAAACACTGGGGCCATGGATTGCATCACTCTGCCCACAGATTCGTGGCCTCTGCTCCAAGTTCTATTTTGTTCTATAATTCCTATCGATGGGACTTCACAGAATCACAGAATGGCCTGGGTTGGAAGGGACCTCAAGGATCATGAAGCTCCAACCCCCTGCCACAGGCAGGGCCACCAACCTCCACATTTCATACCAGCCCAGGCTGCCCAGGGCCCCATCCAACCTGGCCTTGAACACCTCCAGGGATGGACGGGGCATCCACAGCCTCTCTGGGCAGCTGTTCCAGCACCTCACCACTCTCACAGTAAAGAACTTCCCCCTGACATCCAACCTCAATCTGCCCTCCCTCAATTTCAAACCATTTCCCCTTGTCCTGCTGTTATCTCCCCTTTCAAAGAGTTGACTCCCCTCCTGTTTATAGTCTCCCTTTAGGTACTGGAAGGCTACAATGAGGTCACCCCGCAGCCTTCTCTTCTCCATGCTGAACAAGCCCAGCTCCCTCAGCCTGTCTTTGTAGGGGAGGTGCTGCAGCCCTCTGAGCATCTTTGTGGCCTCCTCTGAACCCCCCCCAACAGCTCCCTGTCTTTCTTGTATTGGGGGCTCCAGACCTGGACACAGCACTGCAGATGGGATTTCAGCAAAGGGGGATGTGAGAATTGTGCAGGAGACCTCAACGTGCCACCATACAATGGGACCTCCTCAAGAGCTCCACAATACTGGCTGCCACACCACTCAATTTCTCTGAAGTTTAAAACCAAGTCTCTGTCTGCAGCAGTGACTCAGGCAGGTTATCTGCTGGAAGTGGCAGCAATCAACAGACTGCAATGCATCATGTGAATGCAATCACAAGATACAACAGTGCTAACGCTTGTGACTGCTTAGATTGCAAAAGCCCCGCCTTGCAATGAGAAGTTTAAAAATAAAGTATGAATGTCTGTAAAGGAAGTATATGTACTTTTTTTAAAAAAAACCCAGCTGCTAAAATTGCACTGTGCTGTTCGGAGCAGGGCAAGGACAGCCTCTGGTCCCAGCCATACCTGCCTTTATAAATAGAGATTGCTTCAGAACTGCAAATGCATGGGCAAATTTACATCAATCTATTTCATTACAGAGGCTGGGATTCTTGAAGCAATTATTTTGCTTTCCCTAGAGATAGTCTAGGACTACTGATGGGCAGGTCTCGTTAGCTAAAACTCATACACGTGTGTGTGTGTGTGTGTATGACAGACACAAATACACAGATAAATGTCTTTTAAGAGGACAAAAATAAAAAAGATAACAGGGAGAACAAAACCACTAATTGGACAGCCTTCAGAGAATCACAGAATGGCTGAAGCTGGAAGGGACCTTTAGAGCTCATGCAATCTGATGCTGTGACCAAGCAGGGATACCCAGAGCTGGAGCCCAGCACTGTGCATGGATGGTTTTTGGAGGAGACCTCACAGCCTCTCTGGGCAACTTGTTCCAGTGCTCTGCTACCCACGCAGCACAGAGTGCTGCCCGATGGCCAGAGGGAACCTCCTGTGCTCTAGTTTATGTCCATTGCCTCTTGTCCTGGCACTGGACACCACTGCGTAGAGCCGGGCTCCGTCCTCTCCACACCTCCCTTCAGCTATTTATGGACATGGATGGGATCTCCAAGTATCCTCAGCTCCAGGCCGAGCAGCCCCAGCTCTCAGCCCCTCCTCACAGCAGAGCTGTTTCAGGCCCTGCAGCACCTCACTGGCCTACGCTGGGCTCTCTCCAGTATGCCCAGGTCTCTCCTCTACTGCGGGCCCAGAACTGGGCCCAGCACCCCATGTGCGGCCTCACCAGCACTGAGCAGGGGGAAGGATCCCCTCCCTCGACCTGCTCAGTGCTCCCACACGACACACACGCAGCCCACTGGAGATCCTGTTCCCACAGGGGACGTAAGGTGGGCCAGTCACTAACATGTGGGTTCGAGGAAGCCAGAGCTGCTGTGTGCGAAAGGCGGCGTTCCCACAGTGGTCTTCTTGTCGTCCCCTTCCGCTCCATCTTTTCCTGGCTCTGCAGTCTGTGTACTTGAGCGACCAAATCTCGAGAACAGCATCCCTCCGAGGCCCTTCCCAATGCTAGCAGCTCCTGAGCTCAGCAAAAACAAACAAACAAAAGAAAAACAAGCACGAGGTCAGCCAATTCAAACTGCAAATTAAAGCCGCCGCTGTACCCGTCAATTAGAGCGGGGTGATGGAAAACACCATTCATGCTTTTCTAGGGTGGGAACGGCTTATCTGACTGAAGTGTACGCTGTTTATCGTGACGCTAATCTAGCGGATAAAGCAAGGCTGTAATTTGGAACCTGTAGTTACGGGGAGCAAAAAAAATAGATGAGAATGCTTTTGCAGAAAGGAATCTGGAACTTTTAAGTCTGTGCTGCAATTCCTCCTATACAGAAAGTTTAAGACAAATGTTTCATAACTACGATGCTACCTTCTGAACCTAAGAATCCCGTGGGAATATTTAAGAGACTTCTTTCGTTCACGGTCCTCGTGATGGAATAACCCTTACAGAGCTTTAGAAATGCTCCGTTGTCCTTCAGAACAACAACTTTGGTTGCTCAGGAAGAAGGGTGTAAAAGCTAGGAACAGATCTGAGATGTTTTCTCCTGACTTTGCTGCCACCGTCTGGACGAGACGCTGAAGTTGCTGCAGTAAAACAGCAAAAAAGCAAAGTACTGTGAGAGAATGCTGCTTCGAAATGCTGCATGCCTTCCCTTAAGGACTGAACTGCTTTCATACACTCTGTTTGTTGGGTTGGCAGGATTTCTTGCACTAGGTCACACTAACCTTCTTTCAGATCCCACACCGCGAGCTAAAGAAGGTCCTTGAGTCAACAAAAACTGCATGTGTGTGCTCAAATATTAGCTCCAGTGAAAGTGACTTGAAGCTCTACTAAATCAGGGCTTACTCTGATTCGGAAAGTTAATTCAGAAAGGCAGAAGGGGACAGACTTCACACTAAACTATCTGAATTTCCCTTGGTAAAATTATGAAGTATTGGGTTCCATTTAACCTATATGGAGTGATTTTTTTCTGCCAATACCAGAGAATGCAATCACAAAACAAGCTGTAAAATACTTCTCCATGAAGTACAGTGGAAACTACGAAGCCCCCAGGATGTTACCATAAGAAGGCAGACAACAATAAGGCGGCAATAGCATAAACTCCCTGACCCACATCCTCTCCCTGCAACGCATCCTCTCCTTGACTTCAATGCATTATGTAAACTGCCTTTTCTTCAAAGTAAATGTTAGTTTGGATTAGAGCAAGCAATGCACCTACGCAGAACAAACATTGAAAACAGGCAGGGACGGCTTGCTGACAATTGGACCTTCAACACTGCAGAGCAGTGATGCTCTACAAGAAGACCCTGCAGAAAAAAGGACAAGGAGCAATTACCCAGTATACTGGCTTTGCCTATGTTGGTTATGGACTCCCCGTAGTGGCGCCGAACCATGACTGGTGAAGTAGTTGGGCTTGGTACAGTTGAAGCACTTTCGCCATCAGTAACTGAGGTAGGTTCTTTTGTTGGGTTGAGGAAACTTGGCTTCATATGCTCGTAAGGTAGAGGGTTTGCCGTGTTGTACCAGTGGATCTGGACTGGTGAAATGTTGCTGTAGTGCTTCAGGATTAAAGGTTCTAATCTATAGGCCTGCAAGAGGAATTCGGGAAAGAAAACACTGAGTTGCAAGACCGAAAACCTATAACACCCCTTCCTATCCAGAGTCTGCATACGAAAGCATGAAACTCCCCAGCCAGACTCCTGTCAAAGAGACTGCCAAGGCTGTACAGATCAGAGGCCCAACATCCTGCCTTTGATGACAGCTAACACTGACTGCCTATGGAAGAGCATCAGGACAGCACAAAGCTATACCAATACTTCCTTCCCAAGGCCTATCCCACCCTCTAACAATCTGTTACTCCCCTGGGGAAAACAACAGAGTCTTTGTTTTTCTACGGTATCTTGTGAACTGCTTGTGAAGCCTTTTTATGATGGCAGTGGTAATTTGGACCTACGAAGTTTAATGGAAGCCAGTAAGCTAAACCCAAGTTGCAACTCGACTGGAAGAGTTATTTCATGTCTTTGCAAAAAAAGTAAGTTGAGTACACTCAAATCTTACCCTTATTGGAAAAGAGAAGCAAAGCGAGTGATATTGAAGGCAACTATTCATAGCAAATGTTACTCCACAGTTACAAAGCCCGAGACATTGCACAGCAATCATTAACAGACAGTGCTGCGCAGGAACACACGTGTGTCGATTCACACACTTGGAAGAACTCATCATCACACAGCCGACGCTTAAAAAGGTCAAAGCTTGCAACTGCAATTATAACTCACCACTGGATCTGTTGGATGAAAAATATTCAGTAAGCGGTTACAAATTGTTCTGGGCAGAATGTGATCTTGACTACCGCTGTTTCCTGGACGGATGCCACGCAATGCCAAGAACACTGCTAGTGGAGATCCCATACAGAAGAAATTCTCAACCTAAGGAGAGATTTCATCTGCATTAATGAGGGTGGAAACAACGCTTTCTAACATGGCTGGATTTGATTTCTGTTTCAACCAAAGGACTTGCATGGTATTAGTAAATTAAAACAGGGAAGAGCACTGTAATACACATAGTGTAACATAACAAGTTAAGTATCCTGTTGCTTTTTTGCTGTGAGAGTTACATGCAGTGATGCTGCACTGTTTGAGAATGGAAAACCACGTTGGATATTTGAACTGGAAGAAGTCTACCAACACTGGAAGGAGTAATGCAAGAACTTAGAAGACACAAAGGAAAGAAATGTGTTTCACATCATTGAAGTCCACTTCTCATGCAACTTTTCAAAGTTCACACAGCTCCATAACCTTGTCCTCAACTAGTACTCCCTGACTCACTTTGCTACATAAGCCACCAGTGCAAGCTACGCTGAGCATTTAAGATGACCTATGGAAAACCCTTCTGGTAGTCACACACATGTACAAGCTGGTGTTATGTACAATCTCTTACAAATATCCAGTGTTAAGTGAACAGAATGGTGCTCATCAGAAGTGTCACCTCATCACAAACAGAACCACTAAGCACAGCACTCTGAGCTACCTCGCAGCCTGCTCTCACGCTGTGCAAAGCTGCTGTGACTTGCTCTGCAAGGATTGCCCTCAGCACCGCGAGGCGGGTGGAGCAAACCTGCACTGCAGCTGTAAACCCATCTGACATACATCACTGAACACACAACATGGGCCAGGATTCAACAGTGACCAAGAGGTGAATGGCTTTGTATCCCACTACCAATCCTCAGACATCGTCTCCTAGGAACATCAAACATAAAACTCTGTGGTCAAAAATATTTTTCAAAGTCAAAATTACTCCTTAAGCTTTAGAATGTTTTCTTATATGAAAAATTAATTCGACCGTTATTACAGCTTCACTGTAACTTTCCCAGTAGCAGCACCGGTTTGCAGGGCACTGCAACCAAGCAGCTATCAGCGTGCTGCTACTCAACTGGCGAGAGGAATCACTTCATTCTTGCTGAGTGCACGTGGAGAATGCTCGGATTGTCACACGCCTTTGCTATATGTCAGCACACGGAGCGAGGGTGTGGAAATAATGGCCCGTTTCATCTACCAGATTCCAGCACTGAACAAAACATTCTTCCTCCTCATACTTGGCACTGGTACTCCACTTCTTCCTTCCAAAAGAATGTCCAAGTTCCAATTCAATGGACAAAAAAACCCTAGGTCTTCAGCAAAGCTATTCAATGTCATACACTGCAAGGCACGGCTCGTTGTCATCTGCAGTGTTACTCCAGTCTGGTTCAAAGCAGCTCTTCTTTCAATTCATCTTTACAGAGACCCTTACATTTCTGCAGTTTGGACAAAAGGCTTTCTCATCTTCAAATACAATAGAAACAGATATTCACTGTGCAATCCTTTGAAGTGAGTACACAGCTTCTAACCCCGTCCATCTGATGTGCCTATACGCAGCATTTGGAGCACACGGTTATGGTCTTTCTGCTTCAGAAAGGAATCAGAAAGCGACTGCCAGCTGACGCTTGGTAGCAGATACTTCCCAGAATTCCCCTCATGCAAAACTCCTTAAAAGGTAAATAATTTAAATGGTCACACGGTGCACGTTTCTATCAATAAACACAAGATTAGCAGTGTCCATAGACGGATGCTTTTTCTTGGAGTGCAGCGTTCTTTGCTGTATTATCTTCTTCCATGCACAAGCTTTCAACTTGATCTTCCATCTCTGGTAAAGTCCACAAGGACAAAGTACCAATTGGAGGGTACCTTAAAGGGTGGCAATAAATCAATACCACAGCAGCAAATGCTAAAAATCAAAAGCAAGCCTTCCAAAAATAAAGCCCTTTAAGTTGCAGTCATTAGATGCTTAGCATTGTAGCAAAGTGGCTGAAGGAAAGACTGCCATCCAATGACATCTACTGGGAGCAGAGGACTGAAATCTTCCTAGAAGGCATCTTATCAATTCTGGTGCTCCTGCATGAAGCAGGACTGAGGCACTTCACAAATACTCCTGTAAATGTTTAACAGAGAAGCAATTTTTCAGACCACCACTTTCCGGGCTAACAGTTTTCTCCTGGTTATGATTCATAAACAGAAGACCTGATGGATTAATTTTAATGTTAAGCAGAAGCAGGTATTACACCATTCCCCACATGTTCATAATTCTGGCTCATCCCTTTCATTACAACTGCATGTAGCTGCTTGGTTGTGTATGACAGCCTAAGAGATCAGGGATCAAAGACTCCAGTCTCCTGCATTGCACAGCTCAAAGCAATTTGTGGATCAAGCACTTGCAGTGAATAAAAACTCAAGATCCTACTACAGCTCTGTCTGCCAGGAGCCAAGGTGCTTGGTAGTCAGTCCCTACAAAGCAGTTACTTCTCTTTCAATGAGTCAGTCACTCTCAGGAAGCTGGACTGCCTCGCTGATGGGCAATCATCTCTCAACGACATCCTGCAGAAATCCTCCCTTGGCAGAAGCACCTTGCGATCACACTCATGGAAAGCCTTCCTCTTCCCCCCGAGGTCTCCTTTCCTCCCCTTGAGGTCTGTCCCATGCGCAGTACTCAAGCAGTCGGAATCACGAGCTTTGCTTTACACTTAGGAGTACTGATATAAAAAACCAAAATGGCTTTTTTTTTTTTCCAGTAAGGGTACGAAAGAGGATGCACAGCAATGGGAAATTACTTAAGAGTAATTTGGATACAGTTCTCTCTTCTCGCTGCTTTCTATTCCCCTCCCCTCCTGCTCCCTCTAAAAAGCATCTGTTCAAAGAAATCTTCAGTTTAAACACAGCTGAGTGAAGAATAATCTTTGCACAGAGCAAGAGGACTGTGTCTGACTCCAGCTTCTTTGATGGTAGAGATAATAGCACAACATGTGTTTTTAAGCCGTGATGAAAGAAGGAGGCTACGACAAATTGAATTACAGTTAGTTTCCTCTTTTTCAACACTCAAAATTGACCTTGGCTTCTGGGAGTGCTTCTGAACTCAGAAGGAAAGACAAATGGCAAGTTAAGAACAATAATCTATTTTCTTCTTATCTATCGTGTCACATTTTTATTAATATTATAGGATATAGCAGAGCAACGAGAAAGACTTGCACATCCCAACACAAAGCAAGAAAATGTCTTTTTGCAATGATATGAAATTCTAGCAATTTACAGAGCCAATTAATGGGACCAGAACTTACCTGTCCTACCTGTCAGGCCAGAGCAATTTCGAAGGAGAATCCAGTGCCAGAGGAAATTCACCCCGACTGACTGAGAGGTGTGATGTGTTAGAAGCAGACCCCAAGGAAGTCGGATCAGTCGACAAAGCAGAAGTACAGCTTCTCAAGGTATGTGATTGGTGCAATTTGTCAAATGGTTTTTACCTTCCCACATGTGTGTGTAGTGTGATAGCAGCTCACACACTGGATTATGCATTTAGATAGAAACATATATATTTGTAATAAATAGCAAAACATGAATATAATAATATGTTTCTGTACATCCACACACATTCATGCTATTCTACCAAACTTCAGTGGCATGGAAAAAAAGAACAGTAGAATAACTCAAACTGCAGGTGTGTTTTTAGTGTGAGTAGGACGTGCAGTGAAAACCTAGGCATACGTACCTTAAATTTTAAGACAGGTGTTTTTGCTATGGTGGATGCCTTCAAGCCTTGTAACCTCTCTTCTATCTCTTTCAACCTGGAAAATAAGCAGATCTTTCTGAGACACAAAAAATGCAGACATATTAAGGCACCTGATCCAAACGGGCATTCATGGAGGGTCCAACAGTTTGTCTGTTAGACGGAGAGAGTGACTGTGTTGTTTCTTCCTCTGAGGCAGCCCAGTTGATTAAGAATCAATGCACGTGAAATCCTTTTTCTCTGGCCACAAGAGGAATCAATCATGACTTGACAGTTTCCTTGCTCATCACCCCAAGCATCTGCCCATCCTCCCTCTTCAGGAGCAGGTGATTCACCTCCTGCTTCCTTGGTGTTTCTGCAGCCACACTGCCCAGTTTTAGTTTGTTTTGTTCAGCCAGAGCCACAGGAAAATCCATGGCCCATTATGGAGTTCTGCACTGCTGTGGAATATCTGGAGGACAGGGTCCCACATCTTCAGCTATCACTAAAAAAGGTCATTTGTCTTTCACCAGACTGTAGGAGGAACAATGTCTAACCCAGCACTAGAGCATCATGCCCTCCTCAAAGCAGGAAAAAACACCTCTTCGTGTTTCTCCTAAAGCACTCTGCAAGCAAAAATATGAAGGTTAACCTCTGTCATCCTGATTAGAAAGATACTGGTCTGGAGCTACAGCTTTCTGAAGAGTAGTCCTCTCAACCAGTTAGTATACTTCAATGACTGTGATTTGGTCTTAAAAAAGAAGGCGTGCAGAACTCTTGACTCTTGTGAGCTGCTGTTGAAAGGTTCCAATAAATAAATTTACATGCTCACATCCTACAATGTAGTATATTTACGCATGCTGTCACACACCTTACGCAGGCATCAGTATTTCCAGAAATCCACTATGTGTTTGATAGCCTTGCAACACCAGAAATACGGAAGATAGAAAATGTAAAACTGACATCCTTTACCTTTCCAGACTGAATGACACTACGATGGTCTGTGAACAGGGGAGCCACTCTATCTATCACAGAAGTGCCTGTGTCAAATGGTACTCGGATTACAGGGGATGAAACACGAAACGCTTCAGTACATACCTAAGGAGCTGGAGTGTGGGTATGAAAACTGTAATTTTTCACTGGTCACATGCTAGTAATATGCCTGAAGGGTCACCTTACCCCTGGGCACGATTCTTGGGTCTCTTACTTCTCTTCTTTCAGAAAGAACACGCTTTATCCAGCCCTGCAGCTGTCAGAGATGTCCTGTACCAATCCCTAATTACACACACACTGATTTCAGGCGCAGCGGATCTGATGCAATACTAACGCTTCCAAAGCACCGCTGGAAAGACTGAAGTTCATGCTCTCACTATCAGATTCTCTATCTACAGAGTCTCACAGTACCCTGAAACCCAGATTAGAACAGGAAAGCACCTTAACACTGTGGGGACAGAGTGATTATCTACATAGTCACCTAATACTGAGAATCCCTACCAACACCTGCAAGACAATGAAACCAAGATCCAATCTGTCACAATGGGCAGTGCTGCTTTGCACTAAGAACTGCATTAGCATTTCTAAATGGCAGCAGGCAGAAACTGGTAAATGATCTGCAGCACAGCAGTAATCCCGTAAGCCCAATTACAGCAACCACAACATCTGCACCCAGCTGGTGGAGCTCAATTTCCAAGCTCAGTCCTAGAGAACACTTCTCATTTTTCTCCTGAGACTCTGGCATTTCACTGCTCAGGTTCTGCTGTTTCAGCTCACTGCACATCTGTGAACTACTCTGCTGTGTTTCACCTCAAATATCTGTGGGGCTAATGGCCTGACCCTGTCCTTTCTTCTTGGCTAGAAGGAGCTCCCAGTGCATCTGGGCAGTGAGTAGCAGCTACTTGTTTGAGTTTGGTATATACACATGTATATATACAGATATATCCATATCTGTAGGATATGGAGTCAGAGCTCTTATTAGCACTGCCAGCTCCCTGTCTGCTTAGTCCCACATTTAGCATTTACCACTGCCATTCAGCACTGCCAGAGGAACATCAGCTGCAAAATGTAAGAGCCACGGAGGGGTTCTGGAAACACCCAAAGGGCATCATGTAGGGCTGTGGTTTTATCCTTTCATAACCTGAAGTGGATGCATTACCGTTGTTTGGTTATGTAAAGTTCTTCAAGTAAACGTTGCTCCTCATAACTCATCCAACTGTCTTCAAGCTCCTCCTCCTCTTTCCGCAGCAACTGCTCGTAAAGGCTGACCGGGTTCCATCCAGTCATGATGTCGTAGGTGATGACACAGCCCAGAGAGTGGGACACAATGGAGACTTTCCCTCCTTTCTCCTCAAACTCTGGATTCCGAGAGCAGAACAGTGTGTACAGGCGGTTCAGCTCCTGCTGCAGCCCCTTGACAAGCTGTTTGAAGGTGGTAAGGGAAGAAGGTTTAATAACAACATATCTTACTGCTCCTGTACACACAGCACATAAACCGGCCTCCTGAGCATCGTGTTCTGTTTGTGTAACTGGGAAAACACCCCAAATTGCTTTTGGATCTTTGTAAAGCATACTTGAACTCATTCTGCCCATTGCTCATGTACGAGGGGACCAGAGCTTCCTATTCCACTTCCTCTCCTGCCATGCTGTACCTATGTAATGTTTCTTCAGAATGAAATAATGCCAATACAGAAAAAAAACAGCCTCATCTCAGGCAAAAGGAAGATACAGGAGGAGAAAAGGCACAGATGAGAAAAGCAGAGCCAGAATTTGAGCATTTGATGTAAGCAATGCTAAGAAAATGTTTTCTGGCTACAGATTACTGGGAGATTTGGGGGAAAAAAACAATAATGCAGCATAGTTCTCAGTCATCATAAGCTAATCCTATGATGCTACCATAATAAATACATACTGGCTCTATGTTGATCCTAACTGAAGCTCCCAGAGGTTTATCTGCTCCAAGTCCTACAGTAGTGCACATGTACATAAAAACACAAAGATTCACTGAAATAATTGTTATAGAGAGAAATGTTAAAAGACCCAAGATTTGGGAAACAGTCAATACAAAAAGAAAGCAGCTTTGCTTGTGATACTCAACACGGTAACTGAGCAATGCTTGCAGGCTGTGTAGAGGAGGACAAACATGAAATTGCAAATCATTCCCTCGTTAACAACAGGAAATTAAAGCTAGAGAACATGTAATTTGGACATGATTTTTCAAGTGCCTGAATCATTACTGAATATAAATATGAATGACGCTAGCACTGTCAGTGTTTGATACACATTTTGCCGAGATAGAAACCACACAAGCCCTATGTCTCAAAGCACTGTGAAATGATTAACAAAGCCTTGCAACAGCTCAGAGAAATAAGCACCAACATTCCCATTTTCAAGCCTTTTTGTTGTGATGCTGCCTCCTGCGCTTGGCACTGCGCAGACGTTGGGCGATGCGTTCACACATGAACAAACAGGCAGAGATTTTTAGCAAGGGCTGAAAATAACAATCAGGACTAGCTTCGGCTGGTTGGCACTTTCTGCATTAAAAAAGGTTTTGATTACAATCCAGAACAAAATAACAGAGATCTGTTGAAATCCAAGTGTTCCAGGACTATCGCCAAGCGCTCAGGGGAAAAAAAGGGAACGCCGCTCTCCTGCAGTTTCCAGGCTGGCTTCCAGGTACCCCCAAAGAAACATCGCTGTGTCCTGCCCTCAGCAGGGAGCCCACAACCCCAGACACACAGTGGATGCTCTGGAGGGAGCACTGGCTCCTGGTTTCAGTGCAGGCAGCACAGAATCATAGAATTATTCAGGTTGGAAAAGACCGCTAAGATCCCCAAGCCGAACTCCAACCCATCCCTGTCATGCTCACTGCCCATGTCCTCAGTGCCACACCTCCACGGCTCTGGAACACCTCCAGGGACTCCACCACTCCATGGGCAGCTGTGCTGGCACATCACCACTCTTTTTGAGAAGAATTTTTCCTCATATCCAATCTGACCCTCCCTGCCACGACTTGAGGCCATCACCTCTCGTCCTGTCACCGTTATCTGGGAGAAAAGGCTGACCCCCACTTCATCACCACCTCCTGCTGGGGAGTTGTAGAGTGTTGAGGTCTCCCCTGGGTCTCCTTTTCACCAGGCTGATCCACCCCAGCTGCCTCAGTCACTCCCCATAAGAGCCACATTCCAGTGCTGGACTCACCGTGGCTCCCAGGCACTCTGTCTATACAAGAGGGAAAAGAGTAATGCCATCTTGTTTTAAACATCCTAAACAAGCCAGTTCTGAAACCCTTAAATAATATATCTCAACATTCACAACTTTATTTTTTTCTGATGGAAAGTTAGAAATGAGTTGCACAACAACTCAGCTACGTCCTTAAGTGCTCCCAGCACTGCCCACCTTACTCAACAGTTCTGTACCCTACTTCCCCATTTCCCTGGAAAAACAGATTCCTTCCAGGAAGAATATTGCGTCAGTCTGCCCACAGCCCATAGGCACAGAGTGGGCAAGTAACCTTCTGGCATTGTCACGTTTCATTATAAGATTATGTTCTCCTGCTGCTTTGGGGCGTAAGACAACATAATCCTGCAAAGCCCAGGTTGGACATTATGTCCAGTCTTCTTTACAAGTGTTCAAATCCTTAGAAACTTGCTGTTATCAAGGAGTTAAGACAAAAACATGGTCTAGGAAACTGTCTGTGGGTTTTCAAATAGCTCTGTATTTGCCAATCAGAGTACGAGTATTTAATTTGACTAGATATCTGACACACATGGTTTGTAAATCACTGGTTCATAGAATGAATCATAGGATCACAGAATGGCCTGGGTTGCAAAGGCCCACAGTGCTCATCCAGTTCCAACCCCCTGCTATGTGCAGGGTCGCCAACCAGCAGCCCAGGCTGCCCAGAGCCACATCCAGCCTGGCCTTGAATGCCTGCAGGGATGGGGCATCCACACAAAATGTGGAATGCAAGCACAAATCAACCCCTTTCTCTGTTCCCACCTCCCCTCTTGCCTCCTCCCTCCCAATTTCCACCTTAGTCATTGACAAAGAGCCATTTCTCCCGTGCTGTTCTTTGACAGCTGCTCCCCAGGGTTTTGGGTAGGGCTTAACCCACAGAACGGTTTGAGTTTCCTTGAATGCTTGCCCAATGTGTTATCATCATCTCCTAAAAGCTTCTCACAGACTAAACAAGCTCAAATACCCCCACAAAAGGCAGCACTGAGTCAATATTTTCACGCAGCTGCTCCCACAAGCCTTGTTTGCTGCTCTGATGGCTAATCCACTGCCTGCTCTGCTCAGCTCTTCCAGGAAGGACCAGTGAAAAGCAACAAGCCTATGGAACCCACCGGACCACTGCAGAAAAAGGAAGACTTCCTAATCCTTCAGCAACGGCCACATCAAATCCCTGCACCCAGCTGACCCTTCGACTGCATCAGTCTGAGGATGTAGCAACCTCTGAAAATCTTCCAACATTCCTGTTTTCTTTCCTAGGAAAGCCCTTCCTCCCTGTTCTGATTCTGGGAGAAATACATCCGGAGCACAGTAAGCAGACCAGTTATTTCAGTGCAAAAGTTTGGTGAAGGATTAAAATGCTACGAAGCATGCAGCTGTACCAGTAGCACTCATGCACAAAATACAAATAAAGCAGGCTTCACAATGCCTGGAGCCCTTAATGCAGTCAGATTTCAAAAACAGACTTTACAGCAAGTCTTAATGAGGCACACTAAGCAGCCCACAATCCTCAGGCTGAACAGAGAGCCAACATGCACTGCTGCATTTTCAGAGGTGCAAAAGTAAAGACACCCGAGATGCAGCCTTTGTCAGCTGGAGAGCGTAGCATCCGAGTCATGGATGCATTTCCTACGTGTTTTATTCCGGTCCCTAAGGGCAAGTGAGAGTCTTGATTGCCAGCAGTCAAAGATTTCAGCAAAGCAGGGTGAAGGAAGAAAAATGCCATGGGGACTGAGCAGATGCAGCACTCTGCTACCCACTGTGCAGCTCTCTGGGGAGCTATTCTCTTTTCGCTCCATGAGAAGTCAATCCAGTTGCCTGGAGCTTCTTCTATTAGCTGAACTTTTGCCAGCGCATCTCCCATGTAGGAAACCGAAGCCCACAGGATCAAGTTGCTCCCATGTCATCGTTTTTGATTCTGACAAACTGAGGTTAAATGCTCCACGCCCTTCACAAGCCTAAATAAAAGCCCAGCAAGGATTCGTCCTGCACACACGTGGAGAGCCAGAGTGACAGTCCTGCAGTCTGAGGGGAAGGCAAACCAAGACTGACAATCAAGGTATAGGAATGGATCACTGGGCCTGCTCTGATCTGACCATAAATACCGTCTGCTTTCCAATTACATGCCTGTCTGCCACACTGCTTCCAACATGTAGAAAAATAGCAGCCCATCCAACCATTGAGGAGTCCAGGTGGCAAGGGTATATGCTTTATGAACAAGGGACAGAGGCTGAGCCAGAGGAGACACACTGCTCTCATCTCCACCACAACTTTAGGATGAGAGGTGATGGCCTTAAGTTGCTCCAGGGAAGGTTCAGGTTGGGTATTAGGAAGAATTTCTTCTCAGAAAGAGCAGTCAGGCACTGGCACAGCTGCCCATGGAGAGGTGGGGTCACCATCCCAGAGGTGCTCCAGAGCCACGGAGATGTGGCACTGAGGGACGTGGGCTGTGGGCACAGTGGGGTGGGCTGGGGGATCTCAGAGGTCTTTTCCAGCCTTAATGATTCAATGAAGAAGCTGACGGCACAGGCAGAAGGATCATGTCTCTAATTAGCTCTTGGGTACCTGGGTAAGCCTGGACTGTTGGAAGACAAAGGGGAGTAAGTAGCTGTGGAAGCAGTGAAATACCTGAAGCTGCTGTCTGTCTCGACTGAAGCTCTTATGTGAAGGCTATTAACTGCATCCTGTGTTGAGCTGGAAAATAATAAGCCTCTAAATCACAGACACAGACACCGACATCTGAAACAGCTGTTCATTCCTCTCCTGATGGAAGGAAGCCCTGTGACACTCAAGCATAGATGAGCACTTCTGTTTCTTGCAGTGCAGAAGGAAACTGGCTGTGCACAAGGCAGACAAACACCTCCTGGTCCACACATCCTGCACATCCCAGCAGGCCGGTTGCTGGGGCAAAAGCTGGCTTTTCAGGATAGAAAATAATACTTTCCCTCAATATAGAAGAAATGAGTTCTTCCAAGAGAACAAGGAGTACAAAACCCCTGCTGGCACCCTGAGCACAGAAGTGACACGGACATTGCACGGCTGCTACTCAAAACTTCAGTGACTTGTTTACAGCTGAAAACTGCATGCAGCTCTCTGTTCTCAAGCTCTTTGATCTGTCAAAGACAACAAAAAAAGCTGCTCTTCTCTTGGGCTCTGCTGATGCTCCTCTTTTGGCAGCAGTCAGCTCCAACAACCTCCACTTGTAACTTTCCAGGGCCTTTCTCTGGCCTCTCCATAGGAGCTCACCACTGGACGGTCTTCTCACATGAACAGCTTGAAGTCCAAGAGGAAAAAACTTGAAGGATAGCTACATATCAAAAGGGAGTGCAGGAAACCCGACCTTTGCACCCCTCCAGCTTCAACAGCAGGAATGTTTTTGTAGGCTTTGTGGGAAAAGAATTTGAAACAGATCTGTGGAACAGAGTTTTGTCAGCAGCTCCCTCCAAGTGCCAGAGAGCTGCAGAAGTACAAACCTGTTCAACAAGCAGGCAATAAGAAAGTGCTTGGGCCAACTGGGGGTAGAATAAGGTCCTTAACAGCCAGCAAAAACCTGCGGCTCAAGGACAGATCTCTGGGCAGCCTGGGCTGGTGGTTGGTGACCCTGCACATAGCAGGGGGTTGAAACTGGATGAGCACTGTGTTCCAACCCAGGCCATTCTGTGATTCTATGATAAAAGCACAGAGAAGGAGTTTGCTTTACCTGAACCAGGAGAACATGGCAGCACACAATGTGGGGAGGCTGCTGAGCCTCCCAAATACAAAGCTGTCATATATCCCGATGGATGGGTGCCAGCAGAGTGTCACAACAACAGATGAGAGGCCAGAATGAAACTTCACGGTGTGAACAGGCAGGAATGGCTTCATCTATTAGTCATGTTACACAAAAAGGAAGCACAGATCTGCCCACAGCTCAGCCTCTCCCTCAGTACCCCCTTTTTGGTTGAGAAGCTGAGCCTAAGCTATTCGTATCCAAGTCACAGTATTCAAGACTGCACAGAAAGCAGATCCAGTAACCACTTTATAAAGTTGACAATCAAATGAATTAAGTAAGCCATGAAAGCGCTGGCAGGCAGCTCCCTATTAGGTTCAACAGAATAAGCAAAGACAGTGTTCAAACAGTCTCAGTTCAAGATTTCCTGCTTCACACCCTTCTCCTCTTGAAAGACATAGAAACAACTTCCTTTTATTGCTGAAAGCAGCACATTTCTTTGCCAAACCCTGCATCAGAGGGATGAAACCTGTTCTAAGAACGAACACAAGTTCCAAGGTTCACAAGTATGAATCCCTCGACTTTAATACATGTGCAACAGCAGACTATCAAGCCATTTCAAAGTGAAGCCATGCTAGGTCAGCTGCATGACACAGCCTGCCAGGCTCCTCCAACACTGAGCCTGCAGCTACCGTGTCCCAGAGCCTTCGTTCCCTCTGCCCTCAGCTGGTGAGAAATGCAGGACCTGCTGCCCTCTCTGCACTTCAGCTTTGGAGGAAGCATCCATAAACATCAACTGATCTTCTGAGACTGCTGCACTGTCTGAACTGCATCTTTAAAGGCCTTTCCAAGATGGGCGGAAATAATATTGGTGACGCACTGGAACAGGTTGCCCAAGGAGGCTGTGGATGCCCCATCCCTGCAGGCATTCAAGGCCAGGCTGGATGTGGCTCTGGGCAGCCTGGGCTGCTGGTTGGCGACCCTGCACACAGCAGGGGGTTGGGACTGGGTGAGCATTGTGGGCCTTTGCAACCCAGGCCATTCTGTGATTCTGTGATCATATCCAGCCTGTACTAAAGGCACTTTCTGCCACGACGCATATCAATAATTTACAGAATTACAATTAGGCTGGAAGTAAGCACACGGAAGACCAGTAAAATAAGCACTTAACAATATAATGAAGGTGGCAATGCTGAATTCACAATGTGTCAATTAGGCTTTCCCATCTCTGCCAGGAGCATTTATTATTAAAGAAACACGAAGCTACAGTTGCGTGGATGTGAAACAAAGTCTTGCAGCAGCAAGACCAGGATCAGCATGAAGTTGTCCATTTCAAGGTAGGCATGCAGGCATCACAATATAAAGAAAAGCAGTAAGTTGGCATCTGTGTAATATTTCAACAGGGAACATGTTTTACTCAGGGACATCAGCACAGACGAGGAGCTGCACAGCACCACGTTCAGCTCACACAAATGCCACAGCTGAATCTGTGGGCTGCAAACATCCTTCATCCTGAACTCTGAGCCCAGGCTGCCCGAGATGCTCACTGAATTATTGATACCTGGCTGGTATCACGTTGCACATCACAAGTAAGAGGCATCTTTGGGATATTCTGCTACCGTGTTGCAGGAGATAATGATACCTGCAATCAGAGAGGGGGTTACCTGCCAGGATCCCATAACGCTTTGCTGAGCAATCCAGCTGCATCTGGAGCAGCTGACTGCTATCTCAGGTGAAAGCCAACAAAACAAAGCTTCTCCTTTTCTTCCTTCAATGCTTACCCACTTGAACATCCCTTACTAAGATGTTTAAAGAGTGGTCAGAATCTTTAAAGCAATGGCTGCATTACTTCCAGATGTGGGGAAAGTCCTTTGAATTAGAAACAAAATTAATAGCAAAGTATTTTTAAGCACTGTCAAGTGGATAACAGCTTTTATTCTTCGCTAGGGGACACTCACTGTATTGTTAAGATTTATTTCACGGGGCACAGCAAAGTTTCATTCACTCCTTTCAAGATTCACCCAGAGGGTGGTGACGCACTGGAACAGGTTGCCCAAGGAGGCTGTGGATGCCCCATCCCTGCAGGCATTCAAGGCCAGGCTGGATGTGGCTCTGGGCAGCCTGGGCTGCTGGTTGGAGACCCTGCACATAGCAGGGGGTTGGGACTGGATGAGCACTGTGGGCCTTTGCAACCCAGGCCATTCTAAGATTCTATAATTCTAAGATTTCTGGATGGACAGCTTCAGGAGTGCCAACAGTACACAAAGAAGTGGGTTGGCACTGCGAAATGGTGAGCAGGAATACTAATTCTGAGTGGCATGTGACCATGTGAATGCTTGAAGACAAGGATCTCTTCTAATCTGGAATGAGCCCTTGGAACAAAGTGAGCACTGAACACTGGGGAAAAAGAAAAAAACCTGCTGGTTTTCCAGAGGAGTGCTCAGCTTGGTAATACAGTGTTCAGTCTGCGCACAGGAAATTACATGGGATGAGGAGGAGTATCTTAAAAAACACAAGCCTCCTTTCTGTAGCTAAAGGCAAAAGAAAAGGTGAAAAGGTGAACAGAACTGTGTGCTGTGTGGAAGCTTACACAGCTCCAAGTGAAATGAATGGCATCAGTCCAGAAACCTCACCCCCGGCACCTCAGGATCAGAACAGGAACAGCTGAGAGAAGCAGCAAACCTGCATCCATCCCAGGCATTCATTTTGGGAACCTGTTCTTCAAGGTTTTATCATTACACCTGTAAGACTGCTTTCTTGTTTCTTTTTTTTTTGGACAAATGCTTGCAATTCAAACTGTCCACCGTCGCTTTGAGACAGGCATAAGATTTATTGGTGCAGTCTGACTAAGGCGGGATAACAGCCATCTTGTGTGCATTGTTGCAAACACTTCAGGAAAATTCACTTGATTAAGTGAAGAAAACAACTTCCTTAATCAGATCTAAGCACAGCCACAGTGCACTCCTTGTATTTGCCAATTCTCATACCTCAGGGATGCAATGTACCTGTAAAACTACAGCTCTACTGAGCAACAAATTAAATTTTTCATGCACTGTTGGCCTGCATACCTAACCTTTGCTAGCTAATCCACCTCCCAAAAGACGTCCACAGACATGCCGAGCCTCTAATGCACTTTAAAAATCTATTTTTGAGCTGCCAGAGAAGTTTTCTTCACTTGCTACAGCAGCTCATGCTGCTCTCAGTTCCGCAACAACGAAACCTGATACACAGCTGAGAACCCAGGAGCCCTGAACAATAAACTTTGCATTACTGAGCAACAAGAGCACAGCCTTCAATACACTTATTTCTAGCAATGGACGCTTAAAAGGCTCAGAGCAATTTCACAGCCATGGTTGCTATAAGGAAAATCAGTACTACTAGGAGTGTTAGGTATGGCAGTTATGTCAACAGTCTGAAGTACTTAAACATATCTAATTTTAATGAAAGGTAGCATCAAAGTCTCAAGGAAGCTTTGAAAGCATCCTTCCACCTCTCACCTCCGGTCAAAGCACACAGGGCGAGCATGAAAGCTGCAAAAAGATCATGCTGCCAATATAGGAAAAGCCAGAATTCCTACAGAAACTAATCATAAAACATCTCCATGGGGCTTTTCCAGGACGTGTGACAAAGGATGCTCTTGGGGTACTTTGCCTTTGGGGTACTTTTTTGCCTTCAAGGCTTTTCCTTTGAATGGGGCTATGCTACATCTGAACAGACTAAAGCATGTGGGCCTACAGAGACATGGAAAGATAAGACAGCAACTTCCAGGCCACAAACAAACAGGTGACTGAGTGGGGTCCTGCCTTTCTTGCAAGGCAAGCCTATACCTCCATTAAAACTGGTTTGTTTAAAGATGCTGCTGGCCCATCTGACTTTAGATTTGACAGAAGTGAAATGGCACACGTCCAAGGATTGCGTTAGAGGTAAGAAAGATCTCACCTTTAAGGAGTTCCTTAGCTCAGGATACACAGATGCATGAAAAAGCTGTGAAAAACCCCCGTGTTTCTAATCTGCTGACAAAGACCCATTTTAGACAATAATTTCTGCTCTAAAACCACACTGATTATAGCTGTTGCTTTTCTACTTTTCCCCCATTAAAACTCTGTATTTTGATTACTTGAAATGCGAACATCAGCTTTTCATTTGATGCCTCTAAAATACACACCAAACTTAGAGCCCCTAGACAGCAGGGATGAGGATTCTCCTGCTGGATGTTCTCCAGACACTTTACACACTCACTGACAGGACAAATGGAGGACCCAGAATCCCTGCTCTTTCAGAGGTAAAATGTCTTTCAGGAGATTCTAAAGCTGCTGATTAATTCTCAGTGATATTAAATACCACCCTCATATATTATACACTTGCACACACGGTAATATTTCTTATTTTCTACTGCAGAATACCAAAAGACGCACTTCTATCACCCACCTGGCATAGAAGCCTGGCTGTTCCTCTTTCAAATCCTAGGATGAACACTGTCAAATCCAGGTGATAGATATGTAACCACACCTTGACAGTGGGAATCCCTGACCCCGGCATGCTGCATGCAGTCATTGGTACGAGAGGTGAGGACAAGCAGGACATGGCAAAGGCAATGCCACTTGCTGCGGCACTGACACCTTACTTCATTTAATCTAAATAAAATGCATTTAAGTTCCTGCTCCTTTAGCAAGCCTTGCTCAGCTCAGGGTCTCAGAAGGAAACTTTGCTAACACTCCTAAATCCAGTTTGTTTCAGCTTCTCTGCCCTGCTCTAGTAAAATTTATATAAAACCCACTTACTTCATCTCTATAAAGAGGGCTTGTGTAATACATGATATCCATGGCACTGCTGTTTAGCATGTCCCTCAAACCCCGTACTTTGTCCGGAGTAATGGAGTCCACAGTGTCTGAAAGAAAAGAGACTTAAGTTACACACAGGAGAACGATGAAACTCAAACAAGGCACGTGCAAAGAACACAGCATGAAACTTCTGGGGGCGGTTTTGCAGAATGCAGCTACTGAACAACCAAAGAACCAAACAATGTACCTCCGTCGAGGGTAAGTTTTGACCTCCATTCAACTGGAAGAAATTCAACATGCGTTGCAAGATTGGAAAAATACTTCTCTTCTATTTTTCTTGCCGTATCTCGCATCCTTGGAAAACAAACAGAAAGAAGGTGTTCCTGTTAAGGCTGCAATTGGTGCTCTTATCAGATCATGTCAGTGCATCCAGGTGCAATGCATTTCTCTCCTTACTACTTTTAAAGTATGTCAGTCTATGCTTACTAACGTTGCTGATGACTTCACCTCTCAGTTTTGTTAAGAAGTGCTTAAATCCTCATGCAGTGGAAAACCGTGTGCATTGCATTCTCCAAAGAGCTTCAGAGCTCTTAGTGTGTTTCACTTTGAGCCTGATCCAAACCATCCAAGTTCAACTGAAAGACATCTGTTAACTCCGGTTGGTTTGAACAGCACATGATCTGAAAACTAACAATTTTACTGTCTTGCAATCCTGAACCCACTGAAATCAACCATTTAGATCACTAAGGATGACAATTCAGTGCTTTTAAACACAAAGAAGACTAATAAAAGCAGTGCTTGACAAGTCAGAATGTTAACTTCACATATCAGAATGGAAGGCTTAAGAGTTCTCAGAGTGAGACACGGGATGATTTATCAGCATTTCAACTTGCAGCTTCCAGCAGCTGCTTCCCAGTTACAGCATCAGAGGTTTGCTTTGAAGCCTTGTGTGTTTTTTTTTCTATTTTCAAAGCCAACCTCCTCCTCATGATTGCTGTGACCGAGTGCACGGTGACATTAATCTCCCATCAGCACTTCTACCAATCCAAACGTGCTTTGGGAAGTTTAACCCCCCCCCCCCCCCCCAGCTGATCCTTGAGTGCTCTTATTCTGCTTAACAGAAATGCAACCATTTAGCCTGCATCACCAGCACCTGAGACAGTAATCGCTTAAGCTTCTCTGTTTGATGAGCAAAACTGTCTGCACCAAAGCAGTGTCAGCACTATGTGGTATCCCATACAGACAACTCTGTCAAACTCCTGCCTTGAGATTAAGTCCATCTTTACCTCTTCAAAACAAAGGCTGCAGGACACGGCATGGAGCTGCCACACCACAATGGGAGCTGCTCAAAGCTCTTCCATGAGATTGCCACAGGAGGTGACAGTACAGATGAAAAGGAAGAAGTGTTGACAAAATTCATTCTTAATTTCCCAGTGTAGCTGTTGCCCTGTGCAGACCCAACTCCCTAACAGGATTTATGCTGTGCAGGAAGGCTGAAGGAAGATGTGTCCAGAGGAACAAATGTGGAGCTGAATTTCAGCGCCTACTGGCAGCTCATATGGTACTACGTAGTTCTATGATGCACCACAGTTACAATGGAAGTGGGCCGTCAAAATATTTTCCATTACTGATGCTTTTCTGGGGGGGAAGGGGAAGGGAAAGGGAAGGGAAAGGAAAGGGAAAGGAAAGGGAAAGGGGAGGAACATCCTTTGACACACAGTGTTTCAAAATAGTTACCAATGGCATGACCAAGCAGCCAAGAAATGCAACTAATCAACATCTCTATTTTTAAAGCCTGGTTTGATTGCACTTCTAATCTTCCAGTCCGTAGTCCAACAAGATGGCAAAGGTACAATACAGCACAGTGTCCCTCCCATATCAGGTGGGGGAAAGGCAAGAGAATCTGCTTCAGTTAGGGTCGATAAACCTTTTCCTTGCTTAGAGCTACATCTGCTTTTTGAATGCATTTTGCACACCTAAGGCAAAAAGGAGCTAAACTGGAACTCCCTGCCAGGAAACAAAATTAGAACACTTTGCTCAACTCAAAGCACAATTCCAACTTCTACCCACACCTGGGGGTTGCCCCCACATCAGCTGTGGCTGCCCAGAAGCGTTCTGGCCTTTGGCAACAGAGTTCCAAACTTCTGCTGGAAAGGCCAAACGCTCAGATGCAGCTGGGCACGTTGGAAAATCAATGCATCCTCCTCGTGCCTTGCAAAACACACTCCAGCAAAGTAAACACAAGTTTTGTTTCAACAGATTTTGCTAACTGCCACTTCACTGAGCACGTGTGCAGCAAATGCAGTTCTCAGTGTATGTCCAAGCGTGCTCCTCTGCATGCTATAGCACACTGCCACTTAACCTTAAAGAGCTGGTTAATGCTACAAAACCAATGGCCGATGTTTTGCAGATCACAAACTATGTAGTTACAAAAAAACATGCTACTTTTTGCCTAAAACTGAACTTCCTTAGATAACCCAGCTCTGTCACTGGACAAATGCAACCAGAAAGATCCCCCACTATTTTACAGCAGCAGCAGTCACACCGACCTCCTGATACCAACCAGGAGTCACAAAGGCATTAAAACACATTAGAAAGCCAATTCCCAGGGCAGCACATCTCAACCACAGCGAATGGCACTACATGGCATCTCCCACTGGTTTCCATCAACAGTTTTGTATTACAAATTTTGATCAAAGCTGCGATGTAATTGCTAAGCAGCGTGGCTATGCTCATACACAAAACACCTGCTATATCAATGCATCTCTGCTTTGCTATTTAGTTGGGTTTTTTTTCTTAAATAAATGCCTTCTGGCTGAACAAAACCCTAACATTTTCAGCTATTTTATTAGCTGGCAAGTCTCTCCAGCCACTTGTGAAATTAACACTAACCGATGTGATAAATCCTCATCTAAACAGACACAGTTATTCCCCTTTCCAATACAAACGGAAGCTGAAATATTGACCCCAGAGCAACAATTACTTAAATCTATATATCCCAGCACACCGTAACAACCAGAATTTATGATTTTTCTAAGAGAAAATGCACTTGAGCACAGATGCAAAGCATGCCTTGGAAAGCACTGTGACGTATTGCTGCATTGCAAGCAAGAAGTAATGGCCTGAAAATAAATACATTCGAGACTCACCATAAATAAAACACACTTGGCTGCCTCTCTCTGATTAAAGCAATGAAATAACACCACCGTATTTACAAAGGCAGGTATCCTTGCATAAGAAAGTATATTCCAAAGATGTATTAACATATTTACAATTATTTCTTTTAATTTCTTTCTTTTTTTTTTTTTTTTAATCATTATGCTCCTCATTTTATTTCTGTAGAGCATACACAAGTAGGACAAAAGAAACCAGCTACAATAAGATTAGTCTAGTACACAGATATTATAAGATCACCTTGATAGTTGGTAACACAGCAAAACACCTGAAGGGTAAAACATTCTACTCTGTTTGTTCCCAGATCATCCTTACAGATGCTCTTCAGCCAGACAATCCACTGCCAAGCATGAGGAATGGTCTCGGATTTGGGAGGCATTACATCAGACAACTTCAGCCCCTGAGCTCTCGAGACAGGGCAGGTTTAGGTTGGATCTTAGGAGGAAGTTTTTCCCCCAGAGGGTGGTGACGCACTGGAACAGGTTGCCCAAGGAGGCTGTGGATGCCCCATCCCTGCAGGCATTCAAGGCCAGGCTGGATGTGGCTCTGGGCAGCCTGGTCTGCTGGTTGGCGACCCTGCACATAGCGGGGCTATTCTATGATTCTATGACTTAGGATGGAGAGCAGTTGGGTGAGTGGCTGGGAACAGGACAACCTTCAACAGCTTTCCTTCCTCTCCTCATGCTCTAAATGCATGCACTCATTTGTAAAGTGGGAGCAATACACTTATTATAAAGTGGGAGTACACCTACTTGGGGGTTGGAACTACATGATCTTTAAGGTTCATTCCAACCCAAGTGATTCTATGAATCCATGACACCACTCATAAAGTGGGAATAGTAACATCCTGTTGATTTCTGAACATGTGGCACACTTAAGAAAAAGATAAAGAATCAACTTCTCCTATTCATTTTCATCTCATCACAAAAGCAGAAACGAACCCCAATAAAGAGGAGGGGGGAAAATAAATAAATCAGATAGAATTGCTGCTTTCTTGAAAACTTCATCAACCAAAATACCTTTATTCTCAGAACATTGCACTTTACCCTGGATGAACAAGAAACGCAGAGATCCACTCAGAACAGCTCTCTATTCTTTCTGTTGCTAACCCAGAAACAAACCAAACTAAAGCCTTTTTTTGGGTCACACACCTGGTACACAGAATGGCCTGGGTTGCAAAGGCCCACAGTGCTCACCCAGTTCCAACCCCCTGCTGTGTGCAGGGTCACCAACCAGCAGCCCAGGCTGCCCAGAGCCACATCCAGCCTGGCCTTGAATGCCTGCAGGGATGGGGCATCCACAGCCTCCTTGGGCAACCTGTTCCAGTGCGTCACCACCCTCTGGGGGAAAAACTTCCTCCTAAGATCCAACCTAAACCTGCCCTGTCTCAGTTTCAAACCATTCCCCCTTGTCCTCTCACTGCCCACCCTCACAAACAGCCGTTCCCCCTCCTGTTTATACGCTCCCTTCAAGTACTGGAAGGCCACAATGAGGTCTCCCCGCAGCCTTCTCTTCTCCAAGCTAAACAAGCCCAGTTCCCTCAACCTTTCCTCATAGGAGAGACATTATGCTTCAAAAGCATTCCTGTATTGGTTTCATCACTCTGGAGTTCCGTAAATAGAGCCCAGCACTCCCCGCCTCCTTGAGGAGATAAAACCATAAGCTATTGGGAAAACATGGGGCTGGTTTAAGCTACGTCTGCTAAGTCAAAGTGAGAGCAGTGGGCATGAGCAATAAACACTGAATTCTGCTAAAGCCAGGGGAAATAAAAGGAACACCACGTTCAAAAGCTCAGCTGCATTTCAGAAATGCAAATTCCAGTTTTACCCACGGCAGACTTCAAAGAGCACCTGTAAAACACGTGTCGTCCTCTGCCACTGTTCTTTGGGCATTCATCTGCTCTCAGACCTTAAGACATTCAGAGTGCTCCTCTATGACATATGGAGACTCATTTTACTTCAGAAGAAAGATGAAAATTCTAGGAGACGACCAAAGTGAACATAATCGTGATTCATACTTCATCCTTTTTAAGATTAATAGGGCTCTGCATGATCAAAAGAACCTAAAATGTTTGGTTATGACAACAGGATCCTTGAGGGGAGACTGCAGAGGTTCAGTTCAGGTACTCCAAACCAAGCGCACAGCTTACAAACAGCAGCAAGGCTGCCCTTCAGAGAGATGCTGGTTTTGGCAGCAAAGCAGATCAGACATTCCCTGCTTCTGCTGCTCTACCCTGCCTCCTCGCTGCTCTCTCCCTTACTCTGGATGGGGTTCTAGCTCGTTGGTAACTGCAGTGATCCGGATCGCAACAGGAGCACGGAGTCAGCTGTGCTGCTGTCGGCAGCATAAGTGCAATTTTGGGCAGTGGAGAGGACTGGGGAGAAGAAGGGAAGAACAACAGATGTGTGTAGAGATGCACGTAATGCCTATCGTAGCTTTGGTCCAACATGCAGTCACATGTTAGGTAACTAATTAATGTACACAGAACAAACTCCTACAGGACTATTAATACCCCAACCATCACCTTTTACCTCCTGGGCTGAACTCCTCATCTGCCTTCCGAAGAAAGCTCGAGTTGAGACTGGTACAACAACCATTACTTTTTGCATTCTGAATTTCAGAAGAACGTGCAATTATTACCAGCACCAAAGAATGGAAAACAAACACGTAATGTGCATGCAGTGCAATGTAAGCTTTTAAATGGAAAATAATCAGAACAGCCAAACACCTGAAAAGCTTACAAAAAGATGCATATGGGGAATCTTGATTTAAGATCCAAGCAGCAAACATTTAAAGGCACTGGAAGGCCTCCGAGAGGCCCTGTGCTCTGCAAGGGCTTGCATATAATTGGAAATTTACCAAAATAGCTATTCTGAAGTAATTATTATAATGACAATCCACAATTAAAAAGCTTACTAATGGGACATGCAATAAAAAGGTAATTGGTGACTGTGCAGTGCCAAGATGATGCCATTGCACAGACAGCAATTTTTGTGCTGTGAGCAGCAGCAAAGGCAAATAGGAATCTGAATCAAAACAAGTGATTCAGAAAGAGGCAGACAGACACCAGGGCTGGAGAAAGAGCAGTCAAGAAGCATCATAACATCACAGCTGTTGTGCAAATATGCAGAGCAGTTACTGTTACTCCATTCAATTTTTAAGCACAGGTATTTAGAAAACGATAGGATCGATCTGCAGGAAGACAACAGGATCGCCTCGAATTATTTTTTAATGTTAGCATTGCATCGTATCAGAAGTCTTGCAACAAGAGAATAATGCACCTGATGGGAAATAAAAAATGCCAGCGAAGCACACAAAGCCGCACACAAAGCCATCCTATCTTGGTTTATGTTACACAGAAATACAGAATATGGTATCTTCTCCTGTTAAAAAAACCCCATTTCCTTTTCTTCTGGAACAACTCACAGCTCATTACTCTGCTCACAGGAGGTCAGCTGAATCACTGTTCCAGCCTGGAGGAGGTACTGTCTCTTCTCAGACGAGTCTTGCTGTTAATATCAGCACTGACAGGAGCAGCTTGTTGTACCAGCTGCCGTGCTGCATTTAGACAACAAATGTGTTTAACTGTACTGTGCAGAAACAAAATCATGTCACATCTCCCAGAGACCCATTCACTCAAACATTGATAGAATGCATCTTTTCCATTTACCTACTTAAGAGGACACCCTGCAACCCCAGCATCGAACCACACTAATGAGCAGACTGAACTCCATTTCTTAATGAAATTTGTGCATACAGTTTTAAATCACCCTGGAAGCAGAGTTCTGTTTTCAGCTCTGTGATGAACAATATCTGCCTGATAATGCAGATACATCAGGAGGTGCATCGGTTTCTTCTCGAGGCAGTAATCCGAGGACAGCATATCGAATGAGCTCTGGTTGTGTCTCTCAGCCCACTGGCTCACAGGCAGAGAATTCCACATCTCAGTTATAAGCTGCATTTCTGCACTTCGTTTTCTTTTTCTTTTAAGACCACTTGCTCAAGTGGGGCTATGGTTTTGTGCTATGAATAGAAGTGCTGCTCTCATACAGGCTGAAAAAAATGCAAAGGTTTTATACCAGGGTAGACTGAATCCGAAAGATGCCAGAATACGTGTATGCGGCAAAGATATAATGCAGAAGAGAGGTGTGGGAGAAGGGAGATCCCCTTCTGGAGACCCCACAAGCACCACACCAAAGCAATGAAAGGCATCATGGAGTGTGCTGCTTCTTTCTACCTACCTGAATACTGGGATAACAGCTTACAGCAGGCACTACACTCACTTGCTTATCAAAGACATGGATGCCACCTACTCATGCCTGAAGCAGCATCGCAGTGTGCAATAAACTATACAGTGTGACACTAAACCAGCATCCTGGGTGTCTCCTAAAGGCCTAGGAGAAGAGACACCATGAGAGTCCATCTGCTTATCGGCCTGGTGGTTGACCTACATGTTCCAGCCTTGTCTCTGTTCTCTCCCAGTCTGGATCCCTCATTCCCACACTGGAACATCAATACCCCAAGTGGCACACAAGTCTTTCAAAGCTGCATGCGGCCCAAGACCATGATGAGCTCTGAGGGCTGTTCCTGTGTCTGCAGCTGCTGGTTGCACCCAGATATTGGTGATGGAAGGAGGGAGGAATGGTGGCGACGACGGGCAGTGACTTATGTTATACAGTCAGCATGGCTGCAACTACAGGTTTCCTACTAAACCATGTCCATTTTAAAGGAAACAATACTGAAGTATTTTCTCCTTAGATCATACTTAAAAAGCCTGAAAGGTCAAAAAATACATCTCCCTACCCTCATCCATTCTCAGAAGGCAGCATTTGACTTTTTGTGTCCCTGGTGCAAAAGAATGTTTAAAAAAAAAAAAAAGAAGTAAAAATAATATACAGACATATCACAGATGGAAGCGCTAACAGAAAGCGTTGGCACGGCTTGTGAGAACTGCCACTGCATTGGCCTGGCAGACATTGCTTCTAAAATCCCTCCCTAGAACATATGGGATCTTCCCCACCAAAAAGTTTAAAAATAAAAAAACCCAATAACTTCCACCTAACTTGATGATTTCCTTTGCAGGTTTTGTACAGATACACAATTTATGCCATTAAGTAGCATTTTCAAGCATTACGCAATACCAACTGATTGTCTGATACCTCTTGAGGGAATCTGAGACCAGAGTGAAATTAGCTGAAGCACAAGAACTCTTGCTTGAATGGTTTTAAACTGAGACAGGGCAGGTTTAGGTTGGATCTTAGGAGGAAGTTTTTCCCCCAGAGGGTGGTGACGCACTGGAACAGGTTGCCCAAGGAGGCTGTGGATGCCCCATCCCTGCAGGCATTCAAGGCCAGGCTGGATGTGGCTCTGGGCAGCCTGGGCTGCTGGTTGGCGACCCTGCACACAGCAGGGGGTTGGGACTGGATGAGCATTGTGGGTCTTTGCAACCCAGGCTGTTCCAGGATTTTATGATTTCATATAATGTGCTGCCATTTGTAATGAGACTTCTTATGGAATGGACACCTGTGCACTTTGTCACGGGCTGAAATCAATCCACACACACAAACCCCATATGCATTTTCAATGCAGAATGGAGTAGAAAGAGAAAGTAAAAAATCTTAACGACTTAACAATTGCT
The DNA here is from genome assembly GCA_030625065.1 of Alectoris magna. Classification (NCBI taxonomy): domain Eukaryota; kingdom Metazoa; phylum Chordata; class Aves; order Galliformes; family Phasianidae; genus Alectoris; species Alectoris magna. Next base: position 1,530,625 of record CM060565.1, on the reverse strand, counting down.
GGTAGCTGTTAAACCAGCAACCCATATGTAGGATATGTGCGTTACCAGTGCAATTGGCTCCCAAAAAAATAAAAGGTTTTACACATATTTTGGTGACCATCTTCAGGCTTTTATCGAGGACTGTGGATTTCTCTCTCGGTGGTTTTGCCTGCTTGCTCCTAAAACACCACAAATAAGAGCAGTGAAGTGCTACTATGAGGAGAGCATGAAATAGCAGGTTGTTACTTTGAGATGACAAATGACAGCAGTGAAATCAAGTGGCCTACTCTAGCACAGCTGAGGACAACAGAGTACAACAGTGAGCTGCAGGAACTGAAGAGCCCGCCGACATGATGGTACACAGCGAGCAACAGCATCTCAGTCACTCACATAAGCACCAATCTACAGTGCTGCTCTGGATTTAAAGGGAGGGTCACAAAGCTCTTACCATGAAATCAACTCCACATCACACTTCCACAAGAGGCAGTGGGCATGCTGCTACTGCTGCTGACTTTGATGCAATGTGGAATGATTTGGGACGCACGTACTAAACCATCTGCACAACACAGATCTGCAGTTGATGATGCATTTTAGCCTCTTCTTTCAGCTAATCAAGCATCCCTTAACACCAGCTTGTCTCCTCAGTTCTGTCATCAGGACTTCCCAACTCCTAATACTCAACAGAGCTATTTTCAGGGACAGCATTCCCAGTAACTCAGGACTTTGTCCTCCCATTCACCAGCACTGTAAGCAGCCTCCTGAGTTAGCTCGGATGTCAAATCAAAACCCATCTGCAAACCAAGCTTCACAAAAGGCTTTTAATGAAAAGACCCCATAAGCATTTAATTATGTTTTGCCTTTCATCAGGCTTCTGTGTACAGAACTCAATGAGCAGATTCTCAGCAACAGCGTCCCACCATATTAAGTAACTCGGCACTGTTACAAACACCAGCATTCATTCTAGCTCCTCACTTTCACTCTTACCAGTACACACTTCACTTGTTCACTATTCTGACAACCTGCGGGAGCAATGGAGATTCCCCTTGATTTTGGTCAAATGAAAATCTTCCCTCACTTGGCAAAGTCACTGAGTGCAGGTGCTAGAAATTCACTGAACAGCCCCCTAGAAGTCAGAAGTGTTGGTCATGAAAACAAAATACATCCTTGCTCTTCTGGCTTGAAGCCACTCTCCCTAGGCTCATACACTGAGCTAACATAGAAAGTAATGCACCCACAATAACAAGAGTCATGACTCAGGGAGAGAGGGGGAGAAGGAAATAGGAAAAGATACAGCTTAAACTGAAGGATCTGCTGTCATTTACTATGTCAGCATTTTATTCAGGTTAGAGTTGCTACTGCAAACATTATGAAGGACTCACATAGCTGTATTTTTGATGATCCTTCCTTGGTCCATTTTCTGCCCAATACCATGCACAACAAACACAATGTGACTAGTTTGTGGTGGCTTGTCTTCTAATGTAGCTTCTTCTACATAGCCTCTATGTAGCCTTGTCCCACTACTTGAAGCTGCAGAAAAAACATGATCCTAGATCAGTTACATTCTATGAAATGCAACAGTCTTACATGTTGACAGAAGCTTAATTTGTCCCAGCCCAATACATTAAAAAGTATTCTGAAAATACAATTATACAGAAAGGCTCAGTATGTATTTTAATAATCTGCAGTTTTCAATTCCCCGGAGATCTGAGCAATCAGGTGACGTTAATTCTATCAGTCAAGGTAGTAGAAGGCATTTCCACTGTGAAGAGAACCAGCTTCAGAGCTGGTCTGAAAGCAACTTTTCAGAGAACAGCCGTGTGATTGTCCAGTGACTTCTATTACGTACTGCTTTTCTTCTACGTACCTCAGCCATTAAGATTCCTTATATCTCCACCTTACTTCCCCAGCAGGTGATCACTGAAACGACCTCGCCATAAGACAGGCACTCACTGTCATTCAATCTCCGATGGCATTAGAGGGGGTGGTTGAAAAGCTTTAGATTTTTCCTGCTAAAGTGACACATTGTACGTTTTTTTTTCCAGCCAATTAAACCCCATGTTTCCCCAGGCATTCTCCAGTTCAGTAGCCAAAGCAAAAGTCAATTCTGCAGGCACGTATGGGTATCCTCGCATTGCCCTACAGGTGGCTGCTGAAACCCACAGGCACAGCGTGGCTTCATCCCCCTCTAGTGACAGAAGGCAACAGCCTCCTATGAGAGCCAGCTGTGCAACAGCAGAAAAGCATGCATCCAGCAAAGCCCATCAGATGGCCACACAGAGCAAGGCAGCATCACTCCTCATGGGCAAAAAACAGCAAGAAGCAACTCATTTTACTTCAAAGGAGGAGGAAAACACAATAAAAATAGTGAGGGCGTTTCTTATACGTGACAGGTTTACCAAGGAGCTTCTATTTGTTTTTTCTCCTCCCAAACTGTTTAGGACGGAATGTCTATATTCTCTATTTCACACTGTCCAAAATCACACTGTGCATATAGAATGCTTCACCTCTTCTGGAAACTTGTGCAACAAGAGTCTTAAGTTATATTAATTCTTGGCAAACATTAATTAAATGTCCACCCAAGAGCCCTATGGGCTAAGAGGGCAATAATTACAGAAGAGAGGCACCAGATTAAAGCCAAACCTGTTACCTGACCTTGTCTCTTCAGGAACCAAGGAAGAAAACAGAAGCAGCTTGTGCTTCTTTTTGTTTTTGTAGCCCAGTAATGCGCAGGAGCAGCATGGCAGGGAGGACACAGCCCAGGATTCCAGATGGGCGACAATCTGCCTCTACTTTGAAGAGGAACATCCTCTCTCATAACTGTCTCAGCCTCGCTGGCTATAAAACTGGTCATTTTGAGCTTAAATGAGCCTGGATTCCTACGGAAAATGCTTTCCATCTAGATCGAACTGCTTCACCCCTCCTCTCAGTTCACAGGTCTGTTTAATGAACTGAAAAAGGCAAAAGCTGGCAAGAGGGGGGGAGGTACAGCCGTGTATTCAAGGAGCGCACCACGGTATGTAAGTACACAGAGAGGAAGCTAAGATTGCAAAGGGAGCTGTAATTCTTACTCTGTGGCTGTTAGACACCACCACTGTAGAATTAGCACTATGCGGGAAATACATGAAAACTGCTGCATCCAAAGTAATAAGGAACAAAGATAATAAAACCAATCCATGTCGAGTTACAATTATGCAATGCAACCTAAGGAACCCATTAGACCCCCCTGCAAAACCCCACCAGCAAAAAGGGGCCCACCACATAAAAAACGTTCAGATACAGATATTTGCAATATCTTTTTACAAACTCTGAGAAATATTACCTTTGGAAAACCCCAACTTTTGTGTAACAGTTCTTGCAATTTTAGATGTTGTTGCATCACTGTACAGATACACTTCATCCACACTGTGCCAGTCCACATGGTTGCGACTCAACTTTAGACTATGAATAGCTGCAGCAAAAAGGAACAACATTGCATTTAGATGGGTAAGGGGAAAACAAAAGCCTCTTCAAACAGAGAAAAGGGTAATTCACACACACACATTTATATCTAGTGCTCTATTATACCTAAATCCATACTACTTCTTACCTTGGAAAGCTTTTACATTTAGGATTAATCTGACCAGAACAAAGAGCAGTTTGGAGACTACCCCTGAGGATGTTGCACATCATCCTCCCGCACCCTCCTTTGGGCTGGCAGGCTTCTAAAGCTTATCCTTAACTGAAAGCAAAAAATGAGGGGGGAAGGGAGATGCACCCCCACAGCACTGCTGACTGGTGCGCTTCTGCTAGGAAAGTGCACTTGCACTCCTACCTCTCCTGCAGCCATACAGTGGGATCCCTGCTTCTGACCAAGGCTACGGAGCACTAGAGGAACACAGAGGCTTTCAAGGCTCCACTATGAGAAGGCTCCATTGCTTCTGCTATTCTTTCAGAAATGTCCAGGAGCTGAAAATGCGGTTCAGTAAGAAAGCCTCTGAATGAGTAATTTCTGGCACAGAGCAGAATTCTGCTCTTTCAAAAAGCCCCTAAGAGCTCTAGTGTTCATTATGCTGTGATTGTGCTTTCCAAATTTGGAACCGATTGAACTCAGGAACCAACCTCATGACACACTGCCTGATTGTTGGGGTTAAGCACAGCAGGCACGTAACAATGCAACTCAGAATCTCCCATCTGAGCTTTGCGTGCAAAGCAGCATCACGGTTGCTGTATTACCAGCAAGATGGCTATCACCTGTGCTTGGAAATCTGCTGCTCGGGTCTCATCCAATATGCAGCATTTGGAGAGCTGACAACTAACAGCAATAACCCTACGTTGTTTAACCACATTGCGGGTCTCGCTAAAAAGGCTGTGAAGCCATGGAAAATACTCAGAAGGGTTTTATGTTATTTTTTCCATAACAAGCTCAGCTCTAGCCTGTCCTCTACTTCAAGCCGCTCTGATTTTTTGTAGTCAAAAAACATTCTGAGAAACCATGAGCCATCGTGGCTTCATATTTTAAGCTTATTCCAGCACAGATTAATTAACATTGTGTGACCTTTCCCCTGAAGCGTTTTTTCTTTCTTTTCCAAGGCAGAGAGCCCCAAAATAGCCTGAGGAAAAACTAAATTAAGTCGCTGAGAAACAAGGAGATTAGAAAGGGATTGCCCCCTTCTGCCACAGTTAACAGCTGACTCACAAAAAGCAGAACTACGCTGCTGTTTTAGTGGCAGTGGCAAAGAATAAGGAGGGAAGCCAGTCTGGCTTAGATGTGCCAGCTTGGGCTGATGATGACAGGCCAGAGCAAGAAGTAATACAGCGAGAGCCCAATGAACAAGCAAAGTGATTTTTCCTAAATATCCTTGCAGGTGAAGAGCTAAGCTCATATCCAGAGATCTCAGTTTAGAATTGGAGAAGAAAGGAAATTCCTAGCAAAACAACTTTCAGACGTGGAGCCAATGCAACGGGCTGTGATGTCCCGGGAGGCGAGCGGTCCAGTGGCAAAGGCACATCACTTCCTTCCGGATGGCTGCTAACTCCTCTACCCACGAATCCAAGACCACTGTAGACTTTTTATGCACCCACTCAGCAGGTCTTCAGCAGCAGAGGTTCATTCCATGTGAGTTCTGTGAAATCCTTCTCTCAGTACGTTTCTGGGGAAGCTGACAGAGCAGGACTGCAAGCACGATGCCTATAGAGAACGTCATGCTCAAGATTCAAAGCATGCACAGGAAGAAGCAGAGAAGTCTCCGAATGAACTGCTTGCTACCACTGAAAAAACAGCAGTGTGAGGAGCAGCAATCCTCAAATGCTTCCTGGAATGAAGTCCAGCCTCTCCATTGGAAAGGAAATACAGAAAGTGGCAGATTTTCTGCATTTTGCATTAATTATTCTCACCTGGAAAGAATAAATTCTAACTTTCACTCCTATGCTCCTCTTCAAAAATATCTATGTTGAAGGACACGTTGAAATAAACTAAAACCTATGCACGCAGGCACTAAGGAACTGCAAATGAACATCCAACGCTATCTCTGTGGATATTTAGCAATGCAGTCAAAAGGGAACCTGAAAAATTGGGTCTGCTTCTAACAACAGCACCACATGAAACTATCAGTAACATCAGCACTGTGCTTCCCTGTCTCTTGGGAACAGAATATCTTACCTCGCTGAGATGTGTTGTCAAGGCAGATACGCATCACATTCAAGGTCAGATACAAATGTACATAAATAAATCTTTCTCAGCACTTGGATTATACATCCTTCCTTTCCCTAATAACACCCAAAGGAGAATTTTTTAAACAAGTGGTTCTTGTTTCTCAGTTTTCCTTCCTGGGATGCCCTGCTTAAACAGTCTGCCTGAGGATCGATGCGCCTGTTCCACAGACCATCCCATATGCTGCCTGAGATGGGGTGAGACTTTCTGTCTCCCGGTTCTGACTCTCAAAAATACTGGGATGTCAGTTCATCCTCCAACCTGGTCCACCGTGTCCATCATGAGAATACAAATCTCCTAAAATGAGAAAATCTGACGCACTGGAACAGGTTGCGCAAGGAGGCTGTGGATGCCCCATCCCTGCAGGCATTCAAGGCCAGGCTGGATGTGGCTCTGGGCAGCCTGGGCTGCTGGCTGGTGACCCTGCACACAGCAGGGGTTTGGAACAGGATGAGCATTGTGGGCCTTTGCAAACCAGCCCATTCTAGGATTCTATGATCCTCATGAGACCCAAGAGTCCCAATAAAAGGAGCTTTTACTGCTGACATTCGCAGAGTTTGTCAACAGCGAGGCACGAAACAAACATGGCTTTGGAGAAGATTTGATAGCAGTGCGAAAATAATCATTTAAAAAGAAGATAAAACAAAAAAAACGTAAATGTTTTCCAGGTATGGGATAACAAACAGTGCCATTGCTGTTTTGAACCTGAGGAAGAGAGAATTACATATTCCTGAAGATGAGATGATAACAATTTACATTTTCTTTTCAGACCCAAAGGCCGACCGTGAGGTAAACCACCTACACGGTGTAGAGGTGGTCAAAGGGACATCTCTGGAGCTGTTCATGCCAACAGATGTCACTGAGTGTCAGAAAGTCACCAAGGCGTGCTGTGGTTTCACTGAAGAAGCACACAGGACCAAGTTGCAGAATTCAGATCAGGCAGCAGGTAGGGCACAGGGGACTGCCCTTCATGTTTATACCTCCACCTCGTGGTCCTCCTCGTGGAGCACTCTGTCTATGTGGATTGCACAGAAGATGAAAGCATCTCCTGGTAGAGCCATGGGACAGGAATATCCCTCTGGATCAGGCTTCTTGCAGCTCTGTTTTCACATGAGCTACTTCTCTGACATTAAGAAAGCACAGCTTTCTTAGCAGGAGTCACTGTATATGCCCCTTCCCCTGCTGCCAAAACCCCTCAGCACTCTGCACGCTGCTCAGTTCTCCAGTTTGGCATAAAAAGCCAAAGCCTTTGAAAATGAGATCAAATTTTGTTTTCCTTCGTATTCAGGAAAGAAATTAAACTTCCTTCCCTCCCCCCCCCCCCCCCCCAGGAAAAAAGCAAGACAGACACCTAGAGTACAAACAGATGGAAACCACAGCCCAGCTGCAGATGGAAGACATCACAGAGAAGCATAGTAATGGCCTTGAATTGTGCCAGAGGAGGTTCAGGTTGGATTTCTTCTCTGAAAGAGTGGTCAGGCAGTGGCACAGCTGCACACAGAGTGGTGGGGTCACTGGAGGTGCTCCAGAGCCATGAAGATGTGGCACAGAGGGATGCGGGCATGGTGGGCTGGGGTTGGTGATCTCAGAGGTCCTTTTCCAACCTGAATGATCGTGTGATTCTATCGGCAAAGTGTGAGGGATCAGGAAAGGAATTGCTATCACACAAATGTCCAGTTTCACCAAGACAGATGAGCGCGAAGGGAAACGTCCCTCTATAAAGTTTAAATATGAAGAATGAAGAGATAAAGCAAATCTAAAGCACATGTTCCTACAGTCTTGAAGAACCTGATCTCAGTTAGCCAGCAGTAACTCAAGCCACAACAGCTGGACAATAACTGAGGATCATAGCATCATAGCACAAACCCTGCAGAGAAGTTGGGATGTGCAGATTACAGCTGTGCTGCCAGCACAAACAGCACGCTGGCTCCAGCGCTCCAGGAGCTGAATGCTCCCAGCAGAAAGCACCTGCAGACAGGCACCTGAAGATGGCATCTCATCGGGCCAGCAGTTTAAAATTAAATACCCTCTAAGGTAAGCACCTGGTTTTAACTCGGCACTTTCATCCACCTGCCAAGACCGAAGCATGGGGTGATTCTTTCCCACCAGTGTGCCGATGCAAGTCAAAATCAATAGGGAAAAGCATCTTTGAAGTGTTTTGAGCTGATGTTATCTCCATCTGCTCCGCAAAGGCGCTGGCATTCTGGTTAGGGCTAAAGACCAGAGAACAGATTTACACTGCTTGAAATCCATTCTTGTCTTCTTTTTGTTCCCCAGGTATTTTCACCTTCTGACTCGAGAACATCACTAATTGCCCAATATGCAATTCTAGTTCAAATCCATCCGACACTACAAACGAACATGAGTTGGAGAAAAAAGAATGTATAAAATAATCTCAAAATTATGATTACAAATCAAAAGGCAGAAGTCTTTTCCGACATTTTACAACAGAACTTAATGCTTTTCACCTTTAACGGGTTTGAGTCCCATGTGTGAGAAGAGGCAGGAAATGGTTTACAATGCATCACTTTGCTTTCAGACATTCGCATTTTAAACTCAACTACAGAAAAATATTACGGTAGGAATACTGAGGCAAATGCTTATGCATGACAAAGTAGATCCTCATCCTTCAGAATATTCCTAGGAACTAAAAGAATATACGGCATGACAGGAATAACTCTAAACCTACCACGTGCGTGGACTTTTTAAATCAAAGGTGCATTTTGCAGCAGTCTGGTTCCAGTGTCACTGTAGTCTGTAGGAGTTTAATCACTGCCAGGTTTAAAAATGGCAAAGATCTGTGGTAAAATGCTTTGGAACCTTCTGAGATCCTGAACGGCTCCCGTAAGGACTATTCCCACCTTCTGAAGCAAATTGGCACAACATCAGCTGCTCCAAAGCCCAAAGCTCCTCCTGTGTTACAGCAGCCTTGATCGGGTATTCTCTACAGCCTCCCTGTTTTACATCCTACATGTGGTGACTTATTTCATTCCAGTACAAAAAAGCTGCAGTAAAAATATCTTCCAACACAAAATTAAAGATGCCTCCATCATCCCAAGAGCAGCCAACCAAATTCTGCCCAGTACAAAACTCTTTATTCAGTTCCTTCCCCAGCGCGATCTCTCTTACGCTGGGCCTGCAGAGATTCTAAAAGCACTGCTTCTACTTTACTGAGAAAGTCAAACCACAAAGTGAGTGCGTAAGAAACAAAAAGTTTACAGTTATTAATCACAGCCACAAACAATTATAATGAAGACTACGGCACGATATTGCGAGCATCTACTTTTCTCTACGACTCACAGCACTGCTATTTTTCTCCTAAGACTCACAGTGCTTTTTCCTTCCCATCTGGGGAAAATGGCAAGAACACAGTGCAAGAAATTGAAGCATATAATTCTAGCACATTTAACGGATAGGAGCAAACTAGAATGCAAAGCTTCCTATGCCAGGAGTACTACAAGAAAAAAAATAATCTACAATTACCGTACCTTGGGAACGCTTTCGTTTAAGACATGCAGCATCTGAATTCTCCTTATATCCTCTCCATTTGAACAAAGAAGGGAGGGAGAAGGGAGGGAGGTAGTAGAGAACTAAAAGTAAAAACACTGAGCTTCAAAGTAAAATTTTTAAAAGGAATGTCATTTTTTTTTTTTTTTCATTAACATTGGCATTAAAAAGGAAAAAGAGTTGACACATTTGTTGAAGAAGCACATACACTTAAACTGGTTTTGTAGCACGAGCGTCAGGTCACGTTAGCCAAAATTAATCTCTTTGTTCTTCACAAGCAGTTATGACATCACAACAAAGCTCGGGGCGTTAGGAAAGGAAAGCTGTGACAGTGTATGCAGTTTCACTGAGTGCCTCTGCATTAAGGCGTACCAAAGCATTAACATACAGCTTGGCACAGGGCAGAACAAAGGCACTTTTAAGCAGACTCTAAACATTTGGAAAAATAAGCAACAACTCGTCTTAAAGCACAGCTCTATTATTTTCCCCAAAGACTGCAAGAGAATCATTAGAAGTTAGACTAGAAAAGACATCCCACTGTAAACCTGTGCAGAGAAACACAGCAGCACATGCACCACGTCTCTGACAGCCCTCCCACTGCGAACAGGAGCTTCCCTTGGATGGCAAGGCAAGCCCACAGCTTCTATTAGACTTTCACTTGTCTTACTTTACTCCTGAAATACCACACAGCTGTGCCAAAGATTCTTTTTCGTGGACTTACCTTCACATCAGTGCTGTGCAATTACGGAAGGAATGCTTTAAGGAAAGGGGAAACTGCTGCCAAGCAGATCGAGCTATGCAGTCACATGGCTGCTTCTCTTGGCACTTACACAGCAAGGCTGAGGGCGAGCTCCTACCAACCCACCTTTCGCACTCATACAAACAGCCTTAGATCATAAGCAAACAACAGGAAAACCTTATGTAGCCAAAAGAGCGCGTGCTTAAAGCCGGAGAGAAATCAGAGTCTCCAGCTGGGCTTCTGAATCCATAAAGTTGCTGAGGTTGCAATGACTGGAAATCAGTTTGCCTGCTGGAGAATGGGAAAATGCAACTGACATGACATCCTCCCTTACAGGCACCAGAAGTAATTAATGCTCTACAGTCCAGCAACTTGTCAGTGATACTCCATGCTTATGCCATCCCACACCTCCTCACACTCTGGGCTCACAGCTCTGTCAGCATCCTTCCTATAGATGCTGTAAATTACTGCTGCACATCAGTTTTCTACAGGAGAGGAAAACTAGGCTCATCATTCCTGCATTGGGACTCAATGGAACAATTCAGCCTACAGAATACTGTGCTGGCTGTGGCAATACAGGAACAGACTGCCCACGGAGATGCTGTGGAGTCTCCTCTGCTGGAGATAATCAAAACCCCATGGAAACATCCTGGGCAACCTGCCCTCATTGGCTCTGCTGCTTTCACAATCTCCATAGATCCCTTCTGATCCTGGCAATTCTGTGACTGCATGAATGAGACTTTCCTTTCTGAAGGTTAACACAGCCAGCTGCAACAAAAATTTATTGTTAATGTGCCTTTTTTTTTTTTTTTTTTCAAACGAACAGAGAAAACTGTATTTGAAACCTAAGGCAAAACAGCAAAAACCCCAAACGCAATTTCCATACTTGTCGTGGCATCTAATGACACACTGAAGCCCATAGCAAAACCCAAGAAACTCACAAGGTTTCAAAATCAATGCACTATAAATTTGTTCTGATTCTGACTCGTGGGATTGCTTTCTACATTTCTTACAGTCTCTCACAGGAACACAGCTTAGATTTGCATCGGAGGATCTTGCAGATTGCTGGGGTTATCTGCTCCAGTCTCCCGCAGACAGGATCAGCATTTCAGTTGAATTTAATATCACATTTGGATCAGGTTGCTCCGGCAATTTCCAGCTGAATTCTGAGCATCTTTATGGACGGATGCTCCACCACTTCTCTGCGAATACAATCGGCTACAACTGTTCCTATTTTACTATGACATATATTAAACTTCCAGCATCACTTGTCCGTAGTTAAATAAATATTCTTGAAAAGCCTACAGAGGAACAAAAGACGGGTACCTAACCATACCTGACACTAACAGCTAACCTGCAGCTCAATGGCAGGCTGCTCTGTATTGCAGACACTGCTCCTCCCTCTCTGCAGCTGCAGCTGTGCTGCCTGCTAACAGCTCCTCCGTGCTGCAGGAACACACAGCAGGGGGTGCGTGGGCTCCCATCGCACAGCAAGGGAGAAAAAGCAACACTTCAGCTGCAGAACATCCCTGCCTTTACTGTGGTTAAATGATGTTAGCAAAGCATCTAGCCTAAGATCCTTTCAGAACTTGCTATTATCCAAGTTCATGGTATTGTTTTAATCTTACAGTGGCCTTGATATCACTGAGGTTGCTACAGAATGCTGCTCTTCAGATAAGCAAGTCCCAAACTCACTGTCTAAGCATGCATGAAATTAAGTTTCTAAGTCTTACTTTATTCTGTACATTTTAATCTTACTGTCTGCTAACAAGGTATTACAACATCCTTTCTGTATTCCCTTCAAAATGTTTTCACCGTAAATACTGCTTCACAGAACAAGTGTTATAATAAAGGTCTCAAATATTTATAATGATTTTACAACAGCAGTATATTTAAGCATAATACGCGGGTACAAGCGCGGTACCAGAAAGGTCAGTAGTGCTGCAGGAAGGCAGCGACAGCCATCTCAGTGAGACCAAATAAACCCCTTAGTTTCATGTTTCAGTATTTATATCTAAAATTTTGAACCTAAGAATTTAGATCAAAATGTCACCTAACACCTCGCTGACATTAATCTACGTATGTTCAGCTTGAAGAATGAACTTTCCCTAAGAAAGATAAGCAAAACCCTCGTCCTTATCAAAAAAGCCTGGATGAAAGAAAAACCTGATCAACTTGTGGGCAAATGAATGCGAGGGCCCCAAAGCTCCCGACATCATCTACCTATCAGGACAGTGGCAGAACAAAAAGTCAGACCTGGGAGTCTGTGGTAGCCTACAGATACTGCTCCAGCAATGCAGCATCTCACTGCAGGGTTGAAGGTGTCAGACCCAACTGCTTTAGGAAAGACTTGAGCAGCAAACATCGAGCTCCCAGTTCAACTACCACATGACAACACGAGGACTGCTTTTGCTCAAAAAACTGATTTCTAAGCTACATAAGTGATGGCAAGCTAGAAGATACTGTCCTGAATCTGCCAATATTACATTGGTGATTTGCACAGGGTACAGTTATTCTCTTCCAAAACAAAGCAGTCAGAGAAATGCAGCCAAATCTCTGCTCCTCATCCTCCGTGTGGATTTCTCCTGTAGCTGTGCTGGAATTGCAATGTTTCTTCCTCTATCAACAATTTGACTTAACACTTAAAGCTGAATAACGTAGTTAGAATCTGGCCAGGATCAAAGCAAACTCTGAGGGCAGTCAGGCTAGGGAGGTGAGAGGTGATTTCTTTGCAGCTTCTGCTTGCACTGGTTCTCTGGTAGCATTCCTGTGGCCTGGTTTGGGGCAGGAAGGAGAGCGTCCTGCACAGCCACACACACACACACTGCCTGCTCTGTGGTGGCCTGGGGGATCAGTTGTCACTTGCCAACATCTCATATACATGATGCTGCACTTCAGAAATCTCTGGTGAGGGTAACTGGCCTCCCACAAGCACTGCAGGTGCTCACCACCCCTCCAGGAATATCAGAAATCTGTCTGATTTCTACAAGCAGCAGACACAGCTCTGGAACTCAGTCTTCCGGGACCCAAATCTCAAATCCAAATATCAGTTGGCTACTGAAAAACTAAAGCTCACATTAATCTGCTTTGACGATGCCAAAAAATAAGCAAAGTGCTCAATGTTGGAGTTCTGACCTAACAAATGATTCACCCAAGGAAGTCACATCACTGCTGAGATCACCACCCAGAGCTCACTGTGGAGGATCAGATGCCAGGAAGAATCAAATATATCAGGCAGCAAAAGCGCACTTTATTTTGCGATGCCTGAAATTAAATACTTGGTCCCCATAAGCACTGAGGAGTAGGATGAGCATTATTATCATCCCTGCAGGACAGAGTTTAGAGACCACTGCTGTGAAATGTTGTGTGCTTTCAGAGGAAGGCATTCTTGCATTAGCAGTTTAATAGTGGGGTAATTATTCACTGGCAGTCTATCGCCAACAAAAGTCCTGGATAAAGCTTAGTTATGCCCTTCTTAAGATGCTTCAATCCAGGAGCAGAATTAAGAAAGCAAATAAGTGGAATCTCATCTTAGCTTTTCAACCTGCTGCCACTGCTTTAAAACACAGCTGGGGGACCAAGACTGTCAGCTGAACATCAGCAAGATCCTCACTGTTATTCATTATTTGTGATGCAAAGAGGCATGATCGAATAATAAAGTCATTATCCCCAGGTAACAACAGACGTTGTAACGGCAAATCAGCAGAGACTGCCTTCCTTTTTGCTGAGGGGTCAGATAAGATTGCTAGGTTTTCAGCATTCACAAGGTTGTGAACAGCCATTTTGCCTCCCAGTGGCATCTACAGGTCTATCCCAGCCTTCATTAGTCTTAAGTAACAGTCACCTGTAAGCCTTGATGGGGCCGAGATGTATTAACACAGGATGCAAGGACAACAAATTGCAGCACCAAAGCAATTAAGCAGTTTAAGCTGAACTCGGCACTTCTCCAACTAATGATGTTTACTTCCCCAGTAATGCCAGTTGTAAAGCTTTTCCCCGCGCCACGTGCAGACAGCAATCATGGATCTCAGCCAGAGATGTTTTGAGAGGCTAATTAAGGTGAGAAATCCACTTTTCACATTTATTGTTGATTATTTTGTCTGCAACTTCCCCAGTTACTAGGAAAAAGTCTATAGAGTGTTATCGGTGACTTGTGCTCCCTTTTGAAGTGACTGCATACATCGCTGTTATTGTTTTAGTCCAGCTTTAGAGAAGGCCCTGACGGCTGGGGGATCTCTGATCTTCTGTAAATAACAAGGGCTGTATCTTTCCCATTCCTGTCTTCCATTCAGATCTGAACATTTCTGTTCCACAACCCAGACTTTCGCTGGAAGAAAAGCCCACCTGAGCCCCATTCCTTACACAGTGAGGTGAACCCAAGTGCAGCTGAAGGCATTTTCTCTTCCTTCCAATAGACATTATGCTACTAAAGGCTGGAAGCACTCAGCAGCCATAACCATGTGCTTTCCAAGCAAATTCGTGCTGACCTACCAGAAATGACACTGTGCTCTCAGCGGGGTACAGCTGCAATAACAACACTGGGATTTGTATCAGTACACTGAAATGATAAATTGATACAGGCAAACAAAAACCAGGTAAAAGCACCTTTCGGAAGCTGTGGGCACCGTGCTGGGGGTCAGAGGTCACCCGACTTTAGGCACCCACCTGACAGAGCTGTTAAAGCAGAAGGCTACTACAGGGTTGGCCAGAGGAAAAGTGGTTTGGTCTGGTGGTTGGCAACCCCGCACACAGCAGGGGGGTTGAAACTAGATGATCGTTATGGTCCATTTCAACCCAGGCCATTCTATGGAAAGAATTTTTAAAGTGGCACAAATGCAAAACAAAAACCCACAGTTCAGTGACCTCGCTGGCTTTGAAGGGAGTTAGAACTTCCCTACTTTCTGCGTTATTAACAATTCTCCTGAAGTCCAAAAATGCCATTCTGGTGTTCCTGTTACAGAAGAACCCTGAATACTATCAGGCTTCTGAATTATTCACAAGGTTTTACGTGCGCGATGGCACAGCTCCCACATAAGGACTGCACGTTCACAGCAAAGCACAGCCATTCCTACCTTCTGTAACTGCTTTGTTCAAAGTTTCATTTAAACTCCTTTAAACTACAAAGTTGCTTCGTGAAGGATAGCCCAAAATGCTACTAAAAAAGGTATCGCCAGGGCTCTGCGCTCACAGCTCTTTTTTGGTGAAAGTTGAACAAGTGACAACCAACACACAAAAGCAAAGCGCGGAAGCCAAAAGTAATAAACTTCTGCTGTGCTACATTTACCCACAGCAATCAGTTCAACTGCACAGTAAATTCAGAAGACTGTTCTTAAGAAGGTTGAATGCGTCTGACTGAGATTGCCAAGAATCCTAACTGAACGCCCTCAGCCTGCTGATTGAAACATAAGGACTTCCATAAGTGAATGAATGCCCCAGACTTACCATAGCTGAAAACTACTCTAATAAAGTCACAGATTGAGCTAGAATGGAAAATGAAATGTGATCTGTAAAATGGATGCTCCCTTTAGGGCAGAAATTAGGAACGCCGGCCAGAGAGCTAATAGCCAGTTTGCATTCAGACACTGACACACTTCTTAGCCCATAAAGAGATCGCAGTTTGAAATGAGATTTCAAACACAATTAAAAGATATGAAACATTAAGCAAAATGGGAACAAGAGGTCTATCTGCGGACATAATTTTACAGTGCTCACTAAATGTGCCACAGAGGGAAATCCTACAGTAAGATACAGTGGAGAAGGGGACAGCAAACTGCACCCTACAACCTTCTCCATTATGTAGAACAGAAAACCATCCCAGACCAAGTTTCTAGTTAAGAGACTCCAGCTGGCCAGAAGACACGCTATGAAAAGCAATCTTACCTTCCTTTCCATCAACAGGTTTTGATACCTCCATATCAAAGCTCTCTTGCATCTGCTGGCCCCGGAAGCGGTTGAGGTGCTCCTGCTCTATCAGGTTACTCTCCTCCTCCTCCAGGGGTTGCCACGTACCATCAATAAACCACTGTCCACGCATTACGGGAATCTTCTCCATTTCTGAAAACCAAACAAGAGATTCTTTTACGCAACAGAGCCCAAACTGACAGCAGGTAAGAGGGAGGGGAACTGTCTGGTGTTTCGATGAAAGAAGTTACGCTCTCTACTGGGACCCCCAGCAAGGAAACCCCAACCACACCGAGAAACACCACGTCTCCCCAGTGGGGCTGAGTGTGTTTGAGGATGCAAGAATGGACAGAAAGATGTATATTCTGCAAAACTGATTTAGAGTTGGGTTAAAAATGGGATTTATACTCCTCCCTACGTGGCTGCCCTGTATCTTCAAAAAGAATGAGGAACTTTGGGAGACTCATGTTCCTTTATACTGTTTGACCGACGGGAGCCGGTGGTTTAAAGCTGTAAAGAAGATGCAGGACAAGAAGAAAGCAAACCACACACGCTTGTCCTGACTGCACAGAGCCTTGTTTCTTTTTGGAACTGCACTTAAAATAACTGCATCTGTCTATCAATTAACATAAAGGATGATTTTAAAGAGTGAAGTCATTTCTTAATTAAAACCAGCGTTCTGTGGGGGTTGTTTTCAGTCAGTGTCGCTCTAGTTTCACTTCCAGTGCTCCAAACGAGGAAGCTGGGTGCTGAGCATGTGTTGTCCATGTGACAAAACAGAATTCTCTCCAAAAATGGGTGCTAGCACCTATTGTCCTTCAACAAACCACGACTGATGTCCAGATTCAGTACTGTGACTGCAGGGAGTAAGCACTCTCCTCTTACACAGATCCCTGCAAGCACAGTGAGACAATACTATCCATTTTAGCTCAGAACTCCATAGAACCACACAGGCTGGAAAAGACCTCCGAGATCCCAAAGCCCAACCCCAGCCCACCCCACCGTGCCCACTGCCCACATCCCTCAGTGCCACATCTCCATGGTTCTTGAGCACCTCTGGGACGGTGACCCACCACCCCTGGGCAGCTGTGCCACTGCTGAATTACTCCTTCTACAAAGAAATGTTTCCTCATAGCCAACCTGAACCTCTCCTGGCACTACTTCAGGCCATTCTCCCTCATCCAATTGCTGTTGTCTGTGAGCAGAGGCCGACCCCCACCTCGCTACCACCACCTTTCATGGAGCTGTAGATAAGATCTCCCCGAGCCTCCTCTTATCCAGCCTGACCCATCTTCTATCTCTAGAAGATCAAGGAGAGCAGTGTGTGGGTTCCAGAGGCTGTGGGACTGTGGCCATGGGACCGGCCGAGACCTGAGACCAAGACAGCAATCCTATCACTGGCTTCCATTACAAGCTGGGAGAGAGACTATCAAATACAAACACTGTACATGTGTACATACACACCACACAAATTCAGCTCTCCAAGGAAGCAAAGCACTCAGCCACAAAAGGAGAGACTTCAAAAAGGAGATGAGGGAAAAAGAGCACCAAGGCTTTACTACTCAAAGAACCGCTCCTACACAGGTGGTGTGAAAGCAGCTGGTAAGGGCAGCTGAGAAAAGCAACAACAGATGCAGAAACAAACAAACAAACCAAAACAGTAAAGGAAAAGTAGATACAGAAATGCAAAGGAAAAAAACAGCCCAAACAAACAGAAAAGCCAACAGAGAGCACAAACAGTTCCCAAGCACAGGAACAGAAAGCAGAGATGCCCAGCCTGTCAGCAGGAGGATGTGAAGTACTTTCATACCGGCTGCTCACAGGAGAGAATGAAAAGCAGCAGAGATCTGCAAGCACCTCCCTTATTTATTCCAAATTCTGCATCTCTTAGACCAATGCAGCTACAAGCTAGGAAGGCTAAAGGGAAATCTCCTTACAATGATCTTACCCCCCGGGCAGGAACACTCCACGTTCCACAGCCAGTTTCAAAACCCTTTCCATAGAAGACTTAGAGGCCAACATTGTTTCTACAATACTAGAAATGCTGATCACCTCCTAACACCCCTGGCTTTGCACCCGGAGCGGGGCAGGCTCTGGGTGACGGCACTGCTGGGCAGCTCCTGCAGCACAGCGAGGTGAGCAGCAGGGAAAGAAGCAGCTGCTGGGGGCAGATAACCGGAGCAAGCGGCCCACATCACCTCTGGCTGCTGGCACGGGTGCTCTGCTGATTACCCAACTGTACCCATGACTGGGAAACCCACAGGCAGCCCTGTAAGCATGCACGCAGCATGATGCAGGGAGCAAATCCCCTGAAACGAAGGCTCAAATCACCTCCAGCCTCTCTCATCCCGGCCTCCAGTACATCCCAATGCACTCTTGTTCCTCCCTTCCAAGATCCTCAAAGCCTGTTTTAATGCTCTGATCACTGCTGCAGCACCAGACCACACCAGTCTGGCTGGCCTGACCAAAAAGCCAACAGACATTGGTGGCCCTGCCCGTGGCGGGGCGGTTGGACCTCGATGATCCTTGGGCTCCCTTCCAACTCAAGCCATCCTATGATTCTCTGGCACAGCACAGGACCCACTTCTGCCATTCAGTTGCTAAAACAGCTCTTCCAGATAGCACTGAATTGGTTCCGCCCCGGATTTCTGATGTTTTGGATGTCGATGATCCAACCAGATGAATGAAAAGGCTGGGCTGTTGGAAAGGCATGGTTACTTAATGAAAACGGATCGGAACAACCAGAAGAACAGAAGGCGGCGTTAAACTGCAGGAATTAATCGTCACGGCAAAGGACACAAACCGCAGTTGTCTACGAAAACCAAAACTCATTTTAGAGTCGACATCCCACGAACCAAGTGCCAAACGTCAGTTTTTGGAATGAACTTTCCTCAAACTCAACCTGTTAACCACGCCGGTGTTAATCATCATTAACCACTGCCGCACAGAGAATAAAAAGCAGACTTCAGCAGCAGCTGCTCACCGTGTGCTTGTCTTCAGCTCAGCTGTGCCCCCCGTGTTTTACACCTGTCACACACCCACGCTGCTCCACAGGGCTAATGCACACACATCCAGCTCTGCTGCTCTCACAACAGAGCTCTGTCTGCAGGAAGAGACGAAGCACACCCAGAACGGGAGTGAGCATAAAGGATCCCACTGTTGCCGGAGCAATGGCACAACTGTGTCAGATGTTGATCCTCGCTGGGAAAAATCTGCAAGCAGCTCCTTAATTCTTCACTAAGCATTCTGATGAGGCTCCATTCACTGAATCCATAAACAGATGAAAACAACAACAACAAAGAAGGCGATACGAATGCTATTTCATACTCCAAACCAAATGAAGGCAACACGCCTCTTTTTCATTTCTGAAGGGTTTCGAGGTTTTCACACGGGAATTTTTACCTACAGATTTCTAAAATTCGAAGCATTAGGAATTAAAGTAAACATTTTCAGGCTCTTTTTCTAGGAAAGAAAACCACCTTTCCCACTGCGTTTCTTTAAAGCAGAGCATAGCACTGAACAGCAACTCTCAAATAATAGATGGGCAACGGCCTCTCCCAGGGAAGCTGGGCCAGGAAAAAGAAAAATGGAACGATTGAAATATGAAAATATTTATTGTAAAATCTTTACGGCCTAATTTAGTTTAGGAATAAAATAATATATCTGGCTCTAGGGCCGGAAAGGGCATTTATCTGGATAACACTTCATCTGTAAATCACTTCCAGATCCTGAGACAGATCATTACGGGGCTTTGTTCTCAGAGCAGGGCTTCAAAAACGGAGCCAGGTTTTCCAAAGCTCAGGTTCTTCCATTTTCCAAAGCTCAGTGGGATTTTAGGGAGACCCAGGAGTTGCTCCCCACCAACACTTTAACTGCTGGGGATTGGGTGAGGTGATCCCCCAAGGTCCCTTCCAAGCCTGACCACTCTGTGTCTCTCCAGCATCTCAGCTCGATGTATTTCACATTCTGGCTTGATCACTGTTACACTGCTGCCAAACCCCAGCAGAAAGACCACCCGGTGCAGGGCAATGCCCCTTCCGGCCATCAGGAGCATGGTTTGGTTTTCAGAAAAGCAAACACAGTCTTTCAGAGACATTGGATTTGTGGGAGATGCCAATGAGCCGCAGCACATTGCTGCTCATTAGCGAGGCTTGGCAAAGTGGGAAAAAGACAGCTTCCTGATGGCTGTGTTGTGAAAACCAAGCAATGATAGGACGAGGGGGAATGGTTTTCAACTGAGACTGGGCAGGTTTAGGTTGGATCTTAGGAGGAAGTTTTTCACGCAGAGGGTGGTGACGCACTGGAACAGGTTGCCCAAGGAGGCTGTGGATGCCCCATCCCTGCCAGGCTGGATGTGGCTCTGGGCAGCCTGGGCTGCTGGTTGGCGACCCTGCACACAGCAGGGGGTTGGGACTGGGTGAGCACTGTGGGCCTTTGCAACCCAGGCCATTCTTGGATTCTGTAATGGCTGCACTCCAAGCAGGGTGACAAAAACCTCCTGATCCTCAAAGCCACCAGCTCCCATAGTGGCACTGGGTGGTGAAGGAAGGGTGGTGTGTTAAGGCAATGGCTGTGGGCACTGGGCTGGGTGGGGAGCACAGGGACTTACAACACAGCAGCAGGTCCTTCTGTATCACTTGGCCGAGTGAAACCTCAAAGGTGTGGTAAACAACCCCGCTAATCTCAGACAGGTGCTCTTACACCAAGATTATCCTGTGATTCATCCAGCACGATGCAAGCTATTACAGTAATCACCATGAAACAGCGGTGTACCAAACCTGCTATTTTAAGGCCCAGCTGCACTCCTATCCACTCATCCATTCACGTCTTGAATATTCACCGGTGACTGCAGAAAGCATAAGCCAAGCTCTCCCTGCATCCTTTCCTTCTACGAAAGGAATGAAATACTTACATCCAACTGTAATTTGATTTTTCTCTCCCCCAATATGGAATTCAAACTCTGTAAGAGGTAATGTTAAGAGTTTATCTCTGTCACTCCAACCTTGATCCCCAGGAAAGGATTTGCCTTGATTTCTTTACTGCCTTAAGTCTTACACCACGTAATCTGCAGCTGGCGGTGCTTCAAAGTGAGGCCCGGTGTGTTTGGCCAGCACACACTGATGTGCTGTATTTACACGGGAATTTCTAAGTTGGAATGGCAGAGATCAGGAGCTAACGAAAGGCGCTTTATTTTAATCAGCCGTACATATTTCACCACTCGTAGAGAAAAACAGTCCCAGCAATGGCAAGAAAGGATTTAGAAATGTTTAAACAAAAAGTCCATTCTTTTTTTTTCCCCCCGAAAAACTCTATGAATACAAATCTGTAATTAACGATGTGAAGAAACAAGAACGTGTGCAATTTACACCATCATAACCTCCTAAGTCCTCTGAAGGGGAAGAGCTGGGAAAACAGAAGCAGTATCAGGCTGGATGGGGCTCTGAGCACTGATGGAGCCCTGGCTGTCCCTGTGCATCGCAGGGGGTTGGGTCAGATGGCCTCTGCAGGTCCCTTCCAACTGAAACGACCCATGATTCAGCACACCCATGCTGCAATTTATACACATATATACCCCAACCATTTCATTTCATTGCACAGTGTTCGTGAAATCCCCACCAAAACAAAAACTGCATACAAAAGCTATGTAAATCCACCGTAACTCAGTGGGAAAACAAATCACGGCTAATTTTACACTAATGTTAACATGACACTAATGTTGCCTGTATTTTTTTCCTTCTTGTACTACTCAGTGATCATCATCATTTGTTCCTTGAAATTGCACACACCTAAATTTAATAGCATACAGCACGGACTGTGGCTCATATCAACTCCTTCCACCTCCCCTGATTCAGAGCTAAGAAAACTTGCAAAACTAAGACCACGCAACCTTCTAATTAAAAGCAAACAGAGCTTAAAGGAGAAAATGTAAGGTCTCTCTCAGAAATGTCGATGCAAACTGACATGCAACCTGGAAGACATGTAGACAGAATATAATGGTATGAAAGCAAGATGCAGTGAGCTTCAGATGTGGGGTGACCTTATTGCAGCCTTCCAGTACCTAAAGGGAGCCTCCAAACAGGAGGGGAGTCAACTCTTTGAAAGGGTAGATAGCAGGACAAGGGAAAGTGGTTTGAAATTGAAGGAGGGCAGATTTAGGTTGGATGTCGGGGGGAAGCTCTTTACTGTGAGAGTGGTGAGGTGCTGGAACAGCTGCCCAGAGAGGCTGTGGATGCCCCGTCCATCCCTGGAGGTGTTGAAGGCCAGGCTGGATGGGGCCCTGGGCAGCCTGGGCTGGTATAAAATGTGAAGGTTGATGGCCCTGCCTGTGGCGGGGGGTTGGAGCTTCATGATCCTTGAGGTCCCTTCCAAGACAAGCCATTCTGTCATTCTATCATTAAAAACGACTTGTCCAGAGGGCCTGAGGGCAAAGTTAAGGCAACTCCAGTGCCATCTACTCATGAAGCTCCTGACAGCTGTAACAACATACCCAGCAATGAGATCTAGAAGGTTCATATAACATTTAGAGGCTGAAAAACATAAATTAAAATTTACACTCTGCTGAAACCAAAAAAGCCAAAGGCTTGGACATGGAACAAAGGTCCATGAAGTGCTGTTGGCTTGATATCCAGGACTCCTGCTTTCCAGCCTAGTCAGTTCTTTCCCTTAAATTTGGCTTCCATACCACTATAGTTGTGAATGACCTCTAGTGCATGAGGATAACATCTGTGCAAGCTGAAGGCTATGATATCTGAAGCTATGCAAGGCTATGATATCTGAAGCTATGCAAGGCTATGATATCTGAAGCTGAAAGCTCTTTACATAATGAAGAGCCCACACACTTCCTAATGGGGGGAAAAACTAGGCAAGAATCAATCTTTGTCATTTTAAGTCTTGCTAAGAAGTGCTGCACCCTTCGTGCCTTGGAGCACAGCACTGCCAGTAAGAACCCAGACACAAGAAGCTGGATGTCAACATGAGCCACTTATATGAACATCTTTTACAACTACACCCTCAATGCTATTCTGGACTTTTTCACATCAGCTGTTTGTTCCTACTTTACCAGCCCTTACAATGATATTTTAGGTACATTCACTGCTGCATAACCCATAGGACTTCTCAGCTACGTACGAGGTCCGGACTCACCCACATTGCAACTCACACCCAACAGCCATCACCACCACTGCCTATAGAGCCCCAGCATCATTCAGATTCTATTTGTGCCAACTCAAATGCACAGAGCACAGTTTGCAGGGTAGTATCTGTTCCTCCTAACTCCCTTATGGAAGAGTTTGCAGAGCCCCATGGAGGGAGAAAAATACAAGAGAACAGGAAGCTCAACTAAGAGAATGGATGGCTATAAAAGCTGATCATGAGATTCCTAAATTTAATGCCAGTGATGTGATTATGCACACAGGATGAACAAACAGATGTAATGAAACAGACAAAACCTAAAACTTCATTATTTCCTGACTGCTAGGTAACAGAACAGGCTTTGTGTTGCAGCTCCATGCTCTGCAGCTTTCCAGCTATTTCCCAGTCCATTACTGCAGTATAAAGCAGGTTACTGATATTTAAATAAACGGCACCATTCCTTCAGTCACAGCCAGAATGACCTCCCTTTGTTTAACTACAAACACAGCAACCTGTTCTGCTCTTGCAGAAGTAACACCACCACCTAAAAAGAAATTCACGGGTGAAATCCTCCCTCAGAAAACTTAAAAGAGACAGCCACGTGAATGTACAGAGCCAGAATCTTACTGAGCATCCAAGATCAAGATATTTCCTTCGCTGAGTGGTAAAGGATATTACGCTGCTGGTCCACAAATCATTCTAATTTGCTTTACTGAGCCAATTTCAAGATAACAGGTGGAAGTTACCCCCAAAATACAGCACATACCATGTTTTTCAGGAAGGGTTTTCCTTCTACGTTGGTAGCTGAAGGAAGGTCACTGCAATTACTCTCTACACAGATCTGAAGCCAACGGTTTAACACAAAATCCTGCAGCTCACCTTATCAGCTGCCTCAATGGTGTATGGAACAACGCTCGTCAAAAAACTCTGGACTGTTAAATCACAAGAAGAGGTAATTTTAGAGCCTTATTTTTACTGAGTTCTTATCCATTAATACAGTTTATCCAACGTTCATTCCAGTACTTTGAAGTGAAGCACTTGCACCAGCAGCACCTGCCGCAATAGTTGGTAAGTTTTAGTAGATAGTCCCTTACCAGCTCTTTTCTAACACACAAAGCTTGCACTTTTTGCAACAGCATTAGGCAAAAGCTGAGCTGAACTACCAAAGAATGACTGTGCCACATGACAAACATATGTGAGCACCTCCTGAACTTGAGCACGTGCTCTAATCCCACTGAAAGTCATGGGACTTTTGCACAATCACATCCTCAGCGCTGAGTGTTTGCGCTCTCCGGGCCAGTGCTCTTCATCGGGTCCCAGCTAGCAAGCTCTCCCCAGCACCAAGCAGCAGTGATTATGCATGTGCAGTTTCAGAAAGCAGGTCCCTCCATCGGAATATCTGTATTTAAAAAAGCAAGCTTTTTCCTGTGCATTCCTAACACCTACCACGAGCACTAACAAACCACATGAACGAAGACATTCAGGGCACACCAACTCTTTCTCTCATCTCCTTCCCTCTCCCTTCTTTGCAGAGGGTAATCCACCACCCCGCTGCTCACTTACTGTGCTGTTCACCAAGTCCACTGTCTCTGCAGTGTCTCCTTTCCAGCCTCCTGCCAGGCACATTCTGGTGTGTCTTCACAGCTACTCGCAGCCCGCACTCAAACAGAGCGGTACCACCCTACTGACCTTCTTTCTGGCCAACACTTAAAGCCATTACATACCTACATCTTTTTCAGCCTTAGAAATACGACTGATAGAACTGCCCACAGCATTCCCAGTATCTCCGCCTTGCTCATCCCAGGCACCAGAAGTGATGGACCACACCAAGGGGTGAGCACAACTCACCCTGTAAGCGGGATTGCTCAGCTGGAGTTGACAACACCCAGCAGACAGTGCTTCTGACATCACTCAGAGAAAACTGATTAGTTTTGCTTAAACGATGCCTGTAAATCACAACAATAAAAGCTGAATTTGCAAAAGGAATTCATCTTCAAAGGCACATCCAAGCAAACTACCAACATCTCCTGCGTGCTTTAGAATAGCATCCTAAAAGTCACAACTTACCCCTACTGAAAGGGAGAAAGAAGCTATGCACACCGAGTACTGCAGAGCTGAAAACTGCTTTGCCATCACGTAAGCCTTCTGATCAGGAAGGAGACGGCTGGACTGAAACTAACAAGACACTTTGGGAAGGAAGAGAGCAATGCAATTAAGAGGAGAGACAGAAAAGTAAAACCCAGGAAAGATCTCAGTTAGTGAAAGTAATGCTTTACCTTGCCATGGTAACTATCAATATTTTATTTGCGAGTGAAGAATGACGTGCCTGGTGAGAAAAAACTCCTCAATGAAAAACTCCTTTAGGAAATGGTATCAACCGAGCTCAAAGAGTCTCTAACAACCAAAAGCAGTGCTCTAGGCGTGCTGTAAAGCAACTAAGGAAGTGTTCTGCTGCTGAAGACAGACTAAAAAAATGCAGACCATATAGTGGTAACCATCAGATCCAAACCCTCAGTTTTCACCTACCTCATAAATGTGTTTTAATGCTGTTTCTGTTTTAGAATAGAAGAAAAAAACCTATAAAGCAATCACACAGACTCAGAATGCCAGGTGTCAATTAAAGCAGCCAGGGAAGCAGTGCCATGGGACCTGTATCCCTGGATGGGCTCGGGGTGCCCACCTGCAAGAAGCCAATGTGGAAATTCACACTGCCTAGAGAAGGCAGCCAGCGCTCCTGCACAAAGCAGGCAGCAGAGAAGCACCCAGCAGCTCTTGCATGCTGATGTTCAGTCTCGACAGCAAAGCAGTGGCTGACGTACAAAAGGGTTTGTATCTCGCTGCTGACCTCCACCTCCTACATCAAAACAAGCACATCAAAACAACCCACTAACAAAACAGCCGTTTGTAAGCATCTGGTGCTAAGCATTACCCACTGTACTCCCAAGATTTTTCAGTGATTCTGGCTGACTCAAAGTTCAAAGGGTTGACAACACGTCCCTGGCGCTCGTGTCTCATTTTGCAGGAAGCTCACCTGGCAGAGGCTTTTCACCACGACTGCTCCTCCTTGCCATCTACAAAGTGGCTCGCGGTTCACAAAAGAACTATGGAGTTCTTGGAAATGTCTTTCAGTACAAGCTTAAAGGCACCTCAAACAGATTTTAAACCTGTCCAACTCCAGCTGAAATTTAAGGATTTTAAAATCTATATCTGGGGATCCAATGATCCCCTCATCATTCACACATAGGCTAAGTAGAATATCTGCTAGCAAGCAGTGCAGCAGAAGCTACCTCCATATCTTCAATCAAGAATGGTCCTAATGAAGCATTCTTATTTTTTTTAATACAGTATGTGGTATTTTATTTAATAGGAGCCTGCAAACTATTAGGTACAAAAGCATACATATTGAAAAAGAAATAACAAACAAAACTCTTACTGAGTCTGCTTTCCCCCCCCCCCCCCCCCCCCCCCACCAACTGACCTGTATAGGTCCTACGAGTCCTACTTCGATTTTAAGATGCATTGCTGCATGACAGACAGCAGCAGAGGGGATGTATGCCCAGCAGCCTGAATTCGAACTGGAGAACATGGTCTGGAACTGGAGAACATGGCCTGGTATTAAATGTGGAGGTTGGTGGCCCTGCCTGCAGCACGGGTGTTTGGAGCTTCATGATCCTTGAGGTCCCTTCCAACCCAGGCCATTCTGAGATTCTATGAACACGCTGACATGGGGACAACTACCTGGAGAGTGAAAGTGGACTAATATATAAAAAAAAAATCAGTCATTTGACAGTGTGATGGCCAAAAAGCAAGGGAAAGGCAGGGCAACAGTTGCGTGAGACAAAGTCAAGAGTCCCAAGCCAATGAATAGGACAGTCACACAGAAGTCTGCAGTTTAAAGATTAAACAGACTCAACCAGGGCTTTGAAAACCAGACTAAGTCAATCTACAGAAAAACAGTTGCAAAGCAGCCCTCTTTGAGTAGGAGGGCAGAGAGGACTGGGCACTCTAAGAGGATTCAAAGAGCAGACTTGCACAGCAAATATCACTCATCACCATGTCTGCACAAGACAAGAAGCCCAGCTCCAAGCTACTTGCTTATCTGGAAGCCTCCACTAATAACTTCAGTTCTCTTGTGCTGTCTTTGCTACTTCTACAATTCTAATTAAATAAATCCCAGAGGTCACAAGGTAAGGATAAAATCCTCAGTAATTAATCTCTTCAAACTGTAACTCAGTGTGATATTTCTGATGTTACAAAGGAATCCTGTGGCGAGCTTAAGATTTCAGAGTGAAAAAAATATATTTCAGCACAAACCAAGCTACAATCAGCATCTTCCTGTCATTGAGATTACAAAACAGCTGGAGAACTGTCAGGGCACCCAACATCGTTGCTGTGAGATAGCAGCCGTCCCTGAAGAGCCGTACATATGTGGAACAGAACAACAGGGAAGAACAAAGATAAAAGCTTTTGACCTTTGCTCTGAACCGAAAACATGAATCAGCAAAACCAGACAGCAGTTTCTGTACTCTTCAACGTGCACCTCAGCATATTTTATGTCAGTTGCACTCGCTGTTTTTCATGCTCGTGCAATCAGAGAGCAAGATCCTCCTCCCTTACCCACACACGTATCTAGTGTGACATCTGGTATGCCATCAGTAGCTCCCTCCCATGTAACAGGGATCAAAGTAGCATCTACCCTTCAGATCCAGAATTGCACGCACGCCATTAGATGGGAATAACAGCCACACCAAGGTCTTCAGAAGCAGGAGATGAGACAGAATCCTTGGGATCTGACCTTGCAATCTTCTGGGGCCTGGGCGCAGCAGAGAACCAGGCAGAGAGCACCAGGCAGCAGCACAGCAGAGCCATGCTGGCCATCTGCCTACAGGGGAACGCACCGCCTCACCTGGGAGGAGAGAATGGGAGAAAGGCAAGAACTCTCACATATACAGGGAAGAGGCAACAAAACGTGCGAGCAAAGGAGGCGTTAGGTCAGAAGGCACTGACAGATCCCTGAAACACCAGAAGTTTATCTTAGTCTTGCAAATGAGCAGACCAGATAAGAAGACTTGAGCACTCTTTAATCAGCTTTCTGAGAACGAAAAATTATCCCCATTTTTAGCACTGTGAGTTTGTCTCTCTGTCTAGCACTGCTTCTGGTGCTAACCTCTGGAAATCTCTCCTTCCAAGCACCAGAAATCGTCTCTGCACAGCACGCATTATTATTTCAAACATCTGCTCCTCAGGCTTAAGGAGACTGAATCAGCTTCCAAAATGGACCAGGCAAAGGGTCAAGAAATTAAACCTTTAAGCTGCTGATGAGCACAGCCTCTTGCTCCCATTACCAGGAGCAATCCTGCCTCACCTGGCAGCTCTGCTCACTCTGTCCCCTCTGTCCCTACGGCACAGGCAACAAGAGGGACAGCAGCAGTTCCCTCATCCTTTGGGTGAACTGTAACCACATGGCAGATGCAACAACCACCAGCAGTCATCGCTTCAGGATGGTGATAGAAAAAACCCTACTGTCCAAATATGGGGCTCTTTAACTCAAAACAACGTGTGGACTGAGAGCTCCCCTTGCTCACTACCTGTCTGTTGGGGTGACGAGCTGAAAAACAGAGGTTTCACACACCTCAAGTGAATTGTACCACCTGCTATTGTCTTTTATGGATCTCCTTCCTGTAAAAATGACAAGAAGGGAGGAAACAAGCAAGAGCCTCAGTTTTCAGATCTGATCCTCTGTGACTCCCATCAGCCCCAAATCTCCCAAATAAGTCTCACAAATTTACAGAGACCAGAGAAAACTGCCTGCTCCTCTCCCAAGTCCACGTGAGGACAACACCCCTTGCTTGGCCAGTCTGCATCTCATGCTCCGTTACAGTTCCCTTGGCCTTGAAGGAACACAGTTGGAAAGCAAGTCTTCAGGAACAGAGGGTAAGCTGTGGCATTGCCTGTCTGTTCCAGGAGAGCTGATGCTTGTCCAGCAAGACCCTGGGACACATTCCCTCCAAAGAAAGCTCTTTTATCTCTGTTTCCAAAGGTCCCCTCTCCTCCATCAAAGGAGACAGATGAATGCAAGGGATGGTGCCTCTTGAGGAAAAATGAGAGAAGGTGTACATCACCACATCCTTTTGAAGTTGTGGTGGTAAACACCTTTCAGTTGGAAGGATAAGAAGTAAGGACTGTACATCCGAGATGCCTGTTGCACCCCCTTGAAGCAGAAAGCAGAAGTCCCATTTCAAGCCTCTCCCAGTGGAAGCGTGATCGGGTTGGGGAGATGAAGCTCCACTGCTTTCCTAGAAGAGAGGATGACAGTAGCAGAAAAGCCAGGTTTCAGCCCACTCTTCCATTATTCCTCACCAAAGAAAAGAGATCAGAAGCATGTCTGTGGCAGGGAGACAGTGAACAAATAACTGCATGATATCACCCTGCTCCTCCTGAAAAGGAGGTACTCATACTGGGGGAAGAGTTGAGTAGTGACAGCAGATCTCCACTCTCGCTCACCCTTCCCCATCTGGGAAATGGTCAACTCTTTGAAAGGGTAGATAATAGCAGGACAAGGGGAAGTGGTTTGAAGTTGAGGGAGGGCAGATTTAGGTTGGATGCCAGGGGAAAGTTCTTTACTGTGAGAGTGGTGAGGTGCTGGAACAGCTGCCCAGAGAGGCTGTGGATGCCCCGTCCATCCCTGGAGATGTTCAAGGCCAGGTTGGATGGGGCCCTGGGCAGCCTGGGCTGGTATGAAATGTGGAGGTTGGTGGCCCTGCCTGTGGCAGGGGGTTGGAGCTTTGTGATCCTTGAGGTCCCTTCCAACCTGGGCCATTCCGTGTGTGACTGTGATTCTGGGAAATGGGAAGCAGAAGCAAGAAGGTTCTCAGCCACCTTCCTCTGTACCTATCAAGAAACAAGAGGATGCCCATTCCACCATCTCTGCCAGAGAGTGCATGCCCAGATGCCCTTTTCCTTTAGATGCACAGGGGGGAAAGAGAGGGAAAGATGCCCAGATCCCTTTTCCACCAGAAGCGTGTGAAGAGGTGCCCTGGGTCTCCTCTCCCCCATGAGTCTTCATGCAGCATGGGGGTACCCAGTGCCTCCTATCCTCAGGAAGCATTAGGGGGATTCATCGCCCGCCCTCTCAAATCTATGTTGAGTGGTACCCCTTCTCCATGGGCACTAGGCACCCCCTCACGTCCTGGATGCACAGTATTGGCTTGAGGAGGCTGCCTGATGACCCTGGATGCCAAAAGGGGAGAATGCCCTCCTTGCCCCAGCATGGGTGAGGCATGTCGCCCAGTGGACCCCATCCCTTACCCCCAAAAGCGAGCATCAAGTGGGTGCAACAGGGAGCATTCAGCCCCCCTCCCACCCGTATCAGGGGGGCAGGAAGGGCCGCCTACTAAACCCATTTCCCCTTGGGCAGGCAGGGGACACCCAGCGTCCCTTTTCTGGGAGGGCAGGAGTCAGATGGCATCCCACTGCCCGAGGAGCGAGGGCCTGGTCCTTTTGCGGGGTCCACCTGCGGGGACCCGCAGTGCCTGCGTGCGAGCTGCCGTCCGGGAGCTGCCCTCGTTGGCACTGCGGGGCCCCTCCTGCCTCCCCGCCCGAGGCCCCCGGGCCGGCAGCAGCCGCACTCACGGTTCCAGTAGACGGGGTAGCACTCGGCGTTGGCCACGTCCACCTCGTAGAGCCCGCTCCGCACGCACACCGGCTCCACCGCCGTCCGTTCGGGGCCGGGGCCGAGCGCTCGGAAGGCCAGTTCGATCCGCAACGAGTCGTAACCGATGAAGGGCTTCCAGCTCTTCCGGTCCTCCCGGTAGAACCAGCGCACCTCCTCGGCCCCCAGCTCCCGCACCACCTCATAGCGGGGCCGCCCGCCGCCAGCCGCCGAGCGCGGCCGTTTCCTCTCGGGCAGCGCCGAGCAGCCGCCGCCGCCGCCGCTCTCGCCGCTCGCCAGCCCCGCGCCCTCGCCGCCTTCCCCGGTGCCGGAGGAGTAGCGCAGCGAAGCGCCGGACTCGGCCGAATCGAACTCGCCGCCGCCGGTCGAGTCGCTCGGGGTGGCCGCCTCCGGTTCCCCCTCCTCGGAGGAAGAGGTGGAGAGCGCGGCGCGGAGCGGCGGCACGGAGCGCTGCCGGGGGCGGCGGGGCGGACGGGCCAGGGGATGCTCCGCCGCTTCCTCCTCCTCCTCCTCGCCGCCGGCCGCCCGTTCGTAGCGGCCGCCGTAACCGCCGCCGCCTTCCCCAGACAGCTCCCAGGCGCCCTGCGGCGAGCCGCGCTCGGGGTAATCCATGCTGCGGCGGTGCCGCCTCACCTCGGCCGCCCTCGCGCCGCCCCGCTCACGCCCGGCTCGCGGCTGCCGCAGCCGCCGGCTCCTCCGTCCGGGCGGGGGCGGTGCCGCATCGTCACGCGCGCCGCGACGCGGCCGGGGGCGGTGCGGAGCGGAGCGGGAGGGACGGAAAGGAGGGCGGGAGGGAAAGGAGGCCCGGGCTGAGGGCCGTCTGGCGGCTGCCGCCTGCACGTTGGCTGCGCTTGGGCTGCCTTACGCAGCCTGCGGGCACTGCCGCGAGTTTATCCCTGTCGAGCCCCCGACACGTCTCGGGGTTACGTGGCACCCACACGCGGATCACAATCGTAGAATATCTCGGGTTGGAAGGAACCCACAGGGATCGCCGTGCTCCTGGCTCCACGATGACTACCCGAACACCATGGCTCACTGGAATGGGTTGCCCAAGGAGGCTGTGGATGCCCCATCCCTGCAGGCATTCAAGGCCAGGCTGGACGTGGCTCTGGGCAGCCTGGGCTGCTGGTTGGCGACCCTGCACATAGCAGGGGGTTGGGACTGGATGAGCATTGTGGGCCTTTGCAGTCCAGGCCGTTCTAGGATTCTGTGATCCTCATGAGACTCAAGAGCCCCAATAAAAGGAGCTTTTACTGCTGACATTCGCAGAGTTTGTCAACAGCGAGGCAGGAAACAAACATGGCTTTGGAGAAGATTTGATAGTAGAGGGTTGGAACTGGATGAGCACTTTGGGCCTTTTCAACCCAGGCCGTTCTGTGGCTCAGAGCGTCCCAATGCTCCCTGAGCTCTGGCAGCTTGGGGCCGTGCCCACCACCCCCTGGGGCAGAGCCTTGCCCTGACCTCACCTGACCCTCCCCTGACGGAGCTCCATGCTGTTCTCCATAGAGCTCAGTGCTGCCCTCGGCTCCCTGTGAGGAGCTGCAGCAGCCACGAGGCCATCCAGACCCATCCCCATAGCCCTACTTTGGCGGCTCTCTGGTGGCTTTATGTCCTTCTGGTGTTGTGGTGCCCAACCTGCACCTGGTGCTCGAGGTGAGGCCACACCTGCTGCTTTGGGGATGCCTCACCCTCATGTGACATCCCAGTCCTCCGAATGCTTGCTATGAGTACCGAAAAGGGAGGTGTTGGGTCCCAAAATGGGAGGTGTTGGGGCTCACCTGTGCTTGTTGGTGTGTGTGAGCCACACCAGCCCCCTCCCTGCCCTGTGCACACCTGGCACTTGGCAGGATGGGGTGCTGAGATGCATATCGGTGCCGGGTGATAAAACACTTTGTTATGTAGGATGAGGGATGGTTCCCAGTCCCCAATCCCCTTGTCTTATCTCATGGCTGCTGTGGAGGTGGCAGAGGGAGAGCCTCCCAGAAACACACCCTGAAATACCAGGGTGGGGTCACCTGTTTGTATGAAACCCCCCATTTTGCAACACACCCAGGAACAGGGAGGTGGGGTGAGGGTACGTGAGCAATACTCCTATCCTGCCTGCACATCGGCTGTGGAAAAAACCAGGATGCAGTACACATGTTCCCCATTTCCCACTTCTCCTTCTGGAACCGGGATTCCACACACTTGATGCACCATTCCCTTCTGCTTGGCTCTGCCCTGCGAGAGAACTTCTGTGTATTGCATGGCACTGTACCTCCCAAAATAGGTTTGTACCTTACCTCCTATATCCACTTTCAGCAGGGGAATCCTGCTAATGGACTGCATTAAAACAGAACGAGGCCAGATTAAGTTCAGGTTGGAAGGATGGGGGAAGCTTTTATAAAATGGTCACTGTGGGTGAATGCACCTTGAATGCCTGGCAACGCTTTCTGATCCTAAAAACTCCACAGACTTGGTTAGCATTCACATGCTTTCACCACAGGATCTTTGTGAGTGCTCGTTCTGCATTCTCAGCTGAGGAATAAGGAAAAAGAGGAGATAAAATACAAGCAGAGAGCCATCAGAGGAAGCTGTGCTTGACTTCATATACACATCAGTCTAGCAACAGGGACACAAGCTATTTGTTTAACTTTTGCGTTTC
Organism: Alectoris magna; assembly: GCA_030625065.1. NCBI lineage: Eukaryota > Metazoa > Chordata > Aves > Galliformes > Phasianidae > Alectoris > Alectoris magna. The sequence goes on along the minus strand of CM060565.1, from coordinate 1,497,363 downwards.
CAAATCACAGAATCACAGAATCACCAAGGTTGGAAAAGGCCTACAAGATCATCCAGTCCAACCATCCACCCATCACCAATAGCACTCCCTAAACCATATCCCTCAATGCAACGTTCAAACGTTCCTTGAACACCTCCAGGGCCGGTGACTCCACCACCTCCCTGGACAGCCCATTCCAGTGGCTGACCACTCTTTCAGAGAAGCAGTATTTCCTAACATCCAGCCTGAATCTCCCCTGAACTGAACTCCCCTGAAATGAACTCGACAAGGAATGCTTTCCATGAAACCTGCCCCAGATTGTCCTCGACGGTGGGGAAGAAGAGGGGAATGCCACGGAGCTGCAGAGTCACTAAGGTTGGAAAGATGACCAAGATCACCTCGTCCAACTGGCAGCCCACCCCACCATGCCTACTGACCAAGCGTCCCTCAATTCCACGTCTCCACAGGTCTTGAGAACCTCCACGGACAAAGGCTGTTGATGGCTCTGAAGACACATCTCACGAGATTCTCATTTCCATCCTCACTTCTGTCAAAGCCAGTGGGGTTTTCACCACCTTTTGCCATTCCACAAGTGTTTCACCCTTCTTCATTCGTGTCACCCTACTCAAATGCTCCCTTCTATTCTCCTTGCTTGAGAGAACAAGGAAAGATTGCCCAAATGACCAAGGGGGACATTACATGTTCTTAATCTCGTACGTATATGATTTCAGATCATTTGATCTGTGATTTGGTGATTTATTCCCTGTGCATTTCTGGGACTGTATGTCTGCTGTCCGTTTGCAGGCACTGCTTTCTTGTGCACAGTGTCCCTGTAGACAATAGGCAAAAGGAGGTTGTTCATCATCATCGGGCTGAACCACAGCATCGAGAGCTGCAAGTTGACTTTTCATTTTTAGAGCCATTTTGGAGACCTGCAAAGACACGTGGCAGAAAACTGGTTTACTGAACGTGAAGTGAAGGGATCTGCAGAGCCTGAAGTTCCTTCCCCAAAAAAGTCCAATTTCTGTTCACTCTGAATTTCTGGGGGAGAGCTTTGCTGCGGTAGACTGGTGTGAATGGAAGCTGGGAGCCCAGACTCCCTAGAGCTCAGAAGAGGAATATTTTCCTCTTTGTATGGTTAGGAACACACAGTTCATGGGTGTGGAGTAGCACAAAAGATCCTGGCGTGACGCAGGACTCCACTCCCATCATTCAATTTACACGATGTAAAAAGCAAATGTGTAAGCTTCATTTGTCCTCAGAGAGCAGAAGTTCCCTTACAGAAGGCAAATGTGGAAGAATGTGAGCGTCTACATGGAAGGTTTAGAACAAAACTGCATTAATTTTAAGTGTTGTTTGTACAGCGCTGTGAATTTCTATGCAGACTAAGACCAGTTCTTCGTTCTGTATGTCATGAGACCCTCGCAGAAGACTTCCATAGGCCATAAATCTATATACCCAAACACGTTGGCAGTTTCCAGGAAAGGGGAAGATCCCCATGAATCTGGGGAGCATGGCTATAACTGAAGGTGTAAAGGGCTTCCTTTAACTAAGCTCATTGTACCAAGTAGCCTGGATTCCTTTTGTCGCCGCTATTCTAATTATCCCCATCCCAGCAGCCTTGTTTTCAAGAGAAGCTACTCCTGTCGGTGCTACTTTATACGGTGTGGTCAGTTTTGAAGTTATCCCAAGGCAGAAATGATGCAATCATCTCGTGTTTTCCTCCAGATCCTGGATAAAGTACAATGAACAGCGCGGGGCCGAGTGTTTTGTGGGAGTCCATTAGTGACAGCCTTTACTCATTGACGAATCCTTTCTAACAAAGCCATTTTAAGATCTTTCCATTAGCTATTTTTAAACCATTTATTATTCACTCGTATTGATTTTGCATATAACTTTTTCTTCAAATCTGGATCCTGTGCAGCTCTGAGTCAACACGGTCGCTGCCGTCAGCTGTACCTGTGATTTTATCCAGGAACAGAATGAAATCGGTTCTTTGACAGGAACGTTTACATTTCCCATGAAAACTGCCCATTGCCACCTCATTACACCCCCCCTCTCCATATCCTTGTTAATTGGCACGTACCACTTCATTATAGCTAGGTCAGAAGAAGTGTCAGGTGAACCGACGTGAAACGACACGGGCTTACCTCAGTCACACACTTCAGATGTTGACACAGCACTGAGTTGCACCTTAGAGATGGTCTTCTGGCCCAATTCTAGGCTCTCACATTCCCACCTTGTGTGAGCACAGTCATCTGAACAGCGAGCTCTTAAAACCCTGACGTGCAAGCCCTCCAGGCCTGCTGCTTTTGAAATGCCAGTTGTGCTGTTTAATGTTCTTTTTTCTTTAAGTTGCTCGCATGTGAAGCATTTCATCATCATTATATAACGTGGAAACGACATTCAACTTCGTCCCAAATACAAGCAGGAAATATTTATCAAACACTTCTGGTTTTTTTTTTCAGTTTCACAGCTACCCAAATATATTTGGGTACACTGAGAGTGTTAGGAATTGGACTCTGCTAAAACATTTTTCATCAAGTTAAGCAGGCTTCCAAAAATCTTTGCTTACAACATGATATTTCCTGCTCAGAAGACGTGGACTCCCGGGCTCTTTTAGAAGGGATGTTGGTTAACTGGATTAACCCCCCTCCCAGATAGACCTCTGTCCTGCTTTCAGCCACGGGAGGCTTGTCTGCTTGTTTTTCCTTCCCTTGAACACCAGCAGTTCTGGTACATCCCCTGTGCCAAGGTCAAATGTGCCTTTCTCTAGAACTGAGACGTTCTTCCAAAGCTACAGCTTCATGTCCCTTTTCCCCTGCTGCAAACAGGCACAGAATATCCCGCTGGCTGTGAAAGACAAGAACTGGGGGCAAGGAGGGGTCATTTCTGAGATATCACATACCGTCTCTCTCAAGGCAGCGCTGTTCAATCGTACCGTTCCCCCCCCCCCCCCCCCCCCCTCTTTTTCTTTTGCTATTGTTCCAGGGCAAACAAAAGGAAGAAAGCAAAGTAATGACCCCTGACAGAAGTGTTTACCCTTTCAGATTTTGGTCTGGTGAAGCTCGCATGTACTGAACGTTAAGTGCTTGTCTGTGCATTGATGAGACCCACAGAAAGCCACGCACAGGCAGGCTGCTGGCAAAGAAAAGGCTGAACTAGAGCCATGCCTGGGCTCAGCTGCCCCATCTCCTCCTGCTCTCTTCTTCTGGGGGATATATTTTGCCCTGTGTGCAGGAGTGAATCAGAGCAGGGTGACAGCCCCATCGCTGCAGATCCCCAAGGCCAGGCTGGATGGGGGCCCTGTCAGCCTGGTCAGGTAGGAGGTGTGGCAGGGGTTGCAGTCAGATGGGCTTTGGGGTCCCTTCCAACCTAAATCATCCACATCATTCTTCTTCAACAAGACTAAGAGGGGTTGATGGCACTAAAGAAAGAATTTCTGACGGTGAGTCCACGTGTCATCACAAAGACTAACACTGTCACAGGTCTGTGGGACGCAAAGGGTTGCTCTTTCTTTCTCTAAAAGATAGCCTGACCCTGCACTTGTCCCTCCATGAAGGAAGGAGACAAAGATGTGAAAGATACGAAACTATCAAATGGAGGGGTCCATGCTCAGTCCTCTAACCAGAACCCTTCAGCTTTCATCTGATGAGAGCTGTTGTAGAAGAGCTTGTCATAGGTGGGCTCACTTAATGAATGCGGGGTGTGTGCTTGTAGAGGTGGATAAAAGGCTTCTCCCAGAAATGTGGTTGCAATCCAGATGCATCGGAGAGAGCCCTTCAAATCCAGGCTCTTCTAATGGGTCTTTGGGACTGATGATCTTGTGGGTCTTTTCCAACCTAGACGTTTCCATGATTCCTTATAGCACTGACATTGCCCAACTACATGGTTGCCAACAGCTACTCCAGACGCACACCGTCCTGTGATGTGTTTCTTCCTCCTACGTACTCTTCCAGGAAAGATTTTTGTTCCTTTGCTCTGGGATGTGGGCAGTTCCCAGTGTTGGAAGGGTTGTTACTGATTTTCTTTCTTCCTTGCTAGGGATGGTGAGCAAATAAAACTGATAGAAAAGGTAATTCTCGTGGTGTTTTTTTTTTCTCCAGATGTAACAGGATATAGGAAGTGCCTAAAGTGTGGGCACATGGAAAGCAAATGAGTTTTGTAGCTCCAAAACCAATAAAGCTGACACAGACATTTTGGAGGGGAGAAGAGGAATGTTGTGTAACCTGCTGGTAAGTGCTGACTGTGGACTTGACCAGATCAAAATGCAAACAAGGGCTCTGTCTTCACGTTGTGCCAACAGCTACGCCAAGAGATAAAGCAGAAGACCTCCAGAGGAAACCATCGACCTGCAAAATAGAGACCTTGTTCCTTACTGTAGATGGTGAAATAAAGAGTTGGAGGCCACTGTATCTTCTGCACCTTACACCTTGCGGTCAGACAGGATGGAATATGCACAGCACAGGCTAGAAATGCCACCAGGAGAAGTTAAAAAAAAAAAGAAACAAACAAACAAAATCTTTTTCCTGCACAGAAATTCAGGCTGGCGAATGGCTGAAAAGCAAAGGATGAGAGGTGAAAGGCTGTAGGGAGGAAGAAAGGATTTTGTAGCAGTGTGGGGCTGTGCCGGAGGTCACAGCAAGGATCTGAGGAGCAGGGCCAGCTGGGGATGGAGGCATTTCCAAGCCCCCTGTGCCAGGTCTCGAGGACTATACACAAATGTTTTGTCCCATAGTGCCAGAAAGTGTTGCTGAAGTGCCAAGACCTTGGGAACACTTGGCACCAGCAGTGAGTTTGGAGTCGCTGTCAGTGTGATGCTGTGTGAAACCCAGCCTTGACTGGGACCTGTACTGTATTGCCATTGGTTTCAGCAGGATTAAAATTTCAGCTGCTCTCCGTGGTTCATCCTTTCCCCTCCCAAGTGCTTCTTGTTAGTTGATCACAACCCAATCCACCGGATGAATTTCTGGCTCAAATATAAGAAAATTAGGCATGACAAATCATAAGAGATACAAAATGCATCACCCTGTCCTCACAGTGCCTGCTGTTCTAGAAAATCATGGAGCAATGCTTGTCATTGCATCCTCGATGGAGGTACTGAAGGACATGACTTCAGGCAGGAGAGCAGTAATGGAAACACTCATATAAAGTCAGATACTGTCTTAAATGTCTTTCTGGAGCACAGTGTGATTCAGAAGACCTTTAAGCCTGCGGGGAGATGCAGACGCTACGTCTTGGTAAGCTGACACCAAATAGCAGGTGAGCGACCTTGGATCATCTTTGTCATACTGGCCCAGAGGGAATGTCCTCGTGACTTACGTTTCACTGGGTAAGGTGGGATGCTTGCTGTGCGTGGCTGGAAATGTGCAGGAGGGTTGTGGAAAGCTGCTATGGCAGCGTGCAGCCAGAACTCCTGGCTGGAGCTGTTGTCCGTCAGGTGACACTAGGGCCAGGCGTGGGTTCCTGCTATAAATACACTGCATTGTGTTCATTTCATGGAAGTGCTTTCACCAGAAGCCCCTAAATACATAAGCCTCTGGACACTCCAGTTTTGCTTTTTGCTGAATATTGCTGCTACTTCGTTCTGTCTCTGTTGTCAGATACTTTCGCTTCTCTTACATGCTGTTAAGAGGTCTCCTCTTTCACATCGTATCTGGCATGACAGCTCCTTTCTGCTTATGGTGGAAGTCCTGTTGCAGCCACTAATGAAGGACCCAGCAAGAAATATCAAAGAGGGGCCTCAGAGACTGAGCTCTTTCCAGTTCCACTCTCTCAGATCACTGTTACCTTACAGGCTGAAATGAGGCAGCCTGCACTCCTGTGGTGCAGGGGGACCAGAATCAGAATCACAGGATTCCTAGAAGGGAACAAGCATCCGATGTGGGAAATCTGTGATAACAAAACTGGCTGCAGTGGAAGTCTTTGTGACTCAGGTTACTTAAAAGGCCTCCAAAACAGCCACGCAGTGTCACCATCCACGTGGCCAAGGACAAGATCCCTCCCACTTCTGACCACTGGACCTGTCCCCGAGTTGGCATAAATGCAGTAATCGAACCCTTTCAGAATATTTTCCCAACCTACCACTTTCCAGAAGCCTGGGCAAAGGCTTATTGGCTTAAATAGTCATAGGGCCATGCAGCCCTCACCCCAGGTGAACTTTGTGTGTGGTTAGAAGCTTACAGCCAGAATTTGTTTGTAAAGCAAGCCGCAATGGGAGGATCAGCAAAGCAGTGTTTTCCAGTGCAAATGCCTGTTATGATCCCTGCCCTGCTCCCCACACAGGCACTTGCCCTGGAAAACAGGCGCTTGCCCTCGAAAATGGATGTGGTCTGGGATTTTGGGTGGGTGAGCAAATGAGTTGTGTCACCCTCACTGCATCTGATCCCACACCCTGATTGGAGGGTTAGGTTTTCCTATGGGACTTTACCCCCCGGATGTTGCATGGGATTTGTACTTCATAAGGGAGATGCCGGTGATTGAGGCATACATCCAAACCTGGTGTCAGCATTCCATAGTATCACAAGTAGGACAGGTTTCATGATGTGGACATCTGTACTCAGCTGTAATGTCCTGTGCCTTATCCTCTTTTTACAATGATTTCAAATCAGCATTTTCTGGTGGGAGGAGTAAAATCAGAGACACATTCTGTATTGCCACCCCTTCCGACCTCAGTGGGCAGCCAGGACTGCAGATCACGACTGGAGATGGTAAAGCACAACTGAAAAAAACAGATACGCTGCAGTTGCCAAAACTCCCAGCACGTGGTCCATTTGTTCATTACTTTCTGCTCCAGTCCTTAAAAAGAGGAGGGAAGAACATTTCGAGAGGGGAAAGTATCTGGATGGCAGGGAGTTGTCCTCATCCACATCCATGATGCCCGGAGCCTTATACAAACATCAGCAGTGTCTGTCCTTTCTGCTACTTTTTCTATGCCCTCAAGACTGCTCAGAACAAGAGACACATCTTCCACTGTTGCTACAGTTTTTGTGAGGTCTTTGTTTCTTCTCCAGTAATTGCATATTCTTTCCTTCTTTCCTTTTCTAAATGGGGCCAGCCAAGAATCCATGTTTTGCAACTGTTCTGATATCCAAGGAAAGAACCCAAAGCCAGCAAAAACATCTCAGGTTTGAGGGCTGCTGCTTATGATGGGGAAAGTATCTTTTTCCCCAGCAGCCAAATTGCAAATGAGAGTCAAAGTCAAGCAGTGATTCTATTTTTATTCATCTTTTCTCTCTCCTTTACCTTGCATTCTTGTATCTACTTGTAAAAAGAAGCAAAAGCCTATTGCTTGTAGTGCCTGGGGAAAGCCAGAAATCTGAGCTAACAGCAAAGTGAGCACCCAGTGTTGTCCAAAAGCACATGATGAGGGGATCAGAGATTTAAACTCCCTACCCCCTGTGGCTCCACAAGCATCACTGAAGGGGATCTTTTCAAGCTTACCCTGCAACACCGTGGCTCTCTTTTTTTGTTGTTGTTGTTTCCCCCCCCCCCCCCCCATCTCCATACTTTCATTTCCAAATTTACTCACCAGTAGAGGGAACTGCCCATGGAAACCCAGACCTTTGTCACTGATGGATAAATGCTGATCTTTCATGTCAGGTAGCTTCTGTGGAACAGCACCGGGAGATAATACAGGGAATGATTTAGAAATCCTCGTAGAAATGTTAGCAGTAAGCAACAATTAGCAATAAGTGGTAAGTCTAATTGCAACAAACCAGCGCTTATTAGCCTGGACAGGCTCAAGAGTTGTGCAGAGAGGACATAATGAGGTTAAGTGAGGGCAAGTGTTGGGTGCTACACCTGGGGAGGAATAACCTCATGCACCAGTACAGGTTGGGGGCTGAGCTGTTGGAGAGGAGCTCTGCAAAGAAGGACGTGGGGGTCCTGGTGGCCAACAGGGTGACCACGAGCCAGCAGTGTGCCCTGGCGGCCCATAAGCCAATGGTGTCCTGGGGTGCGTTGCAAAGAGAACGGCTGGCAGGGCAAGGGAGATACTCCTCCCCTCTCCTCTGCCCTGGGGAGGCCATGTGTGCAGTGTGAGGAATCGAAACCGCACCTGGATCCTTGCTCTGCACACAGCAGTTACCTGACTTTCGCTGCAAAAAACTGTATCACATGCCATTTCTTGAAGGTCAATGACTGTAAATTGAAGTTTTCTTATTAGGCAGTGTTAATCGGATTGAGGCTGGTCTAGTCAAAGATGTGAGGAACCGGCTCTGGCTCTGCTTGGCAGCAGGAAGCCTGCTAGTCCAAGTGCCACAGATGCTGAGACATTCCTTCATATGGTATGAGCCAACTCCTGCACACTGCCAAGAGCTTCCTCTGTAATTCATGGGAACCGCGAGCGCGTGGCACCCAGCAAGACCAAGCTTGCTGCAAAAGCCCTTTGGAAAGGACAGGGTTTGCATATCACAGCCTGGTGTAGTAAACTGACTGTGGCCTTAGCCTTCCTGTTTGCCAGCATGAACATGGAGCAAGTCGTGGCGTAGGAAGGCTTGCAAACCACGGTGGGGAAACTGCAGCCTGAGAGGGTATGGATGGGCTGGAATTTCATTCATACAGCCCAGATCATGTGGTTTTACAAAAAAAATCTCGGCTAACCTGCTAGCAAAGCCTATTTTACCATGAGAAAGGCAGAGGTTCCCCACCATTAGTGCTGAGAAACATCAGACCCATTGCACAACTCTGCTGGGAAATGTGCGAGGGTGCTCACTAATGTGTACGGCCTGTGCCTAGGCTTGACATTGACTTTGTGTCCCATGAGAGCACTGAACTTAATTAAACCTTCACCTCAAATCCAGAAGGGGAATGGAAAAAGGCAGATTTCCCTCCTCCTTTCTTCCCAGTGACTTTTATCTCCAAGCGGAACAGAGTACATGAAATGTGCTTTTTCCTGGTCTGGTGGCAGGTTGAGTGGAGAAGGAGCTGGTTGGCCGGTGTGAGATGGAGCATGCATCCATGCTACAAGTTCTATGTTACTTCAGTCCTTCCATGATCTCACCTTCTCCAGCCCCATGAGCTGGTTAATGCAGTTTGACCTAGCACTGAGGATTCGTGACAGGGCTAGTGGTTTGGGGCACTAGAAGTCACTGTCAGTGATTGCATCCCTCCTTACACACTTACAGCCCAATTTCAGTGTTACATCCCATTAATTTTGCTGTTTGCAGGTTGCAGTTTTTCAGGGGAAGACGTGGATTTTTTTATTATCACATAATATGAAGGTTTGGTCCAAAATTAATACAAATGAGTGATGTATAAAAGTGGCCTCTTTTGGTATTAGCACCTTACACAACACAGCCACGAACATTTTCCAGTAATGCCTGGTCCAGCTGTCCTACAGGGATGTGATCCTTGGAGATACTCAAAAGTTTCCTTTATGAGAGTGTTTTGTGGGCTCAGGCTGACTTCAGAATGATGCATGCCTAGAACTTAAATCTGGTGCTAGCCCCAAGGCACTGAATTTTTTACCTTCTAAATCTGCACTAGAGAGGAGATGATGTGGAACAGCTTGACACCTCTAGGACTGCTCAGGTACCTGGCACTGGGCACAAGCTTTGCCAGCACTCTATCACAGCACTGCTACAGGTGTACAGCCAGCAGACCGAAGGTAGATGAGAGATGATCTCCCTTTACCTGTGATGCCACCAATGGCTGTCTCTCAGGAAGCTGTTCCAACTCATGTCGCAGAATCATAGAGTCATTCAGGTTGGAAAAGACCTCTAAGATCCCCAAGCCCAACCCATCTGACCATGCCCACTGCCCACGTCCCTCAGTGCCACATCTCCCTGGGACTCTACATCACGCCAGCTGTTCTGTGCAGGTGGACCTTTGGGTTTGCTCAGAGCTTCAGTGGTTTTTCTGAGGCTACAGATGGCTCTGAGATCTGCTGCTGGAGTGGGGCTGGAGTGAGCTCATGGGGAGAAGGCAGGCAAAGTGTAACATGCTGTGCATTGCTGGGCCATGATGAGTTGTACCACTCCATACCAGGCCTTTCCATGCCATGCTATGCCATGCTATGCCATGCCATGTCATGCTTTGCCAAGCTGTGTCTTGCCATGCTGGGCCATGCTATGCCATGATGAGTTGCACCACACCGTGCCATGCCATGCCATGCTACACTGTGCCGTGCCATGCTTCGCCAAGCTGTATTGTGCCATGCCATGCCATGCCATGCCATGCTGTGCCATGCTGTGCCATGCTTTGCCAAGCTGTGTCGTGCCATGCCACGTCCCACTACCACCACATGGGAAAAGCAGCAGCAAGTTCAGTCTTGAGCATATTGCTGAGCACTGCTTGAACTTCCTTGCAGCCCTCAGGGGTGACAAGCAGATGGACAAGTGATGTTAACCCTCCCCTACTTGGGTACTACCTTTTCCAAATGTCACTTGGTGGGAAACAAAGCATGCTCTCTAATGTGTGGTGAAAAGGTCAAAACCACTGCAATGTGGGGATATGGGGCTCCCAAGTAGGGCTTTCCTGGGGGAAACATTTCCTGGAATTTTTTGCTATTCCCAATTATATTCCATAAAATATTCCAATATTGCTATTGGAAAAGTACTGCTCAGGCTGCAGTGATCAGAGGGATGGGGACGATGTCTCACAAGGCCACGAGATGGCAGCCGGAGCCTGAGAAGTGGCTCACAGGCACAGCAGCTCCCATGGAAAACTCCATCATTTGCTTTGAACTGTACGAAAGTCTGCATTTGGGAATGTGCACCTGCACCACTTCACTTTGAATGCTTCGTGTGTGTGTGCTCAGAATTTCCTATACTCATTTCATCTCTCAGCTCCTCTGAGCCCTCCTCGATTAGTCAGTATCAAATAAATGGTTTAAGCAACGTAATTCCTGCTGATAGGAAAACAGCAGCGCATCTGGTTGTACGCTGTGCTGTGAGGTCAGAAATACTTCATGCAAAGGGCTGTGAGGCCCCGGCGCTGCCCAGAGCTGTGGGTGCCCCATCCCTGGAGGTGCCCGAGGCCATGGATGGGCAGCTGGGGGACACCCAGCCCATGGCAGGGGTGGGGCTGGATGGCCTTTGAGGTCCCTTCCAACATGATCCATTCTATGATATAATTCCATGTTTTCCTTTGGTTATTTTCCATGATTTTTGCCCATACCATTCCAGAGCAGAGACCTCTCAGCCTTGTTCTGGTCCTCACAGAAGTTGGGGAAACACAAATGGGGAAACAGAGGTTTAGGGCGAAAGTGAATGCTCTGGCTGGAAAAACAAAAAAGAACCTTTTAAGATCATAGAATCATAGACTTGTAGAAAGGCTTGGGTTGGAAGGGATGTTAGAGCCCACCTGGAACCAGTGGCCAAGGTCACCCAGAGAGTCCACATAGAGGTCAAGGTATCAATCTGGAAGTCCTGCCCTAAAGCCATTTGGTCCAGTACCAAGCTGCAAGAGGAGTGCAGTGCCTGTGGCTGCTTTTGCCACGAGTGACAGCATGGCAGTCCTGATGCCAGTGTCTCTCAGTTGCTGAGCATATGCCAGTGAGACCACAGGAGCCCTATTATGTGCGTAATGGAAGATATGTTAATGTTTCCATGTTTCAGCCCACGTAAGCTCTCCATATGCTGTGATACTCATACTGCCCATCTTCAGCCCATTGCAGCTCTGCATTCCCCCATTTGGCAGCGATGATCATGTCGCACACTGCAGGAGCAGCAGTCAGTAACAGATTAGCACCTACTGCTTCAGAAAGACCTTAAAATGGTAAAGAAATAAAGGCATTCAGTTTGCGATTTGTTTCATGGCTGAATGGTTGACACAAGTGGAGCTAGAGGGACAACAACCCATTGCCCCCTATAGCCCAGGGCATCTCCAATGTACCTGCTCCTCGTCCCTGCTCCATCCTGCTTCTACGTGCCAGCAGGAGCTGACACACTTCTTGCCACAGCAAAAGGGATTTCTTGGCAGTCGAGAGCAGTAGGAAATGGCCACAGTGGGAATGCCAAACAGAACAAGGAGGAAATTGTTATCAGGCATGGCAAAAAGGTGAGGAATCATTGTAGCAAATACTGCACTTCCTGAATGCTTTCGTTTGTGAGATGGGAACTCCTTTGCTCAGGGTGAATTTGTTCAGTAAGCATTCCTCTTTCTTAACAGTGTGAGCTTATTCTGTAGGACAGGGGAGCACAGCCAGATAGGAGCTTCTTTTCCCCTGACCTACCGTGACTTATTTACAAAGGTTTAGGCTGAGTTAAAGCAAAGCTGAATTCTGAGCCTGCCGGTTAATATCTTGCAGCTGCTCTTCTGTAGGCCAATCTGAAGACCATTAACATTACTAGGGACTTTCCCTCTGACATCAGGGGGCATTAAGATGGGGTTTATGCCATGATTTTATTCTTCCTATACCAATAAATAAAACAATTCACTTAAACCCTGGAGGGAGCAGGTGAGAACCTGGTGCAGAACTGAGATATGCACATGATCCTACTCACCCCCCGCAAAACTGCAACAACAGCCTGTGACTTTATTAACTGAGCGTGGATTTAGCAAACCAGCAGGTGAAAGACTGGATGACCTTCTGCTTTTAAGACCTGTGAGCAGCTCGAGGGTCTTTTAAACCCAAAAAAGGAGCTCTTTCATGCAACCTACTCCCTTGAAGCTGTTGGATCCAGGTGCTTTAGGACTGTCACTTCTGCAGCCAGGCCAAGGGAAGCAATGCACAACTGTCAGCTTGTCCTTTGTCCTGGTGCTCAGAACCGGAGCGTGCAGCTGTGCCCCAGTTGTGCGGAGGCTTCAGGATCGTAAACAGAGCTGAAAACTGGGACATCCCTGAGGCTTTGTTTCCACAGCCTTCCTCAGCCATAAATGCCAGGGCTGTGATTTCTAAATCACAGCCTCCAGATTTCTTCCTGGCGGGTGTCCGGGTCCTTCTCTCCTTGCACGCTCCCAGCTCCTCAGTGCCCGAGCACGGCACGGGACGAGCACATCGAGCAGTCTGCACTGAGCAGGGCTGCGCTGCCCAAACAGGGGCTGAAAGCAAGGAGAGCAAATGGAACCATTCCCACCTCCCTGGGAAGCTGGTTTCAGTTACTTCACTTTGTGAAGATGTGCCCTTTGTTGCTGCTCCTCCATCTCTTTCAAGGAGGGATAAATAGAAAGATAAAGTGTTGCCTTCTCAGCAGTGCCCACGGCTGGAGCAAAGCTCCTGGTTGGGAACGGTGGCTCTGGGGTCATCGCTGTGTTGTGGTCCCTTTGGCCACCAGAGGAGAGTGCGTTCCTGCCATCTCATGGACATCTCCGAGAACAGGGAAGAATTTCTCAACAGGAAGAGAGGATTGCGATGAATTTTTCTTCAAATCTGTTTCAACAGTTGAGAATTTAGCTAAGCATTAAACAGATTAATTTTTTTTTTTCCCTTTTGCCTTTGTGCAGGCTTTTGATTATGCAGTTGTCGTAATGAACTCAATGTGGTTGTTTCCGATTTGGCCCCGTAGCATCTGGCAGGGAGCCGCCGTCTGAACGCGAGCCTTGCTGCATCCAGATTTGATTCCTTTTCCTTGGCACGGCTTTCCCTCCTGCTGATGGAAGCTTTAAAGAAAAAAAAATACCATGACATCTGAAATACTGCCAAAAAACATCAACGTGCTTTCTAGCTGCCATCTATTGTGCAACGCAAACCTCCTAAGATTTCGTATTTCTAAAACCGTGCTGCACCTGCTTGCAAGAAGAAGTACCTCGTCACACAGTGACATGTTTTGTTAAATCACTCTCTTTATTTTTTAGCTTCAGAATGCGGGTCTCTTCCCATTCTGCCCTGTTTTCCTCCTCCACCCCGAGATTTCTCCGTGAAACAGCATTTCCTTCTAGAATTGTGATCTGTGATTATACGACGCACTTCCAACCCTCTGTCTTCGGCAGATGTTTGTCCTCAGTCTATGGTGAGAGCTTCAGCGATGGGGTGTTCAGTTGTGTCCCAGTGGTGCCGTCGCCATGAAAGCCCATTGAGGCCCAACTGGTTCACCCAGCTCTTCACTACCCACTGTTGTGCTGAAGAGGGCTCTGCTGCCCGGCCAAAGCGCAGCTCCCTGGGCTGCAAAGAGAAAAAGCTCATTTTCCTGTTTGTTTGATTTCTTTTTTTCTTTCTTTCTTTCTTTCTTTTTTTTTTTTTTCTTGTTTTTTTTCAAGGTAGGTTTCAGCTCCACGGGTGCTTCACTGGAGTGGGAATCCGAGCCGGAGCTGTGAGCTGAAGATGGGCTCAGGTGGGCAGGGAGGGCTCAGCAGGGAGAAATCTCCTGAGAAGGACATGGGATGCCTTCCCTCTGCTCCCACCTGGTAGATCAAAGGGGTGCTCAGCCATCCCCACCAGCAGGTCGCCTTCCAGGTGTCACAGCCATACGCACTTGCTTGGGTTACAGCACCCACTGCTGGCACTCGCTGTCCCTGCAGGGAGCACGAATGACACTCACTTTGAGGGCTGTCCTCCAAAGACCCCCCCCCCCCCCTCTTCAAGGACCTCCGGAAGTGACATGAATAACAAAACAAAAACCCCCACAAAACCCAACCCAGCTCAAGGCCACGAGGAGCTCACACTACTCTGAGCCCTCCATCCTCATTACAGGACCCTGTGATACTTAATTGGAAGTGGAGGATGTGGGCACCCTCTCCGTTGCCCTTGGCTGTGAGCTGCCATAGGGGTGGGTGGCAGCTTGTGGTGACAGACACGCACCCAGCCACCGCACCACCTGGTGCTTCCAGCAGCTGCTGAATAAACGGAGCCCCTTGGAAAGTTTGTCAATATTTATCCTCTCTGCATATAGCAGATGAGTGCTAGCAAATTACAGGCTGTACCACCGCAGACAGGCAGGCTCTGGTTGTGTGGAGTCGGGCTTGCCAAGTGTCCTTATTGATGTTGCCTTCATCAGCTGTGCTTGTTGTAAATCAGCCACTTCAGCGTGCTGCTTGCTGCTGCGGAGGGTCTGGGAATAGTCTCAAATCTTGGCAGGAAATCTCGTGCAATCCAGAACGGTCACAGTAGAAGCAGGTTAGCTTACGTTATAATGGTCTGAAAAACACAACTGGACCTCTGGAGGAACGCAGCCCATCCTTGGCCATGAGACCATCTCTTTGAATTAGCCAAATTCTTTTCCGTGGGCTGAGGGTGAACGTTTTTGCCCCACACCAGCCCTCCCTGTCCTCTCCTCTATAAATTGGGAAAGCTCTGCTTAGTTCCATGCTCAAAGCATGACACTTCGATGTATCTAAGGGGTATGGAGATAACAGGGGCCCAGATATGATTACAATATATACTTTCCCCACGACCAACTTTACATGTGCCTGGATAAGATTTCAGTACCCACTTTCCCCATGGCCAACTTTGTTCCCCCCAAAAGACCTCCCATTTTCTCCCTTCCCCACACTTGCAGAGAGCATCTTTGATCCCATGATTCTGTGATATTCTGATGCTGGTGGTAGGGCAGACTGATGGCTCTTCTTTTGCCATGCCACGGACATGGACCCAAGTCCACTCGGTGGGCTCATTGGTCCTGGATCAGTGTTTCCAAACGAAAGCGAGTAGAGGGAAGATCTCCCCTCCCTCCTTTTCCATTCTGCAGTTGAACAGACACAACATTTCTCTTCATTTGCCACAGAACAGTACAGGTCCCAGTTCCCATATTGTGAAGCCCTCTGCCATAAATCAGGCTGATAGGTTTATTCTCTACGTAATGGGAAATTATGACAAATGCAGCTGTATAATCTAGTTAGTAACTCACCATAATGACTACTTCTGGGGTGATTTATGGGTTTTGTCATATGTAAGCTTTCAGAACACTAGAGATTACATTTTTCACACTTTTTTGTTGGAATCTCAGTTTATTAGACTTTACTGCAGCATTAATCACTTGCAGTACAACCCCGGACTTCACCGGTGTATCAGATCAGCATGGAAAAGGCAGAGAAAACAAGAGCTGTTGTGAATTAATGAGCCGGGTAGCGTGTCTCCTAACCAGCAAGGAACAACCTGTGTTCTTCTTCAAGCCACAGCAGAAAGCCCTGAAGCCCGCAAGTCTTTGATGTGACGCGAGCAAGGGGCAAAGAAGTGAAACACCACAGCCAGGCTTGAAAGCTGAAGGATCTGCAAGGCTGAGTCGATTCTAATTAATGGTGAAATGATGTGCGAATCTGTCCCGAGTGTTCAAATAAAGAAGATTGATTCCCAGTTATAATATGTCTTATAAGTAAAACACTGGGATTATATAGGAGAGATGTATGTGTTGTGAAACAACCGATAAATCAGACAGACAGTTCCAAGGTCTACTGTGAAGGTCTGGGAAACTTTCAAAGTTGCCATTTATGGAGTTTGGTGTGGGATAAACTGGACCAAAAGGCCATCGTTACCCAAATTGCTTTGGTTTATGGTGTTTTTTGCAAGAGGCCCGTTCAGATAACACTTATAACATTCCAGGAAATAAGTTGAAAAAGCCCCTACAATCCATCAGCAACAAGCAGAGGGGAGGCTGGGGGTGATGTGACTCATTCCCCACGAGGGAAAGATGTTGGGACCTATTGCTGGGAGGACACAAGGGGTACAGGCCTCTTTTGGGGCAAATCAGTGTGGTTAAGGGATGTGCAGCTCTAACATTTGCACGCAGAAGCCTGGATGTGTGCTGGAGGTCACCTGGCTGTGCTGCCTGGGTTTTTGGTGCGTGGGTAAGGTGATCTGCAGGTGGGGAGCAGTATCTCTGCTCATCAAGCACCTGGAGAGCTGCAGACACCGATCACTGATAAGGGACAAGGCAGGCAGGTGACATGGGGGACTGCTCCCGGTGTCCCCTTTCTGCTGCTGCTTACTGCTAAAGATAACAGCCTGTTACCAAGCTCTTTTTGCTCAAGCAATAAGAGGACAGTGAGACTCAGTGCTGTATGTCTCTGCTTTTGTCTGCACTTCTGTGTTGCCCTGTATTGCCAGCAGCTGGGCTATGCGTGCTTTAGAACAGGCCCCAGTGTGAGTCTTTGCTGTTGGGAGCAGCAGGTCATCCATCACTAAACCAGAACCTGATTTTATTTTCCTCTTTCCAGGAACACAAAGGGCCATTCTTGTTTATTTCATTCACGGTTCCCTTTTCCTTGTTTGGGTAGTGCGAGATGCCTGCTACACGAGAAGCATGAAACATTACATCTCACCAGTGTGTGGCAGCTGCAACTGGACATGAATGCTGCTAAATGTCCTTCTGGAGGCTTGGACACATGGCTGCTGGAGGCACTTTGATGAACTTGATGATCTTAGAGGTCTTTTCCAACCTTAATGGTTCTATGACTCTGGGACATATGGATGGAAGATGCAGGACGTGAACACAGCAGAAAGCCCAAGATAGCAACATCAGACCCTTTTGGTCTGAGCAGCATAGCAGGGGCTAAATCCAGCTCAGAGCTTCTCAGCCTGTGCCCATCAGCCATTGGAAGTCATCATCACTGGGACAAGGACAGGAGTAGGAGAGGATCTTAGTGTACTTCTCCAGTTGCCATGCACACACCTCTAGCTCTCCACTGGCATCTGGACCCTCGGCAGGAGGGCACGGGGTGCCTTGATTGCCATGTCTGGTTGCATCTGAACCCCAGTGCAACCTGGAGGAGAGAAATCCAGAGGCATTCCTGTTGCTGGAGAGGGGAGCTGAGCCATCATGCAGCACTTTACATCATGTCCTGCTGAAAGATGCTGGCTGCAGCAAAGAGACCAGCAATGAAAAGTATTCCCTACCTGTCCACGTGAAATAAATAGATGGAAAGATGTCCATGCACCCAGATCCCTGTGTCATGTGCACATGGCTGGGATGGGCGACACTGGGGTAGACGCAGAATGGCCTCAGCCTCCATCTCCTCACCCAGATTGGGCTGGGCAGCTCCTGACCTGCAGGACTACGTGCATTTCTCCTCCCTCACCACCTGCAGCCCCCGTCCCCACCATCAGATGGCTCCTTCTCCTAGGAGGTGCTGTTAATAGCATCAGAATCGTAGAATCACAGAATCATTCAGGTTGGAGAAGACCTCCAAGATCTCCATGCCCATCCCCAGCCCACCCGCCCCATGCCCACATCCCTCAGTGCCACATCTCCATGTGGTCCTTGAATGTCTCCAGGGACAGTGACCCCACCACTTCCCTGGGCAGCTGTGTCAGTAAGTCCCACGTAATATTTTAGCTCTATTTTCTGTGCAGCACAGCGCTGAATTTAAGGGGAAGAGTCTCCAGTAGGCTTGCTGGCATCTTGCTGCTGCTCTACGAGAAGCTTGTTCCCCCCATCCTTCTTCTTCTTCTTTTTCTTAGGGGAAAAGTCTTTTATCTCCAGCTAGGGAAAATGGAGAAAGGTCCTCACCTCCAGCCCTGAACGCAAGGAATTAGGCACGATGCTGCTAGACATGGCTTCTCCTCACACCCTTCTCCCCATTGCCGTGGCTCCATATCTCCAGGTGTGCTGGGGACCATGTGCAAACAGTGGAAAATCGGGGGCAAACTGGTGAAAAGGCTGCCTTGCTGCTCGAGCGGCCGCATCTGCTCCGAGGTCAGGGAGATGCTGCTTTCGCCAGCAGAAAAAGCCCAGATGTTTCTCTGCACAGGCAGACTTAAACGCAGGTCAGCAACACCAAGCTGCAGGCTTGCAATGCTGAGGACCCCCTCTTTGCAAAGTCTCTGGCATGAAATATGCTGCAAAACGGGAGGTCGGGGTGCTGGAGGGGTTGAAGAGCCTTTGCCCCGACTGAAGGGTTTGGAAGGGGTCTTCGCGTCGGTTGGGTTTCTGGGTTCTCATATCAATGAGAGAATTAAATCATTATATTAAAACATCAAAACACTAATGCTTTGTTTTCATTGGCAAGGAGCAAAATGATCTAACTCCAAAGCCACGAAATATCAGCCTGATGAATAATAAGATCTCTGGCCACTCGTGATAGTAAATTTAATAATGTCAGCGATCTGAAGGGTTTGAATCCTAAACGTGAAGAAATGTGCTTCACCGCTCCGCCCGCTGCCTTCTTCTCCACCACCCCCCGGTAAATCAGGGAGCTCCGTGGCACAGAAGCCAAAACGCACCGCCCAGAGCCCATTGGTCCCACGTACCAGCTGAGCGCCAAACTGCGTACCCAGCGCTCCATCTCCCAGGTGGTCTGCATTTGCTTATAGCCGGGTCCTGTAAGCAGATTTAATATTTCATAAGCACTGCTCCATCTCATGCCTATATTATTGACACCACATGGAAGTCAGGAAATTGGTTCTTTCTGGGAACGGTTTGCAGAAATATGCAGCCTGTCAGCTCCTTTCTCATGGGGTGCATTAACAGAGGGGCTCGCAATTACAAGTAATGAACCTTCTCCAGATGTCTGCAGTGACTCAGCTCCAACTTTATCTTCGACGGACGAGATGGACTTGACAAGATGGATTATTTGTGGATATAATGTAACAACTCCGCAAAACGTGGAATTCCCAATTATTGCAGTTCGGTAGGAGGGGAACGCCAGGGTTTATCCGCTGCATAAACAACAACAACCCAGAAGGAAATAAGCTGTGCCATTTCCCCCCCCCCCCCCCCTCCTGAAACTACAAGTGTTCCCATGCTGTTTTAATTCCTCCTCTTTACGATACCGTTTATGTTACACACATTAAAGTTTAGTCATGTCTTTAATAAGATGGAAACTGGAAGTGAGATTTTGAAGGGAAAGGAGCTCGGCGTCCTAAATTTACTCCGCACTTGGAGAGCACAGAAAAACAACAGAAAGGATGGGATAGACCAAAGAAAGCAATTTTAATTGTCATCTTCCATGGAAAATTGAATCCAGTCGTTCCCCACCGCGGCGAGTGCCAACGTAGTGCGCTATATATGGCTGGGTGCTTATTTTAGCCGTTCAGCTGTACAGAGAATAGCGTAGCCCAAGCGAAACCTCTTGGGTGAAGCTCTAGCTGCAAATGGCACACGGGGCTTCTGGGGCTGTAAATTTGAAGCAGGGTATTTCAAAGCCTGCATCGAATAATTGGGACTGAGCGGTCATTTCATGCCAACGCCCTCCGAAGGCACTCTTGTCAGGTGTGGATAAAGGGATGCTGAGTTATCTTTCTTTTAAATCACAAGTCTCCCGGTACCCAAGCCGTAAGAGCAAGCTCTCCTTGGGGAAGTATTTGTATATCTTCTTGGGCTGAGCTGCAGGTTTGTTTGATGTGGATCTTCAAGATAAAATTACTGCGCTCCAGATGTTACAGTTTAAATGTTTGTACATAGGGATTTCCTTGGTTGTTGAAGAGAGGAGACTCAAAACAGACTCGATCATTCATGCAACTGTTTCTAGCACATGCTTTGCTATGTTTGAGGAGGCGAATGTCAAGAGGAGATTTTATAAACAGGCCTTTCTTCCTCGGAGCAGTTTGTTTACTGGCTAACGTGCAGAGCAGGCTTCTTCAGCACTAGCAGCAAACTGTTGCTTTGAACTATTACGCCTCTCTCGGCAGCTCCGAAAATCTTCCTTTCTGGTCTGGACGAGAAAATAAAGGGGGGAATTCTGCCTTGTATTCAATGCCTGCCGTAGGGGAGATTGTAGAGTCACAGAATGGGTTGGGTTGGAAGGGACCATCCATTCCCAACCCCTGCCGTGGGCTGGGTGCCCCCCAGCTCAGCTGCCAGAGCCCATCCATGGCCTCGGGAACCTCCAGGGATGGGGCACCCACAGCTCTGGGCAGCGCCAGGGCCTCGCCACCCTCTGAGGAAAGGTTTCTATGTACGAAGTGCTCACGCAATGGCATGCCTGCAGGAAATGAGCCTTTGGCACTTGGTGGGAAGCACAAATCTGTCTGGGAAGGAGCAGAGACCTTCCCCGTGCAGTTTTCTGCCGGGGAACAAGCAGTGGGGCCGCTTCCCTGCCATGACTCTTCATGGGTGTCCTCAGCAGTTTAGGATAAAACGTGTCTCAAAGCGGCAGCAAACATGTGTGGAGACGCAAGCGACTTCAAAGGGAGCAAAAGCACATCAGTGTGGCTGATAATTATCAAAAGGAAAAGTCAAAAGGAAATGTCAGCCCTCTGTAAGTATGGGGGAGAAAAAAACACAAAAAGGAAACAAACAAGCAAACCCCCACTACAGGATTGAGTATTACCTGTTGGCTGACCTGTTGGCACTGCATGCGGGAACAAGGGAGTGAAGCTGAGGACCCTTTCCTCCTTTATTTTCCCGGGTGCCTGAGGAGTCCAAACAAAGGGGTCTGAGAGAGCCTGGATGCAACCCGATTAAACAGCAGGGAAGAGATAGACAGGGGCAGAGCAAAGAGCAGAAAAGTGATGGTGACCTACTCTGAAGTTGGTGTCAATGGTCTGTGCCCCCCAGCAAGGAGGGGAAGGGTCTCCCATTTGGGGTGAAAGCACAAAATCACCACACCCACTCTGCTTCCTAGGAAAGAGGGAAACCACCCATGCAGAGCTGCAAAACACATCTCTCATCGTAGAAGCATAGAATCATTAAGGTTGGGAAAGACCTCTAAGATAATCAAGTACAACCGTTGACCCATCACCACCATCCCCGTTCCTTCTGCTCCAGACATGTGATGACTGCAGCCAAGGTGAGGTTGGAGCTCACACCGCAGTGGCTTCCCCCTGGGACACCTGGGCTCAGGCTGCTGCTCCCAAGCACTCAGCCGTGGTGGTGGTCTGGGATCTGTTGCTGAGCCCCAGGGTGTGAGCGGGCGGCCCCATCGGATGTTTCCCGAGTGGCTCGCAGCGTTTGTAGTGAGAAAGGAATGTTCTTCCTGTCCCTCCCCATCCTCATTCAAAGCCCTGCGTTTCCCAGCCAGCCATATGAGTCCCTTCCCAATGCACTCTTCCTTTCAGCCTTATCTTGCTTTCTTAGAGGTTTTGTTAGCCTGTAGTAATATGGAAAAGCTTTATGCTGTGCTCAGGAGAAACATCTTCCTGCAGAACCCCAAGAGAGGAGCTCACCTTGCCCAGGCGCAGGCTTCACCTGCATGGCTCATGCAGGCACCTCCACGGCTTTCTGGAAATGGCCCTCAGTTTGGGCAGCTCCAAAAACCAGCCGAGGCTTGGGGTTCTGTGCTCCCATTTCCTTGGAGAGAAAGCAGAGTGGAGACTGTGTGTGTTGGTACTGTTGCAGAACCATTGAACCATTCAGATTGGAGAAGACCTCCAAGATGTCCAACCCCAACCCCATCCCACCCCACCGTGCCCACTGCCCACGTCCCTCAGTGCCACATCTCCATGGCTCTGGAGCTCAGGGACGGTGAGCCCACCACTCCTGGGCAGCTGTGCCACTGCAGCACCGCTCTTTCAGATGAGAAAGAGGGTAAGGAGCAGACTCACTTTGCTGTCCCAGCTGCCTGAAAGGCAGCTTAGCTACAGATCTCCTTGATGATCTCAGCATTCATCTTGAACCGTGCTCTTGTGCTGGTTTGGCTGATGGTAGTGAGCTCCTTGCTGTCTGACAGGAAGACCAAGGAACCCACGGAGGCTCGTGTATGCACACAAAAGTGATCCATGCAGGAAAATCCTATTTATTTTCAGATGGGAAGCCTTCCTCCCACAGCCTGAGACCTGAATGCTGGCCCTGGACCCGAGTGTTGCAGGTGGGTGCTTTGAAGAAAGTGGGCTCTGCAGTGCTTTTGACACCTCCCAAAGCACTTACAGAGAGCTATCCTGGGTGTATGCCCTCCTGGCTCCACCCGTACCAACTGCTCAGTCTCACCAAATGTCACCAAATGTCACAAGGTGCTCTGCAGCTTGTAGGGCCTCAAGAGGAAGGTAATCTTCTCCATGGCTGTCTTTTGTCATCTGAGTGCCTTGTTTTGGTGCAAACAGGCATATATGCAAAACAGGCAGCAAAGAGGCAAAATAGTTTTGGGGATGGAATAGGAATGAAGGGGAGAAAAAGAGGCGAACAGGGAAAGAGCAGCCTGGCGGTGTAAGAGTTGTCCTAAGGGATGAGGACCAGTGTGGAGCGAGCAGGTACAATTTTCCTGGGACAAAAGAAGCCTGTCCACTTCACATAGGGTGGCTGTCCCCGGTGGTCCCCTTTGCTCCCCAGCATGTGGCAGTGGCAGAGCAGGGCTCGGCGTGGCCGTGCAGCCGGAGCAGCAGGAGCACAGGACTCCCACCGTCCCATCCCAGAACACTTTGTCCTTGGATGCTGCTCGCGGTGCGTCTGCGAGGACAAAGACCTATGAGCCAACATAAATCATCGTTTGAAGTCTGCAATGACAACATGGAGAAACATTAATGGGATCGTTTAATAAAATCCACATTGTTTCCATCGGAAAGCTGTATAAACAGCGCTATCGGAGCTGCCTCAGCCAGCCCTTGAAGGCCACAAGTGTGTGCTGCTCGGCTGATGCTCACTGCATGCGGAGGGAGGCAGGGAGCTGGATCGAACGATTGATTAATCAAACAATAGTTGGTCTCACTGGGGAGTGGGATGCCGTTCAAACACACCCTTCCCTTCCGCAGCAAGCTGGCCACCTCCTCCTCCAGCCCAGCTGTAGGTGAGGGATGCTCAGAGGAATGCATGACGCTCTCACTCGCGTTTACCCGCTCAGCCAGCTGGCATCCATGGGTCTCCCTGTGGCTGTCCTGGCTGAGAGATCCTTGCTGCTCTTCCTGGGAAAATCAGCTTATCAATGCCAAACTCACCCCTTTGTACTTCCTGTCCCAACGTGCCATCTTTGGAGCAAGGTTGGGTACAGGTGTGTTCATGTATTTTGGCCTTCAGCTAGCACCCAGATCCATGTCAGCTAAATTAATCTGACCACAGTGTGTATAAGAATCCAGGGGGTCAGGGGTGTCTCAGACCTCACCCAGGACAATGGTTCTGCTTCCCTGCCAAAACCCCATGAGGTTGCCCAAATTGCTGTGGGTGCTCCATCCCTGGAGGTGCCCAAGGCCATGGATAGGGCCCTGGGCAGCCTGAGCCAGTGGGAGGTGTCCCTGCACACAGCAGCGGTGGGAACTGGATGGGCTTTAAGACCCCTTCCAACTCAAACCATTCCATAAGTCTATGGTTTTCTCGGCAAAAAATGAACACATTGGCCCAACGTCCTTGGACTCAGCCAATGTGCTGAGTGCTGCCTTGGCAGAGGGTTTTCCTGCAGAAGAGTAAAGGCTGGGGGAACGGTGGGTTGCACTGTCCGTGTTTTGCAGAGGGATGAAACATTCTCCTGCATTGGCTTGGGACACTTGGGCAGTGCTTGGATTTTCCCGGTATTTTTAGGAACTGCAGATCTGAAACTGATTGCTGCAAGTAAAGCTTAAAGACGGACAGAGCTGCCAACTCGTGGGATTTTATTGCAAGCTCTGTGGTATTTCTTAAGTCTTGATTCATGGTGTTGTGTGACTAAATGAGAATTTCAGTATTTGTTTAAAAACTTTCCTCAAGCAAGGTGTGAAACCTGAGATCACCTTCAAAACCCTTACAGTAGAAAGAACAAAAAATATGTTTTAAAAAGGTACTGTCTTTTCGAGTGAGTGTTTCAGGGAGCCGGACTTGGTTTTAAAGAAAGTTGTTAATGCTGAGAAAGTGTAGTTTTGGTAGCAAGGTAACATCTGTGGGGAGAGGGCAGAGCAGAGCATGGTGCAGCCAGAACATCGCTCAGCGATGCCTAGCTGAGCTCGGCTGAGTTTTTCCTGCCCTGAAGCTGTGCCTTATCATCCAACACCTGCAAAGACGATGGGGAGGGCAATAGCGCAGAAAGGTTTGAGTTAGAAGGGGCCCTTCAAGGCCCTCTGCTCCCACCCCCCACCACGCACAGGGACACCCACAGCTCCATCAGTGCTCACAGCCCATCCCCTCCCCTTGGCTGTCTGCAGGGATGGGGCAGCACCACCCCTCTGGGCATCCTGTGCAGTGCCTCACTGTCAGCTCCTGTATAACCTGTCCCCACAGGACCAACCCTTTGCTTCTTCTGAGGACATCTCCCTTTCCTGCTCCTCCTTTCCCACTCTAAAGCAGACATTTAGGGAGCAAGAGCCCACAGTGCTATTGCTGTCACCTCTCCTGAGAATTCCTTGGCAAGGCTCATTTGCTCTTATTTGCACTACTTGGTGGACTCTATTCTTTAATATTAATCTGGCCTTTTAGCAAATCTTGAAGTTCTTCCCGTGGGTCCTCAAGCAGAAACTATGGCTGTTGCACCTTTAAGTAAGTCCAAGGATCTGGAGTTATGTAGCTCCAACTTGTGGCTGCCTCCTGCGATTTGTTTATGCTGTATTACATACCTAGCAGGGATGGTTGCTGTTCTGATGCTCAGTGCATAAAGCAGCCCAGCTGCTCTTCAGGGCCTACTAGCTTTGGTATTTGCCTTCCTGCTTTCTGCTGAGCACATTATTAGAGTGATAGAATTGTTAAGGTTGGAAAGACCAAGAAGATCAAGTCCAGCCACTGTCTCATGCCTATGACTGTTCTGGATCATGTTCCTCCATGTGACATCTACCCTTTTCTTGAACACCTCCAGGGACGGTCACTCCACCACCTCCCTGGGCAGCCTGTGCAATGCCAACAGCAAGCCAAAGCCTGCGCTCCCCCATGTGCATCTCCGGTCTGCTGGGAGTAAAATGAGGCAATCATTCTGAGAATGTGCTGGTTTATTAACTGTTTGGCAGCCTTCATCCTCCCAAAATGACACCACAAATTTGAATAGAATAAAGGAAAACAGAAAAAAAAAAAAAAAAAAAAAAAGAAAAATCTTTGCTGAATCTAATTACTTGAATCAAGGGCTACAGACATAACCATGCTTGAGTTATAACTGCGTCATTATTTCTTGACTGTAGGGCAGAGTGAAAGAAAGAATATCCTGAATGAACACACCCTGGACTGGTTTGGATTTCTTTCCCATTTCAATTTAATTTTGTTTTTTTTCTGACCCCAGCTCCTGGGGCTTGGGATGCATCCAACAGCTCTGTAATGGTGCTACTCCACCTGCAGCCTGCGCTTCAGCCCGTGTGCCTGCTTGAGATTGTGTATTTTTTGCAACTGGAGCAATATCTGAAGATCCCCTCCAGGATCAGGCCCCACTGTGCAAGAATTTGCACCAACACGTACCAACGAGGTGGTTTCAGCTCAAAAAAACCTTTAGCTACTTCTGAGGGGAAAGACCCAGGCATGAGCTGAGGGTCACCTGCTGTCTTCAGTGCTCTTTTCTTGCTTCCTTCTCCTGCTGACACTGTGGTCTGGATCCTACAGCACCGCGTGCACTCTCCTTTGTCACGAAGTCCCACGCTGTGACCGTGCTCTGGACAAAGTGGGCAACATTTCTGACCCTTCAGAAAATAAAGCTGTAACAAAAAGTCAACAAAGCAGTAACTAACCAGGATTGGTTTAAATCTATGTCTAGACCTTAGGGTTGGGGCAAATGTACAGAGAAGAAATATCAAGTGGAATCTCTGAGTATAATTTCTGGATATAAGGACAAACTTTTTCACAATGAGGGCAGTCAACAGCTGGCCACTGGAGCTGGTGGCCCAGGGAGGTTGTACAGTCTCTGTCCTTAGAAGATTTTGAAGCTGAACCGGATAAAGTTCTAAGCAGCCTGGTATTAGCTCAGACACTGGATAAGGGACCTCCTGGTGCTCCTTCTGGCCTGAGTTACCCTGGCTGGGTTTATCAGGTCATTTTCTAGATGATGGGGCCATTTGCAGCTGATGCCCTAGCATCGACCACAGATGAAGCTCACTCTCCTGGGCCCAGTCATGTGCTAGGAACTTTCCTGGTCTGAACCTCGGCATCGGGGTGTCCACACACACTGGTAGCCATTTCCTCGCTTCTCCTTTCTCTCTTCTTCTACCTTTCAGAGAATCATAGAATCACAGAATTGTTAAGGATGGAAAAAAACACTAAGATCCCCAAGTCCAATGCCAACCCACCCCCACCATACCCACCGACCATGTCCCTCCGTGCCACATCCACTCTTTTCTTTTTCTGTGGTCTAAGGCAGAGGCAGACCTTCAAGGAAGGACAAGGCAAGGCTTGGGTGTTCTCCACATCAGAGGGCAGAAGGAAGCTCTTCAGATGGGTTAGCATAGAAAGGAAAATGGGCTGAATGAGCATGACCTCAAAAATCAGCTCAGCAAAGCATCCATAGCATCCTTCTGGGCTAGAGAAACAAGCCCTGGGAAACTTCCCACCTTCTTGGGACAGACCCTTGGGCTCTGATGCAAGGAGAAGGAGTGAGAGCAAAATGTTTAATGAGAGTAAGCTGTCCTTCTTTCTGCAGGAACGTGGCCCTGGGGTACTCAGATCTCAAGGGGTTGCTTCCGCTATGCTGAAATTGCTAAAACTCAGCATGAACGGCAAAAAGAGCTGGAAAGAAAAGCCAAGTAACCTTCAGTCAGAGAAGACTCTCTTGATAAGGGGAGACCCTGTCTGAGGCTCTGGTGCACTGGGAAGGGAATAGTGTATCACAGACTGGAGAGGAGTAGGCAGTGCTCTGCTTTTTGCAGGCAAAGCAGCCATCAGGCGAGCAGTGCTACGCCAAAGACATGCAAAGCAATCCATCTGCTCCACGCAGCCCCAGGAAGACCTCGGCTGGATATTGAATCCAGCTTTTGGCACTGCACTTGAGAAAAGATGTGGACTCCTTGGAGAGGGTCCAGAGGAGAAGAACAAAGAGGAACAGAGCTCTAGAAACCATGACCTGCAAGGAGACACTGAAAAAAAATGGAGTTGTTTTGTCTAGAGAGGAAAAAACTGAGGGAAAACATGATAACAGCCTTCAAGTATTTTGACTTTCCCCACTGGATAGGAGATAGGAAGCAGTCCTCGGTGTCTGCTGGGGATAGCATATAAAGTGATCAGGTTAAGGGCAAGGGTGACTGAGGTCAGACTTCAGGAAACATTTTCCGAGGGTGAGAACTGTGATTCCTTGTGTGGGAGGTGGTGGAAACTCCATCACTGGAGGGTTTCAAGTAGAAATTGCTTAGCTATGTATCAGGGCAGACTAGGTGGATGAGAAGACCCACAGGGACTAGAAGACCCTCTTGAGGTCTATCTGGTTATATCGGTTCAATGTGAATTCACTTCAACTACTTCAACTTAGTCAATGTGAACTATTAAGGAATCTTATTAAAAGATGCTTTCTGGAAATCGCATCCACCACTTCTTCCACTTCTCAGATAAGTGCTGCCCCAGCAGCTCCAAAGTAGGAGGGAGGACAAGGCTTCCCAGAGCTCTGAGCCCTGGGCTGGCCGCAGCTGACAGCTCCTCGTGGGGATGCCAAGGCATGCAGGGAAGCTGGATGTGCTGCCGCAGCGCTGGGTGTTGGAGGAAAACAGCCGTGTCGGAGGCGGGAGGTACTGTGGGTGGTTTCATTGTAGTTGTTTTTGTGATTTATGGCTGGTGAGCCTGGAGTCCGGGAGGAGTGTTCCTTCTTATGCTCTTTTGTATAAATCCAAATAAATAAATTCAGAGAGAATCTCTTAGGCAACCAAGGCCTGGCCAGCATATAGCTGTTAAGATTAATATCTGCCTCTCGAGCTGCGCCAGAAGACCAGAGAGGGAGCTGGCAGTGATCTCAAAGCACTTTGTAGGTTCTGAACGTGTTGGAAAGTTTGGTGAGCCGTATGGTGGTCCAGTGGGAACTGCAGCATTAGGCAAAGGCAGTGTCAGCGGAGGGTGATCTGTGGAATGCTCCCAAAGTGTTCACCTTGAGAAAAGCTGTGATCGTTTCTTGAAGGAGGGGACATCCCAAAGCCCAGGGCTTTGCTCAGCACTGAAAATGCCACCAGCACATGGGTTGGGGACCATCACCCTTCTTCGTCCTCTGGGATGTGCTGGGAAGGGGGATGAGAGCAAAGCCCCGGGAAATGAGCCAGGCTCGCTGCATCCCCAACACCATTTTAATGGATGGAAGAGGACACCAACAGAGCAGTGCTTTGGGTTAGTAGCAGAGCATCCAGAAGGCCAACTTCATTTGTAGGGGAACGGGGTGCCGCCAGTAAAATGTCACCGCCCAGTTGAAGGAGTGACAGAATAATGGATAGGGGTGAGCCCCGAGGAAGTTTTGGATCCTGAGCGCTCTCAGATGCCGCGTTCAATAATTTTATGACATGGGCGTTCAGGGGAGTTTCTCCCGGAAACATTTGTTTTATAAATGGCTCATTTTCTAATTACATTCTGCAGGGCTGAGCAGCAACAAGAAAAAGGAAGGGGAAAAAAAAAAACAACGAAAGAAAAAAAAGGGAGGGCCACAAGACTTGCCAAAGCTGACACGACACACGCTTGCTGCGGTTTCCACTCTGATGCGAATCAGAAACACCCACTGAATGCAAATGATAGCACCGGAGGGAGGTCTCTGAGAGGGCCAGCAGGTCTCCTGCATGGGGAACCTGGGGGACCAGGGGCAGTGGGATGGCCCAGATGTGTGTGGGCCTTCTCAGAGTGCCCCGAGAAGGGAACCTCTATAGTGTGTGGTCATGGTTCTGCTCCACGGGATCCCACTCACCTGCCTCCCCCCCTCACCAGCCAACCCTGTGGTGTCCCTCTCTCTTGGCTGAAGAGCACGTTTGCTAATATGTCCCACTGAAGGGTGGTGAAGGAAGAGTTAACCACTTCCTTCCAACAAACCAGAAGGCCCCCGCTTCCTGATGGGAAGAGTGCTGGGGGCTCATGGGGTGACCCTTCAAAGAGGATGGGGATTGTTTGGAGTGTCCCTGGCCAGAGAGAGCTCTTTTCTGGGCACGTGCCCTTGTTTACAGGATTCTCTTGGCCCAGTGCAACAAGGTCAGGCATCCCATGAAGCAATTTTAAAGCATCTCTGGGAAGAGGAGAAAGAGGGGAGTTAGAGGATCCGGCCCATCTTCATTCTGCAAGGGAATCTGGTGGCCACATGTATCCCCATCCTCTGGCTTGATGATGATGATGAAAGATGTCATGCTAGGAAGCTCTGCAGATCAGAGACACGCGGACCACATACCGGCATTTCAACACAAGAACACAGCTCCCAGCGCCTGCCGAACCTCGGAATTTGCACCTTGTAACACTAGAAATGGACATCTGTAGACGAAAGAAAAACCCTTGTGTACACAGG
Source organism: Alectoris magna (assembly GCA_030625065.1). NCBI lineage: Eukaryota > Metazoa > Chordata > Aves > Galliformes > Phasianidae > Alectoris > Alectoris magna. Next base: position 1,467,375 of record CM060565.1, on the reverse strand, counting down.
GATTTTATGAAGCCGGGGGGGGGGCTCTTTCATCCCTCTAACACTGCAAGGTCGGTTCTGCTGCCAGCGGGTCCCCGTTGGGTATGAACTATGAGTTCAACCATGCTGGTGTGTGCATGCCTACGTGCGTGGGTGCACACGCGTTGTTCGGGGATCAGAGATCTCTCCCAGGCTCAACAACAAAGGGTGGCACATGGCAGCTATTGTCACCGCTCAGCCAGGGTGAAGTCGGGGGAGGTCACAGCTGTCCTGACCATATTTAGCTCTCAGAACAGGATTAATTTAGTTTAGCTTTGTTTTTTTCTTTCTTTCTTTTTTTTTTTCTTTCCTTTTCTTTCTATTTTTTTCTTTATTTTTTTTCCTCTCTAAGGAATAAATTGCTGGCTGGTTCGCAAGAATGCAAGTCACAAGTTTCGGGACCAATGCGGTGGTTGCTCATCCCATTGAAAGCCTCAGAAATTGGCTCTGTCTCAGGAGAAGGGGAACCACACTGTGCCCTCCTGGGCAGTCTGTCTCACCAGTCACGGCTGATAATCACAGAACCAGAGAATCCTTTGAGTTGGAAGGGACACTTAAAGACCATCTGCCCCGAACCCCCTGCAATGAACAGGGAAACCCACCCTGTCCAACCTGAATGTGTCTGCAGGGATGGGGCATCCCCCACCTCTCTGGTGGAGTTAATCAGAGAGCCATTTCACACAGTCGTGGAACTTGGGTTGGAGCCAAGCAAGCACAGCTATCCTCTCCCGACCTGCTTCCAAACAATTCCTCCTATGCAAATCTGCACTTCTAATGAAAATAAAAGGGAAGGAGAAAAAAGCCCCAACCCAGCCACCCTCCTTCTCCTTGCCAGATGAGCTGTTCTTCAGAAACACCTGTCTGCTAAATTAGAGTGGGAATTGTAAACGCCAAGCACAGCATATTTTCCTTCGCCACTAATATATTGGAGTTGCATATGGTGCCCTTGGGGAAAGGCAATTGTTTCAAGTCAGATTTTCAAATCATGAGCAAATCCTAGGGAGAGAGATTTGCTGATTTACAGTGGACCTTGAGTACATATCACCGGGCTGTGTCTTGGATGGGGAAAACACAGAACAGGAGCTGAAGGGACAGCGAGGACATGCTGTGTGATGGCACCGCACGAGGGTGCAGGGAGCAAAGCCAGAGAAGAGCTTCAGCTGTGCAGAAATTGCTATTCCTGGTGCAAAGGAAAGGGAAACAGCAGAGAGAAGCGAGAGGTGTGGGGGGGCTGTGTCCCATCCCAGCCATGCAGAGGGGAGCGGGGGTCCTCCCAACAGCCCTGGGGATGGGAATTCCTGCACAGCAGCCGTGCAGGGACACATATAGAGACACAAAGACTTTTGGATAGCTTCAGAATAAATATTAATGCAAATAAAAAGTATTTAGCTAAGCGTTTTGTCATTTGGTCCCTCCATAGCTGGAAGGAGTGATTGTTTCAGATTTATGTGCTACGTGTTGTTTTTCTTGGCAGCGCGGAGTGGCGCGGTCTCAAAAGGCTTGCAATTTTAGGGATACTTTCTGATGCTTAAAGAGGGACTTCTGGCTGGAGTCCACCAACTGCCTATAGCCACAGATACTCAAACTCCTTTCCAATGACTGCCACTAATCACGCAACACTTTTGTGCTTAACATCTTGCCCTGGAGTTGACCCAGGAACTAATGGGTCCCCATCCTTGAATGGTTCTCCAAGTAGTGGTGCGTGGACGAGCCCGACAAGGTTAGAGCAGCCTCTTGGGCTGCTGCCTCTAACAAACACTGCTGGGGTTCATCGGGGAAAAAAACCCACATGTATATATAATATCTATGCACACACACATACATTATGTATATATATGCATCTAATACAAAAATATGTTGGTTGAACCTGGCACTGTGCAAACGCTGACACACAGATGAGGCATGAAATGAGCTAGCTGAGAGCCTGTGATGAGAAAATGAGTTGTTTTTTGTTGTTGTTGTTGTTTTCTGGAAATCAGTGAAGCCCATCTGGGAGACAAAGGGGAGTAATGAAAGGTATGTGGGAATGATAGCAAGAGAGCAAAGGTTGAGAGGCATGGAAAGAAGGGCAGGTGCAGTGAAGTTGCCAGGCTTATCGTCAGTGTCAATACCAAAACTTCGTTCAACAGATTATTTTTTAGATTTCAGCTTGTTCATAAAAATAGGTCTAACACGTTGTATGTCAGGTTCATACATTCATAGCCCAGCTGAAGCCACCAAAGAGAAGGAAGGAACGTGGATGCTGCTCCCACCTGTCCCCTGCCGTGGGGAGCGAGGCGGCGCTGCTCAGCTCTGTAGGTTCGTTACCAATCCCACTAATTTTATTTCTGATTATTTATGTTTTTTCATGAGCAGCCATTAAATGTTCATTTGTTAAAGGCTTAACGCATTCCATTACACCACAAAATTTATATTTGTAACAAAACGATGTCTCAGAGTGATTCAGAATTAAATTAATGTGACACGGACTATTTATCAATATGGCAGCTTGGCTGCTCAGGAAGAAGGAATGATTTAGGAGCACGTATGTGTGCAAACCTATGGGCTCTGCCCTGGTATTTCTCTCTTACTGTAGAGGAGCTGATAAATAATCCTCCAAAGTACCTCAACATATGGTTTAGATCATCAAAGAGAAAAATACTTGTAAAAGCACAAAGAAGGAAACCAATAAACATGTACATCTTACCAGTTCACTCCCTTCGTAGGAAATGTAAAGCATGAGGGATGGTGGGTTTTGAGTCAAATTCAGTCCTTTGTGTATTTTGTTTTTAATTACAGTTAAATATTGGCTTAAATCACAGCGTTGCCATTCCAGCAATGGGCATGTAGGGCGGAGGGCAGAAACTGATGGATCAGCAGGGCTGGGCTGACTTCAGGCACTGCCCCTCTGAACCCGAGCAGTTCTGTCACTATTCCAGGCCTTGCTGGTTCGGTTTTGCTAAAAGAAGAAATATACGCTGCAGGGCTAACGATCACAGCCTTTTTTTTTTTTTTTTTTTTTAAAGTAACCATGGTTTCCTTGCCTGTTAGATTTAACATTTCTTTTTAAAGAGGAGACAGGATAAAATCATAGAATCATAGAACCCTAGAACGGCCTGGGTTGCAAAGGCCCACAGTGCTCATCCAGCTCCAACCCCCTGCTGTGTGCAGGGTTGCCAACCAGCAGCCCAGGCTGCCCAGAGCCACATCCAGCACACGTTTTGGTGGATTTGCATCAACACTTATTATGATGTTCTATCCATATCCTATTTTATCAATGAAAGTCTCTGTTGCATATGTTCATATATTTGGGACTTTCACTCCTGTATACCAGAGCTTATGCAATGATGACCCTCGGGTTAGACCATGTGGAGATTATTCCTTAAAAATACGTACACTTTTGCTACCTGGTATTTAGACTGCAACCTATTTTCGGGTATATACTTATGTAAAAATAAATTTCTCCCTGCATTTCCTTGCAAATTCCAGCATTAAAATAAAACAGTAAACGTCTGAAGTGAGTGGGCTCTGAGACACTACAATTAGTGAACTCAAATTAATAATCTCCTGAATTTGCCAAAGGAAATTGGGTGACTGTTGAACATTTACAAAGTTTAGAGTCTCAGATCGCACTCACAAGAGCAAAGCATTGGGTTCGTGAGTGCTGGAAAGGGTAAATATTTCTCTGGTGGTGTTTTCTTTATTTTCCCACACCATTTTAGCCACAATGAAATTAATCTTGCGTAATTAGTGCTCTAGCACTTCATGATCTGCTCTTTTGGAAGAGTATTTGGCATTCTTCACTCTTGAATCAGCCATTTCCAAGCACATTTCTTGGGATTTTTTAATATTTCGTCACATCAAGCTTTGTGGTTATGGCAGTGCAGAAGTTATTTATTGCTTCCTTGCACAGTCCCCATTTCCTAGAAGACACTGTCTGTCACCTGCACTAACTTCGGGGAAATTTATGAAGCACATCTACAGCCCCACTTGTGGTGATGTCACTCCCTGTAAGGAGAATGGTTCTTCCACTTACTGTCAATATTTCAAACTGAAAGCACCAAACTTAACCTTAGGGAGATTCCACTTGGGTTTCTTTATTATCGATAGCACAGACAAGCTCTGCTGTTTTGTCATCCCTCAGTCTTTCAAAAGAAGGAAACGAGTTTTTCTCCAGGTCCTTTCGCCAACGTTATTTTCAATAGGAATTTACACCTTTGTCACCAAACCTACTGCAAAACACACAGCTGTCCTGGGGCAGCTTTTACTCACCCAGAACACCATTTACCGAAAGACCCCAGATGCGAGGCACATCAATACCAGCAGCACCGTTCCTACGCTGACTCATTTCACACCAGAAAGGAGGAGAATGTCCCAGCAGCTGGAAACCCTCCTGGCCCGGGAGTTTCACCTACAATTAGAGAAGAGCGACAACTGTGTTAACCATCTGCTTAAAGACCATCAAACGCTCCAGAAAAATGCTCCTTTGTAAAGTGTTGTCAGGGGAGCAAGTGCGTGGCGTGGGTCTGTATTTACCTAGGAAGGCAAATAAACCTCTTGTCTCTCAAAGGGAATTAAATGGCAACTCCCAGGGACACAGATCATGTGTGAAGTCAGACACAAGGCCTGTTTTGGGATGCACGTGGCCTCAGTGTGCTTCTGCTTTATTTCTTTCTAGCAGATTTGTCCTACTTTTCCTCAAGGCCTTGCCCAGCACTTTGACCTCACCCCCCCCCCAACCCCCCCCCCGCTGCCCCCAGATATCCCCTTCTCCACACCTTGCAGCTGTTCAGCTGTTGCACGAATGGTCTGATCTGGAGGAAGCCCATGTGATCATGTGTGAGGCTGTTCTGGCTCACACTTTCCATGAGATGAGGGCTTTGGGATGGGGTTCCCATCCCTCTATCAGCTCCATTCATCTGCCAAGAAGCTGAACTCATTTCTGGGGTCAAAGACAGGTGGCTGCTCTGCTTTCCTCTTCTGCAAAGGGGCTGATTGCTTGCAAGGTGAACATGGGCTTTTAAAATGTTTTACCTACAAATCATGCAAAAACCACACATTTTCATGCCCAAGCATAAACCAGGAGGTCTTGCCATTCAGGCCAGAGATTGTGTAGGGCAGGGAGGGCAAGGCACCCCTTACCAGCTCTCTGAAAATGCTTCCCCTTCCCTTTCCTCCCTTTTCCTTTCGCTTCCCTTCCCCCTCCCTTTTCCCCTCCCCTCTTCCCCCTCCCCCTTCCCTTCCCTTCCCTTCCCTTCCCTTCCCTTCCCTTCCCTTCCCTTCCCTTCCCTTCCCTTCCCTTCCCTTCCCTTCCCTTCCCTTCCCTTCCCTTCCCTTCCCTTCCCTTCCCTTCCCTTCCCTTCCCTTCCCTTCCCTTCCCTTCCCTTCCCCTCTCTTTCTTTCTCTCCTTCTTTCTCTTTCTTTCTCTCTTCCTTTCTTCCTTTCTCCTCTCTTTCTTGTTTTTTTTTCATTCTTTTTGTTCTTTTATTCTTTCATTTTTTTGGTCTTGCTTTCTTTCTTTCTTTCTTTCTCTCTTTCTTTCTTTCTTTCTTTCTTTCTTTCTTTCTTTCTTTCTTTCTCTCTTTTATTCTTTTCTTTTTTCATTTTTCATTCCTTTGTTCTCTTTCTCTCCTTCCTTCCTTCCTTCCTTCCTTCCTTCCTTCCTTCCTTCCTTCCTTCCTTCCTTCCCTCCCTCCCTCCCTCCCTCCCTCCTTCCTTCCTTCCTTCCTTCCTTCCTTCCTTCCTTCCTTCCTTCCTTCCTTCCTTCCCTCCCTCCCTCCCTCCCTCCTTCCTTCCTTCCTTCCTTCCTTCCTTCCTTCCTTCCTTCCTTCCTTCCTTCCTTCCTTCCTTCCTTCCTTCCTTCCTTCCTTCCTTCCTTCCCTCCTTCCCTCCTTCCCTCCTTCCTTGCTCCCCTCCCCTCCCCTTCCCTCCCCTTCCCTCCCTTCCCTACCTACCAGCTGCTCAGTCTGCCTTCAAAGCCCAACACGTCTTCTCCACAGCCCAGGCACGTCCCATCTTGTCTGTATGGACAGCTGGATGCAGAGAGGTTCTGGAATGGGATGTGCTGTGGGTGCATGGCTAAGCAGCACCCTGTGGCACCCCAGCCATGTCCACAACATGCAGAGGTGAGTCTGGGCTTGTGTCTGGCCAAGGCCACAGCCAGAGGAGTGCAGATGAAACGTCTTTCCAATACATAATAAAAGGAGAGCGAATCCAGCTGGAATATCCCGTACATTAAGTGTGATGACTAACTATAGCAGATGTTGGTGCATTTGTTAAAGTTTCCACCAGAAGAGAAGGGACTGGAATATGAGCATTTTAAAATCAAAGGTAGCCCATGAGTCTGGGAGGAGAAGAGGGAGACGAAAGGGTATGGAGCTGAGGTGTGGGAAGGCAGCAGCTGGGTCAGCAAAAAGGACAACGGGGCAAATAGGGGTCAGGGGCAAGGGTCTGGGCTGGGGGTGTGTGGGGCTCCTTCACCAGCAGGGAGGGGATGTGGGGCCTTCATCAGCACGGCGATAAATGGCTCCGTTCCCAAGGGTGAACAAGATGGAAAATCACACACATGGCTTTGGGCAGCTGTGGGAAGCAGCACTCAGAGCCTGCCCACATCTCCCACAGGGAGTGCTGACCACATCAGGCACCAGAAATCAAGGAGCATGGCGACATTCCTCTCCTTCACCTGGCTTGCAATAGCATCTCTTCCTCCTTGACCGGTGTATTCATCCTGAGGCAGTTCCACTGCACCTCACGATGAGCCCCTGCGTGATGATGAGTCACAACATTTTACGTACAGGATCAATGCACTTAATTGGAGGTATGCATATGTAATGATAACTGAGCGCTTTCTAATCAGTACTGTTTTCTGAGAAATCCCTGCGTTCACTCTGCTGAGCCTATCTATCTCTATAAAATGCAATGATGTGAACATTCATGGCTGGTGACTATTTCTAGCAAAAAAAAAAATTAAAAGGATCATATTGTTTCTCAAATTCAAAGGGATTCAGAAGCAACCAAAAGGTAATTTATTGATATGGCCACACACCTGTGCAAACCGCTTTCCTTTTTCCCATTTAACGTTAAAACAATTATAACGTGGGGTATCAGCTGAGGTATGAAGCAATTCCCCTCCATATTCAGTGACTGCCGCTGTGGATCTTTGTGGGGTTCTGCTCAGTAGGTCGCAGTTTCTCAGATTCATTCAGCCAAGCATCGCTCTCTGCACAGAGCAATATGATTCCAAGTTAAAGATCCATGAGCACAAGGTTATAAATGGTAACGATGAGAGAATGTGTGCAATCAGTCTCAGTGTTCCTGACAAAAATACCTTCTAGCAATTATTTCTCTGTGTTACATGACACTGCCGGTCTCTATGTAAGAGTAATCTGAGCAATACCAAAAGTCCCAGATCTCTTAATTCATTTATTTCTTTGTAGAAATTACAGTCAGCGTTGTGAGCAAATATCTTATATCTCTGTCACTGTTGCTGTTACCAAAGTTAAAAGGTGCAGAGGATGACCGGCTCTGGTTAAGACAAGTTCTTCCAGCCTGACTGGCTACTCTAATATCATTTTCAGTCGGGATATAATGCAATATTGCCTGAGCTTTTCCTTGGCATATGAGATGAACATGAGGTTGAAAAAATAAAAAAAAAGGCACCAAGATTCAGCTTGGAAAAATGGAAGTTCTGGAAGAAAGATTAAAACGAATGAAGTATCACTGGCTTGGCTAGCAGCAGCTGAGGAAGAACGAGACAAATATTGGAATGACATAAATCCTGAGGAATTACAGAGTTATAAGGAAGGGTTGAAAGTGAATAAGGTAAAATTTTGGCTGTCTAGCCACAGAAGTTTCCTGGTGCAGTTATCCATTAGCGAAGCAGCCTTACGAGGAAATGGTGAAGGATATATAAAGTATGACATTTCTAACTAGACTAAACAAAAACTACGCAGCCCTTCCTTCGCAGACGAGTGCCCCCCAGATCCTCTCCTTCATCCCATGCAATCCCATGCATGGTGCAAGCAGCCGCATCCTGCAGGATGTGCGACCCATTGGAGCAGTGACTTTTTCTTGGACCACAGTCCAGCCAGAACTGGGCTTTGAATGCTGCTGAGCTCTGAGTGTAATGGCTTCAGCTTCAGCTGCAGCAGCCACAATCAGCCGTGAACCAAAATATCCCCTGGCTCAGCTCTGTGATACCTGGCAAGGCTTTGGCAAGAGATATAAACCCGTCGATAATGGAGCAAGGTCGATTCCAGCCTCCTTGGTTCCTCTGTGTCAAAGATCTGCAACGATATGTTGAGATCACCATGGACTCGTGCCATGCTGGAAAACCCTGAAAGTCTTGGGATCTGCTCACAGGTTGGCCTTTCACACCAGGAAACACAACTTCAAGCCTGCCTTTAAGTCACACATCGTCCAGCCTCTGTATTTAACTGTCTGCATCCTCACTTGCTAAGATTTCCATTCTGTTTGTAGTAGGGGCTCACTGTACACCATCACTACCCAACTCGAGCGTGCTCCAAGGTACCACATCCCTTGTGTGACCAACCTTTCCCCACCTCCAGTGGTGTGAGAAGGTGCATTTACCGGCGTGACACTATTTGCACTTGGAAGGTGAAGACAAGGCCCTTCCCTTTGGAACAGAAGGTAAAAAAGTCCCTTAATTCAGATTCATCATTTATTTTTCCCTGTTCTAGATGCTTTGTTCAAGGCTTGGAGGAGGATTTAACCAAGGGATCAAAATTGCTGTGATATCCTCCCCACTGAAAGCCGTAGGCAGTGTAATGATGAAGAAAACAAGTGGAAGAAGTTTCTAAGGGCTTTATGTGAATGGGATGGAAGTGTGTACCCAACTGAAATGTCTCGTGTGTGTGAGCCCACATCTGAAGAGCAGGACAGCTTCGTCTTCCCAGTCACTGCGTGAGGTCAGTGACCACGTCTGAAAGAGTGGGAAGCAGAGACATGAAAAGCACTTCATTGGTCAACTACAGCTTCAATTCCTTCCTGCTTGGTAAATGAGTTTTCCATGACAGAGGGAGAAACTATGTCACACTGATAACCAAAACAGATAAGCACATGTACCTCCATTGAGCCAGCAATGCAGCAAGCTGACCTTCCAAAACTGTGTTTATTCATGGCTACAGCAAGTTTTCAGCTTCCAAAATCATCTTTGGACACAAAGCAGAGGAGAAATCAGGTCTCTATGACAATGCCAGTTCAGCATGCAGCAAAAATAGCCCTACATATCCACCACGAATGTCTCCTGGAAGCAAGGAGAGACAACCAGGCCTGGCTGTCTATTGTCTTGCAGTTGCTCATGATTTTTTTTCCAGCTAGAAAAGAATTGCATGTGGCATGGTGACTGCATCCCGAGGGGCAGCAGTGGGAGAAATGTTCTAATTCCTTATACACTATTGTACTGGGGTTCCCTCTTTAGCATGTACTCGTGAGCTGGTGGGACATCTCTCCACGATACTGGCAATTACAATGCACTCAAGAATAGATGGGAAAAACTCAACGCCACAGGAGCACAGTTGAATAAGAGTTAAGTACAGATCCCATCTTACTGGCATCTGGAGGAAAGCGTTACGATAGCTAACAGACAGATGTGTTTCAAGTTCTCTGTGTGTGATGGGGTCTACAGGCAACAGTTCTTAAAATGAGAGAGACAGCTAAATGATGTCATTTGGTGGAATCCAGCTTCTGTGTTCAGGAGAGCTCTCTGTGAACAATTAGAAATCCATTAAGTGTGTAAAGTTGGTTGTATTAAGGTGGGAGATGTCTCAAGAAAAATGCCAGCAGAAGTTCTCCTGCTACCCTTAGTCAGCCTTGCTACCCCAAACTGGTGAGTTTGTCTTGTCTCTCGTTCCTACTCCAAAATGTCCTTCTTTGGGATCTCATCCCACCTTGTTAGCACCTTTAGGGTCACCAGTACTGGGCTGGTGTAAAAAAACTAAGCCCCCCAAATGGGCTGCTGGCCACCACCCCTGAAAACCAGCCTACCACAGCCCCCATTTGAGGGTCCCATATCTGTGTGTGGACACAGCTGGAAAGAGATTTAATAGGGAGCCACAGTGTTCTTGTGAACATGAAAAAGAGATTGTCCAATGGCTTTCTGACAATTTCAGTGGCCTTCCTGGGCCAAGTGGCCACCAGCCTAAAGGTAAACATTGAGATGTTAGTTAAGGCCTGTTCTAGGCAAAAATCTCTGCTGTCAGGGTTGCCAGGTGTTTTGTTTAATTGGTAACCATCCTGTTTCTTAAAGCTTTTTACTGGTGAGACAAAGGATAGCAAGGAACTGATTGCAGCATGATGGCAGGAGGCTGCTGTGCTCATGTGGGGAGAACAGGTCCTACATGCCAAATCCTCCAAAACAGACTTCTTAGCCTCAAGTCTATCATCCTTGTCTCCAAATCTGCTTTCCTATGCGGCTGGTGCCACTACCACACTCCAACATAGGGCTGGGACAGTGTCCAGCATGGTGACATTGTTATGGATGTGAAGGGACATTAGCATAGTTAGAGTGATAAGCTGATAAGCCCTTCCCCAGTTTCATTAGGCATCCAAATTACTGGCATTCCTGTCAAATGTTAAGTACAGACCTTCTCAAGAGTGGCAGCTGGGCCAACATGTGCAAGCTTAGTGAATGAATGCAATTTGGTCCTCAGCAATGAAGTGAATTTGCAGTGAGGAGTTCTCCAGTGCAAAGTACTGGGTTGTTTTTGTGGTGAGGGCAGACAGACCTGGGTGTGTGGGGCAAGCATGGGAAGTATCCAACGGCACCAAAATACAACCTCCAAAGGCCATCGTGCATGTTAGATGGCTGGGTGTGGGGGCCTATAACTCAGGGACCCTCTGGTGGCAAACACAAGGCTCCATCTAGTCCTCATAGAGTGGACTGAAGAGCTTGGTGCAAAGCACAGGGCTTGGAAACAGAGGAAGAGGCAGCTTCTGGGGGAACTTTTGTAGCTGCAGTTAAAAGCAGTGGCTTTGGAGCCCTGTACTATGGTGGGGTGGCTCTAGAGCACGATCACACTGCACGGATGGCACAATGGGCCAGGGCAGAGCCTCTGATCACTGTTTCTATTCGCTTTGGTTTTGGTTCTTTTTAATGACTTGAAAAAAAAAAAAAATAGCACCTTTTCCCTCTCTTCTTACCCCTTTTCTTGCAGGAATTCAGTGGGGAGTAGATAGACAGAGGGGATCTGCTTTCAGATGACATTCAAGGATGAGAATGGTGAGCATAATTGGGGTGTTGGTGGAATATAGGTCTTAGATATGGCACCGGGGAGCCTGGTAGGCACTGGAAATGCACTGTACTGAGCATCTGAAGAGAAAAGAAGGAAGAACATACCAAACCTCCTCATCACTGTTGTTTCCACATGGAAAATGCAGAAGGAGAGCTCTGGTGCTGCTAACATCCCAGACAACCTTGTCTCAGCTGGAGATGTGGAAAGGGTCAGGGGTTTGGGCTTTCTTCACCATCTTCTGGATTGGGCCCTGGAAGGGTGGATCTCAAGAGAGTTTTAAGAGGTTCTAAACCCCAGGATTTATGCTGCAACAACAATAAAATCCACTGGGGTATACATTATAAAGGCAGCTAATACACACCTCAGGTGGTGAGACGCATTAAGGCCATTGCTGTGTGGGTTAATGTCCCCATAAAACACATCCCGTCGTGCAACATTGTTGTGAGCAGAATGAATCAATAACTCCAAGACGTGCTGGGTGAGTGCCCGTCCCAGCTCTGTGCATCTCAGCCAGGGGCTGGGGGATCTGGGGCTGATATGAACCGTTTGTTACAAAGCTGTCCCCCTCCTCCCATGCAGCACTGGGGACCCTTTCCTGTTACCTCCCATCCATCCATGCTTGCCTCACCACTGGCATTGCTGGTGCCCTGGTCCCCATCCATGCGGCCAGCTCAAGTCAATCCTTCATCAGCTTCTGGGCAAGCCCAGGCTGTGGCAAACAGATTTGGCAGTGCTGAGGGTGTAAATAAAAGCCTGACTCAGCCAGGGCTGCTGAGTGGACGCCACAGAGAGCCTTGAAAACTGGAAAGTATTATATCGTTTATCAATAGGCATTTCTGTTACACTCCCCACCAGAGCATGCATGTCCCTGGTGACAGAAGTGCTTACCGGTGCTAATGAGGCAGAACAGAGAGGAAAAAATGGCCCTGTGGGTCTGGGACTGGCTGGGGAGCCTGGAGATGTGAGCTCAGCTCCTGGCTCTGCCACCAGCTCTGGGGCCAACATCAGTGCTGGGCTGCTCTGCTCCACGTGTGGGCTGGGGGCACAGCACTGCAGTTATTGAGGGTATTGACCACTGAGGATTTGTCCCCAAGCTAGAGTTACTCCTTTTTTTCTGTCTTCCAAGACCTTCCAGGATCACTGTCCTCTCCGCCTCCCCACTTGAGCCTGGCATACATCACAGAACCATTCAGATTGGAAAAGTCCTCCGAGATCCCCAAGCACAACCCCATCCCACCCCCACCATGCTCACTGACCACGTCGCTCAGTGTCACACCTCTGTGGTTCTTGAACACCTCCAGGGATGGTGACCCCACCACCTCCCTGGGCAGCCGTGCCACTGCCTGGCCAATTGCAAATAACAATGGCAACGCCGTCCAGGGCTAAAGACACCCTCTCACCATCCTCAGTTAACACATTTCAGTGATTTGCCAACAGAAAAACATGCACTGGGTTTTGCCTTCAGTTGCTGGGGATGGTTTGTCAGGTGAGATACCCCTATGAATATTCATCAGTACTGCAGACCTGCCTTGTGCCTAAATCACCTGTGTGAAACAGGCCAAGGAGCATTCATTGCCGCATGCCCTTGGAGAGCTAGGAGACTGTCCACGTGTTTTAGATGGGCTAGCAGAAGCCCACTTTGGCACATCCCAAGGCCCTCACTGCTCTTTCCTCTCTGTTCCTCACCACTGAAGCTGCCTGGTGGTGGGCGCCCAGCATTTGGGGTGGGGGCTGAGGACCTGGTGCAAGGCAATATTTTATCTCTGCAGACAACATATTTGTGCGGTGCGCTGGGAGAAGGCTGCAAGAGATGCTTAGCTGGTGAATGCTGCTGAAGGACCACATCTTGACCCACTTCGGTCTGAGCACCAGTACTGCACCACAGGAGGAGAAAGCTTATGTTGTTGCTGCTGGAGACATTCCAAATCCAAGCAGGAAAATGTCATGTACAGCACGCTGGGAAGGTCAAATAATGAGCAGTCTGCAGCATGGATCTATCTTTCATTTTCTCCCCTTCCTCAGAGTGGCAATGTTTGCTCAGCACATCTTGGGAGCAAAATGCAGCTGGGCTGGAGCAGAAATAAACCAGATAGCTGAAATAGGAGAAGTGAGTACAGCTACAGCACAGCTTTGTGTAAAACTTCATTCCTTGCTGGTAGTAAACAAAAATAGTGGGTTTTTGTGTGTGTGTGTGTGTGTGTGTGTGTATTTTTTTCTTGGTGACTCACAGCACAGAAATTGCATGGAAAGGGCAATAGAATCAACAGCCAGGGGAAAAAAAAATACAGAAATGGAAAAATGATCTTCGCAGTGCATTTTTCCCATTCCCCTTTCATCTCTTACACCTGTGTTTGACTTCAGCCAGCCTTACATAAATCCGTTAAACATCTGTCTAAGTCACTTATGCAATAAGCTGAGATGGTCTCAGCCAGGCTAACAGCTCATTCTGCTGGATATCGGCATGCTTCAACCCAAACAGGTTTGTGGAGCTTGCCAAGGCCGGCAGGCAGCAGGCTTCCCATCAAACCCCACTCATTCAAAATGTTAAAAATTGTTTGTGCCAGAACTTCTGCGGGCACCACCTTATGAAAGCCCCTATTTATAGCTGTGAACTTAGAGGCAACCAAAGTTTGCTTAAGCGTAGTGGCTGACTCTTATAAAATCACACTTGGCAGAAGCCCATGTTGCAGACTGAAGGTACCTAGCAGGGAAATAGCACCGTAGGGTGGGAAAACAGGATCCCAGGATAATCTTGGGAAGGTGCAGTCCTGCCTGAGGAACACAGTATGTGTGAATGGTTACAACCTCAGAATGGAGAAAGGAGCAGAGGGCGGGAGGGAGGTGGCCCTTGGCTCCTTGAGGTCAAGGCTCATGGTTGTGACCATGGTCACTACTTTGGGATCTGCTGCTGTTCTTCCCTTCCTGTTGATATTTCAGAACTCACTGCATCGGTTTCGTCCGCTGTCTTCTTGTCTATGAACTGGCTTCTGTTTCTGCAAAGCTACCTGCTGTTGGCCAATGTTTATAGGAAATTTGTTACACGGGTATATTGACCTCTTCACTTTTCTGCGTATTCACTGTAATGCTTCCTCAAAATCTAAGAATGTTGTTTCTCTTCCTCTGAGAATAGTCTTGGGACGCTTCCTTGGCCCACAGTCCCAACACATGAGTATCTCATGCACATCAACAATCTTCACAACAGCTCTGTAAAATTTTAGGAATCCTATTCTGTGGATCGGAAGTTAGAAAGAATTCAAATCACTTGCTTGAAACAGAGGAAAAGCTTCCAGACAACAGCTGAAGGTCAGCTTATTACTATCCAGAAGTTCATCAGCAAACAAGGAGAACTGCAAGCAGAGTCTCTAGTGGAAGAAGACTCTTTTCAGCCCATGCTGAAGTGATAAACTCTAGCTCTTCCCATCATAATTTGACTGGCAGACACCACGTTCTGGATGCTGCTGCGTGAGATTGCCTCTCCGAGCGAACAGAATCAATAGCAACAGCTATCTTGTTTGCAACTCATGTCCCAATGCTTCGTCCTACCTGATATTTCATGGAGTTCAAACAAAAGAGGTTTTTTTCTTTTTGTAGAATAGGAGCTTGCTTTCTAGGGAACCTGCACCCTCTAAATAATTCATTTATCTCCACTCCTTTTGTGAGCGGGAAATGCCCCCGTTTTCTCCCTAAGTTGACTTGAGCACAGAATAACATCTGTGTTTGGTGGGGGAAAAGGTACACACTTTCACTGGACGTTTGCAGTGCCTCTTCTACCCCATTGCTGAGCAGTCCTACAGCGCCTGCTCTTGTTTCAGACTTCTCCAGCCTTTGGCACACTCTCCAGTGATAAGGTATCCCCTCCTGCAGGTTTGGTCATGTTGAGCTCATGCTTTGCTGATACACCCAGCAAATCTTTGGCTACTCCGTTCAGAAATAAACAGCACTCTGAGCTTTGTCTCCTTGTACAGGAGATGATTTCACACCATGTGTTTTCTTCTGAGAGTGAAGGCTTCACTCAGATCTTCTGGGAGGTCTGAGTTGCTGGTCTCAAGTTACACACAGTTAAATGAGTAGATATAGTAGCTGAGTCAATCTTCATCTCTAATGAAATATCAGCAAGAGTGCTCTCCCTAGGAGCAGTTTGGATCTTCACCTCTGTTAGGCACCAGCAATTCTTCTTCAATGGAAGTGGATGCATGAAGCAGCTCAGCTCTTGCCCCAGGTCTCAGTTTAGTGTCCACATAGAGTAGTTGTGTAGTTATGTAAAGAAAGGAAAATTAGCCACTTTTTTTTTTTTCCTCTCTGTTTGACGATCAGAGGAGCCAGAAACTTCATTCTTGTGTGTTCGGATGGTGCATTCCGACAGTCATAGTCACAGTCACTTGACACATAATAAGTGTTACTTAGTGGGGCTCAAAGAAGGATCAAAGGCATATCACATGAAGACAAACATCAGCTGATCCTGCATGCTACACAAATGAAAATCAGGCAAGAAACACTTCAGATACTGCATTCAGGCACCCACACAACACTACGTGTAAGTAGGAGTGACAAAAATACCAGATGGCCTGGCTGTTTCCTAAGTGTTTTACCTGTGCATTTCCATTGGAAGCACTCATGTCTTCAACTCACCACCAGAGGTGAGACGCAGCAAGTGAAGGACTAGCACAGTCCTGCATGGCCATTCCTGCAGGAGCACGTGGAGATGGCTGGGTGATCAGAAGGCACACCAAGCTGAAACACAGCAGTGTTGAATGGGAAGCTGGAGGACCGGGATATAAAATACTCTGATTTTTAAGAAATCAATAACCACAACAAATGGGTGAATGACCTCTTTGTGAAACACTGGCTCTTCCGATCCCGTTGAGAACTCCCCAGTCTCAATGTCCTCCCAAGTAGTGTGCTCCCAGTGGCTCATCCATCTTGTGCTTCTAAGAAGGATGTTGCATTCCTGGGAGATGAGAATGCTCCAGGACCGCTCCAAGGGAAAGGGGTTTGTAGGTGCAGGAGTTCAGGGATATTTTGCTGTCAAGACCTTGAGTTACCACATCCTCCCGGGCCTTGTCTTTCCTCAGTAAGCAGGGATAGCTTTTCTTCAGTTTCCTCAAGGGGTTTTTGTTGTCTTTTTGCCCACATCTTACACAACAGAGCACTTGATTATGGCCTGGAACATACTATAAATAAAACAGTGAAGCAAGGAGCTGATAGGGAAGAGGAAGAAAAACTTAACAAGTATGATGTTGGGCACTAGATAGAATTCTGCTTTTTTATTCTCTGCTGGTTGGATGCATGAAAAAAATTGAAACTGTAGCCAACACTTTGTGGGCAAAACCGCCCCGGTGTAGATGCACTTTCATTGGCAAAGTGTCCCAACCTCACTGGGTGACACCATGCGAAAGGCAGATGTCCCTCAGTGCCACCTTCAGTTGGGGTGGAGCATCTTGTGGTGGCTGCTTAAGCTTTTCAGGAGCTGCGCACATTAGGCATGGGCAGGGATCCCCGTGTTAATAGATGGACCTGTTTGTGCCGTGTGGTCAGCTGGGCCCCAGGAAAGACAGCCCTCTGGAAAAACTCTGTGAATGAACAGCCTATACGTGGATTTAAAACTATGCTTCTCTTCTCAGCCCATCTATATTGCAAAGTGGTTTTTCAGCCCATCTGTTTAATGATTAGGCACCGCTGCTGATAGAAAGGGCCCTGCCAAGGAGATGAACCGAGTGCTGTGATGCAGACAGATCTTTTCCATATTCCTCCACAACTTCCTTCTGTATGGCCGCTCTCTTGATTCAACTACTTTGCAGTTCCAGCCCCACAGCCCAAGAAGCAGCAGCATCTGGCTGAAATCCTCATAGTGTGGTATGGCTGGGTGGGGGGTGTTCTTTTATTTAGATGGCAGATCTTAAATTCTCTTTATGCCCCCAAATCCATGTGCAGATGACTTTTTGGTATGTTTTTATTTCTGAGGCTCTTTGGTATCTGAAGGTGGCCAGAACTGCCCGGAGCTGCAATGTGGTACTGGCTACGCCTTCTAGGGTCAATGCTGAGTGCTGTACTAATCTGTGTAGATGAAAGAGATCATAGAACCATAGAATCATTCATGCTGGAAAAGACCTCCAGTATCACCAAGCACAACCCCACATCCCTCAGTGCCACATATTCACAGTTCTGGAACACCTCCAGGGATGATGAGCCCACCACTCCTGGGCAGCTGTGCCACTGCAGCACTGCTCTTTCTGAGAAGAATCTGAACCTCTTTGGATGAGGTGGGAGCAAAGAAGCCTCATCCCTGCCTAAGGTCCTCAGTTTGACTTGGACCTTGCTGAAATCAGTGGGAGAACAACCTCCTGATGGGGAACCAGCAGATGTTCACAGGTAGTCCCTAAGGTGGGTTCAGTTGTTTAGCTGACAAGCGAACACAACATACTCTGCACCGCCTCTTCCCATAAGGAAGGTTTTCCCTTTGCTGTGAGGATGCCTGTTTAGGTGCATACATTTAATAACAAAGTGGCAGTAGTCTGCATCCACAGATCTTGGGTTCTGTAGCATGAGGAGCACTTCATTTCCTTTATGCTGATCTTTTCCATCTGCTCTTTACTGCCTGTAAGGTATTCCCACGTGAAAAGTAGCTCAAGCCCACTGTTTTCAAGCCTGATCCAAGAATTTTGGACATTTTATCATTAAGGGCACTAATACTTTGCACATATACAAAATTTGTCTTCTGATTACTGCTGGCTTGTATTACAGTGCACTTTGTAGGCATTTGGCCAAAACCTTTACCTTTACTCAGATATATGACCTGCTGTTTCACAAAGATGGGAGGCTGGTCCAAAGCCTGTTAGATCAAGGGAGGTTGTTATGCTGGTTTAGCAGAATTTGAATCAGTCCCCAAAGGCAACACAGATGATCTGAATTATCAGAAGTGATCCTGGGCAGTTCTGAGCAGGCAGAGATCACTTTGCAACTACCAAGGTATCTGAAGAAGTTGGACCACATTGTTTCAAATCATCTGATGAGAATTAACTTGACTTAATCAAATCACAAGGCAGCTGGAAAATCCATCTAGACTTGATGGAATAGGCTCACCGACTAGATGGAAAGCTAAATATATCAACAGAAAAACAAACATGCAAACAAAATAAAGAAGGTCCATTAGCTGAAACATGCAGCTAAACAAATTCTGACCAGAAACTAGTTGTGTATTTTTTCCGTTTATCTAGAGTGAAGTATTATCAGCCATGAAGCAAAACAAGAGTATCTTTCCAAAGGAGACACTTTGCAAAACCTTACAAACTGATCACAGTGATTCCTTCTTAGCCTAACATAATAAACTTGCAGCAGTCTAAAAAAAGTACAACTGTAGAAATAGGTAAAGTTCTAATAGACCATAATATTCCTTGCCACAACCAAGTGCATAAAAAGACTTGGTGCCTACACTGATGCGGCAGAGTTAAGCCAGTTGGTTTGTCAGACAGAGGCACTGATGGGTCTAACTTCAGCTGCAGCTCGTAAGAACCCTCATCCAATTAACATCCCTATTAGCAATTTAGCCCAGCTGAAGAGTAGGGAATGGGCTACATTATGTTCATTATGTTCATTATGTCTCAGTCACCTTAACTCAGAATAGTGTTTTTTCATCGAAGAACTGGGGTTACTCCCATGTCTTACAATACGCAACTCCATCTTACCTGCTCCAAATTTGCTCTTCGTGTTGCCAGGTAGTTCTTGTAAAGAGTGACCTGCTGTGTATTTCTGACCCTTTTAAGCAGCAATCTGTAACCTAAGCAGCATTACAGCAAGTTCTTCTCTGCCCTGAAGCAATATTTTAATGGTATCAGGTTTTAATTCCTCCATCTTCCCACCTCCCTCAACTCTGAAAGCTAGACCCAAATTTCCTGTGTAATTTGTGGCCCATTGATTTATACTGCCTGACCGCATCTCTGTTATACCAGTTAAATCACCTCTTTCTTGCCAAGTCAAATACTAAAGCTTTCCCATGTTTGGTGGTAAACTCCTGCAATTAGCATGTGGCATTCGACTGCTGGTGGACGCTCTGCTCTTTGTCCCACTCCGGTGAAACCCATGTCTGCTTGGAGAGGTGCCTCTCACTTATTATTCTTTATTGTTCTGGCCACTGGAAATCCAATACTTTCCCACAAATCCTTCTCACCTGCATCCTCCCAAATCTTAGAGCCACCTACAGTGCTTGCGGTCTGAAATAAATACTCAAAAGATTTCCCAGGCAACTGGTGGTTTCTTCTCTTCACTTCAGCTGTATTCCCTCAAAATGGATGCTGGGATGACCAAAGCTGAGCAAATGATAGAGAGCAGGGCTATAAAAGCAAATCAGTGTATCAGACCTTAGGTCTCCCTGGTCCAACATCCTGCCATTGGAAGTAACAAACGCCTCAAGAGGTTTGGGGAAGAGTATAAAGTTTAGACTACGCTCAGTGAGAGCCTACTCAGCTTCCACCAACATGCAGATCAGGGACTTTCTGAGCCAACAGTGACTGCTGGTAGCTCTCTTCAGTGTATTTCTCCCCTGTTGATATGTCTGTGGGATCCCCACCACACCCAGAGTCCAGCCACAAGCACTTATAGGGCTTCTTGTTTCCAAGCTGTTGCCTTTCCCTTGATTTGCCAGAGGCCCTGCATCATTTCCTGTCTCTCTGGGCTCCTTACCGCCCATACCCAGGCCCATCCAGGGCTGCTGAGGCTCCCAGTCCCCCAGCACACCCCTGGCAGTGCCTGTGGAGCTGGACTCCCCATTATCTTTCACGTGTTCGTAATACAAGTCATCGAAGTCCTACTGGTTTGGCTCCATTGGTGCAACCCATCCTCTGACCTCAAGGCACGAGTCTTATGCTCCATGTTGGTGGTGGTGGTGAAAGGTGAAAACACTGTCGACACTGTCTCCCATGCTATTCTCCTGCAAAAGCTGGCAGCCCGTGGCTTGGATGGGTACACTCTCGGCTGGGTAAGGAGCTGGCTGGAGGGTCGGGCCCAGAGAGTGGTGGTGAATGGAGTCAAATCCAGTCGGAGACCAGTCATGAGTGGTGTTCCCCAGGGGTCGGTGCTGGGGCCTGTCCTCTTCAACATCTTTATTGATGACCTGGATGAGGGCATTGAGTGCACCCTCAGTAAGTTCGCGGATGACAGCAAATTGGCAGGGAGTGTGGAACTGCCTGAGGGTAGCGAGGCCCAACAGAGGGATCTGGATAGGCTGGAGAGCTGGGCCGAAGCCAACAGGATGAGGTTCAACAGGACCAAATGCCGGGTCCTGCACTTTGGCCACAACAACCCCAGGCAGCGCTACAGGCTTGGGGCGGAGTGGCTGGAGGACTGCGTAGAGGAAATGGACCTGGGGGTATTGATTGATGCTCGGCTGAACATGAGCCGACAGTGTGCCCGGGTGGCCAAGAAGGCCAACGGCATCCTGGCTTGCATCAAAAACAGTGTTACTAGCAGGAACAGGGAGGTGATTGTCCCCCTGTACTCGGCATTGGTGTGGCCGCACCTCGAGTACTGTGTTCAGTTTTGGGCCCCTCACTGCAAGAAAGACATGGAGGCCCTGGAACGTGTTCAGAGGAGGGCTACAAAGCCGGTGAGGGGTCTGGAGCACAGGCCTTATGAGGAGAGGCTGAGGGAGCTGGAATTGTTCAGTCTGGAGAAGAGGAGGCTCAGGGGAGACCTTATAGCTCTCTATAACTTCCTGAAGGGAGGTTGTGGTGAGCTGGGGGTGGCCTCTTCTCTCGTGTAATCAGTGATAGAACTAGAGGGAATGGTTTCAAGCTGCGCCAGGGGAGGTTCAGGCTGGACATTAGGAAGTATTACTACTCGGAAAGGGTAGTCAGGCATTGGAATGCACTGCCCAGGGAGGTGGTGGAGTCACCGACCATGGGAGTGTTCAAGAAACGCTTGGATGTTGCGTTGAGGGATATGATTTAGCTGGGAAGTATTGGTAATGGTTGGACTAGATGATCTAGGTCTTTTCCAACCTTGATAATTCTGTGATTCTGTGATTCTGTGTGAAAAAGCTCTTCACCACTTCCCTCTTCCTTTACAAATTGGCTGGAATTCGTGCCCTCATCAATCCTTCTTTCTACAATAAAGTCCCATGTGTCTAACAATGTTAAATCACATCCACTCATCCATTCTTCACCACCAGTCATTGGCCTGTGTTGGCACCCCCCCTGCATTTCAGTGGGAGCTGCCATAGATGGACTTCCTTCTTTCTCCCCTCCTTTCCCTCCTCTAGCTCTTCCTGTTATGTGTCATACAATGGCCTGCAGCTATCCCCACATGCTTGCCCCATCCTGTGGGCTGTTTGCAGGGAATTTGACCCCCCCCAAAATCTACAGCGCTTCTCTCTCCCCTTGCCTTGTGACCAGCTGTCTGCATCCAGAAGCAGCAGTACCACAAACTTGTGTGCTCTCCCACCAACTCAACTCCAGCCTCTGCCATCTGGAGATGATCTATTTGTCTATTTAGAATCCAAGCTCTCCAGGGCAGGAACTGTCTCTAATTGTGCGTATGTACCGTACCTACAGCTGCGTTGGACTGAATACACCCACTGTCATCTTCTCTTGGAAACCAAGCTCCTCCTGGGATTGTCCAACACTGAAAAGCAAGACCACTTGGACCTCCTAGTTGCTGGAGGCACATGCCGGAGCTCCTTCGTTGCACTCAGATTAGACCGCAGACAAATTCTTCCAGTGGCTGCAATTATCATCCATCCCGATTTTCACCACCGAGCTGACAAAGGGGGACTTAGAAGTGCTTGGCGTGGTGGAACTCCCAACTGCCTGGGGCTATGAATGTGCCCAAATAGTACTGCATCCCACTGGGGACATGTTTGAGGACCCCAGTGGTGCCGGCTTTGTGCTGACCTGCAGTCATTGCCACTGGAGGGTGACGTCTCCAGGCCAGACGTTGCAGGATGAATTTGGTCCTCAGTCCAACAATGCAGAATAACCTTGTGTATTAACTCACCGTTCACAGCGCACAGTCTGCCTCGGATGTAAGGACTTCAAGGTCATGAAGAAAAAGTGCAAAAATTAATTGCTTTTCTCCCCTTGCTATTTATCAGCTTTATTCAGAACAACTGTCATTGTATTAAGACCTCTTCTCTGAGGTACAGTATATCCATACCAACCGCTGCTTATAACATCTTTTTCCAAGCTCTGCATTTGCAATGGCATTAAGCAGGTGGCGGTGTTATCACAAACAAAGGAGGTGATATCACACACACAAAAAAAACCTTCCAAAAAAAGGAAAAGAAGGCAGCTGAATGATACGCTTTCTAGCATAATTCAAGGGAGAGCGTGAATGCGATACCACAGAAAGTCTCCTGCAGATGGTTAAAAGCATCCTGATTCAATAATGCAATAAAATAAAAGAAAGCACATCTATATATTTTCCCACTTGGTTAAGTCCGGAACACCATTTCTGCTTGTTTTGGCTGATTTTTATTCCTGCCTTTGAGTGTAAAGGAATGGTAAGGAAGTTTATGAATGAGGTCTCGCTCGCATTCCAGGCTCAGCTATGTACTCGGGCTGTTTTCTGCTGAGATCCTGGAATGAGGTCATTGCAAAACCACCTAGTTTGCCCAGTGTGTTAACTCAACAGAGATTGAAATGGACAGATTTGCAGTTACCGCAATGCAAACACACATACAGTAGTTTTCCTGCATGGCAGCGTCCGCCAAACTCCAGCCCAGAAGGTTCGCAAAGAGTAAAAAAAAAAAAGCCCTTTCCACTACGAAAGGCTGTTTATAAAATCAGCTTGATCAGCTCAGGAATGAGAGGAGATAATGTTTATCCGCACAAACACAGAGGATCGTGCAACCGCCTTAACATCCCGAGCTGAGATAACTTCTCAGCAGCCAAAAAAAAAAAAAGGTTAGAACAACAGGAAATGACTCATTTACTACCAGTTGCTCAGGTATTTTAAGGAGCTTCCACAACGTTTGCTTTTGTGTACCTAAGAGAAAATGTCGCTGATGGTGGGGGAAGGCCTGATGTGTGACATAAAAGTGACTTTTCTTGCTGAAAGAGTAACGGCAGAAGAAGAGCTCTTTTTGACGAGGGGATATGAAATACCCTGCAATTCATCAGCAAGGAAGGTCCAATGCCACCCGAGTGATCGGCATTCTTGGGGATTATGGAAAGGATTACGGCGAGTTGTTAGCAGGGCGAGCAAGCCACTGAATGATGGGCTTCCGGAGTGCCTCGGAATAAATGGGACAATTAAGGCTTTGGGGGAGTTAATGAGATTCTTCTTCAATTTTCAAAGCTGCCGTGTGCAGGAAAGCAGAGTTTATTTGAGGAATGGGGAGAAATGGGTAGCGAAAATCAATGTTTGCGTTTCCTAAAAATATACTCCAAGCCTTTTGAGAGGGAGATAAATTATCCTACTGTTGGGTAGAAAAATCTCAGGCATTTTCCAGCACAAATTGATCTTTCTGTCGGATGGGCCTCATCACGGCGGCATTCGGTGCCTTGAGTCTTTCATGTGTTTAATCTCACAACGCACCTGCGAGACAAGGAATTACAGAGTGAGAGCTGAGGAAGAGGCCCAAACCCTTAAAGGGATTTAGCTGCCCAGTTACTTGGCTGGGGTTAGACTGGGCATCCCCAGGAGAGCTGAGCATACCTGAGTCTGCCAGGCTGTGGGTTGGAGCAGCTCATGGTGGCATTTGGACCTCGGATGTGGAGATCTACATGTGCCCATGCATGGGCCATTGTTTCTCCTTTGGTTATCATTAAGAGTGTGAAGGAAAAAGATAAATAAATCAGAGAGACTGAGTGGAGAGCGTGAAGACCAGTTCTCTCTCTGCAGGGTCTTACAGCACTGGCAGTTGTGTTTAGTCCCACAGAAACCATTTATGACGTGCCACCAAGAAGTGTTGCTGCTATCTCAATCACAGTTCTGTCCCCTCCGCATGCACCAATGCCACTCACTGTTCATCCACCTCATGCTTCCTAGGCCTGCTTTGATCCTGGAAGCGTCCTGCTAAGAATCACAGAATCATTCAGGTTGGAGAAGACCTCCAAGATCCCCCCATGCCCACTGCCCACATCCCTCAGCGCCACATCTCTGGAACACCTCTAGGGATGGTGACCTCACCACTCCTGGGCAGCTGTGCCACTGCAGCACATTCTTTTGTAGAATAATTTTTTCCTAATATCCAGCCGAAGGAGCCAGAATGGGAGATGTGCAGGGGAAAATATTTCCTGGGGGTATCCATCCATTCTCTATGGTTGAGTCCATTTTCGGCATGAGATGCTGAGCATGAGCAGCCCTGGCTTCAGCATGGGGCCACCAGCCACATGTGTGCCCAGGTTGCACCACGCCTCCAAGGTTCCCAACTGGAGAAGCCCATGAATCCAATCCCTCCTTCTGTGGGATGGTTGTGATGAACAACATGAGCACAGAAGGACAGATGAGAAAGAACAGAGCTCAGTTGGCACAGTTTTGCTGATGGAAATACCTGCTTGGGTATAAAGATGTTTGATTTTAATTATTAAATGTTGTCGTTCACGCACCTTAGAGTCCCTGCTTATTTTTTTCTGCCACAGTATGACCCAGGAAACACATTTCACTCTACAAGAATTCCAAGGCAATATCACAAATTCCTCCAGGTCCTAATTTATTCAATAGTTTTCCCTATGAAGGGCTGCCATGGGTGTTGTGTTTTGATTTTTTGCCACGGCTTTGCTATCAGCTTCCGGTAAACCATAAAACTCCAGTTCTCTCAATCTGCAGAACTGCATGACAAAGTGCAATCAGCGTCTTATAAATCCACTGCAGTATCGAGGCAGTTCCTTTCCCATGCACTGTTTCTTATTAAACAAATATCTACCGACCGATCACTCGTGCTGTTACAACGCTAGGTATCCAGGCAACTTATTCAAAACTTGCTGAAGTCAATGGAAAGAGCCTGCTTTCCCCACAAGACCATTGGCTTCAAAACAAGCTTGAGCTGTTCTTTAGGAACCAGCAGGCTTCTCGCTGGTATGTCAGCTCCCTGCACCTGCATGGAGCAGGGAATAAAGAGGGAAAGCATTAAGAAAGCTGCACGAGGCCTGATCCAAAGAGGACCATCGAATACAATAGAATTCACATGATTGCTGTTGCTGGTTGGATGTCTCCCATTTTCTCGCATTTTGTCCCAGCACAAGCAGGAGGGCTTGGATGGACAGCATGCCGAAGCCGCTGATGTGCGTGGCATCCATTGGCTCCTGGGACGAGCAGCGCGAGAGCTGGGGTTTCAGACAGCCGGCACCCGCCTGGCAGCTGAAGTACAAAGCCTAATTGAAGAAAGCTGTTCTTTCATCCACACAAAGCATAAACAGCCAGTGTTATGGTGACAAACTTCCCAGCAGCTTTGTCGCTGCTGCTCCAAGCGCTCGCGTCCATCTGCGCTGAATGCAGAAAAAAGAAGGCAACTTCTTTATTTTGCAAAGCTTCTCCGCCTGATTCCGGCGGGGCTTTGGAGCTGATGCCCAAAACTTGCAGCACATCTGCGACGGTCTTGGATCACGTACCGGATCATTCTCGTCTGGGTGTCCAAACCGTGGAAAAATCTCTATTTTGTTTCAAGAGCTTTTGCATAAGATCTTTATTTCCCTCCCCCCGTTAGATAACGTTATTTTTATTCCAAAGCTACTGCCACTCTCTCCTCTTTATTGATGGCTTTATGGACACCATCTGTGCTTTGACCCAAGCGGTTCTCCATCGCAGAACATCCCCTCGACAACAGGAGGTTCCCCAAAACTCCCCCAAGCTCCCACACAGGGAAACGGGTGACAATTGCTGCGTGGCTCGATAGGTGGGATCCGTCAGAGGTCCACTCCGACACGTCGAAGGGCTCGGCGTGACGGTCTCGGGCTCTGTTTCTGTTTTCGGGGAGTGCTGGGAGGAGTGGCAGGAGGTTAGCCCTTTCCCATCACCTCCGTGCCAGAGATATGCTCGGCCCCGCTGCCGCGCGCTGTTGGCTGCTCATCACAAGGCCCCCTGTCAAAACGAGGATGGCTGATGAGCTACGAACAAGCTCACAGCTAGATAATAGATGAAAGAGCCTCAAGATAAATTAGGTGCCTCCAGAAAACCTGGCCAAATGTGTTTAAAACAGGAGATCCAACACCATTAATTCTCATCAGGCAGCTTTAAAAAAGGCAACCCGGCACTTGACTTATGCTTAGAAAACGTTATCTTCCCTTTTAACAGGGGTCTTATAGTGTATTCTGAGAAGATGACAAACAATAGGGTTATTTTGAAGTCATGCCAAACACTACATTCGCTGGAGGAGGAGAACAATGTTACCTCCTATCTGTCAACTGACCCCACAGCCATTAAGCCATTTCACCAACAAACAATATTAATAAAAAAGGAGAAGTGCTCTTCTTAAGTTCCTTACAGCCGGAGCTGGAGAAATGTCTCTGAATGAGTTATTTGTCCCTTTGGGAAAGATCACTTTGTCAAAAGCGAACCTTTTCTGCAAGAAAGCATCAGTTTGATCATTCCTCATCTAAGAAACTGAAACAAAATGAGGCATTTCAGTAATTCCCATGCTGCGCACTGCAAGAGGCTTTGGTTTTGTGTCCCAGCAATTTCTAGTTTCAGCTACGCTGTATAAAGGTGAGATGGGATGGTAAGCCCTGAGCACTGGCGCAGAGGATGGGGAGCTGGAGCTCATAG
This sequence comes from Alectoris magna, assembly GCA_030625065.1. Lineage (NCBI taxonomy): Eukaryota > Metazoa > Chordata > Aves > Galliformes > Phasianidae > Alectoris > Alectoris magna. The sequence goes on along the minus strand of CM060565.1, from coordinate 1,440,430 downwards.
TTTCTGGAGCAGGGACCATATTGGGGGTTTTGTTTCTGCTCACAGCCCCATGCTGATCTCTGACGTGCTACTGTAAGACGAATAAGCGTACAGCAAGTAATAACAAATCTGTAACATCTTTTCACCAGTGGGAGTCTTTCCCAGATTGGCCCCAGCCACAAAAAGAGCCAAAGACTTCAGGGGGACAGATGGGAACAGCTCTTTTGTTTGCAAAAGGGCCACCTGCTCGCAGAGCATCCAGCCAGCAGGTTGGGTAGGTGTGCCATTGCCAACAGCACCCTATCATCCCATTCAGAAGACAGCAACAATTTCATCTGAACATTTTCAAGGAGCAAATTCCTTGCGCTCTCTCGGAATAAGCCTGCTCTCATGTGACGCCCTTCTCTGTGCTTACTTGGGCTGCGTGCTCCAAACAGCCAAATTGTGTGATCTTCCAAGCAAAGGGGCTGTTTGCATAGGTAGACCCAGAGACTTGTGTGCTTGTGGGGTTAGGAGCTAGCAATAGCCATCCCTTCCTTCCAATGCAAATATGAGTAATAACGATGCTATTTCCAGCTTTACTGGCACATGTCACCCCTGGTGCTCAGATTGCAAACTCAAACAAATGCTGAGCATGGGACAAAACCAGCTCCTCCTGGCCCAGATCCGCCCAGCTGTCTTCACCCCACACTGAGACCTGATCTGTTCCCTCAGCTCTGGGCAGGTGCAGGGCTCGGCCGGGCAGAGCTCGGTGCAATCACAGAGCCTTTGCAACCCGATCTGCCATGGGCAGGAGCTGCTTTCATGTGCTGCGTGTTTGGGCAAGCTGATGTCTTGCAACTGACACACACACAAAAAAACATCCACCGAAAGAAAATTGCTGGATGTTAATTTCCTCTAACTTCCCCTTAATTAAGCACGGTTCTGATGGAGTGAAGAGGCAGAGCGGTTGTCTTTTAAAGGTGCGCATGGGTTAGGTGCAGAGCCCTCTTTGCTGAGAAAAGGCTCTGAGAGGGGCAGGGTGGTCTCAGCCTGTGGGCTGTGGATGGTGCATCACGACCAGGATAACAGAGGGCTGCAGCAACCCATGGCAGCAAAGCTGCACCCTGGGAGTCCACGTCCCTGTGTCACTTTGAAAATCCACACAGGAGGCACCGCAGCCCTCAGATCCCGAGGTGGATGCTTGCTGGTAGCTTGTCCTCGTCCCCATGGGGCCCATTTGAGCAGAGGGCACAGCATCCTTGGATGTCCCAGCTGGGAGATGGGCTGCTGTGCTGCTCCTGAGAGCTGATTAGTTAATTAACAGCCCATGAGAGCCAGGTGAAATCCTATCTGTCGGAGCGACCATGCCCCTGTTCCTAGGCGTGTACACATGTGGTATCGTTTTTCCATTATTTGGAACATACAGAACTAAATTAATAACAGTTCTTACAAGGCCCTGGGGCTCTCCGTGGAAGAATTTTGATCTCCTTAGGAAAGGCTCGCCATTTCTCATAGGAGAGATGCACTTGACTCCTGACCTCTTTTCAAAGGCACCTGTGTGAGCTTTTAAAATCCACTACCACCAATTATCCACTTTCAACCTGAAGTGTTTAAACCTCGGACCACATTAACTGAGCTTAGCACATAGCCATGTCATTGCAGACTTCCTGATGTGAGGAGATGCCTTGACACGGCTGAAAGAGAGTTTAGGGATGAGGCATGAGATTATCAGCTTCTTCTCCTGACAGCTTCAAACAAAGGAGCCTTTTAGCCACCTGGTTTGTGTCTCCCACACCTGCATTAAGATTGGGAGACAAACCTTTGTACTGCTGCCTTGATCCTATTATTTGCAAGTACCTGTCCACAGTCACCCTGCATCACTTAATAGCCTTCAGAGAGACCAAAGGGAAGAAGATGCACATCTACTATTTCTCTTTCAGTTTAATTCCTCTTTTTTTTTTTTTTTTTTTTTTCCTCTCCAGGGCAGCAAGACTTTTAGGACACTATGGCATTTATTTAAACTCGAAGGAGATTTATTTGGCTGGGGGATGAGAAGGCAGAAGATGGGAATGAGGGTTGAAAGAGGAGCAGAGGTCATGTTAAGGGATTCTGGCTGGGCTGAGGAGTGCCCCATGCCCGCCCCCAGCACTGGGCAGACGTTTATCTGCAGAACTCCTCTGCTCCTTGCACAAGTCCAACCCTGAGCTCACATCCCTCCCTTGGTCCTTCAGGTGAGACATTGGGGGCACTCCCCACTGCTGCACCTGCATCCAGACAGTAAGGGGTGCTCATCCTTGAGATGCTTGACCTGCATCCCGGTCACCTGCTCCTCTTCCCCACCCCATACTGGGGTGCAACCTCATTCCTTCCCACAGGATGGTACCACTTCCCCATATCTTTGGCTCAAGCACCCCTAGAAGTGAGTTCCCAGGCCAGATTTAGCCTGGATGCAGAGCTAGGGATGTGCCTCCCCCCACCCGCTGGTGAAATTAGCTTTGTCTTCTCCATCCCAGTGCTGGAAGGAATGTCTAGATTTTAAATTAAATTCATATTCTCTTTCCCATGCTTGCAGAATTAGCCAAAAGGACAGAACATTATTAACCTTCTGGATCCAGCCCTAGCTGACAAGGTGCCTATGCAAGGGGAGATTTCAGCTTTAGCTTCATATACGTACATTGCTGCCTTCAGCCTCAGCCAGCCCTTTGACTCATCACTGTAACTCAGTAAGGTAGAAATATTAGAGTTGCATTCATATTCCAGGTCTGGTTTAAATCACTAGCATTGTGGAAAGCTCTGGATAGGTCCAAAAAGAAAAAAAAAAAAAAAAAAAGAGGGAAAAAAAAGAGTTTTCTGGTTCTAGTTTTTCATATTTTCTTTTCCCCTCTGAAAAGTGAAACCCTCCAGCTGCCCGGCATTGCACAATGGCCCAAATGCTGTGAGTTCCAGCCCTAATCCCCACCGCTCTGCACGCCAGCCCGCACAGGGCTCAGCAACACTGTGCTCCCCCGAGCACTGAAGTGGGAAAGCATCGGGGTCCTGGGGCTGGAGCTGTGTCTCCATCACCAAACCGTGCATTTGGGCTGTGAACGTTGCCCATCAGCTGTAAGAATCACGGGAGAGGGACAAAGAATGGGGTTGACTCCCTTGGCTATCTTCTGGTTTGTGCTCTCACAGGAAGCAAAATGGGTGTAAATCTCCAGATTTCGGTCATGTGTTATGCATGCTTTCCATTATGGTCAGAGGATCCCTGCCAGGGATCCACCAGCGTGCCAGGTGGGATGAAACCAAGCCCAAGCATGTTTTCTGGTTCCCAGATGATGGATAAACCCCTCATTCTCCTGCCATCCCCACACAGGGAACACCGCCATGGGTGCTCAGTTCACTCTTGCTCACCCCAACCATCGTGGCTGTAGCAAGCCAGACAGCTGGGTGAAGCTACCTGGATCCACTTCAGTTTTTATTGTTACTACTGTTATCATGATTATCATTATCACCAAGATGGTGACAAAGCCTAGAATCCCCAATATTCACATTGTCAACACCAATTATAAAGCAAAGCTTCACCCAGGTGCTGGGTTTCCCCAGCAGGAGCTGATGTGAACAAGTGGTCATCAGGCATACTTGATGAATCACCCAAGAAATGTCCCTGTAAGGTGACAGATCCTCAGCAAGTAGCACCGTGCCAAGTGCCATCCCCTCCCAAACAACAAAGAACTCAGCAGCACTGCAGGGAAAGGATGGGCTGTGGTTAAAGATATGTGCTGGGCCTTCCAAGAGGGATGGATTTAGTTCTTCATTTTGGCTTAGCTTTCCTATGATTATGACGTCAAACGAATCACTTCATCTTCTGCCACCTCAGTGCCCCATCTGTTAAAGCATATTTATAGTATTTTTTTTTCTTCCTTTCTCTTGTCCTCTGTCTTTTCCATTCTGATTACAAAGTCCTCAGAGTAAGGCTGTCTCTGGCTACGTGAGGTCCAGCAGAAAAAGACTCTGACCTGGGTTCTTGCTGCCGGAATACAAATATCTAGAGAGTAATGCTGTGCCCACGGTGTTTATGCTGCTGGTTGAGGAACACGCGTTGCTGTCCACGGAAAATTTTGATTTGAATGAAAACGTTGAGTGGTTTTGTTGAGAAAGGAGAACATTAAGCACAGCTACCATTTTTTTTTTAAATTTTTTTTATTTTTCCCAGCAAAATCTCTGAAGGAAGTTGACAAAATCCAGAGATTCTTGTGAAATCAAAAAGCATTCAACAATCAGTCCTACAAACTAAAACAAAAGGCAACACTGTCTGTCCCACTGGCGGGTTTCCTTCCTCCCCACAACTCTCTGTAAGCCCTTCTCTGACGCCCAGCTTTGGTCAGGGCTCTCGTTCCAAAGGGATTGCTTCTGTGTCGAGAAAAATCTGTTTCCAATAGGCGGTCAAAGGTTTGCTCATCGTACTCGTGCTGTTTCTACAAAAGCACTCGCGGTGACATGCTGGCAGAGCTTTCATCTTGCTTTACTTCTCCTTGGCATGTCGCTTCCCACCAGGCCAGCCAGCAGCTATCTCCTCGTGAAGGGCTAAAGATGTCTGCCTGTATTTTTTAATTCCTGCAATTTCGTCAAAAGAAAAACTCAGCATGCAAATTAATAGCTTTGTAGGTGGCAAAACAGTTTGTCCATCTGTATTAAATTTAGCTACGGGACAGGATTCCACCTTTCTCTAAGCAGGAGATAACATTTTTGTGAGGAACAAAACGTGTCCGTAGGTTTTTTTGCCATCACAGACAAGGCTGAGGTCTTACCTGTAAGCCATTTGCCCCCGAGTTAAGGAGCACAACGAGGACTTGTGCTGGAGATGTGTCCTGCTGTCACCCCTTAGGAATGAGGGAAGATCCAGGGTGCTCTCTCTGCTCCTTCTTCCTTCCCCATTGCCCCCAGCAGGTGCTGCCCGCACCATCGCCTTGTCCTGGCCATATCTCCTGGAGGTCTGTCCAGAAGGGAAGGCCCCACATGCAAGCATCCAGGAGCTTGTTAGTATCACCCAGAGTTGTGAAGTTCCTCGAGTGGAACCGGCAGCTGAGTAAGAAGCACCTATTTGTTCCCTGTCTCTATCCTCAGAGAGCCAGAGCGTCACCAGAGGAGGTCAGGGTGGATTCCCAGAAATGTGACCCATTTTCTCAGCAATGCAAGCATAATTCTGAGAGGGCTGCAGGCTTGCTGGCACCTCCAGAGCTTGCTGTCACGACTTCATGAAGTGCTCCACTCCCCCAGGAAGAGCAATCCAAAGAGGAGGAGCCCCATAGTGCCTCCGCTGCCCTCAGACAGCAGGGGCTCTCCATTGTGTAATGTTTACATGACCACAAGCTCACCATGGCTACACAGAACTCAGGAACAGCAGCCCTTGTGCTCATGGGAAAGCAGCCCTCTGCCCCTTGAGCAAGAGGAACCTGGGTGAGCAGCTGAGCGCCGCCTGTGTGAAGGCAGGAAGAGCCTTCACAGAATCACAGAATCCGGTGCAATCCATTGGGTTGGAAGGGACCTCAGAGATCCCCCAGTTCCAACCCCAATGCCACAGGCAAGGTTTCCAACCACTACACAGGCACCAGATCAGGCTGCCCATGCCCCCATCCAGCCTGGCCTTGAGCATCTCCAGGGATGGGGCATCCACAACTTCACTAGGCAAAAAGCTGCACAATTAAAAACCCACCAAAACCCTGCACACTGCTGTGTTGGTGTCCTCCATCTCAGAGCCTGTCCATCCTTCAAGTCCATCACTTTGTAGCTATTGTGCTCTGGTTCTCTCACCAAGGTAGCACAACAGTGAGCTAGAGATGCTCAAGGATGGGTTCTGCCATCCTGACTTCCAGCTGAGGCTTTTTATTGAAAAACAGGATAGAGACAGACTTAACAAAGTGAATGCTTAGGCGTTTGTGATGCAGAGGACTAGAAGAAGCTTGGAGAGGTTTGGTACCTTGCAGGGTGGAGAACTAAATAGCAACTTCTTAGGCCTTTTTGTGCACTTCTGGCACATTTCTTGGGTGCCTGGCAGGCTCCTGATGTCCATCCAGGAGAGGGCAGTGCTGGATTCACACTCCCAAGCCCAAACATTGCCAGCATTCATGCAGACAAATATCTGACTGATTTTGTTCCAACTGAGATTATGGGCTTAACTTGATGGAGAGCAACTTCTGATGGTAAATCCTAGGCTGGGATGTGTCGGTCAATTGGAGATTGTTTTCCTTGCTTTGTTGGCTTTGTTTGTGTTTTTGTGTTGTTGTTGTTGTTGTTGTTTTTTATGTTTTTGTTTTCTTTTTTAATGGAGTTTTTTTCCCTAAGAGTTTAGTGCTGGTACCTTCCTGATCTCCAAACTCAAGTGAATAGATGTCCTGGCGAACAACACCAGTATACTTGCCATAGCGTGTCTTCTGAGAAAGAACTGGGCTCAGCCACCAAGATAATCTCTGCATGGCTTCATGGGAGCAAATCCTACACATTTATATTCAGAGGCCCCCTTTTTTTTTTTCCAGTTTTTCTAAACTCAGAAACTAACAGAACTTTCCTCTGTATCAGGGGCTCTCTTTTTCACTATCTTGAGGAAGGATATATCATCTGGAGAATTTTTGGCTATTTCAGGCTTTCAGATCTGAAGGTCCAGATCAGCGGTCCTTTCAGTGCTTCAGGGAGCCCTGACCACCTTGTTCCCTTTGCTTTCCCTGATGCTTTCTAGCAGCAGACATCCATTTACTCCCACTGCAGGTCTTGACTTCCACTGATCCTTACTGCAGATATTAGTACACTACTGTGGCTGTTCTTTGCAAAGGTCTGCAAGACCTGGAGAGCTTCTCCAATTTTCATGAGCTGCAGTCCACTCGAGGCAGCACTTAACTCCAGCACACAACCCCTTCCAGTCCCATGCTGGTGGCCCTTCCCCTTCCAGGCAAACTCCTGTAACGGTTTGGAGAGAAAAGAAGCAGTGCAAAAAGGATGCGAGGGTATTTTCAGTGACTGAAGACCATTAAAGCGCAGCATTTCTCAGGGTAAGGGCCAGAAACAGAGTTCAGGGCGAATGGAGGTTGTCAGTGTGGAACTGCCACGATGCTGAGAATCACTCAGTACAGCTGTTGTTGTGACAGGGCTGGGGCAGCTTAAACCAGTTCCTCCAGTGGAATAGGCTCTCTCTAGATGGGACTTCTTGGGAGGACTCTATTCAAAAGCTACATTTTTTTGCACACTTCAAAGGCCCAAACTAGCCTGATAAAAGACTCGTTCACCAGAAGTCACAGCCTTGTAGATCCCTGAGTACTGTCTAGTACATGACAGCACCCCAGATTAAGCCCTTTGCCTGGCATCTAGGGCAGGAAAAGAAGAAAAAACACACAAAAAAGAGCTGTGGGGACCATGTACCACCCACATGGAGAACTCCAGACATTCCCAGCACCAGCCCAGCAGCCACCCGTCTATTAGGCGCTCATTACCAAGTGTAGACACTGGCAGCAGCAACTTTTGGGGTCTACAGTCTGCTAAACTCTCTTTCTTTTCTCCCTCCCCAGCCCTTGCTTTGAAGATAGCCCAGTCTCCTGCTGACATGCATCTTGTGAAGATGCCTCTAGCAAAGAAGTTCCTGAGCACCACCCGATGCAGTGAGGGTATAGCCTCTAAGGATGGATGGTATCCAAATGTTTGGCAGAAATTCCAACTTTCCTTACTTTTAGGCGTATCTGTGGCTTTTTGATACTGTAAACAACTGACACAGGCATGGAAGAATAGTGTATCTGAAACAGTTTATACAAAAGAATTCCATCTGTCAGTCTGTTTACAGTTCACATGTGAAAAGGCAAAAATCTTTAAAAGGAAAACCCCGGGGGGAAAAACAGTTATATATATATATATGTATATATATACCCCATACGTATATATAGGATATGCTACAAATACTTGTTGAAGTGGAACAGTATCACTATGGACTTTCTTTCGCTTAAACAGCAGTATTTTTTCCCCCTGGTGTAAATTAAATTTTCCCAGTTTGCTTTTTAACTTATTCAAAACAGCACAAAGAAAGCAAAGAAAGCAGATTGGAATTAAGAGGATCTTGGGGTTTTTTGTTTGTTTGTTTGTTTTTTCCTTTTTTTTTTTTAAATTTTCAAACACTTTCCAGTTTGAAGGCCGTCCTAACGCTTCTTGAAACTGTGCATTAGGTGACGGTGTTGCAGTGAAGAAGAAACACTGCCATTGCACTCCTGAGTGCATCCCATCCGCTGTGTTATCTAGAGGGGGATTTTAGAACTTGCTGTGAGTGTTTTAACTTCTGCTTGGACAGCCACCAAGGAAAGCCGGAAATGATCCAGATTTTACATCTTTTTCCAAGGGGAAAAAAAAATCTTGTATAATTTTCCACCTCACTCCTCAACACCAAAGGGTAGAGCCCTGGAGGCAAGCAAGGTAGAGACCTCATTTTGCAGTGCTTGTGCTGGGCTGAAACAAACCTGAGTAATACACAAGATCGTCTGTAAGTGTTACATAGGTCAGTAGCACAAGCAACCATGAATGCTTTTAGCCCTTCTGTTCCTCTCTCTGGACCCAAAGCAACCAGTGCAACATACATGGACAAGTATTAGAACTCTTTGATGCTCAGCAGAGATGAGGAACTTCTTCCTCATCCTGTGCTTCTACTGGTAGAGATGTCTGGAGGATCTAGCACTGGAGAGGCTGGTTCACAATCAGAGTTTGGGCATGGATTTCTCACACACAGAGCATGAGCTCTCACATTGGTACTTGTGATGGTCCTCCCAGCTACACACACTCACAGGGACTCCAAGAAACCAGGGTTCTTCTTTTCTCAGAGCCATCACCAGTGGTGGTATCCAACTGGTATATGGGATCAGCATCACTCTACAAGCATCAGACATCATGCTGATTCACCAGCAAGTGTCTAAGCTCAGGCTCCCTTCATCCTCCTGGATCTGCTGGTTTGGCTTCTGAAGGCTGCATCACATCTCAGTCCTAGTCTAACAGCCAGGGTTGTGTTTGGCTATTTGTTTGTAGGAGCTTCACAGATGAAGTGAGATGGCTAACAACACAAATATTTACATGTGGCAACTGTTAATTTTAATAGCATGGGCTGAAATTCGGGTTTTCTGAAGCCCCCACACCAATGGGAGGAAATGGAGTTGTTTTTCTGCACATACCAGAGCCCAGCCAGCCTTGGGAGCAGGACGAACGCTGCCCACCAGCTTGGCCAAACACGTGCTCCTTGTACTCCTCCACCATGACAGAGCTTGTATTTTTTTGTGCCCTATCAGAGCTATGAGCCTGCAGCCCTGGCACAATAACATCTCACTTCTGTGAAACCCCATGGGGCCAGGTTCTGCCCTTGTCTCACATGGAATAGCAAGAAGTTTGGGGCAGTAACCTGTGCTTTCTGTCCTGCAGATATTACAAGTTTTGGAGACCCTCTTTGGTTTTAAACCAAGACGGGAGGTTTAGGTTGGATCTTAGGAGGAAGTTTTTCCCCCAGAGGGTGGTGACGCACTGGAACAGGTTGCCCAAGGAGGCTGTGGATGCCCCATCCCTGCAGGCATTCAAGGCCAGGCTGGATGTGGCTCTGGGCAGCCTGGGCTGCTGGTTGGCGACCCTGCACACAGCAGGGGGTTGGGACTGGATGAGCACTGTGGGCCTTTGCAACCCAGGCCATTCTAGGATTCTATGATTCTGCTCCATGTTTGCATAGTGGATAGTAGAGGTAGAGATAGTAGATGTCACTGAGGTGCATGGAAGGTCATTGCCTGGTGGGTTCATGGAAACATGTTTTGCTGATTGTTTAACATTCTGAAAAAAAAAAAAAAAAAAAGAAACAAACAGCAACAACAAAACACGAGAAAGCCAGAAACAAATATTTCTATAAAAGTGTTGATAATCCTGTTCCCACTGCTTGCCCTCCTGTGCCCTGTTTCATCTCCCACTAAGAGCTATGTTGAAATAATATTGTGGAACCTCCAAGGCTAGAGAGATTTCTTAAAGCAAAAAACGTACATCTTGTAAATACCAACATTTTTTTTCTCTTACTATTTTTTCTCTGATATTTCTTGTTACTGACTTCGGCTTAGTTGAACCTCGTGTGAACGAGGCCAGACGTCAGGTCCTACACAGGTGGAGATGGGGACACACAGGCCCAAATGCACCACTGCCTCTTCAAACGACTCTGGGCCTCAGAGCATGAGGTACTGCGTGGGAATGAAAAGCCTCCGCTTGGCTTGCAGGTTAAGGGAGTGATGAACGTGATGGCTGCCTTGACACCACGGACATTGCTTCGCCAGTGGATGGTAGGAGATGTGACTCGCCCAGTCCTTGTAGAGGGCATCTTTTTAACAACGCTTTGCCCACCAAGAGGAACAACGACCTGTTAAGCACTTCTTAGCTCTGGTTGCTTTTCTGGGGGTGGTTTTGGGAAGAATGAATGTAACCAACGTGGTTTGTGCTGGTGCATCCCTTACCTTGCCACTGGTGAAGGCACAAGCTACCTGTAGACAGTAGACTCCGCGGACAGTAGACTCTGTACCAGTGGCTCCTCACAACTTTCCAGTTCCGGTTCTTCCTCACAGGCTCCCATCGCGCTCCTGATGACGGTAACAGGATGCCCACAGGCATCCCGACCCCAGCACCCCTCGGGCATGGGGCAGCTGGGGCACGGCCATGATGAAGGACAACAGTGGGGTGGGATGCCGTCCCCTCCCTCCTCGTCACACAGCAGCTCTGCCGTCCTGGCGCGGCGGGCCGGACGCACGCACGCCTCGGCGATGTCGACAAACACAGCCGGCCGGGGCCATTACCTCAGTGCTGGGTGGGGTGGCCCAGCCGAAACGGCCTCCAGGCAGAGCGGGATGTGAAGAGCTCCATCGTGCACTCCAGGCAGGGCTTTGAGCAGTAGGATCACACACACACACACACACACACACAGCCCTCACATCGAGACCCGCCCTCCTCCTTGCTTTTAACCTCTTGTTTCTGAAGTGGTTTCTAAAATAAGCCCGGCTCCCAGCAGCTGTGAAAGCCGTTTGCTGTCAGAATTGGCCCCTGCACAGACAGCCTGGATATTGCAGGCACTTGTTTTGCATTTTAAGCCTAAACATTGCCCCCCTCCCGCCTCCCCCTGGCTTTTTTCAGTTCAACTCTTAGTTTTTAATAGTCCTTGTCATGATGGAAAGTGCCAGACTCCAGCTGTTCTTCCCAAACCTCTGGGAGAGGCCTGGTTACATCTAGTTCTCATAAATCTTGAATCCAGTTCTAGCAAGTCTCTAAGCCTGACCACCATGCTGCCCGGGCAGCCGTGATTGAAAACAGCAGCAGAGGAAGGAAAGAGGAAAGGGGGGAAATCGGGAAAAGACCGTGCACACTCAGAGGCTGTTTCTGGAGGAGCATCCAATGTGTAAGGCACGCCCTGATGAGAGCCAGGGTGTTCTGTACAGCCGCAGCTCGCCTTATAAATAGCTTATAGCATTGGAGGGAGCTCTGGTGGAGAGGGATTGTCTGGGAAAAACCAACAGAATTCACCTGGTTTGCACAAGGAAGGACTGGGAGAACATTCTTGTTTTAGGAACTTTGAGAGCCTGTGTAACTCACATGTGGAGTTCCCGGATGCCCCAAGGATCCTCAGCTGGGACAAACTAGTCCAAGCTCCAGCGTTTGCATGCCTGATTTATATCCGTTGTGGATTTGGCCCTAGCAGTTGTAAAAGAGAACAAGAATAGAAGGGAAATGCAAAAGCACGTGCTGCATGAGGAAGTACATGCCCATTAGTGTAAGTACATCTGCCCACAAGCTTGGTAAGGTGTAAGCTGTGCTAGCCAGGGCTGGGGCACCCTGCATGCTCAGCAGCGACTTAGAGGGTGGGGACCTGCTGTGCTCAACTCTTTGCAGCCCATGATGGAGGACATGGTAGGTCCCTCCACTTGTTACTCCTGGGATAGGATTTTTATATAGCTCTCTCTGGGTGGCCATGTGGACTGAGACAGCATCCAAAACACTAGGGTTTCAAGAGCTGGGGAGAACAAAACATATTTCCAAGCAGATGAGAATGGGATATGATGGACGTAACCCTTCCTGGGCAATGGCTTTTTGTTATGGGTGTTAACCTCTAGTCTGCCAGCAGCACTGCCAGGAAAACCAGGGCCACCTCAACTGCCAAAGACATTCTGTCCTCCACAGGTGAGTAAAGTCCTTAACAGTTTGGCCCTTCTTCTACCAGCCAGACTTCCACAAGAGAAAGGAACCTCTCGGCTGGGAAACTCCTCTATCTTCCTGTACAGATACAATGCTGGAACAGTTCTCTTGTGGGTTACTGACTGCAAATGGGTCTTCAGTTTGATGATGGAATCTGTTAAATTGCTTTCACAAACAAGGAAGGATTGAAACTTTAATTAATCATCGGCATTCATTCATGCAAATTTTGTTGTTTGTGTCCATGTGCGATGCTTCAGTAACCAACATGGGAAACCCACAAGAAAAAAAGGAATAACAAGCTGCAAAAGATGCTATGACCTTCACTCAGTTTATGGGACAAAATCAGTTCCAGCAAATAGCAGTGAAATTGTCCAGCAGCACTGAAGCAGGCACGTGTTTGGAGCATGGAAACCAATAACTTGGAGGAAATGTGGAAGTCAAGGGCCATGTGATGGATGGACGGACTACAGCATTTCAAAGGAGCATAAATGTGTTTCTCCAAGTGCAGTTTAACCTCATCTGACTCTAGGGGCATCTTTTCGTCGACTTCAGTGACTATTGGATGGGGCCTATCAGAAGCACAAGGTTCCGTGGGTAAGCCATGCACTTAAGCAGCTACATATTTAAGTACTTAGATGAGCCTCCTTCCTGGATTTCCCAACATCTGTGCCTCCTCTCCTTGGAAGCCATCCCCCTCTTGGATCCGGATGCTCAGATCGTGTGGAAATGAATGAGAGCAGCTAAGGACACAATTTCTGCTGCAAAGCATTGCTCTCCGTAGCAAGATGACAGTGCTGCAGCTGGTGGGTGCTCGACAAGGTCTGCAACCAGCCCTAATCACCTTATTGCCACTACCGTGTGAAATGGTGAGAGTACGAAATGAGTCACAGTGCTCCTCATCCTTTCTTCCCTTTGTCCATTGCCTATCCTGGGACTGTCTTGACCCCGGGCTCCTCATGAGGAGGCAGGGGAGACAGACTCATGCCAACGCAGGCTGAGCAGCAAGGATGGTTTTGCTGTATATGTGTCTCATTTAATACCACAAACACATTTCCAGTGCTGCTATAAAGCTTATCTCCTCCTGTTATTTCCCAATATCAAATAGCAGTAAGAAAACAGATTTCCCTTTGCTTAACACAGGTAGTGTTACGCTAGGGAGTGTTAATGGCTTAAGCAAAGATTTTTCCACCTACAGGCAAGTGACTGATAGTTTATCCATCTGCTGCATAAAACCAAAGCGTACGTCCCGATTTTAATGGGTCACATCACCTGTGGTTTCAAAACAACTCTGAATTTCCCCTGAAGTAAGATGCAAAATAATGAAAATTGGTACTTAGAAGTCAAACAGATTTTTTTCCAGCTCAGCAAACAACCGAGAGCCCATCAGTTCTTCAAGTTAAATCATCTTGAGTGACTTTGTCATAGGTCAGGAGGAGGTCAGACGAGTTAGGCTCGGTCTTGTTCCTGCGTTGTCATCTCTCAGCGGGAGGAGGAAGTGTACCCCAGCAGGTGTCAAAAACACCAATTTCCCAAAATTTCATAATCATTTAGATCTAATTACAAGACACACGTGGTTTTTGACTTTCCCTAGGAAGACTTTGGGGAGCATCCACCGATAAATCAAGTGAAGAGGAGTTTGCATTCCTTTTGCAGCACTGGGTCTATTTGAATTTTTAATCCAGGAAATTCAGTTTAATCCTAGAAAATTATTTTGACAAGCTGAATTATAAACCTGCGGAGACAAGAGAGGGAATGACTTGTGGACTCTGCTTTGGTTTGTCCAGGAAGAAAACAGACAACAATAAACTCAGCCTGGGACACGGAATGGCCTCTGATGTTGCTGCCTCCATCTCTGCCTCTACTTGTCTCTACAAAATAAATTCTCCTCCATGGTATCATTTTGACTCTAAGGCTGAGAGAAATCCCAAAGGTACCAAATTTGTGCTCTCACTTCATTTTCAGAGAGTAAAAGATGTCAGAGGAAGTACCTAAGAAACCCATTTGCTCTGAAGGTCATCAAAAGCTCCATGAGTGATGGTGGCATTTCCAGCAGCAGGTAACTCATAGGAGGCTCCTCATGACCTTGCCTGAGCTGTTTATGGCTTTCAGGGGTGACAAAGATTAGGTCACTTACTTAAAAGTCCCATTTTAGGTGCTGACTGGCAGCGTTTGTCTCTCTTTGCTTCACCCTTCAAAGCTGCAGCACCAAACCAGTGGCACCTCTCTCTCTGAAGGCCACGCTAGGGTGACCTTAATGGTCCTGGTGGCCTCCATCCAATGGTCCCCTTCATCCAGAGGGGATATTTACCTGCCCACAGTCCTCAGGTGGGGGCTGTTACATGAGCCTTTTCTCACTAATAAACAGCAATTTGCCTTACAAGAGAGACTCAGGGTAGGGACACTCTAGGGTCACCAAGATTTACTTCCCCTCTGGTTGGCCCTTTGGAGGGAGCTAAGGCACCACAGAGAGGAAACGTCACCAACACGGATGCTCCAGTTATCTCAGCTTTCTGTCCTTGCTGGTCATTAAATTATCCCGCAGCCTTTACAGACAGTGCTGCTAGAGCCACAACTCTATTAATAAACCTTCTGCTGCAGTAAATCCCCGTGCCTGACTGCACACTGTCAGTACCTCCTCTGATTTATTCTCCATTTGCCCGCTGGTTTGCTTCATGAATAAAATGAAGCGGCCGCTGGATTTACTCCCTTTGTGACCCCCCAGCAATAGCAATGACAGCACTGGGAGGAGGTGCTGAGGCCTCCCAGGGTTTGTAGTGGTGACTGTTTGCCAAGGAAAAAATAATCTCGTGAGATGGAGATGCCCGAATGTATGATAACCAAGGGAAAGGCAAAACCAGTGACATGGGGCAACCACAAGCATGCCAAGAGAGAATGGAGTTAGAACTACCAAAGTCTCTTGGCTCCCAAGAGCTCTGCAGCACACAACAGAGGAGAAGCCACAGGGTGTGTGAGACAGGAGTCAACATCTCATTATCCACCAACCTTCGTGGGTCCAGACCCACGTGGAGACCTAACACAGTGGAAATGCTTCTGGACAACCAGTTATTCCTGTTCCTCGTTCAGTTCTGCAGTTCAGAAATTAGCTTTGCCACAAGCATGACTAGCAGCACCGTGGAAGTGAGTAAGAACACTACAACACGGCCAGCACTGCTGAAAGCACGGCCGGCACCACTGTGAGGGTGATGACCAGTGCCACCACCATGACACTGCTCCTCAACTGCCCTCTCCTGTAGCACCTGACTGTTGTCCTGGCAAACACTCAGAAAAATTGTAGTGAGGCATGTTCTTGCAAAATCCTCCCTGTGAGGTTTGCACTGGTGGGAGGACTGCGCTGTTGCATGTAGTCAACCATACCAAGGAGGAAACTCCAAGCCAGACAGATGTTGACCCCAGGTGTCTGTGGCTGGTCCTCCAGACAATGCTGGAAGCTGGCAAGGGAGCTTACTGAGGGAATGCAAAAAATAGAGGGAAGATCTAAAAAGGGAGGGTCCTGGCCAGGAGGTTACTCTAGCTTAAAGCACAGCTACACAAACCAGGGCCCAGGGTTCTGGGCAAGGAAGATGAGCATCAGAGTTCTGCTCATATTAACGTCCCAATTTCCTACAATTTCTACAGTTCACAGCTGACTTATTCTGTGGTGGGGGAAACTTTAATAGCCTGTCTTGGCCTGGACAACACTTAAACTCATTTTCTGGGCTCCAGAGGGATTGTGGTTGGCCTGTATCAGCCCCAAACACACTTTGATTCATTTTATTTCCTGGACTCCTGAGGGATCCTCCTTTGGCGTGTTCTGGCCCCAAGCCCTCTTTGATTCACTTATTTCCTAGACTCCCAAGGGATTGTGGTTGGCCTCTTTTGGCCTTGCACTGCTGTCACTTTTCCATGCTGGTATGTAACGCATGTACACTCTTTAGATTTCTTCACTGCTTGCACTCACTCTAGGCCAAGCCTGGATATATTTTGCAATATTTCAGGAACAATAAATATATTGCTCTGTCTTCATTCATTCACCTTGCTAAGATTTTCTGTGGCCTTTCACTCTCTTGTTTTTCCCAACATCACTGCATGGCCAGAAGCAGTATGGCCATGATTTGGCTGTCCCCTTGCTGGAGAGAGGATGTTCACCGTGTGATTTGCTGTGGGGCACACCACAAGAGATGAAGGGAAGAGCCACCAACCATGTGGTTACTGTCCCCACCAAAAGGTGGGAGGATCAGCTTATGGCACACTGTGGGTTGTGCACCTTGCCAGCCTGACATCCCACAGTGGGAACCTGGTGGCCATGGTCATGCTGGTCATGGTGGCACAGGTCTCTGATGGCATCCTGAGAGAAAGCATTGGGCAGACCTCATGGCAGGTGTGGAATTGAATCTGTCATCATCTCACATGTGACCTGGTGTTGCACAGTCATATCTACTGAGCTGGTGGGCCTTGCTCATCATGCATAGAGCAGGAGCATAAATCATTATCCTCCATTTCTACCTGATACCACTGATGTTGCCTCAAGTTTCCCCAGGGGAGATTCAGGCTGGAGGTTAGGAAAAATTTATTCTCTGAAAGAGTGCTTAGGTGCTGGAATGGGCTGCCCAGGGAGATGGTTGAGTCACTGTCCCTGGAGGTGTTCAAGAAACATTCAGATGTCGTACTATGGGATATGATTTACTGGGGAAATATTGGTGGTAGGTGGATGGTTGGGCTGGATGAGCTTAGAGATCTTTTCCAACCTCGGTGATTCTATGATTTTGTGATTCTATGTTCCTGTCCTCTGTTAATTCATAGAGCCTGTATGTGAATGCCCATGTACAGGTCCCTGCCTGGTGTCCATTATCATGGTACAGCAGCCCCCCTTCACAAAATGACAGCTCGAATGTACTGGGCAGCCTTCACGGGGAAACTGTGCAAAGGAAAGCTCTT
Source organism: Alectoris magna (assembly GCA_030625065.1). NCBI lineage: Eukaryota > Metazoa > Chordata > Aves > Galliformes > Phasianidae > Alectoris > Alectoris magna. The sequence continues at coordinate 1,423,330 of CM060565.1, read as the reverse complement.
CAGTGCTTCCATAAAAGAAAAGGGGTCTGTGAATGGTGTTTACTTCTAGCACAACAAATCTGGTGGTGACTTTCTGGTACCAAACCAGTCTGCCACTGGAAATCAGGGCAGAACAAGCTCAAGGGGCAACGGCCATTGCTGTCCTCTCACTCCTCCTCTTGGACACCCTTTGGACTTCCCTGGACATCCTCAGATGGTATTTGCTCACTACTGAGATCAATAACTCTACAATAATACTCTTTTCTCCTAAAATTTCAAAAGAATTTGTCAGAATGTAGATAGGCTTGTCCCCTATTAAAGTCCTGAAGTGCAAGGCTGCCTGGGGCAAAATCCCAGTCCGGAGCTGTGACCTCCAGAGCAGACAGAAGAATGAAGTCTCACTTTCAGTAATGAGAATATTGCACCCAAGCTGCAATAACAGACCAGTGTTATTTCTTTTATAGCTTACAAACGTCACCACAGTGCAAACTCGTTACACACCCCAACATAAGCACATTGCTCTTCATAGAAACTGTCGGGAGATAAAAGTTTCAGAGCAGAATTTATTGTTTGTGAAGCTCACTCATTTACGGCACAATGCAGTTTTATCAGTAACTATTTTCAGAGCCTAAGAAAGAAAGAAATTCAATAAATTCAAGGGACCGTTAGAAGTGTGAGGAGAAGGCAGCTCTTCGCTGTGTGACTGAGTCTCATTGTCCAATTGTCCCAGGAAATTTAAAGCAGAATGTGTTTTTGACAGCTTCGTTAATGTGACTTTTTTTTTCCCCCTGCCAGAAATTCAACCGTAATTGAGACATAGTGTTGAACTTCAAATGTTTCCCCGAGACCTGAATAGGGAACTTGATGAAGCATGTAATACGGCATAACCTCCCAATTATTCACACGTTTAGATAACTATAATCACACAATTCCTATCGCGGCAAAAAGGTTATTGTGGCAGATATTGGCAGGGGCTAATGGACAGCATATTGCAAGGGCAAGAAGGGTTTGGAAGGAAGCATTAATCAGAATTTGGTGGTAAAGTCATCATTCACAGCTTAACAAAGCTGTCACTGTCTGCTGCAGTCCCAGGACCTCTATCAACTCATCATTCAACTCAGCAATCTCAAAGAACAGAATGTGTCAAAGAAGCAACGTGTTGCGTAAGTGTGACTGTCCCCGGGACGCCCAGCCTTTCGCAGCAGGGTTTCCCTGGCAAGAGAATTCGTCACCAGGATTTGTAGTAATCAAGGCTTGTAGTTTTCAGTGAAACACCATCACTTTGCTGTGTGACTACTGACACTCTTGCCCTGGGTTTGAGAAATGCATTCTTCTGTTGGACGTTGTTCCAGCTTTTCTAGCTGCTTGCAGAGGCACCCACGGCAACTGTGACGAGTAAAGGGAGGAGAACTGCAGGAGAGAGGGACACCAGTAGATGAGGCAATGTGGTTATTCTCCTTTAGTGGGCACTCATTACATCCTTGCTGGGATGCAGTGTCCCCAGTGCACATGAAATGTGGATAACCTGGACTGGGCTCAGCAGAGGGCCACCAAGACGAGCTGGAGCACATCCTGTGGGGAGCTGCGGAGGAGGAATGAAGTCTTGCTCAGCCTGGAAAGCGGAAGTTCATAAGAGGACCCGATGCCAGCTAAGTTTTTCACTCCTCATCCTATCCTCTCAATTTCAGTTGCAAGAAATCGCCCCCGTTGAGGCTCCCCTCTGGGGTACGGTGACACAAAAGCGCAGGAATGGGGCTCTTTTTATTCCCTGTATAGCTGGCTTCAACCTGCAGTGCTCCCACACACAAACAGCAGCAGGTGAAAGGTCTATGACTGCCTTAGGACCAGGATAGCCTCTGTAAACAGTTCCTGAAGGCTCAAGCTTCCAGTGCCCTCCTTGTATCATCCTGAGTTGGCTAAGACATTATATTTTGACAGCACTGGAGCACATGGAAACCTTGATCCACCCAACACATTATGCTGAAAAACTTCATGCTTTGGGTGCATAAAGTTTTCCACATAAACAGGTGGGAGTCTGGCATGGGCAATGTGATTTAAAGCCAGCACGTGGTGATTTTCAGCACTGTGTGGAAAACTTTGGGTGCTGGCTGTCTTCTGAGGGGTCAACTGAGTCATTATTTTCATTGGCTGTCCTCTGACCAGGGTGTCCCAAAGAGCTTTGTAGCTCTCGAGCCACCTAACTCCCCCTCAACCCCTTGGCAGAGCAGTGGGCAGCCAAAACTCCCTTTGGTACAAATGCCAGCAGGGACAATTCCTTCCTGCTGAGAGGTCACTCCAGCAGTGCCAGTCTCATCTGTATGCACTTGCAGAGATGGTTGGTTTGCTCTGACATCAAATTGCCAAGGTATGATGTCACTCAGTGCTCAGGAACTGGGGCCCTTGGTGATACCTGAGTCATTCTACAAGAAAAAAAAAACACAAGAGCATGATAGGGCTGTATCTGCCCTAGCTGCACTGAAGGGTGGTTCTGTAGAAGGGAGACATCACTGTTGACACATGATGTGAAGCAAACAGAACCATGGAGTTTAGTCATATCCTTACCCACACATGTTTCTCTTGTTCCTCAGGGTCCCTCCCTTATTAAAAGAAAATAAGTTTTCTTTAACACCTTCATTTATGATCTGGATGATGGACAGAGAGCTCTTTAAGCAAGTTTGCTGATGACACCAAACAGGGAAGTGATGTGTACTCTGGAAGGTTCCTGCTGCCATACAGAGGGACCTAAGGACAAGCTGGGATGTGGGCTGGGAGGAACTCGGTAAGGTTCAACAAGGGGAAGTTAAGAGCCCTGGCCTGGGGAGGAGCAACTCCAAGCACCCAGACATGCGTGGCAGCAAAGAACCTGGGGGTCCTGGTGGACACCAAGCTGAATGTGAGCCAGAAATGGGCTCTTGTTATCAAGAAGTCTAATAGTGTCCTGGGCTACATTAGGCAGGATGTAAAATGCTGGTGAGGCCATACATGGAATTCTGTGTCCAGTTCCTCCCCTTTCACTACAGGACAGACATGGACATACTGGAAAGAGTCCAACAGAGGGATGCCAAGATGATGAATGGACTGGAGCAGCTTCTTATGAGACAATCTTCCTCCCTGGAGATCTCCAGAAGCAGCTGGGACGTGGGCCTGGGCAGCGGCAGCTCAGACTGGTAACTTCAGGACATTCTCCAGTTGCAACCTTCATTTCCACAGAACACTTTTGGTGCTGTCTTGCACCTTCAGTGATTGGAAAGCTGCCTGAAGGGCCAGATCTATCCTGCAGCCTGCAGCTGATGCTGCTAGTGTGAGGAAGAGTATTCTTCATCTGAGATTTTGGTTTTAGATAGAAGGAGAATCTTGCATCAGGCCACTGTGTTTGGCTGGAGCCAAGTGAACTCCAGCATGCAAAGAGAGCATACACAAGCATAATCTTTTGGTCCATTGTGTGCAACAAGAGCCCTGAAAAACTGGACATAAATCGATACAAGACAAACGAATGGTTCTGCACATGATCTGTAACTGTGCAAACACAGGAAACAACCACAAGCCAAGCAGAGTCACCAGTGCACACATCCTGTCGTGATATAGAATTACGAGTGAAATCTGTAAGCCAGGCTGGTCCCTCAGCTGCCCCCAGTGCTGGAGTAATGTGTGGGCTCTGGGTCCAGGGAAGACAGGAACATCTGGAGGTGCTCTAGAATGGAAAAACAAGGGCATGGGACACGTCACCCATAGGGAAAGGTGTAAGGACCTTGGGTCATTTTTGAGCACAAATGCTTAAATCTCTTGTTGGGGCTGCGGCGAGTGGCTCAAGCATAGCCAAAAGGCTGCTCTGTGCTATGGTTGGTTGTGCACTGGCAGGATGCTGGGGCAGCCTGGCCATGGAGGCACCGAGAGGGCATGGTGAAAGCTTTCCAGCCTGAGGCTTGCCAGCTTTCATGGCCAGCAGTGTCCAAGGGAGGGACCTGGGCACAATCCCATCCAGTCTTCTTCAACCTTCCCAGGCCAAAGGGCCAGATACCACTGACAGCTGGGTCAGGCAGGGACAGCTTTTACCGTGAGCCAAAGCTCCTCCTCACACCTTCTTGAGTGGAAATGAGAGGTTTTGATTCTCTCCCACCACACCCATGAGGGGAAGGGAGGGGACAGGGTGGGGAATCGTTATTTTAGTCATTAGCTGATGGGGAATTTACTGAGGAATACTGAGCTCAAAATCCCATGGCTTTCTTGTTGCAGAAGTATCCAGTGTGAGGAAAGTGACACGTACTCCAGGACTACGACAGAGAGGAGAAAGCCCTCTGTTTTGCTAACTCCACCAGGATGAGCTCTCATGCACTGCACACACTGCAGCCAATCGCCTGTGTTCTTGCTCCATGACACCTCTGACCTCCATGGATTTTTTATCACATATAATCTACAAGAAGTGAGCCATGGCTGCAGGCTCTCACTCAACCAATGGACACAAACCGTCTCCCCCATGGAAAGAAACCAAATCTGGGCAGAAGGCTGCACTGCAGGCTCAGTGGTGCAAAGCAAGTCTGCTTGCAAAGGCATTTTGGTGATGACCCCTCAATTGCTGCAGATGAACATTAGACTCTATTGCCTAATGTCTACACTTGGAAACCATGCTCACATCTACTTCCTCTTAAGACCTGCTTGGGGCCAAAATATTCCACCTCCCCAGGTTTTTTGTTTCATGCTTTACAGGCGGTGGCTCTGGAAATCTGTTTTGCTCAGCTGGTGGTATGCTGCAAATGCATCCCATCCAGCCCGCAGCATGAGCCCTGGCTGCTCACTGCTGTTTGGTGATATATCCCAGAGAAGTCAGGTGAATGGTTCCCACTCTGTTATTGCTTCAGGGCTCATGATGATGTATAACATTACATAAAACTGTTTATTTAAACAGAGAGAGTCCCATCAGGGTCACAACCTGATGTGTCATTTCCCACCCACTTGATGGGACTATGGGGAGATGTTTGGGCTGCTTTCATACCCAGTGTGGTAGGCAGGAGGAAAAGCCAATCTGGGGTACTTGTTTAGAAAGAACAAAGTCAAGCCATACTTCTTACAACAGGCCCATCCGACTACTTATAGAATATGTTGCAGATCAAGGCATTTAGAAGGAAAAAGTGCATGCAAAAATCTTTTAAAAGCCTTTCAAAACCTGCCATAAAAAGCCCTTGGCTGCTTTCTAACCAATGCAGACTGATCTAGCACCTTGGAGTTACAAATATAAGCTGCTCTACCTGGAAGGAGGATCTGCTCCATCTCCTGGCCCAGCACTAAGTGATGACTTCCAATTTCCAGTGCACCCTTAGAGGCTGCCTGGAGCCATGTAAGCTATGTGAGAATGGGGGTTGGATGTCCTGCAGGGTAGGCTGTGGCCCCAAAGCAGAACATTAGCCCTTGGAAACAGATGGAAGAGATTCACTGATGTGGTTCCCTCCCTCATAGCTCTGTGCCCTGATGGGAGACATGCTCCAGCTCCACCTTGGGTGACCCTACAATTGCACTCAAGCTCACAAGCATGCCTTGCTTCACTCAGTGCACAGGAAAGACTTCCCAGGAGACACCGGAACTGGGGGCACCGTGTATCCAAGGAGAGGAAATGCTCATTGGGAAGTGGCTGATGGTCTAACCTCCAGAGCAGGCTCCTCTCTGGGGCTCTGCCCTGCATGTGCTCGGCTTCGAGCATGAGTTCTCAGCCTCGTGCTCTGCCGTGGATGTTTTTGGAGCAGCTGGGTGTTTGTACAATGACTTGCAGAGCGGGATGATGGCTTTAGCTCAGGGCTTTTGGCCCCATGATAAAGCCTGTAGTAATGTAATACAACGTGACGGAAACAAACCAGGAGTGCAAGAGAGAGAGATGCCTGCTCAGGAGGAGGAAGGAAAAAACGTTTTTTTGTCATAATTAAGTTTGTCCTGAATTTGCTCTCACGTAGAGGAAAGATAGAAAAAAGGAAAACATGGGAAAGCAGAGGCTGCATTGCTGGCTCAGGTAACGGGGGAGAACCCGCTGCTTTGTGTGTGTGTCTGCATTTAACAAGCAAATAAGGCAAAGATTTCCTTAAAGATACCCAACCTGAGTACACCACAGCTGGGAAGCACACATGAGCAATAGCTTTCATATGCTAACAAATAAAAGATCCTTGCAAAACAGATGCTGAGGTTTGCGGGGCTGGCACAGGCTCGCTGCTGGCAGGGAGTTAACTCACAGAAAACTGAAAGGTTTGGAGATGGAAGAGTATCTAGAGACCGTCTGTTCATAAACACAGCTGAAGGCCAGCAACCTGCTTTCTGCCCTGCCCGAGCTGCACTGCTGGAGTCATTCCTCGCAGGGTTCCTACATGAGAGAAGGCAGATATGCAATTCTTCTGCAGCCCACGCTCTAGAGAAATAATTAAACAGTTTTTCTTAACCTCTTGAACTTTTCATTTATTATTGCCATCCATTATGTCTACCTTCTCAAATAGCAGGATCCTGAAAGCCAGCTCCAGGGGTCAAGGGTTTATTGTTTAATGGAGATAGAACATTCTGTAAATTGCACAAAGTCACAATGTTTAGAAGAGAAGCTTCTGGTGTACTGAATCTTTTCCATTTAACAAACAGTGAGCTTTGACATATGTTCTTCCTCCATAGCAGGAAATTTGGGATAAGTGCAGTACTGGCATGGACATGTTACCAAATCCTTCCTGTAAACCAAATGACATCTGCATTCAAATAAAAACATTCCTTGCACCAAATACCAGGAAATACTAAAAGTATCACTATTCTTCTAAGGTCATGCTAAAATGAAGTTTTTGGCTTTTAGAACACAAAGTAAGTTTGTACGGGGCCAAGACGTTTTGTTCAACACACATTTGCTGTTACAAATCCCAAGAGACGTCCTTCTGGGTCAAATATGTGCATGTGTCTGTAGAATTTTGCAAGCATTTAATCTTCTTCATATGAAAAAAGAATAAATATTTTAGGAGCGTGGACTTACATTAACAAATATTCCTGTTGCCTTTGTTTTTACTAGCGATCTGCTTTTCAAAGGCAGAAAAGGGATTTGCTTAAAACAAAGCAAACATCCTCAAAATGCGCCGTGCCAAAATAATCAAGGGAATAAATACCTGGGATTTACAAAATATGAATATTCTTCAGTAAATAAACTGAGGCGAGAGCAGGCAGGGAGAGAACGCTGCTGCAGCGGTGGGGAGGGAGCGCTGAGCGTAAACACTTTCATCTCACGGATGGCAAATCAAGAACATTTAAAGAAAATAAATGTATGCAGAGCAGATTCTCCCTTCTCATGTTACTTTCGGGGGGTTTTACTGCCGACAGTTAACGCCACATAAAACCTTGCGAATATTACGCCTGCAGACGAGAAACTACAACGGCAGAAACAGCTTCCCGTGGATAATTAGCGTAAATATCTGCTTAAAACTGAGAAGTTTGTTCACTGTACAGGATGTACTGCAGCAGTTTTATGAGCTAAAAGACACGGGGAATGTTTTGAATGACTGACATTTGAAACAGCGCAGGCAGATATCGGGCACTTCTCGGGGACTGCCACACAAAAAAGCCCCATAGGAGTGAATGAGTGTCCGTTCCCACCCAGCATGGGGCCAGACGTCCCTGGGGGGCTGCACCCAGAACTATCCCTGCAGCTTCCCACTCAAAGCAACATTTCCACTTACCAGGAGGACTGGGGGGGCTGATCCAGACACTGAAAATGGAAAAGGGAGAATGTAGAAACAAATGGAAAGAGAGAAAAAGATGAAAGCATCGGTGCTTTCTGCTGTCTTTGAAACAAAACACGCGTTTTTCAAAATGGTGATGTTTTCTGAAAGGCCTTCAGAAAAGTGGGTCACTTCGTTCCTCAGAAGCCGTGCTTGACAAGTGTGACTGGAGAAAGTGCCATGGAGGACAGCCACGGCTTTGGGGATGGGTCCAGCAGTGCTTCCAGAGTGTCCATCACATCCATCTCCAGCTGCCAACAAGGCTTTCTTCATGCTTCCTTTATGCATGTCTCTCCTCAGGAGCTCAGTGTGGAAATGGTAGGGTCTGTATTTCTGGGTGTCCAGCTTCCCCAGACCCTGCAGAGAAAAAGAGATCGGGAGGAGCTGGTTGGGCATTGGAAAACGCTTCTTCTCAGAAGGAGTAGTAATGCATTGGTACAGCTCCCCAGGGAGTGGTGGGGTCACCATCCCTAGGGGTGTTCCAGAGCCATGGAGATGTGGCATTGAGGGATGTGGGCAGTGGGAACGGTGTGGGTGGGTTGGTGGGGCTTGGGGACCTTGGAGATCTTTTCCAGCTTTAATGACTCTATTCTATGATCCTATGGTCTCCATCTTGGACCCTTCAGCAAGACCTGAAGGGTTAGACTAGGTGTGCACAACAGTAATTTCTGTTTTCAACATGCTTTTATCTTCTATTTTTGAAGATTGTATTTATTTTTAAACTTCTAGTTGCAATTCCAACAGTGGGAAGAGAAACTAAAACGAGTCTCCCTGCACGCTACTGGAAATATCTAATGTAGGCAGTACGCTCCATGCCAGTGCATGACTCTCTTGAAGATAGTTTGTAAAGACAGACAGGCATCTTTGCAGTGTGATCAAAACACAGCCCATAGGGGAGACTCAGGGGATGGAGTTGAGATCAGCAGTGGCTGCTTGCGAGTCGCCATGGTCTCCCAGTCCACTCAGATACCTCAAGGACCACAACAGCTGCCTGTAGTTCCATCCGTCTCCCAGCAAGTCTCCCACCAGCCTGGGTGCAGCTTACTGCCATCTGCACACATGCTTCAGTCCTGATAGAGCAGCTCAGCCGGTGGCAGGCTGCAGGGAAGCCCCTGTCCAGGTTAAAGTCCTGAGGTACCTCCAGGGGCAAATCATCTTCCTCCTGAGTTCAACCCCAGCTCCAGCTGCAGCTTTCTGAGTGAGAGCTTGGGGCTGCTATTCAGACCTTATATTTAGAAAAATGTGGGAAAAGAACTAGATCCATTTCAGGGTTTGTATTTTTGTTGGCAGGATATCTGGTATCATTATGGAGAGCAAACTGAGGGTTTTTCTTTCTTTTTTTTCCATTTTTTGTTTTGTTTTGTTATGCGTTTTTTTTTCCCCCCTCAAACTATGTGTTTTCTTGCCAGAAATGTATAGAAGTGGGACATGATGGAGAATTTGTGGGTGAGAAGCTTGAGGCAGCAGCAAACCGATTTCACTGTCATATCCTTCTTGTGCACATCCATGTGGGTCCAAGCTCTGGAAGGACTCCAGGGGTCTCCTTCCTCCTTCTGCCCTGTGGCAGAACCAGTTTGACCTGCCTCACCTCAAGTTTTGCTTAATGTCCTCCTTAATCCCTCTAGCGATGGACACACCACATCTTTCCCAAATATTCCCATCCTGACATTGTTAGCATCCCTGCTAGAAAGTTCCTTGAGTTTGCTCCATGATAAGATCAGGATTGCTTTTTTTACCCCACAATGAATGTTAGGGGATGGATTAATCCCTCCCTTTGCTGCTGCAAGCAACACCAGCAGACGGCCACTAAGTAGCACAGCACAGAGCTCCTGAGGGATGTGCAGAACAAGCCGAGTTTGCCTGGCAGCTTTGACCAGCAGTACATGAGACTGAGGTGAGGTTCATTTTGAAGCTGATTTTTGCAAACCTAACAGCGTACACATTCTATGCAACATATGTAGTCTGGCAAACCTACTTGAGGGTCACTATTAAAAAGCATGCAAAACATATGCATGTCCAGAAATCTGTTCTTGCGTGTGGGTCAGTGGATGGCAAAGATGGAAAAACATGACGATCATGGGAAAATGATGCCTGCACTTTTCCACTCTTTAAGAACGAACAAAATCACAACCAAAATGCTGGGCTGTGGGCTTAAAAAGCAGAGAGGGGGTCATTTGGGAAAAGCCATCTGGCCAATGCCAGGGACTCATCATGTGTTGCCCACTAAGCTGTCAAGTTAAGGACTTGTCCTGCTATCGCTCAGTCCTCAGAAGGTCAATGACAGGATTTGCTTATCGCCCAGAGGCACTTTTCTCTGGTTAATTGGCACCCCTGGTGACAGGGTAGATTGATAGCCTCCCATCGGAGCCTTCCATAGCGAGCCCAGGAATGACACAGAGCTCTCCTTCACCCCCACTTACCCTTTTACAGCACTTCCCATGGAAATCAGAGAGCACGCAGGATGCAGGACAGGATGCACTCACGGGGGATGGATGGGTCATGTCATTGATGTCAAGGGAGCATGCAGTGAGAAGAGGGTGGGAGAGCAGCCTTGGACTTATCTACCCGTGTGTTTGTCCACAGAGGATGCTGTACTGCCTGGTGAAGGGGCATGCTGCCTTGTCCTGGTCCTGTAATGCTGGGGCAGGGCTGGGCAGCACCAGGGCAGTTTTTGTTTCCTACAGCCAACACTTCTCTCACTTCAGAGAAGCTCGAGTGCCTCCAGGCAGCATCTCCCTGAGGATCACAGGTGTGTTAAGGTGGCCTCTAAGTCACAAGGCCATTTGTCCATGTCTGGTGCTTTTTCCTACAACACAGAGAGATACTGGTACTGGAAGAAGATACCAAGTTAATGTCTCTGAGCCCAATTTTCCTACTCCCGTTCCCTGGCCTGCTGAAGGACTGTCTCCTCTGGACAGTTTGCCTTCTCCAGAGAAATATTCTTATTATTGGCGATCACTGAAGAGGACCAGATGTTACCTTTTAGCTCCCTATTGGCTCTAATCTCCTTTCTTCTTTGATCCCAACTCCACTTGAAAAAAAAAAAACACCCGTATTTAAATCCTCTTGGGTGGTCCTCAGGGAAGGCTCAGCTATTTCTAACCTCTTTTTGCTTTCTCAAGGCTCATTCCATGTGGCATATTTCTGCCTCTTTGTATGGTAGGAGCAAAACAAGACATGACCACCCCAGGGCTGGAAGCAGGTTTCTGTGGTGAGGGCTTGGTATGAGCCTTGCTTGCACGTGACACCATCAGTGCTGGCAATCCAAACAACCCCAAGTGGTCTCCTCTGCCCTCAAAGTACCAAACATCTCATTTCTGCCTGCAGGTCTCCAAACATTTTCATACTCAGAATGCTGTTTGTTGGGTAAGGCATCCGGGGCTGTGGATAGCCCCCCAGACCCACGGAGAGATCTCTCATGAGTTCACCTCCTGTGTGATTGTCCTTGCAGTTACTGCTTCGTGCACAAGCCCTGATGTCCCGAGCTCACAGCACACACATGGTGTTACTGACCAAGATCCACCATCTGTGCCGGAAAACTGCCGCAAAACCAAAGTCTTGCTTTAAGCAAACAGAAATGTCCGGGACATACCAGACTTTATGTTGGAAATCAGAGCCATATTCTTCAAAACTCTGGCCCTTTGTTCAGACGCCCTTTGGAGACCTCCCGCAAAGACCTCACTTGGACTTCCAGATGCTAGAAATTAATTTTATTTTTTAATTCTGCACCACAAATCCTTAATTTTGGAATGTGCACATTTCCTGTGCGGTCCCTGGCTCCTAGAGACTGCAAATACATATGAAATTGCAACAGACATTGATAACAAAAATTTCAGGGCAAACCAAAAGCTTTTCAGAGCTTTCTCCAGATAATTTATCCTGGGCTGGTGGGCTGCCGCAAACTCAATGGTGGGGAAGGAGGCTGCTTTTGATTTAGCTGATGTTTAGGTGTGAATGAGAAGGAGAGATATGCGATTAATCATTGGAAGCAGGGAGATGGTATTATTTTGATTCATACTTGACAAGTTTTCTAGGAATGCTGAACTCGAGTAGAAAGGCATGGCGGACCCAGCTGTTCAAACAGTGTGATTAATTAAACTGATTCCATGTGAAAAACAACACTGACTCTCACTCTCAAATTGCAAATCATTTTCAATATATTGGGGAATGGCCAGCCGAGTTTTATTAATTGCTTTGGAGGTGATGAATCAGGGTTGTCTACAGAGACCCACACAAGTGCGCATTCCTGAGGACGTACGTGATGATGGACTCGTTTCACAGCCGCTCGCATCGATGAGGGCTGCTTTCCCAGAGATGCTGCCATTTACACACAAGGGGGGGATGAAGCCCCGCATACACGTGTGCTGACCAGCAACTCTCCTCCCAACCTTGCACTGAGATGCTTGCAAAATCGCAGCGTGTGCGTGCGCCTGCGCACACATGGAGCCGGCACTTGTTTCTACCGGCGCTAATAATAAAACATCCTCTCCCCACAGATATATGCAGCTCGTTCACCTGCCAAACCAGGGCTCTCTCAAAATATCAGCAGAATGAGTGCGGGCCTTGCAGTGTATGATTTGCCCAAGACCACACAGGAAGTCTGTGGCCAAGCTGGAAATCAAGCCCATCGCTCCCGGCTCTGGGGCCGTGGCCCCTCTGCAGGCTCGGGGCCATCCTGGGACCCGTCCCCAGGCAGACAGCGAGGTTTGGGTTGGATGAAATCACCTTGCTTAAGCCCAGTGGAACTGCAGGATGCCCTTGCAGCAGGTGCTCAGCAGGACCCGGCACCTCCAGGAGAGCGCGCTGGGGACTCAGCCTTGCCAAAATGTCCAGTAAAATCCTGCCCTGCAGCAGAGGTTTTTGATTTATATTTTCTCTGTGAGCTTGTCTGTTTTCCTCATGCTGCTGACATGGAGAGGGATATTTGATACGTGCTGAGGGGCAGATGTTGAGCAGTGCACAGCGGTGCTTGCAGGAGGCATGGCTGCTCTTCAGGTGTAAACCGTCTGATGGTCGTAAAACGGCTAACGGGGAGTGCGGGGGAAAGAAATAGATTAATCTGCGTGGTGCTCACAGATGTGGAAAAATACCCTTGAAAGATCTCGACTGGATGTTTTTCACTGCAGCTGCCAATGGTGGGAGAGCAACAGTCCAGCAGCAAGTGCGCAGACACCTTCTGAGTCCGTTGAACACCACGGGGCACTGCACAGTACCTAGTAGTGACTCTGTGCTAACCGGTTTCCAATGTAACATTTTAAATACCTTGCAAATATACATCTGAGCCAAGATTTCCACCCTGAGCCACTTGATCGCAAGCACCTGTCTGATCTTCAGAAGCATTGAGCTCCTACTGAGGTCAATGAGAAGAATTAGAGAGGTTGGTAGTAGCCATTCTTTCTGCAAAACCATGATCATGACCTCAAATTCTCTCCATGGGAGCCCTGTTCTGACCCCTCATGTTTGATCCCAGCGGGAGAAGCCACGTATATGGAGACCTGTCCCAGATACCTCATGAATGGGGAGCCCATTTGGCTCCAAGCAGATATCCCCAGCAGCACGGCAGCAGGCTGGCTCCAGCAAAATGCTGCTTTGTCCATCCTCTTCAGCCCTTACAGGCTGCCATTCCGACTAACAGCTGAGTGACAATTGAAAAAAAATATTTGCCCTCTTTCCTTTCTCCCTGAAAGGAATGGCAGCCTCCACAGACCCATTTATATTGCTGGCTCAATTGGAGTTAATAGGAATATCCTCCTTCTCCACTGGGGCCACATTTTTCCCTTGGGAGAGCTTTGGGGCCATTTGCTAAATTCCCAGACACCTCAGCAATTCCCCCTCATCAACCTGAACTTCTTAGAAATGGAGAATACTATCTTCGCTCCGTCCCTGGGCGATGTGACGCCCTTGCATTCTTGCTCGTGCTGCTCCAAACAACACATTTTCTGAGCACACTGTGTTTGTCTGAAAATACACCAGGAGGGCTGCCCAATTTGGAAATGACTTGAATTACAAAAAAAGCACAGCTGTCTTTAACAGCTCTCAAAGCTCATGCAACTAGTCTGCAATTTATTGACTAGGATTAGATGCTTATTGTCTATGACACTTTAAATACCATTACATTGAAGTTTATACAAGAAAGTCCAAGTTTTCAAACTGGAATCTTAGCAATAACAGCTGGACCATTTGTTTATGTGATAGACAGAAAAGAATGACTTCTGTAATCTGTGTATTTGGCTTCGGGATTTTCTGCGACATGGGGAGACAGAAACCTACCCCATCCCTAATTGGGGATTGTTAGACGGAGCGAACACCGCTGCCTAATTCATCCCTGATGTTAAGACTGCTGCCAGAGCTGGGGTTGAATCCTTCCCTCATCCCCTCACACCTGACGGAGAAGCACTTGAAACCCTTTAGCCCACCTCTGACAGTCAGGGCTCAGTCTCCTGTCTCTCTCCCCCAGGCTGCTCACATTCCGCGTTTTGTTTCTAGCATGAAAGACTTTGTTTTAAATCATAATAGTAACCAGGCTGTAATCACATTATAGCACACATGGAGAACTCGCAAAAAGTCATGTGCTTTGGATTTGACATTCTGATTTATGGTTGTGCGCTCCAGTTACACAGCTGCGATCTCATTTTCGACAAAGATGTTTTCTATTTTTCTATTACTTTGCTTCACCCTGTCTTTATGTCGAAGAAAATGAAAGCCACCAGGTGAAGCCAGAACAAGAGGACAAATGTTTGCATGTTCTGGATCAAAACCGTGATCAAATATTTCATGCTTTACTTTCATAAACAACTTGCTATGGGCACATGTGGAGGGGGTGTAGATTCTTAATTCTGAGCCATTTGAAGTTCAAAAAAATAAAAATAAATTCCAGACTTATTTATTCAGAAACTAAATCAGCCTATGAGATCCACATCCCAGCCACTTGATCACAGTGACTTCACTGAGGAGGGAAGAGGCTTGCAGAATTATTCCTTAGAGATTTGGACATGGGACCCAGTGCTGCTTGCTGCCTGCTCCGTCAAGCAAAACCCAGCTGAGGTGGCAAAGTCACGCTCTGCACAGTTAAGAGCAGATTGCAGTTATTAGCCCTTCCCTCTGTCAGTAACCCGTTCGTTTTGCATTCCTACGATGAGTAGCAGCATTCCAGCTTAATTAAAAAAGTGAGCACTTTTGCAGTAAATTGCATTAACACTGGAAAGGGGCCAAAGCTTATGTTTTACATGAACCTCTCTTGTCTTTAGCGGAGTCAAGAAAAGAAAATGTCATCAACATTCTTTTCACGATTTAAGCGCTGATGATCTATATTTGGGGCTGGTGCTGGCTGAGCATTACACTGAGCACAAAACCACCACGGAGTCCCTTACCAGGGGTAATTTAAGCACTGCAGACTTGAAAACCAAAAAGCACAGTGTAAAATTGTACTAAAAGACCATCATTTTCACTACGCATTGAGGAGAGTCTAGAAACGTACTTACAGTGGTTATGGAGCATCTGTTAAGGAGCAGAAAATGCTCATTGAATTGAATTGAACCTGCGTGGGTTGCATCCTGACCTTGAGTCCTCACTGCAGCGTGGCTTTCACCGTAGACACTTTGGGTCAAATGTCCACCATGGATATCGACTTTCACCAACTTTGTCTTGATGCATAATTTTGCTTCCTGCAGAAATTCTGCAGGGTCTAAATGAGGGGATTTTCCATCTTTAGGACGGGGCTACCTCAAGCTAACAACTAAGTGTAAAGGTAGAGATGGAACGTGGCAGATCTGAGTACTGGAATGAGATGCTGGGTGTTGAAAATGCTCTGTGGACAAAGCTGGGCAGCTCTGAGGATATGGCCATGTCTTTCTGTGTCTTGAAGGGAAAGTCCAGAAATGTTGTGTGCATTGAGTAGGGACCAGAACAAACAGCTCACATTCCTTTCCTAGACTAGAAGTTCCCAACCCTTAGGGACTCAATGTAGCCAAGTCCTGGAGCCACTTCTGCAGAACGTGTAGTGGTGGGAGCTGGGAGAAGACCCTTCCCAGAGCCATAGTTTGAAGGGGTCCCTGGGGACAATTTCTGCTGTTTGCAGGTCACCAACAATCCACAGAGCAGCAGTAATTCGTCTGTGTGGGGAACCTGTGTTTGACCTGCTGAGCGGTAAGAAAGTAGCTACGTCAAAAACCTTCTATTTTTTTCAGGATAAAAATGCAGAGTTGAAGCCCCCCTCCCCGCTGTGCAGAACTTTGATGAACAAATGCAAAATCTGAGAAAAAGAGAGTCATTTGTTTATAAAATGTTGGTCAAATCCCATTATTCTGGCTACACTACTAACATTAATACCAGGTCTGTCGGTCATAACTCTTTCTCAAAGTGCACGCAATGGGCAGGCAAGACCAAGATCAGTTGCCTCTGAGCCAAGCAGAGCAGGAGATCACCAGGTCTTCTTTTTCCATGACTGCCCCTATTGATGGGATTATTGCAGATATCTCTTGGAAGGGATATCATGAGGGTTGGGTCTCTCAACCTAGTAAAGAGCAGGGTAGGTCACTGGGATTGCATAGCTTTGGTTCAAAGCAAGAAAGGATGTGTCTGGCTGTTTGCTGCTGCGTGTGCTCCTGGTGCCAGCTCCACTTCTGGCCCAGAGACCCCCAGCTGGACAGAATAAAATCAAGCAGAATAAAATCAATGCATCAAGGAGAACAGGCACAGTATTTATTTTTCCTGCAGTGGCCTTCTGTTTCTAGTCCTAGTAGAGCCAGTCAAAACATTTTGAACCAAGAGG
This sequence comes from Alectoris magna, assembly GCA_030625065.1. NCBI lineage: Eukaryota > Metazoa > Chordata > Aves > Galliformes > Phasianidae > Alectoris > Alectoris magna. The sequence continues at coordinate 1,406,860 of CM060565.1, read as the reverse complement.
TTTTCCACTGGAAAATGCTATTCTTTCTGAAGTCAAGCAGGAACTTGTTCAAATGTCAGTGACAGTTTTTGGTCTGGAAGAAGTCAAAACATTACAGTTTGATAGTGCAGCTTCAATTTGTGACATTTTGACTTTCATATCATAATACAATCCTGTTCTATTAGAGTGCAGTATGTTGTACTACATAATCAGTTATAAAGTTTGATATAGTGTAAAAGTCAAAACAGATTTCCTCCTACAGCATAGTCTAACAAAACACCCCAATACATCCTCTTCCAGAATTTTTATCCCAAATGCAACAGCAACTTCTAGTTTTCCATTCTAAGTGGGAATGTTTTCTCATTTTGCAAACACTGGAAACCCTGACAGGCAGAATTTTCTGCTCTTGATGAATGTTGAATGACTCTTCAGTGCTTTATAATCTTTTCTGATGGCAATAATTAAGCGGTGTCACCACAACACTCACAGCCACCTGTCCACCTGCTCTGGAGACATTTAGTCAATATAAGATGAGGTCTCTCCTAATTTTGTTGCTGGTGGCATGGATGTCTTCACTTTATCACTCCATCCTAGGATTTGACTTATGTTGAATGGAAAAAATATATATATCTTTTTTTCACAAATATTTTTCATAACAAAATGTCAGCATCTACTTCAGCTTGAAAAAAATGGCATCTGGCCACCCTTCATCCATATCATGGCCTGTGTCCCATATTGATCAGATCTCTGTTGTCTATAGAGGAGTGGTGGATGTAGGTGGATGGCTCAGATGTAGAGCTGGACGTAGCATCAGATGAAGGGCGGCCTTGGTGTCTTCAGTTAATACCTGGGAAATTCCCCACCATGTGCCAGCTGGGAGAGGTGTGCTGGATTCCCTGGGAGTAATGGACATCCAGCTGCACATTAACTAGACAGGATAAATTTGGAAGCAGTTTCAAAACAATTCCTCTTCCATGTTGTTAATTTGTTTTTGTTATAAACCTTCTTGAGAAAGTCTACTCAACTGTTTTATGGTAACAGTCAGAGTGCTATTGAAGATCAAAGTTTATTGTGTTCACTGCGGTGCACATAACCATGAGCCTTTACCAGGAAGGTCTCTTTTCTAAAAAAGGTTACTGAGAAAAAATTTCTGACATCACTGAAATTCTACCATTTTCCCCAAAACTATGTAAATAAAATCGTGAGATGAAATGATGTTTGTAATTCTTCATTTCACAGACAGTTGTTTGGCCATGCCCTTACTGAAGACAGGATTCCAAGTACAGGATAACTAAAAAAACCAAAAACAAACAAAAAAAACCTTCCATGTATTTTTGAGAATAGCTTTTGTGGATAAATTGCTAAAACCAATTCACAGGAAGATGGGCCCATCTGGCCCCTGCGAAGTGTAATGATTTGGGGTATTTTGCATGAAACCATCTTCCCACTTCCTTTGCCAAGGGTCGCTGCACCTGCAGAGAATGGCCCAGAAAGATGTGACTTGTGGTTCCCCTGGGAAAATTCAGGCAGGTGAGAGTGAAACCCTGAGCAGATGAGGGAACATGAACCCATTCCCCTTTCACCACCAAAGGACATCTCCAGCCTGCTGGGGAAAGGCTTGAGAAGTGCCATGAGTAACCCTCATGTTGCAGAGAGTGCCAAAGTTTCCTTAATCATCTTTAACTGCTCCAGCATTTGAATAGGGTTTTTCCATCAACTGGCACAAACTATCAGAGAAAAGATGCATCTACAACTATCACAGCAGTGCAAGACAAGGCTGGGAGCCAAAGATACTGCACAAGGAGGATAAACATTTCTTCCTGAGGGTTCACATAAGCTCTCTGCCACGAGCAAAGAGCTTGTTGAGCTGCTAAAGTCCATACCTTGCAAAGAGACCCTAGAAAAGAGATTATGTTTTCACATTGTTTCCCAGATTAATTTCAATGTCAACTTAAAAGGCTTTTAAGGTTTTTATTTCAAGCGGAAGTATTAACTGGAACTGCCAGGGGCAGTTAGCTTGAGAAAAGCAATACCATGCATCTTAAACCGGGTAGAAATTTTTATGACCCAAATTCTTCATTTATTGTACACAGATGGTGGAAGAAGGCTGCTGTCTCTAGTGCCCAGCAATGCAGCAGGCCTGACCGCAGTCTTCTGCAGACAAATGGTGCCTTCTCAGAGCTTTCTTAACATAAAATGATGTTTTCTGTCATTCCTTCTCTGTAGAGCAATCTGAAGCATTTGCAGGGCAGAGACTGATTTGTAGGGATGGTGAAACCCATCAAAATCCATCCATACTTTAGACTGAAAGCACAGTGACATGCAGCATGCTGCTTTTCCTTTCTGAGCACAAATGTTGGCTTATGCTGCCTGTGTCTGAAAGGCATAAGTCTGTGTAAGCACTCACACAACCTGAAATGAAACTACACCCTGTGCCCATGTTTGCTCATCCTTCCCACATCCCCCCTTGTGTATCAAAATTCTGCTGCTTGCTGGCCATCAGTGACTTACACAACAGATGCCAAATACCTGTGCAGGGTGTGCTGGTGTTGAGAAATCAATGCACACATGCATTAAAAGCACAGAGAGAGTCTGGTCCCCACAGAAAGCAGAAGGAGGTAGAACTTACTGTATCAATCACTAAGCTGGCCAATGCATTAACCTCATCTTGTGGTTACGTAGCTTTTGGCAATTCTCTGCTCCATCACCCTACTTTCCCTTCACAGCTGTCAGCTCCTTCAGGGTCCATCTCTCACTGCAGGCAGCACTGAGCGAAACAGGTTATAAGTGGCAGCCCTCAGCCCCTGTACAGGAGGGAATAATATGGGAAGGAGGTGGCCATGGAGAGAAAGATAAGAATCAATAAATTCCTTTGAAGTGTTGTCACAGGAAAGAATCTTTGTCCTCCTTAAAAAGCAAAACTGGAGAATATTATAACCAAAATCAGCTTGTGGGGCAGAAAATGCATGTATGGCAGAGGAAGGGATCAGGAAAGATCAAGCATGGTTTTGGATACCTGGGCCGTGCAGAACAAAAACATGTCAGTTGAAGATGATACTTGAAAGCAGTCCATACTCCACCCATCTCCAGAAGAGGGAATCCCAACTGTCATTGTCTATTTGTGTTGAGAGAAAACTTCTGCTTTAGCATGGATGAGGTTCAACAAGGCCAAGTGCCGGGTCCTGCACTTTGGCCACAATAACCCCATGCAGCACTATAGGCTTGGGGCTGAGTGGCTGGATGACTGTGAAGAGGAAAGGGACCTGGGGGTATTGGTCGATACTCGGCTGAACATGATCCGACAGTGTGCCCAGGTGGCCAAGAAGGCCAACAGCATCCTGGCCTGTATAAGAAATAGTGAGGCCAGCAGGAGCAGAGAGGTAATCATCCCTCTGTACTCAGCTCTGGTGAGGCTGCATCTCAAGTATTGTGTTCAGTTTTGGGCTCCTCACTACAAGAAGGACATTGAGGCCCTGGAACGTGTCCAGAGAAGGGCAATGAAACTGGTGAGGGGTCTGGAGCACAAGTCTTATGAGGAGCGGCTCAGGGAGCTGGGATTGTTTAGCCTGGAGAAGAGGAGGCTCAGGGGAGAATTCATCGCACTTTGCAACTTCCTGAAGGGAGGCTGTGATGAGGAGGGGCTTGGCCTCTTCTCCCAGGCAACAAACAGGACCCAAGGAAACGGCTGCAAGTTGTACCAGATGAGGTTTAGGCTAGACATAAGAGGGAACTTTTTCTCTCAGAAAGTGGTCAGGCACTGGAATGGCTGCCCAGGGAGGTGGTGGAGTCGCCATCCCTGGCAGTGTTCAAGAGGTGTCTGGATAAGGAGCTATGAGATATGGTTTAGTGGTTTTCTGTAGGTATGGTAAAGGGAGGATGGCTGGATTAGATGATCTTGTAGATCCTTTCCAACCTTGTGATTCTATGATTCTATGATTCTATGGATCTACTGACTTCTACAGAGTCAGTGAGCAAGGCCCACCTGGGAAGCATCTTTGTGTAAGGATGGTCAGCTCTGGCTGACATCAGTCAACAAAGCTTTGGAGAAAGGCAAAAAAAAACCCTGCAGGATTGCACAAGGAGAGGGAGAGGAGCTATGGTGGGAAAATAATGCCTATCCCTTGCAAGAGCCAGGAAGTTCCAAAGCCTGTAGTTAATTTAATGTCCTGTAAATGCTGCATGACAAACACAAGGATCAGCTGTCCTTCTTAAACCTTCTTGGAAATTCTAGCAAGTCCAACACCTAACACATCATCCCACGAGTTTTCATTTCTTCTTCCAGGGCTGTGCCTACTGGTGTGACATAACATCTCTAGGCTCCTCATTCCCTGAGTCTGGTGAGGGGTCCAGAGACCCACAGTTCTAAGGGTCACACTCCTCCTGATTGCCAGCCCAGATGTGACGGGCATGACCAACACTTCAGCTGTTTTTATGTTGGTTGTCTGTAGTAAGTCCACAATGAGACGATATATCCATCTCTCCCATCTTCTACATTTCCAAACCACTGATGTCCACCTGGTCAAATGGGTCTAGCTCACATTTGTCTACAAAATTATTTTTCTTTTGTTTTTCTCAGAATTAGCAATACTGCCCATCACTGTGTTACCTGAATTTTGCACTGGTACTGTATATGCCCTGGCAGTCATGTCCTACAGCAAGCCCCCTGGAAACACAACAATTTTTTCTTTAACCTCCTACTCCAGTAATGGTACAAACTTTTGTTATTGTAACTCTGCAGCCACATCCCTGTGCCATTTTTATTCAAACCCAGTATTAAACTGCTTAGGGTCAGGTTTGGATCATTAGTTCCCCTGGTGCAAGAAGTCAGTTATCTTATTAAATATCTATGATTATATACTACGTTCGAGCAACACAATCTGTCTTTAACAAAACCACATAAGACTTTCCCAACTGCCACTTTGCTGCTCACTCTTGCACCAAACTCTTTTCTCAGACCTTCCAAAGAAATTAGGTCAGCTAATGGGCATGCAGTAGCCACAAGCATCCTGCTCTCCTTACCTCACTTGTGTGAATTTAGCCACTAGTTTTTCTCCTCCAGTCCCAGGATAGTGGCCCACAGTTGACAGATTCATTACCCTTCCTTGCTGCTAGAGATGCAGTTTCATGTGCTGGTGCTTTTAATACCTCCAGTGTTACCCGTTCATTTAAACACCCGTTATTCCTGGGTTCAGTGCGGGGGTAAGCAGGCAAAATTCTCCAGCTTGCATTATACAGGTCACAGTAGATGATCTAATGATCCCTTTGGCCTTAAGGACTACAAATGTTAAAAGCATTATATGGTACATCCTTTAAAAAGCTCAATGTTTTTGGCAATGTCCCCTTTCTTAATGTGATCTTATCAGCCCTCACAGGCTGAACATTGTTGAAATTTATTGGTTACTTAGCATGAATGGGGGACATCAAGAAATGCTCTGGGGACTGTTGCGGATGATTCATAAGTGGGAAACCTTCCTCCCCAAGCAGTACTGAACCCTGTCTGCACAGGATATGAGAGAAGAGAAGCACCATGCAAAGATACCAGGAGCCAAGCTCAGAATAAACAGAGGGAGGTATTTCCCCCACAGTGGGGGAATGGACCAGTGCAAATCTCTGCCAAGGGTTATCATGGATGTGAAGTTTACCTGGGGTCCCAGGGACACTGGAGCAATCCAACTGGCTCATTGAATAGGTGAGTCACAAGAGGCCAGGGAAATCCTTCAAGCTGGAGGTGGTAGAGGAGGCACTATACTCACTTACCCTGTTGTGTCTTTCTTGTTGGAGACAGATCCTGGACTGGATGGAGCCAGTTCAGATGTTCATAGTCTGCTGCCTGAAATGTTGCCTTCTAGTCAAGCTGGAAAACCAAAGCCTCCTCAACCACATTCCCATTGATGATCTTACACCAAGACAAGGGACTGTTCATCTACCAACACTTACATCTGCAGGAATTTTTCTGAACCTTCCTGGAGCACAACCTGCTGGGGAGAGAAATTGCCATCGTATGATTTCACTATTAACACCAGAGCAGGAAGTCAAAATGTAGATGGCATTTTCCAAGGAGAATGTTAATAAATGGTTTTTATAGGTATATTTTTTTTATGTTGCCATATTTATATTAGAAAAGGAAGGCAGAAAGCAGAATAGCTTTCATCAGAAGAGGTATTTTTCAATATTTGATGTTCAAAGAGTACTTTCCAATTTTAAAAAAATAATAATAATTTGAAAGCAGCTTTTTGTTCAGAGTAACAGAAAAGCAAAAAAATAATAAAAATAGATTAACTGCATTTTGTTTTAAAAACGAACTCTACTGATCTAATTCCAGATGGATAATTATATTCTGACTGATTATTGTAGGACTGAAGTTCCAGTCGGGTAGAACATTCTTTCTATTGGAAAGCATTATGTGATGCTGGTTTCCATTAGGAAGGCAACCCTGAGAAGGCTGCATTGCAGTCTTCACTTGCTCCCAAAATCCACTCCAAGAGACATGCAGGAGAGAGGTTGGGCATTGCTTTTAAAATTGATTAAAGATTCTGGGAAATAAAATGTTTTCTATGCAGGTCACGTTGCAATTTCACCTTGCATAGAAATTTCCCCGAGGAGCAAATTTGGAAATCTTTTTCGTTTCTTACCTGGGTAAAAAACGTCACAGGCTTACTTACATCAAAACTGACTTCTTTTTTCCCTCTTGCACAGATTTCTGCCAATGGAAAAACAAAGTGAAGACTTCAAGATTTGGCTCTACGATTTTAAGAATATTACAGATCAATAGCTATGTAAACGTACAAGCACAGGCTCTTTGTTAAGGGTATGTTTATGAACTGTTTTTCTTAAATCAATCACTCTGGCCCAAAAGGATGAGTATATTATGAAAAGTTTCACAGCTCTCATTTGTTTGCAGTTTTCAATACCGGAAAATGGAAAAGAGAGGAAACAAGTGAAACAGTGGGGTTTTTTTTGTTTGTTTGTTTGTTTTTTGTCATGAAAGCGAAATATATGTTTAAAAGTTTACTTTTGTCCTTCAAGAGCAAGCCATTTCAAAATGTTTTATTTGCGTATTTCAAAGAACTCTTTTCATCAAAACAACTTCTCATTAGGGATTGAAACCCAGCTATTTCTAATCATAAGCAGAGCATGATCTGTTATACTGTGCATTATAGATAAATCTTAGCAATGGCTCCTGGAGGACCCCATCAGGCACTGAAAGGAGTAACCATTTGCAAGATTACTCAATAATTTGTATTAACCTTTAATAAACTACCATAGAACCATAGAATTAAGGTTGGAGAAGACCACTAAGTTCAAGTCCAACCACTAACTCATCACCACCATGCCCGCTTTAAATATGATACGTGACTGTTGTGTGGCCTATTATGGGTTGTGATCAGTGTCTTGGGGGAAGCTCAGCGATTTGACTCTTTCTATTGAGAAATGACAGTGCTGGAGGTGAAAGGAACATGGCAAAAATCTTCGTGGCAGGTCCTCTGTGATTGTTAAAAGACCAGAGACCTTGAAATCACTGCAGATACCTCTAGACCAAGGGTTTCATTACTTTCCAGTGGGCAAGTGTCAACAAAAAGCTTCACAGTCCTGTTGCAGGGCATGCCTCAGGTTTCAGTGAAGAAATATATGCACCATGGCATGCCACAAGAAACCTGGGGCCATTGGGTTCATCAGGCAGTCAGGGCTCAAACAGTACACTAGGAAGATACAGCACTGAGAACGTACAGATTGAAATGGTTCTTTCTTCCCTTCTTCTCCCCAAATAGTTTCAGTGTCATATCCCCCATACTTAGCATCCCCATAATGCCCTTTTGGGTGATGCTTTGCAAGGGCTGCCTCCTTAGACAGCCAGATGTCCAAGGAGAAATGTTTTAGTGTTTACGCTTACATCCATGCTTTCTGAGAGGGTGTTTTTCACTGGAACTCTCTGAAAGACCCTATAATGGTAGAGACACAGTGGGCAGACGGGTACAGAAGATTCCTCTGCACTCCCTAAATCCCAAAGGTCAACTTCAAAGGAGCAGTCCATTTTCCAGTGTGAGCACCCACTTTTCCACGTGCCAAAACCTGCTGCCTACTACCCCAACAGGAGATTGACAGAAGACCACATGTACTCCACCAGCTTCCAGGAAGCACTACAAGATAGAGGATGTTTGACCTTCACACTTCTTTTGGAGTGACCCCCAGAGAGCAGAGCTCAGTGCTGCCCTTCGCTCCCTGTGAGGAGCTGCAGCCGCCATGACACCTCCCCTCAGCCTGCTCTGCTCTGGGCTCAACGAACCCAGGACTTCGTCTGCCCCTCGCACACCTGGCCTTCCAGACCCTTCTCGATCCTCATAGCCCTCTTTTTGGCTGCTCTCTGACAGCTTTCTATCCTTCTGACATTGTGGTGCACTCAGTTCTGGAGTTAAGGCTGCACAGAGCAGAGCAGCGCAGGACAGCCCATCCCTCGCCCGCTGGCAGTGCTGGGACTGGTGCACCCCAGGGCCCGGTTGGATTAACAGCATTCACACCAGCACTGGGAGCTTCCAGAGAAACTTCCTTGCTGGCTGTGCTTTCCCAGCTCCAGCACACATCTGCAGTCACCAGAGCATCCCATGGCCCCTGTCCGAACCAGGGCCCCTTGGCACCAGGCACGGTGTGGAGACATGCGAAGACATGGTTTCCTGCCTCGGAGAAATTCCCTCCCCAGAAACCAGAGCCTGTAGAGTAAAACACAGCTGCAAATGGCACTTGGAGCCTCCGGAGGCCAGGCTTTAAGAATAAGCAGGCACCTTGGGCTGGGAAGGCCTGAGTACATTTTTGCAGCTATGTAAACAACAGTAAACTGCTCCTTTTGGCCGGGCTGGAAACTGATGGCATAACAGGAAATTCTGGTGGATGATTTTCTTTTTTGGAAACCACATGAAAGTTAACCAAACTTTCCCAAAACAGATGAAAGATTGTGACCAGGAGCAGTTGGAGGATGAAGCAGAAGTTTTAAAGGTGGTTGTAATCCAGCCCAACCCCGGGTATGGCCATGCCAGCAGGTTCCTGTCGGGGAAAACAAGCTACTGCTCGTCAGCTGCTCTGGGATATGTCCCTACCACAGTGGGGTGACACATCCCAAAGTGGATTACCAGAAAGGAAAGAGAGGTCCTGAGGATGAAGATGGCAGAGCAGTCAGCAGCCGCCCTGCCTTGGCTCTCTACAGCCCTGGTGGGATATCTCTGTAGGACCTGTGAGCCTCGGGAGCAGAGAAGTGTTGAGGCTTTGGGGAACAGACATGGGTCTTCTTTTATAAGCCAGAGGATTTTTAAGGTGACTCAAACCAAGCCCCCAAAACAGCTGCTTTGGCAAGTCAAGACGATTCAGTAAATAACTCCATTAATCTTCACCCTGCACAAAAGCCATTGGTATCTGCTCAGCCCTGAGCTCAGCCCTGAGCATGCTGTCCAGTCTGCTGGTGGCTCTTGGCCTGGTTAGAGAATCAGTGAGGAAAAAAAAGCCCCAAAAATAAAAATAAAAACCCTCTTCCTTCAAAACCAACAGTGCCCGGCCAAGAGACTTCCACACACAAGCGGCTTCTGAAACATGAACCAACCACAGCGGTCTCAGCTCTTCCCACAGCGCAAGTGCGTGGGCTCAGCTGGAAGCCCTGCTGGAGGAGGCCCTGCCTGCTGAACGCCAGCCAGCAGGCAGAGCAGCCCGGCATTAGGCCCTGGGAAGGAGGCACACCAGGTCTTCCAGGCTGCCTCCCAGAGCTCTGTTCCTTCGTATGGGGTCAGGGTGGGCAGGGAAAGGGAAGGGCTGCCCCTGGGAAGGGAGCAGCCATCACAGCTGTGAGCAAGGACATCCTCTCCAGCTGCAGAGACCCTTGGACCCAGGAAGTTTCCATGGGTCAGGGCTTTGCAGGCTGCTCTGCAGTGTTTGTTTGGGTTGGCTTGTGAGTATCCCTGTGCATGTGTTTATTGGGGCGGACGCATCACTGCAGGGCTGGAGATGTGCCCTAGATGTCTCTGTCCCAGAGGTAACTTGCCACTAGGAAGCAGGGGTCCCAGTGATGCATTCACATTTAATCAACATCGATTGCCGTCTTAAATGAATCCAGCCACAACCCTGGAAACTTTCTCTTGAGGAGCAGATACCATCTCCAAAGCGCAATATTCAGCAAGCTAAAGTGAATGGTCGAGGCTGGGTTGTAAGACATGAGCTAACTGCCAGCTTCTATTTCCATCTGTGAGCTCAGTTGAGCCAAAATCAATAAATCATCATCATTGCCACCAAGAATTCGGTTTTATTGGATGATAATATATTTCCTACTGGTGAGACCATGTACCAGCATCTGGAAGAGGAACAAATGACTATTTACATTGCAGAGCAGGGAAGACAGAGGAAAGAAATAAGTAAACATATCACATATGTTATATGGAGATTACTGTGGGGTTAGTCTCAGTTATGACATCTATCTCGGAGGGGAGGGGAAGGGAAAGGTGACTCATAAATGTCCCAATACTAAGTGAATTATTCCATCACTTCACTCCCCTGTATCTCTCATGTACACAGATCCTTCTCCCCTCCTATGCAAGCACAACACATGGACCAAACGTGCAGTCGTCTGGTTTTCAGATGTTGGCAGGCGCTTTGCTAAAGCACAAGGCTATTGCACAACACTTGGGACCCCCACAACAGGGAAGCTAAGGGCATTTTATTGTCCCCTTGAGGCGTAAGGGAATGTTTAGCGGGGAGGATCCTCCTACCTTCAGTAGACCCTTATTCTCATCTCATGGAGAAGAGCTGCCCCTGCAGGAGTACTGCAGAGTGGAGGTCTGATGAAGAGCCATCAAGGAAATAGCTTTGGAGCCAACAAGGAGATGGCTTCAAAGCCACCAAGACTGCAGAGAGCATTTCTACTCACTACATGATCCAGATCTCCAGACTGATCCTTCTCCTCCACCAGTCTGAGACTTCTCATCTGCTGTCAGCAAGGTCTGTGCCACCCCAGGCAGGACGCATCAGGTGGCAGCGAGCAAAGTGAGCAGCGCAGCTGTGCAGAAATTGAGCAGTTTCCTGCTGAAGTTGTCTACACTGAAGACTTCCCTGAGATGGTGACTTTTCCTCTGATAAAAACTGTCCTTTCAAACAGCTAATTTCAAAAAAGCTCCTCTTTCTTCCCCCCCCCCCCCATCCCCTTTTAATGCAATATTTTCCTCTTATTCCCATGGGGCAACCCCATCCCTGTGCTCTCCAAACCTCGGCCAAATGCCCTAAGGAGGACTAGGAGCATTGCCGAGGGCAGCACTTGCCGCTCAGTCCTTGCTGCATCAGTGCCATTTCAGTTCCTGCCTCCCCTGCTTCTGACCATTTGGTCTTGGCCTCCTCAAGAGGCTTTCATCACCCAATTAGAAACAGAGCAACCTCCTGCTACTTAGTTATATTTGGCAAGGCCAGAGCACACACAGAAATAATCTATAGTGCTCTCCCTGGATCAGCACGTGTTTTGGAGGAGAGGTTTGGCAGCCTGGCCCTCCAGCCATGTTCCCCTTCTGCGTGTGAGCGGTCACTGCTGATCAGCAGCTCGCCGGGTCATTAAGTGCAACAGCAACGCCCATGCTTGTCTTTCCAGCGGGGCTGCCTGTCCAGAACAGACACCAGCTCTCCCACAGAGTTTGGTTGACAGAGTTCTGCAGGAGAGCTGATCTCACCCCCATCCCATAGTGCTGCTTGGAGCACTATGGCTTGGGTTGGCTTCCTCAAGCCCATCAGGCGAAACCGGGGCTGGTAAGTGATGCACATCCCACCACACAAGGCACTGGGATGGAAGAAAAGGAGCAAATGTGGTGTTTTTTTCTGAAGATCTCAGTTGCCCCTCATGAAAAACATCCCCAAAAGTTGCTATCCCATCATTTGGACACCTCAGGCTTCTGAGAGTGGGTGCTTAGTTTAGTTTCATTTGTCTGGTTATACCCACAGTGTAACCACCTCTGTTTCTGGAGAGGGACAAGGAGAGCTCTGAAGGACAGCAGCACCAGGCTGGACTTCTCTTGATGTAACACCAACCCGATGCTTTAAATCTGAAATACAGTGTGGGTTGGCACAGGCTCCATAGCCACATCAGGTGCACAGCTGAGCACTCTGAGCACTGGGGAAAAGGAAAACCCTGCAGCAGCAGCAATTATAGAAACTTCCAGAGAAAGGAGAACACAAGGCTCCAGGGACTGTTTCAACCTTCAGGGATGTGGGAGAGCAAGCAGTAAAACAACAGACCTGGAAATAACTCTTAATGAGTTTAAGCAGGTCTTGGGGAGTGCACCAGCTGCAGCACCTGATGGGCACAATGCATTGAGTGCTGTGTGTGCCTTGGGAGCAACCAAGAGCTGTTGCAGAAGGCTTTTTGAAATGTGGGTACTAAGCTGTCTTTTTAGGTACCTATGATTTTTTTCTTGACCTCATTCCCAGAGGAAACAGGATTTAGGAAGTTGTCATGTGCAGGTGTCTATACATGATAGCTGTCCATTGCAAGTAGTTTTTAACCTCTAGATGATTTCATCCTAATTTGGCAGATGAGTAGCACTCTCAAAGAGAGCGCAGTGTCTGTAAGGTTTGTGGAAATAGCTGGAGGAGATAGACCTTATTTCTGACCTCAGGGAGGGAAAGGCTCAGCCCTTAAGAGACCTCAGAGAGTCTACACTATCACTGCCCAGGGCCATTGGCTCTGTGACTCTTCTCCCTTCCAGACCCACCTGGTAGGGACAGCATCAAGGGGGCACACATGGAGGGAACGGCAGCATTGTATGTTAATGAAGTTTGGGAATAATGGTTTTATTTATAAGTGCCCCCACCCCTGGTGAATCGCTCAGAGCTCTGCACAACAACCACAAAAACAATTGCTCATTAATTAAAACCACACCAACCTCCCCAAGATTGCAAACAGATGGATGAATACATCATATGATATAATATCTCAGGAACTGAGGATGGGAAGGGACCACCTGTGCCAGCCAGCCTGGGCGTTAGCCCACACCTCCCTGGATGTTGCCTTCACAGCTCTCTCCAGTGCACCAGCAAACACCAGGAGCTCTGTGCCACTGGCTGTGCTATGTCCCTACAGAAATGACCCCTAGATGGGCTGATGGTTGGACTAGGTGATCTTAGTGGCCTTAATTATTCCATGATTCACACTCTAAAGCCCTGCAGTGGCCTGTAAATGCTGTTGGAAGTACAGTACCCCTTTCTCCCATATATGCTTTTTATACAGTAAGGACAGATAGAGAAAAAAATCCATGGATTTAGCAAATCCTTTCCCAGCCCTCCAGTGCTGCACATGTTTTTCATCTGAGCATGTCTAGCCCACCGCAGGCATGACGATTTACCTCCAGGTCGTCTCCACTAAAGAAGGAAAGCATCTATCCATCCCAATAAATCCGGGAGCTGGGCTGAGCTGAGCTGGGATCCATTGTTTGTGATTTCATCAACAAGGGAACAGTGGTGTAAGAAAAGCGACTTTAATAAACCCATCATCCCCAATGCCCATGGGCTTCACCTCTCCCCCTCGAGCCTGGCACCTGAGCAGCACCGGGGATGGACTGAGTTTTCCTCCTGCCTTTCTCCACCTCACCTCTTACGAGTTGCAGACCTTATTTTCAAAACTGTTCCTGCAGCTGTGCCCTGGGGGCCTGTGAGCTGCTGCCAATGTTTTCAGAAAGGTGAGGACGGGCTGAGCCGACGCTCCTGACTCACGGAGGGAGCTGGCAGCTCTCCCCAGCCAGCTGGAGGGTGGGAACGGCACGCTGAAGGATGGGGACTCAGGGTGTGGGCTGAGCAGCAGCCGGGGAGCCGCTCCATTTGGGGAGGAAGCTGCAGGGCTGCCAGCTCAGCCTCACAGCTCCCAGATGTAGGAAGTGCCAACCATGCATCTGGGAGAAGATGCCCCTTCTGCATAGCTTTAGACACTCACCTCTCTGCAGCCCACTCATCCCTTTCCCACTCTTTTAAAGATCAGGTTAGTGTGTGTGCTGGAGAACATGGAAGTGTCTGAGAGACAAACTGCGTGTGCCACCTTGGACATCTGGAACAGACTGCCCTTGGAGTGCCTGTTAATGGGATTGACCTTAGTTTCATCTCAGACCTTGTGGGAATACATCGTGTGCTTTGCCCAGGATGAAGGATTTCTCTTTTGTCAAGTATATATATATAAATATATACTTGACAAAATATATACTCATATATATACTTGACAAAAGAGAAATCCTTCATATACATATATATAAATATATATATATATAAAAAAAAATATATATATATAAATATATATATATATATATAAATATATATATATATAAAATGGGATGTATGTGCCCCAGACGTGCAGTCTGTTCCCCAGCACTGCATCCTTCTCTCCACAAGCCTCCCTTGGAGAAGGACCCAATGTCCCCAGCCCCAGCTAGAGGCCAGGGGAGGTACTCAAGCTGACACACAGCCCAACAGAGAGGCTGCTGGAGATGCCAGGGATATGTGCCTGAATAACAGAGGTCAGAGTCTGGCCCTGGTTTGTTAATTCTTGTTACTCCGATGGCACACACACCACTGTATGGCCACGGCACAGCTGGGGAGCTGCTGCCTTATCAGCTCTCACTCCTGGAAGGCCCCTCCATCTCTTCTCCTCAAAGACTGACTTTCCGACGCAGCTCAAATCTCTACGCAACCTGTGAGGAGCCAGTGGCCTATCTCAGGTCTGGATTTGTCCCCTCAGGAAATTACTGTGGGCCCTGACTGATCTCCAATGGACCCATCCAAAAAAGAATAATACAGCTTTTCTGCAGACAACTCTATCTTTGCTACATACCAATCCCATGACAAACCAGTTGGCACACGAATGCAAGCACGAAAGCAATTTGGCTTCCCTCCTTCTTATGTTGACAGCTTTAAAGCCGCTCTCTTTAAACTCACCTCCCGTAGGTGGTTCGGCAGCAGAGCCAAAGGCTGTGATTACACTTCCAGAATGTTTGTTAGCTGCAGGTCCCCAGGCACTGAGTTCTGGAAAATATTTTTCAAGCAATGTCCTCAGGGTCAGAGGCAGGTTCTCTGGCTTGTTCCTGGCTGACTTCACACTGGGGTATGCGTGCTGCAGCCAATGTGTTTTTTAGGACTCATAGGCAGACAGACAGATCTGAGAGCCTCTCTGAGTTGCCTTCCACTTAGATCTCTGCTTGCACCTAGCAGGGTTTACCCTTTTTTGTGCTGGTGCAGTGGGATTTGATCCCCACACAATGTCTGAGCACAAAGCTATCAGAGCTCTCCAGGCCAATCAGATAAGGAGAACACATCTTTCTGAACTTTATTACTAGGAAAGTGTTGGTCTGGCCCTGGCTGGATGGCAATGGCACCACAAAGTGCTGCCGAGCAGGAAAGTCATGGCATCACTGGTCCAGGTCCATTTCCTCACATGAGAAAATCCCCACCAAAGCAGAACCTCCAGCCATGCCCCATCCTGGATCGCAAAGGTTTGCTCCAGTTAGATATACGCACCTCTTGCCACAACTAGGACCTCAGTCTTACGCCATTTTAGGGCCTACCATTAGAACGTAGAGCTCAGCCTCCATTACAGGGCAGAGCTGCTCTTGGGTAAGAAGGAGGTTTGTGATGGGGGGACCCAACACAGGCTCACAGTGAGAGTGCCAGAGGTTGGGTCATCCTTTGATTGGAGTTTGGCAGTCGCATAACTTTAGATTCATTAGAATCATAGAGAATCATTAAGGTTGGAAAAGACCACTAAGTTCATCTAGTCCAACCATTTAGGGCACTGTTGTACTCCTGGCAAGCTCAAACCTGCCACTGAAGTAAAAACTCTAGTTAAAGCTGTGCTTTAGAGCTGAAACCTTGTGTTCCCACTGGAGGAAGGAAAAATGGGGGGATGGTTTACTTTATGAATTAGGAAAAGAGGAGAGGACGTGGAAGAGCAGAAAGTGGCCAAGCAGTGGCAGAGGTCCATGGCTCCTGGTCCCATAGGGACAAGGAGCTGCTCTGTGACATTTGAAGATGGCACATTCAAAATTAATAAAAAGAAACACTTTTCTACCCAACGCATGCAGCTAAACTGTTGAATTCCCAGGCTCGAAACTAAGCAGTGTCTCATTTTGCATACACCACCCAATGAGTCTCAACACTACCTCCCAGGACTTAAGTCATATCACTGGTGACGCTGGAGAAGGGAATGAGAAAAAGGAAACAGGCTGACATATCCGACCCACTGAAATCACAGTCAAGAACAGCTTAGCTAAGAAGCCGATTTAAAACCAAACAGCTCTGCCAGCAGCACGTCATTTTGGTTGAGCTGCTACAAGGCCACCGCACCTTTATGAGCTGTGGCTGACAGAAGCCCACTTGCTCTTTGTTATGGGTAACAAGGCCGAAGAAGCAACCTTGCCATCGGATTCACCGCCATTCAAACATTGGTGTTTGGAATCTAACACAGGGGGTACAATCCAGTGGGATAAAAGAAGGTCACGCAGTCACAGCTACATGGGATCGAGTCTTTTGGTTTCTCCTTTGCAGTGCTGAGGCCCATGTATGGAAAAACTCAGCGTCTCATTTCTCTCCTCTTCCAGTTCTTAACACAAATGAAATGCAGATATTTTTATATTGTTTTATTTGGTCAATTCTGTTCATGTCGTGCAAAATGGAGCAGAATCTCCTTACAAAAACAGAATTTCCTTGGGTCACAACAACAAAACATCGCATATATTCTTCATTTTGCAGCCTGGTCTTACCAAAAACCAACTCTCTGGCCATATCTATTTAAATTCTGTCATTCTTTCCTCTATAAAATAAGCTCTGAGTCCAACCTGTGCACTGAAATGTGGTCACGGACAGTGTGAGAGCACAAGGGAAATGGTTGTGAACGGGAAAGTTATTGAGACTATAATTAGAATGCCCAAAGCTAGAGGCAGAGGAGACCTCTGCTGGAAAAGGTAGCCTTCCTGACCCAGAGGCACGCTGACCTCAACCCCACCGGCTGCACGCTGCTGCTTTGCCTCCTCCAGTTCCTCAGTAATTGCAAGGGAGGGGGAAAGGAGGGAGCTCCCAAAAGCCTTGGGCACCTGGGGCTGCTCTCTGCACATGCATACCTCGCCTGTGTGACTGACAATGCATGCACACACGGAGAAGACAATTTATAAGCAACCCTCAGTCTTCCAAAGAAGGCAAACTGCAGTGATGTGAGGTATACCGTACCTTATTTATTCCCTCTGCTTGCATGTTTATTGAGCAAAGAAACTCCATAAAGCACTTGGGCTTTTAATTTCTGTGTCAGGGGAAACAGCAGTCTGGTAGCGTGTAGCAGCCTGGAGTCCTCCATCCTGCAGGCCACCAGCACATGAAAAACACATTCAGTCACTCCAGGAGCCACAGAATGCTTCCCCGGTACTGTAATTCAAATTCAGAAGTTTTGCCTTCACAAACTTCCCTCTGGAGTCCTTTTCTTAAGCACATACTGCTTGTAATATGCTTGACGTTTATTCATTGCATCTCTAATAACTATTAGTATTCAAGAGGTCACATTAAGAGCCTGGTGGGCTTCCAGCTACAATTACCCTGCTTTGTTTTACTTAGTTGTCAAAGAGCTGGTCGAGGGGGTTATGTTTGTTCTGCTGAAATAAAGCTTTATGGCATGTTTCAGGGCTGACATTATGACACTAGTAGGCTAGACAATCTGTCGTTGGAAAGAATTTCTGCAAATCCCCAAAGTTTTTCTGCATTTCTATGCTGTCATCTAAAAAGCAGCATCTGCTCTGCAAGGCTGCCAGAAGAAGGTCATATTTTTATTTTTACCAATAAAAGGAAAGGACGAGCCCATGGTTCAGGCACTGGACAAGCCTGAAGTCCACTTCCCGATTCGGCCACGCGCTCCCTGTGTGACTTTGGGCCGCATGCTCAGCGAGGCCAGGTCCCTTTCCCCATTTAGAAAGCAAGAAGGTGCCTTCCTTCCACTCATCTGAGTCCTGTCCCTTCCTCATAGAATCATAGAATCCTTAGAGTTGGAAGGGACCACCTCTGTTCACACCATCTGAACAGGGACACCACAGCTCCATCAGGTTGCCCAGGGCTCTCTTGAAAGTCTCCATGGCCGGGGCATCCACCACATCACTGAGCATCCTGTTCCAGTGCCTCACCACCCTCACTGTAAAAGACTTTATCCTTATTTGCAACCTAAATCTACTCCTTTTTAGCTTGAAACCAATTATTTCCCCTTGTTCTATCACCACAAACCCTGCTAAGGGGATCCTACTATGAGTCTGGGATGAAGTCATCTTACCCAGTACCTACACACACCAGGAAGATGAAGAGCTTGGGCATTGTGGTCTCCACTTCTGCAGCTCTCATCTTCCATCTCCCTCTGGCTCCTACCTTTACCTGCTCTCAAACTGCGGCTTATTATTTATTTATTTTTAAGCTTCTCCTTCCTCCTAAATGAGGTTGTTCCTCTTGATTTGGCCTCTCCACAGCTCTGAATACAAACAACTGACACTAGAAACGTTTCTAAGGGAGGGTTATTTTCATGCCATCTTTGCTAATGGCATCTCTGTTGGAAACTGTCAGTTGAGTGCTGTTTGACACATCCCTGGCTGTCACACACAGAGGAGAGCCAGAAAATGGGAACCGTCTTTCCAGAGGAGATGAGGTTTCAATGGAAGTGTCAGTTTTTAACTTAAGTCTCCTCAAATATTACATTCACAAAAAAGAATTCACCAACAGCTGCACTTCTAAGAGACCAAGGGACTGATTACATCTGTCATGCAGATAATGTATTGCCCTTTGAATGATAGGTGTGTACCCGAACTTGCAACGTGTCCATGGCCAACGAACTGACTTCAAAGGTGGTGGTGGGTGGCAGTGGTGGTGGAGGGCTGGGCTGGAGGCCGGGCTGTGCGCTGCCTCAGGTGTTTTCAATAAATCTCGTGTACTTCACACGAAGATGCTTTAAAGGCCCTTGACAGCTTCAGCATTTTAACACCTATTTTCAATTATGCAATAGCCACTA
The DNA here is from genome assembly GCA_030625065.1 of Alectoris magna. Lineage (NCBI taxonomy): Eukaryota > Metazoa > Chordata > Aves > Galliformes > Phasianidae > Alectoris > Alectoris magna. The sequence continues at coordinate 1,387,860 of CM060565.1, read as the reverse complement.
TTTGTAAACAGGTTAAGAAAATGATATAAGTGAGCCGCATTCATATTTTAAACAGAAAGCGCAGCACTTCAAATGCAAATAGGAGACATCCTGTCTACAAGGACATTTAGCCAATTGCTTGATGCATGTGGTTTCGAAGATGGTTGACTTCCATCCAAAAGACACAGATGGGATGACTTAGACACAAACAGCTTTTAATTTACCACTTATGTTGCGCCTTTACTTTACCTGCTGCTATTAAAGCAGTAAGGGTGCAAACACAGACCTAGAAAGAGCAATCCTGGTTAGGGCCCCCGGTCGGAGCTGTGAAGAAACTGTCCTTGAGATGGCCCTTCTGCACTGAAGCACTTTCTGAAGTATCAAAAAAAGAAACAAAAACCACAGCAAGCAAAGGCTGGAAAGCAGGTCCCCTTGCAAAGAGAAATCTCTCATCTAATTTAGAGCAGTTCAAAGGTTCAGTAAGTTTGTATCTAGGGACAAAGCCGCAGACGAAACTCTCTGCAGGATTCAGTGGGATATCTTTCTGCTTTATTCGCTCCAAACAGTGGCACGGCCTTCTTGCAAACGTGTTAAGAAATACAGGGCAGTTTCATGCCGTGTAGGTGTTATGGCGGGTGGGTCATTTCTACTCAAGTTATCCAGGTGCTTCAAGGAGTGACCCCAGCTCTGCTCAGCTCAACAGAAAAGAGATTTTCCAAGAGCTCCACGAGCCAGATCTGGATCAGGCCCGCCAGGCATCTGCTGGAAAGGGCAAAGAGAGCCGGTTATACAATTACACTAAAGCAGACAAAATATTCAAAAATAAAACGTATGAGCAAACAGTCCACGTGTCTACAAGGGGCATGAGTTTCTGTGGAGCTCTGTGCCTCAGGGACATGAAATAATTGTGATTCTCCTGTGCCAAAATAGCCCTGTGTAAATATTGCTCATTGCTAAACAAAACAACAGGTTGTTTGAGCAAATCAGATGTGACAAAACGAAAAGAACACCACGAGGAAGTAAACATGTGAAGCCCACATTTTCTGAGGAGCTCTGAATAGTGCTCTAAATGAATATTTTGGAGCTTGGTTCTGTGCAGGTGCTAGGAAGTTTTATGCTCAGAATGCCTGGAATATTTTCTCCACTACTGGGAAATTAATAAATACTAGTATGCTTGAGTCTTTTGTGCCAATACTAACCATTAACTTTTGGCTCTCAGCCACAGCTGTCTACTTTGCAGTGGATTCTGCCACCGAAGGAAAGGTCATTACGGGCCTGTACTTTCTTCTCGTTAGAATGTTCCAAAATAATTAACAGAAGTTGTTCAGCAGATGGTTCCCTTTCTGTCAGCAAGTACCTACATTTTAATGGGTTATGCTGGATTCCTAGCCGTGAGTGGGTGAGGCTGGAAGGAAAATTAAAATGTATGCTCTTTGATCCACCCACTTGTAATTAGTTCTTAGAGTTTTACATAATAGAAAATAGAAGGGAGGTGGGAGAGGGGAAATGAAATCATTATAAACCGGGAGATCAGCAGCAGCCATGTAAAGCTGTGATCACGTTATCCAACGACATCTCATCGCTGCACAGGCATGGAGTTGTAATTGTTTCATCTGGGGATTTGAAGATTTACTAATTGTGTGTTTCAGTGTCCTAGCCAGGAGATTCAGCAGGAAACCACAAAAGAATAGGAGATGCCTGTGTTTGTAAACTGAAAATGATGATCCCCCCATGCCCTAGCAGCAGCCGGAGGCCCAACCAAGAGAGGATGGATGAGCACACAGCCAAGCACTGTGCTGCAATCGGAGGGAAAAAGTACCCTTGCCCTGGGAGTTTACATTGTCAGCAAACAAAGCCTGGTCAGGGATTGGGATCGCTAACTTCATTTACAAAAGGAAAACCAAAAGTCACATCAAGAGTTTAAGGGCTGCATCCTCAAAAAGCCTGAAGCTGTTTCGGCCCCATTGAAAGCACTGGGTTTACGCAGATGCATACTTTCACCCCACTCCAACCCCAGTGGATTCATGCCTCCTCAGCTCAGCTGTGGGGTCCAGGCCCCTCTGATTGAGGGCAGAGGGTCCATGTCACCCTGCAGTGTTCCCTCCCGTGCCTCTGTTCTCTGGCTGCAGAACACAGCCTCTGAGCAAGACATCATGCTGGTGGAAACACCCCAGTTTCCATGGAAAAATAATAAAAATCAGCTCATCCTAATTACTACCATTGGTGTTTCTTCTATTATTAGCTCCACTGTCATGGAGCATAGGAGAATTCAATGTGATAGACCATTGCCAACCTCTGCATTTTGTCCTTGACACTATGGCAGGAGGCTTTAAAGGAGGTTTTGGGTTACTTTCTCCATTTGGGGTGGGTGGCACAAACTCCAGCACAATGAATGTAAACGTCAGGGGCTTGTGCAAAGCCTCTTGATACTGAATGGGAAGGGCATGAGTACTGGACATAGGGAAAAAAAGACTGATAGAAGTGAGGTGGGGAACCGTGTAACAAGTGGACGTGGTGGTGATGGGTCGATGGTAGGACTGGGGATCTTAGTGGTCTTTTCCAGCTTTAATGATTCCATGATTCTAAGAGCTCAGGTGACATGAAACGGTAAAGAGCACCACACAAAGCTGCAGTTGCAAAAGGCAGAGGATTGGGATGTGTAATGAGGAGAGCTTGGACAAATTCATAGCTCCACTGATGGGCTGAAAAAAACTCCACATCTTACAGGTGTGCTGCAGCAACCAGATGTGTTAGCTGTGGGAACAAGTTGATCTTGTAGGTACAGAAAGGCTTTATTGGTGCAGATGCTGCAAGATCAGGAGCAAACCCTGTGTGAGGGGATGAGGCAAAGGCTTCAGAGATGCTCAAATGCCAGTAATGGGACTGGTGTTAGCAGGGAACCAGGGAAACCCAGAGGGACACTTTGGATGTTTGTACTGAGGATCTAATTAGCTAATGAGCATGTCTTTGGCATTGTTCTGTGCAGCTACAACGTGAAGAAAAGTCTCTTTCTTTTTTTTTTTTTTTTTGAGGATAAGTATATTCTTCAGGGATTTGTGGTATTGAGAATAAAAGTACAAAAATTATAAAGCCTTCTTGCTGAAAAAGTAAAATGAATTTAACTCTTGCATTCATGCATTCAGATGAGAGGATATCAGGAATAAGGCTAGGGGTGCTGAGCTTACTGGAGCTGCAGAAGTAGCCACAGTACTTCATTCAGTGTATACAGAAGAAGCAATCACACAGCTATATGACTTTAAAGAGCTAGGAAATAAGAGCCACCAAGCAGCACGGACAAGTTGAGGCAGAGTCATGAAACAGAAGAAGCTCTGGCTTTGAAGAATCTGACTAAAAGCCCTTTTTTTGGGCAAATTGCTGTCCACATATGCAGGAACTGTAAATGTGCGCCTTCTATGTACTCAACCACAAACTTGGGCGCTTTATACTCTTGAGAAGCTCTTGCCTCCATCACTTTCTGCCCCTAATGCACGTGAGCTGCGTCTTCCCAAAGCCATCTCCCTCCCCAGGCAAAAGGGTCTAACAGCGTAACAGCTCTTGCTGCATTGTCCCTTGTCAGGTTTGACTCCAGACCAGGATCTCAGGCCACAAGCGAGCCATTAGCTCCTATATGGAGTCAAAGCCACTAGAGGGAGTCAATGTGTTTGAATGGTTCACACATCCATTCATCTCTTTTTCTCTCTGCCCCTTGGAGGAGAGCAGGAACAGAGAGGGAGGAAAAAGCACGGGGAACATGCTCAGGACATTGCTCAGCTCCCACTGATGTACACTTCAGTAGCTCCAATTACTTCAGTGTTTCCAGTGAGTGGGATTGCTCTGGGTTTCCAGCAGTGTAACTCAGCAGAGGAAGGTCTGTTTGTGTCCCTAGGAATATTCATGTATGTCTGAAGATCTCTCAGGAGAAGGAAGGGATAGATGAGAGTCCAAATGGATGGTGAAGGAGTATGCATAACCTACTGGGAAAGGCTGGAGGAATCTTGTTGGCTTGGTTTAGAGAGGAGATGGCTGCAGCAGGGGACAGGGCAATGGGGTTGTTACACAGGAAAGGTTGTTTTAAAAGGCTCAGGTCTTGCTTGTTCTCCGTGACCAATGCGGCAGGATAGACTCGATCAATCTCAGGGTACAGAAAGATTCACTCTGCTTCACTGAAGCAAGCTGAGGCAGGAATCCTCTTGAGTTCCCCCAGCCCTGCACTCCGATGTGTTGTTGAACTGTGTGACACAGCCCAGTGGCAAAGAAATGGGCCATGACTGCAATGCTTCGGTATTCCTACATTTTGGGATGAGCACCATGATTACCAATGAAGCTCCTTGGCCACAGCGTTCATTGAATGCCACATGGACAGTTGACCACATCTTCCCTTCAAGCTTTATGACAGCCCAGATACTTTGGCAAACTCAATTCATGAAACCCACTGGGAATCATTTACCATTTTCTCCAACACTGTCACCCAAACCTGCACGGCAACCTTCACAGCAGGGAGATGATCTGCTTCCTATCTGACACCGCAGTGAGTGCTTCTGGATTGCCATGCCCTGCAGAGGGAAAATTTGGCTTCTAACCTTTGAACTAAACAGCTACAGCTTTTAAAATGGGCTAAAATAAAATGAAATAAAGTAAAATAAAATAAAGCTAGTGTAACTCTGGGATGGGTCCTTACAGTCCAGTAGGGATCACTAGCAAACCTGTTGTCTGCAACAAATGATGTGGAAGACACGGTGGTTGGAGGTTACATTTATGAGCACTCAAAAAGGGTTTAGAAGCAGGACTGTGCCTTCCTTTATTATAAATATTAAGTAATTGAGTTGCTTTGTTTTTGCTATGGGAATTCAAGCCTTTCAGGGGAGAGATGTCAGGAACAAACTGGCGATGAATGGGGTTTTCATCAGAAAATGATGGCTCCAAACAAAACTTCCTGGAGGAATGTACCAGTTTCAACCAAACGTTTCCTGTACAAAGTTGCTTAGGTCCCGGCTCAGTCTTTCTAGTGAGTCAAAGGCTGTCCTGAAAAGCCCTTCAGAATGGCTCAAAGAAATGCATTTTGATGGATACCTGGGGGAACTACTGTCCGCTTCTCAAGGCTCATCTGAAGTGTGGCTGCTGCTACTCTGAGCTCTTCATCCATGAAACCATTCCAGTTTTAACACAAAATGTGAACGAGAAATGCAAATTCGCCAGTCTTCCTCAGTGGGTTCTGTGCTTCCATTTTGCTCTGGGAGTTTTTCTTCGGTGGGACCTTTCTTCAGCTTTATCTTTTTATCTGAATGCTTCCGCTTTTGTTTGGATGCTGGCACGACAGAACGACTGCACTCCAGTTCCCCAAATAAAGTTCTGACAAATTTATTGTCTGCAATAATATTTTCCTACCTCTGTGAGGTGGATTGAACCTATTCCACTTTCCCCTTAGTAAAAAACAACAGTGATGACAGTAATTTATGTTTTGGTCAAGGCCAGCAGGGCTAATTAGAGCATATTAAGTTGGTCTGTGCAGGCAGTTCCTGCTCTTCTCCCCGGTACAGACCCTGCACACCACACGCATCCTCCCGTCGGTGTCCATAGGCTGGAAAGAGTGCTTTGTGAGTAGATATTTGTGCAGTTCCTTCTTAGAACTTCCACTGTTTCCGGGATTCCTTAATCATTTCCCTAACAACCACGGATAACAAATGTGACCTTCTCATGAAAAATGAGGTTAGGTCTATAAACATGTTATTAAGAATAAATGAAGCTTTTAGTAGAAGGGGTTAGTTGGGGGTCTTTGCTGGGCAGTTAGCCCCTGGAAGCTTGAATGTAAATAGAAAACAATTAAAACCGAAGCCCCAAAGGATACTGCACTCAGTCAGGGTGGCTGTAATTAGGTTTCTGCTGCTGTTAATCGCCTCTAAAGTGAGCGATCATAAATTACAGAATGTGTTCAGAATCCTCCCAGAGCGTGGCCTGAAAACCAGGGGAGGGGAGTGTGGGGGAGGGGAGGGGAGGGGAGGGGAGGGGAGGGGAGGGGAGGGGAGGGGAGGGGAGGGGAGAGGAGAGGAGAGGAGAGGAGAGGAGAGGAGAGGAGAGGAGAGGAGAGGAGAGGAGAGGAGAGGAGAGGAGAGGAGAGGAGAGGAGAGGAGAGGAGAGGAGAGGAGAGGAGAGGAGAGGAGAGGAGAGGAGAGGAGAGGAGAGGAGAGGAGAGAAGAGGAGAGAAGAGAAGAGAAGAGAAGAGAAGAGAAGAGAAGAGAAGAGAAGAGAAGAGAAGAGAAGAGAAGAGAAGAGAAGAGAAGAGAAGAGAAGAGAAGAGAAGAGAAGAGAAGAGAAGAGAAGAGAAGAGAAGAGAAGAGAAGAGAAGAGAAGAGAAGAGAAGAGAAGAGAAGAGAAGAGAAGAGAAGAGAAGAGAAGAGAAGAGAAGAGAAGAGAAGAGAAGAGAAGAGAAGAGAAGAGAAGAGAGGAGGACGTCTGTTTCTTCTCTCTTTCTCCTTCATTTCCGTGTGTGGAAGCCAGGCTTCTAAATCAATGGTGGGATGAGAGGCTTAGGCTAAACTAAGCCCCAGTGTTACTTTTTTTAAATACACACATACACACACATGTATAGTTAGTTCAATGGAGAAAATGTATCTCCAAACATCATATTTAATTTCATTAGCTACTGTTTCTTTCTTGGAATCCACTTATAGCACATGAGGATAAACATTCTTGGAGTGATAAGGGTGTGTTTATAAACTCTGTTTGGGATGAAAGAAGCCTTAGCTGCTGTGTTTTTATAGTATGGTTAATGGTGCTTTACTAATCCCTTGCCTATGACTAAGAAACACAGACATCTTGACTTTCCTGAGAGACACACATACATTTTCCTTCTTCACGGGGCCCTCAGCGTGTAGCTGGAAGACAATGCACCACCCCCAGCTCCGTGAGGCTGAATTGCAAAGCAGCAGCGTTACATTCCTGGGCCTTCACCTCTAGACGCTCAGTGTTCCCGGATAGAAGAATTAATTCAACACGTTGTTGTTTTACAGCTTGGCTTTGGCTTCTTGGGGCCTTTTTTTTTTTAATTATTATTATTATTTTATTTAAGAGAACCATCAGAGCAAATGCTCTCTCCTGCAGCCTCCACTCGTGCACATCTTCATGGGACCCTGAGTGCAGTGTCCATGGGAGGAATTTGGCCAAATTTGGATAGGGAAGGACGCATCTTTGTTTGGCTTGAAGACACTGCAGCACCTACATACCCCTCCCCAGCTCCCCGCCATGCACACAAGTCATTGCCCGTGGCCACGCTGCCCTCAGCTTCCTTAGCAACATCCTTTTGGCTGCTCCGTTTCAGCTCCTCACTGGTAAACTGAATTGGAGGCTTCCTCCCCCTGCCAGCCCCTCTGCGTGGTGCAAAACCCAACCTTCCCAAAAGGTCAGGGCACTCTGTTTTTCCGACCTTCTGTTTCAAATTTAAGAGACAATGGCTTGCGGGGAGCTGAGCGGGGGTGATATGCCGCAGTGCTGAGTCACAGGAGTCCCAGCTGAATCTTCCGTTAACGCCGAAACACAGCCCCAATTATGATATTATACAGAATTACTCTCCAACCAGAGAATGATACAATGCTGGGAGAAACGGAGCTCTCCTGCACATCCACCAGCCAGAGGACCATCTGGATGCAATGGGCTCAGAAAGACCCCAAGCATCTTCTTACATGCATGACTCACTGGTGATACCTGTTTTCTTAACAGGTTTTGTTGCATGTCTCTGTGACACCTACCAGCACTGCTTTCAGTTCCTGTACCTCCATACATGTGGGGGACTCTCTAATAACACTTTCTCCCTGGCTTTTAAATATTGAGCACATATGCTGGTTGGGCTGCTGACAGGAGGAACGGAGGGGTACTGGCTCCCACTGGTCCTTGCCTCCTCCACCAGCTCTCCAGCTAAAAACAATGGTTCTAAGTTCAGAAACTCTGTTTCCTAAGAAAACCAAAGAAGGAGATCAGGATTCATGTGGATGCCAGGAAGAAGAGTATCAAAGATAAAAGCAATGCAGAGGCCCATCTCAGGGGCATTCGTGTCCATCTGTAATGTATCTTTAATATGCTTCCATAGGAACAGTTTACCCGAGATTTGCTTCACGCAAAGGGTTGTGCCTCCCCCTCAAAATACTCTCAGTATCAGGATCCTATTAGAGCAAGTAGTTTTGTAAGTAAGTCACATATCCTACCTAGCTCTCCCAGTAAGGAAAAAGGGCTGACCTGGAGAATGCCTTCCCATTACTAAATAACCCCTGGCCCAGCTATAGCCTGCAGTGCTGCAACCATCTCCCCTCTGCAGATAATCACTCTCTGCTAGGCTGGTCTCAGCACACAGCTGTTTCTCAGATTGGCAGAGGATGGATATGCCAGGAAGAGAAAATTCTGTGCTTCGAGAGAGTGGTGTCCCTCCATAAGCCATTAGAGCAGCCTGATCATTGGAACAAGCTGCCCAGGGAGGTGGTGGGGTCACCGTCCCTGGAGATGTACAAGAGCTGTGGAGGTGTGGCACTGAAGGACATGGTTAGTGGGCTTGGTGGGGGTGGGTTGGGGCTGGACTTGGGAATCTTAGTGGTCTTTTCCAGTCTTAACAATTCTATCATTCTGTGAAAAACTACCACTGAAATGTGACTACTGGGAAACATTCAAGAAAAAAAAGCCACATGATCATAAGATAGAAGAAAGCAATGGGCCATCCTGGATCCACATCAGACCTAGCCACAAGCTTCCCTCTTCCAGCCAGCATCCATACCTACAGCAGGAGTGCGCTCTCTCTGGGCAGGGATTAGGCAGGAGTGCTTCTTTACAGCGACATTTCTCAGAGGAGCAGGCTCAGGCCATCTCTGTTGCCAAAGCATCTGGCCTTACCCAGTAAATGGCTGTCCAGCTACATGCCACTTTGAGTTGCTTTCCATTACTCAACTCACTGCATCTGCTTCCCCAGATGTACGCTGTAATGGCAGAACATCGTGTTTCCAGCAGGGTGCTGTAACAATGCTGGCAGCTGACTCAAGATGATGACCACAGGTATATCTGGCAAATCCAAGTGTTTACAGAAACAAAGAAGTTTTCAGCCACATGTTGCTTTACTTTCATGAGGAAGGTTTGAAGCAAAGCGTGGGATAGTGCCCATGGCATCATTTCACAATGAGTATCAGCATGGATTTTTTTAATGTACCACTTGCTGCTGTGCAGTCAGTTTCTCTCTGGAGGCCTCATCCTCTCCGAAGGGTGTAATAACCTTCAACTTTTCTCACCAGCTGGAGGCAATGCGTGTTCATATCGCCATAGGCAGCAAAGCATCTAAACCTTTTGCTTTGGAGCAACGTCCTGCAGGAACACAGCCAGCCCAGAGGAGACTGTGAGAAATTCTGTCCTCCGGAGAGTTCTGTTTATTTTAAGCAAAACAGCTAGTTTACATGTTGGCCTTTTAAGCAAAATACTCTGGTTCATTCTGCCTTGGATTTAGTTATGTAACCAAATCGCTATGCTTTTTAAATAATCTAAATGGAATTTGTAACATTGCCTCCCAAGGGAAAGAGCCCGATTCTGGTTTTACAGCTAATGCCACACAGGTGAGGCTCCACCAACTTCTGCTTGAAGACAGCACAGCTGAGGCACAGAAAAAAGGAAGCGAGTAGACCAAAGCTACTGAGTAAAATAGCACTGGAACCAGGACCTCATGTAACATCCCTTGGCCTCAGACTGTCTCCTCCTGCCATGGCAAGGCATTATGAACGACCCAAAGCAACATGGATTCTGCTGGCCTCTGGCAGTGTGGTGTTCCCAGGAGATGGTAGTCCCAGCCTTTTACCGACCCCAGTTGCCCTGAGTCCTGACCCATGCGTTCCTACACTTGCTACATCAGTGCTGATCCCTACCCCCAGGCTGTGCCACCTCACAGGAGGTGGTCTGTGGCTCAGAAAAGTGCCGCCTCTGGTTTAAGCCCCCAGCTATGGAAGGCATGTGACTTGGGGCTGAGACACCATTGAGGAATGAGGTTTGGACAAGCAGAAGTAGTCCGGTCCCAACAGCTGTGGTCAAAACTTTGTACTATTGTACAATGTGACACATCAAGGTACAAGTGTCTGACTGTCAAGTTCTCTTTAAAGCTGCACCCCACATTTCTCCCCACCTCATGTCAGCTCTCAGACTTGGGTAGATCTCAACATGCAGGGACGCATTTCTCACAGCTGTCCCATGCAATGTTCTGTGTTGGAGCATCTTCTCACAGGTCCTCCTTGAAGGCATCAATCTGAAAAGGAAAAACGAACCTTTCCTCAAATTCAAAATCCAAATCTTCTAAGTTTTAAGTTCATTTTGGTAACCTGATCAGCAGCTATGTGAGTCCCAGATGTATTTACTATATAATCTCAGGCAGTCCCCTCTGGTAGCTCAGTTAGAGTGAAGAGCACCAATGTACTCGTTTGAGGGATGCTGCCCTTGGCTCCTACCTAGGATGTGATACACGGAAATGGTACTGAGCCCTCCCTGGGAGCTATTTGTTGAAGTCACTCTTTTGGTCATAGGTCATTTGTTTTGCTTTCTACAGGAGACCAATGTAATATTTGTATGCTAGCACATGTCAAGGGCTGCTGTCACTTGCAATTGCCACCACCTGGCTAAACCAGAAAGTAGAATTTCTGGAAAACTTGCTTTTGTGAGAATCCCAAGCCAAATGAATGAGTTGTGGAGAAACATGTCCTTTGATGTATGCACAAATGGCTTCAAGCTCCCAGCCTTCCTGACTCAAACAACTCCTAATCCCTGATCCCTTCCCTGCAATTAGAGCAAGGGCAGTTGGTGCTCTCCACACACCAGATGACCGGTAATGCCATGTTCTGGCTTGGAAACATCTCAGTTAGCAGAGTTAGAAGTCCAGCTTCAGCCATGTGTGGTTAGTGGCAGCTCCGATTTCTGCGGTGCCCATTTACACAATTTAGATCAACTTGGAATTTTGCAGCTTAATGTATGTTCTGTTACAGTACTGCGTGAAAGAATGAAGCCCCAGTCTTGAAACTGATCCTTATATCGTCAGTGCAAGATCCAGGAGTGAACTTCTTGTAGATACGTGTGAGTTCTGACATGGCACATGGCTCTCTCCTGTGTTGAATTATGGAGCACGTTGAAATGTGTGGAGTATATTGCTTGATAGATCTTAATTATACCACAGGAGGGAGCCTGTATGGTTTAACCTGAAAACATGTTCCTAACTAAATTCCAGACTCCAGAACGTACCAAGCACCTATTCATTTCATCATAGAAGCTGATCATTTTCAGTCAGATGGATATAAAGAGGAAATATGTGTAACATGTTGGGGTGGAAAAAGTATTGAGTACTTGATACCTCTGCCGTTGCTTCCATCACCGTAGGCAAGGACTCAGGGAACAGAGGATTTGAGGTGACCCCTACTGAGCCTGGCTCTGCTACAGAGCCATCATCTCCCACCGGTCTCCTTGCTGTTGAGCTTACAGCTCAGGCCCATGCTTCCCTCACCTTGATCGTGTTTCTCAAGACCAGTGTGCTTTGGCTGCCGCTCTCCCAGCCCTCCAGTTCTCAACCCCGGAGTTATTTCAGGCAGCACTGCAGTTTCCCTTCCAAGGGCTTATGCAACGCTGCTCCGGGACTCTTCACCTGACTCACTGTTTCCTGTGCCACCCCACACGGCCGTGCCGATGACTTCTTTGGGAAGTCCTGAGGAGAAGAGAGAAAGAGTAGCCAGGCAGAGCCTTTAACCCACGGGTTTATCTCCATGGGCCCATAAGAATGTGCTGGGTGCTTTTTTGAGGCAGTGATTCTTCTCCTTTTTTCTTCCCCCCCCCCCATCCCCTCCCCACCATAAATCCTTTGGACTCAGCTCCTTTTCCCTTTGGGGAGTTTTGCTTTCACTCAGCTGCCACCCGAGCTCACACTTCCGACAACTCTCAGCCCAAACAAAAGCGTTACAATGAGGACGGCTCCATACTTAGCAGGACACGCCAAATTGCTAAATGCCACGTAACCACACCCCTCATCCAAGGCCCATACGTTCCCATTTCATCCGCTCAATTACAAACCACAGAACGACTTCGTTTTAGTTGGTGGCAAACAGTCTGACATGGAAGCCACCCACCTTCAAAGCCTCTGTTTGCTCCTTCACTATCATCCTCAGCCTGGCTTTTTTTCTGCCACCTTCTCACTCCTCACATCTGAGAGGCCACCTGTAATTGTGGACACACTTTTCGTTTCATGTCTTTTTCCTGAAATTGCAATTTCTACCTCATGGCTTTCAGCTGGAAGCTAGGAAATGACTGTCTGGATGCATACAGAATTAACCCTTTTCCTCCCTCCCCGATGGCCTGGATCCTTTCCCCTGACAGCTATTTTTATTTTAAGAAGCCTCTTCTTCCTATGCAAAACAGAGTAATTCTCAGCTTTGAAGTAACTGATGGGTACGAACAAATCTGGTCCCAAATCTGCAGTCTCTTCCTGTCTCATGTAAACGTGTAAATCACAGCACCTCTGATAATGAGAACAACACATTCTTCTGCTAAAAGGCAATTGTGGGGACCCATCTACGTGTTAATAAAAGCAGGCATCCCATAGACTGCTTATGACCTCTGCCTACTCTCTGTTAGCCCAGCTTCTTTTGGAAACAAGGCCCAGTTTGATCAGACTGTGTGTCCATCTGCCTGTCACTCCTTGCCAATGACTGGAATTCTCCAGCCACTTTTCTGTTGAGTTTGATGAGGTCTTCATGATGTTAAGTCCCCACAAGGTCAATGAATAAATGAAAAGGCGGCCAGAGAGAAAAGTTGAAGCAGAAGATCAGCTCTTATGAAATATCATCAAACCCACAGGGGAACTCACATTCAAGTCTCAAACCCATAGGAAATGGAGGCTTAGTAATCCCATCACTGATGTAACAGCTCAGACTTCCTTTCTGCTTTTGTTTTTGTTTGTTTGCTGTTTGTTGAACAAATAACTCACACTGGTGAAGTGCTACAAACTTCATAGGTCCAACCCAAACATCGTTCTGGCTGCGAACACTCAGGAATGTGTGTCTTCCATCCAATCAACAGACAAACCATCCCAGACCCATGAGGAGCAACGTGGGCAAGGAACAGTTATGGGAAGGAGTCTTCTCTGACCTGTGCGGTCCCTTCTCCACGGAGAGCCTGGGGGGACCTTTCTCAGGTCCCTTTGATAAAGAATACACCAGAGACAAATCTCCTGCTTGAGGATAGCCAAGAATATCACTGTGGAGTGGTTGGGTTGTTTTTTTCTTTTTTTTTTTCCTGTTCTTCATCCCGCCCCTCTTGTATGTTTTCACAGCTTCATTTATAGGCATGCTCTCAGAGTTCTTGGTGTCCCAACTTGCAGCAATAAGGAGCTAAGTGCATCATCTGTGTTAACTCTCAAGATGCACGAGCTGAAGAGCAAGAACAGGACTGGAAGGACTCCTGCTATTCCCCTTCTCACAGACTGGTCCCTAACACTGAGTTTGGGGTGCAGGGGAGCTGCCGACATCATCTGTCAGCTCCGAAGATCGTGTTCAGCTCATCAGTCTATCTCTCCCCAAACCAAGTCCTGTCCTGTTTCAGTGGCAATGAGACCCTGGAGGCAAAATACCCAAAAGTATCCACGAAGGCTGAATTTCCTTTTCATTTCAGGTAAGATGACTCCATCTTTCCTAGCAGTGCAGAGATTGAATACTACGCTGAGAACATCTCTGTCCATCTGAGGCTCATCTCAGACAGCCTGCTCCTTGCTCCATTCTGGAAAAGCCTTCCCATATCGGCAGGTCAAGGCAATAGTGCAGAACATGATGATACAAAGAGTATCATCTGTCTTAGAGGGGACAGAAAGAACCAACGTACACCCAGACCTCTGCTCGCTGCAAGAGAACAGAAACTGTTGGTTCTGATTAATAATAATCACAGTGTTTTGCTCTTCCACTAACAAAATAATAAAACAGCCCTAAGCTTATCTACAGCATTTACTCTGCACACACCTTCGATCTGCAAGGCAGACAGACAAAAATCTTAAAGTTAGCAGGGACTAAATATTCTTAGATTCAGAACATAAATTTCATTTAATGTCAATTTGTGATTACTGAAGACTCAAATGCAATAACCAGCTTGTATGAAAATTGTCATGAAAATCTGTGCTTTATTGAGTGCTAAAAGCCTAAGAAAGATGGAAACATATGAAAATAACATAATACATTCCCTGCCACCACCACCACTCCAAGTGCAAAAGAGAACCAAATCAAAACAATGGGCTCATTACAAATGCTCCATCATTTTATAATAACCAAGCGCTTAAAATGCTCTTGGTAGCTGCTCTGAAGATGCCATTTTTTTTCATTACAACTTACATTTAGTACGTAATTTATAGCTGGCAGGATGAGGATAATCCCACAGTGTGACTGCTGTAATTACACCAGCACTGTGGTTACAGCCTTGAGGAACCGATACTCCTTTTTGATTGTGGAAATGATAAGATCAAATCCAACACCGTGTTTCTCAGTGGCAGGTTTGAGGCTGTAACTGTAGCTGCCAGCTGCCTTCCTGCTCATCTGCTTTCCCTCCAGGAGCCTGCAGACAACTGGGGCAGTTTGCAGAAACGAGGGCTGCTGGCTCAAAGCCCATCTATTGAATCACAGAATCATTAAGGTTAGAAAACACCCCTATGATCATCGAGTCCAACCATCACCGCCATCGGTGCAGGCTGTTGGAAATGCAGACATCTGTAGGTTGTGTCTCTCAATATCAAGAGCACTGTAGAAACTGCTCCAGAAGATAACCAGCTCTGTCCAGGAGATAGGCTGGGAACAGAGGATTTCTTGCTTGGACCCACCAAGTTCACCCGCCTCCCACATCACAGATTCACAGAATGGCTTGGCTTGGAAAGGACATCAGAGATCATCTTGTTCCCACCCCGTGTCCATGGGCACGGAGCCTCTCCCAGGGCACAGCAACGTGACTGACCCCAAATCCACTCTTCTCAAGTCCCGTGTCCCCAGAACCATTGAGAGCCATCACAGCTTGGCTTCATCCGAAACAAAAATACAGCATGAGTAATTTGAATGAATGAGCAGATGGGATAAAACCAAGCAAAACATCCAGTTGTTTCTTTTCCGTCACTTCTGGTTCGTGCTCTTGTATTCTCCAGTAAGTCACTGAAGTGCTTTGATGTGAGAATTTAATATTGGTGATGGATTTGTATCAGCCAAGTCATCAGACATTACACCCTTGGTGTCAGTGCTAATTGACTTTGTCATGTTCTTGGGATAAAGGAAAAAAAAAAAGTCCTAAAACTGTTCTCCACCAAAAATAACTTTAGAAAACAAATATATTGGCCCCATCTTGTGAAAAGTCAGTGTGACATTTAGAAGGAGCTAAGAAAAGGAGACTTTCCTGCCTTAGGAAGAAACTCAGCTTAACTCAGGTCCTGTTAACTTCGTCAGACTACTCCTTGGGCACTGTTTGCTATTAGTCACTAACTGCTCCCTTTCAGCTTTATCCAATTTAATTTCAAACATAGTGCAAACAGATGCCTTTATGTTTCATTTTTATATCATTTATTGTTCTACATGTAGCAAAGAAACTTAAAAAAGAATGCAAAAGAATTGCCAGAATTCTTATTTTTATGTTTTTTAAAGATATATATATATAATTGCAGCTGTGGTTACTGCGGTTTCTTTTGGGTGGATCAGAAAAAAAAAAAAAAAAAAATCAAGTCTTCCTTCCTCGGGGATATAAGGGGAAAAAAAGATGGAGAGGAAAAGTCATTCCCATGTCTGGTGCTTTTTATCAGCGCTGGAATGGAGCAATCAGGTTGTAGGGGTTGTCTAGACGGAGGGCTCTGGCACCGATGCAGCTCCCGTGGTGTAGCAAAGTCTGTGCAAGTCCCAAATGCTGCTCAGTGCAGCAAGAGTAGCTGCAGGGATGCAAAGCCACCGTGCAAAGTCAGAGGGCTCCATGCCCTGCAAAATCCTCGCTCAAAAAGGCCGTGTAGATGGTCGGTGCAGGGGGCAGATTAAAAAAAAAAAAAAAAAAAAGTAATTTTCTATTATTTTATCAAAATACCCCAATGCAGCACTACCAGCACTATGAGCTTCTGGTCGATTGAAGTATTTTAACAGCTGCTTCTTTTAGAGGGGATGGAGCTGTAATTGAAGAAGTAAGAAATACTGCTGAGCCCAGTCAGGAAGTAGTTTTTAAGAGGCCTATTTTAATTAGAACACAACAAGAAAGCAAACAAGCAAATTATTTAAAATGCATTTTCTTACCGTGACGCACAGTGATACGATACCTTGGCGTCACACCGCTGTTTCTCAACAGACCTTGAAGCACACCGTGACCTCCTCGTGTCACTGTCCCCAGTTTATGGACAGGAACACCAAGTGCCTTCCCAAGGCCTCGTGATGGTTCATGGCTGCAGCAGAGAGTGAGCACGTCTCTGGAATGCAGTCCCACCATCGGAACTTACGGTTCTTTAGAACCATAGAACCACCGAGTCATTCAGGTTGGTGAAAACCTTTAAGTTCCCCAAGTCCAACCCCAGCCCGCCCCACCACGCCGACTGACCTCAGTGCCGCATCTCCGCCGTTCTGCAACACCTCTGGGGATGGGGACTCCACCACCTCCCCGGGCAGCTGTGCCAATCATGTATTTCCAATTAGATGTCTGCTTTGGTGGTTTTGGTGGGACACTTCTGAGTTACGGGAACATGGGTGAGTCCTAGAGAGCCCTATGTCCTCCCCTGCGTAGAAGAGATAGTCAGAGCCTGCTTTGTCCTTGTACCTGAGGAACCAGGGTCCAGACCCTGCTCTCAGCTTGCCTCGTGTGACTCTGACAGAGCTTCACAGCCAGAAAGCCACTGAAAATTTAGCAAGTGGCATCCTGGGGTAAAACATGAAGAAAGGTGCACAAAAGATTGAAACCCCCCACTCTCAGATTGCCCTCGAGATTAGGGGAGCTGCCCTGAACCTCCAGCTCCTCTCTGACTACATCCCGTCAGCCACATCGGGACGGCAGTTTGAAAAGGGTACGTCCCCAACGTGCTAACACTCCTTGTCCCCACAGTGGGGCACCTTGGAAGAGGGAAGAGTTGTGTCACACCAAGCCCTCCCCCTTCCCCTGACGGGGCTGTCCCAGCGGGATCTTGAATCAGGGCAGGTAAAGCCCCGAAACACATTAAAACCCATCAAAAGATTCCACCACCAAGGGCTGGTTGAAGTTAGGGGAGAAACTAAAGCAGCCCTCTACTTCTTCACCTTTAATAGCAGGAAGAACATCCCCCTTCCCCCCCTTCCAAAAAAAAAAAAAAAAAACCCACAGAGACCCCCACACCAAGTCAGAGCACTGGCAAGTGCAGACGGCAAGATGTAGGGCCATAGGAAACTGCCAGCCAGCACTGTCCTGGACGGCCTAATATTTGTGTAGTATTGAAAAGCTTTTGCCTTTCAGATCCTTCCATGAGAAAAGGCTAAAATTTTGGTGTACACGTTTCTCAAGACGAGAACATACCATACATAGTTAAAGTAATGACTAGTGCTCTTAATGCCAGACGCAAACTTCTCACTGAAGCTTTTTCTGGGCTGGGTCATGTGATTTATTTGGTTTTCAGTACCTATATATAAAACTACTCGGCTTTTTTCCTGGTTCATCCTTACCCATATTCCAAAACCTGCACACTTCATAAGCTATTTTGGTTTACCACATAGCTTGGCACATTTTTCCTGTGATGTGAAAACAAACTTCAGCTCGGCTCTCGGTGGCCATTATCTGAGATCCTTCTTGCTTGATTGCTGGGTGATCTAATTACCCCTTCTGGTATTCAGGCAAACCTATTACTCAGAGACTTTCATGGGGTTACCCCAAACCCCCAGACCGGGAGTCCTTAGGGACCTCCACCTTCCTACATGGAGGATTACATGATTTTGGGGCCAAAAGTTTTGGCTTCGGGGCAAAAAGCCTCATGGCCAAGCAGAGCAGAGGGAGCCTGATCCTGCTGGCTTGTGATCTGCTCTACCGCATCGCCCATATTCTGGCCCCAGAGCTTATGTTTGCTGTGAATAAATAAATAGTAAGTACGTCCTCCAGCCTCAATAGCCCATTCGGAAAACTACTCTGCTCAGCCACACACATGACATCATCATAAATTTTAGTTTTGCAAAAATAAAACCAGGATTACCTGCATTTTAGCACTGGGAGAGCGGGGAAAAAAAACAAAGATGGAGCCTCCTGTAGGGGTTGGATGTAGAGTTTGGTGGGGTTTTTTTTTTTCCAATGCTCTTTAATTCTGACTTTCCTCTCGCAGCAAAAGGCCCCACGTCGGCCTGGCCCGGCTCCGTGCTGTTTCTCAGGCTCCGCAGAGGCGCGTGCGCCCGGCTGCTCCCTAACAGAGCTCACACGCACCTCCCCGAGCTGCCAGCCCCATTGTTCTGCCCCCCGCCACGTCCCTATTGTTTACGTCCCTCGCTGGTGGCATCACATCTTGCTCAGCCAAGCTCCTCCTGAGCGGGGGCCCAGGCTGTGGGGTTTATTTCTTTATTATTATTTTTGTAATTATTACGCGTGACTCCAAACGATGGGTGTTGGGGGGCCAGTTTTAGGTGCTGCCATCTGGAGCTGGTTTGCAGAAAGGGGGTATCTAGGGGGGAGTTCTGCAAAGCAGGCGCTTTGGCAACATGGAGAAATGGGAGCCTGAAGGCCAAGAATCCGCATACACTGGCTGTGAAAAACTTGCAGCCCAATTTTTGTCTTTCTCATCTCTGTCAGGCTCTGCCCCACTCATCGCAAGGTGGGGAGAAGGGGAACCTTCAGCCAGGCATAGACACGCTGCTCTCTGCAAAGCTTTCATGTTGGCAAGACGTTACCTTCTGCTTTGGCGCTGGGCTGCTCTGGGGCCTCACTTCAGGGCAGTGCTGCTCTCAGAGCAGAGGGAAATGAGTTGTCGCTTAGGGCTGTCATCTTGCTGACAAGCATCGCAGTTTGCGGTACAGCAGAACAGCATGGGAGCATCGTATCCATCAGGAACCGCGCTGGGTCGGCGCTCAGCATCCTCTTCTTGTTAAATATTGTCGTCCTTCTTTTATAGGAAGCCGGGAGAACCACACAGCTGGGATTCCTATGAAGTGTCACCAACTAAGTCACTTTTCAGCAGGATGATCAATGCTGCAGTAGGCTCTGTATGTTCCCAGATCTGGTTTCCAAGCTCATCTCCTGGCTAGCAGATGTCGGCTAAAGCACAGCACCCCTCCAACCATCCCAAGCTACCTGCCTTCTGCTCGCCTACCTTTGCCAGGTCCTCGCTGGCATGGCCAAGAAATAGCACATACCCCCTACATGCATTTTAAGGAGCCAAAAAGGAGACAAGGTGCAGCCGCATCACTTGGACCCCACGGCAGCACAACATCCACACTGTTTGCGTCCCTGCTGCATACAGGAGAAGGGCAGGATCCTGACCCTGCAAAGCTGTGTTGCTCAGGTCTTGGGATAGGAAGGGGTCATTCTGGTGGGGGCTTGGCTTTCAGTTCAGAGAAAGCAGATTGGGCAGCCCCACCTGTGGAATCAAATACAGTCAGCTCCTACGGCCGCTCCAGCACACAAAGACAGAGATTGTGGAACGGCTTTCTGCTACTGATTGCCCTCAAGAAGCCACTTCTGCAGCCTTGGCCCCCACAGAAGAAGCTCTCCTGGGTTGTGCCGGGCACATCACCTGCTGCAAGCAAAGCCATGGGCTCCAACCTACCAGCAACATCCCCAAGGGTGGTTTACCTTCCCTGAGTCAACTGCTCTCCTAAATCTGGAGGGCTGAACACTTTGGACACATCCTAGCAGAGAAGTTTTACCTTTTTACTGGAGTTCGCCTACAGCCACAGAGCTCCAAAGCTCCAGCCAGCTCAGTAATACCGGCTTGGCTCCTTAATCATACATAAAACATTCAAATATACAACAAATAAACAGACACGTTTTGTGCTCCTCCAGCAGGGCTTAACACCTTTACAGAGGGATTTCTTTGATACTTCAGCAATAATAGATTGGCTTTCATTTTCTTATATCAACATATCTGTTCAAGTACTACACTTCCTTTTATGAAACGCTGGAATTTTTTCATGCTGAAAATGCTTTTACAGCCAAGTCCTCAGTTGTGCTGGCATTTCTCGTGTCTTGAACTCCAAACTGGCTAACCGCAGTCTCAGAATTCCCAGAGGAAATAATGAAAATTCCTAAAATCCTTGGCAAGGAAACAGTTGAAATTTTAAATTGAGTTAATCGTTTTAGCGAAAATGCTTGTAATAAAATAAATATGGGGATCTGGGGTGAGGAGGGGGAGAACTCTGCTTCAGAGATGAGCGTCAAAGGGAAAAAAGAGAGAGGGGGAGAAGGTCTTTGAACAGGAAGCCTTCGCTGCTGCGTTGCAGTATTTTGTGTTGGGGATGGCTGAAAAATTGAGTTGAAAGGAGACTTTTGTTGGGTTTTCTGGTGCTGCTGTGAAAGGAATTTCCTCGAGGTCCCTCTCGGTGCTTCGAGATCGCTCTGGTCCTAAAGAATTGGCATGGACGATGCCTGGTGGCTGCATTTCTGTGACACCAGGATGACTTAATTAAACACTTAATCAAAACTATCATGACTTTTGTCTCTTCCTTTCCTTTTAGCTTATGTAAAAGCTGGCTGCAAGAACACTCACTTATCAGATAATCTCAGCAATTAATTTCCAGATGATCGGTTGTTGGTGGTGCCTCTTCACCATGTCTTTTCTCCCCAAACTTTCTAGGTGAACCAGCAAATGGGAAAGAACAGCAAAGGATAGCAACAACAGCAAGACACACCAAGAGAAGGGCACGGTGACAGACAGGTGGCGAAGCCCCAGAGCTCTGCACCTCACATCACTGGTGTTTCAGCGCTTCCCATGACAGCTCTGCAAGGCGCTGCTTTGTTACTTGGTCTTTTGTAACCACTGGCTCACTGACCAACCCATGCTGCATGGGAAGAGTTGTGTATTTTTGGATTCACTCCTTCCCCAAGCCAACCATCCATCTGCTGGGAAGTCTCCTCTTGCATCCAGATATTCATGCTTCTGTGCCACGTACTGCAGTGTTTGTTCATCACCATCTGGGGCCTGGAAAAACACAACAGCTGGGCTCAGAGTAGCACGCAAAGGTCTGCAGCCTCCATGGGGTTTGCCATTCCCTACTGTACACCCACCAGCATTTTCTATTTGCGGGCTCTGGGAGGCCAGCAAATGAGATGACAGTCATCTCCACGTTGAAATGACACCCCAGAGGCAGCCCCTTCCCACTTGTGCTGTGCAGCCTTGTCTTACAGGAAAGACCATAAAAGACTTTACCAGAAGATATAAGACTGGCAGCACTTGGCCAAGCCAAAGGCTCATCTGGACTACAACTGTGCTTCCACCCATGGGCAGTGCTAGAGATGGGGTGTAGGAAAGGATTGCACATGGAAATAGCAACGGGGGACTCTTCTGGAGTCCTGCTCTGCGGTAGATCTCTACACTTTCTCCAGAGAAATATACTCATCTTTTTCCAATCATGATGCAAAATCCGTTGGTATCCATTTCAGTTTTTTCTCCAGGCCATTGTGAGCAGTTGGTGTCACAGAAGCCAGCGAGCATCCCTGGCGTGATAACTGCATGCAGCTGGTGTTGGCATGAGAAGGATCCATGCTTCAGAGCACAGAGCTTCTGCCTTGAGACCTGAAACGCAACCAGTGATATTGCAGCTACCAGGTTCCTGACCTGCCCAACTTACAAACAGAAAGAAAGCATCCCTCTGTCTGCCTGAGCCATTTTCCCTTCATACACCAGGCAGATGCATTAGCCTCCTCCAGGCTAACACCACCAGAGATCAGGCTCTTGAAACTAATCGCACCTCTGCTCTTTGCTCAAAATATGGTTTTCTAAGGCTCTGTGTTCCCAGAACACAGCAGGTTCAAGGCATTTTCAAGCAGCCCTTGCCCAACAAAAGGCATGCGTCCCACATGATAGCATTAAAGATATTTTACCGAGTGACACCATTTCCATTTCCTGCCAAGCACGTAGAAGAGCAAACACTCATTTCCCTGAGAAAGGGATCTCCCCAGTTATCCACGGAAAAGAAGTGATCATTGTAGAAAGAGTTTGGAAATTTGCAACAATAAACAACCTTGAAAATAAAATACTATTAAAGAAGAAAAAAAAGCAGACTAGAAAAAACAGCACTAAAACATGATGCGAAGGTAAGGTCAGGAAAACAGAGGCAGCAGGGGTAAGAAGTCAGATAAGATCATGCCACCACTGAAAGTAGTTGAAAACGGAAATGGATATTGTTATAAACCTCAATTAATATAATCTACTGCTTCACCAAAAACAAACTATGACCTCAGATAAAACAAAACACCAGTGAAACAAAGAACAAAGCTATCGCAGTCATGATTTACAGTTCAAAGATATTTTGTTTGTTTCATCTTCATCAGAGATCTCTGTTTCCCCCAGAGAGCATATGAATAATTAAAGGTGGTTTCTCATGATGTGTTTGCTATTGCTCACTGTTGCCAACCCAAGGAGCGATATGGGAACAATGGTAGGTTATTAGACTTGCTGGTTGCATGTTGCCTTCAGTAAATAAACCACAGGAATAAATGACTCCCCTGCAGTACTAGCAATCATAACTCTTTGTTTAAGTCAGGAATGTAAACGATGGGTTGTTGAAGACCTGTGTGGTTTTTGCACTTGGGTTATGCTTAGGGACCACACTCTGCAGGCAGCCTCAATATCTGAGGAAACACCTGCAAGGATGGAGGGAGTCAGAGCTGTCCCAACCAAAAAGGCCCAGCTAAACTCCATATGTAGTGCTTAGAAAAAAAAAAAAAAGAAAAGAAAAAAAAAGCAATAAAGCTGAGCTTATTTGGGGCTTATCTGCCGCAAAGAGGGATGTAACACACCAGTTTCTTAAGCTGATCTAGTGAGTGGCAACCCTAACCACTTCAGGAGCATTGAAACAAGATGGTCTTTAAAGTCCCTTCCAACTAAAGCCATTCTGTGATATATGGAGCACAGATGGCGTGCAATCCCAGCTCTCTCTTCTGCACCATCAGGACCCAAGGGCAAACATGGACTCAGCAAGCCATACAGGCCTCCTGTATGAACAGTGGAAATTGGGGAGCAAGTCTGGGAACTGTGAACATCAGGATTTAACATGCATTTAGGACTGAGCTGGGTTTCAATGGGGCCAATCCCTTCCCTTTAGTCTCAAAGGAAAGATCATTTCCTGAGACTTGTTACACATCCTACGGCCTTCAGGGAAGGGAGATGAGCTAGTGGACAGAGGGCACAGCCGAAACCATGTTTCAGCTTTTGAGATCCCACTGACCAGCCCTAGTGAGCAGTTTAACTGTGGGAATAAATGAAAGCAAGAGGACTGCTTTTTATCTGTGCACAGGGACAAAGTGGGGTATCCAAAGAGGGAAACTGGATAGCAGAGGAGCACTGGCTGGTGCTGGATGCTGGCAGGGACATCATGTGAGGCTGACTGCCTGTGAACTGCAGCAAGCACATAGCAGAAATGATCCAGAAGTACCATCCCCAGGGACTGGGGTAGGAAAGTGTCTTCATTGCACCCCCATTAAGACACACCAGGCACCTCACAAAACATGTGGCCAACATCCTGGCTGCAGTAAGTCCCAAATGCCAGTGGGGTCCAGCTGAGAAGCACATGGAGTGCTGCTGACAGGGCAGAATGAGCATTGCTGGGGGCTGGTGCAGGACAATGGCAGGACACTGAGCCTCCCCGAGGCCACCAGCCTGCTTGGGGCTGTTCGTCTGTGCCTGGTGTACGAGAGTTTGAGTCCTGCTCCTGGAATAGGGACCCCAAGAAACTGCCACAATTGAAGGGAAAAGAATGAAAGCTCTGGTCTCAATGCAAGTTACCCTCTCTCCCAACAAGGTTTTGTTCCAAGGCCTCCAGTTTAACCCAAATTGACACTAACTCGGTGAAAGCCCCCAGCTGCACATTCCTTCCATACAGTTTTACAAGCTGCAAATGCAAAACCACAAACCAAGCTGGGAAATTAAAAGAAAAAAAAAATTAAAAAAAAGGACAAAAAAAAAAAAAAAAAAGCCTGAGCCATGCAGAGTCCCACTGCCTTCCCTCCTGCCTCTGTTCCTGGCCATCATACCCCCATTTCTGACCACTTCTCTGTAGCAGATTCTTGCCTTCAAAAAACCATTGGCCTCCCACACCGAGGCTCCTTGCTGAGTGCTAACCTGTCCCATCTCTGCCTGGAGGAAAGAAATCAGCTCCTGAACTCCTGATTGTCCCCAGCTGGGTTAGAACATCTTCCTGGGGTTGGGTTTGGGGTGAGATGCTAGGATCCACAACCCACCAGAACCCCCTTCTCCACTGTCATAACTACTTTCAAGCAAACAAACAAACACACACCTAGTAATGAAATCCAAGTAATGAACACTCAGCTCATCCTGGATGAGGAAACCACTTCCCAGTTGGCCAGAACTGCTGAAAATCAATCTGTGGGATTACGTGCTCATGGAACACCGCCTCACTGAAGCTCTGCTCCCCAGCAAAACAGATCACCCAGCTTTGTGGGCAGAGGGAATGGGGATGAGTTGCCTGCCTGGGTTGTGTAAGCCACTGCAGGTTGAATCCCATCCTGGTGTTCCATAAACCAGTGATGATGACAAATAGTATCTCACAGCCAGGAGATATGTGCTAATCTCCACCAGAAGTAATAGAGGTTTGGCCACCAGCCTTTGCCAATGGGTGATGGATCAAATCTTTGTTCCATTTTGCTTTTTTTCCCCCATCTCCATCTCAGTAGTGCTAGCTCATCCTCCAGTCTCACCAGGCTGGTGGCACACAGAGCAGCCCAAGACTTTGCAAAGCTCTTGGTCCCCTTCCCAGGGTAAAGAGATATCAGAGGGATAGGTCTGCCCAGGGGAAGGAAAACATCACATTATAACAGATCACATCCTGGGCTAATGAGGTATTGATGCTATTGAGGTGATTGATGAAGAAGTATACACTTCCCAAGCCTCATGCAATGAATACATTTTTGTTGCAAGAGGCAGCTCTCACATCACCTAGTTCAACCAGGTGTTGAAAATGGACTGTTGTATTACACCAACTTTGCTCTGCACTAAGCAAGGCAGCAAAGCTGATGAATCCTCTTCTCTCTTGCTTCTCCATCCATACCTAATCTCCACCAAAAGACTTGCAGAGCTCTTTCCAATTGCTTGCCTGGTTGGGGAACTGCACACACCTACAAGTATCTCTCAGTTGGGATGAGGGCTGTGTCATGCAACCAAGACTGCCATAACAGAATGAGCCAAACAGACACATGTGCATCTGACTGGTCTGAGTCAATGCGGTCATGTTTCCACCCAGTATCTGCTGCCCAGCCTACAGATTTAGCTCCAGGCATGAAGGTGATTCGTCCTCTCCCTTTTTAGGTGAAGGTCACAAGAGCAGCCAAGAAATCACAGGAGTCAGCACTGGAGTCAAGGGCTGAGAGCAGGGCGTTTTGGTTTGTTTTTCTTTCCCTTCTGCTGTTTTCAAAGTGACTATTTTTTGGTATCTTCTGCTGCCAGCTCTATTTGGATACTGCTCCATCACACTCCAAGATCCGTAAATACCTGAGACTGCTCTGATACACTCAGCAGTAATGAAAAGAGGGACCGAGCTAACCCCTGTGCAGGAAGGTGGTTGGGTTTATTAATACAATGGAGATAGCAATGGAAAGTACAGCACACCTACTGGGTCTTCTCATTCTGCTTCTGGAAGGACAAAAGCACACTAGGACAACAGCTGCTCTCTGAAGATGTGTCTGCATACCAGCATTGCTAATGCATAGAATAAACTGGATTTTTCCAATTGCTAACAATTTTAATCTTTTCCTTCTGCCTCTGAAATGAAGGAGCCGACAGAACACAGAGTTGGCTCATGGTGCTTCCTTCTCCTTTTCAGTGCATTTTACGTAATGTTAACCACACGCAAACTCAGAGATCACCTTCTGCCTGAGGATGGCCATGGTCATTCCATCTCCCTGGGCGTTTCTGGCCATGGTCTCTCCAACTCCCTGGGCTCTTCTTCCAACAGCTGTGATCTATTGCAGCATTGAAGGAAGGATGCTGTTTTCCAACATGCATTGCATAGTCCCTTGGCAACTCTGTCTCCTTCACCAGTCTTTGCCTGGGAGCCGTTCCTGGCATTTGTCAGCTAAAGCAGGGGACAAGCCTGGATCTCCACATCAACTGCTGCACAAAGGCCAAGACATGCAGATCTCTGCTTGCTCTATGGTGGAGCCAACCTCGAAATCCTCCATTCAGCCTAGGCACTGCGTGGTTGTCTGTAATTACACAACCTCTGGAAATATCTCCTCCCCAGGGCCAAACCCGAAGACTTTTCAATTGAGACAAAGCATTATGAATTATCATCATTTACAAGCATCTCCCCTGAGGTTGGCCTGGTGTCTTGGGCCCTGGTAAGGTGCACCTACTTTTCAAGGCATGCTATTCCGCCCTGATTTTTTCCAGTAGTATACAGTTTTTTTTTCCATCTTCAGCAGTCAAGGCACAAGCCTGGTCACCTCCCATTGAGGGAGCAGAAGGCAGGAACCCAATGCAGGAGCCACAAAGGATAGATAGAACTCAACCAGCTGCCCAGAACACCATCAAAAAGGGCATGGGCAGACCCTTTTGAGGAAAGTGCAGTTTTCTACACCTCAGATCCCAGGGGCTGTACATGGGCCAAGAGCCTGGTCCAGGAAGAATTCATGGGAGTAACAGGCACAAGATGTAGAAAATCCACCCCCTGCTAGCTTTTCCCACTGTAGCACGTAGCCCCAGTCTTCCATCACATCCGGGATCTCTCCTCTTTCCTACTCACCCCCAGTCAGCACTCAGAGCACAAATCCTCCATTTATTTTCTTCCCCCCTCTCCTTACTTCAAAGTGAAGCATTCAGTACCTTATTTATTTTGAAAACAATTTATAACAGCAATAATAACATCCTTTGGCTTCTTGCCTTGGTAGCTCCAGGCATTATATATGCCTCATTATTGCAACAGCACACACCCCGCCATGTACTAGTTATATAGGCAACTCACTGTGCGCTCATTAAAATTCTGTAGGCATTGGCTGATATAAACAAAGTAGAAAACGCGCAGTACTGGCAAGTCTGCGTATTACTGCCGAGCATAGAAAATGACTGTATAATGGGTCATGTGGTTCAGCAACACGGCTCAGCATCCTGGACATCTGAAAATCTTTTGTGGTTCCAGCATCCCACACAACCGCATGCCGTTCCTGGACACAGGAGGTGGTGATACGAGCGGTAACGCAAGGAGGCAGTCGTTTTACACGGATCTACGCTAGAATCGACACAAAAAAGTGTTTGCCTTTTGTGGAAGGAGATAAATAATGCAAAAATCAAAGCTGCTGTTAAAGGAAAATTGGGGAAAAAAGCCAAAACGTGGAAACCTTGGCCTCTCAAGCGCAAGAGAAACGCCCCTCAAAATGGCCAAGAAGAAAAATGCACAGAATGTCCTTGCATTGTAAAGAGTAATTGCGTTGGAAAGGAGTTTCAAAGTAAGCAAACATGACTTCCAATCCATATTAAGATTTATTGACCCTTAAAGTCAATATCCTCTGCATTAAGGCCAAGGTTAACATTGACTTTGAGTCCAATGAGAAAGCTGTAATGAAGTGCAGGTTAAGAGGCCCGCACAAAACTACCTATTTCTTTTTCAGAGGGGGTTGAAAGTCCCTACACGGGATCAGCCCCATCTTCCTCCATATTTCAAAGCCATCCAGATCTGCTGGGCTTTCTCCAGAGCCCCAGCCATTTCAATATCATCCCAAACTGATAAACTGCTTAGAAAACACTCCCATGGAAGCACACTCAACCTCTGCTCTACAATCACCCTGATGCACTGGCTGTGGTCAGGACCTGTTCATCTCAATTCAGTGAGAACACAGACAGAAGGAAAACCTGATGTCTGCTGATGACAATTTAAGAACTCAGCAACACTGCAGGGAAAAAAAAAAAGCCAGTATTTGTGAAATTCTGTCCTTTGACAACTCTTACTCTAGGGAAGAGCAGGCAATTCCTACTCCGGGGAAGAGCAGGCATACGCTGCCAAACCAGAGGTGTACAAAGTGTTTCTTTTGAGTTAACAATGACATGACTGCTCAATTAATGAGAAAGGGACCTGTCCTGTACTGTCATATCCCAGCCTCAGGATCGCCTGTCTACCATTTCCTTCCATTTCACCATGAGACATTAAATGGACAGAAAATGGGCAAATCCAGAGGACTGAAAATAAAAACCAATTACCCAGAGCCTGCAATGCTGTGCTTTCAGAATATCCATGCCTGCAAAAAATAAATTCTGAAGTTGGTTTGG
Source organism: Alectoris magna (assembly GCA_030625065.1). Classification (NCBI taxonomy): domain Eukaryota; kingdom Metazoa; phylum Chordata; class Aves; order Galliformes; family Phasianidae; genus Alectoris; species Alectoris magna. Next base: position 1,359,467 of record CM060565.1, on the reverse strand, counting down.
GCACTGGCCCAAAGCCTTACTACACCTGCAGAAGGGCTTGTGTCCCAGATGCGGTCTGCTCTCCCCAGCACTGCAGTCAGACTGGTAAATGATATGATCTCTCCCAACAGCTCTTGGCTTCCTCAATACTAATCTGCCAAACCTTCATTAGCAAGAGGTGGGGAGCACAGCTGGATAGAAATGTGGTTGTTATGCTCCTGGTGATGGGGCGGAGCAGCGCACCTCACTATTTACTGCATGCAAGTTTTTGGAGCCTATGTGAGAGCGCAGTGCTGCTAAGGAGTATGGATGGCCTTGGAGTGCAGCAACACATTCCAGCTCAGGCCCAGAGGCACAACTTACTTTTTAAACTACTTTGAAAGAAGTTGCAACAATTTCCCTGGGACTTTGTTAGTTTTGAACATTTTTATGTCCTTCCCCAGCTGCTTGCTTTCTCCCTGTGTTCATTAAGACATTTGGTTTTGTTTCCTGGGCAAAAGAAAAATAGCTGTATGTATATATATAAACAGACCATTAAAATGCAGAGCACCATGTACTGGCACTGAAGAATTTGTAGCGTTATTCAAACATTTTTAGGTTCAGTGAGGCTGTTGTTAACGCTCAGAAAACAACGTCTCAAACCCATCTCTTACCAGTTTTCTCATCAAGGTCTTGTTTACCCATACTTCATTTTTTCCTTCCCCAAGAAGTGCCCACTTTGGATCAGATCCTACCATCACAATTGTCCTCTGTAGGAGTGAGGTTCGCTCATGGATCTCAAGAAAACTGCTCCCTGGTGACCTCTTTTGGCACTCAGTCATGGGCAGACTGCTAACCACCTCCCTCTGTGCCTGTGCTTTGCTTTGTGGCAGAACCATTCTTTAATAATCTAAAATAGGAAGCACCTCAGCAGGGCCTATGAGGCATATCCAGGCTGCTTCATTATGCCAGAATTAAGCCAAAAAAAGTAAAGAGGGGAAAGAAAGAGACAAATGGACCGCATGTACCATGTGGGAGCCCAGCCCCTTTCCGGCAATAGAAGCGTGCAAGCCACACTCCCATCACATGGGTCTTGGAGAAAGGAGGGGAGGACCTGATAGCCACAACCCAACTGAGCCCCACGCCATGGCTCTTCTGCAAAGCGCAGCCCGTAAGGAATCAGTGCCCAACCTCAACCTTTATTTAGCTGCTTTTTACCATTAGCGCATAACTTGGCACCATGGGCATGGCCCTACATGGACTCGGAGAGCGCATAGAGAGCAGGCTGTGCAGTTTTCCCACACTTTCTTAGGGAACTCATTTTCTTCTCCCAAATGACAACAGGAAAAAAAAAATAAAAACAAACAACAAGAGGAAAAAAAGCTGTCGCCATTCACTCGCTCTCAGGAGGATGCGAAGGATGCCCTGGCCGCAACTACTTCATCCTAGCAATGCAAAATAAAGCCGTCAGCATTTCCACAGCTTTCTGTTTTATCCCTTAAGGATGTTACTATGAGCTTTTTGCAAGAAATACCCAATCAGAGAATTACAGAGTCGTAGAGTGGCTTTGGCTGCAAGGGACCTCAAAGATCATCTTAGTCCCAAGCTTTGTGCGTGTATTTGAGCCACGTACTGCACAACTAAAAACCTGTGCAAACAGGAGCACCAGTGAACATCCCCACCTCCAGAACAAGACAAGCAGCATAACACTCAAGGTGAGGCTCCAGCTTCCTGTGTGATGAGATTGTACCTTTAAGAGGTGCAACAACAAAACTATATATAGGTATAAATAAAAGTAAAGCCAGCCCTTGGGATGAGTCACTGTGAAACGTGCCTGTTTTCCCCCTTGCAAGGCTGAGCAGCCTCGCACAATGCCCTGGGGCACAGGCTCCTCATTTGGCAGGGCTCAGCCTGCGGAGGGAATACCTTTACGCTGGAGAATTTGGCTTGTAACAAGGCTTTTCAGGAACATGGCAATTGCCCACGTGAACGCATGGCTTCCTGCATTAATATGCTAAAGAGACAAGACAAGCATCTTTAGCTACAGCTGAGGACTAATTAAGACTGCTCTTTTACAAATATTGCATGGTTCATTCCATTCTTCCCCGATTAAGAACAAAAGAAGAAAGAAGTCATTTATTGTCATGAGTCACTTCAGATACAATGGAAGGAATTCCAACAGATGACTGAGACAAAACAAAAGCTGACATTATGAAAGCCGTGTCTAAACACTAATTTAAACTGTCAACTTGCTAGTGAGGAAGGTTCATGACAGAGGGAGAATTAAAACTTAAAAGAGCACATAAATCATTGAGGAGATTAGCTACGTGCGATGGGGCCAAAGTCTGCTGCCTGGGAGCTTGCTGAATGGGAGCAAACTGCCTCTTGGTTTGGGGGTGAATGCTGTGTTTTGCCAACAGTCATGGGCTAAGCGGGGTGGTTTGGGCCATCTTCCCAGAAGTGGGAGCTGCATGAGTCTGCAGCATTACTCCCAGGCCCAGCAGGTGAGCATCAGGCAGCAGCCCAGCGCTTGATAACATCTAGCCCAAGCTTCCCTGCAACTTCCCAGTGAGTGCTTGATTTCAGAACAGAGCCAAAATGGCTTTGGGTCACATCCGGAGCTGTTGTGAACAGCTACAACTGGAGACTTCTTTCCTCCACATAAGAAAGTGTTCTTTGATAGACTTTCAAGCAAGCATATACATTTCATCCCATGCTTTTCAGACTGGTGCACAGCCTCCAGCCACTGCACACAGCTCTACAGCCCAGCTTATCCTGTGCAAGTCTTCAAAGGGCTGTGGGAAATAGTTCAGCAAGATGAATGAATACTGGGACTCTAGACCACCTGAAGTCTGTCTTTCCCACTTAGAATCACAGAAGAATGGAATCAGTTGAGTTGGAAGGGACCTTTAAAGGCCCTCTGGTCCCACTCCCTGCAATGCACAGGGACACCCACAGCTCCATCAGTGCTCACAGCCCATCCCCTAGGCTGTCTGCAGGGATGGGGCAGCACCACCTTTCTGGGCAGCCTGCACAGTGCTCACCACATTTGTTCACTTGTATCTAATACTCCCACAACAGAGAAACCACTACAGATTAACAAAGAGCAACCACTCATGTTGATGGATTTCTATAGGGTTAGAGTCCATGCTAACTATTGATTAGCCAAGTGACCCTGAAATCCATGAAAGCAAAAGCTCCATCTTTTCTTCAACTCAGCACACAGACTGCTTCCCTCCTAGAGTAGAAAGAGGCCAGTAAAGTCTCCAGCCACAACCCCATCCTCTCAAAGTCCACTTTAGTCAAAAGTGGAAGGCCAGGAAAATATTTCATTAGTTGCTGAATGAGAAAGCTTTTGAAAACCCTATCATTCACCCTAAGATACAAACATTTAACACCTCGCCTTACAGGCTGATGGGCAAGATGACCTTTTACAGAGACTAACAATGAAGAAGTCTCCCACCCTACCACACTGCTGTGGCAATTGGACAGATCAACATGATGGGAAAAGGTGTCTCACCAGAGGCGCAGTGACAGAAGGAACGGCACAATAGAAAGGAGCTATAAGGGAATGGAAGCAAATTGCTTACCTATATTAGAAGACTCCAGGTTCACAGGGGAAAACACTACCAAGAAGGAATCTCCTGAAAGAGATCCTTCTCCAGTGGCAGTCAGCCCTTAAATGGGGTCTAGGAAAGGTGCAGCCAGGCTCCACCCCTTCCACTCACACAGCTGAATTGCCTTCACCTGTGCTCCCAGGGCTGACCGGGTCCTTTCCCCAGGTGCTCAATCAGTGGTTCAGGCTGTTTCTCAACAGTTCACGTACAGCTGCTCTTCCGTGGATAGGTACATTAGTCTGGACAGACCTCAGGCTCTCTTTAAGTATCTGATCATCATGCCTAAATTTAATGGAGAGACTGCACATCCTCAAAGAGCTGCTGGAAATTAGGTCACTCTCTGTGTTGGCTCCAATTCAGGCAGAGGTTCAGAAAGTCGATTATAAAATAAATAAAAAGAGAGAAAGTAAATGTGATGCAGAGCCCTTTAACTTAGAGGAATGAAATCACTGTGGATGTTGGGGAAAGCTTTGCTATGAGTTTAGGAGTGATCAGAACCCTTTCCAACATCTTTGCATTTGCATAAGCTTGTTACAGAGCAACAGATATTTTTCTTCCTGCCCTTGCTTTTGAAATCAATATAGCTTTGGTTATTTCACTGTTGTCCGCTAGTGTTACGTTTGTTCTTGGGATCCATGGCCATTAGTACTGTTGTGTAAAGCACCACAGAAAGTCTGAACAGCAGGACTGACCTGCCCTTTGTGTGCAGGAGGCAAAGAGAACAAGTGAACAAGAGGACAATACTGGCCACAAATGCGATTGTGGGTGGAACATTTAGCTGTGTGAATGAGGGAGCCCCGCTGTGTCCATTAGACATGTTCTCCATAAAGCCTACAGCAACTGACCATCTCCTGGATGAGGGGCACATAGATGACCAGGATCAAAATGATGCACAGGTTATGGACCAGAATGGAGGAAATATTGGTAACGCTGTCTTTGGCATACAACAAAGAAACAGCGGAACAAAGAAAGAGAGATGATAGACCCATTGTTTTATCCATACTAGTCATTTAAGGAAACAGATCATGGAGCCATTCTTAGAGTTAAGTACAAGGCTGGAAATTCCACAGCAGAGAGATCTCAGCTGATTTTTTATGGATTGATAAAATTAAGTGGAAAAGGAAGTGGTCCAATGTAGAAGGTAGAGTAGGACAAACTCAGTGCAAGATTGCAAGGTGAATAGAAACAACAAAGGCAAGCAGAATCGTGAAATCCCAGGGAGGCAAGACTTCATGAGGAAGGATGTGAAACCTTCCTCCCAAAGGAAAGAGGAGAATGAGGGAACTGGACTTGGTCCAGCTTCCAGATGTAAGGATCCTATTCAGAACCATTGAATATGGGATGAGGCCAGTGCCCTGGCAAAGGCAGACAACCCAATGAGGGTATGCTTTGTGCACTTTGGTTACCTCTCTTCAGAGCCTTCAGTGGGAAAGGTGGAGCTTTGTGAGAATCCACCACAGTTGATGGGTTCACACATTGGGTTGATGGCTCATGCTGAACCCAGTGTTAATGTTGGAGGTACTTTCCCATAAGCCTTGGTTCAGCAGTGCTGCAGTGAAGGGGTGAATCAGGCCTTCTCACATTGACGTCAGTGAAGTTACACCCAGGGTAAAATTAGCCCCAGGACGGTTGTTCTGACACTTTCACAATAGCACTTTTTGGGGATTTGGCTTAGTTTAGCCTTTCTTTCTTTCTTTCCTTCTTTTATTTTTTTAAGTGATTCTCCATTAAGCCTGCTTTCTACAGCATGGAGAGGGAGGGAGACAGGCCTGACTGCTTCATGTGTGTGGATCATGAGCAATGTAACTGCGCTGACAAACAGATCATGCTTCGGAGATCCGAGCCTGAGTGTTACCTTATGTTTTAGCTGCTCCACTGGCTCCCACGCCTGGGACCATTTGAATTTCCCACCAGCTCAGCCCAACTATTTTCCACATATTTTAGGTGCTGAATTAATTGTGACCTCAAAGGAACGACATTTCCAGTCCATCAGTTGAGAGCAAGACAAGTTGCCAAGCTTTTCAAGGGTCATCCACCCGCATCTGACATGTGGATGAGCACTGGCCCCACGAGGTTATTTGAGGACCCACCGGTACACGCTGCAATATAAGGCCAACGTGAGTACCCTACATGTGTCGATCGAATAGAGATCTGCAAATACATGTGCAGTTGGCAGCATTTTGTGCTCAGCTCCCATCCGTGTTTGTAAACACTGGAGAAAGAGACCCAAATCTGTGTCCAACCCCGAGCAGTTACAGAACATACTGTAATTCTGTAATGTGAAACAGAGTGGCTCGCTAACCGTGCAGATCTGGAGAGAATTCCTGACATGATCCTTTTACGTATTTTATGTTAATCACTTCCATCTCAAGAACACACGCAAACAATACTCTATTAGACGTTCCCTTTGGCACTCGGACAGCAGCGCAAGCTGCCGCATGTACCCATGTGGCGGCCGGAGCAGCCGCAGTAGGGATGGGAGGCCTTCGGTGCACGCTGCAAACAGGAAGAAACCAAAGGGTAATGTGCAAAGGGCAGGGACGTGACCACCAGGTCCTCTTTTGGGTTTCTCCGCACGTTTTCCTGTGGGTTTTTCATAGAATCATGGAACAGTTTGAGTTGGAAGAGACCTTCAAGGTTATCTGGTCCAACTCCCTTGCAATGGAGTGTGTGTACACCTACAGCTCCATCAGGGGCTCAGAGCCCCATCCAGCCGGTGTCTCCAGGGATGGGGAATCCACCAACTCTCTGGGCAACCTGTGCCAGTGCCTTGCCACCTTCATTGTAACATCTTTCTCTTTATATCCACTCTAAATCTCCCCTTTTTCCAGAAGACCGTGTCTCTGGCTGCCTGCCCAAGAGAGCTCATAAACATCAGAATGTTGCCATGGTCCCAGAGACCCCAAAGCATTTCTGCATTGGAGCAGGAAGGAGAATTTCCCGGCACAGGGCTGCAGATCACTGTTTTCAGCACGCATCCTGCCTTGGGTGGAACACAAAGGATCTGTACCCTCCTGGTCAGGTTTGCATTCCTCTGCTGAAGTTTATGGAGTGGTATGAGTGATATGTGAGTACTGAACTCTTCAAATAAGCCTTTGCTGCTTTTGAAATCAGCTGGGAAATATTTTCCCAGTGGAAAGAAAGAGGCGGAATTACCTAAGAGCATGGATGTGCACAGAGCTGCAGCACAGCTTTGTTGCAGCCTTTGACACCAAAATCCTGTACACAGTGGAGGTGGGACATCCTCAGACACTGAGGGGACAAATCCTGCTGTTATGGGAGACAGGCAAGAGCCCATAAGGATCTCAGCATTGCTCTGCAAAGGGCCTGGAAGCAAAAAAAAGAGATGGAATGGGAGAGGAGGCATTCACTGCCTTTGCAGGAGCAAACACTGCAAAGCAGTGTCAGAGGAGATGGGTTATTTCTGCTCAGGATGTACTTTTGAAGCAATTAAGAAGCAGCCTCGACTTTGAATAGCACTGCTGAAACAGAATCCACTCCAACATTCACTGGCCCAAATGTCTTTGCTGAAATCATGCTGTTTCCCTATTGTTATTCAACAATAAATCCTGCCCCCTGGGAAATGCGTATAAATATGAATTTAAGAGTTCCCACATACAAAGAATCTCCCTTTTTCACCCTCTCAGAGATAAATAGCTCAGAAATCTTCCTACAAATATGTGCTTTTCTCTCTACTTTTCCCCTTAATGCTGTAAAATGTTTCCATAGGAAAGGGAGAGCATCCGGACACTGCAAGGACACAGCATGATGGAGAGAGGCTTTAGGATCTGCTGGATGGTTTCCTTTGCCCCACTACTAAGGGTTTAAGCATCCCTGCACACATGTGTTTGCTGCTCTGAAGCTTAGTTGAGTTATTTTGTTCTAGAGCTGACTGGGAAGAGTGACCTGGCCCTAATTTTGCAAAAGGTTTCCAAAAGATTGCAAAAGTTAGTGCAACTTTTGCAGTACTGCTTTCTTCTCAATTTTCCTGAGTCTGAGCTGGACACAGAGGCACCACAGGGGCTGCCCATGGGGCTCTGATTGGCTTCTTCATCTGGGGAAGCACTTTGCAGAGATACTTCTGTAAGTTTCATTCTAAGGCTGACGGGAGGGAAATGCTGCCCCCTCCAAAGCCTCTATCCTTCACCCTCCCAAGGATATTATAATCATAGAAGCGTGGAATCATTCTGGTTGGAAGAGACCCCTAAGAACACCAAGCCCAGCTCCAGACCACCCCCTCCATGCCCACTGACCGCGTCCCTCAGTGCCACATCTCCACAGCTCTGGAACACCTCCAGGGATGGGAACTTCACCTCCTTCCTAGCCCACTCCCGTGCATCGCTACTCTATCTGAGAAGAATTTTTTCCTAATATCCAACCCAAGCTGTGGCAGCCTCTACCCCATGGATCGTGGGGAACAGAGGGCAGCAACAGAAGGGGCATCTCAAAACATCTGAATGCGTTCCCCACAATTCGCCCCAATAATATGATCTTCTAAAATAAACCCTAATGGGAATTTCTCCAGGGAAGCAATGTTCGGCTGCCAGCCAACACAAAGGCACGTGGGTGCTCAGCAAGGAGCGATGTGCTGAGCATTCCCAACCCTTCTGCACCTTCAGCAGTCAGGTTGGACACATTCCCTGGGAGTAACTGAGAAATGCGCCAGGCACTTGGAGAAATGTTGAAAGTAATTCAGCTAAAGCTCCACCTGGAAAGCGGTGGGTGGGAAATGTAAGAGCTCTGTGATTGGCATGCCAAGAACACGCAGATGAGGTGGCTGGAAGGAGGGATCCCATAGGAGCTGGTGTTCTTGCTACAAAGGAAAATGCCTGCGTTTTCCCCTGCCCACATCTACACGTCTGTCTATCCTGAATTTTAATCAACGCTCTAATAACCTGATGAAGTACTTCTATCCCATGCGATACCCACCATTACTCATTTCTCCCAACTGTGTCTACCTCTATCGGTATTTCTTTAGCTGTGGTTCTGCCTGGAGGTTTTCACTGAACTTCGGGGGGAGAAGTGCTAAGTTTCTATGAGTTGTGCCAAGGTGCTGGCAGTACTGAGGGAGCACTGGCCATTCCCACTGTCCATGCTGTGCAGTGCTCACCCAGCTCCCTTTCCTTCCCCGCAAAAAGCCAGAAATACCATTTAAATCACCATTGTTCCCTATGATTTAATTTCATATCAAGGCTCCACAGCTACAGCTATTTACAGCAGTCCCCTGTTCGGTGATCATAGCTCACCCTGGATATTTATAAATTTGAAATCGATGTAATGGTGTAAGATCATCCCCAAATTCAGCATCTCTTCTTGCAGCTGGTGTATAGATAGGACGTGTTTACTTAAAGCACTGGAAGCTCAAATATTTAGCTTGTGGTTTCAACGGCTGAACAATCTGTACTGTGCTTGGGACTACATGTGCATCTCTAAGAGAGAAGAGCTCTGCAAATGAAGGCGCAAACATGTTTGTCAGCACAGCAGAGCCCCCCCCCCCCCCGCCCCCAGCACTTCTCACCTCCCCGAATGCAATGTTTAAGAGGGCATGAATTAATATAAACAGCCTGCTGATGTCCATTTGACAGAATATGTGGGAAATAGAGTTTACCTTGAATTTACGAACTGGGAAGGCTATTTCTCATGGTGATTAATGGTGAGTCACGGAGCAAACCTGAGGCCATTCGCAAGCCCATGCGCTATATGTCAGGTGTCGTGGGAGTGAGAACAGTGGGAGAGCAAAGAGAGGTCTCATGACAGTCTGTTAACTAATTTTCATGTGCCAAGTGAAGACGTGTCCTAGAATTTTGCAAAACGATACTTCAGCAATGCTGATCGTCTCCAAAGAGAGCTTTGTAAGATGCTGGAACAGGAAGAAAAATACACACAGGTATAAAAGCACTCTAAGAAAGCAATAACTTACACAACTTTGGAGGGATATCCGACAATACATTTACTGCCAGCTGGGGACTGAGATGTATATCCAGAAGGCTGACGAACAGCAGGCTGCCCAGCCTTGTGCTTCTGCTTAAATACAAATGCAATAATCACTCTTGCATGGCTTTCCAGGGATTTTACCTTGGGGAGCCAATACTCCCACACTGGGAGCCCTGCACTGGGCCATTCGCACATGGCAGATCTGCTTCCAGTGCAGCCTGAAAGATCAGCGGAATACAGAGATATGATTTTGGGGTCTACTTTTTGGAATACTGATTTGTGCTGATGATATCACCAAGGAAGAAGGCAAATCATCACATCCTCAAGCATGCAGAGAAGTCAGCAAGGAAAGATACCATTGTGCAGCATGATGGAGTGGGCAGCTGAACAATGACATGATGGAGCTTGGGCTGAAGACTGCTTCTGTGCACAAAGGAGTATAGCATCTAATTCAACAAGGCTTGTTTTCCTGGTCAAAATAAGCTGTTTATCATGCAATCATAGAATCACAGAATTGATTGAGTTGGCATGGACTTTTAAAGGTTGTCTGGTCCAACCCCCCTGCAATGACCAGGGGCACCTACATATAGATGGACAGGACTTCAGGATCATAGAATCATAGAATGGCCTGGGTTGCAAAGGCCCACAGTGCTCATCCAGTCCCAACCCCATGCCATGTGCAGGGTCACCAACCAGCAGACCAGGCTGCCCAGAGCCACATCCAGCCTGGCCTTGAATGCCTCCAGGATAGGGCAGAACTCATTCTTTTACATGTATCTGTAATCTCTAATGGTCTCCAAAGGGCCTCCTACTCGTCAGAACCCTGACACAGGCTTAGATCCAATATTCAATAGAATGGCAACACAGGACCAACATTATCTAACCCCATGGTTATCCATCACTTGGTCCTATGGCTGAGTAACACTGGGAAGATATCTGACATCTTCACAGAGTACTTCTCCATCCCGTGCCTCTTTCTTTGGACACCGCACAAAAGAAAGGAGAATTTCACTCCAAATGACCCTTCAAAACACTCTCCAGTTGAACTGTGGTACAATAAGAGCTATCACGGCCAGGCAGCATTACCATCAAATATCTACAGGGCAAACAAACCTACTGCCATACACACAAGTTTCTTTCATGCGACAGAAGAGAAGGGGGCGGGGGGGAGAAAAAAAAGAGGGGAAAAATGAAAACAACCAAAAAAGAATACTGCTACAGGGTCTCTCCAATAGAACAGGGACACAGTCCAGTGCTGTATATATGGCAGTGCAGCAGAGGCCCAGAGGACATGCTGTCCCAGCATTGGGGCTGCCAGCATCCTGACAGAATTAGGAAGTCTTCTCTCACAATTGCCCTGTAGACATGAAATTACACAAAGAAAGACTTCATCAGGATCCCAAACTAAATATAGTCAAGTGGGGAGAGTGGAACATTCAATTTTCGCTCTTGGCAAGCAGCAGGGCTTCGCAACCTTTAGGATATTGTATTAACAAAGCTGGAATGCCACACGACTCTGATTCTGAGAGCTCAGCACCTACAAGGGGCAAAAAACCCCCAAACATATGAAAATGAAATCTTCACCTGGAAAAACTCTGAAAAACACACGTGCCCCAATGGCAAAGTTCTCACCCACCTAAAACTGCCTCTGTCAGTAGGAATGAGGGCTGGAAAATTCTTGGCATCAATAAGAGCTTTGTACGAGCAAAGATCACGGGGTCAGAGCCAAACTGACCACATGCATCTCTTAGAAAACTGTGGATAAGACAGAAGAGGTGGTGCTGAGCCTGTAACAAGCTTTTCTGAGTGATCAAGGTCTGTCAGCATCTTGGCTGGGGCTCGTTCCTGGTGCAAGAGTCCTGTTCTGCCCATTTGAGAGCACCTCAGCATCACTGGTCCTGCAGCATGGCAGGGCTTCAAGCTTGGTATTCCTCATACAAGAAATACTTTGCTCTTCTCTGGATATGTAAGTGCCATCAAGGCAGTCAGTTGTACAGTAAAGCAGCTTGGACAATTATGTGGACAAGAAGAGAAACGGAAGGAAAGGGGCAGTGACTGAGACTTCTTTTCAGGGCTATCATATTCTGTTCCTGCCTGCTCTGCACAGGGAAATAGCACATTGCATCCACAAGACAGCAGAGGGCCAGTTTCATGGTCAGAAAGCCAAAGGCAAATGGGTGCTCAGCTCAAGCACATAACAACTCACATGGGGTTAGGATTTAGGCATGTAGAGGCTCTCACGAATCTAGCTTTGGTCTTGTTCTTCTGCTTGGGCTGGATCTCTGTAGTACCTAATTCCTAACAAAGAATCAGAAATCCCACACTCATCCACATAACATCCATTCAAAAGTGAATGAATCCAGCATGCGGGGTGGTAAGGGGCAGGAAATCCCAGCAACAAAAAGGACACATTAAGAGATAGCTGAGGATGCAGAAGGAGAAACATCCAACCTGTAAAAGATGTCTCCTGTTTCCCCACCAGTAACATTAGTCAGGGTGGGACCTTTGATGGAAATAACTCTTCCATGGGAGTGCTGCACAGGGCGAAGCTTTCATGGGGCATCCCACCTCGCCTGTAATGGAAAACCTGAAATAGCATTTTGAAGACATCTCCCATTAAGCACACTGCCTCCAACAGATGTTCAGGGCAGAGGGAGAATGACTGCACAGCTGAACTGAGGGAGTTTCCAATGCAATATCCATGGATTGGAGAGGAAAAGATGCACAGCCTCGAGCAAGTGTTTGCGATGGGTCAGTCAAGTGAACCAGGTGAAATAAAGGCAGACCCATTTATTCTGATGAACATCTAGGCACAGACACGTCTGTGTGTTGCTGTGAGCATGCAGAGCCCTCCGGGTTGCATTCTGCTATACTAGTTCAGGCTGTGCCATGGGACCTCAGCCCCAGCAGCTGGCAGCTGGGACTGGTGAGGGCTGCAGCACTCTGCAAACATCACTCTTTTAGGAAAACCATCAGCAAACAGCAGTCACGTGCTTCACTCCCGGAGCTGAAGGCGTGAGAAGGACTTAAAAAAAAAAATAATACAAATTCTATTCATTGAAGAAAAGCAATCCAGAAAAGAAACCAAAAAAGGAAGCAGCCCTGATGCAGATTTCCCCACCCCCTCCCCCCCCCCCCCCCCCCCCCGGCCCAGAGCACTACAGGGCATTGCTGGCAGCAGAGTGGATTTGGACAACGGCAGCAGCCTGGGCTGGGCTGCCTTGGCCCAGGTGTGTGCTGGTACCCAGCTCTATGGAGGGGTGCAGGGACACCTCCCACCAGCTCAGGCTCCCAGGGTCCCACCCATGGCCTCAGGCACCTCCAGGATGGGGGACCCATAGCTCTGGGCAGCAGTGCCAGCACCTCACAGCATGACTGGCAGCAGGATGCTACAGCAATGCTCTTCTGCAAGCATGGCACCACCAGGGATAAAGTGATGTGTAGGTCTGGCATCTCCCTTCTCTACCAGCTACTCGAGACCAGCATTTATCCATTGATTTAAATGCACCATCCCTCATGTCCACCCCTAGACCAGATTCTCACAGCCAGGGGCGCCAGCAGCAGAGTGAAGGAAGAATGGTCCAAAAGAAACACCAGACCTACTGAGAGGTGAAAATGAGCTCTGCCACTGTGCAAGAAGGTGCAGGCGTGTATAATATGGTATATACTGTACATACCGAGAGAAAGAATATACTTCTCACTGTGAAGTGTTTTATATGCTAACCATCAGGCATATGCTAAGTCAATGGGTGCTGGCACTTTACATAAATATATGATGATGCAGTGCTATATGTAATAAAAATCTGGAGCTCAAAATATGGAAGCAATTCAAGAAAACAGATCTCACATTTTTGCCTTTGTTACAGTCAGATTCTGACATGCTCTGATTAAAATTCAACATCTGCATGTATTTAAAATTAGAATATATAGGTATTCATGTTTTCCTCCTTCCACGATGTTTTACTGCTGCCTTTTTCTTCTTAAATATTAAAAACATTACATTATTTTATTTCAGATGTCTCAATATATTACACATCACCCTTTCACCTCAGAGCTTTGGTTCAAATCCAGCTCTTCTCTGAGGAAATAGAAAACATCTGAAAATATTTAGTAGTCTCATCTCAGTGTCTAATCACAGTCTGCTCTGACATGACAAAACACAACAAACAAACTGGCTTGCCACAGATGAAAAATGTTTACACAAAAATACTCAGGAGTGTAAGAATGAATAAAGGCATCTCTAACTGCATTAAAGCCCATGTTGTTAAGTCATAAAATAGCTTGCAGATAATACGAGCTGCACCTGCCCCTCTGGAAAAAAAAAAAAAAGAAAGAGCAGGTGATTTAGAGTCCTCGCAGCCTAGCAGGTCCTGGCTGCGTGTTTTTCTGTTATTCTAAGGCAGAAAGATGTGTCGAGCTACAGAGCAAATATTGTCCATGGGCATCATGGTCTGCAGAGCCTAAGTACCTCGTGATTTAGGAATCTCAGAAGAAAAGTTTATTGCCAGTAAATCCTCCAGGACTAAAATATATGTACTTTGAGAGGCATGAGCATAAATAAGGTCTTTGTCCTTGCTGGAGAATTCAGCCATTTGGTGGGTGGATAGGAGAGCAGCTGTCCCAATAGACGTCCTGGTGGGTGCTGGGACAGTGCACAGCACAGTTCCTCCTTGAAAGCTATGGCAACTTAAACATGCAAGAGAAAGGCTAGGAGAGAAATAAAAGCTGCAGGGAGGTGCAGTACCTTCCCCACAGCCAGTGGGAGAATCAGCTGTGACTGTCCCTGCACTTCCCTTCCCTTTACAACTGCTCCTTGGATTTACCTGGCCTGCAGGCATCAAACACGAGCACGTAGTAGATGCTGTCTGTCTGTTCTTCAGCAGGCTCAGTTTCACTTTCTATCTCTATTTTAGTGGAAGTAAGAATGGAAAGTACTGCAAAGGGTGGTGAGTTATTAGAAGAAGCTGCCCAGGATAGTGGTGGAGTCACCGTCCCTGAAGGTGTTCAAGAAGATCTCATCAAGAGATGTGGCACTACGGGGACATGGCTAGTGGGCACAATGGGGGTGGGTTGGGGTTGGACTTGGGATCTTAGAGGCCTTTTCCAGCCTTAATGGCTGGATTCTGTGGTTCTCTGGTGAAATGCCCATGGATTGGGTTGGACTTGCAAGTTATCCTGGACTTGTGACTTCCTCATCCTGTTTGGGTTCAATCCACCACCTGCTGAAGCTCCACCAGGACAAGATGTGTCCCCCCTGACCCCGGATGCCTGTTGTCACAGCTGCATCCCTCCGCTGAGATTTAGTAATCCTGCCACCAGCATGGCCGATGCACCTCAGGAACCAGCGGGGCTCATTCATTCTCCCAGCTAGGCAGCAAAATCAGGCAAATTATACTTTTCTTTACAGTTTTCAGATCCCCAATGTAAGGAAAAAGGCTGAGCATAAAGACAGCGCAATGTTTCCTCTGTAATACAGTCCCCCACCTACAGATGCTTCCCATTCATCCATCCTCCACAGATCTTTTGGGGAAATGGGTCCATAAGCTATTTCTAAGCCAACTTGCAGAAGCTGACAGAGACTTACAATGCCTTATTATAGGAAGATACTGTTGTATTTCCTGCTGGGGGTTGGAGATTCATGATCCTTGAGGCCCCTTCCAACCTGGGCCATTCTGTGATTCTACTGCAATGGCCAAATTCGATATGCATGAATTAACATGCTAGCGTTTCATTACATCCCCTTTAATGCAAAATGATATGTATCCTGTAATTCAATAAATTAGAGAGTATGTTTTTTCAAGGGAAAAACAGCGGCGTAGCTAAGCCTTTGCAGTCTTGGCATGTCTACAGTACACAAAGGACTGGCCTAGAAGAAACCCAAAGGATGACCACGCTGCCTCCAGAAGTGAGGATTCATCTCAAAAACCTTACTGGGAGGAATGCTTGCTCTGCCTGGGCACTGCTGGATAATAGCTTCCTTTGCACATAATGTGGGCAATATTCCGAACATTTTCAGTTCTGTCTTTTTCCACAACATCCTGTGGTCTGTCCATACGTTGTACTGTCTATACTTTGTGTACATGTGTTTCCTCTCTGCTGTCATGTTTTCCTTGTGCTCCTGGAGGAAATCTCTCACTTTGCTGCATAAATGCACCATCGACATGCAAGCTTGTTCACACAGCCCTTACTTCTTTGCACTTCATTACTCCATTGCAAGGCTGATCCCAAGTAGTCTCCATTCCAAGATGTGAACATCCCTCCAATTAGCCATGTTGGCCTTGTGGGCAGTATATTAGCAAATTATTTCTCCAGGCTCTTGATTGACATTGTTGAAACAATACTTTTCATGCATGTCAGTCTCTGTGGGGTGAAAATGCCTTTAACATGCTTCTAGGATTTACATGGGCTTCCCTGGGCTGCTGCTGCCAAGTTCAGATGCGGTTGGAGCATGTGGCATTCTTTCTCCTACTCTTGTTACATTTTCCTTTTCATCCGACCCTGCTGCATATTTCATATTTTTCATATTTCTGCCCTGTGATGTAAAGAACAGACAGCTGCTAAATGTGCCCTTGTCATACCTGCCCTCTCCAGTGTGAGCCTTGCAGATCCTGCTGTGATCACCAGGGCTCCTCCTTCCTTCCTTCCTTTTTTTTTTGTGTCGTGGGAGGGGCGGGGAGGGTAGGGAAGGTTTTGGTTGTTTTGAGCTCTTTGTTTGTTTTGAGGTTTCATTTGTTTGTTTGGGGTTGGTTTGTTTATTTTGGGTACAATTGATTTGGTTTTCTTTTAACCATTTCCCTCCTTTAATATTTGCAAACTGAGACTCTCAACTGTTGAGCAAGATGCCCCATGTCAGCTGGACCACAGCAAGAGACCTCACGCGTGCTTGTAGATGTGGACAGACCCAAAGCACCGACGTTTGCTTCCACCTCACTGAGAAGAGGTCAGTTCTGACTCTGCATGCAGCTTTCCAGAGCCACAGCTGACCCACCTTTTTGCAGACACAGACCTTTCTGTTCAAGCTCTTCTGGAGCTTCATGCTGCTCCAGCTGTCATCACACCAGTGGCATCTCCACAGCCTCATTACAGAAGCCTGTAATGAGTAGTTGAGGGCTGAAAACCCCCCGACCAAGCACAGAAACAGGAACAGTGAAAGAAAACTTCATTTCACTTGTCAAATGAGTTCATTTGGAACAGCAGATATTGGAACCCTATCTCATGCCCCAGTGTTGGTTTTGCCATTTTTGAACCCAGCAAATATAGGACCAGTACCCTGAGTCGTACCCAGTAACGATGTTATACTTCCAGGATGGATTGAATGTATCACACAGCATTTGCTGAGTTCACCTGAACAGTCATGGAATCATTAATGTTAGAAAAGACCTCTAAGATCACCATGTCCAACCCCATCCCACCCCACCGTGCCCACTGCCCACAACCCTCAGTGCCACATCTCCATGGCTCTGGAGCACCTCCATGGACGGTGACCCCAGCATTCCCTGGGCAGCTCGTTCCAATGATTGAGTTGTACATCCCCTGCAGGATGGAGTGCATTGTGAAGCTTTGGATGTTTCCTAACTGGAAGGAACAGTCTTCACCCAGGACACACACTTGCCCTTAAATCACAGCACTGTTTCATCACCGTAATAATGGTTTGTTAATGCACAGTACAGCACCTCACAGTCCACGTTCAGCGCCTTCCTTGGTGACAGACCTGCCACCAACAGGAATCTCACCCACTTTATTGGAGAGCAACAGAAAGATGCCCCATCCTTGCAGGCATTCAAGGCCAGGCTGGATGTGGCTCTGGGCAGCCTGGGCTGCTGGTTGGCGACCCTGCACACAGCAGGGGGTTGGAACTAGAGGAGCATTGTGGGCCTTTGCAACCCAGGCCATTCTAGGATTCTAGGATTCTAGGATTCTATGATACTATGATTCTATGATTCTATGATTCTAAGATACACCTGTAAGTATGGATGGTGACTGTGCTTTAATTCCCAGAGCACTCAAAAACAATCAGCAAATCACACATCACAAAGGAAAATCTTACGAATAGAAGTATTAAGGCACAAACATTTAAGTTGTAGTTGAGTTCCATGTTCACTTCCCGACCTCCAAGACAAAACCTTAAAACCCAGCAAAAATCACCTGTTTCTTTGGCAAGCAGCAACTGGAGATCTTTCTTAAATTTGTGGCAGTGGAGTCCACACTCATATTGTTCTGCTGATGGAAATCCAACAGTCTTCTCCGTCACTATTGTGGGTAGAGGACAGGCCACCGATGGGAATAGTTTCACAATTCTTTTATTGGATGCATCTGTAGAAACCATAAAAACAACAACTACAACAACAGCAACACAAAGCCATGTTTTCTCACTTCTTTCCGAGCAAGGATGGTGCCAGAGTGATTCTCCCCTCCCACCCCACCGCATGGTGGTTTCCTTTGTTCACATTTCACTGCCTGCATCCAGCAGAGAGATTGATGGGCTGGTGCTGAGCTCAGGACATACTGCACAACTCTCTGGGGGCCTGAGCTTGACCATGAGGAATGGGGGTGCAGAAAAGCTCCCGTGGCTTCAGGGAGGAGGAAATTTGAGGGAGGAAGGTTATTTTGGGCCAGATTCCAACAACTTCTACTGAGCTGCAGCTCACCAAAAGTCGAACCCTGGTGGCAGATGAGACTCTTCATGGAGAACATGTCTGTAGGGCATCTCACAGGGACACAATGCCTGGACCCAGACCGACATTCCCTATGCTCCCCTCTGATCCTGGGCCACGTCCTAGTGACAAGAAGCCCATTTATTTCAACGTCAGATGATTTCCCATCAGCAAGGAGCGCCAGGAGCACTTGCCAGCCATGCTGAGAGCAGCCTTTGGTAACACAAGCTCTGTTGAGACCTGACACAGAGCTGGGCAGAGCAAAGCCTTGAGGGGAGAGGTGGTTTGAGAGTGGGACGTGAAGCCCTGGGTGCACTTCTTGGCTTAGACACATGCTCTCAGTGTGATTTTCGGTAAGCAGTTACATCAGCCCTGAGTCACCCTAACCCAGCAAAGAGGGGACATGGCATTTCCTGACCTGTCAGGCTCTCTTTAGAAAGAAAGCCTCCTGCTTTGTGATGGGTGGGTGGAGGAAGCCTGAAAAACAAAGGCAAAAAGAAGACAAAGAGCTAGCAGTAGACCAGCTCAGCAAAAGTAACAACGCTCTGAGCTTGCAAGGTAATGCACATAAATATTCATGGTCTGTTTGACATCCACCCCTACTCAAACCCCCAGTGATGTCCAAAAACTCATATGAGCAGAGCTCCATTGCTCCTGGCAATGGTGACGGCCATCAGAGTAGAGTTTATTGTCTCAAAAAGAGAAGCAGGCAAACACTTCTGCCTCCGCAGAGCCTTCCCCCGGGGTTCAGACCCAAAATGCCTCCTGGGTCTGGTTTGACACCCACAGAGCAACCATTGCCACAGGATCCTGAGCCAAACTCGGTCCCACGTGTACAAAACCAGCATTTTTCTTGCAATCCTGTGCATGCGCGTGTTTTTGCGGTGCATGTGCTCACGATAAACATAAACCAGTAAAACAAACCCAAGTGAAACACAGACCGGGAAAAATGTAACCTATTAAAGCCATGGAGAAACTTTTTTCCCCCCTGTTCTCACTCTTTTTTTTTTTTTTGTTTGTCTAAATATACCTCCGGGCTCTTTCTCTTGGTTTAAGTGTGCTCTTTCATGGATGGTTTTCAATGTATGTTAAAGCCGCTGCCTGCTGCCAGCTCGGATTTTTGCACCGTGCGTCTCGGCTTTCCGTTCTATTAAGACAAAGTGCTGGCACTGCTCTCCGGCCGAGAACATTGTTCATGGTACTGAGCAGCGATTTTCCATATCTGACCGTCTCTGGGTTCACCCCAGGAGGAAGGGTGAGCCTGGTTTGTTAAGCTCTCGTTTCTCAGAGAGCAGCAACATCTGGAGCGCGGAGCGGGCTGCTGGCACGCCTCAGCGGAAAGGAATTCGGCACGGGGTGAGGTCTGCCCAGCTCCAGAGGTGTCACTGCAATCGGTTCTGGTGGCAGAGAAATAACAAAGCCCCCACGTGAAACAGTGCTAGGAGTGCATTTCAAGCTCTGTCGTGCCGCTCAGGGGTTTTGTTTCATCTAACATGGATTCAGGAGGCCCAGAAACCACGTAGCTCTTCATTTTCGCTATCCGAAACGTTTTCCTCAAGAAAAGATTTCTACACTTCACAAAAGCTTGTTTCCCCCACTGCCTACCTCAGAGGGTTAGAAAAAGAATTACAGAGGATAAACTCTAGCACTCGATTTAATTGCCACACTTCTAACAGCCTTTGAGGCACTCCCAAAAACACATTCCCAGTGCAACCATCCCATGGTATGGAAATAGCTTTTGGGTGAAGATGGGCAATGTGTGCCATGACCACCAGTGTGGGCACCTATCGGGCACAGGGATCTTTTCTGCATTTTGGCCAAGGTGAGAAGAGATGCCGTGAAACAAGCTGGTACTGCTCTGGGATGCAGCACCCCCAAGAGCTCTATGTGAAACTCCATCATGTCACACCTCTACAGATATCCTCCTTTCCTCAAGCTTTTATCTATCCCAGCTCCCACTTTGAGCTGACACATTTTCCCTCTCAATATCGTAGAACTGTTGAGGTTGGAAGAGACCTGTAAGATCACCTGGTCCAGTACTGTCAGAGAACCATGTGTACAACCCTTCACTAGACAGTGCTTTCCAAAGCAATGCCGACAGGTGGTAACTGAGCACCACCTCACTCACACGTTTACGTTCTTGGGACTCCATGTGGGCTTGTAATTGTGCTTGCTGGAAAGCCAGCCCACCACCACAACAGGAGATAAAAGCCATCCAGCGTGCAGCTCCTGTAAGTTTATTTTGGCTGCCGAACAAAATGCGGAGATAATCTCTAATTAGTAGTGTTGCCTCTGCGACAGTGCGAAGCAATAACAACAGTGGAATCTGTCTGAAGCGCGTGCTCCCCTCTCATGGCTATGGTGAATTAAGCAAAAATGACAAACTCAGGCTGCAACCAGCAGACATATTCCATCACAGTAGATGTTTACCCCGCACAGCAGCCTGACAGGGGAGTATTGATGAGAGCACACGTCTCGATGAGCGCTGCTGATGCTCACGCTAATTTGGATTTAGATACAAAGAGAGAGCCTTCTCAGATGTTCCACTCTCCGCCTTTCCTGAATGCTGTGGCAACAATTAAGAAAAGGCAGAAGTTGAAACTAATGCCTGTCTGCACTTGGTTTGGGGCAGATCTGTGAGACATTTTAACCAGAAAACTCCAAGTGCTGGAGTGCACTCACTCAGGGTATTCTTTGCTCCCAACAGCGTTTATCCAGAGCTAACATTCGGAGACGTTTAGACTTACAGAAATATTTGCAGAAATCAGTGTATCACTCCAAAAGCTTTCTGCTAAAACTGTACCTCTTATTTTATTTTAAAAAGTTTTGCATCTTCCTGTACTGTATACAGAAATGATACTTTGCTACAGATGTTCAGGATTACAAAGACCACGCAGCTGAATGCGTGGCAGCCCTTTGCCCCATCACAAATATGCTGCATTTCTTGCAGGAAGAATAATATTTTAATAATGTATGATGTTCTTATGGGTTCTATTACTATATCTGCATGCAATCTTGCCTGAAAAGCTCACGTTCCCACTTGTTTGTCTGTTTTGTAGCAGAAATCTAGCATGCCCCAACATCAGAAGAATACTACAAAAAAAAAATAAAAAAATAAAAAAATAAAATAAAAAAGCTGGAACCTTCCAGCAACTCTATAAGCAATAACTTCTTCTGTGAGACAGTGTGATTTTAAGGTAAAACATTCGCAAGGCCTACCAAACCTAGAAATCATTACTCCATCAAATGAGGATCTCTGGTTTGAAGCCTGGGGGACTGGGCCTGCTCTCAAGAAATATAAAGCTATGGGTTTCCTCCTCTATGCCAAATGCTGTCAGTACCCTGGCCCCTTGCCAGAGCACATCACTACACACCAAGCAGAAAAGAAAACCAAGAGTGAAAACAAAATGGCCAAACCCCTCCCGGACCTCAGCTGGAGCTCCACAGGTCGACAGAAGCCAGGATGCAAACGTGAGATTCATTTCTCCCCACCTGCAAGAATTAGTCTGATTATTTCCAAGGGCTGCTCTGAAAGTAGTGCTTCCTATTTCATGATGTTGGCCCACGACATCAGAGGTGGATGTTGGTGCGATGGCAGTAGAGGCTGAACCTTCCTGACAATGTTCTGTTACATTTTGGTGATAGATGGCAGTAGAGGGGCAGTGACAAAATGGCGTCTGACATGGAAGTGTGGCTGAAGCAAAGATGTGTCACTGAATTCCTCCATGCAGAAAAGAAGTTGCTCTTATTGACAGTCATCAACGCTCACTGAACATGAAGAGAGACCAAACAGTGGTTGTGATCACAGTGAGGCAATGTGTGGTGTGTCTCAGCTTCAGTGCATTGGAAACAATGGTGACAATGTTGGAATATTACAAAGTTTGCACCAGGTGGGTCCTATGAACACCTATGCAGGAACAGAAAGAACCTTCTGCAACTTTTTAAGGACCTGCTGATCCACTACAAGACTGACAGTAACAGTTTCCTGGATCACGTCATTCCTGGTGACAAGACATGGTGTCACTACTTAAACCCGAGTCAGAACAGCAGTCCATGGAGTGGCAATGTGAATTCCCCCATTGAAGAACAAGTTCAAGACACACCCCTTAGAGGGTAAAGTGATGTGCACTGTCTCTTGGGATAGGAAAGGGGTGGGTGATCCTTCTGGATTTCCTGGAACCCAGACAAACCATCAATTCTGACTACTACATCATGATGCTGACTAAGCTGAAGGCTCAGACTTCCAGATTCAGATCAGAGAAGACAACTTTTCTCTTGCCGGGCCCCATACTAGTTCAAAGGCTGTGGAGCACATTGTCAGTCTTGGCTGGACTGTCCTACCACACCCACCGTTACAGTCTGAATTTGGTGCCTTCTGAATTCCATCTCTTTGGGTTGACGGAAGATGGACTGTCTGGGCAACATCTTCCTAGCAACTCACAACAGTGAAACAGTGGGTCGCCTCCACTGGTGTAGATTTGTATGAGAGTGATGTGTGGGTTCTTGTTCATGGCTGGTGAAAATGCAGAGCTCATGGTGGTGGTGACTATGCTGAAAAATAGTGCTTTGTAGGTGAGTATTTGTTCCATCACATAGTGTTATTGTGCTCTTTGTATCTTCTGTCGTTTCCACATCAACAAGCAGGAAGCAACCTATGTACATCAGACTTTAAAAGCCTTCAGTACTTACTTACTGTTAACACATTTACACTTCTTTAGAAACCAGACCAAGTCTAGTGCCCCTCAAGTGACCACATCAAGGGACAAACCAAGTCTATCTCAGCTTGGTAACAGCAATGGAAATGTCCAAATGTTGTTCTTCTGCGGGAGTTGCCCCCATGGTAGCATGCTCTTGGCTACCCCAAGCTGAAAGCTGCATTTGAAACACCTGACTGCAACCAATTCTTTCCAGTGAAATCATGTGAAAGCAGAACAAACAACTTTCTTCCTAATAAAAGCAAGGCCTTCAGGACCGACGGAGCCAACAAGTTAATCAAGTTTCCTACTAAACAGGAAGTTGTGGGACTGTGGCAGGAGGAGCAGAACTGTGTTTCAGCTAGAGAAAAAGCAGAGAGGAATAATATAAATTAAAATTATAAAGGAGAATTGTAACATAGCATATTTCTCTTACAAGGGCTAAATAAGGAGAACAGACTCACTGCTTGCTCCACGCTGTCATGCGTAGGGCAATCTCCACTTTCTAGGATTTGCACTAGGATTTTCTGTCCTCAGATGGGCAAATATTGCAGTGCATCTCACAGTGGTGGTGATAGGTCAAATCAAGGAGAGCAAAAAAATAAAAAAAAAAAAGAAACAAAAATGCAGACCTGTCATTGCTGCAGAATATATGACCTCACTTTGCTCCTAGCTACCAAGCAGTACTGTGGGGACGTGCATTCATGTGAAAATAAGCCCAGCCGGACTTTGAGATATATACAAAATGGATGATTCATGGTAATTGTTGCACTGGAATTGCTCGACAAAGAGACAGAAGGAAGCTGCTGATTATCAGGCACCTCAAGAAAGACCACAGATACACAGGAATTTAATATTACAGTCGCTGTGGACGTGTGAATTTTCATCCACAGAATAATAGGCAGGCCTGTGAAAAAGAAATGAAGAAAAGCATGCTCATTCGATTCAAAATAACTGGAAAAAGTTGCGTATCCACCAATTCAAAAAGGGTGGAAGTCACTGAGTCACACCGGCTGAGACCGTTGAATAGGTCAACCACGAGCACCCAGAGCTTCCAATGGGCACTACACCCTTTACAGGGCATAAAGCTTTTATAATCCTTTGAATTAGCAAAGCCCTGAAGACAGAAGAGACCGCAGAGAAAGCACGTGGATCATCTGCTCGTTATCGCCCTCCTGTTCTCTGGGACTTTGCTTCACTCAGGGAAAGCAGCATCAGTGAACCCTCAGTACACCAAGTGACTTGTAAGTGTAAGTATTTGTTGGATCAAAGCATGCATTACTTCAAAAGCATAAAATGCCTAGATATTGAAGGCAATAAATCTTCCTCTGTAAAATACATGCATATATAATTTATACGATAAGCTTAATATGGAGATTTTTGTGCCGGCTTCCAGCAGACATGAGATGCAGGCATTTATGTTCCCAAAGAGTGAGTCTGTCTGTCCCCTCTCCATCCCAAAGAAAATAAATTTTGAGCTCATTAGCTCAGTTTAAACCAATTTTGGCAGAGGGATGGAGGTCCTGAGGGTACCGGGTTCCCATGTGCTTCCTGATGGTAGGTGGCCAGGTAAGTGTGGCAGGCTTACTGACGCTTGCCTTGAAGGAATGGCATCAGCATGGACACAAGCCTTTCTTAGACCTCAGAGAACTCCAACAGACCGCATGAATGCCCAAACAGACATGGAGTAACGAAAGCTGCAGTCAAAATTAACGTCTTATTAGACATCAGCAAAATCAAAGCACAGAACACAAAGTAAGTGTTGCCCTCTTGCTTTCCTGCTCGTGAAACCACTCGGTTCTCCTTCTCTGTAGGCCATGATGGTACCTTTGGAGCACCTTCAGATCACAGCTAGCAATTCTGCACGTACTGCTTTTGCTTCTTCCCATTTAATGGGAGCCCCATTGCATTTTTATGCCTTAGCTCTCTGCTCGTAACTGTCAGGCTATCTCCTAACATATGGAAACAATTCATTTTCTTTGTCATCATTTGGATCTGAAACGAGGGTACTCTGAAATGCAGCTATACACGAATTTCCCTGAACTAATTACATAATATTTATCCTATTTTCTTTAAAGTAATACTCGCTAGCTAAGAAATGAAGAACTGCATTGCTTATAATAAACTCTGCATGCTACATTGTAATCTAAACTGTACAGTTATATATGGTGAAGAACTAAAAGGTTTGAGTTATTCCCCTTGGCAAACATTTTTTTAAGGATTGCTTAAATAAGCAGTACAGAAACCAGATGTCATTTGGTAAGAGTATCTGAATGACCAAAAATTTGCTGTCTGGGTATTTTCTTTTTTTTTTCTTTCTTTTTCTTTTTTTTTTTTTTCTTTATAAAAACATGAGAAATTCTTTGGATTTATATCATATTTAGCAGCTGTGAAACAGTGCAAACATCTGTTTGTACCTACAGGGAGCTGACCTACGGGGTCCCCATCTCTTAATCACCAAGCAACAAGCTGGTCTCATATACATAGTTTATTGTTTTCTTTTCAGCTGCCTCCTGCACTTCAAAGTTTTTATGCTCTCATGTTCTGTTATCGCGGCGAGAGGGGAGGGGCAGCCCATTTATTATAAACCCAGATCAGTGCAACCACCCATCAAAACTGCCATAAAGCACCACGCACCCAGAACTGCCCTTCACTACTCTCATAAGCAGCATTCGGCGTGTCGTTAAAAACACTGCTGCTCCTTTTTCTTTTTTTTCTTCCAGCATTGTTGGATTATTTATTTTAACTTAAAGACTGGAAGAAAAGAAGATGAAAAGGAACAGAAGTCTCTCTTTATGGCTCGTCCTGTTGTGGGAAAAGGGGTTGACAAGACAGCTCCATGAGGTCCTACCCACCCTATTTTTCTAGGTTTCTATGATTGTTATCACAAGTCTGGTATTTCCTACATCCAGACAGCATCCCAATCAGTAGAGAGTAGGGAAATAGGGTGACTTTATTGGCTGTCCCCCTCCAAAGAAGCTCTCTTGCCACATGTACGCACAACACCACACCTAAGTGAGATCCCAGACTCCTTCGGGGTTTTTAATACAAGGCAGGGCAGGGAAAAGGAATTTACTCAAGAGAAATGTTTTGTCCTCCCTTTGCAGCATTGCTTAGACACACACACCATCCTTCAGTGATTTAGCCAGGAGCAAAATTTTTCAGCCTCTGCGATAATCTCTCCCCCTTTTTCCCTAATGGAATATTGACCTCGGGACCTTGATTTTTATGCAGTGAGAGAAAGGTGCAAACAGCGGGAAAGAAAAGATTTGTGAGCCTTGGACATGAGAGTGGAATCAGCACTCCCAGATATACTATGGGAGCTTAAACTGTACTCTGAACTAAGTCTGAAAACAAATGGGGAACACTGTATGATTCCATCCCATTACAGTACAAATAAATCATTTCTGGAAATCTAAAACAAATGGCCCAAGCTCAGCTCTACGGATGATCCAAATGCAAAAAAGCTGCTAATTCTAAAAGGGAGATGCAAGTAACCAATTAAGCAAGAATGCAGCAAAAAAAAAAATAAAAAAAAAATTAGGAGTGTAACTTGTTTAGCAGGAAGATGTTAAGGCCATAGAAGTGGGTCTTCCAATCACCTTTTTTGGTATTCCTGAGCAAACATTCTTTTTTGCTTACGTTAATATGGAATGTATTATGACAACGTTCTTATGGATATCCATGCCTTTTGTCTATCAGTACTTGCAGATACATTCAAAACAGCTGCAAATATTTTTTAAATTATGTAAAAGTCTCAAACACTTTGAAAAGAATATTAATATCCCTTTAAAACAGCAGTGTATTATATTAAATTAAGGGTAGGAATTTAGAGAACAAAAAAAAACGTTGTTACTGTTAACGTTTTCACTGTTCTCAAATGCAGTCATCTTAGATAAGGATTAGGCTTATTTGGGTTAAATTTAAAAGAGTTATGGTGTTTGCACATTTAGATGACAAAGTAGATAATCATATATATATAGATTACAAGGAAAGGTTTGTGTTCACAAAGCTTGGCAGGTTTTCTTTCACTATTTGTACACACAGATATCTATCTATCTATAACCTCTCTCTACAGCTCTTGTCTCTTATTACAGAATCCTAGAATCATCGGATGGCTTGGGTTGGAAGGGACCTCAATGATCAGCTGGTTCCAAGCCCATTGCCACGGGCAGAATTACCAACCACTACACAGGCATCAGCTCCAGGTGCCTGGGGCCCCATCCAGCCCAGCCTTGGGCACCTCCAGGGATGGGGCATCCACAGTTTCTGTGCAGACTGGTGTCTCACCAGTGATCCGCAGAACATCATGGCTATACCACTGCTCCTACTGCAGATGGAGAAATTATGTCCCTCCATGCTACTTCCTGCCTCCCTTCTTGCTACGGCCAGAAGCTGGAGCATAGGAAGTTCCGCACGAATGTGCGCAAGAACTTCTTTACGGTGAGGTGACGGAGCACTGGAACAGGCTGCCCAGGGGGTTCTGGAGTCTTCTTCTCTGGAGATATTCAAGACCCGCCTGGATGCCGAGCTGTGCGACCTGCTGTAGGGAACCTGCTTTGGCAGGGGGGTTGGTCTCGATGATCTCTGGAGGTCCTTTCCAACCCCCACGATTCTGTGATTCTGGGATTCTGTGATTCCCCAGTTTTCATATCATATCATAACATACCATATCATATCATATCATATCATATCATATCATATCATATCATATCATATCAGAGAATGGCCTGGGTTGGAAGGGACCCCAAGGATCACGAAGCTCCAACCCCCCGCCACAGGCAGGGCCACCAACCTCCACATTTCATACCAGCCCAGGCTGCCCAGGGCCCCATCCAACCTGGCCTTGAACACCTCCAGGGATGGACGGGGCATCCACAGCCTCTCTGGGCAGCTGTTCCAGCACCTCACCACTCTCACAGTAAAGAACTTCCCCTGACATCCAACCTAAATCTGCCCTCCTTCAATTCCAAACCATTTCCCCTTGTCCTGCTGTTATCTCCCCTTTCAAAGAGTTGACTCCCCTCCTGTTTGGAGGCTCCCTTTAGGCACTGGAAGGCAGCAATGAGGTCACCCCACAGCCTTCTCTTCTCCATGCTGAACAAGCCCAGCTCTCTCAGCCTGTCTTTGTAGGGAAGGTGCTGCAGCCCTCTGATCATCTTTGTGGCCTCCTCTGGACCCTCTCCAACAGCTCCATCAGTTTTCATCCATGCAGCTGTAACCATCCTCCAGTGATGGCTTATTACAATCTGCAACAAGGAGGAGGCTGGTCTGGGGCACAAGCAGCAAGATCCATCCTCTCTTCCATACTCTCTGGGGAAGGAAAAAGTATTCATTAGTGCTTTTCCCTGGTGCATGAGAGCAATGCCATTGTAACCCAGAAGCACTGGTACTACCAAAAGACCACTGCACAAGTACAAGTACAGGACCATGGGAAACACCAGAAGCTGTTGCAGCTTTCCACACAGTGTTTGGGGACCATTTGCTCCACAAAAACAGGAGGACTGGCAAACAGACCCAGACTGCAGCATAAAAGAGAAACAACAGTGAGAAAGAAACCAGGAGAGCTAAGAAAACATGTTGCAAAATAATTCTAAAAATGCGTGCATATGCAGAAGTGATTGCAACTTGGAAATGTGTTTCCTGGCTCTCAAGCCAACCATTGTTTTTAGTTTTAAGAGATGCCCAAAGTGTAACTTGGAGGTAGCATATGTTCTGCAAGCAAGGATCCAGTCTTTCTTCTATTTCTTTTGTTATGGCCTGCAGTGTCATTTCTTTTGGTTTGATGTGTGCAGCTCCATTTGCAGACTCCTAGCCTTGATAAACAACATGACAAGTAACAGGGAGGATGGGGAAAGGAGGAAAGAATAAAGCTGATCCATGTGCTAACTCTGCTGATGGGGACTTATGGACTGTTATTACATTTCATTTTTTGCTAGGATTAAACAGCTAATAAATACAGATTTCATGTCCCATAAATAACATTGTGTTTGTCAGCTCGCTCAAAGGATAATCGATAGTTACTGCAAGAGATTTTCCAGTATGATGAAATAAGCTCTACGTTTACTTTTTCCAGAGATACCTATGAGTTCTCCATTTGATGTTGTCCCTATCTAAAATACCAGCTATACTCTCCCCAAAACCACCTCGAGTGACCTAAATGTTGGCAGCTGGGTGCCTTCAAAACTTCCGGAAATGAGACCTGGACCTAAATAATTCCCGCATCTGTGGAAAAATGAAAAGCCACTTGGAAACTGCTTGGAAAATCAGGATATAAGCCTTGGTCAGAAGCTGCTATCCATCCTGGGCTGTATCCCAGTGCCAAGTCCTTGCTTGGAGTTCCTCATGGCAGAGCAGCTTGTGGATATAAATGTCCTGGTGCTGTAAGGCCCTCCTGACCCGAGCATTGCCTCTCTGCCAGGTCCATGGCTTACAGATCTTGGAAGTCTAAATCCACTCTCCACACTGCTGCGAGCTGCAAAATGGATAGCTCAGTGTCATAGAATCGTAGGATCACAGAATGGTTTGAGTTGAAAGGGGCCTTTAAAGGCCACCTGGTCCCACTCCTCTGCAATGAACAGGGATGCCCATGGCTCCATCAGTGCTCAGAGCCCCATCCAGCTTGACCATGCTATGTGCAAAGCATTACACCAACCTGCACTGAGAGTGGGTTTGTGGTACAGTCATCTCTGCTAAAAACATGGGAGATGTTAACTTTACTCATGTTGCAGAATCAGCCTCTGAAGTTATCCTCTGATTTATTTGGGATTTGAAAAATAGTAGCCCTGACAAAATCCTCTCTTAATGATCAGATAATTCTTTGGTGTCCACTGTGACCGTATCTCACTGTGCATGGATCTCCTGTAATGAAAACCTGCTGCATGGGTTGGTATGGCTCTGTGTCTCACTTGAGTGCACAGAGCTTCTCAGACACCAGCGAAGTGCCTCGGTTCCACCTGCCATCCCTACTCATCTCACTTCAGAGCAGCCTGGATGGTCACCATGTATTTTTGCATGCCTCTCCTCACTGTTTTCCTCCATCCAACACCTTGCAAGGAGCCCACAGAACCTGAGTAGCCTCCCTCTTCCCCATCAGGCCCTGACTCGGCTCCAGTCGCTCTCTTAATGGACCCAGCAGCAGATCTGCCTCGTCCCTCTGCTCTCACTTGTGGAAGGTTTCTGCAGATGGCTCCGTGCTCAGCTTCTGGTCCTTGCCCCCCTTTGTTACAGTAAGGGCGATGAGGCACTGGCACAGGTTGCCCAGAGAGGCGGTGCTGCCCGCCCCATCCCTGCAGACAGCCACAGTCAGGGGATGGGCTGTGAGCACTGATGGAGCTGTGGGTGTCCCTGTGCACTGTGGGGAGTGGAACCAGATTGTCTTTAGGAGTTCCTTCCAACTCAAACCATTCTATGATTCTGTGATTTCAGCATCTGTACCATAGGGCAGGGCGTCTCCTATTCAGCCCTACAGACCAACCAAGAGAGATTTATTTTTATTTTTAACTTTTTAAGTACTCGGGTATTTTGCTACTTGTGCTCTGCTTGTTTGGACAGAGGCAGAGCAGCATACTCAATGCACTTGTTGTTTTGCTTCTCATCTCTACCTTCCACTCATGGGTGGCACTTATCAATTCTGCTTTTTCACCTGTGTCTAATTTAAAGGTTATAGTCCATCCATTAACCCCTGCTAATACCACCCTAGAGGCAGAGCAGTGATATTAATTTAGTGGAACTCTGTCCTAAAACTTCATTTCTGCATTTCTTACTCCACAAATTCCTGTCCTGTGTTTCCCTCTAGCCAGCAGCCTTCATGTGCACAAAAACAGGCAGCAGCTCAGCATCAGGATGCTTGTTGTATGGCATTCCCAGATACCCTCATAGTCACCCTCCTGGTGCTCCGCATTCATAGGAATTACTGGCTCCTCTCTGTGCACACAGCCTGGGTTTGTCTCCCAGCAGCTGCACCCAGCACACAGCCCACGGAAGCAATGTTCTCACTGGAGGAGCTGAAATTTGCTGTGTCTGCACAAGGAAACAGCCCTGCTATCTGCACATGTGGTTACCTGGCAATTCCAGCAGACGATTTTTGGATTATAGTTCCATTACCCGCACTGCTACCAATTCTTGCAACCTGCCCCTGCCAAGAAAACTCCAAGAGAAACAAAATCCCTTAAAACCCATGCTCACAATGCTCACAAAGCCTGGCAGCTTCCTTCCAAAATTAAGTGACTAAAGCGGTGCTGATGAGGCATTCATCACCTGCACCTTTTCCCTTAAAGCAAATAGACAGGGCTCTGTATATTTTGCATACAGGTGCATGCAAAATCACTTTAATAGACAGCTTTGAAGCAGTGTAAAAATAAATCAATAAAGGCCATTCTGGCAAAATGTTCCCCAAATACTTGAAAATATAACTGAATAAATAACTCCTTTTTGGACTAAAATCTGCAGACCTTAGCAGATATGTCCAAGCTAAACGAAATATCCAGGGAGCTGGATCTCCTTACTGATGAGAAATAATGAAGAGCACTGCCCTGGCACGGCAGCAGCCTGGAGGAGCCCACTTGGTCTTTTCCAGCTCTGATTTCCATGATAGCTCTGTGTTATCCTTAGGCATCAGCCTGATCCATCAGCGAGGTTATTTACTGTGAACCCAGACCAACAGGCCGCCAAGCCCACGTCCATATTGAACTGGAAGCGCTCAGACTTTCGCCAACTGAATGGGATTATTGGATGCTTACAGTCAGGCACGTGTCTGTCTGTGCAGGAGTGGGAGCACTGCAAAGATGACTGCATGGAAACAGGGGAAAATCCTCTTAGGAAGTGGTGGCTTTGGAAAGATATAGAGGTCAGTTAAGAAAAAAAAAAATGGTGTTTTAAAAATGCCACTGTGGAAGAGTCGGCTTAAATTATTAGGCAAAATGCTAAGGCAAATAAAGAAATCACATTCCACAGACCTGCATGGAGGTGTAGAAGGGATATATTCAACGGGACGTTTTTTTTCCTAGGCCGTGCTACAACAGTACCCAGCATTGTATTTGCAGGGTAGGGTGTGAAATCTGCTTACGGGATTTCTGGCGGCGCTGCTCTGCTCCACCACCCTTTGCTGCAGGGCTCTGAAGGTGAAGCCCTCAGCAAAACCTTTTTCCTCAACAGCAATGGGAGCAGGAGCAGGCCCTGGGTTTGTAAATATTAACTCATTTCAAATGTCAGATTATTTACTCTCTGCACTTCTAAGCGCCCAGGCCAAATGGACGGGATCCAAGTTTGTTAACAATAGCTCTTGGCCAGGACAAGCTGTAGCAAAGGTTAAATCCTGTTTGCCGTACTCCAGCCTGGAGCCCCATTGACTCGAGCAGCGCTGGCGGCTTTGGGAGGATGGCAGCGAAGGTGGTGAAGGCATGGCAGCAGCACCCCTGCCAGCATGGGTTGGCCGTCACCTTGCTGTGGGCACCTTACCAGGGAAGGTGGGGACACGTCTGCATATGCACGTTGATGTATAGCACAATGGAGGTGAAGAAGAACTACATCCTACAAAACAAGTCTCTTTGCTGTCAAGATAATACAAGTAGGTTTGCTTGTTGTGCACTGGAAAACTGAAAAAGTGTCCATTACCTTGCATAGGGACTTTCTGCGTGATGCTATATATAAACATGTGTACGCACCAGACATTTTGTTCCATTCCATTACACGGCTCCTGCATCATTCCACATTTCCCCTTGCTCTCTGCCACCTCCACCGAAATACGGCTGCTGCATGGCCCTGTGAAAAGACAAAGCCAAAAGAGACTTTTAGGGACAAGGAATGCCCTGGGAGGGACCCAAGGTATGAGCCACCCTGTTTGAGATCTTTGCTCTTCTCTTCTTGCTGACCAACCATGCAACAACAAACAGGTGCCATCTGATGACAAATCTCCAAATTCACCCCCAAAAAGAAGCACAGGGTGGCAAGGAGGTGTTGGAGATATCAAAACAGACTGCCCAGGGATGTGAGGGAGTGGGTCACCATCCCTCGAGGTGCTCAAGAACGCTGGAGGCACTGAGGGACGTGGTCAGTGGGCATGGTGGAGATGGGTTGGGGTTGAACTTGAGGAACTTGGAGGTCTTTTCCTACCTCAGTAATTCTAAGGAAGTGGCAGACCATCCTGAAAAATACATGGCACATAATGAACAGTTACTTGCACCTGGCAACAGCAGTGGGACCGCAAGACCTCCACAGACCACAGGATCTTCATGCACCACAGAACATAGGACCTCTCCTATGAGGAAAGGTTGAGGGAACTGGACTTGTTTAGCTTGGAGAAGAGAAGGCTGTGGGGAGACCTCATTGTGGCCTTTCAGTACGTGAAGGGAGCAGTTCCCCCTCCTGTTTATGGAGGGGGAACGGCTGTTTGTGAGGGTGGGCAGTGATAGGACAAGGGGGAATGGTTTGAAACTGAGACAGGGGAGGTTTAGGTTGGATCTTAGGAGGAAGTTTTTCACGCAGAGGGTGGTGACGCACCGGAACAGGTTGCCCAAGGAGGCTGTGGATGCCCCATCCCTGCAGGCATTCAAGGCCAGGCTGGATGTGGCTCTGGGCAGCCTGGGCTGCTGGTTGGCGACCCTGCACATAGCAGGGGGTTGGGACTGGATGAGCATTGTGGGCCTTTGCAACCCAGGCCATTCTAGGATTCTATGATTCTAATATTCACTGACCACAGGAGCACAAGACACTTTCCTGGCTCGGTGTGACAAAGCATGCTGACCCATCAGGGCACGCACTGTGCTTTGCCCGGTGTGACCTACACAGATGGCTCTCAAAGGAAGTACTTGCCAAGCCAAGTGGTGCACAGAGCAGTTTAGCCGGGAGCATTCACGTCCAGAGACATTCCTGTGCTGATTAGGGAGGCTGAGCGGGAGCCAGGGGCGGGTCGACCATCTCCTTCCTCCGGCTGCAGCTCAGATCACACCTCTCGGAGATGCTTGGGTCAGGCACGGGAAGTTCACGGCTGCAAGCTCGCCGGCGGGGAAGGGGATGCGGGGGAAGTTCACCAGGGTTCAGCCAGAGCCAGGTCCGGAACAAAACGTCTGATAAGCAGAGAGAGAATCTGACATGGACATGAGCCCCCGGGAATCCTTGCCTCTTCTCCAGCTGGTGCATGGAGCTGGGTGCTTTGGGGACAAAGGGCCAGGCTCTGCTCTGACTCAAATCATCTCTGCAATGAATGGAGGGACCAGTGTCCAACAAATAAAAAGATCAGATGAGCAGATGGGATGGATCAAGCTGACCACAAAGACTCTGTCCAACATTTTTTGACAACTGTCAGAGACATATGTTCATGAGGATTTTGGAATAACTGGGAAGGGCATGTGGGCTGGGAGGGAGACGCATGGCTGCAGGAAGACGCAGGCTCTGGGTGCTAACTTGGTGCCTTTGGTGTGTGGCCCCAAGTCCTACAAGGAGAAAGAAGCTGGTAGATCATTCATCTCACCTCCTTGCTTGGCTGAACCAGCCCTTTGCGTGCTTTTCCTGGTGTTTGGTCCCTCACTAATGAGCCATGTGCTGGGGGGAATTCTTAGGTCATTTATTTTGCATCATGTCTGCTAGGAGAGGTAGCAGTACAGTGGCTAATTGGGAAAGCAGACAGATAGCACCAAACAAAGCCATGGGCAGAGAGACCACGTCTGTGAGCACGAAGGACTGAAGCCATCCCTTCTGCCAGCTGCCCTGATGAAATCTGCATTTGAAACGAGCAGAAGTGGCACATCCCAAACAGCCCGTCCTGCCCTTTGTGCAATGCCTCTGAAAAAAAAAGAAAAAGGAAAAAAAAAAAAAGGTAAAGAAAAAGAGAAAAAAAAAAAAGAAAAACCCACTTTGCTCATTTATTTTGTCAGCTGCTCTTTTGGTTATTTAGCACATTCCAAGGAGCGTGAGGAAATACGACAGATGACGTTCTGCAAAATCAATGGCGACAGTTTGCAAGAGTGACTGGCAGCAGCCAATGCCCAGAAAACCACAGCCCTGGAAACGTGCAGTTTGTCACCCACTCATTGGTGGGTGCTGTGCCTCCACCAGGCAAAGCCAGGACCCTTTGGAGTGTTTGCTGTGTGGCAAATTCAAGACCCTGGAGATGGAACCTAACCATGTGAGAAGTGGCTTTGGCCTCTTAAAAGTAGAAAAGAATTTAGCCCAATAATACTACTTCCTTCTGGACCAGTCATATTACCATTACATCATTACAGCCTTCTTGAGAGGCTGCTTCCCACCCTATGCTGCCTTTCCATCTGTGAGTATTTGCATTAAGGCATTTTCACACTGTGAGCTTCTAACCTGGCCCTGGGCTTTAACAGAGCCTTGAGTCTTTTTGCAATCAGAATGTTCCTAGAAGTTTGGTTCCTTCCCATGTGGATTTGCTTTCTCTTGCTCTCTCACACACGTGAGAGAACTCTGGTTTCCTCTAAGAGACTGGCTAGGAGTTGGACTTGATGATCCTTACGGGTCCCTCTCAGTTCAGGATATTCTATGATTCTAAAGAGCAACTGGATGTTACTGCCTCCATTTCACCGACTGTAAGCAGACACAAAAAGGTCACTCAAGGAAGCCGGGACCAAAGCAGGGATTTTATAAAGCACTTTGCTTATAAAATTTCCCTTTGCTGCAGGCAGAAAACAGAGAGCAGCAAGTCAGCTATATGAGTGCCATCTTCTCCAAGGCCAAAACACCACACCAGCAGCACTGACAACCATGCTCTCACTGTCCCCATGTGTCACTTCCCCATGAAAACTGCTGCCATCACCAAAGAGAAATTCTGCAGGAAGGCTGCTGGTGTTTACATTGCTCGGGCATCACAGCAGGACCTCTTCATCCCAAGGAACACCAATCTGTGGTAGAGATTTGTCCATGAGATGTCCACCAGCACTGCAGCAGCTCCCAAATCCCTCTCTCACTGTTTCCCCCAGCACCTCGGAGGCTCACTGCACCATTCTCTAGCCTCCTGCAGATCCATGTCTTATGTACACACACCTCCATCAGCACATCCAGCTCAGCTCAGCACCTTGCTGTAACTCCCCCAAATCCTCACCAATAGCAGATCATTCCTCACGTTCAGGCTGTGTTAAGGGTTTTGCAGGGTAGTACTTCCTGAACTTCTATATCTCGTGTGCTGCTGTTATCCCAATTGCTCAGCAAAGGCATGTGGGCCACGTCCCCCTGCGCTTGGCAGCCTCCCACTGCCACACTCATGCACACCTATAGAAGAAGGAAAAAGGAAACAATTTGCTGTGAATGAGAGCTCTCAGCCAGTCAGAGTTAGCAAAGCAGCCACTCAAGACGGGGGGAGTTTCCAGTGTATTTGCATATGGCTGTGGCTGGAGGCAGCAAAGCTACCCGGGCAGATGGGACCTACATCCAGGTTAGCAAATGCCACCCGAACCCACTCCCCACCAGTTAATGTAAACAGGGCTGTTGGGCGCGGCGAGTGCTACATGGCTTTGATCAGAGCCAGCTGCACAGCCAGCCTTGCCGTGAGCCCACAGCCCCTGCCCCATCCTAGAACAGGGCCCTGAAGCGGGCTGGTGTGCTGGCCAGGAGGGGAAGGAAGTTCATGGGATCTGTGCCTTGCACGAGCAAGTTTTCTGACGTGGAAGAAATGGTGTGGGTCATGCCAGGAGCTGCCCAGGCATAGCTACAAGAATTTGGTGGCCAACAATTCCCAAGTGAAAAAAAAAATAGCGTTAGGGTTGGGGATTCTTCTTTGGGGGTGAGTATGGATGGAGATCAGCAAGGGTTTTTCCCCACCAGCAAGGCCCAGGGAGCTGGGGTGGGAAGTTCCCATTGCCAAGCAGTTCACAGCAGAACCCTTCCTCAGAGAAATGGTCTGGGTTAAGAAAATAGTGACTGGGGGAGTGAAGAGACAGGCCTGGGTCGTCCCAGGGATGTGCTTCACAACCCACGCTGCATCACCCAGCGAGGGCTGGGGGGACAGCACATCTCACCTTACATCCCCCACCCTCTGCTCTGTTACGCGACAGCTGCAGTCCTCACAGAGACGGAGGGGATAACTTGGCTTTTTTTGGTGTGGAGCTGACCCACGCCGTGCAATTCCTGCATGCTGGTAGAGGAAATAAGCGTCCCAGGCTGGAAAACACCAGCGTTTTCTGTTTGAGAGGAGCAATAACTCAATGAAGTGGTTAGGAGTTTACAAGGGCTTGGAAAAAATTACCTCTTTTTAGTAAGTGTTAATTATATGACTAATTAAATAGAGAGGAGGTTGAAACACTTTCCTAGTCATAACCTGTGTGCTTCCAGACCAGTCCTTGCGTGACAGAGAAAACAGGGAAGGAATCCTGTTTGGCCTCCATGGCAGGAAGTGGCTACTAAACCAGCTCTAACTTCTAATTTATTTATCTGGAACTGTTTTAAAATTCACCATCGTTTCTGCTACTTAAAAAAAAAAAAAAAAAAGGAAAGAAAGAAAGGAAGAAAAAAACCCGCCAGCCATTCAGTGAAACACATTTGGAACAGCCTGAGTTTTAGGAAAGAGATATAAAAGGCCACTCTGTTTATGTTTTTCAGCAATGGTATGTTGGCTTCTTTTTTTCCCTAAATGGCGGCGAAGAAGAAAACCCATTATGTTAAATCTCTTATCTTCACACAAAGTGGTTGCGGCTATCGTAAAACACACACATTGTGTCATTTCAAAACACGGGCAGGCTCGCAGGCAAACATTCTCCAGATTACCTCCTCTATCTCCCCTCTTTATTTTATGGCTGTGTTGATATTAATAAAGTTCAGCATATTCGAGTGAGGGGCTTTGTTCCTCCAGTCAGGTCTCAATTGCGTTCTCCTGGGGATGCACAAGGGAACCACGCTGTCACGGGCAAGTCCTCAATGCCTGTAGAACTCCTTCTGCACTGCAGTGCTGCATCCCACTCTCACTGCTCCCATTAGCTTTAAATGGGAAAAGAAAAAAAATAGTGCCTAAAGGTGATGAGCATAGGGCTGTAATGAGGAAATCTATTAAAAAAAAAAAAAGTCAAATCTCCCCCCATTGGAGATGATTGCATCTCCATTCCACAGGGCTGCACTGCAAACTCTTCAGCGTTGTACAGTCCCAGGATGCTCTGAGCCTGCTGGGATGTGACGGATTGCTGGCATATGGACGTGTTCCATCATCTGCTGCCTTCTCCCTCCCACCAGCTTCCACCCACACTGGCAGGACTGGGCTGGGCAACCAACCCCGAGCCAACTCCAACTGGGGAGCACTGGGGAAGCCCAGCCAAAAATAAATTCTAAATATAGCGAAAACATGGAGGAGTGGAAAGCAAACAGCAGCTGTGCAGGTGCGTGGTGCTTTGGTGGGTTCCTTTCTAGAGAGGGCTGCAGGCTGATTTGAGACAAGCTTGGTCCTTCAGTGTTACCAATGCCACAGAACACATCTGCTGGCCACCGAAGGACAGCACCTAGTTTCCCTGGAGCATCTGTTGGCTCCCATCGCACTTCCCTCGCAGAGATTACATGCCCCAGCATTCTATTCCATCCCAAACCACCTCGTGATGTTACCAAAGATGAGTTTGACACAGAGTCAGCAGTTTCCAAGAGCCACTCTGGCCCAGGCCGAATGCCTCGGTCTCTGTGACAGAGTCATAGAAGTTCGTTTGTGAAAATGAGAAACTGGTGGAACAGAGATGGTCAGAGTGTGTCCTGGCTGGTAGTGCCTGGCTGGCATGCACAGCTAACTGACTAACTAGCTCTTACACATTCAGACAGCCAACCCAGCCAACCACCACGTGCACGTTCAGCCAACCAACCACCACATGTGCGTGCACAACTAACTCAACCAGACAGCACAGACGTGCACAAACAACTCAACCAACTCACACTCATACCTACCCAAACGACGAGCACTTGCACACACACAAATCACAATCACTTGCACATATACAACCAGCCAGCACACACACAGCCAACTAAGCAGCACATCTCCATCCAGCACTGCCTCACACCGCAGTGGGGCATTATGGCAGAAGACAGCTTGGGTTCTTACGACCCTGGGCATTGAGGACCAAAATGTTTTGGGAAGCAGGACTTGCCTTTACAACCTGTTGGAAACATATTCCATTGCCACAGCAGCATCCTCAGTGCTGTGCATTGCTCTGGTAGCTGTGATGATCCTGCAGGCATGTCACCAGGCCATGGGGACACTGTAGATTCAAACAGAGACTGTGAAACCACAAGTTGCCTGAAGAGAGATTTCCTCTTCTGGCAGCGTTGGGAACTCAGAACTGAGCCCCACCAGGTCTCTGCCCACCAGCAATGGTTTGGGATGCTGCCAGCCCCCATCAGCAGGAACCAGGAGGGACATCCCAGGGCCTGGAGGGTGGGTGTCCTCACCGGGAGGTTCGCATATCCCTGCCCTCATGGTGGTGAGAGTGCAGGAGACAGCAACACCAGAAAGACACACACTGAGCCACCATCACTGTGCAGAAACTCCACTCTGCTGCCATGCAGACACTCAGCCTGCCAGCTCAGACACAAACCCCTTGTCTCCCCATGAGTTCTCACTCTGGGCCAGCTACCCCAGAGTTAGCCAGGGGCAAAGGAGGTAAATGGACAATAGATATCAGTCCAGTCCAAATAAAGAAGTTTAGAGGCAGCACACGCTCTAAAAACAAAGCTCTAAACTTCAAAACAGAACGAACGCACAATTTCAGGGAAACTTCTGAAAGCGTTGATTTCCTCCTGCGCCGTAAACACGGCGGGTTTAATGAGCTTGTCCCACTGATGTGCTGAAAACAGACGGAGCTGCTGTGAGTCACCCCTGGTGCCAGCAGCAAACAAACCCAGAAGGCACAACACCCGCACCGATAACACTTGTGCAAGGCAAAAACCGGAGGACCTTTCAGCAGCTATAACTAATCTGTTTCCGCCGCTACGCCGCATTGCTTCAGAGACAAAGTGGGGATTTTTTTTTACTGGTAATTAACATTTGTTCGCACACAAAATGCAGAGGCCGGTGCCAACCGGACATACCTAGATATAGCCTAATATTAGATTTCACAAAAGCATTCATCCTGTCTAAACAAACATCCTCCATACGATATTAACCTTAAAATTGTTGCCCAAACAGATGTTTGCACTCGTAGGCACTGCTTGGCATCGTTTCCCAGGGCGAGGCGAACCCTCCGCATCCATGACCATCCCTGCACCCC
Organism: Alectoris magna; assembly: GCA_030625065.1. Classification (NCBI taxonomy): domain Eukaryota; kingdom Metazoa; phylum Chordata; class Aves; order Galliformes; family Phasianidae; genus Alectoris; species Alectoris magna. Next base: position 1,319,421 of record CM060565.1, on the reverse strand, counting down.
AATTAACCCAGGCATTGACAGGAAAACAGGCTGTTGTTTTAGTAAGCTTTGCATAAAACTCGGTTTCGGATTTAAAACCGTATCAGTCACTATTTGTCTCTAGCAGAGACTCGGTGTAAGGTTTCTTCCTCTGGCTTTATTGCCGTGCAGTGTTACTCACTTCTTTTTGTTACAGCCAGAGACAAAGTCCTGCTTTAACAGCTGAGAAAATTTGCTGGCGGATGATATACGACGTTGATTAACCAATAATGTGGCTCAGGTCTGGTCGAACATGCGAGCGGCTGAAACGGGAGAGCAAGTTTTTTAACAATTTGTTATACACGGTAGCAAGAAAAACAGGAAGGAGGTGTTTATTAGCAGTTTCCAAATATACCAGCCAAAATAAAACTCCCCGTGCAGTCTGAGGTATTCAAAATACAGCTACGACCAGAATTCCTAAGATTATAAAAGGGTAATTAATCACAAACAGTGTTCACAGACCAGTGGTTTGGAAACTTCCTTTTTATTGAAGATCTGGATCAAGAGCAAACTTCAAAGCACGACTAATTGATCTGAGATTCATTGCGTCTGGTCGATAAAGCAAAAAAATAAAATATCATTCCGACGAAGCCAGATCTACGGTTTACATTCATTATGCCCTGACAGCCCATAAAGCACATTAAAAAGCCATTTTTCAACGAATGCTATAGCTCTGACCTATTTCAACATAAAAGCAATTCATACAAGAGAGGCTGTTGCTTCCTCACAATCAGCGTATTGCACCCAAAAGCCAGCCGTGTTATTCCAGGCTTGTTTCTCAGGAATGCGAGCATATCTTGGAGACTGATTCATAAAAGGAAGAGAGCAGCCCACTCCCGGGCCAGGCTCACATGCTTTATTCAGAAGTGAAATTTCCGAATTTTGTTTGGCTTCAGCCAACCTGTTAACTCTAGTGGAGCCGAGGGGGAAGCGGTTGCAAACAGCTAAGGTGCCAGATGAGCTCTTTTTCTCCTTCCTCTTCTGAGTTTACCTGAAAACAGCGCCTTTTCTCTTAGGGGTTGTTCACAAGCACATCTCAGCCAGGGAACAACCCATTTGCTGCCAGCAACCGTTGCCAGATTTGCGATCTCACCTTTGCAGTTTGTCGTGGGAGGAGCTGCATCCACTGGCGAATGATGCAGTGTGCCCCAGTCGTACAACTCACAGAACACAAGCCCTTTCTCAATCATAGACTCATAGAATCATTAAGGCTGGAAAAGACCTCCAAGATCCCGGAGCCCAACATCAGCCCACCCCACGGTGCCCACTGCCCACGTCCCCCAGTGCCACATCTCCACGGCTCTGGGACGCCTCCACGGGCAGTGAGCCCACCACTCCTGGGCAGCTGTGCCACTGCAACACCACTCTTTCAGAGAAGGAATGTTTCCTAATGTCCAGCCTGAACCTCCTCTTGTGCAACTTAAGGCCATTACAGGACATGGAATTGGGAAAAAACATAGAACCTTTCTGGGTGGCACAAACTACCCCTGCCTGAAGGCAAAGAAGTAGCTTGCACTGGGCAGAGCTTTTCAAGGCAACCTGTGAGTCTTTGTTGTTTTTCTGGAGAGCCAGAGGAGTCCCTGGCAAAAAGTCACAGGAGCTGCATCCCCTTCAGCCCTCCCTCCATCCTGCTGGAGGGTTCTGCTTCTCAGCAATCCCAGCTGGGCTGTGGGATGCAGAGCTTGGAGCGCACACCCGGCCCTCCCAGCCTCAAGCCTCCCCACCTCAAGTGCTGTCAAAACACAGGCGGTGCGGACACATCCAATTTATTCTCAATAGGTTTTGCAGGCTTTAATTTTGCTGCTCTGCTTTCCTGGAATCAAAAGCAGAAGCCTCCAAGCTGCCAGGTCGCTGAAGGCTGTGATAAAGATTTGATCCTAAACGTGGGCTGTGATTTTTGCTATTTGTCCGCTGTTGTCTTCACCTGTGCCATCCTCTCCCGGTGAGGGAGCCTGTTGCTGAGAACAGGAAAGAGCACGGCGAACAAAACCTTTTACAAGGGATTAAATTTCATCTAAAAGCATGTAATTCTACATAGCCAGGAGCAGTTTCTAATCTTCATATATAGGAACTTACAAGGCAAGGAATTCAAAGCCACCGGATTAAATGAAAAATGTGAATGAAAAGCTACATGCTGATACTCAGCTGACCTAGGCAAGTTACTGTACATTTTTCAAAGTTTTAAATTACCACTAATGGAAAACGTGGGGAGCGAGCTTCAAGTGCCTCTCCACATCGTGGCCTTAAAGAAAGAGTCCGAAACAGTGAATGAATATTTGCGGAGAAGCCCACGATGCTTTCCAACACAGTTGGCCTCGCTTTGCTCTTGCTGTATAGATCAGTAGGTATCATCGGATCAGATTAAGACCAGCTGTTCGTTTCTAGGAAAGGAATTTCCCAAAAAGGTAAAATGTAATGCAAGCTTAGAAACCTGGACACTTTGGAAGAATAAAACCTCTGCTCGTGACTGTAAAAAAGCAGAGAAAAAGACATTATAAAGCATTTAAGAACTTTGGTTTCAATTATTATGTATTAAAGGATAAATAAGCTTAAATTGCTCAGACTCTTTAAAAAAAATAAAAAATAGAAGGGGTTGTAAATAAAATTGGAAACAGCTATACAGCGGCCGTGTTCCCACAGGTGCGCTCCTGGCTGTGGAATATACCCGTGTGAATTTGCTGTTTCCCATCGTGTCAGGGGAAACAATGAATTCTGAGGTTACCCTGCGTGCCTTCAGATGCAGCCCAGAAGAAGTGACCTCTTGTCTGGGCAGGATGAGGGCTGCAGGTCCCCCGCACCAACGCGAGGGGTTGTGCCGCCGGGGCTCACCGCCAGATCAAAGCCGTGGGCCACTCACAAGGAAACAAGAGGGGAAAGCCCAAAGAATCAGAGAAACAAAGGGAAGGTTGAGGAGATAAGGATCAGTCTCAGATATGATATTTCACCCGGATCAGAGCCGGTGCAGAAGTTCAATTCAAAGTTCATAAGACAAAAATACAAAGGGAGCTGCTGGAAGGTTTTGTTGCTCTACGTCTATGCTCTCAATGAGATTCCCATCCTGCAGGTGACAAAGGTTGCCGCTGTATTATGCAACATCATAGAACCGAGCTCACCTTTTCCTCCAGACCTCGCCCCCACCCAAATACGTGCTATTTCTAACACCTTCATACAGCCCAAAACCAAACCCCTCCAGGTGAACCCAGCAGGTGAGGTGTGAAGCTGTGGGGTACCCAGCACAGCCAGACCCCCTGACCTAGGGGAAAGGGACTTCTGCGTGCACTGAAGTTACACCAGGGAAGGTTCAGGTTGGATAGTAAGAAAAATTTCTTCTTCAGAAGAGTGATAACGCATTGGCACGGGCTGCCAAGGAAGGTGGTGGGGTCACCGTCCCTGGAGGTGTGCAAGGAAAGTGGAGATGTGGCACTGAGTGACGTGGGCAGTGGGCACGGTGGGGTGGGCTGGGGTTGGGCTTGGGGATCTTGGAGATCTTTACCAACCTGAATGGTTCTGTGATTCTGCAAACAAAGCAAAGAGAAAATCCAGGCCAACACACTGAGATGCCTGTGGTTAAACCTTGAAAGGACTAACAACAAAAGGAAAAAGCCTTCGCCATCAGATTTGTCAGAAGTGCCAAGCTTTTTTAGAAATTTGGTGCATGCTGTGTTGGTTTATACAGAACTGTGATTTGGTACATGGAGTATTTACAGACACAATTGTTTTGGCTTGCAGGTGGATACCTGGGAATTATTTGGCTGACTGAAGCTGTTTATCAAAAAGTAACAGAAAGCTCTTGGAGATGCAGATCCTTTAGAAGGAGCTGGGTTGCAAACAGCTCCCTGGCACAACAAAGCCTGCGGAGATGCAGCCTGCACCATGGCTACTAACCCACCGCTGCCTGTCTGAGGCAGCACAGGAATGTCAGCTCCAGGGGTTTTATTTGGACCACGGGGGACAACGGTTGGATGTCAACACCATATACAAACCGATCTACTGCAGGCTGTATTATTTTCCTTATTGCCTCCAGAGAACACACACCTTCTGAAGTTTCCTAACATGTTGCCTCATAAGGTGCTTTCACAACATCCACATCGCGGATACATTAGCCAGCCACAGCAGAGCACAATTCCAGTCTCATAAATCTTCCAGCAATTACGAGGCCTCATTCAACCTCCCCGTGAGATAAAACAACTGCTGCATCGTGGTGTCACAATGGGATTTTTTTTTTTAAGCTTTTGCTTTCCAACAAATCAACCCTGCAAAATGACAAGTGCAATGTGCTGCCTTCCACACAGAGCCTTGGGATACGAAACCGGCCCATCCATTCCTTACTTTCTTGACCAAAAAGAAGAGTTATTAAGGCTGGAAAAGACCTCCAAGATCAAGTCCAACTCCAACCCACCCCACCATGCCCACTGCCCATGTCCCTTAGTGCCACATCTCCATGGTTCTGGAACAGCTCCAGGGATGGTGACCCCACCACACCTGGGCAGCTGTGCCAATGCATTACCACTCTGTCTTAGAATAAATTTTTCCTCATACCCAACCTGAATATCTACCGTAGACATCATTGTTTGTCACCTACCAAGGAGAATCAGGGGGTCCATTTAGAACAGGAAGAAATCCAGTATTCTGGGTTACCAGCATTGGGCAGTGGCATCCAGGTAAGCGCAGCCAAAGGGTGGGACCTTTGTGAGCCATCTTGCTGAAAACGTGCTCTGACTCACAGCAGATTCTTACTGCTGCTTGCCCACAACGTGTGACAGAGCCAAACTACCAGATTTCACTGCCTGTTGTGCTCTCTTCCCTTGCCATAAGGATGAAGTAATGGGTACCCTGGGCTCTGCGCACGAGGTGCTCAGACTTTCCTCTCTCCCCATCAGGAGTGGAAAGTTGTTGGAGTTCAATGGGCAAAGAGCTCCCTTCTGAGAGCCCTTCCTTCTCCAAACACATTACTACGCTACTGGAAGCCGTTCAATTCAGCCCACTCATTAAGTGACATCTCCTGAGCACGTTCTGCAGGAGCAGGAAGCTGTGTGGTGGGCAGGGTTGGGAGGAGGGCTGGGTATAAACCTGCAAACACCGGGGACACGTTACTGTTTTGGGGCTGCTTTTTTCCAAGAGAATATTATTAACAACAGCAACAGCCAGCAAAGCTGAGGCATCTCCCCTGGCAGATGTTCACAGTATGTTTGTGCTCCCTTCGCATGATGTATGAAAACATTCCCAAGACAAGATGCTCAGCATGGCCAATATGCCACAGCCTAAACAGCAGCCTGTATTTCTCCTTCACCTGTTCCCAAAACGAGGTACTTTCAGTAACTTCTCATGCATGCTACGGAGTGATGACCATTGAATAAATACACAAGGCAGCCTTTATTCTGATGGTTGCTGAAGAAAGCAAAAATCTCAGAGCATGGTCTCCAAAGACTGCTTGGAAAACATTAGCAGCTCATTACTGATCAACTGTTTAAAAATCCCCATTAATGTATACACATACATCCCCAGACAGTACGTTTACCCCCAGTTAATGGCACTGAGTGGGGCTGGAAAGATACGTGCATAACAACCCAGCACGCTCCCAGCCCACCCTCATGTACAGTTTTCTCACACAGGCTTCTTCTGACCTCTTCAGATCCCATCCCAATTACAGCCTCCCACTTACCCTGCAGTGTAAATAAATCCTGCATGGTGGGGATCACTGCTACCGGTGCAGATGAAAGCCACGATGATGATGGAGGCAAAGCACAACCTGCAGATGGTTCCCAAGAAGGGCGAGGAAACAAAGTGCACACGGGTCTGCTAAGTGGGATTGGCAGTAACGTATGTGGGATGGGAGGTGACACCCATCAGGACACTTGGAGCTTGATCCGGAGGTCATGGAACCATAGAATCATAGAATCACTGAGGTTAGAGGATCTTGGAGGGACCTCCAAGATCCCCAAGCCCAGCCCACCCCACCATGCCCACTGCCCCTCAGTGCCACATCCCCACAGTTCTGGAGCACCTCCAGGATGCTGACCCCACCACTGCCTGGGCAGCTGTGCCAATGAAGAATCACAGAGTCACAGAATCACCAAGGTTGGAAAAGACCTACAAGATCATCCAGTCCAACCATCCACCCATCACCAATAGTTCTCACTAAACCATGTCCTTCAACACAACATCCAATCGTTCCTTGAACACCTCCAGGGTCGGTGACTCCACCACCTCCCTGGGCAGCCCATTCCACTGCCTGACCACTCTTTCAGAGAAGTAGTATTTCCTGATGTCCAGCCTAAATCTCCCCTGGTGCAGCTTGAAGCCATTCCCTCTAGTCCTATCACCAGTTACACAAGAGAAGAGGCCGACCCCCAGCTCACAACAACCTCCCCTCAGGTAGTTATAGAGAGCAATAAGGTCTCCCCTGAGCCTAAAGATGCCTAAAGAATGAAGAAGATGCAAACAGAGGCTCCAAGGCATTGTACGGCTTCCCTTACTGCCTGATTTCTGTGCTGAGATGACCCCATCCACTTGGTGCTGGAGGATGCAAAGTTTTCTTCACGTATTAACGAGGTCTTGATTCAAAGGGAGCGGTTTGAACCAGTTCAGATGCAAATGGCTGTGGTGCCATTGGCTTTGGCACCGTTGCATTGGTTTTACACCACTGGCACACTGGATCTTTTCCCCTTGGGAAAAAAATAGACTTCCCCAAATGTGTTCAGCAGGCTCAGAGGGAGCAAAAGCTGAAGCTCTGCTGTCTCTTGGAGCTTCCTTAGGCTGCTGCTGAGGATGTTAACAACTTTCTCTCAGGATCTGTGGACGTTTTAAAGCACTTTTGGTCACAGCAAAAGGGTAAATGCCTTAGAGATATTCTTCCCACCATGGTGTAAATTGCTTCTCTGAAAACTCATCTCCAAACACATCTTCTCAGCTCTCATCCAGACTCAGCTGTCCCAGGTCGGGATGCTGGGACCTCATGGTGTAATTTCTGCACCAGCTCTGCGATTTCATGCTACTGGGGGCGAAGCAGGTGGGGCAGGTCGTGGGATTTAAGTTGCTGGAGTTTGGGGGTGGAGGAGATTTTGGATTTTTGGATATTATTTTTTTCTCGATCGTGAGGTTAATGCGGGGCTCTTCTACCGATCATTAAATAATTACCCTGTGGTTCAAAATTGTTTTTAGTGAGAAAGGGCTAAATGATCTTATAATGTCCTGGAACTGTCAACATGATGTATGGGGCTTATTCAGCATAAATTATAGGCAGTTTCCATGCCACAAAAGCCGCACAAGTTCACGGATCCAGCCAAAATATTCAGCAGAAGTTTCTGCCAGGCCGCAGGGCCCGTTTTGCCAAGAGGTGCAGGTGTAGGCAGCCGAGAACGGCCCCATCGCCGACCGCAGCAGCCCCACCTCCCCTCCTGCCATGGATTACCTGAATTGACATGCTGTGTGATCCCAGGAATCACGGGAGGGATTTTCAAAGCAAGCCCAGCTCCACGATGACACGGCCTTTCCTCTGCAGGTGCAGGAGAAAAGGATGGAGACCTTTGTAGATGCTCTTGGAGAGGTGTCCATCTCTAGCACACAGATGAGGTGCCTTGTAGGGACAGGGAATCCAACACCTCCCTGGGCAGCTCGTTCCAGTTCATTACTGCCCTTGCAGAGAAGAATTTTTTCCTAATGTTCTTGAGCACCTCCAGGGATGGGGCACTCACAGCTCTCTGGGCAACATCTCTGGATGGTCTCTCAGAAAGGACAAGGCCACCACTGAGCCATGGTAGTCCCAGATTTACTGCGTCCATCACATTCATCACATTCCCTTCATGGGACAGCCCTCCAAGCTCTCATTGCATTTCCCCAAACACTGCCAGAGGCTGAGGAAATCATGTCTGTGTCCCTACCACTGGCTTCCCCAGGAGCTCAGGAGCAGCACAGAGCCTGCTCTGCTCCTTCCGGGGACAGGCAGCCCAGAGGATACCCGAGGCACCAATGGGGGGCCATCAGCAAATAAACACCCCAGCTCCGCACAGATGTCTGCTTTAAACCAACCTGGAGAAATAGTGACGGAGACCTGGGTGTCTTGGTGGGATGTCCACCACCAACACTCTAAAAATGGGACTGGAGTCCCATTAGCCCCAGTAGTGGGGGGCAGTAGACCAGCCACCACCAAGCTTAAGGGACCATGGAAAATTTGCAGTCCCAAAAATCTTCCATGGACAGCTTGTCCATACTGATGGAGATTTGGGAATGTTTTGTGGGAAATTCCTGTGCTGCTTTGCCTGGCCATGACTTTTCCAGGGGGCAGCGGGAAGATTCTGGTGTCAACATGCATGAACAAGGGCAGGAAATTCTTTCCCTATCCCTGCTCCTGGTTTTGCTGAGTCTGAAATGAGATGTTCAGAACAAGATAAGAAACCAACAGCAACGGATGCGTGCAGGAGGCCACGTGCTCAGACCAATACATCCTGTTGGCCTTCACTGTGTAAAGCAATAGGGACAAACACAGAGCATCAGCATGAGCACTGTCTCTTCTGCAGCCACTGCATCAGGGATGACTTCTAGGGAGTGATGTCATGTAGGTACCTTTAACCACAGGGTAGGCTGAGATTGGTGTTTAGTGTCACTGGGAATAATTAAAACATAGAATCATCTGAGTCAGAAGGGACCCTTAAAGGCCATCTGGTCCAACTCCCCTGCAATGAACAGGGACACCCACAGCTCAATTAGGTGCTCAGAGCCCCATCCAGCCTGACACTGAGTACCTCCAAGGATGGGGCATCCAGCATCTCTCTGGGCAATGTTTAGGAGATTCCTATGGGGCTGTGAGAGCAGGAATTCCCAAAGAACTGACTCACAGTATGCTCTTCTGGACATCACATTCTGCCCTCCAAAAATGACATTTTCCTGCAGAAAATGTTTCCTGGTCCTTCTCTTCAGCACTGCTAATCATCACCCTCCCAGCCTCTGGATCAGGCCCAAACCAATCACATCTGCACCCAAAAAAAAAAGAAAAATGTCCACTTGTGTTTCATTTACTTTTATGGGAGCGTTAACACATTTCAGTCACATAAAACCTTCACCTTCAAACGGGAAAGGGGAAAGACAGACAGGAAAGCCACGTGAAGCGAGCAGCTTAGCCCCGGCTACGCTCTGAGTGGCACCAACCCTGGAGTAGCAGATTTAACACAGGGGGACTTCCCTGCACGGGGCTTTGGGACAAGCACAGGGCTGAGGGTACCAAGCATAGGGTGCAGGGACAACACCAGCACCGCTGCACCTCGGTGTCACCACAGTGCTGGGATGCGCCTCCATGGCCCCAGCCAGCCCGCAGCTGCAGACGGCTGCCATGGCCCCATCTGTGGGGTCTCCTGTTGGTGGTTTGGGGTTTCTCTGCTGAAGATGCTCATAACCAAAACCAGATTTGATTCCCAAATAGCCCCAAACTCTTCTAAAGCTTACAAATCTTCCGCACCTGTGTTTGCTCATTCCTGCTGCTCAGCCCTGCCCTGGGAAGGACGATGTTTATTCCACTCCTCCGCAGTTATTTACAATGGGGCTTTTGGATGGAGATGGAGCACATATTTGTCTAATGGCGACAGGGCAGTGAATTTGATTCTCCTCATTAGCAGTCATCAGCTTAACGGGAAGCAATAAAAGATTTTTTAAATAGCGGGTGCTTGAGAGATGTTATTTATTGCAGTTGCTGTCAGCAGGATGAGAGCATTCCTGGGCTGCAAGAGGGGAAACTGAGGCATGAGGCCGCTTTCTGACCCACCCTGGACCACACAGATGGAAGTGGGAAGAAACCTCCGCCCTGCTGCCAGCAGCCGTGCTGCCCTGGGGACACACAGTGATGTTATTATTATAAGCCATTATTCGGCCCACAGCAAAAGCGCTTTGTGAAGAGCGCCATGTAATGTTAACTACATCCAGCATGCAGGGGGTCTGCTGCAGGGTCCCCTTCCTGCTCCTCCCTCCCTCGACCATCTCCAAACATCCTTGTCTGGTTGAGCACAGCAACATCCTCAGGATCACGCTGTACTTCATCACTGCTAAAAAGATGCATCACTACCAAACAAGAACAGATTCAGCCCTTGGCAGTCTCATTGCAATGGTCCATCTGGGCTCTCACTTCTCCAATAGCCAGAATTTTTCTCCCAGTTTCCCAGATGTCTCTACTCAAAGACAAAGAGCTCTTTCCCCCCATGGGATTTACCATCTGTACCATCACTATTTTTCTCCTAAATGGTATCCTGTACGTATTGATCCTCCTTGACTCCTATTATTGGTAACTCAAACTGAAAATATTGTAGCAAACAATCTTTGGGCACTGCCTCTTGAAGGGAAGCTGTCCAACTCAATCAACCATCTTCTGAGGAATGCTGCAGGGATCATTTTGAATATTCTTAAGCATCAAAACAAATATCATCTACTCAAACTGTATGTGTTAAATGACTCAAAATGACATTTAGGAATACCTGCCTTGGATGTCCCACGCCCAGAAGTGTCAGTGAGTTTCATGAGATGTCTTGCTTGATGCCTCTTCCAGACCTGAAAGCCCTTGCGTAAGGCTGTCCATGAAGAACAGGAGCACGATGCCATGCAGGGTCCAGGCTCTTTGCTTAGACGTGCAAGCAGAGACAAAGAACATCACCATGTAGTTCAAGTGGGCTGTTGGGTCCATGAGAAGCAAAGCAGGTACAAAAGCATGCCCTAGAGCCCCGATTCTTCTTTTCAGTGTAACACAACAGCAGTGTGGGAACCCTCCCACAGCAGGTCCAGAGCCCAACCACATGAGCAGCCAATATGGCATCAACAGGGCTGTGATGTCTTCACCAGCCCACACAGCTTCATCCCATCACCCTCTGCTCCCCAAAATGGAGAAGCTGAGGGTGGCAGGGATTGGAACCAGATGGGCTTTGAGGGTTCATTCCAAGCCAAACTTTTCTTTGATTGTGTGTATGCAATTTCCTACTAACAGCAATGTCCCCAGCACGTGTCCCATGAGCTCTGTCCCACGTGTCTGTCCTGCACAGGACTGTCCCAGAAAGGTCTATAATCAATTTAGCATATCTTAGTTAATCTTAGCATGGAGGCTTTCACTTATTTTCATATTAAATAGTAGGTGTGTGTTACAGTGCAGACAAAACTAACAAAACCAATAAAAGTAACAAAATTCCAACTGTCTTCCATATATGCTGATACATAAAGCAGTGCCACTTGTTTCAGCCTATTGCTTCATAACATATCATCTCTACTGGAGGGAGAGGTGAGGAACAGGTGGGTTACTGGGAGAAGCACTTGCTCCTTGCCTGTGGGACTCCAGATCAGCCCACCCTGCTTAGTGCCAGGGGCACCAGAGAACAGAGGTCCAAGCAGCACTTCTTGAAGAAAAAAGTGGGTGAGAAACCCTGAGCAATGGATTTATGGATACAAAATTGAAGCTGTCCTATTGAACGCAACAACCTTAATTTTGGCTCAGGAAGCTCTGACCTGTAATTATCTACGGGTAGCGGGTGCTCTGGAAAAACATCATTACAGGCTCACTGCGTCCCTTCATCCTCCTGCAGCATCTTCGGAGGTGGGCTGCAGCACCAGCAATGGTCCTTTGGAAAGAGTTAGCCCAGGCTTCTTCTGAACACAGAGCAGCATCAGCATTTTTCCATTCGTAGCTTGCTAAGACTGGGAGCCAATGTCTCCTCTAGGAGCTGTGTGGTCTCCCTGGGTCTGCATATTGACATAGAATCCTAGAATGGCCTGGGTTGCAAAGGCCCACAGTGCTCATCCAGTTCCAACCCCCTGCTATGTGCAGGGTCGCCAACCAGCAGCCCAGGCTGCCCAGAGCCACATCCAGCCTGGCCTTGCATGCCTGCAGGGATGGGGCATCCACAGCCTCCTTGGGCAACCTGTTTCAATGAAGGTATCTGCAGTCTGTGGGAAAAGGGGGAGTTAGAAAAAGAGTGGAAAGGAAAGTCTGCATTTATTAACACATGTGCCAGCACCTGAGCAAAGGGAAATGCAAAAGCAGTGCCGAAGGTAGCAGAACAGCCAGGCAGCTAACAGCACAAAGGCAAGTGTGAGCACACTGAAATGCACCTGTGTTATCCGAGGCACATGAACAGACCCAGAGTGCAGGGCTGGGTTAGGATTAAAGCTCTCCTCAGCTCTGATGTTACGGCAGAGGCAGCAGAATCGAGGTCTCAGCACGTGTCCATCTGCTGGGTGGGACAACCCGTGGTTGACACAACAGAAGTAGAGCTCACTGAGGCCTCATTCCTCTTGGGCTCTACAAGCTGATCTTTCTTTATGTGGCTTGAGATTAAGTGAGGGATGCTCAGGACAGACCCAAGGGCAGAGGAGAGTTTTGCAGCTAACTCACAGTGCAGGTCAGGCAACTGCTGGCTCTCCATGTGTGACTCAGCCCAAGTGCACACACCTCTTTGGGCCCAAGATCCTCACCTGCTGAAGGGCAGAAGGATCTCCTCACACCTGCTCAGTCCCGTGATTCTGCATAGGGACCATGTCTTGTCACATGCTCAGCACAGAGGACAGCCTTTGGGCCTGCTATCATGTGAAGAAACCCAAAAATAGAGAGAACAGAGCATCTCTCAGTGCCAAGGTTCAACAGTTTTTCAGGCCATCGGAGCTCAGCTATTATTGTAATAGGTGAGGAGCTTGCCAGAGGTGTCCAAGCATGAAAGCCAAAAGGAGAAGGGCCTCCATCTTCCTTTGCTGGCTCCTTAGCAAAGCCTTTGAGCCCATCCCAGAATAGCAACGTACAAACCTTGGTGCTTCTCTTCCAAACCAACTGGCACTTTTAGAAACTAATTTGCAAAGCCTGAGGTCCTGTGGCTACAAGCAAATCCTCGCTGTCCGAGCAGCACTCCTCAGTGATGGCACCAAGACAGCAGCTTTTCTCGGATTGGCACTGTAAGATCTGCCTTCGGAGGGCAAATTTTCACCTAGAAGAAGAAAGTTCTGCCAGATGATCCTACTAACCAAGAATCTGTAGGATCTCAGATGGAGCCACGATGGGTTACAGCACCTTGCTGAGATGTTCTCCTCATTTCCTATATCCATAAGCCTTGTACAGTCGTACAGATTTGTAGAGTCAACAGCTTGGGTTGGAAGGGACCTCACAGCCCACCCAGCCCCAACCCCTGCCTTGGGCTGGTTGCCTCCCACCAGGTCAGGCTGCCCAGCCACTTCAGTAAACCATCAGTTTTTGGTACTCAGAGTCACAGCCTTCCTAAAGTGGGCCCAAAGATGAAGATGCATTGTAATGAGACGCAATGCTCATCTATCTGGAGTGCAAGATTTTGGGTCACAGCTGCCTGGGGCTGGTAGGAAAGCTGCACACCCACCTTCAAGTCATTCTGCTTTCACTCACAGCTTGAGCTGAGGAAGAGGAGAGATTAAACCGATACACCTTATCTCAAGCCTTCATGCACTGAAGGGCCAGGGACTTCTGTGCCACAGACAACAAAGCACTCTAAAATAAGTCACATTTGTGAACGCCACATTCCGTGGTCTAAAGGAATTACTGCACTGTTAAAGCAGATGTGTTTGTCACACCTTTAAACAAAGTTAAACAGAGGCTCTGCAACACTCCAGCTCTTCCATACTGTGTGATCGAGGTAATTTCTGAACCAGATAAGCCAGCAAGAAGCCAAATGGCCTATAGATGTCTCTGATCATTGCAGGGGAGTTGGACTTGGTGGCCTTTAAAGGTCCCTTCCACCACAAATGATTCTAGGGTTGTATGAAGTGAGCACGTCCACGGCACAAAGCTAGCAGACAGCACTGCCACTGTGCGGACCCCAGAGCCGGGCATCAAACCCCAAAGCACATCGCAATGGCCAGAGACACTCCGTGGAATTCCCGGCTCTCCCCCACACCGGCACTCAATTCACAGCTTCCCAAAGCAGCTCCTCTGCCCTCTCCCCTTCCCGAGGTGGTGAGAAGAGATCTGATCAGCAGCAGCAAGAAAACACCGCTGGTTATCAGCTGGAAACTGGAAGGGGGCCTGAATCTGTTTTTCCTGATCATTTTGCTGTGTTTTCCTGGGGGGCAGGGGATGCAGGCACGTGGCAAGGGGAATCCTCAGCCCCTGCACACGCTTTGTGTTGCATTCAGGAGTTCAAACGTGCTTCACTGAGTCAGCTGCTCGTCGCATCCATGAGTATTTTGTTACTGACAAGCAGTCCGTACCCGTGGGTCAGATTCCATAAAGGTTACTGAATTGAAATGTTGTGATTTAACAATAAAAAGAGAAACAAACAAACAAACAAAGATTAAAAAAACCCAGCAGTTTCCTACAGTCTGGGGGCAGGACAGACCATGTAGGATCAATGCAAACGAAAAGCTCTCCAAGGCCACACAGCACCGGGCCAACATCTCCCCTCGCAGCACCTACAGGACACGCAGGTGCCTCTGCAGGGCTGAGGCTCTGCTTTCATCATCAAAACGCAATGCAAAAACCAACACCAAAACAAACAGACCCATAAAGCAGCAGGAATGCAGCAAAGCAGTTGGAGACTTCTCCTTCTCGAGCAGCCACAACAGGAACGACCTCAATCCCAGAGCCACTCGTGGCGCACGGCTCCATCACACTGCCAGGGGTGGGATAGCCCAGGATGGATGAGAGCGGGGAGACAAACCTGGGAGGAGCCTCGGGAACCCTTCTTTTTTTTCTATCCTTTGAGGAAAAGCAGAGGGATTTTCTCCAGCCTCGGTGCAGTGGGGTGATGGGGCTGAGCCCCTTCCCCTGTCCTGCAGTGGGGTTATCACGGGAGGTGGGGAGCTGTGTAATTGCCCTGTCAGGCAGCTGAAAGGCGCTCGCCTTTAGCTGATGCCACTTCAAAATGAAATTCCTTCTTTGGCACAGCTATGTCTGATATGCAGGCATCAAAGGGGAGGCAGCAGGTCGCCGGTGCCCCGGGCCACGCATTTCCCTTCTTAAAGGCAGGAATGAGAGTGTCAGCTCGGGGCCGAGGGGAGCCCAGCAGCGATCACGGCGGCCCCACACACCCTACACACCCCACGAAGCCCCATGCAGAACCACACAGGGACCCCGCAGTCTGGGCAGGCACAAAGCACCCACAGCTCCTTCACCAGCGGTGCACTGGGGGGGACAGAGGGGAGCACAGGAGGGTCGAAGGGCGGTTGTTGGGCTGTTTTTGTCGTTTCCAAGAGAACCGCGGGGCCGTGCTGCCTTCCCCCTGGCTGCCATCTCCTCTCTCCACCTGCACTCCTCAGGGAGCCAAGGCTTTTGGCAAGCATTCCTGGCTGCTTTTTTATTGGTTTCGGCTAAGCCGCCCCTTTCGGAGGGTTGGAGAGCTTCAATCATTAAAAGAAAAGAAAGAAAACAAATTAAAAAAAAAACCTGCATCATCCCTCCCCCCCTTTCCCCCCCATCCCCCCCTCTGCTGCTGCCCTCCCTTCCATTCCCCCAATGGCTGTGGGGGTCCAACCCCCCCCCCCGTGCCACCACTCCCCCCCAAACAGGCTCTGACCACAGCATCCAAGCCCCCGCTGTACCTGTTTGGCTCCGATCCCCTTTCCTGCTCGGAAGCAATTTGGAGAGGATGCAGCACAGGTAGCTATTAGCTAACACATATTTAACTGCTCCAGATATCTTTTTCTTTTTTTCCTTTTTGGCATTGTAATGGGGCGATTTGATCTTCAAAGGCCCCGTGCAAACCTTTGAAGCTTCCCAATCTCCAGTGGGGAGGGGAAGAGAGATTGGGGAGGGAGGGGGAGGGAATGTTAACAGTTTTAAAACCTGGGGAATCCTGAAGATGGATGAAGGGTTTAAAACCCATCGGGTTTAGCATATAGCCCTCAGGTAAACCTTCACCTTCTTTTCAAATGCAATTTTGGTGGGTGGCTTTGCAAACACTTGGGCCAGGTGAGCAAGGTGGGCTCTATTCCCAGCAGCTGACTCTCCAGTGAGGTGCTCCCCAGCACCGGGGGGGGGGGGGGGGGGGGGCCTCGGCGGTACCTCGGTGAGAAACAGAGACACTGAGATTGGCAAAGACTACGGGGGTGGAGGAGGGGGGAAAGGGGAGGGGAGGAAAGGGGGGAGCAAAACAGGGAGAGGAGGGAGGAGGAGAGGAGATCCATTCCCTGCTGCGCTCCGGGCCAGCAGCATCCTGAGAGGTGAGACACAAAATGCGTTTACCTTTAAAATAATGACTCATTTTATTTTTTTCTCTTTTAATACGTAGTTATAAATATATTTTGTCAAAATATATGATCATTATTGTCAAAAAACATTTGCACATAAAGTCATAAATAAGGTCAAGGTGAACGTTTAGTTTAGAGGAAGAGTCCAGCTAGAGCAAGCAGTTCTGGGGTGGGACGGGAGGGAGAGAGGAGGGGAGGGGAGGGAAGGGGTCAGCGGCACCCGCACCCCTCCACCACCATCTCCTGGTAGTTTTTCAGCACCACCTTGTCATACTCATCCAGGTAGAGCATGGAGATGGCGCTCAGCTCCGTGGGCACGCAGCAGGCCTTGGGGATGCTGGAGTTGACGGAGTTGACCAACGTCTGCACGATGGCGTGGTTGGTGGAGTTGAGGTGGTCGGCCAGAGGGAAGGGGCAGTCCCCGTGGCAGTAAAACGCCTGGTAGCCCGGGGGGGCCACGATCCAATCGTTCCAACCCACGTCGCTGAAATCCACATAGAGAGCGTGGCGGCGGCAGTTTTTTTTGTTCTTGCGGGAACGCTGGTGCTTGGGGCTCCGGCGGGCTCTGCGGGTCAGCGCGTGGCCTCGCCCGTCGTGCCCGAAAGTGACCAGGAGCGGCCTGAGCTGCGCCCAGTCCCCGCCGTGCCCCTGAGGTAAAGATCGGCTAATCCTGACGTGTTTGCCCTGATGAGTCTGTGCCTGGTGGAGGTGGGTCACCTCGATCACCAGCCCGTGGTTCGGCTGCTTGTCCTTGGTCCACCGGATCACGGCTGGGCTCACATCAAAGGTCTCCCAGCGCGTCACGTTGTGGTGCACCAACCGCGTGTCCAACAGGCGCGTAATGGCCTGCGAGCGCTCCGACAGCGGCTTCATCACTTCGTAAATGTTTATCCGGTGGAAGCCCCTCTCCCACGCCGCGCTCGGCTCCTCCACCTGCTCCCGGTACAGCCGCAGCTCCGCCGACGAGATCACCTCGTTGTCCGGCACGCTGCTGAGGTTGAAGACGAAGCGGATCCGCGGAGCTTCGCTGGGACCCGGGACGCTCTCCAGGTGCTCTGAATGAGTGCAGGGAAGGGGCAAAACGGGACAGAAGAACAAAACGGGAGCTCGTCAGCCTCGGGGCATGCAGCCACAGCCCGGCGCCGTTCCGGCCGGCGTTCACCTGCCTGGCTCAATTACCCCGTGCATCCCAACCGGTGCCGCGGCGCTCCCGGTGCCGTGCGCTCTCCCTCCGCACTCTGACCCCTTCCCTCCGCCTCCCTGCCACTCTGGAGGAGGTTTTTCCCCTTCTTCTTTCACCCCCCCCCCCCCCCCCCCCCCCCCACGGGTCTCCGAAGCAGCGGGGAGCACAGAGCTGCCCTGTTACGGGGCGCAGGGGGAGAACGCGAAGCGAATTCCAAAGCCGTAATGATGCGGCCGGATTAATAATTCAGATTTACTTTGGAAAAGAAACATCCGCTAGGAAACATTTGGATCAGATTACAAGGGCCTATTGAACAAACCTTATAAACACACAGCTGTAAGTATTAAATTCGAGGAGGGGTTTTCGGGGGCGAATTTTTTTTCCTTTTTTTTTCCTTAAGAGCAAAACCAGGCAGCGATCGCTTCGGGTGTTCAAAAGAAACACTCCGGGGGTGGGCGACCTCCCGCCCTCATTCACTCCCGCATCGGACGCATGAAATCCACGCGAGCCCAGGAGCGATCCCGTGGCACGGGGGCCGAGGGACGGCGCCGTCAAAGTGCTCCAACACCTTGAAACGGCCACGGGGCGCTGGAAAGCAGCCCGGCAGCACGCTGTCAGCCGCGCACCGCACACGTCGGGAGCGTTTTTCCTCCCGTAAGAAGCGAAGAGGCGGGCACAACCCGCTCCTAAACGCACTGGTGAGCTCCCGAGCGCTCCCGGGGCTGGGAATTTCCCTCCTCCCATCACTGACCTTCATGGTGGAAGCTCCTCACGGTGTTGGCCCGGCTGGTCGATCGCTCGGGGTACTGCAGGCTGATCTCCTGGAGGCTCTCCTCCTCTTCTCCGGACTGGAGTCGGTAGAGATCCAGCATGTAACTGGGGATGACGGCTGATTTGCTGGGCTGGGGCCGCCTTCGCAGCCCAAACATCTGCAGCAGAGTCGTTTCGAAACCCCGCAAGAGTTCATGGCTTTGGGCAGAGCGGCGTCCGGATCCGGCTTGTCCCTGAAGCTCTGCGACTTTCTTCCTGCCGGTCTCGGGGATCAGGCTAGCATGGTTGGTACCTCCCAGCAGGACTTGGCATAGTAGGATGACCATCAGCATTCGGTTACCAGGAATCATGGTGTCTCTGGGGTGTAAAAAACGCAACAACGAACGACAAGGAAAGTCAGGATGAGAAGCGAGCCCCCCCCACCCCACCCCCCACCCCTCCTCTCCTCCTCCTCTTCCGAAGAAAGTTGAAAAACACAAAAAAATACATGGCGAAGCGAGATGAGAAGGAGGAGGAGGAAGGAGCCAGCGGGGACAGGCGGCTCCCGGGGCATCGCGGCCGCTGCGGGGCTGCGGGAAGGGGCGCGCGGCGCGGCGCGGGGCTGAGGGTTCGAATCCCGCTGCGGGACGCGGAGACAAAGTTACAAAAGGAAAAAAAAAGAAAAAAAAAAAAAAAGAAATAAAAGAAAAGAAAAATTAAAAAAAAAAGTAAAATAATTAAAAATTAAAAATAATAATAAAAAAGAATCTGCATTAAAAAAAAAAAAAAAAAAGCCAAGGCGAGGAAGAAGAGGGCTGTACTCACTGACAGCAAGCAAGGCATATCAGCACAGTCCATGATTCTGGAGAGCCAGCGCGGACCCAGCGCGCCGAAAGCCTCCGGGGCAGCGGCTGCCGAGCGCCTCCCGCGATCGCCGCCCGGGCGCAGTGCGGCCGCCGCCGCCGCCGGCCCCGGTTTTCTCCCGGCCCCGCAGTCACGTGGAGCCGCTCACCACCACCCCCCCCCCCCACTCCCCTCCCGCCCCGGCCCGGCTCGGCCCGGCCCGCCGCCCCCGGCCCGCCCCCGCCCGGCCCGGCCCGGCCCCGCGGGGGACGGCCCGACCCGCCCCGCCGCCCGCGCCTGGTTCTCCCTCCAGGGAGGGGGGAGGCGGCGGATGGCTGCGGTTGGGCGGGGAGGGGTCCCCGGGGCTGAGCTCAGGTGGGCGGCACCGTGGTGCCCCCCACTCCTGCCCCCCCCCCCCTCCCGGTTTGGTCCCGCTCAGGTGCATCCCCCGGGATGCGTCCCCAAGGGGCTGCGTTCGGTTCCCACCTGCAGTCGGAGTTTTCTCTCCCTTCCCTCTGGAATAAAGCTCATTCACTTCGGGCCAGGTTCCCTGACCCCACCGGGACGTGTGTTCACGATACGGTACCAGTAGGGCCACCCAGAGGAATCCTTCCTCTGAACCTCTCCTGAACCTGCTGAACCTCCTGGTTCAGCCCCAGCATGGCCAAAGGTTGCGATGATGGCCAAATCTGGTGCTGAGTTGGGAGCCCAGGGCTCAAAGCCGTTCCCTAGCAGGGTGTGGGGATGGAGTGGTTGGCCACTGGCACACATCTGCTGGGAGCAATGGGGTGGTCTGGAGAGGGCAGCTGCTGGGGTGGGAGCCCTGATGAAGAGTGATGGGGTGGCACAAGCAGACAAGGTGCAGACTGCATAATCCCATGGTAAAGAAAGAGAGCTCCTCCAGAGTGTTCAGATATCGTCCCTTTGCCCTACTGGGGTATCCATTTGGGTTGAACAAACCACCACCCATAGATAGAAAAGTTAGTGAGATTAAAGGACAAAAATGCACAGTCAGAGGGTTGGCCATGGGAGCTCCTCATTGAATCACAGAGTCATTCAGGTTGGAAAAGACCTCCAAGATCCCCGAGCCCAACCCCAGCCCCACCCCCCCGTGCCCACTGCCCACGTGCCTCGTTGCCACATCCCCACAGCTCTGGGACTCCTCCAGGGACGGTGAGCCCACCACTCCTGGGCAGCTGTGCCAACACATTACCACTCTTCCAAAGAAGAAATGTTTCCTGATATCCAACCTGAACCTCCTCTGGTGCAACTTAGGGCTCGATTCATAGATGACCCGAGAGCAGGCTCAGAACTGTGAGCACAACCCTGCACGTTCCCCCACAGCACCGAACTGCCATGCCAGAGCACACGGCTGGACCGGGGCAGCGCACATCGCCTTCCTTACGCTGCCCCACAGCTCACACAGTCAGACACCACTTCCTTCAGCATTTCACTTTTTCTAGCTCAGGCCTGACCCACGCATTACAAAAGCCTGGGGATGTCACCGAAAGGGCGCACGCAGATAAAAGGCAGTGCTGACACTGTAATACCTCTGAGTTATTCCTGTACCACTCCGAGTTTAAAAGAAACATCTGTTAGCAAGGCCTTTGGGCTATGAATCCATCACAATCTGTGAAATATTGCTATCGCCATTTCCAGCGTATCGCACCGCCTTATTCTTAACAAGGGAAAGCAATTTTTGGAGTAGCCGCTGTGCAACTTTTTAAAGTTAAATAACATCAGCATTGAAAATATCCCCCACCTGAAAACAAACTTTGTGCAAGGGCCTGTATAGCACTGCTCTCAGAACAGACCTCTGGGCTCGGCAGAGAAACCCGGCCCTCTGCATGGGAGCAGCACTGAGGCGTCACTCCTTTTCCCTGAGGATTCGGTAGGAACGGAGGTGCTGGGAACGTTTATTGATGAGGAATTCAGTCCCACAGCTTCCAACCCCTTCACGATGAAGCTGTCCCGTGTCCTTTCCCCAAGGAGGCTGTGGATGCCCCATCCCTGCAGGCATTCAAGGCCAGGCTGGATGTGGCTCTGGGCAGCCTGGGCTGCTGGTTGGCAACCCTGCACATAGCAGGGGGTTGGGACTGGATGAGCACTGTGGGCCTTTGCAATCCAGGCCATTCTAGGATTCTATGATAAGAGGGATCCAAAAAGTGACTTGTGTAATGCTGGTTAACCATGGCTCTGCACGAGGAGGTGGCCAGCTGGGGACAGCAAGCCCGTGGAGAGCGCTGTGGTTTAGGCTCTTGTAGGAGGCAGTGGTGTATTTGAGTAGCTTATTGGTTACTAAGAAGTGTTAGTCATGGGGAAAGCTGTAGTATTTATTCCGTAAAATGTAAATACATAACCCAAACCACAGCGGAATAACCATGGATGGAAATAGTGTAGCATTTACTGAGGGAGCTGAAATGCACTTCTACAGAAGCTGTATTTCCTTAGGCCTATAGAGAGTAATTCACCTTGAACGTAGCTTCTGCTCGAGCCCGAGAGTTACACACAGGCTGAACTCGGTCCAGGCACGCTAAATAACTGAGTGTGTTATATATTCCAACCAAAAAAAGTGAATGCCAAAATGGAGCTAAAAATACAAATGTGGAAGGTTTGAAAAGCAAACACTGCTTAATTCAGTGGTAGATACAAGATTGTACGTTTTAAAGATCCAGCAAATCAAAAATAGAGAACGTTATGTCTGTGCTCTACATGAGACACACCTCACCCTGCAGCACATCTCATGGCGGTGGGGAGAATGGCTCAGGTTCCTCCCCGTGGTCCGGTCCCAGCCGTACTGGGGCAATTCTACCTCTGTGGAAACCTTCCAGGAGGGTCTGCACCTGAGCAGCGAGACGGTTCATCTCCTCTGAGCTAAGAACCACTTCACTGGATATTTCAGGTTGGGTCTTAGGAAGCATTTCTTCCAAAAGAGCGGTGCTGCAGTGGCACAGCTGCCCGGGAGTGGTGGGGTCACCATCCCTGGAGGTGTTCCATGGCCATGGAGATGTGGCGCTGAGGGACGTGGGCAGTGGGCACGGTGGGATGGGGATCTTAAGAGGTCTTCTCCAACCTGAATGACTCTGTGATTCCTTGGGAATGTCACCCTGCAAAGAACTGCCAGAGGAAAAAGGTGAGTTGTGCGTGTACAGACCTTGATGTGACTCAGGTCATGTTTGCTGGTGGTGGTGAGAAGCCCAGCAGCTGGCAGGTCCTGGACCCCTGGTACCCAGCTCTGCTCGCAGGTATTGCTCTCATTTCAACCCAGTGATCACAGAGTAGCCCAGAAGTATTCCTGATTCAATCTCAGCTGCTAACATCTGCTCTGCTTCCAGGGTTCGTGTGCTCAGGACTTACCAGCAGGCACTGTGTGTGACAGAATCATCGAATCATTAAGGCTGGAAAAGCCCTCCGAGATCCCCAGCCCTACCCAGCCCACCCCACCGTGCCCACTGCCCACATCCCTCAGTGCCACATCTCCACGGCCCTGGAGCACCTCTGGGATGGTGAGCCCAGCACTCCTGGGCAGCTGTGCCACTGCAGCACCGCTCTTGCAGAAAATAAATGCTTCCTAATATCCAGTATTTAGCACCTCTAGAAATCAGGCCAGCTCTGCTTACAAGACAAACTTCTCCACTCATGGCAGCACTTTGGGAGATGCCTCTGGACTCGGGCAGAGAGAGACCTCCCCAAACCAGTTCTTGTATCCTGTGTTATTTTTAGAGCAGCTGCACCTTTTGGGCACCAGAGTCTGCAAACAACCTGCCTTGGGAAAAGAAAGAAAAAATCAGAAGCAAAGCAAAACAAAACCCTTTGTCTCACCAGATCTGTGCTTGAGCAGAAACAAGCCTAAAGCCGTAAATAAGTAAATAAAGTCATATGTCAGAGAAGTTGTAATGACATGAATTACAGCGGGGGATGCCCATAAGTGTGCTAAGATCGATTCCCTCCTACACCTTCCTTTCAACTGCCTAAGCTGGTCCATTAAAGCAAAGGCACTGAACAAACAGCTCCAAGGGATTACATTTTCCAAAGCAGCTCCTCACTAAAGTGCCCCAGCGCAGCCAATGGAAACAAGCACAGCTGCTCCAGTGGTGAAGGGAACAGCTCTCATTGCCACACTGAGATGTTTGTGATTTCTCTGAATGCTTCGGAGCTGGCCTGTCCCACCGGTGCTTTCTGCCTCTTGAAAAGAGAAAGCCAGACCTCTCCTGGAACACAGGACCAGGCCCAGCTTGGAGCTCACTCCAGCTTTCCTTTCCTCTATTCTTCAGTTTTAAGGCTGATTTTGATCGTTTTGCAAAATCCACAGAAAGGACGACCATCCCGTGCAGGGAGAACATTCGGTTGCTCTCACTTGACTTGTTCCCTCTGTTACTTTTGAAAGATCTCAAAGACTGAGCAAACCTGGGAATTTCACCCCCTACTTTTTGTACACCCATCGTCCATCTGCTCCAGTTACAGTGCAAGGCCCCTTCCGTTCAGTGCTGTCCCTTCTGAGATTCTTGGGCAGTGCATGGAAACTAGGAGGCCTGGGTCCCGGGGAAGTGCTTCAGCAATACAAGTCACAGAATAAAGCTAAAGCCATCTTAATGCTACGTGATGGAAAGTCTCCTGACCTGTGCTACAAACACCTCCAGCACAGGTTGCCTGGAGAGGCAGTGGGTGCCGCATCCCTGCAGACACCCAAAGGCAGGCTGGATGGGGCTCTGAGCACTGGTGGAGCTGTGGGTGTCCCTGTGCATTGCAGGGGAGTTGAATGTGATGACCTTTAAGGGCCCCTTCCAACTTCAACAATGCTGGGATTCTATGGTTGAAGCCATGTTTGATTGTAAAATCATTTATACATTGATTGGTTTCCTTGATCACCGTTACAAGAGGAATATCCATATTCTCATGCAGGTTCTGGAAATAATCATTGCTTTTAGCCTACATTTGCTTCCCATTTAACCAAAACTTCATCCTTGAGATGTGAGAGGGACCTCCAGAAGGTGAGGGATATATTCATAGAATCATACAATCATTAAGGCTGGAAAAGACCTCTAAGGTGATCTTAGAGGTCCAACTTCCAACCCATCACCACCAAAGACTGTCCAGTTCCAGCCCCCATGCCACAGGTAGGGTTGCCACAAACTACACAGGCACCAGATTGGGCTGCCCAGGGCCCATCCAACCTAGCCTTGAACACCTCCAGGGATGAGCATCTACAAGACCATCGTTCTCCTAAGGAACACTGTAAGGCCATCTGGTTGAGAGAAGAAGGTTCATTTCAGATTGGTTGAGCCACAAATACGTTTTGAGAACACCATAGCGCTGGCAGCTCCCGTAGCATCCACACCACTGCAGTGTCTCCAGCACTGATACTGGGCTTTGTGTTCAGCTGTGACTCTGACACTTCCAGTGCCACGCTCTTCCTGCAGCACTGCCAAATCCACCGCTCTGCAAACCATGTGGCACCTCTGGGGTGCTGACATTCGTCTTTGTCCTTTAATTGTGTCTTGAGATGTGCTATCATCAGTGGCTTCAATGATTTCAAATGCTAGCACAAGGCATAAATAAGCAGAGCAGGGCAACTGCTGCAAAAATAATTCTAGGAAGACATGCTTGAATTTGCTAGATGAGTTTGCTCTGAGCGCATTCTATTTGCTTTTCAGCAGCAGCAAAGGAGCTCAGCAGCAAGCACTATCGTAAGTGCCTGGAAATGTCAGCACATCTATGAATTTCAGACTCATGACTGTGATAGTCCTCCCCTGAGATCAGAGAGGAGGAATCCTTTTAGGGATTCCCATCTGACTGGAGCTGGAGAACACGGGTATGGCTTGTGGCTTCCATCTCCAACCACAGGAGGCTGGTGGGGCTCATTTGCACCACCTGCCTGGTGACTAAGTGCTCACCAAGAGCAGACCAAGGGCCATTAATCGAAAATACTCACCAAATAGGCCTACGTAGTGAGTGTGTGTGAACAGAGCATCAGCTTCCCACGGACATGTGATGAGAAAAGTCACTTCAGGAGGAAAGGCTGCTTCTCCACAGACACCTAAACGAGGCTGCAGGTTCTACTGGCTTTGTCAGTTCTGTCCTACTTCAACTCAGTATCCCATGTACTTCTATAGCCATGTATGTGTACATAAACACATACCAACACACAAACACAAATCCATCACACTCGGCTAAAACATGCTAAGTGCAGCAAGGTCTTCACCAGGGACCTCAGTGGCTTACTCCAGTGCAAAGCAATCCATGCTAGTGCAACACATTTGTGAGGACAACGCAGTTCACTCCAAGTGCCCTACAGGTTTAGTCCTTCTGAAACAGGTACATGGGAAGGAAAGAGCTAGAAGTACTTCCAGTCCTTCCTGACGGTAGCTTTTGAGCAGGACCTACTTCACTGCAGTGCAGCAAGACTGTTTTATAATTGATGAAGTGAGCTAAGGAGCGAGGTGTTCTCTGGGTTTATTTTCAAGGTAGAGGTGTTCTTACTTACTGTTACCTGCTCTGTTCTCTTCTGCTCTGAGACAACGCCTGTAAGCAGAATCAAAGCCCACCACATTCTCTCCTAAACATCTATTACCCCAAAAGCACGTGAGCAGGAGCAGAGCTTCTCTCGATGGCAGCAAGGCATGGTTTCATTTTTGGCTTTCTCCTCCCTAAACAATTACCTGCTTCCCCCTTCACTGCTTCCATCATACACAGACACTGACTCAGCAGCCTAGAGCTGGGAAGTTCAAAGGCGAGATGTTCTGGGCCGTGCTGCAAGTGTTGGCGTGCCCAGAGGAAGGCTGCTCTGATGATGAAGGAGTTGATTTGGACTTCAGAAGGTCTAGGTTCAGCTTTGTGACTCTGCGACACCACAAACCTACTTTATCCAAGTGGCTAATTATATACTTAACTGTGAAGGGTGATTAAAAAAAAATGAGGAAAGGAGAAGATTAGAATTAAAGGCATGTCAGAGCCTCCATCTGGTAAGGAGAGCACTTTGAACCATCCTCAGAAATGAAGCAAAACCACATGTCAGTTCTGAACAAGACATAGAATCACTGAACGGCTCAGGTTGGAAGGGACCTTAAAGGGAATCCAGTTCCATCCCTCCTGCCATGGGCTGCTTGCCACCCAATAGATCAGTCCACCCCGTGCCACAACCAGCCCAGCACACTGAAGGCTCTCACAGCATTTTAGTCAAGCTCCAGTCCCTGTGAGAATACCGGGAGAGCTACATGACACAGGACTGTTGTATGAGCTCTTGTTTATGGCACATGAAACAACAGTTTTGCTGCTATCAGGGTATGCACTGCCCCAAACACCCAGTGCACCATCACAGAGGGACATCCTCACCACTCAGCTCCTGAAGAACGACTGGGGTTGGCTCTCCTTGTGTTGCACTGGCTTGAGGAGAAGAGCAGAAGGCTAACACTGCTGGGAGACGGAAGCAAAATCTTCCCTGTAAGAAAGAAGCAAAAGTGAACATGCCTGGAAAACATGCCTGGAATTAAACTCATTGTTGGCTGAGGTGGGTTTCCAGCATTTTCCAGAACTAGTTGTCAGGGCTTTAGCTTATGGGCTGGCAGCCACACGGCCTCTGGACTGAAGGGAGGCCAGCTCCTTGACCTGCAGGCTTCAGTGCAAAGGCAGTCTGTGCTCTCTGATACCTTACCCAAGCGATGTGGGCAAACCAGAGCTGTACGTGTGTACCGTGCATGCCTGATCCCACAGGCAAACCAGGCTTCCTACTCAGGGCCGTTTGCAGGGTCCACTTGTTTTATTTTTAAAATACCAGTGACCAGACAGCTCATAGAGAAATAAAGCTGAGGGGCTGATTCAGGAAAAGGGAGAAGAGAGAGATTCAGGAGAAGAACTGTCTAAAATTCAGTTGGAAGAAGGAAGAAAAACTGCCAACATCCCAGTCTCTGTCTTACAAATGAAGGGACCCCGGGAGGGAGGGGCTGCTCACCCACCTGGGCACAAGGGTTTGCAGCCAGATCCCCGAGGAGAAGCAGGAGAGAAAAGCGATATGGGAAATAAGTGAAAACCAAGAAGGCGAATTCAGGCTGGGCAGAGGGCCAAAGCAAGGCCAAGTGCAATTCTAGAAAATGGGAGCGAAGCCAAAGGCACCAAGGTGTCACAACAGGCTTGTGCTGCTCTGCAAAGACAACTCCGAGCGATGCAGCTGGCAGGTGCGCAGCATCACAGACCTGGAAGGACGCAGGCTTCGAGCTCGGGTGTCGAACAGAAGGCTTAAGATGAGAGTTTAAAGCAGCATTTTCCATTTGTGTTGTGCCCACACTCAGTGTGACACTTGTACTTCACAGCACCGGCCCCCTGGGCACACCGGTGTTGCACTTTGAGTCACAGAAAGCAGAGCAACGCAGCTGCAGCAATTTCCCTGAGGATCTCTTTGGTCTCACCCCGCATTCCTGCTCGCCCCACCTCTGCCCTGCTGGCTGCTGCCTCTTCCCACCCTCTGTGCACGTCCCTGAGAAGGCACAGAGGCAAAGTGGGGCAGGGGGTTCTGCTGCATCCACTTGGGACCAGGCCGAGCATGGCAAGGATGCACGGGACCGAGTGGGTTTGGGGCTTGAGGGACTCCAAGGAGGGAATTAAGTGGATTAAGACACATGGTTGGAGAGTGGAGGATAACATGAGGAAGCAAAGAGAGTTTAGAGCCACTGAGTGTTGACTTGAGTCAGGGACAGTGGATCCAAACACTGATCCAAAGCACAAAACAGCAATGACTCCTTTTTTCAGAGGTTCCCCCGTTCGTAAGCCACCAAGAACCCCAAATGAGACAACCACAGAGGAGGAACCATGAAACAGAAGGCACGACTGGATCACCTTCATCATAGCTTCTGGTAGGGAGGCATGCTTGAAGCAGATGTCTGAAGGTATTTACAGTGCTGAGAATGGCTGCAGCCTGCAGGCAACAGAACAGTCACCAGAAAACTGGAGACCTAACTGGTCTATGCTTGCAGGAGCACAGCTCTGCTCTCTCAGAGGTAGCTCCCCATCCACTCAACATTCTTCAGGATGCAGAGAGTTTATCTCACTGAGCAGCATCCACACAGGATCATTCTGCCCTGCTGGGCAAAAACTCCTTTCTCCCCAAACAGCAAAACTCCAAGTCCAGCCTGCAAACAAAACAAAACAAAACAAAACAAAACAAAACAAAACAAAACAAAACAACCGACCACAGGCAGTGGACAAAACTACAAAAGCATTTTTTTAAATAAAATAAATATCTAAAAGCTGAGCTCTGGGCCCAGTGCTGTTGCTGCATTCCCATAGTCCTGGCTCTACTCGGCTACAGAGATCCCAGAGCACTTGGCCTGCACAGGGCGAGCAGCTCCGTGTCTCCCATGGCAGAGGGCACACATGGTGATGTGGCTCGCGTTACTGAGCAGGATCAGATGATAGGTGCAGATCCATAATGCTGAGCAGCAGGCACAGCTGGTCAGCAGCCCACAGGTCAGTCCTTTCCCTCTGTCTGAAAGTCCACCCCCACCTTTCTGCACTGAAGGAAGAAGAGGCCCTTCCCTCTCCGAAGGCTCCTGTTGCTGCCAAGCGTTGTGCATCTCTGCATGGCCATGGTTATAGCACAGGGCACCAGCGCAGTGTGTTTCAGCTCACGTACACTTGTTACAATCAAAACTTTTGTAAAATGGTTGTTTTGACTGCACCATAAGAAACCAGCAGCAAATCCAGCGAAAAGCCCTGCCCCACAGCCTTGGGAAATGCACTGTCACCCTTTGCTCCCTTTGTACACCAGGAGATTTTCTCCACGTAATTTTATGCTGCTCAGACACCTGATGACCCAAACGGTCCCAGGAAAGGGGAACTGGCTTCCTCTTTAAAAAGCCTGCTGTTTATTTGCAATTTAGCTTACCTGACTTGTTTAAAGCGTTATCAGAGTGCGCCCATCTACTTTCTTTTATTCGTTTTCACCCGATATCCAAGATTTGCTTGAATTGAGAATGCCTAAAGCCTCAGGCGTGTTCCTGGGTGTTCTCAAGTCTTAAATGCCACTGCTTAAAGAGTTAAAGATCTAGATGGCTGCACTGAGAGGATGATAAACTAATCACTCAGTCACTGCTGGTGAGCCTGGTGTCATTTACTGAAACAAGGAATGCATTTAAAAATGTAAAAGAAACTCCACGCGGCGCAAAAGCCAAAGATGGTTGTTAGATTGTCAAGGTTTACTTTGGAGAAAGTCCTCAGTTTAATTACTTACATTTAAACAACAGAAGTATTTTTCCACTCATTGAAGAACTTAACATTTTCCTTTCAAGTCAGTGTGATTTTTGTAAACGTGATTAAGGGCAGCACATTACATTCAGGGGGGCTACAGAAATATAAGAAATATAAGAAAATATATATAAAAAGATAAGAAAATCTTCTAGGGGGCAAGTAGGAGATGTGTCCTGTCATCATAATCATAGGAAACGCAGCTACAGAAATTACAGTACTACAACCATACATTTCCCCACTGATTTGTCTCTTCTAGTTCTGTGAAACGGTGTGATGGAAAACCACAGCTCTCAGCACCCAACAGAAATAGTTTTCTCTTTATGTAAAAGCCAGGCTCTGTTTTGGTGTTAGAAGAAGGAAATGCTTCAAATCATTTTCCTTGCAGTCTCTGAACTGTGAAGGAAATGAAAGGGTCCAACGCTTTGTTTTTGCATTTTAGGATTTGGAAGACTCTGGAGGTGTTTTTTTTTATCTGGCCCCATTCCTATCAAATACGACTAAAACATCAAAGGAATTTTGTAGGGCTCACCCAGCCAGCAGCCAAGCTGCCAATAATATCACTTTTGTATCTTTGGTTCTTATAGCAGAACGTTACCACTCCGGTGTGCTTTGCAGCTTGTGCTTTCCCACCACTCCAAATCATAGAGCTACAGTCAGTGGGTACCACCAGAAGTTCACCACTGATGAGGAATTAAGGCCTGGAGTGATAGAGGATATTCCTCCAGAGTAAAACAAAGGTGTGCCCATAGCCCCTCTCTGCAGATCAGTGTCAGTTTGACCTAGTAAACACAGGCACTCATAGGAATGTGGGTTTTGCACATCCTTACAGTTTAGCAGCTCTCCAGGGACTCTGGATAGGTACTCTGATGCAGCCACAGCAGACCAGTTGGTGTCAGTTTGATCTAGCAAACACAAGTAATATCAGAAAATGAAGCAATATCCACTTAGCAAGTGCTAACTGCTTACCAGTTCTCCAGGGACTAAGTGGGCACGCTGCTTGCTGGCATGAGCAAAGCTCATCCCATGGCTCTGGTACCGCAACCCAAACGTCTTCCTCTTGGGAGGCAGATCACACACGTGACCCACAACATGCCTGACAAGCTGTCTGGGATCCCTTCCCTGCTGGGTGACAGCCAATGGCTCAGGTCGTTCTGCTGACATAGGGGACAGTCTCTGCAGAAGTAAGGAGAGCTTCAGCCACAGCCATGGGATCAAAATTCAGGTGCAAATCCAGCTGATCAAATGGATGAGAAACCTCCAGTATCCTCATGTCCTGAAACAAACACCAAAAATACATCAAATTGCTCTTGAAAGGCAGCTATTTCCCTGCATGCCTAAGAAGGGAAGCTAAATGAGTGACTCAGGTGTTGCTGTCTACACTGTAAAGATCTAAAGGCAAAAAAAAAAGATGAATGCTGTTCAAAGGAACCTGCTGCTCCTGTTGTATAAACTTTTCTCTCTACAAAGAGACTGCATTCACCTTAGGAGCTGTCTCACTTGCCTCACCGCACTCCACGAAAGGAAGAGAGCAAACACTTTAAGATCAGCGGGATCAAATCATGGTTCTACTGGTAAGAACTGGGAAACTTGAAATACACTCTCAGCTCAACACAGCATAAACTCTACTGCGAACTATTTCTCCCCCATCTCTGCATGCGTTTTAAGAGTTGAAAAACTGCTGCTCTAGTACTTCTCAGCAGCTAATAAAAACCCTTGTTAGTAACATCTGGATACAAGATAAGGAAACCATGCAAAGAAACATGAGGCATTCAACAAGTTTCTGCAGTGGGTTCATCACCAGTCCTCTGAGGACTTTGCTCTGATGTCCACTGAGGTGTTGGGGTGTTTTTCCATTGACTTCATTGGGCTCTGAACCAAGACCTAAGCCTCCCTGCTGTGTTTTGGACATTTATTTGTGTTTGATCTGTAATAAGATCTTTCATTTCTCTTATTTCTGTAAAAACAAATATAGCCACAGAACAGGAAAGCAACTAAACACATGCTTATCTTTGAGCATATCCCTAAGCCCGTTCACTTCAAGCCCTTAAATCCCGTGGACCCCTGAGAGAGAAAAGTACACGCTTAAAATTAAACATGTGCTCAGGGTGTTTGCTAATTAATGATGGCCCTGTTTCTTACAGGGCCCTAAGCATATATTAAAGCATTTGAGGTTTTAGGGTCAGTATGGGAGAAATTCCATGGAAACCACCTCAGAAGTACAGCTTTTGGTGTTGTATCTAACACTGTAAGCCTGTCTTTAGGAAAGGTGAACCTGGTATAGGAGTGATTTGGTTCCAGTACCATTTGCACCTAGATAGCGGAGTTTCTTAGTTGTAAAAACAAGAATATCTAAAACCAGAACCCCTTCTTGGCTATTGCTACAAAACAGCTCCATCGTGATGACCAAACTCACCACAGCAAAACTCCTTTTTGCAGTGCATGTGTTAACTGGCATCTCATGAGCAAATGTGTCTTGCTTCAGACAAAATATTGTCTCTGGCCTCCTTCACTTTGCTTAGAGGAAGCACTCATGCATCCTCTCGAGTCTGGCTGTTGGAAGATAAGAGAGCCTTCACCAACGGATCAGATAGAAAAAGGAAGATCATTCCCAGTAATCTGCAAGGAGCAAAAAAGCATTTTTTCTTCACCACACCTTGTTTATTTTGGACCTCTGCTAAAGAATTTTGGAACTCTCAGCTAGCTGGGCCCACAGATAGGGCCTCAAATTTAACAACTCTGACAGGTCAAATCAATGTTGTTTCTGATGAGAGAACGTTTGGGATGTCTCCTTGCAGAACAGGCCTTTCCATACAGTTCTGCCTGTCTGAGAACTACTTGCACTTTCTACTGAGCACTTCACATTCACAAGGGTACCACGTGCCAGCTAACATCCCACCTTTTGCCTTTGCAGCATCTCCCGTGCAAGTACCAAGACTTGTCCTTCTCCATTTCTTTTTCTTGTGACATATCCTCCTGAACTTCTTTTTCAAAGTCCATCACTGCACTCCGTTTTAGGATGCTCTTGGCCCTCCCGCTCTCTCTATAAAATTTTATGCTGCCCCACGTTTTCAGGTTCATTGTTCTGCAGGCTGAACAACGAGGCCATGTTTCCACGTCCATGACCAAGGAATCTTGACGAGATGTTAGCACACACCACTCAAGTTAGCCAAAGCGTGCAGTCTGATGCTCCTGCTGGCTTGACTCTTTATATGGGCCAAGGAAAGAAAGACAGGTGATATCTGAACCCAGCATAAAGCCTTCAGGATAACTTAAAAAAAAAAAAAAAAGTGAGTGTTCGAGTGCTTCACATCAGGTAGCTGCAGTATCTTTGATCTTAATCTGGATTTACCACAGCTTCACACTTACCTTCAAGTAAAAGGCTGAGTCAATGCATTGCCCGTGGAATGCACCAAGAACAAAAGGATGCTGCGGGCTTTGCTTGCCTGGAAGCATCAGTCCTCCACAATCCAGGATCTAGAAAAATGCACAAAACAGCTTCAGCCCAGCCCATGCTACTTTGGAGGACAAAGAGGAGCACAAGCACAGGAAACCTTTTATGGATCCTTCCACAGCCCCCAGTTTTCACATTAACAGGGATAGTCTCCATAGCTCCTTAATTCTTCTAAAGACTCAGCCCACAGGGACTCCACAATGAGAGGAAATATTCTGAAGAAGCAGGAGTGATGATCCAGTGTTAAACTGCCCTTGGGGACAGCCTACACAACTGGTTGGAGAACAAACGTTGATATCACTGCAGGCAAGCGGATTTTAGAAGTCTGTGTGATGGACATAGAGTGCAACTCAGCATTCCCTCACTCTGGGATCCTTCCCAGTGCTTTTCCACAGGCTGCTTTCCATACAGACTGTGGAAATGATATATTGTCTTCCTTCTGGTGGCAGATATGTAGATTTTCCCAAGGAAACACTGGGAAAGAAAACGTGTTCAATATATTTCCAAATCCCAAAGAAGAATGGATGGCTGTGCTCTGAGCAGAGCTCTGAAAATTCGCTTCTTTCACCACCAGATTCCTGTTCCCAATGTTAACGCTAACCTCTCTGCTTCCCTTTCTTTCTACACAAGATTGATTCACAGAACTTGATTTAAAGGATGTTTATTTCCATAACAAAAATGATCAGGGGTCTAGAAAACATGACCTATGAGGAAAGATTGAAAGAATTGGGTTTGTTTAGTCTAGAGAAGAAAAGACTGAGGGGGAGACATGATAACAGCCTTCAACTATGTAAAAGGTTGTTGCAGATAGGAAGGTAATAAATTGTTCTTCATGTCCACTGGGTATAGCACAAGAAATAATGGGTTTAAATTGCAGCAAGGAGGAATTAGGTCAAGCATTAGACAAGTTTCCTAAGAGGAAGGACAGGTGAGCACTGGAGTAAATTAGTCAGGGAGCTGCAGACCCTGTCACTGTCGAGGCAAAGGTTTGCCAGGAATGGTTCAGACCTTGGGGTAGGGGAGATAGATGATCTCCCAAGGTCTCCTACTAGTATGTATTTGCACCAGACAATGTCACCACAAGTACCCACGGTATGGAAAGAAAAAGACCTTGTTGAACACTCCCAAAGATTTTTTACTGTTGGTTTTATCTGTAGCAGCGGTGTATTTGAAGGCACCCATGGTTATTTCTATCTAGACAACTAATTAAAGAATGATTTTTACACATCTATCCCCCTGCATGTTTTCCTCTTGTGGTTCATGCTGTAAGATGACATTTCTCCATCTACAAGGTGGCTTTTCTCCAGATAAGAGATGCAGGACTTCCTGTCCTGTCTGGAAGTGATGCCTGTCAGGATCAGCTGTGCCTAACCAAGGCCCTTTCAGATCCTGGGCTCATACATCCCACCTGTGCACTGCTCACAACAAGGGTTTTGCAGGAAACCCATAGAAGTACAACTCTCACAGAGCATGTGCTGACAACCAGCCTTGTCAGACAGGGTCTCTCTCCTCCCAACACAGGGGACTCAACCCCATAGCATGTGCCAGTCCAACCAGTTCATTCCCAGTGCAAAGGGCAATGGAATTGCTTTAAAAAACACATCACAACTTCCTGCCTTTGCAGGCAGTCCTTTGCTGTAGTAGCCATTTGGCCTCTCAATATTCAATATACACAAACAGGGCACTTCTCCACATGCTCGATGGTTCAAGACAATCATCCTCTTAGACACACAGCTAGAGGAACAAAAACCCAGCCTGTCTGACCAGTGAAGAAAATACAAATACAACCATTAAATGGTGAAACTAACCTGCTTCATATATCCTCCAGTAAGCCATGATTTCAGTTTCTTGCCAAGTTTGCAATTTCTTTTCAAGTGACATTAAAACTACCTTACCCATGGTTGGTTTCTTACTTGAGGAAAACCACAACAAGTGTCCCACTCACCAGGAAACACCATTTTGGTGTGTTCAAGCTTAAATGTTCACTTTTATTAAGACCGGTGACAGATTTCCCTCAACGAGAAGGAAAAAAATCAGTAGAATTCAAGGATATTTGGGTAAATCTTGTTTAAATGCTCTGATTTCTCATCTGAATTAAAGTTAACGTAAGCGCACTGCTTTAGCTGAGAAGAAACATGCACACGCACAAGCACATGCATATGCATCCCACCAAAAATAAGAGAAACATATAGTATGGTACCAGGATATATATACATATATATTTAAGATAACTTCTTCTGTCCTTATTTCATGCTGTTAAGCAGATGCAGACTTTAATGGCACACAACATCTCACCACAAGTGTTCCTCCTTTGGGTTTCCAGTTCAGGTTCCTACAGAAAAGCAGTGATTCCTACAGGTCCTGGTCTGATAACAGGGTTTGTCTCCCTCTACTGGTGCTGTTTTAGCTTTTAGTGTCTTGAATGGCTGGAAAATACTGGTAGTATTTTCTAAAATACCTGAGGAATCCAGGAGACACTCCTCACTCAGTTCTCTAATTCTCATCACTGAGATCAAGTGCTGGCTGAAGGGCCGGGTGTGATTAAATAAATTCACGTTGATACATTGATGCTGATCAGGAATTGCTATTTCTCTCCTTGCGCTTGCTTAAGATTCTTTGTTTGAGACTGCTTAAACTCCCTTCTGAGTCAGAGCTACCAGAGAAGCTAACGGGGCTGTACCCTGGGGCATTATTTCTCCATGTCCCATAACAATCAAACAGCTACACCACAGTGTGCCTGGGCATGGGTCTCTTTAAACCAGAGCCCCATTGAATAAGGGCCTTAATTCAGGTTCATCCTCACATTTTCCCACTCTGTAAGAGGGACAGCAGAATCCTTACTGATGTACGAATGGATCACGCTCTGCCCATGGAACCTGCAATCCCAGCCAGCAGCATAAGTAACTAAATAAACACCAGGGAGGAAATGCTTATCAGTTTAGGACAGAATATTCATGGAATCACAGAATCATTATGGCTGGAAAAGAACACTGAGATCATGTAGCCCAACCATCGTGTTCCTGGTTCTATCCTACTGGACGCAGAGGAACCAGCTCTCAAAGCTGTGAAGGAAATGCATTCAAGCCGAAGACTTGCTCCTTTTGACTTTGAACTGGTAGTAATGTCAGGAAGAGTGGCATTAAACAGGACTATTCCCTGCAGTGATGACATGTGACAATTGCAGGGATGGATACCTACTGTTCTGCCATCTAAAGCTATGAAAGGCAAATCTCATGCTATATTCCTGAGACATTAACTGCACCCCATAGGCCTACGTGCACAGATTACCACAACACTCTTTTCTTCTTGGTGAATTTGGCTGGGGAAGACCTTAACCCAGAGCGTCTCACACCACAGCACAAGCATTTACAGCAATCTGGCAGCACATCTAGAAGACAGAGGAAGCTGATACACAATACTGTGTATACAACACCAGGCAGGATTCATCTTACCTAACTCTATCCATCTGAAAGACAAGCATCAGGTCTACGCTCGTCATATTAGCTCCCCAAAGAGTCAGCAGCGACATCCGCTTCCAGAGGGCAACTTCTTCCATGGCTTTGTTGAGATAAACCCAACCCTGTGAAAGCATTATCACCTCCATTTTTCACTTCAAAATAAGAGATCATTGTCAGTTCTGTTCTCATAATTCACCTGATGGACAAGTGAGGCTCTGTAGAAGGCAGTGGAAACACCCCAAATGTCTTCAGCTGAAAAATGAGTCATGTGCCAAGGTCAGAACAACGACCTGGGTTGATCCCACATAATCTCTGCATTCATTTGAATATCTTTGGCTAAGATATTTTAGGGAAAAAAATGAGTCCGATGGATCAAATCTATCACTTTCAGTGTGAGAACTGAATCCCCCTTGGAGCAGCTCCAGCTAAATCTCCTGCCTGAGAGATGAAACACTGGAGATGCAGGGTAAGGAAAGTGATCACCAGAATGTTCACTTCCTGGGCATAGGAAATAGGTTTGTAGGTACAGTACTGATGCTTAAAGATTCCCATTATACATTTCAGTCCTGGTTCTAAAAAACACGACCACTTAAGCAGCGTCAGAACCCAGCACAGGCTGCACTGACTTCTACATTCAAATGCACACACGCACATAAAATCACCATTACATCAAGAACATACCATTACACGAAGATTTATTTAACTGAATCCCCCATAATTAGGTCATAACGTACGATTCAGCAGTTGTTAAGTCTGTCGTAAGGAAATCTACAAAGGGAATGAAATATTTAAAACAGCAGTAATATACGTATCCTGCTTGGCTATTTAGGCACGGTTACACGTATAAAAACAAAGGAGCAGCTCTTAATCACAAGGACAATTTATTTCGCTGACCTTCCTATTGGGACCCATGCCAAAACTGCTGGGGTTGGTTTGTTGGGCCATCATCGGGTGGGTTTTGCAGCAGAAAGTGCTCTGGCCCATTCTTGGAGGCTCTGGAGAAAGCAGAGCGCCGTGCAGTGCTAATTTACAGCCTGCACAGCTGGCCAAGGGCGGCAGCGCGGTACGCAAACCATGGTTAAAAATAGGGCTGGCTTGATGAAATCTCATTGTGGTGCCTTCTAAAGGTGAGGGGCTAGGAACACAGACTCCTCATTCCGCGCCGCCTCTAAGTCCATTTTCATCTCGGTGCTTTTCCCCTTGGATCCCGAGCTCCGCTTCGGTTTTGAACTTACATCGGAAGGCAGGAGGTTAAACCAAACTGCTAACTGTGTCTCTTCAAAACTGACATTTAATACAGGGTATAAATCACTGTGGGAGCCTGTTATTCCTTCAGGAATGCAATTACATAGGGTCAAATAAAACATGAAAGAACCCAACAAGTTTTAAAATGTAGTATGTTCTCAGAAGCAGGCAAGAAGGAATGCAAAGCAGTCCAAATATGCTAACATCCACATGTTGTTCTGTATGAGGGGGATTAGAAGGAAAGGTTTCTGTTCTTTAATGATTATGTTGTTAAGCATAGGTATGTCTGCAGGTTCAGGGCCCTCACTGAACACCAGTGCATTCAGGGAGCTTTGGGCAGATTACTGTATTTATTTAAAGCAGGTGTCTTTCGCCTATCACTATATTAGTTGCCACTGCTTAAGATGCCATTGAGCGTACAAATGGGATATGCAGAATGGACACTCACCTTTACCTACTAGGCTCTGGGCCCAGAATGGAGGTATTCCCCATTCATGTGGGCTGTAGCAAACACGCTGTTGGGAGAGAATCACAGAATGGCCCGGGTTGGAAGGGACTCCAGGGATCACGAAGCTCCAACCCCCCACCACAGGCAGAGCCACCAACCTCCACATTCAATACCAGCCCAGGCTGCCCAGGGCCCCATCCAACCTGGCCTTGAACACCTCCAGGGATGGACGGGGCATCCACAGCCTCCCTGGGCAGCTGTTCCAGCACCTCACCACTCTCACAGTAAAGAGCTTGAGAGACCACAGTATTGCCAGAGGACCTCTTTGGTCCGATTTAGGCCACCCCAACCCCTCTCGGACCTGTTGGTTTGCCATGAAACAACGCTAGAGAATAACAGGCCAACACATAAATAAAACATCACGCAGCCCGTTAAAATCCGAACAAAAGGCAGATTAAGCAGGTTCAGCACCTCCTATAAAATCACCCCCTGTCACCATTCACGTTTCACTCACATTTCTCTGAGCTCAGCAAAAAAAAAAACACCCTTCTGCTTTTGTGTTTAAATAGCCCAGAAGGAAATGTCGTGTGGCCAGAGATTCTAGCAAATTTTAAGGTCAACTTTTGCCACCCTCAATTGTGCGAGGCAGTATTTTACGCTTCGAATGGTAAAAGTCAGCAAACTTTGAAGTTTCTCCATTGAAAATCTGGGATTTATTGAAGGCAGCAATTTTATCTGAAAGTCATTTTGGGGTGGGTTTGGGGTTTGGTTTTGTTGTTGTTTGTTTGTTTGTTTTTGTTTTGTTTTTTGCTTTTGTGTGTGTGGTGTGTTTTTTTTTCCCTGCCAAATGGGATTTTTTAATTCCAGAGGAAAGGCTTTATGGAGAAATAAAATCGTGGATATCTTAATATGGGAATTGTTGGCAGCGTTCCTTTTCCTCATTTCAGAAAGGTGACTCCTCCCCAGGAAGGAGTGATTTTCAAAGCACAGAAGCATGC
This sequence comes from Alectoris magna, assembly GCA_030625065.1. Lineage (NCBI taxonomy): Eukaryota > Metazoa > Chordata > Aves > Galliformes > Phasianidae > Alectoris > Alectoris magna. Next base: position 1,280,621 of record CM060565.1, on the reverse strand, counting down.
AACCCGTAGAGCTGGAAGGGACCTTTAAAGCTCATTTAGTCCGACTCCCCTTTCACGTATGTACGAGAAAGTGTATTTCCCTTCTGAAAAGGCTTCCTCTTCCTAACTAGCTAAGCTTTAGGTTTCGCATTTCCACTTCTGAAAGTAACGTTTTCACTTGTTCACTCTAAGAAAGAAACAAAAATAATACTTTCACTTCCTTCGTGAAAAAAAACAACACAGAGAAATCAATACATTTGGGAACTCGCTCCGCCCTCTTGTTTCTTTTGCAATCAAGGGGGGGAAAAAAGAAGTGCCAAAAATTTATTTTAAAAAATGGAAAAAAATAGGGGGAAATAAACCCAGATGTTTTAAGGATTATTTTTCTACAGCAAATGTCTTGATGGAAAATGACGGGTGGGAAGTTTGTCCTGCACAGGACCCATAGCTCCAGCTATCAGAGTCACCAGTGTTACCTTCCCTGAGACCTCCAGAACCAACCCTTACATTGCTCTCATTTGTTTTATAGCAACCCACTGCATTACAGTTACATGGGTCACTGGTCCTGCCAACGCTTACATATATTCTCAGAACAAAGCCAGTGAATAACATTCAGCAGAACGAAAGCTTTGCTTAAAGTACAGATAGCACTGCTATCTGTTACAAAGATGATTAAATACTTCCTACTGTAAGAATATGGCTTCGGTTGCTTACCATGCTGCCCTACTCCAGCCATGTGAGTGAAATACCTCCTGCTAATCGTGTGCCTCAGGGCTGGTTTGTGTGTGGGGAGGAGTTTTTTTATTGTTTTCTTTCTAATATCAGCCAGAGTGACTCACCTGTTTCAGAGGAGGAGGTCTGGGGACCAAGCATTGCTCAAGGGTTTGCTCCAACCATCTCCGAGCCCTTTCGTTTTAAAAGCACTCGTGTCTTACTTCTTTGCAACAAGGGCGTAAAAAACGCCAGCAAAGAAGCCTTTGAACTAAAGAACAAACCTCACCTTGAAAAAGCACCCCCAAGAGAAGTAAAATAGTGGGTAGCCTGTATGTACATACATGCAGGCTCATCTTCATGTCAGAAGGGATGCCCTGGATTCAGCTGTTCCCTTTGCCAATGTGGACACAGCGAAGAGTTCCACCTGGCTGCAGAAAACCCCACCGTGTTTGTAGCCAGGAAAGAAGTGAAGAACTGTGTGCGTATACAGATCCACCTTTGTAGCTGCATTTGGAACAGCGCAGACTGTGTAGCAGTTCATCAGGAAGAAATATAGAAACTGACCAAAACAAACTCAAATGTTGAACGTGCTTGAGCTGGGAGGAAGTAACGTCAATCCAGCTCTGAGCAGTGCAAGGAGGAACACGTGGAATGACAAATCTGATAATAAGATCTACTATACTGAAACTGATGCCTTAGAGAAAAGAGGATGCGGTGCCTTTATTTAAGGAGAAAATTGTAGAATCACAGAATATCCCAAGTTGGAAGGGACTCATTGAGTTCAGCTCCACTGGACTTGATCCCACACAGGTCATATCACCAGTGTCAATATTACACAAAACTTCAGATGAAATACTGGGCGAAGGATAAAGAAAGCCGTGGGATAATGTGACATAAAGGACAAACTTCAGATCTGGGACTAGCAATGGCAAGCATTTGTGCCAGGCTACTCTACCCAAATATCATTTACACCACTGATATGTTGGCATGCAAAATTACTAGTTAAACTGGAGAAGATAAGACAAGTGTTGTAAGGAGGATAATAAATTGGCTAAAATGGAGATGATAGCAAGTTGTACTGACAGAAGAACTGAGCTGAAGGGAGTTTACTGGAGGAATTCTCAACATCAGCCGTGGGATGGCTGCATTTAACACTGCCTCTGCCAGCGCTGCTGCAAAATGTAGGAGCATTACTAACCATATTTGCTGAGGTGCAGAGTTAAAAGACATCATCAACACCAGGAAAAGGGGAACATCCTACTACTCTGGATGCAGACAGAAATCAGTTCATCAGACGTCATTATCATTGTGTAGGGCACTAGTGATTGCTTCCTCCTCAAGTCTTCCCTGCCCATTCACATTTGAGATCAGTGCAAACTGGGATACGAGTGGAAAACTGGTGAAAAGGTGCTCAGGGAACAAAAGAAACAACTGGGCAAAGACCAGCTCAGCAGGCTGGCTTGGGGAGCCAGGAGGACCAACGACTTGGAGTGGTCACCTCGGGGGTCAGCATGGTAACAGCAGAAGGGTGGAGGGAATGAAAGCTCAGCAATGGCACTATGGCTGAGAGCAAGGAGGGAATAAGCATTTCTGTGGATCATGGTAGAGGCGTTCACAAACAGCACCCAAAGAGAAGCACCAGAACTCTGAGGCTACACCCTGATTAGGTTGGGAACAGAGTTAGAAAATGAGGTTGCCTGTTCTCATTTACAGGGATCTCAGCTAGTAAAAGGGAGAGAGTCCTCATCTCAAAAACCTGAATAAAACAACACGAGATGTGGGCTGTTCAGCAGGAACAGAGTGCTGAAAGAAGGCGCACGATTCAGCAAACACTAAGATATCTGTGCTCCCTGCTGATAAAGTTGTGGCTCAAACTCTGTTGCCAATTTCTTCAACACCTTGAGCAAGCACACATTTCAGAATCAGATTCAAACGGCACTATGTGTTAGAGAGGATTTTCATACCCTAGAAAGAAATCAGCATCGAGCTAGAACTGCTCCCAAAACCATCACATACCTACATTACGAGGCAAGACTTAAAACAAGGCTCTGACTTGGAAAATCCAGGACACATTCAGGGTTTCAGGGTAAATCACACACCACGTGTATTGGCAGATAGTGTGTATGCCATATACAGTGCATAAGCTGAAGGGGCAGATCCTGAGGACTGTACTCAGTGCTTTATCTGTCTTATATCACTGGTAAAACTGGATTTTGATTAAGTATTATGCTGGGGATCCTTGTTCCATTCCACACACATGCATGCATTCAGGCAGGCAGTCTCATAAACTTTAAGTACATTCAGAAATTCCCATATTACCTCTTGGATTCTATCCAGGGTGTGAAGGGAGCACTGGTAGATGAATGGTACCCACCAGTTCCAAATCTATCTTTTTTCTTCCTGTGTCATGATCTGACCTATTGTCTTTGCTACAAAAATCCACCAGAATAAATAAAGTAATGAGCTGTAGCCCTTCTACCAACATACATCTGCTGTATAAAATGGGCCAAGAAAACAACCAACAATGTCAACTCTTCATTCTGTTCCTCAGATCATCAGCTTTGAAAATAACAAAATCTGAAAGGCATATGGACCTTCTCATAAAAACAACAAACACACAAACAAACCCTCAGATGAGTTTCCCGAGTCAGCAGGATTTGTCTGCTAATTATTACTGTGCAGAGGGTCCAACTGTCCCATAGCCAGGGGTCACCCTAGAGGAGGGCTGAGTTCTTCACCCCATGCAGGATGGTTTGGGCAGGCTGAACTCCTTCTTCTTTGGGGAACATGAAAGGGATTGAGCTCCCCAAACAAGCACAGCCAAGACCTAGAAGGACAGCTGGGGCCCTTACCTTCCAGCCACTGCTTCCCAGAGGCAGACAACGTGGGCTCTGCAAAGATGGGGAACGTGACTCCGGTTCAGGTGCCCTCAAGGAGGAGTTTTGACTTGCATGGGGACAAATACAGATAGGGGAATGATATCAGGTCTGGAATAAATGCATGCTGGAAAAAAAAAAAAAAAAAAGAAAGAAAAAAGAAAGAAAGAAAGAAAGAAAAATAAAGGAAAATGAGAAAAAAGGGGGAGGGAAGCCTGTAGGCACAGACCATTTCTCCTTCACCGAGCACCCCTGCCAACCTAGAAAGATGTCCATGGGGCATAAGAGAAAGGACACAGGAGCAACACAAGCCTCCAGTGCCAGACACAGACAAGCCCGTGGGACTTGGTCTCTCCTTTTTGCAAAGGACAGAGGAGAACGACGTGAACCAACACAGCAATTACCTTCAGCCAGTGGGCCCCTGTGCAGCCCCCACATCTCAGCTCAGTGCTGCTGCCAGCCCTCTCTTCCAGGGAGAGGCTCGAGCTCACCTCCTCATCCAGAAAAAAAGTAGCATCTGTGGGAGAAAGACATATGTCTGGCCTCTACCGTGAACCCTGCGCCTGGCAGGAGAAAGCAATGCCGATTCCAGCCCCAGCTTTTCATTCCTGTTGTAACAGTCATAAACGCCTGCTGAAACCTAAGAAGAACAAGACTGTAATCCTAATAAAACAACATTCTGGAACCCTGAAAACTAGATGGAGGTTTCTCAGGCCAACTTTAAAATTATGCTCCCCTCTCCAAAAGCCGCACTTTCTGTGTGCCGATGGGATGGATGCTGTCAGGCTGACCCCGGGAAGCACCGCGATGTGAGATTTCAGCAGGGGAGATGCAGAAGGCGGTCCTTATAGCGCAGTAGCCACCCTGTCCCCAAAATAGAGGGAGCCCCAGGCTCCCAATGTCCCCTCCTAAAAGCAAGGCGGGATCTTCGTCTCCAAAGCCAGCTTTCCTTTCCAGGTGCCCTGAGAGCCTGACTCAGTAGAGCAGACACAAGCTGTGTTGGTTCGGATGCAAAAGCTGATGGAAAGGCACAAGTTTTCCGTGCTGAAATCTTTCCTTGGATGGTTGCACTGAACAGAAGCCCTGGGACTTTCCATTGTGCACCAGCACCCCCAAAGTGATGAAGAGCAGGGAGGAAGGTGTTCAGCTTCCCATCTGCCCACCACACAGAGGGCGGCTCCCTGGGATGCTCACAAGCTGGCACGTGTCTCTAGTGAGGCACCAAACCAGCTTAGTGCTGCTCTGCGCTCCTTAAAACCTAAGGGTGGCAGATCCACAGCAGCTCTCAATTTGCATCCATCCCCTGGCACAGTGAAGCTGGAGCTGCACCAGCGAAGGAGCTGCTCTTTGGAACATCTGCGTGTCGAGCCGTGCCAGCCCGTTCCGAAGGAAAAGCTCTCTCTTGCCAACTCCTGTGATTTTCCTGTGAATCTTCCCTGGTGTTATGCAAAACCCAAGCTCCTGATGTGCTGCTCTATCCGGCAATATCACTTTAAGAAAAAAATCTGCGGTCCTTATGGTCCTAAAGAAAAAAAAGCCTCAGGAGGTGGCCTGAACACATGCTAAGGGCTAAAAGTAGCATTTGCGGAACAAAACCATCCCATGATTTTTAAAAGACTTTTGGCATTCTGGAGGCCTGACTTGTGATCTGGGGACTAGCTGTGGAGAACCCAACAAGTAATTGGGAAAGTGCTTCGTCTGGTGTCAAGTCTGTTTTTTTTTAGTGGTGGAAAGCACCTGACAGCCCTCTAATCATCTCAGTGACACATAGCAATGACACGAGTCATTCCCTGCAGGGAATAGTACATTTGAATTGCAAACGACCACGGGGTGCTAGTAATATTTATCTGGTAAACAGCTCTTTCTATCATCATGTTGACTTAGAAACATCAATTAATTAACTCTACTGAGTGGCCAGTGAAGTAGGAAACTACTTGCAGGTGGTGGCTGGGGAAGCTTTGAAAGTACAATGGTGCTCCATGCCCCAAGCCCCAAGGAGAAGCTGTTGGGGCCAAGATTGGTTTCTTCAGAACCCAGCACACTGGTGCTCCATATCCCGTGGAGATGCTGCAAGAAGATGTTGTCTGCACCGAGCTCTGACATTCTCATCACACCTGGCCAGGAGGAAAATGAGGGGCTGAAAACTAGATGGACTTTTGGAATAGATGACTTTTGAGGGACTCTTCCAATTCAAACAATTCCATGTACACGAGAATGACATGGAACTCCTGGAGCAGGTCCAGAGGAGGGCCACTAAGATGATCAGAGGGCTGGAGCACCTCTCCTATGAGGAAAGGTTGAGAGAGCTGGCCTGGTTTAGCTTAGAGAAGAGAAGGTTGTGGGGAGACCTCATTGCAGCCTTCCAGTACTTGAAGGGAGCGTATAAACAGGAGGGGGAACGGCTGTTTGTGAGGGTGGGCAGTGATAGGACAAGGGGGAATGGTTTGAAACTGAAACAGGGGAGGTTTAGGTTGGATCTTAGGAGGAAGTTTTTCACCCAGAGGGTGGTGACGCACTGGAACAGGTTGCCCAAGGAGGCTGTGGATGCCCCATCCCTGCAGGCATTCAAGGCCAGGCTGGATGTGGCTCCGGGCAGCCTGGGCTGCTGGTTGGCGACCCTGCACACAGCAGGGGGTTGGGACTGGATGAGCGCTGTGGGCCTTTGCAACCCAGGCCATTCTGTGATTTTATGATTCTATGAAAACCTGCTCCCAGGCCAAAGTGCCTCTGATTTTGGTGCAGATACTGAGGGCCTCCTTGGCCTCAGGTGAATCATCAAACACCCTGTGAACACCGATGCTCCCCATGCCACGTGAAGATCACTCTTGATTTCCTGACTTGGCTCTCATCAGGAGGCACTGAATTCTTAGAAATCTGGCCCAGACTGAGCTATTCTGGTTGGGCCTCACCTAGCACAGCAGGACAGGTGGACTTCAGGACAGACAGACCTCGGCATGGCACTGACCAGTCCTCAAAGAAAGGGAAAAAAAGAAAAAGGGAAAAGATGTGCCAGCATTAGCGAGCACTGTTCCTGGTTTATTTTGAGTCTTTGCTGAGTGGAGCCTTTAATCTCTGCCAAGTGGAGTCTTTGTGAAGGGGTCTTATGGATTTGGAAAGAAATCAACAGGCATAGGCAACGCTGCAGATCAAAATGATAGCATGTATTTTTGCTGGCCATAAAAGAGTGAGCATTTGCGAGTGTGATGCACAAAGGGAGGAGATTCAGCCATCAGTGCCTCGCACGCACTATGTTTTTGCCCCGTAGCTAATACAGGCATCTCCCCCGTGCTTCTTAGGATCACCTCCGTGAAGGAAAATAAGCTGTGTAAGTCACATTCCACTCATTGATTCAAATCAGCTAAGTAGAATTTTGCCTGATATTCAGTCCACAGAGAGGGAAGGGAGAGAGAGCACTTAGCACTCAAATAACTAAAAGCTTCTACTGTGACACAAAGGCAAACTTCACCAACCTTTCATTTCCCCCACTTTGTAGCTGCGCACAGATCCAATGAAATCAAATGAGATAATCCCAGCCTGGTGCAGCCTAGAAGCAGAGGTGAAAACCTCCCAGAGCTCACGCAATCAGCGTGCGGCTCGGACACTGCCGACTTCCCCCTCAACTATTTCCAAATAAAACACTTTTGTTGCTCGGCTGCTCCTGCCAAATGAGCCAACAATAAAAGAAGAAACTTGCAAGGCCTCTATCCACAGGAAAAAAAATAAAAAATAAAAAGGAAAAAAGCTGTTAAGGATCTTTAGGAAAAGAATACGAGGAAAAAAGAAACAAGAAAATATAGGGCAGATCCTCTGGATGGAGTAAACCAGCATAAGGCCCAACTCTGTTGCTCGACCCCAGGCAAACTGTGGGCCTGGTGCTATTCTGCATTTCTCAGGGGTAGGGGGTGGTCTCCACTGGAAGATTGCGACACTGCAGGATACTTTTCCATATTAAAAAGGCGCTTTGGAGTGTTTTGTCTATTGCCAGGTTTTGGGTTTATTGAGGACTCATTTGGCAGAGCCATCCTGGAAGAACAATACAGATGTTTTATGGAGAAATAAACTGGGACTCGGGCTGGATTCTTTCAGTGCTGAATTCCACCTAATTTGGAGGGTGGAATGACTCTTTTAATGAAGGGTGCAATCAAAACCGGTACGAAAAGCCAACATGCCCTGGGCAAAGAGAGCAGTGGATACACTGCCCCTCTCTGCTGCAGCAGCTCTGTAAACCCCCGTCTCTCTAGCACAGCAAAAGCCTCCCTTGTCCCACCCCTCTTAACCTGAGGAAATGGAGACTCACTGTTCCTCTTCATGCCCTCTGTTGTGTCTCTTGGAGGGAAGTGGTGGTCTCTCAGCAATGAAGGTGATTTCCAGATCAGATATGCTACACCTTACATCTTTGCAAGGAGCTGCTTCAATGACGTGTGGAGTTAGCTCTTCTTTGTCAACAATCCCTCATAAGGGACTTACCATATTCTTTTAATTAGCGTCTCCTTAACTTTTCCAAGGGAGGCTCCTGGTAGGTCCTTCACTCGGGAGAAACTGTAAGGGAAGGGTTGAAAAATGTTCACTTTCTACTCAGACAGCTTTGGCTGGGCAGGTTGGGCTCCCTTACTTGCAAGGAAGGCGATGCCAGATGACTGAACCATCCGGGCTCATTGCTTATTGTCAGATTTTTCATATCAGGAGCTGTGCTTAATAAAATCATCCAGTCTGATCCACTTTCTTTAGCCTCCTCTCCAGATACACTGAGAGGAACGTAATGTGAGTATCCATTAAATCATTGCAATTGTCATTTACCAAATAAATGTGTTTGCCCACAATTCTAAGTACTCGTACTTCAGATCAAGCGAGAGCAAAGTCATTGGCTAAAAGCCTTCTCCGGCTTTTCACAGAACCATCGAGGTCCATTCAGGTTGGAAAAGACCTCCGAGATCCCCAAGCCCAATCCCAGCCCACCCCACCGTGCCCACTGCCCACGTCCCTCAGTGCCACATCTCCACAGCTCTCGGACACCTACAGGGAAGGTGACTCCATCATTTCCATGGGCAGATTTTTCTTTGGTTCTTTCCTTCCTTCACATTACGTGACATTTGCTCTCTGCATCAACCACCCCTTACAGGTCTGTTTGTGGAGCTCAGCACTTTGGCTAGCAAAGCAAAGAAGAGAGACTTGAGTGTTAAATTGACACGCATTCTCCAGGGCTATGAGAAGTGGCCAGATGTGCTGGGCTATGCTATAGAAACGCTCACAGTGGAGGACGTGAGAAGTGAAATATGGGAACAAAATTCACACAAGCTCCTTTTCACCGTGTTGCAACAAACTGCGAGGTACCAGAAAATAGCATGCAGCCTGAACAGCTCTGAGAGGCTGATAGTTCACAAGTCAAGGGATGGGCTGATGGGAAGACAGGCGCTTTCAGGAACCGCCCCGTGCAAGGTAGAATAGGCTGGGATCCAGGGGGCCCTTAAGCACATACTTAATTTTAACCCTGAAAGGGCCACTGAAATCGAGGCCCGTTTGGCCCTTGTGAGTGGCACAGCAGTGAAACCATCCACCTTCCAGCTGCAGGGATCTGACCCAGCGCCTGCATGGGATGTATCAGCAGGCTGGGCTGTAGGCAGAGACAGAAATCTCCTTTTCTGAAACCATTTCTAACTTCTTCTCATTTGTTTCTCTCTCTTTTGTAGTCAAAACTACAACTTTTCAATAATACCTGTGAAATCTGCCTTGGTAGGAGTGGCGGGGACATTCCTGCTAGCTCTCCCAGAGCCAGCATTTCTCTGTTTCTCATTCACTTTGTTATTTTTTTGGACAGTATGTATGTTTTTGACCCATCTTTGGAAATGCAGTTGAGAGGACAGTTATTCAGTTTCTATCAGCTGGAGTAGATACACTGCTGGGCTCCGCAGTTCCAGGCAGACAGGGAACTGCTGCAGAGAGTGCAGAGATGGTGGGGGCCTGGAGCATCTCCTGATGGGGACAGAGGTGGTGGAGTTTCCTTCTCTGGAGATATACAAACCCACCTGGATGCTTTCTGTGCAGCCTCCTGCAGGGAGCCTGCTTTAGCAGGGGGTTGGCCTGGGGCATCTCCAGTTGTCCCTTCCAATCCCTACTGTTCTGTGATTCTGTGATATATGGGATACAGCAAAGACAAGGAGCTGTTTTTGCCTATCAGCTGAAAATAACAATACTGATGTACTGACTCCAGTCTGACTCCAGATTTTAGCCACCAGTGACGAGATTAACAAGTGCATTCCCTGACCATTACTGGGTTAATGTATTACCTGACGAATGCAGTGAGAACCAGTTATATGCTGTGCAATATGCGATTTTTGGCCAGGCCTTCCTTTGTGGTCTGTTTGCATTTGCATTAACCTAGGAGTATTAATCAGGTCATGTAGACGCCCAGGAACATAAACCAATGCAGACACCCAGAAGATACACACTACACTCAAAATCAACACACAGAAACCACAGGGCAGAGTGCAGCCCTCATTAATAGAACCAGATTAATTGCAGACACACTAAGGATGTCCAAACATAAAAAAATCTGATTCCCACCAACCTGTAACTATACAAACCTGAATAAATACTGAAGCACTCTGACACCTTACCAGCTTACTGCCCCTATCAGATATCATGAGCTTTAGCCCCTTGAAAACAAGGTCCTGTCCAGATAGAGTAATTAATAGCCCTAAAAAGACTTCTGATACAACTCCTGGTCTAAATCCCACTGAAAGCCAAGATATTCAAGGCTCAGCACTTCCCAGGACACAACCTCCAAAGCCCCGGTGTTACAGTCCTTTCCCACAAACACGCCAAGTTTGTCCTTATAACAAGGACTTCTTTGTCCCCAGCTCCTATTAGGAGGCTGTTTTAGAGCCTCGTTGCTCTGCGTAGTCACAAACCACCTTCTGATTTCAGCAAAGTGTATTTATAGCCGATTTGTACCCGGTTAGCCTTGTGTCCTTTAACTTAAATAGCTTGTTTGGGTGTTGTTGTTTTCCTCTGATGTGTAGATGTACAGCCATCAACCTTTTCCTCAGCTTTCATTTCTTTCAGAACTTAGCTCTTCCATTCTTCTCTCAAAGGACAAGCTCTCCATTCTCCCAGCACCTGCACCACCCTTTTCCACGTGAGCCAAACTCACACTTCAGGAACAAGAGGAACTGAATTGTCCACGGGCTGCCAAATGAGGCTTTGCCTGTTTCTGGAAAACAGCACAGCTACCTTCTACAGGAAGAAATATCTCCCAGGCTATATTTGAAGTTTTACATACCTTTTCCAGAGCCTCATCCCGTGACTGAGCGATCCACACCTGTTTCTTCTCCTTTGTCATTTACAGCTGATGAGCCTCCAGTTTATAGTGGAAATTCTTATTACTCCCTAAACTCATGACTTTGCATTTTGCACTACTGGATTTCATCTCGTTTCTATTACTTCGGTCTTCAAGGTCATCCAGTTCTTTCCGTATGGCACGTCTCCCAACTTTGTGTCATCATCAGGCTTCAGCAACATGCTGCGTTTTGTGCCAAGGTCATTCATGAAGATATTAAATAAGATCCGTCCCCAAGATGAATCCTGCAAGAACTGTGCTCGTACACCCAGCCAGATACTTTTCCTTTTTATGCTACTCCTTGTCGCTCAGACAGTTCTTCAAAGTGTCTTGCAGTACTTGTTTGAACCTTTAATTTAGGTGATAAATGAGCAAAAAACAAAACATCAAATGATTTACTGGTGCCCAGATAGGTAAATCCCATTGCCTCTTGCCTTGAAAGCCCCGCTATCTAATCCTGGTTTGGCGTAACTTCTCCCTGGGCTCACACCGCTTATTCAGTTTGCCACCTTGTTCCTTTTGACTGCGACTTCTGATGTCTGCCCTCCTCAGGAATGGTAGAACCACCAGCCTCAATGGAAAATCCCCCACGTAGGCAACCTCCTGCCAGCTGGCCCGGGGAGCTCATTTCCAGAACCACTAAGCTTGGTGTTACCTGCACGAAAGGAAAATAAAACCCAAACCAAGCCTGGCCCTTACAGACAAAGACCATTTGGACTATCGCAGACCAACTCTCCCAAGTAAACCATCTTCTAGTGAGCCAGTTTTCATACCACACTAAGAGAAGACAGAGATGGCTTTGGTAGAGTCTGGTAGGCAAGAACATATACCTGCTCAACCTACTGCATAATGCCAGGTTTCTATGAATCAGTATGCCACTGCATATTAAAATAAACACTGTTAATGCTGTTAAAGCATGAAGCAAGTACCACTAATGAAAGAGGTGCTGGCTGAGTTTCTTTAATTTCACCTAATGTAATAACACTGTTACAAAGGAGATATACAGCTTGATGCTTACACACATTGCTGACTTTATGTACTAGCATTTTGTTAATGATAAAATCCACTGGCTGGAGTACAAAGTGGCACGACTTTTTGTCTCGTCTTAAACAGGGAGAAAAGGAAAATGATGTATCGATCCAAAGGGAAGGAAGGCTATGTTACTTTCCTTTGATAACACTGGGAAATAAGCAGCTTGCCAGTTGGGATTCATTGGTATCGCTGTAATAAACACACTTCCTGATGTACATATGTGATTATAACGAGCACTGTACTAAAATGACACTGTAATTTAGGAATAAGACAAACACAAGTGATGTAGTTCAAAGCTCTGCTGCTCTCGCTGGATTTTTGTTTGGTTTTCTGTTTTGTTTTTAGCCGACTCTCCATGCCCACAAAAGCAAGGATAGCCTCCAGGGTTACCCCAGCTGAAAAGCATCTGAAGTGATCCCCGCTGACCTTTCTTTCTGATAGCACCCCGCCTGCCTTTTAATGGAGGCCTGAACCGAGTCAGAGGTGAAACAGATAAATGACTGAAGATCCAAATGTTTTCTCAACGGGCAAGTTCCCACATGCTCGATTTTCTTTTCCTCCACGAAGAACAAGAGGGGAAAAAAATTGCAAGTGATTAGCTAATGAACATCTGTTTTGCTTTATTTGTGCTTCCTTGCAGCCAGGAGTTGCATTTACTAATTTTTATTTCCTATTAAAACAAAAAAAAAAAGGAGCATTTTTTTCCAAAGCCTGCAGAGGAGGAGGGCTCACCGGTGTGGCCGTTCCTTCCACTGCTGTGATTACCTGGCTCACATGCCACGTCCTGTGTGGTTACCTTCTGCCCTAAACTTTTCATGTGGTTTGACATGCCTTTAATTTAGACGATCGGATCATGTCTGACCTGAAACAAAAACGCTCTTTGGAGATCGTGAGCCCTTTCTGAATTCTACAGATGTCAATCCAGCAGGATGTAATGTCAAACTGTTAATTATATGCATGCAGGGCCAATGGTAATTACATACTAAACACAAATATAGATTGATTGTGCTCTTGCACTACTTACTATTGAAAACAGCCGATCTAAGGCCAAGCTCTCCATTGGATTCAGATTTGGCAACGAAGGTGATTCACATTGACCACTGTGCGCTCACCTCAGCTCCTAAATTCCTCTCTTATTTTCAAGTGTTTTCACAGAATTGAACATTAGATCTTGCACAGGAATAATCAGAGATGGCGTTTATGAACAAGCATCTCACGTGAAAATGATGATGTGGAGATCTCTTTGCCTTCCATCCTATGGAAATCAGGTTTTCCAAGAGGTCATGACCACTCACCTGAACTTCCCCAGTCCTTTCTGTGTGTTGCAAGCAAGTTCCCAAAATCTTTCACTGCTTTGGAGAACTGAAGCCTTTCTTTACATGATCGCTTCAATTTCAGAGGCAACTTTGGCTCCTTCCTTGTTTACTGCTGCGCAGCACTGAACCACGGGTTAAGGAAATCGACTGCTAGCCATAAACCTTTTCAAAACGTGTTTAGTTTCTTCCTCACACTCCCACAGATTTACCTTCCATTTATTTTGCCAATGAGATGCACGTGGCAGTCTCTCTTCACTGCAGTTATGAAGGCACTCTGTCCTGGATAGAGCAATTTTATTCATCAGACTAAACTCCAAAAGCATTGAAATGGCCACTGATGGCAAATCATGGAGCAGGATCCGTAGTAAAGCTACAGCAGCGTAAATCTGGAGGGACACTCCTTTAACACTTGTAACTGATATCATACTCTGCCACATTTTATCACCCCCATCTTTCTTTCTCGTCAAACTATCCAACCAACTTGTTCTCTTGAGAAGGATCATAAACCCACAGGTAATTGCAGGATGGCCACACAGACAGTAAAAAGAAAAAGCCTGCAGATGGGTAGTTCAAAGAGAAATTTCTCAAAAAAAAAAAAAAAAAAAAAAAAAAAAAAAAAAAAAAAAAAAAACCAAGAAAAAACCACTAAACCACTGAAAGGAGCCAAGCTATGTCTCGTTTGCAGATGTACTGAGAATGCATAAGTTTATTTAAAATCAGCAATAGCTGCAATACGCAACGCCTATCAAAATCAGACATTTACCGCAACTGTGGCTTTTGAAAGACGTGATTTACATCAGAACTGAAGAAGGAATAACAGGGCTTTTAGGCAGACAAATGTATGGTCCAGATACTTTTCCAGTAGCACATTTATTGTCCAAGGCCTCCAGTCAGCAGCACACTTAATTTTAAGCACATACTTAAGTGCTTTCCTGCACAAAGATGAGATGGGGGACTACCAGGCAGTTCAAGAAAAGTAGTTTCACATTAATTACCTTTCTTGAGCACTGACAGCAACTGAGCTTTCTGATAGCAACTGGGCTTCCTACCTTCCTGTGCACAATCCAAGCTTAGACAAAGCCTTGTCTTTTGGAGCTGTCATCTAGCAGAGAAGGCAGCAGCATAGGAGAGTGAGCAGAGTTAGAGGCTTACCAAACTCTGAATGCTGCTTAGCATCCAGCCCATCCCAGCTATTTGGGTTGGGAGTTGAGGAAAAGATCCATGGTGACCACGTGCATTACAGATGTGTAAGATCCTCCCTGCTGTCTATAGCCTAGTGGAAACACAAACATCTTCCTGAGTATATGAACTGGGTTAATATTTTGCTCCAAGGGCTTTGTTCTGAACAGGCACTATTGGTAACTGTGTGATCTTTGAAAGAAAAGGGAAAGGTAATGACATCAACTGAAACCTGTGTTAGTGAGAGGACTGCAGGGCTCATTTTGTTGTAAGAGACAACTTCACAGAAGCAAAACGTTGCTAGCAGATAATGATTTCCTGCAAGATTGAGCAATAGTGAGTAGTCACAGCTCCGCAAATAGGACATGAGGCAGGTAGGAGTATTCATTTCCTGAGGACAAGAGCTTGCACAGCAGTGGGTGCCTACTGACACAAGCAGTCCCACAGACTTGTCATTAGTCTGACCTTGCTGAGGACACTTACACAAGAGGTCTGCCTGCCTTGCAGTGTCTGGAGATCTCCAGGCTGACCCTCAGTCTGCAAATTGCCTCTCTTCAGCGCAGCGCACGCATAAGAGAAGGAGCAGCTGTGTGAGCTCTGGGCCTCAGGAAGCCTGGGTCCCTTTACACTGATGCTTTGAGGGTGGCAGGCTGCTCACTGTATCCAGCCTGCAGTGTGAGCTTGCCCTGTGTAAGACAACAGAGAATCAACACGGGAGAGTATTCCTATTGAAAGAAAGTCATCCTCCATTGTGCACTGTATTAAACAGTAGAGAATCCACACAAAGTTACCTCCACAAGGTAACTTTGAAGGGAGGTGATCTCACCTTCTCCTCTTTTTCTTTTCCATCTCCTGATGTCTAATAATGGTCGAGTCTAGATTTCCCTGTGCTAGGAGGAGTAATTAGATCTCTTTCCAATGCTTGGCTGCATATTTGCATCAATCCTGTTAAAGCTGATTACTTTTGAGATTATCATAGAATCATTCACGTTGGAAAAGCCCTCTGAGATCACCATGCCCAACCCCTGCTCATTCCCACCATGCCCACTGACTGCGCTCCCCAGTACCACATCTCCAGGGTTCTCAGACACCTCCAGGGACAATGACTCCATCACCACCCTGGGCAGCCTGTCCCAGTACCTGCCCACTCTTTCTGATAGGAAATTTTTCCTAATATCCAACCGGATTCTCTCAGATTAGAGTAAACCTATAAGCCATTATAGGTAGAGAGTGATGGGGTAAGAAGCAGTGACAGGGACGCACACACCAGAACAGTCTGAGCATGACTGCATAAATCTTTCTTTTCCCCTAGGAAATCGGGCTAAAAACAATGATGAAAAAAATGCAGATGAATCTGTTGTTATACTGCAGACTCTCTTTCATTAAGCACAAAACTCTGTGACAAATCAGACGTGGTAGCTCCTGAAGGACTTGGCTGAGGCAAATTTCATGCCAGTCTCCATGCACACACACTGAGAAAACTGTTCTAATTCTCACACTTTTTTTTTTTTTTTTTTTGCCTAAATAAACTGGGCTGGCGGAAAGCACATGATTACTGCCCCTATTTTCAGAATAGGCAAGATCCACAAATGTCCACTTTATTCCTATTTATTGAAATAGAAGTCCAGCTGCCCAGTATTTTTTGCCGATTTGGCTTAATTAATTTGTCCATCAATGTTTTGGAAAACCAAGAAAACCTGGCACTTGTGCATGCTCATGCAGAGCCTTAGCTGCGATAGCAGGTCTATTTCCTTGAGCAAGTCGTGTCCAGCACACCAGAACTGCACAACCCCTGCAAACACTCATGTGCAGACCTGGACTCCCGCAGAGTGAATCTGAGCCTTCTGACAATTTTCTTCATTGACTTTTAGAGACCCCACAGGGGTTGTCTGCAAGTCCTGGAAGAGCCACCAGTTATAAAACACCGTTCTTTTTGCTCCAGAGCACAGCTACAGCTGCTTCTCCTCTGCCCTGGTTTTAAAAGCCACACAGGACACACACAGGGCCATAACGCTTCTGTCTAAACTGGCTTTCAAGCTTTTCTTCCACAGGTGAGTGGCAGTCACGGGAAATACACACACAGAATCATTAAGGTTAGAAAAAAACCTCTAAGATCATCAAGTCCAACCATCAGCCCATCCCCACCATGCCCATTAAGCCACATCCCTAAGTGCCAGGCCCAGCCATATGTGCAGCCATGGGATGGTGAAGCCAGGGCCTTTCCCATTTAATTGGGACCCCCAAAGCCAGAGGGTTGCCTGCTGTTTGGTCCTCTCCTTCCCTGCCATGCTGGGTTTTGTAGCTGCAGCCCAACAGACCCATGCAGGTGCCACAGGAGGCGAGGAAAAAGCTGGGAACTTTAGCAGCCTTTTAAATGTCATCCACCAGCACCAGCACCCAAAATTTACATGCATGCAGAAAGAACACGTATGTACAGGTTTAACAAGGTGATAGACTAGATAAAAGTGGGAAGAACTGCCACAGAACACAGCAGGAGCCCTGGATTTTCATTTGTTGCACAGTTGAAGATTTATCCCCCCTCAACACACACAGACCAGGCCTTCATCTACACTTCGTTGGTGTAAAACATGGGACTGAAAAAAAGCTATTTCCTTCCAAACCTTGCAGCATAAGCAGCTTTTCCTTCGCAAAGAAAAGTAGAAGCCATAGAAGCCTCTGTTTACCATGGTTAGAAGGCGCTGAGGCTCACTGAGCCCTACCAGCACCAAAGGGATGGATGCTGGCTTGGGGTGTCAACAAAACCCCAAGGGCTGAAGTTAAGATTCTGGGACTGATCCAAGGTGAAATCCTCTGGCTGGTATGGATGGTTTGTGGATCCCAGCCTCACAGCCCTACCCAGCGCCTTGGCTCACAGCAGGCCCGAGGAGCGGTCCCACACTGCCCAGCCCCCAGTAATGGCTGCAGAACTTAAAGATTTGCAGAGTTTACTTGCAAAGCCTTTTAGAAGCAGAGATGAGTAAACAAGAGTGGAAAGTTAAACAAAGGAAATACATTTATGCTTGTACTGTTTTCAAGTTTATGCAAACAATCCATTTCTAAAGCTGTCACTGACACTCCTGGCACGTTCTCATTCCCCGGCTCGGAGTCATGTTGGAAACTGAAATCACAAGCATTTCTGAGATGCTTTGAGCAAAATACCTCCTTCTGCTCCACCAGCCAAAAATCAGCAAGCCCACGACAGTCATGGAGCCATGGCAACACCCTTGTGCCCCAATGGATTCTGGAGGAAGAGGGAGAAGAGTCTGAACGTCTCTACCCACAGTGGCCACATAAGAAATGGGTTTAGAGTTAGTCAAATGAATTATGAAGACCAGTTGAACAGCAGGAATTCATCAGGCAGAGCAGGAATTAGAAAATCCTACTTTCTAGCTGCTCAGGCAGTAAGTAGATGTGCCGTAAGCATAACCTTTTGCTCAGGACTTGACATGGGGAGGGAGACAAGGACAGCCTGCTTTCCAGCAGCAGAGCTCGCCAAGCTGCACGCAAGAAGGGAACTCACCGTGGACCCATGTGAGAGCTAGGGAAGGGCATTCAGAGACATTTTCCTTCTTGCATTAATTCACCTCTGCACTTGAGATTCTGCAAATTGCACTGCAGCCAGGACAGCGGGTATGGAAGATCGTCTGTCTATTTGGAAAGATAGGGGTCTCTACAGCAGCTGACTGCCAACTTGCACAGTTTCTGCACTGGCTTCCAAGGTTAGAGCCCACAAATGTCAGCAAAGCCACAATTTCCCAAACTACATCTCAAAAAGTGGTATGGGTTTAATTGAAAGGGAAAGCATGCACTTCCTTGACAGGCAAACAGCACAAGTTTCAGCTACAAGTGAGCATGGCTGCCATTCTGGCAAATCTTCTCTCTTTTTCCTCCCCTCCATTCAGCTGCACGAGACGGCACGTTTAACAGCTGATCCATCTGGAGGAGAGCCTACAAAGTTAATTTCTAGCTTTGAGATGGTCACTGGTAATTGTAGGTAATTTCAAATGTAATTGCAATCGAGTTGAAAAAGCTCTGTTTGCAGTGTTTATGCTCATCACTCTAATTTAAGACCTCGAATGCTGGATACACTGCTTTTCAATACACACCCATTTTTCATCTTCCTGATTTTACCACCAGTGATTATAAAAACAGCCCCAGCAAACCACAGTCTGCAATGCAAGACAAATGTTTGAAAAGCTGCATATAAAGTTTCAAGCAGAGCTTCTTGAAGGTTAACGACGGAACATGTTAATGATTATCAAATAGACAAGGAAAGCCACAGAGGGTTTCAAACACAGAGACTCAAGAGCCCCTCGAAATAAATGATGGCTAACTTTGTTTAGAGTAATACTTCTCTTCAAAGAAATGGAACTGTTGCATGTCGCAAATATGTCCACATGTCGTTTTAATACAGGAATAATTACCCATGGCATGTTTGTTAGTGGAAAAAAAGCAAAGGTCTCCTATTACTTACACATAATAAAACCTGCATTGTTTACCAGGAATGAGTTATATGAGACCGGCAATAAATAAGTGTTGTAACAAACCTTGGTGCCCAGGCCCAGAAACTGATCTTAATATCTACAGTTTGGTAGCACCCAAAGGCCCCCAGCTTGGGGCTCTAATGTGACCATTTTAAAAGCTAAACTGCACCTCTGAAGGTTTGGCCAGCTGTGCGCTGGCTTTTGTACACTTAAAATATCAGATTTTTTTAAAAATACATTTGGCTTTCTATAGCTGACAGAACTGCTTTGTAGTTTTAAGCTCTTTAGTGGCTAAAGTTGCGTCTGCCAAATCTATGCATGCATCAGAGTTTCTCCGTCCGCACCTCTATCCATGGCTAATCTCCGTGAGTGTGTGCCTGCTTAAAAAATAACAGTAAAAGAACCCAAGAATCCTCGCTGGCCATATTCTTGACTCGACAAACCAAGACAGTTAAAGGAACTATTTAAAGCTGGAGCTATTCAGGAAACTATTTATTTTCCCCTGAAAAATTTAGAGGAAAATGAAAATCCTTTTCCTCAACATTTTCCTACCTTTTGTTTTAAAATGAGAAAGTATCTTTTCTTATGCTTCTTATGTTTTTGTTGGGTATCGGCAGCCACTGAGCCACCTGAAAACAGATGCAACAGAAAATTATCCCACCAGCTCTCCTGAGAGCATCAGCTCTGTAAGGTCTGAGTGCTCATGCATTTTAATGCAACCCACAAAGCTAAGCCTCTTTGGAGAACCAGGATTGAAAAGCTGTCCTTAAAAAAAACAATACGTAATGCATCTGAAGCAAACTTTAAACACCTGCTTTAGCAATGAAATGGACTTACTTTAACTTCTCAGTAAGTTGCTGTAAATAGAGAAGGATGCAGCTGTGGAATAACTGGTGATGGCTGTATGTAACTTGTAGCTCTGCACCACTCTGCACACATCGCACCAGGCAGCGCTGACTTCTCCTTCATTCATCCCCAAAAGTGCAGGCCCGCTTTCCTACTTTTTTCTGCTTCTTCACTTGAAGAATAAGGAGTTCACTTGAGGAATACAGAAGACAATCTCAGACTTTCACCACAGTGCCTATGGAAGCCTCAGTACGGTTGGAAAAGTTTCCTAAAACTCGGAGGCTTTAAGGAGAAGCAAATGAACAGGTGAAAAAATTCAAGCAAATGATTTCCAGGGCAGCCTTGCAAGTCAACAAGGCTGCTCCAGGCTGATGCAGGAGAAATCCCAAATGCTAGCTCCAAAATGAGGCACCGTGCTCCCAAGCACCAGCAAACCCACTTGGTTTACATTGTTCCCCAGCTACCTGGCTTGCAGTTTTACACCCACAACCCTATGCAACAATGTGGTAAATGTGGAAAAAGGAAAAAGCTGAACGGTTTGCTCTCAAAAGCCACGTTGGTGGTCACCGGGACTCAAGATCCATCAGCAGAAACTCCATCACCACTTCCTTGTCACTGAATTTCAGCTTTTCCTTGACAGCAGTCTTGGGCATGTAAACAGCCACACAGCAGGGCCGCAGGCTCCAGCTCCTGACAACTGGTCCTGCTCTGTTCCTTCAGACTTACAAAGTTTGTGTGGTGCTATCTGGGTCTACAACATCATATAAGGCTTCCCTGAGAAGGCAAAATAATAGAGAGGCCTCCAAAACATGATAATCAAAGGCAGCTGCATGCTAGGCATTACACTCTAGCACTAAGAATAACTATTAATTGTTTGTTTGTGTGGGTCAAAAAAAAAAGCAGCTTCATCAAAAATGGTTATCAATTCATGCTTAATGAGGGGCTGGTTAAACATAAAAGAGAAATAACAGTAATGGAGAAAAATTCAGGACCCTGCCTGTGGAGTAACCAAAACTGATGGTGAAGCTGTCCGAGACAGTGAAGTCTGATCTCCAGGAGCTCAACTGGTCATGTTTATTAGTTCAGTTATGGGTCACCTCCATGTTATGTAAGGGTGTCTGGAAAAACCTGCAGTGTTACTCAAACTGAAAGGGCACAAGGACTGTGGAGGTAAATCAGAGTCTTTTCCTGGGATTGCAAAGGACTTTGGGATGGGAACACAGAGGGTGGTGCTTTGAAAGGAGGGCCTTCAGCTCACCTATTTGTTTTCCCCCTTTACAGCACCTGCTGCATTTCGGTCTGGGCTGAAGGCACTCCTTCATGCTCTGTGAACCAAAGAATAACCCCTATCCATCCGCATGGGTCTAAGTAAGGCAAAGAGAAAACAGCTAGAGCTAACCTACAACCCTGGTTCACATCTTTGGCCTGGTTGGCGCTGCGCTTATAGCCTATAGCGATAAACTTACAAATTCATCAGGATAAATTTGAAACTAATTTGCATTAGCTCCTAGCCTGCCAAGCACTCCTAAGTACAAAAGAAATTCAGAAGGGATCAAGATCAGAAGCATTAAAAGAACCTCCTGTAAGGGGTACAGCTCTCCTTGTTCTCTGGATAGCAGTTAGACCTGAAAGATGGTCACACGTTCTTTTGTCATCACAGCATAGCCCAGATGGCAGCAGCTGAGGAGACCCACGTGCCTAGCTAAGCAGTGGCTTGCTTTGGTCTGAGGGAACTGACGGAACCACAAGACCACGAGATGGGAACGGCCTCCTCTTCATGTGTGCGCCAGTCAGCGTCTGGTAGCCACATGCCTGGGAGGAAGATGGCAGAGGACAATCTGATGTCACGCACCATCCGAGTGAGATGTTGTGTTCCTCGGTGGGGACATATGAAACCAGTCCGGCAGCGTGTTCTGCTCGTGAAACCTACCCATTTCAATTCTGCCATCTGCTCCGTAAAAAAAGGCAGTGGGTTGCGGATGGGTAATCCCCAAGGAGCGCTAGCCAAGTTCCCAGACTTATTTTTCAAATGCTTTGCATTTCACTGCACAAGCTGGAATATCAGAAGAACGACCTTTCTTGGTAGCTGTTCTTCTATTCCTGGAACTTGGCAAAGAGACAGTCAGTGATGTTAGAGATGCTCTGGTGTTCCAGAGGCTAATAGGCAATGCAAAATACTTGGAAAAATGCAGCAAATGCAGCTCCAAGGAAAAATATTTCTGGCGATAAAAATCAACCCTAACCTTTGCAAAATGCACATCAACAACAGCATTGTTTATTATTCCCAACTATAGTTCTGTTGATACTTCTGAGCTAAGAACATGTTTCCTCTACGCTGCTCTGCATCGCCAAGCTCCATCCTTTTGCCTACTGTTCCAGTTAGGAAACTTAACTCTAGTAGTCGACAATTAATTCATTGTATCCTGGATCCTCTTTTCATCACTTGGAAAAAAATAAAACCTTACCATCAAAAACTCGTACTGAGACTTTGCAGTTTACGATTTACCAGAATTATCCAGTGTATTACATAAGTAACCTTGAATTATAGCTTTGATTTTAGCTGATCTCTGTAACTATTAATCCAGGAATGTGCTCTCTTCTCTGAGTCACTTGACATAAGTTACTGTTTCTGATTCAGTGACTAAAGCTTTACAAATAGAAGGCTTTTCCCCAAATTCACACAATTTGATTCTTGCTCTGAAGCCCTGTTTGTACCTGTATCGGTGAACGCGTTACTTCTGGGCACAGCCCGCTAAGAATTCATTCCTTTGAAAGACTGAAAAGCGAAGGGGAAGCAATTCATGGCTAATCAAACTCAGGAGCTCTATCTGAACAAAAGCCTTCTGCCCTGAGGAACCCCACTTAAAATAGCATTTAAAAAAAATAATTAAAAAATCCACATTTAGATTTCAAAATCCAGCACGGCAAATTAAGAGAAGCAGACATCTCACTACAGCTCCCTTGCGCTGTGTTTCACGAGGTGGTCCTTAATTACAGCATCATTTCAGGCCATTTTTATGTAATCGTATTCACACACAGTGAATAGTGCTGAATGAATGAGCAGCTATTCAGTATTTTGCTCCCCTTCACTATACACTGTGCCTTTCTATCTCTTCTTTTGCAGCCCAAACTCTGCTCTGAAGGCCAGATTAATAACTTCTCCTTGGGTTTTTCTAAAGAGCATTTCAGTATAATGTATGAGTGCTTGCCCACTATTAATTAATTACTTTTCACCCCGCAAAATGGGAAAGTGGTACACTTCCCATTTTATAGGCAAGGAGCTGAGACACAGACAGGAGGTCAAAAGTGCCCATTAATTTTCAGAGCCCAATTCGATATGCCTTGAGCGTGATTATTCACGGCACTTAGCATTATGTACTACTTCATGCCTTCAGCGTCCCGCTCGCCTTGAATAAAGTGGCTGCTGGTGGTCCTCTGTAGTGCTGCGTATCAGATTTTGTAGGATCAGGGACGCAGAAGGTGATCAGCACACAAACAGTGGCCCCCAGGAAACATCCAGTTCAGGGTCAACCCCACCTGGGAACTGCCCCATTTTCCCAGCCAGCATTACAAGGCCTTAATGCTGGGACCATCCAGTCCCTTGTTCATCACACAATTCCCAGCTGCAGCACCAGCAGAGAAAGGAATCTTGCAGAAAATAATCGTGATATTGGGAGGAAGTTTTTCCCCCAGAGGGTGGTGACGCACTGGAACAGGTTGCCCAAGGAGGCTGTGGATGCCCCATCCCTGCAGGCATTCAAGGCCAGGCTGGATGTGGCTCTGGGCAGCCTGGGCTGCTGGTTGGCGACCCTGCACACAGCAGGGGATTGGGACTGGATGAGCACTGTGGGCCTTTGCAACCCAGGCCATTCTGTGATACAATTTACAACACAAGGCAGTGGTCCAAGGTCAAAACAGCATTTGGAGATACAAATAAAGGTCTCCATCCCAGTGCACATGTACAAGGGGGTCATATCAAGCTCAGTTTTGTGCTGATACTCCTTTCACAGACTGATGAATTGATACATGGAAAGGTTTAGTCTGGCCCTAAGGGCTTTTGCCATAAGACATCCTCATTCTCCCTGAGAGGATGTGTTTGTGTGTAGGTTGTGGGACAGTTATGAGATGCACAGTAGTGAGACCACTGTGCAGCCCTGTAGGCTTCTGCCAGTGACTGCCAAGGAGAGCTCACAAGTGAGATGACATTTGTCTAGGTGACTCTTAAAAACCTCCAGGAATCATAGAATCATTGATTTTGGAAAAGACCTCCAAGATCCCCACCCCACCCCCACAGTGACCAGGTCCCTCAGTGCCACATCTCCACTTCAGTGCATCGCTGTTCTGCGGGACATCTCAAACTCCAGCGCACAGGCAGAGTTGCAGAGGTACAGAGTGGGCTCCCGAGACCACGAACAAGCAGAGATGCAATCCTCTTGACCACCAAACAACTAAAAAGGACCAAAAACCTGCTTTCTCCACGTACCATCACACTTTTGAACACTAAACAAGAGGCACTAAGGTAGAGAGGGAGTTTAGATCAGGTCCAACATGGGAACAGGCTGAGCTGTGGCAGTTAACCTCTGACAGACAGTCTGTAATGTACCTGACACAGAAAACAAACCAGGTGGTGCCACTGCTCGGGAAATAGAGGCGCAGCAGGGGGACTGGGGCTGGAGGAGGGGGAAAACGTGAGCAGGGGAGAGCAGAGAGGGCAGGAATCGTTAACCCCTGATAGTAAGTCGAAAGTATTTTACTCCCCATCTCATTCATTAGGCCGCGTCAACTCCAGAAGGACTACATCCATTCCCGCACATAAATCTAGCAAGCTTCTCTTTTAAAAAGGCCAGACACTGTCTTTGCCATGGCAATCCAGCTGTCTGGCCGGCTGCCTGCCCTGCAAACAGGCCGCCAAGGCTCAGCTTGCTGAGCTGAGGGCAGCATTCTCCCAGGGGCTCTCAGAGCCCTCTGCTCCATGCTGCAGCCCAGGGAAGCCACATACCCCCGGGGGGAGGGGGAGCATGTCCCCAGGCTCCAGCGCATAAGCAAAGCACTCACGTGTAGGAGCATTCCTGAGCACCTTTTGGTGAGTAACCTCATGGATCATCCAGCCTCAGGGCTCCAACGAGACCCTCTCGGCTGGCCGGGCACTGGGGATGCGACAGGACAAAACAGAGCTCTGATCAACAGCATCCTAAACAACCCTAAGAAACAAATCCCATTTATGACCCATGTTTAGAGCAGGGCGCAACACTGAGAGGAAGAAATGACGCTGAATAGCTTGCATCTGCTGCTGGTCTGGAGCTAATAAAGTTATCTCTGGGCTTTCAGCTCCAGGGGCTCATAACCACGGGCACTGAGGGCCCCCATCCTGCCCACTTTTAAAAGTTGCTCAAATGAAAGCTTTGGAAAATGCAGGAAACAGTTCTGTCCTCAAACTTCAATCTGAATGTAGATTGAAAAGCTAATGACTCCAATAAAAGAACAAGGGCACAATATCTAGCTATTTTTAATACATCTGTCTATGGTTAAGCAGCATTGTTTTTCTTTGTGAGAACTTAGTAACATCGGGGAAGTTGGACAGCCTTCCTCGAGCTGAGGTATTACAGGGCATCTTGTATACTTTGGCATTGCATGGCTTTCCAGGACATCATTTTAACACTTCACAAATCAGACTTTACGGGCATTCTCCTGTCATAAATCCATTGCAAAGCAAACACAAAAATTCCAAGTTGCATGTAGCCAGGTAAACTGTGCAGAAGATGACCGTTGAGCGGAGGATTTTTAAGCACACGAACCATAAAGCATTTGTGGTGTTTTACGACGGCAACTTCTCCTTTAGAGCCTGATCCAGCCTTCTTTGAAGTCAAACGGAGTCTTTCCATTGACATCAGAGGGTGTGGGATTTGTCTCACGGCAACTTATACCAATGAGAACAATATTTTGCTCTGAAGTCATTACTTTCTGCCATGCATGCTTTGAAAACAGCCCGTCACCTGACAATACAGCCTCAAGGTACTGACAGTCCCTGTGTTTTCCTTATTTAAAAATGAGACTCAGTAACGGGCTCAGCTGTTTAGGGAAGGTAATATTTTTCCTAAGCACTCTTACTATAAAGTAAATTAGCAAAATCTTCTTCTAGTTGTAACTAAAACATAAGGGCACAGCTGCCCCGGAGGAGTACGAGGGCTCCCAATGTAAACTCCACTGATATCATCACCATCAGAAGGTCATAAAATTGATTGATTATAAATACAGTCCTCATTTGTTTACAGCCTGCATTTTTGGGTCCCGGGTAATTAGCACATTAGCAATCTCTCAAAGTGAGCGCTTACAGGTGCCGCTCCAAGATGGCCAAAGCCAAAGAGCTGCACCGGGGGAACCCAATTCCTCTTCGCCAACTGCAGGAGGGCAGAGATGTCACTTGTGTGAGCATTTAGCTACTCCATCACACCTACCGGGAGCCAAGGGCATAAGAGGGCATTGAAATGACCCGTTAATTTCCTTCGGCAGTAAGGTAGCACCCAAAAAATGAGAGTCATGTCAGCAATGTGAGGGAGATATCCTCTGCGTGAAGCCTGCGGCCGAGCAACTCTTTTGAGATTCTTTTCCCTCCACACAAGCCAACAAAGGAAGATAAAGATCACCCTATTTGTGGTAACTGGTACTTAGTTCCTTTGAGTTACACTTAAAATAAACTCTCAGCTCTCAGAGGTTGCGCTACAGAGCTGTACGCCAGCCACCTTCCCTCCGCCCGCCTTGGCTCCAAGTTCAAGCCTGCTCTGCACACAGGACATGAAACTTTAAAGTCACGTTTTATTTGTACAGCTGGATGCATCAGGTTTATGTTTATTGTCTAATTAGCCAACAAAACCACTTTTGAAAGGATTTTAATGCTTTACCCCCAGTGAGATCTCTGCAGCGACTGTGTGTTGAAATGCTAATGGAGGCAAAGAATTTCTTTTCGTAGGAATTTACAGTATTTTGGATACATCTCATGGGCCAAACGTTCAGCTGGGATGGCTCTGATGGAGCGAGTTGGGCTGTATGCGTAAGGGATTCTACAGTGCAGCAGGATAACGCTGCTGACCAGCATTCTTACTTTAAGGTGCTTTAAAACTCTGCAGCCAACATCCAGATTTGGGTCACCTTCCACAAAAGTTTGTTAAAAATGCCTCCCACGGTTGGAACGACATTCACCAGCTCCTTAACTATTAAAGTATTAATGAATGTAGTGGGCCTGGCAGTGATGGGTCAACAGATGGACTAGATGATCTTGGGGGTCTTTTCCAACCCTAATGATCCCGTGATTCTATGTATGCCCTGCCATTCACATCACTTTCCAGACTAACTCTCTCAAAGCACCTCTGCAGGCATTACTTGCTGCAGAAGTAATTTTAAAATCTCATACCAAAGTTTTTTTTCAACCATGAAACATGAGAGGCAGGTGAGCAGTGAGCGCAGCCACTGGCACATCCTGAGTAGCTGCCAGTATCTGCTCACTAGAAAAGAGAGCGTGCTTCACATTTTGGGGGGTATTTCTGTTATGTTAACTGCGCTCTAAAGCATTTTGGAAAAGAACTGTCTTCACTTAACGTATTTTTATAAGCAATAGGAAAAAAGGAAGGGCCTAAAAACGTTACAACACTGCCAATAAATTACGCTATTAACCCTTAATTATCTGCCTTATTTAATTCCTCTTCCTAAGCGCCATGAATGCGAAATGACAGCAAATTCTCTCCAAAAACATGAATAGAAAGTTTCTCAGTGCTGAAGGATGGATTTTACCATTCTGACAGGAGGGGAACTTCTTCACCAAGATTCCTTCCCAGCCCAGCTGAGCCCTCAGGTCACCTGCTTAATTTTCAGACCTTCACACCTCGACATGCCAAGAGACCCATTATCACAGAATCACAGAATGGCCCGGGTTGGAAGGGACCTCAACGATCACGAAGCTCCAACCCCCCGCCACAGGCAGGGCCACCAACCTCCACATTTCATACCAGCCCAGGCTGCCCAGGGCCCCATCCAACCTGGCCTTCAACACCTCCAGGGATGGACGGGGCATCCACAGCCTCTCTGGGCAGCTGTTCCAGCACCTCACCACTCTCACAGTAAGGAACTTACCCTGACATCCAACTTAAATCTTCCCTCATTCAACTTCAAACCATTTCCCCTTGTCCTGCTATTATCCATTCTTTCCTGCATTCTCAGTGCAAGGCAATGACATCCTAGTTGCTTTACTCCTCAGGTTGTTTCATTCAGAGGAGTGAATTTTCCCTATACAGTTGCTTGACTCAGCACTGCCTCTATGCCCGTCTGCTTAAACAGAACCAACTCCTGAGCTTGGCTCCTTTCAAATCTGCATTGAGTTCTAGGAGACACAGTTTCCACTTCATGTCTATCCAAAGGCAAATACAGCACATTTAAAAGCAACAAAATTTTGCACCCCCATACCAGTGCAGAATATTACAGCAATGCCCACTCAGTCTGAAGAGCTGCCTGCTCCACAGTGTTCCCTCTTTGGGCCTGATGCCTCCTTATGCAACTATCTCATGACCAAACCAGAGAAGACAAGATCAAGCAAATGATTTAGTTTCAAACATGTGAAATCGCTGGGATTTTTTTTACACTCAAGCCAGTTGCACTGCTAAGCCAATAAACACAACTTCAGTGGAAAATCTGATGTATTTGATCAGATGGTGCTCCTGCAGCGGTGGTGGTACATTACAGGCAACATCAGCACAGCAATTTTTCTAGCTGGTGGTGACACTCCAATAGAGCCAGCTGATAAAAAGGAGGGCTAAAATTGTCAAGACAAAGAGATTTGTTTCTAAAGTTGTCCATACCCCCTTGCTGCATCACTTGTGCCCACCTTCCCACTCCTTACAAGTTTTGCTTCACATTCGATCTCTGTGAGCACTAATAGAGATGAAAAAAAAAACCAAAAAACACAAAACCAAAAACTTATCTTTGCAGAAAACAGACTGTATCTGCAATTTATCCCAGAAATCTCCCTGGCTATCCTGAAATGTTTTGCTACCATCCCCCTCCCATTTGTGTTTTTCACACTGCTGTCTTGCTGCACTCTCGAGTCTCGATGACCACTTAATGTAGATTGCCACCTCCCCACTGAAGTCAATGAGTTGAGTTGGTTTAGCAGTTAAGGATCTAGTTCCTGACAGCTAGACTCTGGCAAAGAAAGGGCTGAACTGTGTTTTGCAAACAAGCAATCCAACGAACTTCATTCTTTTTCTCAGTTCGTGAACCAACATTGGTTTGGTAAGAGACATTTGTTATTCAAGTACTTGTTGGACAGCCTGGATCAACAACAGCTCATTCCAGAAACGGTTCATTTCAATTTCTTGCTGCTCATGGGGTGAGAACTGTCACCTAAATCAGATAAAGCTGATTCTAATCTTTGAAGGGATGAGTAACCCTTTTAAAAATAGAAGAACAAAGGCTGACAAAGAATAAATGCCCTTGTTCACATGTAAATACAAGTACACACGTGAAGAACAACCATTTCCCAAACTAGCATGCAAACAAAAACCTGGCCAGGAGAGCACAGAGCTACCGAGGACCTCAGCAGGTTCAGTGTGGGAAGTCCAGCTGCAATAAAAATCATCGGGGTTGAAGGGATTGTTATAACCACTCTGATTCAACTTCTGTCCCAGGGGCAGTGGGATTCCAACCTCCAGTTCCTGCACTTACCCACCTACACGGCGGCTGAATTAGAGAGCCCTCCCTGCCAGGCTGTTAAGGAAGCATTCAGGCATCCCTTTGTAAAGTGCAAATAATTGTTCAGTGTTCGTATTTGTTTCATTTTTCCTGCTCAGAACTGCCAATCCCAAGGTTCTGAGCTACCAGTTCATGTTATTTCTTCTGCTGCTGGATTAAGAGTCCCTGCTGACAGCTTTTTTTTTCTGATTGGCAGACTGGAATTAAGTTCATTCTCTATCCTTCTTCTTTTGGTGCTTACAATGATCACCTTGCAATTCTTGACCAGCACCTATTTTTCAACTTTGGGCAATTGATAAAATTAGCAAATAAATCAGAATGAAGCATATCAAGTAAAGGTCAAACTTCCTGTGAACTTCACAGGGACCATCGGGATGAAAACCGCGTACCTAAACTGCGCCATGTGCTGTGCAGGACGTTCTTGCCTTTCTTCAAGTACGTGGGCACAGGCAGAAAAACAAGGGATTTTACAACGCTCTGCCACATTTACTGCCTTATTAAAACAGCACTTCAGATCCTGCAGCCTCAGTTACTACACCGTATTGCTTTTCTGCTTGCACCGCTCTCAGGACAGTCTCTTTGGCTACAGCATCTGAATGGCGAGCCAAACCAAACCGCTTCCAGAACATTTTATGAAAATGTTAATATTGCTTTGTTACATTACCAGGCAGATGTGAAGCCCTTCCCGTTCGTATTTCGACATCGTGCTGTTGGTGTGTCAGCGCGTATGGCCACGTAGAGCCTTATGGTCCTCCTCACCAGACCGTGCTGCAGAGTGATGTTATTGCAAACAAGAGTCTCTACATGCCATCGCTGCAGCTCTCACCTCATCAAGAGCCAAACGAAGGAACAAGGAAAAGTTCTAAAAGAAGAAGCCAGAAGTGTGCTGGAATTAATTTCACTGAAATAAATATTTTTGTAAAATCAGCTGTACAAGCTAAGCAGTTACTGCATCATTCAAGAATGAAGATACACTCCTCCAAGCTGCAGGTCACTGCTGTGGATCTTTCTGAACTATGACACTACAACTTCACCACACTCTCTTTTTGAAAGCAAAGCATAACGTAAAGAACTCACTTTATAGCCCGGGTCAGATACAAAACACAGAGGGTGGTGACGCACTGGAACAGGTTGCCCAAGGAGGCTGTGGATGCCCCATCCCTGCAGGCATCCAAGGCCAGGCTGGATGTGGCTCTGGGCAGCCTGGGCTGCTGGTTGGCGACCCTGCACATAGCAGGGGTTAGAATTGGATGAGCACTGTGGGCCTTTGCAACCCAGGCCATTCTGTGGTTCTATGATTAAAGCTGCTGAGCTGTAGGTTAATGAACACCAAAGTAGAAATCCAAGCTTCAGAACTGGCTTATCAGATGCAAAATCCTACATTTATCTCCAGAGAGCCACAGAATGCTCAAAGTGCCCTTTGAATTCCATGGCGGGTATCTCCCTTAAGCTACCAGAAATCCATATGACTAAGATACCTTCTCACTTGTACATCTGCTCCTGAAGACAACGCTTCAGTAGCTACGGATCAGCTTATCTGTGCAGATAGCAAAGGGCCACATCTATTTCTAGCACTGGAAAATCTATCCTGCAGAGATTCAGGACAGCAGCGGTGTGTAACACACAGATCTCAGGAAGCCATCTGGGAATTCCCCGCTGTGCCCCTCAGCCACAAGGGCTGCCCTCTCTTGGCTTAATTTAGCTAGTTGTGGTCTCCGGAGAGGATGTCCTTCTAAATACATTAGTGACTCACCCCCAGTCGTAACTTATCATTGTAGAGAACATTTATTGCTTATGTCTAGGGAAGACAAAAACTTCTTGCCGAGTGCTTCCTTTGGTAACATACATTTTAATGTCACAACTGCTGCCAAGCCACGAGCCCTAATATCTCCATAATGATGTATGGCAAGCTGAGCACATGCCCTTGAACTGTCCAAAGGAGCTGCTGCCGCACTGCCCCTTACGCAGCCAAACCTGTCCTTTCCCACATAGTCCCACAGCTGGTCACAGGCTGCCACGTGCATCGAGATTCAATGAACACATTCCAGACAAGGCAGGACCAGCCTCTTCAGTGGAGAAAGTTCAGAAAAACGTAGAGGTTGGGGTGACTGCAATTCTCAAGCACGGGTTATTCATGGAATCACAGAATGACTTAGGTTGGAAGGGACCTTAAAGATCATGGAGACCCAGGCCCCACGCTGTGGGCAGAGTGGCTAACCACTAGATTTTTCATACACTTTGTTTTGTTTTCTTTTTTAACAGAACTGGAAATAATCAACGGATTCAAACCAAAGAGGAAAAAAAAAAAATAAAGATGTTTCCCTGGACACACCATATCACAGCCCCACAGGAGAATTCAACAAATGAAATCTGTGTATTGCTGTAGAAGCGAGAGCACCCCATCCTGCTTGTGGGAGAGGCAGCCATCACTGAGGTCTGTTCCCTCCCGCCCCCCAGCAAGGATGCTCACATAGGACATGGCGTTGCTCCAAATGTCTGAGACGTGGCTGTGTGCCGGCAAAGAAGCAAGAAAAAAAGAGCATCGTCACCACAAAGAGGGACAGATTTTCAACTGATCTACACTGATACAGATTTCTAATGAGCTGACCTTCACGGAATGCCATCACCAGTGCTAATTAGCAGCACAATTCCCTTTGATTCTATAGTGCGCAACAATTGCCCCAGCCTCCAAAAAGCAGCGGTGTGGCTGTCCTGCACTTCAGTATTGCCACCATGAGCTGCCTTTAAAAATCTCAAAGTGAATCACCCACGAAAGGTTCACAACCCAGAGAAAACAGCTTTGCTCCTCGAATTGCCCAGGAGAACAAGGCCAGGCTGGATGTGGCTCTGGGCAGCCTGGGCTGCTGGTTGGTGACCCTGCACACAGCAGGGGGTTGGGACTGGATGAGCACTGTGGGCCTTTGCAACCCAGGCCATTCTGTGATTCTATGAACACCTAGCACCAGCATCAAGGCTTTCCTGTGCCAGTGCCCTGAGCACCCTAAGAGGCTTTCACAGCCCATGGAACAATCTTGTTCTGATAACATACCAAGGTAACCAAAACTACAAGAAAATAAGCTTGGAAACAGTTCCACAGACTTGCATACACACCCTTCCCAATTCACTTTGAGAGTGGGCTGGTGTTTCTCAGAAACAATCACAGAATGGCCTGGGTTGCAAAGGCCCACAGTGCTCACCCAGTCCCAACCCCCTGCTATGTGCAGGGTCGCCAACCAGCAGCCCAGGCTGCCCAGAGCCACATCCAGCCTGGCCTTGAATGCCTGCAGGGATGGGGCATCCACAGCCTCCTTGGGCAACCTGTTCCAGTGCGTCACCACCCTCTGGGTGAAAAACTTCCTCCTAAGATCCAACCTAAACCTCCTGTCTCAGTTTAAAACCATTCCCTATTTTCCATTGCTCAGTTTGGGGTCTGACTTTCAAAGAACTTCCTGAAAAAGTGGTTCCTGACATTCCTGCCTGGCCATTAATTAGGGATGCAGGTGCCTCCATGAAGCATCTCATTTGAACGTTTTTGCTTCCACGCTCTGAGCTATTGACTTCCTCCTTGCTAATCAGCTGCACGGCACAGAGCTAACACATTAATTACCCAGCAGTTAAAAGGAGTCTCCAAAATGAAAATAAAACTTAGGAAATGATTTTCTGGCAAGTGCAGTGGATGTATGCCTGCCATCGATGCAGACAAGGATTATTTTATCTCTGCGGTAGGCAAGACTAGCTCTGAAAGTTCTGATTTTAACTCCTGGTAAAATCACGTTGGCATTTCAGCGGCATTTTGGCCAAACGCTACGGAAACATTTGGTCACATCCTTCCAACCCTTAATTTCTTCCTTAAATGTGCTTTTTAATATGTCACAGTTGTTAAATTTGTAACAATAATTCCCTTGAGACCAAGCAGCGGCGCTTGGTATGTGAAAAATGAACAATGCGTTTGCATCAGTAAATCAAGAGGAAATTTTAAATAAACGTTTAATTGAGTACAAATAGTCTGAATGTTACTTTAATGAAATTCGACCATTCCGTAGGCTGATTTTAGCAGCAGGATGTCCTAAATAAGCTCAGCTAAAACATATGCTGCCCTACACTTTCTGAGTTGTAACAAAACTACCCAGATTCACTTCTTCTGATGGCTTTATGGCTTTCAGTCAAGCAAGGAAACGCACTTAAATTGATTTCAAAACTTTCACTTCTTAAAAATGAGCACCAAAATCCTGGAAACAAACCTTGCAGCGTATTGGCACTCTCAGCCTTTTTGGATGGGAAGGAAGAAGACTTGAGGTTTGGATACAAAAAGACTCATATAAATTCCTGCTAAATCTAGTACGGAATTTGAGCACACCAATATTGGATTAATCGATGCCCTTGGAGCAGGGGCTGCTCCGGGCAGGGAGGGCACAAAGCTGGTGCTTTCCCTGGTAGAACTGCCCTCATCTACTCTGGAATCAAAGCTTTTGTTCTTGCTGCCCCAACGCTGCATTATATAAATCTTCAGGACTAGTAATTAACAACTTATTTAACCTGTCTTGCAAAGCGTGGAGGACATTTCTAGGCCCTGTGAAAATGCTAAAAGTACCATTAACCCGTGTGTTTCTCAGCCAATACAAACAGCTTTCAGTATGTCTGCATCTCCCTCCAGGGCTCAGGGCTGCAGCCCTTCTGATTTTAACGGGATTTCTCCTTTCGGAACACAGCACCCACTGTGTGCTATGGTGGCAGCAGGACCATTCAGAATAGGAATGGATTTGTTTGCTTTTTCCTTTAAAAAAGCAAAATCAGCCCATTTCAGATTCTGGTTGCTGAGGCAGACATCCCATACTGCTTTTAGCCTTGAGCATTTACTCAGACCTCCTTTTGGCTTCAGTACGAGTGCAAACAGTACAATTTAACAGATACATCAGTGCCCTGGGATTCAGAAGCCCAGCCATCAGCTCTGCTGCTAACCATTGCCACCTGCTTTACCTCTCAGCACTCTTGCTCCTCTCCCACTCTGTGTCTGCCCTGTCTATTTGAACTGAGCTTCTTAATGCAAATACCATCTTCCTGTAAAAGCTCTCAGTGCCCAGCACCGGAGCCTTGATGTCTTTGGGGACTATCAAACACACAGAAAATAAGAACACAGAGACAGTCCTTCCCTGTTGGCTTCATTAATAAACGTGGGTATTTCAGCCATGATGTATTAGCCTTGTGCTCTCCACTTCTGTTGTTATCTCTAATTAGCTATCTGCTAAAGCTGTTCCCTTCTGAACAGCATAATCCTTCCCCATCTTCTTAACCCATTGCTCTGTACTATTTATCAAGACTATATTCAGAGAAACATTAGTACAGTTGCAAATTCAATCATTCCACACTCAGAGAATGCACAGCCCAAGATGGCCCACGCCTGAAGTCCTCGGAGTGCAGGCAATGACGTACATGCCTTTTTTCTATGATCAGCCCCATTTATTTCCTCAACTCGCCTTAGACTGGCTCTGTCATGGACAGCAGAAGTGGCAGAGGTGGTGAGGAACTCAAAATGGTGGGATGCCGTGTCTCTGGCCGCAGCTTGGAGAGAAATGAACACACTGTGGACTAGATGACCATTCAAGGTCCCTTCCAACTCAAATGATCCTATGCTCTTTCCACTGCTGTCCTACAGTCTGGCTCCTACAGCACAGCCCTTTCAAACTGACCTGCTTTGAAAACCACCATTTGTGTGGCTATCTTGAGCTCCTGGTTCCACACATGATCCTGGTACTCCTCCTTATAACACTTTGTGTCCCATTTATTTATCTCTTCCATGCACACTGGTTCTCTGTCATAGAATCACCAAGGTTGGAAAAGACCTCCAAGATCATCCAGTCCAACCATCCACCTACCACCAATATTTCCCACTAAGCCACATCCCTCAGCACAACATCTCAACATTCCTTGAACAACTCCAGGGACGGTGACTCCACCACCTCCCCGTGCAGCCCATTCTGGTGCCTCACCACTTTCTTGGAGAAGAATTATTTCCTACGACCAACCAGAATCTCCCCAGTGCTACTTGTCCCTGCTTCATTCTCTGCACTTGTCTACTATATTTCCCTCCTCTACCACTGAGAACTGTTTCCATCCCATACATCCCCATTACAATTGCTCCCACCCAACTACCTGCATCCTTTCCCAGCCAGCAGGCTCTATCCCAGTCTCCTTTGGCTTATTGGCCCCCATCTGCTTGCAAGTCCTCTTGGGCTTCCCCACCACGGTGCTTCAGACATAACCTTAGAAGGCTCCTCATTCCCTTCTTTTCTTTCCCTCATCCTTTGCGTTCATTCTGGCCCACTCTGAACTTAAATTATAGATTCCTTCTCTGTGTTTTCTGGCCAACTCTGCTGCTGCTCTCAACCTCCCTCCAGCACCACAGGGGCTGCCTGTGCTACAGGAAGACCTGAGGCAGGCAAACCCTACAAGGATTTCAGCTAAATCTTCACTGAGCTCATCCAAACTGAGATTTTTCTGCCCTCTGATTTGCCAAGGTGCAGGCGTATTTAAAGGGGAAATAACATCCCTGGAAGTAAGAGAAATATAATCCGTGAAGAGATGAGGTAAGAAAAGCTTTTTGTGTGTCGTTCTTCTGAATGAAATTCTTGCACTCAGTCACCAGAAGAGTACCTGTTGCTTCTGGGCAGATATTTTTAAGCTCCTGATTCATTAATTGCATTTCACCCGATAAGTTTCTGGGACAGTACCAAAAATAACTGTATTCTCCACTCAGACATGTTTTGAACGGTGCCATGTGATGATAGGAGAACAAGCAATCACGTAATCTTCAGAGCTCAGTTCCCAACAACCTGAACTAAATATCAAAGTCTTTCTTGCTGAACCCCTCGAAGTTATCAGGACAGTTTCATACAAGAACAAATCCACTTAACATTTGCCCGTATCACCTCTGCTAGCCGTGCAAATCATAGTTTCAAATTATTTCTGTGAGTACGATAAAAGGCAGCATGTCCTTAACCAAAGCACCACGTGGCACGACTGGATGGATCTCCAATATTGCAGAAACAAAGGGCAGCTAATAGCCTAATCACATCCAACTTCCTCAGGCAGAAAGCCACCAGCACCTTCCCTCACTTTACCTGTTCCCAAGACTGCGGATCACATCTCTAAAAAATAAAGCTTCAAAAGAAATGCAGCTGCAACAGCCCAGCCAGCAGCTATGCAGGTAGCAAATTCCCCCAGGAGCTGGTCAGACAATGCTAGTGCTCATTAGGTCTGGGTGGGACAGCAGAAATGGGAATGCACATTTCCCTTCATTCATCAAATTGGAACAAGAATGAGACATCAGAAAAAAAAACCAAAAACAAAAAAAACACCCAGGCAGTTGGCAGAGCCCATGGCTGGGGACAAACCAGGAGAGACTTTGATCACTGCAACTGCAAATGAAGGTTAAAATAAGTTGTTACATAAAGGGGATTCTTCAGTTCCAGGAATGTTTGATCCGATTCACAGCGAAGGATGTGCACCCATTTCTAACGGAAAATCCTTTAGCTTTGGTATGAATTTATCTAGCCGGCCAGACAAATCGCTCATATCAAACTGTCATTTGGATGTTCAGCCATTGAAAACACAGTTAAAGCATGTCCCTTAATTAGAAATCCCGGGGAAATGAAAACAATCCTCTCTGGCATCTGGTTACCCTGGATGGTAAGTTGGACTTATCATCTGGCACAGTCCCCTTCCTGTTTGCGTGGGTGGACCGAGGCAGACGTGGAATTCTGCTCCCCTTCCAAGAGCCCTCAGAGACGTGCAGCCTCCCAGGGCAGCGTTTTGTCTCGCTGCAAACAGGTCTGGTAGACACAGCGAGCTGCTCAGATTAGAGGTGGATGGGATAGGCGGCGTCTGCTCAGCAGGGACCAAGAGGAGCTCAGCAATTTTAAATGGATCGATATATTTTCGGTCTGTTTCATCTCCTTGATCAGGATGCATTTGTTTTCCAGAAAACCGTCTTTATTCATCTGCTGGAAAAAACAATACGACCCCACCGTGGCCCTCTCCTACTGGAAGGAGTAGGTAATCCAGCAGTCCTTCCAAACCTATCCTTTCTATTGCTGGCCTTGTATTATTCAGTGCTTTCCTCCCAGCCCCATGCCCCAGCAGCTCGCTATTATGTGAGAATTCCAGTCTCATTAAAAATTAAAACAGGCCCCCAAATCTCACAGTTATGGAGAAAACCCTAAAAGATTGATTCCAAAGGCTAAAAAGCAAAAGCTGAGTTTTTAGCAGCGTGAATGGTTAACCATTGGGATGATTTGCACTGGGACACGGTAAGTTCTATATCACACAATTATCTAAGTCAAATGGCACATCAGTTCCTCTTGTAGAGCTCAAAGCTTGTGTTTTGGCTGGTCTACCAGGAACAATTCCACCACACAGTGAAATTCTCTCCCTTGTATTTTGCCAATCAGCTTAGAGAAACACGGCCATTTCTTGGGACCTTACGTGCCAACCAATGGGAAGAGAGCCCAAAGTGCCCCTGTTTTGTTTTTGGGGTGACAAATTCAAGAGCTTTGAATGATGTACATTGGCAATGGCGATACACTGCATTTCACTTCTTTGTAAACCTTTGTTTACAACCTCCGCTTATGTCAGCTTTGGGATGTTGCTGACATTTTAGGAAACAGGCTCCCAGATGCCAGACAACTCAGCCAGGTGGACTCAGGCTGAACTACGTAGCTTCTCATCAGAACTAAATCTAGCTATTTCTGCCCTCCATCAGGAGGAGATCTTGAAACGGTTACCAGACCCAAGCATGCATGCTAGGAAGCCTCATCCATCAGATTTCCCAGGTTTTACATAGGTCACAGACCAGATTCATGGAAGCTGAGTAAGAACGTCCCCTTATCCCACAAAAGAACCTGGGGAGACTGAAGAAACGACATCACCTCATCTCATGTGGCCTCCACACAGGCGGGTTCTGAGGTACCAAGACAGAAACGGAACGAGGGGAATCTGCTCTGTGCCAATCATTCTCTGGGAAACCACTTGTGTTGTGGGACCAGTATAATAACTTTGGTGTGGTTCTGCTCCCTTTCCACCACTTTCCCTCAGGACGTGTGCCTGTGCCTCCCTGTGCCTGGCTAAGCTTTCCCAGGACACAGGATGAAGAGAGGAGATCGACTGCAAGAAGTAATAAGAAATAGAAGTAGGGTATTAAACAGGACGTTGCTGTAGAGTAATAGGAAGGGTGGAAAGGAATGGGCTCATGCATATTACAGTCCTATAAAAGAGAAAGAATTCTTAAATGAGTACTAAAGAGGGCTAACTCAGTTACAGCATGAGAAAACTAGTTTAATCACCTATTGTGCAGCTGTAGTTAATTTTGTGTCATTTTTACAGACGTCCCAGCTATCATGCAGTGCTCCATACAATCACTGTGGGTGATGCTCCTCTTTTATCATGGGTACTATTAATGACACCATTACTTGGGTAAATCTTCCATCAAGCTAAGCTGGATGTTTCCTTGAGTAGGACCTGAGGTCATAAAACACCTGATGAATATACGTGGTGGGAGGATGAATGTGCTTCCTGGCTGCATGGAAGAGAAACACAGGGTGTGTGAGGATGCACAAACTCACACATATATGTTCCACCCAGACAACCTCAGTGGGATCAGCTCCAACCATCTCTGCAACAAACCTTTAACGTCTCTCTGGTGAGAGGTGTCTCCTTGGGAAAGTCATAAAGCAGTCATAGATTTGTGAGAGTTCCAGTCCTTGCTGGGGAACACAAGCTATTTTCTACAGTGTGAGTTTGTCAGCAGCATATCCTCATCCAGCTCATCTTAATATATAGCCAAGCCACAACTGAATGATTAGAGAGCTAACTACTTCCGATGGCCATCTCAAAATCTAACAGGTAAACAGGTTGAGCAACACCTAAAAGACCAGCAAGAGGCTAAATGGGAAATTTTCCTTAACCAGTTAACAGCTTGTTAAATCACCGTGTGTTAAGTCAAACAGCTTCAACAGGTTGTCTCTTAAACCCTAAACAAGCCTAAAAGCATTGTGAAAACAGCTCCAATTTCCAGGAACCATGCAAAGTGTGTCACTTTGTATATCCTGAGGGGGACATCTGAGCAAGCTTAAAAACAGCAGAAATCATATTTAGCTTGACTCATCCAAAAGGCTACTCCCACTTGCCCAACAGCTCACCCCCTTAGGAATAAAGCCTCAGATAATCCATATCCCCAAATCACCTGGAGTAGGCTCATCAGCACTGAGCACGTGGGAATAGAAAGAGTATGCAGTCAGTGCTTTCTGCTGCCACTGGCTGACAAGATGTTAATTATCACTGAGAAAGAATCAGGTGCTGGCATTGGCTGAGCACTGTGGTAACACCTGCAATGTTTGCTGCCTTTAATGCCCGGCAAGAGCAGCAGCACTGCAGTGTATTACAGCACCTGATGTCCCCAGAGCTCAGTGCGTGCAACCAGAGGAAGACCAGCCCTGTCCCTGGGGTACCAATGGGAAATTGCAAGAGGAATCACTGATGTCACCGCTTCTGATGTGGGAATCCACCGTAAACGTGCTGCTTTGCAAATGTGAAGTCCTCCAGAAGAAAGGAAATTCTGCAGTTTGGGAAAAAACGCCAGGTGACTTTGCATACAATACTTCTGTTTCCTTGCAACCATAGAAAAGACAGTTCCTGGCTTGACTGGAATTGTCCATGTGAGTTGATGCACGTGTTGGCTGAGCCTCTTCTGGTGACCTGGAGAAACAGTGGAAACCATTTTGACTCTGTGATTTTAATTGATGTTCTTTTATGGCTTGCTTGATGGCGTCACATGGAGAGCCAGGATTCTGCTAACCTGCAGTGCTGTAGCTGCAATTTCCCAGTGGAATTCCTTACGGGTTAGGAAAAAACACCCTGATTTAGAAGCAGGTATCACTGCAATATTTCCATATACTTAGCCCTGGCCTGGAGCTCCTGGTTATCGCTGCCTTTGGCTTATATGACTTCTGATGCAAAAAGCCAACATTTATCACATGCGTGAGATTTCAGCCCGTGTGTGTTAGAAGTGCCCCAATTCTGACAGTTCCAGAGCAGACATGTTCCGTGACACTGCAGTGTGCTGCAAGCACAGAATTAAATACAAAATTTGTTTTACATTGAAATGATATGGGGAAAAAAAATGTTTTGTAAATAATGAAATGCATCTTTTCACAGCTAATTTGATGCAACCCTGAAAGACAAGGACTTTCCATTACTCCAAGCCTTGTCAGCTTGTCCCTGTGTCTTTGGGAAACATGGAGCCATACACCTAAATTTTATCACTGCCGTTATACTGAAGCATCAACATAGGCGCAAAGCAAGAAAGCAAAGTCAATCATAAAAATCACGGGATATGTCTCCAGTAATTAGTGGAAAAGGCTCCTTAAAGAAAGCATCTGAACATCCTACAAGACAAAACAATGTACAGGAGATTAGCTTGTATATACCCAATGAGCATGCTACAAAAAAAATGCAACAGATCTTTTTAATCCCCTGTGATCTGAATAAAATATATTCACACTCCATGCGTATGGAAACACCAACAGCATCATAACTAAACCTTGCTGCTCCCATTTTAAGCCTTGAAATTCTCACCTACATACTGGTGCTATTAATAATGACTGCTTAATTGCATGTAGAATTCCCCATTAAATCTCCCATTGTAAGTCATGCTGTTCTAATTACACGCACACAAACAAAAACAAATGACAAGCAGAAGAAAACCTACCAATATCTAGCATGGCAGTGTCTATCTACAGATCCCTAGCAAAGGTCCTCCATTGTCAAGGATATATTTGCTCAATTTGACACAGGTAAAATCACGAGTACGTCTCTTCTTTCCTTCACTCCCCCAGAACAAGCAGCTGCAGTTTGCAGCACGATGGTGGTGATGGGTTGATGGCTGGACGTGATGGTTTTAGTGGTCTTTTCCAACCTCAGTGACTCTATGAATGGTCAGAGGACATACAGACATACATTAAATGCTTTGCTGAATCTGCAGCACCCTCAGACAAACTCTGACACCTCTACAACAATCAAACAGTGGGAAAGGTAAAAGGCCGTAAGGTTGGATTAATATTAAAGTTGCCACTTCAGCCTTCCCATTGCAAGACAGAATCCAACAGCAAAAATGGAAGGGAGAAGGTAAGCACTGATACAGCTGGACAAGGCACCCGCAGATGCACAGCCATCAGTCTAGAGACAGAAGACACCCTCTCCCATGCTACCACCGTCCTACACAGCCAATCTGTGTTCATAAAGCTCCTCTTTCAGGCACAACCCTCCCCATCTGCACCACCCAACAAGGTCAGGCTGTGGCTAGCGGGGGAGCTCGCTACATGCGTGTGGTCAGGCTTGCAAATACTGCACTAAGGCTATAAAACACATCTTGAACTCACTTTTTCCAGGGCTGATGTAACTGGGTGGGGGCACTACCAGGCTTGTGATAAGCTGAATATAATGATGGTTGAAATAAAACATTTGCATATAAAATTTAACTCCTAGGATTTACTAGCAGCAGGGAGATAATGGTGTAACACGCTGATGAAGAGCCACTATGAGATCATGTTCATATTAATCTGAAGCTTGTAGGCCTTGTTTCTTGGAGGAAGTACTCATTGTGTGTAGTACAGTAAAAACTGTGTTTTAAAACAAAGAGATGAAATAGTTGCTTTAAGAATTTTAACTTTACAGCAACAGCACTGTCACTGTAAATCTGCCGTGCCATGTATTTTATTGCATTTTCATAGCAGAAGAGAGAATTTACGATGTGATGCTACAAGTCCAGCCAACCTTCTTCTGTCAGTGGGGTACCTCTCTTAACTCACATCTAAAATATTTGCTGATACCGAAACGTGACCGGGAGATACAAAAACAACCTTTTACAACACAAGAGAACATTATATTCATCCAGCTCAGAGCAAAAAGAAGAAAAACAAATAGTTTGAGCATCTGTTTCTGCAAAGCGCGGACACTGCTCTGCAAATATTTCTAATCTATGGAAAGCATACAGAGAGAATTACCACTGAGCTTTTGCAGATGAAGCAGTAAAGATGCTATTACTATTGTTATCAAATGAAAGATACCTCACGTTTATCATTACTTTTTGAGATAAGAGCTACCCAGCATAGAAACACGCTTGGGCTTGACCTCCTGCAGCCAGGTATCAATACTGATGGTGTCAGGACGTTGCATTCATTCTTTACAGATTACACTAAGCAGCAACTAGTCCCACACAATCGAAGACTGATCATTTACTTTCATTAGGGGGACCATTTATAGTAGATTTCATAGACGTATAGAATCACTCAAGTTGGAAAAGATCTCCAAGACCCCCAAGTTCAACCCCAACCCACCCCACCGTGCCCACTGACCACATCCACAGTTCTTGAACACCTCCAGGGATGGTGACCCCACCACTTCGCTGGGCAGCTGTGCCAGTGATCAGCACTCTTTCTGAGCATAAAAGCTTCCTAATATCCAACCTGAGCCTCCTCCAGTGCATATCAAACGTGCTTGACTAAACAGAATTGGCACTTAAGCATGACAGGACCAGATCCATTCTGAACAGAAGCTAAGACTTCTGATCATTAAGAATTCAACATTAAGAATAATATGATATTTGGGAAAATTTCTTCTCTGAAAGAGCGGTCAGGCACTGGAATGGGCTGTCCAGGGAGGTGACTGAGTCATCATCCCTTGAGGCGTTCAATAAATATTTAGATGCGGTACTAAGGGATGCGGTTTAGTAGCGAAACATTGATGGTAGGTAGGTGGTTGGACTGGATGATCTTGGAGGTCTTTCAACCTCAGTGACTTTATGAAATAGAAAAATGTATGTGTGACACTGAAGATTCAATTTGATCCAATTATTTGATGGGTTTCTGTTCACCTTAGTGGATACTAAAAAATCCGCCAGGCACAATGAGGAAAAGAGCAACGTGGTGCACAGCTTATGAATAAGACAGCAACAGATAGTGGGTTGGTTTAAAGCGAGGGAAATAGTAAGAAAAAACACTTCAGAAGCATTTGCAGGGAGGAACATTCCACCAAGACAAAGTCATCTGTCCTCACTTTCCCAAAAGCAGCATAATCAAAGCTGATTATGAGATTTCAAGCCCTGAATGTTTCTTTGTATTGCCCAAGCGGAGAGTGAAAACACTTTATGATACCAAAAAGACAGAAGGAAGATCCTCAGGTA
Source organism: Alectoris magna (assembly GCA_030625065.1). Classification (NCBI taxonomy): domain Eukaryota; kingdom Metazoa; phylum Chordata; class Aves; order Galliformes; family Phasianidae; genus Alectoris; species Alectoris magna. Next base: position 1,236,888 of record CM060565.1, on the reverse strand, counting down.
TTACAAAGCAGGGACCAGGATTTAATGCTTTTAAAAAGACCAGTGCCTGCAATCCACCCGCACGATGACGTGAGATGTGGGCCATAGGAGATACAACTGGCTGTGTAGCTTTAGGTAATGCACCAATAGAATACTAAACAACAACATATGCACTGCATTTGTAATGAGATTGGACTTTTAACCTTCTAAAGCAGTGGGAAACAATAGGGCTTTTAAAAATACCAGCTCAGAGGTAAGGAGAGGGTCAGCCTCGTACAATTTATATTTATAAAGTTGCAAAGCTGAGTTTCACTTTGAATTAGAAATTATTTGAAAAAGTCAGAGGGAATCGGGGGAGGAGGGAGAAAAATAATGTTGGCATAGGGGAAAGAACTCGGAGACAACAGAAGACATGGCACAGGAGGCCTCTGCAAAAAGCACCCAGGGACTTATGCTCCCCCAGGGCCCCAGCTCACACACTGCCATTAGTGATGGCTCATCCACTTGCCTGAGATGTAACATCAAGATCTGACGGGCGCCTTCTCCTCTCGGCATACATGGACCTCCATCAGATGTTAATTCCTTCAGAAGCACCAGGCAACAACCATTCTCTTTAGATAGGTGACCCACATGAAACTGAAGTCTGAACTTCAGCTGCTATAAATGAGATTGGAGTGAAACCAGCTGATTCACGCTAATTTAATGAACCTGATGAACTTGCCACAGAAAATGTCAGAAAGCAATGAATCACTCTAATGACAGATGTAAGCCCGAAGCTCATTTCATACACCACACAAACCTTAGGAAAAAGGAGAGCAGGAATCGAGCCCCATACCAGAACATCTGCACTGGGTCTGGGCAGAGGGCCATGCTTCAACTCCATACAAAAACAGGAGTTCCCCATGAGGCAAGCAGTCACATCCTCCATCCTAATTCCTCTCCTGCCTTGTGCTGAGGAGAGGGAAGCCCCTCTCCAGTTCAATCCAGCACAACCCTGAGCTCAGCAGGTCCAAGTGAGAGCCGCAGGCTTTGCCCACAATTTCACATACCAGGCTAGAGGCCATCTGACAACATTTCCCTCCCCAAACAGGTTCCAACAGCAGCAAAGCAAACAAAAGAGCTACTAAAGAAAAAAAAAAAAAAAAAAAGAAAGGAAAAAAAAAAGGGGGGATTCAGGATTGCCAAATTCTGACACCATTTTTGGTAGAAAAATGGGACTAGGCAGGATCACAGGGAACTCAGATCTCTGCAATCTCAACCGAAGACACAGCGCTGTTTCAGGAGGACCCAAAGGACGTTTCCTTCGTGGATCATCAGGTATTACAGGCCAGTGGACATCATTACTCAATGTCCTGCTGAACCAACTACAGTCCTCTGGGAAAAGACCAAGCGCTACAACCCTGACCTGTCTCAGGTAGAGCGCAGGAGATCAGCAGAGCCTCACCAATGCAGCCATGGGAATGTGTTACGTGAAAGAACGTAGCAAACAGATAATGTTGTCCCAGTTCACAGGGACAACAGAAAGAAACCTCAAGCTTCCTGACGGGGAAATGGAAGGAGCTAAGAGAAGGCCAGCTTCCCCAGCCTCTGTGCAACAGCTCCGTTATGTCACCAGTGGCGCAACCTGCACAGCCCTGCTGTCCTACAGCCCCACATTGCCCAGTCAGCCACAGACTTGCAGACTTTAGGCGCTGGGGATAGGGTTAGGGTAAAGGCCCTTTCTTGGGCCTGAACTTTAAGTGCACGTTTCTGTTTTTCCAGCTCTGTGGAAGCAGTCTGCCCCCAGCTATCCACCCAGGCACTACCTGTGTCACTGCTGCGGCACTCAGAAGCTGGCACCTCCTGTTCACGAGGCTGAGCAGCGCTGCAAGCAGCCAAGCACTCTAGTCCTTCACCAAGCAAAACAACTCAAGGAGGATTTGGCAGGAGAAGGAGTAGCAGAATCTGACCCAAGTCAAATGCAACTCTCCAAGAAATTCCTTTTCACTTGCAAGTGACATACAGACTTGGCCTGCCTTCCTCTGACTTACCAGCACCCTCCTGCAAGGCAGCATTAGAAAGGAGCCTGTCTCACCCAGGGATGTTTTTCAACAATACTTCGTGTCCTCTTTTACTGTCTTCTTTTTAAGCCACTTCCAAGCTCCATTCCTTCTGCTCACTACTCAGATCAGACTAATAAGAACATCACCTCAGGGAAAAGACTTGTACACAGACAGACTTCCTCTTCAGAGGATCAAACAGACCAGACTGTTCCTTTTCAAGTTTTATTAATCCTGGTTCATAATTTCCACCACATCATTAGTCATTTCCTATTATTGAATAGCTGGTAGCAGCAGCATCGCGCAGTAAATAGCAAGATAACAGAAGTGCCACCTGCGATTTCTTGGCTGATACCTTCCCACAACCACATCTGGGGAAAAGACGAAGAGGTAAAATTAAAAGCCCAGCCATGTCGACTTTTTTGATCTGTGGCTCATTTCTTTTATCCACATCATCTGCTCAGCTGGCTACATAAGCTGCTGCAGACCTCGTTTAAAAACAGCTCTAGAAGATTAACACTAAAACCAGCAGTTTGGAAATGTGGTGATTTTCACTGGAATGCCCGTTCTGAGGCACGCAGGGTGTGAGGGGATCCTGCTGGTTATCAGGCCTTGTTATTTATTTGGTTTCCTAAGCTTTTCCTGGTTTGTCAACATCCTTTAGGTAGTTTTGCCACCAAAAATGGGCAGAGAATTCAAATGCCTCGAAGCAATCTGTTTCCTATTGAGTTTTTCTTGCCCTCTCCAGTGAAACTTATTTTTCTAAAAATATCCTTTTTTTCCTTCTACCATCCAGCTCAGGAGACTAATTGGGAAAGACCACCACAGTCTTTTCAGCTTCAGTGTAATATCCCAGGAGTTGGACTCAGTGATCCTTATGGGCCCCTTCCAACATGGGATATTCTATGATTCTCTGATCTACATACCCAGAGTGTTCTTTCGGACCCTCTTCTTTCTTTCCGTGCCACAAAGGGTCCCCCCACACAAGTTTGGGGGAAGAGTTTCTACGTGGTTCACTGTTTGGTGGAGCAGGACAGACCTGCTGTCAACAGCTTGAGTCAGAAGTGTGTGGCTGCAATGACCATGGGACAGCTGTTAGAACGGGGAGAGCTCATTTCCACCCCAGCAGCAGAACTTCTCCTCTTTCCTTCTTCCCCATTATCACAGTAAATTTTCCAGCCACCCTTCTCTTGCTGTTTCCCCACAAGCTCTGCAGGACAGCTTCACCCTGGCCCCACATCAAGTTCACCAAAGACAATGAGTCCTCCCACCATCTCCAGGGCAGGCAATGAAGTCCCCAGGACTCCAAAAGGATTTCCTCCTTTTCACTTGTCCTCATGAATGCTGCTGTGTATACGAAGCACAATCGCTTGGGCTGAAGCGCGTTCCTAGCAGGAAGGAATGGCTTTGGGTTTATGGCAGAGCAGGTTTCTGCTGCAGACTTCCTGCATGACCTTAGGGAAGAAGTCACTTGCCATCAGACTTTCTCAGTGCTTGTTTCAATTCGTGCCCATTCTTCTGAACACAGATATTGTTTATTAGAGGTCATCTGAGTCCTAGGTGAACAGAGGTAATTAAACGCCTGATGACTAATGTGTTTAACACATTAACATGTGTTTGCTTTCATAGGGGCTTTGTGAAAACGTCATCTGCCAACTGTGTGTGCCACTCCTGGCACTCAGTGCTTCAATCTGCCAACAAGAGGTAGCAGCACCTGAGTGCATCTGTCCCTGTTTACAGCGGCCCAGTGGGACAGCCAGCTCAGTGCCCCAGAACTTGTGCTGCCTTTACCTGCAGGACAAGAGAACTGTCCTTTGTAATCCCAGACGTCTGTGTGTTTCTTCAAACTCATTTATGTTTTTATCTCTATTATTTTCCTAAATACATGTAAGCATATGCTTTTAACGTACATTTATTTATATATTAGGTAAAACACATCTCTGTTTTAAAAAGCAACAGAAGCTAATTTCCCACAAGCAACGTCCACTTGTCTGCTTGTGTGAACAGTCCATAACTACCCATTCCCTTTCCTCCTGAAATACACAGAGCATAAGAACTGCTCAGGTTGTGTTCTTCTCTGTGTGCGTCTATCAAACGCTCACCTTTCAGACTACCATTTTCTTCCTTTTCTCTGACCCAACTCCCTAACTTCACATGAGCTTTTTGTGTCCCTGTCTCCCCTGTGCTGTGGGCAGATAGACTTGTTCACGTCTTGAGAAGGAAACGGAGAGGACAGCATCACCGCAGGTCAACAGCATTCCATGGCAGGATATTTCAAAGCACTTTGAATTTTATAGCATTTCTCATGGAGCCAGTTCGAAGCACACTCAGAGCTTAGATGAACACCCAGTAGAACACAGTGCTTTTAGGGCTTCCAGCTGAGAGGCAGGTGAACACCTCTCACGTCACACAGGACCATTGCAGCAGCATCAGGAATGCATCCCAGTGCCTGAATCCCAGGGCTGCTGCTTCCCTTCTTACCCTGCCATGTCTCACCCGGTCTCCCATGCCCACCCTCAGCCATGGCAGGAGCTGCTTTCCCCAGCCACCCCTCTCAGCTCTCCATTTCCTCTGCTCTTCCAAGGGAGCCTAGAGCTGTGATGGTAATTGGGGCTCCTTCAACAAGCCAAGGGGGGTGAACCAGGCCACAGAGCCAACAGGGAGTCCCCAAATTCCTTAGCTGTTACAGCAGACTTTTCATTGTTACCCAGGCAAGCAACTTAACCCCCTACCCTCCTTCTAGCAAGCGTGAGCTAATCCTGCACAATAAAACTTTCCTGCCTTCGTGGAGTGCAAAAAGCTCTAATTAGCGTCCCTAAAGTATCTTCAGGCCTCAGACCATAAAAGTGTAAATGGCTCATCTTCTGAATAATAGCAATAAAATCCTGCAATCAGTAACTTGACCGTAACTGCTACACGGGTATAATAAATTGCTTTTGCCATCTCAAAATGAATTGTCATGAATCAGGGCCTTTGTTCTCACAGTCAGCGAGTTATTTTTTGCCCTTCTGATGGAATTCCTGCAATAACAATGGGGGAAGCATGTAATGGAGAGTGACGGGCATCTTTATAAACAACGCTGGTCACGTGAGCCATATATCAGAGAAGCAGATTTTTAGTACAGTAACATCTAAACAGCCTAACGAAGATGGGGAAAGCCTGTTGATCTGGTTACTCTGTATAGAGACAGAGTGTTTTATTTTAAGCTCCTATAATCCTAAGAGTTAGCCAAAAGGAAGGGATCATTTCCAGCCATATTTTTCAAATGGGAAATGGAGAGCGGTGAGCAACCGATCAGATCCGAGGAGTCTGAGAGAGGACTGGGAACCCAGCTCAGCTCACGGCTTTAACTGCAAGCTTCCCCTTTTCTTTTAGTGCCCAAGGAAAAACCTGCCTTTGCCAGGATCCCAGTCCCAAAGCTGCTGTGCAACTCCTCTGTGACAGCAAGCACTGCTGAACTCCTGTGCACAGAACAGGAGCCTGGGGTTTGAACCCCGCTGTGCTCTTCAGCCCCATACAGGATCAAACCCTGACATCCCAGGTTCGAAAGCCTTGCATTTCACATTCCTTCACCAATGGGAACAGCACGTCTTAATTCAAGAGAGGGTCAGGCCGAAGCTCTTTATAGCAAACAGGAAGGAGGGAATGGTTCGTCATGGAACCTAATTATTTAGCAGTGTGCTGAAAAGTTGCCTGGCAGAGTCTGCCCTTGCAGACAGCACTTTCTCCCCTAATAGTGATCCTGATAGCAGGACTTTTATCAGCAGGGCAGCACTGCGCTCTGCTCAGACCCCAATGATCAAGTGGCCTTCACAGCTGCCACCACCTCCTATTAAAAGGCTACACGGGGCCTGTGAGATTAAGAAAGGATAAAACAAGTACTTATCATTTGGGAAGTAATGTCACCGGTTATCTAAAGCAACGTAATTATATCACAAGCTTTATCTGCGAGTGGCTTTTTCCTTCCAGGGGGTAGGAATAGAAAAACTTTTCACTTCATAATGAGTCCTATTGAAACTCCATTTTGCCCTTGGCAAAAGGCCATTATCCAGCAGAAACATGTAATCATCCTAAAAATGCATAATGGCATGGAAAACGGACAAGTAGTTTCTTGAAATATTGTTTGTAAAAGGCCTAATTTATAATGGGGATTGTTTGTGTTAGGGCCTTTTGGCATGTATGGTTAACAAGAACTTGCTGTTCTGCTGCCAGTTTGTCTAATCAAGAGGGCCTTGTGCAGGGCTCCCTCGATATGGCCATGGAAACAATGGGAGCTTTTTTCAGGAGCTGCCCCATCACGACAGAGCACCCCACTGCTTAATCTGTTGTTGTTCCTCGCGATGGACACCGCTGCTGTCAATGTGCCACATCAAGACATAAACATCATCAGATTCAGTGCACTGCTGTCCATCTAGAGCAATATTAGGAATGAGCTGGCAGCACCATTCATTGAGGTCAATCATGCAACTGTTGGCTCTTTGTAGCGATGCCACGGTGTGACCAACGCCTTCCCTCCAGAAAAGCAGCAGTTTGCACACACGCTATGAATGAAAGCTCTGGCCCTGCAAAGAGTCAGATCATGTGCAGGAGAAAACATTCTCCAAAAGGAAATGAGAAAGTCACAGAATCACAGAATGGCCCGGGTTGGAAGGGACCTCAAGGATCATGAAGCTCCAACCCCCCTGCTGCAGGCAGGGCCACCAACCTCCACATTTCATACCAGCCCAGGCTGCCCAGGGCCCCATCCAACCTGGCCTTGAACACCTCCAGGGATGGACGGGGCATCCACAGCCTCTCTGGGCAGCCTGCAGTAAACACCCTTCACCTGCTTTGTTATTAGGTTCAGAGTACACTTTGCTTGTATTTTGTATCCACAAAACAGGAGTGGGAAAGGCCCCATTATATCTGGTTATCTCTTATTATAAATGCTAACAAATATGTAGGCTTACCAGGCATCTTGGTCTGTGGCAAACTGAAAGCTCTCCCTGGTTTATAACCTCTGCAAGTACCCAGTATGCCTTCTGTAATCCCTCCAAGCATCTTCCTTCATGTTGGGAAAGGTTCCACCCAGTGCTCCTGGCAGATCCAGCGCTCAGCCCGCATACCAGCTCACAGGGACTTTCCTCCAAAGCAGAGCTAAAGCTACACAATAAATGTTCGTGCCTGAACCTCCTGCCGATCCTGGATCTGTGAAGCAGGGTGCCATGCAGAAGGGGGGATATGTGCCGGAAAGCAAGCATGAGAGACTGCTTTAGAGCTGAGCACGAGATGATGATACCGCTCCCACCAGTGAGCCACGGAGCGCAGCACAGAGGGAAAGGAGGAACCATGGATTTCAAGACTTCTGGTGCCAAGATCCAGGCCTGGAAAGTTGTACCTTGTGACACAAAGCAGTCATTTGCTGTAGGTTTGTGCCTCAAGGCCTCTGGCACAGACGATGCCTACTGAGCCTGGCACTGTACGTGCCTTTATTTTAAGACAGTCCTTGCTACTGAGAGCTTAGAATTGACACAGAATGGTATTTTTAACAAAAGTACAATAATTGCCACAAGTAAGATGAAAACAAAGCTATAATTTGGACAGCTTGACAGAACGTGAAGGCCCTCTGTAGAGGAACATAGTTCAAAGCACTTTTGTCTTTCGGGCATTTTTGCTGAATCCACGGGTATCCCTCTAATGTATAGAAAACAAGAATCCTTCTTTATTTGCTCCAAAGCTGTGTTTGTACAGTAACTTCTGAAGAAGGCGCTTCTTCCTTCCATAACCAAATAAAATGATCCCTCAGGTTATTTATAGTCCTCATGGCCCAAAGACATCACTTGGCTCTCTACCACAAGCCCAGCAGTGTGTTACTATATTAAAAAATGCGAAAATGTAATTACGGGGTACTGAAGCCAGTGTCTGCAGACAAAACCTGCCAGAAGCGAGGAGACAGGAAACGCGGGCCCTTCGGGCCTTCCCTGCCTTGGTCCGCACCGGGACTGAGAGGGGAGAGATGGGGCCTGGCTTTGCAGGGCGGCTGACTCACATCTGCCTTTCTGTAGGAACTGGTTTGCTGTAAGCTGCAAGTGCAATCCTCACCCCCCACAACTTAAAAAATCCTTCCCTGCCAATCCAGAGTGTGACGCCACTTACGCCTGGTCACACGGAAGCCACCTATTCTTCATACAGAGAAAAGAGCCTGGATTATTACCCCTTTGCATCACAGCACTCTTCCGCAATGGAGGGCTGATGTCACCAAGTCACAACATCTGTGCCCTTGATTGCCCAGCTTTCATGTATCTTCCGCTTCTAGACTGCACGTCTGTTCCCCCACAGAATCACAGAATCACTCAGGCTGGAAAAGCCCTCCGAGATCCCCAAGCCCAACCCCAGCCCACCCCACCGTGCCCACCGCCCACATCCCTCAGTGCCACATCTCCACAGCTCTGGAGCACCTTCAGGGACCCCACCACTCCTGGGCAGCTGTGGCACTGCAGCACTGTTCTTTCAGAAAATAAATGTTTCCCCATATCCAACCTGTACCTCTCCTGGCACAACATTTGATTGTTTCATCCTATCACTGTTTCCTGGGAGCAGAGACCGACCCTCGCCTCGCTACCACCTCCTTTCAGGGAGCTGGAGAGAGCGATAAGGTCTCCCCTGACACCTTATTACTGTGCTTGAGCTGGCAGCTACCATCCATGGCAGGGTGGCAGAATGAAAACCTGCTCTACTTTATCCATTTGCCCCTATCGGGCTGCAAGCCCCAAGCATCCCCATGCAGGCACAAGGCAGAGTGGAGCTAAGCAGAGCCAAAAGCAAGCACAACTCCGCTTTCTCCAAGACCCCAGGACAGCAGCACAAGTAGCTACTGAAGAGTGAAGGTATGAAGAAAGAAAAAGCACTTTTCCTCAGGGCATGTGAGCTCTGACAGGAAACTTCAGAGAAACTCCGGGGGAGGGATAAGTCACTGGGATGATGAATCGCCCACTGCCCTACAGAGTCATTTCCAATCCAACTGTCTTTAGGAGGGTTGCCTCTGAGCTGAGCACAAAATCCTCTTCAAAATATACATGGAGTCTCAGGGTAAAGAAGCCAGGCACACAACGCAGAGCTAGGATCGGTATTAATAGAATGCAGACAACAAATTGCTCACCTGCTCCTTCCTTCCGACGTCAGCCTGCTGTTTTAGCAGTCTATCAGTTTGTCCCTCGCTACTGGCCACTCATTGACAAAAAGCTGAGTATTTGCTGACAGAAGGAAATGCAAGAGGCAGGAGCGGCTGGCCCAGCCCAGCACGGCCAAGTGAGCCACAGGAGGGCTGAGCAGCAAAGACTTGCCCAACTCCAGCTCTAAACGACCAAGTCTTCCGTAGTGCCCTGCCAAAGCCAAGAACCCCTCTTCAACACTTGCCCTGTAAACCTCCTGCCAAGCTCTTTTGCTTTGGCAGTTTGCAATAAAATTGCAGGTTTCAACATTTTGCACAGTTTGATTCTGCATCTAATACAATGACAATCTTTCAAGTGGAAGATTAAACATCGGGACGTGCCCTGTATCCTCACACTATTCACATCCAAACTCCTGCTTTGCCCATTCATGCTTCTTGCTTTAAGCTCTCAGAATCCATCCACGTAGCCTGGTTTACCCAGCGTCCCGTTACTGCAGCACTTCCCCACGTTCCTCCCTGGCCGGGAGCACCGGGACCGAGCAACGCAGTATCCGCAGTGCCACCTTCTGGTCTGCCACGCGAATCCCAGCCACACTGCTGCAGAATCATCGAATCGTTCAGGTTGGAGAAGACCTTCGAGATCCCCAAGCCCAACCCCCGCCCACCCCCACCGTGCCCACTGCCCACGTCCCTCAGTGCCACATCTCCACGGCTCTGGAGCACCTCCAGGGACGGTGACTCCACCACTCCCGGGCAGCTGTGCCACTGCAGCACCACCCTTTCAGAGGCTGAATCTTTCCTTGTATCCAACCTGAGAAGGGCTTGTCAACCTGCCCATCCCCACTGCAGTTACCAGCTCTCATGGCCGCAGGCAAAACCTCTCTTGCAGGTGGCCCTCGAGGAACCCGTCATTTCAGTTCACCAGAGTGAAGAGCTCGGAGCACTTGGGCCCTTGTGCCATGCCCAGTGCAAGCACCATGACATGGACACAACCAAGTGCTTTTCTCCAGCTCAGGAATCCTCACACTGTTTTCCTCTCCAGGAAAATCTATAAGCAGAGGAGTAACTGCTGCACTTTTTCTTGGCCTACTGTCCCAAGATCTACAAGTAGGCCGCTGTGCTGCTGCAAGCTGCAGGATGTGGACCGTGATCTGATATCAGTGCACCATACCTGATAACAGAGGTGCCTCTGCAGATGTTTTCAGCGCCTCAGGCTGCCCCCCTGAAGAAGCTTCTCAGCTGCTTCACACCCTCTGCAAATCAGCAGGTGCAATCCTCATGAGGACAACCACAGATCCATGTCCTGAAGCTCAGCACCAAAGGCTGCAAAGGAAGAAACACCGTCAGCAGCGTGCCTTGAAGTTGTTCGTTGGACTTCTGCATTAATTCTCCACCGCATTATTTACAGCCATACTAAAAAATTAAGTGCTTCATGGAGCTTCTCTGTGGGTTTTGGCCACATGGAACAAATGTGATTTCCTGAAGCTTGCATCACATTGGCAGCGTGTCAGCAATTTCAATGCATCTCTCTAAATAAGGACTTAATTCTCTTTTATTATAGGCCCCATTATACCGCTCCCAGTGGCTAAAGGGGCCTTGAGTTTTGGCAGAAATGTAATTTACACCCACCTTATGTCCTTCTTACAAAATTCTGATCTATAAAAGAAAGAGGCAGTGTACTGTGCAGCTCCAGCTTGCAGTCTGGAAGCCAGAAGTTTTCCACTGCCCCTGGCTTTGGCCAACTGGGAAGCCGTTTCAAACCAAGAGCCAAACTTCCACCAATACACTTCTATTTCACTTCCTTGCATCTACAGAGCCCTTAACAATGCTACATTAGAAGAGCAGGGGAAAACGATCCAGATCTCGTGATGGAAAGGACGTTTTAGCAATAGGACTAGAGGGAATGGCCTCAGGTTGCTCGAGGGGAGATTCAGGTTGGATGTTAGGAAAATTTTCTTCTCCAAAAGAATGGTAAGGTGCTGGAATGGGCTGCCCAAGGAGATGGGTTAGGGTTAGCTACACCATAACCCTAACCAACCTGGAAGTGTTTGAGAACCATTTAGATGTCGTACTGAGGGATATGGTTTGGTGGGGAAATAATGGTGGTAGGTGGACGGTTGGACTGGATGATCTCAGAGGTCTTTTCCAACCTTGGTGATGCTATGATGCTATGATTCACCCTGAGTCTGGAGGGTTTGGCTATGGCATTGCAGCAGTTCTAGGCCCTTTCTGGGGCAGCCCACCAGGGAACCCTGCCTGAAGAAATCTGCTTGAAGAGAAGCAATCCTCTGTCTGTGGGGCTACCCCGTGAAGGTGATGCATGCAAAACATGTCCGCTGCTCACACCTGAAGGTGCAACATTCCTCTGGGTGCTGCTGCAAGGAGGTCACCGATCCACCACATCGCCATGGCCATTTTATCCCTATGCTCCAGCACCTTCTCTATGAAACAGACCACAATAGGTCATTCCTCTCCATCCACTCTCTGAGGCACAAGTTGCCTCCTGCATGTGTGGATCATGCCTGGCATACAGAACTCCAATCTTGGTTGGCCGCTACGGTAACACACCATAATATTTGGATGAGGAGAGCTTACACATATGGGAAGTCCCACTGGCTTCTAGAAGAAGTCTCCCGACTTAGCCTGGGAACTGCGACTGGGAGATGTAATCATAACAACACACAGCCTTTATCTCCCAGTGGGAATTCTTCCAGCTTCCATTCTTTAGAGCCTTATCCATCCCTTTGTAAAATGCTTTTTTTTTTTTTTTTTTTTCCCCTAATGAAGAACTTTCCAACTGAACTCACATTTCTAAATATGATTTTTAAAAGAATATACAATTTGGGGGATAAACTGGCGAGATTCCAATTGCAGCAATTTTTCCGTCCAAATATACCCCTGCCATGGAGAGAAATCACACTATCACTGCATGGAGCTGTTTTGATAGATCAGTTCCCTCTCCGAGCATATTTTATACTCATCAGAACTATTTATACATGCTCACATATCAGAGCTATTCTAGGAATTAGCAGTACGCATAATCATGTTAGTCATTCTCCAAGGAACAAACAGATGCAGTATCTTTATTAATGCAAAGCAGTGATACCTATGAGAAAACTGACTCCCTCTTTCTGCCTGCTGCTTTAAACACGTGCACACACACACACACATACACACACGCATGCATGCGTGGATCACTCGTCCCATTGCAACCAAAGATTCTGCTAAGCTTAATTAAATAAACAGCAACGGAGAAAGCAGGTTCTGTCTATTTTTAAACAAGTATGCCTTAAACGTGCACCAAATCAGAACTCCTTAGCACACACTCCTAAGAGCTTTTGTAAAATCCAGCTTAAGGGAATTAGGCACGCAGATCTAATTGAATTTCGGGGCGATACGGACACCTAAGACCTTGAAGCTCCTATGGAAACTCCTGTCTTATTCAATACACGGTTCGCTTTCCAGCTGAGAAATACCTTAGTAATGGTACACTTAACACTCAACAGTCATTTGACCTATTTTACTAATGTGTTTGGGAAGGAGGTTAATTAACAGTGGATAGCTATATCCTTAAGCTTAATTTTTCCAACAACCCTGCTCATAAAAGGAAAAATTGAGTACATATTAAAGGAAGCAAGCAATTAAGTTGCACAAATAGTGAGCTCATTGAACTGCAGCTGACTTCTATCATGTCAAAGAACAACTAAACACAGAAGCAATGAAAAGATTGTTGCCACGACCACCACTGAGAACTGCCTGGCAATAAAGATGAATAACTTCCTACTTGAAGATTACTGATTAAAGCTCTTAGAAACCAAAAGGTTGGACATAGGCATATCTGAAGCAAAATATTTTAATGCACATTTGGCAGATTCTGTAACGTATTTACAGTGAATTTAAAGCAAAGATTTATACAACTCCAGTAAACTCCGTTTCAAGCAGTCTTTAAAATGACCACCGTTCCAAACTCCAAAAGTACGAGGGCAACTGGCTCGTTTCAAAGGAGCTACCTTTTCTATTTCCTAAATACAGAGGTGGGAAAATGGAAGGTCGAGCATCCATAGGCCTAAGCACACTGTTGATGGACGGCGCATACAGAGCCCTGGCCACCTGCATCCCATAGGGCTGTGCTCCTCTGCACGCACAGCCTGCTGGAGAGGGGCCCGTACGGACAGTCTTGGGCATCCATGCATGGGACCACAGGGCAGCTTTGAATGGTTGCCTTGGTTGTCCTGCTGCAGATCCCACCACTACATATGTCGTGAAATACTGCTGAGAGGGGACAGTCCAGGCAGTGCAGCACGGAGCTTTTCAGCAAAATGCCTGCTGATAGCAACAGCTGCGACCGGGGAGGAACCGTAATCATGGAATCATTCAGGTTGGAAAAAATCTCAAAGATCCCCAAGCCCAACCCCAGCCCATCCCTCCAGGCCCACTGACCACAGTGCCACATCTCCATGGCTCTGGGACACCTCCAGGGACGGTGAGCCCACCACTCCTGGGCAGCTGTGCCACTGCAGCACCGCTCTTTTGAAGAGAAAGTTTGCCCTAATATCCAACCCAATTTATTTCCTAATACCCAATCCTAATACCAGCAACAGAACAAAACCCAAATGTTTTGCAGTGAGTGTGCAACACACTGAGAACATGTGCTGTATGTTCCCAGCTCTGTCCAGTGCAGACAGCTGACTGTATTCATGCCACTGTCTATCCTGACTCAAACGATAGGTGTTCCTGTGTATCATTTCAGAAATACACAACACTGGCCAACATGCCACAGGTTAGAAACCCCCTGAGTGTGCTGCCATGTGTTTCTCCTCCACCTGGCCCACCAAGGCTAAGCTAGCAAAAATCCGGTGCCCCGACGCAACCACTGTAGCAGTTGCTCTCTTACAGTACATCAGCAAACCCACCTTCTAAATGAATAGGAAAGAGAATCTCCATAGCCACGTGCTGTCAAATCCAGACTTAGTAATGTGCTTTTCCTAGGGACATCTCAAAACCCAAGAGGGAAAGCATGGTGACCTCCCCTTCCCACACATCAGGACTCCCTGTGTCACCATCTGGATGCTACTGGCCTGCATAGAAGCGTACAGTCAGGAGAAAGGCACTGAACAACACTGTCATGCCCCGGTGGTGGAATCAGAGCAACGAACTATGCAGAGACGCCGGGGAAAGAACTGGAAAGGCAGTTTGGCTGGGAGCAGACAGTGAGAGCATTCAGGCAGAAGAGTCAGGAAAATTTTATTCAGATAAGTTCTGATTATTTGCAGTCTGTGACTAAATATGAGGCACCTGCAAATGCAATAGAGCAAAAATCTACAAAGCAGAAAGCAGCTTTGTCCAGCGTCCAGGGAACAGCTGGCTCTGTCTAGCAAAAGACACTTCATTTTAGGTAGAGCAGGTTAAGAGGCTATATGCAGTCCCACGACAAATGACATTAAATATGATTATTAGTCTCTCAGCTCTCGCTGTAAAATACTTCTGTGCACTAATGACATGAATTTTGAGCTGATGTTTTTAAACATCAAGTCCAAACAAACAGAAACTACGCTCAAAGCACGGTTATCCCGTTGGCTTCCAAGTGCTTCACTTTTTATTCCTCTCCCCCTAATAACTCCTTGAAGTCGTCTTCCCCTGAGTTAGGGGCCTTTTGCTAATGTCCCGCAGCAAGTATCTTCTTCCTTCCAATTGCTGTATGATGATGGAAGCAAGACTTGCTCTTGTCATTCTGTTAAATGCAACTTGAAAATAAATAACTGGGAAGCAGACCTGCATTTCCACCCACTTGCTCCTCTGACTTGAGTCTTTTTGCCCTTGAAAATTTCCTGAATCCACATTCCCTGCAGTGAATCACATCAGGAAGTAAAAATCTTAATTGTTACATATAAGTTAAACAGCAAGACATGACTTCATTACAGTGGAGATAAAAGGGCAAGGGATTACTGGCAATTTCACCTCATCTTAATTCATGGGGCTTCTTGGGACTGATACAATACAAGCATATGTGAGTGCAGGGAAGTTATTTTTTGAACGCTTTTATCTGCTTTGGGCACTTTTAGTGCCTTTCCATGCCTAGTCCCCACATCTGGAGCACTCAGTGTTGTGAACTGCCGTGGCTACACTCACACCTAGATACTTGTGCAAGGCACAGAAGTACAATGCCATGTTGACTCAGAACAGAAAAAGGCTGGTGTATCCAACGTGCCCTTTTACCTCTGCAAAGGCAACAGCAAGCATTTAACTACCCAGAAGCTCTCCTTAGTCTGAATGAGATACTGAGACATGGAGACACAAAAGGAAGGTAAGATAAGAGGATTGCAGTGGAAAGTATTGGAACGCTAATTTCTTTAGAATCACAGAACCATCGAATCATTCAGGTTGGAAAAGATCTCCCAGATCCCCAAGCCCAACCCCAGCCCATCCCACCAGGCCCACTGACCACATCCCTCAGTGCCACATCTCCATGGCTCTGGGACACCTCCAGGGACGGTGAGCCCACCACTCCTGGGCAGCTGTGCCACTGCAGCACCGCTCTTTTGAAGTGAAAGTTTGCCCTAATATCCAACCCAATTTATTTCCTAATACCCAACCTTTAGCAGCAGCAGAACAAAACCCAAGTGTTTTGCAGTGAGTGTGCAATTCTCTGATGAACATGTGCTGTACGTTCCCATCTCTGTCCAGTGCAGACAGCTGACTGTATTCATGCCACTGCCTATCCTGACTCAAACGATAGGTTTTCCTGTGTATCATTTCAGAAATACACAACACTGGCCAACACGCCACATGTTAGAAACAGCACACCCCTGAGCGTCCCCTCCGGTCTTATGGTCTATGGATCTTCCCTGCATTTATGGGGAGGGAAGCAGTTTTCAATAGCTCAGACTTTGATAAGGCTAATTTACAGTCTCTCCTCACCAAACGCATTAAATTGCTTTCCAAAAATTCTGCTGCATATTTAGCAGCTGCATTCACTGCCCATTGGGGTACTTCGGAAAAAGCAGAGGCTGACTTTCATACAGCATTTCCTCTTAAAAAAGCAAACAGCAGTGGTGTTTCTCATTTTCTTTTGCATTTCCTTTTTCAGAAATAGTTTAGCTTAGAAACTACATATATACGTTATTCTTACTGAGGGTTTTTTGGTGTGTTTTTTTTGCAAAACATTTAGGTTCTCACCTTCAGATGAGACATAACAGCAGTTTTGAAGTCCGTTCCTATTTGTCAACACATCGAACTGCATTTGTCTGTGCAGCGCTCAGCTTTGTTCCAGCTATTCACCCTGTACTTCTTGCGAGAGTATTGGGGCAAAGCAACTCCCTGAGATACACCTACAGTGACATGAGGCGGGAGGAAACAAAAGGCATTCATGCACACTCGTGCACAGAAGCATATGCCCGGTTCTTCTGGGAAAATTCAAAACATTGCAGACATATGGATCCTTTTCAATTTGAGCGTCATAAGTGCATGAATGGCCACTTTTGTGTGGAACTGGCTGAATAAAAACATGTTACACTGATACAGAGGGAAGGCAGGAAAGCCAGTAAGGCTAACCGAAGCATAGTTTGAAACAAGCATTTTGTACTCCTTAAACCATATGGGGCATTCAGGTGTAGGCTCAGCTTTTTGTATTGCGATGATCAGACAATGTTGTGAAGTCTGAAAATTCAGAGAGAACCATAAGAAACATAAAAAGAGAGCCATAAAAAATTGATATTTGAGTAAATGAAGGGAAAAATACCGCGTACTACCCTGACCAACTGTGTTGACCTGAAACAGCATTTCTGGAGACCCTATGTGATGGTGGAAGCTCTTCAAGACCAGACAAGGACAGATATCTCAGGCACTCTGAATTTAGTGATGGATTATTATTTGTGCTGAAGTTTCAGTAAAACTTCCAGCCAAGGATGAAGGTTCCAGGGCTAAGGTGTGCACCAGCTCATCCACCACGATGCTACAGCAAATAGATGAAAGAAAGAAAGAAATCTCTCGGGTGTTCAGTACCCAGCCGATGACAAAGCCAGACCAAAGGCCAAAGGAGTGGCAGTGCTACTCTTGTGGTAATTCCATAGGAGGGTTTAATCAATGGCATCTGTAGAAGCGACGCGTGTAAATGAAATTTATTTAGTCACTGAAAAGACTAATTCCATGCTAACATGGCACGGCTGGTTTCAAGCAGACAAGACCTCTGCAGGAATGGGAAGATATTCCGCAGAGCCAGGAGATTTTCTGTTGCTGAGAGGTTTTCTTACTACCTGAAATAAAGATTTAGATCAAAGTTTTGAGTTTCTGCTGGAGACCCAGACTTATTGCTTTCCATGTAACAGCCCTCTTATCACGCAAAAGAAAAGGGGGAATGAATGCACCCTAGCATATGGGAAGAAAATCACACTGTCCTCAAAGCTGTATCCACGTCTTTGGCACTGGAAAGCTCAGTGGTAAAAGTTCTGCTTGCTGAGCAAGCCCAACATCCAGCTACGTCAGGTAGGAGCTGGAAGAGCAGATGCAATTTTTTAAGATGGAATTGAAACCATTTTTGTATCATAATTCAGCACATCAGCATTCCTGGCAAACAAAGGCCATCAGTGCTGCCTTCACGGAAGGAGATGGCTCTGTGCGTGGCTGCTTCTCACCTCCAGGAAAACAGAATGGAAAGAAAGAGAGTATCTGCTTGTAGCACTAGAAATTGCAGGGGGGAAAAAAAACAGTCAAACTCGTGGGATTACTGAAAAGTAACTCTTTTTGGTATAGGCATTAGTCCGGGGCTCATTATGAGCAACTATGAACTCAGTTTGACCACTGTGTTGGCGGGAGTTTCTGCAGGAATGGGGGGAGCTGAAGGGGGAAAAGGATATTAAACACACAGGATTATGACAGTAAACAAGAAAGCTATTTTAATGCTATTCTAGGGTGTTTTTTCAAGCAATGTTAAAATTCATATGAAAAATACATGCACGTAAGGAATTTAGGGTTAGGTTTCTCCTTTCTCCACCCCCCGCCTGCAGCTACGCCGTTTCTCCCGGGCTGCAGCGCTGGCCGAGCAATGTTGGTAGTAAGTAGTTTATCTTCATAGCTGTTTTGCCGGTTTGTTTGTGTTTAGCTCGAGTTCTGATCCTTTCTGGTTAGCGTCTTTCACTGGTGATTATAGGCAGTGTACTGTGAAAAGGTTAGTTTGGTCAGTGGAGCAGAGGGTTGGGAGGGGGGAGAGGGTTAGGAGAGTTTATCAAGTGATCAGAGATGCCTTGTTGGCGCTCATCCTTTGTAAACAATACGAAATGTCAGCATTGCTGGTTGCTGTCACTGCTGACAGTATAAAGAGCAGAGAGTGTAGCATTCTTTTGGGAAGCGGGTTTACTGGGAGAGGAAACGGGGCTATGGGATGAAGGCACTTGGTGGATATCTGAGTACCTTGGGAAAAGAGAGGAGTTTGGGCTTCTCACTCAGCGACCTAATGAAAACTAGACAAATAGTCTTGCGTTTAATATATAGTTTCCACCAATTCATGCTTCTTTTGTTAGGAACAATTCTAGCCTGTATCGGAAAGAGACAGTTAAAAATAAAGAAATCATTTCACATTGACAAGCAAGTTTCAGATTAAGAAGCCAAAGGAAGTTTATGAAAGGAAAGAGCTGCATTCAGATAGGTAAATTTCCACCGCCAGACCGTGCATTCCTTCCGTGTGTGACAAAAAAAACTCCGCAGCCCGAACAAATGCCCAAATGAAAATCTGGGAGACCAAATAGGCCATCGGAGATACGAAGTGCTGGGACACAAACAGCTGTAGGGAAAACGGAAAGCTTTATATGTCTGTGAAAAGGGAACCGCAGCAGAAATAGGACCGACAGGAGCCAATTTGGAAAGACACAGCTATACCTGCAGGCAAATGGAGCAGAACCTCCTCAGAAAACTCGTCCTGCAGAAACAGCGGTGTATTTCAACCATCAACTGGATCAGTCAACCCAATCCAGTGTATCATGCAGCATTTCCAATGCACCCTTGATGTTCTTAAAATAATAAAATAAAATGAAGCGAAATAAAGGCAGATTTCCTCCAAGAAAACAAATTACACGTGTTAAATTGTAATAAACAACGTACTGTCAAAACAGCTTTACTGGGAATGACCGACGGTGCTCCACAGTCACTGCTGATTTGACACACAGAGTGCTGAATGGATTTGGGGAGTTATCAGTCCATCAGTCACCCTGGGAGATTTACTGCACTCGAGTCAAATAAAACTCACAGAACTGCTTAACTCTTGATCTTCTAGACTCTGCAGAAAGAAAAGGAGAAAGGAATTAGTCTGGGAAAACAGGTAGGCTCTCTGAAGCAGAACTCCAGCTGTCACAGCTGTGTGTGCTCCCACTATAAACCCGTCTGTCCACAGAGATGACCACATAGTAAATACACACACAGACCCCAAACAGACAGGCGTTTAGAGACCCAGATGGGGCAATATTCAGAAGAGTTTAGTGATTCTAACATCCAGACCCGCTGCCAGAACCAGAGGTACCTTGCTCTAAAATCACAGCCTTTTCAGGTGCCCTGGAGCGAGCATCAGTGCTGCTGTGTTTCATGTGTTCCACTGCAAAAATACACTTCACATTTGTCCTTGAAAATGGTGTTTGAATACCTGTGAGGCACTCTGGGGCAGAGCCCCACAGAATCCGGTGCCCTAGAATTTTCCCCTCCATTCAGAAATGTCGCATTAAATCCCAGTGGCCTATGAGAGTGCAGACATGGACAAGGCCTCTGCACTTCTGCTTCAGACAACTGAAGGCAGCAAGAATGCCATGCACTTCCCTGGGCACGGGGACGAACCCTCACCTCCCGCAGCTCAAACCTGCTCTCCTTGCCCTGGAATTCCACAGCCAGTGAAATCAACAGGAGTTTCACCTAAAAGCTTAACAACTCGTCATAGGCATTTTATTCCACGGCGATCATCCCAAATCAAGCCATCATCAGTGACCTCGCACTGTACAGGGGTGAGGAGAACTCCTAAAATATCCCTGTTCCCTTCGACGTTCTTGTTTTAACTGCAGAGGAACAAAAGGGACTCTGGCTGTTTGGATCATTTTCATGAAGGACAGTAAATTTACAGACCCGCTCTTAAGAAACAGTTGTTCCTGAACTGCTTTCTAAAGCTAATGAATAGTAAAAATAAAATAAAATAAAAGAGATTTGCCTGTCATGGGAGTTGGCCAATAAAATGCAACAGTGTTTATTACAACATTTAAGGTCTGTGATTAAGAACACCAAAAGGCCCAAACTAGAAAGGGTTTTAGCCTGTAATTTCCCTACAGCCCTGGCCTGTACTTCCTTATGAGCCAGCTCAGCAGGGCTTTTCTTCCATGTCCATCATCAGCTTGTAATTATTGCCATTCTCAAAGCTATGCCAGATGGGCTCTTTAGAAGCCGGCATGCAGCTTGTTTATGAGAGAGCGAGCTGTAATATTACTCTACACAGAGACCTATCTGGTCCTAGTCAGAGAGCCACGGCCTCCCCCCCATCCCTCCTCGCCCTCCCTGCCCCTCTGTTTCAGCCCGGGGGTAGCACCGGCCGTTCCGTAACCCAGACCCGGGAGGCTGATCCCCATCCCTCACTTGGTTCATTTCTCAAAAAAGCTGCACCAGATTGGCACAACCAGACTCAAGGCATTTTCCCTGCTTTCTCCCATTCCCTTCCTCCTCTCCAAACGCTTGTTCCTTCCCGGGCAGCCAGTGAATGCAGGGCCGGACTCTGCCATGGCTGGGCCTAGCTGAGAGGATAAACATGTGAGGAGAGGTTGAGGTTAAGCAGTTGTGCGGCAACGCAGAGCCAATAACCCGGCGTTCATCTTGTTGTAGGCCGCCAGCATTGGGTATCTCGGAAGGCCAAGACAGTGCTTCTATCAGTAGTTAATGAGGCAGGACTTGCAACAGATAGCCACTTTTTAACTTACAAAAGCTTTTAGATGTCTCTGTTTACTTTGATCCATTTCAGTTCATTTGAGCCTTTTCTCTTTTCCTTTCTTTAAACCTTCCCCCCCCCCGCCCCCCCCACAGCCACCCCAGATAAACTGCCTTCCCCTCCCCCCCACCCTTCACTCCAACAATAGTATCATTTACCAACTTTTATACTTAACAAGTTTGAAGATCTTTAGTCAAGTTCTGCTACAATGGCACAAAGAAAACACACGGCCCTTGAGAGCACCGTCGTAAAGAGAGAGGGAGGGGAATCTGGCTGCAGAAGCGTAATTAAAAAATCCGAGTGCCGAAAGATAAATGAAAGGAAGGGGGGCGGGGGGTGGGAATAACAGGAAAGGCTGCATTTTCGGGAGAGATTTAAAGTTATTTGTTCCTGATTGGGGGAACTGGTCATTCTTTTATCCCTTGTTATTTTATCCATGTGATGCCAAAAGAACTTTCTTTGTTAAAATGTTCTCAGAACGGATAAAACTAATTTGCTGGAATGTGAAATAATCCAGAAAGTAAGAGGACTGTGCCTAATGTTCACAGACTGAGAATGGCAAATTAACCTGCCACGGCTTCCAGTCCCTGGGGCACAGAACTGGAATTTAAAGCTTCCGAAGAGAGCCCTGGTGCTAATGGATTTGCATGAAACTTGGCATGTTAATGGAGATTGTCTCTTGTAATGAGCTTTTAATTAGGTCTGCTTGGTGCTTGACCTTCTTGTAATATGGGGCCATTCCTCAGATGACAGCAAGTCTAACCCACAGGTGTGGATGCACAGAGCTTGTAAACACGCAGGACTTAGCCAGCATTCTCCAAATCTTCTTGCTCATCAGCTAGCATTCCTCCCCTCCTGCGGACATCCTCGCTTTCTCGATTATTGTTTTGCAAGAGATTTCACATCAATTGCTTTCATTTTCTTGCCAATTTGAATAGAACATTCCCAGCCAAATGGAAAACAAAACCAAACCAGCAACGGGAACCTGATGGAAGTACACGCAGGCAGCCCCAGCATGGCACGGGGGTGGGAAACAGGTTCTAAGAGTTCTGATTCCCAGTGTCCTTACAGAAAATAAATGTGGGTAAAAGCCTCACTTTGCCGGCTCCAGACACACGCACATCAGCCCAACTGCTGATGGCTGCAGCTCCCTTAGCATCCTGAACAGCTCTGAACACAGCCTGTACACACAGAATCATAGAATCGTTTGAGTGGGAAGGGACTTTTAAAGGCCAGCTGGTCCAGCATATCTCCAGTGAACAGGGGCACCTACAGCTCCATTATTTCTATGTTCCTCCATAAACAGTCTGAAATAATCATTTCTGCCTTTCGTACTTACAAGGTGCCCTTCAATTGCTGGGTGAATAACTTCTCACAAAACCACATTCTCACTGCGGATGCCATCTGCAACCGCGTTTCCCCAAATGCTCCAGCTACTCTCACAGGCCTTAAGGAAAAAAAAAAATCTACTGGAGGAAAGAAGCTGGGTGTGAACCATCCAAAGATGTCCTCAGAGAACAGTGGATACCAGCAACTAAATTTCAATCCTTTGGAAGCAGCCTCTGCCTATTCTGCCTTTCAGGAATAGAATTAGCAGCCAGTCTCAGAGGATACACGTTCATAGATTCATAGAGCTTGAGGCCAGAAGCAACTATTAGATCATCTTCTGTGATTTCCTATATATCACAGGTCATTAACTTTCACTGGGTTACCCCTGTGCTGAACTCCATGATTTCTGTTGGACCGGTGTCGCCTGTAGCTGTCTAAGCACACCTTTTACAAAAGCAACAAAACACGGCTCTATTAGCTCTCTAACTACAGTCCTCAGGTTGTTTTCATGGTTAAGTACTCCGTTCATTAAAAAACCTCATTTGCAGTTCAAATATGTTGGCATTTGGCTTCTAGCTAGCAGGTCTCCATATATATTTCTCTAATTGATTAAAAAATACTACTTCATTAATTATTTTATAACTTGACAGGTCTTTCCCAGTAAAGTATAAATTAAGCAAGGACTTCAGAGCTATCCTCCCAGCAAGGAAAGTGAAAAGTCTCCGAGAAACAAGATCTACCCAACTCCATAATCAACAAAGGTTACTAGAGTCACTTTAGATACTTACATTGGTGACATCTATCTTTGAGCTTGTCAGGAAAACAAATGAAGTGGGCAATTTAGGAAACAAATCGTCTGAGCTGTTTTAGGCCGCCATTATAGGAAGAAACTGATACATCTTAATTCTCTTCACTCATTATTTGGGAAGCCAGATAAGCAGCTCAGGTGTGGACAACTTGCTGTTAATGTCTGCATGTGGCCTCACTATAAGTACTAACGTCTGAGCAAAAAAATACATCTCTTCATGCAGAAGCTCATTTCATATTGATCTGAAATTGAACAGTAACAGCTTTCCTCTTTAATCCTCACGCACAAAGGACAGAAAAACCCAAAGTACCTCCCTAACTATCCTAGTTCTATCCAAAATAACTCTCAAAATCTTATTATTGCCAAGGTCTGAAGTTTCTCGTCTCTTTCTAGAGGAAAGGCTTCAGATGAAAAACCTGAAAACGAATGCTTTAATTTAAGCAATATTCAGACAACAACTCTTGGCAAATGCTGTGGATGAAGGTGGAGGACAAGTATAAGACAAGTTTGTCTTTGTGCGATGAGTCATGGGACAATCAGCTGTCAAGGCCTACAACTCATTCTGTTCTTATTACAGATGTTTTTACAATTAAGAAAAGTGACTTGAGTGTCAAGTGGGAAAAAGAGTATTCTCCCAAGGATCATCCATTAACCCTGTCAGCAATACCCCAAGCCTCCACATCAGGGCAGGTTCCTTAACTGTCGACAAGACAATAAAGAATGACTATTTACCATATGGTAATTATAGTTCAAGATGTGTTGCCCACATGGATTCTGCTTTTGCATCTCCCGTATCCATGCAGACAGTTGAGGTCCCTTGGATAGCAGTGCCTATGGAAACATCTTTGTGGCTGGATTTGAATTTCTTGTCTCCTCACATGAGCTTCCACAACCACAGATCTCTCAGTGAATGCCCCAGGGCTGTGAAAAGGTCAAAGAGAAAAACCCATCCTAGAATCCTAGTGAGATATCCTTACAGAGAACTTGAGGTACTTTCTGTAAAGTGAATGAATGAGCAGATGAAAGAAAATACCTTGCCACCAACCCTGTAATGAGGTATGAGGGAGGAGTGTTGAAAAGACATGGAAAGTTGTTGAGCTATTCAAAAGCCAGATGGGGGTGGTAAATCTTCTAAATCTTGTGTTTTCTTTCTTTCCAGATCTGAACTGCCTCCTCACCACCAAGGTTAGATCTTGTTCTACTAAAGTAAAAGACTGTGTGTGAAACTGAATGTCCTGTGAATGTTTGATTTACGAAGTACACACACACGAGAACAAATAAGAATCATTATACCGGGTCAGAGAGAGCATCCGTATCCTATTCCTAGTAGTGGTACTAAGGAGGCATCCAGGAAAGAGTAAGAACAGGGCAATTCATTTGCCTCGATACTCTTCCAGCTTCCAACTCTGCCTGGCCTAGTGGATTTCATGGTTCCATTCAGAAAACAAATCTCTCTCCCAAGTATTTGTGCAGTTTTCCTGGAAACCTATTTTTGTGTCCATCTACACATCCCTTGACGCAGAGCTCCAGAGGTGAACTACCTGTCTCTTTTGTCTGGTTTGAACAGAACTCCCATTAGCTGAGTTAGCTCCCATTGCCCTCTAGCTCTTATGCTGATGTATGAAGAGCTGATCCCTACCAACACTCTCCACATCAATTTTCAGGTTTTCCACACTAAGGAGAACCAAGCACCATCCCAGCCCTGTTATCCTTCTCTGATATTTTTTTTCCCCAAATGAGTGCCCAAAGTTGTACAACACACTGGACGAATGGGCAAAAGGTGGATTTACATGATGACATAAGGAGTCTTATATCATCTACCTTATTTCCCTGACTAAATCCTCACCACATTTTCTCACCACTTCTTCTCCCCTGTCCTCACATGAATATGTCGAGCAGCACTGGCACCAGCTCAGTATTCTACCACTGAACTTCCCTCACTGTGGGAGCTGACTGTTTGTTTCCAATCTCTGCATCCTGTTGTTTCAAGCATGCTATTTACCCGTGCAAAGAACTATCCCATGGTTACTAAATTTCCTTTGGTGGGAGATTTGCTATAAAGTCGTGTGGAAATCCCAAACATTATAGCCACTGGATCACTGACATTCACTTGTTCATTGATCCCCCCAGAGAACTCCAAGACATTTGTAAGATAGGACTTTTCTTCACGGGAATCATGTTAGCTCTTCTCAAGTATGTCATACTTCATGCAGGTATCAGCTATTTCTTACTGATTTACCTGCGTGAGCATTTGTCTTACAGTTCTGTAGTTCTCTTTATCCTGGCTAGAGCCTTTCTGAAGGGCTGGTGTTAGATTTCCTTATGTTGGAAAAGACAGGTAAGGCTGAAAGCTACAGGGCTCACACAAGTGACGGAAGGAGCAGTTGTTAACAGACTGCCTTCTCTTTACAGCCCAGATGGTCAGAGCTCAGCCAAACTGCTCTGTTTAGGCACCGGAGGTCTTAACTGCTGTACTGTAACTAATTTACAAGCACCGCACAGCATTCAAAACTGTAAACCCGCTGCTCTACCAAGACACTGCCAGTTCACGTCCCAAAGGACATATTTTTATATAAAATCTAGGTAATCACATATTTAGATTTTGTAAAAGTAGCCAATGAAGACATTGTTCAAGAAAATGCAAGTAAACCAACAAACAGATAAGACAAAGATAGATCCCAGGGACAAACGGTTCAGCCTGGGACACTGCGACATTTGACTCTCCCGTTCGTTCCCCTCCTTATGAGCTCAGCTCCAACACTTTCATCTCACTTCTGCCTATCCCAAATCCTTCCCAGCAGCGACATCTCCCCACCCTGCCTGCTGTTCCATACCTCCACCCCTTTCATCCCCAAACCTCAACTACCTTATTCATTACTTTAGTCCTTCCCAAGTAATTCATCTCCTCAGGGCAGATACTCCTCTCCCTTGGGCTCTCTACATTATAATGGCTGATCTTTAACGTTTCTTTAATTCCCTATCTTTCATGTGCATTAATGGAAGACTATTGCCACTATTTTACACATGACAATCATGGAGAGCCTAAGTGGCTTACCAAGACTCACAAAGAAAGTCTAACAGAGCAGAAAGTTGAACCACATATCCCTATTCCAAAGGAAATGATCTTAAGGTAGACCAGCCCTCCTTTCTCAGGCAGCGAACCCCGGTGGATATGGTAGTGGCATGTGGCAGAGAGAAATCAGTTATTCTAAATTCACATACTTCACCTCTGCGACACCTCGGTCTGTGTTCATTTTGGACCCTCGTTTGGAAAAAAATTGTATCAACTCGACAGCTGGACTAGATGATATTAGTGGCCATCTCCAGCCTTAATGATTCTGTGGTTCTATGAATAACAGAATATGAGTAACATAATTCATATGGATGCAGTACCATCTTGAGACAAACCAAGATCAGCATCCCGCAGCTCAGCAAAACAAAGGCACCCACACGGAAATACTCTCGCCAGCAGAGCAGGGCAGTGACTTCGGATGAAGTGACTCCAGCAGCGGGTAGCTCAGCAGCTCTGGCAGCACCAGCCTGTTTGTGCTACTGATGACAGCTGCACGGAAGAACTGGGAAAGTTTTTCACTTTGCATGTTTCCTACTCTAGTTGCCCTTTTCAGGAGCACGGCCCAACTGGAATGGCCTGAGGCCTTGTCTCACCCCTCCCTGAAAACAGGAAGGCAGCTGGTATATTCCACATTATGTACCAACGGCTTGTAAAAATTAATGCTATCCAGCTGCCCGAGAATGGGA
Organism: Alectoris magna; assembly: GCA_030625065.1. Taxonomy (NCBI): domain Eukaryota; kingdom Metazoa; phylum Chordata; class Aves; order Galliformes; family Phasianidae; genus Alectoris; species Alectoris magna. Next base: position 1,209,880 of record CM060565.1, on the reverse strand, counting down.
CGACTTTTTAGAGCTAGAGTCACACTCTGGGAGGGCTGCGTTTGCCCAGTGCCTACGCAATGATAGGAAGATGGGCTCAGTTTCAGGACTCTGCTCCTGTTCATGGGTCCCATGCCTGGGGACCACTTGTCATGCAAGCATTCCCAGACAGATCAGGGAACAGCGTCAGGCTTTCTTAGATTACTCACATGAACCAAACAAGCGGGATTTGGCCTGAATATAGGAATCATTCAGTTACCCACTGCAAAAATATAGTGAATAATTGAAGATGAAAGGCAGCTATAAACAAGCAGCAGACCAGAATATTGTGCTATTCTACAACACTGGGATTGAACTGCACATGGAAAAGGAAATTCCTATCTATATGAAATGGCAGGAGAAAGTTTGATAAACAGGACGTCATTATCAAATTATGAGGCAGACAAAGTGTCATCTGCCACACAGGTGAGAGCAAATGTTGTCACCTGTAGAAGTCAGGGGCAGGCACCTCTGGAGATGGAGGTGGGGCTGCAGGCCAGGGAAGAAGGGAAAGGGAAAAGAGCTGTGAATAATCTGGTTTGCTTCTCCTGCTGCTAGGGAAACGGGAGAGGACAGCAAGATAGCTGCTGCTTTCTCCTGCTGCTGCTGCTGCTGCTTTCTCCTGCTGCTGCTGCTTTCTCCTGCTGCTGCTGGAAAAACTACTTCGTTCTCACAGCTCAATTTCTCCACCATAGCAGCAGTGGAATTGCTAGTCCAGAGACTGTCATGCAGCAGAGCAAATGTCAGCCTGCCAGCTCCAAGGCAACAGCTTTGTCCAGAACTAGAAGCTGCTCTGATCCAATTCAGTGTTCAGACAAGATTCTTGGGTATGCCGAGGAAGATGTCCTTCTCTTGGTTTTTAATGCCACCAACAGAGAGCAGAGCCAGCAATAGATGTGGGAGAACTGACACCTCTCCATCTGTGTTGGACACATTGGATGACTGAGCTGTAGATGTCCCTGTTCATCACTGCAAGGGAGCTGGACAAGATGGCCTATAAAGGTCACTTCCAACACAGACCATTCTGTGATCCTATGATTCTGTGTCTCACCCTATTTCTAACAGCCAGGCCTCCAGCAGTCATCATGGCTGTAGGCTTTAGAGCCTACCTGGCAGCAGAGAAATACTCCTGGCATCCCATGATAACATCCCTGTGCTATAGACCAGCCTATCCGAAAGGAAATGTTGGTATCGTTCACCACGAATGACGTGGACAGAAGGGTGAAGCTGAGCTTTGGCTCAAAGCCCTGAGTGCAGTCATTCCTGCACCACCCCAAGGAGCTGAAGAGAATAAAGTATGACCCCTTCCCTGCTCATCACTTGTTGCAGTCAGCAGAAGCTTATGGAGGTCCTGTGGACAAAACACTTCGCTTTTCCCTCCTTCCAGCTCATCTCCAGTTGCTGGGACACTGTGGTAGAAATGAAGATCTTCATGACTCCATCATTTGCTTGTGCACCACCATGTTGGATATTAGGAAAAACTTCTCCCAAAGGGTGGTGCTGCAGCGGCACAGCTGCCCAGGACTGGTGTGGTCACCATATCTGGAGGTGTCCCAGAGTTGGGGGGATGTGGCACTGAGGGATGTGGGCATCGGGCACAGTGGGGTGGGCTGGGGTTGGGCTCGGGGATCCTTCCGTTTCCAAGGACAGCCCAGTAAAGTGTATAAGTGCTACAAATATTCACCTTTAGAAATACTGTCCTTTTTTTCTGAAGAAATTACTTTTACATCAAGGACTGCTGCTAACAGCCCAGAGAGAGATCAGACCTGGCTACCTTTCTTCCTTTTGGAAACAAGACCAGAGGTGACAGTCATGGCAGCAACAACAGAAATGCTTGATTTTTGTGTTCAGTGATTCTGTGGTGAGGTAAGAAGACTTTTCTAGGTTATTTTTTGCACTTGGAAGAATATGTACAAAATTTAGGAAAGGGAAGCTTTTGTCACAGGAAGAACAACTTTTTTTGGCTTATCGTGTCTGTCATCCCAGATGAATTTACCAAATCCGAATATCCAGTACTGTCAATGAAGATCTTTTCTATTCATTCACAGAATCACAGAATTATAGAATGGTTTGGATTTAAAGGGCCCTCAAAGATCATTGAGTTCCAACCCACTGCTGCAGGCAGGTCTGCCAACCACTCCATCCAGGCTATAGACCAGGCTGCCCGGAGCCCCATCCAACCTGGCCTTGAGCACCTTCAGGGATGGGACACCCACAGCCTCTCTGGGCAGAATGCTGTCAAAGACTTCTGAAACTTTTGAAGACTTTCAGTCTAGAACCAGTGATTCCAATCCACAAATAACACCAACCCGACTGCAGTACCTCAAGAGACCCAAGAGCCACACTGGAAAATCTTCCTTAGCCACACAAATACCACTGAAATTTAGCTAAGGGAAGAGAGATGTTCACAGATATTCTACAGCAACGCAGCCAGGCAACGAAGAGCCAGCAACGTGGCAATACTTTTTTCTTTCCAATATCGGTCTTTTTTTCTATATATATTTTTGAAGAATCCTATAGTTCACTGCATTTTCATGCTGGCTTAAAGACTAACCAGAGCCGGGCTCTGTAGGTTCTTCAATGCATGCACAAGCTACCACGGGCAGGCTGAGCAAGAGCACGGTGTTAGAGCTGGTAAAACAGATTTCTCCATACCCAAGACATCTACAAGTTTTTCTCCTTCAAAACATCACAGTTTCAAACCTCAGAACTCAAACACCATACACTACACTTCCCACTCCTCCTCTATACTCCCTTCTCATCTTTTTTTCTTTAACTGAATGGCCATAAACTTCAACAGATTCCGTACGGGTTATGTTACACCACCACCCGACTCCAAATCAATTACAGCCCAAAAGGGATAGAGTTGCACAGAGTCTGTGAAGCCCAGTCCTGGTGTTTCTATGAGGGACAGAGAAACTACAGAGCTAAGAATGGAGCCTGGAGATCCAGCTGAAAGAACTGAGTGATTTCACAATGAAAGCATGGGACTGGGAGGCAGGAGACCTCGGTTTGCGTGCCAGCTCCGCTGCTGACTGCCTGTGTGAGATCGAGCTCTTTATTTCATGTCTCAGCATATGGCTCCTTGCACACCAGAGTCCCCAGGGCCTCCCTGTGCTATCATAACACTGATGGCTCGTGATAAAGATGCAGAAGGCTTTCTGGGAGACTAAGGCGCTGCGAGGGTCTGGGATTCTGTTTCAACACAACACCAGATATTTCCACTGCAGTTCCAAGAAACATGAGCGTGCTGATCAGTAGGAACTACCGGAACGGACCATGCTCTTCTCTGACAGTCGCCATTAGGAGAAAAATCACAGCAACAAGAGGATGGAGGGGACTTAATTCATGAAGGTCTGTTTCCTGCTGTTACAAGCAACCATGTCATACAATCCTTTTCATAAGTCACACACGTTTGTTTGTCAGGTGTACTTTACTGAGCCGAACTTAAGGTGTAACCTAAGAAAGCAAAGTAGCCAAACAAAAGAGCAACACTTTCCCTACAGGCTGTGAAGCATACAGAGATAAGGGATTAGGCAAGCTGGGGCTGCCGCAGATCTCATGAATGAAGCTCTCCACCATCTACACGGGACAGAGAGCTGCAGCACAGCTCCAGGCCAGCTGTGAACAACCTGCTGAATGAAGGCTGCTCCTGACAGCTCAGGTCTGAGACCTTTGGGGCTCACTTGTTTTCTGCTGATCTCAGCAGAAATGGGAGCATTTCTGATGAAATCAAGTTTGACTCCTTCTCACTGAAGCCCTCTTCAGCTGCTTTAGTTTAAGGCTGAACTCACCAAGGCTGGAAAGATCCATGACTTGCACCTAAAGAGCCTCAGTTTGTCTCACTGAACTGAGAAATCCAGCAGTTGCAGGCACTGCTGTAAGAAAGAAATAGATACAGAAAATGCCATGCAAAACGTGCTGTGTACCTGCATGTCCCAGTGGGGCACAGCCTGAAGTCTTGGCTCGCTTTTAAACTCTGCACAGCTTATCCTTAAAGCAAGGATAATGAAAGAAACGAGTGAATACTCCTGGATAACCCAATGGAAGATGCTGTTTGATAAGTTAAACAAAAAAACACGACACATCAATCACTCAAAAGCCAAATTTCTCTCTGGCATAACTGTACTGAATCAATCAGATCACACAAGGAATGAACTCAGTACAAAACACCTCTGCCTACAGCCGCTCAGGGTTTGCCCTTCCCAGTTTTAGCACTGTTCCTCCAGAAGTATTGCGAGGTAGAGCAGGGAGTTCACCGCAAAGTCATCCTTTGTAGATGGGAAGCTATGGGTGGGGGAAGGGGGCTTTGCTTCCCCTCTATCCTAACCTGCCCCAAACTCCCCTGCTGCAGGATGCAGCAGAGCCTTTCACTGCATTCATGCCAATGTGAGCGCAGAAAGAAAAAAAAGCCTTCACTCGCCGGCTTTTGATCCAAGCTAGCAAACAAACATCTCGGAAGAGTTCCTTTTTCCTCAGCAGTGAAAATCGTGGTAAAGCACCATCTTGATAGTTCCCAAAGAGATTCGTTTACAAAGCTCGGTATAGGGCAGGCTTGTTTGGTCTCCCGAGATGTATCTCATCCTCTGACAATTCACTGTATCTAGCTATATGTGTATAATTATCTGCTCTGATACCTGAGCTCCTATGCGACAGTCCTGCCCCCAGTAACCCAAACTATCCCCAAGGCATGGCATGCACAGAACGGTCAGGGCCGAGGGGAGGAGGTGGCGGGCTGCTCCCGTTTGCCACTGGAAATCGGCATTTTAGGGCCTTGTACTAATTTCCTTGCTCGTGTGAGGAAACTTTTTGTGCATTTATATAAAATAGGAGGCCAGAGGTGCACACCCCCATCTTACTTCCTAATATATTATGTCCTCCCCTGCCGAGTCCTGGGACTTAGTCTGGATTTGGTAACTGAAGTAATATAAATGTTAGCTAAGAAGCATTCCAGCAATATGGTTCCAATTTAGGCTTGTTTTGAAGTCTAAAGGACCAATATGTCTCAGAGATTCTCCACTGGACGCTCAGCCCCGATGCCATTTGCACAGGAGAGCACGCTGCTCTCCAGAACCCTTCTGCAATGCCACAGAGCTCAGTTCACTCCCAGGCAGGATGCTGTGCAGAGCTCCAGGCCCTCGCCGATGGCTCCCTGCCTCTCCTGTCTGGGGTTTTGCTTGGGAAAGGGCGCCGTGTTTGCTGGGAGAAACGACTGCACACAGGCACTGCGCGTTGCCACCGCTGTCACACTCCTTATGCCGCGGTTCGGGGGCGAAGCTGCCACCTCTGAAGGGAGCCATTCTCTGTGAGCTGTTTGCACTTTCCTTCACTGACACGCTCCTTGCAGCGCTGCCTTTATTTGTGTAGACGTGCATTCTCCAGGTTTGCTGCCCCTTTTCCTCCCTCACACCCCTACGGAGCCCCTGCCTGAATCCAAGTAATGAGCTAACCCATGGAACTCATTGCCCTTTATCTTGCTGGGGAACGTGCACCTTTTGAACTGCCATCTGCAGATTGTGTTGATGCACTGACTTGTTAACTGTGCCATACTGTGAAGGAAATGGCATGATTTAGATCAAGTGCTCTGGACGGCTGTTCATAAGAAACACTTGAGCCAAGCTGTTACTGCTCAGGATGTGCCCTGGGGAGAGGGGTTTCGTTTCGGGTCATGCTCTTGCCTTGTATGAGGGCAGGCGCAAAGTACTGAAATCACAGTCCTTCCCTGAAGCTGAGGGGAGGGGGGAGGAGAAACATTATGAAACCATAGAAGCGAAGCTGCCAAATTAACTTCTCACCCTTTCAATCACACTCCAGAGGATAAAAGCCTAACATTTCTGCCTCAGAAACAGGCTCAGTTTACACCAAACAAGTTATTTCTCTAATTTATCAGACTTGCCAGCTATCATTCTAATTATTGGAAACCTCAGGCTTTTTATGAAGTCAGATGGACAGCACATTTGCATGGTCATAACGTACCACTGGACAAATAGGTCTTGAGGAAATAAAGGGTTTTTAGAAAGGAATCTGCAGGTTTAGTTACAGTTGGGGGGTAAAGACTCCACCGCTGAAAAAAGCAGTTCTGGATTTAATTTTCTTTCAAAAAATGCCACTTCCGACACAACGTAACATAAAGTCAACCAGAGAGGAGGAGGCTGTGCTGGAGGGCTCATCAGAAGCCTCCCATTGGCTTCCACTGGCGTTGGGTCAGGCCTCCATTCTTTCACTTGCAGCAGAGCAGCACAGAACCAAGCTAAGACCCGGCGGCCGCAGGGGCTGGAGAAGCAGTGAGAGCCATCAGACAGGGCTGGGGTGCAGTGAGAGCCATCAGACAGGGCTAGGGGAGCAGTCAGAGCCATCAGACAGGGCTGGGGTGCAGTGAGAGCCATCAGACAGGGCTGGGGGAGCAGTCAGAGCCATCAGACAAGGCTGGGGGAGCAGTCAGAGCCATCAGACAGGCTGCTGGCAGCACAAACGCTGATTTGTCCATTATATGTAAATGGATGATTAGAGTCATTCTCTAAGACAAATTTACTTTTCTGCACACTCTAAATCTGTTTAGTCACTTTAAAGGTGTCAATTATTGGAGCACGCTAAGGCTATGAATTTCTTAGTAATAGCTTTAATAACGTTTTGAAATGAAAAGCAGATACCTTGAAGTTGGCTTACTTTGAAAAGACATATGAGTAGATCTGGCTTTAATTTATGTCCTATTCTACATCTGGAATCCCTTATAATTAAAACTAAAAGCTGGACTACTACTTCCACCTGTCAAATGATGAAAAGATGGATGCACTAATAGCTTACTAAATAGCCCAACATGATAGAGTTTACTTTCCCGTTCCGTACAGTAAAAAAGGGATTTTGGACAGGAGGCTAAAGGTCTTTGGTCATTACTAATAGCACGCTTTCAATATTAACCTACGTACCCCACTATCACCACCGCCAGTGCCTTTTAGCACTGAGATCTCGAAGCTGCAGTTTGCATTTTGCTTAGATGCATGTATTGAGCTCTGCTGCTGTAGCGCTTCCAGCCTCCCCAGTCCACACATTGTCTGCCACGCAGCTTCTCTCTCCTGTCACTATTTTCAACCACTCCACGCATATCTTCATAGAGTTACAAAATGATTTTGAGTTGGAAGGGACCCTTCAAGGCCGTCTCGTCCCACTCCCTGCAATGCACAGGGACACCCACAGCTCCTTCTCCTTTTTGTACCTTCTCGTGCCATTCCTTACAATCCTACCCTCTCCTGTTCCTGTTGATTCACCTCTCATATCTTCCTACACTGCCTGACTCAGAGCGTTTCCGTGCAAAAACAGGCCCTCAAAAGATCTGTAGGGCTTTGGGATACAGGGGCAATATAAAATACAACAATTGTTGGATTAACAGGTTAAAATGCAATACAATAATGACTTCCTACAGAAATACTTCATACCTTTTTCATGGCTGTGTTTATCTTCCCTGTGTCTTTATACATGCACAGCCATGATATGAACCCTTTACAGGAATATGGGAGATTTCAGATCTCCAGTGTGAGTCTACAGCCTCTTTTGGCCCTTCAGAGGCATTCTTTCCAGCAAAATCTTGCCTGTTTTTCTTCCAAGCTGTTGCAAAAACAACAAAACAAAACAAAACAAAAAAATACCACATGCAACAGAGGGAGGAATTCGTTTGCAATGCTACACATTCATACAATCATAGAATCCTAGAATGGCCTGGGTTGCAAAGGCCCACAGTGCTCACCCAGTCCCAACCCCCTGCTGTGTGCAGGGTCGCCAACCAGCAGCCCAGGCTGCCCAGAGCCACATCCAGCCTGGCCTTGAATGCCTGCAGGGATGGGGCATCCACAGCCTCCTTGGGCAACCTGTTCCAGTGCGTCACCACCCTCTGGGGGAAAAACTTCCTCCTAAGATCCAACCTAAACCTGCCCTGTCTCAGTTTAAAACCATTCCCCCCCATATATAGTATTCAAGCAGAAGTTTTAGGTCAGATGGAGAGTTACAGAGAAAGCTGTCCCAGATATTACAAATGCGCAGCACTCGACTTCTTACGTCAAAGCAAAGAGTAATGTTTCAGCTGCTCCAGCAAGGAGGAAATGATGCAGGTATTAAACATTATTACGAGAACAGAGACACATTAATTACTGTTTATCCACCAGGACTGTGAATGGAGCTTTTTGTTGTGAAGGATTTTCATGGGGAAAGTTAATATACTTCGTCCTGACCATGAGATGGTACAAATCAGTGTAGTTCCATCTAAATCAATGGATCAGTGTTGATTTACAGCAGCTGAGGATCAACCCCCTCTTTTTTGGTCTGCTGAGGATTGTATAACATATACAGCCTAGAAACACCGATGACAAATTTGAAACCGTGTAGGGATATGGTGAACCAGAAGCCTGATTCAAACCCAAACCGGCTACTCTCCTTTTAAATCACGGAGAGCCGCTGTCCTAAACGGTACTGTCAAGCGAGCATTGTGAGACATGCATCAAAATGCAGCTTTTGCAGCCTCCGCTCAGAGCCGCGCACGCCGCATTCCATACAAACTCAAACCCGCCCAGCGCCGATTCATAAATGATGTGTTGGTTTAATCTATTTTTCACAGGGGGTGTTGCAGAGAAGGAAAATTAGAAACAGGTAGAAGGGACTATTATTACTGTCTCATAGTGTGCTCTCGTACATGAGGATCGGATTAAGATAACATCTGGTCTGTATTTCTTGAACTATTTCCCTTTTATCACAAGAAAATCGGCAACCCATCTCACAACTGCTCCTAATTTAGATCTAAATATCACTGATGAAACATTGTACAACATGCTGTTATCTATTAAAATGATTTCCCTGAAGGAACAGTGGATACTTTTATACTTTCCAGCAAAGCCAACCATATTCCCCCTTAGCACTAACTAGTTGCCCTATAATCAAATACTCCATTGGTAAAAGCAAAATCACTTTGGAAAAACAAGTGAGTCCCTGCTAAGTCTTCAGCTGGTGCAAATTCATGCGTATCCACTGATTTAGGTGAAATGATGTCCATTTACACCACCTTCTGTTGGATACAGGCTTTGACTGAGCGGAGGGCTGTTAGACTTAGGGCGGTATGGTCGGGTTGCGGTTGGACTCGACGATCTTGAAAGTCTTTTCCAACCTGAGCAGCTCTATGATTCTATGATTCCTGCGTGGCACAAACCTGCCGTGCGCTGCGTATCCCCTACCCTCACTGGTTTGAAGGGGAGCTGCTTAAAATTAAATCTAGGCTGGGATGCGTCATTTATCGAGAGGCAGCAGAGGCACAGCGAAGAGCCCTGTGGTTTCGTTGGGAAGCAGAGCACGGCACACTGTCCTCCCTCCCGTTTGGTTCAAACAGAGGAATTGTCAGTGGAATGCAGTAATCTTTTTTTCAGCACGTTGCAGAGTTCAAGTCCCCAGAAAGGAGCCTATTGAGTTCAGCAAATAAAAACTTCTGTTTTCTTCGCGAGTCTATAATTCATTTTCATGGACGGTAAATCAGAAAAAGGAGGGAAAGGAAAACCTTTCGCGATCTCAAACTGTTTTGCATACCTTCGCTGCACATCAGTTTTACCCATTTGCATTGTATCCTCACCACCTGAAAAGGGGAATTAGATAAGCACACGCTCTGTATTAAGCGGTTTAATTTAAAAGTAATTTCTACCATCTGGAGTTACTGTTTACTGTTGTTTGGAGGAGGAAGAATAAAAGGGAGAGAATCTGAAACCGTAGAAGAGATCATCACAGAATAATCAGTTTGAAGGAGGGAGAAGCATACAAGGAATGTAATGGATTGTCCACCAGTCGACTTGCATATTTTGGAGGGAACTCCGAGAATAAAACCTCTCCAGCAGTTATCACCGGTCACACTGGAGCCATTCATTTTTCACCTGCTGGTGGTTGTTGTCTGGCAACCAGTCAAGGGTGCTATTAGCAGAATTAAGCTCCAGAAGAAAAGATTACCCTGTAGGAGGTAAGATAAAGACTGGGCAGTGTGGCTTGTTATCAGTATCACAATGAGGACCAGGTCAGTGTGGGTTTCATTTCCAACAGGCAATCTCTGATGAAATAATAGAGTAATTGTTGCTTTGAAACCTTTATGTGCTGCAGCACACTACGGCTCATTTGATACAGATTCTGGATTTAATGAAGAACTCCAACACGCCCAAAATACATGCATGGAGAAAGAAAAAAGCAATGAGCCAGTGGAAAATGCCTTCATCCTGTAATCCCAGGTCAAAATAGTGAAACACAAAATGCTATTCAGGGCAGTGGTATACCTTGATTTATGCCTCCCCTCCTTCTCAGTTTGCTATCTGCCTACCACGCTTCGGTCTATAAACATGCAGTAACATCACAGTAAATATTTCATGCGTAATAACATACGCAGTTATAGCGCATCTCACAAAGCCTGAACACCAGCAGTGAATCAAAGAATTCCAGGGCAGTCCCTTGAAATACTAATTTCTAAGTTTTATTCAAAGGCCTGAAAGATGCCAATGGCACAGGCTGCAAGAGGAAGGCGCATGTTGCAGCTGATGCTGATGGACAGCATTTCACCTTTTTCTGGCAAACTGCCTAAATGTTTGTCTTGAAAAGTAATTGTGGAGCAGCCTTTTCCTTTTCTCTTTGTAAAGCACCTTTCCTCGGTCACCTCTACTAGAAATGTACATTAACTGTTTGGAGCTTAATCTACTCTTTGTATTGTGGATGCTCCATCCCTGGAGGTGCCAAAGGCCAGGCTGCCTGCGGCTCTGGGCAGCCCATCTGGTGGGGGCACCCAGCCTATGGAAGGGGTGCAACTGGATGGTACTGAAGGTCCTCTCCAACTTCATCTGTTTTATGATTCTGTGATGCCACAACATCGTTTGCAGAAAGTGCTAACTGGAGAAATACTTCAAATTTTAAGTTGGAAAATACAAAAGATGAGTTGGCAAACCCTACCAAAGTACAAAGAAAATGAGGGAAGGAGTTGTTTCATCTATGGCCTCTTACCTTAAGGCACTCTTGGTTTTCCAAAGCTTGGAGGCATTTAAAGAAAGCTTCATTCTGGTGTGGACACTGTCAGCTGTGCACAACCTCTTGAAGCCATGGCACAAGGCAGAGCCTGGTAGAAGTAGGTCAAGGCTATAATATCTTCTACTGGAGCCACTCCGAGTTCTGAACGTCAATTAGGCAGGGCTCTTCTACATGGCGATGGTCCTCTGACTTCCTTAGCCCTCAGCACAATCTGCAGATGATATACACAAAAAAGGGTCAACACAGCATCAATTCCAGATAAGGCTATTATAAAATCATGATGAGATGCAATCAGTTACGAAACTAAAGTCTCATGACCCACATGGCATCGATCCTCCTGATGTAATGGAATACACGTCTTAAAAAGCTTTACCTGTTTTAGTGATTATAGATTTGTTTGGCAAAAAGCAGTGGAGTTGACAAAGGAAACAAGAAAAATCTTCACAAAATGTCTGTTTTAAACAAGACTTTATGAAAAGCTATTCAGCACTCCGCCTATGGCTGAAATATGGGCAAGCAGCAGCTGCATGTGGGAAATCAAAGGGGAAAAGAAGTATAGCACAGGGATACTTCTTACTGCGGTCAGAGCCATTCAAGAATATTATCAGAGTTCAGAAGAGGAAAGTGCTGATGCCGATAAAGACTGCAGATGGCACAAGGCTTGGTGGAGCAATGGATAGCAATATAAACATGTCAGTTCTTCAGGTTTCTCTCATTTGTCTAGTTATGTAGATGCAAGGTCACCCATCTATCCATCCCTTCAGAATGCACAATGCAGACAGATCATCACTTTCAGGCCACTTTTAATACTGAATCACAAACATTTTGCAATGGTGAGTGCTACAGAAAACACACTGAATGATTGACAGGTGCAGTGCAGACACTCAGTAGAAGTCAATGGCAGTGGCAGACACGGAATACACTGTCAGATTTGCCCCTCTATGCCTTTTACTAACATTCTTTGTACCATCCATCGACACTAAATTAGGGCTGTCAGAACTGCAAAGCCAAAGGGCTCAGAACTCAGTACTTCTACATTACTCCCACTGTCAAATGCAATCTCAGCTACAGAGAAATTGGTCTTTGAGGAAATTATTTTCTGGTCCTAAGACAGCAAGAAAACAAGAATGAGAGGCTGGCTTGGCATGAAGAGCTGTTTGGTTCCTGGCTGGGATAAATTAGCTCTGATTTTGCCTCCTTAGCAAAGGCCAATCACTTCAGTTAACCCAAACCTGTACCAGTGGAAGTATTCACGCTGTCTGCACCACCAAAAGACAACACTGTCTGGTTCTAAATCCAGGGAGGAGAAAGGTACCAGCCTCAAAGGAAGCCCAGCGTCCCCATCCTTTTAAGTTGATAGCTGAAACAATTACTTGCTTGTGCCTTGTATTCTGCTAAACTACCCCAATTATTCTTTTTGCTTCCGTGATGCCTTGGAGGCAATGAAATTGCTGCATAGGTCAAAGAAATATGGAAAGCTCCTCATTCATAACAAAACAGATTCTGAAACGAGCTCCACAGGAGCAGCCTCCAGGCTCATGACTCCAATGAGTCCACCGGGGAGCATGTGGGCTTGCCTACAGAAAGATCGTGGCAAATTTGAGCATATGAGCTGAGGGGGCTGATCCTGCTAACACCTCATACCGGGCATAGAGCCAGGTGCACAGAGATATTCAAACTAAATCCTAATTAAGTGTCTGAATTCCCAGTGAAATCCATGGGCAGTTGGATGCCGAAATATCAGCGTGGATATTGATCCAGCTGCTTATCAGTCTGAGCAGCATCCTGCTGATTCCTAGAGCAGGTGATGGCATTTGCTATTTTATTCCAATATATCTGTGTGAGAAAAGCAAGCTCAGAGGATGACGGCATTATCATTAAGTGTACACGTGCTAGAACCTTCTCCAAGGAAAGGAAGGGCTCATATCTCACTGTGAACCCAAGCTTGAGAAACACCGGGAGAAAATCAGCACATCACTACAACGCACAAGGCTGCATCTTATACAGCCTTGTAAAACAGCCAGCCCTTAAAGAAATGCAAATAGTCTAAAGCATAATGACCCACTCCGCCCTTTCTGCCACATTACCGTTGAAATGAGCTGATAAAAAATGTTTGGTGACCAAGCCAATATAAAAACATTCTGATTTCACACCAAAGGCATGCTCAGCTTCTAACAGGAACTAAGAATCCTGCACCTCTCTTAGATCATATCTTTGCTGCCCACTCAGAGTAAATGATTGATATAACAGACGTGTTGAATCAAGATGCTGGTTCATTCTTTTCCTTTTTTAAGCAGACACTTTCAGCCAACAGATTCTTTTCCCCCAGAATATCTGTGATTCCTTAGATTCTTTGAGGCTATTCCCTTCATAATCAGAGGAGCTGCCTGAGCACAAAGCTGCAGCACGCCACTTTCTCCCTGCTGTCGGAGCTCCCTGGGTCTGAGGCACACACTGCTGCAACCAAGTCAGCCAGCCTGAGAAAGCACAAACACTGTGGTGGGCAGAAGAGCCCAAAGCAGGGAGACAGGAGGGAAAACACTCATGTCCCTGTTATTTCTTTAGCAGATAAGGGCCTGAGCTAGATCCTGCTGAAGTCAGAGGTGCAGTTCCTATCAGGTCCAACAGAAGTAATCTCCGAGAGCGTGTTTTCTTGCCAGCCATTTGAGCAATGTGGCTGAGCCCTACAGAAAATAATCCTTTACTATCTCCTAACCTATACAGCTCTTCAGAAAAGCCAACCTTCCTTAAAAGAGCACCTTCAGGATGCGGGGCCCCACTCCTGTTGCTCCTGTCCTCTGGTACGTTCCTCCTCCTTGCACGCTAGGAGTTATTAGTGGGGATTCTCAGCTTCTTTCAGATATGAGATGCACCTTTAAAGAGAGCAGCCCCTCTTTTCCACATTGTATTTACACAAGCTGTCATGCCTCCTACTCATACCTGGACGGTAAAGGGAGTCTGTAGAATCCTGACTTGACAGTTACCTGTGTCTGCGGCTTAGCAGGTGAAAATTGCTACACAACTTGTGCAGACCATGGGGAGATGCTCACAAGCCACAGTTTCTGAGCTTTTGATTAAGCATCCCCCATATTCTGACATCCTGGCTCTGTCCCCCACTGTGTCTATACACAGGGAGCCACATTGAAGCTTGATGCTTGGCCACATTGAAGCATGCTTGACCACACAAGCATGTGCATCAGTTGGCCTCTTGAGTTGGTGCTGGAAAAGCCACTGCTGAGATACAGCTCAGAGCACACAGATGTTCTGAGTTTCCTCAAGGGGAGGTTTAGATTGGACATCCAGGGGGAAATTTTTCACTGAGAGGGTGCTGAGGCCCTGGCACTGCTACCCAAAGACCTGTGGGTGCCCATTCCTGGAGGTGCCCAGTGCCACGGATGGGGCTCTGGGCAGACTGAGCTGGTGCCTCAGAATGGCACCCAACCATTCTGTGCTTCTATGATTCTTCACTGCCTATTGAGAGAGTCAGCTTTCAGCTCCAGCACATTACGAGCCAGCACTGCCACTACAGCTGTTAAACTGACAACTCCTGATAAACTGTTACTGACATTTATTGTTGACAGGCTCCTGAGATCCACCCCTGCAGTGCCCTCCTATTGCACCTTATGGCACTAAGCAAGGTTGCTCACCTGCACGCACACTTAAACGTGTGACTTATGCTGGTTTGGTGTGGATGGAGAGATGGGTGGACGTGCTGTCAGTGAGGGCGGATGGATGAGTTGTAGGAGATGCTGTGAGAGTTCGCTGCAATTCGAAATGCTGGATGTTGATGGAAAGCAGGTTTTTAAGTTAGAAAAATAATTTCTGATCCACAGTTTTTTTGTGTACAGACTCATGTTCTGACTAAAAATACTTTGCTCCAGGGATGCTGTTTGTTTTCTACTGCTGTCAGTGCAGGCAGCTTGGATCTACAGAATCTGGACAGATATTATAACCAAACTACTCTGAGAAAACAAACCTTAAAAACAATACATGCGATGCAGCTGTTTAGTAGCTCCCCAGGGCTTACTGGTGCTTGCTGCCAGCTCTCAGCTCTTTTTGCTTTAAGCCAGCAGGGCCCATGTCTTTAGATTACCTTATAGAGTATGTACGTCCCTCTGCTCCCCGTGCTGTCACCCTAGAAGGCTCTAACAAGTCTCCCGCTGCCACGTTCTCATTCTCAGGAAGATCTGTTGATGTTTTTGCCTCCTTTTGATCTTCGGATCCTTCTCCCAACACTTTTCACAGCCTCCTGAAAATGGGATTCTCCAAGTCAATAATTTGCTTATCGTCTCCCCAGTGTAAACTTCAATGGTTTTCATCTGGGAAGTGATTGCCTTGCTCGTGCTTTTCACATCTCCTATTGGATTCCAGGTTTAAGAGTCATACCACCACCGGAACCGAACACATGCACCTGTCTATTGCTCAGCTACTCAGTTGTGTTTGGGTATTACGGGATTTATGTCTGACAGCTCCTTTCCCTTTCACTGCTCAGTTTAACTATACCAAGATGCAGCAGCTGAGAGTAGAATTTACACATGAAGTGATTCTTAGGGGTGCGATAGTAGAGGAGACCTCTTGTATTCACAGAATCCCACAGGGCTTCTGAGGTCCATGCCTTTGGCCCTTGTTGCAGGATGGAAGCCTAAACAAACCATCTAACATAGTAAGAAAATACTTCTCAGCCCATTATATTCTCCCCAGCACCACCACCCCTCCCATACGTTAAAATAGCACAGTATTCTGTACCACAAAGGACTGTAATTTGTATGGAATGCCAAGAACTTGGGAAGCACAAGGGGACACTGAGCGGGGAGGTCTCACCCCATAGACACTCTGTCCCTTTCAAACCATGGGAATACAGCCTGCCTCCCTCGATGTGTAAAAGAGCCTTGAGAGATGAACGCTGATCTTAGCCTGAACAAAAATTAAAAAAAGATGTTTCCAAAATGGCACAGCTCCTCCTTAGCCCGGAATCTTTCCCTCAGGACAATGAAGCTTTTTTAGGTTACATACAAACAAAGAATATATATAGAATAGATATATATGAAGATATAGAATCACAGAATCCTTAGGGCTGGAAGAGACCTTTAAAGGCCATCCAGTCCAACTCCCCCGCGGTGCACAGGGACACCACAGCTCCGTCAGGTTGCACAGGGCCTGATCCAGCCTGGCCTTTGACATCTCCAGGGATGGGGCATGCACCGCATCTCTGGGCAACCTGTGCCAGTTTACTCTTGATCCACAAACAAGATCTAATTAATGCTCAGCCATATGGAGCAGAGAACATCTCAGCCCCAGGGGCATCAGACCCTAAGTGGTGCCTGCTGCTACCCATGACTCTTCCTTCAGTGCCACGAAGGAAGACTGAAGAACTAAGATGGACTGAATCTCCATTTGGTAAAAGTAGCATCAATCCCTGGCTTAGACCTCAACAACAACCTGCAGGGCGACCATCATGAATGTTTGGTGCAAGTTTTCCTGATGCTTTCCTCTTGTTTCGCACTATTTTATCAGTTGAGCTAGTTTTAATACAGGCACAACTAGTTTTATAAAGGATGAAATTCCTGTTCTGAAGAGAGGTGCTACGTCTGCTTTCTGCTCTTTTGACTGTGGTGACAGCGGGCACAGGGAGCAGTTGCCGTGGTTCTGCATGGATTTTCTATGCCTTTTGCTGACTGGTTTTGTTTTGGGGGGGTTGAAACCCTCCTGCTTTCTCACAGTTTCACTCATATTATCTTCTTTCTTACAGTGGAGTGCTAATGGTGTTAGCTAAGCCACATCACCCACGCTTCTCCTGTGGAGCCCTGACTGCAGCTGAGAGGTTGGGTGGGCAGTGGGGAATGGCAGCCTTTCCAGTTACTGAAGGCTAAATGCCACAAGGGCCACAGACCAGGGCCCCAGGATAGCTATAAACAATGACCACGATGTAAATCCTGGACATAGATCCTACACAGAAGGCACAGTCATAGCAGAAATGTGTCTTTCTGCTTCCACCATTCACCATCCTTGCTGGATTATAAGAAAATCTACTGCTGAACTGATTGTAATTTGCACAAGGGCTGAAGAAGAAAAAAAGCCCCCATCCTGAAGACTCAGAAATAAATCCACGGTTAGAAAAGCAAAAATGCCCAAAGCACTCATGATGTCTACTGTTACTCATTGAATCTCCACTGTCAGAAGAACTCCCAAGAAAGCTGCATGTCCACAACCCTTCCATTTCCAAATCCACATCCAGCTATAACGCAAGGCAGGATTTGCAGGGTGTGGAATTCTATGCTGTGATCTTTGGCCGTCTGGGAAACAGGAGGCCAGAAAACCTTCTGAGATGAGCTCCGAGTGAGGGAAATGATCACTCACTCCCCCACTGCAATTCACTCCACCTGTGAGAAAATATTTGTTCCAACTGAAAAAGAAATGAGGTAATTTTATGCCTCTTCGTTCTGGTGGGTTGGTTCAGCTTCTACCATGCGGTCAGGCAAGCACACGAGTGGCTGCAAGAGAAGGAATGGACCCATTTAGGTGCACAAGGAAGAGGAGCAGAACTGCCCCCTTCCAATTCAAGTGAGCTGCTGGACTGGCACACCCTTATCATGTAAATTCCCTCCCGGTCCCTACGAAGAGAGTGGATGTATGGATGACCTGAAGGACCATCCAGAGGAACGGCTTAAGACTGCACTTAAATCTTTTGCCTAATAGGGCTGGAATTGAAGCATCTCTACTGGATGAGGTAAATATGGGCCGTGGTATCTGTGCCTTCATTTGCTCTTGCCAAAAGGTCAGCTTAGATGGACCCAAAGGGAGGACTGCATTATGCATCTCGTTTGAAACAGTAATCTTCCTTTTCCCTTGAATACAGGCATTCTGCTCTCCTGACTCGGCACACCTGTTTTCTCCACTAACTCAAATCCTTGCAGCCACGTGTGCCCAGGGGAAGGAGGGAGCGTAATAAATAGCAGAAGCAAATAATTTACCCAGTAAAGAGCATTCCATGCTTTCTGTATGCAAATTCTGCACAAAAATTCTACATATATGGTACAGAACTGCTCCGAACTGAACTCTAAAAATGTTTAAGGCAAACACAGCTGTTATCAAGTGTTGTTCTTTCCAAAATGCCACTCAGTTTGATAGTTATCACTATGCCGACAGCATTCCCCGTTCAAATCTCTCTTTTTGAGGTCTTAACAACTGATTTACACAGGAGAAATTCACCCCAAAAGTTCGGTGCTGTGGATGTACCAAGTGCTGTCGATTGACACCCAAGGGGATGTCTCTCCCTTCTTATGATACCAAGTCAGCCCAAATTAACTCCAACAGATCCCGGCCAGAGAGGCTTAGACAAGTGAGGTTTTTAAGAATTACAAGTATTTTTAATTTGAGGACATTCTTTGTAACATCCCTGTTCAGCAAAATATTTCAGTGCCTTTGAGTACGTTCTGAAATCTCACCGGTGTCAGAAGACATGTACATGATATATGATGTTCAAACCCCAGTATCTGGTAAAATTTGCTAAAGTGCCTGGAACTGTAATAACACCCTATTCAAATACCAGCTTCTGAGAGCTGGGTTCGATCAGAGTTGTATTGTAGTTGACTGGTTGGGTTTTTTTTTTCATCCAGCTGTAAAGGATTGGTTTTAAGAATCAAAAGTCTTTTAAACTCATAATTCTACAAAACGAAAGGGGAAAGCACTTCACATATGCTTCCTTCGGGGGGCTGGTCATGGGATCTCTCTGCACATCGAGTTCTTGAGAAAACATCTAAAATAACCCAGCAGCTGGCATTTGTAAATGTCACAGAGACAGTAAGGTCAGCTCCCCAGCTGGGGTCTACTTAATTCAAATCAGGACTTGAACTGTTGATTACTGAATATGGTTTAGAACCGTAGAATCACCAAGGCTGGGAAAGACCTCCAAGATCATCCAGACCAACCGTCCACCTACCACCAGTATTTCCCACTAAACCACGTCCCTTAGTACAACATCTAGACACTTCTTGAACGCATAAGCACGTGTGTTATTTAATGTGCATTATTTGCTATTACATGCATGTGTGTGATTTGAAATCCTGAGCAGGAATGATCTCATCCATCACACCGAGTGCCTACAAGAGAGACAGGAACTCACTGCCGCTTTGCATCCCAGCATTTCCTTCACCCCTGCCAAAGTGATTCCCATGGAGGAAGCAGAGCTGGCAGCCTTGTCTGGGCTGCCTCTCTTCATCCCTTTCAGATGGGTGGATCTTTCGGGATCATCCTTCCCAGTGCACCAACCAGCTCTGCTGAGCTAATGAGGTGGAGCAGGTCATCTGCACACAAAACAGAATGGGAACAATCCTCCTTCCGCTCTGAAGCAAAGACAAGCAAGTGCTGCAGCGTGTGTTAGTGCAATGTAGCATAGCTAATGCTGAGCCCCAAGAGAAGGGAATTCACAGAGTGCCTTGGGAGCACAAGCCAATATCATCATCGTAAAGCCCAACCTTACAGCTGGAATTCCATTTTTAGAAAGTGAAGTAATGGATCCTCTGTGCAACGTCAAGCCACCCTGTACAGCACGTTCTCCCTCATTAGCTCACCAAGCAGCAACAGCAGAGAAAAGGGGGGGGTTACTGATGCGTTGTAATTACTGACTGACAGCCTGCCACTGGGCAAAGCATAGGAGGCTCTAATTAACACAGGCCAGTTACTTTCCTCTCTGAATGCTTCCTTTCCTGAAGCACAAGGTGGAGCTGTGGTAGGGAAGCCCAACCGAAGGCCTGATGGCTATTTCTATCTGTCACCAGAAGTAATCTAAACAGGTTTGACTTCATCTGGGCACAAATACAGCTTTGAGAAGAGCAGAAAACAAAGGCTGATGGGTCTGTCCACTAACAATGAGGTTATTAACCCTGGATCCTAATAGTGAACACACAAATAATCACAGTAAAGGAGTCCTGGCAGCAGGCTGAGCTCCATGACACTGCTGCCTTCAGTACCTCACACGGAGACTGTGAAGAACACATCCTCGGGGCCTTCTAGGGTTTCTGTGATGCTGTTTAGAATTCTCACGTGGTTAGCATCAGGTTTAAGGATATGCTGTCAGCACTGCCTTTCGACAGTAGTGCAGTTTCCCATCAGCGATGAAGATGGGCAGAGAGGGTTTTCAGCTATATGCCGCTACACCGGATGTGACAAATCTCTGTTCCTCCCTCAAAAAAGCCATCTTTTTGCCTTTATGAGGTACAAACTAATAGTTCAGGTGAAGGAGGAAGTTGGCAAACACCTTTCCTCAACAGGCAGGTCCAAATTACTGCACAGGAGCTCTCACACACTCCCCCAGAGGAATCACATGAAAAAGCAGGGACAGAGAAAGAAAAAA
The DNA here is from genome assembly GCA_030625065.1 of Alectoris magna. NCBI lineage: Eukaryota > Metazoa > Chordata > Aves > Galliformes > Phasianidae > Alectoris > Alectoris magna. Next base: position 1,189,482 of record CM060565.1, on the reverse strand, counting down.
TGAGTGAAGATATCACAGAGAAAAGAGGAAGCCTGAAATCTCGATCCTGAGTTTGTTCAGTTACACTTGATATTGTAGACATGGGAAGAGCCTTGCAGGAATTAGGTGGAGGAACACGCTGGGAATTACTACTGCCTCAAAGCGGACAGATTGCAGAGGTCAAAGACAGTCCTCAAGATGTCAGAGTTGACAGACAGTCCTGTCTGAGGATGCCACGAAGGAATCTGATTAAGACAATCTGCAAGAGACAAAAGAAAGATAATAGAAAAGCTGATCATTTTCCAGGAATGAAAGCAACATCATTGAACAAACGTGGAATGATTCCGAGTTCAGGAAGGACTTCAGTTACAGCCAGTGTTGACACCCATGACATTAGACCAGGCACCATTCTGGAGCCCTTGACAGACTGCAGGAAAGGGTTTTCAAATGACCTTCTCAGAAAACTTTCCAAGCAAGTTTTCCTGGCTTGGAGCAGTAAGTGAAAGTTTAGCTAGGAAAGCAAACAGTGAAGGAGGGAAAACTTGGTTTTGTTGAGCACTGAAACCATTACAGAGACAAGGGTTTCAGTCTTACACAGAGGGTTAACAGCCTCCTGGAAGAGAAGCCGGGAGTCTTCAAACTAGTTGTGTCCTGGGAGGCTAAAAATGAGATAGTTGTGATAGGAATGCCTAAACGTGTGTGTAATCTCTAATTGGACAAGATCTGATTAGCAAACAGCACTACAATTCAAGGCATTATCTAGCCTAAGGATACCTCACTACTCCTTTGCTGGAGATTTTCACACCACAGCTTGGCCAGTAAGAGATATGCCATTTCTAATGCAGCCAGACTGATCAGGCAATTTCAGGGCATGGTTATGTGGTACCTCTAAGCCAATCTCACAGCAAACTGTCGGCATAAAGGCTGGCTCACCCTCCTGGCTTTTTCATCCTGTGCTATGTCTTACGCTTCTGCATGTGTACGGTGAGCTTCTTCAAGGAATTAAGAGTACCATTACACAAGACAGCTATTTATCTGCTTAAAGACAGACTCGACTGCACAGTAGGAGGTGCAGAATTACCTTTCAGAAGAAGGGCAAGGTGCTTGATCAGCTCAATTGTTTCACATCTTCAGTTCCTTCCAAGCACAGGAACATCATGATGTAGATAGTCTGAACCACCTTCTAGACATTTCTCCCTAATTAATAGAAGAAACCTAATGTGATTGCATCTTAACCCTAAGAAAAAAGAGTAATTATCAATGTCTTTACCTTCCCCAAGCTGTCTCATTCCAGATCATGATGACTACTAAGGTGTGTGGGAAGAAGGGAGCAGAAAGAGCAGAGGATAATGTGATACTAAGGCAGTTCTGACTGAGAGACTAAAAATGCTGTGGACACACATCCTAAGTTCATCTGGCAGATGAGAGTTACACGACCCATACTTCTCACAGAGCTGGGGAAAAAGCAATGTACATTAAAGTCATGAAGAGTAGTTGAGGATAATAATGTCTTAAACTGGACATCCAGGACAATGTCTAAAGGTACTTAAGTGCTGTGGTCTGGGAGATACCCAGCTTAAAAACCTCTGTGTTGAATTAATAAGGAGCAGTTAGAGACCCTTTTTTTCTTTTTTTATATCAATAAGTAACACTGATGTAGTTGAAATCCGGGGTTTCATCATTCCCCTCAATCTGAAGGTTAAAGTCAGTGATTACATCTCCTTCTGAAATGACAGGAGGATAAAAAAGAAAGGACTCGTTCCTTTGCAAAGACACTTACCTGCTAGGTGGTCGGAGGTCATACGGAAATGCACCATGAGCTCATGTCTGAATGCTTCCAAACTTCTAAGTGAGCAGTAATGTGTCTGTTCAGGCTCCTGGTTATCATCAGGTTGAGACAACTGGTTTCAAGCCTCTGTCTGTAATGGATAGAAAGAAGAGGTGAGACTTTTGGAGCATCCAGTAGGGTCTATTGTGCTTTGAAGGAGGTTGGAATATCCCCCAAGTATTCAAAGAAACACTACAGAAATACTCAGATATCAAAAAGAAAAGCTCACTGTATGAAGCTTGAAAGACTGATGCAATGAGAAGAGACCCAACAGCCAGGAACTTCTCGATTTAACAGGAGTATATCACAATCCTGCAGCTGGAGGGGGTGGAGCCAGATGGACTGAACTCTAAACTAAAAGGTAATTTCCTTGTAATAAGCATTATCAAATATTGGACCACCTCAGCTAAGGATGTGGCTGCCTTTGTTCTTCCTAACAGGTACAGTTCTAACAGAATGCTTTAACCTGGCTTCCAGAGAGCACCGCACAGCCTATGGAAACAGGAGGATGTCAGTGGGTGATCAGTGATCCCTTCCACCCCAAGAGCCGGTGTGCAGGCAGGGGTACTTCTTCATAACAAATGAAGAAAGACTCTCTTGCAGAGCCAGAGCGTGAAGTGATCTGATTGATGTGGTCCAATGCAACAGATTTTTCTTTGTAGGCTGAACTCACAAACTTCATCAGCTTCCCAAGAGCCCCATGGAACCATGTTGGTGCTCACCCCTCCAAGACCACTGCTTAAAAATAAATTAAATACGAGTAATTGCTAAGAAGCAGACCAAGAGCCATTAACCTTTGTGCACAGTGGTTAAAACACATGGTTTACAGACATGGATTTGCATATGCAAAGCATATATGGACTGGATGATCATCGTGGTCCTTTTCAACCCAGGCCATTCAATGATTCTATGCTATGTAAAACTCCACTCCTTCAACAGCAAGGAGAAATCCTTGGAGTAAATAAGCAGACAGGAGCAGCTGCTCACAAGTAACACTCCTTTAGCTTCATGAAGACTTTTCTACAGCAGCCAATTATTTACATCATATTGAATTCGTGACCAACAGAGTTTAAAGGCATCAGCAGCCAGCAGCCTATTTGCCACGAGATCCACCTCACCGTGCCCAGTCTGCACCTCCCCTGGGCAACTTTTCAGGGTCTGCAAACTGAAAAGTTTGGAAGCTTTTAGGCTCAGTTTCCAGGAGCCAACAGCTGCTCTTGGATGCCTTCATTTTCGATACCTTTCTTGTGATTTTGTTTTTAAAGATGATAAATCAGTAAAGATCCTCAAAGTTTCCTGAAAGCTACACTCCTCTAAGACACTTTACACTAAAAAAATGAAAAACAACAATTAATTTTATTATCTCAGCTAATTGTCCTTGGGCTTTTTCCTTTCTTTTTTCCTTTCTTCCCTTCCCTCCTTCCCCTCCTTTCATAGAATCACAGAATGGCCTGGGTTGCAAAGGCCCACAGTGCTCATCCAGTCCCAACCCCCTGCTATGTGCAGGGTCGCCAACCAGCAGCCCAGGCTGCCCAGAGCCACATCCAGTCTGGCCTTGAATGCCTGCAGGGATGGGGCATCCACAGCCTCCTTGGGCAACCTGTTCCAGTGCGTCACCACCCTTGGGGTGAAAAACTTCCTCCTAAGATCCAACCTAAACCTCCCCTGTCTCAGTTTAAAACCATTCCCCCTTGTCCTATCACTGCCCACCCTCACAAACAGCCGTTCCCCCTCCTGTTCCTTTCCCTTCATTTTTTTCTAACAAAATAAATCAGAAAAGCTGTCATATCACACTTTACAAATTCCATAAGAAAGAAGGCAGACAGCCCCAAAAAGCAAAGCGGAAACAATCTTTAACAACCATCTCCTCTTAGGGCAGACACATCTGCACTGTCAGCTGTTCTCCAGACAGGCAGGTTTGAAGGTTTCTACACACAACGCTCCATGTGGGCTCCCAGCCCATAGCACAGCTCCTGAAAGTGGGTTTTGATGGGTCAAAGCCATTTTATTGAATTAGCCCTTCATTGTTTACATTAAATCCAAGTGAGCTCACAAATACTGACTTATCCTTCTGAAAGGATGGATTATACCACGTGGCTCGGATGCAAAAAAAGATTAGGGTTTGTGCTAATTACTTCCAGCATGAGGTGGGCATGGACCAGAAGACCGTTGAAGACATTCTGCTGGGCATTTCAGTGCGGCAATGCTTGCCATCTTTTCTTGCCTAAGGATGGCTGCTTCTCCGTAGCATAAATTTGAAGGGCCACACGGTCATTAAAACCCCTGTATGAGGTCAGCCATGGCTGGGATAGAGGTAATAACAGCCCCTTCCGCACAGAATCGTGGAATAATTCAGGTTGGAAAAGACCTCTGAGATGCTCAACCCCAGCCCACCCCACCTTACCCACCGCCCACATCCCTCAGTGCCACATCTCCACATCTGGAACACCTCCAGGTGACCCCACCACTCCTGGGCAGCTGTGCCACTGCAGCACCTCTCCTTTGAAGAAGAAATGTTTCCCAGTACCCAACCTGACCCTCCCCGGGCACAACTTGAGGCCATTCCCTCTGTCCAATCACTGTTAACCACCTGCAGAGGTCTACCCACACCTCATCACCACCTCCTTTCAGGCAGCCGTGGAGGGCTATAAAGTCTCCCCGAGCCCTTTCTCCACACTGACCCATCCCAGCTCCCCCAGCTGCTCCCCATCAGAAGTGCTCCAGAGCCCTCGCAGCTCCATTGCCCTTCTGTGCTCGTGCTCCAGGCCCTCAAAGTCTTTCTAGCTGAACACAGCCCTCAAGGTGCACCCCAATGTTTCTAGCTGTTTCATCCACTCTCCCAAAGTCGCTGTTGCTGCAAAGTGCACTGTAGCATCACTTCCTATTCCGAATCACTCTTTCAGAAGGGATGAAAACAAAGGTCTATTATCTAGTCATTACTAAGCGCGTTCTGATTAATCTCTACTTCATCAGCGAAGCCATCCGTCAGCAGGCACGGCTTCTCAGACTTACAAACGCCGTGGTGCTTCCAGCAGCCTGAGAAATCAGAGTTGAATACAGATGTGAAGATGTGGGAGACGCGATATGCTGGGATCGCGGTCACTGCTGCAAACCAGCACTGCAGAAAGACGAGACCGACAGGCAGACAACACGTGGAAGACCCACACTACGTGTTTTCTTCTCTAAACGACCCCTCCTATTTCTCATAACCAAACGGGCACCTGCCTGTGCAGAGCAGACATTCAGCTCCTGGGCTGCTTTCGTGGCCAACGGTGGAATCCTTGCACGGGCAAAACAAATCTGCCGGGGAGTTGAACATTTTGTATGGGCAAAGCAGATGTCCCAGAAACTCACGCAGCTTTCACTGAATAACTTTGCACGGAGCAGCATCGGATCTTCTCCCTACACGGCTTCCTACCCGGGGCCTGGGTTTGTCTGAGCCATGACACTCCGTGTAGCTCGTGGAACAGAGCAAGCAGAAGGTTTAAAGGCAGCCTGAAGATGTGCGAGCTGCTGACCCTACCGAAGCACACCTCCCATCGCCCTTACGTTCGGCAGCGTGCAAGGCGGCGTGGGCTTCGTGGGTGCTGGTCTACAGCAAGCCAAGCGTTCGCTCTGGCTCTGCATCGCAGAGAACAAATGTACAGGTCTGGACGCGGTCACACAGCTGCGGTGCGGAAGGTAAGGCTCACAAGAGGGTCTTGTTTTAAATCTTGCATTCAATAAACTGCTAGAAGGACAAAATGAAAACAAGCTATTGTGTTAATCTCCAGATTAGCCCACATAGTCTGTCAATTTAATACTGATTAGTAAACAATGTCCATAATTAAGCTGTTGTTGGAGACACAAATGCCCCACGAGCCCGAACTAATGCGTAGCGTTCAATCCTTTTACAAAGGACGGCAGATACAATTCCAGGAATGTTAATGCTGCCAAGTATCCATGATGCACATAACAAAAGAGGAGGCAGACTTGAGGTAATTAAGCTCACACTGGCCCTTCTCCACAGCCCCTATTTGTTTATGGACTAAACGTTATGAGGCGCAGTAAATAAAACGCCACCGAATCGTGGGAGTTGGGACCAAAACCAGTATGAAGTTTATGGGGTCGTCAAACGCTGGATTCCCCCGGCATCAAAGCACGCAGAGCCTTTGCTAAGGCTGGTGACATTAATGTGCATGACAGGGGTCCACGGGGCCGCGGTCCCCTAATTGTTTAGCAGACCTTTTAGTCCGGTTGCAGACTGCATGTCTTGGCATTTGCGGAGCTAATTGCACCGAAATCCGCCAGCGCTGTGCTCGCAGTGATGGGTTCACTCGTTTCTCCTCGGGATAAAACTCTGCTCTTTGTCAGCCCTCTCCGCTCCGGCTCTCACCCCGCTGCTCGGGGGGAAGGAAGCCGCTCCCGACAGCGCTGCCGATGGAAAACCACGGACTGCACAGGTGCGGGAACGTCAACATCGCAATAGGAAACGATGCCGCTCCTCTGGGCGCCCTCCTTCAGCGGTAACCCTTCGTGCTTTTCGCATGGGAGCCGCAAAGCAAAGCCTGCAGTTCAGTCCCTCTGGAGCTTCAGCAGTTGGGAATGGGGGAGATGCTGCTGGGCTCCTCTTGCCACCTTATTTTTCCTGAATCTCGTGGATCTGCAGTTTAGAACTACTGCGGTCTGTAGGACAAGGGGCAGTGGTTTCCAACTGAAAAAGGGGAGATTTAGAGTGGATATAAGAAAAAAGTTTCTTACTACGAGGGTGCTGAGGCACTGCACGGGATGACCAGAGAGGCGGTGCTGCCCCATCCCTGCAGACAGCTGAGGTCAGGGGATGGGCTGCGAGCACTGATGGAGCTGTGGGTGTCCCTGTGGGTGTCCCTGTGCATTGCGGGAGTGGAGGGCCTTGAAGGGCCCCTTCCAGCTCAGACAATCCCATGATACTTTCATTCTGTGATCCCAGACAGACCAACGCTTTGGGCTCCCCATAACACCTCTTCCTCCCTCCCTCCCCCCCCCCCCCCATGAATACCTGAAGGTGGACAAACTCCTAGGAGTCTTTTACATGGATCTCAGTATATTTCACACAGGGAGAGAAGTGACATCATGCAGAAAAATATTCTCCCCAATATGGACACTGAGATGTACTAACTTCAAAGTAAGAAAACTAACTACTTTTTGACATTTTTTCCAGATTTCCCGATTTATGCCATACGCCTTGCCCCCATATTTGTAAGCATACACATAGAATGGCCTGGGTTGCAAAGGCCCACAGTGCTCATCCAGTCCCAACCCCCTGCTGTGTGCAGGGTCGCCAACCAGCAGCCCAGGCTGCCCAGAGCCACATCCAGCCTGGCCTTGAATGCCTGCAGGGATGGGCATCCACAGCCTCCTTGGGCAACCTGTTCCAGACAGACAGACATATCCAACAAAATCATGACGATAGCATTTCACAGAGGTAGAGCTCTTTCTTTCCAAGGATCTCAAAGGCCTTGGCCCACATTGCAGCCTGGGCCGTACCACAAATTAAACCATTTTGCCAAAGGTCAGACAATGTAGATCAGTGTTGTAACTGGGAAGAACACTCTAAAGCATCTCTCCCACTGTCCATCCCAGATGACCTATCTAAACATTGAACAGCACGGAATGGCTTCCTATTTCATCATGTGGATGTGATTAGTTCAGTTCAAAGTTCTTTGAATTTTTGGCCAGATGGAAACTGAGCTCCCTGAGCCTTTCCAAAGTGCTACTTGCCTGTGCTTGCCCATGAAGAGATGTCAAAACAAGAGCAGGTGAGACAACGAAGTACACATATGCAGTTCAAATCCCACTGAATCGCACAGTGATGCATCAAAGAAGGTGGTTGACATGGAAGGAAATTGGGGTTTGGGACTGAAACACAGAAGAGAGACCAGATCGTATAATTTTTTTTCCATTTTACACTGGAGAATCACAGAGACTTACAGAGTTTCCAACAAGCCATGCAAGAGACCAGCAGAGGAATAATATCCTTCCCTACTTACTCTCCTACTTTGACAGGGGAAGGTTTTTCTAGTTGAAGACTCCAGTTCTACTGAAGAATATTCACCAAATTGTCCCCATTTTGAGCATATTAGCAGAAGAACAGGAGTATGTACAAACTGTAGTACCATTTCTGGGTTCAGGTTGATCCTAATACAACAGAGACTTCTCACAGTTCAGCAGGAGACAAATATATGCTTGTCTCTGGGTTTGTAAAAGAAGGAAGAGTTGCTCTCTAATTGCCCCTTATTCTTCTCATTGACTCATTATGCAACACTCTGATTGCATTACAATTTGCAGAGGACTTGGAGATGCTCAGATGAGAGATGCAACAGATGCACTTGCATGGAGTGTATTTTAGAAAAATAAACCTCCTCTCTCTCTCAGGGCATGGATAAGCACATAAAATGGCTCTGTTTTTCCTACTGGCCGCAGCCGATGGCTATCAATTCATAAAGAAAAGAATGTCATAATGCATTTAAGCAGATATGAAAAGCTGAAAATGAAAGCGTCGGCGGAAAGCTGCCCTTAGCTCCTGAGAGCTGCCTTCCTCAAGATCTGGAATGGAAGAGTTTGAAACTTCTCCATAACAAACATAAATACAGCCCCTCTCGGTAAGAGAATTCAAAACTAAACAACTGTAAATTAAATCGTTAGCTGGAATATTCTCCATGTTAGCTGCATGATGTTTGAAAGTCAGCTCTTTGGTGCTCAATTAGAAGAGTTCTTTTATGTCGAGTGCACAGGGAGGCAGTTACCTGGTTGCATGCTTCACCAGCACGCACCACTGAGCTGCTTGAGCAAAGGCTCAGCACAAGAGCAAATCCTGCCTGGAGCAGCTTTTTCTTCTCCTTTCAAACACAGGGGGCTGAAGGGAGGCTCAGAGAGAAGGGAAATGTGCAAAGCTACTCTACAGACTTCGCCTTCTGGTTCAGGCAATACCTGCAGAAAGAGGGACGGGGGACGGGCCTTCAGCCCTGTCAGTCCCCTGGGGAAACCATCCATGGAAGCACCACATTGCACATCGATTTAGTGAAGACTTGCTGTCTGTCTCCATTCAAAGGAAGGCACCATGCTGACCTGAGTGCCAACAAACATAGGGAAGCCAAGCCTCACCTGTCTGCTCTGCTACACGACTGCAGTGTGATCCTGGGCAAACTGCTTGCACTCAGATCCTTTGAGGGTCTGGTGGTTGTTTTTTGTTTTTTCAAACAGAACCTTAAGTTGCTACAGGGAATTATAGACTTTGAAAGTGTTGTCATTCCAGACAATTTCTCCAGGTTCCAGTTCTTCATGTGAAAAACAAGACAGCAAACCCTCCTAGCTTACCAGAAATGCTATGCACATGCAAACAAGACTCCGAGGTGCTAGGGGAAGCAGCCACAGAAAGAGACACTTGAAGTTAACATAGCATCTATTAAAATAACCTTTGGCATTCCCTTATGACTTGTCTGGGCTCTCCACAGACATCCCTTGCCAGTAACAGCCACACGTGGCTGAACTGAGCAGGTGCATCTCCTCTCTAGGAGGAGAGAGAACTAAACAGTGTATCTCACCGCTAGGGAAAGCACTGTGACAAGCTCAGCCTTCATCAGGAATCCTCAAACAACATACAAAGATCCGGTCAGACTTTGCTATTTGCTAGATACAAAACATCTGACTATGAGCCCCATTAGTGCAGTGATTAATTGTTCCACTCTCCATTGAACTTCTTGTTGAAAAATCATTTTCACTGCTTCAGCCTTTGTTGCTCAAGAAAACAGTCTCAAGTTTTAGATCGGACACTAAGAATTTCTTCATGGAGAGGGTGGTCAGACACTGGGATGGGCTGCCCGGGGCAGTGGTGGAGTCCCCATCCCTGGAGCTATTTAAGTGCTGTGTAGACATGGCACTAAAGGACATGGCTTGGAGATGGGACTCAGTAAGTCAAGTTGATAGTTGGACTTGATGATCTTGAAGGTGTTCTCCAGACTAGAAGGATAAATCTCCCATTTTTCTTGATCCATCGGTTCAGCAATAACGAAGCTGAACTACCTGCTGCCTAGGCTATCGTTCACTGTATTCTTGCCCACTATCCACCCACACCTCACATTCCTAGGTGGTCTCCCAGCCTGGCTGACAGAGGTCCTTACCCTGTGGTCTCCAATCTGCAAAGAGTCTCCACAGATGTTTGTGGTGGGCTGCAGGATCATCTGGATCTGTGCTGCTGCTGAGGCTTCATTCTCCAGCAGCTGGATTGTTATTTAAAACACTTGGCACCTTCTAGTATTGCTTCCTTTGATGAGTCAGGAACACAGGTGCTGCAGTTACTTGCTGCAGAACAGAGCTTGCCAGGTTTCTTGTCGGCCCTCTTTCTCATCCCCCAAATGCAGGCACGTGGGAGATCCCCAGAAGCAAAAGTAGGAAACATTATCCCTAGCTTTAGAAAGCTCAGTTGAGAATTAAGGAATGGCAGGGTATTTTTCTGGAGGCAGGAGCCCAGTCCAACACCAGCTTTCCTAACAAGTTCAAGGGACTTCACACCGCTTCACAGGTGGAAAGACCGCTGCGCATCAGTTCTCACCCACCAGGCAACAATCCTAACCAATGCAACAGTTACACACTGCAAGGATGGAGGGTGGGAGTTACAGAGCAGGGTGCTGCCAAGGCCATTGCTACTGCTGGCAGCTCCAGCCGTGGGAGTCGGAAGGCCACAGAAAGTCATGCTGCGTGTGCTCCTGAAGGCATTCCCTAAGGCAGAAGGAAAGGAGGATATAATTTGCTGTGAGAAAGCCGGGCATTAGGCCATCAAAACTGGAAGAAAAAAAAAAAAAAGAGTGATAATGCAAAGGAAGATTATGAAATCAGATGCCACCTTGTGGCCAAAATCCATGGAATTGCTGTGGTAGGTAGAAGACAGTTCACAAAACACAGAAAAAAGCAGACAAAAGAGAAAAAATAAAGGCTAAAAAGATGGATGAATGGTGACCTACTGCAGAGCCTTTTAGTCTCCAAGCCTGCGTTTCTGTCTGCAGGTACAGAACTGACTCCTCCTTACTTCTGGCTGATAAACTCCAATAAAGGATAGCTGGAACCACAGAAGTTTCTCCCACCTGCACAAAAAAAAATTGCAATGCGCCCCAGAAGTTTGTCCAGGTCCTACAAGAAGTGGAGCAGGAGGCAATGCAGGCATCCACGTGAGACCATGGAATGCTGCCGCAGTCTGATATGAAACCAGGGGCTGACTGTGGCCTTTCCCATAGAACCATCGAATCATTCAGGTTGGAAAAGACCTCTGAGATCATCCAGCCCAACCGTCCACCCACCACCGATATTTCCCACTAAGCCATGCCCCTCGGTACAACATCCCAACGCTCCCTGAACACCTCCAGGCACGGTGACTCCACCACCTCCTTGGGCAGCCCATTGCAGCACCTGACCGCTCTTTGGAAGGAGAAATGTTTCCTAATACCCAACCTGACCCCCCCGGCACAACTTGAGGCCGCTCCCTCTGTTCTGTCACCGTTACCTGGGAGCAGAGGCCGACCCCCACATCACCACAACCTTCTTTCAGGCAGCTGTAGAGTGTGATAAGGTCTCCTCTGAGCCACCACACGGTCAGTTAAGCCTTTACTGGCACACACTTGGGATGATTCCCATTCTTGTTCCACAGTTTTGCTAGACCAGAAACCACATCAGTCCTTCTGAACATACAAAGAAATGCTTTAAGCACGTAACAGCAGCAGCTGTGAGTAAGGGGTTAACTAGCAGCCATTGCTATACTGAGGAAATTGCCCCAACAGAAGTATACTCCACATGGTAGAAGACAAGTGTTATTCACAAGTTATTAATAAAAGTGACCAAAAAGAAGGCAATGCTATACCGTCCTGTTAATCTCATAAGCCCAGATGTTCATGAAATGAAAAACAGCCCAAGTCCACGACCTTTCATACTGATGTAAAGGAATGTTTAAGATATGATGGGATGTTATATATCACAGGATGTTAAAAACATCACGGAAAAATTCTGTATGGATAGCAAAAATTTAAAGAATCGAATACTTACAAAAACACACATCTGATAAAACGCAAAAGGAAAAAAAAATATATCAATTTAGGTCAGACTTTCCCACAACCATTACTTTATATGCTTCCTAGACACCAGTGCCCATAAAATGGCACAGCACAATAACGGCAGGGCTGTTCCAGCACAGTACACAGGACTATCACGGTTCCTTGCACAGTGGTGGGGAGATATTGGTGGCGGGTGGATGGTTGGACTGGATGATCTTAGAGGTCTTTTCCGACCTTGCTGATCCTATGGTTCTATGAAACATTACGCAGAAAGCACCCGCAGGCCAAAAATAGGTCAATGGGTGGACTCCATTGCAGCCCACCCTCAGAACCAGTTCTTGGGGTAAGCGATTAACGTGGACGCAAATTAGTTTGTGGAAATGAGATTCTGAAATGAAATCGTATACAAATGTCAGCCAGCACTTTCTCTACTGGCATTAATTGAGAACCACGGGGCAGAAAAATTCAGCGCGCGCGGATAGCAAAGGATTCAGACAGAATCTTAGCCTTCCTCCTTCGTATCCTTTCCTTTCAGGTGCTTCAGCCTAAAACGTGTGCTTTACGCTCCCCTTGGTGTAAACTCCAGAGTGAGCTGCAGGCAGAGGGCAGCCCCTCTGTGAACACGGTGCACAAAGCTGAGGCCCAGAGCTTGTGGGAACACACGTCCATTGCAGCTCCCCATTAACACCACTGCCCAGTGCAGACTGTGGGGCTGCTCACCAGCACAGGGCCGTGGCAAGTGATGGCATAAAGGAAAAGGCACTCACCAGCATTCTCCCTGCACACCCACCATGCTGACACCGGGACGGCCCAGCCTGGATGAGGGGAGCACGGGGCAGGTTTGGGATCTCAGTTTGCACGCAGACGAACTCCCATGTGAGCGTTTACAGTACTGGGCTCTGTTTTCCATTTGCTCATCAAATGCCAGCACCAAGAAAGGACAAGAGCTAAATCCACCATTTTGACCTTACACATACCCAGCATTACAGCTGAAATAACTCAGCAATTTTTGAGTCAGATGAGTGCAAAGAAAGCATCTGTAACCAAACGCCCATTTTTTTGCTTGCTTTCTTTTTTGTTCCTAGCAATGCTATATCACAAATCGTGAATGCAGTTCTACCTTTTTCTTCTACAGCAAAGAAAATACACACCCAAAAGAAGCCCCAACACATGTGCTCTCAGCCTGAAAGCACACACGCCAAATTCAGCCTGGAGAGAATTTTTACGGCTGAGTTATAAAACCCTGAAAATGGGGATTTATAATGGAAATGCTGACAGACCATTAGCTACAATAATAACATCAACGGAGCAATAGAATTTCCAAGTTATCTCCTTTTTGTTTGCGTCAGCATTCCTGCAGCAGAGCTGGCACAACCAGCACAGCACCTCAGCCCTCTCCCACAGCACCCATAGAGCGCAGGGGAGCAGGGAGGCACAGAGCAGCGCTGCATCTCTGGGTGTGCTGCATCCTTCAGCCAACTCTGAGCATTGGATGTGGGGTGTGTGCTCTGGGAAGAGCCCCGCCACCAAGCAAAGCCAAGTGGCAGCCCACCAGGTCTCCTGTTCTGCTGCTGAGCCCACACCACACCTTCCCCTGCCCAGCATGAGGGTGGCTTCCAGTTTTCTCTGTCATTCATAAAAGAGGTGATGGGAACAACCTGAACAGGGCACGTGAGGACTGCTCAGCACTGTAACTATATGTCACATGCTCCTCTTTCAGAAGCTCATACTATGCTTTCTCCAAAAAGATGAATATCCTGAAAACATACAAACCATTGTGCTGCTCAAGAGAATTTGCTCCCTATTACAGCCAGGAACACTTTGTTCAAACATAAAATAAGCAAGGGCCAATGCTATAGAATCTGTATATTCTTCACCCTTGCAAGAAAACAACTCCAACTGGTAAAGACAGGCTTAGCCCATTGCTTACATACTGCTGGTTTATTAGGAACCTCAAATTATTGCACAGTGCTGAGACTGGGAATGAAAGAGGATGACACACCTTTGTACATATCCAGTTCTGTCAGATTCACCAACTCAATGGGGCTCTGCCCAAGGAGGCTGTGGATGCCCCATCCCTGGAGGCATTCAGGGCCAGGCTGGATGTGGCTCTGGGCAGCCTGGGCTGCTGGTTGGCGACCCTGCATGTAGCAGGGGGTTGGAACTTAATGAGCACTGTGGGCCTTTGCAACCCAGGCCATTCTGTGATTCTGTGATTTTTGTTCTCTGTCTCACTGGCATGCTGAAGCACCTGACATAACATAGCACTCTTATTCCCATTATAGAGATTAAATGAAGGCACAGCAGTGAAATAAATCCCCAACTATTATATACTAGGTTGCTTGCAAAGCCCAGGAAAAGGGCCCGTGTTCTCTCCTCACTTTTGTAAGATCTGAGGTACAGCCATGGTTTGCAGCCTCTCTCATTCTAAGGGTGCAAAATCAAAATACAACCCATGAGCTGACAGAACTCATCCACTTCAAAAGAGCCCTGGTTCCCTCCTACAGCAGCTAGCAAGCTTCAAAGTCACTCAAACTACTATTTTCCCCAACAAGCATTCTGGTGCACATTTAAACAAAAGAACAGCACCAAGAAGCTCCGCTTTTGTTCAGCAGACATTTATTTAAGCCTTCTCCATCCCAGAGTACCAAGAAACCTCCAGCTGACACCAATGGCAGCAGCACATCTCAGGGCTGGACTAGGTGATCTTCAGAGGTCCGTTCCAATCCCTGTGCTTCCAGGATTCCCACAGCTGTAACTTGCTGTTACTGTGGCTAACTAAAATAGCCACCTTCCTTTTCAGGAGACCAAATGGTCTACAGAGAAATTACCTGAAAGATCACTACCTCCTCCTGAATGCCCTTGTCAGGCAAACTGCAATGGCTAACCTTACAAGAAGAATTATTGCTCTGGAAATAGAGCTGTCGGGCTGGAGAACACTTCCTGCTGTAAGCAAGGCTGCCAGAAGCACCACCACCTTATGCCCAAATCCATCCTAGGCCCTTCTCTCCACTGGAACAGCATGCAGTTTAACTCACCCCAAAAATGAGCCAACCAAATGGATTAATCTCTCCCCACTGACTTCCTTCTCCACATGATGTTGTTCCTGCAGACACCCAAGCTCAGGCTGGATGGGGCTCTGAGCACCTGATGCAGTGAGGGTGTCCCTGTTCACTGCAGAGGAGTGGGACCAGATGGCTCTAAAAGGTCCCTTCCCACTCAAGTGATTCTATGTTCTACACAACCTATGCATGTCCATGCTCTGGAATTAGAGAGAACAGCAGCATTCCTTTTTATTTCTTTCAGGTAAGCACCAGAAGTGATGCAGTTAGTGATCCGGTGAGCTGAGCGCACTGGGGAGCAGCGATAGGGTGGCTGTTCCCAGAAGAAAAACTTATCTCAGCAAACTCCAGCCTGGCTGGCAATGTACAGAAAAGGCTGCCACCTTGGAGCTGGACAATATGGCATTAATCATGTTGCTGTTCCATATACTCATCATCAAAATCCAACAGCAAAAACCAGAGACATGAAAATGCTGAATGAAGGTAATACTTCCCCACTCCAGCCACCACACAGCCCTACTTCTGCCCCTGCAGCAATGCCAACCATTGTAAATCAGATGACTTCTCAGGCTGTTTGAAGTCCGGAGCAGTTCTTAGAGGAGGAGGAGTAGGTATGTGGCTCTGAGCCACGTTTGCAATACCTCCCTGCCAATTCCTGGCTTGCACTTCCCTCTCCCCAGATGCAGGTTCATGAGCCATGACAAAGTCTGGGGGCAAAGTGGAACAGATGCACAGAATCAACTCTCCTGGTTTGAGGTTTCAACAGGAATGCTCCAGACAGCTTTGGTCGGGGCTGAAGGGAACAGGCAGTGCTGGATGCAATGGGAGCTCAGCACCTGCCCTCACCCCACCGTGCACTCCGTGCTTTCACTGTGCCATGTTGAGAAGAACCAACATTTGCTACACGCAGCCCTGGCTTTTAAACTTACAGAACACAAAGTGATTTATAAGGTGTTGCCACCAAGTTGTTTGAATTTCAGAAAATTAGAGGGGCTAGATCTTTTTTTTTTTTTTCTTTTTAAATACAGTGCTTAAATTGGTTTGGCTATTTGTTTCATTACAGGAGATCAAAAATAATCCCAGCATTCACAATGAGCAGTAAAGTGTATTTGAATATGCTGGAATAACCTTAAAAGCAGGTGGCTACCTTATTAAGTGTTAAATATTCCAAGCTGAAATACGAGTCTGTTTCCATCCAGGGCATGCAGTAAATGGCTTCCACATATGAATAACAGCCCATTAGCACGATAAAAAAATAATTAGTTATCCAGTTGAAACGTGAACAGACCTACTAAATACAAGAATTTCAAGGGGTCACTTCTACTTTACGAGCCATCATTCCAGCTGGATAGCCGTGGGTGACCTAACCTAAACATACACTAGATGCTGCATGGGATTGGTTTACCCACAGCATAGTTATTTGTGAGAGGGGACACGTGGGGAGATAGAAAGGTTTGGATGGACCTCCAAGATCTCCAAGCCCAACCATCAGCCCACCCCCCCCCCCCATTCCCACCACCCACATCCCTCAGTGCCACATCTCCACAGCTCTGGAACACCTCCAGGATGGTCACCCCCCCACCCCATGGGCAACTGTGCCACTGCCTGACCACTATTTTGGAGTAACAAGTTCCCCCTGCTCTCCAACCTGTCCCCTCTGCATGAGCAGCCCCACATGTTGAACTTCAGCTGATTCTTCTGGTGGGAAACACTTAATGGCAGGTGGGCCCTAAAGGGCTGAGTACCCAAGGTTAATAACACACAGTCTATCAGCTGGTATGTATTTTAATACCTATAGTAGTTTTGTAGGTATTTAGCAAAGCCCCGAATAATTTTACTGTTATAACATTAGAGTGGTCAAATAAGGAATAGGGCAGCCTGAGACTGAAGGAAATGCTTGTACACTTTTAGCCATATGTGCAAAAATAAAGCTGTAACAATAAAAGAAACACAGTAGTCCCTACGCAGATATTTCAGCTGAAGCTAACTGTGTCTGTCACATGTTCTTTTCCCCTGGAGAATTATGTTTGGTATTTTACACCAAATTCTGGCAACATTTTCCCCTTATTAATTGGAAACGGCCATTACTTCTGCAGTGTTTTGCTCTGCTTTCCGTATTTCTGATTTGCACTCAAGTGTGAAATAGTTAACGGTGGGGAAAAAGCACCTAAAATGTGAAGGCACATCATGCCATTCAGACAGCCCAGTGAGTCCCAACAAGTGAAATCCTTTGGAGGACAGCATACCTCAAAGCCGACCTTCCAGCAAGTGTGTGCTGGCCTCCAAACATGGCAAACCAACAGTCAATGGAAAGGAAAACCTAGTTCTGCAACCTGCACCAGGGCAAGGACAGCCATAGCCACAGCATTGTGCCTTTCACCCTGAGATAAAGGTGAGCAGCCACGTTCATCACAATGGGTTCATTTCATACTCAAGGGGAATAGAAATAAATGCAAGTCATAGAATGATTAAGGATGGAAAAGACCTCTGAGATCACCTAGCCCAACCATCATCTGCATAACAGGTCAGCAGCAGGCTTTGGTTAATTAGGTACTACTTCTCTTAGGTGGCAGAGCCAGAGATGTGCTTTGTAATGTAAAACTTCAGATTGTTATCACGGGCCTTGTTAACATCAACATTAGTTACACCACTGCAGGACGGTGGGATCCCATAGGCATGCAGATAGGTACATACATCCAGTAGTGCCTTCGGTGCCTCAGCAACGAGCCTCCCATTTCAGCATCACCTCTGCACACCTGTACTATTTACCGCCGGGGAGGAGACTGAGTCACCAAAGCTTCGCCAAGCCAGGTACGGCTCCTTAAACCATCCAAGCACCTCCTCAGCAGTTCCCACAAGCAACTTCCACTGCGCCTACAGTAAGAGCGCAGCACATCCCAGCACTGCCTGCTGGACCACGCGGTGTCCCCGCACGGGACATCTTCCCGCACACCCCAAGGAAAACGCACAGCTTGCCGTTCCCATTTACCTTCCCGAAGCCGCACCCCGCTGGTGGCTGCAGCAGTGTGCAGGGACATCTAGCGATCAAAGGGAACAGTGCAAGTGAGCCGCGGGGCTGCGCGCTGCTCCTCATCTCGGTCGAATCAAAGGGGCAAAGTTAAGAACTCGAAAATTAAGAATAAGTGCTCTCTCTCTTTCGCCATCCTTCCCTTGAGAGGTTTCCCGCCCACCAGGACACCCAGGGCCGCGTCCATTCAGCCGCTGACCTTCGTTTGGCTTAGACCTTATCAGGGAAAAACAGAATCTTAGAATCACCGAGGTTGGAAAAGACCTCCGAGATCACCCAGCCCAACCGCCCACCTACCACCAGTATTTCCCACTAAGCCATGTCCCTCAGCACAGCATCTCAACATTCCTTGAACACCCCCAGGCACGGTGACTCCACCGCCCCCTTGGCAGCCCTTTCCAGCTCCTGACTACTCTTTTGGAGAAGAAATTTTTCCTACTATCAAACCAGACCCACCCCTGGCACAACTTGAGGCCATTCACTCTCATTCAAGTTGCTGCTTATGGGCGAGAAGAGGCCAACCCCAAGGTTGTAGTACCAAGGCAAAGCACATTTAATTACACTCAGCCAAAAGAGCCGTCAACCAAGACGACTCCTCTTCTTCGCACTGAACAACCAGAGCTCTGTACAAGTTAAAAGGACATTCATGAGTTTTGTTTCTTTACACCCTTGTGCTTCAAATAAGGCAAAGCACAACGTTCTACATCACTATCACGTTTCTTTTTGCTCCACATCTATAAATACCCTCCTGGTTATAGCACTGGTAAGTAAACCCATATTTCTGACCTGCCGCATGTCTTACATTTCTTCTTTAATAACTCCACGAGCATGGCAGGCTCTTCCTATTAACTACATTACATCATCATTATCAAAGACGAAAGGAAATTAATGTTGTTTTCCAAAGACTTGGCAATAAGTTGGCTCTTTACTTCACCAGACATCTGCTGTTTTTCTGCGCGTGTCATTTGTGAAGCAGAGTTTTCCTTATGACTGGATTCTCACACTGGTTTGTCATGCAGCAGTGTTTACTGGGGAAATAAAGCGGGGCAGGATTTCTCATTTGCCCCATAAAAGAGTAAAGCTAACTGAAAGCCAACACCACCCGCTGTACTGCAGCTTCAAACACTTTTCTGCTTTAAAATAAAGCTCACCAAAGACCATCATGCAAAAATAACCGCTCTCGGTCTTTGCCTGAAATTTATTACTGGTGCTGCAGTACTTTGTTTTAACAGATGGGACTTTATCTGCAAATTACGTGGGCAGGCCACAACTTCCCTCGGGAATGGAGGAGTGCTGGTATTTACCCGGGCTCTTATCTTTGCACTCGAAGCCATATTCCAACCACAAAACTCTATTTCCATTAATCGATACAGAAGACGAAGCACAGACAATCTTCTGTCCTAAAGCACGCCGCATCCCTAACCTTTGTCTTCCTCTTGTACGCCATAGATAGCAGCTGTCAGATCTCTCACTCCAGAAAGCTCCTCTTTGCCTTTTTAAGGTTCAATGCACTCCAATTTGTTTTCGTGTTCGCCATATAATTTCATTAATGCTGGACAAGTTCACATCGCCTTTCAGAATATTTGTTTTGCTAGGCAATTTGATGTGGCTTTGCTTGGAGCTTCTCTACATAACTACATCGCAATTTACCCCATAAATTCTATATTAAAAGCGAGTTTTGCTCCCAACAAGTGCTTCTAAAGTGCAAAACAACCGATGCATCAGGAACCAGAAGTTTGGAGAGCAAACCCAGAGTGCTGCGTTCCCACTCCCTTTGCAGGGACCTGCAGGACCTGATCCTGTGATGAGCTCCATGTAAGCAACTCCCATTCATTACTTACCATGGTGTTTCACATATGGCATTCTCCATTCTGTCTACTTTCTGCACTTCATTTTGCATATTCTTTCTACAAAGATGCTTTTATTGTCCATTTTTTTTCAGCTATTAGAAATACCCCTAGGTGTACCCATTAACAAAAGCCATAACACGAGTCTCAAAATAGATGGAAATATCTGACTGTATTGGACTACTGGATTTTTTTTTCCCCCTAAAACCCACCTATTGGAGCAATGAATTTAAGACCTGTCTTTTGCTGAGGCTCTTTGTTAACAGAAAGATTCTCAATTAATTGTCAGCTGTAAAATAGAAGTAGCCCACATCACTGAAATAATCGAACAAGTAGCTTGACCACAGCTAAACACAATTTGGGAGTCAGAACTAGGACAATGTTCCATTCCTCAGCCCTCCACAAGGCCCTGTTAAGCAATGAGAGATCTCCACTGTACTCAGCAGGTATTGGGTCAGAGCTCGATCACCAAAGTTCAGTTCTTTTATCCCCAGAAATATTAGTCCTTATTCCATGGTGAGCAAGCAAGAAAACGCATCAGAGAATAACTTAACATACATCTGTAATGCAACACTATGAAAACCTGGCAGTGGTTGTACCCATTCATATGGGAATTTCCAGTGCTCCAGTGTGTCACAGAGTCATCAAATCACCAAGGCTGGAAAAGACCTCTGAGATCATCCAGTCCAACTGCTCACCCACCACCAATACTCCCCCACTAAAACACGTCCCTTAGTACCACATCTAAATGTCTGCAGGCAGAGATAGAAACCAAATGGTACGGATCACTCACTGTAAGGACACGGGGTTTCTGGTAAAGGAGAGCTAAAGTCATGTTTAGGGGCAGTAAATAATTGCCAGAGGTGTGATCAATATGAGAACAGTGAGGTGAAAGCAAATTCCAGTATCTTCACTGAATATTGCATTCAGATTCTGACATGTAAGGGTAGGAGCTCATGTGAAACGTGGGTCTGGATTTAAATTCTAAACATGTTGCCATTAAAGTTCAGGGTACGTTGGGTCACAGCTCAACGCAGGTTTGGATCTCCATGGAATATCAAATTTTTAAGGATACTTTCCCTTTTCAGACGTGACAGTTACAAAATCCTGGGCACAATAAACCATTTGACTTGGGGAAAGAAGGCTGAGCTATAAACTGAAACCAAAGTAGCTCAACTTAGGAGTGTCCCAGCTGCAGAAAACTCTTAATTTTAAAACACTTTGATTGATCCCCAATCTCTTCAAATTACACCACAGCAAGGACTGTGCGCCCTTCTGAAATCAGGCCACGCTTCAATTACTTCAACCACGTATAGGTTTCATTGTTATTTGAAACATATGCAAAACACAGATACCAGTATTCTCTACAATTGATTAAATATCTGCCTCATTAAAGAACAAAATGTACAGCATAAGAGGCCCTACTGCGAGGGTTCACTTTGCATCAAGAATGCTAAACCTTGCCAGGGAAATAGTATTCTAGATCAATCCAGTTTAGCTGCACAACATCTGTACTTTAGCAGCTGGACACCACCAACACCCTCACTGAGGTTTTCACCAAATTCCTGCTGACAGAATAGAGACAAATTGAATTCTGCACCCCAGTTCCTCTTACCTGATTCACTCAAGCAGTCCAAGCGAGGGCCCCAGGTACAACCTTGGAGTGAAAAGCTTCATCCCACAAACCGGCAATGCTGACAACCAAATTTGGACCAGAGCATCTCAGAACATTTTGTGAATTCAAAAGCAGTTTAAGGAAACATGAAACCCAACAGGCTGTTAGTCTGACATGACAATTATTGCCAATGATTGCAAGGTCTGAAAAAAACCCTTGTGCCACTTCCCGTGAGGATCCATAGTCTGTTGACCAAGAATGGTGTAGGCATGGCCAGCACCATCTTAGCAAGGATGCTAACTGAGCGAGTAGTGCTCAGGCATGCTGGCTGGGTGGGCCACTGTTTCCTGTCCTTCCCCCACAGCCTGCCAGGACACCACATGCCTGAACAGAGGAACAGGACTTCCTGGGGCATCCCAGCTATCCCTTGGAAAAATAATGCTGTGGATTTCAGATGAGCTTGAAGAGCCCGTCCCCAGCAACCTTCCTTACAGAGAGACTCGGCACGATACGTCCTGCAGCCCAAGCAAACTGCTCCAGAGGTGGTAGTCTACATTACAGTAGTCACGGGACCTCATGTCTGGCACCACATACCCCATGGAAGACAACTCCAGTACAACAACAACAAGGACTCCACAAGAAAAAATTTCCCTGAGAAGGCAGCGAGGCCCTGGCACTGCTGCCCAGAGAGCTGTGGGTGCCCCATCCCTGGAGGTGCCCAAGGCCAGGCTGGATGGGACACCAGGCAGCCTTAGCTGGTGGGGGGCACCTGCCCATAGCAGGGAGTTGAAACTGGATGGGTTTTGAGATCTCTTCCAACCCTAGTCATTCTATGATTCAGGGAAACACAGTTTCATGTTCATGCAGTTCCCACCACCAAAGCAACATCTGAAGCCAACTGCCCACCCTTCACATGCTCCTGAGTTACTACCTGAAAAGGAGAAACCAATTGCAGATGGGTTTACTTCATCTGAAGACAATATGCAGCCTCTGGGTCACAGGCTGAGCACCCTTGCAGTCAAAGAACTTGGTACCATGAGCCTTTCAGTCCTCTACTGCTATGATTAGATGAGAAGCAGTACAGCTCCACTCTACTGCTGCTGAATGGGCACTTCAGCATCAACAGGATGATTTTTGTAGTTGCATCACAGAATCATTAAGGTTGGTTGGACTTTGTGATCTTCAAGGTCTTCTCCATCAACCCATCCCCACCATGCCCACTAAGCCACACACCTAAGTTTAAATCTATCAGGTTTAAATCAACCCCTTTCCAAAAAAGCACTTTAGCATGCAATTACCTTTAGAGGTAATGCTCCTCATTAAGCTGGCAGAGTTAAGCGTGTCCTTAATGGCATAAGAATGACAAGAACATGCTTAAGTATTTGAGGACAGCAAGTTTCTCAGAACCAACAATGTCATACACCGAGCTGACAAAAGAACCGGTCACTTTTACTACGGGGAAAATTGCATGTGGTCTTTCTTAATGCTTCAAGTAAGAAATGCAAAATGGTTTCCAGAACAGAGCCATTCTCATGCATACAGGCATCCATCCACCTTCCTTCTGAGCTCTATGGGAACTGCTCTTCCGAGTGTAGAAGTGAGGTGAGCCGCTGCCCTCATAGTTGCAGGGACAAACATGAAACATGCATTCTTGGGAGATCCATTCTACACCTGGCACAAGGTTTGTTTTCTGAAATGCTGATGATTTGTCAGGGATTCAAAGCCTGATGAACAAGCCCCTTTAGGCCCATTTGGAAAAAACATCAGGACACAGGCATTCCTATGGCCCTACTGGCTTTTCTTTTACCCTCTGTAAAGGAATTATGAGATTGAATTTGTTCAGTTCAGATGGGGACTTGAGAGGCTTCAGCTGCCAAACCCTAATGAGCCTCTTCCAAACATCTGCAAAGATTCTGAGAGCCACACAGCTTGGCCAGAGTGGGGATAAAACACTGCACTGGGATGCCAAGAGATCCTTCTGATATCAGAACAATTTCCACTTCCAGGTCAGGTTTCATGTCTTTGTCCAAAGCATAATTTTTAAAATATTTTCACTTTGAGCAACAACAAAAAGCATTTTCCTCCAATCTCAGCAAGAAGGGAGTTGCTTTTAGCCGTTGCTCAAAGAAAAGTGACAGAGGTACAACCAACCAGCAACACAGCATTACAGTGTAAAGCTCCTGATAACGCTGCCAATAGCATTACTTACTCTGCTTATAACTAACATAATACTACAACATCCTCCAGATTCTAACAATACCAGAATTAGAAAAGGAGAATAATGGTTGCCTACTGATCTAAAGCACCAGCTGAGAGGTAAGTAGTGTCACACCACTAATGCCACCCCTCGCAGTGGAAGTTACTTCCACTGCAGCACCGCACCCTGCATAGCACCGGGTGCAAGTCCTGCAGCTTTCTGAACCACACAACAGAAACAACGCCAGCCTCAAATGCCTTCATAGGTAAGAACTCCTCATTCGTGCAGTAAAAGAACAGTGGGCGCTTTCTGAAGTTGATGGAGTTGCTTTGCTACAAAATAATATATTGGAAAAGATGAGAAAGACCTTCAGTAGGAGCATGATCCCCAAAAATACTCCACACTACAAGTTATTCATCAAATTAACGCCTCAGCAGCTTATGGCTGAGGTCAACTGGAGTAACTCCACAAAGACCAAATCAGCTTATCCTTACTAAGGCTACAACATAGCATGCTTGAGCTATTCCCCCAAATGAATAAGGGCTCCAGCAGACTATTCTTTTTGAGTGCCCTTGACTTTTCCATTCATTTCATAGAACCACAGATTGACTTAGGCTGGAAGGGACCTCAAAGATCATCCAGTTCCAGTCTTCTGCCACAGGCAGGGTTGGCAACCCATAGATCGAGCTGCCCAGGGCCCCAACCAACCTGACCTTGAACACCTCCAGGGCTGGGGCATTCACAATTTTCCTCTCACAGCAGGGCAATCTACTAAAAACAGGAGATAATCCTGCATCTGATCATTTGGCAGGACTCGCTGCACATGGGAAAAAAGGGTATCAAGCAAAAAGGACACAAACAGGACAGTTTACATCAACAGCATGTCGATTAGTTTAACATAAATTTCACACACTTACCAACATCTGGGCTCGGTTGTCTCAACCACTGCTGACTTTAACAGTGTCAGAGTAAGCTGCTGATGGTGGCCAACTGACCTAGAAAACAGAGGGGATTATCTGTGTAAAACACTGTCACCCACAGCATTTTAGGACAAGAGGCAATCACCTCAAGTTGCACCAGGGGAGGCTCAGGTTGGAAAGTAGGAAATCTTTCTTCTCTACAAGAGCAGTGCTGCAGTGGCACAGCAGCTCAGGAGAGGTGGGCTCACCGTCCCTGGAGGTGCTCAGGAACAGCAGAGATGTGGCACTGAGGGATGTGAGCAGTGGGCATGGTGGGCTGGGCTGAGGTTAGAGGTCTCTTCCAACGTTAGTGACCCTAGGATTCTAGAACTAGGCATCCTCCTAGGACTCTAGAAGGATGCTCCCAGCAGGCTGGTGGGATTAACTGAGGCACAGCCCATAACAGGGGCAGGACACTCAGTGCCTCCCTCTGGGAACTTCCAGATATGAAATCTCCATGAAGCACCAATGAAACCTGACAATCACTTTGTGGCAGCTGGAATGGCACTCTAGCTGGGAAGCGTCACATAAGCAACTTCACAATAGCACTTTTCTCTGTCCTATTCCAGCTATCTTTGAGTATCTACTTCTCCTTTCCTCCTGCCCTAACTTTCTGGGTTGCAATACAAACCTGAAGACCAAGAAGTACTTGAACATACCAGGATAGTATTAAAAGCTTATTAAATCTGCTGGCAAAGTGATCAGTGCTTTCCCCCTTCCTGAATATGTCAAGAAAAGGTAACCATTTCCAACACATTTCCAGCAGAAAATAAGGATTTCCGATCAATAAAACGATCCAAAAAGAAAACAATTTCAGCACAAAAATGTAACTCTTTGGGGATTTAGTCAGAATTTTCCATGAAGGCAGATATTTTCTGTCTACACAACAAGAAGTCTAAAGGTTTAAAAGAATTCAAAAACACAACAGCAGATCTACGTCCAACTTTAACTTAATGGCTGTTCTTTAATGCAACCTCTTATTTTAACAGCTCTTTTCTTTTCAGCAAGTCCTTGTGGGCCACAAAGAACAGCACAGCACCTCTGGGACTCCTCGCATAGCAACACAGAGCGATCCTGGAGGGCAGCCAGTGGGCCAGGAGGATAGATGAGGGCTGTAATGATTCCTGAAGGACCTGCAGGTTTATTTGGGAGATCTCTGCCCATTGGTCTCCAAAGGACACTCTGGAGTGCAGCCCCACCACCCAGGATGCATGCCACAGGAAGGTGTAATGCCTTAGGATAGAAGCACACAAAGGAAGATGAAGCAGACAATGCAGTGCTATGAAGGATGCCTCTCATTCACTTACCAATGTTTCTCTGAAAAAAATGATAATTATTTCTAATGCTTCATTAGAAATTAGCCTTAGTGGGGAGGAATACAGCTGAGAGAAGTTCACTGAAGGCAGATGTTACTACTAAATAAATAAATCATTGAGTGTTACAAAGGCTTGTTTTTTTTTTTTTTTTAAAGGGATTTTCTTTCCCCTTTTAAATTGTCTTTGCAATCCAATTACTTTGTTTTTACGTTATGTATCAGCTCAAGTGTAGGATTCCTCCTTCTCTTCTGTCTTCACTGCTTTAGCCAGCAGCAAAGTCCTGCACCCAGGGCCACACATGGGGCAGGGATTTACATCACAAGGCCCCAGCACTGAGCTGTGGAAAAAAGTCTTTCAGCAGCAGGAACAGCATCTGGCTTCTTGGCATGCTGCACACACAGTTGTGCCGACAGATCTAGAGTTGCCTTTTACAGTGTCATACAGGCAGGCTGCTAATGGGACGTCCCTTCCCACTTGTCCTCCTCCATATCATTTTTCTTCTTTGACTCACATTTAGCCATAATGAGGCTGCAAACATTCATCCCTACACACGGGCCTATCCCTTCCTTATGCTTCACAGCAAACTGATTCAAACATCCACACTGAGGCAGCATCTACACATCCCTACACAAGATTGCCTTAGGAGGGCTCTGATACACATCCAAAACCCAACCCAACAAAGCAATGGGCCATCTCTGACACTTTCCTACCAGAGGACCTCAATTCCAGCCCAGCATCACAGCCACCTCATTAAACAGGCAACAGAGGTTCCAAGAAACTGATGCACCCTGCCCCAGCACTCCAGTTTGTCACCATCCTGATGGGAATCAACACCATTTCACATTATTTTCACAGACCTCCAGTGTGTGAACTTGGGAGATAACTTGTGAATCCCAAAGCAAGCTAAAGCTGCAAAAATAAAGTATTCCTCTTACTTACTCGTTTAAGCATTCTGCACACCAAATACACAAAGCATTACTCCTTCCTGTGTGGAGGGAACCACTCTGCTGAATAAGCTCATTTTCTTAACGTCACATTAACGAAAATCAGCACTGGAAAGCAATTTACCCTGGGTCCATTTATGTTAATTTATTGAAATATCAACCACTACTTTCTAAATACATTTGGTACAGCTCACCTGAGTCTGATCATCTGGTTGAGCAGGATTTTTTTAATAGTTCTCATGATATTCCTGTGCTATGCCTGTGTCTGGGTGCAGCTCTGGGCTCTCCAGTTCAAATGAGACAGGGATCTCCTAAAAGGAATCCAGCAGAGGGCCACAGAGGTGATGAAGGGCCTGGAGCATCTCCGGTACAAGGAAAGGCTGAGTGACCTGAGTCTGTTCAGTGTGGGGAAAAGAAGGCTAAGGGGAGATCTGATAAACATTTATGAACATCTAAAGGGAGGTGGGAGGCAAGTGGAGGAGGTCAAGCTCTTCTTGGTGGAACACAGCTATAGGACTAAGAGTAATAGCCTAAAACTTCTGTTACACTCACAGAGAAGCAAAATTGCTTCAGACAGGATCTTAACAATAACAGAAAAACATTCACAGATAAGCCAACAATCACATACAGAAGAGACTTGAACTCACCCTACTGGTGAAGGGGAAATCTAGCTATGCAGCACTTCTTCCCAAGAAACAGCCCAGGTCTGAGAGGTGCTCCCCCTCCTGTGGCTGGCCTTTATATGAGCCCACCAGGGGCTCTACTCTGGGTCCACCCCTTCTGGTCACATAGGGAGCACAGGTGCAAACAATGTGCCTATGCACCCTGGGCCAGCTGCACTCCCTCACCAGGTGCTCCATCACCAGTTCCCACAACTGAACAAAGGAAGTTCCATACTAATATGCAGAAGAACTTGTCTATGGTCAGGGTGATGGAGCACTGGAACAGGCTGCCCAGAGAGGTGGTGCAGATTCCTTCTGTGAAGACATTCAGGAGCCAGCTGGACACTGACCTGTGCGACCTATCGTAGGGAACTGCTTTAGCAGGGTGTTGGACTCGATGATCTCCTGAGGTCCCTTCCAACCCCTGTGATTCTGTGACATGTTAATATAAATACCTCAAAAAGAAAAAAGACCAATTACAAAGAGACATACAGATTTCCTGACGCAAACTCTTTAGCCTATCTTGCTGAGAAGTAGCATGAAGCAACTTGCATGGGGCAAGAATCTGGTCAGCTGTTCACAGGTGAATGACCATAACTCCCCAGCACCTGAAACGATTTTTCTACAAGAAGTCAAGCAAGAAGATCTCAGCAGATTGCAATGAGTACCTTACAGGCTCAATGCTGCAAGATAAAAAGCATGCTGGCCATTTTCCAGCAAGGAACTTGAGCATGTGCTTATCTTTAAGCTTACGAGCAGTCACACTGAAGTCCCATGCTTCATGCCTGAAATTAAACATTAACTCAAGTATTTTGCTGGACTGGGGCCAAAGCAATTTAAAAAGTGGCAGCTCCAAAAGCAGGGTTGCTTGGGGAACAGTTACTCAGGTGCACCTTGTATGAGCTCAGCCTACAGTTGCAGGGAAGGATGAAAGTGCTGTTGCCTTTCTGCCTTCCAGTAAACTCCAGGCCTGTCAGCTTTTCATTTAACCCATGATGGAAATTAAAGCAAACTCGTGGCTATGGGCAACTCATCATGGCAACTGTTTGCCTCCGTGACATGCAGTGAGTGGGATTCAATCCCCAGCTGCATTTGTACTTATACACATTTGTCTCTTATGCACGATGTAACATGGATGCAATTTTATCTCAGCCACTCAAAATAAAGAAGGAGGAAGTTCTAAAAACTGGGGTTTAGATTAATTGTCCCAGTCCATAACAGAGCCTTTTGCAGCATCAACCTGCAACTTCTCCTAGTGAAGTAAATCAGAGAGGAAGCAGAGACAGGAATCAGAAAGAATTAAGCACTGCAGAGTTAAGCTGATCTCTTTCACACGTGAAATTCGGTATAAAATACTTCCCTATAAATAGTCATCAATAAACACAACTGCTGCAAATGTATTTGGTAAATGTTGAGGTCAAAGGCCTCAACTGTTTATTGCCTTGTAAACTCAAAGGCAAGTAAATTTATTGCCTGAATGAGCTTCAGAGTATCAGCCATCATAAAAACTCTGCATCCGAGGCACAAAATAGCCCATCAGCTCTCACCACAGCCATTCTGCACGTAGCTCCGGGGCCACCATGTGCAGCACGATTCAAAGAACCAGAACGTATGTTGTTGCCACGCCAAATATCCACTGCCATGGGCTAGGGCAGAGCTGTCTGTCATCGCTATTAGAGCCACCACTGGGAGAATTTATACACTTTTGTGCTTTTAAAAGCAATTTGCTTGCAGCACTTTTGTAGCAGCATATTTGCTTGGCATCACAGAATCACAGAATGGCCCGGGTTGGAAGGGACCTCAACGATCACGAAGCTCCAACCCCCCACCACAGGCAGGGCCACCAACCTCCACATTCAATACCAGCCCAGGCTGCCCAGGGCCCCATCCAACCTGGCCTTCAACACCTCCAGGGATGGACGGGGCATCCACAGCCTCTCTGGGCAGCTGTTCCAGCACCTCACCACTCTCACAGCAAAGAACTTCCCCTGACATCCAACCTAAATCTGCCCTCCTTCAACTGCAGTGTCCAACTGAAACTGGAGGAGCACTGGACCCAGTGCTGCACAAATGCACACTATGAAGCAGTATTTACCCAAAATGCTGGGAGAAGGCTCAGAAAATTTATGAGATCTTGGTCTTACAAATAAAAGAACTTTGCTTTAGCCACCTACTGCTCTTTCCCAGTGTCTTAGTTTCAGCTGGGATGGAATTGTTCTCTTCAGAGAGCCTGGTTTGATGCTATGCTTTGGTTCTAGGAGAAGAACCATGCTGATAACACACCAATGTTTATAGCTGCTGCTAGGCAATGTTGCACAGAGCCAAAGGGGAGAAGCAAGAGGATGACTGTGTTTAACATGCTGGGTTGAACCACATCCGTCAGTTTGGCATCAACACGGGGTTCAGAGGCTTCAGACAACAGCAGATCTGACCGGGCTGCATTAACAGTCAACAGAGTGTCAGTGCAGTTTGACAATTGCTGGCCACCGTGTTCATTTTTTGCCTATTTATGATGGAGCTCTCTGAGATTTTTCTCATGGAACCATACTGTGTAGCACCTTGCTTGCTGCTTATTTTCCCTGCCACGTTTGTCATCTCTGCGGGTTGGATTAAGGTGTTTATTCTGCTATGCTGTGTGGCATTGGCTTATATTATGATAAAATTGGCAGCCGAGAAACTTCTGTTTCGTGTGTATTCAGCTTCGCAGTCATCTTCGGGCTATGAAACCCATATTGTCAATGCTGTTAGTACTTATACCCTGTGCTTTGTCTCCTTGAGGAGTCCGGTTATGGAGGAGATAGGGAAGGACACTTTCCAGCTGTCTCTGAGCCTTCCTTTCACTTTTCTCTCCTTCCATAGAGCTCAAGACTCAAACCAGCGTGCTCCTATTTCTTTGTGTCATGAATGTGTTTCAGGTTATGTTTAAGATTAAACAACTAATTAAGAATTTCATGCAGGGATCTGCCCCGAGGCAGGATAGGTCTGAGTGGCAGGGAGTGCGGGATGGTATGGGAAGGAGCCTGTGTGCTCCTATGTGGGTACCCCCAGTGGTTTGGAACTTTGCCTCTGAACAACTGCAGAATCCTGAAAAACCAGTGGCTAACGGGCTCTGCAGCGTCCTGTAAAACAATTACAACCATGGTTGGTGTTCAGTGCCAGGTCCCATCCTCAAATCATAGAATGGCTTAGGTTGGAGGGGACCTTACAGATCATCGAGTTCCAACCTCTGCCGTGGGCTGGTTGCCAACCACTCTTCAACCAGGGTTGCTAAATCCTCTATTCATGACCATACTTCCAAATTAATGTGTTGAGAATTTTATTCTGTCCCAGCTCCAAGACTTAAAATGCTTGGCTCGTACAACATCAAACCGTATATATGCGTGCAGTTCCCTTAATAGGCTTGTAGTTGGGAAACTTTACAGTTATCTCCCCAGGAGATGTATGCATCCAGTGCCCTTGGTCAAGTGTTCCTTTCTCAATTAGTGTCAGACCATCAATTAACGTAAATTAACGGAGAATGGGTGGGAATCTGTGTGAACTGGATCAAGAGAAAATTCTGGGCTTGAGCGAATACAGGATATAGCACAAAATATTACACAACCAGACTTTGTAATCTGGACTGTAATCTCCTTGGTGCAAGAACTGATGCTCTCATTTCCACTGTGGAGGATACAGACAGTGCCGGTAACTTTGGGGATCACTCAGATTTCTGATCTCAGCTTTCCTCCAGCTGTTCCTAAAACGTTACATGATAAAAGCCACTGGTTGGTCTGAGAAACATAGCCCTGAAAATTCAATTTACTGCATGAACATCTTCTCAGATACAACAAACCGAAACTGAAACGGAAGGGCACTGTGCAAGGTGCTGTCATGGTGACAGTCTACAGCCTTTCTGTGTTTGTATTTCTGGGTTTTAGACATGTGTGATTAATTCAAAACAAACACAGGGGATCATCCCGCTGCACTCAGCACTGTGAGGCCACATCTCAAGCACTGTGTTCAATGCTGAGCCCCTCACTGCCAGACAGGCGGACAGTGAGGCCCTGGAGTGTGTGCAGAGGGGAACGGAGCTGTGAGGGCTCTGGAGCACATCTGATGGGGAGCAGCTGAGGGAGCTGGGGGGGTCAGTGTGGAGAAGGGGCTCAGGGGAGACTTTATAGCCCTCCACAGCTGCCTGAAAGGAAGATGTACCAAGGGGGGGGGGGGGGTCAGCCTCTGCTCCCAGGTAACAGCGATAGAACAGAGGGAATGGCCTCAAGTTGTGCTGGGGGGGGGAGTGGGGGGGGTCAGGTTGGGTATTAGGAAACATTTCTTCTTCCAAAGAGCAGTCAGGTGCTGCAATGGGCTGCCCAGGGAGGTGGTGGAGTCACCGTGCCTGGAGGTGTTCAGGGAGCGTTGGGATGTTGTACCGAGGGACATGGCTTAGTGGGAAATATCGGTGGTGGGTGGACGGTTGGGCTGGATGATCTCGGGGGTATTTTCCAACCTCGGTGATTCTGTTGTTCTGCGTCACTGCCTGTCACTAAGATGCATGCAGCCAACACAGAGATGCCCAGGAACAGCTTACGCTTCTCCAGACTCAGTGCAGGAAAACCAACTGGACTGACAGAAACAGAGAAATATTTTTTCTATTGCTTCCAATTGGGCAGGCAGTTGCCCTTAATTCTAGCATCCATCAGCTTATATTTGCATGATTGGGTAAAACACGAATACCAGACTTGGTGTGGAGAATGCCTTTGTTGGATATGAAGTAAGCAGTTCTGCAGGTTTGCTATTCTTATAACACGACTCCTTTCCACACCTGGACCGCTTCATTCTTCCATAGAATCATGGAATCATAGAATCCATAGAATCCATAGAAGCATGGCCTGTCCAAGTCTCTCTGGATGGCTTCCCTTGCTTCCAGTGTATCGACTGCACCACTCAGCTTGGTGTCATCTGCAGACTTGCTGAGGGTGCACTCGATGCCATCATCTGTGTCATTGATGAAGATACTGAAGAGCAGCAGTCCCAAGACCGGCCCCCGAGGGACACCGCTTGTGACCAGCCTCCACCCTGACAGAGAACCACTGATCACCATCACAACCATCTGATCACATTGCTGACAATTTGTCACTTGCAGACTTCCATTCCAATCCACAACCGGAAAACAACAGACGATAGGATGAAAATCAGAACGGTGATAATTGCTGCAGGAGTTCCACTGAGGCTAACGGGACTGATCAGTGTGTTGGGTTTAGTGCCATGTTTTCCAAAATGTCTTCCAGGGCAATGCAGATCTTTAACGAACAGTGCCCACCAGACATTGCTAGAAAGGCTCTATTTAAAAGCAGTCACCCTTTAGCTACGGTATTTTGGGGTGGGTTTTGGAGAAGTTGGAGTCAGTTTGTATTCCAGAAAGAAGTTATGCATCAGTAAAGCCCCTCATGACAAATGTCTCAGAAGAAACTTTTCACATCCATGTTTGGCTTTTGTTTGTATCAGCAAACAAGCTTAAGGCACAGCTGCGGACAGGCTATGCAGAGAAGCTCCTGGTACATGCTCACCAACATCAAACCACAGCAACAGCCTTGTGAACTCTGAAAATCCATATGGATTCATTTCTAAGAGCAACACCTTGTGCTCCCCACTGTGCAGGCAGCTCTACCGAAGCCACTTCCCTTCAGGTCAGATATGTTTTTGGATGTTTGGCAAGGAATCCCAATAGTATTTTTTTAAGGAAACCCTCATATTCCACAGCACGTCCTTGAAAACAGCGGTGCAAGGTAAGCCTTTCGATTTTTACCACTTGCAACCCAGTTTCAACTTTGCCTTACGTCGCAAGGAAATTGCTTGAAAGATGATTTCAGTCTGGACCTGAGGGGGCGTTTGCTTGGTGAAAACCAGCACTGGATGTAACACCATTGCATGCATGTGCAGTGGGACGCCCGGCTGGAATCCAGCATTAAGACAGCTCAGGACGAAGGTGCGTTGGTGTTGCTTTGCAGGGAACCTGCTTTGATTGCTTTTGGCTCTGGCAGAGAACATTGGTTTCTTGTTGGTGAGTTCTGAAAACAAAGGCCTTTCCAAATACAGAAAGAAATGAGATAAAATGAAACTCTTCTCAAACTCTGCTTTGGGCAGTCGTGAATCAGTGCCCCAACTTAGAATCAGCAAGGCACACAGAGGAGGTGAACTGCAGTTAAGCATATATGGGCACGACGTTCTTTGATTCTATTTCCCACACCTGCTTTTGGAGGAGGCTTCATTGCAGCGGGCTCAGCTGGCAGAGGCGCTTTGCTGAGTTCTCCTGGCCGGTGCTCCTGCACAGGTATCAGCTCCCCCCGGAGAGTGCAGGCACAGAGGTAAGAAACAGGTTCGCTTCATTGCAACGTCTTAAAAAACGTAAAAATGCTAAAAAACCAACTGTAAACCGATCTCCAGCCAAAGTACACATTAATTATACAGCTTAAGTCAGGCGGATGCTCAAGGAAAAGAGAGATAACGTTACACCCAGCTGGATACTTTGTAGTTAGCACAAATGTAACATAAAGCGTACCAGAGTTTGTCAAGTGTCTGTCTGGATTTTCAGTTTTCATTAGTACTATAATTAAAACCACATTTTCAGCTATATTACCTATAACAAGAAAGGAATGAGAAATGAGGTTGTCAAGGTCAGCCTCTCTCTGCTCCTTACGCTGAGTATCTGCAGGCCACAGGTTGTTGAATTTGGTGTAAACCAGAGTAATCAGATGGAATGTCACGTTACAACCAAACCTTTGTGGCTGAACAGACAAACTTATGAGGTCACTTCCTTTTCATCGCCAGTGGGGCGTATTTATCTACAGTAATATACGTCAGGGAGACAGGCAGGCAGATGACAGACAGGCTGACAGATATATGGGAATAGCAGCGCCCTAAACACGGCCACGGCAGAGCTGATGCACAGAAACACTCCTTTTTAGAAAGCTGTGCTTGAGCTTATGCTGTCATAGCCTTTCCCGTTTATAACTGACACCACCACAAATGCTTTTTATGGCCATTCTATTGCTTGTCACAGAAGGCACAGCAAAGATGAAGCAAATAGGAACGCTGGATAATTTGGATGAGAATAAGCTAACAAGGTTAAGACCCAGGTGCACAGTTTTAACACTCTGAAGGAGTTAAGAAGTTTGCAGGAGACCTACACACCAAAGCAACCAGCTATCCGACAGCGGGCTTCCCACCAGGGGGACGTACTGATCCCACCCGTTGTGGGTGCCCTAAGCAGGGATCGGTGGTGAAAAGTGGCATCGCTTCACTGGAGGCAGAAGAGGTCAACATTTCACTAAGGATCTGGCCCATACATTTCGTTATTTAAAATGTAACTTGTTAATATTCAAGTGCCTGGGACAGACGAGGCTCCAAGGAATGGGGCTCCCAAGAGGAGTGAGCGGTCTACAAAGCAAATCTGGTTTTTGCTTTCAGAAGAGCCTGGGGGGAGGGAGGAAGGGAGGAATAGAAAAAGAAAGAAACCAAGGCAACTGATCAGTATTAAATATAAACGGCTAGTTTATCTGTGACAATAAAAATGGGGTTCAGCTGGATTAAAATAAACAACACAGCACCAAAAAAAAGACCTGCTTCAAAGGAGATGAGTGAACGGACTGCAAAACTGAAAGACTTCAAGATGATACCCCAGGAGATAACATTCTAAGAATAAAGTGCAAGAGCTCATATAAAATACAAAAGGTGTGTTGTAAGGAAGGATCAGAAGGGCAGACTTTGAGCTTCATCTCGTCATAAATCAAAAGCTTGTTCTCCGTCATCCTCGTCTATGAGGTCAGCTTTGATTCCCAAGCTGCAATTCCCAAAGGATGGAGGCATTTCTATCAGCAAGGATGTGTCTTTTTTCCCCCAGGCTGGATCTGCCAGCCCTGCTGTCACCATGGGCTGTCATTATCTCAATCTCTTTACTGCCCAGGATTGTTCCATCCCGGAGCCACGGGGCACTACTGCAGGACCGTGAGAGGAAAACCCATTGGAAGGCAAATGGCATTTGCAGTGCATTACTTCACAAAGCAGTTTATCATGACAGGCCATCTGCAATAGCTCAGCCATTGTTAGCGGCCCAACGATTAAGCACACTGGTCACCCTATAACGCGGGAGGAATACAAATTGTTATACAAAAGGAAAACAATGGGTAAAAATATCAACTACCCACAAAATCCACCACTAAATAAACAGTGAAAAGTCTAACTATCTGCCCTGCCATTTGCTTCACATCTCTTTCGGTCTGTGTAACTCAAGCACTACTCTTTTAGCTTTTACTCATGCAGTAAACTAAAAGAGGGGAGATTGAGATTGGATGTAAGTGTTTCACAATAGGGGTAGTGAAGCACTGAGCAGGTTGCCCAGAGAGGCGGTGCTGCCCCATCCCTGCAGACAGCCAAGGTG
This sequence comes from Alectoris magna, assembly GCA_030625065.1. NCBI lineage: Eukaryota > Metazoa > Chordata > Aves > Galliformes > Phasianidae > Alectoris > Alectoris magna. The sequence goes on along the minus strand of CM060565.1, from coordinate 1,153,571 downwards.
AGGGGATGGGCTGTGAGCACTGATGGAGCTGTGGGTGTCCCTGTGCATTGCGGGGAGTGGCACCAGAGGGCCTTGAAGGGCCCCTTCCAATTCATACAACTCTGATTTGACGATTTCCTGAATTAAAAAGTTTCAATATTAATTTCAGATCTATCATTTCAATTGCAGCAGGCTTTTATATTGCGCAGTGCGTTCTGTAACTTGCTCCATTAGCACTGAAAGATCTTACTTCAGTAATTCTCACTTAATCCAGACAAACACTGCTGTGTGGCATAAAACCCGACAGTCACTGCAAGCATCTTCAACAAAGATAGCATTTACAGAGAATAATGCCGACATTTGATCCTACGAGCTTCTACAGATAAAAACCTTCGTTCCTCCAGCAATAACGGAAGAGCCAGGCAGAAGGGGCACGAAGCCTGGATTTTTAAGACAAGTCCGCCCTCTACTGCTTAGGAGACGGTAAAACTGGGAAGGGTCACCCCGGCTTGGTTCGTACGACCAAGAAGAGCTCCCATAGATCCGAGCCCAGGAAAGCTCTGCAAAAATCTGTGGCACCGCAATTTGGGGCCGTTTCTTCCCTCACAGCTGTTACTGCTGTGTGACCCACAGAGCCGGGGAATCCTCGGAGTTGGAGCTTCGAAAGAAAGGCAGAAGACTGCCTTGGAAGACGTTTTGGAAAGCATGACCCTAAAGTGGTGCATTTCCTTTGTACCAAGGATGGTGTCCATTTTGGAAACAGCAGTCTTCCCATCCGTGTGTGTTCCTGTAACATTTTGAAGCCCTGTGTGAACTGAGGCACTGTAGGACCAAGCACCGTGCTGACACACTCACTAAGGTAACCTTTTTTCCTCTAAATGGGCACTGTAGAAAAATCCCAGCCTCCATTTCTACCACCACTGCTGAACTGGTTCTCATGGTGTCTCGTGAGTGGCCGTTTGCCATAAAGGAGATGCACTGGCATTGATTAAAGGCATCTCCCCTCTCATGGAGGAAATAACACCTGATCTCAGGTTAGTAAACATTTCCAACAATGAATTAAAGCTGATGTTGCTGAGCTCTTGGTACTGACATGCGTGACTACAGTGACTACTGACTACAGCATCCCTCCTGCAGCCCCTCTAGCTGCACTAAGGTCTAATTTCCATCCTATGAACACTTAGGAAAATGATGAAGAACAGTACCCCATTCGCATTCCATGTTATGCAGAGAAAGTTCCTGGCTGTGCACTTTCTTGAGTGAAAGTGTGCTGGTGGGTAACACAACGTCACGTATTTTGTTAATCCCTTAATTATATTAAACAGACCAAAGAGGTAGCTAAAAGCATTTGATATTTGTGCACTGTTAAGTGTTTGGTTTGTTTTCCCCTTGTGGCAAACTGGACGGTATTTCCCTTACCCAACACACTGATCAGTCCCATTAACTCAGTGGAACTCCTATAACTGTTATCACGACTCTGATTTTCACCCTATCATCTGTTGTTTTCAGGTTGTGGATTGGAATGGAAGTCTGTAAGTGACATATTGTCAGCAGTGGAAGAGTGAAGCCGTCTGGGTGTGGAAAAGAGTCGTGTTATGAGAACAGCAAACTTGCAGAACTGCTTAGAATCATAGAATCACCAAGACCTACAAGATCATCCAGTCCAACCGTTCACCTATCACCAATAGCTCCCACTAAACCATGTCCCTCAACACAACATCCAGTCATTCCTTGTTGGAGCAGTAGGTCCCTGACCATTTCTTCCAGAATCACGGGGGGTTTAGTCTGCTCCCCAGCCGAGACTACCAGGTCAGAGTGCAGGGTACCCTGAGGATAACTGGTCTGACTTTTAAAGACAGACGTAAAGAAAGCATTCAGAACCTCTGCCTTTTCCTTATCCTCAGTGGTCACATTCCCAGCCTCATCCAGTAAAGAGTGGAGATTCTGCTTTGTCCTCCATAACTTACTTCATATCCAACAAAGGGATTCTCCACACCAAGTCTGATATTCGTGTTTTACCCAATCATGCAAATATAAGCTGATGGATGCTAGAATTAAGGGCAACTGCCTGCCCAATTGGAAGCAATAGAAAAAATATTTCTCTGTTTCTGTCAGTCCAGTTGGTTTTCCTGCACTGAGTCTGGAGAAGCGTAAGCTGTTCGTGGGCATCTCTGTGTTGGCTGCATGCATCTTAGTGACAGGCAGTGACGCAGAACAACAGAATCACCGAGGTTGGAAAAGACCTCCGAGATCATCCAGCCCAACCGTCCACCCACCACCGATATTTCCCACTAAGCCATGTCCCTCGGTACAACATCCCAACGCTCCCTGAACACCTCCAGGCACGGTGACTCCACCACCTCCCTGGGCAGCCCATTGCAGCACCTGACTGCTCTTTGGAAGAAGAAATGTTTCCTAATACCCAACCTGACCCCCCCCACTCCCCCCCCCGGCACAACTTGAGGCCATTCCCTCTGTTCTATCGCTGTTACCTGGGAGCAGAGGCCGACCCCCTCCCCCCCCCCCCCCCCCCCCTTGGTACATCCTCCTTTCAGGCAGTTGTGGAGGGCTATAAAGTCTCCTGACTCCCGTCTCCACACTGACCTCCCCAGCTCCCTCAGCCGCTCCCCATCAGATGTGCTCCAGAGCCCTCACAGCTCCATTCCCCTCAGCATACGCTCCAGGGCCTCACTGTCTGGCAGTGAGGGTCCCAACACCAAACCCTCTCGACTCAATATATTACAACAGGTCAGCTCCATCTGCAAACAGACCAAGGGAAATAAATATGAACTTCTCCTGGGCAGCTCTGCGGCCCGGCCCTGCCCTGCCTCCCACACACTGTGCCAGAAGACAAGGAGAGGACTTGAGTCAGAACCACCTACTTGGAATTGTTCAATCTCCTTCTCCTGAGCACCACTGTAGGCTGCTGTTGTGGCAGCAGCCAGAAAGCCTGCACTGCAAGGTGCAGGTAAACTCCTGTGTCTTCAGCCAGATCCGCAGTGCAGGGTTAGACACAGGAAAACTCGTGTGGTGTTTGGCTGCAGAGCGTGTGCTTCTTCATGGAAATGCTTAAGGATTTTATTCTCTTTCATGTGACCTTCAATAGGTACCATCACCGAAGCACTTCTGTGCTGTACTGCAAGTGTAGAGGCATAGGAGTGAGCATCTGCAGTCCTCTGAGATGCGTCACTCTTCTCTGTCATGTTTCTGTCCCGAGGAGACGCTTCATGTACAATAACCAAGGGAACAAACAGCTTCTGTTGGCCCTTGAACATCTATGGCACACATGAGAGAACAGCAAATGCCCTGTGTTCCCAAAGCAAGGATCCGAGGGGAGAAGCAGAGCAAAAGGAGGGAGCATGTTTAAAATTAACCATCTTTTATTGTACCCCATTTAGCCAAGATAAATTACCGTTGATAATTAAAGAAATGCCCTTTTGCCCTCAGGTTTTCCATTTTCTTTTCCTAAAATTACTGTGAAGCTCTGCAAAGAGGCACAGTCTGTTGGTATAACTTTTCATCCTGAAGCCATTTTTCTGGTAGCTTAGACATTACACCGGTCATATCTACACATCTGTCTGGTTAACTGTTGTGTAACTTGCTGGCATTACCTTCACTGTGCTTTATCCCCATTTCTTGTTTGTTTTCTCTCATTTAATGGAAGGCATACAGCCATCTCCGGGAGAAAATTGTACTTCTGTTTTAATTTTCCAGGCTTTTACATCATTCAATTTGTTCTTCAGATTTTTGAGACCTTAAATCAATTGCTTGTACGGCTGAAAAGAAACCTGCAGGTTTCTTTGTCAGGGTGGGGAGGGCAGAAGTAAATATACCCATTCATAACACATACATGCATATCTGTACATGCAGGATGCTTTATTACTAGCCTTAAAATTTCCCGGTGGGGAAAGCTCTCTACTCCTCTCCCTCTGCTCATTGGGCTCTCAAAGCTTTTGGCCTTGCTTACAATGCCTGTGTGTGCCTTCTACTGGAAGAAGTCTCTGCAGCATTGCGTACTCAGTTTCCTAAAGATAAGGAACTCCTCTCCCACATAAAAAGACTCCTGCATTTCGATGTGAGTTTGCACAACGTTCATTTACACACCTTCAACACCAGCCCACATTAATTCCCAGTCCCAGGAAATGCATCTGTTCAGCTTTACAGTCACAAGAAATCAGTGGGACTACTCAGATACCTTGGCATATGCCTTACTGACTGGTAATACTGGAACACAAGGTGGGCTAGAGACCAACTGTTAGATGAGGGTTAGCAAGAGGACATCCAAGACCCTCCTGCCAGCAGAGAAAGAAGAGGCATGTGCAGAGAGCAGAGCGTTGTTCCATCTGTCTGGCCACCTGAAGCAGGTGAGCGTGGCCCTCAGCTGAGAGGAGTCCCACCCTGCAGGACTTGTATAGCAGTGGTGAAAACAGTTTTCTTTTAGTGGCATTTTTGTGTGCTGTTTCCGTGTTGTTTCGGTACTCCAAACAGTCCCTCAAATCTGTGCGGTAATCTAAACACAGTATCGATGGGGCCTTGCACATATGGAGTGTGATGCACAGAATGACTCCTTGCTCCTTCAGGCTTCATTGGCATCAAAACAGAGCAGAAGCTGCTATTTCACACAACCAAAATAATCATGGCCCAAGGCATGCAAAAGCATCAGATGTTTTACCCTCATTCCTGGCCTTGGATACCTGAACACGCAAACCATTACTAGTTTTAAGACCTGACAAGGCCCAAACACAGCTGCCACCCTCCAGGTGTGGCCTTGAGCTAAAGAACCTGCACTTTTTTACCTCCAAGCCTAATGCTGGCCCTGCAATAGTCAGCTCTCCTCCTTACACAGCTGCTGCTCCACCTGAATGCAGCACCGGTAAATCCTCCACTCAAAGACAATCAATTAACTGCCCTACTATTTCTTGTTACCTTAAGTTCTCTGGAGGTAGCCAGGATCACTTTTTCTTCCTTACATAATCAACCTCTCCTCTCCTTTAGGGAACAAAGCAACAGCAAATAAGACATACCCCATAGGAAGCTCTCCTGGAGTCCAGCACGTAAAAAAGGGCCTTGCTCTGCCCTGTTAATGAGGTTTATTTACCTACAGCTTTCTCAACTACACTCTCAGAGCTCACAACTCCCTTCCTTTTGCTAGAGAGGAGGAACTACGCTCACCGAAATTCCTATAGAGCCTACTGCGCTTTCCCAAAAGGAAGAATTGCAAAGGATTCTGCAAGTAGCTGGAGGAAAACAGGTCGTCTTGCCTTAAGGAAAAGCTTCACAGGTGTCTCACCGGTGAGAACTTCAGGAACCACAGAGCTCTCATCACCCCCCCATCACCCAGCGACACCAGCTCCGCTCCGCACACCGCTACCCCAAAGCGCCGCACCAGGAGCCAGCACAGCCACAGCACAGCAACGCTTGCAGAGATCCTCCAGAGCCGCCGCCGCTCCCCCAAGACACGCAGCCACGGAGCACTACGTAACCGAGCCCGAACCACCAGCGCCCAGCAGCCACATGGCGGAGCCACCTCCCGCCTTAGGAGCGGCGCTCTCTTACCTCACTTCCGCTCCGCTCCGCCGTTTCCGCTCCGCGCCCTATGACGTCACGCAGCACCGCCGCCAATCAGCGCGAGACGGTTCCAACTCAAATCCTCTCCGTGTTGCGCGCGCGCTCCGCGAGGGGCGTGGAGCGAGACGGGGCCGGGCCGCCACCGCCACCACCGGGGCGCGAGGGGACAGCCCGTAACGGGACAGCCCGCAGCCCCGCGCCGCGATGATCACCACGCCCCGCCGCGGGGAGATGCCGTTCCAGGCGGTGTTCCTCAGCTCCGTCCCCGCGGGCACGCTCACCCCGCTGAAGGACCTGCGGTGTCGGGGTAACCCTGCGCTCTGCCCGCCCGCCCGCCCGGCGCCGGGCCCCGTGCTGCAGTCCACGCTACTGGAGGGCGGCGCGGGCGCGCGGGAGCCGCTGGAGATCAGCGAGATCCGTCCCGGGTCTGGACCGCCGCCGCCGAAGCGCCGCGCGCGAGATCCGCCCGCCTGGCAGTCCCCGGCCGCGGCCTTCCTGAGGATGAAGATGAAGACCGAGGCCGCCGGCGGCGGCAGCGACAGTATCCTGACGCCCGGCGGGCCCAGGCCGCGCGTTGCGGACTGGGGGCAGCGCAGGGCCGCGGAGCCGCCCAAGAGAGGTTCGTAGCCGCGACGCTGAGCGGGGCGGTGTCTCCGGCCGGGGCTGCAGAGGGAGCGGGGAGCGCTACCGGCGTTCTCCCGGGCGCGTCTGGGGCGAGGGAGGGGGGGGCTCGAAGCTGAAAGCGGGGGGTTGGGTGCGAGGTGAGGGGCGCGTTCCCTACCCAGAGGCGGTGAGGCACCGGCGCTGCTGTCCGGAACTGCGGGTGCTCCTCTGTGGCGGTGCCCGGACCGGGGTCAGCCTGAGCCGGGGGGTACCCGGCCCACGCAGGGGTGGAACTCGATGGTCTCTCAGGCCCCGCCCAACCCCACCGTGCTGTGGATGTGCGGTCGGTTTGCTTAAGTTTATTCCCCCTGTTCTGTTTGCGGATGGGGCTGACCCGTTGCAATCTGTTCAGTCTGGAGAGTGACGCTGTAAGATAAACAGAAACAAAAGAGTGGCTTTTGCTGTTCCTGACGCCTGAGAAAGGAGAAGGGTTGGTGGGAGAGCTGCTTAGGATTTGAAATACTTCTGAGACATCCTGCTGGGTGCCCTGCTCTGGTGCCTCTGCGACGTAACATCCATCTCCAAGCAGTTGTTGCAGTGCCAAGTTTGCAGACTCACAGAACTCAGTAAACAGGGACACCCACAGCTCCTTCAGGTGCTCAGAGCCCCATCCGAGCACTGTGCCCAGAAAAGTGCTGCAGTGTTAGGAATGGCTCCCTGCTGCCTGCTGGCACAGAGCTGCTGTCCATGCAGGCATTGATGATGGCTGACAGGGGAAAGCTGTCCCATGGCAGAGCCCTGCTATCCTCGTGTTCGGACTGTTCTGAGTGGATGAGCCACTGAAGTACTGTCTGATTTATCAGAGGGGTTGTGCTTCATCTCTGTACACCTGCTTGAAGCGTAGTACCTTTAAGTGATTACTTTTAAAGGTTCCAGTTCAAACAATTCTGTCGTTCTAAATCTTATGTGTTGGCCATTTATCCAGTTATTTAACTGATTGGGGTTAAAGCCTACCTGATTTGTCTCCTTTTAAGACACCGCTGCTGAAAATAGGCACAGCACTCAGCCGTACCTAGCCTATAGCATGGACAGCTGCTTGCTTTGACTGCGGAGTTACTGAGTGTTGCTATGGAGGTAGTAGTGCCCAAGCTTCATCTTTAGTTATTAAAAAGCTTTCCTAAATCTCCTTGCTGCAACTTAAAGCCTCTCATTACTTTCACTGTGCTGAACATGACAAAAACAAGTAACCCCGTATTCAACCATATTCAACAACTGACTGAGTCCTGTGTTCCTCTGCGGGGTACTACTGGGTACACCTTAGTAGTACAAAATGGCTCCCGTTTGCATTTGGATCTGAAGAAATCTGTGTTATGCTTCTCCTCCCCCCGATGTTTTTCTTCCCCGGTTTCAAATGACTTTTTGAACTGTTGTTTCCAGAATTACGCTGCATTCAGATTCCCCAGAACCAGGCTGTGAAAATGCTAAACATAGACCCTATTGTGCTGGAATCTCCTCAGAAGTTCTTCTTGCGTGTGAAGCAGAAATTGCAGCAGGAGCAGCAGCAGAAAGGTACTTGACATTGCTCTTAGAACCACTTCAGAAGCTTGCGGGACTTCAGGACTCTTCTCTTGTTTATAATTTCTTGTGTGCTATTGGCAGAATAGTGCAGGCTATCATTTGCCTCTGTAGTCTGTGCACAGAGGAAAGAGGTGCAAGAAACCTGCAGGTCTGCCTTTTCAGCCCTGGAGATGGCGTTAGACTTGCAGGCCGTAGGTTAGGATGCTGCCTTTGCATTGAAGTTTGACCTCGTTTGTCTGTTGTTTTTTGTTTGTTTTCTTCCACGTGTGCACATATGGTGTTCGTTCAGACTCTGGTGTTGTGGTTTAGAACTTTTTATACACTAGGTGTGGCGGTTTGGCACTGGAGTGGGAATTTGGTGGAAATGTCCTGAACTTTTCATTTGCTAAGTCTTTTCCCCACTCTTTAGCTTTTAATACGTAAAAAGAAAAGGCTTGGTTCCCTGATGAGAAAAGTGGAATGAAGACTCGGGGAGCTACAAGCTGGTGAGCCTCACATCTGTGCCTGGGAAGGCCACAAAGCAGATCCTTCTGAAAAAGATGTGAAGGCACATGAGGGATGAGGAGGTGATCCGAGACAGCCAGCACGGCTTTACCAAGGGCAGGGCGTGTGTGAGTCACTGGTGGCTTCTGTCATGGAGTGATGGCATCAGTGGACAGAGGAAGGGCGACTGATGTGATCAGCCTGGATTTGTGCGAGGCCCTTGACGTGGTCCCGCAGCACATCCTTGTCTCTGAATTGGAGCGATATGGATTTGAAGGGCAGACTATTTGGTGGATAAGGAATTGGTTGCAAGGCTGCAGCCATAAGGTTATGGTCAGAGGCTCCGTGGAGGTGGTCACAAGTGCTGTCCCCCAGGGGTTGGTCTGCCTTGGGCTCGGTGTTCTTCAGCATCTTCAGCAATGGCAGACAGTGGGATCGAGTGCACCCTCAGCAAGTTTGCTGATAGCAACCAGCTGTGTTACTCACTAATACCTCATCTAAATCTACCCGCAGTTATTTTAAAGCTTAGAATTCCCATGTATTCAATTTCATTCTGTATTGTTTCTTGATTGCAACTCTGTATGCACATATATTGTATAATTCTCTTCCTAGTCTGCAAATCAAGAAAACGATGCGTGGCAAAGACAGCATTCAGCTTCAAAACATCCCTTAAATTAGGGGAAAACTCAGAATCCAATGTTTGTAGCTCCCAGCATAGCAGTAGCATGGGTAGAAATCAAGGTCTTGAGGTTTGGAAAGAAGGGTGTATTTAAGATTCTGGTTTTTTTTATGAATAACAGAACCTTTTCTCGATAGGAAGAATCTAAGATAGGAAGAATGGTAGGTATGTGTATGGGAAACTGTTAATCACAGCCTGAACCTCTGATTAACCATCTGAGGCAAGTGACGGGTCAGCTGTGGGAGCACAGGTGAAGGTAATTCAGCTGTGCTCCCAGAAGGGGTGGAGCTTGACTGCACCTCTCCTAGATCCCATGTAAGGGCTGACCAGCACTAAGGCAGCATCTCTTTTGGAGATTGCTCCTGTGTGGAGTTCCTTGTGGTGAGCATCCATCCTAGCTGTGAGCCTCAGAGTGGGTGAGTTGTTCCCCTATAACCTCTGGCTATTCATCTGTTACTACCTTGTATAATGACAACTATACAGTATGCTAGTAGATATGTGCATCAGCTTGCTTTTGGGGGAAAGTGGGGTGCTTATTTCTTGATCTGGTAGTGATGAAAATCTAGTACAAAGAAATTCAAAGAGGTGCTTGCTGTAAGGATTGGCCGTTGAATTAGTGCTTTCAGAATAGTAGTGCTAACCATGAGAACATACTCACATTAACATCACTGATTGCCTTTCTTTTTTTTTTTAATGGGCAGATCCAACGTTTTCAAGCCCAAACAAGCAGAACATTCCTCCTCCCCCAGCTGCAGAAAAGCCAATGGTCGAATCTGCTTTTAGTGAGCTGCTCCCAAATGCTCAGACAGAGTGTGTGGCTGCTGCTAAGGACAACGAGGATAATTTCCTTGTGGAATCAATGGATGCTGATGATGAAATGTCTCTAAATACAGTAACCAGTACTGTGGGTGTCTGTTCTGCCCCTTCTGACCCTGGGAATCGGTTAGAAGGAAGATGTGGAAATAGAGAAGCAAAACGTCCTGAACTTCAACAGGAGAAAGGACGGTTGCAGCCAAGCAATCAGCGAGCTGAGCACAGAGCAGAAAAGATATTGGAGACTGCGACTCAAAAACCCTCACAGCACTTCTGTAATGTTGCGCTCTCTAATCCTGAAGCCTGCGTGCCAAGGAAGCAGAAGCAGAAAGAAAACTGTAATGGCCCTTTGGATAAACCTCGGGCAGATCAGATCGCTGTCACTGCTGACAAAGAGGTGGGAGAACTTACTGCTTTGTTACAGCTGTGGGGTAGAACTTCCCATGGGCTGCCTGTAGCTTGTGGTCATCATTTTGGTTTTTTTTTTGTCAAAAGTAATGAGCATACAGATGAAGCTGCTGGCTGTACTGGCTGTGACTCTGGAGTTCACCTTCCACACAGCAGCCCAGACAGGGCTGCTCTCTGCACTCGTAGCTGGAGCAGCAGCGATGTGCAGCGCTGCTCTGTCTCTCACTGGGCAGCGCCGGCACAACAGCAAGGCTGCCCCGGAGCCAGGTGGGGAAGGGGGCACTGCTGGGGTGCTGACCTACACCGCCCAAAGTGATATCTCACACCATGGGATGTCGCGAGCAGCAGTAGGAGCTGGGGAAGGAGGAGGGGAGCTCTCATTATGACAGTGTCCTCCCAGCAGCTGCTACATCAGCATAGGCCCTGTTTCCCAAGATGTAGCTGGGCATTGCTCACTGATGTGAGTAGAGAGTAATTTTCTCCTCTTGTTTCTGTACAGTTTTTGTGTTTTACTTTTTTTTCTTTAATGAAGCTGTTCTTTAGCTCAGCCCACGAGCCTTCTTTCACCATGTGTTTTCCCCCTGTTTTTTTGAGGAGGGGGAGTGAGAGAGCGGCATGGTGGAGCTGAGCAGTGTAAAACCTCCTCAGACTGTACTGGTAAATATTTTCCCCTCCAAAGACTTCATTTTTTATTTTTTTCCCAGACGAAGGTTTGGTTGGTTTGTATAAAATAAGGCTTTTTCCTTTAACGTTCACACGCTGCAGTCTGGGCTCAAAGAGCTCTCAGCTTGAAGGAGTTTTCTCCTTAAATAAGTTCATTGCCACACTCTGGTGTGATGTCCCGTTCAGCTCTTGGATGTACAAAGTGGAGGAGGGGAGACAATTCCTAGCTGTAGGCGAGGTGGTCCTTGGGGTAACCGAATCTCTCTGTATTTGGTAGCGAGGTGGAAATCTTGGGGTTACTCACAGAATATCCAAACTAATGTCATGGGAGGCAAGGATCTTTTCCTAGAAGTTTGGTTTGCGGATGTAATTTTCGCTTCAATAAGCACTTGGTAGTAGTTAGAGCTTGCTGATTAGGTCTTGAGGAAAGCAGTGCATTGTGAAGTGTGCTGAACTCAGGAGTGAGCCTGGGGCCCAGAGGAAGCGTGCCTCCCCGAGAGCTGTGTTTCTGTGGTACCCCTGAGACATTTCAGCCCAAAACGATCTCTTAAAACACGCAGGTCATGCAGCGCGAGTGTGTCAGCAGCTTTTGGAGTTGGATGCAGTCATTTTAATGTCCTCCTAAATTTTAGCAATAACGTAGCTAATGGTTTTATTTTTTCATGATGACCTGTTTTTGTGAGCAGAGCTTTGAGGACTGATGGTAGTGCAAGGGGCATGGCGTGCTGGTGGTACTTTCTGAGGAGGGCTTTTTGGGTTTGCTAGAGGTCCTGGCCAATGACTTTGTCTTCTAAAAGTCAATGCTAAATAATTCCAAGTGTTTGTTTTAAATTCCAATACTCTGCATTGGGACCCAACTTGCTCACGATTCCACATTCAAGCATTTAATGGCTGCTTTCAGGTTGTTTTGGTCTGGAGGATGATGCCTAAATAGGTTCTCCAGGTATACAGGAGTTAATTTCTACTTTGCCAATGCATTGGCAATGTTATATAGCTTAGTCTGATATAAGAATAATAGCAGATGTGATCTTTTTTTTTTTCCCACAGAAAGGAATCTGCCTTTCCAGCTGGCGCATTAAAGTAATGAATGGGAACACTGCAGTGTGTGTTGAAGGAAAACGAAAGTAAGAAAAAAAAATCTGATTTAAATGCAATGTAAAACAAATTGGAGGGGTTTCAACATCTCAGCCCTGAAGGTGGCACCGTCCTTTGAGATGTGGGGTTGACCTTGCGGTGTTGGAATATGTTGGTAGCTGTTAGAGTCAGTTCCGTGCAATTCTGCTGCCTGAAAGTCTGGAGAGAGTTCTGTTGCTTGTGGCAAGTTAGGCAGCTCAATGTTTGGGCTCTTTGCCCTTAGTGCTGCCCTGTAGCTCGGCCTGTTGCCTACTGCTACAAAAGTATACTTAGAAAGATTGCACGTAGATTCTTTTTACATTAATACTCGCCTGTATCTCTCATTGAGAGGTCCCTTAAACACTTGTTAATCTCTGATTTTTGCATGGACTGGAGCTCCTTCTTGAGTTACTGTCTTTTAAATAGGAAGGTAAGAAAATATTCCCAGGGGGAACTTAAACTGGGCTTGTATCCTAGCACCTCTGTAATATCCATGAGGGTATCACTGCAACGTCGAGCTCAATGGAGTCCTTTAGTCTACTTTGTTTTTGCAGCCTAATGCCTGGCACGTTCTGTGATAAACACTTGCAGCAGTGGCAAGCTCATTTTGTTCCCTGTCCAAATATTAAATAAGAGGTCCAGAAAAATCTTCCAAGCTAAGAAAGGAAAACCTAGCACATCCTACCAGTGTCTGCCTGACTCATCATGTGGGTAACACTGTTACACTGATATGGGATAACAAGTTCTTGTTTGAAATTCCTCCCTTTATGAAAATTGTGGGGTTTTTTTTTGTGTTATTAATATTATCTGTCTTTTCTTAGAGATATGGAGGATATGTTATGGCATAGTAATGCAGTTGTAGAACGTCTAGCGTACAACCAAGTTAAAACATCATCTGGCAGTACCTACTTGCTGCAGGGACACATAGATTCTGTTTCGATGAGGAAAGAAGGTAGGAAGATCATTCTTAATGTAACATTACAGACTGAGGAGGGCTTTAGACTTACGGCTGCTTTCTGCTAACTTGCGCATGCTGTCAAAGTGAATGCTCTGTGTTATTCTGCAGTCTGGGCTCGGGGGGTATCAGCACTTCTGGCAGCTTTGAATGGAGCCGGGAGCTTTGCCCAGTCCATCAGTGCTGGACAGGTTTCTGTTCCTGGCTCCCAAAAACTGGAATGCCATCTTCACGGGCTGATGTCTGCATCCTGTGGCCCTTGGTTCACTTTACCGTGACGTGTACAATTCTTTCAAACTGGGAAAATCTGCCTCTCTGATGTTTAAGATGTTAGTGAGTTTCTGGGGTGCTTACAAACAAATCATACTGAGTGCTATCTCTGCGTTTCCTGATTAAAAATATTGCTCGGCTATGGTTAATGCCACTTCTGTTTCACACAGGATTTTCCTATCAGTTCATAAAAAGATTTACGTTCGGGTTTTCCGAAAGGTGGAAGGAATACGTGGAGGAGTTACTCAAGGAATTAAGAAGGTGATTTCTTTGGAAATGGTTTAATTGTAATACTCTCCCAAGGATTAGTTGATTTTTATCTTTCACTAGTGTAATATCCTTAAAAGATCATAGGTGTGTGTATGGAGACTTCTGGTCGCTCTGTTGGAAGGATAACCCCTTCACTCAATCACAGAATGGGGGGTTGGAAGGGACCTTAAGGATATTGAAGCCCCAACCCACTGTCACAGGCAGGGCTGCCAACCTCCACATTTAATACCAGCCCAGGCTGCCCAGAGCCCCAGTCTTACTATTCTTCATCACACTGCTTTGGTTTGTTTCTGTTGAGATGCTGGGGATCAACAGGAGTGAAGGGCATCGCTGATTCAGTGGCTTGAACCGTGCCACTATGAGTAGAGCTGCACTGTGCTGTTGGGCTTTTGCTGGGATGGGGAGAAGGCTTTGAGTCTACATAAGCCTTTTGTTGAAGGATAACTGCTTTGGGTGTTTATTATTATTATTTTCTTTTCTTAAACTCTAAATCATTAGGAAAGAACACAAAAAAAGGATTAGTGAGGATGAAAATGAAGAGAGTGACTCAGTGGTGGATACAGATGAGGTGCAAAGTGCAGAAGACTCAGCAAGAAATTTAAGGAAACGTGAAACAAGGAACACTACGTATGAAGTGTTACCAAGGAAAGATGAACACGCTTGTGAGTCTTTGTAATCTTTTTCTCTAGAGAAGAAATGGATAGCTTGTGATAGTTTGGTTTTGGTGGCTTTGTTGTTTCTTGTTTTCATGGAGTCACAGAATGGCCTGGGTTGCAAAGGCCCACAGTGCTCATCCAGTCCCAACCCCCTGCTGTGTGCAGGGTCGCCAACCAGCAGCCCAGGCTGCCCAGAGCCACATCCAGCCTGGCCTTGAATGCCTGCAGGGATGGGGCATCCACAGCCTCCTTGGGCAACCTGTTCCAGTGCGTCACCACCCTCTGCGTGAAAAACTTCTTCCTAAGATCCAACCTAAACCTGCCCTGTCTCAGTTTCAAACCATTCCCCTTTGTCCTCTTTTTAAAGCTTTTTCCCAGCAAAGGATATCTTGTTGGGTTTGATTAATTTCAGGCTGTATGGAAGACGTAGCAAACTAATAGTGAAAGTTGTTGTTTGCGTTTGTACGAGCTGCAATAATGAGGAGCAATGGTTTGTTCATGTTCTGGTTTGCTGATGTACGAAAAATAGGTGTTGTTTGGAGGCTCTTCTGAGGAATAACCCTGGGAAGGAAGCAGGAGCCTGGCTGGGTCTGTAGAAGCTGACACCAGCAGCTCCAGAGCTGTTTGTTCAGGCAGCAGCAAACTTGACTTAAGTTTCTCCCAGTTGCTGTATTGTATATCATGCTCCTATCAGTCATTCTGGGATCTATACACAGGATTTAGTCTCTCCATCGAGGCTTCATTCCTGGGACTCCCATGGAGTGCTGGCCTCCACCCTCGACACCTTTTTTTTGCTGGGTTGATTTTTAACTCCTTCATTGAGTCTGTTCCTGCAGCAGGTTTGTTTTATGGTATCTTACTGGTTTACTGCCGGAGCTGAGGAATAGAGAGTGATGTGCTAACAAGCATTGGGCATGGTCAGAATGGCTGTGGAAGAATTGCTTTCTTTGGCTGTTTCCAGAGGAAACAATTGTGAAGCCACAAGCCAAAGACCAACGTTTTTTTTTCTTTGCCTGGTAATGCAAACTTCATTAGAGACATAGCTTCTGGTTTGTAACTTCAACTTCTTTTTCGTATCTTATCTTAGGCTCCAGCAGGGCTTGGCAAACTGTTGGTACTGTAATCAGATTGTCTTGCTCATGATGTAAGAAGTGCTTTTATTTTCTCATTACAGTAAAGGTTTGCTCAGTGTGACAACTTTTCTTTTATCACTGTGATTCTCAGCGACTTCCGAGTTCTTCACAGCCTTGTAAGCAAAGTGAAAGGTTCACAGCGATGTGCTTTATAGTTCGTGAAGATGATTGTTTCGGTCTTGTTCAAGTATGCTTATTTCTATCCTACGTGCTTGTAAAAGAGCATCGTTACTTGTTGGTACATCTGTATTTTCCTTATTGTTTGTGCAAGTTCTAGGGTTGGATGGTTGGATTTGATATCTTGGTCTTTTCCAGCCTGGGCAGTTCTGCGATTCTCAGTGAACTGGTTTAAGTACAACGTCACTCTTATGCTTATGAAGTGCGTGATAGTGAGTTTTCAGTGCGACATTTGGGGCCAAACTGAAACTTGTTGTTTTTCTTGTAGATCAAACACCAAAACACAAACCTGTACTGAACGGCTCCCATGGGATCTACACCCGCAGTGGCCGTCTGGTCAAACCACCACTCAGCTTCTGGTGTGGGGAGCGTGAGTTTGTGGATCAGGAGCTAAATGTTACTATACAGAAAGGTGGGACAGATTATCTGAGCATGGTAAGTGTCCTTTGCACGTTGTGAGTTACACATTTCTGTAAATTACTGTAATAAATACATCAGTAACTTTGGTGTGCGTTTAAACTGGCAGAGACAGGCTGCTCCAACGAGTGCCTGACTAGGCAGGACGTTTTGGAAACATAAAAACATTTTAAAGCAGAAAAAAAAAGCCTCTGAATTATCAGAGAATTGTTGTTGCCTGTGAAGCTGGGATAATATGTAATTCCTTCTGGAAAAAATGGAGTGTTCTGGAAGGTCAGGAGGTTGTGCAGAGGCGCTGCTTTGGGTTGTGGGGGTTCCCAAGTAAAACATTTCCTGCAGTGTAACATCAAATCCCTGCCAGAGCTGTAGGTGAGGTTTTACATTATCTGTACTGTTCTCAGCTTTCCCTTTTCTGTGTAGTTTCCTATTCATTAGGAGCAGATGTTTCCTCATTTCTTTCACCTTGGTCTGTCCAGACCCACCTCAGTTTTGACTGGGGAGGGTTATTCTCTTGTAATGTATTCTCATATATTACAACACTTCTAGCAGCTCTGATGGTACTGTGATAATGAGCCAAGTGTGTGTGAAGGAAGGCAGCGTTCATTTCAGCAGCTGTTTTCTCCCTAAGATTAACTGGCCATGTGGCCCAGGGAGCACACTAACTCCAGCAGTCAGATGTGTGTCCAATTCAGCAGAAGGTCCTGGCGTATGAGATTTTAACTGTTGGAGAATGGAGTGGGAGTCTGGTGAAGTTGCCTTAGTCACGTGCACTCGTATAAGCACCTGTGTGCATCAGACAGCACTGAATAGATCCTGGGCAATGCGGGAGTCTGAACTCTACCCATCCTATAAACATTTGGCTTTTTCAGAGCTGCTGTTGGTAGGCTTGCTATGTGAGCTCTAGCAGAAGTTTAGATTGAATTGTTTTATTTTGAAGATGTGTAGTACTGAAAAACCCAAAAGAAAGACCAATTCACTGTCTAAGACGAAGGAAAGAAAGGATTCAACAAAGACAGTGGAAGAAAAAACAAAAAGCCAAGATAAAGGTAAAAAAAAAAAACAAAACAAAACA
This sequence comes from Alectoris magna, assembly GCA_030625065.1. Lineage (NCBI taxonomy): Eukaryota > Metazoa > Chordata > Aves > Galliformes > Phasianidae > Alectoris > Alectoris magna. Next base: position 1,136,734 of record CM060565.1, on the reverse strand, counting down.
CCAAAGTTTTTGCTTGTTCTATCAAAAGTTATTGAGGGGATTCAGCGGGATGATGAGCTGGGTGCTGCAGCAGCGTGGCGGTGTCTGGCTGGTGCGAACAATTCATTTACATCTTTGATTATCGTTCGCTTCTGTGAAGAATTAGCAGAGTAACAGTGATGGCCGGTTTGACAGCTCAGAAGGTGTTTGTAAACTGCTGCTTTGGTACAGCATGAGGACATGCACGTTTCTTTCCAGAAATCAAAGCAGTTATGGATTTATGTATTGACGTTTCTGCTCCTATTCTTTGGGTCTCAGCGTGCCTGATGTGTGCAACCTGAGGGAGCTGCCCGGGCCAGCTGTTGGTCTGGCTTTACTTTCCAAGCTGCTCAGCTTTAATGAAATGAAACGCCTGTGTGGGCTGTGCTGACAGTGTCCTGAAGTCTTTATTCTTAATAAAATCTGGGAAACAGCAGCGCCCTGAAATCAATGCGAATATAAAGCAAAATATTTTCTCTTAAAAGCAACTGTATTTTCTACAGAAACGTGATTTGGATGACAAATACAGCTTTGGGGATGAGTGTTGGCTCGATCTCAGTCCCAGCATTTCAGCAACGTTTCCTGCTTGCTGTTTTAGTCTCTATCTGTTCCATACTTTCACGTTTTATTGTTGCCTTGATAATCCTAATTCTTCTAATAGTCAAGAGGCATTCCCCCATGGGAACAAAGAGTGCAAGTACTGGAAGTCTCCTATGCATGAAGGACCCTGCCTGCTGCTGGCTGTACTCCCTCTGAGCTGGGGGGGGGGGAGCTTCTGCTCAGCCTAAATGCACCGCTCAGAACTGGCTTTGCGCTGTGTTCTCTGTACCGGTTGGGAGGGAGGGTATTTTCAGTGCTGTTTGCCTATCAGAGCACAGTAATGATTTCCCTTAGGTGTGTGATATACTGACGTCGTCTCTTTCAGGGAAAAGTGGAGAAAAAAGAGTAAGTACTAAAAACAGAGCCACGTCCGCTGGAAGCAGAGAGGCCAGGCGCTTTATTTCGGATGATGAAAGTGATCGTGCAAGTGATATTAATAAAATCAAAACGTGGCTTTCCAATACGGAGACTCGCGTAAATACTGAACATACAAACAAGCGTAACTCTAATAGCAGAAACACGGGAACAAGAAGAGAAAAGACAGGAAAAGAATATGGAGAAGTGACTAGAGGTCAGAACACGTACTCCTTAAGGTCAGCCAAAAAAGCTTTTCAAGGTAAGCCTTTAACAGAGGAATCCTCAAGCAAAGATGGGGAAGAGGAACCCAGTGATTACATCCAACTGACTGTCAAAAGGAAAAACAAACCTTTTTTGCCAAAAGAGATTCGAAACTCGGAATCTTCGTCTACCTGTGAAAGGCTGCAGGGCAGCACAAGTGAGGCGTCAGGCGAACGCCAGGAGGACACGCACTGCGCTGCCTCCCATACTGTGCAGCTGAGGCAAAGGATCCCTGCCTTCATCGAGAGCTCTGATTCCTCCGAAGGAGAAACCTCTTCTGGTGAGGAATATCACGCAAAGGAAAAGAGACCAGAAGTATCCAGTAAAAAAGCAAACGGTGATGTTTATATTACTGCCAAGCCTTCAGCAGCAAAACCGAGAGAATCCAAGGGGGACAAGGTGCACAAAACTCTCGCTTTTTTTTCGAAGGCAGCTGATGACTGGTCTCAACAGGAACTGCAGAAGCTGCACAGGCAAGTGGTTCCCTTGTCTTCAGAGGGCAAAGCCCATCTCAGATACCAGGAGGCATAATCTGGGTGCTGGAGCGTTCGGATGGTGGTCTTCTGAATTTGGATTTTTGAGGTGTTTGGTTTTGAAGCCGTCCCACCTTACTTTAAATTTCCTTTTTGCTTTAACTCCCTTTTACAGAATACTTTTGGGTCACGAATTAAAGAATAGTAGAGTAAAGCAGACAACAAGTATTTCCGGCAGTGGCTGTGGAGTGTGAGCTTGCAGCAGCCCCTACCTCTTCCATGTAACACAGAGTGAGAGGAGCACAGTTAGCAGCTGCAGTTTGGTGGTTCGCTGCTCCTCCACTGCTTTCCACATAGGCCCCTTTTATTGTGAGGTAGACATCTCTATGGGGAAAGCTGAGAAACGCAATGTGATAGGAGTATTAATACATATGATAGAGACAGTGGAAGTGGTAATATATTCTCTTCCCTAGTGGAACAAAACACTAACCATGTCGTGTTTGTGTATTTAGATTTTGTAGAGAGGAGACTGACCACAGGAGTATTAAGTTAACACGTTGGCAGTCACTTAATTAGCTACCGGGCAGTGTTTAATATACACAGAGCGTTAGAAAGTGACCAGGTTTGGATATATTTTTTTACTTTGTAAGGATGACAGGCACCTTGGAACTGAGGCATTCAAAGGAACCTCTGCATGTTACAGTGTCTCTGGTACCTCCTGCAGACCAGGTCTCCCCACGCGGTGCATGCTGGCACTTGGACACACTGTTAGTCTCAGGTGCCTGGCAGTGCTGCACAGATTCTCCTGCATGCAGAAGGCCGTGGTTGTGTTCTCTTGGCAGGGCAGTTGCATCGTTTCCAAAGCGCAAGAATGGTTTCTGGGTGGAGGTGGCGATGGCCGTTGGGTCTCGTTCTGCTGAGGATTGCCATCAGAAGTACACAGAAGAACAGACAAAGGCTTCCAAAAGACCTGCTGTAAAGAGGGCCACGTCAGGAAAGCCAGAACAGAAAGGTAGTGACCTCTTGGTTCTGAGCACTATTTGGTCTTTACATTTGAAATTGGTTATTTACTATATAATGGGAGGTGCAGCCGTAAGCACACACATACACACCTGATAAATGAGCAATAAGCAATTCTTATTGTGCTTGGATTGGAGTCCTGTAGTAAAGGAGGTTATCTTCCACACTGCAAAGGTTTGTTGCAGAGCTCGAGGGATGTTGTAGCAGAAATGCTGAGTCACAGCCTGAAGCAGTGATGGAGCACCTGGTGGGAAGGCAGGGCCAGCCCAGAGCTCAGCTGCATGCAGTGTACCTGAGTGATGAAGGGGTGGAACCAGGATCCTCCCCTTCCCAGCCCTCAGTTAAGGGCTGGCAGCTCTTTTCCTTCATTGCTGCATCTGGGCTCGTTCTCATTTGCTGTATCTAAAGACTTTGTCACCCTGCTGTTACCATCCCATTACAGATGTCATAAATGACTGAAGCAGAAATGAGAAGAAAAAGGGCAATTTAGAGTTTTTTGCAGGTAGACTCCTGGATTTGTCACCTAGGAGAGGAGCTGTTCGTAAGGCTCTGGAGTAACTTTCTGATTCATGTGTAGGGAGGATTTATTTCTGCAAGTGTAAGCTGTATAGAAATGCAAAGGACCACAAAGAGGCTGTGAGAAGTTTCCATGAAGGAGAGGACCTCGCTGCTGCCGCTGATTCTATGATTCCATTCTATTCTACAGCTCCATTCCCTGCTTCTGTGATTGCATCCAGCTAATTTAAAAGCATGCTCTGTAATTAATGTCTTAGAGAAAGTAACGCTTGGTTTCATGTAGATAAGACGAAGCCAGTCGCGATAACTGCCAAAGTGGGGACCTTCAAAAGGAAGCAGCAGATGAGGGATTTCCTGGACAATCTGCCAAAGGATGACCACGATGATGTTTTCAGTGCTACACCCTTCCAAAATAGGAGAGTGAGGGTAAGTGAATCTGGAAAAACTGTACCTGTCATATGTTCTTCTGACGGGTAATTCAAGGGTGTGCTACGGGTCAGCTTGTTCAGTGCCAGCAATATGAGGCTGTGGTCTGGGGAGGGGAGGTTTACCCACCTGATTTGTTCTTGCAGTTCTTTGATTGCTGAGAGTGAGAATGTGGAACGTGACCTCCTGCTGCTGTCTGCACAAACTGGCTCCACTTAGTGAAGCACGAGCCTTAATCTGGCACTCATCCACAAGCAGAGTCTAACACTGGGGCTCACTGACGTGTCATAATTAATTGAAGCACTGGTAGCTTCCGTGCTTTCTGTAGTCTGCGCCGTGCGGTGGAGCCATCCCTGTGACAAATCTGTGCAGACTGGCTATGAAAGAATCAGTGCATCCATGTCCAAGGTGGTGGAAGTGATTCTGGGTTTTTGATGAGGCGTTGCTCCTCTCTGAATCTCTTCAGCTCTTCTCTCTCCCTTTAAAACGGGAGGACCGCAAGATCCCTGAGAATCCTGCAATCTTCTTCCTGAAAAGTAATGGTCAACTCTGAGCCTGGAATTTTAATCAGACTTTTTCTTCTAATATGTAGTAGTAACCAAAAAAGGGGCAGCAAAATGTTGGGCATCTGCAGGAGTGTTAAATTAAGACCAAGCCATCAGCTGGCTGATGTCCTCACGTACCCGCATTCAGCATGCTGCATCCATTGCTGCTATGTGCATCTCAGGAGGGATATGTGGTGGAGTCAGGAAAAGCAACTGCAGCAGCAAAGGGGTGGGGAGAGAAGTGCCTGCTGAGGAGAGAACAAAGCCTGGAAGGGCTCAGCGCGGGCATGAGGGATACTGCCAAGGTGCAGCTGTTGGCTGTGGTTGCTCCCAGGCAAAGAGTGGTGAGAGGCCTCTTAAGCAGAGTTGGAAAAAGGGCAGATCATGGAGTGCTCTGGTGTGTCTTTGTAGCTGCCAACATTCCTGGGAAGCCATGATGATGACGATGACGACTTTGCACTTAGAAACAACCCAATCACACCTTCCTCAGCTGTCTTCCCTCTGGAGAAAACCCCTCAGTGTGAGCACATCAGCCCTGGTATGCTGGGACCCATCAACAGGTGGGAACTTGTGCTGCTGTTCCTCAGCCAATACTTTCCTTTCTCATTTCTTGTTTTCTGAGAAAGATCACCCCGGGATTAACCTCCAGTACGCAGAGTAAATGCTGCAGGCCTTCAGGTATTTGGTCAGAGAAAGCTTTCATTGGACAGCGTGTGGTTGGAGCTACTCCAGTAGGTGTGGGCAACTAAAAACATGGGCAATAAAGCTTCAGGCTTTGTTGGAATAAACTGGCATCCTCTCTAGTAAGGAGTGGCACTTTCATATAACGGATAATGAACCTTTTGGGAAGATGATAAAGGTTTTTGTCTGATATTTACATTATTAGTTCTAGCACGTGCTTTAATTCAACACTTCTGCACCGAGTCATCCTCCAGGAACTGTTGCTATTTTTAATTGGCCAGCATCTGTTTTTTTAATGATGCTGCTAATTTTCCTTCTGGATTAGAACTGTGTGTGCGCTGGCTGTAGCTGCATCCAGCTGATGCCCTGAGCGCAGCACGCCGCTGACACTGACTTGCCTGTTGCTGCTTGCAGGAAGGACTGCGACAGACACGTGTTCAGGATGCAGAAAACTCAGGGCTGCAGGAGCAGCTGGGACAAAGTGAAGAAGCAGCAGGTGATGCTGGTTTGCTGAACATGAGTTCCACCTGTACCAGTGCAGGTTCTGCTGAGGAGGATCCCTGGCTCACAGAGTGGGCACAGAAGGGACGCAGGAGCCCTCCCTGATTGATGCCAAACTTCTGGGTTTTGTATCTATCTACGTACTGTAAAGAAAAGATCCTTTTCTTGTGATGTATTGCCATGATCAAACAGGCTGTCTCTTTCAGGATCTGTAATTGCTTTTGGGTTCTGGGACCTTTCTGTTGCTTTAAATTCCTGCTTTTTCCTGTACTGTGGGGGAGGACATGGGACTCCTCACCTTGTGCCCTGAATTTGTTCCTTTCCTGTCCTTGCCTCGGTAATTCTGCCTCTTCCACAAACATCTGTGATTCCAGGAGCAGAGCAGTGCTGCTGGTTTAGCCAAAGATTTGATGGTAGAGAAGCACTTTAAATCTCGTGTGAAAATGTGGCATAGTGGCAGGGCAGCTGTGTTCTGATGGCATGCTGCGTCTGTGCCTGTTCTTCCCCGTTTCTATGGTGCTGTCGCTGCTGTCTGAGTGGAGACTTTTCCTTTTTGGCAGGCTGCTGCCTTGCACGGCACACCAGCTTCGAGCAGAACCAAGTTCACCTTTGATAAAAGTAAGTGCATTTTGTTTCTCCTTCCAGTCAGCTTTACTCCCCTTCATGCTGCTGTGTGGGTGTTCACATCTGCACTGAATAACTTTACAGCATCCTCCATTTAACACAGGACCTTCTGAACTGTTTCCAGCTCAGGCGCACGCACTGATGCTCTCCTCCCTGTCTTTCATATTGCAGAAGCGCAGCGGAGCCCTGCTGTAGGGAAGCTCTTTGTGGCCGAGGCAGCGGAGGCAGCAGATACGTCAGAGGAAGAACAGGAAGATTCCTATTTTTCTGTTTGAACTTCTGGAGGTTTTATTCAGTACTGATGCACTTGTATAAAAAAGCCAAAAGGAGGGGCTTCAGCCACCTGTGCTGTGCTCCTGCTTGAAGCTCGTTTTGGCTGCCCTGCCCTGCAGTGGGGCTGTGGTTACAGCTCGTTGCCAGCTGGGTGCTGCTCAGCACGGACGAATGGCTTCTCCTGTGTACAAAGTGGAACGTCCTTGCCCAGGTTTGTTCCCCCCTTTGTCCCGTTCCTCCTGGTGAGGGGAGATGCACTCCCACGCTTTGGTTCACTCAGATGAGATGCAGACACATTGCTGTACAGTCCGTTTTTAATAACAGTTTGTAATGAACTGAAAATGCTTTACACTTTGCTGAGTTATTTTTAATATGAATGTAGCAGCAGTTTTATGAGCTCATAGAGCAGCAGCTGTCAGAAACCGGTAGGGACTGTTCTGTAAGCCCTTTTCTTTTAAAGTAGTGATTCCTGCCCCCCCGTCAGCAATGCTCAGCACTTTCAGTGTAGCGCAGAAGAATAAAGCTTTGAGCATCTCTTTACTCTGAATGGGAGGTAACAGGAAAAAAGTAATTTGTAGTTCTTTGGCTCAGAAACTTCACTGCAGGCTGTCAGCCTGAGCTGCTGGGCGCCCCTTTCTGCCTCCTTCTTACTGGGAAAACCTTCACGTGCCCTGATATAAACTTGCAGGACTTACATTTGGGCTGAGCCACTTTGAAAGCGGCTGCTGAGCTCTGCTGGGCTCTTCAGCTTTATCTTTCCTAGAAGGTTATTGCCCAGAGAGCCCTCTGGATGCATAGAGATGGGGGCAGGTATACCTTCCTGGGGGGAGCAGCTTTGCCATCCTTCTGCAGTGCATGACCATGGGCACAGTACCATCCCAGCTGCACCAGGTGTGTCTGCTGTGAGAATCACACTGTAAAGGTAAGGTGGAGTGAAGCCTGTGAACAACTCCTGTGCAGATAAGAAAGCTTTGCTTGAATTTCTGCCATAACTGTTCGTATGGCCTTAATTGAACCCATGAGTGGTTAAATAGGGGCCTCTGCCTGCCCTGTTCCTTCCCACAGCAGGACTCACATCAGCTGGATGTGGCAGGGAGCAGCTTAGGGGCATGTCTTATGGGGAGAGGGGGGAAATAAACCTGAGGAGCAATCCCTGCACAGAGCAGTGAGGTGGGAGCAAAGGAGGGCAGCTCCCTCACCCCTTTCAGCCCATTGGCACCACTGGACCTTGCAGCATGTGTGTGTACAGCTCCACTTCCCTGCCTCAAAGGAAAGGTTGCTGGTGAAAGGGAAAACAAATTAAAGGTGAGCCTTCTTCCAGTTCTAGCTCCCATTGAGCCCTCTATGCCCCAAGGGCAGGGTGTCCCTGTGAGTGGCTGCAGCCTGCTGCTGTGTGGCAGCACACACTGCTAAAGCAGGCGGTGCTGAGGAGGCCCCAGCACTGCCCTGAGCTGTGGGTGCCCGAGGCCACGGCAGGGGTGGCGCTGTGGGGGCTCAGGGCCATCCCAGCTGTAACCCCAAGAACTGCTCTGTGTTCTGTGCAAAGCAGACACCACCAGCAGGACAGGAGTGCTGAGATGACGACTCATCTTTAGGCACTGTGATACCACCACTCCCCTCAGAGCAAGGAAAGTAACTGTAGGTGCTCCCCTTCCCTGTCAGACAGTCTCAGTGTGCCCCAAACCCCAGTGTTTCTCTGAGCATTTATTTACATACTTTACAGTGACTGTAAACTCAGCGAAGTGCAATTGAAGGAGCAGCCCGAGGCTCTCAGCAGCCCCCTGTCCCTCTCCTCAGCTCCTGGGGGTGGTGTTGCTGCTCTTCCCCTTCGCACAGAGGCTCTCGGGCAGCATCTGTGTGTCGAAGCCATAGCGCAGGTAGCGGTACATCTCCTCAGCGTGCTGCAGGCTCACCTGGGCACCAGCAGCGATGTCTGATGGGGAGCTGCAAGAGAGCACAGTGAGCCCGGGGTGAGAGGTGGGTGTAAGGACACAGCAGGGACAGCCTGAGCTGCCGGGGCACAGGGCAGAGTGAGCACAGCCCAGGAGAGCTGCTGGGAAACGGGGAGTGCAGTGAAAGGAAAGGGGGGGGGTGCACAGCAGCAGGAGAGGTGGAGAGATGTGAGGAACAGCACAGAGCTGGGGATGGAAACTGGGGGAGCTCTGCGAGCAAGCCCAGCACAGCCAGCAATCCTGAATGAGATGGTGAGAAAGCGAGGCCCCCTGAGCTCAGGGTGCTGCCCTGCTGTTGTTACCTGTTGACCATCGTCCTGACAGAGCTGAAGTGGTGGCACATATTGAGGGCAGCCAGGTAGCTGATGTTGGGAATGCTCAGGTAGAAGTTGAACATCTCCTGCTTGTGGCCCTCCACCTCCGTTGGCACACAGATGGCAGCCTTCTTCCTCTGCTCCACCAGGGCCAGCTCCTTCAGCAGCACCGCAGTCTCCTCTTGGCAGGAGCTGAACAGAACCCTGATGCCAGCCTGGAGCAACGCAGCAAGCGTGACATCGTAGTGCTGTGTCCTCTGGAGGAACCTCGAGGTTTCCCCTGCAGGGGGCAATACAGAAATCTTAGTGCACCTTATGTGCTACACTGCGAAGCAGTCATTTACAAGGGCAAACAGCCCAAGGATGCCCCACTTAGAGACCTCACAGATAAAAACAAAGAGGATGGAAAGCTAAAAGAAAGGAGGCTGGGGAGTTGTGGGACAGGACTGAGTTATTTGAGAGGGAGAGGTAGGAGTTAGCAGTGAAAATGTAAATTGCGTATGGGGATCCTTAGGAGGGAAGGAACACATCCATGGTGAGGGATGGGCAAGAGAACAGCATGGAGAGCTGAAGCGGTTTCACAAAGCTACAAAGGAGAATCATAGGACCATATAGAAGAAAGCACTTGGCTGTGCCCAGTAAGAAAGGAGCAGCACTCCAGAAGCAGTGTGATGAGAAAAGATGGACAAAATTGATGAAAACACATCACTAATTAGTAATTAAGTATCTCTATGGCTCCAAGTCAGCTTGTGACCTTATGAATGTACCACTCCTGCAGAGGCTACGGGAGAGTTTTCAGTCTGACTTCAGTCCCACAGTTACAGCCAGCAGGGCAAGTAGCTGCCTGGAGGAGAGCTCAGCACATCCCCACCCTGCCACCCCAGAGCACCCACCTGGTTTGGTCCTGTCCTTCTCCACGATCACACACACTCTCTCAAACATGCTCTGCAGGCGCTGGATGCGCTGGGTGACCTTATTCCTGTTCACAGAGCTCAGCAGCTCTGACTGGAATTTCCTTTCCACTGCCATGCGGTTGCTGACAACGTAATCGCCGCTGCCCAGCGAGCAGACCTGAACCTTCACCCCATGGACGGCCTTCAGGGAGGAGATGACGTCTGCTCCAGAGGAGATCTCCCGGCTGTCCACCAGAACACACAGCGATGTGTCTTTGCCCAGCAGAGCTGGAGAGGCCTTTGTGGGACCCGAAGCATTCCCAGCAGGGTTCTTCACAGAGCTTTCCAGCTGTAAATGCTGCAAACCAACAGCGTGTCAGACGTGACAGGAGCGTAAGCACACAGAATGAATGCCGACTGAAAATGCAGTTTCCGATAGTGATGCTTAACAGACACACAGCATTACACAGAGTGTGGAAAAACCCCATTAACAGAAGCTTTTTAAAAGGTGTTATTGATATTGCAACTCACAAACAATTTCAGATAGATTAATACTTTAATCCCCTACAAACAAATCCCCTGAATCAGCTGAGCATCCGATTTCTGAGCAGCACGCATGACAAAGCACGCAATGTTCACTGCCACTGCACAGTTCAACAACAGCTCAATCATGTAAGAGTCAAAGGTGCAGCAAGAAAGCATAAGGGCAGGGAATACAACCTCAGGCTGCTTTCATTTAGGAATCCTAGAATGGCCTGGGTTGCAAAGGCCCACAGTGCTCATCCAGTCCCAACCCCCTGCTATGTGCAGGGTTGCCAACCAGCAGACCAGGCTGCCCAGAGCCACATCCAGCCTGGCCTTGAATGCCTGCAGGGATGGGGCATCCACAGCCTCCTTGGGCAACCTGTTCCAGTGCGTCACCACCCTCGGGGTGAAAAACTTCCTCCTAAGATCCAACCTAAACCTCCCCTGTCCCAGTTTAAAACCATTCCCCCTTGTCCTATCACTGCCCACCCTCACAAACAGCCGTTCCCCCTCCTGTTTATACGCTCCCTTCAAGCACTGTGAAGAAGTGAACAAGTATTTTAATGCTGCAAAACCAAACCGTTCATTATCATCTCTCTGCTACTGGAAATAGATCCATATTCCCTCATGGCTGTCAGACTCAAGAGCAACTGATCCCAAACTTCCTTAGTACTCTACTGGGTGCTCAGACACCCTGCAAGCAGAAAAGCTTCCTGTGGCAGCACCAGGGCTGGTATCACAGAGCAGCGTGGGCAGAACCATCCCTTCTCCTCCCTCACCGGAAGCGCTCTCCCCGTGCTGTGCTGCCAGCCCTCACAGCAGGCTGCCCCTGCAGCACACCACAAGTCAGGAAGAGTTCACTGCCAGCACCCACACCCACCTCAGCAGGAGCCAGGAGAGCCTCCTTCCCTGAGCTGGAGCGAGGCCCTGGGTGGAAGTCCAGCATTTCAGATACAGACGCCTTCAAGGCCAGAAGCGTCCCACTCTTACTCTCTGCAGACTGATGAGCACGGATGTCCCCAGCTGTTTTTTTATGTGGCACAGAAGAGACCGACGGCAATGATGCGAGTAACTCAGGGTTTTCCTGTTCTGCACTGGAGCAGTGTGTAGCCATGCCCTTCTCATTGCCCACACTTGTTTCCTCCCCACTGGAGTCACTCAGGACAATAATCCGGGATGGCTTCTTCCGCACTGGCACTGAGCGGTTCTGTTCCATCTTGGCCCTGTGCAGTTTTTTTCTCCGCCGAGTGAGGTACCGCTGTCCTCCCCCACCAAAACTCTCATTATTCAAGAGATCAAAGTTCACGGACACCTCCTCCTCCTCACTCCATTCACTTTTCTTGTACGTCTCCTCATCCCCCTCCACAACACAGAAGCTGTCTTCTGCATAGGCCTCGTCTTGCTCAGGGATCTGCAGGGGGGAGAAAAACAAACCTGGTGAGAGTGAAGCAATGCAATGACTTTGCTCTTCCTCTTGGTCCACCTTTGCTTATCAACCTGGCCCACACACGCAGAGCTTTTCACACATCCACATACAAGTTCCTAACATCCAATCTGGACCAATGAACTACTTATTCTCTGGAAGAGCAGTGCTGCAGTGGCACAGCTGCCCAGGAGTGGTGGGTCACCATCCCAGGGCTGCTCCAGAAGATGGAGATGTGGCACTGAGGGATGCGGGCAGTGCGCATGGTGGGGTGGGGTTGGATCCACCTGGTGATCTTGGAGGCCTTTCCCAGCCTTATTGATTCTATGATTTATCAGCAGAAAGCTTTCAGGGAGCGTTAGCTGTAAGCAAGACTCGCCAGCTGGGAGTACCACTGAAGAGATTCGTGGCGCAGGCAGGAATGTTGTGCTGCCCAGGGCTGCAGGCGAATGCCACAGAAGCACACTCAGGACACGCCGGGTTTGCAGGAAAACCAGGCAGGCTGTGCACACAGCACTACTGCACAACATCAGCTCTGCACAAACACACACAACTTGCTGACCGAAACACTTCGTGGTGCCTTTACGATATTAAAAACGAAATGGAAGTTCAGGCTTTGCATCTTCAGTAGCACCCTGCCTCTGTGTGAACAGCAAAGCTGTAAGCCCACGCTGCTTGGAAATTGAATTGCATGCGTTCTTACCTGCTTGCGAAACATCAGTCAGCACAAGCTGAGTTTTTGTTCATCATCAACAACAACAAAGTAGTTTGTTCTCTTCATCAATGCAGACCTCAATTTTGTTTTGCCAAAGATGAGATACAGACAGGAATATGGGAAAAAGAAATAAACCTCGGGCTGGGGGGTGGTAAGGAACCATCCCAAGCACCCATTTTTCTGGTTCTGTGATATATTTGGTCTCAATGAAACAGAGGGAAAATTAAAGACTAAATAACTAAAAAATCCTGTACAAATGATTTGCCGTGTGATGTACGAAGAGTGCGGAACAGAACAGAACAGAGCAGACAGTGCTCACAGGACACAGCTCCAAATCAGTGCACACATGTGACTGCGTGCAGCAGGGCAGGAGCCCACCTGGGGATCAGCTCTGGGGCTGCTCGTGCTCAGGACACAACGTGGCTCCCAGGGCCACATGAGGGCTCAGGCTGCCGGAGGGCTGAGCAGCAGCAATGAGCATGGCAGTAAGAGAGAAAGCATGCTGCTTGATTTCCTCATTCTTTATCATCTGTATCTTGTCTTTTGCTAGATACATCGGCACCTATTGGCACTGCTGCTTGCCTGGATAGTGCAGGGCATACAGCTGGGTAACAGGAGCAGCCCACTTCTGCTTTGGAGCTGCTTCTTCCTGGGAATTCAGTACAGGACAGGAAACATCACACGCTGAGTGAGAGTGGGCTTCTTGGGAGGTGCCAGAGGAGGACAGAGGGAGCAGAGAGGGAAGGTAAGCTGGTGGACCTGGAGGAATCTCACAAGCCCTACGTGATGACCACAACTCCTGCACTGGGATGCAGGCAGAGCACTGGGCTGCTTTTGCTCCACGCTGCTGACAGCCTCACTGCAGCCAATGCAACGTGTGTGCTTCTATCACAGAACTTCTGCATGCTTTCAACTTGAAAATCAAAACGATGTCAAAAACCTTTTGTAAAAACTTACTATTTAGCAACAATAGGCTGCAAACAACTCCTCAAGGTAGGACTGGGACCGAAACGCTGTCACACGTAACCAAATCTCACACAGACAGCAGCTGTTTGGTTCCATACCTGTGAGAAAATCTCAGTGCTGTCAAATTCCCGATGCACCATTTTGTATCTGTTCCCCAGAGCTGGGCTGCACACGGACTTCAGGTAAACACCTCTCATCTCAGAGTCTGAATTAAACAGATTACAGCACTATTAAGGATACGTTTTTAATTTCACTCTTATGAAACCCTGTTTTCCATGAGCCATTCCTTACAGCCTCCTATGTCTGAAGTTCTCCACAGCCCCATAAAGATCCCCCTGGGGCTCAGCAGCCTGCGCTTCAGGACAGCTGCCTAAGTTAGAGAGAGATGTCCCTGCCTACAGCAGGGGGTTGGAACCACATGGTCTTAAAGGTCTCTTCCAACCCAAACCATTCTTTGATTCTAGGATTTCAGAGATTTCAGTGGAGAAGGAAAATCCTCAGCAACGTCTGGGAATCTCTTGAGTGGCAACGGGACAATTTCAGCATGCAAACATCCCAGGGGGAGACAAGGTTTAGAACCACAGGGGGAAATTCTGTTTGCATTTGCTCACAGTGCTGCATGAGGGGTTGGCTGACTCGCAGTCAGAGAACTCCAGCCTCAAAATACTCATTTTCTACTTTGCACAAAGCAACTGCACAGCAGATTCCTGTGAAGATTTACTCCATAAGAAACCCATGAGAACACAAACAGTAAAGGTACAGAGATGGAGAGCACCTCACCTACACAGCTGAGGACGTTACTGCTTACAGCTGACACGCAGCAAGTGGCTGAGAGCTGCCCCTCACACAGCTCTATCTGTAACAGCTCCCTTCATCACCACTCACCATTCAACACTTGGGTGACCTCTGCGTCGTCATTCAGGAACTGAGAGAGCGAGGAGCTCAGCTCCTTGTCTGTGTCTTCAGTTTCATCAGAAGAAACACAGCTCTCATCCTGCTGGGACAACTCCGCTTCTTCATCTAAAAACTGTCTTGCTGCATCCTGAAAAAGAAAAGAAACCCCAAACAAATCTTCAGTGAGACGAATTCATTACTGCTACAATGAGCTGATGTTACAGGAGGCCTCCCATTAAATGCTTTCATGGACTCAGAACATCAGCCAAAAGAAGAATCCGTCCCAAGGGAAGGTGATGGGAAGAACGCAGCACTCAGGGAAATAAATAACATGCCAGTGCACAGGGAGTGCTGAAGGGCAAAGCTGGACTGCAAAGTGCTGGCCAGGTACACGCACTGTGCCCTGCTGCTTACACCAGGTTAATGCTGCAAGGAGGGGGAATGGCTGTTTGTGAGGGTGGGCAGTGATAGGACAAGGGGGAATGGTTTTAAACTGAGACAGGGGAGGTTTAGGTTGGATCTTAGGAGGAAGTTTTTCACGCAGAGGGTGGTGACGCACTGGAACAGGTTGCCCAGGGAGGCTGTGGATGCCCCATCCCTGCAGGCATTCAGGGCCAGGCTGGATGTGGCTCTGGGCAGCCTGGGCTGCTGGTTGGCGACCCTGCACACAGCAGGGGGTTGGAACTGGATGAGCATTTTTTTTTAGCATTCTTTTCAACCCAGGCCATTCCATGATTCTATAATCTCTGACTTTCAGCATTTCCTGAGCCTTTTAACAGCCCTGCTTACACCAATTAGTAAGCCTGAATAAAAGGCATAGTTAGCTGCCCCTTTCCTAGCAGTATTTTGAATATTATGAACTGCACTGGAGGTCAGCACTTAAGGGAAGAACTCCCAGTGCTACTGCCAATGAGTCTTCATCTGCCTTACTTCTGAAAGACCACGAGAGGACAAACTGCAGCATGAAAAGCACTGTGCCACCAGAAACTTAACTGTGTGGCCACACTCAGGAAACAAGAATTAGGGGTTTTCCAGAGGATCTGGAATTGCCACGTCCATCATTAGGAATGGTTAGATAAGTTGATAGGTGAAAGGAGTGGAGTTTCATGAGTATATAAATAACACACACTGTTTTTATGAGCCTGTTGATCTCACCAAAACAGAATCACAGAATGGCCCGGGTTGGAGGGGACCCCAAGGATCATGAAGTTCCAACCCCTGCTGCAGGCAGGGCCACCAACCTCCACATTTAATGCCAGCCCAGGCTGCCCAGGGCCCCATCCAACCTGAAAAAAATGGATTTCTTGTCTCCATAATTCTTTTCATTCCAAAATATACAGAACTGATACCATAGGAAAGTCTCCATTAAAGAGGACTGTCTTTAAAACAAAGTGGCACCAGGGGAGGTTCAGACCAGGTACTACAAAGCATTGCTTTATGGTGAGGTGTGCAGGCACTGGGACAGCTTGCTGGGAGGCTGGTGCTGCACTGCATGTTGGAAAGGCATTAGGACAGGGCCCTCAGTGATGTGCTGTCACTTGTGGTCAGCCCCGCAGTGTGGCGCTGGACGTGGTAGGAGCCTTCCAGCCCAACTGCTCTCATTCTCAGGCTGTAACATCTGTAGATACACAAGCTCTAGAATGAACGACTCTTAAACCAGTGCTTGAGCTTTCTGCCATGCTCGTGGTTTTTTAAAGCTGAATGCACACAAGTTAGATTTTTTTTTCTTATTCTCACAGTATGAATGCAAAGTTACATCTCACTAATTCTCTTTTACTTTGTTTGGTAACAGGTGCTGCTCAGGTTCTAAGAGGCATTTCTCTGGACTAGATCTCGTGTTGCAAACACGTACATTTATATTTGTACATACATGCAAGACAAAGCAAAGCAGCTAAATGCATTGCAGGCTGAATGCCAGCTGCTCCACATGTGTGCTTCAGACCACTCAGAGGGACAAGGGATGCCATACCTTACATGTAACGTTGCTCCTGACCTTCTGTCTTTTCACACCTCTCAGCTGTGCCTTGGTGCCCACTGCTGAGCAGCCCTTGGAGCTCCTGTTTGGGTTCTTGTGAAAATCCACACCATCATCACTAGACACGTCGGACTGGAAGAGTTTCGCAAACACTTCAGTAAATAAGACTAAAGCAAGCTACCCTTCAGTCACAGTCATTCATTAACATCTGGCATTTCCTAAGCAACACCAGATTATTGTAACTGATTACACATGTCAAAACGAAGCTAATTGTTCTACGAAATGCAAAAACTGGGCCTTTCAGAACAGAACAGAAAAACACATCATTTGGGATGAAAAAAATCAGATTAAATGCGGTGTGAACACTGTTTTGATTTCAAATTTCACAGAAGGGTTATTTACTGCCTTTCAGAAAACTCAGCTCTCACACCTGCACCAATAATCTTCTCCCACACAGCTACAAAGTCATCGGAGGAGACCCTGGGGGAGAACTGAAGGAAGGAAGCCCTCCAGGCTGAGGGAGCTGGGCTTGTTAGGCCTGGAAAAGAGAAGGCTGCGGGGTGACCTCAATGCAGCCTTCCAGTACCTAAAAGGGAGCCTATAAACAGGAGGGGAGTCAACTCTTTGAAAGGGTAGATAACAACAGGACAAGGGGAAATGGTTTGGAGTTCGGAGAGGGCAGATTTAGGTTGGATGTCAGGGGGAAGTTCTTTACTGTGAGAGTGGTGAGGTGCTGGAACAGCTGCCCAGAGAGGCTGTGGATGCCCCGTCCATCCCTGGAGGTGTTCAAGGCCAGGTTGGATGGGGCCCTGGGCAGCCTGGGCTGGTATGAAATGTGGAGGTTGGTGGCCCTGCCTGCACTGGGGAGTTGGAGCTTCGTGATCCTTCGGGTCCCTTCCAACCCAGGCCATTCTGTGAAGGAACAAATGGCATTCCGATGTGCCTTTGGGCAGAACGTACGTTCAACAACACTTTCCTACTGACTTCAGGTGGACTGAATGCTTACAAGTGCACTCCCTAAATGAGTTTGCCTCACTTCCCTCCTTTAGCACAAAGCTCACCGCAGTCAGCGGGTGGCGACGTTTCCTGACGGCACGAACCGGCGACTCGCAGTCGCTGCCATTCACAACCTATGCAGACAGAGAGAAGAATAATTGCAGAGAGAAGCTTTGTTCTGACGTCTGATGCGCTGTCATTTTGCTTCTCTTCATCTTTTCCCCCCCTTTGAGACTCACATCAGGAGACTTCAAAACATTGTTTCTCCTATTTTTCCTCTGGAAAACAATCTCTTCTTCACTTTCACTGCTGGTTCCTACAGAGAAAACAGTAAGCAACAAAGGTAAGGAAGCGTATTGTTCAGAGTGCAATGTTGCTGCCACTGAACAACCGAACTCCATCTCTCTTATAAAAAGGAGATTGCTTATTGATCTGTGCAGCAAACACTGTTCTCTTTAGCCCTTTTAATCAAAATAAACACTCTCCAGTTGAGATGTACAATAAATCCCACTTTCCTGGAGATTCTCCGAGAGGAAATGACTTCCCCAGGCAGTACAGATACAGTGAAAGGGAGGAGGAAAATGAAGCAGGAGCTGGGACATGTCGAGAAGAAGTCCTAAGAAGGTGAGTTCAAGCATTAGACTTATGGGGACATTCTGTCACACCTACAACTTTGGATGCACTGAAACTAAACCAGAACTCACCAAACACTCCTCCCTCTAATCACGTTTCAGACAACTGCAGCCTCTCTGCCTTTCCCCAGAGGACTGCTTTTGCTGAAATAGATGAATACGATAAAGGGAGAGAACTGGATCTGCATGTGGCATCTGAGTGGAGAAGGATGATGGCCGCTTATGAGGTGCATTGAGTGGATAGGAATTATCAAAAGCACTTAAATATATATATTAAATATATATATTTTATATATATATACACAGAGAAGTACAGAAAACCAGATAGACGGGAGGAAATAAAGTCAGAATAGATCCTACAAAGAGCTGACGTTTCAAACACAAGCCAGGCTAATGCAGAGGGCATCAGCAGAAAATTTTAAACAAGTCAGCTGTCATGCAACTATAAGAAAGAAAATCAGTAGAGTCTCTGTTCCTCAGGAACAACGATAGAAGAATGTGAAAACAGGGGCACAGGGAGCGAAGCACAATGGATCTGGTGGTTATGAATTGAGAGGACTGAGAGATGGCCTTAAAGGCAGGTGTAGCTCACACGGCTGCACTGTTAGCATTGTGGAGAGGTACCAGCAGTTGAATTCTGACTGCTTTCTCCAATACGTATGCATGCATTTCAGCCTCAGATGGCTAAGCCAGAATTCAGGATGTGTTACAGAAGGCTGAAGTTCTGGAAAGCCTCCTGATGGAGCCAGATTCAAGTAACACAACTATTACTCCCTTCTTCTTCCACCTTAACCACCTAAGTCACAACAGCTAGCTCAAGACCATAGAATCATAAAGGCTGGAGAAGAGCTCCAAGATCCCAAAGGCCAACCCCACCTCCACCACACCCACTGACCACATCCCTCAGTGCCACATCTCCAAGGTTTTTGGAGTCTGAAAGATATTGGATTCAGCAGTATTTGCTTAAACACGAAGCTAACGGTACTCTGTATTGCCTACCTTCCACAGCAGCCACACGTGAAGTATGAAGGTTGGTGCCTTCCAGGTTTTCAGTTCTTCCTCCAGTGGGACTAAGCGCATCCAAGGCTGAACTCCTAAAGCTCTTTCTCTGTGAGTTTGCATTGACTTTATCTGTAGGATGAGCCTCTGGAATTTCCTCCCTGACAGTAGAGAACATGTTCTTACGAATCCTTTTGGTAGCTCCAGCACTGCTAACCTTTCTGCCCGTTGGGGTAGAAGGTGAAAGAGGTGAGGCTCCTGGTGACCCACGTCCCGTCCTGCCCCCTGGCGTCCCCCCGGGCACTGCTGTGTCCCTCACGTTTCTGCTCCGCTGGGGCAGCGGTGTGGAAATGTTTCTTCCCTCCAGACCTCTGCAATCCCATTTCGGTGACGTTTGAATCCTGCAGCCATCATTCAGAGATTTTCTATTGGCGGTGAGTTGAACATCTGCATGACTCCCTGAGGCACTGTTTAACTTGGGGTTATTAATGGCATCCGTGTCTTCAAAGATTTCCTTCTCACATTCTTCAATGGAAAACCCCAGATCGAAGTTAACAGAAAACAGTTCCTGGGAATAGTCACAGAGGTCACCGGTGTGCAGGGCCTGCTCAGTTGCACTGCCATGGCCCCATGCTCCCCTGGGTGCCATTTCCCCCCATGCTGCCCCTTCCCCGCAGGCTGTGTCTCCACGTGGGCAGCCCAGCCCTGAGGGCAGCAGATGGGGGTCTGGCCCTGCAGTTGGCCGAGCAGTGTGCCTGCCTGAACCCGACCTGAGCAAAGGCTCCACGTTCACAGATGTCATTTCATCATTTGCTTCGTAGATGTGTTCATCTTCGAACAAATGTATGCTCTTCTCTTCGTCAACAGTCACATCTATCTTGTTTGGTTCTACATCTTTTTCATCTCCTTGAACAAAGTGTTTATTTGAAGGGTTATTTGTGTGATTTGCTCCAAATCCCTCCTTGCCCAACAGACTGTGGAAGCTGCCACCCCACGGAAGCCTCTCCTTGACCCCACCAGCAGCTGTTGGTGAAGATGATGCAGGTTTTGAAACGCAGGGATTTCCAGAAGCACTCAGGTCAGCAGGGACCTCCAGCTCCAGACTTTCAGCAGGCAGCAGTGAGTGACTGACTTCTAAGGAAGAGGGAAAGCCTTTGTCTGGCAGTTGCCCTGAATAACTCCTGCAAGATACCTTTGGCAGAGGGCACAGTGTTTCCTCGTGTCTCAACAGCTTTTCAAAATCTTCAAGTTTACTGACAGGGGGAGGAGAATGTGCTAACAGCCTCTTCACACAGGAAAACGCTCCTTCTAGCCTGGAAAGCTCTTCAGAGGAGCTCACAGGCACAAACGAATCCACGTGTGATTCTGGGAGATAAAATAAGTCAGAGGACACGGGCGATTTCTCAGCTGTGACGCTGCTGTAACCCGAATCTCTGTGGTTCAGCCCCACTGAACCACAGTGCTTATCTAACAACCTGAGATCCCCTACTGCTGCACTTTCATGAGTTACAGGACTTTCACCGTCATCACATAAGTCAGTAAATTCATTTAAGTCAAACGTCACCTTCTCTATTTCCTCCTCCTTTTGACTGCCCTGGTCAGTACTCTCCACCAGAGTGAGCCTTCCTGCTGAGCAAGGCTCTGAAGCTTCAGTATCTGTAGGCAACTCAGGCTCTTCCAAACCCAGTCCAGGAGTTGTTCTGGAAGTCTTTGTGTTTGTTGTTTTAAATACAGAAAAGAATTCTCTCTCACTATCGCTGATATCGGGTACAAACGGCTTTTTTGTGCGTGCCACGTCTCTTTTAGATGAGCGAGTCTTCTGAGCAAACGTGGAACTGGTCGTGGAAGGGCGGCTTTTATTCCTTTGACCACGGATGTCTTCAATGCGTAGGTGAGGCTGAAGCTCCAGTTCGTAGCTGCAGTCTCCCTGATGGAAAACACGGTGTAATACGTACTATAAATGCAACAAGGCCTGCAAGGATTTATCGTGAGAATATTTAAAACAAGTGACAAAAACAACCCAAGGGTTATCAGAAAGGTAAAAAAGAAAAAGAGAAAACAAAAGAGGAAATGCTTTGCATTTCAGGCCACAGCTTTCAAAGAAAACGCCTCGCTGCAAATCCATGCTTGAGTAGTCAAACCTGAATGTTTTAGGAAGGTAGAAAATACTGCACATAAACAACGATGGCAGCAAACAAAGCTGCTGTGCACAGCACTCACTGCTGCGCTTCTACGCACAGGACGTAAAACAAACAGCTTCACTTCACCAACCAAAGGTGCAAGGCGTTCTCTGCTCAGCATGGCACTAACAGCAAACTCAGAAAGGTGGAGGGAGCAGAAGAAAGCCTTATTCAAGGAACACCAGAGTTTGTAGTTCTCTGTTCTCTTCGTACCACTGTTTGTAACCTGGCTACTGCAAGGATGGCACATCAAGAACGTCTCACTTCTATTCTCTGGACTTTGCTTTTCCCACGGATGCTTATTAATCTCCTGTCCATAAATGCACCGACCCAGGCAACCAATTAACTCTTTAGAAACACAGCTGAAGAAAGCCTGGCAGGCTTTGGCACAGCTCCCAGCACCCACAGGAGCACAGCCTGAATTGAAAAGCTGCTTCCTATTGTCCTCTCTCTTTTAAATTAAGATTGCAAAATAAAGGCACTCAATCTCTAACAGGAAGCGTAAAGGCCAAAGGAGGCTCTGACAGCTGTGGTTTCAAACACTCTTCCAAAGTATTAGAAAACAAGTTTTAAACTTGCTTCACTAATAATTACTTTTTAATGGAGGAGTCATGTCTAAAGACAAGGTATAGTTATCTTCTAGCAGTTCAGTTAGAAGGATCCCCAGGCTCCTTGATCCTTGCAATAAAACAAAGTACCTTTATACCGGATGAGAAAATGACTTTTATGATGTTACATGCTTTCTACGCAATTAAGTCTCCAAAAGTCTTACCAGACATAAGTAGGAAAAAAATAAGGTCCTTGCAATCTTAAACTCCTGAAACCTACTCATAGTTCCAAGATAACATTACTAGAGAAGTTCTGCTTCAGCTTCTGCTGGCCAGTACTCAAAATCCAGCACCTTCCCACAGCATCCGTCACCCTTCTACCCTTCACCAACTCTTCACAAGCCAGACCCTTTGCTCCTACCACACATACCCAGGCAACACACAGGCTCTTCTTGTGTGGACATCACGCCTGGGCTTCACTCACAGAGAACCCGAATTCTCATTTCACCAACAACTGGTCTCTGCAGAATGGAGCTGTTCTAAGAGATGACACTGTGACACCAACATCATGGGACCGTCTGGTCATCCCTTCCAAAGACAGGGAAGAAATTGGACTTGCTGATCTCGAAGGTCATTTCCAACATAACAGAGTGTGTGATTCTACAAAACGACAGAGCCAGAGCTTCCACAGCCAGCCTGCCTGCAGCTAAACTGACTTTTACTGTCAGACTCCTTGTGGGAGCCATCATGGAAAACAAGGCTGAAGACTACTCTGAAAATCACTCCATCTATCCCACTGCACAAGGCAAAAAGTCATACCTACATTTACTGCTGCCTGCTTTCTCCAGGAGCGTTCCTGAGAACTGCCCAGGGCTGAGATTCGAGGCTGCCTTCCATGCCTCTGAAAACAGCTTACACCCCAACACAGCTTTGGATACCCTCTGGCTGCAGTAGACAAAGCAGACTATCCAGCATTAAGAGTAATGGTTCATTGTCACACTATTAATAATAATAATGATAATAAATATCTATCATTTTAGATTTTAATACCAACTTCATAAGCAGGCCACAGAAAGGATCATAAGCAGAATGAATAAGGAAGAATCAGTGCACAGGCTGTTTTGAGGTCAGGGGCACAGCTGGCTACAAATCCTGTTTACTGCAATGACATCTGTGTCTCAGAGACCAAGTATGTGATCTCCATAAGGTCAGAACAGCAGAATGGAGGAGCAGGGGGAAGGGGCTCCAATGCTGGGGATTCAATACCAGAGGGCCATGAAATACCCACCCCATTCATCACAACAAAAGATGGTACCCAGATGCCACACATCACTGCCTGTGTTTAGCCTAACTGTTGTAAATAAGCATATCCAAAGCAACTAAAAGCCAGGGTTCCTCACAAAGAGCATGAAAAGGAGATCCCTGGTCTATACACACTGACTTATAAGAAGTCTTACTGCCAAAGCAGTACAGAAAACAACGAGTACAAAAAGGGGTAAGTTCCAAATGATTGTTCTCAGCCAAACCAGAGACACAAGATATGGAAGTTTTCGTCTATTAACAAGGAAGAGCAGCACCGACCAACAGCCAACAAAACCTGGCCAAACTAACCTTATACACATCCTCAGAGATTGTGCATTTGGCTGCCGAGGTACCAGTGCTGACAGCAGTATGTTCAGATCTGTATAAGTAACGACTGAACGTGGCACACGGCTTTGATTAAAGTAGCATTGTAGGAATACAACCGATATAAAAGGGATTAAAGACTGATTAGCTGCCAAACCACTACGTGTTACTGAGACAGAAGCAGGCAATGCTCCTTTCCAGCCAAAACACCTGTAAGAGCTGCAGCCCAGCCCATCCTAGACCCGACACTGTCTTACATTTTTAAAGCAACCCAAAGCAGCACACGACTCAGCCATCAGCTAAACCTGCAGGAAAAGATGAGGCTCCAAGTAGGGAGAATCGTAATGCAAACTGCAACTGGATCAGAGGTAAACCAATTAGGGGCAAATCAGAAAAAAATGTATAGCAGAAGTGCTGTGTGTCAGAACAACAGAGGACCAATATAGCATCCGGGGCAAACACAGGCATTGCTTCCAGGCTTACACACAGTTATGCAATTGTTCTAGTTCAACTTAGTCATTCGAATACTTTCTCCCAGCAAGTCTAATTAATGCTGATGGAGTGAAAGGACAGAGTTAAATTTATCACCTGGTAGCCTGGATACGTGCAACCTGTAGTCCATTGAATATTCTGAGCACAGCCTACCCAGCACCAACGTGTAGCAGTGCTCTGTCAGCAGGTCGTGCATGGGCACAGAAATTGGCACCTCCCTCACTCTGCTGTACTAAACCAGCGACCCCGCTCAGAACCACCGACTCAGTATAGAAAACAACAGGCTTCCCACTGCACAAAGTCCAAAGGACAAACAGGAGATGTAGACATTTAATAATTCTGATGGTTTTAATGTCCTATGCCTATGCTTTTTCTAGCATTTAAACTTAAATATATTGCTTATGTCAAAGCCGAAATTAACCTCTCCCTCCTCTTAAGCCACTTTGGATGTACATTTTCTAACGAGGCTGACATCTGCCCAACCCTCAGTGAATCTGCTGTTTAGGAAAGAAAGATAAGTCTGCAATCAGATAGGATATAGATTTAACAACTAGAACTTCTTTAATTGAAGGTTTAATTAAAACTGTGGCAAAAGCAGCACAAACAGCTGGCATTAACATCTTTCTTGACACCAGACAGTAAAACCTATTTTCAGACTGCTTTGAGCTAGACCTAGAGAAGAAAGGCTTCTGAATTTTTGACTTTCATCCTGAGTGTTGAATCCTATGGAGTAAACACTGCCAACACGTGTAGTCACTTGGGGGCATTTTCTGGTCAACTTAGGTTTCATCTTGAATATTAGTAATAATTACAGCAACAAGGCTGGTGGTTTCCACACAGTACCCTTTCATGAGCAGGTAGAGCAGCCATCGATCAGCATGTTCCATCTATGTGAATGACAAGAGTATGTGTTTGTCTCCATAGGGACCCATTGGATCCCTTAATGCTCGAGGGAACCCCTTGTGTGAGGGAACCCTCATGACCCTTATCGAGCAGAAGACCTGCCCTGTATTCCGAAAGACAAAACTAGATCTGAGCCCTCAGCCATAGCCGTTCCTCCCCCACTCCCTACACTTGTGAAATATCTCTTAGGCTGTAATTATTGCTCGGAATATAACGGATATTTTAACACACACACTGAGGAAGTTCAACCACACCTCAAAAGGTGGAAAAGATCACTAGAATCCTCAGGCCCAACCCCAACCCATCCCACCATGCCCAGTGACCTCAGTGCCGTATCCCCATGGCTCTGGGATGCCTCCAGGGATGGCGCCCCCCCCTCCCCCCCACTCCCTGGGCAGCTGTGCCACTGCAGCACTGCTCTTTGGGAGAAGAAATGTTTCCCAGTATCCAACCTGAGCCTCCCCTGGCACTACTTGAGGCCACCACCTCTCGTCCCTCAGCTGCTCCCATAGGCTGCGTGCCTCAGACCCCTCACAGCTCCGTTGTCCTTCTTTGGACACGCTTTGGAAGACTTCTGGATAACAGGGGAATCAGTTCTCCTCCAGCCACTTCCATGCCTACTAAAAGAGCTTCTCCTGATGCTCTGGAGAAAGAAATGCTGTCAAAAACATTTTGGGGAAGTTCAAGTTCATTATACTCAGCCAGAGACCCTTAAAATTACCCACAGTTGATTCATTGCAGAAGCCTAACGACATAAAAACCACTTCGCCCTGCAGCAGCTGTGCTCCTTCTCTTGCTGACAACAAGTCATTACCAATGGATCTAGCAGTTCTAACACTGCCATGGTTTCAGGCAGCTTCTTTGGAACCAACCCACCACCAACTCCCCTCTTACTGTCCCCACAAACACGTCCTCACACCCAAGTCACTGACACATCCCACAGCCCCGGCCCCTGCTGATCGGAGCAGCTGGGAATTCCTGACAGGACACCATCTGCTCCTCTTCAGAGGCAGCTGGCTGCTGTTCATTTATCTGCTGGCACTGATTTTACTGACACGTCGCTTTGAGAGAGCATCAGGCCGTGCAGCAAACACACAATAAGAGCACTAAAAACATACTTTAAAAGATTTATTAGTAAAATCAGGCTTCTGCACCCTAACGGTCATCAGTAGGTGTCATCAAAGAGGCAGAGCAGATATCCCAGAACAACGGAAGTGTCAGAAAACAAACAAGCCCAAGGTTCAGCATCTGCTTCTTTCACAAAACTTTCAGTACAGAAGTGGCAGCTAGTTGCATTAGAGCTGTGTGATGGTAGCGCAGACTGCCCTGTTATTTGACATCACAGATGGGTTATTACAGCTGACATCTGCCCTTTGACTTTCTCAGCCTGGGATGTCCCTGTGCCAGGTAGGGTAGAAGCACACAAGGAGCCGTGGCTCAGTGGGCATAATGACAGCTTAATGGTTGGACCTGGTGATCACAGTGCTCTTCTCCAACCTTAACCCATCCGTGATTCAACGATGATTTGAACACCAGTATTTAATTTCTACAAAAATACAGAGAGCAAACTTGTTCCTGCATTTCCATACCCCCCAAAATACAGATAGCATCTTCAGTGATGTTCGGTGGAGAGGAGCTCCTACAAGAGGCACCAGCGGACTGCCCCTTACCCTTGGAACACTTAGTGGAGAAGAGCTTTGCCATGTCATTCTTCTGTAACAGCTTAAGGAACAACCAACCAATTATTTACCTACCTACTTTTAGCTCGTGAAACACAGCATGCAACCACTTCTTAAACGCACAGATCTAAATGCAAAATTTCAGTGCAGCGTTCCTCCCAGAGTCGAATCGAATAATGCAATGGAACAAAACACCACAAATGAACAGAACCTACAAACCAAGGTCTCTGGGATATGCGCCAGTACTACACTGACAGAGGGAGGGACAACAGGAGTGCAAACATTAACAATAAAAACCGTGAAACAGCAGGCAAAGGCATACAACGGTGTTATGGATATCATGACTCGGAATGCACACAACGCTGCTCTTGCCCGCAGGTTTCAGGCTGGCAACCCTCTGCCGCGTGTTTTACCTTTCTCTTGGTTTCCCTCTGGTATGACATTACAATGTCTAGAAAACTGAGAATGTTTAAATTAGGTGGAAAAAAGTCCTTCTGGCTGATATGCCTGAATCTGGCCAAGGAGACTTCCATACAGGATCAAGGAGTCAGCACTGAGCACAGCAGGAACGTCACCTCAAATCACCACAGCAAAACCCTTCCAGGTGCCACACAAGTGTCCAGGCCCATTGCCCCTTTCACACGGCTGACACCCCAAAAATCTCTTGCCTAATCACTTTCCTGTTCTCACTGCGAGCATAAAACCCCATAGGAGCATTAAGCACAAAACACCTGCAATTAAAGGTTGGAACCATCTAAACAAGGT
The DNA here is from genome assembly GCA_030625065.1 of Alectoris magna. Lineage (NCBI taxonomy): Eukaryota > Metazoa > Chordata > Aves > Galliformes > Phasianidae > Alectoris > Alectoris magna. The sequence continues at coordinate 1,109,962 of CM060565.1, read as the reverse complement.
CTTAATTATAGTTTGAACTCAAAATTATCTGGCAGTAAGATCAGAAGGATTGATACGGCACAAATAAACTGCTTTAATTGGAGAGCTGAGATTTTTGGTCTCACCGGTTCTGCCTGGCAGCCTCACCGCCTAAGGACAAAGCAAAGCTCCTTCCCCACTCACACTATGAAGCACAGCTTTTCTTGGCTTGTTTTTTTGCCGTGAAGAATGAGCAGGGACACTTCTGCACTGCATTTTGTTGAGAACCCCAAGAGAAAGTATTTGCTTTATCTGTTCGCCGCAGTCTAAGCCAGGTTTGGAGCCCAGGCTATTACAGCTGCCCACAGTTAAAGCCAGTGGTTCCACAAGCGGCTCAGTGTACCTACCAGGAACATGATAAACAAACACTATTTGCTGCCTTAGATTAATTCTTTGTGGCTAGGAAGGAAGTTTTGCACATCTTAGAACAGTGTTTCAACCAGAAACACGCTACTGCCAATGGGGGCCTAAAATGCTGTCTACTTCATGGTCCTTATCGGAACCATTTTTAACCTTGGTTCAATAACTCCTGAGAAAAAGTCACTTGGAAATACCCTCAGAATGTGTCTGATTTAAGACTCTGGGAGAGCATCTTCACGCTCCTTGGAAGTTTAGGGGACCCCTGGAGCACTTCTCCCTTTGTCAGGAACTTCACCCCACGAATCACAGCTGGAAGAGCTCTCACAACCCCCCAAGCCCCACCTCCTCATGTCTGACCCAAGTCTCCCCTCTTTTAGCTTAAACCCATTCCCCCTTGCCCTATCACTCTCTGCCCATGTAAAAAGTCACTCTCCTCCTGTTTATCAGCTCCCCTCAAGTACTGATGGCTGCAGTGAGGTCTCCGTGTAGCCTTCTCCTCTCCAGGCTGAACGCTCCCAGCCCTCAGCCTGTCTCCATAGGAGAGGGGCTCCATCCTCTGAGCACCCTCATGCCCTCCTCTGGACTTGCTCCAACAGCCCCATGTCTCTCTGTGCTGGGCCCAGGCCTGGATGCAGCACTGCAGGTGGGCCCTCACAAGGGCAGAGCAGAAGAGGACAGTCCCCTCCCTGCCCGTTGCAGCCCCTCTGTTGGTACAGCCCTGGATGCAGTTGACCATCCAGGCTGCAAGAGCATACTCCCAGCTCACAATCAAATTCTCATTCACCAGAACCCCCACATACCTCTCCACATGGCTGACCTCTATCCATCCACCTCCCAGTACATACACATAGCTGAGATTGTCCAGACCCAGATGCAACACCCCGCACTTGTTGAACAGCATTATGTTTAGGGGGTCCACTCCTCATGTCTGTCCACTGGTCTCATATGGACACCACTCATCACTATCTCCACATGGACACAGAGCTGCTGACCACAACTCCCTGCTGCACCACCCGGAGAGATGCTGCCCTTCAAGGCAACATAACGTAGATGGGAACAGACAGAGGGCTTTAGTGGCAGTTCTGACTTCATTCCCTAAATGCCATCTCTCGAGGTGTTTGGTACCAAAGAGTACCTGAGGGAGAAAGAATCCTTCTAATGGGAGTTTTCCTTTTCTCTTTCTAAGGAGAACCTTTGCTCTGACTGAAACTTCCAAGTTCAGCCCTAAGTGGGAAAGGGATCCTCACAGTGGTACTCCTGCATTTGACAACATTAGGACTGTTCAAGAGTCATTAACAATTGCCTGCATCCCAGGAAATAAAAATGCTTTTGCACATCAAATTCCTGTTGCATCTCCTCAGGAACTCGGGCAGATGACATCTCAGTAGAAGCGATTACTTTGCCCTGACCTTGTTTCCAAAGGTACAGTTTAATTTTCACAAATGCTGAAAAGCTATTATTTCGCATAAGGACCACTCGATTTGTTCCCATGTTCCAGGACAATCCCTGCTTGTAGTCAGTAGAAAATCCAGGCCCATCTGCCTTGTTGCTGCAGTAATAAAGGCAGGCAGGCATTAAAGGCTTTTCTGCAGGGATGGGTATGTTGCGGGGTTCTTATTTGGGAAACCTCTCTTGATTTCCTCTCCAATGCGCCTACTTTTCCCCTAAACTATTAAAAGCCTATGATTGCAATACAAGCATAATTATTTCACGCATTTTCACTTCTTTCATTTAAAAACACGTAAGCCTTTGAATCCTTTTAAAGGTTATGTAGAACAACGGCATTGGAGGTTTCTTGGAAGCATTAATTGGATGAGTACAAGGAAAAGGAAAACTATCAGTGCTGACACAGTCTGGGCTGTGTTGTGTTACAGAAAGAACACCTCCATACCCCTGAGCTGGCTCCTATGAAGCTGTTATTGATCTCCGAACGAGATTAGAAATAATTAGCCCCATTAGAAACTGCAGATCATGTGGTTATTCAGGGGGAAATAACGGTTCACCTGGTTTTATGTTTTACTCCCAAGTAAGAAAATAACTTGTAGAACTGCGGTTTGAAGCTCTGTATCGCAGCTATTTAAGGAAGTAGCTCTGACCTGTACTCGGCGTTATCCCTCGGCTATTAAGAACTGTAAGTTAACGTCAGACAGATTAGCAACGATATATTTGGCTATGGAATATTTACGGTATGAACATGGGTGCGCCGTAACTGCAGAGCCTGCAAAAGCTCCTGAAGCTCTGCTAAAACGTTCCTGTTTCCACCCCTCACTATCATACCACACCAACATTTGAGGTAGATTTTCTTACAGGCTTAACTTCTGTTCAAGGTTAATTGCCCAGAGCCTGCTGTAACATCCCTTTATCCATCCCCACCACTAAACAAAAGCATTTCCTACAATTCCAAAACACGCTCACATACCAAAGTAAGGTGTGAAAATTACCATCTGCAGCAGAAACAACCTTAGCCAAGGATGCTCAGGTCGAAGTCATCTGAATTCCAGCTCTGTGTTTTCTAGAGTAACCCATCTGTGTGCTTACATTGAGTGCACACGATGTAGCTGCAGATGCACTGCCCCAGCACAGCACACCAACGCAGCAGGCACTGAGTGCAGCCTGGTCCCCGTGCCTTCAGCAAGCACCATGCATCCCAGGGTCCCACTGTGAAACAGAACAGGACTCTAACCAAGGTTTGAATCAAATCTAGCAGAAGGGCATGATTTTAAACCTCACCATCTTCCCAGAGAGTTAAACAGTACAGAGGCAGAAAGGCACACAGGGCTGCAGTTTTGCCCAGCACAGCTACTCATACCCACACAGAACCAGAGGCAGGAACATGACTAAGATACATACTCACTGCTATAAAGGTGCCTTGATAGGCATGCAAAACTTTAAAGCACAGCCTACAAATCTAAACTTATTTTCTTTTGCTCTATTTACTTTTTTAAATGAACATTTTGATCTACAAACAAGCACTTCATATGAGAAAATGGTGGTGACAATATGCTGCCCTGGGAAGATGATTACTGTCTTTCAGAGGTGTCAAAGCTGACTTAAGAAAATAAAGAGAAAATTAATAAAGCTTTCATACATTACATTACAAACCTCCGTCAGTAAAGACGCAATAATTACAACATATTGCATTTTTTGTCTTCTGAAGCTTTGACGTCCTTGAACCTTGACAATTTGGTGTGGATAAAACAAACCACTAACTTATGTCTGAAAACTGGGCGTCAGTGCTTGTGAAGGGTCACCTCTGTTCGCTACACAGCAGGGACAGCTGAGCTGGGCTGACACATTCCAGCAAGGGACGGCAGGCAGACACAGCTCTACAAAAGCTTTGCCAAAGCAAGTTTGGCACTGCCCTCTGCTTACAGTTTTCAGCATCTCCTTTGGGAGAGTTGTGGGAGAGGACTGACAACGCACGTGGCAACCAATGACATTGCTCTACATATTATTTTAAAGGTACCAGAAGCGAGTATAGCACGTTCTACAACTACGAAGTCACTTGGGAACCTAAAACAGTCCTCTGGTACCAACGCATTTTCACTAGAGGAACTCAGAGCACAAGTGTTCCAAAATGCCTGATTTGGTGGTGGAGAGTGAAGTCCTCAATTAGGAAAATGATTCTAAATGTTATCGATTTATCTCTGGACTTCCTTCAGCTCTCTCTGTACCTGAACTGCCCCCTGAAGTTTTCTCTCTCTCGCAATGTGTTCTTAACCCAAACTTAGGAGCACAGACCCTAGAAAGAAATTAAGAATGCCATTGTTCTATGATGGAGAAGCTTATCTTAGCTCTAAAAATCTATTTACAACTTGCCATTAATATACTTTCCTAGCAAGGAGCACAACTACAATGTCTCTATTCTCTTCCTTGATTAGATTAGTTATTCAGTAAACTCCAGCAGCTTAGCAACAGCTTCTGATGACCTAGAAAACTTCAACACAGTAAAAAGCAATATGAGTAGAACTGGAAGAAAAAAAATAACATAATGAACAACTGAAGACTTCAGATACTCCCAAATGATCTACACGTATTGCTGTGTACATACGTGCCTTTCATTATATACAGGAATAAAAGCTATATATATAAGCTAGCAAACAAAACTGTCATCTCCCAAATGGTTTCCATCCACGTTTGCTGAGTACTCTCCTTGTATCCTTTAATTCTTAGATTTTTAATTAAAGCTTTTACAGAAAACCAAAAGCCTCAAAACGCACTTGTCTTAAAACATGGAAATCATTTTTGTGAGATGCCTTTAATGCACATACACGATTTACTGCAGCCTGAAGCAGAGGAGGCTCAGGGGGTCTCCTCAATGCCCATACATACCTGCAGGCAGGATGGAGCCAGGCTCTTGTCAGTGGTGCCCAGTGCCAGGAAAAGAGGCAATGGGTACAACCTGGAACACAACATCCTCCCTCTGAATACCAGAAAGTATTTCAGTGCTGTGCAGGTGACAGCACACTGACACAGCAGGTCTCTCTTTGGAGATGTCCAAAAGCCCCTGGCTATGCCCTGTGCATAGCTCTGGGTGACCCTGCCGGGGCAGGGTGAGACCAGAGGAACCTCTAGCTTTAACTATTCTATGATTCTGTGATGTTACAAACCTATTATTTTCCAATTCCAATTACATCCTGGCATAGTGCTAGCATTGCTTTTGGTGACTTTGCACGCTGACTCTCACTTTTTAATTCCCCTGACCAAGCAGAATGAGAGAGCTCATTATTCAAGTGTTCTAACTGTGTATTACATACACGCGCATGTTTTCAAATGTAAACACCTTACCTGTTCTTGTCTCATCACTTCTATCATTTCCATAACACTGATAAAATGGTGGCAGCGGTCGGAGTGGTCAACCATACTTGTAGGAAAAGGGCGATTCTGCCAAACACTCCACTCAGACAAGGACAGTTTATGAGCTGCCTCCTCTTCAGGCTTCTGCAGTTTAAGATTGGCAAGGAGATTTTAGTCAACAGATTGTTTAGCAAATCCAATGCCTACTTCTCTGTCCAGGACAATACTACTCCAAACACAGGGAAGAATCTGAGTATTATCACAAATGTTGAAGTCTGGTGGGAAATAAAAAAAAAAAAAAATCACAGGCTTTGTGTTGCCAGAGCTGCTCGTGAAGTACAGGCTGCTTTAAGCAGTGAAAGGACACAGCAATTCCTGTTTTCTTTCCTGAATGAAAGACAGCTTGTACAACTTCAATCTTCCATCAGTAACAGTCGCACAGTTACATAAATAAGGGAACGACAAGCTGTGGTACAATGCACCACGACAGCATCCTGCTGGAATGTCTCTGAAGCAGAAGAGAACTTACTGGATACCGGGCAATTTTCCTCCCCGTTTTTAATAGACTCATTTCAAACATCCAATCCCTAAATTCTCATCTTCAAAAAACCTAAAAGAAATGCTCAAAATTGCATTTTTAAGATAGGCATCCTTCAAACTCTTTGTTACTCAGTGTTTCCATTAGGCCAAATGTCAAAAAGCATTACATTGAGGTTAAACTCACTGATGTTTCATGCGGGTTTTCTAAGGTCTCAAACCGAGTGTGAGGCAGCACTGGCTCCTTCACTCCATCATTTTCTTTGAGTCTGTACAGTCTGTCCCATATTTCAAATTCCTCAGGTGACAGAGACCAATTCTCACGACAGTGCATTTCCTTCAGATCTGAAAGGGGGGGAAATGCTGTAAGAAAAGCAACACACAGAAGGAAAAAGAAAACACTCGGTATAGCATCAGTCAAAAGAAGATACCTCTTTTTTTGCCACAAGCAAAATCAAACACAGAGGATCTGCTGTCAGAAACAAAACATCAAACCAGATATTTGTACGTGTTATAATTATGGCCCCATCCACAGATTGTTTTGGGACAGGCCTCCTATAAAGAAACATGGGCAGATACAAGTGGAGAGACATTCATTCAAACACCAGCTGGCCTTGAAGACTGCATAGCAAACAGGGAAAGCATCTGGCTTGAATTTGTAAACATAATTCTCCATGATTTGTAAATGTAATTGCAGGGACAAACTGAAAATAAGCTGTTGGGGAAGTGCTGTACCTTGTCAGTGTAAGTTACTCTTTCAATACTGGAAAGCAACATTACTTTGTTATGATAAAAATATTTCTTAGTCATTTCTCGACCAGATCTCTTCTCAATTTTAAACCATTCAGAACATGCAGATGAGGAAAAGGACAGAAACAAAAGCATTACGAAAATTTCCCAGGAAGAAACAAAGGAAACAGAGGGCTTGTTTGTTGTGTAGATACTCATAACACCAAGTGGGAGGTATGGGGCATCTGTGAGCATCAATGCCAGATGAAAGCCAAGTTAGTGCTTGTGTTGCAGCAGACTGAGGACAAGGCCCTGGTGTTGCTTGGCTCAGAGAAAGAAACCAAGTTACTGCAGCAGTCTGACAGCAAGCCTCAATGCAACCACTCCACACTTTGGCAGCTGCACGCAATAAAAACACTCGACTCCCCCAGCAGCCCTCAGTGCAAACAGCAAAGGAACACATGAAGCATTGCTGTTAAGAGCACTTAACGTGACTGCTTTCAGCCTGGATGCATGAAGCTTGGACACAAATCATCAAGTTGATTTGACAACCACCCTGAGACTGGATTTGGGAAGAAGAGGCAGCCAGCACCCCGTGCTGAACTAACGCTACGTGAGAGGAACCAGCCTGTACCTCTCAGTCCTCTCAAATCACTGTTGCCAAAGAACACATCTCCATGGAAGCACATGAGACTCAAAACCAGGTCCCTGAAGGTTCTGAGTACAAGCCTCAATTCCTGCCTAGCCTTTCACAGCTGGAACAGATCTACCCAGCAATGACACTTTTTAAGACCAGGGTTAAAAAACTAACAACCCCAGAAGATCATTATTGCTACTAGAATATTTTTGACCCAAGCCTAGGAGAAGTTAAACTCATTTGTGACTACCATACAGTTCAGGGACCCAGTTCAGGGACCCAGTTCAGGGAAGAATAGAGACCTGTAGGAAATGAAAATCAAGAAACACTTATCAGAAAAGCCTACCTCATAGCCTTCTGTTATTTATAAGAACATTTAAGTGTTAGGTTTGCTTGAGTAGTAACTATCCAGCACCCACACACCAAGACAGTATTTCAGTCTTGAATCAGTGTGGAGCTCTGGACATCATTGTCTGGGCAAGAAACAAAGGAAAGGCCAGGAGGAGTCCCATTTGGAGCCTAATGCCCTCGGTCAGTCCAAAGGGACTTCCACTGCCTTGCTTCAGGCATGTCTTCACATCCAGGAAGTAAGAAAGCTGCCTGCCAAGGAACCAAGGAGACACTTCCAAACAGCAAGTTGCTAGATGGGAAAAAGCAGATATCAGCAAAAACCTTCTCAGGCAAACAGATCTGGTTTGGGATAGCCCTGGCTGCTCTTGGAGATGGTTATCAAAACAGTGTACCAGAACCTTCTGTAAGAGTTCGGGTGATGAACGTGCCATCCAGACACATTAAAGGAAACAATGGGAACAACAGATGACTTCAGTTTTCCTGTGACAGATCCAGAGGACGACTCGTTCTGACACAGCAAGAGGATCCTGTGATACCATCTGCCAAAGTAACGCACAGGGATCCTACTGTCCAAGGTTACATACGCATGAAGGCCTCCGATAGCTTGCAACATTCAGTAACAGCTACTTTCCAAGGCTCTGTGCCCAGTAATTGAGCTATTGCATTTCAGTTCCTGAGCAGAACAAACTTTTTGGGCAATACTATGTAGTCCATACGTGACAAAACACAACAGGTCTCTGTGGGAGAGGAGAACGGAAGGGAATCCCGTTGGCTTGCAGAGAGCAAAGATTAGTGCCTGACTTACAGGCTGCTCAACTCTTCCCTTCTCCAGAAACAATTCCACGCAGCATGGAGAAATGCCCAACTGTCTGACCCGAACACTTGGACATCTCAGGCGAAGGGAGGAAAGCAAGAGCTGGAATTCAGTCATCTTCTCCTATAAAGTGTAGTTGCTGTCACACAGGGAAGGAACATGAAGCAGACTGAAGGTTTGCCATGGACAAACCTGAACACCAGATGAACCCCAAGAACAAGTGAAGGATAAAGAGCAAGGAAGGATAAATGAGAACGTATGCAGCTTGTTCATTACAGCTTCCACCTTCAACTTTCCAACGTGGAAGGGAACACTTGGATGAGAATGAAAACATGCAAAAATTAAAGAACTTTCTCTTCGCTTTGAGATTCACCTTGAATATTGCTTAAACTGGCAGCAGGCAGTGCTTCATGCAGTAATGAAAGGGACTGGAACACAAAGCTGGTGCTCAATATGAAGAAAGTATCAGTAATTTACGCTCTCATAGCACTTGTTTGAAAGACAGGCAGTCAATCCCATCCATCTTCAGCCAGGGACAGATCACCACCTACACGACGTACTTCAGTTGTGGCTGCTGCTAACCTACTTTGCACAAAAGGAACCTGGTAATTATTGCAGCCTGAAGAGTGCTATTCCCTCAGCAGGAAACACGCTCAGCCAATTATCTGCTCTGTGCACCTTGTGCCTCTCGGTCCTATTTTCTAGGACAGACGTACAGATTTTCTACAATGATTAATTCCACATTCTGCTCTGCTCTTTGTTCTTGCAAGTCGTATCTTTTTATACCACCGCTGCTTTTCCTTACTGGGTGCTGCCTGGGTTGTGTGCAAAGCCCAGATAAGCACGTCTTACAGAGGCATGGAAAAAAGTCATCAGGAGGAGCATCACAGCTGTGCCATGGCTGTGTCTGCAGCACAGGCAGACCCACAGAGGTTAGGCTGAGGATGGTATGCACAGACTCATTTACTGATACTAATCCTTCTCCTTCGCATTTCTCCCATGAAGGATGCTGAAACAGGAATTGTTTTGCCGCCAAAGAGGAAATTGATCATTTCTGCATGATTTTGTAACTTGCTTCCCCATATCTGTGCCCAGGCTTCTTGATAATAAGAAACTCTGCATTCAGAAGAACCACTAACCTTTAAGTCTAACTACTTGGATACTGGAATATAAAGCTTCTCAAGCCTTTCAGGAGCTCCTTCCTTCAGAGCATTTGCTGTTGGCTTTGAAGTACCAGAAGCACTTACTAAAAGAGATTGTGAATGATTTCCGAGTATTTGTAACATTCAGCATTTCATCCTATCTTATAATCTTATTCCATGTCAGTGAACCATCTAAGGAGCCATTTCTCTTTTTAAAACTCATTTTTCTCCAAAAATATTTGCAATTATAAATCACAAAAAAAAGTTACAGAATGGTTGAGGTTGGAAGGGACCTCTGGGGTCCAAGTACCCTATTCTTGCTTTCTCTTTTTCGCCCCTTAACATTCTCTAGTTTTCAAGTTTCACTGTAATTTCCAACAGTATAAAAGACCTATTTCCTGTATTAATAGAAGCATCAAGCCTAGATGTTACAGCTCCAACCCGAATCCAGTACAGAATTACCACCAGCATGCCAGCTGACACAGGCATATCAGAAGCCTTCAGCAGACATTAACATTTGCCTCTTCTTCTTGTAGCTCAAGTTTCTGACCCTCGGCCATTGACTCTATGGAAGGGATTGACTCTAAGGGAAGCTCTATGGAGAAGGATAAACAAAGGTCTGATCTAAAGGACAGACATTTAAGAAAGAACTGTGATGTGAGGATGTTAAAGGAAAAGAAGGCAGCGTCAAAGCAGAATAACACAGCTGAAAGGTTACAGCTGCCAGTAGGGCGCTTCTGCTAGAGACCCAAACTCATGTGAGCAGGCACTTTTGATACGCTGTGAGATAACAACATGATATAGCAGCTTGCAGAGTGCTTACAGAAAACACCATAATCCTCTTACCAGTGACAGAGGAGAAGAGAGCAGATTTATGGTGCAGAGAACTAGGTCTCCCTCTGGAAAGCCTTCTTGAATCGTTTGGTTCGTATTTTTCAGCAGTAATAAACATTCGGTGCAACTCTGGATTTATGCCTTCTGGAATCATCCGTGGGCTGTGCTGGTAAAAATGAAGCATTTTGTTTCCTGAAATAGCTTTCTGGATGCTCCTTTTGTTGCACTGGCTTTGATTGTAAGTCTGTAAGAGAAAGGAAAAGTCATATGTTGCTGAAATGCAGAGAGCTTGATCAAAAGCAAAAGAACACCTGAGTGTCTGTGAGATCTTCCACAGAACAGCAGGGGTTGGAAGGGCTCTCTGGAGATCACCCATCCCAACCCCCTGCCACAGCAGGTCATGTATGTGGGCATCCAGATGGGTCTTGAATATCTTCAAAGAAGACTCCACAGCCCCTCCGAACAGCCTGCTCAGTGCTCTGCCACTCTCACAGGACAGAAGCTCTTCCTTGTGTGAGTACGGAACTCCCGGTGTTTTGGAACGTACTGCAATGAATTTCTGCCAGCTTTTTTCCCCCTCAAACACAGATAAAACAAATCATGTTGGCCATTTAGGTCACCAAAATGGTGTGTTCAAGTTCTTGACCCGCAAGTTCAGGGCTGGCAGCATTCATCCACACCATGGGAACCACAGCGGAGGAGCAACAGGATTCGATGAAAACAATAAAGCAGTAGAGTTGTACAGACAATCTGATAATGGTCACATTAAAAATAGCTTGCAAGTCCTTTTAATTCCTTTTTTTCTTTTTTTAAAAGCTTCCATAATAACATATGGAAGTCAAATTAACTTTGAATTATCATCTTGTTGTGCCTATGCAAGACACGCAAAGCAAACAGAGTACAAACCTCAGAGGTACCAAAGAACAATGACTGTTCTTCAAATTGCAGACATGCCCTAAACTCCTTAACACAAATAAGACCAAATACAAACACAACATGCAGCTTCTCACATTCTGTCAGTCAGGCAGAAGCGGGCACAACGCTTGCAAGAAGCACAGCCCTTGCCTGGAGGAATCTGCAATAGATACAGGGATGATGTAAATTGGATTACATCAGAATGAAAGGAGGTCAAGCAAATTAAGGTATAAAGTTATTAGTTAATATCATACATGCTTCAAGTCCTTTTAATTACACTTCCTTTCATTGCGCAACAGAGAAACCAAGATGAGAATGGAGAAACTAAGGCACAAATCCGGTCCCCACAGCACACCTCGTGCCCTAACACACTGCTCTGAGTCCCTGCTCCAGAGCACTGCTGGCGGCAGGGCAGTAGCGACGTTCTTGTGACAGCTGAAGTTGGAAACCGGGGCTCAAAGGGATGGACGCAAGGAGATGCTCCCTGAATAAAGCTGGAAGGCGTTAATGGCGAGCTCCATTAAACTGCCCACAGACATTCTGTTGCATGCTGGGATCCAAGCACAGGTTAGAAAAGTCGTTTTACGGAACAAAATTTGAACAAGATTTTTGAATAACACAGAAGAACTCCATAGAAATGCAGCTGCTTAAAGAAAACATCAAAGAATTTAAGGGACTATCTCAATATCCCATTAGAGCGGAACCTTCAGTCTTCATAAGCAGCATAAAAGAACATCTCTTTATGAATACCATTCACCTCCATTTTAAATTCTCTTCCCTTCACATAAGCTTCCCCCTCCCCACCCCTCAGGCAGGATTCTTTTGACCAGTTAAATTCCAGCTACCTACAAATTTAAATCAGAGGCACAATGTTGACAGGAATAAATCAAATATTAGTAAGGCTCTGAAACTTGGGGTTTGCAATTAGCTTACACAGGTCTTAAAGTCCACAGTCATGAAATGCAACCCACCTAAGAACCAGCCTAGCAAGTAAACAAAACCAAACCCAACAAAGAACAAAACCCATTTTCAGCCTGAACAGTGATAGAGCCTACAAACGCCTGGCATTCGAGATGATGTTGCAAGACGAAAATGCGAAAGTGCAGCTTCATATTACACTGCAACCAATCCAACCAAAGAGAGCTGTCCCAGGGATTGCTAGGCTTCCTCCCACTTAAGCACTACTGTGTCATCTTGGGTCCTAAGCCTGTGGTCATGCAGCTGTGGGCTGACCCTGGTCAGCCTGCTGGTACAGCTGAAGATCAGTTCCCAGCTCAGCTCTCCCCGGTACATTTGTTTCCCAAGGGGCAGCCAGCACTCAGAGAAGATTAATTGTGCTCAGAGTTGAGTGCTGAGATTCAGGAATTTAGCAAAAGTAGATTTCCACTTAAGCTGATCTCTTCAGACCTCATACGCAAGCCGCTGCCACTAAGCACTGCTCTGAGAGCACGGTGCGTCAGCAGCTCAGAGCGAGGCACTTCCAGCCCCAGCTCTCAGCACTGCATTCCCATCTCCTCCACAGTCTGTTCTGTAACCTTGGCAAAAAAAACCTGTGCTTGCTGCATCCCAGTTCATCATTTACAAACTAAGCACTTATAACAACAAAGGCTTAGAATCACACAATCATTAAGGTTGGGGAACAGCTCCAAAATCCCCTAGCCCAACCCCAGCCCACCCCACCATGCCTACTGCCCATGCGCCTCAGTGCCACATCTCCACGGCTCTGGAACACCTCCAGGCATGGTGAGCCCACCACTCGCTGGACAACATGCCTCAGAGCATTACCACTCTTTTAGATCCCACATTTTTCCTAATATCCAACCTGAAAGTTGAAGTTCTTAGCACCAAGAAAGCACGCGCATTTTCTGATGTACACTGTAGGCTACGATACCTTCCAGCATGGCCAAGCAAGACATTGCTGAGAGCACTCCCACGTATCCCAACTTCTAACACAAGCACTCCATTTCAACCCAAAGGCCCCTCATGTCTCCTCATGTGAAGGAGACTCAACACCCACCCGCTCCTCGCGCCCCTCGGCGAGGATGACGACGACCCGGCCCTGCCGCTGCCGCCCCGTGCGGCCCATGCGCTGCACCAGCCGGATTGGGCTCTTCTGGGCGTCAAAGCAGATGATGAGATCGACTTCCCCAATGTCCAAACCTTCTTCTCCGACACACGTAGACACCAGGGTGTTGTAGCCACCCTCACGAAAGCGTTTTACCACCTGAAGAAAAGAATGGATTTAACAAATTAGCCTGAAAGCCCCCAGCACAAACTTTTCCTCCGTTCAGCCAGATTTTGAACAAGAAAAGAATTTCTATTTTAAACCTACAAAACTCAGTCAGTCTGCCCAAATTTAATCGATTCCTTCACTGTGATCCAATACCACACACTACTATTATCAGTGCAGCACTTCAATTCTAAAACAAAGGACATAATGAACACCTTATGCTGACTCTAACCATGGTATTTTTCTAAAACTGATCTTCCCAGCTTTACAATTTTTATTTTACTTTGCTACATCAAAACTTAAGGATTTGTCTTATTTACCTATTTAAAAAATCCCAAAAGCAAGCATTTATGTTTGATTATAGAATCACAGAATGGCCTGGGTTGCAAAGGCCCACAGTGCTCATCCAGTTCCACCCCCCTGCTGTGTGCAGGGTCGCCAACCACCAGCCCAGGCTGCCCAGAGCCACATCCAGCCTGGCCTTGAATGCCTGCAGGGATGGGGCATCCACAGCCTCCTTGGGCAACCTGTTCCAGTGCGTCACCACCCTCTGGGGGAAAAACTTCCTCCTAAGATCCAACCTAAACCTGCCCTGTCTCAGTTTAAAACCATTCCCCCTTGTCCTATCACTGCCCACCCTCACAAACAGCCATTTACATTCTGTTTATTGAGTGTAGTTTTGGATAATCTGAAAGCAATTGAACCACCTAGGAATTTACCAATGACACTTGAAATCTCAGTCATCACCACACAACCCATATTAACAACCTTGTTTTCATTTATACAATTAATATTCCTTATAAATACTTCCAACTGCAGGTTTCAGCTGTTTACCTCAAGCTGCTCCTTTTGGGTGAAGCCCTTTGTGCTCTTTCCTGTGGAGTGCCCAACAAAAGTCATCACTCTAACAACTGGGCTGAACCGAGACAGCATTTCTGCAATTTCTTGCACGCTATCCCGAAACGAAGAGAAGATCATCACCCTGGTGCCCACAGATGGGCTTCCGGATGTGGTTTGATCTGTTTAATTAAAAAAAGACAGAAAAATACTTCTGTAAGTGATACAAAAACAATAATCCCCCCCAAAAACAGAGACCTCTCATGAGTTACACGCTCACAGCTCCCAGCTGAGATACCAATTAGAAGACGCAGCTCACATATACTTTTTTTTGAGGAGCATACAACGTGACTTTGAGGCATCACTGAAGCGTCCAGAGCAAAGTCAGCTGGGCACAGCAATGCACAGCAGAGCAGCACTAGTCCAGCGCAGAGCGTGGTGCAGTACCAGGGACGTGTAGCAGCTGGCTGTGACTTACTGCCCCAAGCCACATCTGCCTCTACAGCATAGGAGCCCCACGACAACAGAAAGGTTCAAAACCTTCCCTTGCTCCCCTACTCTGTTGCTTCTGAATGTTCTGCCATCACAATCCGTTGCATCTCCCAGCTCAATGGCAAAGATAACCGTTGCTTCAAAGCAAAGGCAAAAAGACCTGCACCTGTACTGGGTTTCTTAGCAAGGTGCCTTTAACCAAGAGCAATACTCTTAATGCTACACAGAGACAAAACTTGCCTTCTAGACACTGCACGTTTTAACACTTTATCTTAAAACCCATAGGGGTACCTTCTACAGCCCAAGTGTCAGCAGTATGACAACAACAGTGTCTTTCCTACCGTGTCACGGTCAAAGCTGTCTCCCTTCAAGAACTTCAACTGCATTTCAATGCTCTATTTGAGTTCATCAAGTTTCTTATGAATATCCATCAACAGCCCAGGTAATTCACATTGAAACACAATCTAGAGCGCAATGTTGTAGCCAATTAATTTACTTCGCACAGTATCCACCAGCACACCCTGCCTACAAGAAACACCTGATCAAATGAAATCAGTAGGCTCTTCTGTTCACTGTCAACGCCTTCAACCATTCACTCCTTTTCCTTTGAGCTGTCAGTACTTACCAGAACAGCCCTTCCTCCGGGACTCGAAGTGCCCTACTACTATTTCCTCCAATTTCTTTAATTTTGGATGACTGTAAATAAATTCCTTTTTACTTTCAGACACTGAAAAAAGACATAAAGCAATTAGAGATACAAATGAAACTGCCACAACTATAAAGATTCAGTGGAGTTCATTTTCTCCTGTTACAGTTCCCCAGTATCAGGCATACAGACTCCTGATGCCCACATTCACTGCAGTTTTTGTTTAGGTGAATGCAGTGAACCACTTACAGAAACATGTTTGTTAAATCCAGTTCCTTAAAGCGTGCCGTTATTGTGTCACAGTCACAATGTAGAAGGTATACAGTCAAATAATAATATTTTAACCTTTCCTTTTGCATCAAATGAAAATCTTCAAACACGGAACTCATCAGAAGGTAGTTAGACCCACTGAGAGATGGGAGACTCCATGAGGAGCCTGGGGAAAGTGATCTCAAATAAAGAACGCTATAGCCAGGTGAACGCAGAGCTTCCTGCATCCACAAACCGTGCAGAAATACTCAGTGCTTCTTTCAAGCAGAAAGCCAAGATCCTGCCCCCAAAGGGGAAATACTGACCTGTTCTACCCTTGTGAAGATTTCCATTTGCTGAAGTCTGACACACATCTGAAAACATGTCTGCCAGCTGCTGGTACAGCCTCATAAAGCCCTCACTGCGACCAAGTTCATTCTTTGTACGAGTTAATCCTGTGTAAAAATAGTTAAAACACCTCAGCATTCAGTCTCCAGAGCGAATCTCACTTTTGCAGTCCAACAGATAAACTTCCCAAAAGCAGTGAATTCCTTTCAAGAGCTAAACAGCATAAGTTAGCTTGGGAAATGCAACAGACATTGTTTAGAGTCAGTATTTCCTCAGGGAAGATGCCACTGGAGAACTGAAAGATGACAACTGTTTGTAGGAACAGAAGCCTGGGGTTCCTGGGCAAACTGAAAACTTCTGCCTCAACCAGTCAGCAGGAGGAAAGCCATCCAGAAATTTTTTAACCAATTGACTAAAAAGAAACCTAGTCTGAAAGCTCAAACTTACAAACCAACAGGTTTCTGGAATGACTTTCTGACAGTGCAGGACAGAATTTTGTTCGACTCAAAACAGAAAGCAAGTGTAGCAAACCCAGAACAGAACTAGTTACTAAAAATGCCTTCCCTCTGTCACCTTTTAGCAGCAGACATGAATTTAAGGGGTCTGAGAATCGAGGAAGCACATGAGATGCCCTCCAGCACTAACAAGACCTCTGTATCATCAGAGAACAACAAACTGAAATCAGCTGTAGAAAGGTTGGAAGTATAAAATTCACAAGAAAATATATTAGCACACCCATACCATAACTGCACATTGTACAGACATCCTATTGTATGTGATATGCACTGTACACATTTGGTTCAGACACAGGACAAAACAGCGCTGTTTTAATTAAGCAGTGCTTTGGGCAAAGCGCTTTGTCTAAGCTATCCCAAGTTACACGGCCAGATGACACACATGCAAACGAGAACGAAGCAAGAGGCAGCAGAGCCTCACCACAGAGCATTCTGCACAGCTGAAACCAGCCCCTCTCTGACACAAATTGCAGTTTGACACCGCCAGGTGGAATTTTCTCCCCTCAGCAACGCTGTCAGTACCAAACCAGCTGCAGCTTCATATCTGCATAGATCCCGCACAGCTGGGATAGAAATTCTAGTGTGATGCACTCACCTTCCTCATCTTCTGGCAAAGGTGCTTAAATTGTGCATACGTTTTTAGTACATTTGCTATGTGGGAAGATCAATATTGGAGGAATTGCTTCACTAAGCAATTGATTGGTTTAAGTTGTTTAACGCTTTGTCTCTCCTGGGATATTACTGCCACTTTGTGCCTTATTTATTTTTTCTCCAAAATTACTGCCACACGTGCACATTTGCTTCCCCAAATACACTCTATCTGTAGCACTGGGTTAATGCAATTCCCAAAGGGTCCGAGGGAAAACAAACACCTACTAGGCTTGCAACCCACTCATTGTATTAATTGATTTGTACAAAGCTAGCAAGACAGATGAGGTAAATTAATTGAGCAGCAGAGGGAAAAAAGGAAGGATGCTTCCGAAGACAGTTCACCTTTTGATCCATCCATAATTCCACAAAGGTAGATGAATAACGATCGCACTCCCATTTGCTGCAGCAGCTCGTAACCATGATACAAACTGATACAAAGCGCAAAATCTCCTTCAATTACGCCTTGCTGCATCCCCTGTGAAAATAAAACCAACTGGCCGTTAAATTAGGGAGATGACAACCAGCGGGAATCACACTGCCATTCTTATAACAAATACGAGATGAGCGACTGAGCAACAGAGCCAAAGAACAACGCAGCGCACAGTGAGCGTCCGCCTGCCAAAGCCTTCAGCAGGCAGGTTACAGGACCTGCACCCTCCGTGTTAGCTGATGGAAAAGAGGTGCAGTAACGTCATTTGGAGGGGAAAGTGTAACTTTGGTCATCACCAACCACAGCACAACTTCTCAAACAATCCCGGTTCAGAAAAGC
Source organism: Alectoris magna (assembly GCA_030625065.1). Taxonomy (NCBI): domain Eukaryota; kingdom Metazoa; phylum Chordata; class Aves; order Galliformes; family Phasianidae; genus Alectoris; species Alectoris magna. The sequence goes on along the minus strand of CM060565.1, from coordinate 1,092,091 downwards.
GGTTCTTCTCTTTAATTCTCCCATGATACAATCAAGGACTGTGGAACAAGTAGGCGTGTTTTATTCCAAAGCTAAAAAAACAGAACGTTACACTGGAAATCTAACTTAAAATACACCGAAAAACCTCACAAACTCTGAAGTACTGCTTTCCATTTACTACTTGAACAACGTGAAAGAAATGATGACGCTTACCGCGTTTTGTGGGGAAGGGTTCTTTCTATACTGATCTCTCGCTAGAATTATCTGGTACTTGGTGAGGCTGGGAATATCCCGCCTTGCTAAAACTCCCATTTTGATCAGGCGTCCGGCAAATGTTTCCAGCACCTGCAAACAGAACACAGCAGTATACAAGACATGTGAAGGTTAAGGATGGTTGGTTAGCCTCTTTCAGTAGCTTTATTTTTACACCTCTTGTACAATAGGATGCAAGCCACTCAATTACTTTACTTTCATTTACTTGAATTGTTGAACGTTTCAAAACCAGGTGGCACTGATTTCAAAACAACTCGTTACTGTACCAGACACAGCCATCGCTTCCAGGCTCCAAGCAGCAGAGCTACCACAGTGCAGCTCCCTAAGGATCTGTGCCCGCCACAGCAGCTCCCCCACATGTTGCCAACCCCAACCTTCTCCACAAAACCAGCACCAGCGGACGGCCAGCCCAGGTTGGGGGGCATCTGTGAGCAGCAAGGCCCAGAACACAAGTTGCCCTGCTCCCCTCAGCCAGCAGGCACTCTATCTTTACACATCACAAGTACCTGCTTTCCACACTGCTGAAACAAGGGAGCTGACCTGAACTAATTCACCATAATCTTGTTTTTCCTCTTTGTTTTTCAGCCTTACGTGGTCAGGACTTTTTTATTTTATTTATTTATATAGACTTAGCTTTGCGGGAGCACTAACTCTGTAATAATTGGAGTAATCAGATTTGTTCTACAGAATGACTTACAATCCATCAGCCCACTCGGCGAGCAGAACCCAAAGCACCTCAGTGTACTACAGCACAACGGCATGCCTGACCAAAGGCAGCCCTGACCCGTGTGGCAGCGGGCAGCCCCTGAGAGCTGTGTACCTGCATGCAGTGCTCCCCTGCTCTGATGCAGCCTGCCCCAGCTCAGCCCAACCACAGCACAGGGGTTGCAGCCTAACAGCCCCTAACCCCTGTGCTGCTTCTCCCAGCCTGCTGAAAATCGAGTCTGGCTGAACCAACAACGACAGCTCCCTCTTTCAGGCTTCACACAATGCTGACTTAATGTCTTCAGTTTCTGAAGATGAAATACCCTAAGAGGAAAACAAAAGCCATTTTAAAACTGCGATGCATGTTTGAACACTAAGTAACAACGCTCCATTCGCTCTCTGCAGACATTTCACGCTATGCTGGGTTTTCAGAGCCCATCAAGTTGCACAAATATTATTAAAAGCCACACTATTCATACGCTGTCAAGCAGCAGCGGTTAGTTTAACTGCTCTCTGCTGCTTTGGTTGTTTTCATAGCTTGGTGCTGCTTCAGCTTCTTGCTCCGTGTATGGTGCCTGCATGGCACGAAGCGGTAAATCCCAAGAAAAGGGAGAGGCAATGATTGCCACCACCAACTCCAGCGGTGTTAATCCTCCAAAGAAACAAAAAGCGCACAGAGAACTTTGATAGGGCGAAGGAAAAATTGTGAAAGCAAAAGCTAAACTGAGAAAACACCGCGCTGGGGAATTTCCATGCCGCTGGCTGTGGGCCCGCAGCCCTTTCAAAAACAACTCGCTGCAGTCGGCAGCTAAGCGGATTACGACAGATAAAGGCAGCTGAGAAATAATAGAAACAGCCTAAATTCCAAACACAGGCTGCCCTGGGCATTTGGACAGGGACAGCATAGAATCACAGAACTGCTCAGGTTGGAAAAGACCTTCAAGATCATTGAGTCCAACCACAACTCAACCAACCCACCCTAACTAACAGCCCTCTGCTAAATCACGTCCCTGAGCACCACATCCAAACACTTTTTAAACACATCAGGGATGGTGACTCCACCACCTCCCTGGGCAGCCCATTCCAGTGCTTAACAACCCTTTCTGTAAAGAAGCTTCTCCTGATATCCCACCTAAACTTACTCTGGTGAACTTGAGGCCATTTCCCCTTGTCCTGTCACCAGTGAGAAGAGACCAGCGCTGCTCTCACGGTAAGCACCTTTCAGATATTGGAAGAGAGCAGTAACGCCTCCCCTCAGCCTCCTCCTCCCCACACTGCTGGCTCATATTCAGCTGAATGTCCATCAATACACCAAGGTCCCTTTCCATCAGAAAGATAGAATAGAATCACAGAATGGCCTGGGTTGAAAAGGATGCTCAAAAAAAAAAAGCTCATCCAGTCCCAACCCCCTGCTATGTGCAGGGTCGCCAACCAGCAGCCCAGGCTGCCCAGAGCCACATCCAGCCTGGCCTTGAATGCCTGCAGGGATGGGGCATCCACAGCCTCCTTGGGCAACCTGTTCCAGTGCGTCACCACCCTCTGGGGGAAAAACTTCCTCCTAAGATCCAACCTAAACCTCCCCTGTCTCAGTTTCAAACCATTTCCCCTTGTCCTATCACTATCCATTGCCCCTCCTGTTTATATGCTCCCTTCAAGTACTGGAAGGCCACCATGAGGTCTCCCCGCAGCCTTCTCTTCTCCAAGCTAAACAAGCCCAGTTCCCTCAACCTTTCTTCACAGGAGAGGCGCTCCAGCCCTCTGAGCATCTTAGTGGCCCTCCTCATGCCTCACACTGGTGTCATTTAATCCAGCAGTGGCTCAGCATCACATCCCTGGGTGGGATGGGAGAGAGCTGGGGAGGAAAAAAGCACAGGAGCTCATGGGTTGAGACAAAGACAGCCCGCAGGGACGGACAGAGCTGTGCACGCAAGCAAAGCCAGGCCAGGAAGCCACCAGCCCTGGGCAGCAGCAGGCCAAGACTCAGCCCAGCAGCACACAGCGACCAGGCCAAGGGCTGTGGGTGCCGGTAGGCTGGGCCCTGCCAGGCCAGGTGCCCCCACTGCAAATCAAATGACTTTTTCCTAAAATACAGCCAGAAATATACATATATACATACATATACACACACACAAAGCCACCCAGAAGGCTGAACGCAGAAGGCACTGACTTATCGCACTTGATTTAGTTTGAAGAGCTTTAACTTCAGAACCTGCCTTTTACCCAGCAGATCCCTGCTGCTGGTTTTCAATCCGCCCCGCACGTGAGGAGCCACTTTAAAGGGAGAACAGCAGAAATGCCTGTGCCAATTCATGAAAAGTCCTTCAAACAAAACACATTTACGAAGCAAGGGGTAAATTTGTTCTGCTCCTTGCTTTAAGGCTCCCATCAGACCCCAACCCGTTCAGTGAGGAGAACACTGGAGATGCTTAAGATCAAACTTAGGTCTCAAGTAGTGGAAACGGGGTCAGTCTCTGAACACCAAAATATTTATTTAGAAAAGAAATTAATGCTTTAATTAAAAATTAAAGCCCACATGAGCGTAATCTCTGCGCTGGTCTGTTATTTCCTACGCTTGTTGCATAACCTTTTTGTTTTTTAATTTCCAATTACTTGTATTTTTATGTTTCCTCTCTTGACCTGGTTTATAACATGCAAGAAAATCACGTTGGCGCTGTTTGCTCAGTGTCCAATTTAATCATCTTCTGCAAAACAAACCAAGGAAGACTATTACAAAAGACAGCAGGATCCAGGCACCTGGAGCTTCAAAACTAACGGGAACAGTAAACATAACCTACTTAGAGGAGATACAGAAACAAGCACCACTCAGAGCGATTACTTTTATCTGGTCTCCCTACCTTTATTTTTAATTGAAAAGATAATACTCCTGGATTAGGTCTCCTGAGCCTTTCCAAAACACTGACATGTTACATTACATTTGTTCAGATGAATTTCTTGCTAGGACTAACGACTTTTTCCAGCTTGCTAAATGCAATTAAAACAGCTGACAGATTTACTACCACTGTAGACAAGGCAGCCGGTGAAGTTACCCACGCTGCACTAAAACTGCCAAGAACAGAAAGGTTTTGGCAGAACAAGAACCTTCCCAGCTCCAGCACACAGCATGCCCCACCACTTCCAACCACGCCGTGCCACAGAACCGATATGCGAGGACACGAGGTGTGATGGAGGACTAATACTGCACCTTTCCTGTGTGGGAACATTAACGTGCCCCACAGCAGCTCATGGCCTAATGGGACACGGGGCCAGCAAAGCCAGGCAGCTTCACAGCACACCTCCGGGCTTGCTGTGCCCCACACGGACACCGCACTGCTCAACTCTCAGCTCTGAAGTAACAACTTTTCAACAGAGTGAAGAAAGACAAGAAGGAAAGAGGAGGCCTTTCCCAGGTCCAGACCCCACAGTTCCCAGCTGGAAAGCTGGCTCAGCAGTATGTTTATCACAGGTCTTCACGAAAGGGTTGTGGTTGTACCATCCTGGTGGAGTGATTTTGCAGGAAGGTGTGAAGGCAACAGGGGTCTTCCAGCAGATCCAGGAAAGCACCAGAGATCTGCAGCGTGCACTGCTTTGTTTTAGGAAGAGAACTAAATAGGGCCGTGCTTAAAGTGTGCTGCCTTGGGAGGGGCAACCCTAACATCCCCTAGCAGTTCCAGCAGGAACCGTGCACCACCTCTGCAAACTGTAAGTCAGCTTCAAGTGGAAGAGCCCAGGGATGCCACCAGCACAGAGCCCCATGGCGGGGAGACACTGAGACGGGGCAGCTCACGCACTGCTCACCAGCCACAGAGAGCCCCGAGCTCCTTGTACACAGAACAGCTCCTTGGCACGTCTGGTGCAACCTCTCAGATCATAAGTACCGCACATCAACCGAGACAAGGGGGACAGTTATTAACGTAAAAAGGTGTGGGGTTGCAACAGAAGATGGCTGAGGAAGGCACAGGAGCTGGTGCTCAGTTTGAGTCACTCTCCCTGTGCATCTCCGTGCTGTGACAAACAAGTAAACCTTAACTGTAAGGGTGAAGAGTGCTGTTACATGTAAGCTTTGTGCCGACATATTCCTATCTCCCTCAAAACAGAAACACGGACACAGAAGGGAACGGTGTTTTTAAGGTGATCTTCTAGACCTCCAAAACCAATACTGATCAACAGATAAAGCATCTTTATTCCTCTCAAAGTTTCCTTGTCGCGTTGATGCTAATTCATAAAACCACAGAACACCTTGGGTTGGAAGGGACCTCAAGGATCATCAAGCTCCATCCCCACCGCTGTGTGCAGCGTTCCCAGCCACTGGAGCAAGTACCAGATCTCATTGCCCAGGGCCCATCCAACCTGGCCTTGAACACCTCCAGGGATGGGGCACCCACAGCCTCTCTGGACAGCCTGTGCCGTCTCCTCACCATCCTCTCTGTGAAAACCTCCACTGACATCTAGTCTCAGTCTCCCTTCCTTTAGTGTAAAACCATTCCCCTTTGCCCTATCATCACTATCTGTCCATGTAAAATGTTGATCTCTCTCCTTTTAATCTCGGAAGGCCACAATGGGATCTCCCCAGAGCCTTCTCCTCCCCAGGCTGAACACCCCAGGACAGTCCCTCTGTTGGTGCCGCCCTGGATGCAGTTGGCCTTCCGGACTGCAAGTGCACACTGCTGGCACAACCTTCTATTACAGTGTATTTCACTTCTTAAAAGTTATAAAAAAGGCCTACTGGTATTACTTTTCAATTAATTTCACTGAGAATACTTTTCCTCCGTTACTTGAGAGGTTATAAAAAGAAACGGTATTTCTATACAGATCTGTAGTTCAGTAAATGGCATCGCTTTGCACGTGACAGAATGAAGCACCTTGCTGAGAATGCTTTGCACCCTCAGTTTGCAAGGCTGAATATTTATTCTTGTGTACACCAAGAAATAACCTGTCGGGAAAACACCAGGAACGCAGCACTAACAAACCCGCCAAGAGCCAGCAGCTACACACAACGCCAGCGAGTTGCAGGAAAAAACAAGCAAAAAAAAAAAACAACCCCAAACAACAATTTGCTCTGTTCAGCTCCGGGAATAGCCCTGTGCTGTAACAGCACCAGACACAGACTGTGGCACATCTTCAGCACTCTATCAGGCAGCCTCTTGTACAGAACTACCAGGCACATCACAAAATAAAAGCACATGAAATAAACAAAGAGTAGATCTTTGAAGAAGGACCTTAAATTCCCATCAGCCTTTCTCTTGGAGCAGCTACTGACCCTCAAAATGATGCCCAAACAAGGCTTGGAACTGTTTTCTGTCACAAGGCATCAGAATTATTTCTGCAGGGTAGGCCAAGGAGGAGCCTCCGCGCACTGACCCCAGAAGTCAGCCCATCTCCAGAGCACTGACCAGCTGGGAGCCATCTGAGATGCCACGATTACGTTGTAGTAATTCAACTCACCAAACCATGCAGACATTCCCTATCCACACAAGTGAAGTTGGTGTTTGTGCCATACTGAAGCATCGTTCAAGGTGCTACCCGTGATGTGGATGGATTCATACAGTGTCTTGTTTCACGATACCCACCTGCAGCCAAGCAGCTGCCCCATGTAGGAACGCCTTGATAAACAAAGTCTGATAACTACCACAACTCAGCTCCCGTCAGCATGTGCTCCATGAGTCCTGTGACTCTGCACATCAGGAGCTGACTGCGGAGTCGTATCACCAAGCAAGGCTGCCAAGGAGACAACCTACCTTGGTTGGCCACCTCTGGCTGGCAGAAGGAGCGCAGCACAGAACTGATCTCAGTCTTTTCTGTGCCGTTGGGAGCTGCATGCCTCCTGCTCCTAGGGCAATTAATACTTTGTTGGATCAGGTAACCAAGCCTGAGAAAGAGAACTAAGCGTCACATCTCAGAGACAACAGCTACATCCCCAACCCATGTTCTCCTTCTCCCACAGGCATCTCAGCAGTGCATGGGAGAGATCCCTGTCCTTAAAGAAAAGCCCCATGGCTTCCACTTCGTGCCTGGGACAAAGGAGTCCAATTCTTATATCTCATCAACGTTGGGAACCAAAGACAGGCAGCTACAAGCAGAGCTGCACGCTCCCTGCACAGCCCAGAGTCAGGTCCAGCTCTGGGACAGCCTTCCACATTCCGAGGAGCTGTGTGCTCCTCTTCTATTCACAACACCATGTAGCTGTCAAATCCCAAAGCTGGATATTCAAGCACAAAATGACTCCCAGACCGTGTGTGCAGTCAGCTTCCATTAACTGCAGGAAAAGGGAAGGAGTCGGGAAGGGAAAGGAAAACAGACAGGAAAGAGAAAGGAGCTGGAAATGGAAAAGAGCTGTGAAAGGAAAGAAGCAAAAAGAAAAAGGAGCGGAAGGGAAAGGAGCTGGGAAAAAAAGAAAGAAGCAAGGAAAGGGAGATGGGAGAGGAAAGGAGAGGAGCTAGGAAGGTGAACCTTCGTTAATACCCCAAAGCACGTGAAATGCAAACACCCTCACGGTCTGCACCGCTCGGAGCTGACAGCAGCAGGCAACGCAGAAAGCAGCTGCTGTGTGCACACTGCGGGCTGGCAGGGCAGTGCTGGAGCAGTGCCCCGCGCACACGTGCACACAGATGCACACACTCACAGGTACACACAGATGCACGCACACACGCTCACACCTGGGCGCTGTCCCCGTGCCCGCCCCTTGCTCCCGCCCACGCGGAGCCCTTCATAAAGCGGCTCGGCTCGGCGCTGCACAGCCTGGCACCATGGAGACGGGCGGGTGCCGCATGAGCGGCGCGGAGCCGACCGGCCCAGCCGCCATCACGCTGGAGGACCTGGACGGCATGGCGGAGGAGAGCCCCGACTCGGCGTACCACAGCCACGGCAGCAGCCTGGAGGAGGAGGGGGCCGAGCGCATGGACGACGAGGAGCAGGAGCGGCTGCTGAACTACTGGCAGAGCGTGGGCAGGGGGCACCAGGTGGACGTGCCCCGCGGTAAGCGCGGCCGCGTCGCGGTGCGGGGGAGCGCGCTGGCGGTCGGGTCGCCCGCCGCTCGCCTGCCGAGCTGCAGGGCGTCGACCTGTTTCTGCTAATTGGAGCCGATGGGGGCTTACAGCCTTAAGTTAAATCGGCTGCCTCCGAACTACGGAATCACGGAATCGTTTGGTTGGAAGGGCCGACACAAACCATTCTGTGACGGTTCTGCTATGAACGGGGCGAGCCAAGAGCACAGGTCGTCTGCTTTTAAATTTAAGCAGTCTTTCAGCTCCAGCTTTAAGCAAACTAAAGGCTTAAACTTGCTTTTAGACAAGAAGCCTGCCAGGTTTGCCCCAGTGAAAAGTTGTATATTTTCCATGTTGAGCGCGTAGCAAAATCAGAGAAGCTGTAGCAAATGGCATCGCTCAGTGACCACAAGCTGCCCTGTGCACAGAGGGCAATGCTGAGCAGGGATCCTCAGCGCTGCTGCTGGGCTTGTAAGGAGCCTTCAAAGAGGGGGGAGGCAGCAGGCCCCAAAGAGACTGCATTGAGTACTGCTAAAATGAACCCACCATTACCTACAAACTCCTCTACTCCAGCACAAAGGGCACAAGCTCATTTTCTCCCTCCTCTTCAAGTCACTCCAAGAAATTCCATGTTACCTTTCTGATGCCTGAACAAGGAGAACTGATGGCTCCTTGGGCACCAGAACGCCTTGAGCCTGGCTGAGGGAGCTCTGAACGCACAGCATCAGCAGGGCAGCCCTGGGCTCCCAGTACTCACTGAGGGGTTCTTAGGATGTCAAGTTCAGAGAATCATACAATGGTTTGGGTTGGAAGGGGCCTTTAAGAGCATCTCGTTCCCACCCCCCGCTGTAGGCAGGGACACCTCACCATAGCCCAGGCTGCTCACAGCCCCATCCAGCCTGGCCTTCACTGCTCCCAAGGAGGGGGCACCCACAGCCTCACTGGGCAATTTGTTCCAGTGTCTCACCACCCTCACAGTGACAAATTCCTTCCTAATATCTAGTCTAAATCTACCCTGTTACAGCTTAAAGCCATTTCCCCTCGTCCTGTATTTACGTGCCCTTATAAAAAGTCAAAAGTAGTGCATATGTCAAAAGTAGCACATTGCCACGTTTTGGTTACTCTCATATAAAAGGTTTGCTTCCTAACGCGAAGCAGGCATTACAAAAATCAGGATAGAGGGCTTCCTTCAAGTCCTGCCTGGGGCTGTCAGAGCGGGTTGCACCTCACCTAGCAGAAAGAGCTCGTCACATCAGCTCGCAGGCTCTGTGCCAAGTATGGGGGAACTGTTATCCCCCAGGGTAGCATGCAGTCAGCAAGAGCACCCCCAGCCTTGAGAGTCCCAGAGGGAACATGGATGACTCTCTGTGAAGGCAAACCCACCGCTCCACCCAAGCGGCTGATGCCACAACACACAAAAATATGGGATTTATTTGCTGCCACAGCGGTAGCTGTGCAGCCAGGGCACTGCAGTCTTAACAGCAGAGCATATGCTTGCTGTAGCCTAGTGGAAAAGTCTGTGAAATAAGAGCAAAACTGCTCCTGTGACCATAGTTCTGGGCTGCTGCAAGCTTGGCACCTTGCTGCATGGTGACAGCATGCCTTGCAGAAAGATGTCTTGCTAGTAGCTTTTGTTAGCACCTTGTAAGGGTTACAGAGCACCATCTGCCTCCTACAAACATCAGACATCGAGAGATTTGAACGCCACGCTTACAGGACTGACATATCAATTTGTCACTGTTAGCAAGACCATAGTAATGCCGTGGTGTGACTGATCAGCCTATGCCAAACCTTGCAGCCAAAAGGAAAGTACAGGTGTAGGATGATGCAATACAGCTTTCTTGGCTTGGGAACTCCATGTTATCTACTCCCAGCAGAAGCAGAAAACATGCTGCAGCAGTTCCTTCACATTTCTCACAAATTATAACTTCAACACAAGATTAACAAGAGAGCCGTTAAGCATGAAAAACATCCACCTGCTGTAGTGTTAGGCTGTCTAAAGATACGCAGCACACAAAGCAGCATGCTCTGAATTGAGCACCCTGGCTCCAGATCAAGCTTCACATATTGACTTGCACATGATTTTCCATCAGTTCCAGTATGCTCCCCATGCTGAGGTTACGTCACATGGGCAGTGGCACGTCTCTGTGGGTATGGAGGCTGCGGGCATGCAGGGAAGGGACCATGGGGGAAGAAAGGAAGGAAGGGGCTGCTATCAAGTGTGCATCACCTACAGAAACCTCTTGGTAAAGATTTGCCTCTTTCACAATACCTACCCATAGGTTGTGATACAATTATTTCATAACTGTAATTTACAATTTTAAAATGTAATTAAGCCAAGCCTTCACCCAGGTGCACTGCTACAACTCGTTATCATCGCCTGTTTTGTCACACCAGGATCCAGGTGCCCAAGCCTGGACTGAGAGAGCATTTGTACACAAAGCAACTCCCTTGCTTTGAGCCACGTAAGCTGAGCGTTGTGCAGGGCTGAATACTTACAGGGCGCATCACACCGCTGTGCTGGTGGGCATGGATCTGTGGACTGAAGAGTAAAACTGAAGGGACTTCCATTGGCTGGAACCTATCCCGTGTGTTAACATGCAGGAAAGAATCTGATCGCATTTAGCAGTGAAAGAATCAGAAACGGAGTAAAGGTTTCCAGGGCCCGAAAATATCTTCTAATTCGTCACTCTACAAATCCAGAGCTGAAGCCTAACGTGCTATTTTTTCCCTCAGCACCCAAGGAGATCAATTTTAAATGTCATTAATTGCATTTTAAATTCATTTCCTAATGACATTTACAAAAACAGGTTTAAAATTAGCCAAAGTGTGTCTTTCTGCCCCTTGTTAATAGGATCTTTACTGCTCCAAGCAGCTGTAGGGCCCTGCACTGAGTGCCAGGAGATGTAGGTTTGATTCCCAGCTCAGCTCCAGATTTACTGAGTGACACAGGCTCAGTTAATTCCTCTGCTCCTTAACCCTCTCCTCCCCGTGGCTCTGTGCCCCTGCTGAAGGCACTGGGGCACTCGGAACACAGAAAAGAAGGGACCTTCAGTTAAAACTGCGAGTCCTTTGCACACCTGTGTCTGATACCATGGGGACGTATGGCAGAAACTCACAAACACGTTCTCAAACATTGTATAGAAAAATCAATTTTCTTAAGCCCTACCCAAGTGCACCAATGCTTGCATTACCTCAGCTCAGAGATACAAGGGAGCAGCTCCTTTGGCAGAGAGGCTTTGCATTGCCAGGCCCAACCCTGCAGCCAGAGCTGCTGAAGCCACCTGGGAGTGTTGGCCAAAGCCTATTTACCAAGTGCAGCCAGCGGCAAACACAAATACACTCACCCCAGCCACATTTAAACTGCAGAACCACAGGGGAACAGAAGCACAAGGATGTGCTGATATTTCACATGTGAGTATAGATACTAACCACGTGAGCTTAGAATCATAGAACCACAAGGTTGGAAAGGACCTGCAAGATCATCTAGTCCAACTGTCCTCCCATTGCCATCACTACCACAAGCTACTAAGCCATATCTCGTAGCTCCTCCTTCCTTAGCTGGGAAGTATAATGATTAATACAGCTCCCTTGCTCCATTCCCACCTTGCTGCTATACTTCTTTGCTGGAACGTCCACATCACTGCTGGCTTCCGCCAACAGCCCTCTGTCCCTTCCAGGCCTCTGCAAGCCTGCGCCTGATATCCTCAGCATCCAATCAGAGACAGCAGGCATGGTGGGGTGGGCTGGTGAGTGGATGTGATGATCTCAGTGGTCTTTCCCAACCTGAACGATTCTACGAGAAAACTATTACGTGCCAAAAAGAAATAGCGTCAAGTTAGCACACACAAAGTTGTTCTATTCCAGTTCCTTTGTTAAGCAATCACATCTTGAGAAGATGCATTTCTTCAGCAAAGCACGCACTGAGGAATTTCAATTTTGCTCATCTCGTATTTCTTTAATTGAACAGGACACTTTTCTTCTCCCTTATCCGTAGTTTCAGTGCTTTTAAAGAAACAAACACCTTACCTTAAGAGTCATCCATCTTTGCAATTTCCCAAGGGCAGAGGTTCCTTAATGTACCCAGGACCCTGGGTTTGATCACAGGCACTGCCTATTTCTTTACATACACTATCAGAATTTTCTGTGCTAATTTCTGTCTGCTTCCTGTTCCCCATCACTGCATCCTGACCACAGCTGCAGTGGGAGCAATGCACTTCCATCCCAGCTGCCCCGCTGCACCTGGCCCATGGGCTGCTCTCAGCATCCTTTGCACCCACTGTACGCCTTGGTGCCCTCTGCTGATGTACAGAATCGCAGAATGGTTTGAGTTGGAAGGGGCCCTTCAAGGCCCTCTGGTCCCACTCCCCGCAGTGCGCAGAGACACCCACAGCTCCATCGGTGCTCACAGCCCATCCCCTGACCGTGGGTGTCTCTGGGGTGGGACACCAGCACCTCTCTGGACAACCTGTGCAGTGCCTCTGCACCCAAACCCTCCCAGCTGCGCAGTGTTAACAGCAGGGCTTGCGTTACAAATACCTTGCATTTGCAAACAAGAGCAGCTGACACAATTTACTTTTTCATGTGAAGGCATCCAGCATTGAAGGATTTGCTAGAATGGGCAGCACCATCTGCACAGAGCCAAAGTAGGCATCGCCAACCCCCCCCCAGGAGACACAGCTGTAACGTACAGCACACACGCAAAAGCTGCTGCCTGCGCCTGGTGATACGAAAGCACTGAGTCTGCTCCCATTCAACTGACACAAAGCAGCGTGAAATGTTCCACTGCTGTCTCTGCAGCTTCACATCTAAAACTGAAAATGCTGTATTTTGTTGCAGATATGGCAGAGCCCATCCAGCAGCTGACCCGAAACAACAGCCCCCAGGAGAGGCAGAGCATCCCATTCACCCTCATCCAGCGCAAAGAAAAGGTACCCATCCCCTCCCAGCTCTCTTTGTAACAGACTTGGCAGAATCCAAACCCAGACTTCAAAGCCGCGTTCCTTTATAAAGTTAAGTTCCCTGCTGAGGATTTGGGGCACTGTAAGTGCAAAGCGTTATATTCAGATAACTGCATTCCATTCTTAACCTGTCACGATTTTTTCAAGCACGGTCAAACTTCCCTATTTGTATGAGCTGCAAATCAGCAGCAATGGCAGAGCACGGAGAGGCATCGCAGTCCTTGTGACATTTCAGAATTAACTGAACAAAAAACCCTCTGATTTTCACACTTGAAACAAACCCAGCATTTTCTCCATCTAAAATAATGCACTTGCCTCTCTACAGTCATGGTAATGAAACGTCAGCAAAGGGCACTCAGCAGAGCTTGGAATCAGAATGGGCAATGAAAGTTGGAGTTCCGTATGATGGTTATATAGTTGTAATTATACAAGGCTGTATAGTTGTAATTATACAAGGCATAGTAGATGGATAGCCAGAGGTTATATAGGAATAACTCACCAACGCTGAAGCTCACAGTTAAGATGGATGCTCATCAACATTGAGGATCGCTACAAAAACTCCACACAGGAGCAATCTCCAAAAGAGATGCTGCCTTAGTGCTGGTCAGCCCTTAAATGGGATCTAGGAGAGGTGCAGTCAAGCTCCACCCCTTCTGGGAGCACAGCTGAATTACCTTCACCTGTGCTCCCACAGCTGACCCATCACTTGCCTCAGATGGTTAATCAGAGGTTCAGGCTGTGATTAACAGTTTCCCATACAATGGGTCATTATCAAAGAGAACATCAACTTGCAAATCCCTGTCCTCACAGCCACCTCATATCCAATAAAACCTTCAAAGTGATGCCCAGTGAGCTGGGCAAATGACAAACCAACAAACCTTTCCTGATCACATATGAAGATTTCCTGTCAGACTGACTTTAAACAGACCCACAAAATTCACATTTATAAACATTTGTCTGTATTTCATCGAACCAGCTCAGGGCTCCCATCACAACTTGCATTTTACATTTCACTTACCACTTACACTTTGCATTTACACTGCAGTGAAATACTCAAAGCAGTGTCTCAGTACTGCTGTAATAAAGAAATACTCAACATCACAAGCTCCCGAGATGGCAGTTTTTAAAAGAAGAGCCACCTGTGAGTCTGCCAAGAGATTCCGGTCGGTGCTCATTGCTACGTCCCTTCCTGACTGATAGGAGGAAGGACTGAAGTTTACATGTTCCTTTCAAGACCATTTCAGTGGCAGCAGAAAAAGATGCAGCTCTTCCTGCACTCAGGTGAGATGCAGACACTTTGCTGGCTTTGACAGCCTGCCTGCTGCTTGCCAGCCTGGGCCTTGCAGCACACCGTGTGAGCTCTGCAGCTGGCAGGGCACGCTCAAGGCACAGCCAGCACTGACCCTTCCAGTCATTCCTTGTGCTTGCTATTCTCTGAAGAACAGCGTTTCTTTATAATCAAGCTACTGAATAATGTATGACTTTATGACTTCTGTTTGCTTGTGGGTTTTTAGATTAGCAAACTTCAAATACAAAACAATTCTCCTCCTGTGCTTGCAGCTCGGAGACCTGCTCTATGAAAAGCGTCAGTATGGGAAGGCCAAGTGGGCCTGCATAAAGATGAAGGAGAAGCAGTACGAGCAGAGCATCTGCCTGGGCTTCATGAAGCTCATGAGGTACATCTGTGAGCAGAACTCCTCAGGTAATTGGTACCACAATCCCACTTCACAGTAAAAATAGCACATGTATGCATTGGCTCCTCCCAGTTCGAGGGATGTTTTTCATTTTCCTTTTCCCATGTAGATCACCCCACGTCAACTGACACTGTCATGCAATGCAGCCTTTCCTGCACAACACGAACCAGGCAGCTCCCTCAACACACCTGCTATTAGAGAACAGCTGAAGGAGACAACCACTGCAAGGGCATTCAGACCCCCACAGCTGTGTGGCACTGATGCTGGCTGGCTCTGTGTGCTGCCAGCCAGGCCCACGGCCTTTGCTGCAGGCTGTCATGGTGTAGCTTTCACAGCAGAAGTGGCATTGCCTCTTCTTTGGAGGCTTCATTTACTACAGCACCACACAAATGAAGCACCGTGTTCGTCAACAGCAAACCCTACAAAAGAACTCACAGTGCAGACCCCTGTCCTGCCTACACTTTGTTCCCAAATACTTAAAACACGACACAAGAGCAATATGCAAGATAAACACAACCATCCCAAAGTGGAGGGAAGTAGTTAAGTCAAATCATATATGAAGATAGGAGTGTTCACTAATTACTGCGTTTTAGACAGACATGCAAAAGTATTTGCAAATTGAGGTGCAAATTGCACTCTGTAAAAGCCATCTGTCTCCTCAGGGCTGTACCTGGGGATAACCATCCCCATCGTGACCATCGTCCACACCAATGAGTCTCAGTCGGAGATGAGGCAGGCGGTGACGGTCGCATACTACCTGCCCGAGGTGCTGCAGGATCAGCCACCTCACCCTTTTGACTCGGACATCATCATTGAAGAATGGCCGTCTACTATTGTTTATAGTAGGTAAGAAACCTTTTCGTTTTTCAAACCAAATTCTTAAAGCTAACAAACTTAAAACATGACTTTCAGTACCTTTTTAAAGCTGCTCACTGTGCAAAGCGAGGGCACTCAGCAAATAACAGCTACCAGCTTACCTGGCAGAGCAGTGCATGTAAATATAAGGTGTGACTGCTTCTCACAACACAGAGCATTCTGTGTAGCTGGGACAAACCATCCAGGGTGTCACTGAATATACTGGGCTAAGAAAACCTGTTAGCTGTCTGAGGTCAACCACAGTCAGTGTCACTTGTGAATCACGACCAAATAGTTCAGAAGAGAAGGTGACACTTCCAGGTTCTGGAAAAGCTGCAGATTTTAAGAAAGAACCTGATACGAAGTTGCTCGTTACAGGAGCTTCAGAGGAATCACCAACGAAGACTCTATCATGAGAGAAATAAACCTGCTGGCAGAAATCCTGGAGAGCCCCGAGCTGTGCCTGCAGGACACATTCATCATCGCCGGGTACACAAACCCCGCTGCTGCCAACAGACACAACGAGATCTGGTTCCTGCAGAGGCCATAGCCTCCAGCTGCTGGTGCTCAGCCCCCCCAGAACCAGTCCTGACCTGCTGCCACAACCCCACCTGGGGCAGGACTGGGTGTGAGACCCCAGGAATCACAGCGCGGTGGCTGTCAGCATAGCACGACAATCACTGCAGCTCAGTGAGCACACAGAGGTAACGCCTGACACCGACACCATTTCCTACATCAGCTCCTACAATTCCTAAACAATCTTCACAGAGATTTTTAGCACTACAAAGAGGAGTTCACCTTATTTATTTTTCCCTCTTGGATAAGGGAGACAGAGCCCTCCCCCACCCCAGCCCCTAGGGCAGATCCCCAGCACCAGCTGCAGCCGCTGCCAGCAGGACGCAGCGCAACACCAAACCCACCTCCTGAAGTACAGACACCAGGTCTTCATTTCTAAAGAGACTGGTCAGGTTTAGGCCACTGGGACCGGACCAGGAGCGAGGCCCGGCCAGCTGACCACCTCTGCTCCCATCTGTTGTGGAGCAGAGGCTCTCAATGCTTACCTCAAAAAGCATTCAACCAAAGTAATTAACCTCGAGAAGAGACCAAAAAGGCAAACAGCACTAATGCTCACTGAAATCTGAGGGGAAAAGTTACGGTTCACCTCACCGACACACACAGCAGCCCCGTGACCATACTCAGCATTCCTAAATAGAAAGTGGTCACTCTCAATTCTTTTAGAAGCTTTTTCTGAGCACTTTTTCCTTCAGTCTCTGTGGAATGCTGCAGTGCAGAAGCCATCCGTTGGCTGCTGCCCACATCTCCCAGCAGCACCACCAAGGTTCAGGCCAAGCAGAACCACCTCAGCCAGAAGTGCCCTCCGGCACAGCAGCTCTGGGCCCCACGTGGTCAGTCAGAGCATCCCTTCCTGCTGGGCTGCTCCCCACCCCTCCGAGCCCTGCCCAGCACCTGACCACCCTCACTGTGACCGTCCCTTCCTGACTGCTGACTTCCCACATCGCAGCTTGTTTCCTTCAGCCGCGTCCTTACAGCAGCTCCTGCAGCAGGCACACAGCTGAGCCCCCCCACAAAGCCCAGCTGCAGAGCTGTGTGTGGGGGCTGCACCTGCAGTTACAGCACCTGACACTTTGGCATTGGGTTGGCAAATGGCTTTGCTCTCAGAAATCCCTCCTTAATGTCTCCACTTACGTGATAACCGAATACAGGACTTAATGAGTATCTTTTTATACAAAATTTAATGAAGCCTGTCACCGGAGTTATTTATCAGTTACCAGGGTTATGCTTCATGGGGAGCTTTGTGTTCTCCAGCTGCAACACCAACGTGAGGCCCAGTGCTGGTGTGTGCACTGCTGACGGCTCAGGAGGGGCTGAAGGGGTCCTTCTGAGGTAATGCCACCCCCACAGGCCCTGACTGGAAGCTAACAAACTAATGGAGAAGAACCGTTCTAAAGCTGACCTGAGTATAGTGCCCAGGGAGGCAGGAAAGGAGAAGCTTTGCTCCTCTCACTCCCTTCCTTTTCCCCCCCACCCCAACAACACAGCAAATAAAAAACCAGATTTCCAACTTTGACAAGATTTGTCACATTCAATTTTGCCAGCGGCAGAAGCGATTCTGGCACATCAGACACCTCATACCCACCGGGAGCAGTTGGTCCTCTCACCAGAAAGCATCGCTGTGTACATACATTATACTTTAAATGCCTTTTGTTTGCTGTATCCTGTCTCTTTCCATAGGCAACTCTCACCGAAACACTTCTGTGGCTCAGCTACTTGTGAGTATGTCACAGAAACGTCTTGTTACCAAACACACAGACCTGTCCGAGCGTGCTGGCAGTATCTGCAGCGAGTGCTCAGTGTTGCTCAATGTAAAACTGTGAATTCTGGGGTAGTAGTGATGCTGACTTAGGTTAGGCTGCTTCTGCTGCTGAGAAAGAACCGACAAATCCTACATCCGAAGATGCACGTCATGGCTACGGAACACTTCTGTAAATGGCCCTCCAAGCACAGGCACAGAGCTGTGTTTGCTAATTGCCACCACGAGACCAGCCCCATAGTTACTCCCTGAGTGCCGAGGAGGTGTTACAGGGACTTGGATCATCTTCAGTTCCCACACGAGCTGTGAAAGTATTTTCATTTCTCATTTGAAGTATTTGATTTCTGCTATTCAAGGAGGTAGGAAAACAGACTTCCCCCTGGTTCTGGCAGATTAAATGCTGTAGCCTTAACGGATAAACGCTGTCCCGCATACCGTGTATTTTTCAAACAAGTGTTAGTGCCTAAAATGTCTGTTCCAACTTTGTGATACTCAGGGCCGTGCTTACTGTGTGTATACAAGTATAAGCATCAGCAAGCTGCGCTGTTTTACACTGCCCTTTATTTTTACTTCTGTGTTGTCCTGTTTACTGTTACCATTTCTCAAAGTAAAGGTAATGATTTTACCGTGTGGAGAGCATCCTTGGGTTTCACTTTTGCGCCACGCAAATTCTTGCCTTTGTTAGCACTGATTTCAGAATTCGGTGTGTCACAGACTCTTTGCTGCTGCGTTTCCTCTGAATGGAAGCAGCAGAGGTCAGAAGGTGCAGTTCTGATGCTGCAAGAGAGCTGAGGCCTGCACTTGAGACTGTCACAGTAAGAGCCAAAAGATCTGAGCAGCACTCAGGGTCGGTGCACCCTTTGCTGTACGCACCCATCCCTGTGCTGCAGCCTGCAGGGCCGCACACCCATTCCTTCCCACGGCCAAAGACGCCTTCAGAACCCAACTGTAGAGACACTACACAAAGAGCGGGCACAGCAGACGTCCCACCTTCTCATTCAAGCAGCTCATATCAACTACCTCACCCTCTCCAAACACAGGAGAACTAAACACACAGATGAGCTACAGCTCTCAACAACAGCCTCAATCAGAGAAAACGTTTGAGCCCTGCAGAAGGCTGGGCACAACCTGGACAACACAAAAGCTCCCAGCACCACCACATTCCACCTAAATTAGAGGCCCTCAGCTCAGGTGTCGTTCTGCAAGGAGAAGAAAACTAATTAAGCTCTCCACTGCAGCTCCTAAAGGGTAACATTGGTGCAAAGCAAAATAGCAGCTCTGGTAGCTGACAGCACAAAATTAACCAGGGAGCAAAATATTATCTTTACATGTTATTGCTGTTCTAGGTGGAGATGTTAAAGTAGGAAGGCATACACACAGAAGAAGCTTGGAGAAGTTACTTTTAGCTTGGAGGAGAGAAGGCTGCGGGGAGACCTCATGGTGGCCTTCCAGTACTTGAAGGCAGCATATAAACAGGAGGGGGAACGGCTGTTTGTGAGGGTGATAGGACAAGGGGGAATGGTTTTAAACTGAGACAGGGGAGGCTTAGGTAGGATCTTAGGAGGAAGTTTTTCCCCCAGAGGGTGGTGACGCACTGGAACAGGTTGCCCAAGGAGGCTGTGGATGCCCCATCCCTGCAGGCATTCAAGGCCAGGCTGGATGTGGCTCTGGGCAGCCTGGGCTGCTGGTTGGCGACCCTGCACACAGCAGGGGGTTGGGACTGGATGAGCACTGTGGGCCTTTGCAGCCCAGGCCATTCTAGGATTCTATGAGGTGTATACTTAGTGGCAGAGTCCATTTACCAACAAGGAAAGGAAGAACTCACGTGGATGTAAGCTCTCTGAATCCCACCCAGCTCTTCACCAAGAGGAACAACGATTTTTTCCACCTGCCGCTCATGCGAATAAGGCTGAATTTCCGGAGAATCTTCAGCACACAGCTCTATCTGAGCGATGAGTAAGTTGGAAACAACTTGCTGCACAGCCTGTGGGAAAAGCCACCAAACAAAAGAGCGCGTGTTCTTGTTAATATCCCAAACACGCAAGTCAACACCTCATGAAAGTAACTACCCTTACACAGCGTTAAATGTCACATCAAGGAAAACACACCGTGTAAAAATTGAAATGTAACAACCTTCCACTTGAAGATTTTAAATAGCACATAAACAAACAGAGCCCTCCCTTCAGGGCTGGGTACACCCCCAGGGACGTGGTGGATGGAAGGATCCCCACAGCCCCACGTGGTAATTAAATGGCACAGCTTTCCCTTTAAGTGGATTTGCACGTCCGTCTGCCTTTGGTGCAAACCTCAGCCCAATGTATTTTCACCCAGCAGACGATGCTGAGGGGAATACAAGAAACATTCTGCATGAGCTGTACGCTCTCTTTGGCTCCAGTAAGTTTGCATTCTGAAAGAACAGAAGATAACATTTCCTGGAAGGAAGGGCAGGAAATAACGAATAGAGTCTACAGCAATAATTCATACAGAGCCCACAAGAACAAGACAAACGCTGAGGAACCAACGGACTGTAAAGTGATTCAGCTTTGGTTTAGAGCTCCCCAGACTTCAATATCCCACATCTGCTGTCAACCAGAGCCCATTCAGCCCCAGCTCCCTCACCTTGGTGTCACTGCCTGGCGTTGCACTCAGGGCCAACACCCGGAACTGCTTGGTGTATCTGCTCAGCTCCTTCACAACCTGCGGACAGGAAGGGCCCACGTCAATACCCGCACGGGAGATGGGCAGGAGGCAAAAGCTGGTGAATGCTTTGGCTCTGTGCCACAGCAACGTGTCAAACAGCAAAACGTCTTCAGGAAAGGCTTTACGTGTTATTTTGAAGGCAGATAACCTATCAGCTCCACGTCTGTGAAAGTTAACCTGCTATAGTTCTGAAAAGTAAAAGAGCAATGGAAGAAAACTGCAGCAGGGGCAAAGCAGCACGCACTGCTCTCAGTTATCAAGCTAACGTCTCTCTTCCAGCACAGCACATCAGCCAAGCACCAAAGCCATCTCCTTTCCTCTGTAGGGTAGCAGCAAACAGCCACGCACTGCTCACGCACACATGGCTTCTCCAGCACACAGAGCAGCAGCTTTGCCTTCAGTCACTTACCTATGGAGGTTAAGACAAGATAACACTACAAACTCTTTGCTAATAAGACAAAATCCCACTTCGAGGGATAATTTTGGGTTCGTTAAGCCGAAGAACCTACACCTCAAAGAAATCTCCCCTTTGTTTTTCTGAACCCTCTCCATCTCAGATCTGTTCAAGGACAGCAAAGCAGCACCAAGGAATCGCCTCACCAAGTCTTCATACAAGTCATGCTTAAAATCAACGCACCGATCACACAGAGCACCGAGCAACAGGCAGAGAGCGTACAAACAAAGCAAAGGGACTAAAAGAAAACCTCCCTATAACTGCAAACTGCAACGGAGGACAGAAGAGGCGTCGGTGGGGTCCTTTCTGTAACTGCAACCCAAGCGCAGGGCCGGGGCCTGCGGTGTTACCTGGCAGTAGGCGTGGTTCCCCAGAGCTTTGTGGGCTTCGTCAACAACCAAGCATTTAACTTCCACAGCAGGACAGGTTCCTCGGCTGAGATCGTTCACCATTATCTGCGGGGTCAGGAAGAAGACCCTCCTGGCGGCCCACAGCTCCCTGCGGCTCTGGGCCTGCGTCCCGCCTGGAAACCAACGAGCCGTTAGGAGTGGAAAAGACAGAATCCCTGAGCCGATGGGGTTGGACGGCACGTCCGGAGCCCTCCCAGTTCAAGCAGCTCCCTGAGCAGCTGCACACAAAGCATGCAGGCGGGTTTGGATCTGTGCAGAGGAGACTCCCCCACCTCCCCGGGCTCAGTGCCACCCTCACAGCACGGAGCTCTTCCTCACGGCCGTTCGGATCTCCCCGCGTTCCAGTCTGTGCCCGCTGCCCCTTGTCCTGGCGCTGGGCACCGCGGAGCAGAGCCCGGCCCCATCCCCGCCCTGCAGATATCCACCAGCACCGCTCAGGTCCCCTCAGCCTTCCCTCCTCCACACGCACAGCCCCGAGGCTCTCAGCCCGTCCCACACGGAGGTGCTCCAGGCGTCCCCGCCATCTCCGGGCTCTCCCAGCAGTTCCCATCCGCCCGGAGCTGCGGAGCCCCGCACTGCAGCTGTGCCCCCCGGGGCGGAGCAGCTCCGTGCCCTGCAGGCCGCGCTACGACCCCCCCCCCCCGGCTCCCTTCAGCCACAACCCGCTCCCACCCCCACCCTCCCCGCTCGGCGCTGCCCCTACCCGTCATCTCGGCCATGTCCCGCCCGGGGATGCCCATCAGCTGAGCGCACGCCTCCATCTGTTGAGCCACCAAGGCTTTGGTGGGCGCGAGGAAGAGCACTTTGCCGGAGGGGAACCAGCGGTAGAAGTTGTACATGACGACGGCGGCCACGAAGGTCTTTCCCAGCCCGGTGGGCAGACACAGCAGCGTGTTGGCGAGCAGCGCGGCGCGGGCCATGCGCAGCTGGTAGGAGCGCTCCGGCCGGTTGGTCGGGTAGATCCACAGCGCGCCCGCCGCCGAGCAGAAGCCGCCGGCCGCCGCTTCGGGGCCTGGGTTCGGGTTTGGGTTTGGGTTCGGGTCCAGCTCCGCGGCCGCGGCCGCCAGCAGTTCGTCGTCATCGTCGTTACCATCCGCATCCCGCCCGGCCTGCGACGCGGGAGCCGCGGCCCGCCGCCACGCCTCGGGCAGTGTGCGCTGCCGCCCGCCGCTCATCGCGAGCCCGCGCGGGGCGGGGCGGAAGGGAGGCGGCCGCTGCTCTGCGCTGCGGGGAGGAGGAGGAGGGCGGGAAGATGGCGGCGGCCACAGCGCCCGCGCAGCCCTGGAGCGCGGAGGAGCTGCGGAGCGAGGCGCTGCCCAAGAAGGACATCATTAAGTTCCTGCAGGAGCACGCGGCGCAGGCGGTACGGCACAGCGCGGCACCCGGCCCCGAACCACCCCCACCCCCCGGCCCCGCTCATCCCCTCTGCCCTTGCAGTTCCTGGCCGAGCACCGCCTGCTGGGGCAGGTGAAGAACGTGGCCAAGACGGCCAACAAGGAGCAGCTGATCGCGGCCTACACGCAGCTGTTCCACACTCAGGTACGGGCGGGCGGTGGGTGCGGGGCGGGTGGAGCGGAGCTGGCTGTGACGGCGCTGCGTCCCCGCGGCTCTCAGCGCTTTAAGGGCACGGACGGAGCCGAGCGGGAGGCGGAGAAGGCGAAGCCCGGGAAGGCGGAGGGGGAGAAGGAGAAAGAGAAAGCGGTGAAGGCTGAGGAGCCCGCGGAGGAGGTCGGTGAGGCCGCGGTCGGGGGGCCGTGCCGGGCCGTGCCCGCCCCGCTGCCGCTCCCCGCACGGCGCGGTGCCCACACGCGGAGTGCCGGCGGGGCGGCCTCGGGACTCGGGGTGGGAGCGGGGAAGCGGCTCGTCGCGGTCGGGCCCATTCCGGGTAGTGCTGCGAGCGTGGGGCTGCGGCACTGACCGAGCGGTGGGACGTGGGGGGGGGCGCTTCACCCATCCGAGCCGTTCTGTGATCAGGGGCCGCCAAAGTACACCAAATCCATCTTAAAGAAGGGCGACAAAACCAACTTCCCAAAGAAAGGAGACACCGTGCACTGCTGGTACACCGGGAAGCTGCAGGACGGAACCGTCTTCGACACCAACATTCAGACGAGTAAGGCTGTGCGCGTGCCCTGTGTGTGCCTTTGTGCCACTACACGTGAGGGAATCGCTGGGCTGTGTGGAGGCCGGGTGGGGCTGTGGGGCTGCAGTGTGACAGGGCTGCATCCTGCCCCTCTCGTGTCCCTGCAGCCACAGCTGGCACTGAGTGCAGCACTTCCATCGGTCTTAATGGGAAGCTTTCCTACCTATGGAACAGGGCAGCATGGTTAGTTTCTCTAATTAGGCACTAATTGGTGTGTTTCTGTAAGAAAACCTGCACTGTGCAGAGCAGCAGAGCTCTGAAGCAGTCTCCTTTAGAACGGCAGAATCACAGAATGGCCCGGGTTGAAACGGACCTCAAGGATCACGAAGCTCCAACCCCCCCGCCGCAGGCAGGGCCACCAACCTGCACATTTCATACCAGCCCAGGCTGCCCAGGGCCCCATCCAACCTGGCCTTGAACACCTCCAAGGATGGACGGGGCATCAGAGCAGAGATGTGCTGATAATGCAGTCATGGCATGGTGGGGCTGGAAGGCACCTTTAAAGATCATTTGCTTCCAAGCCCAAACCTGTGGCTGTGATCAGAGGATTCAGGTGTGCAGGAACCCTTCCAGCAGTGCCGCCCAGCACCGTGAGGAGCTCAGACACAGCCAGTGATTCACTGCTTGCTTTAAAACACTTCTGCAGCGTTCCAAGCAGAATCGGTTCCCTGCTGGCTCTGCTGTTGTTTCAGCAGCACCCTTATGACGTGCCGTCAAATCTTGTGTCGCAGAAATGACTCCCAGGTTCAGTGGATCCGTATGTGGCAGACGTGTGTCAGTGTGCAACCTGAATGTTTAATGATGTTTTTAGTGCACAACACTGGATTTTTTTCCTAAAAATCTGATAGTCCTCCAGAGGTTATATAATGAGACAAGGTATTTATGCACAGCACCATCTCAGCAGTAACTCCAGATGAAGTTCGGTCTGTGATGTTAAAGCACGTGAATGCAAAACTTGTCTTTCAGGTTCAAAGAAGAAGAAAGCAGCCAAACCTTTAAGTTTCAAAGTCGGCGTAGGAAAAGTTATCAGAGGTGTAAGTAAAAATCAGTACTGATTCCCTCGGGACCCGAAGGGTTTTCAGTTGTACGACTGCGATGCAGAGCTGGAGCTGCTGTTGTTTCTTGCTGAGGTGAAAAGGGGAAAGCTGTGCCGTCAGCAGGACGTGCTGTTTGTCCATTCTGGGTGCATCCACCCATCTGCAGCGTCACTGCAAAGCGGTGTGGGGGAAGCAGAGCCCCTTGCTGCCTGCACAGCACTATGGGGCATGATGGGGATCCCAGGGCTCAGCTGTGTGCTGAGCGGCCAGAAGGTTGGGCTTTGTCAGCACCTTTCTGGGAAGGGGACGCAGCCTTGGGCACGTGGCCAGCACTGCGGAAGTCGCCGGGGTTTTCTTTACTCACTGGGCTGCTGCTCCTGTGCTGTGTGGGTGCTACACAGGGCCCTTCCGGGGTTACAGGCCATGAGGAGCAGCTGTTTGTTGTGATGCTGATAGGGTGCTCAAATGATCGCTGGCTTTGGTAGGGCAGCCTCTAAGAGGGACAAGGACTGCTGTAAAGCTGGTACTTAAGAGCCAGCCTTCAATAAGCACTAATCCATGGACAGGGAGGAAATCAAGAGGCCGAGACGGATCACAACACAAAACCTCTCTACTGTACATGCAGTGTTCAGCTCTGCAGTGTGTTCTGGGGCCACGGACGGTTCCCTTGGAACACCGTGTTGACTTCTCTGGCTCAGCAGCCTGCTCGCTGCATGGGTGTGTGGGGCTGTGCTGTGCTGGGCGGCCCAGGCTGGTGCCAACAGCAGCCGTGGGTAAACGTTTCCCTGGGTGGGCAGAATGCTGGACGAAATGATGTGGTATCACACAGGCCTTTGTAGAAACGAGATGAGAAGCAGACACGCGTGCTTTTTTGTTGGTCGTGCTTTAAGTCTGGTGTTTTCTTTTTGTTTTGGTTTGTCTTTAGTGGGATGAAGCTCTCTTAACTATGAGTAAAGGAGAGAAGGCTCAGCTGGAAATAGAACCTGAGTGGGCGTATGGCAAGAAAGGGCAGCCGGATGCGAAGTATCCTTTCACAATCAATTCCTGCTATTTTAGGTACCTTGGGAATGCTGCTTAGCAGAGCGATGTGCTTCACAGACAGGGACACAGTGCAAAGTGTTCACTCGCTGCTTAGGGCGGGCTCAGAGCTCCGAGGGATATAAATAAGTGTCACCAAGTGATGGCTCCAACTGCCCACTTGTTTGGAAAGAAACCTGACCACATTACTGCATTCCAGCGTGCAGCAGAGATATCTCATTGCTTTCTACCTTCTTCCTCTAGCTCCTGAATGCAGCACAGATAACAACCGGTGTAGCTGGGAGAAGCTGCTGCAGTGTTGGAGCTTGCAGAGAAGCAGCTCTGGATACAGCTGCAATCCCAGCTGAATGAGTGGTCCTGTTTATTTTCCTACCAACCCTTCCTGCTGCTTATTAGGAAGGGATGATTCTCCTGTTTTGACCTTGTGTGCTGGTAGTTGGAAGTGTTGTCTGCGAAGATTTCCTTCCCACAGCACTGTATCTTGAAATGGGACAGTTTGACCACAAGGGGAGGCAACACTCAGGCAGTGAAGGTAAAACTCAGCTCTTCAGATGAAGAGGGAATCAGAATCGTGAAAGCGTGTTTTAGTAACAGCTCGTCTGCAGCCCTGGCACTGAACGTCTCATGACCGCTGGTGTTCAGCAGCAGCTGTGGTCCCATAAAGCTGGGATGTAAGCACAGGCCAAGAAATGTGACAGGGCTGCTGAGGGGCAGAACAGGTGCTCCATCGTTTCGTAGCTCCGTGAGCTCAATAACCACGGTGTTCTGCTGCGTTTCCTTAACTTGTGCCAACAGAATTCCACCAAATGCAAAACTTTTCTTTGAGGTGGAATTGGTGGACATTGAGTGAAATGATGGTTTTTCTTTGCTGCTGCGATTGCGTTTGAGCAAGAAAGCTTCTGACAGCTGCAGTTCTGCTCTCGTAACTTCAGGATATAACCACAACTGTGGCCTTGTACTGAAATCAAATCTGCTCCCCCAGCTGCTGTACAGAAACGTACCACTAAAGAAAACACTGTTTATACGTGCAACTGTTGGTGCTTGTGTGTCTGCTTACCTTCCACCCTCTCTTACTCGAGGGGGGAAACGCACAAATCTCCAGTGACTGCGGCAGCAGCCCCGCACTGCGCTGCCATTCACTGTCCCTGCCAACTTCATTATCCCTCAGTACTGACCTGTAACTGAATGCATTTATTCGATACTGAGCTCGACTCTTCAGCAACACCTTTTTCTCTCGACTTCACTGCAGCGCAGCTGCTACAGCACTCAGCCAGCACTGTTAGGTACAGGTGTGTCACTGCTCCCATTCTAAAAGAGATGGGAAATTGCTCCTTTAAATACACTGTGAACTGCTGGGTGTGATGTCAGCCTGCCTCAAGCTTGAGGTATTTCTGTACTAACGCTGCAGAACTCAACCTTTTTTTGAACCAAACTGGAATTTATTCTCGGTGTGAATGAGGGGATCCAAGAAAGCTCCAAGAACTGCTGAATTCCTTGCTTTTATTACGAAAATGAGAATGATCACTTTGATCAAAATGAAAAAAGTTTGCTCACATTGTGTACATGAAAAACTCCAGATACAAAAATCATCCCAAACACAGTTTGTGCTTCTTAAAAAAAGAATGCAACATCATTTTGCACTGCATTTTAATTTCTGACCCCCCACATGGAATAGAAAACACACGTCACAGCTTCCAAAGGCTGCCACCTCCATCTGAAGAGTTTCAGCCCTGACCCTCTAACAAAGTCATCTGGGATTTGCTCACTGGGGCATAGAAAAGGATTGCACAATGAAACGGGCGGAGTTTTGGTTGGGAAGGAGAGCAGAACCGGTCAAAGAGCTGCTTATTCTAAACCAACAGAAAGGTTTACCGATTAGATCCACTGAGCTGTATTGAGCTTAGGGGACAGGATGGTGCCTGCAGGGGTTGCCCCGAGCGCCACTTCCATCCAAGGTGGAGTCAGCAAGCTGCGCTGCTGTGAGCATTGAAGAAAGGCTTCAACACACTGCACAGCAGCTGGGTGAGGGGGGCCGAGAGACAAAGTGGGAGGGAGGCATCCCCCTGCAGCCACCAAGGTCAGCCAGGGGCAGGAGGTGCTCTGTGCACTGTAGCAGATGTACCCTTAGGTACATCTTGTAGGGACCACGCAGAGACGGTGGCTGTGCCCTATGGCTGCTGCAGCCCGGGGGGAGCAGCCCACCCTGGTACAGGAGGTCTGGCAGGAGCTGCAGCCCAGAAGACATCCAGCTCGATTCAGTGCTTGCACCCACGTGGGAGAAGCTCCTACAGGCAAGCCAAGGGAAGGACCCACCCCGGGGCAGGGAAGAGCATGAGGAAAGGGGAGTAGCAGAGAAGAAATTCTACAGCCTTTCACAACCCTCACTCCCACCCCCTGTGGCGCTTAGTGGGGGAGAAGACAGAAGAATTGAGGCAGACATTGAACCTGGGAAGAAGGGGAGCAGCAGGAAAGTGTTCTCAATTTGCTTTTAGTTCTCACTGCCCTACTCTGTTATGAATTCATCTTCCACACGCTGAGTCTGTTTTGCCCGTGGTGGTAAGGGGTGAGCAATCTCCCTGCCCTCACTGCAGCACGACGAGGTGCTGGGTTTTTTTGGGAAATCATACTTTCTCCATGTGGGCTGAGGAGAAATGAGGGAACAGCTTGGTGGGCGGCCAGAGCAGGTCAGGACTCTGCAGGGATCATTACGAGACTGAACAAAATGCTTCAGATAGCTCCATAAGTTAGTGCAGGGAATTAAAAAAAATGCATTTATGGTAAACTAGAATTGTACAGATACCATTTATCAGTTACCAGCACACAATTCTTGCTTCACACATACCCTGTGAACATCAGCTCATTTTACATGCAAAAGACCAAAAAGCAGGTATTACAACAGTTCTTTCACAACCCTAATTTAGAAAAATATATTTACTCTTTGTTGATACTGCACAGTGAACTTCACCCGCTCCTCTGATCAAGTTGAAGGAGAATAATACTGTCCGTAATTCCATGCGTTCTGGTAATTGTACTGGAAAATAAAGACACGAGATAAGCAGGTCAGCATACCTCGCTCCTTTAAGCTGCTATCTTTCCAGAAAGGCACACAAAACTTCAGCACTTTGCCATTTCAGCTGCTCTGAACACAGCAGCCCCTGCAGCCACACAGGTGTCCGCGTGCTGTGTCACATCCACAATATCCATACCTCAGTACCTCCCGCTTGAAGCTTTGCATGAGTCCTGTATCTCAAGCTGATACAGAGGGTGGAACAGAAGGCGTCTCCCTGCAGTGCAAGGCGTAAGAGCAGCTGGAAATCAGCTGTGCTACTGAAGTGGAACTGAAGTGTCATTCAGTTGCAATAACAGTGCAAGGCAGACACTGTTGCCTGGGATGTTTTGTATGAACAGATGCGCTCATTCCCTCAGAGAGGGCTTCTGTCCACTCTTCTCCACATAATTTGAAATACAAAAAAAGCACCCAGGGATGGACTTAGCACTTCAACAACAGCACAGAGACCTTCACCAAGGAAGGATACAAGCCTGCTCCTCCCGTGGCTCTGACTGACAACAAGGGGCTCTCCCCCTAGCCCAGCACTGACTGGTTTCCTTGCACTGCAGAGCCGACCCAACCTTCCCCACCTGACTTTGGAGTGAACATTTGCCCTTAACAGAGGCAGCTGTGTAACTTGTTCTTGAGCTGCCTGCGTATCTGTGAACACTGCTCTCATTGGCTCGGTGGGCTCCGTACAGCCTAAATACAAGTTTCCATTGCACTGCTTAAGCAAACGTTTCAGCTGGCCCCTCTACTACTCAGAACAAACAAGGCAATGCATTCCAAGCCCACAGCATGTGATGCACATCCCAGCTGACAAGTACCAGCATTATCCACCTTCAGGATTAACCTCACACAAGCAAGGCAAGTTACGATGCTCTGACTGTAATCCTCCCCTTGGCCAAGCCACAGCACACAAAATGACCTGTTAGTGTCGAAGCAAGCAGAGAATGTGCTGGAGGTGCTGCTTCCACAGGCCCACCAACAAGAGGAAACTAAGCTTACTAACTTACTCTGTGTCCCTGTAGGGGACAAAATGAAATGCCATGCAAGAGCAGGCTCTGATCTCGCATGCACTACGTACTAGTGCAGGAGAATTTACATTCTCCTGCATTCTCCTGCATCCGAGACATTACAGAAAATACTAGCTGGAGAAATTAACAATGAAAGCTCTAATTAGTTGCTGCTGTATTTCCCTTCACCTAAAGAATTAGCCAAGCTGTTATTCTGCCCCATGCTAGACAGAAGCAACAAAAGCAAGATGAGATTTTATTCCAGCCTTTCCTTAACAACTGACCCAGCCACAGATAAAGAGAAGTCCCCAGGAAAACAACAGTTTGCATAAATCCAGAACGTGCACAGTAGGAAGAAAAACCGAAGCACCCGCTTACCTGATACCAGGCATTATAGTTGTATGCTGCCTGATTGACCTGCATGTCTCCATCCATCATCTGTGCTGATGCCATGGTTTGCTCATCTGTGAGCATTTTCTTCTCATCTGGCTCCTCCGATCTGCAAAGTTAGCACATGCTTGTAAATGGAACCTTACATTTTGCAAAGGAGTGAGAAATGCTGTAACAGACAGCAGTAAGCAGCATTTCCAAATTCAGCATCCCGTTTCAATGGGATAATGCAACAAGATTTTGAGAAGGACAGTGATTTCTGCTGCCTAAGAACAACAGTCTGCTTTCTAAATTATACTGGTGCCCCAGCTGAGACATCAACTCCTTGCCTCTACTGAGAGCTTTTGTTACTTTTACCAGCATTCTTTAGTTTCAGTGGAAGAAAACTTTTAATCACTTACCACAGGAAATCTCTTTCCCATTATTTAAACCCACAGTGCAGCCCTAGGGTACACTTTTAAGCGATCAAGCGATTTTGTTCTTGTAGCCAGTCAGTTTTAAAGACAAATAAATTTATTTCACAGACTAACCATAAAAAACAACCCCAAACCACCAGCTTCGGAGGCTGCTCCCTGAGGTACTTCTGCAGCATTTACACTCCTGGTATCAGACCCTACATCAGGGTAGTACATGTTCCTGCTACCCTAGCTGCATCATCTACCGAGTCAGTTTACAACTTAGGCTACCCACCCGTTCTCTGCTCTCCTCTTTAAAGTATCCTGCTCCTTCAGAAGTGCTTGGTGTTCATCATATGCATCCAAAAGCCTGAAGGAAAAAAAACCAAAGTGCTTTGCTCACCACTTGCACGTTAACACTTTAAACACAAGCAACTGTTTCAAAACGTCTACTTCACAATGTAGAAATGCTACAACATTCTAACCCAGAGACCTAAAACAGATTGAAAAGCCAAGAAGAAATAAACAAATTCCATATCTTAATTTGAAGGGAGATTCCATAAAGCACACTCAGAATTTTCTCAGAAACGTTAGCTGAGAAATCCCAAAGTGCTGAACCTCTTGTACTGCCTGCAGTTCTTTTATAAACAAACTTCACAGGGGTTTCCAAAACGTGCTGCTCCTTCCAGCAATGGCGTCACATCACCTTGGTGCTGATGCTATCCACACTGCACCGATGCTCAGGAATGGACTTTCTTTAAATACTGCCAGTCAGCATCATGCAGAGTGAAAACTACAGTGGAGCACCTATGGGCTTTTCTCCAACAGGAAAGGACGGGTTTATCTACCACAGCCCAAGAGAGCTGTGCCACTGGTGCTTTATGGATGACCGTGTACTGCTGAGTGGAAGCCTCATTTCCTTTCCTTTCCTAATTCAAACTCAAACGTCTAGCTGAATATCATTTCACCCGATGCATGCTACAGTTTACAAGGCATCAAATGAAAAACGCATCATCTGTCAATACTGCTCCTGGGAAAAACGTTCCTTGCTCTTATTCTTCCTTCTATAGTACTATTTGTGAGCGTAACACTTCACTTTGTTTGGTCCACTTCAGACCTGAAAGTTGCAGTGCCCAGCTGCCATGTGAGCTACAGCGCTCAGAGCCAACAGAAGCTGAGGACAGCTGTTACTAAAAACATACAGAGCAGAAGACGTGACTCCTGCTTCGCCTTGCCAAGTTACTTAGCTGCAAAATGTGAATAAAAACAGGAGCTTATTTTACAATAGGGAATCAAGACAAATAAGGCTCGTCTAGTATTTCAGTATTTCAGCTGCACTTTTACACGACTCCCCTATGTAAGTGTACAGCATTGTTAACAATTCTAATTGCAGGGGAAGGAAAAAACCAATAGAGCAGTTTTGGGAACTCAAGCAGCCGCTCACAGGGCACAGCAGCGCATTTTATAGCCATGCCACAAAACGTTCTCTTTGGGAAGCATCCTCTTAGGGAAAGAAAACCAGCAGGAAGCTATGGGCGGTAAGAGCTCACCCTGAGGCATTCTGAGGTATTTCAGAAGGGATGATTTTCAGAGAAGATTCCTACTTCAAAATAGGACTCGGGTGTGGAAAAGCAGCTATACCTCCAGAAAGAACTGCTGTGGAGATAAAGGGCTTTACGGGTGCACTAAGCCATCCCCTTCCCTGCCACTTCTAAAGGCACTCTGTGACCTTAATTTGGCCACTGCACACAGTGTATCTTACTTGTTTACATCAGAACCAAAATCTTCAAGAAATTCCACTTTTCGCTGTGAAAATGTAACCCTCATTTTTATAGACAATGAGCCATTAACAGCTTTATCAAAACAGCTCAAAATGTTCTCTTCGTTTTGTGTGAGATCACCACAGTACTCCATTTCAAGCAGGTTCAGATACAGTTTTGTATTTTCCTGTACAAAAAAAAAAAAAAAAAGGACTAAAATCAGAACCTGTCAACCTGCTGCAGTATGTATTTAACACTGACTGTGTATCTACTGAATACATTCCATTAGCATTACATCACGAGTATAGATCAGAGCAGCCGATATCAACATTTTGTTCTCATACTGGTCATCTTTGGTCTGGTTTGGTGCACAAAGGGATCAGAAGCGATCCAACACCACAGAAACAGGAGTTGTGCGGAGCTAACAGAAGGGCTGCAGCAGTTACACAAAGCAATCCGAGAGCAATGCCTGCGTGATCAATTTGGTTTGCCTTGAGATGGGAACGCTTCCATAACCTTTACGACTCCTAAAAGGCAAAATGAAGCAAACCGTACTTCCCATTAAAGAGTTACAATTGCAAGCTGCAAAAATGGCAACTTCAGTTTAGAGGGACTGGTGTCTCCATGCGGTAACAAAACATCACATACAGTTACAGTACCTGTCATCACTGTTGCCATATTTTAAGAAATGAGGAAAAAAATACCAGTTTGTTTTTGTTTTTAGTACAGCAAAGAAAGAACACATACTTTGTCGATTTCTATGGCATCTGACAGCACTTTTCTTGCCTTTGGAAGATTTTTCTGCACTTTGAAGAGGTGCCGAGCTAATTTGATGGCATAGAACGACGATTCGCTAACTGACTTGGCATTCCTAACAGCTTCTTCCAGCAGGCGCTCGGCTTCTTCCATGTTCCCATGCCTGCGCTCTAAGCTCACTCTTCGCAAGCGAACCATTGCTAGGCCTAGAATGCACTCCTCAAACGTCTTCAAGATTCTTCTCGCCTCATCGATGTTGCCTAAAACACCAGGGAAGACGCTTTAAAATACGACACTTCCAACAGCTTCCTTAAAATAGAGCCCCTCCCAGGAAAGGTTCACTTTGCTCTTACCCTGCTGTTCCTCAAAGGCAGCCCACAGCATGTGAACCATCGGTTTCTTAGGAAGATGTATTGTGCAAGCCCTGCTGTAGACATGCCTCACTCCTTCAATACTATGATTCTCCATGTATTTGGCATACTATAGTTGAAAACAGAGCAGAGATTGAATAATTTTACAGCTTACATTTGTCTTTAAGTACAGGACAGAAGGATAAAATTCTTTTGTTTAAACCCATTCAGCACCTTTATTGAACCACTAGACTAGTTTCTGTAAGGAAGGACGTAGAGAGGCAACGAAGTTGGCATATGCAGCAGTCAAATCTGGTTGCAAGCAGACCATCTCCTAATGCAACAGATATAGTTATATATGAACAACGTTCGACAAGAGTACAAACGGTTAGTCACCAGGTCAGTGTATGCCATGGGATCAGTGGCAAACCACCTCCCTTACCTTAATCCAGAAGTCCTCATAGAGGGCACATGAAATAACACATCTCTCAAAGAGGACCACAACTCGTTCATGCGTCCCATTTTCTATCTCAAATTCTAAGTACTCTTTCCAGTTTTTTAGCTGAGCTTTCTCCAGAGGTTTCACGTGAAAGTAAGGCCTCTTTATCTGCAACAATCACAGGACGTGAGGTAAGACTAACAAGCACACAGTCAAGCCAGTTAAAAAATAACCACGCACCACTCCAGTGATGGCATTTTAGATTAGCAGGACTTCAAAGCAATACCTTATTATCTATTCAAATAAGTCAAGTGGGGCGATCCCACTTAACTGAGAAACCTGGTTGATAGCTACATTTTAGGCTAGAACTTGGTTTACCCAGAAAGCTTTTTGAGTGCAACCGTGCACAGAATTTGAAGGTGACAAAGTTACTACCTTGCAAACCCTTCCATTACAATGTAACAGTATTATAAGCAACAATTGCTGTGCACAAACATACTGTCCAAACACTCCGCACTGCACTAAGGAACATCCTACAAGTCAAGTTCAAAATCTGGTTGAGAATCATGGCAAGGAAAGACAGCACTCATTTGAATTCCATATCAAATATTTAAATTAAGCTGATTATTCCGTTAGGCCGGGCTGGATGGGATCCTGGGCAGTCTGACCCAGAGGCTGGGATGGAACTACAGGATCCTTA
Source organism: Alectoris magna (assembly GCA_030625065.1). Taxonomy (NCBI): domain Eukaryota; kingdom Metazoa; phylum Chordata; class Aves; order Galliformes; family Phasianidae; genus Alectoris; species Alectoris magna. Next base: position 1,057,678 of record CM060565.1, on the reverse strand, counting down.
AGGTCCCCCCCAACCCATACCATTCTGATCCCGTCACTGCACTGGCACTGCTACCAGCAAGAGCTGGGTTGGACAGAGCTCAGCACAGGAAATATAAATATTGCTCTAAACTAAGCATGGCAAAGCAACCTTCCAGAGATATTCTTTCCTGCTCTTCGCATCTAATTTTCCTTGATTATTTATTTCCCATACTGCAGTTCCACCACAGTATACATTCATTCATTCATTCATTCAAGTGTTGAATTATTATAAGCGTTAACACAATTGAGGAGGAACATTCAATCCCTCAAGGCCACTCCAAATTTAAAGCCCATCATCTCTCTGTGATCCTTACCCAATCCTACTATGAACCCCAGTAGTTTGTTGTGGTGATAATTTCAGGTACATTGTTCCTGCTAAAAATTAAAAGCAACACAGGTCTGAGAGGCCTCTATGACTACCTGACATCTGCTGCACATCTCTGTTCTAAAGACACGTTTAACTCCATCTTACACACTACAGATCCAAAGTGTTAGTGTCTACAGAGCAGATGCTCTCCTGGTAGAGCAGGTACAGATTCTGGCCAGGACTAATACAGAATAACCTGTTTCCAATACATTTTTCACAGCACGTCCTGACTTAGAGCATTCTCTGAAGCTTCAGTAACCTGTAGCTAAAACAGCCACTAACAGCTCCATTCACTACCATTCTGTGCTACCCATCAGCACACCTGAGCCTCACTTCCTCTTGAGACGCCCTCTGTATCCTTCGCTTCCCTCCAGGACAGACACTAAGTCCAAAGGAGATCCTGCAACACCTGTAACTGCTAATAGCCCTCCAGGCTGTGGTGCCCATTCACTGGAGCTGACTGCCTGCTAGGATGGGCTACGGAACCACAGGTCTGAGTTCCCTTGGCTTACAAAGCACCTTGCCTACTCTACCAAAGCACAACAATGTACACAGAAACAGGTCTGAGATCATGTAGGCCGTTAAAGAATCTCTGACCATTCCACCCACAATTCTTGGACACAATGTGCTCTTTGTTCTTCTCTTCCATTTCCCTCCTTCTAATGTTGCAACACAGTACCACGCTCACCATAGAACACTGAGAACTGAAAACCTCAGGCTACTCTGTAAGCTCAAAAGGAGCTAAACTTAATTCTACATAGAAAATGTTTTCCATTTGCTATGATCAAATTGTTAGTTTAACTAACTACTTTTAACATGTTACACATGGGAGCAGCATGTTAATGCTAGTTACTTCTGGAAAACAAAAGCTAAATGATTTTAGATGCAAGGATATAATCCAAAATTAGGATATGCCTTCCTTCTAAATTAACGAAGGAAGAAGATAGTAATTACAATTATTGTGTAACACTCCGCATGCGCAAAGCAGGACTGAATTACAGACCCACACAGCTGTAGGGCTGGAAGGGACCTCTGGGGATCAAGTCCAGCACTCCCACCAAGCAGGCAGTGCCACAGCATCACAGAACTGCACAGCACTTAGGATGTAGATTTAAAGGCAGCTTAGTGAAATAGTGTTACACTACCTTGCCTCTCTCCAGATACCTTTTAAACACCTTTACAAGCTCAGATGCCAGAGTTGACCTCACAAGCTGCTTTTGACAACAAGAATGGCAGAAAAGCGAAGTGAGACCTTTACTCAAAGTCCCACAGGAGTTTAAGCTGTGAGGCCTAACCGTTACTCAAACTCTCCATTCCCAGTCTTACGTTCAGAACTCTCACATGCCGCCTTACAAAGAAAAAACAAACTTACCCCTTCTTCAAATGTCCACCTCTTACTGACTTCATGTTCATTGTGATTGAACATTTCCTGATGAATCTCAATGATTCTGTGCCTCATGTTCTCTATTTCAGTGATTAGCTAAAACACAATTGTTCAGAAATGTAACACAAGGAGACGCTGCATCAGCTTTGTAAACACACTTTATGACAACAGTACTATGCATAAATCAAAAGTAGCACGGGTGCATTAAATGCTGCACAAAACAGCTTGGGGAAGGGAGGAGTATTACCCCGATGATGCCTTGGTTCTTAGTGCAACCCAACTAAAGGTTTTCTACGTGAAGTTTTGGTCTTATCTTAAAGATGAGCTCCATTTCTTTGACACCTACGGAAGTGCTGTTAGAGCATGCTCTACAGACAAAAGCCGTCTGTCTATAGCATGAGGCAAGGAGCAGTGATATGCAAGAGTAAGGGAAGAAATCCCGACAAAAACTCTCTGCATATGTACCTTGGCAGGGTCAGTGATATCCTCGGTACCCGAGGGCAGATCGTCGCCAGCCGACGCGTCGCCCCCTGCATGGCCATTCACAGACGCGAGCTCCCTGCGCAGCTGAACAAACTGCTCGGAAGTCAGGAGGTCCCGAGGCAAGTTGTTCTGGACATGGTCTTTAAACCTAAAAACAGTCAGAAACACATCAACGCTAATTTGATGTCTTATGTTTACATACTCTGCATACTCAGAACACAATAAATCCTAGCTGGGTTCTAAATCACTTTATCCATCTACAACACCACTGAGCATACAACTCTGAAAATCTATACACAGAACAAACCTGCTACATGTCAGATGTTCACAAGTTTCACATTTCAAAGAAAAATGAAATAATTACAAACTTAAATAATGAAAACAGACCCCTCAGATCTGCAGAAATTACAAGGAACACTAGTGTGTAATTTAACTAGGGCTTCTGGTTCCCTCTTAATGTCTCCAAACCAACGTAGAGCTCAACTATCTGTAAGTTAGCCAAGCATTTCTATTTATGCTTAAACAAAATGATGACACCAAACTGAGTGGTGCAGTTGATACGGCAGAAGGAAGGGACGCCATCCAGAGGGACCCTGACCAACTCAAAAGGTGGGCATGTGGGAACCTAATGAGCATTAACAAAGCAAAGTGATTCTATGAATGTGTTTTGCCACAAGTGAGCACTGCATGAGGTATTACGTTTTAAAAAGTTCTCAATCTACAAGAGCTTTCATTCTATGATTCTGTTTTTTCAAAGACTAACAATTCCAAGGCATTCCTTTAATCCGCAGAGAATTTGAGATCTAATCTAAAACCATATTCCTAAAACGTGTACCAGTACTTACAAATAGCTACTCAATATGTATGAATAAATCAAATAGAGCTATTTTAAACTGTTGCTCCAAGTGAATGTTTTCACATGTAAATAAGCAGGTTTGCACACGGTTAAGAACTTCACTTAGCCGCATCTTTGTTTTCTCTTTACCTTTGGAAGTGATGACTGTAGAGCTGTGTTGGAATTCCAAGGATACGATCATATATGGACGTAACTTCCCTCAGGTTTCCCTGCTCATCTTCCCAGTTTATATACATTTCCCACAGTCTGTCAGAACGGAAATCTGTCCCAGCAGCCAAAACTGCATGCTCATAGGCTCTGAAAAATAATTCAGTTGTTTCTGGATGCAGTGACAGAGCAAGGAAGGAAAGTCCTAAGACAAGTCCTCATTTATTTGCAATCATACTTAAATTGCTTACTGAAAAATTTTCGTATCACCTTCTCAGTATCGGACGCAAGATCTCTAGAAATTGAGAAGGTTCCCACTTCCACCTCCCCCCCCAGCCCCTTAGCTACAACACACCCATCTGACTGCACTACACAACACAACCACACGCACGTCCTTCTTGTAGCACTCACTCTGCTTTCAACTTACCCTCGAATAGTACTGTTAGCTTCAGGATCATCAGGGTCCAAGGTGTCTTTTAAGAAGTTTATATAATGTATCCAAAGATCAACACTAAGAGGAATTGCCTGAAGCCCTCTGCGATAAACCTATGAAGAGAATGTGAACTGTACTTCAAATACTTAATGGTGTCCTAATAGAGAGGCAACACTGTGTTATCCGGTGAACCTTAGAAATACTAATTACTGGAATTTTGTTTAAATAATCTACCATTACCATTCGGGTGGAGGTTGGATAGAACATGGCAATGTTCTGATCTCCACGTGCAGAGTCTTGATCTTCAAAGCGCAGCGGTCCCTGCATTCTGACCAGGTTGTGTGGGCAGGCTTTGGGGTATAGACCATAGGGCACAGACCCATTAGATCATCATTGACAGCGTCTGACCAAAAATGCAATAAGATGTAGCAATTGTGACCAGCAAACCAACTATACTGTTTTGAAAATGAGTAATAAATGTAAGTGAGAGAAAAGCCCTGCCCTACTTGTTAAGCTGCAGTGTAATACAGAGGCTTGCACTGCAAAGCTTGACAAACTGTAGAGGTTTAACGCACCTGCCAACAAAGAGAGAAAACATTAGCTACAAATGCCACAGAAGTGACAAGTGCAAACAAAATCCCTATAAACCTGACCATACATGGCAGGTTCTGGCAGCCAAATGACTTGTGGTAGCTCAGTCATTATTTGGCTAACAGGATCAATGGCAATAGCTTCGTCCAGCTACCTACGTACCTCATCAGATTGCTTAATGTTGTCGTGTCGCTTTTCTAGGTCTGCATACTTCTTCCAGTACCCATAGCAATACGGGTAGTGCGTGAAAAACTTGTCAAACGCTTTCCTGGCAGCTGGTAAGTGGTTCTGCAAAGAAGTACATAATAAAAGGCAATAGATCATTTCCAGCATAAAGTTTGAAGAACAAAACAAGCCTCATGTGCGCGTGCAGCCCAGAAGGCCAACTGTGTCCTGGGGGCATAAAAGAAGGGATGGCCAGCAGGGACATGGAGGTGATCATCCCCCTCTGCTCAGCTCTTGCGAGGCCCCATCTGCAGTACTGCGTCCAGGCTTGGGGCCCCCAGCACAGGAAGGACATGGAGCTCTTGGGGCAGGTCCAGAGGAGGGCCACTAAGATGATCAGAGGGCTGGAGCACCTCTCCTGTGAGGAAAGGTTGAGGAAACTGGGCTGGTTTAGCTTGGAGAAGAAAAGGCTGCAGGGAGACCTTGAAGGGAGAGTATAAACAGGAGGGGGAACGGCTGTTTGTGAGGGTGGGCAGTGAGAGGATAAGGGGGGAATGGTTTGAAACTGAGACAGGGCAGGTTTAGGCTGGATCTTAGGAGGAAGTTTTTCACGCAGAGGGTGGTGACGCACCGGAACAGGTTGCCCAAGGAGGCTGTGGATGCCCCATCCCTGCAGGCATTCAAGGCCAGGCTGGATGTGGCTCTGGGCAGCCTGGGCTGCTGGTTGGCGACCCTGCACATAGCAGGGGGTTGGGACTGGATGAGCATTGTGGGCCTTTGCAACCCAGGACATTCTGTGATTCTCTGATCTATCCAGTATCTTGTCCTGGTATCATGGTGCAATCAGTGCAAAGATACACCTAATGCAGTAAGCCCACCCCAAAGTCTGATCAAGAGAAATCTAAGAACAGGACAAACATACAACAAAGCCTCTTCAGAAACCTTTCCAGGCCACAAAATTTGTAGCTCAGACTCCTCCTTACACAGAATCATCTGGACATTACAGCCATGCATTGTGTGTGTGTGTGTGTGTGTGTGTGAATTTACACGGGCTCAACAAGCAACAAGATAAAGTTCTGTTTTCACAAATGCTGCTGCAAGAAGCCGCACAGGTTATCCGCCTCTTGTGAGAAAAGACATTGGTCCTTGTTTGTTGTTGTGCACGTGGCTAAGAAGGACCAAACTAACACACTGTGGGTTACACGCAGCTTATTCTAATTAAAAACTGAAAAGGGTGTTACAAGAGCCACGCACATTCAACATGGTTTTAAGTAATGCTGAATATGCTCCAGTGCACAGCATTCAAAAACCTAGCAAGAATTTTCCGCTAATGTTATAGCTGATTATTTGCTAGTAAAAATTACATGCAAAGAGCTATCTCTGCTAACGCATGAGTTTGAGCAGGTATTTTCACTTTTAGAAGCTGGAACAAAGTTCTTGCAAGTGTAAAAAAAAAAAAAAAAAAACAAAAAACCACGCTATTCCCATTTTCAAATGAGTTATTGTTTCAATATCATCTTAAAAACAGCTGTTCTTATTTTATGATCTTGACAACCAGCTCAGAGTAGTGCACACCAAAGCCTGGTGTACAGTTCTGATTTGTTACTGGAACACCCATGAGTTAGTTTGGTTTTGTTTGGCTGTTTCTGGCAGACCAAGAGGAAGGGGCACGCACTAACCTCTTGCTCTACGTACTGTAGCAGATAGACCCATCCTGTGAAATCCTGGGGATTGTCCTCTACTACTTTCCAGAACTTGTCAAAATCCGGAGGGAAGCCGGCCTCAATATCTGTCGTCTGTAAACTTCCAATATTTGGAATTTCGCCCTCTTCTTGTGTGTTGTCTTCATTCAGGTCAGGAGAACTATCAGGCGATTGTTCCATCTCAGTTACACTCATAATTTCTGTGCTGAAGTCCATATTCTGTTCTTCTGTTGCTGTTTCAGCACCATTGCCAGTGCTGTCATTGCTTACAGTCGCCGTTGTTGCCTTCTCCTCCTCTGTATTATCCGAGTTCTGCACAGTTGAGTTTTCCATGCTGTCCTACAGAAATAAAAAGGTTTAATATTTAAGCAGTGAAGATTCAAGTAGAAGTCGGCTGTGAAATAGCAGCCCGTGTGGTCACTAACTCAACTGCAGTACTTCAGGAAGTGGCAGTAAGAGCTGTGAGTGCTCCCAACGAAAGGGAGGGGGCGGGGAACCACTCATTCCAAACAGATATTACTGACATCAGAAAGCTGCCCGCCGGCTCTGACTGCTGCAAAGCATACGTGGGTCAAGCTGCAAATAAAGAGCTGCGTCTATACAGATTCGTCCATTTTGTTATCTTGAAAGCAATGAGTTCATGTTGATCTCTCTCTTGTTCTAATGAGAGAGCACAGAAGGTTCAGAAAAGAAAAAAATTGGGATTTTACCCCAGCAACTCGAGGATGGTCTCTAGCTCAACTAGAAACAGGAGTCTGAACAGATCCTTCCACCATCACATGGAAGAAGGTATCACTTGAGCCCAATGTTTCTGAATTTTCAACCAAGTGCTCCCTGCATTCCCTTCATCACAAACCTTCACCAACCACAGCTGCTTCTCTCAGCCCCACGCACAGTTCAGAAGTGTCAGTACCAGCCCCGCATTTCAACATGCAGACGCAAACACATCGTTGTGGGTTTTCCACATAATTATCACAAGGAGCTACCAAGGTATAAACGTCAACAAATACAGTTTTCCTGTATGAGTCTGGTGGCATTTTATTCCAAGCAAAGAAATCCATTAAAATTTATTCATTAAAATAGAGTTCTACTCAGTACAGATCAGCACCTTCTGCAAAATGAATCCGTGTTTTGATTCTAGGAGAAAAACAATGTTGGTAACACAGCGACGTTTCTAGCTGTTGCTAAGCAGATCCGAACAGACTGAGGCCATCCTGGTTTCTCAGTGAGGGCAGCTGGGGGGACCCACGGAGCTGGGAGGAGATGGCTTCAAATGGCCAAAGGGATATTCCATAACATACGGCATCATGCAGAAGGAGAGTTCTGAGAGGGGTGAGAGCTCATCTCGCTCTCTTCCCTCGCTGCGGGCCATCGGTGAGTGGCAACTGCTTGTGCATCACTTGTTGTACACATATACGCAGTCATAACTACGACGCTTTTTCTCTTCTCTATCTTAGTAAATAGATTTATCTCGACCCGTGAATTCTACTTGGGCTTTTTTTCCTCCACTGAGAGAGGAGGGCAGCGAGCAAACAGCTGTGTGATGCTCAGCCACGTGCTGGGTTAAACCACAGCACTATGCTCAGGGTGCCCTCACCCCCTGCCTGAACTGGCCCAGGTGATAACCTCACAGAGAACAGAACTATCAGCAGCACTCAGCGAGCATTAAAGACGTCTATATAAAACAGTGGGCCACAACAGACACAGCAGCTCCTCGCTGCTGCCTCCTCCTGCCCCTCAGGACAGACTCTGCCTGCCTCCCACTCCTCACTTTGATCCTGCTGCCAAATGCTGCCCTGCCCTCCTCCAACCCCTGCCAAGCTCCGCAAACCACTGGGGGGGGGGGGGGGGCAGAGCCACCCAGCCAGGCTCTCTCAGCTCAAGCCACATCCCCAAGACCGATCAACCCCAGGTGGTATAATATCCATGCAGAGAAAGATGGCTCGTCACTGGGAACCTATTAAGTGTGAACTTCAAGCATTTAGATAAGGCCATCACCAGCAAACACACCCTCGCGTCCCTCTATTGGGTTCTCCTTACAGAGTAAGATAACAAATTATTTAAAAAACAACAAGTCCCACCCCCACTTCTTATCTCCAGAATTCTTACGCCACCAATAACAGAATGGAAAAATATTGGCAAAGGAAATGTGCCTGTCCCCTATCTTCATTGCCTGAGCTGCCAGCTGATGTTTGCTGAACAGCTCACCACGTCAGGTGACTCTGAAGTAGATCTAAAAGGTCCACGTGGGTCTACTTTGTAAGTTTTCTAACTGCTGCTGAAGAAAAGAATTATTTCAGTTCTCTACGGGATACATCATCTGGCAATCACGTAAACACAAGGTCTTTCCTTTATGGAAAGCTACTCGTAAATGTGTATCTTTATGTGACAACTGAAATCCAAAAGCCACACCCTGACCACCGCGAGCGCTTGGCTGCCCTTCTGCCAGCAGAGAGGATGCTTTGTGTAGGACAAGCAGTTTGCCCTTGCTGGGAACCAGTTCTTCCCAGTTCAGCTTGGAGAAGATAAGGTTTCTCTCTTGTGGCCTTCCAGTACTTGAAGGGAGCGTATAAACAGGAGGGGGAATGGCTGTTTGTGAGGGTGGGCAGTGAGAGGATAAGGGGGAATGGTTTGAAACTGAGACAGGGCAGGTTTAGGTTGGATCTTAGGAGGAAGTTTTTCACCCAGAGGGTGGTGACGCACTGGAACAGGTTGCCCAAGGAGGCTGTGGATGCCCCATCCCTGCAGGCATTCAAGGCCAGGCTGGATGTGGCTCTGGGCAGCCTGGGCTGCTGGTTGGTGACCCTGCACACAGCAGGGGGTTGGGACTGGATGAGCACTGTGGGCCTTTGCAACCCAGGCCATTCTAGGATTCCTCTCCACGTCCCAGGCTGCTCTAGAAAGGGAGCATCCAAACTCAGTTTCTTTGGAGACCACCAAAGATATCTTTGATATAAATTATTTTTTTTCTCAAAATCATTAAGTTAAAAATGTAAATAAGCAAAGCAGCCTCACCATGCCTTTACCAGGGCAATGCACGGGCCAGATGTGCAGCAGATAAGAAAAGCTGCCACCATGGTTCAGAGCTTACCTCTGTAAGGCTGATGGAACAGGGGCTGTGCAAACAGCAGTCCCAACGTTTAGTACAAGTCATAGTACTCAAAAGGATGCTTACAGCTCTAAGACATCAAAAGGCTAACAGAGCTGTTCTTACACACGCAGCAATTTCACAATCTAAACTTTTCCTCAGATGCAATGGATGTTCCCCAGTTCCGTACTCCAACTTAAAACTCCTCCAAATCCAGCCATGCCCTCAGGCTGGGAGAGAGAAAAGGAAAGAACGAAAAAAATAGAGGGAAGCAGCCCGGAGGCAGAATCACAGCATCGTACTGGCTGGAAAAGGCCTCTCAGATCGCCATTCCCCCCCTCCACCCCGGGCCCACCGCCCCTCAGAGCCCGGCTCCGGGGTGCTGACCCCACGCTCCCTGGCTGCCCGTTCCAGACCGCTCCTCTAGAGAAGAAATTCTTCCACAAAGCCGCACAGCCACGTAACACAGCAACTTAATTCCGGGAGTTTTTACGTCGCACAGACTAACGTAAGTCAGTAGGCTGGATAACTGCACGCACTACTTTTACACCACTTATGTCCGAATCCATTTCTCAGCCGTTTTACTGAAACATCCCCGCACACAGCGTCCCTGTGACACAAAGGCGCTCAGGGCCCGTTCAGCCCGGCCGCGCTCCCTGCCACGAGCTCGGGCCGCGTGGCTTCTGCTCCAAGTTACCGCTCCGGCGGCCGAGCACACGCTGTTCGTAATAAAACGTTAAAGCACTCGAAGCCATTTCCGCCCTATTACATCTTTGTTCGGTGATTCGGCGCCTATTTCAGCGCACAAAGTTCGGTTGAAAGCCCTTCTCCCCTCACACGGCCGTTTACTCCCGAAGCGATCAGCCGCAGCCGGCCGAGGACCGCGCACCCGGCGCCTCCCGCCCGGCCCGCCGCCGGCCGCAGCCCGAGCCCCGCAGGAGCGGCTGTTCCCTCCGGCTCCGCACCACAAGGCCCTCCCCGCGCCGGGCCAGTAGGCCAGGCTGCGCCAGTAGGCCACTAGGCCAGGCCAGGCCGATCTAGGCCAGCCCAGGCGGCGGGGCGAGGGAGGCGGGCCCCACCGAACCCCAGCGCGCTGCCCGGCCTCAGCCGGAGGCGGCAGCCCGGCGTCCCCTCAGAGCCCCCCGGCCCTGGCGCGCACCCACCTCCGCGGGGCCGAGCAGCGCAGCTTCCTCGCGCAGCGCCGGGCCTGAGAGAAGAGCGCGGGCCGCGCCTGCGCACTGCGTTCTGCGCCTGCGCCGCGCACGCGCGCTGAGCACCGCATCCGGGCCGCGCGTGCGCCCGCGCCGCTCCCTGCCCGCCCGCCAAATGGCGGCCCTGCCCTCGCCCCCCCCCCCCCCCCCCGACCCCCCTACCCCGAGGCGAGGAGGCTGCGGTTACAGAAATAAATCCGTTTATTCTCGTCAGTTCCCGTGTAAAACGCGCACAGCACCGGCAGCGGGGCCCGGGCTGGCCGAGGGGCGGACAGAAACGGGAGCTTTCCTCCGCACTTGGCCTTGCCCTGCTGCCACGGGCTGCCCCAGGCTCTGCTCCAGCCCGCACGGGGCCCAGCCGCAGGCAGGGCCTGCTAATACTGCACGGGGGAGGTCACGGGGGTAAAAAAATACACGTTTTTCACCACTAACACACCAAGCCCTGTTTTCTGGATGCGGTATCAGCCCCGAGGTTCCCTTCCAGGCTCTGTGTGAGGCGGGCAGCAGCACAGCCTGGGCCTGCACTCCCAGGACACCGCGCTGACCCCGACAGCAGCGCTGCTGTGCCAAGTGAACACCACCCCAGGGCTGCCCCACATGTCCCCACGTAAACAGTCGCCATCTGCCCCTCTCAGCCCACGGACCGAGGCCCAGTGCCACTGGGTTAGGTGGCTATCTCTAGGAACTCCTCCAAACTCCTCTTGATGTGCGGTGGCTGAGCTGCGGCGTGAGCGAGCAGACTCGGGCCCATCTGTGCAAAAAGTGCTTTGGACAGTTTGGCTGTGGCCGCCCGGATGTTTCCTCCCGCTCCAGGCAGAGAGCCGCTGTTGGTCATGGTGCCCAGGAGGTGCCAGAGGACGACTAAAACCTTCTGCTCTACAGCGTGAGGCTTCCGTGGGTACAGCTCCACAACAAGGTCTGCAAGAACAAGAGCGGTTAGCGAGCAGTGGTTGGAGACTATTATAACACACAACTCAGAAGCGAGCCCCTGCTTTGAGAGACATGTAGAAGTACTGAATGTCAAATCATCTTTTCACAGCAGCTAATGAAGGAATGCTGTGCACAAAAGCTTATCCATTTTTGCAGCAGCATGAGTGGTCCAGTAAAAGTTATGAGCTTTCCCTACAAACATCCCTTTCATTCTCTCTCAGGTGAAGGGCTTGGAGAATATGGCCTACAAGGAGAGACTGAAGGAACTGGGGCTGTTTGGTCTGGGGAAGAGGAGGCTGAGGGGAGACCTTATTGCTCTCTTCCAATACTTGAAAGGTGATTGCAGCAGAGCGGGGTTGGTCTCTTCTCACTGTGACAGCTAACAGGATGAGGGGAAATGGCCTCAAGTTGCACCATGGGAGGTTTAGGCTGGATATCAGGAAAAGCTTCTTTACAGAACAGGTTGTTAAGCACTGGAATGGGCTCCCCAGGGAGGTGGTTGAGTCACCATCCCTGGATGTGTTTAAAAACTGTTTGGATGTGGTGCTCAGGGACATGATTTAGCAGAGGGTTGTAGAGTTAGGGTAGGATGGTTGGGTTGTGGTTGGACTCAATGATCTTTAAGGTCTTTTCTAACCTGAGCAGTTCTATTATTACATGGAATAGAATCATCTTTTCTTTTGTCAGTACTAGCTTCAATGTACATTATAAGGGGGTGAAATTTGACAACTGGTATATTGTTAATGCTCACAATGCACCGTGGCAGATACACAACCACCTCAGCCTACAAGGAGTTTGCATAGTTAGGATGGTACACAAACAAACAAACGTGCAAAGCAAAGCAGCACCTTACCAGCAAGCTTTTCTGTAATGTCTTGTTTTGCTTTTCCATTCAGAAATTGGACTTTTGTGCAGAATGGCTGCAGAAGCAAATAGCTGTCTAAATTTAAAGAACAAAACACATTAAGAATTGCAAACAAAATTAAACACTCTGGAAATAAACACAATAGGAAAAAAAAAAAACAAAACAGTAACTAAGAATCTTGCTTATGATGCTTTAACTCCAAGAATAAAGGTAATTTATTAAAGGGAATATAACCATAAAAGGATAATCTTAACAAGCCCTAGTTCCAAGAGTCTGGTAAGATGTAGCATTTTCCTTTACCGAAAACAGTAACTTTCTGCTCCAAAGCCAAAACAGTTGAGGAATGAAAACAGCTGAGCCATATACAAATCCTCAAGTCTGGTTCTTTGACCTGCTTAAGAGCTTCAGTATTCTGACATGCTGCTGGGCGATGACAGACTTGCCATGCAAACATAACAAACCCACCTACACAGCGAGGACAAGTCTAGCTATCTGTATTTCTGTATGGGAATAACTACAATGACTTGCATGCTTTAAAATGCGTGAGAATAAAGGCAAGGATGCATTAAACAACATAATGACTGAATGGAAACGATTGGAAAGAGCAACTCTTTAAATTTAAAACATAATGCAATTAAAACTTCAAAATTAAGAGAAAGTAGATTACCTAAGTGTTGACACAGAGCCTGAATAACATCTGTTGCAGCTGTGTAGATCCCTGGATTTTTGGAGTTTAGGTTGTTATCTACCATTGCAGGAACTAACATGTTGATAACAGGTGATAAATTATCTTTCAGCAACGGAATCATCTTGTGCATTGTCTCCAAAGCAACCTGATTTACTTTGCTGTTTGAGTCGTGTAAGCGAGACTTGAAAGCATCGAAGATCTGAAAAGGTATCCAAACAGCATTCATCTGAATCAATAAATATTTCAGGCGGATATTATGTTTCCTGCTTTTTTGTTACACTTCAATCGTTCAAACACACTTCAACCACAGCAAAAGATGGCTCTGATATGCAAATACTTGGGATTATTTTTTGAGCAAGTAAACCAACACTGGCTGTTTATTTTTATACTGTGCATGCCTCAGCGGTACCCAACCCACTTTATCTGAATTTCAGGCCTTGCTCTACAATGTACTAGAAGTACAGCAACCATCTGTATCTTTCAGCATGACTAACATTTTTGCAAGCAATTATTTCTAACGAGACACAGCTCTACTTGGCAAAAAGAACACCCAGCACTATCTTTGAAATGCGTTTAACTTCTGTCTTCTATAGCACACAGTGACACGGTTATCTTAATAATTAATAACCCCCACTATTATAACCCCTAAGCGTTACTACAAGATATACAATCACATGCTAAAAGATGTTTGGTTTGGTTTTTGGTTTTTTTTTTTTTTTGCCTTTCAGAGGCATTAGGAAAAGGTATCCTTCACAGAACAGCTCTGGTCTGAACCTCTTCCAACGTGCTCACACTGTGTCTATCTTCTAGCTCCTGGATCAAGCCCACCATTCTAAATTTCACCTCTTTACAAAAGCAATCTCATCTTAAGGATTTAAAAAACATTCCTAGTTAAGATACCACAAATTTTCACAGCAGGATTTTATTGATTTACGGCAAAGGCATCACATTGTTAGAAGTCAATCTCATTTTCATTCTATCTATTCACAGGTCACAACTGTTGGACATCACCACACATTTCTCTCCTAAAGGAACTCCCTTCCTCCTGGAAAGGATACTTACCCTAAGCTGTTATATTACAGTGAAGACCCTTCCCTGCTTTCTCCAAGATAAACAAAGCCAATAAAACTTGCAACTGTCTGTGACGATGTCTCACGTCTTGATTTATCCTTCCCGCTCTCCCTGCAACCTGCTCCTATTCGGTATTTTCTCAGCAGCAGCGTGAAAGACTGCACACAGTATTCCAGAAATACTTCTGTAACCACTGTCTTGGTGAAAGCTTCCAACTTCTTCCTCCCATTTATTGCCTTTACTACCCCTTTCAGCTCACATCTCTCCTCTTAAAGCACACCTGACACAACCCTCAGAACTTTCATGTTAATCAGATATTCTTACCGAAAGAACAAATCATGATTTTTAGCAGAAAATTCTGCGATGGAATTTTAAAAGCCTTTGAATTCAAAAGTCATACACTCACCTTCACAATGTTCACAACAACAAAGTCTTGATTGTTCTCTGTATCTGATAACAGTTGTTTAATTCCATTTATTCGATCACGGAAGTCTTTTGCATTCAATAAACCTACAATGTCCTTAACGTATTCTTCACTTTCCAGGGAATTACGAGGAACTGGTTTTCTACTGACTTCGCGTGCTTCTGTAGCCTCTCTGTGGAAAAGGAAGAACTTAGCCAGCAAATACATCAGCAAGCTGAAATGAGTCCTTAGACATTCCCTTTCTGCGTAAGGGCAAATACAAAAGCAAAAAAAAAAAATCTTATGCCTGAAATTAATTATTCTGAATAGTAGATGGTGCCTGAAAGACACCCTCAACCCAGAGGCAGTCGCAGACCCTACGAACTCTACGTTCTCAGATACAGACATTCTGGCCTAGTTTGAGTCTCGTGTGCTTTTTATTTTTCTTTCTTTCCAGATCAACAGAAGACCTTTTAGAAGCCAAAAATCAAAACAAGAAAATGGAGAGAATATGGTGTAAAATCTTCAGCATCCCCAGCTAGAATTTAACGAAATACTCAGTGTCCAAAGGCACAGACAGACAATTTTTACTGAAGCTACTACTAGGCATGGTGTTTGTTCAGAGCTTGGATGGCAGCATCTTGAAATGATGGACCTACTGCCATGAACTCCAAGTGCTTTTTTGCACTGTGTGCATATTCACAGGCAGTCAATAAACAAATTAATTTCAAAATGCAGAAAGCCATTTTCATATTAGCAAGTATCCTACTTGAAAGAACTTACTCGGGACACGTCTAGCTCTCTCATGTTCTTGTTTGCTTAACCCTGTTGTGAACCTTTCTGTGCTCCCTTCTCATCGTGAGATTATTCTCCTAGAGATCAGTTACTAACAGGATAAAATACTCAGGATGATCCTTACCTGTCAGTGTTGTTGAAAGCATCTCTGGAAGTAGACGATGACCTTGAATGTCCAACGCTGCCAGTATGAGAACGTCTTCCTTTTGCTGAGGGTGTGTCTAAGGGCATCTCTCCCAAACCCTGCCAAAGATGAAACTGCTTATTAAGTTGGTTGGTACGTTCTGCAGCACTGGAGACTCTTTAGAGACAAGTCTAACAGCCATGCAAAACACAGCAGCAAAGTACAGTGGATCCAGTGTATCTGCAAGGATTAAAGGCATGGACACGTCAGGTAACAACCACTGTATTAATTTGATTACCTGTCTTCATCTGAATACAGTCCTCCCATTCTCTATAGGTTCGATGTCTATACCTAAAAACTACTAGTAAAGTTTGTGCTTCTCACCTGTTAAACAAGCTTTTCTACATACCTTTTGATGTAGATTGTTAACAAATTCCTTAATGTAAGGCAAATCCTTGGCTGGCACATACTTTTCAAGCGTTTTATCAAAATCAGGATGAGTCATCATGCAGAAAAGCATCTTTCGACCATAATACCTGCAAGGCAAAAGACCACGACATACACATCTGTGAGCACTGATCTGCACGTTTAGACAAACACAACTTCAAAACAGAGAAGTGAAAAAAGATTGCTGTCTATCTGCATGTGTAACCAGACACCTTTCCACCTTCCTCCAAAGAAACTCTGGCCAACAATCATTATCTGACCAACAGCTGAGCAAATTAAAGACTGAGAAGAGTCTTTCCTTTCAGTGTTTGAGTATCGGCTGTATTTAGACAGGGTGGCCCAGCTCTGCTGGTCAGACAGCATGCATCCTAGAGTTCGGATTCCCAACATGGCCTAGGTAGGGCACGTGGCCAGAAGAGCACATCCATTGATTCCCTCTCCTTCCCGGTGCCATGTGGGCACAGCTGCAGGAGGCATTCAGGTAATTCCCATCACACGTTATCTTAACAGCCATCTACTACTGCAGAGGACCATACACAGAACTACGCAGATGTTTCAGCCATCTCTAGGATGCTTTGCTTAATTATTGACTTCACTAACCTTGTTTGCTGTGAACTATCCAGTGCAAACCTGGCAATCGCAGGGAAGGTCCTATCAGTGACACCTTTGGATCCAGACAGCACCCACTCCGGTCCCACACGTTCTATAATGTCTGCCATGTGCTGGGCCGTGCATCTTCTCACCGCTGTATGCAGGTGGCTGAAGAGAACACGACTGCTTAGTAAGAGCTCATCACAGCAGCTAACTAACAGAATTCATGCACCCTAGCAGACATGGCATACAACTACGCTCTTCTACTCTTCAGCACAATCTACAGCGAGCGTACTGCTGATACACAGATACCTATTCTGGCTTTACAGAAAAGACGGAGCCTGGTAGCTTTATTTAAAAGGATAACCCATTGGGAGAAGTATCATTAAGCAGCATTTCATTCACTCAGAATCCCAGGCTACATGAACGTAGAAGGGAAAAAGGACGATGCTGTCCTTTTTGTTTAAGGACCGCTGCAGCCCCATATCCTCCCACAGGGCAGAATCCTGCAGTTTTTAAATTACAAAGGATGGTCATTTTCTCCTGTGAGAATTTATTTTCTAATTTTCCTACAAATGTTAGTGAAATACTTTAGAAAGCTCACCACTACATGTTCCTTCCATCAATTTTATGTGACACGAGTCCCCATGTTCAGACAGAAATCCCGTATCATTTATATTGGCTTAAAATTAAACAAAGCAGTATTCTATTAACTCCTAAAAGCCTTGCAGAAGCCTGTTTCCTGTAAGACAGAGGACTTTACATCCTCATGCTGGCAAAAGTCAGAGAAAACTTGAATTGATGTTCAAACTTGCGCAGCAAACTAATCCTGTAGACAAATCCTGCAGTACCCACTGATCCCACATGCTCACAGTATGCAGTTCTGCAGATTTGGAGCTTTCCAATTTTATTTTCATCATTGGGTTTTAAGGACAGTTTTAGCGCACAGTAAATGAGGCGTCGCTATGGCCTGTCGTTCTAATGGAATGCCAGGTCTAAGGGAAGGAAGGAGCTAAGGAAAAGAAAGGACTTGCTATCCACACTACTGGCTTGCCCGCATCAGCCTGGCACAGCCATCCCGCGTCCTTCCTGAATGACTGTTCCTGTTTCAGAAGGATTTTGTACCATAAATGTCACGGCCTCATTGGAGGTGAAGGTACCCCCAGGTTACATTGCACAAAGCGCCTTAACTGGCACAGTGACAACTAACGGGCTCTATCAAAACTGAACATGCTGCAACTCCAGATGCAGCTCAGGCCATGAGATCTACGAAGTAACGTGGCAGCCAGCATGCCGAGTTCTGTGCTAACACAGCTATGGTCTGAGCTGCTCCTGGCCTATGGAACTTAATACTAGAGTTCAGTACCTGCTGTCGTGTCTGTACAGGAGCCCCAGTGCTCGTGAGCTTGGGAGAAGGGAAACAGACACAGCCTGTCTCCTACTGTATGTGCTGGTGGGAAAACAACAGCTATGAGGCTTAAAGACTCCACTAAGTAAAACCAA
The DNA here is from genome assembly GCA_030625065.1 of Alectoris magna. NCBI lineage: Eukaryota > Metazoa > Chordata > Aves > Galliformes > Phasianidae > Alectoris > Alectoris magna. The sequence goes on along the minus strand of CM060565.1, from coordinate 1,039,813 downwards.
GTCCCTGTTCCCCACAAGTGCCTGCTGCTCATGCAGAACAGCAGGAAATTGTGTCCCTATGCATATCAGATCCGGCAATTTAGTAACATCCATACACATAAGGAACATGGTTTTTACAGTTTCTTGTTCTGGAAGCATGATTGTGAATCAAGAATCTGCTCAGTGGGGTGAGTTTGCAGCAGTTATCCCATGTCTTCAGAACAGTATCTCATAAAAGCAAACAAATGTTTCTGATTGCTCTTGATGGTAAAGGCAGAACCAATTTGGTAGGGGATGAAGACTCAGCACATAGACCTACTCAGGGCTGCAAGTGTAATACGTACGAACACAGTAGGCTTGAAACAGGTTTAGCAGAAAAATGGGTCAATTTTAAAAAGGTCTTATGAATCCTACACAAAATCATACCTGTTAACCTGAATAGAGATGTGGTGAGTACAAAAAATGTACTAAATGGACTTACAAAATATTTCATCTCTGTAATCATGCAGTTGTGTCAAACACAATTCTTCCATTTTGCAGCAAAGATGCACCCCATTTTCCCTCCAAGTTTCCACATGGGAAGACAGTTACCATACCGACTGTTACAGACCAGAGGGATGGTAACTGCAGATGCACCACACAGGCTCTGGTGCCAACGTGGTCAGAGTTTCCTGAAGCCAGGATTAGAGAAGGTGAAACTCACAGTGCCATATCGAGGCCACATCTAGGATGTGCCATGCACTAAATGCACACTGCGCTCCTTAGTCAGAGCTTGCACTGATGGCTTCTTAGCTGTGATGAAATTAATCCCTGCTCCAAATGCTATATTCAGATTCAGATCAAGGAATTCTGTTGCCTTAAATGTCTGAAAGTGTCCCTGAGTTCACAAATTGAGGGGTCAGATCTCTGCAGACCCCATGAGGATCTGTCTGTGCATTTGAATCTGCCGCTGAAGACGGAGCTGAGATTCAGCCCATTACGGTCAGCAGCACTGCTTAGCCAATGACATCTGAAGAAGGGATTAAATACCTATGTGAGTAATAACTGGACCATATTACATGGCTTCTGAGTTAAAGCAATGCACCATTACTGCCTGCTGCTCTTCAATTCTCCCAAACGACTACATGCAGGCACATTTCTTAAACAATCTAAATGCTAAGGCAGGTATTCGCCTTTCAGTTTGAAGTTCAAATAATCGAAGTATGGCTCTCACTGGCTTTCAGAACACAGAATCAGTACATTCCAGAGCAACCAGCTTCCCCAGAAACAAAATAAGAAACACGGTATTCCGAATCAAAACTAACTGTTATGGTTTCTAGCTATGCAGCAAATCTATGGACTGATTTATAATGCAGCAGCTGAAATATTTAATGGAAAGGTTACAAGGAATTCATATCTAAGTGATGACGTAGAAGCAGATTAAATACAAGCAGGTATAAAGCTAACATACTGAAATACCTAATGGCTTGGTTAGGTCTTGGTATTGCAGGAAATGAGGAAATAAAAGAACAGAACAGCATACTTAACAGGTAGGGTGAAAGACAAGAATATAACTTCTGCTACAGATTGGAGTGAGCTAGAGATCAGAATCACAAACCATGGAACCAGAAATGGAAGCTTGTCGCATCTGAGGGAGTCAAGAAAATAAAGGCCGTCACCACTGTAAAGGAAACTAAAGGCAGACAGAGAAAGACTATTAAGCAGCAACGTATAGAGAACAACATGAAATAGGCCAGGATGATTGCAGCTAGAGAACTGGAAGCTGTAGAACATTTTCCTAAAGAGAAAGTAATGCTGAAGAACTGAAAAAGACAGGCATTTCACTGCAGAATGCATGGCAATGAGAATGCTTTGTGAGCTACATTAGGCAGAGCAAACCAGCAGTTCCCTAAGAATATCACATCAACGTTGAATAAAATTACTGAAATCTTGCAAAACCACCAGAAAACACACCAAGCTCCAGAACCAGCAGCCCACTTTTCAGGTAACGCAGAAAAAGAAAGGGGGGATTACATTTTACAACCAAGCCAACAAACGGTCCCCGGGCAGAAGCTTTGCACAGCTGCCATACTGGATTTTCCATTTTCTGCCTGTTACATTTTGATATTTCTGTAATGATTATATTCGATATACTTAATCTATTGATAAGTTAGTTCTTTATAAAGTCTTTGTAAGAATTACCTTTGCCCTCCATTTATAAGAGAACAAAGTGCACGTGCTGGAGTCACATTATTAACCATAGCCTTCAGTGCTTTGTCTACCTCTTCCCTTATAAATGTGTTGGATTCACCAGCTTTGTGCAAAAGGACTTTTACTGTATTATCTAGTTCTTGATCCATGCTCTTTCTCAGGTGGGTGAACAAATCCCCTAAACAGACCACAGCAGCTCGAGAAACACCTGAGCGTAAATTCTTGACCTGCACACAGGAAAAACCCAAAAAACAATGAATAATGTTTATAAAATAAATGTAAAAATAAGAAAAGCTTCACGTTTCCCTTTCTAAGTAACTTCAAAAGCAACTGAGAAATACATTTCTAACTCGATTCGCAACGGGTGAGAATTAAAACACATGCACTCAAAAACGTTATCAAGTTATGCCGTAAATCTTTGCAGTCTTTCAGCAAACGAAATAAACTGTTGGTATCTGATGCGTGAGCTGCTCTGCTGAACTATAAACTCATCCTTGTGAGACAGAGGAAAACTAACCATAGCTGTGAACATAGCATTTCACTCCAGCGTATCTCACAACTACAAAATACACGTATTTATACACACACAGCCACTGAAATATTCTGCTACTAAAATTTAACCTCTTGAGCTACAGCCAAACTCGTTTCATGGAGCTTCCCAGTCAGAACAGCTGTGTGGTATGCAGACAAACACCGAATGAAGTTCAGACCTTCGATCTTCTTCTCCCTGTGCAAAGAGAGCATTTAAATTCAAAACCCTTGCCAAATGCCTCACAACAGAAATGAAAGCAGAGTGATGAAGAACCAAATAGCAAACAAGTCACGTTGTAGAATAAAGCAAGGATGTATAACATGGAAAATTCTTTTGAGGTGAGTCTTCCCTTTAATGTGGTAGTAGGGCTATTTTAACGTACCCATCCCTCTAAACTCTGCCCGCTGCTCACAGTAGCGGCAATTAGAGGATCACTCTCCCTCTAAAATTAAAAAGAGGAACAGCACTGTAGCCCCATTATGCCAGTTAGAAAATCAGTGAAGCTTTATATTTCACAAGAAGGGATTCTAAAAATTTCTGACAGCTTGAATCTTAGGCCTTCGTTTACAGCATTTAAGTTAGATTCATTAATCTCATAGAATCATAGAATCCTTCAAGTTGGAAGAGACCTTTAAAGGCCACCCAGCCCAGCTGCCCTGCAATGAGCAGGGGCAGCACAGCTCCATCAGGAGTCAACAGCAGTTCAATTTCGATTTGAATTGAAAAAAAGAAAATCATTCTCACCTATCACTTGTAATCATTTCTTGAATTTGATGTTAGCATCAGTTGGCAGTGCTTTTAAAAGCAAGTTATCAAAATGAAAGCCTTACACAGCGCACTGGGTTGTGGATAAGGAGTCTGCACATACCAGTCGTCATCAGCCAGGAGTGCCAGGGCTTCCGTCAGGGCTGCCTCTGGTTTTGCAAAGGGCTCTAGTTCTGATGGATCCATTACTTCAGGGCTGTGCGTGACCGACGGGGTCCGGTCTTTATAGCGCCCTCGAGGCCCAAGAGGAATTTCATCTGAAATGTCAGGGGGCCCACAAACACACTGAGCAACAGCAAGGAATTCATCCACGGGAAGAAAATACACCTCAAGCTTTTTGTATTTAGATTGCTGCTACAAAGGGACCAGGTTTTCAAAGAGACAGTTCTCCCAGTCAATCATTCAGGACATGCGAATCAGTTATTTTGTATATAACATCACTTCAAAAAGACCCAAACACAAATGTAGCATCTTTCAGGTAAAAGCTGATGCACAACCTGGCAAGACAACAGAACAAAACCTACAGAGTCACTTGACTAACTCTGGAGCTTTGACTGCCACCAATAGGAGCCTGTTTGAAGAGGTTTCTGCTGCGCATTTTGAAGGCATCTCAGTGACGAGACGTTCCCAGAAATGTTTTTCTGGGAGGGAGAAGGGGTTGCAAGGGTCCGTTTGCCATTAATACCTTGCATCACTGAAGCTGCTGAGCGAAGGACAAAAACCCTCTCACACTGCAAACATCTTCCTACCAAATTTTAGAAGCAAATAGTTTCCAAGGAGAGCGACGAATTCTGATCTCCTTCACAACTAATCTCCCAAAGGATCCCAGGCAATCCATTGTACAAACAGGCCCTACTAAACCAACCGCACTCCGGAAACGTCCCACTCCACGTATCCAAATATTTTAACAGTCTTTAGACATCATTGAATGAGAGAGCTTACCAGAATCTAGCAGGGCTGAACATTTTGTCTTCTTCAAACTGGATGTTCTTCTTAGTGAAGGATTCAGGGCAACATTTTCTAACGACAGCGACGCACTTCTTGATGGTGCCAATATATCCCCGTCGAGATTTAACTCTAGAAAATAAATGTCAAAACGACAACCACAGCAGTTCAGCAAAAGGAAAAAACGATGGCTTCCAATCCCCATTTGTCTTTGCAATTTTTACTAACGACAGTATTTCAAACGTTTCTGCAAGCGCTTTACTCTGCACTACTCACACATTATAATGCAAATGACTAAAGAATACTCTGCCGTTTAAAATTCAGTCGGGCGATACCTTCTGTCACACCCAACAGTCACCACTTTTAGTCAATATCACAGAATTTTAACTTCGACTTCAGCAGCGTTTAATAGCATATCATCAGTTTAACACAGAACCAGTGCTCACTGTCGGTTGCTGTGCTCTCGGGTTCATTCAGGTTCAGTCTTTCCCAAGGACTTCTTTCCTTTTCTTCAAGGTCTTTGACTTCCTGGTATTCTTTGTGACTTTGTTCTTTCCTTTCCTTTTTCTTCTGCCTCATCTTATCCTGGGCAGATTTTGACATGGTCACTTTTACCTACAGAAAAGTAACAAACGTGATACAAAAGCTGGTGGAAAGCACAAAGCTACCCAACAATCGCAAGGCTTCTAAGGAAAAGCTGCCATCTCTCTACCGGCCCTGTGCTGTTCCCTAGAAATCTAAGTCATCAGCACACAGTCTGGCGTAACTGCTAATCATTCACCCAGGACAGCAAATATGCAGCTCAGAGCCTCGCTCCAGTGCCAGTACAGCCTTGAAAATGGGACTCAAGATCCAATGCTGAACTACCAGCAAACATTAGTGGAGCTCTAAGCGCTCTACACTGCTTAGAAAGATCCTCATTCTTCTTCTTTTAATCTAAAACATCAGAGGATCATATGAACACTTCACGCAGTTCACTTAATTTGGTGCCATCGGTACCGGTAATTGGTGCTGTTTGCAACAGCCTGTTTGAGATGCAAACACAAGCTCCCTCCGGACCACGCCAAGAAGATCAGATTTATTTGCTCTGTTGCCAGCAATCGACAGTGACCCCACGCTGCTGCCTTATTTAAACTACATGGACACTGCAGTAAGTTGCATTACACAGAAACCTAACCCAATCTTTATCTAACAACCGTTAGAGAAATAACACTGAGTAATAAGGAAGTCCTTATGGGTCTGATGTAACATCCTGCAAACATCAGAAGAAAATGACTGTGCTCTGCTTATCATTTACAAAACAAGCCGTCAGTGCAGCATTGCACACACAATGCACAGCCAACCACGTGTTCACAAATGCATCTCTTTGTTAATCCACCTTTAATCTTCACCTTACAATGGAAGCCCACAAATAACAGAAATAAGAGGATCTGTGTTCTGTTGCAAGTTACCAGAGCTACAAATTTGGGTATTTTAATCAAAATCCTGTTTATCGCAATATAGGGCATTCTGCTGTATTCACACATACAAAAACAGGAAGTGAGACTATAAAATAGTCCTGGGATTGTACCCCTTTCTCCTTTTCAACATGGAAGTGAGAAGCACTGCTGTGCTGGATGCTTCTCCCGCAGAACGCCGGCGATGGCTCAGGCTCCTGGACAGACTGGTCATCTCCATTCTCCACACACGGCACAGTCTGGCTCTGTGTCTGTGCAGGAGGAGGACTTCCAAACACACCTGAAAGGCATATTGTGTCACACCCTTACCAAGGTAGTTATTCCATTCAGCAGAACTCAGCAAAAAAAAAAACAAGGCAAAACAAAATTAATTCCAGAAGACAAAAGCATTGCTGTTGAACCACGAGTGGCAATTTCAAGCCAAAGGTAATCTTACCTTACCCCACCATGCAGGAGGGATTCCCACATGTGAAGGCAGGCTGGGCTACAAGCAAAAACCAACCTTCATAATCTGCTGCCATTCTTTTCTTGTTAGAATGGAACACCACAAGAAGCAACTGCAGAGCTTTCAGGCACATCCCTATTTTCATTTAAACTGGAGACTGTTTAATATCTAAAACGTTTTAAGGATCTATTTCTCCTTCTGCCTCTTTACAAGAGTATACTTTCTACCATTTCAAAAACACGAGATGCGGGAGCTAAGTTAGTTCTCTTAATACCTTTACCAACGATTTCAACCACATCTTCAGACAGCACACTGGGTGAAACAGAACCTGGGCTGCTCAGCTGCTGGGAGCTACACGCCAACACTGCGGCAGAGAAGAGAACACAAAATCACCTGCTGCACACCAGGAAGTCTGCTCACCCTTCCGTACATCTCTTATCCTTCCCAAGTACCACCATACACTGACATTCCCATTTATGACTTTCATGGATCGACTTATTTTCAAGTTACTGACGCTCACAGGCTTTACTGAACATCAGTATCCTCAAGATGGTGGAAAGCATGTATGAGAAAAGAACTCTGCCTAAAGATAGGAAAGACAACCAATGTTTGTTAAAGGAGGTTTAAACTTCTTACATCAACTGGTTTCACTGAAACCCCACTGCAGCAGGTCGTATCTGACTGACTGTAAGTGCAGAAATGGTTCTTAATGGTTCTTAATTAATCCAGCACTACTGCATCACCCAGGCTGGATGTGGCTCCGGGCAGCCTGGTCTGCTGGTTGGCGACCCCGCACACAGCAGGAGGTTGGGACTGGAGGAGCACTGTGGTTGTTTTCAGCCCAGGCCACCCTGTGATTCAATGATCAAAACTGAAAATGTGAAACTATTTTTCCCAAACAGCACTGAATGTTTCTCACAGCAACCTGCATTTCCTCAGATTCCCCACCGAAGGAGATGGGATATTTTATATGCTTACTTATTAGCCACATTTGCTAATTAACCACCATTTGCTTTTGCAATTTAACTTGCATAATCTGAAATTTCTAAGCAGAAAGGATGAATTTAGAAATATATAAAGGTTTGAGTTTCTGGGTTTTACCAATGACCAACAGAGTGCTTCATAAATGCTATGGTCCTTTTCCATGGTGTGTATTATCTCTTCACTTTTAATTTTGACTTAACTGGCACTCTAATTTTAATTAATGCCCCAAAAAGCACAACTCATTACAGTAAAAAAACCACTACACCAAACACCCTGAAATGCATTTCCTAGAAAGCCTCTATAAAGGAGAACTCACATGAGTAGCAACATAGCAAAACCACAAACCTCCGGAAGGTTTCAGATTTCCTTGTCCCTCCATATTTTGACTCTTAAGAAGAGTCCATGCACTTCTCTTTGCTTCTTGTCCTCAGAATTTCCACAGCCATTGCCACAGTACAAGCATTGGCCAACTATGCCAACGCCAGAAGTCCCTTTAGCATCAAATGCGAACCATGCAGAAGGAAGAAGCCAAGCACGAACCAAACCTCTGAGTGTACTTCTGGTGTACTACACATTCTGAGAGCGTTACATTTTCAGAGGCTCTCAGGCTGCTTTTAGCCATATAGTGGGAGAATTTTTGCCTATGAAAGCCTGGCAAAGCTCTCAGGCTTCCTTCATCTTTCACATGCAATGTTTTTCATCTACAGATAAATCCAAGTTCAAAACAAACATAATTAATTAAAAACATAAGAAATCTTTCCGTATCCAGCTCCACTGGGAGATTGCCAGAGAGCTGGAGCTGCTCAACTTGGAGCAGAGGAGGTTGTGGGTTACAGCCCAGGAGCAACCCATCATCCTGCATCCCATCCAGCAGCACTGTAGTAGTGCTGGTAGCGCAACAGTCTAGTAGTGCATCCCATCCAGTAGCACTGGCTGCTGGCAGGCAGATGGGCTTCAGGCATCAGCTGCTACAACCTGTACAACTTATTTTGTGTGTTTTACAGCAATATAACCATAACTATCTAAGCTTTCTACATCCTCTGCAACCAACAGAGAGATACACTTCCAGGGAGCAGCTCTTTACACAATAAACTACATAGAATCATAGAATCACTCAGGTTGGAAAAGACCTTAAAGATCATCGAGTCCAACCATGACCACGTGTTACCTGGGTAAGGCAAATCAGCCCTACTACAGGCACGAATGGTAAGTCACACAAAACTGAGGTGTAAAATAAGTGAAGAAAAGGTAAACATTATAGAGGAATATGTACACAATTGCACAGGTACACGTTGTAGTCCTTTTGCTCCTTTCAACTCTAAGTGCATAACAAGTACTGCATTTTCAAGACAGAGATCTGTAGATCCGCTGAAAACAGCCTAGAGGACAGCAGTGACAGCAGCTGTAATGCTGGACCTCAGAAGGAAAGGGAGAAAAAACAGAAGCTAGTCTAAAGTATAGAAGATGGAAGGGAGAACAAAAATAATCTTCTGATACATAAAAAGTGTATCACAGAATCATGGAACCCTAGAATGGCCTGGGTTGCAAAGGCCCACAGTGCTCCTCCAGTTCCACCCCCGTGCTGTGTGTGGGGTCACCAACCAACAGACCAGGCTGCCCAGAGCTACATCCAGCCTTGAAGAGGCTGCTTCCATTAAGACGACATTCAAATTCTCTGAAGTAAAATCAAAAAGTAATGGGATTAAGTTCCAGCAAGGGGAATTTAGGCTCAGTGTGAGAAAAAAAACTTCAATCTGGTGAGAAAAGTTAAATACCAACCTGATTTTTAAAAATTCTCCAGGTCTCAGTGTGGAAGTTGGGAGCGTTCTGAGCTCTGACCTGTGAGATGGGCCAAGGTCAGGCAGCAGGGGAAGTAAAGGACTTTCCACCAGTCAGCTGCACAGGTATTAGGTTGACCTTATCAGTAAAGCAGAGAGGCAGCCCTTCACAGGAGGTCCAGCACTGCGCATTCTTACCAAGCAGCCGCCTCAGTAAGCAAGATAAATGTGCTGCTCATTATCTTATGCTGAAGGTTAACTTCTCACAGAAGATCTTTTAATATAAGCAATGCAAAAATCATTAACCACAGTACGTATCACTGTGTGTATGCAATATCTGCTTTCTGACTTGGCTGTCACTTGACAAACCTATTTTCAAGTTTATCCTGAGAAAAGAGGAAAACAGCTTTATCTCAAACGAGGAGCATTAACCTCAGTTACAGAAAAAAAGCCCGTCAGCACTGGTTGTGACAAAGATTGATCGATTGGGATGGCTTGGCAAATTCAGGCCTGTATGATGCCCCCCCACAACCCTTAACCTCAGTGGAAAAATGCACAGCTGCTGAGCTGTGGGGGCTGCATCACGGAGTCACTGGGAAGAAAGAACACAAGAGGACTTCGGGAGCACAGCTCCCACTCTTCTGTTCTCTAAGGAAACATCTTCTAACTGAACCAAAATTGATTAAATATACATAATCATAAGCAATTGATTTCTGCCCATGACAGAAATCTGCAGTTACCTGTAGTAGCATCACTGCACTTCAATTTCCTACCAGGAAATTAGCTGCTTGCAACCTTTTGACCCTTCCTACTCTTCTCTGCCAGCATCCAATGAATTTGCAAGCTATACACTTATGAATTTTGAAGTGGATGTACTCACAGGCAGCATTTCCATTAACACCATTTATCCTGACACAGAAAGGAGGACATTCTTAAGCCTCTCCTTGCCTGCTGTTCCACAGCATAACCTCAACTTGACCGCATGCTGTCTAGCAATTACCTCGCCTTGAGTGCTCACAGGACACAAATTCATTGAACAAGAAAAAACATGCAAAGTGAAATCAACTGACTATTCTGTCACGTCGGTGAGGCAGGGAATACATTCATAAGCACAGTGAAATACCTGGGCTTGAGTTATCTTCTGCCACATTTGCATCTCTGCTCCTTGCTGAAGAGATTCTTGCAGGCTGTGCTTTACTTCCCAGCAGTGGAAAGGTGTCTGACCTGTTACAATACAAAAGACACTTTAGAAATACAATTCTATGCTAGTCAGAGCCTAACTAAATAACTCTTTCCAGCAAAGACATCAAGAGATTCCAGTTTCTGCTCCCCAGTGAACCCAGTGGGCAAACATTTCCAGAATACTTCTACAAGTGCTACACTGAGTAGAAAAAGAAAATGAATTCAGTAGAAATAATTTGATGAGCAGGTCCATTATGAAGAACAGCATAAAGACAACCCCTAAGGGTCAGCCTTACACCAGGAGCATAAATTCAGAAAGCTAAGGAATCATTTGGCCTAGAGGACTGATGCTGCTGGCTCCAATCTGGCAAGGAAGGCCAATGATGGGGCACAAATCCACCACCCTGTGGCTATCAGGAATGAGCTGTTTTCAGCTCTGTTTCTAGCAGACAGAAAATCACCAGGACAATGCAGTTATCTACAGCACCACCACGACACCCCTTTTTAAAAACAACGCGTTTGAATACTAAAGGTGATTCACCCCAGTGCTCTGCTCTGTTAAACAGCAAAGTACCAACATGTACCAAACACAGGTACCAAAACGCACACAAATGGAAGACTCGCACCCTTCTGAGATATCACTAACATGAGAATCGTGCTCCCTCTGCTCACAGTGGTTTATTGGTGAATAAGATGATACTTTAAAAGCAAATACACAGAAGCAGCCTACAGTTTGATTGCCCAGCTGCCCTGATTTTAGGGTCAGACAATGCCCCTTTCTAATGCAGGCAAGCTTGCACCTGAACTAACTGAAAGTTCTCTGAACATTCCAAGGCTTTTTAAGCCCCTGGGATATAGTTTGTCATGTCTACAAGTTCAGCCTTCCTGCCAGAAGTCACTTCTTTGCTACCAGCTCAGCATTCCAGAGCTCTGAATGCTGTAAAACATTAATTTGTGTGCCACACAAAAATGGAAACGGCACGTTGGCCAGAACGTGGACTCCGTTAGAGGTGTTCTGGCCAACGCCTGACTTGGAAGAACACTGCATGCAGCAGTTTGTAGCCCTGACATTTCGGGTATTCCAGCATTATCACATGTTATTTTATAAACTGTGATCCAGCAGTAATGCATACAGAAAGGGTAGGTACACATAGATGAGTTCTGAGACTTCACTGCTTCTGAATCATTTCGGTCCCCTTTCACCCTCAACAACCTTTCTTTTGTACATCTCCTCTTTCCTCTCCTATTCTGCTAAGACAAAAGGTCCCATCAGAACATAGTTAGGAGTGACTTTATCATGGGCTCCTAGGGCAGAAAAGGAGATTCTATGCTGCAGAACTTGTAAAATTTCTCAAAAGACATTTTCAGTTCCTTAAGAACAGTTTATTAAATGGAAACAGCTCACGATTTGCAATAATGAGATTCACCTATGTTGTTTTCCTTTCATTGCAAAAAAACCAACCCAACCAACAAACCCAAAAAACACGCCCACATCAACATCCAGGCAAGCAAACTTTAGCCATCCTCTTAACTCACTCTCCTGCTCACTCATTTGTTTCTGCTATGATTCACATCACTTCTGTGACAGGCTGAAGTCTTAATAAAACATTTACTGCCACTGTCAATACTTTACCAACTGTGCTGTGTTACTGTGACTGCACCACGGGACTCTTTCCAGTTAAAAACCAACACAAACTAGAATGTAATTAACCAACAATGGTATAAAGTGATGTTTTCTCAGGTTGGGAAATAATTCCCAGATAAAAATGAAGTTATTAAGCATAGCAGCCTCATTGAAAAGATGAATCAGAGATTCCAACCCTGTTAATATTTAACTAACACCGGCAGGGATTGTGTGAGACACTTTCAGAGCAGAGTTAACATGTAAGTACTACTCACATTACTCTCCTTCTCTGATGGACTGTGGATACAGGCGAGGTCAGAGACTCCTGGCTGTGAGCTCCACTTTCACTACAGGAGCTTGGGGAGGAAGCGTGAGAAGGGGCATCTGCAGACAGGCTGAGCTTGAGAGCAGAATCAGGACTGTCAAGTTCTGAAAGGTTACTGCTTAGCTTTGCCCTCTTCTTAGCTGCGCTGTTTCGTAGAGATCTAAGTGAACTCTGCATCTAAACAGGATTGGAAAATTTAAAAAAGACCATTTTTTAATGGCTGCAGAGGAAAAAAAGCAAAAGTAATTATGACTATCAATTCAAAGGCAGTTCAGGGCACATGGCACTGAATTCTTCCCTTGCCTGTGCAGCACCTCAAAGTACTTTCAATAATGAATACAGGATGAAAGAAGACTGTAAAGCGTAGCCATAAGGTGCTACTATTCTTAGAAGCATGGGGACAAAGGGCAATTTCTATCAACTGCGACAGAATTAAGAACAAATGCATGGGGAAAGACCACACATAACACGATCGTCCAGAATACCAACGCTTCTCATGTAGTTAGCACTGCTTTGGACAAGGTGGACACTGCTGACCACCTCTGGAAGCAATCTGCCACAGCTCTGTGGCATCTGACTATGTTCCAGATCGGTGCAGAGCAATTCAATACCTCTCAGACACCACAGGCCGTTGAGCAGCAGAGACAGGCACAAGACCCCCCCCCCCCCCCCCCCCCCCAACACAGCAGAAGCCTAATGTCAAACATATTGATGCTGTGTGAAACACATGCAGGTGGCATCGCGCTCATCCAGCTTCACACCAGTTTCTCACATTTATACAATGAAAACACAACTGAATTCTAAGAGAGCTGGGAAGTGCTGAGTACCACAGACAGTCTGCTTCAGTGGACTCAGGAGGCTAAGGAAGCTCAGAGTCCAAAGAACCCTTCATCAATGAAGTTATGAGTGATTTGGGGCCCTTACTTCTAACTAAAGAAATTATTATTTTAAAGCTGATGTGAAATTTACAGTGAAGCCTAAATACCAAAAGAATTTGCACAAAGGGCTGCTGTTCTGTCTCAGCACCACAGTAACTGAAAACTTCAGTGCTGAGAAAAAAGGTGAAATTAAGATGCCTGGAAGAAGCACAGTGAGTGTACTTCAGAACCTACATTTATTGCTTTACCTAGCTTCTGCTGGACACCCAATGGTGCCTCACTGAAGATCTGCTGCACTGATGACAGTGTCAAACAGTTTGAGTCAGAAACGTATATTATTTTCTGGCCTATAATCTGTCAATTGGAAAAGCGTGTTGAATCACACATAAACAAACCTCTTCTTGGTCCACCTCCTCGTCATCGACACTCAGCTCTGACAGATCAGCTGCAAGCTTCCTGCCCACTTCATTCATCCAGGTGTCCTCACACTGCTCGGCTCTCCCCTGTGCCCTGCTGGGCAGCGGGCTGGCGAGACGTGGGATGGGGGGCACAGGCCTGCTGCTCCCAGCCAGCCCCCGGCGGGACGCCGGGTGTCTCACCAAGGTGGGCTTCAGCTGCAGAGGAGAATGCTTCTCCTGCAAGTTCTGCCCTGGATAAGACAGAGCCAGATGTCAGTCCTTCGGAGAGATGGCACGGACACAGTGCTGCCCAGAAGGAACCACGCGCCTCACTGCTATCTGACATGGGAAACCCACTTTTGAGATGAGGTGAGTCTTATTGCTCAAAACACACTTATGTACTTGGTTGTACTTACTATTATAACCACATTTTGAGAACATCCAGTCAGGCTGAGTACCAGCCAATGTTTGTAAAAAGAACAAGAAAATAAGACTGGTGCCCTAGCAAATTCTACCATAAGTGGCTGCAACAACAATAAAGTTATCCTGAAGAAACAGAATAAAATAAAATGCTGACGACACGCAGAAAATCATCCAGAGATGAACACACACCTTCAAGATGAAAGTTTTCTGCACACTCAAAGGACAGATGGCTTCCAAAGAATTAATTCAGAAACCTTCTATGTATGTGCAGAAATGAGAGGCTCAACGAAGATAAAATTCAGAACAGACTGCTTTAAGTCAGTGCAAAATGATATGTGGAAACTGTAATTTTGCTTAAAGAAAGTATGCTTCATGAGTGGGGGGGCATCAATTTAAGCTCAACAGATACTGAAGTCATTTTAATCTACCAGAAGGCTGTCTTTACTAAGCGCTCAAAAGAAATCAGGTGAATTGTTTACATAATTGTAACTAAATAAGGTTAAAATTATTTCAGGTTAACGTGATGTACGCACGAGGTCTCCAGAGACAGAAATCAGAGCACAAAGAGCAGCCTCTGCCATTAGCTGTCAGCGTAAATTGGGATGGAATGAGCACAGATTCCACTCACTGGAGAGGTGCCTTTTTGTAAACAGAATTTAAAGAGTGTTCCTAAATGCTGGAAATCTGACAAGCAAGTTCCCAGCTGCAAATAGAGGTGAAAAGGCAAAATGCAATGAACAGAACTTTCTTGTACCCGCATCATTTGGAGCATTAGAAGTAGCAAGACTTCCTTTAGAAGTGCTAGATTTTGGGGTCTGTTTTTATTTTAGCTTGACAGTAAGCTTTCTACTGATAACATCCCCAATAAGAAAAGCACAGCCATTGCGTATTATATTTTATCCCATATACGTAAAGACAAAAGGAGTGAAACGTGTCAGTATTTAAATCTACTGATATACAAAGATGATACTTTTTAAAAGAAGCCTCCAGTAAGATGAGCAGACCACAGCAGCTGTAAAACTCTCACACTGTTACAGAACACTGCGTGATTCCCTGTTTACCTGGCACTGTAAGTTTTCTGACTGCTCCTTGTAGTCACTTCAAAAGCCAATGTGAAATCAGTTTTCAGTACACTAACAGCACTCCTACCTGCACTGTCTCTTGGCTTTTGAGAACTCGGCTTGTGCAGCCCTTCAAAGCTTTTAAGAGGCCAGGAGTTCGAGAAGCTCATGGTGTTCTCTTGTGACTTCTTCGGGGAATCAGCTGGAGAGGAGAGGTGCTTGGGGCTGCTCCCAGGTGATGCCAGAGGGTAGGAGGGCAGGATGAAGGCCCCCTGGTTTGCAGTAGTACCTTGTGAGGATGACGTATGTTCTGCTTGACTGCAAACACCTCGCTGGGTCTTGCTGGAAAAATTCAGGCTGGCACAAACTGAGCAAAGTAAAAGAGCAGTATTACTATTATTATTATTATTATTACTATTACTGTTATTATTGTGGTAATTACCCTCTTTGACAGCTATTAAAACAATAATTTGTAAGGAAATAATGCACCCTGCACAGTCAAAACTAAAGGTTGGCATTTCACCCAACTGATTATAGGCAGATCAGCTAAGTTCATTTGGCAAATTGTGTTCTCCCTCACAACATCCATTCCCTCCCTGCATTTGGTCAGCCAAGCCTGAGCCTAAGCTGTTTTGCAGGCTTGTTTATAAAGAATTACACTTCAAAGAGAAGAATCATTCAAGCAGATTGAACACAGCTCTGTTGCTCGCTGTTTCGCATTCCAAGCCTGCACTGCACAACACAGACAACTTTCAAACTTCAGTGATGCAAGAACACAAAAACAGTACAAAAGTTTTAATTGATAATTCTTTCAAAGGAACATTCAAATACTATTTTCTCCTAGAAACCAGTAGAACAAAAAAGGAAAGATTCTGACTAGGGATAGAACAACGCATCGCAGTTTTCATTTCTTCAGTCGGCGTAGAGAACGTGAGACACTTTCCAAGTAACACACCCTGCCTCATGATACAGCTACAATCCATATACCTTGGTCTTGCTGGCAGTTATTTAATCCCAAAAACTGTAAGGCAGAGTCCACACTACCACTCTTCCCACGTGTCTGTGTGTATCCAAGCGTTCCACATCTCCCTGAAATATGAGGCTGATGAGAGCCCACAGCACCTTTCAAAAGGAAAGCACAATTAACAAGATAAGTACTTAACACACGGCGTCTAACAAAAATGTATGTAATATTTAATAGCAAACCAAGACACTGACTTTGTATAAACCAACTAGTCTCTGTGTGATAAATAGAAGAGTTTCTAAGCAACTTCCTAATCTGCTCACAGGCACAAGCTAGAGAAATGCCTGGCCGCTCTCCCAGGGCACCCCTCCAACTCGGAGAGCATGAGGGGCTCACAAAAAACCCATGACAGAACAATCAGCTCATTACATTTATGACAAGAGAAGGAAGACAACACCTTAAAGCCCCCAAACACATCCTGTTTCTTTACAGCAATACCACTCTCGGTGTAACTGTGAGGAAACTGCACTCCACACGTCAGCACCCCTCAAGGAACGCAGAGCATACAGACACTGCCAAGGGAAGAGAACAAGGCAGGCTTGGTCTTGTCCAGCCTCTTCATGTGCTTCTTGGCTACCCAAATACAAACCACTAAGCTGATGCTGTTAGCATAAATTAAGTGCAGTCCTACACATCAAATCTTTTATGGAGCTGGTTTTCAAAAACATGACATTTTTCCTCCTTTAAACAATCTTTAAAGCTCCCTCTTTAGACAGCTTGCTTCCCTAGCTGGTCACACAAGGTAAAAAAAAAAAAAGAGACAACACACAAATCTAGATGAGATGTGAACTGATCCAGATTTCGGAAGAGTTCATCACACGTAAATATGACCACCCCAACACGTTGTCCAGTTCACAGTTCATTATTTCATATCCTGCAGTCACTAACACCTGATTCTTGGGAAGTGCTGTTCTAGTCAACCACCTATTCCTGCTCAGGAGTCTGTAACACTCTGTGTCTCCTTTATCTGCAATTCAAATTGTATTTCACAGCGTAAATCTCTGCTGCCATTCTGCAGGGTGCTTCTTCCTCCCTTTGGAGAGCCAGCAGGAAGATGTGTAACACAGAATCACAGAATGGCACGTGTTGGAAGGGACCTCAAGGATCACGAAGCTCCAACCGCTCCACCACAGGCAGGGCCACCAACCTCCACATTTCATATCAGCCCAGGCTGCCCAGGGCCCCATCCAATCTGGCCTTGAACACCTCCAGGGACGGACGGGGCATCCACAGCCTCTCTGGGCAGCTGTTCCAGCACCTCACCACTCTCACAGTGAAGAAGTTCCCTGATATCCAACCTAAATCTGCCCTCCTTCAACTTCAAACCACCTCCCCTTGTCCTGCTGTTATCTACCCTTTCAAAGAGTTGACTCCCCTCCTGTTTAGAGGCTCCCTTTAGGTGCTGCAAGGCTGGTGTATCTCAGGGACCTCCTGAGCTCACTTGTTTGATACATCAGCTCACATAAGCACACTAATACTGTCTGAAGTCACCGTGAAGTATTGTGGCACTATTTGCAAAAAAGGCAGACCCATAAGCTCTGATGGAGCTATTGAATCTGGTGGACGTGTGTGCGTACAGCAGGGCTGGAGAATCGGGCCAAGTGCTGAGATGGTGTGACTGCCCTGAGTAAGAGGGGCTGCACATCACCCTGTGCCTATTCTGCAGCTCTTTGCTGTGCATGACACCCCAGAGCAAAACCAACAGCTGCAGGCAATAAGCCACACTCATAAAGCTATACGTTTCTGTTCAGGTCATTATAAATCCATCTGCAAATGGCAGATCAGACACGCACTCACATTAGTACTCACCAGCACAAAGTGAAGAATGCTCAGAATTAAAATCTACACTATTCTGAAATAAATTTCTTGATGGCCGTCTTCTACTAAAAAGTAACTCATCGCTGCCTGGAGCTCCTTGAGGGGGCTGCAGCTTTGGAGAATGGAGAAAATCCCCAGGTGAAGAGAACTGCAGGAGAAAGGAACACAAAGAAACAAAGGTGCATGTGAGCAGAGCGCTCTCTCACAGTACTGCATACTGCCCACGAGCCCCCATTGCCCCCTCACCTGCCAACACAGCGCTGGGAGCAACTCTGCTAACCACAAGCAGTGCAGTTGCAGCCACAAAGCACTCTGACCCACAGCTTACCTGCCCAGGTAATTACTCCCAAATTGCCAGTACTGGAGGAATCCTACCTGGGAGAAAGCAGCTGTGGGTTTCCATTCCCGCTCCCACAGGTTAACATGGCACGTTCAAGAAAAAAATGGAAATAAAAAGTTGTGCTATTCATCATTTTTAAGAATTAAATATTAACGTTTTGATTTATGTACATGAAATTTTAACTAGACAGTGGCTATTTGAGCTGTGAAAACAGCGTGCTTCAGATGGAGTCCAAAGGCTGTGTGTTGCACTATCAGCACCCTGCAATGAGAACCAGCTGCAGGACAGCTTGGAACGATACACTCAGCAATGGAAAGGGGCCGATTCCCAACACAAGAGACATACAGAAGCCAAAAGAAACTAAATCTCTGAGCCCTACAAACAGACTCCTCTTGGAAAACTAAACTCATGCTTTTACATCCCTCAGGTCTAACTGCTCCCTGCAGCCGTGCTCCTCCCTTACAAGGCACACAGTAACTCAAACACATCCCTGCTGACAACAAGCACAGAAGCAAAGCAGCCATTTGGCCGCAGCCCCACGTGGGAGCTGGGCTGCTCACACAGGGCAAAATCTCATCTGAAGCTAAGTAAGCAAAGCCGCTGCAATGCTC
Source organism: Alectoris magna (assembly GCA_030625065.1). Classification (NCBI taxonomy): domain Eukaryota; kingdom Metazoa; phylum Chordata; class Aves; order Galliformes; family Phasianidae; genus Alectoris; species Alectoris magna. The sequence goes on along the minus strand of CM060565.1, from coordinate 1,021,054 downwards.
AGAAGTTGAAAACTGGATATAAAAATCTTCCTCCTTGAAAGACAGTTCCAGTGCAGCACTGCACTTCTTAATTGGGTTTTAGAGACCAGATTCTCACTTAAAATGGTTCGCTGCCTAAAAGCTTGGTTTAAAGCTGGCAACAAGGAAAACTTAAGGAGCTGAGATACAGAGATCGGTCCAGATCTCCTCCTTAGTGGCAGACTGAAGGAGGAGCCCAGCAGGCATGAGATGCTTCAGTAGGACTGGAGTAGAGAACATGAAGCTTTGGGAAGAAAAAGAAACAGATTCTGGTGACAGGACGCAGTTTGAGGACAATCCTTCAATCACTGAGACAGCAGCATCAGGCGCCCTGAAGGATGCTGGTTTTACTTTAACATGAGACAGCAGCCAAGTGTGCTGAGCGATCTGCTTCAGGTTGTTACAAGTGAGGGCAAAAGAGAACTCGGCATCCACAGAATTACAGAATCACTCCAGTTAGAAAAGACCTCCAAGATCATCAAGTCCAATTCCCACTCCTGCAAACAGGCTGTTAGAAAACAGCATTTTAATCTGTCAGCCTGGACACAGGTGCATTCTTTGCATGAAGTACAAACGCCTTTCCATGCATGCAGGCCAATATATGCAGAAAGAACAAACAACATGACACTGAAATGACTGTACAGCTTTGCTCAGGTGTTCCAATTCCAGCTACAGGAATAAAAGCCGTCTGCTTTCTTGTACGCAAACTGTAATTACAGAGAATAAATTTGCCACACACAGACATGCAGGGCAGTGGCAAATAAAGCAAACCTAAGGCCACCAGAGTTTTCATTGCAGCAGATGACAGATCCTGGAGAAGGGAACTCTCAGAGCTTTCATTCTGATTTTATTTCCAGTGCAGCAGAGCCCCTGCAGCTGCACAGCAGAAGTCAGAGCGCTGCTGACCGGCCCAGGGGCACAGTGCTGCCACGGCCCCTGCATGCACAGCAACTGCACAGGGCAGGGCCAGCAGCCACCAGCAACACCCACCTGGGGCAAACACTGAGCACAGCACAAGCATACAATGACAGTTCAGCATCCCTGAAAACCACAGCTCATCTCCCAGGGACTGACACCTCAAACAGGGAATCCAGTGCACGCTGTCAAACCGTGAGTTAGGTGAAAACAGCTCAAGTGCAGTGTACAACATAGTTCAGAGCTTCGGGAGAACATTCCAGTGCTGCTGCTGCTGCAGCCAAGGGCACAGCTTCCAGCAGCAGGTGCAGTAGCCCACAGCACATATGTTCTGTAGGGAAAAGCAGAAGATAACTTCTATTACCTAGGCACGTTGTGCATTCCACACAGCACCCCCTGCTCACAGTGTCACAGGGACACCCAGCTACCAACATCAATGGGGAGCTGCCAGCACATGCCAGCATCTGTTGTGCCCTCAGGAGGGCAAAAGCCTTTGTTTTTTTAAAAAGTGCTTTCTTGCCCCAAATTGCAATGAGCATTTCTGTTCTGATAGCTTCCTTACATTGGAGTTATGAAAGATTACAGTTAAAAAGGGAACAGGGGAATTCATTGCCAGAGCAATGTTCTCCAGCTCATTCACATAACCTTTCTGGAGCAGCAGGACAAGCCGGGACACTATTTGAGAAGTAGTTAACTTCAGTTACTTAAAGGCAGCACCCAGAGGATTCAGAGACCATGTTGAGTCCCACAGAAAAGAGCATAAACATTTCCTTTGGAACGGCCTGGTTTCATTCTGATGGGCTGGTTTCATTCTTTATTCTCTCCTAAGGAACAGAAGCAGACTTAACACATCAGCGTTTGCAGAGAAAAAATATTGACTTCAGCAAATTCAGACTCTTTCTCCATCGAATTTACGGATAACACTGAACTTCACAAGGCCAGCCCTGCCTGTGCAGGGTTAGAAACAAGCAAGACCCTTCTGATGTACAAAGGAAACGAATTCATGGGATTACACACTTGATTACCAGCCCATGAAAGCACTCCGCTGGTGCTGCCACAGAGCTGCAGAATCCCAGCAGGCACTGCGCCATTAACGCAGTGGGGCCAGCACTCCTACTTGCAAGGCCTGTGCACTGCCTGCAGCACGGGGCACACTCGCTGCTGTGTTCAGGCAGGCATGTGCAGCTGCCAGCAAGAAACACACACAACTATGCTTCATGCGATGAAGCCAGGCTTTCCTCTCAGAAAGAGACATGGGAAGCTGGGGTTCTGCGAGCAGCCATTCAGTGGTAAGCCTCACGTTCTGACATGTAAAGCACTGAGCTGTGAAATCAGGCAATTGAACCACAGGATGCTCACTGTCAGAAATAACAAGAGCTATGGATTAAACGAGGCTGGCATCCATGTTGTATTTAATGCCTTTTTAACAGCTGTGTGCTGTTTCCCCCAGGAGCACCACAGCCCTGCTGCCAGCTGTTGGCACGGCCACCAGTGCTGCCATGCAGTTCAACACGTGGAGTTGTGTTGGTAGCAGCCCGCAGTCGCATTGTCTGTCTGAATACCACCAGCATCACCGACAGCTCTGGGTTGACAGATGGGTACCGCACAGACACGCTTTCAAAGCTCCTCAGAGGTTACAGAGCAGCATTCCATCAGCAAACCAATTAACATCACTGGCAGGCTGTGGAGCCCTGGAGGCAGCGTGCTTTATCTTTCCACACTGCCAGCACCCGTTAACCCACAGGCTAACCTCACCCCTTATCTGATCAGCACAGTCTAGACGTGGCCTTGGACCATCGCTGTGCAACACGACCCTACAAATACCAGTAAAACAAATAACAACTGTAAAGACTCATTTCATGCATCCTTTCAGCCACAGAATGACTCCAAAAGTTAATTTTTAAACAAACTCATCTCAAAGGAATGTTTCAATTAATCATTTTTTTTACATTTACACAAACAAGTCAACTATGCAAATGTCATGCATGATATATCTTAGTAAAAGAGGGCAGCTATGAAGCGACGCAGGCGCTGCCCTTCTTTCTCCTCACACCTTGGCCGTTAATGCCCCAAGGTGAAGGGCTTTATTTAATTAAGTTCTTTATGGCAATCTCTTCCAGTTAACAAGGAATGCCTTCAGTACGGAAGAAGTGCCCAAGTTCAATAGTTCCTGTGTGCCTTAAAAGAGAACACAGCTCACCTGCTTGCACTGAAGATATCTACGTGCCACGGGATGAACGTAATTTTGTAGCATGCATGAAACCAAACAAGCACCACCAAGAAGCCAGCAAACACTGCACTGCAAATCAGAAAGGCAGGTAAAGAGATGGGCGGCCCTACCCTATTCAGACACGTTTACCAGTAGAGGAAGATTGAAGAACAAAGAGAAGGTGAAGGCAGGGAAGGCACAAAGTCATCAACCCACAGTGAACAGATAAAAATCTGAATAATTGAACCTCCGTGTTTAAACTTCCATTACAGTAATAGAGATCTAGCCAATGGAACTCAAGGAAGTCTTGCAAACAGCTCACCTCATCCTAAATGAAGTCCCAGGCCACAAAGGCAGCTCTCCAGATTCAACTGGTGGCGCATTCTCCATTGACAACAGGGCTGCTTAAGCAACTGCTGCACTAGCAAAGCAAGCTGGTCATGTTGGCACAGTTTTGGTAGCGTGCTCACCTGGGTCCAAGTCAAAAGTGGCAATTTCTGAATTCTATCAAACATGACATCAAGCAGCATTCTTGCCAATCCTTACCTGCACATAAGCACAAAGCTATGTGGAGAGGAGTTACACTTCAATGCAAAATGAATGCTGGTTAATTGGAGGTTTCTGGTTATTCAGGTGCCGTGCAAGCAAGAGTGCAAAAGGGCAACTAACATACCTCCTTTTGCAGAGTGCAACAGATGAAGCCTTCTAATTCTGACACCTCAAAGTTAGTGATCTGCTTTCTACCAACTTCGATATGAAAGAAAACAAAATGGAAGTGAGAAGCAAACAGAATGAGTTGGAAAGCAGAGGGAAGAGACACGAACACAGGCTGGATGTGGCTCTGGGCAGCCTGGTCTGGTGTTTGGTGACATAGCAGGGGGCTGAAATGAGATTAGCATTGTGGTCCTTTTCAACCCAGGCCATTCTATGATTCTAACAAAGAGCATCTGTAGGAGGCGCAGGATGACTTAGAAATAAGTCATTAGATGCAAAAATATTACTTCTTACTAAAAAGCAATAAACACAGAACATGACAAACAGTATTTCTCCCCGTAGAAGTATTTTTGTTGCCACCTACAGCATACCACAGCAGTGAAAGCAAAGCGAGTGTGGTTAACTTCACAGCTTGAGTCCTCTGTTCAAAATAATGCTTTCACCAAATAAAGGCTGAAACCCATTCAGGTCTAATTCTGCAAAAATAGATGGCAGAAATATATTTGGCATTAGATGCAAGGACATAAAAATAGAGATGATTCCAAAAGGAAAGTGGTAATTTTAGGCTGAAGTACTTGCATGAATGAAGAAGTCGCCAAGGAGGAAAGAAGAAAAATTATAATTGCAGAGAGATCTGCAGGCACACAGACAAGTTCAGGCCAAGTGGTTGCCAGAGGAAGGAAACAGATCTACAGACCCTTCTGTTTTCTCCCAACAGGTGCTCTGTGGAGGAGACAACCCACATCTCCCACCCCACAGCGTCTGGGATCGCCCACCTTGGAGAGCTGGGCAACAGCCCCCCCCCACACACACACCTGAACTTCCAAGCCCTGGCACTGAGATTAGTTTTCACCCCGGTATTGTGGGATGGCATTTGCATCGAGTTTTCACACTTCACCTATAAAAAAAAAAGCACAGAGCATAACAGGCATCCTTGTAGCAGTGCCAAGGATGTTGCCTACTAAAAGGAGTACCTCAGCACCCCGACTTGCAGCCACAAAGATGTGGCTGCCTCCCCAGGTTACATTTCAGTCCACACCACTCCTAAATGCATTTTACACATGCAACAAAACAGAAACCAGGAATTAACTGTTTGCCTTCCTCCTTCCAGAGGGAACTTCTCCCCATTTACAGGGAGAAATCAAACCACATGAGCAAAAAAAGTTAAACAAAAAGCCAGCAGCACCTCCCAAGGGCCCAGCTGTCAGCTTGGGCAGGAGCCGTCGCCCACTGCAACCACAGCCAGGAGGGCAGCCACGTGTTTTGTGTACACACGTATGCAGGTAGACACATTAACTCCCTCCAGATTTTCACAGTGCAATAATGTTAGCTCACATTCCTTTTTAAAGGACTTTATTAAAACCCAGCCTTCACAATGGTTTTGCCTATTGTTACCCCTGATCTCAATCAGTACAGGAACCAGTTACAAAGCAACTATGAATTAAATTCTGAATCACAGAATCATAGAATCACTCAGGTTGGAAAAGACCTTAAAGAGCACAAAGTCCAACCAATGACCCAACCATCCTACCTACCTCCAACAACAACTCAGTCATGTCCCTGAGCACCACATCCAAACAGTTTTCAAACACATCCAGCGATGGTGACTCAACCACCTTCCTGGGTAGCCCATTCCAGTGCTTAACAACCCGTTCTGTAAAGAAGTGTTTCCTGAACACCTAATTATGGTAGCAAGAAATCGTAGAATCACGAGGTTGGAAAGGACCTACAAGATCATCTAGTCCAACTGTCCTCCCATTACTGTAGCTACAACAAGCCACTAAACCACTAAAGGAAACCTATGCCATACAGTTTCCCATTTTCTAAGAAGAGCCACTTCCTTATTAATAGAGTTCAGGTAATTCTGGAGTAACTCATTCACTAAGGATCAAGTAATGCTACATTAAACCCATCCAGCACACACTCCAGGTCTCGTGGCACCAAAATTGGGTGTCACACACAGAACTGCTGCAAAACTAAAAGGGACCTGAACAATTCTTCCAAGGTTCCTTCCATTTGCAGACAACAATACGGTCACTAAACACTGCAATCCAAACACTGGTCAAGCAGAATCATTATTTCAGCCTCACCTATGTTCTTCCTGGTCAAATCACTATAAGCAGTATGAGGAACACGGGCCACTTACACACATGGCAACCCACAGACTTCACCGCAGGTGCACTGCCCAGAAGCACTGACTTCAGCCGTGTGCTGGAGCTCTGCCTCCAAAGCCTGAACTGAAGCCATTTGTCAGTTTTCTTCCGAACAGCCCCAGTTCTTAGCAGTCCATCAGGCGTTCTCAGGCACACAAACAGAAGCTCCTCAGGCTTCTGCCAGCCACAATCAGGGGTCACCAGGGCAGGATGTTGGAAGCGCCCAGTGAGCACAGCACATTTCAGAAGCAAGATTTCCTATGCACGCTAAGTTGCCTATTTTGTCCTGGTGTCAGATCTGACATTTGGAGCACTCAGATTGGGTCTCCCAAGTCAACATGCAAGTCAGTCCACAGAGAACCATGTGCACACATCAGCAGCACGAGCCATACCTCAGAAATATGTGTCGTTTTGCAAACCTACGGAAACTTTCTCATCCTCTTACAGAATACCCCCTTGGAAAAAGCAGCCTGGTGGGCCAGCAGCACATACCTGCTCCACACCCTTTGTGAAAGGCACATCTCCTGCTCCACCTTCCCCGTCTCCGCCACGCTCACATTCCCAGGGCAGTTTGTTCTTCCCTTTCCCAGCACTCAGGACTCTTCGTGCTGTCGCACCGGGTGAGCCGGAGCTCCGCGCAGCGTCTCCAGGGTGGGACCCCCAGCTCTGTGCGCTCTGCGTCCTGCTGCCCGCCAGCAGCCATTCGGTGTCAGCCCCGCGCGGCACCCCGCAGCCCTGGGCACACGAAGGCAGCGGCACTGCATACTCCACCAAGCCGTGCTCCCCCAGCCGGGGCAGGCTCTTCCTGGCCAGCCTGGCCTGTACCGCATGCATCACTCCGTCCCCGTTGTCCTCCAGTTCCACCGCGTCCACCGCCTCGAAGAGAAGGCCGCTCTTCCCGGGCCCCATGGCCGACGCCAACACGGCGAACGCTTCCAGGGCGGCGTGCCGCACCCTGCGCTTGCCGTCCAGAAGCGCCGGGGCGAGGCAGAAGGCCAGCCGGCCCAGGTCCAGCTCCCGGCCGGGGTACGTGAGCAGCGCGGCGATGCAGGCGACCACCACCTCCTCGCGCACGCGGGCGTTGCGGTGCCGCAGGTGCTCCCGCCGCAGCAGCAGGCCCAACACGCGCCGCGGGCCGGCCGCCTCCATCAGCCGCCGCAGCAGACGGTGGCAGCGCTGCCGCAGGGCCGCCCGCGGGTCCCCCAACCCCTTGGCCACGGCCGCCACCAGCGGGCCCAGGAAGGCGCGCAGCCGGCCGCCCAGGCGCAGGGCCAGCAGCTGCGCGGCCTCCAGGGCGCCCAGCACCACCGCGAAGTTGGCGTCGTCCAGCAGCGCGCACAGCAGCCCCAGCAGCCCCAGCAGCGCGGGGGCGGGCGCCGAGGCCACCGCGGCCGGGCTGAGGGCCCCCAACACCCGCTGCAGCTCCTCCACCGCCCGCGTGCGGCTGCGGTAGTCCTCCTGGTCCAGCAGCCGGCCGCGCAGCTCAGCCGGGAGCAGCCCGAGGCCCGGCCGTTCCGCGGGGCCTCCGCCGCTTTCCGGCTCCTCGGGGCCGCCCGGCTGCCAAGCCAGGCTGCGGGACGGCTCGCCGGGCAGCGGACCTCCGCGCCGCCTCCCACGCGGGCGCTCGGGGCCGTCCCCCGCCGCCCCGAGCTCGGGGCCCGGCGGCCGCTCCATGGCGCGGGCGGGCGGCGGCGGCGGCGGGGCCGGGCCCAGAGCCACGGCCATGGGCGGCGGGAACCGAACCGCCCCCGGCAACGCCGCGCGCCACAACGCCGCCGTCGCCAGGGCCCGGCCCGGCCCGCGCTGCGCATGCGCGGAACCGACCGCGTCCCCGCGCCGCGGGGGGAGCGCTCCTCTACGCCGCCGCCGCGAGGAAAGCGAAGAGAAGCGTGAGGCCCCGCCCGAGAGCCTTTGTCGGCACACAGACGGCGTTCCGGAGGCCGCGTCGCGGGGTGCGGGCACAGGGCGCTGCCACGGCACCCTGCGGCGGCTCCATCCCCCACACTCCCCGGCCCCGCGCGGTGGTACGGCCCGGCCCGGCCTGGCGCTCTGCGCGTGCGCGATGCAGTGTGGGGCGGCGGCGCCCGGAAGTGACGCGTGCGGCCGCCGGGCACTGCTGTGCCAGAGGGAGCGAGGCCGCGGCCCGCGCAGCGCGCCCGCAGGTGAGTGCTGGGATGGCCGGGGCAGGGCTGGAGCCGGGCTCGGGGCGCTCTGAGGCGGGCGGCGTCGTGGTGCGGGTGGCTGTCGGCGTCGGGCCCGGCTGGGGCCTCCCGCAGCCCGGGCTGAGTGCTGGGGGCCGCTTGCCGCACGGGCCTTCGTTTGCGCCTTCGTGTTAGCTGGCGCCGTTAGTGTTCTGCTGCGGGCTGCAGGACGGCCCGGCGTTCCAGTGTGGCTCTGCGGTGCGGGCGGGCACCGCAGCGTGGTTAGACGGGGCGGGCTGCGGCGGACAGCGAGCTTCGATCCGGCGGAACAGTGTACGCGGCTGTAAGTAACGCTCTGACTGCTCCGCTGCTGAGCTGTAACGATCCGTCCTCTTTCTTCCTGCTGTCGCCGTGCCTGGCAGTGTTTCCATTTTCTTGTAAAAGTAAGACATGAACTGAGCATGAACACAAAGGGACATTTGCTGCTGCTGGGTAGCTTTCTGTAAGTGTTGTGTTGCAAAAATGCTGCTACGTAGAAAATACTGTCATAAGGAGCATCACCTTTAGCAGATATCCCCAAATGACTTCGTTTTAGATGTGTGCTTGAGGGGTGGACAGATGGCCGCGGAGCTCTTTTCTAGCCTTACTGATGACTCTTGTGTTTATTCTGTCCAGCACAGATTCATAATAAGAGATTGCTGAGCTCTCTCATCCCTGAGCAGGGCACAGCTCTCCTGGCTCTGCCTTGCAGCCTTCGCTTTGTCAGCGTTGCTATTACATTCTGTATTTAAATGCTGGCAGTTAATTTTATTCTTTCACATGAAGCAGTTCATAAGTGGGCTTGTTGCAAATCAAGTACCAGCTAAGGAGCTATGGAAATGATGAACTTCTTAATAACGAGGTGAAGGAAACGTACTTTGGGAAGCTTGTGTAGTGATCTAGTGAATAAAAAAATTAAATCAGCTTTTCAGTTCAGAAACTGTATGGCAGTGATGTTCCCCGCAGAACAATGGTGATGTTCCCTGGCTGTCCTGGATCTTGATGTATTGACACCCTCCACCCTCTCACCGTTGTAACAATTCAGTGAATAAGAACTGAAGAGCTCCTGCAGCTCTCAGTGGTGGGCAGCACCACTCGAATGTTAATGAAGCTGAAATGAGAGCAGGTATGGTGGTGCTGTCAGGTGTCACAATGGAAAGGAAAACTTCAAGGAATGAGTGCTTGGGGGCTGTGTGAACTGTGGGTGGCAGCTTCCTTCTCTCTGCCCTCCCCGTGCCATAGTGAGAGCAGCTGCCTACAGCCTGGGGAGAGGTGGAGGCAGTGCCAGAGCCCAGGGTGCTCTGTGCTCCCCCAGCAGTTGTGTGGGCTGGGCTGCAGAACACCTCTCCTTGTTCCACTCTTAGAATCCCAGAATCATTGAGTTTGGAAGAGACCACCAAAATCCAAGTCCAGCCCCACCCCACCACAGCACTGACCGTGTCCCTCAGTGCCACATCTCCACGGCTCTTTTCACCTTTGGGAACAAGTGTCCCCACTGCTCCCTGCACAGCCTGTGCCAGTGCATCACTGCTCTTTCAGAGAAGAAATGTTTCCTAATATCCAGGCTGAAACCTTTCCTGGTACAACATGAAGCCATCACCTTTCATCCTTTTACTGTTACCTGGGAGCAGAGGCCAAGCCCCACCTCACCACCAGCTCCTTTCAGAGAGTTGTAGAGAGCAATGAGGTCACCCCTGAGCCTGCTATTCACAGCCACTTTTCACAAGACCTGTGCTAAAGACACTTCGAACTTTGTTGCCCTTCTTTGGACACACTTCTGCTGGTGCTGGGCACCCTGACCTAATCTCAGCAGAGCAGCAGTGTGCTTGCTGGGGAGCTCTTGTTGCAAAGTCCCCCTTGGGGTGAGGTGAGGGTCTCCCTTCTGCTGTGCTACTCTGCCCATTCAGAACGTAGCAGGCCCTGCTCATGCACACCCTTTCCTGCAGTCCAGTGTCCCACAGCCTGTGGCTTTTTTTCTCTGCTTTGTGCCAAGGGAGGGACTGTTACGATCTGTGTGGAGCAGGGGTTGCAGGGCTGCGTGCCTCCTGAGCAACGGGGCGTTACACAGCACTTCTTGGGGGGAGATGCAGCAGGGAAGGCATGAGGCAAGGAGCACAAGCTAGCTCAGGAAGTTTTAACTTTGTCTCAAATAAGCCAATTCTTTATTTCACAGAACCATAGGGGTTGGAAGTGACCTCTGGAGCTCTGTCAGTCCAGTCCCCCTACAGCAGTTGCACACAAATTGTGCAAGTGGGTTTGGATACCTCCAGATAGGGGAGACTCCCCTGCCGCTTGGGGTAGCTGTGCCAGGGCTCTGCCACCCTCACAGCACAGAGTTCTTCCTTATGGCCATGTGGAACTCCCTGGGCTCCATTCTGTGCCCAGTGCCCCTTGTTTTGGTGCTGGGCACCACGGAACAGCCCCATCCCCCAATTCCATGCTGCAGATATGGATCAGCGCTGCTCAGATCCCGTCAGCCTTCTCTCGTCCAGGTGCACAGCCCCGGGGCTCTCTATTCTGATTTCTGTGCAGTTCTCTTGAATATGTGAAGTAGAACTCTTTCATGCATTCTGAAGTTTGCATTTTATTCCAGAAGGAAAAAAAACATTTGTGTATTTTTCAATAAATGGTTACTATAGCATACACTGTTAATAAATACTTGTCCTGAGTTTAATGTGTTTCTAAAAGCATAGAGCGCGAGGGCTTGAGAGGTAAACTGCAATGTGATACACTAATTTAGATATAAACGTAAATGGAAAAGTAATTTTTAAATGTTATATGTGGCACGTCTATGTAATATGAGTAATAAAACAGCTGAAATGAAACCCTGAGTAATGCCTCAAAAATTCTGTTTGTCGCAGATGGACCAGTCGTCTCCAACCTACATGCTTGCCAACCTAACCCACTTGCATTCTGAACAGCTTCTGCAAGGCTTGAACCTCCTTCGCCAGCATCACGAGCTGTGTGACATTATCCTTAGAGTTGGCGATGTCAAGATCCATGCCCACAAAGTGGTGCTCGCCAGCATCAGTCCGTACTTCAAAGCCATGTTCACCGGGAACCTTTCTGAGAAGGAAAATTCAGAGGTAGAGTTTCAGTGCGTTGACGAAGCAGCCCTGCAGGCCATTGTGGAGTATGCCTACACAGGAACTGTGTTCATCTCACAGGACACCGTGGAGTCGCTTCTTCCAGCTGCAAACCTTCTCCAAATCAAGCTGGTGGTGAAGGAGTGCTGCGCCTTTCTGGAGAGCCAGCTTGATCCTGGCAACTGCATTGGGATATCTCGTTTTGCAGAGACCTATGGCTGCCACGACCTATACCTGGCTGCTAACAAGTACATCTGTCAGAACTTTGAAGATGTTTGTCAGACTGAAGAATTCTTTGAGCTTACGCATTCTGAATTGGATGAAATTGTTTCCAATGACTGCTTGAATGTCGTGACAGAAGAAACAGTTTTTTATGCCCTGGAGTCCTGGATCAAATATGATGTTCAGGAGCGACAGAAGTACTTAGCACAGCTGCTGCACTGTGTCCGACTGCCGCTGCTGAGTGTGAAGTTCCTTACAAGGCTGTACGAAGCAAACCATCTCATTCGTGATGACCATACCTGTAAACATCTTCTAAACGAGGCTCTAAAATATCACTTCATGCCTGAACACAGACTTTCCCACCAGACCATGCTGATGACACGACCTCGCTGTGCTCCTAAAGTTCTGTGTGCTGTAGGAGGAAAAGCTGGGCTGTTTGCGTGTTTAGAAAGGTAATGGCAGAGCTGCTGCAGCTGTTGGGTGGCATGATGCTCACGTGTCTTTTTTGTCACCCCGTGTCAAGACAAGCACTGAGGAGCTGTGGTTTGCAGAGGTGTGGTTACTGCTTTCCTTGTAAGTGAGTTTTCTTGCAGCGAGGACGAGCAGTGAGTTCACCGTGCTGCTTGGTTTCTATGCATAGTCCTCACAGTTATGAGGCTTTGTTTGTACCAGTACGAATAGTTTTAAAATCTCTTTCACTCCGCGTTTGGTTAATAAAGGTAACTATTTTCAGTCTGTACACTACTTCTAACTCAGGAGCCCTTGGAATTAAGGCTAACTTAGTCAGAGGAAAAGCTGAGGTTCCTAGCAGTGTTAAGTTCTTGATCACAGTGCTGTCGTACCTTTGGTCTGCTACTGAGCCGGTCTTTTTTAACCCAGTTCTCAAATTAAGCATCCTTTTCAGATTAGAGGTTTGTTGCCTTGCTGAAGCTGGTCACAGCAGCAAAAGGAACATAAGAGAAACAGCTTTCTTGCCCATATTGATGTGCCTGGGCTTTCTTTCAGCACTGTATTAACATTTCCAGAAGTGGCAGCTCAACTGTGTGTATGTGTACTTGTACACGCACTGCTGTGATGCTGAATTTACCTTTATCAGTGCAGTAAGTGTTCCCTGTGTTAAGGCAGGCTACCTGGGCTGGCCCTGGAGCTGGGTGCTGGGATATTTTTCGGAGTTACTCTTTTTTTGCAGCAGTTGGGTGCTTGTATATATGGGCGCACACTTAAGAGCAGTTAGGGATGTTGTCAAAGTTATTTACAGTTTGCTTTCCTGATCAGTGGGTGTCAACAATGAACTGGGAGTTGGGGCCTTGGGGCAGGGTTGTGTTTTTAAAGAAAAAAGGGTGGGGGGGGAGTGTTGAATGCCAAATCTGTTTGGTTAAGGGGTTAAGAGTCCTCTGATACACCTCAGCTCTGTTTCTTCCACAGGTTCTTAAACTGTTTTAACAATGTCACATGCTGGTGCGGTTCAGAATACTTTGCTGTTGTTAAACAAGGATACTGTTTGAACTGTGTGTTCCTGCATACCAAAACTCCTTTCACTTGTTGATTTATGATTCACATTAGTCTCTCATAAGCTGATACTTCCATTCATACTTAAATAATTTTTCTTGGCCAAAAAAAGGCTTACATCAGTTAAAAATCTTCCCTAACAATTTAGGTACCTGATTTTCCTACAGCTAAATTGGAAGTAGGAAACCCTTCTGCCACGATACCGTTTTTGCTTTTCATTTCTACTTGCAAAAAGGCTGAATTATTATTTTTTTTAGTTATTATTGTTATGAGTTTTTTTTGCTCCTAGTTAGCTCCTGCTTCATAATAACAGAGCTTCTTGGTATCAGTTTAGTGCTGCTCTTTCCTGCTTGGGCCACTGCAGTGAAGTGCTGGTGTACTGTCAGTCATCGCATCGCAGAGTGGCCTGGGTTGCAAAAGCCCACAATGCTCCTCCAGTTCCAACCCCCTGCTGTGTGCAGGGTCGCCAACCACCAGCCCAGGCTGCCCAGAGCCACATCCAGCCTGGCCTTGAAACTTTCCCTCTACTTAGGCAGCAGTGTACAACTGCAAACTACAAACTGTACTCCCTGAATGTGTGTACATGTCCATGTGTGTACCTCTTACTCACCCTTTTTGTCTCTCTCCTGTCTCCGTGGCCATTCTGAGTGGCTGTTTGGTTTCTGGTTGGTTGGTTTCAGTTTACCCTCCTAACCCTTTAGTTTGTATTTTGCAGCTCACCCTATTGCAGCCTGCCTCCCAGAGCTGCACCAGCACCCTGCTGCTTGCCCTCACGCTGTCTGTGATGCTTTGTCCCTTCTCAGTCTGTTTTGTACTTTCAAAATCCATTCTTTCAGGTCTCGGATTTGGTGCTCTGACTTCTCACCGTGTCGCTGCACAGCTGTGTGCTTTTGCTCTTTGGTTTAGCTTATGACCAGGCCCTTGGAAGGAACAGCTGACGTGGGATGAGAACTGTGATGCATGCACTTAAGACTGCGTTCCTTGTTGCTCATTTGCACACAACAGAACTTCATAAAGTTAGGTTTGCTCACGTAATCTTTCTTTTTCTCTGTTTCAGTGTTGAAATGTATTTTCCCCAGAACGATTCCTGGATAGGCCTGGCACCTCTTAGCATTCCCCGCTATGAATTTGGAATATGTGTCCTAGACCAGAAAATCTATGTTGTAGGAGGGATTGCAACCCACGTGTGTCAAGGCATCAGCTACAGGAAGCACGAGAACTCAGTGGAGTGCTGGGACCCTGACACGAACACCTGGACATCTCTGGAGAGGATGTTTGAGAGCCGCAGCACGCTGGGAGTGGTGGTTCTGGCAGGAGAGCTCTATGCCCTCGGGGGCTACGATGGGCAGTCGTACTTACGGACTGTAGAGAAATACATTCCTAAAGTTAAGGAGTGGCAGCTAGTGGCCCCTATGAACAAAACGAGAAGTTGTTTTGCCGCAGCTGTCTTAGATGGAATGATATATGCCATTGGTGGTTATGGTCCTGCCCATATGAACAGGTATGTGATTCTGATGTCTGTAGCTTGATGCCATAAGCTGGAAATCAGCAAAATGCACTTTTAAGCTTGTATTCAGCAGCCAGTTAAAATATTCTGAGATAAATCGGTGTTAATCCGCTGTGGGCCTCATTAATCCTTCTGTAGCATCAGTCTAGCAATTCAGCTGGGAAATCTGTATTTGAACTTCTCTGAGCTGGAACACAAAGATGTGTGTGTTCTTAAAAATCCCTGAGAAGGGAAGACAGTGAAGCCAAATGCATACATGTGTTCTGCTGAGCCAGGGAGTGCAGGGTGCCTGACCCTGAGGATCCCCACGCTGGATGTCCCAGAGGAGAAGTGCTGTGGGCTTGTTTGCTCTGCCCCATGGCAGCTCCCTTGTCAGTGGGGCCCAGCAGCAGGTACAGCCGCTGGGAGAGCCCTGCTGAGCCACAGCACTGCACCAGTGCCAGGTAACCCTCTGCACCTCGGGGCTGCACGGTGCCAGGACGTGAGGTTAGCTCTGACGTTTAAAATACTCTTTAGAAATGAGTGGGGTTTTTCTCATGCTCAATCTACCTTATATTCGCAGATATTTTTTTTTGTACCAGCATGTTCTTTAATTGTTCTGTTCCACGTTGTTTCGTGTGGGTAGTCTGGGGTATTTAGTTATGCAAAGTAGTAACTTGTACTCTTCATTAAAAGTGGGAACAAATCAGCCATATGTTCCTCTGGGAAGCAAATTAATAAACAACAAGCCTGAGGAGCTGAGCAGAGAGAGAACATGAAATCTTGCTTATAAGAGGGGATGCACTGATTGTTTAACAGAATGGTCTGATGACGTTGCACTACTCGTTAATTGGACTCCTCACACTTTGTATGCTTTTATGCAAAATGGTTTGTGAAACAGAGGATTGGTTCCTAAACAGGGAAGTGTAGCTAAATAGTTTTCACTTGGAAAAGGCAAACAGTACTCTAAGTTACAGAAATACGTAACATCAATAGGTTACACTACTTAGAATGGTTCTAACCTTGTTGCACAGGCTGCTTAAAAAGGAGGGTAAGCAAGACCTTGCTGAGGACGAACTGTTCATGACAGACGAGTGCTCGGGGTGAATGCCTGCCTTTGAAAGGGAAATTCAGCTTTGCATTTCAGAAAATGCGGAACTGAGCACTGGAGTAGCAGGAAACATCATCATCATGTCGGTATCTTTGAAGGGGAAAGCTCTAACATCAGTTCTGTGGTGGCCCTACTCTTTGTACGGCATCTGCTCTGTTGCTCAGTCAGAACGGAATTGCCAGCACTTCCTGGGGAGTTATCAAACGGATGGATGTTTCATTAGTTGCCTTTTAAAATTTTACTTAGTCTTTATTGAGTAGCTTTGTTCATATTGATTATTCAGGGATGCAACTGATACGCCGTGCCATGCAGTCATGAGGCTCATACAAGCTCTAGCATTAAAAGCAAGCTGACTGCTGTGTAATTAAGCCCCTTTTCTCCTACTCTTTAGTGCTTCTGATTTTCTCTTCTCCTTTTTTTCTGCCTCCCTTGTGCTACTGCAGATGCACTGTGGATGGGGCTGGCCACGTGCAAGGAGCATTTGGGTGACTGTACAGATCCAGTGGTTAATAAAATGATGCTGATAATTTCTATTTTATCCCGAAGGTCTCTTTTATCCTTTGTGCTCTGATCAGCAACCTCCTTACTGCTTTTCCTGAGGGATATGCTCTACATGTGGTTGGGGTTTTTTTTTTGCCTCTGTTATTTTCAGGGATGCCTGAAGGAATTTCTGATGTGATGCATTACCCAAATAGCAACGCTTCGCATCTACGTTTGGTTCGGTTTTTCATGCGTTTCATTTCCTTATAAAAAGCAGCAGTCAACTTTGAAGGAGCTTTCTGTTCTGAACTCAGCTTTGAAAGATCATACTTTGTTTCAAGATGTAACCTGAAGACACATGGTGGGGGAGTGAGAGCAGCAGAGAGATGGCTGAGCTGCAATTGCCGTCTCGGAGTCTTGGAAGTGCTTTCTGGCAGTGCTTTCTGGAGAAGCTCCAGCTGCATGAGCTGTGTGCTGTGGAAGGGACCCTTGAGGTGATAGCTCTGCTTTCAGCTTTGTGTGCTGCCCTTGGGTAGTAGAAAGCAACCATGCTACGGAATTTTCCACCAGCTCGAGTGCTTCTCGATTGTGTTACAATTCTCCTGGCAGACACAACTAGACGAGTCTCTCACGGATGTGGATGTCACTAAAATCCAAGCCTCACAAATTGTTTGTTTGTATTTGCAGCATGGAACGCTACGATCCAAGTAAAAACTCTTGGGAGACGGTAGCTTCAATGGCTGATAAACGAATAAACTTTGGTGTTGGTGTCATGCTGGGCTTCATTTTCGTGGTAGGTGGGCACAATGGTGTGTCTCACTTATCGAGCATTGAGAGGTACGACCCCCACCAGAATCAGTGGACTGTGTGCCGACCCATGAAGGAGCCCAGAACAGGTAGGGACATCCGCAGCTCTCAGCACTTCAGTGGGCTGCTCTTTCCAAAGTAAGCCACTGTTTGGCCTGGTAAAAGCTGCACTAAGTTAGGCTCACAGGGACTTTTCTGCAGGACCTTGATCTTCGTCTCTGAACTGGGTCACAGATTGCTTAATCAATTCTGTAAAAGAATAAGTATTTGAAGTCCAATCTATTTTTGTTAATACTGAGCTGTACCAGATAGAACTTGAAATAGTATTTCTGTTTTTCCATTAATTTTGAATTAATTTCAGCAATTTTGTGGTCATTCTTCCATTTTGTGTTGAGGCTCCATAACACATCCTCTGTGCTGCCTGACTGTGGAGTGTTGCTTTGCCTTTGGAAGGGGCTTGAATGGAGTTGAAAAGGAGGGTAGCATCTGTAGAGAGAATGACTCTCCATTTACACCCATTTTCCTTAAAGCTGGGCTAAAGTGGGAGAGGCTGGTTGGGCTTGTCTGATCTGCCTTATGAGGAGGTGCCAGCAGGGTCTCAAGTGGGAATAATAATAAAATAATTCCTTAGTTCTGTGCTCAGTGATCACTAACTTTTTGTCTTTTCAACAGGAGTGGGTGCAGCTGTAATTGATAACTACCTTTATGTAGTTGGAGGTCATTCAGGGTCATCCTACCTGAACACTGTACAGAAGTATGACCCCATCTCAGATACCTGGCTGGACTCTGCTGGTATGATGTACTGCCGCTGCAATTTTGGTTTGACTGCACTTTGATGACAAGCAGGACTTCATGGACCTGTTGTGAGGATGGAACTCGATCTGGCTGAAAATAAACCCTGCCACTGGAGACCGCATGCTGCGTTTTCTGGAGCTGGAAAGTTGCAGGAATGTGGTGGAGCTGTGGTTGAAGTGAGGAAGGAATCATTTCCTCTTGGTTGCTGGCCTTGTTACTTCGGTGCCACGGGCAGCAGGAATGGGAAGCTCACCAGCAGCTGGGCTTGGGCAGCATCTGTTACAGGCAGGGAACTTTAACGAGTACTGTACATGCCTAGGACGTGGTTAGGACACTCACTGTCTGTCTGACCCTTTCACTTTCTAGAGCTTTTCTCTCCTCTCCTGCCTACTAAGAAACATGACGTTTACTGTGCTTGGGGTGAGAGACGTATGGGTGTGCTGCGTGACTGGGTTCTGCTGATGACTGCCTGGTTGTGTCTTCATATTAAGAAAATGCCAGTGCTTCATAATTTTTTTATGAACTAAAGGGCTGCCTTGTTTCTGTATCTCAAGGTCTGTAAATAATAAATGCCATAGTCTGTTGCCTGAACGCTCTCCTTTGTGACCTGCTTGCTGGTAGGAGGGCTGGGACAGGTAGGAACTGCTTGAAGAAATTTGCAAGGCACATTTATTGCCTCTTAACAAAATGTTGTGATCTGATGAAGAAAAGTCACATTTTTAAACTTTCCCATGTATTTCTCTGTCATGGATAGGTGAGTACCAGAGGTGTTGACTCAGCCTTGCTGGTCTGCTGTGTGGTTTCAGTTGTGATGCAAAGAGAAATGACAGCAGTAATGCATCAGAAAATGTCGCAGCAGCATTTGTAGCATGACATAAAATAAATACTCAGAAAACAATCAGTCCCATCCTTCCCCAAAGCACACTTGTGTCCGTATTCCCTGCAAATTCCCTTTCTAAAAGAATGTATGATCCCTTTCTCAGAGTGCTGGGACGTGAGAACGGTGCTAGCTGTGTGCCTGGTGCTGTGGCTGTCCCTGCTGTCAGTGCGGTGTGCAGGGAGCACCGTGCCTGTGCTTGTGCTGCTGGGTTTCCTTCTGACTCGCTTGAGACATTTGTGCCTATGGAAACTGTCCAGAGTAACACGATGTAGTGAATGAGCTCTGTGTGTTACCTTTCCTTTTTTTTTTCAGAAGATCTTTTCTCACAAATAGACAATACACACATATGGAGCAGTGAGATCCCAGCCCGGGTTCTTGCCCTGAACACCCCGGTGTGCGGTGCTGGTGAGCGCAGTGCTGGGCTCAGCGCTGCTGTAGCACCAGGTCACAACTGCGTGATGGCCCCAGGCCTGGTGACAATGCAGGCAGGTAAAGAGAAGCTGATGCGGTGGGTTGTAACGGTTATTTCAAAATAGATGAGGGAGTACACAGCATTTCTAGCTAATTCAGCACGTTTGGGTTTGTCTCCTGCTTTGAACTGGGAATTGTGGTTATCCTGAATCTCCGTTTCGATTGTGTTGCCAGACCTTAGGTACTTAGGAAGTGTTCTGCCTCGAGTTACTTCTGTTCTAACATGTTAAGTTAACGTTTGTCTCCCCTTGTTTTCCAAGCCCACGTAGTATTGTTTTTGAAGGTGCAATAATATTTAAAACAGTTGCTTTAAAAGCCATTTCTTTATAGGTATGCATAGCAGACGTTCTCCGAGTACATTTAATTTATTGTGTATTTTTTCCCTGCGGAGCTAATCGCAGCTGGGCGGGCACTGGTGGTCTTTGTTCTTCCATAAGCTCAGATTTGAGCAGCCGAGGGAGCACAGGAGCTTTCACCTTACAACACAGCTCACCCATCTCAGGTGCTTGCACAAATCCTGCACGCGCTCTTCAGGTTTGGCAGAATTAAGCAGGACTTTAAAAGCAAATAATTCACAGTGTAAGAGTTTGCAGTGCAGTTTGTGACCCCCTGAGGGTTTCTGGTTACATAGCAATAATAGTGTAACTGGACACGAGTAGCCGCTCTGTGTGGGAGGGCAGAGGAGGGGCAGTTGAGGCACTGGAGAGAACTGATGGTGCTTCAGTCTGCACAGATCACCTTCACATCCTGGTGGATGCACGAGGGGAATGCTTCCGTGTGCTCTTCTCCTTCAAAGCATCACAGATGCCCTTGGTTATGATATTTTCCGATATCTATAAGGACATAAAGTTGCTGAACCATCTAATATTAAGGAAGAAAATGTTCTTAATTAAAGTCAGCTGTGTGCCTCTAAGCGTAGGGGGCGTTCCAGGCAGGTCAGTGTGTGCTGTACCGTGGTACCATTCCGTGAATGCAGATGCCGGTGCATCTTTGCTTGACGTACTCTCATGGGAAGCATCAGGCAATTCTGTTCCTGGGCAGTAGAAGGTGGTGTGAGGGGCAGAAATCATTTTGATGTCATCGGAACAAAAAGAAATCCATTTTTTTCAGCGTGATACTGTTGGTTATTCAGTGCAGACATCTTTCAGTTATGGAAGGCTGAACACTTAAAGTCTCAAGATGTTTTATTATGTTTATCTGAGCAGCAGCAATACTAAGTTAGGTGATAGAGCCTGACCCTGAATCGTGTCATGTAGTATTGCTAGACTTGAAGGTAGCAGCATAAACAATTCTCTTTGTACACAGCCTCGGGAATGGGAAGAACACATGACGGAATGTGCTGCTGTAGCTGGATGAGCTGTTGGGCTGGTTGGATAGACATGGGCAGGGCAACGCCTCAGCTTTAGGCATCAGTCCGTGTCACGCTGCCCTCATTCTGTTCAGGCACTTGTTGTCCTGTGCCTCAGAGCGTTCGGTTATGGGACAGTCAGGCACAGCAGCTTGTTTACACCTGCAGCTCAAGTGCAGCGCTGCCGTTGTAACGTCTGCCTTGCAGCTGAAAATCGAAGGACCTTCAACCAAGATGTCATACAACTATCAGTTATCATCCAGTTCTATTTTTAATCACTCAAAATGATCTCTAAAGCACTTTAAAGTGGACATGAGTTTGTATGTGTATGCGTAGCTCCCGAATTTCTGCTTTTTTCACTCAGATGTTCATCTGTAAGCTTCATGCCTGCCTCTCCTTCCAGGAATGCTCTGCTTTCAGGAGGTCTCCTTGGGGCTGCAGGGGCCACGTGTGCCCCATGAGCATCACTCCGTTCCCCTTCGCTGGGAGACAGCGCGTTACCATGGTGAAGCTGCCACCAGTAAGTCCCCATCCATCATCTAAAACAATGCAAAACGTCCCAGCTTGCCTTAAATTCTTGATATTTAACCGAAAAGCGAAGAACTGGATGATAATTCCTGTTGTTTTGCCTTATGCTCTGTGCTGTGTTTTAAACTCGAGGAGAACGGTGATTTTGAGCAGGATTTAATAACTGTGCAGAGAACACCAAAACGTGCTGCGCTGCACCGGGGTGCTTTGGTGAGGAGCGAGCAGTGCTGTGTGGCTCTGTGTCCGTAGGGCGTTCTCACGTGCACACCTTTTTTAGCAGCAGTTTTCTGGTTCTGTTATTGTTTACAATGTGCTGTTTGAGCTCAGCAGGAAATGAACTGTAACTTGCATCCTCGTTCCTTACTCGTGTTCTCGACGTGTTGGCTCTTGTGATAATGCTCTGTGATGATTGTTGTAACTATCTCATTGAGTGTGAAGCAATTTAGTAAATAAACCTGGAGAAAAGCTTGCTTTCACACTTCTGTCGGGTGCTGAACATAAACACGTGGCTGCCTTTCTTTCCTCGTGTGGTCATGATGTCTTTGCCGTTGCATTTGGGTAACATCCCAGAGTGATTTTCATGTGTTCCTCCCCACGTTCCATCTTTCCACGCCACCGCCTGAATCTGCTGAACACAGACCTGCTGGTCCTGCTTGCAGTGTGCTCTAGGAAGCTCCCTGCCAGCTTCAGAAACATGAATGTCCAGAAACATCTGTTGGGGTCAAAGGGTTTTGCAGCTAAATGATGGCAGTTGGCAGTTGGACAGCTCTTTGTCTGCGTGGTGGGTGGTAACCTCCCCTTGTGTGATGGTCTGCATGAGGTGTCAGCAGGTACCTCTTTCTCCATTTGAGAAAGGGAAATAAGACTTGGCACGTGAGGTGAAGTTGTGTTTTTGCTGGCTTCATCTCAATGCTGACACACGTTTAAACCAAATGGAGACTGTGAGGGTGGGCAGTGATAGGACAAGGGGGAATGGCTTTAAACTGAGACAGGAGGTTTAGGTTGGATCTTAGGAGGAAGTTTTTCACCCAGAGGGTGGTGACGCACTGGAACAGGTTGCCCAAGGAGGCTGTGGATGCCCCATCCCTGCAGGCATTCAAGGCCAGGCTGGATGTGGCTCTGGGCTGCTGGTTGGTGACCCTGCACACAGCAGGGGGTTGGGACTGGATGAGCACTGTGGGCCTTTGCAACCCAGGCCATTCTAGGATTCTATGAATTAGTGGCTGATGGGGACACTGAGACCCAGCAAGTGTTCCCTGTCCACCACTTCCTCACACCCAGAGCAGCTTTTACCATGTTGCTCCCCCAGCTGCTCAGTGCTTCCCTGCAACACAAGCATGAAGACAGTGTCCTGTGCTGAGCAAGAAGTCTCAGATGTGAGCCTGGTATTGTGATTGCTGTCCCATGGTCATCTCTCCTTCCTTTGGAGCTCTAGCGTTCGGTTAAAGACCTATTTTTTTCAAGGCTGAACTGTTGACTGGAACTCCTTGTGGCTGACAGGTATCTGCTTTCATAGAATCCTAGAATGGCCTGGGTTGCAAAGGCCCACAATGCTCATCCAGTTCCAACCCCCTGCTATGTGCAGGGTCGCCAACCAGCAGCCCAGGCTGCCCAGAGCCACATCCAGCCTGGCCTTGAAACTTTCCTCTCTTTAAGCAGCAGTGGTTCTGTCCCTTTACTTAAGTGATGAAAGAACAAACTGAACACAAAGTAGATGGTTGGGCATCCAGCTCTGAGCCTGGGCTCGAAGCAGCTGCCCCGGGTGTTGGTGGGAGCTGCCCCTTCCTGTGGCACACTGGGCTGTGCTGCTGCCTTCTGCCCCCCGTGCTCCCGAGACCTGTGCCCCGGGTGGCAGTGAGGACATGTCACCAGGCACACAGCTGTCTGTTCTGAGGCCGTGCTGTTGGAAATTCAGGTCCTGTGCATTTAAAAGCAGAGAAATGATATTGCTTCACTGGAGGACGGCGGAGTTACTCGAGAGCCAGAGGTAAGGGCATGCCTGAGTGCTTTGCTTAATTGGAGATGAAACTCAAATACTAACAGCTTTGGGCTGCAAATTTGGATCTGTATTTCAGTCCCCAGACCTCTGGGCTCTGGAGATTTGCTGAGCCTGCTATAAATGCTGGGATGCAGCGGGTATATAATTGTGCTGTGGACGTGGATTTCCACTGCCCAATCCCTCAGTGCTCATTGAACAGTGCAGGATGAGGAGCCCCCCATCTGCACATGTATCTCCTGCTGTGTTTGCAGACCCTGGGTGTGTGCTGAGCCCAGCAATACGCTGCATGAGGTGAAGGCTCTGGGGGGCCCAGGAGCTCTCCCACCCTCCGAGGGCTGCGCTGCACTGCAGGGCTGTGGGGCTGCAGGGAAAGGCAGAGTGAGGGCACAACCCCTTCTATCCCCAGCTGCAGGATGGCTGCCCCATGCAGCAGTCACCTCCACTGCCTTCAGCTCACCATTTCCCTGGGATGATGCCGATTTTTGTCTTATATTTTCCATCTCAGACCCTTGGCAGAGCACATGGGGTGAATGCCCCAGCAGCTGCCCCACGGCGTGCAAGGCAGACAAGTTGCAGGACATCACAGGGTCACAGTGTGGTTGGGTGGGAAGGGACCCCAAAGCCCCAACCCAAGAGCAGCACCTTGCACTTGGCCTCGTTGGACCTCATTTGGTCCACACAGGCCC
The DNA here is from genome assembly GCA_030625065.1 of Alectoris magna. NCBI lineage: Eukaryota > Metazoa > Chordata > Aves > Galliformes > Phasianidae > Alectoris > Alectoris magna. The sequence goes on along the minus strand of CM060565.1, from coordinate 997,457 downwards.
ACTCTCCTAAGCCTGCCCATCCCCCAGACACAGTGTTTCAGAAGGCTGCACCTGCTGCCCTGACCAAAGCCAGGATGTTTGCAGCCCTGCTGCCACGTCTGCCCCTCTGCTGCTCCCATTGCAGGGCTGCACAGCAGCATCCCAGCCCCAGCACTGCGGCTCTCAGTGCATCCCCACGGGGCCCTGTGAGCCCGATTCTGTACCCAGGGACACACAGGTGCTTACAGAACCTGCTGTCAACTTCCATCTGCCACGCTATTTATTTTAAACCTTGAGTTGTCCTAAATGAAAAAGCACTTTACTCATTTGTGCAGATTAATTTAGAGAGCTGGAGATAATAATATTTTATAAATTTAGCATAAATTTCCCAAAGGGTTTGCAGATATTCAGATTAAGCTCATTCCATTCAGGCTGATACCCGGCTAGGAAGCAAAGCCGAGGTTCTCTCCTTGCTCTCCCCAGAGCCTTCAGACCTGCTGTTGTTGCTGCAGTCCCACCAGCCCAGGCTCTCTGGGGCACGGGCAGCCCACAGCTGGGACACCGCAAATCCCAGAATCATGGAACATCCTGCCTTGGATGGGACCCATAAGGATTATTGAGTCCAGTTCCTGGCTCCACACAGAGCCACCCAACGATCAGGCTGTAGGTCTGAGGGAAGCACACTCAGTGCTGTGCCAATAGAAGCCATGGGGATGCTGTGGAGGTACCTCACAGATCAGGGTGTCTGGTTCTTGGTCTTTCCTTCCTCCCAATGGCTCCTCTTTTCCCAGGAACATCCCCTGCTGTCTGCATTAGAATTACTGCAGAATGAAAAAGATCCAGTTGACTTAACATAAAGTGACAGACCTTATCACACAGTGTCATCCTGCATTTCCGAGAGGAAAAAGAGAAAGGGAGTGAGAAAGTGAGAGAAAAAAATGTGAACTCTCCCCGTGGTCACAGCAGCAGGAACTGGGATGTGGGAGATGGGAGAGCTGAGAGCTGGGCTCTGCTGCTGCCCCAGGGAGCTCAGGAACGCCCGGCTGTGCGGTGCCCAGGGCTGCTGGCAGGGGGGTGGGGGTGGAATTGGGCAGAGGAGGGGTCTGTGTGTGGGGCCGTGTGGAATCCTACAATGGTTTGGCTTGGAAGCGACCCTTAAGACCGTCTCGTTCCAACCCCCTGCTGTAGGCAGCTCTAGCCCGGGTTGCTCGCAGCCCCATCCAGCCTGGCCTTGAACGCTTCCAGGGAGGGGCATCCACAGCCTCACTGCGTGCGTCTTTGTGCCTGTGTGGCTATGATTCCGTGTATCTGTGCCTACACATCTGCGCTCCTATGCCCCTCACTGAGATGCTCCCGTGCCCTTTTGACGTGAATCTGATGACAGAAATCTTATTTTATTCTGCAGAATGAAAAGTAAAAGGAAAACTAACGTAATTTGGCCAATTCACCCTTTCAGCTGCTCCAGAAGCAGAGCTGGCTTGGAGGCGCAGTGCCGGCCGCGGGGAGGAGGGGACTCTGAGCGCACCGCAGTCGCTGCCGCTGCTTAATCCGATGCGGAGAAAAGGATGTTAAGCTCTGAAGGGATCTTACACGCATCCCCGTGGCATTTGACACGCTAATCTTACGGAAATAGATTAATTACAAATGCTATTTCTGTCGGCTTAACAGACTATCAAAAGGTCACCGCTAAAGGGTAAAGCCGCCGAGGTTGCGCTGAACGGCGGCACTGCGCGGCACGGGCGGCCCCGGGGGGCACCGAGGGGGGGGCACGGAGTGCGGGGCGGCCCCGGGAGGACGGGCTGACGGTGCGGGGCTGCCGCGGGGCACAAATGCGGGCTGCTCGGATGGGCTCCGCACCGCCGGCTTCTCTGGCAATCGTTCCCACGCAGGCGGCGGCGCGTCGCCATGGGGATGGGCGCCTGCGGGGATCCGGCGGGAGCGGCGTGACGCCGTGCGGTGCCCGCGATGGAGCCGTGCCCGGGGTGGGGAAAGTCCCTGCGGGGACCGCTGGAGCCGCGCGGCGGTCACTGCGCCGTGACCCGGCCGTGGTCCCGCTGCTGCACGGGGCCGAAGCACCGCGGGGCGGCACGCGGGGCACTGTGACACCGCCGCGTGGGGTCGGGACGCGTGGTGGAGCCGGGGGCGTCCCCGAGAGCTGCGGGCAGAGGGAAAGATGGCCTTTAAGGGTCCCCCGTCCAACTCCAACCGTTCCGTCGTTCTGTGACTGTGTTTGGGGAAATCCCACCGTGCAGCATCTCGGCCCACGCCTCGCGCATCGCTACGGAGCCGGGAGGGAAGGAAGCGCAGAGCCGTACGGCTGCGGCAGCCGCGGCCTCGAGCGGCCCCGGGGGAGGGGGAGGAGGAGCGGGGGCTGCGGGGACGGGCGGGGGCCGCGGGGAGCTCCGCGTTGGGGCGCGGGGGTTCCGCCGGGCGCTGCGGGTAGAGCCCCTCCGCCCCGCCCGCGGCTCCGAGCGCTTCGGGGCGCTGAGAACGACCCGGGCGCCCGGCAGATGGTAGCAAAGCTCTGCCGCTCCGTGCCAACGCCTAACGGAGCTCCGCGCGACGAAATTCGGGCGCTCAGCGGTGCTCGCACTGCGCGTCCTGCGGGAACGCGCTGCGGCCGGGAGCCGGGATGGGCTGTCCGAGCGGAGCGGGCGGAGGGCTGCGGGGCGCCGGGAAGGGCTCTACGGGGAGAGATGTTGGGGGTACGGGCGGCGGAGCGCGGCTCCTTCCGAGGGCGTTGGGAAAAGGATTCTCCGTCGCTCGGTGCAATTTTACTTGCGGGAAGGTGCGAAATGTGCGGCCAGCTGCGGCGTCGCGAGGATTTGCAACGATCCCTACGTGCAGACGGGAGCGCTTAATGAGCCGTGCCTTGATGGGTGACGCGGAGCCCCGCAGCAGCCACCAGCCCAGCGCGCCCCGCGGTCCCATCGCTCACGCACCGGGCCCGGGCTCGGCCTGCATTGCCGTAGGGTGGTGGTTCTGACTGCAAAACCCCGAGGGGGCCGCCGGGGGTCTCATCTGGAGGGAGGGTACGATGAGTTCCAAAGGTTGGGACAAAAGCAGGGAAAACAGCCGCTCCCAGCAGGACTCCATACAGACATCGGGCTTTTCTTTTCCTAAAGTTTTCAATGACTTCTAAAGAACAATTGACTCTTTATTCCTCCAGAAAATCTGTTACCAGCGTGGATCCTTTCCCCAGCCTTCAGTTTCCTTAGGAGAAACCCAAAGCATACCAAGTGGGGTCACAGCGTGCCTGGGGGCGTGGGGGCACGCATCCAGGATGAGCAGCTCAGAGAAATGTGTGCCTTTGTTTGACGGACAAAGTCACCCATTGGGGCATGGGATGTGTCCCAGCACTATGCTGGGTGCATGTCACACTGCTGGGTTATGCTGTGTTGGGTGGGATTTTCCTCCCAGGAGTGCTGGAAGTGTGACCGAGCATCCTCCCCAGCACCCAGCTGTGAGCGTATTTTAGCAGCAGACTGGGATTCAGAGGAGCATAGAAGGATTCCAGTTTGAAATGACCTCTAATATCCCCAACACCAGCCCACCCCACCGTGCCCACTGCCCACATCCCTCAGTGCCACATCTGGAACACCTCCAGGGACGGTGACCCCACCACTCCTGGGCAGCTGTGCCACTGCAGCACCGCTCTTTTCAGAAGAAATGTTTGCTAACATCCAACCTGACCCTTCCCTGGCACTACTTGAGGCCATCATCTCTCATCCCATTGCTGTTATTCAGGAGCAGATGCTGACCCACACTTCACCACCACCTCCTGTCAGGGAGCTGCTGAGAGCAATGAGGTCCCCCTGAGCCTCTTCTTCTCCAGACTGACCCATCCCGTTCCCTCAGCCACTCCCCACAGTTCTGTGCTTCAGACCCCCCCCAGCTCTCTTCACAGCTCACGTTCAGCAGTGTCATGGTTTTGTAATTTTTGCTATTGGTATTCCACATCATAACATCATGTGGAGCACAGAGAAGAAGTACTACACATCCCAGGGGACCTCGCGGTCAGAGAGGAAAATACGTCACGGAAGCGACGCTGGCACTCGCTCTCTCACTGCCTGGCAGCGAGTGTGGGTGTGCTTCCAAGCCGCGGCGCCTTCAATTTCAAAGTAGGCTTCTCGGTCTTCGGAAACCTCTCTTTCTCTCTCTCTTATTTCACTTGATTTATTAGCCTCAATTCCAATTAGATTGTATTATAGTAAAATAAGTTTTACTCCTTAGATCGTTGCCGCTGCTCTGTTTGTTTCCTTGAGCCCAGCTCCCATCTCCCTACCCCTTTCCCTTTTTTCCCTTCCCCTTTGTCAGGGGCCGGGGGCCCACGGGCCTACTGCCCCCCTGTCACGGACACAGATTGATCTAGATAACCCCGTGACAGATTTTGGTGGAGAATGCGGGCAGGTCCTTTTACTTTGCTTCGCTTTATAGCGAAACCAGCTTGCAGAAGAATTTGGATTATTTGCTCTCCTTTCTTGAAAACTTCTTCTGCTGTATCGCCCCACACAATGATATCATCAATGTACTGCAGGTGCTCAGGCGCACCACCCTGTTCCAGTACAGTTTGGACCAACCCATGGCAAATGGTTGGGCTGTGTTTCCACCCCTGGGGCAAACGGTTCCAAGTATACTGAACGCCCCTCCAGGTGAAGGCAAACTGTGGCCTACAGTCTGTGGCCAAAGGAATGGAGAAGAAGGCGTTAGCAATGTCAATGGTGGCATACCATTTGGCTGCTTTTGACTCCAGCTCGTACTGGAGTTCCAACATGTCCGGCACAGCAGCGCTCAGTGGGGGTGTGACCTCATTCAGGCCACGGTAGTCTACTGTCAGCCTCCATTCTCCACTGGCTTTGCGCACTGGCCATATGGGGCTGTTAAAAGGTGAGCGAGTTTTGCTTATCACCCCCTGATTCTCCAGCTGGCGAATCAACTCATGAATGGGGAGCAAGGAATCCCTGTTGGTGCGGTACTGCCGTCTGTGCACAGTCTTTGTAGCAATCGGTACCTGCTGCTCTTTCACTCGTAGCAGCCCCACAACAGATGGGTCTTCCGATAGGCCAGGCAAAACAGACAACTGCTTAATGTTGTCTGTCTCTACAGCAGCTATTCCAAAGGCCCATCGATACCCCTTAGGATCCTTGAAATGCCCCCTTCTTAAGTAATCGATACCAAGTATGCATGGAGCCCCTGGGCCAGTCACAATAGGATGTTTTTGCCAGTCTTTACCAGTGAGGCTTATTTCAGCCTCCAACACAGTCAATTCTTGAGAGCCCCCAGTCACTCCAGAAATATGGATTGATTCTGTCCCTTCATGACTCGAGGGCATTAGGGTGCACTGTGCACCGGTATCCACCAGTGCCTTATATTTCTGTGGTTCTGATGTGCCAGGCCACCGAATCCACACAGTCCAATAAACTCTATTATCCCTCTCCCTCCCCTGACTGAGGGCAGGGCCCCTCTATTCATTACCTGTGGTAACTGGAGCAGATGTACTGGCAATGGATCTGTTTTGTAATTCTCTCACCCGTGCTCGTAGTACTGGAGTGGCTTGGTCATGCCACTTCCTCATATCTTCTCCATGGTCACGTAGGTAACGCCACAAGGCAATACGCGATGTAGTCTTACTGTTGTTCCTTGCTTGAGCTGGAAAACGTTTGCGTTTAATAGCTGAAATTTTTGATGATACAGGTGAGGAGGAGGGTTCATCACCTTTAATTAACTGGATCTGAGTTTTCATTAGTTTGATCAGCTCCTTCATTAGACTCCCTTGATGATCCTGATCTTCATCAGTCGTTTCTGATACTACTACAGGATCATCACGATTAACCAATAGAGACATTTGCTCTTCCATTTCATTCAGTCTGTCCGTTACTTCTGAGATGGCTGAAATGGAGACGTGAGTTGGAGGTAACTGTTGTTCAAAGTTTTGAAGAGTAAGAACCAATTCAAAAACTAGGGGTCTTCTCTGTTGTTCCTCGTACCTTTGAAATGTTGCTGCTAGTGTAACGGCGTACCTCTCTGGTGCTGTCTTGGTGAGTTTCTGCCATATATCAGGCGTTGTCCCCACTCTCTCAGGATCATGGTCTTGGCGAGGATCGGCAGGATCAAAATTAGGGTTATACAACATTTCCACCACAGCTATTTCCCTCAAATACTGGATACCTTTTTCAATTGTATCCCACTTTTTCATCACAGGCTTTAGACCGTCCTTGAAGGGAAGCTTTTCCCTCACAGCTACTAACATTCGCTCCCAGAGGGTGGCAGCCCCATCCAAGCATCTACTGATCCCTCTATCAATAGTTGGGTCTCTGGCAATGCCTCCTAATTGGCGAGCTTCATTCTCATCTAGAGACAAGCTGCTGGCCCCGCTGTCCCAACAGCGAAGCAACCAGGTAACAAGAGATTCATTCTGGCGCCGTGTAAACTCCTTTCTTGAGCCTTGGATTTCAGACATCTTCAGAGGTCGACGAACAGTAATCGAGACTTCCTCCTCATCACTCTCCTCCTCCCGCCTCTTAGTTTTTCCTTTTGCCATTTTCGGTACTGAGAAAGGCACCTCGCTTGGACCTTCCGCTGCCTCCTCCTCCGCTTCTTCTTTTTTCCGTTCTAGACGTGAGGACACCCGTTTCCATTTCTTGCCTTCCACAGGGGCAACTGACATTTTTACTGGTGCCTCCTGTGACTGATCAGATTTGACTTGAGGATTTCCCCCTTTGGCTTGAACCTCAGCTCGGAAACTCTCTCTTTCCAGAATAGTATTATATAGAGCACGGTAAGCACAAGCCAAGCCCCAAATAAGTCGTACCTCCTTAGATCTATCTAAGCTGCACCATCCCTGACTCAAATACTGGCTTAGTTTCTCGGGATCCCACAGGTGTTCAAGAGTGAAATCCCATGACATTGCCGGCCCCCACGCTTCTAAGATTTTTCCTAAACCTCTCCATATTCCCTGCCAGTCAGCATTCTCTGGTTTTGGAGGAGACTTCTGCATAGAACGAATGTATTGGAGTACATTCAGGGCGATTGATAACATGCACATGGATATGAGCACGAGTATGAGTACTAACTCGGCTTTCGAAAAGCGTGTGGCAAACCGAAAAGACAGCCCAGAAACTGGATTGAACATCGTGTTGTTTGTAAAATTGGCTATTCCGTCTGGGATGTAGTTGTTTGTAAAATTAGCTATTCCATCTGGGATGTAAGTGTCAAAATCCAAATTATACCACATTGAATATAAGTACCAGGCAGGTGTCTCCATCAGTGCCCTTATTTGGTTATATACGAACACAATTCCACAACAAGAAAGCATGACATTAATAATCGGCCAATACGATGAGAGGATCATAACTGTTTTCAATCCCTTAAACAGAGCAGCTATAATGAAGAGTGGATTCATAGCTGGTAGCTGCTAAGAAAGGAAAAAAAAAACAAAAACAACCAAAGAACCAAAACAGAAGACACTCTGTACAGTGTCCAGAGTTTGGCAGACTGCCCAGACTACAATCTAATCTATGAAGGTCAGGTAGCAATGCTTCTGCAGTCTCTGGCTTAAAGAAATCCTGGTGTTTTTTGCTTCTTCCCTACTAGCTAACTTTTAACTAATGTTAAAAGCTTTAAAATGGTGCCCGCCTTCTCCACCAAAATCTGTCACGGGGTTATCTAGATCAATCTGTGTCCGTGACAGGGGGGCAGTAGGCCCGTGGGCCCCCGGCCCCTGACAAAGGGGAAGGGAAAAAAGGGAAAGGGGTAGGGAGATGGGAGCTGGGCTCAAGGAAACAAACAGAGCAGCGGCAACGATCTAAGGAGTAAAACTTATTTTACTATAATACAATCTAATTGGAATTGAGGCTAATAAATCAAGTGAAATAAGAGAGAGAGAAAGAGAGGTTTCCGAAGACCGAGAAGCCTACTTTGAAATTGAAGGCGCCGCGGCTTGGAAGCACACCCACACTCGCTGCCAGGCAGTGAGAGAGCGAGTGCCAGCGTCGCTTCCGTGACGTATTTTCCTCTCTGACCGCGAGGTCCCCTGGGATGTGTAGTACTTCTTCTCTGTGCTCCACATGATGTTATGATGTGGAATACCAATAGCAAAAATTACAAAACCATGACAAGCAGCTGTTGCCCACCACCCTCAGGGCCTTTTCCTCAGCACAGCTCCCAGTCCCTCTGCCCCACGCCTGCAGCACTGTGTGGGGTTGGTGGTGTGAACAAAGGGCAGGACCTGGCACTTGGTCTCATTGAACCTCATCCCATTGGCCTCAGCACGTCAGTCAGCCTGTCCTCATCCTTCTGTAGGGCCTACCTCCCCTCAGGCAGGTCACTGTTCGGTGCACAGGGGACGTTCCAGTGTCCATCCAGCACCCGATAGGTCATTCAGAGAAAAAAACAGCAGTGTGCGTTGAGAGGTTTGCCTCCAGTTAGTGCTGAAGAAGGGCTGATGGAAAGGGGGAAGCCATGAGGCAAAGCAGTCACCCTCAGAGTGACATTTCAGCCCTATTAGCCCGATGGAAAATGAGACGTGTGGCAAAGCTGGGCGTGTCGGAACCTCGGTGTGCATCTGCCTATGGGGATGCAAAGTCCCACAGTGCAGATGGGTCCCATGCTCAGGGGGGGCTTCCTTAAAACAAGGCTGATGCTGGTCAGCTGCTGAGCAGGCTGTGATAACCCTGCACTGCTCTGGACGTGATTGGAAACACTTCGGTTCCTTCCCTGCCTTTCCCTGGCAGCCAGGTTTACAGGATCATGTATATTAATAAACTCCCATCTCTCCAAAATGTAATTACAAACACTGCGCTGGCAATTCATTTTGTGTGGTGTAACCTGACATTCCTGGAGCAGAAGCCTGGTTAAGATCTGCGTGTGTCGGGAGCAAGGGAGGAACACCTGGAGGGCAGCCGCTGCCCCTCCCAGCACACAGGGATCCCATGGGGGGCTGGGAACAACAGCTCTGCAGCACTTTGATTTTGGGGGGTCTGCGGCCTTTCCTCTGCCCCCTCAGCTCAGCCAAACTACTCAGCTAGAAGCCTGGAGATTGGCAGAAAATGGGCACTTGCACCCCAAAATGGGCATTTTCACTCCCCAAAATGGGCATTTTCACCCCCAAAGTGGGCACTTTCACCCCAAAAGTGTCCGCCACAGGCTTTGCAGTGTTGGTGCACAGAGCAGGGATCCCATCACACACTTACCCGTCAGTCTGTCCTGTCTGTTCCCTGAGCCCAGAAGCAAACAGCCCGCTGGGAGCACACAGAGCACAGGGGTTTTTCTGATGCTCTGCACACTCCCTGCAGGAAGGACAGAAGTGGTGATGCTGATTGCGTGCTGCGTCATTAATATTGAACAGTTTGCCATCATAAAAGATTCAAACTCAAAGATAATGATTTTCGCACTTCCATGCGGCTGCGGAGCAAACAGGATTAGTGAGGTCTCATACGCAGTGCTTTAATTAAATCCATAAAGCACACTTTTTAATAAACTTGCACACGTGGCTTCGTCTCAAACGAAGGGCTGCGGGCAGGGGGGGCCCAGCGGGTGGCAGTGATGTGCCCCATGGTGGGGATCTGCCCTCTGCACTGCCTGGCCCTGCGTGATGGATGCAGGCTGAGCGATGCGCTGTGGGTGCGGTGGGTCTGTGCCCGTGGCAGTGTGAAGCGAGGCGGTGTGCCCACCTGCATGGACCGGGGCTCAGGGGCAGCCCATGGCAGGGCAGCACTACGTGGGCAGTGCAGACCAGAGCTGTCGGTCAGGGATGTTACGGCAGGAGCTGCCCCCCATTTGAGCCAGCCGTCTGCCTTTAGGTTAACGTGCAAACAGTTTGATTTGGGAATATAAGAAAAAAGAAAAAGCCCATTTACCAGCAGAAAACCACACTCGGCTGTGCAGAATCCTATGTTCAGACCTGCTCTGGCTGGGAGTATCTTCTGGCCCAATGCAATCATTTATAATCTGGAGGCAGAGGTCTCCTATGGTTTGATTTCCATGAAACAAGTCAGAAATCAACTTTATGGGGCTGGAGAGCTGTGAGATGTCACGGCTGAACTGAAGGTGATCTGGGCCCCATGAGCTGTGCCTGCACATCCCCACTCTGATCCCAGGGGCTGCCCAGGGCTGAGGCAGTGCATGGGGCTGGGCCGTGCAGGTGTTTGTGTTTAGCACGCACTGCTCCCATCTGCTAAACCCAGATGTGTGCAACTGAGCTCCACCAGCCAGGAGGCACCTTCACATCTGCTGTCTGTGGGATTAGGCTGTGGTAAGGCCATGTTCCACCTGAAGTGCAGCTTTCGAGGTACACACTGCCCCGTGCAATTGGGAGAAGTGAGCTGCCACCCATTTACCCCACGCCAGCCCTACACTGAGTGCAGGGAACAGCACGGGAAGGGCTGGGTGTGCTCTGGGCTTTGGGTTCTGTGGGTCCTTTCAGCATCCAGCACTGATGAAACAGTGAGCCGTCCTCTGTGTGCGTCTTCAGGCCCTGCGCAGGGACAAGGAAACACACCAAACAAATGTAAGGAAAGAAACGTCATTACATTCTCTGACAGTGGCTGCCACGATGTTCAGAAATGCAAGAGATGAATGAGAGCTGCTCGTTGGTTTGTTATCTGTGCCGAGCTGCCAGGGAGGAAAAAAAATCCTGAAAATTAACAGGATTTTTCAATCTGTTTGATAAGTATCAGCACTGCTGATGAGGTGTTGGAGCAGCCAGGAGAAATGTGTCAGTGATGGAACCAGACAGTGTGGCTGAGCTCCATGTGGGGACCCACTGCCTGCTGCAGAGCGGGGCTCACTGTGCCAGGAGCCGGGCTGTGGGGTGATGTGGGTGACATGGGGTGGCAGAGAGTGACACTGGGTGATGTGGGGAGGAATGGGGTGACATTAGGAGGAAGTTTTTCACCCAGAGGGTGGTGATGCACTGGAACAGGTTGCTCAAGGAGGCTGTGGATGCCCCATCCCTGCAGGCATTCAAGGCCAGGCTGGATGTGGCTCTGGGCAGCCTGGGCTGCTGGTTGGCGACCCTGCACACAGCAGGGGGTTGGGACTGGATGAGCACTGTGGGCCTTTGCAACCCAGGCCATTCTAGGATTGTATGATTCTGTGATTCTTCCTTTATTCTGGGTGATGGGTGACAGATCAGCCCTGTGCCTGCAGTGCCGCCCTGCGGGCTCCCAGACGTTGGGTGCCTGCTGTGTGGGCACAAACCCATCGCTGCACTTCTGGCTTGGGATTGCAGCAGCTCAGGGCCCTGGACATCGTGGGAGACCCCTGGCTGCCCCTGGGCAGACAGCGGCACGTGCGCTCAGCAGGGCAGGCTGTGGGAAGAGCCCCGCTGTGACCAGGATCAGATCTGCTTTGTGCCGAGTGCTGACAGATCTCTGCTATCTCCTGCTGCGCTTCAGGCGGCCGTTAACGGGCATAAGTTTGTTTGCTAGGACTGTGAGAGCACTCAACACTTTCTAATGACTCCTATAACAGATTTAAAGAAAAATGGAGAAAGAGGGAAGTAGGTTGGGCTCAGAAAGAATATTGGATCTCACATTCTCAGATTTCCAATCTTGTTTTCCTTTCTGAAGGGAAATGATGACTGAATGTCCTCCCTCGCTTAATGGTTTGCAGTGAGTCTGAACCCAGCAGCCTGCAGGCTGTGTGCTGATGGGTGGCTGTGTGTGGTTGTAGGAAGCCCTGTCGCTTTGGGGTGTCACTGCGTGTCCCCCGCTCAGCTCCCACCTGTCCTGCCCTGTGCTGTCCACATCCAGGTAACGAGCTATAAAAGCTCGAGCTGTCTCCTGCCTTCTGGAATGATACCGGAGCAGTGAAGAAAAGATCTTCTCTTGCAAAGTTACGCTGACATTGTGAGCCTTGCATACCTAATAAACCATGGCTTCTTTAACTGAAAAGTGGAGGTTTTCATGGAATGCTGCCGTTTTCATTACTGCGCACATCTTAGGTTTAATTTGGCATGGGACGCATCAACCTTGGCTTTTGGAGACAAGGTTAGAGCCTGCAGAGCATGAAAATGAGTTCTTCCAACCCCTTCTTTTTGTCATTTCCTACTCGACCAGGCAGAGGCTTTGGCAGAACACAGGCACAGGAATTACATTCTACATGGTCTGGCATGAAATTACTACAGGAGATGTATTTCCTCTCCTCCATCAGACATCGCCCCATTGTTTTCCAAGAAGATGGAGCGCTCTGGGCTCAGAGGGGAGCTGTAGCCAATATGTGTGCATTTGCTGAGCACGTTTTGAGATACTCTCTTGTTTTGGAGGGCCTGCAACAACCTTCTGCTCCTCTCTGGAAAGCACACTTCCCTTACTACAGCCAGACTGCTTTTCCAAAGAGGCATCACAAGGCTTTTGGGTCGAACCACCTCTTTGGTTGGGCGTGTTATGGGTATTTTGCTGCTTTCTGTCCTGTTGGGGCCAGGGGAGCCCTTCAGCAGCCCCTCACCCTGCAGCGGGTGGGCAGAGATGGCAAAAAAAGGGAAAGCAAACAAAGATGGATAGGAAACAAAAAGCTTTGGTCTGTGGAAAGAAAATAAAGCAGCAGAGTTGGCACACGGCTCCATCACCCCATCTGACACCAGGAGCTGCAGAGCAGGGCAGTGGGGTGGGATGTGCTGATGCTGCAGCAGTTGGATGGAGCCGAACCTCTGCCTATCACAGCACTGACCCCGGGGGAGAGCACTGGGGCTGCCGCCTTGGGCACTGCCAGGCCCTGCAGTGACACCACTGACCTCCAGCTGCCAACCTGCACAGCTGCACTGCAAGCAGCCAGGACCTTGGAACAGTGCAGGGGAGGGGGCTGGGAGGAATACCTTCTGGAAGAGGGGAGGTCAGACAACTATGGTAAATCAGTTGCTTTGTTGCATGCTGATTTTGCTCCATTAGCTTTTAATGGAGTGAGACTCTTTTGTGCCCATTTTGTTGTTAAATTTGACTTTCACTGAAATTGCAGCATCTCCTTCTTGCAGAGAGGGACCAGGCTGTGAGCAGGAGGAGGGCTGCAGCCCCAGGCACACCCAAAGCAGGATGACTGCAGTGAGCACCCCACAGCTCCTGCCCTGCTTTCCTGTGGTGCTGGAGAAGTGCCTGTCCCATGAGGTCACCATCGACAGGGCTCATTGCTGACTGCATTTGCACCCAAGGCTCTGCTCCCAGACCCCAGAAGCTCGGGGCAGAGGATCTCACAGCCAGTGCACAGCCAATTGCTTCTGAAAATCAGTAGGTTTTGTGGCTGGCCTTTCTTCCTAGGGCTCCTGGGACAGCCGAGCCTGCTCTGGTGCCATTGGAAGCCTTCGTGTTGGCTCTAATGGCCCTTTGGATCAGACTCTCTCAAGATGGATGATACGTCAGTTTTCTGAATGGCAACCCTCGAAACAGAGACAGATTCTCTCTGGTCATGGAGGAAGCTCAAAGAGGGTAGATTTAGGTTGGATACAAGGAAAAAGTCTTTTACAGTGAGGGTGGTGAGGCACTGAACAGGTTGCCTAGTGATGCCCCATCCCTGGAGACTTCCAAGGCCAGGCTGGATCAGGCCCTGGGCAACCTGGTGGAGCTGTGGTGTCCCTGTGCATTGCAGGGGAGCTGCAGTGGAATAATGGAATCATAGAATCCTTAGAGCTGGAAGGGAGCTCTGCAGGCCATTCATTCCAACTGCCCCGACTCGTGCCGAGGTTGCTGTGTTTCATGGGTGAGCCCTGGGCTGCTTTGTGCTTTGGTGCCACAGCGTGCCACAGGTTGGGCACAGAACACCAGTGATTGCAGGCAGCACGCTCACACCGCACTGCCTTACGGGGGCTAATGAACTCAAGTGTTTATTTCATGCTCCATTTCCACCAGTAAACGGCTGTAATATATAATGTGATTATTCCAGTCTTTCTTCAGCTGCACTTGTGACCGTAAGGGACACGGAAAGTGTCGTTATTGGGGGAAAAGCACTGTTTATGTATTTTAGTACGCAGATCATTATGTGTTAAATCGGAGCACTGACGTGCTATGGAAACAAGTAAACTGAGCTTAAAAATATCTGAAATTCCTAATTCGTTACACTGCCGTCTTATTAATTTGCAGCCATCTTCGGGGCCTGTGATTAATGGATGTTCTGCCCACTCTTGAACATCTTAATTCTCTTCAGTCCCAATTTTGTCCTCCTCTCAGGGTGGCTGTGCCAGGTCAACTCCAAGCAGATAAATCCTAAGTCAGCAGAAGAAGTTTTACAGGTTGTTTGCTTGGCTGTTAAGTATTTAAGCTGTGTTATAGCTCATAATTTAAAATAGGAGCTGTGTATGTGTGCCAGAGCACTGGCACAGGGACCAGAGAGGTGCCACGGGTTCAGCTCTGGGTGCTCCCGCTGGGGCATGGTAGACCAGAGGGACCCAGATTTGTACTCCATCCTCTGCCATGCTGTGGTTCTGTGATCCTGAGGTTTTGAATAGATCTTCTCCTCAACTCTGCCTGTAACTGCCTGGAAAAGCAGCCAGAACTGCTTTCTGCTCGGCAGCCTCCTGCTCTCTCCTCAGCTGTGACCCAGAGGTGGGGAAGCCCAACTGTGCCCCAGAGCCAGGAGCGGCCCTTGGTTGTCCCCACTGAGCGGCTGGTGGGTGCAGATGGGGCTGCAGGGGATTGCTGCTTTGTACAAATACTGATCTCACCTTGATAACCTCTCTCCTGTTTTCTGCTTCAGAGCAGCCAGTTAAGGCTGAGACAGGAAAATGCACGCGTGTCTGAGAAATTCCCTCTGTGAGCAATGAATGCCACATACCACAGACAGTGAGTGCTCTGGTGAACCTTCTGACTTCCACAAGGCCATGGAGGGAAGGATGGAACCCCATCTGATGGGTAAGGCAGAGGCCTTGGTGCGGGGCTCAGAGGCAAATTGAACTTGCAGAAGTGAGAGGGGACCCTGACCCCACCACCAACCACATTGGGTCACGCCGGGCGACCCCACCACCAACCACACTGGGTCACACCGGGCTGTGTGTTCATTGAGACTCAGTGTGTTCTGCCTGAGAATAAACGCTCTTCTTGCCCTGGAGGACACTGACTCGTCCATGACTCAGCCCAGTGAAAACTGAGGTGATTATTCACCCACCTACCTGGTCCTTTTCAACCCAGGCCATTCTACGATTGTATGGTTCTATGACCACCGTGACCCGCTGCTTGGGTGGGTGCTGGCACTGCTGCCATCCTGGCAGCCCATGGGAGGGACTGGCCGTGCTGTATGGAGCTGAGGACACTCACAGCTGCTAGTGCAGCTGCAGAGCTGGGGATATTGCACAGGGGGGGGATTGCACAGCCACCCCCTGCCCCATGTGTGCGGGCTGAGAACTGATGGATGCATCACGTTCACCTACACAGCGTCCTGTGAAGGCGCTTTGCTCAGGCACTGCAACGCCCGGCATTGCCCACATAGCACAGCGCTGCACGGGGCTTCACAGCATGCTGAACCCCTGGGAGGGCTTGAGGAGACGCAGTGAAACGCGCATTCCTCTCCCAGACAATGTTCACTGCAACAGCATCTTGAACCAGAGACCTGGAAATAAATGCAGGGTTCCGTTGCCCTTCCCAGACACGGTTCAGAACGGACGGAGCTTTCCAATGGCTCTGGGAGGGCGGCTGTGCTGCGTCTGCCCACGGCTGCTCACACATCTGGCATTGCTAAGCCTTCCTCAGGGCCACGGGTTGGGTTAAATTATCTCCTGATAATTTCTTCCAGGATTCGTATTTCTGGATTCTTAATTGCACAAAATGTCTGCAAGTGAACCAAATTTCACAGAAAATGGTTTTCTGCTTCCACCCATCAGTAATCATTGCACTCAGAGGGAAGTGCTGTCAAATAGCAGATGGTGTATTATTCCGGAATTAACTGATCAACATATGTTTACTTTATACATAAAGCCCACATTTGAGGTATTCAGGTACTATTTCACGTGTGTATAAAGGAACACTATTTTCAAAAGGCTCAGCTCCCAGAGGGCACAATTAGCAGATTCAGACATGTAGGTGCAAATCAAGTTTTACGTCTCTACCTGATTTCTACTCCTTTGAGTTGTGACAGCGCTGCGAAACCTCTTCCGTTTGTCCCGAACAAGCATTCTGGAATGGATGAAACCCAGAGCCTGGTGTGCAGTCTGTGCTCCTAACACTGCGGTGCTGTGGGGGTTGGAGGCCTGGGCTGCCTAAAATGGTGCTGGCATCCCCAGGGTGGACACACGAGTCTGATGTGGGTCAGCACCATCAGGAGAGCAGGCAGCCCAGGGCCTCCTCCTCTTTCTGCCTCAATTTGAATTGCAGCTGAGAATTGCTCCTGGCTCCTGTTTTCCAGAGAGCACTGAATGTATTTTGAAGAAAATACATCAGAAGCAGGGAAATCTGAACGTGCGTCCCCCAGGGGTGTGTTTACATCCCAGGTTGGGGCTGAGCACAGCACCCTGCAGCAGTGACTGCTGGGCTGGGAGCAGAGCTGTGGTGCCAGCTGTGCCTGCAGCTGTGCTGATCCCATGGCAGCCCCTGGCAGCTCCATGCACAGGGCTGATGCTTCCATACTTGTGCTGCTTCCGCTCTTCAGCCAGAAACCTCGGGAGGGTCACAAGCACGGTTAGGTCCTTGCTGAGCAAATTTCTCCTCCGTGTCAGAAATGTGAACCTGAAAGACGAAGTTTCTTTCTGCCCACCTTGCCTGTGAGCGCCCAAACTGGCAGCCAAGTGCTGCCTCCGCCTTCTCTTCTCTCAGATATCTGAAGGTTTATCTTCTATCACTTGATCCACGCATCAGGCAAAAGCCGTTTGTTAGCAGCAGGAATACCGACCACCAGAAGTAACCGGCACCTCTCTGTGCTGTGCAGTCCCCTCGGGCAGCGCGGAGCTGAGCTGTGTCCTTGCAGAGCTCTGGTTGGAGCTGCACCTTGCCTTTCCTCATGCAAAAGAAGAAGGCTGGAGTACCTCCCCTATGGGGTCAGGCTAAGAAAATTAGGCTCTTCAGCCCAGAGAAGGCTCTGAGGAGACCTTATAGCAGCCTTCCAGGACCTGAAGGAGCCTACATGAAAGCTGGAGAGGGACTTTTTATCAGGGCAGGTAGCGACAGGATGAGGGGAAATGGCTTTGAACTGGAATAGGGTAGATTTAGGCTAGATATTAGGAAGAAATTCTTTACAGCGAGGGTGGTGAGACACTGGCATAGGTTGCCCAGTGAGTCTGTGGATGCCCCCTCCCTGGAAGCAATGAAGGCCAGGCTGGATGGTGCTGTGAGCAGCCTGGGCTATGGGAGGTGTCCCTGCCTGCAGCAGGGGGTTGGAACTACATGATCTTAAAGGTCCCTTCCAACCCAAACCATTCTGTGATCCTATGCCTGCTCCTGGGATGAGGCCAGCTTGACACGATGGGTGCTTTGCTGACAGTCTGTTAAGCAGTGTCTGTTGGAATGAAATGCCCCACAACCATCAGCTCTTCTGTCCTGGACCGCTCTGCTGGACGGCTCCAACGCATTCCCTGCTCCCTTCCTCGGCCTGGTGGGATCTGCACGCATCCCCAGCACGACCACCAAATGTGCTGCTTTCTGCTTTACAGCAGCCTAGCAGTTCTACAGCGGGAAGGAGTGAAGTCTTCCTCATCTGCTGTGTATCTCCACCAACACATTCCAACATTCCTACTTCTATTGGCAATGTAAGGATGCCTGGAGAAAGGGATTTCCTTTGCTCTAGGTTGGATAGCCAAATGCTTCTTTCTAATCGTGCTATACTGCGGTATGTATAAACTGCGTGCACTACATCAGGCATCATAAAAACCTCTGCCTTTTGCAGTTCTCTCTCCACAGTGCCTTTTCTACCCGACGTTCAGACGGATACCTCCCTTGCACAGGAGTGATTTGCACACAGGCAGGCTCCCCAGCTGCAGCTCTTTTTGGAGCACTCTGGCTGTGGGCGCTGGTTACAGGCACTCAGCAGAAGTGCTGCAGGCTCACACAGGTCCTCAGTTTTGTTGCATTTCTCCTCGTGTCAGTGAAACACTGTGAATGATCTGGAAGACAATGTGGGAGCCTTGCCATACTGTGACCCTTTTGCTTATCTCCTATGTTCTGCATCCAGGCCTGAGGCCCTCAGCACAGGACAGATGCAGAGCTCTTGGAACAGGTCCAGAGGAGGAGCATTAAGATGGCCAGAGGGCTGGAGCACCTCTCCTATGAGGAAAGGTTGAGGGAACTGGGCTGCTTTAGCTTGGAGAAGAGAAGGCTGCAGGGAGACCTCATTGTGGCCTTCCAGTACTTCAAGGGAGCGTATAAACAGGAGGGGGAACGGCTGTTTGTGAGGGTGGGCAGTGATAGGACAAGGGGGAATGGTTTGAAACTGAGACAGGGCAGCTTTAGGTTGGATTTTAGGAGGAAGTTTTTCACCCCGAGGGTGGTGACGCACTGGAACAGGTTGCCCAAGGAGGCAGCGGATGCCCCATCCCTGCAGGCATTCAAGGCCAGGCTGGATGTGGCTCTGGGCAGCCTGGGCTGCTGGTTGGCGACCCTGCACACAGCAGGGGGTTGGGACTGGATGAGCACTGTGGGCCTTTGCAACCCAGGCCATTCTGTGATTCTATGATTTTATTTCTCAAATGGATTTAATGTAGGGGAAGTTTGGTGTTGTGCCTGCTGTGCTGTGGGAACACCCGGATCCCGGGGGAAGGATGTCTGTGCTGGGCTCAGCCAGAATCTGTGTTTGTGCACTGAAACAATCCGCCAAACCTCGTGCTGTTTGTATGTGACATTCGTCACTCAAAAACCCTCAACTGCTCATGTTGTACAAAATAAGAAAATGTTTGATTTGCATTTTTAAGTGGGTAAGTGCAGCTGATCCAGCAGGAATTTCAGAGAGAAGGATAACAGAGCAGCACGGAGCTTTCTGCAGCAAACACACATGGGAACGGCCACGCAGGGGACAATGTCGTTTATGGGATATTTTCAAGCAAAAAAAAGATTGGGAAAAGACTACAACAACAACAGCATTAAGAGCTCTTCCCTCCGGCATTTCTTCCCAGCTGCTTGGAGTTTCAGGGCCGTTACCTCATTTTAATATCCAGCAGTGGATCTGTTCCTCATGGGTTGGCTGGGCCTTTTGAAACTACCTGTAATTTCTGCAGTTTCTGTGGGGGAGTGAAATCCACATCCTGATTATGTACTACGTGTGATTAACACCCCTCAAGTTTTGTTCCAAGCTGAATACATAGTGATTTCACAAGACAGCCTGTAACCTGTCTAACGAAAAGCAGCTCGTACTCACCGTGCCCCCTGAGCCCTACAGTTGTCTCTCTGCTCTGCTATGCCCCATCCCCAAAGCGTTTCTTTCCCAGTCTGCAAGGGACGACCAAGCTCACAGCTGGGTGGGAAGTGCCAACTTTTGCCATCTATCCCATTGCACTTGGATCATTTTTCCTACCTTCCTTATCCGGCCAGCGGTTCACCACATCATTTACTTCACATCACTCATTGCAGCAGTGAAATTATTTAACCGGGCTGAAATCCCTTATCTCATCAGAAGTATATTCTGAGCGTTGGGTCAGTTCCTTTGCCATGTGAGATATGCAATTGCTCTAGCAGAGAACTTATTGTTGTTACGCCTACCTGTGCGACCTGCTATAGGGAACCTGCTTTGGCAGGGGGGTTGGACTCGATGATCTCTGGAGGTCCCTTCCAACCCCTACAATTCTGTGATTCTGTGATTCTGTTGTTTAAAGCCCAGCTCAGTACACGTAGAGGATTTTTAATTGAAGTGCCCCAGGACCTCACTGAGGTTAGAATTAGGTCAGAAAGAATTTTCTCAGCCTCTTTCAAGGTAAAAGCATTCAGCCCATTTCTGCCCACTTTTTTTTTCCACACACAAGTGGCACAGTTTCACAAATACAATGCGGAGCTCAGGTGTGGCCTTCTACACTGCGGTTGTAATTGGATTCGCAAATCCAATTACAGCAGTTTATGGGAAGAACAACTCACGCACAGATTTAAGTTTTTCATCTTTTTTCCACTTTTCATCCCCCATATCCCAGAACCTGAGACTGCTGGGTGATGGATAGGAGCAGAAAGAGCGGGTGGGAGGCAACGGACTGCACTTGGATGTTAACTCTTGCAGGAATGTGTTGGTTTCTGCACGATGGCTTCATTGTGCAACCGAAACTTTGAAAGCAGAGCAAGTCAAAATGGGGCAGCAAAGCATTTATCAGGGCTCTTCCTGAGCATGTACCTGCAGTGCCCTGGGCGCAGGGGCTGTTGGTGTGAACACAGCATGGCACCAGCTGGCTGCTTCCTGTGCCAGGAGCAGATCCCAGAAACCCATCCATAGGGTTGCCCTGTGCCCTGGGCTGCCTGTAGAGCATGGGCTGCACATTGCTCTCACTCCAAGGTGGTGGCTGCAACACCTGCAATGAAAGGATCTTGGTGGCCAAACTCCAGAAACGTGCACAAATTAGAAACATGTCTATTCCTAGATATATTTTCTATTCTATATTCATAGAAACTATTCCTCCTGCAGAGCTCTGTGGGGTGACCTCAGCTGTCTGCAGGGATGGGGCAGCACTGCCTCTCTGGGCAACCTGCCCTTGTTGTAAAGAACTTCTTCCTTGTCTCCAGTCTAACCCCTTATCCTGTCACCACAGACCCTGCCAAAAGTCTTATCCTTTCTTTCTTCCAGTCCATTTTTAGATACTGAGAGGCTGCTCCCAGGTCTCCCCGGAGCCTTCTTTGATCATAGAACCATAGAATGTCCTGGCTTGAAAAGGCCCACAATGCCCATCTCGTTCCAACCCCCTGCTATGTGCAGGGTCGCCAATCAGCAGCCCAGGCTGCCCAGAGCCACATCCAGCCTGGCCTTGAATGCCTGCAGGGATGGGGCATCCACAGCCTCCTTGGGCAACCTGTTCCAGTGCGTCACAACCCTCTGTGTGACATACATATCTAGCTCTAATCTCAGACAGCTGGTAGTAATAACTCAAGGAAAAAGAAAGAAGAATACAGAAAAAAACCCAGGTTCTATTCCTTTTGTACAAGGAGAAACACAAACCCGGGATGGCCGCCCCCAGTGAATGTCCTTCCCAGAACTTCCTAGTTGAGTGCTCTGTAAACACAAACTCATTCCCACCAAGTGTCCAGCAAGGAGATGATCCCTGTCCCTGAAGGATTGCTTGTGAAATCTAGAACACAAAACCACAGAGAAATGCATGATAGAACAGAGGAAAAAGCTTGGTGTAGCAAGCTGTGCCTTGAGCACACCCCAAGCAACAAAGCTGGGCTCAGGATGAGGGGAGGGCAGCTTTACCTTGGCTTTAGCTTCACCATCTGCCTGTGTATATGGTCTTTAATACATCATCATGCAGCCCTTTTGTCTTACCCTGTTTCATTGCATTGTCTGAATAACAGCATTCCCTTTCTCCTCGGCTTTCCCGAAAATGGCAAAAAACTTTGGCCATGTGATTTATGCTCCACACACCACAGAATTTCAAGTCCCTCTTTGAGTGTGAGACTCTCGCAAGGAAAGTGGAAAAGCATTTGTTGGAAATATTTTCTCTTCCATACACTTCCATTCAAGCTGTAGACACCTGGCATTGGTACCGCAATGGCCTTGGACATTCAGAGAGTTTTCTGGAAAGGGGGTTGTGCTTGGTACCTTGTATGGGAAACTGTTAATCACAGCCTGAACCTCTGATTAACCATCTGAGGCAAGTGACGGGTCAGCTGTGGGAGCACAGGTGAAGGTAATTCAGCTGTGCTCCTGGAAGGGGTGGAGCTTGACTTCACCTCTCCTAGATCCCATGTAAGGGCTGACCACCACTAAGGCAGCATCTCTTTTGGAGATTGCTCCTGTGTGGAGTTCCTTGTGGTGAGCATCCATCCTAGCTGTGAGCCTCAGAGTGGGTGAGTTGTTCCCCTATAATCTCTGGCTATTCATCTCTTACAATCTTGTGTAATAACAACTATACATACCTAAAGGGACCTACATACAGGAGGGGAGCCAACTCTTAGAAAGGGCAGATAATAGCAGGACAAGGGGAAATGATTTGAAGTTAAGGGAGGGAGGATTTAGGTTGGATGTCAGGGGAAGCTCTTTACTGTGAGAGTGGTGAGGTGCTGGAACAGCTGCCCAGAGAGGCTGTGGATGCCCTGTCCATCCCTGGAGGTGTTCATGGCCAGGTTGGATGGGGCCCTGGGCAGCCTGGGCTGGTATGAAATGTGAAGGTTGGTGGCCTTGCCTTCGATGGGGGGTTGGAGCTTCATGATCCTTGAGGTCCCTTCCAACCTGGGCCATTCTATGATTCTATGGTGGATTTGATGTATTGATTACAACCACCATTAATGATGTCTTCATGCTGCATGAGGCTGGTCCACAGACTTGGTGACATGAACAGTTGCTTGTTTGTCACCTGTCACTATTTTGAGGTGATTTGGGGTGCCATTAGTTTGTGTTTCAGGTGCCATTTGACTGTAAAGCAAGATGGCTGCAGCTGAGCCCAGGCAGAGGGAGGAAGACGGGCCCAGTGCTGGGTGTTTGCTGCACAGGAGAGCTCTGCTTCTGCATCCTGGAGCAAAGATTTCATTTGCTTCCTTGGACACTTGTCTTCTCAGTGACGCAGAGTTTTGTGCTGTTAATTCACTCAGCAGTCTTTTTATAACCAGTGACTCCCATAGCTCGGTGTGTATGTGCTGCCTTTGGAACCAATGAAAGTTTGGTTATGTACCATGAGCGAGGAGTGTGGGTTTGTTTGCCCTGGGAACTGGGTGGAAATCTGTTTCTGTGCTTCTTTTATCCACATTACTTTATTTCTTGTCTTGCTGCCATGAAAGATATTCCATGCTGTATGAGCAGCAGTGTTTAACCGTGTCAGAGCAAATTAGAAGGGAATTTTGGCTGTATGTAGAGCACAAATGGGACAGTCAGTGCAACCATGTTTCTGTGGGCAGCTGGCAGGTTCTTGTGTCTTTTAGGTGATGTGTGTAAGAGTGCAGGGCTGCGAAGGAGCCCCGCTGTCACTGTTGGGAAGAAGCCATCTCCACCACCACCCTATAAGGCAGACCTTTCTCTGGAACCAGCCAAGCCAATCACACCAGCTGACTGATGAGCTGATGCGTTTCAAAATCCACATCAGTGTTGTGATTAAACTCAACTAAGGAAACACACCATCCCCAGCCACACCCAGCGCTGCCTGCGGGCACTGCTGGTGGCTTGGTGACCTCACAGTGACAGGGACCTTCTGTGGAGGGTGGCACCCAGCAGGACTCTCCTGTCCCACACCATCCCCAGCCCCTGCCAGCCCCCTGCCATGGGGCTGCCCCACACCTGAGGGTCCACCAACCCCGGAGCTTCCCCACATCGTCACCTTCAGTCCCAGCGATGCAAGGAACTGGGAAGCAGGAGGGAATGTCAGATAAGGGAAACGAAGGCTTGCACAGCCACGTGGAAGAAAAGGCCGGGCACACCAGCAGTCATGCCAACACCTCTGCGGCTGTGGCCAAGCAGCTGGAGGCCCCGGGGCTGGAGAAGGCTGGTGGAGCTGGGCTGCAGGCAGCATCCCTGAGCAGCAGCCAGTGCTCCCTGGGGCAGGAGCTGAGCCCCAGCGCTCAGGGGACCTCCAGGGAGAGCAGCTGGATGTCTCTGGAGCATCCTGATTTGGAGGACCAATCTTCCCTGACCAGGCGGGAGCCATCGCTGCTCAGCGCTGACTCCGTGGAGCTGCAAGAGCAAGTGCGGGCCACGGCCTACCAGGATGAGGATGGAGCGACCTGGGTGAGCCAGCAGGCGAGGAGAAAGGTGACCAACAGGAGCCAGCAGACCAGCACTGAGTGGGGCGGGAGGACTCTGGGAGAAGCCCTGACAGCTCCCGGATTGGAAACTCTCAGCAGCATCAGCGCAGAGAACCCTGTCTCCCTGAAGCTGGTACAGCAGAAACCCGAGGAATCTGCCTTGGTCCCCCATGGCAAAGTGGTCATGGAGCTTAAGATGGATTCTGGCAATCTTCAGGGGTTAGAATTTGTGCTGGGGAGAAATGAACAGAGACACATGTTTTGCATAGGCTTCGCTGATACTGCTGAGCAGAAACACGTTTTCCCACCAACCAGTGATAATTCGAAGAGCAGTTTAGCAAGTGAAATGATGAGGAGCCATCATGAGCAAACAGGTGATACTTGTATGAAGTCAAATCGGGAGACAGCAGAAAAAGCAGTGTTCCAATGCTCCATAGCTGCGCTGGAGGATGCTGGGGGGATGTGCAACCTCATGACTCTCAAAGGAGGGGTGGAGGCAGGAAAAATGGGGAGAATGATGGTCATCTCTGATGAACAAATGGGCAACACTGTAATTCAGACAATGCATGGAACAGCTCAGATGTCACCTGGAAGTCAGCAGCCCCAGTACAGCCATGATGTGGGTGGGAACTGGATGGCTTGCATCCCTCAGATGTGTGCTGCGGCTGAGGCAGAACTGCTGCAGATGACAGCATGCCAGACATGGGGCAGCGGGGGCGAGAACAGAAATGCAGAGAGGACCTCAGAGCTCCTGGTTGCCTCTGGTGGCCCTAAGGATGCACAGCACATGGGTTTACCCAGAGGAACGGGCAGTGAGGCTCAGCAGACTTGCACTGTCATTTGTCTGAATGAAGGTATCTGGATCAAGACAGAAACAAGCAAATCAATCAGGAATAGAAATCAACAGGCCAGTGCTTCTCAGGAGTGAAGGGGACCAGGAAATCCCAGTTCACTGCGCCATCGTAACTTATCCTGCCTAACAGATTTTCTTGCTGTGCCTTAGGAAGAGAGGAAACTTGTATCTTCAGGCTTTAAAATGCTTCTGAGAGGCTTCAAGCAACGCCTGTTGCTGTGCATGTCTGTAAACACTGAAGCCAGCATGCAGGACATGGAAAAGAGAGGAAGAGTGGTGGAAATAAAGTAACAGCAAAGGAAGTACTGAGCTGAAAGGTGCCAAAAGGAGTAAAAGACACATAAAAAAAGAAAAAGCAATAAGAAAAAAATATCTGTGTTGTCACTAAACTTTTGTTCACTACCTCTGTCTGCAAGCCAAAGGCTTGCATCATGTCTTGTGCCCCAGGACATGTGGGAGGAACACGTAGCAGATCCTCCTGGAAGACGTATTAAGGCACATGAGTGGGTGATCTGAGACAGCCAGCACGGCTTCAGCAAGGGCAGGGTGCGCCTGAGCCTTTGGTGGCTTCTGTCATGGAGTGATGGCATCAATGGACAAAGGAAGAGCAACTGATGTCATCTACCTGGACTTCTGTAAGGACTTTGGCATGGTCCCACAGCACATCCTTATCTCTGAACTGGAGTGACATAGATGTGAAGGGTGGACTATTCGGTGCATTAGGAATTGGTTGGAAGGTTGCAGCCATAAGGTTGTTGTCAATGGTGACAAGTAGTGTCCCTTAGGGGTCCATCTTGGCATTCTTCAACATCTTTATCAGTGACACAGATGATGGGATTGAGTGCATTCTCAGCAAGTTTGCAAGCTGAGTGGTGCAGCTGATATGACAGAAGGAAGGGGTGCCATCCAGGGGGACCTGGACAGGCTTTAATAGTAGGCCCACGTGAACTGACTGAGGTTCAACAACACCAAGAGCAACATTCTGCTCTTGGTTCAGGGCAATCCCAGGTGTGTGTACCAACTGGGAAAAGGAATTCTTGAGAGCAGCCCTGTGGAAAAAGACATAGGGGTTTTGGCAGACAAAAAACTGAACAGGAGCCAGCAGTGTGCACTGAAGGCCAATGGTATTTTGGGCTGCATCGATAGAAGGGTGGCAGTGAGTGGGGAGGGGATTGTTCCCTTCTGCTCTTACGTCATGAGGCCCTATCTGGAGTACTGCATCCAGGTCTGGGGCCCCCAGCACAGGAAAAATGTGCAGCTTTTGGAGAAGGTACAGAGGAGGGCCACGAGAATGCTCAAAGGTTGGAGCACCTCTCCTGTGAAACCAGGTTGACAGAACAAGAGGAAATGATTTTAAAATAAGAGATACTTAAATTAGATAACAGAGGGAAATCCTTAACTGAGAGGGTGGTGAGCTGGCATAGACTGCCCAGAAAGGCTGCGGATGTCCCATCCCTGGAGGCCAGGTTGGATGGGGTCCTGGGCAGCCTGATCTAGTGCCTGATTTAGAGGCTGGCAATGCTTCCTGCAGCAGGGAGATTTGAACTAGATGACCTTTGAGGTCCTTTCCAACATAAGCCATTTTATGATTCTGCGATTCCACAAATCCATGCCATGGCCACATCTGTTTGCTCTGCAGTGCAGCTGTGGTTGCACTTAGCACACTCAGCCCCTGTGGTTTCTGGCTGCAGAAAAGGCTCCACTGATGTCCAGCATCAGAGCTGTGGGCTCCTCGCCTCCTGAAATGGCCCTACTTGTGAAAACTTGTCCTTTAACCTCTCCTTTTCCATTTTTCCACCTATACATGGGGACAGCAATGCTTTCTTCCCTAGATTTGTAATGCAGGACACATGGAAAGAAGAGAAGCTTAGCGCAGCCAGAAATTGATAATGCAACCCACAGCGAAGACCTGCTGGCTGCATTTCCCCTCCTAATCAAAACAGAAAGACAGTGGTGAGCTAGAATTGCACATGGCATGGAGCAATGCTAAATGTCTCCTTCCCTTGGTGCAATCCACCCCTGCACTGCCCCTCCCTGTCACACCGGCTGGGAGATGATGTTGGGTTTCTACCACTTGCTCTGGTTTCTCCAACACATCTTTATCTGCAGGCTTGTGGCATGAATTATCTTCCCAGAGCACCGGCTGCCAAATCTCAGGATGATGGGAGCTTTTCACCTTGCAACATCTTTCTTAAAAGGTTGTTCTGAATGCAGAGTAATCCCTTGGCTTGTAGCATTGAGCTTTAAAATACAAATCCTAAAGACTCAGACTCCAGAAAGAAATGAGAAAGACCCGGGAGTTGCTCTTGCTTTTTTAAACCCATGCTATCAAACCCTTTTCCTGAATGCTGC
This sequence comes from Alectoris magna, assembly GCA_030625065.1. Taxonomy (NCBI): domain Eukaryota; kingdom Metazoa; phylum Chordata; class Aves; order Galliformes; family Phasianidae; genus Alectoris; species Alectoris magna. Next base: position 970,505 of record CM060565.1, on the reverse strand, counting down.
CAGCCTTTGGACTTCATGCCATACATTTAGATGCGGCAGAGCTAAATCTGACTTCATTTCTAAAGGGCTGCACAGTGCTTTTGGTCTCCTTCCTGGAGCCTGACTTTTTATGATTTATGGATTTCAAAAGAAATTTACAGCAGCGCTGAGCTATTACTTTTGGAAGTGGGGGATTCAAGGAGAAGTGAGCATGAAAGAGCAGTTGGTGTCAGTAACCCGAATACCACCTTCAAATGCAACTCCACGTGGTGTTTTGAAGTTCTGTAACAGGTAAAACGTTAGAAACTTGTAGAGTGTAATGTCAGCAGCTGCAAGTGTATGCATATACAAAATCATAGAATACAATCATAGAATGGTTTGAATGGGAAAGGACCACTAAAGTCCCTCTGGTCCACCTTCCCTACCACGCACAGGGACACCCACAGCTCCACCAGTGCTCACAGCCCATCCCCTGACCTTGGCTGTCTGCAGGGATAGGGAAACATCGCCTCTCTGGGCAACCTGCGGGCATTTCCTTTGGACAGGGGGCTGCTCCCTTGGGAGCATTCAAGGATGAAGTTTGGTATTGATTTGTCACAGCTGCTTTGCACTATTAAAGCTGATTTGACCATAATGCAAGGGGCCGTGAGCTCCTGGCCAGGCTGCTCAGCAGCTGAGGCTCTCCAAGCTCATTATCTCCTGAATCAGGATCCCCAGGCACTTTCTTCCAGATAGCTTTCTCCACAAAGGGAACATCCTCCGCTCGTTTTCACTGCGGCCATTGGAAAATATATCTATGAAGATCACTTAACATAACATCTTACTGCTGTGTCCTTATCTCATGTGTGCTGGTAAGTCTTTAGGAAGGCATTTGTCTAGAGGAGATTTCAGAATTTTTGGCCCATTTCCTGTGTGGTTTCAGGTAGAGTTAGGAAAATGCACATCAGCAGTAACTTCTTGTCAAAGCAGCTCAAGGTTTTATCAATGAAGCCTTGTAGAGGTTAATGCAGATCGATGGTATTCTTTGTGTTGCTCTCCTGTGCCTCCCCCCTGCCTGGTGCTGCCTTTGGACGGGGATGTTCTGCTGCACGTGAGCACACCTTGCAGTGAGTGACCAACAGCTCAATGAATGCAGAGAGCACCTTCTGATTCTACAGTTCAGTGGTCAAATAGGCATTTTACTGGGTATTTAAATTAGAAAACAAGAATTTAGCACTTATTTTGGTGGGGCAAACATCCGGGGCAGTTTTCCTCAACCTGCCTTCACGGGGTATTCAAGGGGATGGGGGTGATCACTCTGAGTTCCTTCGGACAGTTTTGCTCGTTCCACTGCCAGGCAAAGCTCCACAGATTTGTAGGAAAATAACGAACAGTTTGTTTTGCAGAGGAAGGTTGTGCAGCAGTTTGTTGTAATTGGCATGTGAAGCTGGGACAGAAAGGCAGCCAACTTCTGCCAATTTATCCGGCTCCGGCAACGTCTCCTGTGAGCTGATTGCTAGCAAAGTGCGGTGCTGCTTTCATCAGCTACCTTTGAACTGCTCTGGATGGAAGCAAGAAAGCAATCACTGTGTGCTGGGGGCAGGGCGAGGCAGGAGGTTTGTTTTCTTTCCATAATATTTCAGATGAGGTGGGTGGTGAGGGTGGGAATTACTTCTTTCCTATTTATCAACACAGACAGAATGGAAAACCCGGCGTGTGCTGCAGCCCCACAGTGCAGGGTGAGTGTGGGAGCGGCTGCCAAGCTGTGACCTGCGGGTGCTGCAAGCCCTGCACTCAGCCTGCTTGGCTTTACTATGGAATCCTGGAATGGCCTGGGTTGCAAAGGCCCACAGTGCTCATCCAGTCCCAACCCCCTGCTATGTGCAAGGTCGCCAACCAGCAGCCCAGGCTGCCCAGAGCCACATCCAGCCTGGCCTTGAATGCCTGCAGGGATGGGGCATCCACAGCCTCCTTGGGCAACCTGTTCCAGTGTGTCACCAGCCTCTGGGTGAAAAACTTCCTCCTAAGATCCAACCTAAACCTCCCCTGTGCTGCTTGTAACTTGGCATCTTGGTGTGGGCATGCGAAATGCTCTGTGGCTATAGGATGAGTGCTATGTTGAGGCTCCTGGAGCTGTGTGCACGGCAGTGGCAGCTACAGTTGGGTTCCTCCCACCTCTGCTGGTCCCCACCCTTAGGAACTGTCAGCCTGCACTGATACAAGGCACAGCTCGGAACCATGGTGAGGCCCCCTCTTTGCTCTTCCAGACCGCGTTTTTCCTGTGCTGCTTGCAGCTCCCCACGACCCGCAGGTTGCCGCCTCTGGGCGGACTGCCCTCAGCCCCCACCCGGCCCCTCCTGCCCTGGACCACCGGCACAGCCACTGCTCTGGGACGGGGCAGCGCTGCTGCAAGGAAGGCCAAGAGGAAAGAAGTGACCCGGAGCTCCGTGCTGCTGATGCCGGCTGCGGGCAGCGCTCCCGCTCCTCGTGCAGCGGTTGGTTCAGCATTCCCTTATGCTCGCCAATGAGAAGCACGAGCTCAGCGCTGCTGGATGATGAGCGGCAGCCCCAGCCCAGCTCCAGCACGCCGCGATGCAGGGAGAGCGGTGGAAGCTGCTTTGCCCCCGCTGCCGTGCGGGTGATCCCTGTGCTGCACCAACGGGTCACTGAGCCGGGATGCAGTGCGCCGTGGTGGCTGTGCTGAGCACTGGGCACAGACGCAGTGTTGGATACGCAGCACGAATGTTTTGGGATATGTTTTGATTTTGAAAGGAAGATGCTGTATTTTCTGCTGTAAGAGTCTCTGAGCTCCTGAAAAATGAAAAACCACTGCGTGATGTTTTAGTAAGAGCACAGCAAAGTGTGTGGAGAGCCGTGAGTCACCTGTTGCTGCTGCTGTGATGCAGTGACTGACATAGGAGGGTGATTCCACTTGGAAACAGAAAGAAGGGCATGGAGCTGAACCTGCCTGAGTGAGGTCTGTGCTTCACATCTCTCGCTTCTTGTGGTATTTATATGCATAACTCGTGTAACTGATAGGAGCAGGATCAGACGTGGGCAGTATTGGCCATCTTTCTTGTAACAAACGTACACTTCTATTCCATCCGGACCTCGGGGAGCTGTGTGAGCATTGGCACAGTGTGCCCAGCCAAGTTGCGGAACCTTCACAGAATCCCAGAACTGCAGGGGTTGGTAGGGAACTCTGGAGATCATTGAGTCCAACCCCTGCTAAAGCAGTTCCCTCCAGCAGGTTGCACAGGTAGGCATCCAGGTGGGTCTGCAGTATTGCTGGAGAAGGAGACTCCGCCACCTCCCTGGGCAGCCTGGTCAGTGCTCTGTCACCCTTCAAAGGCTGCTGGGATGTGCTGATGAGGAACGTACTCTGGGTGTCTCTGCTTGAGCAGGGGTTGGACCAGATGGACCTAGAGGTTCCTTCCCACCTCACTCACTCTGTAGTTATACAGATAGCAGTTCCAGGCAGCTTTGGCTCACTCCAGGGCTGCCCATTGCCCTTTGGGCTGCAGGTCCCAGCTCTGCTGCCAGGAGGAACATGCCCAGGGCATCAGTGCAGCTCATCCAAGGACATCCAAGGATGTGCCAGCCTGAGAGAAAACAAAACTCAGTGTTTGAGGACAACTTGGGGTCATGTCATTGAATTATCTGTAGGCAAATGATGGTTTCAGCAAAGCTCTGGTTGCTTGCTAGAAGTCAGACTGGGTCATGCTCTCTAGTGCAAGGCGGGCACCCTCCCCAGGTCTGTGTTCTTTTTAAATGAAGCTTATTGCTAATACACAGAGCTGAGGACCTGGCTCTGCTCCACAGAGTGAATGGTTTGTATGGGTGCTGGGAAACAGACTTTGTTCACAGGTGAGCTGGTGGATGCAGCACATCACTACTCCACCCACATGGATCTCGAGGAGTGTTTGCTTGGCTGGGTTACAGAATCATAGAATCACAGAATGGTTTGAGTTGGAGGGGACCTTTAAGTGCTGTCTGGTCCAAAACCCCCACAATGCACAGGGACCCCCACAGCTCCATCAGTGCTTACAGCCCCTCTGCTCACCTTGGCTGCCTGCAGGGATGTGGCAGCACTGCCTCTCTGGGCATCCCGTGCAGTGCCTCACTACCCTTAGTGTAAGAAGCTTCTTCCTTATCTTCAGTCTAACTCTCCCCTTTCAGTCTGAAACCATTTCCCCTTGTCCTATCACCACAGACCCCGCTAAAGAGTCTGTCCCCTCCTTACAGCCCCTCTTTAGATACTGAAGTCATAACAGACTGAAGTCACGGGTCTGTGCAACTATTAAATAACAAATCCCCATTTACCTCCTCCCTGGGTAGATGCACATCCACAGAGCAAAGCCAGCAAAACTCCTGTGGGCTCACAAGGCACAGAGCTGTGGATAGCTCAGCAGATCCTTCTGACCCCGGACTCAAAGCAGTGAGGATGAGCAGAGCTGTGCCGTGCTGTGTGCACTCCTTTATTCTCAGCACAGTGCATTTGCTCAAGGAGGCTGTGGATGCCCCATCCCTGCAGGCATTCAAGGCCTGGCTGGATGTGGCTCTGGGCAGCCTGGTCTGCTGGTTGGTGACCCTGCACACAGCAGCGGGTTGGGGCTGGATGAGCACTGTGGGCCTTTGCAACCCAGGCTGTTCCATGATTTTGGCTGTGGTCCCATCTGCAGTAAGCAGCAGAATGCTGAAGGGAAAGGGAGCTGAGTGTCTTTGGCATTTCTGAATAATGTGCTTTTTTCCATCTAGCCTAATTTAACGTGTGGTTCAGATGTTGCTGTCTGGGAGCGGTGATGGATCTTCCTGTAGCGAGTGTGTCTGCGCTGCTCAGAGTAGCTTGTAGCTATTCGTGCCCAGAAATAAAATATGAGTATGTTTAAATTCTCCCCTTTACATTTTGCACTGCAGTTATTAGTGAAACCAATGTATTTTTTGGCAGTTTTTGCTATTACTTTGTGACTACTTGTGTTTAACTAATAGCCTTTCTTTTCCCCCGGACATCTTCTGATTCCGAAGCTCCAGCAATACTCAAACCAGCAGTTTGCTGTAGTGGCACAGCCTCATTAGGTTGATGCATTTGAACATACATATTAATAAGGCTGTCATGAGAAGGATGCTTTATTTTGCTCTTCCCCAGGGTTGCCACTTGCCATAAGACCAATGGGCTCCGGCACCACTGGGTGGAGGCACGGGGCTGTGTGGGGTGCAGGGAAACTCCTCACTGCCTCCCATCTCAGCCCTCACGGCAATGAGCAGCACAGGTAGCACTTCTGCCTTCGTAATTAACTCCCAGCCCGTAATCTCCAGGAGTGGGGAGATGAGCTGCTGCTCAGCTTGGCAGGCACTAAAAATAGAGCTGCAGAGAAGCCCCATGCCAGCTCATGAGCACCGTTACATTAAATGTTTAATTAACAATCCTTTGCCGTGTTACTTATGGCTTTTCTTCAGCCTGTTGCTGCGTTTCATGAATGATGCTGAGATGGCTGTTTTGGCACGTTTGTCATAAAGCTTCAATTACAATTTTTTTCAGAACAGCCGACGCTGATGTGTTTTATTTTTTTTTTTGTAATGGGCTCTGGAAAAGGTTTTCCTTTCTTTCTCATTATAATGGAGTCTTCTATTTCTTTTCAGGCATTGGCTGTATAAATCTAAAAGCTCTCATAATGCCTCATTTCAGCTTTAATAGTCATCCCAATTTTGCCGTTCAGAAAATACAGGCGAGGTAGCATTGCAATCACAATGAGCAGCAGGAGCAGCGTGCCAAGCCTGGCCCTCAGGGGCTGCATGGAGACCGGGGGGACACGATGTCAGAGCCCCACACCCCTGCACCCACAGCTGCACTGGCTCAGGCAGTGGCAGCACCCCAAGCTGAGGCCGTCTGCTCTCCAAGGGTGTCGGGTAGCAGCTTTGGGTATGGCTGGAGTCAAATAGAGTCATAGAATCACAGAATGGTCTGTGTTGCAAAGGCCCACAGTGCTCATCCAGTCCCAACCCCCTGCTATGGGCAGCCCAGGCTGCCCAGAGCCACATCCAGCCTGGCCTTGAATGCCTGCAGGGATGGGCATCCACAGCCTCCTTGGGCAACCTGTTCCAGTGCGTCACCACCCTCGGGGTGAAAAACTTCCTCCTAAGATCCAACCTAAACCTGCCCTGTCTCAGTTTAAACCCATTCCCCCTTATCCTATCACTGCCCACCCTCACAAACAGCCGTTCCCCCTCCTGTTAATTTGATCCCTTCAAGTCCTGGAAGGCCACAATGAGGTCTCCCCGCAGCCTTCTCTTCTCCAAAGAGAAAGCTGCAGTTAGGCTGTGTTTGGGTAAGGACTGGAAGTGTGTCTGCTTTGACCCATTAAAAGGCTCTGCTTCTGCTTGCCTAGTTCTTTTCCCTGGAGCTATAGAGGACTCCTGCTTATGGCTGAAGGCCAGTCATTCACTACCAATGGCTGTGCCCTTAACTCAGGCTGACACTTCATAGAGAAGAAGCCATGGCTCCAGCTGGGAGCCCTCCCTGGCACCCCACTCCCCGCACCCGTTCCTGTTGGTGGTGCTGTGCGGCAGGATGAGGAGAGCCAAGCAGAGCCCTGCAGAGCCTGCAGCCAGTCTGACACTTCTGGCTTCCCCTCCACCTGCCCACTGCCCAACCCTGCTGCACGTCTGACAGCTTTGGTTTCTGCTCTATCTGCTCATTCCCATGCCCTTTGTTGGCTGCCCGCTCACTGCTGTGGCTCTGCTATGAGGCTGGTGGCCAAGCAGGGCATCTCATACAGATGGCATCCCTCTGGTACTTCCCATGGGCTGAAGCCCCAGCACTGCACCTGAGCTGGGCTCACTGCTGAGCACACAGACTCAGTTCTGCCTCCTAAGCACATTCCCCACCTACTGGAGTTGTTCTCCCTGTGCTCAGCTGCGTGCACTAATTGGGTGTTATTGGGGCAGTGCTGAGCACCCATTCCGTGACTCATTCTGCAGAGCTCAAAGCGTTTCTTTTCAGTTGGATGTTTATTATTATTATTATTAGATCAGTTCACATGGCTGGAAGAAATGGGAAAATTTTGGGCATCAGTGAAAGAGATGACCTCCTTCTGCAGCCTGATACAATGCAAATGATTATGTACTCTGCTTTCCATAGGACTTAGAACTAAAATGTAGTGCAGCTTCAGTGGGGACGTATCCCAATGCACAGTGATCAACGTTTTCTTTTTCTCTTTTTTATTTTTAAATTGCATCACTGCTGGCTCTGGTAAGTACTGTTACAATCCTGCTTTGACCACGTAAGCACGTGAACCCTGACAGGTGAACCTGATTCTGGCGTACATCCCAGTCCTGGTGTCATTTAGGAATACAAATTGTGATGCTCAGCAATTTCCATATCCAAGGACCTTTGCAGACACAAAATATTCCTCTCCATGGCACATCCCATGCGGTGCACGAAGCACGTCGTGTGCTGGGCCTGGTGGTGAGGCTGCACCTCACTTTCCATCAGGAATTGTCCTGGTCTGTAAAGGAAGAGCTGCTGCTATGAATGAGATGAGCCCAGCTCTAGGCTGAGGTTCTGCTTGCTTTGCGTAGCCATGGAGGCACACAAAAATGCAGTGTTTCACCCCAAAACTGTGAGGACTGAAAGGTCAGCAGTGCTCAGCCTTGGAAACAGTGCTGCTTTTCCCCAGGATATCACCAAGTACATGGTATGATGTCTGCCCATGCCAGGATGTCTGTCTGAGTGCTCGGCAGAGCACGGGGCAGGTGTGGGGCGCTGGGACCCAATGCTCCTGTCACACTGAGCAGTGATGGGGGGACACAGGGATGAAAGTACCAGCACAGGGAACCCCGTGCCTGGAGGAGCCCTCCCACTGCAGGGGAGGCAGCAGCTCCTGCATACAGAGGAACCTGGGCAGTGCAGATGTTTGTGAAAAAGGTCTCCTGTCACCTCATGCTGCTCCACGTTACGGTGGATGTTGCCTTAAGTTAGCACACTGCATTACGACGTGTGGCAGGTATTGCCAGTTGTGTGACAGATGCATTTTGCGATAGGGTTGATTCCTACAAGCTCACAAAGCCATTAATCTATCATTGCTACAAGGAGGCTGAGATATGCTCTCCTTCCTCCGTGCTCAAAGCATCAGAGGATGTTGATTTATTTATTTTTGGCTTTCTTCCAGCTGCTTTAAATCCCTGCAGTGTGAGGGGAAAATCTACTTTGTTCTCTCCCTACTTGTACAGCACGTCCTAAAGGAAGTGCCATGCCAGGCTCTTATTTCTTAGTGTGGAGAGACTCAGATCAGCTGCTTAGAGCCACATCCATGGCCTGGGGCACCTCCAGGGATGGGGCACCCACAGCTCTGGGTAGTGCTGGGGCCTCTCTGCCTCTGAGCGAAGAATTGCTGATGAATGCCAGACCCAAATCTCCCCTCTTTTAGCTTAAAGCCAAGCTCTTGGAAGAGGTCCAGAGGAGGAGCATTAAGAAGATGGTCAGAGGGCTGGAGCACCTCTCCTATGAGGAAAGGTTGAGGGAACTGGGCTTGTTTAGCTTGGAGAAGAGAAGGCTGCGGGGAGACCTCATTGTGGCCTTCCAGTACTTGAAGGGAGCGTATAAACAGGAGGGGGAACGGCTGTTTGTGAGGGTGGGGAGTGATAGGACAAGGGGGAATGGTTTTCAACTGAGACAGGGCAGGTTTAGGTTGGATCTTAGGAGGAAGTTTTTCACGCAGAGGGTGGTGACGCACTGGAACAGGTTGCCCAAGGAGGCTGTGGATGCCCCATCCCTGCAGGCATTCAAGGCCAGGCTGGATGTGGCTCTGGGCAGCCTGGTTTGCTGGTTGGTGACCCTGCACATGGCAGGGGGTTGGAACAAAGTGGTCATTGTGGTCCTTTGCAACCCAGGCCATTCCATGGTTCTATGATTCTATGATTCTATCACAGTCAGCCTGGTGCTGGGACCAGTTTCCTACCTCTGCTGCTGGGGCTGCCAGGCTGGGAATGTTTTTTATGATAGAAATTCTTCCTCCCTGACATAGTGTGGGTTTTACTCAGAGACCCGCTTCAGTGTAGTGTTTACAGATTACTGTTTTAAAGACTCTCAGCTTGGCTCTTTGTACTTATTTTGTTTTATACACACATGTATTCTGAAGATAACACAGAGGAATTCAGCTTGCTTCATTAAAAGTGAAGGGAAGGAGCCTCGCAGAGGCACAGCCTGCACTCAGAAGTAATGAACTCGCTGTGATGGAGGACAGCTCGTTCTCTGCCCCTTATTTATTTACTCGCTCGTTTGCACGATAACAGATGGATATCAGCGTGTGCTGCACAGAAGCTAAAGCACTGCTAAACTGTCTGCAACCAGCTCCAATGAAGAACTTCTCCCCTGATAAGAGGTGAAGAGTACGGCTTCATTAGATGAGCCGGGGAGGAATGGGAAGAGGACATGATTGCCTTGGAGAAACACACCAGGGCTAAACCCGGGGAGGAAAAGGCAATATTTAACATAAAGGACAGTGCTGGTATGAGGGCAAGCGGATTTCAAATTGTCATAAGTTGAGACTGGAGAGCAGAGTAAAGTTTCTGAATTCAGGAGAAAAAAAGGATAGAGCAGTTCCCTATGAAATACCATAAATCAGAATTACCCCATCTGTGCTAAGCAAAAGTTTCCCAAGGTGTTCTCTTAGCAAGTAATTATTTCCAGAAGTAGCTTGAAATACTCAGTGCTCGTCTGCCTGCGCTCACTTTCACATACGTGAACTTTATTCTGTGATTAATAAATAGACTTTGCTGTATGTATGCAGCCACAGTGGCATATTAAAGAAGACCGAATATTTGACTGAAGTTTAAACCTGTCACTCAATGATCTGATAATAAATGCCATAATTTATTTAACATTAAGATTAAATCCCTGAGCAAATACTTCAGAAGCTGCTGTTGATTTGTCAGTGTGTGCAACTTTATCTGCTGGAAAACTTCAATAACCAAATCATGGCATTTGTGCAAAAAACCACTAAATTGGTTGCCCGAGGAGGCTGTGGATGCCCCATCCCTGCAGGCATTCAAGGCCAGGCTGGATGTGGCTCTGGGCAGCCTGGGCTGGTGGTTGGCGACCCTGCACACAGCAGGGGGTTGGAGCTGGATGAGCACTGTGGGCCTTTCAACCCAGGCCATTCTGTGATTCTATGATTCTATCAATCATGGTTTTCTATTGACAAGTTGATGAGCACGGTGTGATGTCCTGAATACTGAGTTATTTCCCAGTGCTCTATTTTTCTTGCTCTGAAGTTGTCTCTACCTACCCTCTAAAAAGCCACTTTTACTGTGATGGGGTTTTATTTTTATATCAATTTGCAGGTTATTTACTGTGAATAGGAAAAGAATGAGTTCTGAAGAGATGTGATGGGCAAACGACGCATACCTCTCCGCACTGCTGTTCTAGTTGTTCACTACTATATTCCTTCTCGTGGGGCAAAGAAAGCCATGCAGTGAGGGACAAAGCCCAGGAGCCCCTCTCTGAGGTCCCCCAACGCAGTGCCCTGTGCAGGAGGAGCCGCAGGGCTGCAGCAATAGGCCCGCTGCCTGCAGTGCTGTTTGTTTCCAGCTTAGAGGAAGGGAACGGCGATCCGCTGCAGCCAACTGCAGAAGTTCACCAAGGATCTCCTTTCACGTCAGAGCCGAGTTTGAAAATGCTTCAGAAGCCCATAAGCGGTGCGGGATTGGCTTTGCTGACCCGCTGTTCGCCGGCTCCTTTCATCTGCTCGGGCTCACGTGTCCCAGATCAAGGAGGCAATTTCCTTTACAACAGCCCTGGCTGTGCAAGCCTCAATACGCCAGCAGTCATCTTCGTTTTCAGGATCAGCCGACCACAAAGAGAAACGAAAGAGAACAATTGAATACTGTTCCCTCCCCCCACCCCCCCGCCCGGCTCAGCCTGGCACACGGCTGCCCGGCTTCTCCTCGCCTGCGCTGTGAGGGAATGCTGAGCTCGGGGGGGACTCCGGCTATGGATGAAGCAAAAGGAATTCGTCAGAGAGAGAACTGCTGCTTTTTACCCCTCTAAAACTCCAAAGAACTGTGCTCAGAGCCATCCTTTGCCATCTCGGCTGCTGTGCTGCTGGGAGGCTGCGTACCACCCTCCTGTTTGCAGTCTGTGTCACGGAGTTAGAAAGGCTCTCCATAACCAAAAAGGGGGGGTGGAAGAGACCGCTTTCAGGCTTAAAGTCTCGTGTTCTACTCAGCTGTGACAGCACAAACCACCTTGGCAGTGTTTTTCCTCCCCTGAATTCAATATTCTGGACCCGCAGAGGCTCTGCAGAGGGCAAGTATCACATAGAGTGCATTTCTCACACTGCATGCAGGGACCAGGCCGGGCTGCAGAGGCACATGGCGCCTGTCAGCTGCTTGCTGTACCCACGACATTAGCTTTGTGTCCCAAGTTTCTCTATGGCCTGCCAGGTGCTGGCAGCAGGCACAGCTGCAGAGCACAGCTGGAGCACAGCTGGAGCACAGCTGCAGAGCAGATCGGTATAGCACAGCTGGAGCACTGATGAGCCCCAGGCTCGGAGCTGAGCTGTTCTGAGCCCACTGCGTGTGCATGCTCTGGGTGCTGCCACTGCAGCTGGACCCTGGAGCGTCCCCACATCACTGCGCAGGGCAGGCAGCGAGGCAGGAGGCACTGAGCAAAGCCCTGTTAACATCCCATGGCTGCTTTTCTTGCTGTGCCTGACATTTTTTGTGCTTTTTCCTCTCATACTGGGCAGTATGAGAGCTTAAGAAAAGTCTTGTCCTCCTTCCATGGGAGTGGGTTCAGAGCATCAGCTCATGACCCTTTTCGATACTAGAGACATTTTCCCAGAGATCTGATTTCCTCTGCCTTCAGACACCTTGTGCTTTTGGGGGTTGGGGGGTTTAGAAGAAGGGCACTGCAAGGAATGCATCCACCTGGCTGCAAACACCAGCTGTGCTGCTCTGTGCTCTGTTGCACTGCACTGTCACTTCCCACAGACTTTTCCAAAGTGCAGAAAAGCACTGTTTCTCAGTTGCCTCGCAGAGTATGAATCACACTGATTGGGGCACCAGCAAACAGAAAGTGGATAATACATAGAAAGTGCTCGTTGTGGACCAAGAGCAGAGTGCCATCCGCTGCCTCCCCGTGCTGCTGAAGCTGTGCTGCATGGCACAGTGCACCTGGAGCCCACTTCTCTGGGGGCTGCAGAACAAGTAGTGAGCAATGAGAAACATTTTAAGCAACTTATTGCGCTTCTACTATTGCATGGCATGGAAAGCAACCCGCTTAGTGAGGAGATACGGGCAGTTAAGGAGGAGACGTATTTCCATTTTAATATGAGCTCTTCTCAAGGTGAATTAATAGAGGTTTCTTATGATGACCTAAACAGAACTTCAATTTCTCATGCCTGCAAGCACTTTGCATTTTTTATAATTCATCCAGGCTTGTTACGGGGAAGTCAGCTGGACCACAAAGCAAACACTTTGTGATGTGCTCACTTGTAATTTCACCACGAACAGGGAGAGGTTTGTACAGTGTGAAGTGAAGCAAACTGGAACAGTAGTAACAATTGATAAGAATTTCCTAAGTGTTCTTCTGCTTATCTCTGCCATTAGCTAATTTGAGACCGGCTGGTTGCCATGGGGATGTGGATGCAAACAGCAGGATCGATGCTTGCAGGGATGGGGATAGGGGGCAGCACTCAGTGCAGGGCTCTGTGCTCCATGACAGCTGTCCTACAGCCCACAGATGCCTTTGGACTGTGGGTCCTGGAGCTAACCAACGGCATCTGGAGTTTGCTCCTGGCCAGCCCAGATTTCCTCCATCTACTAAACCTCATCACAGTGGTCCCTCCTGAAGCTCACGTTTTCCAGCCATGGAGCCACAGGTAAGGTGCAGCTGTTGTCTTGATGAAAGCATCACAAGCACAGGCATGGTACCTTCTGGATTTTTTTCAAACTGAAAGAGGGGAGACTTAGATTGGATATAAGGAAGAAGTTTCTTACAGTAAGGGTGGTGAGGCAGTGGCACATGTTGTCCAGAGAGGCAGTGCTGCCCCATCCCTGCAGACAGCCAAGGTGAGGGGATGGGCTCTGAGCACTGATGGAGCTGTGGTGTCCCTGTGCATGGTGGGGAGTGGGACCAGAGGGCCTTGAAGGGTCCCTTCCAACTCAAACCATTCTGTGATTCTATGAAATTAGACTAACTGAGATTAGAAATGAGAAATCACTGCAGGTGGTGAAGTATCAGAACATCTTAACAAGAGCTGCAGGGGGTTGTCCATTGCTGGCAATTAAAATCCAAACTGGATGCAGAGCCCAGGAGCAAGCAACCTAGGTGCAGGGCAGCCGCAGCACCCAGAGCTGTGTGCAGCACCCAGAGCAATGCACAGCACCCAGAGAAAAGCACCTAGAGCAATGCACAGCACCCATAGCAGTGCACAGCACCCATAGCAGTGCACAGCACCCAGATGTCTCCCGCTGAGCTGCTCAAGCTGGAGCTCTGTCCCAGCCCAGACTCTGTGCTCTAATTACCTGCAATTATCATAGCAGCTTTTCACAGAATCAAAGGCTTCTCCTGATAAGTACATTTCTGTTGATGGCTTGGATTCATTAGGCTGTGTTTCAGATGGACTCCTTTTCAAGCAGCCCAGGAAGGTTTCGATGCTCATGCTGGAGAGACACTGAGATAATGAAGTGCCTTGCTGACTCAGCTGATTCCTGCTCTCTGGCTTAATCCAGCTCACAGATGAATTACAGAGGGCCTTTAAAATGCCTCTCAGACCTGCTAATTGATGTGCCTCTCAGCACAGTGCTGAGTTCCACTAATAAGCCTGATATAGCCACGTTCCCTTGCACAAAGCCAGGTAATTTGCCCTGTGGGTGCCATTGGCCTCCCCTGGCCCCGAAGCCACCCAGGAGTGCCCGGCTGTGGCTGTGTTCTCAGCAGGCTTAGGCAAGTATGAATGTGGCCTCCATGTTACACATGGAAGAGCACAGAGTGGGAACAAGAGCCTGCTGGTGCTCTAGGTGTGCAGATGGGTCCACCGACAGCCCCAGCCTGCTGCAGGCATGGGGGCTGTATTAGGGTATGTTAGTGTAACGTTAGGGTAGAATAGGGCTAGAGGTAGGGCAGGTTGTCTAGGGACAAGGTTAGGGCTACATTAGGGTTGGGTTAGGCTTAGGGTAGGCTAGGCTACGTTAGGATGCATTCAGTCAGGTTCAGGTTAGGTTAGGTTTTCATGAAGCTGGCATCACCCTGGCACCTGTCTGTCTCCCAGCTATGATGTCCAACACACAGCCTGAGCACCACTTGGCCACCTGCCTCAGTGATGCAATCAGCAGAGGCTCAGAACTGCTGTTTCACAGTTTTCACCTAATTTGTAAAACAAGAATTGGCTGCTGATCTATTTAGGTTTAACCTTATTTTTAAACTTTGCCTGGAAGTGGGAACCAAAACCCGAGTTGTCTTTGCAGCAGGAATCATTCGGTGCAGCCAAGAGCATCACTCCGATGTTGTATCCATCCTGAGCTGCAGCAGTGGCTGTCCTTTCCCCGAGCGTCCTTGACCCAAGGTGGGTCCTGAATGCTCTTTGTGTGAGGCCCTGGCACTGTCCAGAGTTGTGGGTGCCCCATCCTTGGAAGTGCCTGAGGCCATGGATGGGCCCTGGGCAACCTGAGCTGGGGGGCAGCCAGCCCTTGGCAAGTAAAAGGTCTTTCAGGTCCTCTCCAACCCAGCTATTCCGTGCTTCTGTGATTTGGGGCTGCGGCTTGGTGCAAAGGCCATCTCCATCGGTCCTGCCTGATTGCCTCCAGCAGGACGCTGCTTCTTCCAGTTGGATATTTTTGCATCACTTGAGAGCACCAGGAGATTACAAAATGTCCTTTCCTCTTCAAGGTTTTTTAATTAACATTTCTATTATCGGGCTTAATTAGCACATCTCTGGCTTCCATCTGCTTTTCTCTGTTACAGCCTGCTGAAGACACTTTGGTATGGCGTTATGCATCCCATCGTCAGGAATAATAAATGAACATCACTGTGCTTGGATCACACAGCTTGAGCTGAAGGACCAGGCCCTGGCGTGGAGAGGCAGCCGCTCACCCCTTCAGCTGCTGGCTGATTTCTGGGCTAGAGCAGAGCTGTGATTGTTCCTGATACTGCAATTACATGCATTGTGGGGATGAGGCCAAGGCTGCACTGGGAGCAGAGATGCTCTGTTGGCCTCACAGTGTTCATCCAGACTCCTTCTGTGTCCGGTGTGTATGATCCCATCGATTTCTGAGTGTTTTTACTAACAACACCCAGGGGTTGCATTTGCATCCAGAAATCTGGAGCTCTCATTCTGTAGCAGCACAGTGGGGCACAGAGCGACACACGCACTGCGACCTTCTCACAGCTCTGATGGGAAACAAGCTGCAGTCTGATGGCTTTGGTCCTGATGCTTCCCACTGCGCTGTGTAGGTAGCAGCCCCTCTTTCACATCCACTGGTGAGGAGCAGCTCCTGCTCACCTGGAGCAGCCTCCTGCCTGCTCCTGCTGCTGCTCTGCCCTCACACACTGCGCTGCCAGCTTCACTCTGTCCCAGTGCCTTTGGCACTCATAGTCACTGCAGGCACAGGGCTGCTCTCAGCGGTGGAGCCTCTGCCACCAAATTCTGGGGATCCTTAGTGGGGGCAGGGGCTGAAATTCCAACACAGAGACAGCCTGAGCAAGCCCAAGCCCTGCAGCTTTCTTAGAGCCAGCTGCTCTTTTCTTCCGGTGGGGGTTTCTTCCCGCTGAGTTCCACATCACTTCCTCCAAAGTGCTCTTGGGGATGTTGGTTGGGTTGCTGCATCTGATGCTTCTAACAGGCAGCAGGAGGGCTGTGCTAATGCATGCCCAAGACCAGCACGTACATCTCTTTCTCCTCACATTGCAAGTGTTTCCCCACTTTTGCTGTTGCAGGAATTTACATTTATGTTCTTGTAAAATCATGGAATCATAAAGGTTGGAAAAGACCTCCAAAATCACCTCTAAAACTTCTAAGCCCAACCCCAGCCCACCTCCACCATGCCCACTGTCCACGTTCTACGTGTGTGGCTGCTCCATGCATCCCCTTTGCTACACAGAGCTGGGCAAAGGGAGAGCAGAAATTGTGCTTCCAAGTGGCACCTCAGCAAATCAACCCACGTGCAGTGCAGGCAAGGAGCAGGCAGTCAGTGCCTGGGGGTGCAGAGAGCCTAGGGGTTGGGACCCTGGGATATGTGTGTCCTGCATGGAGCCCTTGGGCAGCCCCTGTGGGCTCCGCTCTGGCCCTGGGTCCCTACAGGCACTCAGCCCTTGCAGGGACTCAGCCCTTGCTGGGCACGCTGCTGCCAGGTCACATGGTGAGAAATGGCTCTTCTTGCAGCAATGAATGCACTCAGCAGTGATATCAAATATCCTGAACAAGCACAGCAAGGCACGCACCTGCACACAAGATAAAGCTGAAGTAATAGATAACAAAGATGAACACAACCCAGAAGATATTTCTTATTAAACAGTTGCCTGCCTGATTTGTTTCCTGCATTAGTGATGATGCATGGCTGCTATTCACATTAATAGGCAGCCATAAAGTATTTTTGTCAGCTGAGTTTTACCTGGAGTTAAATAAAATATTACTGTTTATGACAGATTTAACTACAGGCTCCGACGTTACAGCATCCTGTTGCTCTCCTGTAGCAGACTGAACATGTGTTTTTCTTTAACCGCCTCTAACATATTGCATCAGCAATCACAGCGCTGTGATAGCGCGACTTTTTAGCTTGATTACACCACAAGATGAGCTTTTAAGCTTTTACGAGAATGCCATAAATGTCAGCAGGGAGATGAAACACCCCAACAGAAAGCAAACGCTGGGCTTTGTTGGAGCCCTACGGACTGTCGATGGAAACCCTGACCTCCTTCTTCCCTCTCTTCTAAAGCTGACGTTGTTCTGCATCTTCACTTCTCCAAAAGATTTAATCATGTCAAAAATGGCGTTGATGAGTTGCTGCAACATTTTGAAGCCCAGCAAAAATCGTGGTTGGAGCACTCCCAATTAGCATGCCTCCTACCATCGCATTCCGAGTGGAATATTAAAGTTTATGGAGTTCAGAGACAAAGCGTTTAATTGCTGGACACAGGATATATTTTGATCTCCTTCAATAAAAGAAAGTGAGTGAAAGCTTTGCTTCGTTTGCAATTGAAATCAATAAGATGAAAGCAAAAATTGGCATATTTATACAGAATTAATTCTAAGAAGCACTGCTAACAGCTTCTCCTCCCTCCAGTTAGAATATTCCCTCCAAAATATTTAAGGGGCACTAGGCATTTTGTTTTTTCACATTCCTTCTTCTGATATTACTTTACTGGTGTTTCATGTCTCTCACTCCACCCCGTCCACCCCTGGAGGTGTTCAAGGCCAGGTTGGATGGGGCCCTGGGCAGCCTGGGCTGGTATGAAATGTGGAGGTTGGTGGCCCTGCCTGTGGCGGGGGGTTGGAGCTTCGTGATCCCTGGGGTCCCTTCCAGCCCAGGCCATTCTGTGATTCTGTGACACTGAGACACAGGAAATTGGACAACAGTGGCAAACAGCAATGGCTAAAGAAAAGAGGGCTGAATGGCAAGGGTGGAAAAAAAAAGGTGGTGGTGCTGAAAAAACAGCTATGGTAGAAAGGAAAGCACCTGATCGAGTAAGAGAAATTACTAAAAAGGGCAAAGAGTCAAACCAACAGGAGATGTGGCAGTAAATATTACAGCAGTAACATCAACGAAGGGGAACAGAAGTCCTCACCAGCAGTGCAAGGACCATTCAGGAACAGTAGGGTGAAGCTCAGAATGATGGGAAGGCGCATGCAGTAATGCAGGGAACAACGGAAGAAAACAAGAACAGAAAGGATGGAAAATACAGGCAAGTCCTCGTTTCTTGGTCGGAACTGCTTTGAATGAGAGCAGATGAAGATGCTCCGTGGGGTGACACAGGAGCCTGCTCTAAGCCCTCAGGTGGGAGTCTCCACATTTATCACCCCCAGATGGCCAAAGGGGAATCGCATCAGTAGAAGAGACCTTATCTTCCCAGGGGCAAGTAAGGCAAAAAAAGGTGCAGTGATAACGGTGAGTCAGTGCTGCTTCCGAGCGTGGCAGTCAGACGCCGTACTTCCCTGGCAGTAAGCTGATCAATGGGAGATAACGATCTTCTGAGTGTTTGGGTAAGCAAAGAGAAGACCTTTATGAAGTACCGATGTCTTTGAGAAAAGCAGCGCAGGGAACACTTGTAACTCATCTCACCTTAAATTACCGTGTGTTTGAGGGAATTGATGAGGTCAGCTGGAGCTGTGTTGTTAATGAAGAGGCTGAGCTTTGAATTTCAAAGGGACAAGTGGAAAAATGCAGCTGGTCTGCTAGCAAGGTGAGGTGGCTTGGAGATCTCAGCTGAATGTGGGCAAAACCCAAATTGGTTGGAGTCCACAGTACCGCAGTTGTGTGAAATTTGGTCCCAAGGTAAGAAGTGCAGATCCACCTGAGAAAGGAATTAGGGGTAGGCAGCATCTTCTGCAAAAGAGGGGAAGAGCTGATGGTCAGTCCCTGCTGTCCCAAGGCCAGGAATCACAGGGAGAGCCTCCGGGCAGGCTCAGCTGCATCTCACAAGGGACGTTAAACACTAAGTGCTCCTATAAACAAAAAAGTTATTAACATAGAAAGGAACAAAGGGAGAAGAGGAGATTCTACGTGTTGAAGGTGGATGGAATTTAAAGGTAATTTGCCCATTGCCCCAAACAAAGCGTATATGTTATCTCCATTTGCAGTAAGGATGATTTATGTTAAACACAGGGACTGAAGGAATAAAACAGTTGCCGCTGTACCAGATGGGATATTATGACTTAA
Organism: Alectoris magna; assembly: GCA_030625065.1. NCBI lineage: Eukaryota > Metazoa > Chordata > Aves > Galliformes > Phasianidae > Alectoris > Alectoris magna. The sequence continues at coordinate 951,671 of CM060565.1, read as the reverse complement.
ATTGGAGAAGATGGATAATAATGAAAAGCCATAATATGACCGAGGAGATGAATAACTGCCTAAAGGAGAGATGAAAAACAGTGTCAGTGGGAGCTGCAGGGTGGAGGGAGTTGCGAGTGAATTTTCTGACAGACAAGAGAAGGGACCAATTTTATTTAATATTTTCATTAGCAATGTCAGTACAAAAATCAGAAACATGCCAAGGGAATGTCGGGATAAAAACCAGAAATCTGCTCGGTAATGCTGAGCTGGGAAGCATCCATACGGCTCTTCTTAGAGAGGAAGAGATGGATGATCGTCAGCACTGCAATAGCAGAAATAGAATGTACCAGCATCTTAATAGGTATTAAGAAACTCGGCTTTAAACTGATTTGCGGAAATCAAACTCTACAGCCCGGGAGATACAGAGCAGGGATGTTTATTCCAGCGCTGCGCCCAACGCCGGGTGCAAGGGGGATCGCTCCTCCTAACTTGCACACCCCCCGACAGCAGCATTACACTGTTAAAAGCTCATACATAGTCAGCAGATTTCCAAGAACTCATTCGCATATTCCGTCCTTTTCCGATAAATCATTTACATAACGTCCCTCCCCCTGGCGCATGCGTTGTAGCCTCCTCTGGTGGTCTTCCTCCCCATCTGGTGGTCATTTTTGGATGAAGTCAGTAGTCCTCATCATTGTGTCCTTCCAACCTTTGTCCCAATTTAGAGCGTTCCCCTTATCATGTTTGTTCCCCTTTCCATTGTTCTCTCATTGGTCCCTTCTTTGCTGACAGGAGACAGCTTTCCTTTTGGGATAGCTCAAGGTAGTGCTTCCTTGGGCTAACAAAAGTTAAGCTAATCAAGTGTTTCCTTGGGCCAACAAAAGTTAAACCAAGCAAGCGCTACCAAAAACTAAACTAAGTGAGCATTTTCTTGAGCTCGCAAAAGCTGCTATTAATCTTCTAAGTCCTGCATCCTCTAACTCCTTACTTCAAAATGAGAAATCAATCAGCTGGGAAGAAAACCAGACATGTTGATAGACCATGGGCAGGGCTGGGAGGTGTGTGAGCTGTGCAGGGATCTGTGTGCGGGGAGCTCTGAGCTGGGCATGGCCATGGGCAGCCTGGGCCCCCAGCGACACAGCCTGCCTGTGCCAGCACGCAGCTCTGAAATGAAACAAGTCCCAGCCCTTGGCAGGGGCTTTCAGGCATGGTACGGCTCCCAAATCGCCCTATGCCTTACTGTGAGCAAAGCAGAGCTGAAAGAAGTAATTCTGTGCTCTCACATCTGGGCATTTCTTTTCCCAATGCAAACATTGACCTCCACAGGTATTTATGGTGTATTTAGGTGTGGAAGCAGAACTCAGTGAACAGAAACCATCAAGCCAGTTCACCAGAGCTGCAGATGCCCTCACGTGGTCTGGCTCAATGCACGCTTGGCCTTTGAAATCATGGAATCACATGCTGGGCTGCAGCACTGGGCCTGAAGCCGTGCATCGGTGCTGCTGTCCTCACCGCGGCAGTGCTGGCCAAAAACCACGAGATAATTCCAAGCCAGAGGTGAGAACTCTGATTAAAGAAACCTGATCTCCAGCAAGGGCCACGAGGGGAGCAGCCCCAGGTTCTGTAACAATAATGAATGCAAAGAGAGTCCCCAAGAACACCCCTGGCAATGATAACCCTACCCGGCACGCGCGCTTTGCGGGGATTTGAAAGTAGGTCTGGGTTTTGTTGATATGACAGTATCAATCAATCTAATTAGATCTTTTTGCATAATCGCATAGCATTTGCATAAAAGTAAAGCCAGCCCAGGAGACAGCTAAGAAAAACAAGGGCTGAGGGAAAACAGAAACTTTTGAGTTATTGCTGTTTTTCTAAGACTGAGTCAGCTCTGAAGGAAAAAAAAAACTTGTATGAGTTGCAAAAGCGGAGTGCCTGGAGTCTGCATCTGACAGAATGAGGAACAGAAAGTGCCTTTCAAGAATGAAAATAGGAAGAGAAGTCCTGGAAACTTCAAAAGCTCCTCTGTGCTCCTGCGGAAGGGCCGAGCGGAGCAATCGCTGGCAGTACCTGAGTTCTGAAAACTGTGAATTTAATTAGGATTCTTAGCCTCGTCTTTCAAATTTGCTCAAGAAGTCAGAGAAAAAGTCTTGGACTGAAGCACAGAGCCTGCGTTGGGCTTGGCTTTGCTTTTTGTTCTTCGTGCCCGTTGAGCTGTGCTGAGAGCACACAGAACGCAGGTATATCAGAAGAGAATCAGAGATTGAGCACGAAGGCGATTTAAATAGCGTGCTTATCTTGCTCTGGGCTTGAACAAAGGCGGGAGCTGGGCGGCTGGGTTATATGGTCAAAGCATGGGTCAGGCCAGAGCTGCGTGACTGCAGTGACCACTGGCACCCACTGAGCGGTGGGGAGCCCAGAGTGAAGCCCAAAGAGCAATTGCACCTCCGTGACAACCACACGCCTCAGTTAATAACACAGCAAACCTTGTAAGGGTCGCCTCCAGCACACATGGGACCCGGTGCCATCTCACCAAGGCTATCGACCTGGCCTTTGCCAATGTTTGCTGAGAGGAGGCACCCCACGGCCTGGGTGGCTGAATGGGTCTGACCCATCCTCCTTTCCATCTGCGGGGACGTTTCAGTTTGATATCATCCCTCTGTTGCGTTGTGGGTAGAACTCAGGTGAGTCGTTAATTAATTACTGGCTAGCCTCGAGTTATTCATTGCTAACACAACCAGTTCATTTATTAATGGCCACCCGGAATCCGTTATCTGTCACCTCAGTAAGCCATTTATTTTCGACTTGGCGAACCTGAAAGTCCTCAGTGGGCTCTGACAGGCAGGCACTGACTGACAAGTGGGCACACGCAGTCCTTCAGGCACTGACTGCTGGCCAACTCTGGGGCTGAGAGTGGGGACCGCCCCAGGGGACAGCAGCACGTGGCCTTCCCTGCCCTGCGCCTGTGCTCACAGGGCGCCCACGGGGTCACCTCCCAGCAGCCAGCTGCTGGCACCGGAGTCTTTGCAGGCCAGGGTTCAAACCACAAATCCACGTTTCTCAAATAGCGACTTCTGTGAAAATTTTCCTTTCTCTTCCTTAAGAGTGTGTGTATGTGGCGAGCGACCTGGATTCTGGTTAATGAAGTGATTAATATGTTTTTCTTCTGGCTGGAAGCTACTGAGTTATTTTTGTTTTCCTCTTTAATCCCCAAAATGGGTTAGCCTTGAGGTGGATGTGCAGATTCAAAATTACTAAGCTGATGGTACGACTGGGCTACAGTATAAGGAATACAAGAGTTGGAATGAATGCATTTTTTTTCCCCCTGCACGAGGCAGATAACTTGTGACAAAAAGACCAGAGACAGTGGCCAGACTAATTATACTTCAACATACGTCTGGGGATTTCCAGGTGTGAGCTTGGTTCATTGGGGCTGTGTGTGCAGGTGAATGCAGTAGATTTAATGCGTTCAGGTCACCACTACCCAAGGGCTTCACTGTGCATTACTGGGCGCAGCTTTGGCATGAAGAACAACATCTGCTCCCCAAGGTTTCACAGCAGCTTTCTGCTTGCCTTAGTGCACAGGGGGACTGGCAGCAGCAATCTAACCCTGAAGCTCCCAGCAGAGAGCAGCTCAGCACACACGTGGCACTGCTAAGTCCTAATCATCCTCAGCTGCTCCACCACCCCAGCCATGAGCTGGGCTCCACTTAAGCTCCATCCTGGACACCTTCTTTAGTTAGAGACCTGCTGTAGGTCTGCCTGGTCTGTAAGGGAGCTCAGGCTTCTGTGGCTCTGTCTTTTTGCTGCCCTGTGCTCCAGACCTTGCCTTGGCTGATGATGACCAGAGATATAACCTTTACTGGGATGCTGCTGGATGCACCAGGTTGGTGAGGGCTTTGCTTGTGACAGGATCACTGTAAGGCCCTGGCTCCTTGGTGCCTTGCTTGTGGTGCTCCCTGGCAGTATGGGCAGCTGCCCGAAGCCTTGTGGCTTTCCCTGCTCTTCTCTGCCTTGCAGGGTGCTGTGTGCTTGCTCTTATACTGTGGTGCCCTGTGTGATGCAGGAACTGCCTTGTGTAATGCCATGGAAGCCTTCCCTCCATATGGGGCCAAGCAAGCTAGCTCTCGCACAACACTGAATGAGGTATGTTGCACCAAGAGGGTCTCTGCTTTTTTGTCCTTGCTACTACAACTGTTGGCTTGAATGCTTTTGTATATGAGAGCAGGTGGAGAAAAACCCACATGGTCTTTTTGGGAAACTGCTGGCAGCTCTCAGAAGCCGGGTGCTGCCAGAGCCCATTTGCAGCTCAGCTTCTTTTTGTGAAGTCCAATTGCATTTCTATGGTAAAAGCCCTTTTTCTGTGGTGCTATAAATAAATAGATGGAAGTTTAAAGCTATGGCTCCCCAGTATTGCTGCCGGAGAGAAAAAACACTCTGACTAATGGGGCAGCAAGCCTGGTGTTGGGTTTTCAGGCACGGTGCTGGTTTACACAAACACAGCACCCAGCTGGCTTTCTGTGCTCGCATAACTCTTATCACAACAATTCAAAATTGGGAAAACCTATGAGGGTGTCCAAACCATCCTCTCAGGCATAGGAGCCTGAGGTCTGCAGAACTCCAGGACCTGAGACAGCTAAACATCCTTGCTGTGCAGCAGCCTACAGATGCTGCTCCCCACTGCAGGGCTCAGCCTGCTCCTGCGGGTGGGGTTGTGCTTGGGGTTGCAAACAGCCCTGGCAGCTGCTTTTGTTGCTAGGACTTCGTTAGCACTTGTTTTTTTCCCAATGGCCCGTTTCCTTCAGTGCTTTAAAATAATGGGAATAAAACACCTGTGCCCCTTGGGTGTAGCAGCAGTGCAGCCTGGCAATGCTGTGCTGCTCGGGGCAGGCCTGCCCCTGTCTGGGATGGGCATGCAAGATTTCCTCCCTCTTGTTTTTCATCCAACGTTTTTAAGTCCAGAAGTAGGACAGAGCACAGCATTTCTGACTGTACCGGTGGGTGTTTCCAGCCAGCTGACAGCTAGGAGAGTTTTTTATTACCTGTGTTTTGATGTAAATTGGAGCTGTGTGCCCAGGAGGGGTGAGGCTCCCTGCGAGGTAGCAGCCTTTAAAGTATCTTTCTGGTGCTGGGGCTGGGCTGGCGGTAGGCTCATCTGCACTCCCACTCATCTCTGGGCCCAGCGATGGGGAAGGAGACTGAAGAGCCATGATGTGAGCACAAACAGCTCACAGCACCAAGAGCTATCAGGGCTTTTTGAACTTCGGGATTCAGAAAATGCCTGGGGAAAAAAAATACGCTTATGTGCGTGGGGGTGAAAAGCTTTTCCCTCCTGAGCATCCAGCATCACTGATGTTTTAATTGGAGCCTTCTTTACGTAATGCACTTGGCACGGTGCTCCCTTGCCTCGTCATGGAGCTGGTGCTCACGTGTTTATGTGATCAGGTGGGCAACACAGTTCTCCCTCTGAGAAGTCTGAGGCTGGGATGAACCCATGCCCAGTGCTGGTGGTCCTGTGGGGTCAGGTCAGAGGTGAAGATGGGCGATCAGGCATTGCAGAGCACTGCAAATTCCAAAATGCTGAACCCCAGCAGTCCGTCATGCAGTGCTCAAGGAAATGAGCTGACTGCTGGGACTACAAAGGAAGCACATACAGATGTATTAATAATTAACTATGCTATATTAATTTCTTTTTTCTTTTTTTTTTCTTGTTTCAGCATTTTTTTGCTCACCATGCTTTGGAAATACGTGGCTGGCAGAAATGCTCTTGATGTGACTGGAGGTGCTCTGGTGCTGGTGCGTTCACTGGAGCACACTGAGTTCTCTGTGTGCCTTTCAGAGGTGCTTGAGCTCTAGGAGTCCTTTGGGAAAGCAGCTGTCAGTGCTGTGCCGTGAGCTCTGGTGCTCAGGTTGCTCTCTGAGCGCCTTTCCTTTGTAGAGCCCATACACAGGGCTGGGTGACTGCATTGGGGTGAGTGCTGTTCTGACCCTGCAGGTGAGCTGTGTGGTGTAGCTGGCCATCTCGGTGCTTTCTGTCTATTGCTACTGCTGCTGGCTCTTTCCAGGAGACCAATCACTCAAATAAGTATTTAATTATCTCCTAGGAGATCGTGGTGTGAAACTGCAGCTCATGGTCCACCTGGACTAATGGTACGAGGAGGGTACCACTGCTGTTACTGTGGGCTCAGAGTATAAAATGTGGAGCCCACCACCTATGCTCGTGTTTTATATGGATGCAGCAGCTCTTGCTAGATTTCAGGGAGCAAAAGTGGTGCATGTAAAGCCTTTTAAAGAGTTGTTCAGGTGGGAATTATGGCTGCTTTTCTCTGCCCCGCTTCAGGGGAGCTGGATCCCGCTGTCTGCCAGGGTGCTGGGCTGTTTGAGATAAAAGCCTCTTACAGTCCTGTGCTGTGGCTGCCGAGATAATTGTGGTGGGGAGTCCACAAGGAGGGAGAGGCATTGGCTGTCTGAACTGGAGAGCTGGTCTTGCACTGGCTGCAGGAGCATGGCTCTGACTCCATCTGCAGTGCAGAGCCCATTCCTCTCCTGTTGAAGTGTGTGTGTGTGGGGAGAACGTGGGGCTGGCAATGTGCCCATGGAGTGTCCTCAGGCCTGGCCACAGGAGAGAGGAGGATCCAGAGCCCCAGCAACCCCCTGCTGCTAGCTGGGACCTCCCCATGTGGTGCTGGGTTTCCTTCTCTCAGCTCTTCCAGTCGGATGCTGCCCTGGTTGCTGTTGCAGCTTGGAGAGAGAAACCTGATTTTAGGTTCCCTGTCTCAATGCAGGATATGTATCTGTTAGATACATATAGAATACATACAGAAGGGAGAGACTCCGTCTTGATGGCTGCTCCTGCACCCTGGGCTTGTAGAAAGACCTCCCTGAAGAACTTGATGGCCACCAGAGCACATTCATTTTCCACACTGGGGGATGTGTTTGGAAATGCTTTCTTCAACCTCATTTTCCAGCATGGAAACTCATGGCCTCGCAGCTTGTCATGTGCTGCAGTTCCTGCTTTCTTTAAAGAGATTTTAGCTGTAATGGAAAGGAGGGAATAAATCATCAATTTTATGCATTTTGATTTTTATTACTGCCTTAATATTTCATCCATCTAATAGGAGCATTTCCAACTTTGCAGCATTAAGCGTTCAGTTTCAAGTGTTACTTTCTATAGTGGCAGATACCCTATAATTAAGGTCTGGGTGAAGTTACACCTGCAAGAATGTGCCAGCGCATGAATTTCCCCAGAATACCCATAGGGTTTTCCTCTTCAGGGAAAAAAAAAATCCTGCAGGGAGCTGAGATTTTATTTCAGACAGCAAGCGAAGGAGTGACCCTGCAGCAGGTGGCACAGGAACGCGCTGTCTGCTGCTGCAGATTTACAGGGCATCCAAAGAGCAGCAACAGAAAACGTTTGTAACTGTCTCTGATCTGAGCTTGATGAGTTGTCTCTGGGCTTTTTTTCCCCCCCTGTACTTGAGCACTTTCTGTTTCCTGCCATTTGAAACAAATAGCTGTGACTATCACTCTCTCTCCAAGCAGAGGGCAGAACAGCCACGAGGTGTTTAGGGGGGGATAGAGAAATGGTCCTTAATACTACAAGTTTTCCTGTTGCTTTATGTTGAGCAGTGACTTTAATGTGTATTTCTTGTAGCTGGTGGATAACCGCGCCTCCTTCTCGTTGGGTTTCAATTTTGTGAGGGAGAAGGAAGCAGTCTGTACATCTTTCCTTGCCCCTTCTGTTCCTCTCCCCCGAGATGCTATGTGGGACAGTGCTGATGGTCGGTGTGTTGAATGTAAGTGATTTAAGGTCAGTGCTCACCAGTTCTGGCCTGCAAGCGCCCATTCTTGGCTGGGCTTGGCCAGTGCTTTGATGATGCTGAGAGGCAGAAGCCTTCTTGGTCCGTCCTGACGGTGCCTGGAGCAGGGAGCAAACAGCTGAGGCAAAGAACGGGCAGTCCTGGTGTGAGATGACTTTGTTGTGAGCTGGGTGGGGTTATGAGAGTGGTCTAGCAAAGCAGATCCACAGCTGAGAAATTCAAAGTTACTTTTAGATGCCACGTATGAGGTTTTGAAAGCAGCAAGGAGCCTTCTGAGGAGCCGTGCTCTCTGCATCAAGCAGCATGCTTTCCCTCCCTCAGTGGTGATAGATAATGCTTCCTCACATTAGCTTGCATTTGATGTGTTCTTCACTAAAATGCTCTTGGCTTTTTGGTGAGAAGTAGTCTTGGGCACACTGCAGCACAAAGGTGCAATGGCCCAGCACGTAGATATACACAAGTGAGCTCTGCCCTGAGCAGAGGAAGCACTGCAGCCCTGTGGGGGCATATGCCTAGGGTCCCTGTCTGGGCTGGGGGAGCACATCCCACCCCTGTGGGCATCCCACAGTGCAGCCCTGCAGCACCCAGCTTTGTGCTGCGGTGGTACCGGAGACCTTCCAGCTGCGCCTTGTGTTTATTTTAGGTTGCTGCCATAAGGAAGTTCTTTTCCCCTAATGAAAATAGGAGAAAGGGGGCACGTGGGAGGAGGTTAGGAGTTTCCATTCACAGCCCTAGTGGCATGAAAAGCTCTCCATGTTAATCAAAGGTAACTCCATCTCTGTGGAGAGTCACGGTAGTCAGTACCCTATTTGAGCTCAGTGTTCATATTTTTTTTTTTAATTAAAAGGCTAAGCTGGGAGGATTACATGACTTTTCTTTAAAAAAGAAAAAAGCCACTTGAGCTGGAGTATTAAGTCATTACCGCTAAAGAAATCAAACCAAAGTTGGAGTTGCAAGCTCTGGAGGGGGAGAAGAAAGGGCAGTGGTGTATGTAATATATTTACATATCACAAAAACAGCATCTGCTCTCATCACTCCAGCTTAATCCTTTTCAAGAGGCATCGTTTTGATTTAGATGCTTGCATGCTGCTGTTTGGGGCAGATTTAACCCTGTGCCATGTGAACGTCTGAGCGTGGGTTGCAGCAGCCGGGCACAGGGCCTGGCACTCCGTCCTGGAGGGGCTGAGGGGATGCTGCTGTCACTGCAGGGCCCTGTGGAAGGCATCAGTCTGTGGTCTGACTTCCAGGAGCACCTTGGCAATGAAGATGTTTGGGCACTCGCTGTGCTGCCTGTGTGGTACAGGTAGAAGCTAAAACATGGAGTTCAGACATCAGGCTTGTCATGGTGGTCCTTACTGCTTGGGTTTGTGTGACGTTAAATCCCCACACAGTTATTTCTTAAGAACACGTGCATATATATATTACTGTGTCAGGGTTCCTATGTGCCTATTCTGCTTTTCTCCAAGCTACCCACAGCCCAGGGCTGCCTCTTGCTCACATTCCATCTGCTTGTGTTTTGGGCACTTTCTCCAGCAAACTCTCCCCAGAAGTTTTTCCGTTCTCCAGGAAATTAAATGCTGTATGTCTCCATTCCTGTAGGGAGTAAAACCACTTTTTATTCATGCTTGTTACTTCTCTCTCCCTGTTGTCACGACTGCCCTCACTTTGGGAAGGAGCTTGGCCCAGAGGAGAGATCTTCCAGGATGCTCTGCATGAGGACAGGCAGTGCCTGTGGCGTCAGCTCTGACAACAGAGCCTCAGGGTGATTAGTTCTGCAGGATAGACTTGACAGCCTTTTACAAAATACTTAAGGAGAACTGCATTGTAAGAAAACAAAAACCAAAACAACAACCCACTCTTTTTTTCCTTTTTCCACTGAAGGAAAGAAAGCTTCAAAGAAGGGCATCTCTGGCTTCTGGAGGGGACAACTGAGCTGGGCTGGCAGCCTGACCTTCATGCTGGTGTTGAATCCACTGCTGTTTTCTCAAAGCTGGACAAAGGCTGCCATGGAAGCAGGGGCTGGTGGCAAAGTCAGGGGGTAAACTGTTCCCTAGAGCAGGTGTATCTATTTCTAAAGAGCAGTCAGCCGTCGTTTGGCTTCCTCATGAAGCAGGAGGATTGCGGTAGGAAATCATGTTGACCGCTCAGTTAGAAGATAATGCTCCAGATTTGTGCTACAAATAGAGAGGCATTGTTATTTGTGTCTTAGATTTGAGGGAATGAATATGCATGTTGGTGCCTTTGTAGACAAAGCTGTGTGTAAACAGGAAAGAAAAAACAGAGCAAATGATATTTTAAAAAAAAAGAAGCAGTGGAGGAAAGAATCCTAAAGGGGGGTGAGAAAGCAGAGTGAGGCATGTGATGCCTGCAGCACTGAAGGCAGTGACACGAGGATGGGAAAAGCAGTGCCACGGGAGCCTCTTCCCCCTGGCTGAGTGAAAGCCCAACTAATGTCATATATTAGCTTCTGAGATTTCAAGATCTAATAGGACATGTAATTATGATGCTGAAGCTAATAGTCTCCAGCCATCCTTGTGCTGGTGTTACTGCCTGCTAACAGCCTTCAGAGCTCAGATACAGCAGTACAGCCTGGTGCTTTTTCCCTCTACCAATTACATTTTTTGACATCTCAGCTTTTGGCAGTAGTTTCTGGTCTTGCATTCTCTTTGTTTACCACATGCCATTGTCGTACAGCTCAGGCACTGCCTCTCTGATCAAACTTGAGCTTGCCATTAAATCTGACTCGTTTATGAGCAGGTGCTGCCTGCAGCTGAGTCCTTACCCTGGGCAGCACGAGCTCTGGTGGTCATACAGAACATGCTTTGTGGGGAGGCCAGCAGTGGTCCTGCAGGTGGGGGGCATGCGTGGGGGAGGGGCTCACCCCAAGGCTCAGCATTGCTGGTTGCACTGAGAGCAGGTGGGGCTCCAAACGCTTGGGACTCTGGGTTCTTTCCATAGACTAAGCAGAGATCTTGATTTCATAGAATCATAGACCCGTTGAGGTTGCTTGGCCTAAGGTCACCAAGTCCAGCCCCAACCCATTGCCACCATGCCCACTAAACCATTTATCCTGATGTGTCCCAAAGCCCTCTCTTACCAGCCGTGGCCCCACCGTCTCAGTAGCCCTTCTGTGCTCAGAGGCACCTCTTAATGTCTGTCTGACCTTGGTTTTAGGCTGGAGCGCTGCCACAGCCGCTGACATCACGGATTTGGAAAGAGCAATAGAAAAATTGGCTTTGAGTGTTGAAGAGGGAAGCAGATGCATCTCCTTCATTGTGGAAGGAGACAACACGAAGGTGGGGAGAGCGTTTAAACAACAATGAAAGGAAGCACTGCCAAATCAACAGGAGAGCTTTGGGTATAATTCTGTATGGAAAAGTGTTGATTCCTGGCCAAAAGTGCACATCTGCCTGAGTGGTCGGGGCTGGGTGCTGCTGGAGCCTGAGGGCACCAGGCGGCTTAACCTCCTCAGACCACTCCTGCACGTTGATTCTTCAGCTTCTTATTGCTCCACTGAAGCTAATGATAATCGAGAATTTATTTTTTCTGCATAATCTACATTGGCCTTTCCACACGTTAAACCCAAGATCAAACCACATCATTTAAAATTGCATCCAGAAATGATTTCCTCTCTCTGCTAAAGCCTCTGCTGAATGTCCGCTATGCAGATCTGAAATTGGATTACCTCTCCCTGGCAGCAGGGGAGATGAGGGCTGGAGAGAGCCGGAGGAGGCATTTTGTTCGAATTTATTGTCGAACTAAATCAGTCTCCATATGGAAAGACTTATATCTTTGTCCATGTAGGCTGTTTTCAGCCCAGACACCAATAAATTGTGGGTCAATCAGAGGAAGGCAGTGAGCTGCTTTTCGGTGGAGCCCTGCCCCCTCTGAGCTCTCCATGGCTGGTTTTCAGCTCTGTCACTGCATGGGCTGAAATTTTATTTCCTTGCCTGAAGCGTCTCGGTTATCAGCGTTGACAGAGCAGTTCACCTGCTTCTGATATCGGTGTCTGCGTTAGGGAATGGATGTGGGAACTGAAGGCTGCACTGCGAGGGATGGAGTGAGCACGGGGAGGTGAGCAGAGGCTGTGCACGGTCACTGGTGCTGGGGTTGTTGGTGCTGAAGCTCCAGCCCCCACCATGGGGCACTGGGAATGAATTTCAGCAGCTGCCCCGCACACCAAGATCCAACAGCTTCCTAAATGCATTCGCCCCCTGAAGCCGTAGTGGGGGAGCAGTGTCAGGAGTATATGAGGGAGGGAGCTCGGGAGTGCGTGGGGCTGGAGGGCCGCTCCTGCACCCTCCTGAATGTACAGGGTGGAACGGAACGACCGGTTCAGTGAAGCAGTGCCGTGCTGACATCTGCTTCTCTGTAATAATCCTGCACCGTGTAATAAGAAACCCACTGTGCTCCAAATCCGGCAGGAAGAAAGCTGCTTATTGATGCAGACAAGTGCACAGTCGTCGTCTTGTTCTCCCCTGTAAAACTTTAAGTATTCTGGAGCCTGTCTCATCAGCTGTCTGGAAGCAGACAGATTTGCATCCTTCAGCTTCCTGGCAGCAGCTCTCGGCTGAGCGCAGCCCCAGGAAAGCCTCATGGAGGAGGTGAGCTTTTAACCTGGACCAACCTTTCTGACAGCGTGAATAATGAGACGTTTTGATATATCAATAGCCGTTTCTTGGGAGCGTGTTTCCTATTTGATGTGTGTGAAATGATGCACACAAGTCAGCCCAGCCTGGTGAATTGTTTACTGTGGTTGGTTCCAGAGTGGAGCCAGGGACCTTTGGGGGCTCTGGGTACCCCAGAAGGTGCTGGGGAGCAGCAGGGATGGCTCCAGCTGCACCACATGGGGCTTCTGTGCCTGGGGACTTCTGATGGCTCAGGCTGCTCAATACTGCCCTGGGAAGCGGAGGGCAGCTGTCCCAGGGCTCTCTGTGCTTTATTCTCCTTAAGGCAGCTGCCAGCTGGAGGATGCTTAAAGAGCTGCCTGTGGTAATGACAAAGCCCTCCAGTAAAATGAAAGCAAGGCATGGTGGGAGCTGTGAGCTCACAAGTGGAGCACATATTCCAGCCCTTCTGCACGCAGGGCTTGCTCAGAATGGAGGCTTATCAGCAGAAATGTGGATCCCTCTGTAGGGCTCCCTGGGCACATCTCATTTAAGCTTAAATCAGACTGAAACTGTGCAGGGCTCCATCCAGCCGTGGGCTGCCCTGCTGCTGTGTGCACAGTGCAGTGCTGTCTCAGTGCAGCACGGAGATTTGACAGCTCTCCTGGCTCTGTCACAGCTTTGGGGACAGCAGTGTCCTGAGGCTCTGCTGCTCGAGCACCAGGACCCCACACCTCCATCCCTGAGGCACTCGGCACGCTGTGGGCTCGTTTCCAGGAATGAACCACATCACTTCTCGGTCTAAACCAATAGCTATGAGGCATGCGCTAAGATGTGGGGCCTTGAACTTTTGAGCTGAGTGAGAAGGGCATGTGAAAGGAAGCAATAGCAGAACTTCAGGATATTACTTTTAGGGTGCTCTTATAATTTCCTCTTTTGTATGAAAACCTGCACGTGTGCTAAAGGGTGAGGATGGAGCAACCCTGCTGCGTGCATTCAGAAAGTGAAGAATGGCACAGTCTTGAAATTCCTATCTATCTGCAGACAATTGCTATACAAATTAAACAGTTTAGAGAATAAAGTAAATGATGTGAGGGGAAATAAATATCCCCCACATGCACGCTAAGCCGCTGCTTCAAAGCTGCATCAGTGCTAAGTGGATTTGTAGTGACTTTCTCTAATTCACTTCGTAAGAAGAAAAGCTGTTGAAGACTTGGTGTTACTTTGATAAGCGCAGTACCCCTGGGAGATGCAGGCAATGCGCTGTGTGTCTGGAGGACAGCTGTCCTGTCCCACCCCGGATCACCTATTGGCCAGGATTGATGCTGGGAGGCTGGGCAGGTGCTCAGGGAGTGGTGGGCTCACCGTCCCTGGAGGCGCCCCAGAGATGCGGCACTGCGGGATGTGGGCAGTGGGCACGGTGGGGTGGGCTGGGGTTGAGTTGGAGGTCTTTTCCAGCTTTAATTATTCTATGATTTGAATGCATTTATCCATGCCCCATTCTTTGAGGAAAACCAGTACAGAATTGTGCAGGTACCCTCAGGGCAATGGGGCTGAGGCTGCTGTGGCTTTTATGCATTTCAGAGCAGTTTTGGGGAAACTGACTGAAGAACCCCCTCCCAACCCAAGCAGGCCCTGCTGCGTGGGCTGTGGTGTGGTAGGGGCCAGCATGAAGCCTGCTCCTCAGTGGCTTGGCTCAGCAAGGAAATGGCTTAGTCACATTTTTGTGGCTATAACTGTGTCTGGATAGAGCTGTTGCATCAGGTGCCAAATATCTAATTAAGCTGCCGGACCTGGAGGGGTGAGACACGGAGCTGTGGCCAGAGCTGGGTTCAGGTGCTGGATCCAGGTGGGTGCTTGGGCTGCAAGTTCCTCGGGCCCCACCAGCCATGCCAGCAAGCCTATTGTTATGTTGTCACAGTGCCACACGGATGCACTGTCATGTTTCCTCATGTGGCCATGAAATCCTTCATTTTTCTTAGCAAGCTGTAAATTCTGGAGACTTCTGTCCCATCGTGTATATGCATATCTAGATGAGTGTATACATATATATATATATACAGCACCCTCGTGGAGGCAGTTCTCCAGCGTATGTCCCAAATAACCATCCCTGCTTGGGATGCCTTGGTGCGGTCAGAGACACCAGAGGTCTGTTCGGTGCTTGAGATGCTGACAGAAGTCTGACGGACCTTGTTAGCTGCACATGGCTTCAAGCATTCTGTCCTGATAACAGAATGCAGGCGAGTCGAAGATGCAAAACTGACCTGCGCATATGGCGGTGCTGGAACAAAAAGACAAGCAGCTTGTAGCGTATGACAGGGACGCTGCTTTATTTTAATGCAGAGAACTGAAACATTTTTTTTTTTTTTCTGGATACAGGAAGGGATGAATCATTCCTGATGGACTCATCACAGCCATTTGTGTGTGACTGCTTACCGGTCCCCCCAGGGCTGCCTCGGGTTGCGTGAGGAATGTCAAGGTTTCAAATGCCATTTCTTTGTCGGCTATTTGTTTTATTTTAAATACAGCCTTAGCCGCCCTGCTTATTTTGTGCAGGTGCATGGGAAATTGCACATTCTGCGGCTGATTATAACGATTGCTCTGACTGGGTGATGAGGGCTGATTGCCTCCTGCAGCAGCAGAGCGGTGTTGGAACGGGAGGGTCTGGAGCAGGGCAGTGCACGAGGAGGGGTTCTGGCTGCGTGCTAATGAGCAGACGAGGCAGGAGCAGACGTGGCAGTTCCTGCTCTGATTTCTGCCCGTCCTCATCAATCAGTGATTTTGCTGACTGAGCTCAGCAAGTTTGCATTCCTTATTTCACCCGTCCTCTGCACAGTGAACTTGAGGTCTCTGTGGGGCTCTCTGGGACAGTCCCGAGTGCATCTCAGGTGGCAAAGGAGGGAGCACAGTGGCGGTGTGGGCTCGGGGACGGTGCGGGATGGGGTAAGTGGCACAAGGGAGCAGGAGCATTGTGGGTACCGGGCAGGGAGGCACGAGCCAGGAGGCTGAGCATCAGGTGTCTGTAGTGGGTGGTGCGAGAAGGGGGGGTGACTGATGGAGGAAATGGGATGGAAAATCTGAACAGTAATCTCTTGTCAGGAAATAACTTCTTCCTGGTTTCAAGAGCAGAGCAGATTAAAGATAGCTGTTGCAATAAATCTTTTCAAATGCATTAAGCGCGAAACTATGGGGAAGATGGTTTAGGGCTGGCACGGAGGGACAGGATGGGTGTGCCTGCACCGGCTGTTGGCATGAGAACAGTGAGAACGCTCGAGGCTGGAGCGGCTCGGTGACCCGCACAGCACCGCGGCCCGGCTTCAGGCACCGCTCTTCCTGCGGATCTCATAGAATCCCAGAGCCGATGGGGTTGGACGGCACCTCCGGAGCCCTCCCAGTTCAAGCAGCTCCCTGAGCAGCTGCACACAAAGCGTGCAGGCGGGTTTGGATCTGTGCAGAGGAGACTCCCCCACCTCCCCGGGCTCAGTGCCACCCTCACAGCACGGAGCTCTTCCTCACGGCCGTTCGGATCTCCCCGCGCTCCAGTCTGTGCCCGCTGCCCCTTGTCCTGGCGCTGGGCACCGCGGAGCAGAGCCCGGCCCCATCCCCGCCCTGCACGCATCCACCAGCACCGCTCAGATCCCCTCAGCCTTCCCTCCTCCACACGCACAGCCCCGAGGCTCTCAGCCCGTCCCACACGGAGGTGCTCCAGGCGTCCCCGCCATCTCCGGGCTCTCCCAGCAGTTCCCATCCGCCCGGAGCTGCGGAGCCCCGCACTGCAGCTGTGCCCCAAGGGGCGGAGCAGCTCCGTGCCCTGCAGGCCACGCTCCGTGCGTGCACCCCGTGGTCCCGTTGGCCTTGTTGTAGTGATCTTCATCTCGTACTGATGCGTTGAGCTGAGCTGCGGTCAGACAGCAGTCGGCCACCAGGCAGACTCAAGCTGCAGGGCTCGCTGTCAGCCCCATGCAATGTATGGGCTCCCTGACCTGCCCGGCCCCACCAGGTGCTCTCTGCCATCTATTACTGTCTCATGAGAATGTGTCCTGCAGTTCAGGTGTGTATATAACGAGGATGACATACAGTTGTACTTCAGACCGAATGCGAGCCATCTGTCAAAAACAAAAGCTAAATTCTGGGTAATAAAAGCCACCCAATGATTGATATTTCACATTAAAGGGAGAGCTGAAGAAAGCAATTTTGTTTATGGGCAAACCTGTGTCGGGCACATTTTTCATGTCGCATAAAGATGGAAATCTCACCTTATGGCTGTAGATTACAGCTATATTTCGGTCTTTATAATTGCGGACAGATAGGCGTGTGATTCTGTGTAAAGAGAGCATTTCCCAGCTATCGCTGATAACGACTTCATCCGAGTGCATTTTTTGGTACTTCCCAGAGCTGCGGTGTTTCCCATTGGCTGCCCTGGGTGCGTGCGCTGCACCGGGCAGACTCGTCATTCGATCGCTTTGGGGAAGTTTCCCTGCTTCTTGCCCACTTGTAACCCGGGCTGTGTGTCTGCCGGCCGGAGGGGGCGGAGGAGGGGAGGGGGGCAGCGTGGCTGGGAAAGGGATGGGGCAGAGCACGCGGAGTGCTGAGAGGCAGCTCTGAGCTCCTCCAGTTTGAGCGAGACCTTTAATTATTAACCACGGCATTTTGTAGAGGTTTTTTACTTGAAATCACCGAGCTGCCCTAGAGCTGTCTGAGGGCATTGCCTCTGGAGCAGGGACTGTGTGTACGGGGAGCCCCAAGCTGACGTCTGCGTGACACGCAGGGTCCTGGCAGGTCACACCGCAGCTGACTGCTTGCTGCTGTGCTTCTCCATAAGGCACGCAGCGTTCTGGCCCTACGGAGGGCTGAGTAGGGACATGAATCTGCTGGGGGATCTGTGCAGTGCTTGCGTCAGCATCTGGGTGCAAGCTAGATGTTAAAACACCTCAAGGTTTTCCCCCAAAGCTTCTGTGCAGACCAGTATGGGAAAATAAGGGCCTTTCAGGGCCAGCTCTTCCAACTGTGTGACAAAGCATAACGCTCTGCTGTTCCTGCGTGGTTTCAGGGATGTGCCTTCCACGTTCTGACACCAAGCCATCACCAATTCTTCTGGCTTTCTTAGCACATTTATTTCAGAGGTACTCCTTGTTAATGCTTTCTATGATACTGAACTCAAACCATCTCTTACAGCAACGTTATGAAACCAAACCCAAACCGCCCCACCTAGCAGCTGTATGCCAGCAGAATCCCAGAGCCTTTGGCAGGTGGACTCCAGCTCCGTGTGTGAGCAGCTCAGCAATGGCAGCGTGCATCAAAGCCAGGTTTTTGTGTCTTAAGTGATATTAAACAGAAGGTGGTCTTCATTTGACCCTTAACTACTTCAAAAGTAAAGCCTGACTTTACATCAGCTGTTGCCTCACGGAAGTGCTGTGTTAAGGAATCAGTGTGGCAAGAGGAGCACCTTGTAATGATGTGTGAGGTTTGATCTCCACAGCTTCACAAGCAGCTTGGCAGGAGAATGCTCCTCTTCCAGCACAGTGTTCCCTTTGTAGGAGGAACGGAAAAGCGGTGCTTGGTGTGTGGGGCAAAGATGCTGCTGGGACAGGGCTGGGCAGCTTTGGTGTGTGTGGGGTCCCAGCTGTGGGGCTGGGTGTGTGGGTGTGGGGGATCACCAAGGCAGGCCTCGTGCTGCCTCTGTCAGCATGGGAATCCTGCCCCTCTGTTTGTATTCGGCATCGGGGTTCTCCAAGCTGAGAGCTCTTCCGGAACGCATTGAGCTGAAAATTCATTTATATCTCTTCTGCTGCTGAAGTTCAAAGGGGGAAATCCTGGCCTTGTTCCAATGCGCTGTTATCAGACTGGGCACACTTTGGCAGCAAGGATGCTGCAGCAGTGACTGGACCAGCAGCAGGATGCTTTCCATTTGTCTCCAAGGCTGCCGTCTCCCGGATCGGGAAGAATCATAGAACCATAGAATGGCCTGGGTTGCAAAGGACTATAATGCTCACCCAGTTTCAACCCCCCCTGCTATGTGCAGGGTCGCCAACCAGCAGACCAGGCTGCCCAGAGCCACATCCAGCCTGGCCTTGAATGTCTCCAGGGAAGGAGCAATTTTTTTTATTGGATAAGAAAAAAAAATCACCTGGAATTTGTTTAACTGAAATCCAAGTGGCCGTGCCTCTCTGGGTAGCTGTGCTCTGGCTGCTCTTCCACCCTGGTTCCTCAGGGGTGTCTCCCAAAGCACCGTGACCTGGCTGTGGCTGCGTGTTTCTGCTGCCAAAGATTGAAGATGTTTGTGGCCTTTGTGACACGAAGCAATAACAGAGCACTCAATTTAGGGGTTGAAATTTAGGTATGTGAACTTTTCCCTTCAAAGTGTACGGCTCTGAGGTTTAAATCTTCAGGCAGTGCCTGCACAAGAAGCAGCACCATTTCTGGAACTCCATTTTCGAAGAGGTTGCCTGAATTTTGATTACCAAAAAAAAATTAAAAAAAAATAAAAATCAAACAAAAGCCCACAAAGCTGCGACCGTGGGATTTGTGCTGCCAGTTTGACCTTTAAGGACTCTTTGGCAGACCCTGCCAGGACCCACCGATGACCACAGAGTGCAATGGGGGCTGTGCTGGTCCCTCATGTAAGCGAGAGGCAGCGCGGCCGCTCAGGTTTGTGTCTCCCAGGCTTTGCTCCACGTGTGATGCTGGATGGCTTTGGCTCACTTGGGATCAGAGGAAGCTCCCAGAGGAGGATAAAGCCCAATGGAGCATCTGGGGGACCCTGACTTGCAAAGCTGCAATCAAGAGCGTGAAAATCTGCAATCAAGAGCGTGATGGCGAGGCAGATGGTTGCAAAGTGCTGCTCTGTGAGCTCCTAGCAGCATGGGTGCAGTGTACTGCGAGGGCAGTGGCAGCCGGTGACATTCCTGCTCCTGTGGGAAGTGCCACCACCGTGCCTGCTGCCATGCAGCCCTCACAGTGTGTGCTGCACCACTAGGAAGCAGTGGCTTCAGGGGAGTGGAGTCATCTGCTCCCTTGAGATGCTCAGCTCATGAATACAAAGCTGTCCCTGGGGTCCTGTAGGCAACGCTGCTGCCTGCTGTAGTTTTGCTGTTTCTCACTCTCAGCAGTTGGAAATGTGCTCCCCAGCAGCAGCACAACCCTGCTCAGGTACCACGCTGCTGTTCAGGCACCCAGACGTGCTGTGAGGTAATCACTGCACAGAGCCTGGGGATGGATGTAGCTACGAGTTGAGCAGGGCTGTGCCAAACCCTTCCGGAGCTTCACTGTGCATTGCTGCTGCTCTGCTGGTGTGAGAGCTGAGCTGGGGGCACCGGGGCATGGCCCGGCAGCTGCTGGTGCCATAGTGGCCCTGGCATTGGGGCTGACCAGCAGCAGGGCTGTGCCTGCAGGCAAACAGGGGTTTGACCACAGCACGTGTGTGGCTGGCAGCGTGGGGAGCTGCTTGAGCTTTGTGTTCAAGAGCTTACACCACTTACGTGCCTTCCACCTGGCACCAGGGGTGTAAAGGAGAACGCTCAGCTTACCTGTACTTCAGGAGAGAGGTGTGTCCCTGCCCTTCCAGTGGAGTAAGCCTCCAGTGTATGGGTTTTATTAAAGTAATTTCAGTTTTGAACTGGAGAACGGCAGCTTGAATAGTCTTCATTCAATTGAAAATGGAAAATAGGCTCAATGAGGAGAGAGAGCGTTGGCAAAGGAGTTCAATATTAACGCTTTATTTCAGTAACAACCTCTCACTGTCAGTGAAATAGGTGGAAATAAGTCAGGATGAGATGATTTTTTCATAGGCTGCAAACGGATGATTATGGGCAGTGGGTTGTATGGAGCTGTGCAGCGCAGGCCCGTGCTGAACGCTGCCGTGTCAGACTTGTGTGCAATTAAATACTCATCAGACACAACCACGGAGGATAAATTAACTCCACATGCTGCTAATAGCTCACAGGAAGCCCTATGCATGGGCTGCACTGCATGTGTTGTGTTCCAAGCGTTCATTTTCCTTTGCCCAGGCCAGCCAGCCTTGCAACCAGGGGACAGTTTCCGTGATGGAGCCACAGCTCCGTGGCGCTGCAGCTGTTTGTTCTGTTGTAACAAGCAGTGTGCAAATGGCCGCTGTGGGCCGGGGGGGTTCCCTGCGTGGTGCTGCCGTCTCAGTGACGTCTGCGGTCCTCCTAACGGTGTGATCTGGTTGGTGACAGCACATGGCAGGGCTGCGTGGGATAGGGGCTGCACTGGGACATGGAGTGATGCATCTGGGACGTGGGAGTGCAGGCAAATGCTCTTTTCATGTTGTTGTTTAGTTTTTCCTCTCTGGTAGAATGCAGTTTGTTCAAGGGTGTTTTCAATGATGCGTTTGATGCCTTCTATTTTTCTCCTAATAGAAGCGATCCGGAATATCTCATATTTGGAGAAATGCTCGTTATCATAATGTCCTGCAGTGCTTTTCTAATTAGTAGTCAGTGTTAGTTTGGGACTGTAACTATCCTGGCAGGATTAAATCGCATTTTCACTAAAGCTAAACATGTATTTAGCAAGTGAATTTTAAACCTTTATCTGGGTGCCTTCTCTGTCATAATCTTTACACATCTCGTTTTGCAACAAATTAGAACTGGGATGGCTGTGAAGTGAGATCCAGCAGCAGCTGTACCTCCGCTCAGCTTTCCGTGCCCCGTGGGTGCTCTGCTTCGACAGGGCTTCTTTATAAAGCCTTTTCTGAGTTGGAAATTAGAAAAAATAGAAGTAGATGAGATGAGAGCACGTCTGCTTTGTGCAGCGTGTGCTTTCATACCCGAATCGCTCCACACATGAAGCATTAATCTGATTCCCCAGAACCACAGCCTAAAGTCAGTCCAAAATCACAGAATCACAGAATGGCCCAGGTTGGAAGGGACCCCAAGGATCACGACGCTCCAACCCCCCACCACAGGCAGGGCCACCAACCTCCACATTTCATACCAGCCCAGGCTGCCCAGGGCCCCATCCAACCTGGCCTTGAACACCTCCAGGGATGGACGGGGCTCACCACTCTCACAGTGAAGAACTCCCCCAATGTTCTAAAGTACTGTATGCCTGCAAGAGGGTTCCAGCCCCTGCAGAGGGCTCCATGGCAGCAGCACACGGTGGGTCCTGTCCCCACCAGGAGATGCCCCCAGCTGTGTGCATGGCTGAGTCTGCCCTGGGAAGGGAGCAGGAAGCCAGCAGCAGCCTGAGCATCACCTGCCTACAGGCCATGCTGGCAGCACTGTCCTCTCATTCTGTTCTTCTGTCTACCAAACGTGTAGTTGGTATCACACAGACTTTGGGTGGCCACTTCCTAAGCAGTCCTGGAGATGTTTTGAAAAACCTTTTTATAGAATCACAGAATTGCTCAGGTTGGAAAAGACCTTGAAGATCAAGTCCAACTGCAACCTAACCGTTGTACCCTAACAGCCCTCCACCAAATCATGGCCCTGAGCACCACATCCAAATGGTTTTTAAACACACCCAGGGATGGTGACTCAACCACCTCCCTGGAGAGCCCATTCCAAAGCTTTTACCTATATAAATAGTTCAGTTTTAATCTGGGAATAGCAAGAATATGTAGTATTTTGTAGATATTTACCATAAATACCTTTAGTATAAATTAGTTTAGAGTTGTAGATTATGATCAAATTTAAATGCATGATTGCTGCACTAACATCCCTGCTAGATGCAATAGTCCAGCCCTGGATTTGGGATGTGAGTGTGCTCAGCAATAGGGAAGAAAGGATTTGTTTTTCCATGGGTTCTTTGGCTTTTCAATGTGGCTCCAGGACAGTTAGATTTGAACAGTTCTGGTAAGTGGGGACATGAAAAAGAATCCTAAAATAAGGTGGGGAGGATGAGCTGGTTCAGGTAGAATTAGGCAGAAACACATCCTTTAAGTCTGAGTGGCTTTAAGCCTGTGGAGGTTAGGAAAGCATCCAGGGAGGGTCCCATTTTCTGCTTCTCTTGCTTCCTTTTCCAGCCTGTCTTTCAAGCAGATCACTATGAAACGACAGCAGCAAGCACATCTGTCTGGTACCGAGTCCCACCATAAATGTGAAGGCAAGAAAGCATCTCCAAAAATCAGATTTCCAGATTTCTTGCATCTCTCTGTAGTCAGTGGAGAGATTTTCTTCTGCGTTCTGCTCTCAGCACGAAGCCTGTAGTTCCCAGGGAGTCAAACCTGCACGTTTCTGCTCTGCTCTGCCCTGCCCCACACCTGGGCTGTCTCCTGTGGGCCACGGGGCTGCTGCCCGTGGCATGGGGTTCTCCATCATGCTCCACATGAGGAAAGCAGCCATGCCCCTGGAATCCCGGTGTTTAATTAGTCACAAATGAAGCAGCTGATTTTTGGAAGCAGGCCTTTGGTGTGGTTGGCGTGGTTGGGATATTTGTGATATCCCCGAGACCCTGCTGATATCGGCTTCTTAGTAGGGTTTGGATAAACAGTGGATAAATGGAATTAAGGATCCTTTGTGGACACGTGGCCACGTATGAGTTTAAATGAATATGGAAAGAAAACAATTTGAGATATAAAAGAACAATTCAGAACTTCTATGGAGTCATTTGAACTGAGGGCTCGCACTGCTGCTGTGGGAGATTAGAGGGCTGTCAGTATGAGGGGCAGCGAGCTGCTAGGAAGCAAAACTGAGCCTGGCTTCTTAGTTCTCGCCTTAGTAACTCTGTGACTTCTGGAAATGGTTTCAGTGTGATCAATCAGCTGTAAACCAGACAAAGGTAAAAAGGCACCAATGGACCTCTGTCTGACTGCAGGGCAGCCTGATGGCCAACCATTCTGGGAAAGACAGTGCAGTCGTATTCGTTTTGAATGTGCATTTCCAAAAGCTGAAACTAAGCAGGTTTAATCTTGGAAGAGAACTGCGAGGAAAGCTGAGTCAGGATTAATTAATTTTGAAATCTTTAGAGAATTGTTGGATAAATATTTTTAATGCCTTTTATAATATGCACATCTTATTGAAACAAAGATCTGTTTTGTCACTCTCCAAATTAGCTCCAAATTAGCACAATTTTAGAGTATTACTCTTTGGGGAATTTGACTCTGTTCGTGTTTCATTCCAGTTAAGGACTGTAACAACCATCAAGGCCTTCCAGAAAGATGTGCCTGACTGCTGTCGGTGAGATAGATGCTGGGGAGCACCTGGAATAACCCCTGGTCACAGACCCTTAGGTGGGATTTCATCATGGAGCAGACAGACTGTTGGGGATGCTGCAGTATTTCAGTGGGCTGCAGACACTTAACTTCATGCCTACAGACAAGTCATCACTTTCTGCCTATGGGCGCCCATCAGGGAGCACCAATCTCCCACCTTTCTGAGCACATTGCGCATGTTAGGGGGGGTGGAACAAACCTCCATTCTTCAGTTTCTCTGCATCTAGCTGGGCTGGAGCTTTTGCCAGCAGCCTGAAGAGCTTTAATCCCTTCTCAAGCCTTCCTTCTAGCCCTGAGTTGCTTTAAAACCCTTTTTGGGTGTTTCGGCTCCTCTTTTTGTTTGCATTTCTTCCCATGTTCTTTTTCTCCTTTAATGCCTTCCTCAAAGCAGATGGTCTTCAAGCTCTCTCTCTTTCAAGAGATATATTCTGTCATCTAAAAGAGAATTTTTCTCATCTGAAGAATGTACAAGAAGACTTTATTGCCTCGGGGTGTAACATATACCCAGAAAATGCACACTTTGCAAAAACTTTAATCCTCAGACCTGCAGCAAGAAGAGGCTGTGTTTGCTAATATTTATGAAGCTGTCCCATTTTTTTTGCCTTAGATCCAAGAAATCTTGAATTTTGGGATCTATCTCTGTGTTCGATCCATACTTCTTCTGGATGGAGATAAGAGTCTTTGGGTCACAGGGTGGTGACGCACTGGAACAGGTTGCCCAAGGAGGCTGTGGATGCCCCATCCCTGCAGGCATTCAAGGCCAGGCTGGATGTGGCTCTGGGCAGCCTGGTCTGCTGGTTGGTGACCCTGCACACAGCAGGGGGTTGGAACTGGATGAGCACTGTGGGCCTTTTCAACCCAGGCCTCTCTATGATTCTATGATCTGCAATACCAGTAGGGGACTTTTCATCTTTTCCAGTAGAATGGAGCTTCTGCATCTCTGTTTTCCCCTTCCTTGTCATCCTCCGGCCCAAAGAAGTCTGCCGTGTCCTTTTTGGTGAGGATCTGGGCGTGAAAGCAAAATGCACGTGTCCCCTCCTCCATGCCTGCTCTGTCCCACCCTAACCTTGCCTTTTTGGCAATGGGTTCAGTGCATCCTCTGACAAGAGCATGTCTTTCTCTTTCAGTGCCCTTGGCCTGACTTGAGGCAGACATCCAAGCCTGACTGGTGTTCTTGAAACCTGAACTGAGTCCCTTTTTTCACCATCTCACGGTGCATCCCTGCCTTTGGTGGGCTTCTGTTAAGCCAGTGGCTCGCTATGCTAGATTCTGGTGCCAGGCATGGGTTTCCTTCAATCACACATGAATTAATTAATACTTAAACCATCATCAGACGGTTCACTTGTCTAGTAAGAAGATTAGCAAGGAATACATCAGGGAGGATGCTCAGAGAAAGAAGCAGTTGTACACTTCCAGCATATATTTTGACACCTGCGTTTCTGATATGACCAGGAAAACTGCAAAAGCACCCTTGGGTAATTTGACAGCAGGGATCCTTGGTGACGTGGCACTTCAGTACAGTCTCCAGATGCACGGCTTGTTGCCTGCAGTGGCGCTGATTGCTTCTTACAGTCCAGCCCATCATTTTGCTGGTCTCTAGGCAGTGCTGGGAGATGTCGGTCCTCTCTCCTGTGCTTTAATTCCCCTCTCAGTGGCTGTTTCAGTATATTTTTCAGTTGCACAGGCATGCCAAGATGCAACGTGTGCCTCACAAGGCTGTGCTGTGCTCTGCAGCTGCCCCCAGGCTCTATGTGTGCCTCCTTTCCAACCCTTTTCTAAGAGGCACCTCAGGAGAGGCTGCTACATCTCTCACTGCTGTGCACACAGGGAGTGTGTCCTTCAGTAGTGGAAAATGCTCAAGAACTCGTGGGAAAACACACTGTGGCTTGCTAAGAAAATACTGCACCTGAAGCCCTCACTGCTTTCTCGGAAACACAGGCACCTTATGCTGGTACAGGACAGACTCCACTCTCAGTTTTCCCTGGTGCTGTTTCAGATGCAGCAGATATCTGCAGCACAGCTCCCATCCAAGTTGTGCCTCTCATCAGGACAGCAGAAAGAGCAGGTGGAACAGGTTGCCCAAGGAGGCTGTAGATGCCCCATCCCTGTAGGCATTCAAGGCCAGGCTGGATGTGGCTCTGGGCAGCCTGGTCTGCTGGTTGGTGACCCTGCACACAGCAGGGGATTGGAGCTGGATGAGCATTGTGGGCCTTTTCAGCCCAGGCCATTCAAGGATTCTTTTTGCCCCATTCCTTACACTGCAAGAGTATTGTAGAAGGTAAGTTGGAATTCCTCCAAGGAGATTTATCAAAGCTTTAATTGCCCACAAGGATCAAGAGCAGGGTGGATGCAGTGCCAGCACCTTGCTTCAGGTCAGAGGCATCCCGTGCTTCAGCATTAGTGCTCGATTTCTCCCCAGCATTCCTCTCATCATGGTTCTTGCATGGTCCTCGGGGTTAGAGTGGACTGCTCGTCAGCACCAAGAGCTTTTTCACTCATTAATCTTTTACCCCTCTGCAATATCTTTCTGGAGAGCGAGATGCCCCAGCGTGAGACATCCTCAGGGTATGTGTTTTGATGGGGAATGCAATCTTACTGCAGTGCACCAAGTACAAAGGGAATGTTAATAGTTACATAGCCTGGAACCTGCTTATATACTGAAAGTGACTGGGTGTCGTTCCTTGCAGCCTGGCTGCTGAATGATGGGAGCTGAGCAGTGCCTGCCCTGTGCTTGGACAACTCGTGCTGTGTGTCCCTGTGCTGAGCAGTGCAGGTGCCCCCTGTGCCTGGAGCAGGGCTTGGTGAGGAGCTGGTTGTGCTCTGGGTGCAGACACTGAGTTTCCTGGGTATCCGGGATTCCCTTTGGGCAACATCTGTGTGTCACTGCTGTGCTACTTCCCAGTGCTCATGTTGGAATTCCTGCTAAGTGTCTTCTCTACAGACACCCATTTGTCTCTCTGAAATAACAGCTAGGTAAATTGCCAGTCCGTGCGTGTTTTGGTGAACCTCATTGCACATGAAGTCATCTGTTGTTTCACTTAAGCTGGCTGATGGAGAAGCATTGTCCTCACTTGCATCTGGCAGTGAGCAGAAACTGTCACTAATTTCTATTAAATGAACTGCAGGCTGTAACTGCACGGAAGTATTTCCATCCATCTTCCTGGATAGAGCCGCCTGCGATCACCCTGGGTTGCCCAGTTTGCAAGCACTCGGCGACAGCGTATGTAGTTGTTAGCAACACATCCTCCGTGGATGGGGCATCCACAGCCTCCTTGGGCACTGGGAGTTAAAGCAGTGAGATTATTGGCCCCTCTCCTGTTCCAGTGAATGTAAACCTGTGTGTTTTCTGGGCTTCTATGAGCGTGGAGCTCCCTTTTGTATTCCACAGAAAAGCGAAAGATAGTGTAGGTTATAAGAGCAGAGTTCTTAATAATGTGAAGGAGAGGCCCATCTGCTTACTGATGCATGAAAAGTTCCCGTCGAGGATTTATGTCCCAGTCGTGTCAGTTTAGCTTTATTTTATATCATGCTCTACAAAAATTGCATTCAGAATAGTTTTCTGCGTGGCATTTTGTCCCCTGTTCTCAAGTATCAGTGCCTACAAGGCAGTTAATAATCTAAAAAAAGATTTCTGTTTGCAATTTAGCCAGGTACAATGGTGCAAGGCTGCTGATCGTATGTCTATGGGAGTCTTCTCTGGTCTAGGCCAGCAGTGCAGATTAGGAGCCGTGGTGATCGCTGTGTTGTATTAATATATCTGTGCAGTCGTGGCAAACCCAACCATCAGTGCAAGCTGGGGGGTGTAAGGATGGAACACAGCCCTGCCAGAAGGGACCTGGGGGTAGTGATGGGTGGCAGCTGGAATGAGCCAGCACTGTGCCCTTGCAGCCCAAAGCCAACCGTATCCTGGGCTGCATCCATTGCAGCGTGGCCAGCAGGGCCAGCAGTGGCTGTGTTTTGTGAAGACCAGAGCAGCAGCCATCCCTTTGCTGGGTCACAGTATGGTGGAGGCCCTGCTGTCTGCAGGTGCCCAAGGAGTTCTGTGCAGAAGATGCTGTTTGACAGGTGACTTGTCTTACTGAGAGGAGACAAGGGGGTAAATGTGAAGTTAGAGGAAACAAAATGCTGTGTGAATCCTTGTTGCTGCAGGAGGTGCTGCAGCAGCCTGGGGCAGGGCTGGCCACAGACTTCTCCTGCAGCAGCCCACAGCAGGTGCTGGAGGCAGATAGGGATGGAAAGGCAGACTTTGCTGCTGAACAATCCCAGTGCACATAAATCTTTGCTCAGATTCTTATGGATTTAGGCAGTATTTTCGTATTTTAAAGTTTCTGATATCTCACCGTTAGTGAATTTACTTGTTTCTGAATAGGAGGCTCAGAGGAGAGCTCATCACTCTCTGCAACTCTCTGAAAGGAGGTGGGGAGGGGGTCAGCCTCTGCTCCTGAGGAACAGTGATAGGGCGAGGGGTGGTGGCCTCAAGTGGTGCCAGGGAAGCTCAGGTTGGGTATTGACACAGCTGCCCAGGGATTGGTGGGGTCACCATCCCTGGAGGTGTCCCAGAGCTGTGGAGATGTGGCACTGAGGGATGTGGGCAGTGGGCACGGTGGGGTGGGCTGGGGTTGGGCTTGGGGATCTCAGAGGCCTTTACAGCTTTAATCAATTCTATGATTCTAATTGTCTCTCTGACCCAAAGGAAGTGCATATTTCCCAGCACCTGTCAGCCTCTGTTCCCTCTTGAAGGAGGGCAGATTTAGGTTGGATGTCAGGGGAATTTCTTTACTGTGAGAGTGGGGAGATGCTGGAACAGCTGCCCAGAGAGGCTGTGGATGCCCCGTCCATCCCTGGAGGTGTTCAAGGCCAGGTTGGATGGGGCCCTGGGCAGCCTGGGCTGGTATGAAATGTGGAGGTTGGTGGCCCTGCCTGTGGTGGGGGGTTGGAGCTTTGTGATCCTTGAGGTCCCTTCCAACCTGGGACATGCTGTGATTCTATGAGCACAAGTGGCTCCCAAAGGAGAGGACAAGCACGAAAGTCTTTTCTTACAGAGCACAGGGAGGGATGGGCAAGCAGAGACATTCAGAAAGCATGTGGGGCATACCTCAGTCACAAGCCCTCCCCTTTGGGCTGTGCCGTGCTGGCAGACCCCAGGGTTCCTTGCCCCAAACCAGCAGTGCTCAAATATCTCAGTGTGTGGGAACCCCAGAGGCAGCTGTGCCCGGGCAGCACGCTGGTGCTTGTGCCCACACTGAGCTGCTCTGCACCATTTGGTGTTTTTCTCCTGGGCCCGTGTCAGATTCCTGGATCACCCATTCTGAGGAGGCCACCGAGATTCAGGCCGTTGCAGTTCGGTGAGCCCAGGCAGTGAGTGATGTCTGCAGGGCTGGCAGCACTCAGAGCTGCGCTCAGACTCACCTCCCTTCCCAGGAGTTTTGGTTGCTAATTGTTTCCTAAATATTCTAATTCATTTATAAATCACGTTGCCACAGCAACCATAATTTCCATGCATTATGAATATCAGACACCTCTCAAATCAATTTGTTTTCCCTCGTTGCCATAGCGACAGACATTTTGTCAGAATTATTTAGGCAGAGAGAAATCCGGAGACCTTTGCAGAGCTGGAGCTGCAGGAGGAGCCCCGCGGGGAGCCAGCTTCCCATCCTGCTGCTGCTCTCCCCCCAGCCCTCCAGCCCTCTGCAGATGTGTGTGGTCCCAGAGCACGAGGCGGCTTGAAGCACGCAGCCTGGAGGTTGTCATCCCACCTCTGCCCCATCTCTCCACTCTGGAGCACATCACCTGGCCGCTGCTGGCCCTCGGCTGTCAGCCAGCTGCCCAGGGAGCTCCTCCTGTTTGACATCCTGCAGTGCCTTTCCTCTCTGCAGTCTGATGGTTTCTTCACATGGACCTGGGTCTCTTCTCCCACCTCAGCCTGCCTAACCCTTGCTTTTTAGAGCAGTTTCTAGCAAATCAGGTTGAAGTTTTTCCTACATGTGTTTATTGGTATAAGCACTGGTATAAGCAGATTATGAGTACTTAGAAAAATCTCAGCATTTCACTTAATTATCTCAATGGCAGCTGAGGTTTTGGAAGCTCTGGCTTGCTATATCTTGCATGTAACCTTTTTGTTTTTTGCTCAGAATCAGGGTTGCTCCCAGCGGCAGTTCAATGGTGGTCTCCCCACTCAATTTCTCAAATCATTTTGAAGCATGCTGCCATCAGGATCCACCTCCATGTGTGAGGCAGGCTCTCCAGCACTGTTGCTGCAGCTGATATGCTTTTGGTTCTTAGGGCTGTGTGCAGTGCTGGGGAACAAGAAAGTCACAAGAGAAAATCCTAGAATCCTAGAATCCTAGAATGGCCTGGGGTGCAAAGGCCCACAATGCTCATTAATTCCAACCCCCTGCTATGTGCAGGGTCGCCAACCAGCAGCCCAGGCTGCCCAGAGCCACATCCAGCCTGGCCTTGAATGCCTGCAGGGATGGGGCATCCACAGCCTCCTTGGGCAACCTGTTCCAGTGCGGCACCACCCTCTGGCTGAAAAACTTCCTCCTAACATCCAACCTAAACCTCCCATCTCAGTTTAAAACCATTCCCCCTTGTCCTATCACTGCCCACCCTTGTAAACAGAAAAAATGTCCAAAGGCTGCTGGTTTGGATCATCTGCACAGTCCAAGTTCCTTGAATCTCTGATTTGCAGAACAATGGCATCGTACCACATATGACATAGAGCCTGTTCCATAGAATCCATCCATAGAATCTATAGAAGCCTGTTCCATAGAATCCAGTGGTAATTTAGGAAATAAAAGACATTAGAAGGGTTCTACAATTAAACATGAGTGCTCAAGTTGTAGGTGAGCTCTGGAAAATATTCGTTTGGATATGAGGTGGGAGCCTCAGCCGTGGGCTCAGAGGCCCCAGCAGCAGCCAGGAGCTGTGCTCCTGAATGCTGTGCTGCCGCAGGGTGTTTGTGCTGCAGAGGGAACGCCTGCTATCTCCTTGCAAAATAGCGTGCAGTGCTGCCTGTGCTGGCAGTGCCAGGCAGAGGAGGCAGGACGGCAGAGCAGGAGCTGACATCTGGTAGCTGGCGGAGGGAAGCACCTCGCAGCCAGCAAACCTCGCTCTGCACCAACTGCGCCATCCATCCGCTCATCTGCTGGCACAAACCCGCACGCACGCCTCCGTGTAACCCTGGGCTTCATGTGA
The DNA here is from genome assembly GCA_030625065.1 of Alectoris magna. Classification (NCBI taxonomy): domain Eukaryota; kingdom Metazoa; phylum Chordata; class Aves; order Galliformes; family Phasianidae; genus Alectoris; species Alectoris magna. The sequence continues at coordinate 920,898 of CM060565.1, read as the reverse complement.
CGCTGCTGAACATGTGAATATTGGCCAGTTGGAGGGGAAAGCCCCTGAAGAGAACATGTTTTTCCATACAGAATGTGATCAGAAAATACAAGGCAGTGCTTTTCCTCCTGTGTAAATCACTGAAAGCAGTCAGCGGGATTTATGAGTGAGTGGTTGCTGCACCTTTCTGTGCTGCCACAGCTTTGCCTTCCCTCCGCTTGGTGGTAGCATTTTCTCTGTCTTCCCTCCTCTCTCCCAGTGAATAGCAGCGGATGTGAGCAAGGAGACAGCTCCCTGTTAAAGGTATGATTGAGGCTGCACTGGGTATTTACTTTTCCTCTGTGATGCAGTGAAGTTTAACGCTCCGATCCTTCATGGGCTGGGCTTTCTGACATTCAAAACGCTGTCTTCTAATATGGAAAGAAGAAGGGAAAAGCTTGCAGTCTCGAAGTGTTCTTCCCACGCTCTGCCTTGCTCTCTGATGGGCTTGGAGCCCTGCACAGACCTGGCCGTGCAGGGAGATGACAGCACAGGTCCAGGGCTCTCTCTGTCTCAAAATGTTTACAAATCCAACTGAGTTATCAGCATTTTGCAAGAGAGATCCTGGTGGCAGGGCTGGCTGCCCGACCTCCCCAGGAAGGTGCAGTTCCAGCAGGTAAAATCATCCCCATGTCCTGGCGCTGTGATGTTGTCACAATGCGCATCTCTCCTGGCTGTTGGTGTTGGAGTGGAGGACTTGGAGCTACGAGGGGTGTCACAGCCTTTCTGAAGAGCAGTTTGCTTAGGAGCTGGGAAGCACAGAGTTTCTGTGGTGTGAGGAAACCCTATGGGAGTGCAGCGGGTGCATGGACAGCTGGTGCCCACTGCGTTCTGTGTTGGACCTGGCTTTGTGTTGGGCACAGCTCTGTGCTGGGCATGGCTCTGTGTTGGGCATGGCTTTGTGTTGGGCATGGCTTTGTGCTGGGCATGGCTTTGTGCTGGGCATGGCTCTGTGTCGGGCATGGCTCTGTGTTGGACATGGCTCTATGCTGGGCATGGCTATGGTGACCTTCACACTCAATGCTGGGTGGGAGGCTGCTGGGCTTTTGTGTGGAGCAGGTGAGGGGTCACCCCACGGAGAGCAGCCTGTAAGGTGCTGCAGGAGGGAGGGCATGCAGGGCAGGGCATGCAGGGCAATGCTGGGCACAGCAGGGGCAGCTCCTTCCATCAGGACTGCCAGAGGTGATGTCTGTTGGCCTCATGTTCTGTTCCAGCTATTAAGTACTGACATGAATGCTCCACCTGGATAATGGGCTGTACTTATCTTGCTTATTTACTTTACTTATGTATTTTTTTACATGCATATTTTACTTGCTATTTTACTTATTATTACATTTGGCTGCCTTTAACCTTTTGTGCTCAGAGCAGAACCACTGAGGCCAGCAGTGCCGAGGCTCTTGCTTGTGCTCGTGTGCTGTGCAGGTACTTCTCATTTTCTGCAGAGAAAAATTGCAGCACCACCTGCTGTAAATGAAATTATGGTAACATTTATTTTATTTTATTTTATTTTTTTTTGAAATGGAAGTGTGCCATTTATAAATAGCTTTTCTGAGAGGCATTTACTGCCGTTCTCTCTTCTAACAGCAGCAGGCTCCGTCACCGGCAACTCGTGGTTATTAAAACATAGTGAATTGGATTGCAAGTTAAAAAGTCTTATTCTTTTCTATGATCGCCACAGGGAATGGCTGAGTTGTGGAACTGAAAGGGAACCAAACTTTTCCATCTCGCAGCACCTCAAGGACACTGACTACCTGGGCTCTGTGTGCCTTGTGTCACCTTGCTGCGAGCACCTCCTGGGGCTGCTGAGCATCTCTCCTGGGTCTGCTGCTTCTGTGGGGCTGGGTGAGATGAGAGCACGGTGCAGAGCTCAGCACACAGTGCTACAAGCTGCCAGGCTCGGGCTCAGCAGCAGATTTTGCTCTGCCCACCAGGGAAGGGGTCTCATGTAGATCATCCCTCTGCTTTATACTGGCAGGGAAGCCAAAGATTACAAGGATCGTGGTAGATCTTTAATACCATTGAGGGCTTGACAGAAATCTTGTTGGGAAGGACGTGGGGGACAGACGTGGTGCTAAAATCATCCTCAGCTCTTTCCCTAGCACTTCTTCCTGCCTAGCAAAGGCCGAATGCTGCCCTAGACCTGTAATGATGGATGCGTGCCCCTGTGCTGCTCCCCATCACTCTATTGCAGTGCATTTCCCAGTTTGCTTGCAAGTTTACTTCCCCTTTCCATGCCCTGGGGCAGCCCCTGGCAGCACAGCCAGCTCTCCCCGAGCTGCCCCAGCACAGAGGAGGGCCGCCGTGCATCAACATGTGGCCATGCTGAGCCAGACACTGCGGTTAGCGATGGCTTCCTAATTACAAGGGCTACCTGTCGTAATGCTGTGCATTAGAAATCATTATCTAGGATGAGGGATAAACCTCTTAACAGATTACTATTGCAAAATGTATGATACTTGGCTGTCTTGGAAGCAGCCAGCTTCAGTCTCTGTCAAGAGCGGTGTAATTACCGTAATGAGCTTTTGGCAGGTTTTGTTGGAAGTGTGGCTCTTTTTGTTCTTCTTTGGAGAAAGCAAAACAAATCAGTGGCTCTGGGAGGAGGGGGGGCTGCTCCTGGCCTGGCCCTCCCTCCCCGAAGCCCACGTGCAGAAAGAAGAGGTGCAGGCGCTGCTAATGACAGCTCTTCTCCCTGCACTGTCTCAGGCTGCAAGCAGCTGCTTTTGGAGAATTCAACCTTGACAAGGCATCTGCTCGGGCTGTGTGGATGTGGAGCTGGCGGCAGGCATCGCACAGCGGTGGCTTCAATTGCCGGGATTTCACAGTCCAATCTAAATCTCCCCTCTTTTAGTTTGAAAACATTTCCCCTTGTCCTATCCCAGCAGACCCCACTACAGGGTCTGCCCCTTTCTTTCTTACAGCCCCTTGAGATACTGATGGGCCACTCTCAGCTCTCCCCAGAGCCTTCCCTTCTCTAGCACGGCCCCAGCTCTCTGTCTGTCCTGTAGGAGAGCTGTTCCATCCCTTGGGTCATTTTTGTGGCCCTTCTCTGGATGCACTCCAACAGCTCCATGTCTGTCCTGCACTTGACTCCCCATCTGGACTCAGTGCTCCAGGTGAGGCCTCACCTTATCTGGTGAAAATATGATTCACTCCACAATTTGTCCTCACCCCAGGAGCCCGGCTCTCTCTTTCTCTGTACTTTGCCATTCTGCATTTGGAGCAGCACACAGTGAGGAGCAGCCTGTGCAGTGCTGGGCAGTGAGTGGGTGCACGGCTGTCTGTCCCCGCGCCACAGCCCCAACGGGACTCAGTCACACGCGGACGGCTCCTTCCTCCTCTGTCAGCAGATGAACGGATGATTTATGAATACATTTCTGTTCTAGCAGTGGCTCTGCAGCCCTCTGAGGAATATTCCTAACAGAAAAAGGTTGTCAGAGAATAAGGAATTCAGAAGCCTCTCTAGCAGCTAACGCTTCTTTCCCTTATGCTGCCAGCTCGGCTTGCACAGCAGGAAGCAGCAGTGCTCCTGCAGCATGGAGCGTGTGCTGCTGGGCACCGTGCTGCCAAGGGGAGACATGGCCCTGTGAACATTCCCGGTGTGCGCAGGGCCGTGGGTCCCGTGGGTTTGGGAGGACCCTGGCTGATGCAGCAGGGTAATGCAGAGCACTGGAGCTTGGAGTGGGAAAAGGCGGTGCGGAGAGGATGACTTTGCTCATGGTTTGCATGTCTTTGAGATGCTGGGAGCTCGAGTGTTTTACCTGTTTGTATGCCAGTGCTTTATTCACCTGGTGAGGGATAGCTCCAGCGTTACACCTAAGGAACATTTTCCAATTGAAAAAAGAATCCTTTTGTTTGTGTAGCAAACGAAAACAAAGCGATTGCGAGCTGCTCAGAGCTGAGCAGGGCCTGTTTTGCTCATTGCTGTCAGCTTTGCTTAAATCTTTGAAGCAATTGTTTTGCATTCAAGTGTATTCTAATAGCTGTCTGTATTGCTGCCTGTGAAAACCTAATTTCTGTGACAAATCATTTTCCTGTTCAGTGTGTTAGGTGAGGAGAGCCACGCTGCTAAAACCAAACTGTCTCCCTGTTAACAAAACCGCTGTGATTGCTGCTGGCATCCGAGCCCTGCACACAGGCTGCGGTCCTGGGTGGCTGCAGAGTCCTTTGCTTTTGCAGCCCATGGCTCCTGCAACATCCCACATCTTCTGCAGCTCCTTTTGCTGATGCTGGAGCTGCTCTGAAGTGTGGCTGCCACACGGATACTGCTTGCTTGAGGGATGGATATGTAAGTGTAAGCCACGATCCAGGCCCTCAGTGACCCCTGTTCAGCTGCTTCCTCTTGTGACCTCAGGAGCCCCAGGGGCACCTACTCCAGCCCTGAGTCCCTCTCCTTGCTCCTCCCAACATCGTCTCTCCCAGCAGAATGATGTGATGAGCTCTCCTTTGTTCCCCCCACTCCCCATGCCATTAAAGCTGTTCCCCCCATGCCCAGGACACAAGCATGGGATTTCATGGCTCAGGGATGCAGCTGGCAGGACAGTGCCACCAGGTAGAATGCTCCCTTATGACTGGGGCCAGAGCAGTAGTGTTGTGCTAAAATGGATGCAAGCTTCCAAAGCCCACGTTCCCCAGAGCTCAGTGTCTTTGTGTCTTTCTGCTTGGGTAAGCCCAGGAGAGCTGCCTGAGCCCCAACCTCTGCACCTTTCCCACAACACCAGCTGCCTCCATGGCCATCCTTTGGTACTGGTGTGTGCATGCAGGCTTGGGCCAGGTTCTGGGCCACGTTTTCCTGCATTCCTGGAAAGCTTTGAAATTTTGGGCCTTCATATGAGTCTGGAACTCAGTTTTCTGATGTCTATGATGGAACAGTAATGGTTCTCCTTTCTTTACCTCCGACACTACAAACTGCTACTACTGTCTGATTCTCCAAGCGTTGATAGTGTTGAAACACTTGTACATGATCCAGCTACCTTAATCACTGTGCTCAGATCATCTTCAGTAACCTACAGGAGGAAAATGGGCTCTCTAGCACATGGAAAGGTTAAGAAATAATGCTTGGTCACCTTTGCAAAGCAATTTGAGCTCTATGTATGAAATTAGAAGTATCAGATGAGAGCTGTGCATTATTAGCCATCTCTTATCTCCAATTGACCTTTCCCAGTCCGTTTAACACCCAGTCAAAAGAAGTCAGGACTTGCATTTTACACGCCTTGGCGGTGTGCCTGTAGCATCTATTAGGGTGTCCCAGAAGTGCCCATTTCCTCATCACACCCCATTAGCCTGCTCTGGAGGGCAGGAGCAGACCCATGGTAAATCGGTGCTGGATGGGCTTTGTCTGACTGATGACATCAGATTGCAGAGATCCCAGAAGAGGAAAGAGCCAGTACATGGCAGTGTCCCCTGTGGAGCTGCTGGCAGGCAGTTGTGGTGGGAAGTGGCCTTTATTGAGGTTCCCTGATGCGTGTGGCTGGGGCAAGCAAGGGCCGTACATCACTGTTCTGTGAGTCACACTTCACAGCCACCCAGCTGCAGCAGGTCGCTCCCAGGCTGTGCCGACCTTTCCCAAAGTGCTGCTCCCTCTGACCTTTCCAGGTGGAAACAAAGATCACGAGAATTTCCCTTCTCTGCAGCCTTCTTGTCACACCTAGCGTTAAAGAAGTGCTTGTTATTGGATAGTGGATAACTTGACTTATATTGTTTTACTGTTCTAATGTTCATGTCAGCTCCTATTTTGATTCTCATTCCATGCACAACTGAAACAAGGAATGTGCAAGACTGTTAATTCCACCTCTTATGAAACATTTTCAGCCATTCTATGGCCTGAGGTAAACATGAGGAGGTGTTGGGTGGGAGGCACAGCTATCAGTGAGGGAAGGCTCTGGGGGGAGAGGGGGCTGGTGTGCTGGCACTGCACGCTGCTATGTGTAGCACACTGCAAAGTGGAGAGAGAACTGTATTGATTCAGATCAGAAATTAAGGGAAATTCCTCCCAAAGAGCAGTTCTGCATTGGCACAGCTGCACAGGGAGTGGAGGGTCAGCATCCCCGGAGGTGTTCCAGAGCTGTGGGGATGTGGCACTGGGGGATGTGGGCAGTGGGCACGGTGGGGTGGTGGGGGTGGGAGGGGTTGGGCTTGGAGATCAGGGACATCTGTTCCAACCTGAATGATTCTGTGATTCTGTGATTTTCCCAGCGCTGGAATGGAAGCAAAATGGATAAACGTGGGCTAACCTTGTTGAGTCAGCTGGTTCTGATGTGCCACACCCAATGGTCCCAAAAGGGACAAAATCCCTCCAAAAATGGGAAATGCATGTAGGGAGACCCTCCTTCTGAGCCTGGCAGAGGCGTTTGATCCTGAGAGCCAGCCTCCTCTCTTGTTTCCGTGGGGTATCCAGTTTAATTTAATCTTTCACCACGAAAACCATTTTGTCTGCAAGTAGAACACATCTTGGCCACCTTCCACAATTGTGTGTGGATACATTTGCATACTTCTGTTATACAAGGAGTTGTTTAAAACACTGAGTCGAAACAAAGACTTATTTACCATGCGTGAGGTTACAGCAGCCTCACCTCCCTTGGATGGCCAGCAATATTCTCCAGTGAGGAATGCATCGTCCTCCAGACCTCACCTTCCTTGTCGGTCTGTGCTTAAGAGGTGTGACACAAACCTCCCATCAGCCCCACTGCACGCAGCCCACAGTTGCCTCTTGCGTAGGGCCAGACGTGACAGGAATCAACTGCTTTTCTTGCCCAATCCTTCAGCCCTTCCTCCTGGGCAAACTGTAGCAGCTGAATTTGCACATTTCTGCAGCAAAACGTCCAACCAGTGTGTGTAACTCACCAGGTTGTTTTGGTATTTCCAGCATTTACGGGATGATCTCTGAGTTGTGTGAGCTCTGCATCCTGTCTGAGTCCTTGTAAGGAAGGAAAAGAGCTGTGGTGCTTTGAGACCAAAAAACTGATTATCCAAATTAAGATGAATGCAACTGGGATAAAGGCAGTTACAGAACAGTGTCTCCGAGCATCTGGAGAGTCAATAATAACACATCTCAGCTGCTTCAGCTGGGTTCCTTCGGAAGAAGGTGAAGATTGGCTTCAGTGCCTTGAAAGATGCATCTCAGCCCCTGGGTCCTGGATGTGAGTGGGAGGATGGTGAGTGGGAGCAGTGTCCCACCTCACTGTGCTCTGAGAGCAGGACTGATGGACAAGCAGTGATGGGGCCGGGCCCACGTGGCCACCATCAGGTGATCTGCAGGGCTGGTGACAAATGGATGGATCCAAAAGGGCTTCGATCTGCCATGTCAGCTGCTTGGAGCTTTGTAAGCTTTCATCCTTTGAAAGGACAGTGCAAAGCCGTGCTTCCTGCCTCCTGTTTGCTTTGCCATTCACTCAGCATCCTCTCACGGACTCCACAGCTCTGCCTGAATGTGCCCCAGTTTCTGGGTTTTCTTCTATTTGGAAATGGTTTTTTTCGGTGATGATCATAGCTTGTATTTGAAAAAGAAATAGCTCGGGAGAGAGAGAATTGTTCTCCTGGTAGACATCCCACTCAGTATCCCATAAATAAATGGGAGTTAAAATCTCATCGCAATCTGGTTGCGCTGGAAACCGCCCTTCTGGCTACGCGACGCCCAAGGTGGATGTTATAAGAAGCTGGTAATTTACCATCACTACTCTAATGAAATATTTAATCAGATTAATTAATGTGACTTCATTAGTCGGTGTGCTCCTCAGCCTGGATCTGTTACTGCAGCTTCCTTGCCCTTTTGTAAAGCGATGTGGAAGGTGTGATTTATCGTCTCCAGCATCTCCTCTGTTATATCTGCCTTGCTGCAGCTGGACGACCAAACCTGCCGCTCATTGATCAGCTTCAGGGGAAAGCATTCACAAAAGCTGCCTGGAGAGGAGCCAGGCTGGGGTCAGACTGCAACCAAGGGAGCTTCCTTTCGTCTCCAGTGAGCCCCAGGTTGGCTGGCCAGGTTCCAGCTGGGCACACTGGCATGTCAGCATGAGGACAGCCAGAACTGGGGGCTGTAGAAGAGAGGATTTTTGCTGATTCCCTTGGAAAATCAAAACTCAGTGGAATAGCGTGCATTGACTTGTTTGTTTGTTTACTTGCCCCGCTGCCTCTCAATCTTTGAAGCAGCATTGGTGGCCATTGGTCACTGTCAGTGCGTGAGGTGTAAGGCTCCTTTCCGTGGGGGAGGTGAATCACAGAGGAGCCACAATGAAGTGGCAGGGCAAATCATAAGGCTGTCCCTTGCAGCACCAACATGTGTATCATTCCTCTGCTTTCCCCTTACTTAACAGTGGCATCTGTTCTCTGCCAGTGTTTGGGACCCAGTGTCCTGTCGGATCTGTCCTGACGGGGCTGTGGCCTTCTGGCAGCAGTGGGATGAAGCACACTGGGATGCAGCACACTGGGATGCTGCACATCAGCACACAGCATACCAGCTCCCTCTTGTTGCCAGCAGCTTCTGCCCAGAGGGACAAGCAGGGGCAGCAGGCATGGGGCTCCACAGCAGGGCTGTGCCTACATGTGCAGAATCTATTTCCCTGCCTCATTTTACTGCTACGTGTCAGGGATAAGCATACACAATATATGGCTCCCACTACCACTTTCTTGGCAACTAGTAATTTGAAGTTTTACTATACATTGTATTACACACTGCAAAGTTGTTGACTTCCTCTGGCTGATCTCAAATGCACTTAAATCATGGATGAATGAACATATTTTTCAAAGATAAGCCCAGAGCAAATGAATTGGATTTGTTTTTAATGCTGACTTGTTTCTAATGCCCAGTGACACATGAACAAACGATTGCCATCAGTTGTCCTCTTTCTCCATGGGATATTGCTTTGGGCAGGATAATATCAGTGCATTTAGTGTTATAAATCATCCCTCTGGCTTGATATTTCTTCTTTAAGGAAGGGCTGAGATTCATCCTCCAGAAGATAGATCAAGCTTTCCTTCTTGTCGTGGTACCACTGAAGCCAACAGCAAGACTTGTGTGGGTTGTCTGATTCAAGGACACCCCTGCTCAGGTGTATCTGTGCTGGCTGTCCTCACCGGGTAAGGATGGGGAGGGGACATGGAAGGGTTGGTGTCCCCAGAGCCCCCTGCTTTCCTGGGGCCACACCTTAGAGCAGAGCACAGGGTCAGGGCAGCTGCTTACTGCCAGGTACAAAAGGTGTCTTGTGCCAGAAGGTCATCGCCTGGCACTTTCAGGTCTGCTGCACCTCTACCCTTCTGCATCTGAGGGATGGTGACAAGCCCTGGTGCCAAATGCAGCAGTCATGGCACCACTGCTTCACACAGTTGCCTGAGAATGTTTTCTGGTTTTCTTCCCCATCCCCTTCCTACCTTTCTAGAATTGGCTTTCTTTGAGTTCTGCAAAGCATGGAGCTGCTATGCTCGCAGAGCTCCCTCATGGCGTGTGATACCTTCCAGGGAAGGCTGTCACTTCTTTGCAGAGGAAAGCGGAGCATTTTGTTAGACCTGCATGGATGAGCCATGAAAAGAACACTCCCTTGTGCAATTGGGAATGGTGAGCAAACTAGATTAAAATTCACTGAAAGTGCAGAGAGGCTCCCAAGAGCTGTCCCCAGGTGCAGCTGAAAATTAGCATGCCTGGGGACTCTGATTCATCTCTTAACACTTCCCAAGAAAGCAAGAAATCCTCTCTGAGGGAGTGAGGACAGGTTTCCTGCTGTCAGCAAGAAGCTGCAAGTTCACTGAGCTTTGGGTAGCACTGCCTTTGGAGAGAGGTACAAAGGGTGATGTGAGCAAACGGGTGATGTGGGACATAGGAACACTGAGATGCACGCTCAGCCCTGAGGTTCCAGAATGCTAACGAGGAAGCAGACCCAGCACACTGTCTGGACCCACCTCAGGCAGCTGCAGACTCTGCCTGTGCTCTGTTTGTCACCATGGATGGAGCAGTGCTGGCTGCCTCCTGCCCAGGGATGCACCATTCTGCCTGCCTGGTGCCCAGCTCAGCCTGCAGCGCTTGGCCACAGAGGTTGCAGCACCCACATGAGCTTGGGGAGGCTTTGCATCTGTAGCCAAAGTATTGTGCACATCATTTAGAGGCATCTTTCTCTCTGTCTCTTTTCTTCCATCAGAGAGCCTGTTTCTCAACATTCAGGCACATTGTGCCATATGTTGTTTTTCACGGTGTAATGAGGTGAGGCACCTAATGATGAAACGCTGGCATCCTTCCCGAGAGGTAAACCCACAGAAACCTCACCCTGCTTGGGAGAGCCCCTGTGGGCCCTGGCTGGGCTGCCAGGGCTCTGGGGATGGGGAACCTTCACTTCCAAGGGCCAGGGCCATGCACACATGGTGGCCCTCCTGGCACTGGGGCTGCCTCTCCATGCTGGAGCAGGGCAGACCCCGCCATACCAACCCCAAAGGTGCCAGAGGCCCTTTGCTTTTCCATACATCACAGCAACATAATTGTAATGGCTTTTTAAATACCCTTCAGAATGTATGTTGGAGATCTGAGGAGCTATTAATAGAAAACGTTTTAAATCTCTCTAGGATTGTTTATGGCAGCCTCTTGTGAATTTGCAATGAAATGATAACTCTGCTGGGGAAATCTATTATGCCAAGCAGTTTGTTACATCATTTTTCAGTGTATTAATTTTAATTTCAACAGAGGAAAAGCCACAGTGAATCCATCCATCATTTCTGAACGAGATGGTGTACGATGGCCTCTTGGGGCTCCTCCAGCTCTGTAGGCACTGTTATCAATAAATGGGAGGGAGAAATTTGGGGTAATTTCCAAATACGAGAAACTGTTACAAATAGGAGCGAACCAAAGAACGCAATGATCAGAGCCCAGGTTCAGCCTCCACCCTGGGGATGCAGCATCCATTTGGCTTTAACTGAACAAAGTAAAGCACAAAATTATTTCACTGGAGCACAGGTTTGCACACAAAGATGTTTCAAAATCAGAACAAGAGGTCCTCTGCCCAAGGAGGCTGTGGATGCCCCATCCCTGCAGGCATTCAAGGCCAGGCTGGATGTGGCTCTGGGCAGCCTGGGCTGCTGGTTGGCGACCCTGCACACAGCAGGGGGTTGGGACTGGGTGAGCATTGTGGGCCTTTGCAACCCGGGCCATTCTGTGATTCTCTGGTTCAATGCTTTTTCCCTCGCTGTAACCAGTTGTGGAAGCCCCTGTCCTCCTCATGCTGCAATATGTCGTTCCATGGGTTTGAGTTCAAGAAAAATCACTTGAAATGTGCAGTTTAATTTCAGTGTAGTGCTTTCACCTTTATTGGAATAGCTGTTGTGCTTGTCTCTCTTGCTGGGTTTGCTGCACTGAATAAAACAAAATACTAAAACGAAAGAAACATGGTTATTTTGAAATCCCATGTACCCCATCTTACAGCTTCAACATCCTGGACAGGCTGGAGAAAGGTAATTTGTTGGGCTGGTGCAGATCTGAGGGCGATTTTAATCCTTAACCTAATCCCATGGCTCTCGGGTTCTTCCTTACCTCGACAAAGATCTGCTTCCTTTACTGCATCTTTTAATAGCGAAACAAGATTTTATTGTTCTCCATTTCTTTTCACTGTGGCCATCATTTTGCTCCCTTTCTTTATGCCACGTCTCTATTAGTACTAATGTGGAAGAAGTGAAGACATTTTGCTCTTTTATTAAAGCCCGTGGTTTTATAACGTGATAAAGGGAAAATAAACTGCGACCTTATTCTGAAAATCAGAACAATAGAAACTAATTTGAAAGGTATTCCCTCTGAGCCTCTCCCACCCATCGCTCCTCCCCACACTTTTCTCTCTGGACTCCTCCCATGGCTGTACCTATTTAATGAGATTGCTTGGTGACTTTTCTTGCATCTCCCTTTTCCCCTGATGAAGGCTCCCTGCCTCCTGCCCCATGGCACAGTGATGCTTGGCTCTCCATGCGCTGCTTGGTGGGGCTGAGCTGCTGCCAGGCAATGGCCTCTCACTCAGCCTCCCTGTGCTATATGCCCAGCCTTGCCATGCAGGCTGAGGGAGGCTGTCTCCATGACTAATTATTCCTAATTACTGAAGAGTGGGTGCATTAATCATGCTTTGTACTTCCTCCTTTATTCCCGTGTACAGCACTATCTGCAGCAAGCCAGAGCAGCGCTGGGGGAGCGGGCACTGCTGCAGCACACAGAGTGGTGGGAGCGTATAAACAGGAGGGGGAACGGCTGTTTGTGAGGGTGGGCAGTGATAGGATAAGGGGGAATGGTTTTCAACTGAGACAGGGCAGGTTTAGGTTGGATCTTAGGAGGAAGTTTTTCACCCAGAGGGTGGTGACGCACTGGAACAGGTTGCCCAAGGAGGCTGTGGATGCCCCATCCCTGCAGGCATTCAAGGCCAGGCTGGATGTGGCTCTGGGCAGCCTGGGCTGCTGGTTGGCGACCCTGCACATAGCAGGGGGTTGGAAGTGGAGGAGCATTGTGGGCCTTTTCAGCCCAGGCCATTCTCTGGTTCTATGATGATTCTGTGATTCTATGGCACATCCTCTCCTCCCCGTCCTCCCGCCCACACCATCTCCCAGTCTGCCCTAGGATGGGGGATGGACAGGATGGAGAGCTCAGCTCTGCAGGATGGCAGCGTCACCCCCAGGTGATGAGGGCACAAACACATGGGGGAAACCCACTGAACATGGCCCATCAAACCTGCAAACTCAAGTGAGCACTTCCTCTCAAGTGTTATGTTTTTGTGCGTATCAGTTTTGGGAACACCCAAATAGGCCACACATATGTAGCTAATGTACACACGTGTGCATATACATACACATACAAGTCATACATATGCAAGTCATACAAATCTGTAAGAACCTCAGTCATTTAGTGATATTTTTTCTGCAGTGAAATCCTAGCTGTTTGTGTGCGACGCCTGCACAGATCAAATGCAAAATTATGCAGGTTAATCAAAATTACAGCTGAATGTGAAGTGTTGCAGAAGGCTCTTGTGGCACCGAATATCTGTGAAATAAAATGGCTGAGGAAATTTCATTTAACAATGAACAGTGGTGCCCGTGAGAGAAAAATAACCTTCATTGTACATCTGCAGTGATGGGATCTGGCTAATATTATGCAGTAAGGCAATCTTTCTTGCATGGAACAATAACCCATTTCCTCATGAGCAAGCAGCACATCTGTAACGGCTCCCCAAATGTGCTGAGGGTACAATGCCATCCTTCCTTCCAGGACCTCCCGGACACCCATTCTTTGCTCACGGGTACACCATTGGTCCCTGCTGTTTTGTTAAAGGTTTGGCTCCTGGGGGCATTTTTGGAGGAGTTTGCTGGTGTTTTGCTTTGTTCAGCTGTGTGGAAATCTCACAACCCAAACTCGAGGCAGTTTCTGCTGCTCCCCATGGGAAGGATGGATCTGGAGCCTGGTGGATGCTCTGCCCGTGTCCCTCGGGGCTGTGGGATGGTGTGTGGTGCTGGGCCATGGGCAGGGATCTGGTGCCCTGAGGGGCCCCGATGCTGCTGGGGTGGGATGAGGGCATGGCTGCTGGTGGAGCTCTGAGTAGAGCGAGGCTCACACTGGTGCGTGCTTAGCAGGCAGACAGGGAAAGCCATTAGCAGCTACAAGGGCAGCAGGAGCCGATAACACCATGGCCAGTCTCCAAGTTGGAGCACTCAGTGATGTGCACGCACAGCTTGGCTGGTTTGTGGAGCCTCTGTCACTGCCCCGTTGCCCTGTCGTGATGGAGAGCGGCAGCTTTCTGCAGGTGCCTGTGGGCGGTCTGTGGCCCGGGTGGCATTTTGTGCTTTGTCCCTTTTGCAGCAGAGCTCTGTTTAGCAAACAGATACATAAAAACCAATGCTGGGAAAATTCATGGGCAAAAAGCACAACTGCAAACAGGCTTTATCACTGCCATGTCCACAGCACGTTGTTTCTCACCTATTAACTACTCCTGTTGCTTGCAGATATGTGGCACAACGAAGCCCAGACTTATTGGCTTGCCATAAACACCGATCCCCGAGGAAGGCAGCAGTGTGCTCCATCACTGAGAGCTGCTTATCTCCAGCAGTTATCTGTCGGGCTGTGCTGGCCATGCTATGGTTGGCACCTTGCCACATGGCAGTGGGCCCAGCAGGGCGGCTTGCTCCTCTGCACGGCCCGTGGCCACACACAGGGCCCTCTCACCACAGAGAGTGGTTCCTCCTCACCTTTTACTCGGATCTAATGAGCTTTTACGGCCCTTTATTTCTTAACTGTTGCAAACTTGCAGCAGATTTTTACTGTCTTAAATTTATACCGCACCAGTTGCATAGCTGGGTCCCAGGGGGAAGCACTTCACTTGGAAATTTGGGATTTTATACCATCGTAAAACCTGCGGCAGCACAGGTAAGTGGTGAGGCTGGGTACTAATTAGGGATGCTCTGTTCTTGGTGCATTAACGACACGCTGGCTTACCCCTGGGTGCCATGAGATGTGGCTGTGCCAGCAGCTGGGGCTGGAGGAGGCCAGGAGGCCGTGAAGGCTCAGCACAGTGCAAGGCATGGCTTTGGGATGAACCACGCCACCCCTGCTTCTGCAGGTGCACCCCCAGCGGTCTGCTGATGGCACAAAGCTGAGAGGAGTGGCTGACACACCAGAAGGCTGTGCTGCCATTCAGCGAGAGCTGCATGGGCTGAGAGTTGGGCAGAGAGGATCCTGATGGGGTTCATCAAAGACAGGTGTAGTCTTGCACCTGGGGAGGGATAATCACATGCATTAGTACAGCTTGGGGCTGGGCTGTTGGAAAGGAGCTCTGCGGAGAAGGACCTGATGGTCCTGGTAGCTAACAGGTAACCATGAGCCCAGAGAGGTTGGGGAGTCTCCTGTGCACAGATCCAAACACACCTGCGTGCTTTGTGTGCAGCTGCTGTAGGGAAATTCTTTAATGTGGGGTGGATGAGGGAAGTTCCAGAGGTCCCTTCCAACCCCTGAGGTTCTGTGATTCTGTGAGATGGGGCTTTGAGGCTGTGCTGTCCCCCAGGGTTGGGCAGCAGCCGCTTTGTAGCATTACAGAAGGGTCTCCTTGCAGACACACTGCTTTCAGAACTGCACTCCTGTCTGTACATGAAGTTCTGCCTGTCCTTCAGCATCAGTGCCCGTTCCTTTGGGAACTCTTTCATAACATCGCTAGACCTCTTAGTGGAAATAGAAAGCCAGTGATAGACCAGGGCCTTGATTTCTTTTCAGTCATTTAAAGTCAATTTGATGCATTTAAGCACCCTGGTGGTTTGAGGAATAAATCCATTTTCTGTTGATTGCTCTTTCTTTAAAGTTTTTAAACATCCTGAAGGAAACCAATGAAGCGCAGTGGGCTTAGAGGGCTTCCAGATGGCTGCGGGCTGTGGGCTGCTGTCCCACCTCAGGGCACGCAGCTCTGCCTTTGCTGCTCTCCCACCAGGACTGGGGCCAGAGCCGGGGATGGTTCTTCACCGCTTCCTACTGTGTCTTCAGTCTGTTTTCTCTTTGCCTTTCCTGTAACAGCAGTAATGGCAGAACTAAGCAGTCAAAGATGTCAGGGGATGCCTATAAAACCTGAGCGAGCTGCTCTGTGAGCTTTGCCTTCAGCATATGGCAGCCACTGAAAAATTTATTCAAGGAGCTTCATCTTCATAGAGTTGTGAGCTGTGAGGTCTTCAGGGGTGCAGCTTCTTCCATGAACCCCTGCTGGGTGCTGCAGGGCCAGCTCTTCCTCTCCTGCTGCAAGAGCCCTCAGCATCCAAAGCTGCACGTCTGGCAGCTTCAAGCGTGCGTTTATAAAAGGGTACCACAGCCTGCAGCTGGGGCTTAGTTCCTATTGTCTTCCTCCAGGAAAACTTACTGTTTTCACAGCAATTTATTTCCATAGTGATGAATGCATTACCATGGAATGGCCTGGGTTGGAAAGGCCCACAATGCTCCTCCAGTTCCAACCCCCTGCTGTGTGCAGGGTCGTCAACCAGCAGACCAGGCTGCCCAGAGCCACATCCAGCCTGGCCTTGAATGCCTGTAGGGATGGGGCACCACCCAGACCTGTGGGCCCATCTCAGTGCAGTCCGTGCAGTGCCCAACCACTTCCCCACCCTTTTTGCAGAAATGCTGCCTGGTTCTGTTCAGTCTGTAGCACAGCTGCTATTAAGCTGAGCGCTTTTTGATACTCCTTGGTTTTTTTTCCAACTGTGTATTGTTCCATCCAGGTGTCTGGAACAGCTCACTCAAATCCGTATTTAGACAGACAGCATTCTGAATGGCATTATTTGTCTGAAAATAGTGTACAAGATGGGATAAATAATGTCTGCTTATTTCAAAGCATATATTGTCATTTCCTCCAGCAGACAGCTGCTCTTACCAATTAAACTAATACTTTTGACAGGTCCTGAGGAGGATGCTGGCCTATTTCTACACTGTTCCTCATGAAGGCAGTGAGCTTGCAAGGCAAGGGCAGCATGGGAAACCCCTGCCACTGCCTGGCTGTTGTGGGAGGCACTGGGACGGCAGCTGAGTGCATGGGAGGAAGGTGAGCTGCTGTCACCTGGTAGCAGAGGAGGTGACAAGCGAGGTGGCAGCCAGCGTGCTGAATCCATTTCATAGATACCTATTGGGTGGATGCTGGAGGAATGAGTTCCCTGCCCAGGATTTCTCTCTGGTCATATTATTCAGCTGCACTGGTCACAACTTTGGGTGTTCATCTGTTGATCTCTGGCCCTTTAACAGGACTGGTCACCATCCTGGCTGTTGCCAGGCTGATTCTTGGGAGCTTCTATGTCATGAATACAAAAGGAAAACCAAAACCCACTTGGCAATGCAGCTCCTGCTGGCCAGCAGGTGACGGCCCTGGTGGCTTTATCCCAAGGTGACAGCTGTGCAGAGCAGGAATGAACGCAAGCAGTGCCAAGGGAGAAAAGAAGTGGTGCAATTAAATGCGTGAAAGAGAAAGTCAACGCGTGCTGCAGGGTTACTGTCCGTGTCTGCATCAATGGCAGTCAGTGCAGAGAGACACCAAAGCTGAGTGTCTGTTGGGAATGAGGTGACCTGAGGTGGCTGTGGGTGGAGGTCCATTGGGTGGAGCAGAAATGATGTGGGCCCTTTGGCTGCAGTGTGAGCTGCCCGCAGGCGGATGATCTGCTGGGATGAAAATGCCATTTACGGACAGTTACTCCAATAGCTCCTCTCGTTTTGTTTTTTTTGTCCCCCCTTTTTGCTGTTGTACACTACAGGTCACTTTAGAGGCGTGGTGTTACCTGCTGAATTTGTACCCAGCAGAACTGCAGTGTGGGTTGTTCATTATTTTAGCTGTTTTTCTTTCCTTTGTTTTGTTTGATTTCCTGATACTTTTCTTTCTAAACTTCATCTGTCTCTACCTGCACGCTTCCTGCTGCCACCCATCAGCACAGCAGCCGAGTGCCCTTCAGACACAAAGGACTCTTACTGCAGGCTGCTCAGCACTTTGCCTTTGTTGCTGGTTTTGTCCTAATTGGGCTGCAGAGGCCTTGGAGCAGAGCAAGTTCTGTTTGCTGTGCTCTGAGAATGGGGGTGACATGGAGGGCTGTGTGCTCTGAGAGGGTCACAGTGTATGAACATTCCTCTACAAACTGCCCTGAATTAACTCTCCGTTTCATAACACGTTAAAGCAGAGCCAGTGTCTTTGGCCCAAGCCCACTAGATTGTACTGCTGAAAACATCTTCAGTTTTATAATGCAGTTATGGCAATTGTAGAATCCTAGAATGGCCTGGGTTGCAAAGGCCCACAATGCTCACCCAGTCCCAACCCCCTGCTATGTGCAGGGTCGCCAACCAGCAGCCCAGGCTGCCCAGAGCCACATCCAGCCTGGCCTTGAATGCCTGCAGGGATGGCACATCCACAGCCTCCTTGGGCAACCTGTTCCAGTGCGTCACCACCCTCTGGGGGAAAAACTTCCTCCTAAGATCCAACCTAAACCTGCCTTGTCTCAGTTTCAAACCATTCCCCCATGCATCAAAGTACATATTTTGATCTCCTTTTCAATGTTTGCTCAAATATTAAGCAAAAGCAAGCAAGGAGCTAAGCACAGCAGTGCGGATGCTTTGTGCTTTGCTTGGTTATATGTGCTCCTTTACTGAATTTTTCACTTTTGATTGCATTGATTGTTTTTCATCTGAAGTTCTCTCAGTGCCCAGAACATCAGGATGTCCCCGTGCACCCCTCTGCCTGCAGAGCCCAGGCTGTGCCGGGCGGTGTCCTGCAGCACAGATCTGCTTGCTCAGCCCAGCACATGGCATTATGTGGTTCTGCAATTCCATTTCATGCCTGAGTTCCAGTTCCTAAACTTGTGCTTCCAACTTATTCCCTTACTTTGCTGCTTTGCCTCTTGAAATTGCACGTTTTGCATAATAATGATTATTTTGAGGTATTTGTCACACTGAGAGTGATTGATATTCTCAGTTCCTTCTCACCAACATGCAGGCTGCCCACCTGCTGCTCACAGCTCCTGCCCGACACATTCCTGCTGTCCTGAGACACAACTGGAGACAGGTGTGACCAGAGAAGCTGCCCAGAGAGGCGGTGCTGCCCCATCCCTGCAGACAGTCAAAGTCAGGGGATGGTCTGTGAGCACTGATGGGGCTGTGGGTGTCTCTGTGCATTGCAGGGCGTGGGACCAGAGGGCCTTGAAGGGCCCCTTCCAACTCAAACCATTCTGTGACTCTATGACCAGCAGCAGTGATGGCAGATGTTACACAATGCTCCCCAGCCTTGGTCTCAAGGATGGCCTTGTAGTTGAGCCTCAAAAGTCTCTCCCAAGGTGTGAAATAAATCTCTGAAGTTCACCTTTCCTGTGCAGATTCCACAATGTGAAAAGATTTGAGACCTGTAATGGTGAATAAGAGTTTATATAGTGCAGTAAGTCTAATCGGCATGTTGTGATGGAGTGCAATCCAATGGGAGAAACCAGAAACGAAGCAAAGCAGACCCACGATGGGCATGGCTTCCCTCCTGGCCTTTCTGTCAGTTCCCAGCAGCTGGTGACTTTGCTAGCTCGATGGAGTTAAAAGCATAAGTAAAATTAACTAAGCATTGTAATAAGAAATGATAGTGGAAGAGTAAAAGGAAACAAAGAAAAGGCTTTGAGATCCTCTGCACAAAAACAGATATCAAGAATGTAATGAGCAATGTATCCAAGCATTATATTTTAATGTAAAAGCTGTGTAATGTTGGAAAGCCAGCAACACTTGGGAAGAAATTTAGGTAAATGTGGCATTAATGTGCAGAGGGACCCATCAGTGCTGGGGCAGCCAGGCCTGGCATCAGCAGTGGGAATCCATCACAGAGCAAGAAGTGAGCTCAACCTGCCCTTGGGAACACAGCCATTTCTCTTGCTGAATGGCATCGAAATACCAAGCTCCAAAGCTTCAAAATATTGATGGCATTATTAAAAAGGGACCTTTAATTTTGCATTAAGAACATTTTAGCATTGGAATTCTGGAATTAAATTATGTATGAGCCCCAGCCGCAGTGCTTTGCTGGAATTAGTTAACAGTTTGCTGTTCTGCACTTTAGGTGTAATTGAGCCTCCTGCACAGAAGGGCTGATGGGCTGGTTGTGGGGAGCTGCAGCCATCCCTTAAAACAAAGGGACACGTTCTGTGCTCACAGGTAAGCACGAAAAGTTATAAAGCAAACTGGTGAGCCAGCTTGGGAAGCTGATCCTAAGGAGAGCTGCAGCAAAAAAGCACAGCTTGCACTCTGATCATAGAATCCTAGAATGGCCTGGGTTGCAAAGGCCCACAAAGCTCCTCCAGTTCCAAACCCCTGCTACGTGCAGGGTCGCCAACCAGCAGCCCAGGCTGCCCAGAGCCACATCCAGCCTGGCCTTGAATGCCTGCAGAGATGGGGCATCCACAGCCTCTCTGATACAAACCATGGAGAATGGGCAAATGCCCACACGTGTGGCTGGTGGGGGGCACTGAGACACCAGCAGTGCTCTCCAAGGCTCTGCCCTCTGCCCACACGTGACCAAAGTCATCAGTAAACCAACAGTCCCATTAATGCTCTCCAAGAGATAACACACAATTTTAATGAATTTTCTTTACTTCACAGTGCTTTAACTTTTCCATGAGTAACATACTAAGTTCAGTCATAGAATCATAGAATCACAAGGCTGGAAAAGACCTACAAGATCGTCTAGTCCAACTGTCCTCCCATCACCATTACTAGCACTAAGCTACTAAACCGTATCTTGTAGCACCTCATCCGGACACCTCTTGAACAAACAATATCACAAAGGGAGCTTGGAGAAGCTTTCCCTTGCCCACTGATGATGATGAGATTATTTTAGCTTGTCTATGGTGTGAAGATGATCTCCCCACCTCAGGCATCATGTGAGAGCATGTCCCGTGCCCCAGCATCCAAGCAGAGCCCTGCTGCATGCCCACCGAGTGCTTGCTCCATCGAGATGAGTTCACAGGGATTGCTGCTGGGTGTTGGGCTTTGGTACTCTAAGGGACCCGCTTTAGCAGGGGGTTGAACTGGATGATCTCCAGATGTTCCTTCCAACCCCTGCAGTTTGGTTCTGTGATTCTTGTTGGCCAAGCCTGTGTCCTTGAGTTGGCCCTGTGATCCCAACAGCCTCCTCCTCCTGGCTGCACCCCACACACCTGAGTCCCTCATGCCACCACCATCTGTCAGCCCTCTGCTCGCCTTGGTTGGGGTTAACAAGGTAAACCTTGATTTTAAACTATTCAAACGTCACCTTCACAGATTTTTATGGTTTTTTATATGAAATATCTCTTCCACCTGTGGCATTTTTGGAATTACACTTCTGGTATTTTAACAAACAGTTGCAAATTAAAGGAGAACATGCTGAAGTCAGAGCAGATGGCCTGAATAAATTTATTGATTTGGGAAGAATACCAAGAGAAATAATCTCCCTTTTAGGGCAAGGAGGAAAAGGCAAGTAAAATGAATGGAACAGTTCAGCTGTTCTCAGAAAAAAGGCCACAAGGCCAGTAGTGGCTGAAGGGCTGCAGCTGGGAGAAGGAGAGGAGAGAGGTGGGGAGGTTATACCATGAAGACATTGTGGCCATATGTGGTGTAGTGATACGTGGTGCGTATATGCACACATACATATGTACATACATGAAAGCCCAGAGACCCCAGTGGATATAAACATAATAAATGGTAATGGCACACTACAAACAATCTGACCCCGACTAAGCTGCTCACGCTGATGAAGCCACAAAGCCCAAAGGCTGGGAGGAACCAGCAGGCATTGCACTTGACACAGCTGTGTGCGATTGCTGAGGCTATTTACTTCCTTCTGGGGGCAGGAGCAGTCCCTGGGCCTGAGAATTGGGTGCTGGAGAGTGATAAAGTTCTATCTGCAGCTCCCTTAATTGATGTGAGAACAGCTGGAGTTGTCCTGCACTGCATGGCGGGCGGCCCTGAGGACTCTTATGTTTGGCTGCTGCAGGTGAGCTTAGCTCCTTTATAGAATCATAGGAAGGCTTAGGTGGGAAGGGACCTTAAGGATCATCTTGTTTGGTGCTCTTTGAGGGCTGCTGTTTTCTGCTCTGAAATGCCATGCTGTTACAACTTCCCCTTGATTGCTTCAGTCTGATTTGTTTTTTAGGCTAAGAATGAGGGAACTTTCTTTTTTGGCTTTGTGTTTGTTTGCTATATTACTGTTATTCTTCAGCTCAGCAGCATTTCACCTCAGTGTTTTCTTGTGCCTGTATTTCCAGGCAGCAGCACTATCCCTAGTGTTGTGCCTGAGACAGGCAGAATGAGGACTGCATAAGAAAGGAAATGTTGTCTGCTCAGCCTTTATACTGTGCTGGGGGATGTGGAGTTCTGGAAGCCTGCGAGTCCATCTCCCTTAGTGAGGTGCTGTGATTTCCTTTTACCTATGGGATTGAATAATAGAATCCTTAGGGTTGGAAGGGACCTTTAAAGGCCATCCAGTCCAACTCCCCTGCAGTGCGCAGGGACACCAGAGCTCCATCAGGTTGCACAGGGTCTGATCAGCCTGGCCTTTGTTGTCCCCAGGGATAGGGCATCCACCACATCTCTGGGCAACCTGTTCCAGTGCCTCACCACCCTCAATGTAGAAGATTTTTTCCTTGTATCTAACCTAAATCTGCCCTCCCTGATCTTGAAGTCCCTTGGATACCCAGCTGCTGCTGGGTATTTTTTCATACAAACTAACAGAAGTCTAAAGCATCCATTGCATGCAATTGTTTTTGTGAGAGCCGTGCCCTCCAGGCGCACGCTATGGTCCATACAGCAGCAGTGTGTTGGTGCTGCTGAGGTGCTGCTGAGTGCAGGGATGTCAGGAGCTGCACACGATGATCCTCACTGAACCCTTCCAGCTCAGGGTACTCTACGACACCAGGATTCCATCTCCCCGTGAGCTGCTTCAGATTTAAGGATCTGTATAGCTATTTCCTGATCTCAAAGATGTGTATGTCTATAGGACAGAAATTCAGGGAAGAAATCCATGTGTTTGGCTCCTCTTTCATCCCTTGACCCCTTGAGCCACTTGTTGTCAACCCGTGATGCCTTATTTGGGTGGGCAGAGCGAAGTCCTCGTTCAGCCCAGTCACGGTCTTGGCAGCTGTGTGAAAGTAGTTTCCCCTGCAGGTCTCCCTGATGTTTATTGCCTAGAATGGCAGACATTAAATTGGCAGAATTACTGCAGTGCTGCAGCCGAACTGGTGGCTGGATCTGTGTATTAATTTTCAAATTCATTAGGGAATAGCTTAAATCTGCCATGGATGGGCTTAGGAAAGGAATGAAAAATGCACTATGGATCTCACGAAAATATCTTTAAATGCTGTTATTTAGGCATTTTGCATGAGTTCAGGAGCAGATTGCCAATGGGCAAAGATGGATTAAAAAAATAAAACAAAGTATGATGCATGTGAAGAATGTGAAATGGCCATGCTTAACCTTTCCATTGTACTCAGAAAGAAAGTGGAATGGCTGCATTCCCTTCTCTTCTTCTTTTTCTGGCTAAAAATGAGACAGTGTGCACGTTGCTCCTGGCTTTATCTACTATGGTCATTTAAGATATAATTAACTATTTTATGTAGTATGGTTATAGAAACGTGTGTGCTGTGGGGGAGGGGTGTACACAGATACGTTATACAGTGGAAAGCAAGATGTGTGTATGGAAGTGGTGCCAGAGAAATACTTTGAAGGTGAAAGCTACTTTCTGAACAATGGAAGCTGAAGCACCACAGTCACTAACGCTGTGTTAAGGATGATTGAATTACTTTTGCATAGAGGTTCAGGGGAGACTTCATTGCTCTCTACATCTCCCTGCAAGGAGGCGGTGGGGAGGTGGGGCTGGCCTCTGTTCCCAGGTGACAGTGTTAGGGTGGGATGTGCTGCTCTGTGTGCAGAGCTGTGCCCCAGCTGGGTTATGACCCTGGCTCTGTTGCTGCATTAGACCCTGGCATGGCAGGGTGGATGTAGCTGTGCTGTGTGTCACTGCCCTTGTGCAGCCCAGTGGAGGCTTGCCGAGGTACCCTTCTCATCACAGGGTGCTGGTGCCAGCCTGTACGCTCTGGTTCCCAGGACATTCCTCACACTAACTGGCAGCATACACTGATGGGGCATCCACAGCCTCTCTGGGCAGCTGTTCCAGCACCTCACCACACTCACAGTAAAGAACTTCCCCCTGATACCTAACCTAAATCTTCCCTCCTTCAACTTAAATCCATTTCCCCTTGTCCTGCTGTTATCTACGCTTTCAAAGAGTTGACTCCCCCCTGTTTATAGGCTCACTTTAGGTACTGAAAGGCTGCAATGAGGTCACCCTGCAGCCTCCTTTTCAGCAAGCTGAACGAGTCCAGCTCCCTCAGCCTGTCCTCATAGGGGAGGTGCTGCAGCCCTCTGATCATCTTTGTGGTCCTTCTCTGGACCTTCTCCAACAGCTCCTTGGATCACAGAGCATCCCAGCTGCCCTGCTTAGTGCCTGTGGTCCTGGCAATGGCTCCCTGCCCTCCAGGTGGGTGCTCAGCTCACAGCACTCCAGCCTCTGTTGGGTAAAATCTTCCTAAGATTCTGTCCATCTGTGTTATACATTCAATATGATTTTAGTGATGTACTGCTGTAGCTGTGGTAAATGAATTGCAGTTAGGAAAACATTCTGTCTGTGATGATCATTCTGGTACTGCAGGAATGGGAATATCAATGAGAGGACTCTGCCTGCACAGATGTGAGGGAGACTGTAATCTCCTGGGCTGCTGTAATGCGTTTCTGTGTTTATATAGGTTTTGTCTATCTTTCCAGTTTCAGAAGACAGTTTTTTTGAATATGGTATATATATTTTTGGGGTGGGGGAGAGGGTGGGTGGAAACAAAATGAAGGAGGGGGAAAAAAAAGAGAAGATCAAAAGTCCTTGGTGAAGTAAGCCATGGGACACTCATTGAGGCTCTGTGTAGTGCTGCTAACGAGGCGGTGCCACTTGGTGCCACTTGGCAACTGGCAAGGAGCACAGCCCTGGGCCTGGGCCACTTCTGCCTGAGCCATGGCTGCCTCTCACATGAAGAGATTTCTCAGGAGGGGAAATTAATTTCAAAAGGCATTTTTTCCTTATCTCTTGCTCATTAGGTTGTTCAGGAGAAATTAACTAATGAGATTATTTGCCAGAAAAATTGTCCAGCTGGCACTCTTGAGCGCCGGTTTGTGCTGTGGAGGGCGCCATGTTGTTAACGGCTCAGAGATGGCGTTGAGCGCTGCCTCTTTCCCAGCTGCATGCGGGGCTCTGGCTGAGCTTCTCCTCTTGAGAGCTTCCTCATTTTTGCCCTTTTTTTGAATCTCCGTGTGGATCTCATGCCTCCTTCTGATAGCAGTCACGTGGATGCTGCCTGCATCTGAGCCGAGCATATGGCTCAGCATTCCAGGCACAGTCGCGGAGCCCTCCTGTAGGGAAGGTAACATCTGCCAGCTCCCGCAGCCTGTAATCAAACCTACGGAGGCAGAACTGCCAATGTCGTGTCAAAGTGGCAAATTTACATCCTGGGGCAAGAGGCTTCACTTCTGGCAGGCTGTTGGCTTGATTTGGGTCTTAATTATTGTCATAGTTGTAACCTTGATGTTAGGAAGGAAAGCAGAGCCTGCTGCTGGGAACTCAGTGCTCCCAAGCACTGCCCTGGAGTCCCACCAGGCTTACCTTGGCCTGGGAAGGCCCGAAGTCTGCTCCTGTGCCCAATGGGATCTCACAGGCACCTACAGGTGTCCCTGGAGATTTATGAAGTGACAGTAAAGTGAAAGCCTCCAATCCCTATAGGAAGGGTTATGAAGCTGCACAGGTGGCTGCTTCTCATCCCAGGTTCCTGCCTGATGCACAGACAGAGGTTCCAGATCTTGCTGTAGGTGCTCCAGTGCATCTTCAGCCCTGCTCAGTGGTGGGATGGAAATGGAGGCTGAAAGAACTCAGCAAATCTGAGCCAAAAAAGCCCTTGTTTTGGGAGGTATTAATAGAAGAGTTCTACAAAGATGTGAGTATTATTAGATGGTCCCAATATAGCTTAATCTTAGCATGCTGTGTCTAATTTTGGGAATGGGACTACTTTAAAAAGAAAGAGGGAGAATTATAAAACAGCAGCGATGATGAGAGGCTTAGAAATCGTTGCAGATGAGGAAAGGTCAGAGTAATTTTTTCTGGCACGTTGCTGGAGTGGTGGTGCATGATGTGCACCTGAAAACCCAATGGAGTTTCCTTCCTTGGGGGGTTTTGGAAGAGCAGAGCGGCTGCGGAGGTTTGGATGGGGTGGGCATCAGCGCTCTGAGTGGTGGCAGTGGGGGTTACAGCCACTGGGCAAAACCCGGAGTCCTAAAGATTGGAGGTAACTCCGTGTTTAGCAGTCGGAAAGAAAGGAGGGAAGGGGTGGAGTCATGGACACCACTTATGGCCCAGCTCTCAGGAAGCAAAGTGGATTTTTCAAAGGAAAACGTGGGAATAATGTTTACTTTCTTTGTGAAAATTCCATTGAAAGCTTTTTCCGCTGTAGTTCTTTCTGGATCTCCATTTTAACCAAAGAGCCTTGAAAGATGTTAGCTTAAATTATTATCCTTCTGATACAAGAGGAAATACTCAGAATTATCAAATGAGGGGCTGCACATCAAAGCTAGAGTAGTTGAATACATTTTACTGGTGCCTTTTTTTTTATGGCATTTACCTTAAGCTATTAAAAGTTTCACTGCAGTAGTTACATGTACACTGATTTGCATTTTAGACTGCATGAATTTTAATGATCTCCTTTGAACTTGATTTAATGCCTCTGAGATTGACAATGAGATCTCTACCATATTTCCTCGTATATAATCTTCAGATAGCTTCCCCCATTGCACACAGCTGGGCTCAGCAAGCTGATGCCATAGCCTGGCTCTGAGGTTCATTAATATTATCAAAGATTTGTGTGGGGATGGTGGAGATAATCTAAAGCTCGTGCAGAAAAATCTGCTCTTAAAAGAATAATTAGCTTTGACTCCCGCTCGGTTCGGAGTTTATCAGCGAGGTTAGGATGAATTGTTTTAAGATCTATTTTTTAACAGGATTGTGGCTTCGTTATCAGAGCGCCGATGACCTCTAACAAATTCAGTGTTGGACTGGGGCTGCAGGGGGGGTTGCAGGAGGTTGGAGGGAAGGATGGGCCAGATTTTAGGCTTTATAAGCAAGTTCTGAGCAGCGAGGCTATTGTGCTCTGCAGGTAACCTGGGCTCTTTGCTGTTTGACTGCTGGGTGCTCCCTGTGGGCCTCAGAGCTCTGGGTGTGCAGCTCTGGGCTCCACTGCCACAATCTGGGGCTGGGCTGCATGTGCTGGGCATTGCCTGGGACCAAGGGAGCCCTCGCTGTCATGGATAGGCAGAATTAATACTCACTGTCATCAACTGTAGTGGAAGATTTCCCTGAGGATAAGTCAGGGTCAGCTAATAAACCTGTACTTAGTCAGGGTATGTCATGAACTTTTGGGGCTGGCTTTGCATGCTGGAGTGACAAAGAAGTTATGAAAGCCAAAGGGTTTGTGCAGACCCTGCTGGCTTCTGCAGGGCTTGTCTTGGCACTAATGAAGGCAGCAGGAATGACCAGCACAGCTGTTCTCTGCCCAGAGAGCTGCAGGGGCTGCCCAGACACTGTCACTGTGCTTATAGATGGGAAGGGGGGTGGAGCTGCACTGCACCTCCAGCAGCTGTCTGTAGGCTCTGTGCTGTGTGCTCTGTGATGCACAGGGGCAGAGACCGGCCCAGGCTGCAATGGTGAAGGTGGATGGCAGCAGGGATGCTGCTGTACTGTGGGGATCCCCAGCTGTGCCTCTTCCTTGGAAATATCAATAAGGCATTGGGAAACACCAGTCAGTGTTCTTTGACATGGCTATATATATAAATAACCAAGGCTGAAGCTGTTTATGCAGTAAGTTTGTTTTGCAGCTGCTGGTTATGTGATGGGAATGACTGTTAAATTGAGAGTTTTATTGTTTCATGGACGCAGTGTGGATTTGAGCACTTCCCTGGGCAGGAATGTTTCCCTATTTTCCAGAACTCCATAGGGATGTTAATGATATATTAAGCACTAAGTGGAAGCCACAACGCCTTACCAGAGGGGATATTTAGGTAGTGGAACACCTTGGGAAGCTTAAAGTCTCTTTTCCAGTTTTGCTACAGATTTCTGCAAGACTTCTTAAATGTTTATTGCTTTGTGGCTCATCCCTTGTAGAACAGAGGCAGTTCTCTTTTTTTGCATGCTTCTATTATTCCTTTATAGGTTTTAGTTAGTGACATTGCTGATAGATAGCTTTCTCTTCAGATGATGTAGGTAAAGTATCTTATTAATTAACATTTATTAACTAGTTTTTTTTCTTGTTCAGAAGAGAGAATATGAACTACAAGTCCTGCTGAACAGCAGTAATTGAAACATTAGGAATTTTTACAACTGAATAACTGAATCATGGGCATATGCCTTAGTTATAAGTAAATGGAAAGCTAACCCAGAACTCTTCAGAAGGGTTGCTGTAGTTAAATATATGTGAGCACTTCATAGCATGGAAGTCACATTTGAGGTTTGGAGGGACCCCTGAGCCTTCCCATGAGCAGTCCCAGCTCTCAGCGTCTCCTCACAGCAGAGCTGCTCCATTCCATCCCCCATCTCTGTGTCCCTGCTCTGGACTCCCCATTAAGTCCCCGCCTCTTGCACTGGGCAGCCCAGCAGGGTTGTGCTGTGCTCTCAGGGTCCCTCCCACACCTGCTGGTTGGGCTCTGTGTGCTGCTGCCCACTGGTGGGCATGCTGCTGGCCTTGGTCAGCTTGGTGCCCACCAGGACCTCAGCTCCTTCTCTACATTGCTGCCCTCTGGCTGGATGTGCATGGGGCTGTTTGCCGTAGGACAGCACTTTGTGGTTCCGCTCCCACTTCTCCATGTGCTCCTTGTGCTCTTCCACTGGAGATGTGGAAGCCACGGCCTCTGCAGGGTCTGGCAGCTGGGGCAGCAGCTCCACTCCATGGTGGGAAGTTGTTACCCTGCTGGTAGAAGTTCCCTCTTCATACCTGTTATTGAGCAAAATAGCATGCCTTATTATTTGGTTCAGGGTTTTTCCTTTTACCTCTTTCTCATTGACTAGGAAATGAAGAGCAAAGCTCTGTGGTGGGCGATGCAGAGAAAAGCAGTGACTGAGTGCTGCTGGGTGGGATGTGAAGGCACTGCTGGAGCCAGACTGTCTGCCTGCATGCCCTGCAGGATCAGGGCGAGGGGGATGGGTGTGCAGTGCTGGTTTGCTGCTCTGCTGGTCCTGAGAGGGGAGGTACACATGAGGTCAAAATACAGTTATGGAAGGAAACACACAATGTTGTCCATGGTATATAAGCCAGAAGAGACTGTTCCATCACGTCCTCACCGTGGGTTCTATGTGAGCAGAAGGGGGGGGGGGAACAAAACAACAAAACAAATTTAAAGGCATTAAGAACACTTTCTTGAGCAGATGTAGGAAGACTGCTCCCCACCTCCTCCTCCCTGTGGTGATCTTGGAGATCAGTCCCTCGGGAGAGCTGTAACCAGATGTGGGAGCACTTTTTTTTTTTTTTTTAACTTTTTTCAGTTACGTTATCAAGAAAGACTTAATCCAGTTTTCATTCTGGTGGAGTGCGGGAGGCACTGGAAATGTTCCGCTTGCTGCCCTTAACTCCTCCTGGTTTATATGCAACAGGAGTGCAGCCTTGTGTTCTTCTTGGTGACATGGAGATGCAGGAGGTGCCCAGGGCTCGATCCTGCCGTGTCCTGCAGGAACTGATGGTCAGAGGGCTGGAGCACCTCTCCTATGAGGAAAGGTTGAGGGAACTGGGCTTGTTTAGCTTGGAGAAGAGAAGGCTGCGGGGAGATCTCATGGTGGCCTTCCAGTACTTGAGGGGAGTGTATAAACAGGAGGGGGAACGGCTGTTTGTGAGGGTGGAGAGTGATAGGACAAGGGGGAATGGTTTTCAACTGAGACAGGGCAGCTTTAGGTTGGATCTTAGGAGGAAGTTTTTCACCCAGAGGGTGGTGACGCACTGGAACAGGTTGCCCAAGGAGGCTGTGGATGCCCCATCCCTGCAGGCATTCAAGGCCAGGCTGGATGTGGCTCTGGGCAGCCAGGGCTGCTGGTTGGCGACCCTGCACATAGCAGGGGGTTGGAACTGGATGAGCACTGTGGGCCTTTGCAACTCAGACCATTCTGTGATTCTATGAACTGCTTCCAAACTAAGCAGGGTATCCAGGTTGAGGAAGGTGATTCTGCACCCACAGCTAGGCTTAATTCCACCTGCATGTGCAGGGCTTCTGCCCACAGCTGTGTGGGGTCTGGGGGCTCCCAGCAGCTCTAGCTCATGACTACCAAGGAGCTGGGACCTGCTGGGATGTGGGCTCTTGGGTCACATGGCCCCAGTGATGAGGATACTTGAGGAGCAGAGAGAGCTACAGCACCATTCCTGCTTAGAATTTCAAGACCCATTTAGATGCTTTTCTGAGGTTTGCTGCTGGAGAGCTAAATTTAAACATTTCAAGGGAGTTCAGTGAAAACTTACAAGGTTTGGGAAGGAAAAATCTTATTCTATAACAGCTCACCCATACCATTACAATGGTAATTAATCTTAGAAAATTTCAAGCTGGGATGATAGTTTGTATACCAAATAGAGCAGAGTAGGCTATTTTGCTTTTAAAAGAAAACACAACTTGCAAGAATGTTATCTTCAAATTACTCTTCCACAGCATTAGGCTCACAGCATGACCCTCCATTACAGACACTCAAAATCTGCACTAAGGTATCAATGATACCCAGAATGGCCATCAGCAAGGGAATTTTTCTGCTTCCTCTGATGGCTTTTCATGCTGCAATGACAGGACAGTCTATGTGCCAGGGCACTCAATGGTACAGCAGCAGTACCTTATTGCACACCTCTTTAAAATATCTTCTGGATCTTGGGTATATGCTGACAGAATTCCTTATCATAAATAAGGGTGAACATACATGAACCCTCCATGTACTGGAGGTTTCCCACGGGATGGTGCCCAAGCTGAGGGCTGGCAGCACCAGACACACTGGGTTGGTTGAGGAGCTGAGCTCTGAGCTGCTGATTGGAGGTGGTTTGTGTTGGCTTTGGTGCTGTGCGTTGAGCTCTTCATGAGCCAAATGGTAATGTTGGAAAAGTAGGGAATTTTCAGCATGTTTTAGGGGAGACTGGGCAAGCTATCCAAAGAGCATCACTGAGGAACATTGCGCTTCAAAGTGCAGGAGAAGCACCAGCCTTCCGTGTCCTTGTGATGCTCAGGGGAAAGCCATGCAATCATACAACCAAACTGCAAGCTTCTGTATGTGAGAGGAAGGCTGAAGATTAGAAGTGTTGTGGTTACTCTTATCCTTTATTCTTTTGGTGGTTTGGTGGTTCAGGGCCATTTTCTGATCACATTACTGTTACCTACGATGCCAACAATTAAATGGGAGCCACATTTTGCGCATCAGAGTTAATTGTTATCTTGATGTAATCTTTGGACTTAACGTGAAGGCTGTGCTTGTCAAAAGTCAAAGCAAACACAGCTCTGAGCGGGGAGTAACTGCTGTATTGGTAATGAATTAAATTAATTTCCACAGAATGAGCTGATGGCAGGATTTACATAAATTATTGTGACTTAATGCTGGACCTGCTGCTATACCACATAAGAAATGTTGCTTTGCTGCTGAGCTGGAAATGAGTATTGGCAGACAAGAACTAGCTTTAGTCCATAATGTTACTAAGTATTGCACTTTAAAAAGTTCTGGAAGTAGTTTAAGAAATGGTTTACGGAAATGATGGGTGATTAAGATGATGGGTGACTTCAGTTAAGCCATCAGCATTTTATGGTGTACCCAGATCCAGTCACATGGCTCCAAGCAGCTCTGCTGTAGCCAATAGGATTACTTGCATGAGCAAGGACAGCATAAGTATTCCCTCTGTTTGCACAAAGAAAATCATATTTGATCATAAGCTAAATATTTGTCTTAATTCACATAATGCTAGATTTACCGTGTAAATATTTGGTTGTTCTATTGTTTCATCAATTCTAAAAATTTGTCTGGTAGTGCTATGTTTTGGGAGAGGAGGAATAGTTGTGGGTCAGATGAAGAAATCAGTTTTGTTACTAGCTTTTGTATCTTCTATTTGTTAGATTTGTTTTTAAAGTAGAACTTTCTGGAACCTTACACCTCTTCCTCTCATTCCAGAGGAAATCATAGAATCACAGAATGGCCTGGGTTGCAAAGGCCCACAGTGCTCATCCAGTTCCAACCCCCTGCTACGTGCAGGGTCGCCAACCAGCAGCCCAGGCTGCCCAGAGCCACATCCAGCCTGGCCTTGAATGCCTGCAGGGATGGGGCATCCACAGCCTCCTTGGGCAACCTGTTCCAGTGCGTCACCACCCTCTGCGTGAAAAACTTCCTCCTAAGATCCAACCTAAAGCTGCCCTGTCTCAGTTTAAAACCATTCCCCCTTGCCCTATCACTGCCCACCCTCACAAACAGCTGTTCCCCCTCCTGTTTATACGCTCCCTTCAAGTACTGGAAGGCCACAATGAGGTCTCCCCACAGCCTTCTCTTCTCCAAGCTAAACAAGCCCAGTTCCCTCAACCTTTCCTCATAGGAGAGGTGCTCCAGCCCTCTGGCCATCTTAGTGCCCCTCCTCTGGACCCATTCCAAGAGCTCCAGTGTCCAGATGTGATGCTGGGGTACTTCCATACAGTCCTGCCCTCTTTTGGGGTGCTGCTGCTCCACAGCCCTCCTGCTGTAAGGGGAGATGAGCTGTGCAGGGGCAGCCAGGCCTGGTGCTGCTCCTGCTCCCCTCCTGCCTCTCTGCTTCCCTGCAGACAAACCACCTCACCTCCTCCCCTGCTCTGCTGTTGCTTTGCATTTGCCAGCACAGAGCTGGGTTCTAGGAATGTTGAAAGGCTGTTGGCAATTCAGCAGATCAGAAGATTCTAGCAACAACAAATTATTTTGCCTTGCTTTTGTTTCAGGACCGCTTTGAGCTTGCTGATATCGCAGCTCTGCAGTCTTAGGAG
Organism: Alectoris magna; assembly: GCA_030625065.1. Taxonomy (NCBI): domain Eukaryota; kingdom Metazoa; phylum Chordata; class Aves; order Galliformes; family Phasianidae; genus Alectoris; species Alectoris magna. Next base: position 888,350 of record CM060565.1, on the reverse strand, counting down.
CTGAAAGCAGCACCCAGCTGGGACTGATGGGGCTGCCTGTGGGGAACGTGGAGAACTTCTGGGGAGATGTGACAGGAATTTCTAACACTATCTTTTAAAACCTTCACAGTAATGCATCTTCACTCAGACAGTTTACCCGATGCCAAATCTGTTTCATTATATTTTATAACTGCCATTATTAAACAGAGTGGTCATGAAAATAACTCTGAAGCTGAAGCATTTTCCCATGTTCTGATATTCTCTGGTGCCAGCCCCGGCTCCTTGTCTTGTGGGACACTTTTGCGACTTCCCTTCCTCATCTGAATTACTCTATTCCCTGCTGGTCTTGTCAGGATTTCCCTTGGAAGCAAAGTTTCAAACCACCGCTGGCTCTGCTAAGAATACACTTGCTAATATGTTTAAATGAAGTTGAATTTTTCTATGTGCCACTGTCTCAGGGAGCAGGAATTTTCTGTGAAACACCAAATACTGAAAGAGATGGAGACAGCGAGGGCTGCTCCAGCACTTCTGCCATTCACATTGGGTTGGTGGCACGGAGAGGTGATGCGTGGGACAGAAACCTCCAATTGTCAGCACTGTGACCAGGCACTGATGCATGGTGTTGACAGCGGCTGCCCAGGAAGTCACTGCAGGGTTTTAATGTGGTTGGACACATCTCTTGATCACCAAAGCCTACAGGATTTGGAGAAGAGAAGGCCCTGGGGAGATCTCATTGCGGTCTTCCAGTACTTGGAGGGAACATACAAACAGGAGGGGGAATGGCTGTTTACGAGGGTGGGCAGTGATAGGACAAGGGGGAATGGTCTTAAACTGAGACAGGGAAGGTTTAGGTTGGATGTTAGGAGGAAGTTTTTCACGCAGAGGGTGGTGACGCACTGGAACAGGTTGCCCAAGGAGGCTGTGGATGCCCTATCCCTGCAGGCACTCAAGGCCAGGCTGGATGCGGCTCTGGGCAGCCTGGGCTGCTGGCTGGCAACCCTGCACATAGCAGGGGATTGGAACTGGATGAGCACTGTGGGCCTTTGCAACCCAGGCTGCTCTATGATCATGCACATCTGTCACTTGACACAGGATATTACCTTTTGTGTTTCCACGAATACATAACAGCTAAGGCCAGCACAATTGGAAGCTTCTTTAGTGAGAGTAAACTGAGTGCATTTCTTATGTACTTTATGGTTAAAGCTTGTTGTTGTCCTCTGGATCTTATGAGGTTGTGTTATGTGACCTGCACTTGACTGCTGTCTGTCTGCAGCAGGGCTGTCACACCATACAGGTCCTGCCCTGCCTCATGGCTTCAGGGGCACTGAGTCCCCAGCTGTCACCAGGAGCATTAGTTGCAGCAGCGTGTCCCTGCACAGAACTGCCTTCTCCTCTGGCAATGAGGAGCTGTTTGTTTTTCCCACTACTTGCTGCCAGCTAGCACTGTGCTTGCTGTCACTGCTGTGACATAAGCATGTCTCTGATTCTCTCTGGCAGAATTTGTTCTTTAAAACCATTTTTTTACATGGTAGGTAGCTTGGTGACAGTGCTAGGCAGGGCAGTGGAAATGGGTGGCTCCTGGGCAGGTAGAAAGATCATGGAATCACAGAATGGCCTGGGTTGAAAGTGACCACAGTGCTCCTGCAGTTCCAACCCTCTGCTGTGTGCCAGGTTGCCAACCAGCAGCCCAGGCTGCCCAGAGCCACATCCAGCCTGGCCTTGAATGCCTGCAGGGATGGGGCATCCACAGCCTCCTTGGGCAACCTGTTCCAGTGTGTCACCACCCTCTGCGTGAAAAACTTCCTCCTAAGATCCAACCTAAACCTCCCCTGTCTCAGTTTAAGACCATTCCCCCTTGTCCTATCACTAGATGATGGTTCAGTATTGAATGTGCCCTCTCCTGAGGTCCCTGCATCCTACATGGCCCATGTTTGATGTCCTTTGGTATCTCTGGAAGAGTTTGGAGATGTTTGCAAGTAGACATCCTGGGTTTTTGTAGCTGCAAATAGGCTGTTAGCCTGAATGAAAGCATGCTGTTTACTTGTAGATGATAGGAAAGCTTACCGAATTGTAAATAACACTGGGGTTAGGTCATGAGATCAGCTTGTACGAATTATGCACAGCCAAAGGGAGAGGCTCCTCTTGAGCAGCCAGAAGTACAGGAGGAGGGGGGTTGCTGTGGAAGGAGTCGTAGCAAGGCCTGGGCTGGTGCTCCCAGTGTTAATGCTGAAAGGGAGGGAGCAGCCCTGTCTGGTGGCTGGAGTTGTGAGTGATGTGTGTGCAGCAGAAAGAGGGCCTGGAGGTGGGGGGAGGTGAAACCTCTCATCCCAAAGAAGTGACACTTGGCATACAAAGGTTTACTTGCTGACAGCACCAAAGGCTTTCCTTCTTCTCGGAGCTCCAGGCAGTGAGGTTCTACCAGTGCTGCTTACTGCTGCGAGCCAGCAGCAGGGCTGGGTGCCACCCCCCATCTGGGTGCTGCCTTTGCTGTGCTTTGTGCCAATACGGCTTTTGGTTTAAATGGGGAAGGGCAAGATGAGAAATGCTGTAGCTCAGTGCGCCAGCACGGCATGCGAGTCAGACGCACTGAATATTCAGATAGATTTAAAAAATGCGATTAAACTATTTTTCAAGCATGATTCTAATAAACTCTTATGAATATTTCCATGCTTACCCATACTGCTCTATTAAGTGATTATTATTGCGAGCACACTTTCTTTCAGTCAGATGAAGGAATATATGCCATTAGAAAGTTAACTCTAATTTTCAATATGAGATTGTCATTAAATTACTGTAAATTAAAATGGGACTCCCTCAGGATTTTCAAGAGATTGTATATCAGAGCGAAGACTCTGCAGTGAGTAAAGCCTGCATCTGTTTAGCCAATACCATCGGGCTCTTAAAGCTGAAATGCTGCCATCGTTCTGCATAGTGCCATGCTGGGGTGTGCTGGCCTGGTGCTGCTCCCAGCAGTTCTCTCCTCCTTTGCTCCTATGGAAAGTAGTCCTCACGGCTGTGAGCATCACAAGTAGCATAGCAGGGAGAGTGAAAGTATTTTTATCTTGGCTGAGCACACTTGCTGTACTGATTGGGAATGTATTGCCTGACTTCAGCTGGAAGTGGCAAATACATCAGAAGCAAAAGGCAAATTCATCTGCGTGTAACTCATGTCAGCGCTGCCATTGACGTGACAAACCCAGGTTATGCCAGGCAAACACAGCTGGGCTGGAGAAAAACATTCTGATTTACAATGCTTCAAAAACCTGGCATGGAACTGGGTGCTGTTTTTCCAGCAAAGCTCTAAATATTTTAGAGGGTTGTGCTCCCCACAATGAGGATCGTGGCTTGGCATGTGGCTGCCAGGTCTTGCTTTGGACTAGTGGGTGTTCTGTCAAGCTGTGAGAAGCAGTGCCATTAGGCAGAGGCTGGAGGTGAAATGTTTTAATTAGCAGACTTCATCCTCTGCTGTTCTGCCCTCAAATTCTTATCAATGTGAGCAGCTGGGATGCAGTGCCAAACCTGACGATTGACCTTATATACAGAGAAGGCTGCTTGTCAAGTGGTTCCATAATAGCTGGGCTTGGGAGCTCATGTTGTGTGGTTGGAAAGCTGTGTGATTTTTCCCATGTATTTCAGTTCCCCATGAGGAGAATCATTCTTCCTTTCCCCTTTGCTCTGTCATCTCTTCCTCTTGTAGCCCAAAGGACCACAGAGATAGTAGGGCCTGGTTGTTGTCCCCTTGTCTTATAGAACAGAAGTACTCCCCAAAAGGGGCATGGTTCTTGAAGGTCCAGGCTCTGACTCAATTAGGGTAGCAGGGAGTGGCCCCACTGATTGGAGCTGAGCTATGTTTGTAGTTCAGCTCTCAAACAAAGGCAGTGAAAATGAATTATGAATCAGCTCCTTGGAAGACTGTGTGTGGAGTCAGAGACCTCTGGGATCACAGCAGAAATCTATAAAGTCAGTCTACATTTCCTAGAGTGTCTGGATCTAATTGGAGAGGGGGGTCAGGTAGGGCTGAGTTAGGAAGGTAATTTCTGAATGTGCAACTCTATAATTGCTTTATTCTTGGGGTCTGAGACGTGGTTATCAGAATTCAGCTGTGGAATCATATCCTTATTAATTCACACACTTGTAGGGGAGGAAATGGGACGGTTGCCCTTCTTCAGGGGCAGTTGGGGAAGCTGCTTTTGGTCATCTGCCGATAGTGGAGCAGCTACTGAAGGAATGCACATAGCCTCTCTCTGAGCTTCAGAGGTATCTCTATTTCTGGATGCAGTCCCAGTTGTGAATGTAGGAGATAACAGTGGAACTGATTAAAATTAGAGTGGTTTTCAAGGGCCCCTAATGATATCTTTGTAACATACTGTAAACAGAGTTTCTGTAGGACTATTGAAACATTATAGAAAAGTTAATAGTAACGCATCACTGTTTATTCCCTTTTCCAGTTAGCAAACAATTAAAAGGAGTGGGGAGAGAGGATCTGTAGTCATGTCTGTGGAGATCCCTACAGTGCCTGCAGTAAGAAAGTGGGGGATATTTGTTATGGGTGCTGAAGACGTGAATGGTCTCCTGACAGCAGAGTAGGGTCCTGAGTGTCACCACAACCTGCCCGGGGGAGATGAAGAGAAGCTCAGCTTTGGTCCAGCTGGAGCAGCCTGGGCCATGGGGCTTCCCTCCCAGGCAGGGGCTGGAGGGCCTGTGTTGTGCCCCTGTGGAGAGCGGGGGCTGCATGTTTGCCTACTGCTTGAAATGCTCATATTTGAAAACAGCTGCTGGGCTGGGGAAACCAATGGAAGCAGGCAAAGAAGCAACATCTCATTAGCCACCTGTACTCCCAAAGTCTCCCCCAGGTTCAGAGCTTGCTAGAGCTGGGCCCAGACTTTGCAGAAGCTGTGCCTGCTGCTGCAGCTGGGAGTGTCAGTCTGCCCAAACGCCTCCTCACCAGGGCTCCACGTGGGCAAACACCTCCTGGGGAACTTCAGCAAGCTGTCGGCCTGCTAACTGAATTGATTAAGATGTCGATTGGTTAGTTTCCTGTTAATGAAGTGTTGGCTGATGCCACAGCGACTTCTGACACTCTGAGGTTTTCTCAGGCACCGCTCATCCCAGGCAGTGCTTTCAGGCAGCTCATACCTGCCTCCCAAATGCACCTTTTCTGGGAGAAGCCATGTCAAACTTGGTGAAAGTGCATGCCACCCAGGTGGAAAAAGTGTGACTATGACTGCAAGCCATCGTGCATGGACACCTCCAAGTGCAGAGCCTCACAGACACAGCCTCCAACCCTCTGTAAGACATTAAGACGCCTGCTTTGTCAAAGCTCGTAATTTGCATAGCAAGTTTGTGTTCATTAGGTGGAAGAAATGAATAGGTTGCATGTCCTGGTGTGCAGGGAGATCAAATATAGCAAAAATGCATGACCAGCACGTGCTCAGGCATGTTGGCATCAGCCCCTGCCTGGTGCGTCCTGAGGCATCTCTGCTGTGGGTGTGAGCCCACGCTGGCAGCACAGCACCTCTAGCAGCAGGCAGTTAATGCAGCGTTGTTCCCACCTGGACGGGGTGCTCCTGATGGCCTCTTCTGTGTTCTAGAGAGGAGCGAGTTGCTCTATGCATTAAATATCCTCACATGCTCGTTATATGTGAGAAACGAATTCTCCTTGTTTAGTTGACAGTGGAATTAGAAACCAGCTTCTCGAAGGCAAAAATGAGGAATGGTTTAATTTTTTTTCTAGTGGAAGAAGTTAAAAGTGGAAATGGAAAGGAGCGTACGTTTCTTTCCCAGTTATGACCGTTTGAGCTGTTTACCAAGCAAGATGACAACAAACCTACTTTCTATGTAATGAGCTAAAGATAACTGTAATTGCTATGAGTCACTGTGTAGGGCCATTCAAGCAAAAGTATCGCGCCTGCATTTTTAATGGTCTCCAACACGGTGGCACTAAGGCTGTCTTTCCTTGCCTCTTTATAGGTTGGTGGGCATCAGCCTCATAATGCGGTTGCTTGTGTGCTTAGTTTAAAACAGATACTTGAGTTTATCCCTATCGAGCAGATCTTGCAATTGCTTATATAAACCCCACAGAACCATTTGGATCTGACACGGTGCTGAATGCATAAGGTTTTGCTGTAAAATAATGGTCTGGATCTGAAATAATGTGTTTAAGTTCCACTAGCTGGCTATACAATGGGATTACTAAGCAATTTCTGCTCTTTCTGTATTATCTGAAGTGTTGAAAGTTTGTATGACTCAAAAATTACAATGTAGTTAAAAGATACAAAATGAAAAGGGTCTGCAGGGTGTTTTTTCTTCGAAACTGACTTAGCTTCAAAGCACACTTTGCACGAGCGCCACCACAAGTGTGATCCTCTGAAGGACGAGTTGCTCACAGCTATTCTCTTTGCCAGCTCTTGGGTACGGAGCACGGAGGGATGCCCAGCCCATGGCAGCAGTGCCCGGGGAGGAGCTCCCTGCAGCACCGTGCTGCCGGCATGGCGGGGCTGCTGCGGCGTCTGGGGTGAGCTGGGATGAGGGATGAGCTCGCAACAAGCATCGCAAAGGGACTAATTAAGGTGAGCAATTTTCCTTTGTTTCCATTCTTCACCGCAGCGTAATTGGAAAGCAGAGGTCTCTTCGCTTGGAGAAGGATTAATTTTAACTGATAAATGCCCCGGTTGCAAATAATTTTCTGTAGACTACTGCAGTGACATTATTCAGTGCAAAGACTGCTCAGACTGCAGCCCTACAAGGAGCTTAGAATGAATCTGAGCTTCAACTTCTCAGTAACTCCAATTAAGAAGAAATACTTGAGGTTAGCAGATCTGAAGAAGCTTCTTGGCTCGGAGTTTTGCTCAATTAACTTCTCTAGGTCTATCCACAAAAGCAGTGTCCTCCCAGAGGAAACTTAAGACATGTCATTAGTAGCGTGAAGGTTCTAGCTAATGCAGAAAGGGCAACGAAGCATCAGGCCCAGCACTCCTGGATGTGCTCTCAATAGAGAAACTCCTGGGCCCTTTGCTGCTGTGACTGAAACCCACAAGAGCTAGCTGTGTGCAGAGAGGCTGTACTACTGTCGCCACTCAGCAGGGATTGCTACAGTCCAAGGATGAAAGAATCATAGACTCATAGAACTGCTTAGGTTGGAGAAGACCTTAAATATCATGAAGTCCAACCACAACCCAACCAACCCACCCTAACTAGCAATCCTCCGCTAAATCATGGCCCTGAGCACCGCATCCAAATAGTTTTTAAACACATCAGGAATGGTGACTCAACCACCTCCCTGGGCAGCCCATTCCAGTGCTTAACAACCCTTTCTGTAAAGAAGTTTCTCCTTATATCCCACCTAAACTTACCCTGGTGCAACTTGAGGCCATTTCCTCTCGTCCTGTCACCAGTGAGAAGAGACCAGCCCTGCTCTCACTGTAAGCTCCTTTCAGGTCCTGGAAGAGAGCAATAAGGTCTCCCCTCAGCCTCCTCTTCCCCAGACCAAACAGCCCCAGTTCCCTCAGCCTCTCCTCATAGGACATATTCTCCAAGCCCTTCGCAAGCCTTGTTGCCCTTCTTTGGACCTGTCCCAGCACCTCCATGTCCTTTCTGTATGGAGGTGCCCAAAAGAGCTGGCTGTCAGTGGCTGGAGGAGGCCTGTCGTGGCTGACATGCCGGTGTTGCCCATGGATTGGACCTGGAAGGGCTGAGGTGTTGCTGAGCCCTCCGCAGTACTTGTGAAGAACCCACTTGTCTCCTAGGGCTGTGGGGAATGGTGTGGGATGAGCAGTGCTGTGCCGTGCCAGGGCCCCAGTCATGGAATGGCGAGTAGGATGTGCCATGTTTACAGGCCTGCTCCTCCCCCTCAGGGGGGTTTCATCCTGGGGTGCTTCACTGCTTTATCATCCCCGGGTTTTATGAGAAATACTTATTTGAGTACGCAGAAGGAAAGAATTTTTGTTGTTTTGCTGTTTGAGATTAGGATTAGTCTTTAAGAAGTCGGTCTTTGCTTTTTGATCTGACTGTGATTTATCTGACTGGTGTTCCAAGGTAACCAGTAGCCTCGGGGTACACAGCCTTCTTTTCCCTTAGACGTAAGTCGTACAGACTTGCCTTCCAACTCAGTTGGTTGTTAATGCACAAAACATTTGAAAAAAACATTAGTTTTAATGCCCTGTGATGCGTTCAGAGGGTGGTGCTGCATTCACGTGCTATGCTGTGTCCCTGGGATGGTCTGAAACAGCAGGCAAGGTCAGAAATTAACGTGCTCAAACTTCCAATAATGGAGCCACAAAGGAAGGGGATTGGGGTAGAAGCAGAAACTAGCTAATTCCGTGCTACAATGACTGGAAATGCTGTGGGTTTCTTGCAAGAACAAATACCTAAAATGCTTAGAATTACCAGGCTTCTGTGTATTGTGCCATTCCTTGGTAACGGCGAAGAATTTTGAGTAGCTCTTGTATACAGTGGTTGAGTTCGGAGAGAACTGTGGCTGGTGTTCAGAAAAATAACATAAAGAAAAAAAAGAATGTGAAGAGCAGAGGGCAGCAGGGGACAGAAGTCCTTCTCTTCCACTTAAAACAATTTTGCTGGAATCGCTGAAAGTGTCTGAAAATACAGGTTTTGTAGCTCGGAATGAACCAGACAGAAAAGGCATTGTCTGCCATGCATATAGGCAGCTCTCAGTAAGGTTCCCTAATGAATCCGAAGTCAGTTTTGCTTTATATAAAAGCCCTGGTCATAACTTTTAAAAGCAACTGCCTGAGAGATGTACATCAATGTTCTGTAGGAAGTCCTCCCAACTTCAGTGTTTCAATTGAGCTTGGAAGGGCTGGATGCTGGTAGGTTTTCCTTGAGTGGAACATGTCTGGAGGGCTGTGCTGGGTGCTGCCCAGCCACCCCATCATGGGGCTTTTACTGGGTCAGGTGCTGAGGCTGGAAACAAAATGATACCCATGTAGGGCATAAAATTCTGCAGGTATCTGGTTATTTTTTCCTAGAGTGATTTTATTGGGCTTGCATTGGCCCCAGAGCTGCAGTAGCAGCTGGAGTTCAGGAGTTAGCACCAAAAAACTGAAAATAGGGCAGATTGAAGGTGCCTTGGCTATTACACTAATAAAACAGTCGTAGATGTGCTAACAAAAGAAATGTTTTGGACTTAGTTAACAGGCTGCATAGCACAGAGCAGCTCCTGAGCTTGCAGATTGACCCTTTGAGGGACACGTCTCTTCACAGTCTGAAAACACATTTTTGACCTTGCCCTTTTCAAGCAAAACTTTATTTTACGTAAAGCCCAGCACCTGTGGGCATCAGAAAGGCCAGATAGACTTGGAAACAAATAGCCAAACAATCAGCTCCCAACGTTTGGATTGCTTGTCAAACATGGCTGTGCAACACAACCTTCCCGGGAAGAAGGTTTGCTATTTTTCTGTTTCTTGGCTTTAAATATAAAATTTTTTCTTTTTCCTTTTTTTTTTATCCCATGTGAGAAGTTTATGGAAAAAGCTGTCTCCTACAGTTTCTCCTCTAAGCATTGTACACAATTTCAGACTGACTTGGCTGAAGGCGTGTGTTTGACAGTAAGGCACAGTTGTAATTTCTCAGGCCTAGCTAGGGATGCCAAATAAATCTATATCTTCTTGACAATTACATCTTTACAACAGCTTTGGGAAGAACAGCTAAAAAGTGAACTTATTGACAAGCTTTCTTATTAGAAGAAGGTCCTTTGGCAAGCCCTACGAACACAGCACTTCATGATGGATATCTCAGAAGCAGCAGAAGTGGGAGGCCAGTTAGAAATAGCTTTTTATTGACAAACTTAGATTTTAGAGGAAATTCTTCTAACAAAGCCTTAGCTTGAGTCATTTCGCAGCGGATCGGTTGAAACGTGCACATGAAGGATAAGTAATTTTTGCTTGAGCCAAACCACAAAGTAAATTGGTTTAAATGCTTGTGCTGATGGTGCCTGGTAACAAAGGGGCCCTGTGAACACGTACTGTGCATTTGTGTATTTCTGAGAGCAATAAGTAATAGCGGAACTCTTTGAAAGGGTAGATAACAGCAGGACAAGGGGAAATGGCTTGAAGTTGAAGGAGGGCAGATTTAGGTTGGATATCAGGGGAAGTTCTTTACTGTGAGAGTGGTGAGGTGCTGGAGCAGCTGCCCAGAGAGGCTGTGGATGCCCCGTCCATCCCTGGAGGTGTTCAAGGCCAGGTTGGATGGGGCCCTGGGCAGCCTGGGCTGGTATGAAATGTGGAGGTTGGCGGCCCTGCCTGTGGTGGGGCGTTGGAGCTTCGCGATCCTTGGGGTCCCTTCCAACCTGGGCCATGCTGTGATTCTGTGAGATGTGGTGAATTGATAGCAGCAAATGGCAATGCTGGTGCTGCTGCCAGAGCACTGCTCTGTCCCCAGGTGTGAAGGCGGACTGCACAGGGCTTGTCTGAAGCTGTGTTGGCTCCTTGAAAGTGAGTGACTTGCAAGAGAAGAACCAGAGAGAGAACAGGACTTGCTAATAACTCCTAGGAGTAGCACTACAAGCCAAACGGGAAGCATTTCCAAAGTCAAATATGAGATTAATTAATGTTGTGTGTGATCTGGTTACACAGGAGAGCTAAAGCCTCTGATTTTTCCTGCTCACTCCATGCTCGCGACTCCCCCACAGCTGAGCTGTCAAAAAGGACTAATGTAGCTTAATTTGGTTTGCTATTTAGGACGTCTATATATAAACTTACAACAGGAATATAGTATGTGACCCTGGGGGGAATCCTTATCCACTCCTCCTCTGTTTGGCCTACTTCTGGTAATTATTTTTTTCAGGTAGGTGCTTATTCATGAAGCTCAGCTCTCATCTTACAGCGCCTCTGAAATCTGCAAAACTGCTTTTCCTGGCATTTTGTGGAAGGGATTTTTAAAGCTGAGCAGACAGCTCTTACCTGCCAGCAGAGCAGAAATGAGGTTCCTGCATGAAGGGCCTTCCACCCTGCAGCGCTGTGAGCAGGACCCTGCTATGCTGGAGCCCTCTTGCTGCCCCTGGCCATGTCCTGCACAGCAGCACGGTGGCTGTGGGGATGTTCCTTCACAGTCACAGCAACTTAGTGGGACTGAGTTGATGAAGAAAGGACGGAGCTTGCTTGCCTAGCAGAGCTTGCAGGAAACAGTCTCCAGGTTCTATAGTAAACAAAACAAAGAAGACTGAAATCAATTCAAAGCAGGGAGAGAAGGAACTGCGGGATGCTGCGCTGAGCACCACCTGGTAGCTGCCCTGCTGGGTGCAATAATATCAGAGCAAAAATCAAAGTAACCCTCGCAGGAGCTGTGAGCAATAAAGTGAGTGCAGCGCTGGGAGGATGCACTCTGCTCAGAATAAGAGAGAGCAAAATGCAGGGACGGGGGAGGTCTGCTGTTTTGAGCAGGTGGCAATTGAATCTGCTGATGGAATGTGAGCACGCAGCTGGGGATGGAAATGCCACCAAGAGCACAGCAGGTGTGAGCAGGGATTAAAAGAAAGCACAGGAAGCCTCACAATCTGCACACTGGGCCAGCTGGCTGGCGTGGGGCTGTGAGTGCCTCAGCTCTGCTGGCTGCACGCAGGCAGTGCCTGGAGGTGTGGAGCTGTGTGGGGCTGCAGGAGGACCCCCATCCACCCAGGGGACCCCCACCCCGTAATCTGGCGGCCATGGGAGAGCAGCTTGTGCACTGGGGAAGCTATTTTGATAAATGAGTGAAAGATATGACAATTTATATCCATTTGCCTCACAGCATTTCTGTGGGTTGAAATCCCACGCCGAAACAGGGAAATCATAGTCTAGCTCTGATCTTTTGACCGGTTTGATATCTGGACTGTAAAATGCTAAAGAGGATTAGAGAGGTGGTGCAGTTTTAAAGAAGTAATAAAAGATTTCAGTTATTCATCAGTGTCACACAGAGACTGCGTTTCCGGGTGGAAGAAAAAATTGCTATTTGTTGAAGTAGACAAAAGAGAAAAGCAACTGTAATTTAGTCCTGAGCAGAACGAAGACAGGATTATAGATAACGCTATTGAAGAGCCATATTGTAATAGAGATTGTAGCCAACCTAAAACATCCCTGTAAAAGGCAGGAAGACAAAAATCTATGTGATAGTAATACTTAACTTGAGAAGGTGACCTGTATGTGGTGGAGTGAGGCAACTGACGGATCAGGTAATGCAGTAAAAATGCTTGGGGAGGAGCGAGCTCACTTGGGGCACAGCAGGGGAGAGGCTCTGAGCATCCTGTGCCCATTGTGAGCACCCCATCTTGCACTGCTTCCTCCATATCTAACCCTGCTGCAAAGGAAAGGTGCGAAGGCAATCTGCAAAAAGCGTGTGTCCTTCTAAAGCAGGAAAATATAAAAGGGCACGAGAGCAACACAGTTAGATTTGCCTTTCTGTAACAAAGCTCTCTTCCTATGAGGATCAGAAATGAGGTGTAAGAAATTTTGTTGGGGCCAACAGCAAGATAAAGCACGGATGGAAACGAGGCTGCCCAGGGAAGCGAGATGGAGGGTTTGTGACAGCTGCACAGTGAGAGGTGAGCCTGCAGCCCTGCAGCTGCTCTGTGCAAACCAGCAGTCTGTGCCCACTGCGCCAGTGGGCCTCCGTGAGACTTCTGAGAGCACACGGTGTGTGCTGTGCCGTGCCCAGGAGGCAGTGTCTGGGAGCAGGAGGAACCCCGAGGTGCAGCAGGTTTTAGCCCTGCAAATGGTTTCTTGCTTCACTATATGCAAAGAAGAGACAGACTGCGATAGAAGGTTTGTAAGGACGGCTAAGTTAGAGGCATAGAATCAGTAAGGTTGGGAATCATAGAAAGGCCTGGGTTGCAAAGGCCCACAGTGCTCATCCAGTCCCAACCCCCTGCTATGTGCAGGGTCACCAACCAGCAGCCCAGGCTGCCCAGAGCCACATCCAGCCTGGCCTTGAATGCCTGCAGGGATGGGGCATCCACAGCCTCCTTGGGCAACCTGTTCCAGTGCGTCACCACCCTCGGGGTGAAAAACTTCCCCCTAAGATCCAACCTAAACCTCCCCTGTCTCAGTTTAAAACCATTCCCCCTTGTCCTATCACCGCCCACCCTCACAAACAGCCATTCTCCCTCCTGTTTATACGCTCCCTTAAATTAAACACGTCTCTCACCCATCTGTCCTTTACAGCACCCAGAATCCCAAGGGATGCCCTCCCTCTACAGAAACACAGTTGCCTTTCATCACATCCATTTTTTTGTGTGCATTTTCTGATCCAGCTCTGAATGAATTCTCTTTCTTCCCTGCTGTGGAAATACAGACTGCTGTATTGTTTTAATGCATCATGTCTGTGAAACATGAAGGTGAATGTCCTTTCAGATGTGAATGTCGGTGTTGCATCAGACAACCTCAAGTTCTGTTCTTGTGTATTGATTTTCAGCAGATTTCTGTGTGGGTTCCACCTGAAGTCATTAGGGCCATGCATTTGCTATGTTCAGGTCTTGCGTGCTTTGTCCCCTTGGGTTACTGATAAATCACTTTCCTGAAATGTTTGGTAGGTTTTGGTGCTGATCTGGTTGGCTTTATCAAGAATACAGGTGTTGTGTGTCCTTTGTGCCTGGTACCTGCTCACTGGGACCAGTCTGCCCCATTTGTCACGTGGACCCTTAGGTCCAGGTAAACATCCCACAGGGAAAGCTGCTGCTTCGCTGAGTGGTTGTTCAGAGGCCGAGTGAGCTGGTGTGTTCTTTCATCGTTTGGTTTTCTATTGCTGCTTCCTCAGAGATAATCGAGTTTTACAGCAGTACTAAATGTGCCTGTATTAATATCTGCCTGGTCAAAGGTCCCTTTTCTTTAGGGAGCCATTCCAGTTTACGGCAGATTTCAGTTTTCTGCTTGTCTCCATACCCATGCTACCAACAGCTGAGTCCTCTTTTTTTGTGGCTCCCACTTGTCTTTCATCCTCCACAACATCTGGGAGCTGCAGAGCAGGTTCTTCTGTTTCCTCGTGGTTCTTTTATATTTTTTCTTTTTTTTTTTTTTTTTCCCAACCCCCTCTTTAGCCTCTGATTTTGCCATTTTTTTTTGCTTCCCCCCACAAGGTGTGACTGTTCCAGGGTTCTGCTCTGCCCGTGACCTCATGAGGTGACAGCCCTCCCCCCACCATTCTTGCAGCACGTAATTCACTTACAGACACGATGGCATCTTTGTCATGTGCAAAGTGTTAATTCTCAGGCTTCTTGTTTGTTTTGCCTGCCTTGTGGGGTCATTTCCCAGTGATTTAGGTATCTTTCACACCTCTTCCATGCCTTTTTTTGGTTGCCCACCCTGTGCATTTTCCAGTTCGTTTGGAGGGGTGCACCTCATGCCTGCAGTACCACCAACCTCTTGCAGGTTACAGGTTAGGAAGCTCCTGAGCTTTCTGGGGGCACTTCCCTTTTCCATCTGTTCCCTGCTCATGGCATTTCCCCTGTGGTTTGCTCAGGGAGGTGTGCCCCTTTCCTTGTGCTTTGCCACACTGGAACTTCTCTCAGCAGCTTTAAAGTGTGGCAGCAAAATCAGTAATGACTGCGACACCCACAGATCCCATTTTCCTGTTGGATTTGCAACCAGTTTGCCTCTTAATGAGGAGCAGACATTGCAGCAACCAGAAAGAGCTGCTGGGGCAGCAGGCTGAGCAGGGGCTGCTCTGTGGGGTGTCAGCATCTCCTGCACAGGATGCTCAGAGCCACCCCATGCTTGGAGCTGGGGAGCACCTCAGCCTGTTCACAAGGTCAGTATCCTGTGTTTCAGAATCGTTTCTTCTTTTGCCTTTTCTCCAATGAAGGTTGCAGTGTGGTCTGAAATAGTCCCTGCGGCAAAAGGAATCTGCCAGACTATATTATTTTTCAGGTGCTTTTCTGAAATATTGCTGCTCTCAGGAGCTTTCACTGTTCCATAGTTGTAGCTCCCTGTCTGTGCTATTTTGGGAAGCTCAGACCACTGCTGGTGCTAGATATCTGAATACTTGGCAGTATTTAGGTCATTTTTCCTCTGTGCCTAGAACAGCAGCAGAGCAGTGCAGTTACCCTGGGCAGAAGGCTGTGGGTGCCTGCAGGGCTGGGTGTGCATGGAGCTGCAGGTGGCAGCAGCCACACAGTTCAGCTTGGTGGGATGATGGCATGGCTCCCTGCAGCAGCATTGGGCCCAAAGGCTTTTAAAAGTCGCTTATAGAACTGTAGAATCTTTCAAGTTGGAAAAGACCTCCGAGATCACCATGCCCACTGCTCACGTCCCTCAGTGCCACATCTCTATGGTTACAGAACACCTCCAGGGATGGTGACCCCACCACTCCTGGGCAGCTGTGCCAGCATCGGACAACTCTTTCAGAGGAAAAATGTTTCCTAATATCCAACCTGCACTTCCTGTGGTGCAGATGAGGCTGTTGCCTCTTGCCTGTCTCTGGTTACCTGGTGACAGGTAAGATGAGGTTTCACTTCGTTCGGGAATGGCAGCTAAAAGGATTTGGGGGACTCAGACTTGCTTTTAAAGGTAACTTTGTCACCCAGGCTTTGCAGATCAGCTTGTAAGCTCCTATACCGGCTCATCCTGCACTTCCTCTTGCTGCCTGGGGATCACAGGGAGTGCTGAACACTTCCCACGTTGAATCAGCATCAGGCAGGGCTGCCCCGTGCTCAGCTCCCCCCCATCACCCTGCCTTGCTGCAGGCAGGGATCCTGTAGGGGTGATCTCTTAATTAGTGTTTCAAATGATAGGCAATCAGCTCCGTGTGAGGTGAGCTGCTTCACTGCTTAATTAACTTCATTCCTACTCCGGCTTTGTTTAGTTTCACCTTCCAGCCTTTGTCTCTCATTATGTCTTTTTTTTACTAAATTAAAGAGCTGCCTGCTCTCAGAATCGCCTCCCCATGATGGCACTAAAGACTGCGATGTAATCGGCTGTTGCTCTTCCCTTGGACAAATTACAGAGGTCAAGTGCCCGTGGCCTCTCCCTGTACAGCAGTGGCTGTGCTGGCTCTGCATCCCTCTGCTGAATCCCTGCCTGCTGTCACCTTGCTGCCTGGAGCCCGGCGCTTGGTGCAGCCCCCAGCACCCCGCTGCCATCGGCCGCTGTGCTCCCCTTCTTCAGGGACTGCAGCTCCCTGAAAAACCACTCCATGAAAGAACACCAGCGCGGTCTCTGAGAAAAGCATAACAGTATTGCTGCCTGTGAGGAGAGGGGCAGGGTGAGGGAGCTGCTTGGGATGTTTAAGCAAACCGGGTTTGATGAGATCCAGCTTGACAAAGCAGTCAGAGGCTGATCCATTGTAATTTTGTGTAAATGCCACCACGCTTTGCAGAGCGGCTCAGTGCAGCTGATTGCAGGTGCTGAGCTGCGTCCTCTGGCTGCACGCAGCCCCTCCGTCCTGGGTTCAGCTGGGACAGAACTGCCTCCCTTCATAGCACGTGGTGTGATGCCTGGTTGTGGCTTTGGGAGAAAAGCAATGTAGATAACACACAGATGTTCCAGCTGTTGCTGAGCAGTGCTGCACGGAGCCAAGGCTGTTCTGCTTCTCCACTTCTCACACTGCCCGGCTACTGAGGGGGCTGGGGGACATGGAGCCAGGACAGCAACCTGAACCGCAGGGATATGGCACAGCACATGGCAGCGTATGCAGTGACTGCAGGACTGAGGGGACTCAAGGCTTTAGGCCTGTTCTGTCCTTGGTTCCGATGAAATCTTGTAATGGGCGGTTAGAGCTAATTCAATGCTTTAGGAGAATAATCGTTTTAACCATTTTATTGCCTTTAATTTGTCATGTTTCTGATTAAATGATTCTCATTTATGTGCACTCCTTGACTTATTTTCTTCCTATTCTTTAGGCCCACTTTTATGCTTCTGTTGTTCTGAGTAGTGCATGGAATGTGCGTATATTCATAGAATTATGGAATCATAGAATCACAGGATGGCCTGGGTTGCAAAGGCCCACAGTGCTCATCCAGTCCCAACCCCCTGCTGTGTGCAGGGTCACCAACCAGCAGCTCAGGCTGCCCAGAGCCGCATCCAGCCTGGCCTTGAATGCCTCCAGGATTGGGGGCATCCACAGCCTCCTTGGGCAACCTGTTCCAGCGTGTGGCTATTCTGACTATATATTCTGGTAGTGCCAGGTGTTCCAAACAAGGCTGAGGTCTGACAATGAGAGAAAATCTGTGATTTGAGTAACTTGCAAAAAGAAACAAGGAAGAAAAATGGGACAAGCAGCTGCCCTGTGGGCTGCCCCCTGCAGCCCCTGTCCAGGCACTGCTGGACCGCAGGGTGCAGAGCAGTGCAGAACTGCCCCTTCCCGTGTCAGTGCTCTGCATTTCTGCTGGTGCTCAGGAGGCGCTGCTTGTGAAAGCAGCTGTGTTCCTGGTTGTTGTAAAGGATGTTTTAAATGGGCACAGTAATAGAGAAACGGTCAACAAATAGGACGTGCGATATAACTAGCTGAGCAATTCTGCTAGAGAAAATTATATATACACACACCGTGTTGGCTCTTCAGAATAAATCAGCGGGGAAAATGCTGAGACAAAGATCACTTTTAGCAAGCATTCTTATTTCTGTTCAAGAGATATATTGCTTGCATGTTAATTGGGCCTCTAATTGTTCTCTCTGTGCTGCTGTGTCTGCCTTTTGAATTCTGCAGAGCACTGCCTGCCAATGCCTTCCCTCTGTAAGCTCTTCTTTCAGCAGAAGATGGAAAGGGATGAAGAGCTCCATACATCCAGCAGGGCTGTACTGGGTTCCAGCAGCTGGCTGCTCCTTGGGCAGGTTTCAAGCCCATCCTTGAGTGTTCTCCTGCCAGGTGCTTGGAAGTCTCATTCTCCATCACCCACCATTGTGTTTTTGTAGAAGAAGAAACAAACCAGACATTTTGGTGTGGCACAAGGATTCCCCATGCATCTTCACCTATATGGTGAAGCAGCATAAAGCTTGGCAGCAGCTTATTCTCTTCCTAATTAAGATTAAAAGTGGAAGTGGTCCATTACGGGGAAAGCGACTCCTAATGAAAATTTAGGAGTTTGGAGTCGAGGGCAAAAGAGCATTTTCCATAAGGAATCAGAAGAAATGCAGTGCGCGCTCAATGATGCATCATTTTTCCATGTGATGTCTGTGACTCATATTGGAAATGAGACCCACTGCAGCAGGACTGCCAGTCACTGCATGGCGTGCAGACTGGGATGGCAGTTTTGTGTGTTGTTCGGCTCTGGTTACCCAGAGATTCTCACAGCAAACTCAAGGTGTTGATTCTGGGCTTGGTGGGAAGTGTAGCAGCAGACTTAGCAAAAGGTTGTGTGATTCGCAGAAGAAATCAAACCACACATGGAGTTTCAGAGCTGAAAGGAGAAGGTGGGCAGTACTGGCCCAGCTCTCTGTGGCAGCTGTGTGCCCTGGCTCCCCGTGAATGCTGGCTGGATGTGCCTGGCTTTCAGCACGGCTTTCAGCTGTGCTGCCTTTGACATCCAACCCAGCGTGGATCCCTCTGTTGGATTGAGTGTTGCCCATTGTACAAAGCTTCATGCGGCTGGAGAGGGGGGAAGCAATGGGAGGCAATGTCTGAATGGTGCTGTCTGGCTGTGCTCCTCTCCTGCTGACTCTGGGATGGGAGTATGTGGCGGCCATGGGGAACCAGAGGGCTGTGTGTGATGGCTTCTGCAAAAGTGCCTCGGGGTGGTGGGCATTATCTCAGCAGACAAAAGGAGATCTGGTTACAGTGTGATCTAGAGAGATGAGAGGAAGAGAGAGATCTGTGCGCTTAGGTTGGGCACTTGGACTTCTTAGAGAAACAGGAAAGACTGATCCACTGGGGTTTTCTGCTGTGATATGTGCGATGTCATCAGCCGTGTTCATCTTTCCATGGCTACTGAAATTTGCAATAAGAAAATGTTGTACACCAGTCCTATGCTCTCCAAAATTAGATGTGGCTCCTTCGGTGCATCCCATGCTGTTGACTGCCTTGCAGGGACCGTTCCCCGACGTCGCGCTACTGGGCTGCTCTCACTCCCCCTGGGCTGCAGCTGCCCTGCTTGGAGGGTTTTGCAGTGGCAGGCTGTGCTCCTGGGGAGGATGAGACCCAGAAACCAACTCCTCAGGATCACACTTCTGTCATCTCACCTGTCTGCAGCTTCTGCAAGACGTGACTTCAGCTTTCCCTCCATACAGGTCACCTACCTACAGATCCAGACATCACCAGCGCACAAGAAAACTCATCAACACAAATAGAAAATGCGACTTTCACCTTCCCACAGAGCTGGTGCTGCACAGAAACTGCTCTCACAGGCATGTTGGGATATTTTCTGCTGGGAATAGTTTGTTCCAAGCCACACGAGAGTGCTCCACTGAAGAACAAATCATGCTATTAGATTTGCACTTTAATCTTCCCTTTGGGAACACAGAGCTTCCTAATGTAATCTTGATGGTACCGAAAAGCATTGTTACAATTTTAATGCACGTAACAAATTACCATTGTCCCCTATTCGCAAGGGTGAAGGAAGACACGTTTTGTGCATATGCTAGAAAGAATATAGGAAAGTCTGTTCTTGTTTATCCTGGCTCAGATCTAGCCGTGCTGCAGTGAAACCTGTTTTTTAAAGTAGATGTGCTCTGGATGATCACTGTAAGTTATCGGCTTAAAGCAGGTTAACAGGGTGACAGCTGTGCTTTGTGTGTTGTGCTGGGCTTTGTGTGCGGTGCTCCCAGGCTGTGCAGAGGAGCCCACCCGGACACTGTGCTCCTGCAGAGGCCTCCAAGAACCCAGCTGCCCCCACTTTCCCCTCCCCAAGGCACAATAGCACAGGTTTTTCTTCTTGGTTGGGAGTCTGCAGATGGTCACAGCCCAGCAAAACCTCCTGGAGGAGCGCATGCTGTTCGCGGGCAGGTGACAGCAACCTCCAGCATCCGCATCCCACAGCATAAACAATTTTCATATCCTCAGCCTCAGGAACAAAGGAGAGAAAAGGAACTCCAGGAGCTCCTTATATCAGTACAGAAATGCCTCACTGAGAGAGGAAAGCGTTTGTACTTCACACCAGTACCTCTGGTGGGTACATAAAAAAGTACATTGTAAAAAAGATGCTAATGGGAAGTTCCTGTGCAACTGAGGCAGCAGTGCAGTTGGGGACTGGAGTGGAGCTCTGCATCTTATTCCATCTTTTCTTATGCTAAATATGCATGTTTATGGTGGTTGTAAGCTGCAGGATGGTGAGCTGGACAGAGCTGTGCTCTGTGTGATAGCTCTGGTTTTAAAGGCTTTTGTAACTCCACTGAACAGGCTGGATGGTAACTTCCGTTGTACATAGATGTCCTTTCAGGAGTGAAACTTTGCACATGTAGAGGAAGGAGTGAAAAAGAATGGAATGAAATGCTTCCATCACAGCTGCACAACCTCTTTCTGTTGGCATGACAGAACTGTGCCATGTTCTGCCTGAACATGGCAGCTGAAGGAAATGGCAGGGTAAAAACACCTTAAATTGCTGAGCTACAAAAAGATGGGCCTGAGCGTGCCAAGGCTTACTTGTATTTACTCCCCTTTCTTCCATAATGCCTAAGCAGAATGCCCCATCCCTGGAGGTGTTCAAGGCCAGGTTGGATGGGGCCCTGGGCAGCCTGGGCTGGTATTGAATGTGGAGGTTGGTGGCCCTGCCTGTGGTGGGGGGTTGGAGCTTCGTGATCCTTGGGGTCCCTTCCAACCCGGGCCATTCTGTGATTCTATGACGATTCTGTGATTCTATGACGATTCTGTGATAAGCAGAAGGAGAATCGAAAGCAATGGCCAAACTACGTTGTGAAATAACGCTCAAATAACAAGGAATGGATGCCAATTTTATAAACATCCAGTTATGAAATATGACCTGATTTAGACTTTATTTAGGCACTACCCTCCGCCTTCAAATAGAAAATCTACATTTTCAGCTATGACTTCTGTATTCAGATTCGTTCAGGCTTTTTAATGAGCAAAGTCACCACAACCAAATGTTCTGTTAAAGGGATGCTTTTTGTGGAAAAATTACCAGAGGCGTTTTCAGGAAAAAAATGTATCATGGTGCTCCCACCTCAGTACCCTGCTTATGAGATGGGCTTAGGGTTGGAAATTTGAGATCTACAGTAGCTCAGCCATGAAGTAAGGGCTGCTCACAGGGAGGGAGACTGATGGCTTCTCAGCTGGAGATATTTTTAAGCAAAGAATAAATGATCCGTAAGTTATACACTCCTTCAAGCAGCCCAAGTGGTTTAAAAGGCTTGTATGTCCAGACAACTGCCTGTTGGGATCCTGAGGTTTATTACCCTAGCAGTACAGCAGGTATTTGTGGGTCACTTTGTTGCCTGGAGAGCATCTGCCTCCCTGCCTGTCATCCTGGGAGGAAGAGGAAAGTGTCCCTGGGGAAGGCAGTGGGAGGGACATGCTGCCTGAGCCTCGCTCCCTTTGGAGATCCCACAGGTTTTGAACCCTGTCTGTGAGGGGAGATCCCTGCTCCTGCTTGTCTCAAAGCAGGTGGTGAACGTGCTGCCCATCACTACCTGTCATCCTTGGGGTGGTGCCCATCTTCCCCAGAGATGTCCACAGAAAGAATGCAGAGGGCTGATGGAGAGAAGCAAGCTGTTCCTGAAGTGATTTGGAGGGAGCCTTGCCACAGGCTCTCAGGATGCCCCTCACAGTGCTCTGCTGCCCAGGGAGGAAAGCATGGCTCACCAGGAGCCAGCTGCCAGCCCCACTGCGGTCTGGGCTGCAGCACAGTGGTGCTGGAAAGGTGGGTCAGGTCTGTGAGGAGGCAGCCCAGCTCTGCAGAGCTCTGCTTTGAACACAGCAGTGCTTACTGAAAGCAAAGCCTTGGAAAATGGTCATTGTTCAGAAAGCTGCTGGTGCAGGACTAAGTGGGCCAGAGATTGCTGCCTTTGGTAATCTCTTGCAGTGATCCCGGTGGGCTGGGTGATATTACAAAGGATACGCAAGCAGTGGCAGCCAGTGTTGCGTGCTGCTGTGAAATGACACAGAGCAACGTGCAGCTTATCTTCTCCATGCAGGTACATGAGCACTTTGTGTACAGCGGCTCTGAACAGAGGGAATGTGCTGGAATGCATTGATCTGACCCAACCTTGCATGATGTGGTACTACAGAAATACCACTGCG
Source organism: Alectoris magna (assembly GCA_030625065.1). Lineage (NCBI taxonomy): Eukaryota > Metazoa > Chordata > Aves > Galliformes > Phasianidae > Alectoris > Alectoris magna. The sequence goes on along the minus strand of CM060565.1, from coordinate 866,264 downwards.
TAGTGTCAGTGAAGTGCTCCAGCGTGGAATGGAAACTGCCGTGAAGGCAGAGCTCAAAAAGAGAAGATTTTGAGAGGCATGAATAAGAATCCTGCAAGCACATTGCTTCAGTGTGCACCCGAGGCGGGGTTAGGTGGAATTAAGCCATGTTTAACAGATACCAAACCATGTCAAATCTGTCTGGCGCTTCACAAGCAAGAAGTATCCTATCCCCTTCCTAATTAAGTTCTTCCAACGTGCGGCTTTCCAGGTAATTAAAGCTTTTCCCAGGTAGCCAGCCCAGCCCTGCTCTGTGCTCCGGGGCCCGGAGCGTTTCCTGCCACATCTCGTGCATTGCGCCGGCGTCTGCAGATCCCAATGTGTATCACTGCACTGACAGGTTGACATTATTAACTCATGTTCAGTTTGTACTCAGCTGTCACCGTTGCCTTTTTCAACCCTGCTGCCTAGCAGGAGATCCCTATTCTGGTCTCTGAATATTTGTTTTTCTCTCATTTGTATGTGTGCTTGTCTCTGTTGAATTTTGTCTCTTTGATTTCAGACTATTTTCCAATTTACCAAGATGACTTTGAATTCTAATCCTATCCGCCAAAGCACTTGTAATCATTCCCGTACAGATGTCATTCACAGCTTCCTCACTTGTGCTGTTGAAATCATTAATATTTAATAGAAGCACAACCAATAGAGTCCCTGCTCGACGGTATTCAATGTGTCCTTTGCCAGGAGACCACTCGTCGCATCTTTTTGCATGTGTTTTTTCTGCTCTTAATCTGTTCTCTCAGCCAATCGATAATGATTCAGAAAATGCTTTGATTAACGTCGTATTTCATGATGGATTTAGCTCATTGACAGCATTCTCCAGCTGTCTTCTCTTGATCCTGGGGGCCTTCCTTCTATGACAAATTTTCTTGGTCTCAATCCCAGATGTACAAACACATCCAGCCCTTCTTGTGTGGCATCTGATGCACAACTCTGCTGTTTATGAATGACTTCATACTTTGCTTTCTGCTGTTTGTAAGTCCGGTACATTCCCATTTTGGATTCCTCCTGGCCATTCTTATTGCATCCCTGTGTTCCTAGATAATGTTCCCTCAAGGATTCCCAGCCCCTTGGTTAAGGATGTGCTCACTGCACCAGGCAGAGCATGGCCCCATTCTGGTACCCAGATTTGGCCCTGTGCTTCTTTTTGTGCTGGATGAAAAGCAAACCCCAACCATTTGGGGAACTTTGCATTGAAAGCATCTCGTTGCTCAGTGCTAGGTGAAGTTTAAATGTTAAAGCTTGAACTAAAGTTGGTCGCTTTAAAAGATGAATTTAAATGAATTAAAAGTTAAGTTGAAATGAAGCTCCTCAACACAGGTTGAGCACGGCACTTGAACAAAAAATAGGAGGGGTTCTGCACAAGAAGTGGAGTTCTGTGTCCAGGCCTGGGGCCTCCAGCACAAGAAAGACATGGAGGTCTTAGAATGGGCCCAGAGGAGGCCACTAGGATGCTCAGAGGGCTGGAGCACCTCTCCTATGAGGAAAGGTTGAGGGAACTGGGCTTGTTTAGCTTGGAGAAGAGAAGGCTGTGGGGAGACCTCATGGTGGCCTTCCAGTACTTGAGGGGAGCGTATAAACAGGAGGGGGAACGGCTGTTTGTGAGGGTGGGCAGTGATAGGACAAGGGGGAATGGTTTTAAACTGAGACAGGGCAGGTTTAGGTTGGATCTTAGGAGGAAGTTTTTCACCCAGAGGGTGGTGACGCACTGGAACAGGTTGCCCAAGGAGGCTGTGGATGCCCCATCCCTGCAGGCATTCAAGGCCAGGCTGGATGTGGCTCTGGGCAGCCTGGTCTGCTGGTTGGCGACCCTGCACATAGCAGGGGGTTGGAACTGGATGAGCACTGTGGGCCTTTGCAACCCAGGCCATTCTGTGATTCTATGATTCTGCAGTTACCAGTAGGCACAGGGCTGTTCATTCCACCTGTGCTGACATCAGTGCACCCAACCTGCAGTGCCAACGCTTCAGTCTATTGGGGAGTGCAGCAGTTTGCCCTGATAGCAAAGATGAATCCACAGAAAGGTGAAAACTAATCAGTTGCATAATACTCACCTGGGAATGTTAACTAATTTTAGGATGAGTATTTTGCAGAATGAAATGAATAGCTAATGACTTTACTATTTTAATTACTTTAGGAAAGGTTAGTCTGTAGGTTATCTAAAGGAGTGTGCCTGGTTGGATGAATATTACAGCTGAGATTGGAGAAATGTTATTGTTGCCATCTATCACAAAACACACGTGAGGTGACACAATGGTCTCACCGTGGGTTTTACTAACTGGATTTCAGTGCAATTGATCCAGTTCCCATTTTGAGTAACACCTTTGTCTTTAGGGAAGCTGTGAGATTCCTCTCATGATGGAAAGCGTTGACAAGAGAGCTTCCTAGGCAATGTCCTCAGGCCATGGGCTGCAGGTGCACACAGTATGTGACTGGAAACTGAAGTTTACATTCTTTTTTTTTTCTTCATTTCCCCTTTCCTTTTCCCTTTCCCATCTCTTTCTACTTCCCTTTTCCCTTCTTTCCTTCTCCTCCCCTTCTCTCAAATTTGAAATTGCACCTGCTAAAAGCAAAAGGCTGTTTAAAGTGAATTGTAGAGTCCTTAGGGTTGGAAGGGACCTTTAAAGGCCATCTAGTCCAACTCCTCTGCAGTGCACAGGGGCACCACAGCTCCATCAGGCTGCCCAGGGCCTGATCAGCCTGGCCTTGGATGTCTCCAGGGATGGAGCATCCACCACATCCCTGAGCCAACCTGTTCCAGTGCCTCACCACCCTCACTGCAAAGGACTTTTCCCTTCTATCCAACCTAAAGGAATGCAGGCAGCTGATGGAGTGATGCTTACTCACAAGTGCTGCTCCCACACACTTCCTGGGGCTGCAGGAAGAAGCCATGGGAACAGGTGGGCATGGGGTCCCTGGGGCTGTGCAGGTGGAGGTGGGCAGGCTGGGGGCACATGGGCCATGCTTCTGTACAGGAAAGCTGCTTCTGTGTTAGCAGTGCATAGCAGGACAGGGGGGTTCCTTGCTGCTGTAATGTTATCCATCTATAACATTACTTATAGGACTATTGAAAATGCAACGTTTCCAGCTCATGTCTAGATTTTTCCTGGGCTCACTTACTTTCTGAGTAATGACCTTAGTTTATTTTAGCAAGATTCTGGTCAGCATTTATCCAAAATGACAGAAGAAGGTGAATTTTTTGGTAGTTTGTTTCTGTTTTTCTCAGGAGTTTCTGACAAATGCAGAACTTCCAGGAAGTTCTTTATTATGAAAACCTGGAAGTCCAGCAGCACAAAAATGAAGTTCTGTGGGCTGAAGGCCAGCCCTGTGACATTTCTGCCTAACTTGTATCTCTGTGCCGTGGCCTTTGTTCAACTCCATTGATAAAAGCATTCTCAATAACTCAAGTCTGGGTTTGCTGCCAATAGCTGTTATTTTACCAGTTTGGGGGTGGGATTTTCCTTTTGGGGAAGGAGGTCACTTGAAAAAGTGCCCACCATGAAGTATTTTAACTTAAAATTCAAAGTTCTGGGGATGCTTCTGCAGCCTGGAGAGCTGCTCTCCTTGCTTTCTTTACAGAGCATTTACAATCTGGGTTTGTGCAATATGCTGCAGCGTTGTTGGACTGTAATTTTTACATTGAATCTTATCTATTAGACACAAGTGAAACTCCAGGGAGATGCAGATCCCTTCCTGAAACCAGCCCTTAGCAGCATGTGGAGACCTCTGTGATGTGAGTGCTCAGCTCACAGGACAGGCTGCAGTCTGCTATGCTGACTGTGGGCACTGGCTGCACACACACAGCACAGCCCCCTCCCTGCAGGCAGGAGATGCTTGTGGTTTCCTTTACACAAACCCCCACCTGTAGAAATCAGTGCAAGGAGGTGCTGGAAGGGAGTTTGTGCAGTACGTCTTGTGAATTCCCCAAAGCTGCCAGCTCAGCCACTGACCTACTTGGGCAGGCTTTTGGAATTTCATACCTTGAAATATTTATGATTAAATACTCACTCTGCATCCTTCCCTCTTCTCCCTGCTGCCTGTGCTGCGCCCGTGGCTCTCCTGCAGCACAGACCCCCCCTTTCTGTTTGATCTGATGTGCTGCAGCTGCTCTGCCTGGCTGTTATGTGATAAACATCCCTATCAGCTTCCACTAAACTCACCTGCTCCACTAAACCCGCTAACTGAACAGAGCCATGCATTCCTCCGAGCTGTGCAGAGCTCCAAGAGCCCTGCCAGTAGTTCTGAGGTGTGGACATTAATGTGGGAGCACAAAAGCTGCTATCACAAGACAGAATGGTCAGCAGATGTGTAGCTTTGCCATGTTCAGATCAGGACACAGCACTGCTGCCTGCCCCAGCATCCCAGCATGTCCCTGCTGCTGCAGGGCTGCTGCAGGGCTTGTGGATAGGAAGGATGCTGTGTGACTGCGTGTGACTGCCCCTCTTGCAGGGCTGTGACTGTATGTGACTGTGCTCTGTGTAAGTGTGAGCAGTTCTCCTGCTCCAAGCTCACTGCAGTACTCTTGCAGGGCACGGATACTGCTGCACTTCCTGGAGGAGATCATAAAGTCACAGAATGGCCCACGTTGGAAGGTAGCCCAAGGATCACGAAGCTCCAACCCCCCACCACAGGCAGGGCCACCAACCTCCACATTTCATACCGGCCCAGGCTGCCCAGGGCCCCATCCAACCTGGCCTTCAACACCTCCAGGGATGGACGGGTCATCCACAGCCTCTCTGGGCAGCTGTTCCAGCACCTCACCACTCTCACAGTAAAGAACTTCCCCCTCATATCCAACCTAACCTTCAACTTAACTTCAACTTGTGTGCAGTGTCAGTGGAAAGCATAAGGTATCATATTCCTGGCTGCTACGCAGCATCCTGGAAGCTTATTATATAAAAGTAGTTGGTATCTGCTGCATTCTTTTTAAGCCTCAGAGAATAAGCAGGAAATTTCCCTTGCTTGCAGGTTGATTTACCGGGAGAAGATACAGAGCTGCTTCTGAAGTTCAATCTGGTTGTTCAATCAGTGCATGAGAATTGTTGGTTGGTTTTGTGTGTTTTTTTTCCCCCTTCTTCTGAAACTTCCAGTCTGCTGTTGTGTTTCATTGGAAAAAAACAAGTTGCCTCCTTGATCTATCCATACAGGGGTTCTGGGTCGGGCTCTGCCACCTGTACAGCCCCACCTCAACCAGTGCATAAAGATCCCGCACTGTGCTGAAGTCCAGTTGGTGCTAGTGGTCCCTCAGTGCTCCCTTTCTATGTCAGAACATCCCATAAACAGAGGGTTTAAAATGTCAATGTTGTGCTGTAGTGCAGGTGGGAGGGAGAGATGAATGCAACCCACTGGGCAGGAGGGGCTGTATTTGTCAATACAAACCACTGGAAGCCTGTGCACCTGTCCAGTGGGTACAGATGAGCACAAGAAGCACGTGTTGTTGCAGCCAAGCCTGAGTCCCTGGGAGGGCAGCGTCAGCCGGGAGCAGCCACAGCCCCATGGCCATGGTGCCTGCTGCCAGCTCCAGGCTGGGGCTGGGCTGCACTGAGCAGGACTGTGGGGCAGTGGTGGAGCAGCTGCTGGGCTTACTGAAGTGACTTGAATCTCTTTAGACAGGAAAATGCACAGTTTAGATTTACTAATAGCTAATATTTAACATTTTGGGGGAAAAAAAGCAGCTTTTCCACTCTTTTATGTCTTAGATCAAAGCTAGATCGTTTTAACTACTTCCTTGATCTTGCATTTTGTCCTCTTGGCTTCACAAGCAGATTACACAGGCACAATTCCAGCTTTGCCTTTGAGCTTCACTCTGCTGCTCTCTTGACCATGGAGACAGCACTGGAACAGGTGTGCACTCAGAATAGCTCCCATATTCTCTGCAGGACAATGCCCAGTGTGCACAGAGAGCTGCTGCGCTGGAGAACACTGAGTGAAGGACATCACTGAGCTTGCTGGGAAGCACTACTCCATCCCAGCCCCTGCACCCTTCTCTTCATTTCTTGTTTTCTTCACATTAGCCACAAGTTTGGGAAAGCCCGGGTGATGGACAAGCATGTTGAGGAGGGCTGTGCTCATGAGTTGCATTGCAGTACAATGAAAGCAGCAGCTCCCACGGCTCAGAGCCTGCACTGTGTCACAGCCAGCCATGCTGCAGGGACATCCATGGGCTGGACAATGCAGAGTGCAACCACAGAAATTGAAATGAAGTATTGCTGCCCTCTTCTTCCAAAAATGCCCCTGTCAGTGTTGACACCTTGGACAGCAGGAAGACAAAAATTCACGAAGTGAATGATCAAAGAGCCCTAAGGGCTGATGAGTCAGTGCTGTGATGAAACCAAATGTTACAGATCAAGGCACCCGTCAGAAAGCCTTGTTCAGGGAAAGCAGCTGTCAGCACTTCACTTGTCTGCTCGCCGTGCAGATGCTAAACCCAAGTGACAGCACCAGCATCTGCAGAGCTCATCAGGCAGTGCCGGGGCTGAGCCGGCGTCCCACTGCCAGCCCGGTGCGCCTGCCCTGGGCACCTGGGAGTCCCCTCCAGAGGTGGAGAGCTGATTCCACTGGGGTAAGTTGGATCAGAGGATGTGCTGGATCTGCCCCTGCAGTCTGCTAATGTCAGCTTCCCAAAGCCATTGTCTCCCACTCTAGCTGTGACTGAGTTCACTGGCCTTTTTGCTTCTCTTGCCTTCTGCAACAGTGGAGGAACACAAAGCAGCCAGAGTATTGGGATGTATGCATGAGTCCTGCAAGCTGCTTCCTCCCCTGGCACCCACCAGAGCTCTGAGAACAACCTGTCCTCCAGGCATCAAAATAAGGTGCTCTGCTCCCTCCAGCCCTGTTCTCAGGATGTGGCAGGCAGTGGTTTGCACTTACAGGTTTAAGGAGTTTTTAGGTGGATGTTTATATAGAAAAGACCTATTAGTCTTCATTTGTACCCAGATCTGCTCCATGGGATATTCTGCCATGCCCCGATGCTCGTGCTGCCCCCCTGCACAGCTGGGCAGCCTTAGTGATGCTTTGTGCCAGCCCACGTGGAGCATTGGGTGCTGACCATTCCAATGAGTTATCAGGGACTTGATATGCATGACTTGATTAGCCCTGATGAGACTACAGTAGCACAGGACCTGAATGCATTCCCTCCTGATAGCTGTGTGGATGTATGGCACAATGGTCGTGCACACACACTGGATGCTCTTGTGTGCTAAGATTTCATCCTTAAGATCATGACAGTTCCCCTCTTCCGGTGCACTGGGAACTGGTATATTTGGCACAGGCACTGCAAGGACAAAGCCCCTTGTCTGCATGCTGCATCCGTTTCTTTTTATCCGGGTTTCTGAAGCAGGCTTGAGCTGTAGATTTATCAGTTCCCTGTGACTGTGAACCCATAGGAGGGGCGTGAAGCTGCCACCTCCTGCCCAGCACATCCCTGGAGACAAAGCTTGAGCACTGCCTGGCACTGCAGCCAGACTCCACAAGGATGTGTCCTCCTCTGCCAGCGCCTTTCCACTGCTAGAGCATGTACTGATTTCTTTCCTGACATCAGATCTCTTACTTAATCATGCTATATATTTGCCAGTGTATCATTAAGCGTAGATTTGTATATCCTTAAATTAAATTTAGCTACTAGGGCTGAGTTATTTCCTTCCTGATTACCCAGTTGCATGAAACAATGGCCATTAATCTCTCTCCCTTTCACTGGCTGCTACTTTTAGAATTTACCATGCTGAGGGCTTGGAAGAACAGAGCAAACACTTTCATTCTCCTGTAAAAGGATTTCAACATGCCCTTCTCCTGCTTTGTACTCAACCTCTGCAGACTAAAAAGCCCCTTTTCTACAGTTAATTTCTCCTTCACTCTTATCTGCCACTCTGACTTTCAAGTGAGTTGATTGAAAATATGGTGCTAAATGCAGCTCTTTCATTTGAACTAATGCAAATTACGCCAAGTCCCAGTGTGTGAATATAAACTTGTTAGCATGGTGAGGGAGGGGGCAGGATCGTGGCGGAGGGGGGGTGTGATACTGCTGCGGAGAGGAGAGAAAATAGGAAAGGCTGTTACCCAGTGGAGGTTGTTGGAAGCAGATTTTCTTTTCCCAGGTCTGCTCACTGCTAGTGGGGAAAAAGAGCTCTGTAAATTAAGAACCTGGATTTGTTTGAATGGTGAAACTGCCTTTGCTGTAGCGTGCAGATGGGAAAGCAGCAAGGTGCTGGTGCAGGGCTGGGTTTTGGGATGCAGGTGCCAGGAGGTGAGTCCCAGCAGAATGGGCAGTTGTTTTGTGAGCACTGAGGATGTGTCTCAGAAAAGGTCCAGGTTTGTTGCACGCTCTCTTGTCTGCTTCATCCCCTTGTGTGTAGGGTGTCCTGCAGGTCTTGCAGCACCAACACATCTGTGAAAGCCATGGGATCTGGGCTTTTTATGCTAAAGGCAGTGCAGCACTGCACAGGTTGCCCAGAGAGATGGTGGTGCCCCATCCCTGCAGACAGCCAAGGTGAGGGGATGGGCTCTGAGCACTGATGGAGCTGTGGGTGTCACTTTGCACTGCAGGGAATGGGAACAGAGAGCCTTTAAGGGTCTCATGCAACTCAAAACATACTGTGATTCTATGAAATTGCAAAGGGACATCCCTACACAGCTGGTACTCATGTGCACACTGGATCACGCCCAGTGTGGTAGTAGCCCTTGTGTAGAGCTGTGCACCGGTTGGCAGCCCAGATGTGCCACCTTGCACTCATGTCACCACTGGTCCCTCAAGTATCTGCAGATTCCCAGTCCAGGATGGGAGAGACTCATCAGAAAATGCCAAAAGGAGGTACTAAGTTCTCAGCTGACGGAAAATAGGACTGCAACATCAAGATACTTTGCCTTCCAGGACAGCTGGTTGGCTGGCCTGTGGCCCATGGAGGTGTGAGGCTGGGATGGACACCAGAGACATGGTGGATAGGCTGGAGTCCTTCTGACAGGGGCTTCCTATGCACACCACTGCAGCTTTCCCTCTTCCCAGTCCTGTCGCCATGGCTACATTGCAATGCCTGAGCTCTGTGATCAACGATTAATTGCACTCAGCGCTGGCACCAGGCCTGGTCAGGAGCTTCTCTCCCATTCCCTCCCAGTGGGTCTGCCCCCCGCAAGTGGGGCACTCGGTGTCCTCCCAGCTCTGTGCCCGGACCAGCTGTGGGATGCCATGTTGCTGGTGGCCGTGGTGGCAGCAGGCCGTGGGGTGCTGAGGTGCTGGGTAGGCCAAGGGAGCAGGACTGGGTTCTGTGTGGAGGTGCACAACAAGGTGCATTCACAGGGCTGGCAGCTTGCATGAAATAGTCCCTCTTCTATTCAGGAAAGCAGCTTTTGCTTAGTGTGAGCACTGCAGGGATTCCACTGCTCCAAGACAGCTTGGGAGCACCAACACAGGTTTCCTACATCCCCTGCCAGGAACCACTGCTGTCTTCTAAGGTGTTTTTGGAAGATGGGGAACTGAAAAAGTTTAATTCCAAAATTTCTGAAGCCTGATCTCTTATTCAATTTCCCCTCAAAGGAAAATCTTCTGTAAGTAAAAGAAATTCAAATGGCGGTATTTGTCTTGTTTGTCTGCTCTTTTCTTCGTCTGTTAAGAGAAGAAAAGCCTGCCAGGTTGGGCAGGAAGCAATACAGAAGCCCAGCGCTGTGCTTCCAAAGGCAAAAGGGAACAAGCACACAGAGGCGATGGGAGCTCAGCACACACAGCCATGGCTGCTGCCCTCCTACACCAGGCCTCTCACGTGCAGGCTGCAGGGCTTTGCTCACCACCCTGCTCCAGGAGGTGCGGAAGCCCACCTGGCACAAGGACAGACAGCTTTCCCTTGGGCCAGCCCAGGAGGGCCCTACAGGAGCAGAGCCAACAGGAGGGAGCTCCTCCAGGCACCCTGAGCATCACCCTTCCTGCATGCTCTCGGTTGGCTCTGGCTTCCCAGTATTTTGACGTTTCCAGATCACAATTCCTCAAACGCTTGTTACTGTAGAAAGTCTGTTAGCTTATGCTTTGCTCTCTTGGGTTTGCGTGCAAGAAAATGCAAAGTGAGACCAGTGTTTTCTGGAGACAGAGCCCCAGCCTGCAATGGCTCCCTATGGTGTACTGCAGATTTACGAACAAAAGATTGCTGTTATAGAAAACTCTACATCTGGGTAGGGCACAGATCACAGAGACTTGCCAGGGAGGGCTCTCGGTGTGAACAGCAGCTCTCACGCTGAGGACAGATGCAGGTCACTGTGACTCTGCCCTTCTGTTTGCCTTCCAAGCATAGTAGGAATGAAATTTCTGATTTTATAGGGGCAAAAATGGTAATTTGAAATGTAAGGGCTTCTTTTTCCCTTAAAAAATAGATTTGCTAAAATGGGTTTATTTTCTCTCATATTTTTGGATTCAGTGAATTCTCTGTTTCAGGTGGAGAAAAGCCAAGCTGATTGGGAAGTCTCCTGACCTTCTGCAGTCGGCCAGGCCACGAGCGATGGTGAGCAAAATAGTGGCATCCCTCCAGCTGTGAAGATATTGAGAAGTTATCAGATCACAGAATCACAGAATGGCCCGGGTTGGAAGGGACCCCAAGGATCACGAAGCTCCAACCCCCCACCACAGGCAGGGCCACCAACCTCCACATTTCATACCAGCCCAGGCTGCCCAGGGCCCCATCCAACCTGGCCTTGAACACCTCCAGGGATGGACGGGGCATCCACAGCCTCTCTGGGCAGCTGTTCCAGCACCTCCCCACTCTCACAGTAAAGAACTTAATCAGACGAAAGAATTAAAAATAATTTTTCAAAATTTGTGACAGAGTTGTGACAGGGATCTGGGAGTTCTGCCATGCAGGCGCTCTGTCTGTCATCCTCACATCCTGACATACAGTGATTTCTGTGTTTGAGACCATAACCACGCGTGGCTCAGAGCAGCAGCGCCAACAGCTCCGTAATGTGATGCAGAATAAAGGAAGATGCAAGAGGGGAAACAACTGGAAAAAAATAAATAGGAATGAAATACAGACTGAGAAAATATGCAAGGGAAAAAAGAACACAATTAAAAAAAGAAGCTGATGCTGCTAAATGGAACTGTTTTGGGGAGGTGGTGTGCAAATGTTGAAGGCAGTCTTCTTAAGGTGTGGAAGGAGCCCAGAGCTGGGTGGCTGCCTGGGTGCCCTGTCCTGGTGCTGGGTGGCAGCAGGAGAGGGGGCTGAGGCTGCCAGGTGTGGTGCAGGGGAGCAGAGGGAATCATGGCAGGAGCACTTTGCTCCAGCTGCGAGCAAATGGACTTGAGAGCAACCTGCAGCTCCAGCACAGATGTGCCCTCTTAAGGGCACATCTGCCCATTAAGCAGATCCTCGTATGTTCTAAAGCAGACAGAAATAATCAAATGTGTTATGGAAAGGGCCATCATTCTTCCAGTTTCTGGAGTTATAACACTCTTCTGATTGAATTACCGTTGCGTAACTGCTCTCTGCCCATACATTATAGTTAATGTGTAGGGTGCATCTGTTCAGGTCAGGACAACAGACCAGGAGCAGTTTGTTTCTGCAGCCCTTGTTCCCATAGCCCCAGTGCCCTTCTACCACTGGCACAGCAGCCTGCAGGCACACACCGGGGAAGGAGCAGGGCAGCCTCGAGTGGCTCTGTTAGCAGTGCTGAGTGCAGGGCAGTGCTGAGTGCAGGGCAGTGCTGAGCCCTGGCTGGAACGGAGGATGAATGGATGAAATGCAATGTCTTCTTACAGGCAGGGGCCACTGAGAAGGATTTAATGGTCCTGTCTGGGTTTAAACTCTATAAATCTAAGAAATGGCAGAGGGCAGCTGCCCTGGGAAGGAGCCGGTAATTTAGAGCTCAGTTATGTGTTGTCAGCTGTAATTCCTGGTGGAGATGTCTGCACCTTGCTGCTGCCCTGCTGCACGCGGGGAGATAACACAGCTCTCAGCGGGAGCCATTTAGCAGCTGGGTGTGAGCCGCAGGATGGGGCTGGCAGGGAAGCCTGGCTCACATCAGGTGCAAACCAGCAAAGTGCCTGAAATCTATTAATCTGTGGGATAGAAAGTTCTTCTGAGATCCCAAATATCAGAGCGCCTGGGATTAGTCCAGTGGTGGCACGTCCTGCAGCCCCAGCAGGGTGGCACAGCCCTGGTCCCCCCACCCGTGTGGTCACCCACCATTGTGGGCTCACAGGGCCAGGGGTAAGGGACACCCAGAGCACCCAGTGTGCGTTTCCATGGGCAGAAGTACCCCAAAATGAACCCTTCCCACTTAGCTTGGTAATTACAGAGCTTTCCCTGAGGAAGCAGCACCGTGGCCAAATCCATCACCCTGTACAAACTCCTGCATTTGGGGAAACCAGATTTTCTGTCCAACAAACAGATTAGCGGTAGTTTTCAACTAGATCTACCGTTAATCTTTCAGCATGCTTCTCTCGGCCCAGGAATGCCTTTCCTTGACAATAATAAAATCTTTTACAGGCATTTTATTCTCAATCTTCCTGTCACATAGATAAGTAAACCTGTTTTTACAAATAGCGGTATGGATTCGTCCAATTCTGAGGAAGAAAAAGGGAGAATTAAGGTTGGATTTTAAGCACTTCTGAGATATGATTTGCTGGAAGCATTCCCATTGTGACGTGTAGCAGGTTGTTCCAAATCCCTGCTGCTGTATTGATTGCTGCAGATTGGTTGGGATTTTGCATTTAGGACAAATAAAGCTGCGTTCATAGCCTGAAAACAGTTGCCAATACAGTCACAGAACCAACAATGAAATCTGCCTTCCCTATCTAGCATGCAGTAATAGGGTTTACCACCTGGCATTGATTTAATTTCAGAGGTGTTAATTGTTTGAGAGGAGGGGAGGGGGGGGTGTTGCCTACATGTGGATCTGCAGTAACTGCTGCAGCTGAGAGCAAGCCCATGAACAAGAAGCAAATGTTAATGGTGCTGTAACTGTACCCCAGTGAGAGATCTCAGGTAGGGAGTTTTCAGGAAACAGGAACTCCTTCTGGTAAGGAATTGCTGTGTTTTGCTATTGAGTTAATTGCCGTTAATGTAAAGTACACAGAATTGCCAAATCAGAGTTACTTGGAGAACTTTCCTCAGTGGAGTGTGTTTTCACACGTGCTGTTTTGTTGTTGGCTGATCTGGGGAAGCTCAGTATAGTTATGGAGCGTATCTGCCTTCCGCTTCTTCTCCATTGTGAATTTCATTTTTAGGCTGTAAACGCATTTTTCTTCTTTTGTTGTTATGTTACAGAACGCCTCTCTCCTAGAGAGAATTAGCTCAAATGTGGCATTAAATGGCAGGAGGTTTCAGATTGGTTATTTGATCATTTATTTCTGTGCCCATCTCCCCTGCTTGTTTCTCACCCTTGGCTTACTTGAGTTATGTTATTAGCTCTTGAACCCAAGGAGCTCTAAAATGTAATCCAATAAATGCTGCATTCTAGGAGATTACCCAGTCCATCTGCCCAACAAAAGGCTTCATGAACTGTAGCTGAGGTGTCTGACAAATGCTTTTCTTGCCTTTTTTCTTTCTTTTTTTCCCCTCTCCTTCCTTCCCACAAGTTTCCCAAGAAATCTGTTCCAGAACTGTGCTCTTCTACTTCTAAACCTGTTTTTCCCAGTGTTTGACCTAGAACCATCTTGCTGCAGGTTGTTTTCGTCCTTTCTGTGACTGAACCCAGAGAGCAGTGTGTTTCAGAGCCCACTGAGTCTGGAGGCAGAACTGGAGCACTCCTCCATCCCCTGTGGGACCACCTCGAGCAGCCCAGCAGCCTGTGCAGTTGCGTTTGGATATCTCCAGTGATATCTCCTCCAAATCCAGATCTCCAATATCTCCTCCTATCCAAATCTCCTCCGAGGAACATGTGTTTTGGATTTCTTCCTACAGTTTATTGTGTACGTGAAGACTGTCACCATGGGTATCTCCATTCTCTCTCTCTCTTAAATCTTTTGAACTGTGGTATTAAAACAAACAAACAAAATGACCCTGCCTCTTACAGGGTGTGCTGTTGGCTGTGCATCGCATTGACACTGGCTTTGCATACAGCAGAGCAATGCTGGTGACTCAGTTGGGAACTGCATGCAGCCCCAGGACCTTCCTAGTAAGCCCACACTTTGTTACTTCTCCTTCATCAGGGCAGGATTATTGCTTGTTGGATTTCATTCAAATTTCCATCTAATATGGTAGAATCACTTTGAAGTCTAATTCGGCTTTCTGCATGCCTGCATGCGTTTCCAGCTCCAAACCACCTGCAGATGGATAAGTATGTTCTGCCTCCCAGCAGCCAGGCCTTTGATGGTGAATAGCACTGGGCTGAGGGAGCTGGCTTTGCCTTCCCATTTCAGCTTTCAGATTGGCTCTTTTGGATGGTGGAAGAGTATTCAGCTTCTATGCAGTTTATCAGAGCGTGTTTCTCAGCCTGAAACGCTGCAGGAGAGTGTTAATGAACTTAAGCCAAGTCCTGAGAGAACTACTGCTTCCATCTCTTCCAACCCCTTCCCTGCCCCACCAGTATGGCACATGCGGTCTGACAAGGGGAGGCAGTGGTTTCCATGGGTCCTTCTGGATGCACATGCCTGGTTGTTACTTATCTCCTGGGTGTCTTCTGGGGATTTGCAAAGATGTCGTTTGATTTTGCTCTGGGGAACTGGAGCTACCCAAGGAGTGCTGCAATAGGATGTGGAAGGTGAGCAGTGGTTTGCCTTGTAAAGGTCTCCAATCTCATTCTTCCTCCAGAATTTCTCAGATGTAGCAGGAAAGTTCTGGGGTGAGTCAGCCACTTCTCTAAGAACTCAAGGACAACTTCATCACCCCACACATCTGGAAGCATTCAAGTTCTCTACCCTGCTCCTCTCTGCTTTAGCCGAGCCATCACTGTTATGTCAATGGTACTAACCTCATTACATGCCTGATTACAATTGTCCTATTGCTGATGAATGAATTGATGAATGAAAAACAATAACAAAGGAGCATCAAAAAGTCTGGCTTTTCACTACCACCTTCCATAAGCTTTTCTGCCTGTTTTGCCTATCACTTTCTAGTCATTCTCTTGTGCCAGAGCCACCTGCCCAGCACCCCCTGATGCCCTGGACTTCCCTTGCAGTTCTCCCCAAATGCTTTGTTCTCCCAGTTTGTTCCCATGTGACCATGTTGTTTTTTCAGCATTTGTCCTTCATACCAGCAGAGCTGGTTTCTGTCTTCTCTGTGCTTCGGCCTTGTGCCTGTGGGTATCTCCTGACTTACAGAAGCTGCCCTCTGTCCTTTCTTTGCGTTGGAGTAGTTAGCATTTATGCCATCAGTAGTAGCTCTTTAGAAAACTGCCATCGCTTAGTTGCATTTTTGTTCTGGTTCTCCAAGATCACTTGTGTGTGTCCTGAGTTGCTGCCATAGCTGTTCCTAGGCAGGCTGCCCTTCTATCTCTTGCGAAATACAGCACCAGAGACATCTTAATGTACCTCTGCAGGTAAGGCTGGAGCACATTCCAAGCTTGAAGCATCCCTAATGGGCAAATGTTGCACAGTTCAGCATCATTTGACAGTAGATAGGATAAGGACGCACCTATCCAGGCCAGCTGCTGCCCTGAAATACGTGAGTGCCTGGCTGATAAAGGATGTGGTACCCTGAGATCAGAGTCTCCTCTTCCCCTTCCAGGCTTGCACATTTTGATTAGCATTTTGCATTAATGATTTGGGCTTCTGAATTCAGAGGGTTATAAGGTTTGCTTTAATTATTCCTGCTTGCATCTTATCTGTATTAAGAAAAAAATCCCACCCTTAATTACTTCACTAATAACTTAGCCTTTTTCTCAGGGTGCTCTGCTTCCATTAATGGAATCTGCCCTGGGGGGATCCTGGCTCAGTGCTGGCTTTGGGGATGGTGGAGGGGGAGCACCCCAAGACTGACATGGTTCCTGCAGAAGAGGTGCTGGGGGCCATCTTGTGTAGACTGAGCAAAAAGCTGCCCCTAAGTTCACCCCATAGCTGAAATATTGGGTTGTGCGTTCAGTTTCTGTCCTCTCACTTGTATAAACCTCCTCCAACTAAGGGTGTCCTGCAGGGGGCTCATGAAGGCCCTTCCTGGTGTTACCTGAACACTCTCTCAGCCTGTCCTCACAGGGAGGTGTCCCATCCCTCAGACCGTTTCTGTGGCCCTCCTCTGGATGCATTCCAACAGCTCCATGTCTCTCCTGTACTGAGCACTCCCATCTGGATGCCGTGCTCCAGGAGATGTCTCACAGCACAGAGCAGAGGGGCAGATCCCCTCCCTCACTCTGCTGGCCAGGCTGTGTTGGATTCAGCCCAGGGTATGGCTGGCTTTGGGCTCTGAGGGCACAGTGCTGGCTCATGACCAGCTGCCACCCAGCAGTGCTCCCAGGTCCTTTTTGGCAGGGCTGTGCTCCATCCATACCTCCCCCAGCTTGTACTGATAATGGGGTTTCCTGCAACCCAAGTGTAAGATCTGCAGATTCCAGCTTGTTGTGAGACCAATTAGCACAGGGGCTTTGGCCTGGCTGTTCAGATTTTTCTTTCATGCCCTTCCCAGTGATAGAAAAATGTGTGTTCATCTATAATGTGCTGGTATCTGAGGTGTGTGTGCATATGGAACGTCAGTCAAGAGCACGCTGTGTCAGTGCAGCTGCTCCGCAGGTACCCTCTCCTGAAGGCAGGAACACAGCTGGCTGCTGCCCCCAGGGAGGATGTGGGGAGGTCGGAAGCAATTTAAACAAAAGTAAAAGACATTCTGTTCTGCCTTCATTTTGGAGGATTGTACTTTTAACCATGCAGGTGTTGGAGGCTCTGGATGTGCAGAGAACATCCATGGAGAGAGGGGTCTCATAAACAGCTGCTGTAGGGAGCTCCTGATAGTGGTCCTGCAAGGGACGACAGACCAAGTCTCATGCTGCTGCTAATTTCTTCCTAGTTTTCTTGTGCTTTTCTCTCCTGTGTTCAGTATGAGATTCTTGCAAACAGAGGACAGGAAAGTAAGCCTGCATTGGAAGATTTACTCTGTTTTAATAATGTATGCACGTGAAGTCAGGGGGAGAAGAAGCACCCCTGCATATTCTGGGAAGCACTGTGGTGTGGACTGCAGGTCCACCAGGGACTTGCAATAATGTGTCTGTGTGTTTGGCCCCCGTGGATTTTCCCAAGCATTTTTGGGCATGATAACAAGTATGGCAAAGAGATTTCTTCCCTTCAAATGAAAGTGAAATGAGATTGGAGATGAGAAGGATGAGAAGCAGGTGGCACCCACTGCAGAGGGAAAGTGGAGTACAAGCAGGACAGAGGGAACAGGATAGAACAACTGCAGAATGCCTCTCAGAGGGCCTGGCAATTCTTAGCTGCCCTGCTCCCCCTGCTTGTCACACATCTGCAAATTGGGCAGCAAAAATGTATATTCATAATTGCTGCAGCATACGTCTGCACAGCAATGAGCTGCATCCTAATGGAGGAGCTGATCAATGTGGCTGCTTTGGTCCCCCTGTGCAGGAGCAGTTCCCATGGAAGCCTCTTACTGGTGCACTGGGTCCCAGTGGAGCTGAGCAGCACTGCTAACAGCTCTGTGCTGAAGCGCGATGTTCCTGGTTGCACCATGCAGTGCTGGACCACGGCTCACCCCCCTGCTGCTGCCCTCTATTTAAAACAGCTCTAATTCCTGCCTGATGGAGAAGGCTTTTTGGTCGTGTTTCTGCCTTAGCTGTGTGACACAGTCAAATCATAATATAAAAAAACCAAACGGTTGTGGCGTGCAGTGATTTTTCTCCCATGAACAGCCCCGTTATTTCACAGGGACGCGTTGTAACAGGTATGAAATTGGCGTTTTTGAGAGCCCTACAAAGAGTTGCTTTTTCAGAAAAGGGCTGTCAAAAGCCTTCAGTGAAGCACAAAGGACTTGTGCTAAAGGGGACTTCTCAGCTGATTGCATGATGGCTAATAGATTGCTAGTGTTGTACCCAGCACAACAATGGGAAAATAACACTCGTGCTGCCCCGTGATTTTTCTTCATGTGGGAGTTCATGATACTCCATTTATTTTTAAAAGGAAGTAAAGAAGTGGAAGGAGAGGGATTCACAAGACAAAAGCTGATGCAGCTGGGCCCATTTGAGCATAGTTTTGTACAAATTCCTCAGGTGCAGCAAAACTTGGCTGAGCTGGTTTGTGGTTCCAGGGCAGCGACAGCCCCATGGATCTGGCTTGGTAAGCATGATTCTTATGGATGAACAAGCACTGGCTTCTTGTATGCTGCTTCACAAGTGTCATGCAAGGATTTCTGTTCTGAGGCCAGAAGAGTGTATTATGATATCACTTTATTTTCTAGTGAGGCATAACCAGATCAGAGGGTGGTGACGCACTGGAACAGGTTGCCCAAGGAGGCTGTGGATGCCCCATCCCTGCAGGCATTCAAGGCCAGGCTGGATGTGGCTCTGGGCAGCCTGGGCTGCTGGTTGGCGACCCTGCACACAGCAGGGGGTTGGGACTGGATGAGCACTGTGGGCCTTTGCAACCCAGGCCATTCTGTGTTGCCAGCCATGCTTTAAGGAGCCTCAACTACCTGCTAAGATACGTGGTGCAACTGGTGAGAAATACACAGAAGTTAATGATCAAAATATCTCCTAGAGCAGCCAAATGGACCTGGAAGAAGGGTGATGAAAATGCTGGAAGATCACTGAAATGTTTCAGGATCTGTTCTGCTGAGCTGTAAGGCTTGGGATGGCCCACAGTGCTGCACCTGTAGCTCATTGCTGTGTGGGGCAGCTCTGCTGTGCCCCTGGGGTGGGAGGCACAAGGTGCTCCACTGGGGTACAGCCACGCGCTGCAGCAGAGCTTACTCCTTTGCATGAAGTATCTTGAATGTTGCAGCCTGACCAAATCTGGCTGATGTAAATGTGGGTATTTGACCTTATCTTTACTGCTGCCCAGAGCCAGACCGTACATTTTATTCTTTCATCTTTATCCCCCCTCCCAAAGTTATGTGCATCTACCGGTGAAGTTGAAATTCATAATTCTTTGCTTTCCTCTGATGGAAAGATGTCTCACTAAGTAAAAGCCTTTGGCAAAATATTATTGGAATAAGTAAAAAAGAAGAAAGCCTGACTCTTAATTCTTCTCCTGCATTCCTTATTCAGACTTCGTAATTAGGCCCTGAAGTTTGTTATATTTGGGATTTCATAGTTTACTTTGTTCTTTTCAAATGTTATCCCTCCCCCAGAGCCTCTGCTTTGCATCCCCAATGACAGCTGCTGCTCTTTGGGTGGTGAATGGCAGAGCTCATCAGGACTGTGCTGCAGAGACCTTGGGGCCCTTCCCCTGCTGGTCTGGGGGCTGAGAATGGGGCTCCAACAGGACACGTCCCCCTGGTTACAAGGGCAGGTTCAGCCCAGGGGACATTCCGTGATGTCTTTGAGAAGAAACTCCTGTGATTTGATTTGGTGCTTCTGACTGTGGGCTCCCGGCTGGAACACAACGTCACCCCACTTCTTCTTTCGATATTTCATGTCTACCATCTTAGAGCAACCTTTTCTTCCTGTGAAAAGCAAACTCAAGGCTCTGCATGTATATTTTATGGCAGTTTATGTTTTTCCCCCACCGGGTGAATAGTGTGATCATAGAATGGCCAGGGTTGCAAAGGCCCACAGTGCTCATCCAGTCCCAACCCCCTGCTATGTGCAGGGTCACCAACCAGCAGACCAGGCTGCCCAGAGCCACATCCAGCCTGGCCTTGAATGCCTGCAGGGATGGGGCATCCACAGCCTCCTTGGGCAACCTGTTCCAGTGTGTCACCACCCTCTGGGGGAAAAACTTCCTCCTACATAGTGATGTCCTGAAGTTGGGTATGTACATAAACCGTGGCTGAAGGAGTCAGTGGTGCTCTGAAGTTTTATTTATTAACTTCCCTTTTTAAAAAAATCAAGTGGACACCGTATGCTTTAACAGCACTTTCCTCTGATCATTTCCTACAAATGATTATGTCAGGATCAGTCAGCTAGCAGCAGCACGGATCTTCTCAGCCATCCAAACAGCAGTTGTTATGAGCCCAGGACAATTTAAGCATAATTTAATAAAGACACCTCCATCTATCTCTGTCAGGCAGGCTGACACCAGGATCCCAGTGAGCACAGGAGGCGGCCGGCGCTGTGCAGCACTGCTTCCCTCTCCCCGTTATGGTGCCCGGCACGGGCAGTGCACACAGCTGGAGAGGCGCTGACCTTTCCTGGAGGCGGAGGAGCGCTCAGCTCGGAGCCTTCTGTTTTCCTTGCTCGCTTTGCTCCCTGTGCTTCATTAGGCAGGCACCGGAGGGACAGGTTAATAAAAGGTGAGATTTAGCTCAGCCACTGTGCAACAGAGCAGAAAAGCCAAAATCGATCAGCAGACCGTTCAGGTAATGCGTAGCTTCAAACTTCATGCTCTGCTGCCTGGGGGGAGTGTGTGTGTGCCCCCCTGCTCACTGCATGCAGGTTAGGCATCATGTTGGCTATTAGGAAATATTTCTTCCCTCAAAGAGCGGTGCTGCATTGGCACAGCTGCACGGGGACTGGGAGGGCTCACCATCCCTGGAGGTGCTCGGAGCTGTGGGAATCCGGCACCGAGGGATGTGGGCATGGTGGGGTGGGCTGGAGTTGGGCTTGGGGATCTTGGAGGTGTTTTCCAGCCTGAATGATTCTGCAATTCTGTGACATGGCACTCTGTGCCCAGTGTCTTGTGCATCTCTCTGTGCCTGCTTTACCTTCTGAAGTGGACCAGGGGGTTTGGGTAATGGTTACTTTATGGCGAGGTGGAAGGAAATTGTATCAGAGCAGCACCCGCCTTGGGAGCTGCATTAGGATCTTTATCTTACTGGTAGTGGTTGCTCCATGTAATATTCAGAATTAAATTCTTTTGATGCTTTCATTCTCCAGGCCATTGCTGTCCAACCTTGTGACTTGCATGGGCCACACTGAGTAAAGAGGAATTGTCATGGGCATACAGAATATACAGTTGATGTATATAGGTAACAAAACTTCATTTTCATGTGGTGTTTTTTTTTTTTTTTTTTCTTTTTTAAACTAAAACGTTTAAAAAAAAAAAAAAAAGGCAAAAAACCCTTGACCTATTAGGTTGTACATGGAAGATCTGGACTAAGACTGCAACTATTTAAACCAACGGGATGCTCTTCGTGCTGCGTGCAGAGGATGGCTGGCAGTCTGCTCTGCCTTGCTGTGTTATCTGCACCAAGCAGGGTGGGCCCCAGCCCGGCTCCAGAGGCAGCTCCTGGTGGGCTCTGTGCAGCGTGGGGTCTCTCTCTCCCACATGGGAGGTACCTTCCACTGCAAAGAGCAGAAATTACCATCACAGAAAGAGTGGCAAACTGTCAGTGCAGCTCATGGATCTGCCTTTCAGCTGTGTGTTCCTCCCTACATGAAAACAACACAGGGGCACTTGTTTTGGAGAACGGGCTGTTCTTCTCATAGGTTCCCTTAAACACAACTATGTATGGAAAGCAAAAAGAAAATCTTGTATTTGCCAAGCTTCTATCAGTGCAGAATTAATTGAAATGGCGAGGTGCACCTACAGGAGAATTATGCTTTATTATTTTTCAGGACTCCGTTATTAAAAATAAGAAGCTATTAGCATTAGATTTATCTAGTATTAAATTTGCTGTTCAAAAAACTGCTCAAAGCCCATAAAGTCAAGCAGTTACTAATAGGCAATTTTAAGGCAACTGGATAAGTGAAGTGTGAAAGGCTGCAGTGCCCCAAAGGTCGGATGCCTGTGAGATTTGAGTTTTCTATCCAGCAGAAGTCTTAATGAATAGTTTAATTATATGACGTATTATTATGCATTGGCTCAGTGAATCCAAGGAAGTTAGCAATTGCTGTTTTCTTGGATAATTTGTTTGAAAATAAGTTGGATTGTTAAAATAATTATTGACTACTTCAAAAGGTTTCCATTGGCACTCTCACAGTTCATGGAACTGAATCATAAACCAAAACCTCAGCGAGCTACAAGCCCTTAATTGGAGTATGTTTTTGTGAGTTTGTTTTTTCCTGTCTGATAACAAGACCGTGATGGATGCAAACAAGCTCTGGAATTGAAGTTGGTCAACCGATCAATTGCAAATGTTTTATGCAGCATGTTGCAGCCTTTACTCCTGGCTGTTTGGCAGTGGGCACCTCTGTGACCTTGCAACACTCCGGGCACATCTCTCACTGTGTCTGTAAGAGAACATGCTCTCATCGAGGTGGAAGACCTCGCTATGATAAGGCTAAGATCCTTGGAGATATTAAGGTTGTTTCAAGGTGATTTCAGTGTGCATTAGGCACCAAAGAAGTGCTGATAATCTTGGCTTGAGGCAGGATCCTGTGCCATGCTTCCTCTGTTTCATGTTAGGCGTTGGTGCCTGAGGTGTGCCCAAGTGTGATAACACTCCAGGAGTTGTTCAGTGTCACTGCTGCGTGGTGACTGCATATGGATGTGACTGGAAAAGGGTTTTCCTGAATGGAGATTGTGGCAAGGAGTTGGCCTCTTTTCCCGGGTGAAAGCAATAGGATGAGAGGTAATGGCCTCAAGTTGTGCCAGGAGAGGGTCAGGTTGGATATTAGGAAGCCTCTGTTCTCCCACAGAGCAGTTGGGCAGTGGTACAGCTGCCCAGGGAGTGGTGTGGTCACCGTCCCTGGAGGTGTCCAAGAAAACAGTAGATGTGGCATTGAGGTACATGGTTTGGTGGGCAATATTGGTGTAGGTGGAAGGCTGAGTTAGATGATCTTAAAGGTTTTTTCCAACCCTGGTGACTCTGTGATTTCCCAGAACGGTCTCTATAGGCATATAGGTAGTCCTTTAATGAGAGTTTTCCTCTTTGTTAATAATACAGCTTTATTTGTGGCTCCTTATTCCCAGTCACTGACACGCGTGAGGAGCAATGACAGAAAGAGCTGGGGAATGCATCCCAAAAGCTCTTGGAGCCTGGAGGGTGGATGCAGCATAGCTACAAGTAGCAGGGACTTCACAGCCTTCCCCGAGTGCATGGCGGTGTCACGTCTGCTGCAGTGGCATTGTTCAGCATGGAACTACCAGTCTATTTTTCACTTGAGCAAGCAGGCACAAAGGAGTGCCATCTGACATCATTTATCTGGGCTTTCAAAATGTCTTCAGCCAAATCCCAGAACACAGAGTAGGAATAAATGGCCATTTGACTATGGCAAAAGGTTAACTGTGGGGTGTCCAGAGACTTCCACCTGGGGACTCTTGCTGTCTGGCATGCTAATTAACCATATGGGGAAGGGAGTGATTGCTGATGTGGTACATTTGCAGATGATAGAGTTATTTAGATCAGCCGAAGCTGCAATTCTCTGCTCTAAAGGGACACTAATGAAGCAAGGTGATCAACAAGATGATGGCAAATAAAAGCCGGCACTGTGAAATACAACTTATGTAGGACAGAATAATTTGGAAAACCCGAGTGTCTGGAACTAATGGCAAAGACATGAATCAGAACTGCGGCATGGAAGGACTGCTGGAGGCCTCCCCAGCCTCTTTGCAGCCCTGCACCACCCAGCTGGGGCTCTGGATAAGGCTGGCTAATTCTGGATGGTGAATTTTGGGATGCCCACCCTGATGTCTGATTGGCAGCTTTTAGATTGCAGATTTTGGCTGTTCCTCCTTTAATCACTGACCTCATCAAGGGGAATTGGCAGGGGGAATACGCTCTTGTATAATGTTTGCAGGTTGATAGAAGCCCTCTTTATTTTATCTTTGGGAACGAACAGTACCTGGTAGTTTCAGAAGCATCAGCACAGTTCTTCCTGGGTCACAGCCCTTTCTCCTACACACTACAGCCATTTGAATGGATGTTACCCTCCTGCCCAGCTCAGGTTGGACACTGGGAAAAACTTCTGCCAAAGAGCAGTGCTGCAGTGGCACAGCTGCCCAGGAGTGGTGGGCTTACCATCCCTGGAGGTGCTCCAGAGCCATGGAGATGTGGCACTGGGGGACGTGGGCAGTGGGCACGGTGGGGTGGGCTGGGTAGGGCTGGGGATCTTGGAGGTCTTTTCTCACAGGAATGTTTCTATGCAACAGATGCACGTGGCTGGGAGGCAGCTCACCTGGGAACATGGCATACAGGCAGAGGTGCCCCGGCCACGCTCCTGGCCTGGCATCCCTGCAGCTCCTCCACCGCTCCTTTGCCAGCTGATGAAATTCAGACTTGTGCCATGGGAGTAAATGATAAGTGGCTTGGTTAGAATTAAGGAATTAATTTGAGTGGTTTTTAAATCGTGTAGGAGTTCTGCGGTGGGTTTAAAGGTGATCAGACAGCGGGCAATGAGCTGAATATTGATTTTTCTCCATGACAAGAACTATCTTTCTGTACTTGGGCCGTCAAATAGACAAAACCAACAATATGAATTAAAGGGGCATGTCCAATAAATCCCCTGTTTACAAAATAGAAGGATTCTACAGGGCAGATTAATTATGGATGGCAATTAATTCGAGCTGCAAACAGCTCAAATCATGAATATTTTAGTGGAAGTCCACCTACGGCCCCAGCCCTGGAAATTACATCTCGCGTTCCGGCGCTTGCTTTTATTCTGAAAACATTGCTTCCATTTGTGAATGGGAGCAACAACTCATAAACACTGCCATAATCACGCAGCACCGCATGCTTTCTTGATTTCTGTATGCCGGATGAGTCATCCCTGTTATTTTGTATTACAATGATATCAGAATGAATCTCATGATTATAATGCATGTAAAGCTTAGCAAGGAAATACTATATAAATTTTTAATACAATTTTCTATTCAATGCTCATGTTTTGTAGCGTGCAGAGGCAAATTATTTTAACTAGTTTATGCCGGAGTGCACAGTTGCTGTTTGAGTTGCTTTATCTCCATCATTTGAAACTCAACGTGATGAGAAAATACTTAATACATGATTTTATGAATACTGCGCCACGTACAGACCACGTGAAGGTTCTCCATAGTACATGGTCGTCTATTTTTCTATTTGATTTATTATTTCATCCTGCTGGTTGCTAAATGAGAGGTGATTTTCACAGAAATTCAGCATTTTCCACCGCACTGAATGCAGAAGTGACGTGCCAGCACTCTGCCTCATCGTGCGTTCTATGTGTCTGAAGGTCGAAGGAGCTTCAGGTACATGATTTATTTCCTAAGCGTAATAGCCCAATGATGAGGATTTCCTGAGACCATATTTTGGATTCATAGAATCACAGAATGGCCCGGGTTGGAAGAGACCCCAGGGATCACGGAGCTCCAACCCCCCGCCACAGGCAGGGCCACCAACCTCCACATTTAATACCAGCCCAGGCTGCCCAGGGCCCCATCCAACCTGGCCAATGAATGAACATGCAAAGTGGAGAACTTAAAGCTCTACTGAATTAAAGCTTTGATAGCGGTATCTAGAACGCATTTTATGGGCAAAGCTTCCCCTTTCAGCCCCTCCTTTTCTCTCTGTGGGCTGCAGTGAGCAGACACCACTGAACAAAGCCCTGCCAGACTGGTGGGAAGGTTGAGCAGTGAACACAGCACCATAAGGTTGAGGTTGGACTTGATGATCTTAAAGGTCTTTTCTAACCTGAGCAATTCTATGATTCTGTGAAGTGTCAGTCCAAAAAGGAGGACCAGCACTCTAGGATGACGTTCAAGCCCAGTCCAGCTGCAGGTAGCAGAGCTGCAAAGCTGTTAGAAACACAGTGCTGAGATAAGTTGGTTGTGTGTGAACCTGGAGCAGTAGATACTGCTAGAAAGCAAAGAATAGTAAGTGTGACATTGTTGTTCTGTTTCCTGAGAATTTCTGGCCTTCCACTGTCTGACCATCTGTGAGAAGAAAGCACGCAAAAAAGTTGCCTGGATGTGGAGTGCTCTGACTGCGGCGTTCGTGAAGAGGAAGTTTCTCATACTTGGGACTGCCAGTAGTATGGGAACAGCAAACACAGCGCACCTTGAGGAAAGGCACAGCAGTGCACTCAGCTGGGAAACCATCCCTGTCAGTTCCCAACCCCTCTGGCAATGCTTAGTCCCTCCACTGTGAGCCAAGGTGTTGGTGCTGGGGATGGGGGGACCGCAGGGAAGCGTGGGACATCCGAGGCAGCATAGCTTATAAACTGGATTTTAAAAAGGAAGTTGGCTTTGTTAGCGCTAATTTAGGTCCAATTCTGAATGGTTACTTGAGAAGAAAAGCTCTCCTTGTGAGACATTCGCACGCCCGACTCCTTCAGCTGCAGAATAAGAAAGCCTCTTTTCAGATTTTCTGCTTAAAGCAGATTAGATGAGATTTAATATTCTTGATTTATTTGTTTACGTATTTATTTGCTTTCTAAACCCGAGGGTAGAAAACATGAGCAGATTTTAAGTTCTTTCATCTCCAGGAACAGCAATTTCATTTCAAACCTTCCTTATATGACACAAAGCGAAAACTCGCGATTCCCTTTTCCATTTAAATAGCCTTCAGAATTTATTCCACGAAGGTCAGAAACTCAAAGCCGCGCTGCGATGCTCACAGCTCCGCTATGGGGCTGGGAAGGGCTTCTGCCTGGTGCTGGTGCAAAGCTCCCTGAGCTCTGTTCCCCTCTGAACAGAGGCTGTCAGAAGGCAAAAGTCGTTGTTTTGGTTCCTGGGTTACCATTGGCATTGATTCTAGACAACACTCATAGGTTTTATTAAAGTGATAAATGTGCTTAAGGAGACAACAAAGGCCTCTCATCACAGAAGAGGACCAGTGCCTGCCCCAGTGATGCATGCAGAGGATTGCCACTTGGTTCTCTGCCTGCACTCCGCAGTTCTGCTCTGTCTCTGTGGGCACAGTGCTGGCTGGGATCTCCTGCTGATGGTCCCCTGGACAGAAGTCACACTCAGAGCTGTGATGCTCACAGTGAAATCCCCCACCTCTGCTCCTTTGCTCCTGGATCTGGGGGCTTAACATTTAGAGTCATCTTACATTTAAATTCATCTTTTTAATCTGCCAGGCTGATCAACAAGCCAGAGAGCTCTGTTGTCCTCTCATCCGCATTTTCATACCCCTGCTCTTTCTGCCACCTGCAGCCTTTATGCATTTTATACACTGACCAAACACTGTAAGCCTCAGCTGAAGATTGAACCCTGTACAGCCTGGGCTGAAGGCAGCTCCTTTGGTGCCCCATCGTAATGCTGCACTGCCCTGGGGCCCAGCATCCCTTTGTAAATCCCTGCAACTGTGCTGCAGGGCTGTGCTGCAGGACAGGAAAGCGACGCTTTGCCTCCCATGGTAAATCCAGCAGGCCAAGCTAATCCTTCCTGCAGGACAAGTCCATAGTGGAGGTAGGGAAGCCTCAAGTCACAGATGTGGCCCTTTGTATTGGAGATACAGTGGTGGGGAGGGACCGGGAGAAATTGGGACTGCAGAACTCTGGGCTCTGTGCAGCCTGGGCTGGTGGTTGGCGACCCTGCACATAGCAGGGGGTTGGAACTGGATGATCTTTGTGGTCCTTTGCAACCCAGGCCATTCTATGATTCCATGAACTGCCCTGCATCTTGCTATTTCAGCTAAGCAAGCTGTTTTTGCAGTGCTGAGGACTTTTACATTTACACGCCAAAGGAAAGGACCCAATTAACGCCTGAATCACTGAATTCAGTCATTCAGGTGACATATTTGTGCTCTCTCTATATTATCTATTTCCTATGCGTTTAGGGAAATATATTTTAAGAATTAGTTAAAAGATTTGCTAAAATACATTGAAGCAAATACTTAACAGTAATTGTCCCACGTAGAGTGGAAGTCTCAGGCATCTCACTGCCCTTGAGACACTTCTTTCTCTGCGCCAGGGCCCTGACTGAGATTGACTTCCAGGTAAACAGCAGCCCCAGAGATTTAACACTCCAATTCGTGCGTACCAGGCTGACATTTGGAGAAGGCTTGTCTTAAAACTGCCAAAGTATGAATGTGAGCCCAAGCTGTAACACTGTGTGGTTTGGTACTGAGGGCTATCAATGCCTGTGCCTCCCCACAGCAGCTGCAGGAAAAGTGCCAGCCAGGCGACCGTCCGGGCTGTGATGAAATAAAAGAACAGAAATAGGGCCTACTCCATTTTAATTAGATTGCATCAGAGCTTCCTCAGCTGCAGAAGACGATTCGGTTCAATTAGCTTTATGCTCAGATGCGAAGCCTTCTAACTTCTTTTCTTTTTCCCCCTCCTTTGCTGAATTAATTTAATTAAAAAAGGACCATTTTTTTGAAGCAGGGTGCTGCAGCTTCAAGGAACGGATTTTCATATGCAGAGCACTTGGGAAAAAAGCAATGGAAATAATCTTGATTAGGAAGCCTCAGATTCAATATCTCCATTGTTGCTCTTGCCCTGAGGTTATATTTTTAATTGCGTGTAATAAATATAACTTTATTAATTAGAAATTATCTGGAAAGGAAAGAGACATTTTTTTCTCTGCTTTATGGTATACAGAGGCTTATAACAAAATTACTGTTCCTGGAGGGAGCTACATCTAATCTACCTTTCTTTTTGTGCTATCAGGCTGCCAACTAAATCAAGAATATTTTTTTCTTGCCTTTTTTTTTTTTTTTTTTTTTTTTTTTTTTTTTTTTTTGGTCTATTCTGAGAATTGGAGGATTTCAGCCTTCACTTGAAGGGGACTTGGGGAGATTCGAGTGAGACCATTCATCAGGGAGATTGCTGGCCTGTAATGGGCACTCACTGGGTAAGGGAATGTTGTGCCCATGCTTTGGGTTGGTTTTTCACCCTCCATCAGATTTTTATATCTTACTGCTTTGCAATGCTATGATATTTATCGCAGAATCACAGAATTGTAGGGGTTGGAAGGGACCTCCAGAGATCATCGAGTCCAACCCCCCTGCCAAAGCAGGTTCCCTACAGCAGGTAAATTATTTTTAGGTTATTTTTGGCTCAGGTTATTTTTGACTCTGTAAGAGATCTTTCATATGCAAAATAGTAACTGGGGGTAAGGATGAGATTTACAGGGGAATGGTTTTAAAGTGAGACAGGGCAGGTTTAGGTTGGATCTTAGGAGGAAGTTTTTCCCCCAGAGGGTGGTGACGCACTGGAACAGGTTGCCCAAGGAGGCTGTGGATGCCCCATCCCTGCAGGCATTCAAGGCCAGGATGGATGTGGCTCTGGGCAGCCTGGGCTGCTGGTTGGCGACCCTGCACACAGCAGGGGGTTGGGACTGGATGAGCACTGTGGGCCTTTGCAACCCAGGCCATTCTATGGTTCTATGATAGGAAAAAATGGGAAAAGGAAAATCTGTAGATTTCAGGTATCTTCCCTGAAGGGACTTTTTGGCTGCATAGGACAAGCTGTATTGACCCATAGGTAAAAGGACTGTGATGCTTTGATTTCTTTTTCAAGATTTTCTAGATAATAAGAGCAAGATAAACTTCTCGTAGTTTGGGTGCTGTCCCTGCAGGAGCCTTCCTGTTTGCCAGCACGACAGTGGTGCTCCCAAAATGGGATGATCTGCAGATGCTTTGGCCATCCCAATGAGACCACCAAACTCATTTCCCATCCTATCCTTTGCTCCTTTGCACTTTAATGTTTGTATACACGTTTCTTAACCAAAAACCTCAATGAGCTCTCTGGTGCTCATTTGTGTAGGTTCACAAGGGCCCACCTTTTGAGTTTACTGAAGTCCCCCTGGATGGCACCCCTTCCTTCTGCTGTATCGACTGCACCACTCAGCTTGGTGTCATGAGCAAACTCGCTCAGGATGCACTCAATCCCATCATCTGTCTCACTGATGAAGATGTCAAAGAGCAGTTGTCCCAGGACAGACCCTGGGATCCAGCAGCACCATTGCTGCGGTCCCTCCTGAGCAGTTCCTGGGATCCCAGCATAGGCAGTGTCGATATTTACTGAGAGAAGGTCCCTATGGGAGTATGAAATCCTTTAAAAAATGCACACTTTTTTTACTGGAGCTTTTTAAATACCACTGACAGAAGGTGAATGGAGGTATGAATGCCAGCCCTTTGCACCTGCTGGGCATAGAGCTCTGCTTGGGTGTGAGTTTCCCTCCATGAATTGGTACTGGGTGGTGGCACATCTCTCTAGTGCCAGAGCTGGCTCTGCCCTGTGTCTGCTGCAGACCGGGCAGTGGGTGGTGGCTCATGCTTTGCACATTGGGATAGAAATTTCTTGAGAACAAAGTACCTGAGTACATGAATAATTATTTCATGTATATATTAGATCAATCACCATTAACAGGACCTAGGCAGCAGGAACCGTGCTTGCTATGTGAACCATTGCCCCACAGCTCCCCTGCTTGCTGCAGCAAGTTGCTCTGGAGAAACCCAGTGCCTTCTGATGGCAGAACTTTGCAAACTGAAATGAAGGAGAAGGGAAAGGAGCTCTGAGATGTCCCACAAAGCACAGCCAGGGCGTTGCTGTGCAGCACTGCTTAGCTTGCTGGCTGCTCATGGCCAGCCTGTTCTCTGCTCCTCCTTTCAGAATGGAAGCCTGTGGAGAAAGTGTGCAAGGAACAGTTCCGGCCTTTTGGAAAAGTTCCTTTCTTCCTTTCTCTTCTGCAACACTGACATAACTCCTCTTTGAAGCCTTCTCATCCAGGCTTTGCTGCGTGTGCTGCTCTGCAGAGGTGAGGGAAGAACTTCTATACTTTTTGGTGGGGATGTGAGGGATGGGAAGATTCAAAGGCTCCAACAATAGGCATGGATTTCCATATAACCTCCTTTCATGCTTGGTCAGAGTGAGACTCTGGTCATGGCTATTACCCACAATGATGTAACTGTAATTGCTTCTCTGTACAATGGTACTAAATTAAATCCACAGAATGTCAATGTCCTTTGCATTTAAATACCATTCAGCAAGGGGTTTAGGCTGTTACTTTCACCACTTTCATTCCTTTCGGTGGGCTGACAGCAGTTGTTTGTCCAACTGCCTGTTGGGAGACATCAAGACAAGACAACCAGTTCTCCAGCATGCCTGGGGACACCATTTCCTGGGACTGGAAATGGGAAGGAATGAGGCCACTGCCTGTGGGCATGGTACCCTTGGGCAAAGAGTGGCACTCAGCCAGGGCTGCATCAGGCTCCTCTTGGGCACCCTGCAGTGGGAGGGATGGGGAAACTCTGAGGTGGGTTGCAGTGGGGTCATGGTTAGGGGCCTTTGCACAAGGACCAGGTGCCCCAAAACAGTGCTGGTGAGTCCAGGGGTTGCTTCTTGTGATGAGCATTCATTGATTTCAGCCAGAATTTCATAGAATCATAGAATAGTTGGTTTGGAAGGGACCTTGAAGATCATCCAGATCTAATCTCTGCTGTGGACAGTTGGCAGCCACCCACTAAAGCAAATTTAGATGTTGCTTTTCTGTTGCCTCAGGTTTTTTTGGGCCACGCAGAAACAAAGGTAGGTTAAAACACTTTCATGAAATACAACAGTATTCTTAAGCTAAGAGTTAAATAGGTCAGGAAATCCATCATTTTCCTCTGCAAGCACTCATGCAAAAATGATAGATGGCCCCAATGATTTCCTGCACGTATAGATACAGATGGTCAGCTAAGCCTTTTCTGCACTTTAATTAGAGCTCTTCAGTAGCTCACCAAGTTCTTCAGTCGGAGTTTTTACTTTCAGTATGTTCAGATCCTGAAGTATCACATCATTAAGGTGCATTGGACATGGAAGTACCATGCCCCATCCCTGCAGACAGCCAAGGTCAGGGGATGGGCTCTGAGCACTGATGAGCTGTGGGGGTGTCTCTCAGCGTTGCGTGGAGTTGGACCAGAGGGCCTTTAGAAGTCCCTTCCAACTCAAACCATTCTGTGATTTTATGATTCTGGAAACAGCTGGGTATGCTGGCATGCAGCAAGTGTGGAGCTGTGCTGAGCCATGTTCTGGAGGCTGGGCATGCCATGCTGTGCTGTGCCACGCCGTGCTGTTCCATGCCATGTCAGCAGGCTGCAGGAAGCGCTGCCTGCAGCACCACGAGCAGCAGGATGCAGGATGCAGGATGCAGGTGCACACAGGGACGCAGCTCAATCAGTTCTGCCTGCTGCTGCCTGCCCAGTGCTGTTCCTGATTAAGTCTTCAAGCACAAAGTAATGTGAGGTGAGGGAGTGCAGTCCCAAGAAATTACCTTTCCATTAAATTCCTTGTCATAAACAAAAGGGAAGGTGGTTAATTCAAAACAAAGGTGAATGAGATAAATTTACTATAAATCCCCCTTTGCTGAAGTTCTGTGCTGCAGCAGTGCATTGTGGAGCCTGTAGTGCTGGCAGTGCTTGATCGGGCAGGTCAATACTTCATTCCCTCTGAGCTGATGGCACAGTGAACGACTTCGTCCTCCTTGGTAGGAAGGCACAGGTTGAGCTGAGCCTCCCACAGAACTCCCACAATTCATCTAATTTATGAATGATGCCCTGGATTAAATTGCCATCAGTGCGTACTGCATCTGAAGAAGAGGCAGGAGGATTCTTAGGGTGTGGGTTTGGATTACTGAACAACGTCAGTTGTGTCTGAAGCCAGCTCTGCCCTCACAGAGCGGGGCTGTGGATGGTGATGGGGAGGTCCCGGTGGCAGTGCAGCAGAGCTGTAGGGCTGGGGTTTGGTGGCTGTTTGTCAATGGGTTGTTGTGCCACAGCCAAGTGACATGGGTGTCACACGATTGTTGCAATATGCAACAGTGCCAGAGAGCTGCAGTGGTTTCTCAGCAGCTCTTCCTTCTCACTTCTCCCCCTTCCTGCACTCTGGAATGGGGCAAACATGAAGCTACCCCTCCTGGGGCTGTGGGGCTGTGCACCACTAAACTCTCTGGGTGTTGTTCTGCCTGTGGTAGACAGCAGGCTGCCAGCTCAGCCCTCTTACAGCAGAAATCTAAATACCATCAGCAAGTTAACTACCGCATTTAAAGATAATGCTCTGCCATTTAGAATGACAAATGCAGTATGTGGAGCATTGGAACCGGTGTGTCCATTCTGCTGGATGAATGGCTGCAAAGGGGGCATCGAAATCTGATAGCATTTGTAAAGTCATGGATGTGAGAGAGATCTCTGTGTTTCACTCCATTCCTGTACTGCTGTAGGTGATCCCTTGCAGTGATGTGAGAAGGGAGGTGGGCAGTTTGGGTCAGGATTCAGCAATTCCGTCTGCAGGTTGTGACTTGCTGTGTGACTGCAGGCGAATAACCTCATTTTTCTGTGCACACATTTTACACCTACGAAGAGGGGATCGTATCCTTAAATGCTGATGGTAACTCTTTCTGCAAACAAGTGTGATGTTCTGAGGCCGCACAGTGATGAGACACCCCGACAGTACAACATCTGAGAGATGGATGACACTGAGATCCTATAAATATTTAGAAGCAGTGTATATTGGCACTGACCAGCACAGTATAATCCTGCAGGTCTGGTTTTGGCAGGTTTGAGGCTGAAGACATGCTAATAGCAGATAGATAGCCTGGAAAGGTAAATCACAGCGCCGGGGGAAGGGAGCATACCTGTTTCTTTGGATTACATTGGGCACATGGAAAGAGTTGGAAGAATCCCTGCTTTGGGAGGAAAACGTGGGCTCAGCACTGAGCCTGGTGTTCAGGGGCAGGCATGAGCCCCCTGCTCAGCAGGAGGGAATGGAGGCAGGCAGTGCCCATGGTGCCTGCAGTGCCTACCATCCTAGCAACAGGAGGAAAGCAGGGCCTGAAAAGCGGCATTTCCTCTCCAAAGGCAGCTCACTGTGCGTGGGAAGGAAAATCCCTGCTGGTGGGGAAATTGGAACCAGGGTTTGGTCCCAGGGTCTCCCAGCAGAACCTCCCAGCAGCGTGGCCACCAGGAATGGAGCACTGATGGGAAGTGGGGAGCTGCAAAGTAGGGTGTTTTTCTCTTAGCTTGTTACAGGAAACAATTAAATGTACTGCTCATAGTGGAATGCAATGGAAGCAAGTGTAAGCTCTAAGGAGAGAGAGAAGTAAATGAGAACAGAGGGATACGATGTGAATCATAAATGGAAAGAATACAAATAGGTAAGTAGGCAGTAAGTTAGGAGATTACTGTATTTTTTAAATAAGGATAGGAAGAAAAGTTGGAGCAAATGGCATAAAGGTTTGGTTGGGATGTTCTTTTCTCCCCTTGAAAGGTGTACAGTATTGCAGTAGGGGGAATTCTGGCACAGAAAGACTTGGAGCTGCAAATGGAAGTATTGGGTGTAGAAAACACGTGGCAGGACAGTACTGTGGAAGCGCTGCCCAGCTCATTTGTTGTCAGGCTGTGTTCTCCTCCACGCACAAACACCCCATGGAAAGCCCCCCCTGCAACTTCCATGTCCTTGGCATTGTAGGGTGACCATATGAAGTGCTGACCTGCAGTGTTTGAGCTTTCTGACCAGCACGACACTGATGAGGCGTAATTACACTCTGTGGTAATAATTGCATACCGTGTGGCAAAATCTGATAAAGTGCTTTTGAGCTCTGAGAGCCCAGAACTGCAGTGACTTCAGCACCTGCCAGCAGCAGCTGAGCCAGCCCTGTGCTGGAGAAGGGTTTCATTTGGCCAGAGTGAACGAAGAGGTGAGTGCTGATGATTGGATTGTTCGCCCATTTCTGTGGCCATCTCCAGGTCACTCTGCCTCTCCCATGCCGGTTCTGTGTTTGCAGTGGGAGAACTGCACGGGGCAGGGCAGCCCCTGTGCACAGGATGCTATGGGGGAGCAGCAGATGGGCTGCAAAGCAGTTGTGGTGTCCCCTTCCCTCAAGGTGTCCAAGAACAAAAGAGATGTGGCACCGAGGGACATAGTGGGCAATGGAGGGGGTGGGCTGGGTCTGGGGCTCTCAGAGTGATTGATTGATGAATGATTCTGTGATTCTAAATAAATGTGCTGGATGCAGTGGGAAGATCCAGATTTCACAGCAGGAAGTGCTTCCCTTGCATCCTTGGGCTAGAAAAGTACCGACAGTTTGGCTTGATGCACGTGGCAATACTGAGGGTCATTTGCATGTGGCACCTTTAGAAAGTCGCTTGCCAGAGTTATGGCAAAGTCTGTCCCACGTGGCTGTGCCCATCCCACAGCTCTCCAGACATATGTCCTTTCTGGCAGCACAGAGAAACACACAGAGAAGGATACAGCAGCACTCGGAGTGGTCAAGCTGTGCTAATACCTACAGAGCCATGTGGGGCAGCTGACATTTGCAGTTTTTGTACGTTAGTGGTTGAAGTAGGTGCAGATTTGCTAATACAAGTCAAAATTACAATAGCTAGCAATTCCGTGGCAGTAAAATGTGCAGATTTTTAATTTCATTGCAGATTAGAGTGAGCTGGGACTTAGGCTGCGGGTTTGAAGAATGACATACTTCATAAATATTTAGTGTGTTAGACTGGCAAGTGCAGATGTGTCATAGTAAAATCTGAAGAAAATTGGTCTTCCTCCAGCCATTAATAACCTTCAAGCAAGCCATCGCAGTAATGAAAATCGATCAGTGCCAAATGTCGAAACAGCAAATGTCAGCCAGCAACTTGATCCTGTTTGTCGAAACCTGGATGAGGCTTTGGTTAAGGCCAAAGCTGGATCCTCTGCGAGGGCTCTGCAGGAGTCTGAGCACTGCCAGACATCTGGTGCCACTGTGTGGGAGATATTGGTGTGGGGGGCCTATGGTTCCCAACTGCCACCGGGTGCATGGGTGTCCCTTGGTGCATGGGTGTCCCTTGGTGCATGGGTGTCCCTTGGTGCATGGGTGCTGCTGGGCACACGGGGCCATTGGTGCAGGGGAGCAGCTGGGTGTGGGATGCAGTCAGGCAGCACACAGCCGAGGTGAGGCAGGAGGGCAGACGGGCATTGCGTTGCTCAGCAGCTGGACAGGCAATGCTGCTCTGAGCACCCAGCTGGTGGGTGGCAATGGTTTTCTATCATCTCGTATCTGGAATCAAATCTTTCCAATATTACATTCCATGGGAGAAGTAAGCGAGAGAATAGAAGTATATTCTCTTCTCCCAAGTTGATGGTAGGGCCATTTTGCAGAGAAAAGAATGATTATCTCTAGATTTAATAGACACAAACCAGTAATAGTGTTAACAGGGATGTTCTCATACTGCATAATCATCAGACATACAATGTTTAACATTTTTAATTGCTATTTTTCTAAAGCATTTCTCATCCAGAATTTTTCTGCCTTTCTGAAATGTTTGTTAGCATATGAGAAGCCTCAGAAATATGCTTTATCTTTCTTACTTTTCCTTTTTCTCCTCTTTTTTCTTCTTTTCATCTTTGATCAGATCTCCCATCTTGTCTTCTGTGAAGTTTCTGTTTCCAAGTCTATAATATGTCTTTAGTATACAGTATGAACTTGCTTCAAAACTCATTGAAGTTAATGGGAGCATTTCCATTGACTGTAGTACATCTGAAATGAGGACATAGCTCTGTGTGGAGAATTGAAAGCACTCTAAATTCCAATTTCAAAGTCTGATACATACAGGAAATCTTCAGGAACTCAGATGCTATCTGAGGAATGTGTTACCTGTACACACTATTTGCAGCCAATGTGCTTCACATTCTCCCAAGTGATACGCCTGGTATTTCAGTCACTGCTTCCCCCTACAAGTCTCAAGCAGAAAGATGTCAAAGGGTAAGAATAAGGCAGCAAAAATTTGGGTTGATTTTGCTTTACATTGGAGCAGTATCCTATAGGGCTGATACATTATTCATTGCCCTGGCCATCTGCTTTTTGGCCTGTAAAGAGACAGTTGTGCTGTTGGATTTGTGGTTAGATCCAATATAACCCTTCTTGCAGTAATAAATACACATTTACAAATTCCTCCATAACGAAAAAAATCTTCTGAATATTTTGCTAAGCAATTTCATTTCAAGTCTGTTCAAAAATGAGGACTCTCAGATTTTCCCTTCAGTTCCTTCTATCACATTAGATAGAATATTTGGGAGCAACAGATTTCTATGTCTGCACCAGCCTTCCATCGCAGCATTACCTGAGGGGCAGGCTTGCCATGTTCTCTGCAGTAATGACATCACTATGTAATAATAACGTAATTATTGACAATTCAAAATACATCTACGAAAGTGCAAATGCATTTTAATTTTAAAGGTGGGACAATCCCAGCAGACACAACCATGTCTCATCCACTGCTCCCTGTCATCCTGGATCATGTCTCTGTAGTTCCCTGTGCTGAGAGTGGCCTGGACAAGGTGATGTTCCAAGCAGGGCAGCACCCTCCTGACCATCCTTCGGCCAGCTCTGCCTGGGATAGGTATGTTTTCAAACAGCCAGACTGGGTCAGCTGGTTTTGCAGTTATTTCAAAGGCTGAGAAACAGTTTGTGTTCAGTGCACTCCCAAATGGAGGTTGTTTCTGTAGAGAATGGCCGACTAATGGAAGAGTAATCAAAGCTGATAGCTGTTTGGTTGCTGAAGGGCACTTCTGCAGTCGGAGTCTGCCATCCATGTGATTGCTGGGGAGTGTGGCTCTGCAGGCACAGCCAGACATCGCTGCCATGTGTCTGCCTGGCCCCTCTCACCTTCATCTCCTGCTGGAGCTCAGAGACCTTTTGCTCCAACCCATCTGACCCAACGTTTGCCTCTACACAGCCTGGTTTCCAGATACGGTTCCTCAGCCTCACCCAGTGCTCTGCCTTGTGCATCAGAGTCACATTTTGAGGCGATGCTTTAGAGTACTAAAAATCCTTAGCAGGAAAGAGAAGAAAATCATCTCTTGCGTTTACATTAGGAAACACATACATGAATAAGCTGTTATTGAATTTTAAACAGAGACGTGTACTTCAGACTGGGTTGAGCTAGTGCAACCTCTGACTGTGTTCCTTGGTAAGTCCCCAAGAGCTGCAGCCTGCTTGCTTGCCTTTCCCATGGGAGGTGGGTGGTTGCCACTTTCAAGTTATTGGCAGTGAAGCACCGAGCATTAGAATCATAGAACCATAGCACAGCTTGGGTTGGAAGAGACCTTAAAGCCCACCAGCCCCAACCCACTGCCATGGGCAGGGACACCTCCCACTAGGCCAGGTTGCCCAAAGCCCCATCCAGCCTGGCCTTGGGCACCTCCAGGGATGGGAGACCTACAGCTTTACTGGTCAGCCTGCTCCACGGCCTCCCTGCCCTATGAGTGAAACATTTCTTCCTAATGTCTAACCTAAATCTCCCCTCTCTTAGTTTAAAACATTCCCCCTTGTCCTATTGCTACACTCTGATACAAAGTCCTTCTCCAGCTTTCCTCCAGGCCCCCTTTAGGAACTGGAAACCACAGCGAGGTGCATCCCAGAGAGCTTCCAATCAAAGTTAGAAGATGATGTGTTTTTAGAAAGATGTGTTTTGAGAGGGAAACTTTCTGAATGCTTGATTTAAATCATCTCTGCGTATCTGTTTCATCAAATCCACGGAGAGAGGAATGTAATTTCATATTTCTGTGGGAGGTTTGTTTATACATCTTACTTTAAATAAAATTACTGTAATATTTTCAGTTGAACAAAGACCACGCACAGTCAGTTGTCTGGACTGGAGCAAAACACTTAGGATGACTGAGGAGCTTGTCAGAAGACAAGGCATTGACAAGATGGCACGTGGACAGAGCCCAAACCTTCTCACTTTTGTAATGAACGCAACAAACTGATGATGGCCAGAGTAAAGGATGCCATATTGAAATGCCCACAACATCTGTAAGGGTTTGGCCGCAGGCGTTCCTCACACGTCTCATGGCCCTTCTGCTCCAATGGCAGTTTTCTTCAGAGAAGGCAGTTAGAAATCTGCAGCCCACAACTTGAAATGAAGATAACTGGAGTGTGTTTTGAACTGCAGCCTCCCACAGACCATTTATTGTTGATTACGACGCTTCCAAATGGCGACAGGCTTGAATTAAGGGAAACAAGATGGCACTGGCAGATGCAAACCGTTGCTTCTGGCAGCTGGAAGCTGAGCAGATGAGAGGAATGACATTTTGCTGTGGAGCTGGAAAACTTGGCAGTAGCTCGGGCTTTAAAACCACCACTGCTGCTGGGTGGATGGTTTATGGTTTCACAGCTCATCAGGCCTCATAATGAGAAGAGACATGGAATTTGGAACACAGCGGCAAAACAGTGGCGATGATCCCTTGCAGAAGGAGGAGGCACAGCCAAGGGTCTCTCAGTGAAAGCACTGCTGGCAGCCCAGAGCAGCCCTGCTGCCTGAACTGAGGAGCAGAGGGAAGAGATGGGAGCGGGGCTGAAGGCTCTGTCAAATCCCAGTGGCACTCCATTGGGCAGCAGTGGCTGGCAGAGCAGATGTCCATTCTCGGTCTTCTTCTGGAGAGATAATGACAACTCAGCTAAAACACTGCTGTGGAAAGCAGGGTTGTAAGTAAACATGAGTTTAACAAGCATTGCTTGGTGTGCATGATGCCAAACAATAGCGCTGTTTCATCAGTGCTCAGTGGCCCTCCAAAGGCTGGGGACAGGGAGACATGGGAAGGTGCTGGGCAGCCCCACTGCTGTGGGAGCTTTTTGCCAAGCTCTTGCTTGGTGATGGCCATGTCAGGGACCAAGAGGATGAGTCCTCCACCCCAGGAAGGAGGGTTCGTTGGCTATGGGCAGCTGGCTCTGGGATTTACTGAGGACTTGTGGGTCTGTGGGCACTGCTCAGTGCACATTATGTTTCTTCAGCCTCCTGATTTAACTAATTGTGTCGTTTTCATTACCATTACTTAGAGTTCAAAAGAATTAAGAAGCTGCACTTGCAGCTTGCACACATAGGAGAAGGATACACTCTTTTCAGCACTGAACTATCTAAGACACTTAAAAACTAGAATATGTGGCTTGCTGCTAATTTTCATTATGGAGCATAAGGTCATTATCTTCTTGGACAAATCTCATGAGACTGGCAGCCCAGCACCAAAGGCACCAGACATTGCAGTTGCAGGTGTTACCCGGCATGTTTCATGGTAGTACTACCAAAGTATGATGTATGCGGAATGTATGTATGTGGAATGTTAATTAAGGGGATTATCTCAGAAACGTGATTTGAGAATTGGACTTTCTTTTCAAAATGTTGTTTGTAGAAATGTGATTTTGGAAAAACATTGTAATTTACTGAATGTTTTGTGTGTTCCTGTGCTTGGTTTGAACCTACTGCGAAGCTCGTACATTCATGAACACACCGCTTTCTGCCTCATTTAGAAGCACGGAGGGCTTCCTACTGAACAGGCGCACTGAATCTTTGTCCAGCAGCTTTGTTTTCCTTGTCCACCTTCCTACTAAAGAACAGCTTTGCTTCTCAGTTCTTCTTTCTTCAATAAAGTGTCTTTTGAAGAAGTAAGAAGAGATACCTAATGGGGAGTATGCTGTGCTGTTACAGAACGTGGTAGCACCAAAAAGGTGTGAAATCCAAGATCATTTTCTGCTTGTTATGTATTAAATTAGAGTAAAGCTTCCCGAGGTGAAAAGAATCACTCTCCATTACCAGGCTCTTGGCTGTAAAACGTGTAGGTTACATCTCATTATCACTTAAGAATTAGAACCTCAAGGTCATGAATAACAAAATACGTGCCGCGACCCTCTGCAGAATTGGATTATTAAGTCAGCTAAGGATACGTGTAATTTTCTGTCATTTGTATGACCTTCCCAGATTAAGGTCAGCACAGTGCTTATCAACAGAGCACGTGTCTTCAGGGCCCTGAACAAGTGATGAGACTCTCTAGAGAAACTGCGCTTAGCTGATGGCTGTTGCAGGCGGTGGACACTTCTGGAGTACCCTCATCCTGACCAGGGGGGGCTGCACAGTGCCCAGGGCTGGGGTGGGGGTCTGTGGGACTGCCCAACCTCAGTGTAAGTGCTGGGTGGGAAACCGATGGGCCCAAGACTGCAGAGGCTTCTGCAGCACTTGAGGCAACTGCAGGGAAGAAAGCCTCATTTTCTCCTTGGAGTCAAGTAGTTAGACTTGGATTAAATATGATTAAACAGTTAAATTTTCTCCTTGGGGTTAAATTTGGGCAGCCCGATCTAGTGGTTGGCATCCCTGCCAACGGCGGGGGTTTGGGACCAGATGATCTTCACGGTCCCCTCCAACCTACGCCATTCTACGATTCTATGAAACTGTATTTCTTCCCATAAAATTTGTTTTCGAGTTATCTGTGTGTGTGTGTTTGTTTTCATCCCAATAACATATGGTACAGTAGATGTTTCCTAACTGCTGCACATAATTTAGCAGTGAGTAGGTGATATTATAAAATATGTACCTTGGCAAATGCTCAAGTCCTTTTAGCAAAATTTACAATGGAGCAATCCCAAAGAGCGGAGTGGGGAAGTCACTGAAATCTGAAAATCCTTTCCTACGCCGCAGTCGTAATTCACCTGTGTGCTGTGCAGTAACAGGCTTAGTGACCGGTGCTTGCAGTAGGAAGATTTCATAAATTATCCAACTGCTTGCGGGAGCCTCTTCACTGGGATGGCATCCAGTCAGCCGCACTCGTGCCAAATTGTGCAGCAGTGCCAGAGTCGGGATTGTGGATGTTCTCTGATTTAGAGGTCTAAGCAACTTAGAAGCTTAACAGACATGGGCAGTTAAGGCAATTTCATGGGAAGTGGCTCCTCAAGTTTTTACCCTGCACTTCCTGCTCCTTCGTAAGTCCTGGAAGAGGAAAATTCACAGGCTTGGTTTTCAGGCGAAGATTCAGAGACTCAATTTTATAACAGATTTGTACCCTATTCACCATTATGTTTTTCCATGATTGGTTTTGAGGAAAAAGTTCAAAAGAAATGGGCTGTGCCTGGCACCTCCTGCTCACACACAGCTCTGAGCACGAGCCATGAGAAGCTCAGGATCCCCTGCAAACTCAGTGCCAAGTTTGTCATTTCCAACCTGTGTGCTGACATTTCAGCTGCTGCAGCAGAGATAGAAGCAGGGAACACTTTGCTATGCAACTTCACAAGCTTTTGTTTTTGAAAAAGCTGAAGGTTTTCTTTGGAAATCCAGTGGGAACAACCCTTCCTCTTAAGAAACAAAATTAAAACTTCCCTTTTGCAGCGTATTTCTGCCTTGCACATTGTTGGCTATTACATAAATCTCCTATACATGCCAGTTTCCGTGACTGTCTCTCCAGGTACTATCATCAGTAATTTCAGACAGCCTGCCTGCTGTCCCTCTGGTTTTACATGGGGAATGGCTTTGCTGAGCTGTTGCCTGTCCACAAGGCTGAGCATGGCCAGGCCCAGTTCTTCCAACATAAAGTTGCTTCTCTGCAGCACAGGTGTGCAATCAAGTTTGGAATCCACTCCTGCTCCTGCGAAGAGAAGTCTGCAAATCTTTTGAGGCTTTCAAGGGGAATTGTGGAGTCCCCAGAAAGCCTTCGCAGAAAGTCAAAACACGGAGCAGTCAAACTCACAATCTGGGCAGCATCCATTCACATTGCTGCCCATCCCAGCTGCCAAAACTTGCCTTGAAACGGGAGCTGTGCAGGATTGTTTGTTGGCGTAAGCAGCGCTCTGGATGGGGTTTTGATAGCTGCAGTCCGGGCTCTGTGCTCAACATATAATTTATACCATGAAGGGCTTTTGCAGATGGTGTTGCAGTGTAAACAGACAATAATTTGCATCTGCAGTCATGTCAGCTTGGAGGGGAACTGAAGGCGCTTCTCCCGCTCATGCTGCAGCAAGTCACAAAACTAATGTGTCATTTTGGGATGCAGAGGAAGGGAAGCAGGGATGGGGCGTGCATGTTGTGCAGATAGTCACCAGTGCAAGCCTTCCTTGAGAGGTGTTGTGGTGCAGCTGCTTGTGCTGTTCATGTGCCCATGCCATGGATAATTTTGCCATATGAAGTGCTTTTGCTCCCAGGTGTTGACAGAGTTGCTGCTGCAGTGCCTTCAGTGCCAGGCATGGCAGAGTCCCGCAAGGAGCACATCCACAATAAGGTCTCACTCATGTTGGCTTGTGATGTATATGCTGCTTGGAATTTATCCAGCATGGGTTATTTTTCCCTGTGAATTATTGCATTTTTAATGTGAATATTACACTTTCTAAGAACTTGGATTCATTGGACTCTTGTTACTTCTACTCAATGATTTTATATCAGCTAGACTTGAGCAGAACAATGTTTTCTTCTTGGTGTGCAAGGAAAGGAGGAAATTGGGCACTGTGGAGGAGGCAGCAGCTCTGCCTGACACCAAGCAGCTGGGTAACACTCGGGGACGCGGGTTGGGGAAGTGGCTTGCTTTGTGGCTGGGAAAATACGGGAAACCCATGAAATCTTATTCAACTCTACATGGGAAATGAAGACTAAGTGATAAAGCGATCTGTCTGAAGGGACAGAAGGGGCCACGGCACATCACTGCTGCCTCACAGCCCATAGCTCCCACTGCTGTGATGCAAACCAGCATTGGCTGATACTCGCTTTGCCAACATGCTCTGTGAACTAAAGCTGCTCTCTGTCCGGCCTTGATTGCCAGCGAGCCTTGACTCCTGTGTTTTCATCCCATGGACTT
The DNA here is from genome assembly GCA_030625065.1 of Alectoris magna. Classification (NCBI taxonomy): domain Eukaryota; kingdom Metazoa; phylum Chordata; class Aves; order Galliformes; family Phasianidae; genus Alectoris; species Alectoris magna. Next base: position 822,839 of record CM060565.1, on the reverse strand, counting down.
CAACGAATCTTGTTTGAGTGAAGCAAATTTTGCAAAACCTGTGACTTTCCTTGTCAAAACAATGTGTGCCAATGTGAGATTTCAACATGAGAGTTTCGGAACAAAACACGTTTTGATTGGGTAAATTTAAAAACACTGCTATTTATCGAGCACATCTTCTCAGTCTCAAAGGCAGTGAGAAATGGTGACTGATACATGGCTGGCAGCTGCTCGTCCATCGTCACCTCCCTGTCATTGAAAAGAGCTGCAGCTCAGTCCATGCTCTGTGCATTTATCTTCCGTGGAATTTTGCAAGGTCAAAGGATTGTCAACACAGCATCAATATCGGCAATCTATTACACCGCCTCTTGTGAGCCAGCTCAGAAATAACAAGTTTGCTGCCAGCTTGGTATTACCAGCTCATGCTGTCATTTATCAGGAGCTGGAAGTGATGAAAAGGAAGTATCTTGCGGGCGCTGCGACGGAGTGCTTCCCTCGTTTGGCTCTGTTTGGTTCTGTTGATTTAAAGCTGTCACTCCCGTCTTTTTCAGCAATGCAGCTGTTGCCAGTGGGAGGCTCGGAAATGTTAATTTTTAATTTATAAATATTCTCGGTTTAGGTTTTGGGTACACCAGGGAGTATTTTATGGGGTCATTAATTCTTGTCTAGAATGTGACGTGTTGGTTTCTTCATTCCCTTGGGGCACTTTATTAATAGTCCCATGAAAGATGCCTTGAAGTATCTAACAGCAATTAAAACACGTCCCTTTGTTCCTAAATTAATCTTTCTAATTGTCTTTTAAAAACAATTTGCTGAAGAGCCCTATGTTTAGGAGAGGGCTTGTGTTCCAGCTGCGAATGCTTCCAAATGCCACCATTGGACTGAGGGCCTGCAGGTAGGGGTGGTTCCAGCTATAGGGTCAGCCACTGCCACCACCAGCAGGGTAACCTGATTCCCCTCCACTGCACCTCCATCCCCACAGCCAGCTCCTCTGGATTGTCTTTAACTTGTTAAAGTATTTTATTTTCATGATTCTGCAAGGTAGAAAACTTGAGGCCTCAGAAGCTCATTTGACATATATCAGGAGGACAGCAGCAAGCAAACCATGCAAGGGAACTTCAGTGCTGGTGGGGGAGAGCACTGGGTCTGTGCACGCACAGAGCTGAAGGAGCAAATTTTTGCTAGGCACTGCTTTTTAGCTAATGGTGAAGGCCACGGTTAGACAGTGGTAGTAATGTAATCACAACAGTAAATTAGTAAGTGAGATGTGTCTGTAATGGCAATGAAGTGTTAGTCAATAAGATCGACGCCTGCTTTGAAATAACACTGCCAATGAAGCAAAGAAGGTGCAGATAGTATGCATGAATCAGTGGTTGGGGAGGAGTTCCCAAAAGTGGCTTAAAATGCTAATCCCATCTCCTGCTTTCTGTTTAAAGTAATCCCAGGTTCCCATAGTTTTGGTGTGATTGATCCCATTCAGTCTAGCAGATTTAGCAGCTCTTAATTGGGTGCCATCCGGTCTTAATGTACTCTGATGAGCAGCACCTGCAGGAGGGCTGTGGCTTCAGAGGAGGCAGCCTTGGCTGGGGGCTGCAGGCCGAGTGGGTGCTGCAGTGCTGAGAGGTGCTTCAGAAGTGGGTGAGTTTCTGCTCCTTCCCTCTTTTAGTAGAACTGTGCCTTTTTGTAGTGTGGTGCTTGAGTGTGATTTTGAGAACTAGGCTGGAGGTGGAAGTGTAAGCACACGAAAATCTGAGGAATTGATTGGCATAGAGCTTGGGTGCTTTCCTCTTGTGGCAGAGCTTGAATGTGTACGCAGGCCACCTCCTGATGCAGGGCAGGGAACCTATGTAGCTTCTTGTACGATACCAGAGGTCATGCACACAACTGCTCGTTATGTTGGTTAATTCTCTTCTTGTGACAATAGAGATGCACTTCTGGGTTTGTTTCTGCAGAGCTGGGCGGTGTGAGGGAGCAGTGTTACCGATACCCTCCCCAGGGCTGTGCTACGTCAGCCTGCTGCTCCTCAAGCCCTTGAGATGAGTTTCTCTTCAGTTCACGTTTGCACTCCTTTAAGCCACCTGAAGTCACGTTGAGCAGAGCGGTGTTTTCTGTCCTTTTCCAATGTACGTAATCGTTTGTACAGCACGAAAAGTGGTGCAACCACTGAACACCCCCAGCTCTGGGTTGAGGTGCATGTGAGCACTGTATTTCCAGGCTGTGGAGAATCTCACAGCTGAAGTACAGAGATGGTGGATTTTAACTCGCACCCTGTGAAGATTGCTTGTGGTGTTGTTCTGCTGTTGTATCATTTTCTCAATCCGATGCCTTTGGTTCCTGCTATTGACTTGCTTGCCTCTTTCCACAGGCGATCAATTGTGAGTGGGAAGGCAGTGAGTGTCTGTGCTCCCTCCAGAGGGTTTCATTCTGTGAAAGCGCCTCATTTGCAGGGTGCTTTTTCTCTTTAAAATTACGTAATCTTTACTGTGCTGATATCGACATGCTTTCTAATAGGGTTAAAAGTGGCAGAGAGCAAAGCAGTGCATGGACTCAGCACAGCTGCCTACGGAGTTGTTCACGTGGTTCGGTTACAGCTGTTGGTGTGGTCTAGTGACAAATGTCTGTCTTGAAGCGAATGTTGGGACTTGCTGAGGCTTAAATGCTGAGAAAATGTTTTAAATAATTGCAGCTTCCTACTCTGACGGCACGGAGCTGTTTTGTTTCTCGTCACAATTGTTTCACGTCTGAGGGACAAGCAGAAAGGAACTGCTTGATCTGGCCCTTAGGGATGGGGTGTAACAGCAGGCTGCCAGCATAAAAGGAATTGGTGTTGTTTGAGAAAGATGCTGCGAGGTGTAGAACCTTAGGGGAGAAGAGCAGGGCTGCAGAGCTCTCGTAAGTGATGCCTCAGGCCTAGAAAATAAAGGCGGTGCTGCAGCCTGGTTTGAAGAATCTCAGCATATGGGATGGGGGCAGTCATGGCATGGGGAGGTGTGGCAGGCAGCAGATATGCAAACTGAAGGGAGTATTTTCTGAAGAGCAACCCCAAAAGCATGGAGCCTTGCTTTCCAAAGCGTGGAGTGCCGCTTTCCAAGTGCCTGCTTGGAGCCTGGCAGAACTGTGTGCCAAAGTTCAGCTTGGAAAGAATTGTGGCCCCACAAGGGAATCCTGCAGGGCTCTGGGAAATGGTCAGGAGGGGACTGCTGGGAAAAGCTGGCATTTAAAGACTGAAGTCGTGCTCCAAATGCAAACAAGGAAGCATGGCAGGCTGGATGTCAACAGGTGACTAGGTGGCTTAGAGAAGCTTTTTTGCAGATGGAGGTGCCAGAGCACCCACAGAACTGTTCTGGGGCATCCTGCGGCCCACGGAGCAGTGATACTGTGGCAGCAGTGTCCCTCTGGTCACTGTGACCCTGCTGAGGGCAGTGCCTGCAGAACTGGCCTTCACCAGAGCCTGCACTGCTGGTACTGGGGTGCTGCTCAGAACTGAGCTGATGGGAGGCGAAGGTGAAGCTTCTCCCCTGCTGGGAGTTACAGCAGTGTAGGGCAGCCCTGGCAGTGTCAGCCTGCTCGTAGGGGCACGAGGTGCCTCCACACTGTGCTGAGCTCTACAACTCGCTGAAGTGGTCTCTTTGTGTTGTGCTGGGGGCTGCTCTGCTCTAGGCTGGGTTTCGTGGAGGAGCCTTCCTGGCAGTTACAGCCTGTGGTCTCCTCTGAAAGATGCACTGGTGTGAATGAGGCAAAGCCTGTTCTGTTTGCTTTGGCTTCTCCGAGTCTCCATCTGACTTCTCTCTTATGCTGAGAGGAAAGGCACTGGCATGTCTGTGCCCCTGCAGCCCCTTACAGCTTGCCTGCAGGCGAGAGGGCTGACTGATCTTCACCTGCTGTGGGCATTTTCCCATGTTAAAATTCCCCCGTTGGCTTTGCAGTGATGGCCTTCCTGCTGTTGCAGTGGGAAGAAAACACTTTGTATGCATTTTCACCTCAGCAACCATTGAGATGGCTGACCAGATCGGGCAGATCCTGTGATGTGTGCAGTCCGGGAAGAATCCATCCCAGGAGAGTTGTATTAATCACCATAAAAGCTGCTGTGCGATTCCAGAAGGAGGGGGGAGGGAGATGTTTAAATGCCACTGGCCAGTGCTCCCTGATGTTCCTGGGTTTTCTTTTGGAGAGACTTCAAAAGAAAAGTTCACCCTGTGTGCTCTGTGCTGGCCCGTGTCCACGTTAGCAGCACACGCTACTCTGCTGGCCGTGACACTGCAATTAGCTGTGTGCCCTGCATCAGTCTGTTGTTGATGGAGGATATTTTTCTAAGCTGGGAGAAAGAGAGGTTGTGCACAGCAGTGCACTTGAGCAGAGATGCTGTCCTGAGGACACTGTGTAAATGGGATGATTGCCCTTCACTCGACTCCTGTGAGCTTTGCTGGGAGGAGGAGGCTCATTCTTTGGCTTAGTGCTCTTAATGCTTTTTAGTTGAAGAACAACCTTCTAATCCATTTGTTTTCTCTGTAATGTACCAGGAAGGAATGGAAGAGAGGCTCAGTTGGACTGAGATATATAAAAGACTACGTTGCAGCCACTTTGCTCCAACTCCAGTGCTGCCCCGTTTAGCTTTGGGGAAGGGTCCCCAGAGCATCTGCGTGTTGGTTAAACAGCTCAGTTATCACTCAGTCACCTTTAGCTCTGCATCTTTGGCACAGCAGTCTGAGAAGGCTCATGTAAGAGAGGGAGCAAAGCTGATACGCGGTGTGCATGCTGTTCTTCCAAAACCTGTGAGCCCCCTTTCCCTCATCTCCTCCCTCCCTCACAGCACTTGGTGCGAGGTTGGAAGAAGCAATTAATTTTCTATCTCTATTTCCATTGCTAATCTTCATGCTTTGCCAGAATTGCACCTCCCTTGTCTGAGCAGTCTGACACTTACAGCCTATTTTCTTTGTCTGCTCTGATTTCTGATTATTCAGCCCTAATGAGGAGAGACTGCTCCTCCTGTGGATAACTCTGGGTCCACGGTGCTCTGACCATGAGTGAATTTCCCTGTTACTGGCAGTGATGTTCTCCTCTGTTCTTATCTTAAAACTCTCTGATGTGTTCCTGGGAGGACCATAACAGAAGGAACCATCTCATCCATGATTTCTGGCCAACTACCAGGAGATCTCTTGATACTGGGAAGCGCTGTGGGGAAGGGAGTGCAGTTGTATTCCATGGGCTGCTCTTCAGATGTGCGTATCAACCCTGGAAATTGGGGTAGATTCAACAGCAGCATCCACCGAATCTCCCCACAGCTGTAGAGCTCCTGTGGGCTGTACTGCAGGCTGAGGTGTGCTGGGCTGTGCATGGCATGTGCACAGCGCAATAATGCCATGGATGTGGCACCAGGGCTGGGGAAGGACCTCTTCTTGAGACATCAGCACAGCCTGGTCAGGGGTGGGACCGGAGCTGATATCTCTCCACACCAATACCACTCCTGCACTCCTGAGGAGGGTCTGGTGATGGGGGGCTGGGTCCTGCTCCTGAGATGCTGCTGGGTGCTGCTCTCAGCTGTAACCTCATCAGTCATGCCAGCATACAGACCCACATGGAAGCAGCACCTGTGTGCCCTGGTAAGGTTGCATACGAACACAAACCATGGAATCTCCCTGCTAAAATAACAACTGCAATTCTAAGATGGGACTCAGTGGGAGGCTTCTGATTAAGAGCGAATTAGTAGATGGTATGAACAAAACAAGCAGTACAAGACTGTTTTCTTTTTAAGATATGCTGGGTGAAAAATACAACTGATTCTTCTTGCAGCTTCACAACTGGGGTGAAAAGTTGTGTGTTTTTGTGGCCTGTAAGGAAGAAGTAGAAAGTGAACAAGTAACAAGGTGTTTGGGTTCTGTTCTGTTAGGAGAGGGATCAAACGGACCAGAAGCAGAGAACAGATCTCCTGTCTGACAGGTCTAACTGTCACCAGCTCCAGTTTTAGGGTTATTTTGGAGTCCTCTGGAAGTGCTGCTGAGCCTCGCCAGCAATGGGCATCTCCTGCTGTGTGATGGCTGCTCCCCAACACTGAATCCATCCTTGCTGAACTTCCTTTGCTGTGCTGGAGAAGACAGCCCTATGCTCTGCCACCAGTGAAGGTGGTAATACAGTGTTGGCTGCACCCGATGTCAGTGCCATTAACAGCATCAGTGGTGCTGAGCTGTCCCTTGGCTACAGGCTGTGAGGCTGGTGATTCCAGCAGCCCGAGGGCTCAGTGAGCACAAAGGCAGCTGCAGACCTGGATGCCCATCTGGATGCTGCCCACTCTCTGCAAGCAGCAGAGCATGCCCAGCTCTGGCATTCCCTGTTCTACTGCTGCTCATCTCTGCGGAGGCTGCCTGGGAGCAAAAGCTCTTGTGCTCTTTAATGGGCTCTGCAAATCAGTGGGGCCTCAGATGCAGATCTTCTGTAGGCAAGGGTAAATCGGAGGGACTGAGAGCAGTGGCTGCAGCTACTACATCTCACCCTGCCTGCTGCTGCTCCTAGCACACTGAGCACCAACACGGCTTTGCTGGCTGCTGCGTGCAGTGACTGCTGAGGACTGGGGCTGCTCAGCCTGGGGTTTGCTCCAGTATCCCCATCGGGGTCTTCTCATGCATCACACAGAGAGGTTTCCCTTTCTGGCATTACTGCAGAACCCCTTCCACGTCTGTCCCAGGCAATGTTTCCCTCTATAGAGATGTTTCTGGGATTTTCTGCTCTGTCTGATTCAGTTTTCAGGCTGTTCATTAAACAGACTTGCTCTTTCTCATTTATGCATAAGATCTGCAATAGGCACTCAATCTGTGATATCAGAACTTAATTACTATTCATCATATGCTTTCAGAGGGACATGCAGGTCCTTGCACTATTCTGCTCTTGGCTCGCTCCAAACCTGAAACAGGGAAACCTATATCCATTGTATAGAATATTAATGGCTCTCCATTCTTCTCACTGCCTTTTACAAGGCTGCAGTTACTACATGCAATCCAAAAGATGTTGGTTTTGTTACTAAACTCGTGGAAACTGAGATGTGAACGGCATATCCAATTCTTCACAGTGATGTAATGGCTATTTAGTGATGAGGTTCCTTCCAGAACCTGCGCAGGAGATGCAACTTTGTTAGAGCTGTAATAATAGAATGAGTTATCACAGGGTGATCCTTGCTTTATAGGTTACCTCGTTCACCAAGCTCGGGAGGTGTTCTGACTGATATACTTGCACAGCTCATTCTTTAGGGGTGTGATCTCCTGTGCCCTGCCTTGTGCCAGTTCTTCCTCTCTGCCAGCAGTGCAAATCTGAATCAGCACCACTGGAAGCACCAGCCTTAACCTGGCTTATTGTACCTGTAGCTGCTGCTTGCCTTCTGCGGAGCCCAGAGCAGGTGGTGCCTGGTCAGCTCTGTGCCCTTTGCCTGCAGTGTGTGCACCCTGAGTCATATTTCTCCCCGGGGAGCCTGATAGTGCTGGTCTTGTTCTGTAGTGGAGTATTGACAGTTCTGCAGTGAACACCAGAGAGGTCCTTTCTGTCTCATGTTACCCATCTTGCCCCTGGAAAGGAGGAGAGCAGGGTGATGGTGCAGAGATGTACCTGGTCAAGTGTGGTGGCTGTCAGGGTTGGTGGAGGTCTGCCCGCCAGCTCTGTGCTGTGCAGCAGCGCTCTGTGCAGATAGGAATGTCCCACTGCACTGCTGAGATTTGCTCTGAGCTGAGCACTGCTGTGCACTGGGTGGGTGAATAAAGCAATTATGTAAGTGCACCAGGTGTGACAGCCACGAGTATAGGACCTCAGGGTTTTAATGAGAGCAAACTACATGGATTTCCAGCTTCAGGCAGCAGGTAGCTGTGCTGCCCAGTTCCTGCTATAGCCAACACGGGCATCTTAGGGATGGCCCAAGGAAGCAGCCCTGTGGTAGGAACCAATGCTATTGGGATGTGTGGTCTATGGCTGTTCTGTGCCACCATGCACAGCAGTCCTAAAATGCAGAGCTTCCTCACAGAGCTGAGCACTGCCTTACCGGAAGCTTGCCTTGCTGTGAACAGAGACTTCAGCATGTGAGATTGCATTGCACTGTTGAAAGCTTTAACGCTGACAGGTGAACCTGTGCAACACCATACGGGTGTACGTTTCTTCTCACAGCCTCCCCGGTCTCTTTTGTGTGGTTACCTATTTGATAGTGGGTGTATGCAGCAGCTGTGAAGGAAGAACATCCTGTTACTATGGCGTGTTCTCCAGCATGTGAGGGCATTGGCAAACTTTTGCTCTACAGCTTGGATAGGGACTCAGTAGTTCGTAGCTGCGCGCTTCGCTCCTGCTTTTCCCATAAGAAATGTTTGGTTGTGTTCTTTTGCCCTACCGAGTAACCTTCTTTGATGGCATCCTTATTTCTCTTGTGTTTGTCTTTTTTTTTCTTCCCATTCTGTGGACAAAATCCTGGTTTTTAATGAACTCATTGGGAATTCAGCCACCAAACTTAGTGACCAGCCTTAATACCTTTTCATAATTAGGCTTTATGCAATTCCTTGCTATACCAAAGAAGCAAACTGCTGTAGAGAGTAATGGATGACACGAATTTTTCATATGGAATAAAGAAAAGACATTTAATTTGGGTTTCAGAGAAAACACCAGGAGTTGGACTCCCTGGCCCTCATGGGTCCCTTCCAACTTGGGATATTCCATGAACTCTGAAGAGTTCTGCCTAAGTTAACACGTTACTCACCCAAAACAAATATAACTCCTCTAAATTCCTTTGCTTTCTAAGTGGAGATGGTTAACAATATCTAAATTCAGATACGTTATGGCAATAATTCATTATCTTGGTGTCTGGAGCAATGCTCTGGTTCATGTGTCAGTGTTCAGACATTTGTTTTGTGGACAACTCAATGGCTAGTTCAGCCTTAGTCATTTCCTTATTTAATATTAGTGTCTTTTATATTAAAAGCATCCTTATGGTGATTGCTTCTGTATTACTTAAGAAGTGCTTTGTGTCATATTCTTGACTTGAAGGCATTTAGAAGTGGTCTGAGAGCAGAAGCAATTGCAGATGCAGAGGAGCGGAGGCTGGCCCTGTTCACCGTATGGAGCTCCTGAAGGAGGCTGCTGCCCTCCATCTGCTGCCACTGCCCTGCCAGCTCGTGCTGAGCATGCAACAACGCTTTCCAGGGCTTTAGAAAACAGAGCCAGCATTTGTACGTACACGGCTTAAAAGGCTGGGGTTCTCCCGGCTGTGATGTTAGGAGAATGACTAAATCCCCTTCCTTCCCTTACTGAGCTTCCTAGAGCAACTGGTGCCTGACTTCTGTCTCTCCTGGTGCTGTCACTGTGGAAGCATGCGCTGAGGAGACAGTCTCACTGTTCAGAGAGCACTGCGTGGTACTGCTGACCCTTCAAAGGCATGCAAGTCATCACCAACCCATCCCGCCTTCCAGCAGGAGCACAGGTGGGTTCTGCCTCCACTGAAAAAAAATCCCAAGCCAACAAACCTGGCAAGATGCATATCCCTGCAAATTCCCCTTTCTGCATTTCCTGGTCTGCATGCCCCAAACAGCACTGTTGGTGAGGCAAAGTGGTTTGCACAGCTGGGTGAGGTCTGCCCAGGGATGGCTGCTCCCTCTTTCCAGGTGTGCTTTTCTCTAACATCCCAAAGCAAAGATAGGTCCCAAATCTGTATGCAGCGTATGACTGTCTCTGGGTTGTGGGAGTACTTGGGTGGGGTTTGCGACAAGGATGCTTTGCACTGAGTAATAGGGAAGAACCAAGACTGCAGAGATACACTGTGGAGTTGAAATGTGATGTTATGGCTGTTAGTCCCAGGACGTTGCCCTGCTCACTGCTGCCAGCTCAGGGCTGTGGGTTGGGGGCCCTTCCAGCTCCATGCTGCTGAAGCAGCTGGCTTCGCTCAGAATTCTGGGAGATGGTTTTTAATTGTGATTTATCATGGGTGAACTCAAACTATTTCAGTTGGTCACACGGATCTTAGGACGTTTCTACTTACAATGAGAGAAAAATAAAACACATTTAAAGAAGATGGGTTTTATTGCTATGGCAAAATGACAGTGACCTGTTTATTACATCTGGGGTAAAGTGGACCTTGAAGTACTCTCTTGCTAGTTCTGATTACTCCCTTCGGTTGGGACAGGAGAGCATATTGGAATAAATTTCCTTCCCCTCACCCTCAGGAACAGGAGGAGGGGACCCCAGGGGGTTGCCGCCATTGCTGGGGATGTTTGGGGTTTGGGATTCAGAGATGTGCTCCCTCCTCAATAAGGATGGAGCATCTCCTTCCTTGCTGTGGCACTGTCGTTCCTTCTCAGTCCAATCTTCACTTGCTAATCTTCCTCTTAAAGTCACATGTAAGGTGGCATAAAGAGTCTTTGCTGCTTGCATTCATTACCCTTTGGTTCTCGCGTGTTCCCCTTCTCCTCTGTGAGCATCCATCAGTGCTCCCACTGGAAAATCCCTTTCCCTTGCCTTAGTAGTGTAGCTGTGTGCATCCAGCCTGGATGGAACTGTGCTGATGTTTGAGTTTCTCTGAAACAATTGTTTTCTTTTTCTTGTGGACACCGAAGCGAAGGCATTCCATCATTCTTAACACTTGAATTTTTTCTTCTTCCAGTTCTTTAGCTTATCTGCTTCATTGTATTTCTTCTGCTCTGCGCTTTGTAATGTTTGTATATGGCTTCTTGTGGTTTGGGTTTTTTTTTTCCTGGAAGAGGGCTGGATGTTGGAGGCAATTGCTGTTCTATGGGCAGAGGAAAACGAAAACAGGCAGAAAATGCACAGAACCCTTCAGCGGTGCTGTGTGCTCCTCTGGTCTGTCCCTCCCAGCGCTCCTGTGCTGATCCACAGCTGATGATTTCAGTGGGAGTCATCAGCTTGGTTTTTAAATCTGTCATTTATTAATTCATCAGCTGTAAAAGCTTCACACAGACTCTGTACTCTGACCATTACTGAGCAGTGACGGTTAAGAAAGTAAAAGAGCTCTCAATGAAACAGCAGCATCCTTCATGGTGCAAAGGGGTGAGTGAGGGAAGAAACAAACAAAGGTTAACATTGGAAGCTATCAAAAAAACAGCTTTTTTGCACAGGTGTTTGCAGCTGACACTTTGCATTGGGCCCCTGCTTCTGGGACAGTTGGGGCTGCAGCACCAGTGCAGCCCTTCAGCCCCAGTGCTGTCAGAATGAGAGCAGTTTCCCCTTCCTCCTCTCAGTGGGCAGCGTGAAGCCACTGCTGTCTGTGCTGCTCCTGCTGCGGCTCTGTTTCATGCCCGAGGCTTAAACGTTCTGGACCAGCTCTTGCTAATGTTTCTAATGTAATATTTATCATAACCTGCACAGTGAAGAGCCCGCAGACCCCAACAGCTGCAGCTTCCCGTTCACTTCTCCTGCCTGCTTGCTTCTGGCGAGGCCAAAAATGGGGGAAGTGGGAGTGCTGCCAGCAGTGCCTCGCCGTGCTGCTCACAGTGCTGGTTTGCTCTCTGCTAATCTGCTCACTGCAGCCTCCCTCCCAGCCTTTATGTGGAATTATTATGCGCCAGCAAATAACCCAACCTGATGAATGTTGGTATTTAGCGGGACAAGAATTTCAGCTAAATCAGTTTTGGGAACAAAATCAGTCTCGGCATAATGTCAGGTCTGCCCGCATAATGCAGTTTGGTGCTTTTATTGAGGTGCTGCTCAGCCCTATGAAGTGCGTCATGCCCGCAGGCAGCGGCTGCTCTGATCGCTTCTGCTGCTCTCGAGGTGCAGCACAGCATTTGTCAGGCACGGGGAAACGTGGGCTTTCTCTGCTCCGTGTGCAGTTTGGTAGCTAATGGCTGAAAACAGAACTACTGGAGCTGACCTCAGTCACAGCTTTGTCTCTGCATCACAGCCGGGGTTCCACTGCGTGACTTCAAGGCAAAGAGAACTTCCAGTGGAGGAGCATCAATAAAGAGGCTGAATGATGATAAAACGTATGCGATGCAATCTGAATTCTAAATATTGCATGCAATTAAAAGGAGAGTGCCTTTCTGGGGAGCTCAGCTTCTTCCGAGGGATCCTCTGCATGACCAGTGACCACAGAGGAGGAAATCGGGTCTGTGTACCAAACCCAGATGTGAAGCCTGCTGCTGCCAGGTGCTGGGAGCAGGCTGTGGTTTGCATCACTGGCATGCCCTGGGCAGCTGCTGCCCTTGTGCCCTGCAGCAGGTGCCTGGGCTGCCCAAGGAGCCATGTACAAGGGGCTGCGTGTGGCTTAGTCCCCTCACTCAGCTGGACCAGCACTGCCCATGTTGCTGTGAGCTCAAAGCCTCTGTGCTCGCATCTGTCTGCACGGTTCTTCTGGAGAATCCCCTGCTTGCTGTGAAAGCCTGTGCAACAGATTATAGGGAAAACAACTTTCAGCGCATATACAGTAATGGTTTCATCTTAGGATGTGTCAATTGTTTCCCTTTTAGCTGAAACGGGCTTTTTCAGGGAAAACCCATGTTTGATAGTCTTAGCTGGTATTAAAACGGTTTCCCTTTTGAAGAAGAGAGGAAAAGCTGTTTGAAACGCTGATTATTAAATCTGATCCTATTTCCACGAGGACTGAACAAGAGAAATATATATTCACAGAATGAAAAGAAAAAAGAGCAGAGAGGTTAAAGGCAGCTTTGAGTCTGCCCAAATCAGGATGGGGCTGCTCTGGTTCCTGCAGCAGATGAAGTTGCCTCAGTGCTGGGCTTTGAAGGGCATTGCAGTCACAGGAGTGGCATGCAGGAGAGCGCCGTACTGCAGCAGCTCCACAACTAACCCTTTTTCTGAAGGAGCAATGGAAAAAGGAGGGAATAGAATGAATAAATACGAAAAATAATTGACACTCAGGATGCAAATCTGTGCTGCAGTGATGCGAGTGAAATGTGCTGCAAGTGAAAGTGCTGGCCTTGCTGCCACAGGTCCCTCTGTGCCCCCTGCTCTGCCCTGGGGAGGTCCCAGTTGGAGCACTGAGCCCCATGCTGGGCTCCCCAGTTCCAGGCAGGTGTAAATAACAGCCTTGCATCCTTACTGACACCCTCATAGTTGGTTCTCAGAGCCTTTGAGAATTTAGCAACTAAGTCTGAGTTGAGCCATTGGCATGTAGTCAAATTTTCTGCTCAAGTGAAGTGAGTTTAACAGATGTTTATGCAAATAGGTGGAAATCAGAATTAAAAAGTGATTAAGCAACTTACAAGCAGGACAGGAAGGTGCTGCCCATTGCCCGCTGCATTGGGTCACGGTGTGGGGGTGCTCTGTGGGATGCATGTGCCAATAGCATGTGGCTAATTGAGCCTCACCCACATGGGGACTGTTAAGAACCAGGGCTGAGTAGCCTGTCCTGACCTCTGGGTGGTTCTGTCATTGAGTCACAGAACGGCCTGAGTTGCAAAGGCCCACAGTGCTCATCCAGTTCCAACCCCCTGCTACATGCAGGGTTGCCAACCAGCAGACCAGTGTCCTGAGCTGAGTCTGAGCTGAGTGAGGAAGGAATAACAGCTGTTTTAACTGAAAATGGAAGCAGACACTGTGAGCTGCCCTGTGAGAAGCACTCTGTAAGCCACCGTCAGCCTCTGGAGAGGAAAAGCGATGGCATCAATGCCCAACAAACATCCTCTGAATGCCATAACCTGTGATTCCTTCTGACTGCTGAGGACAAGGTTAACTGCTAAACCAACCCAGCTCACAATGCGTACTTTATGCGTTTTAGCCTTTCCCCTATACATTCCTCCTTTGCTACTGTGTTACAAATAGGCAGGACTGCTTTGGTTATTGTGTCGCACCTTGCGTAAACATTCATAGAGTCACAGGATGGCCTGGGTTGCAAAGGCCCACAGTGCTCATCCAGTTCCACCCCCTGCTGTGTGCAGGGTGGCCAACCAGCAGCCCAGGCTGCCCAGAGCCACATCCAGCCTGGCCTTGAATGCCTGCAGGGATGGGGCATCCACAGCCTCCTTGGGCAACCTGTTCCAGTGCGTCACCACCCTCTGGGGGAAAAACTTCCTCTTAAGATCCAAGCTAAGCCTCCCCTGTCTCAGTTTAAAACCATTCCCCCTTGTCCTATCACTGCCCACCCTCATAAACAGCTGTTCTCCCTCCTGTTTATACGCTCCCTGACCTCTGGACAAACAGCATGACATAAGGAACAAGAACTCCTCTTCATGTTTGATGCAGTACCCTAGGATCACAGAATCATTAGGGCTGGGGAAGACCTCTCAGACCCCCAACCCACACCCCCCGTGCCTGCTGACCATGTCCCTCAGTGCCACGTCTCTGCAGTTCTTCCTCTTAGTGAGAGTTACTTACTTAGAAATATTCCTACCGAGGCTCGTTAAAGCAGCAGTAAATAATGCAGTAGTGCTGCAGAAGCGACTGTGAATGTTACTTTATTTACTGGAGGTCCACTTTCTCCCTGAGACGGGATTTTGGTGGTGACTCTTTAATCCCACAAACGGTGCCGTGTGGACTCTGGTGCACATCAGCTATGTGATGCATGCATAGCACAGGTCGAGCTCAGCGAAAGTGTGTCCTGGGGCTTCTCTCTTCTGTACCTACGATGCGTTTTCCCTTAATTATCTTGTCATAATAATTCCCCTTAATTATCTTGCCGTAATAAATTCAATAGGTGAATTAATGCGGAATTGTCACTACACAGCGCTGGTAATTTCAACAGCTTTGTTTTCGTTGTCAGTGGTTTTGCTGAGAAATCAGAATCCTTTTTTCTTCCACAAAGAGCCCCTTAGTGTTAATAGCGCCCTGTTTTCTCTGACGTCTCCGTTTCTGCATCACAAAGGAAGGCGTGCGGTGCTCCTTTCGCTCCCCTCGGGGTGGAGACAGAGCTGGAAGTGCAGTAGGAAGTAAAGCTTTGTTACTCCAATAGAGCAGACCAGTTCTGCAAACTTTTGCTGGAACAGCTGCCTGCAGCCGTGTGATTTAACATCGCTTGGATGCGTTTTGTTTTTCAGAAGGAGGGGGAAAAAAAGTCAAAATAGTTCTTTTATATAAAGATTTGAAGGAGTCGGGATCTGTGCAGAGCAACTGGAGCTTAATGGGAAGCAGCCCTGGCAGCCCATAGCTGCGGTGCAGTGGGGCCTTCCCCATGCTCTCTTCCTCCCTGTGGTGTCTGGAGGAGGTGGGGAGGGGCTTGGGGAGGGTGGGGGGTGGAAGAGCCCTTTCCCACCCCATTGCTGCCCCCGCAGCACTGGCCAGGTCCTGCAGCATTGCTGCAGCTGCAGAGAGGAAGGTCCTGCGTCCTCCTGCTCTCATCAGTGGAGCTCGTTAGTGCTGCAGTGCACTCCTCCATTGCTCACGACGCTGCTTTTTGGCATCTGCAACCAAGCCTGGGAACCTTTATGTACAGACAACCTACACAAGGCCCTGGTGTGATCAGAATCAATAGCTTGGATCTGTATTTTTGAAGCTGGCTGACGTGGGGCACTGCCTCACACCCAGCCTGTTGCTGACAGCCATTCCGGTGAGCCGTGATGCAGGTGTTTGCCATGGATGTGTGCAGCACTGATGGAGGAGCTCTCCAATCTCAGGCACTGCCCTGGGTCTTCCCATTACATCCCTTGTCTTCTCCAGAGCTCATAACGCTCTGAGGGTAACGCAGTGGTGGGGAGAGGCAGGTGAGCCCACAGGTGGCCGTAGTGCTTAAATGGGCTCCTCTCAGTAAGGGCTGCACTCACACCTCCGTGGGGCCAGCTCTGTCCCAGCTGCGTTGGGCTGACCAAGCACAGATGTCAATGATGTCACCCTCCTCCTGGCTTTTCCAAAATGAGGGCTTTTGGCACTCCCTCCCCCAGGACAGCACATTTTCTCTCTGGATCCTAGGCAGAGTATTAAATGTTCTCAGCCCATGGCATTCTGTTGTAAAGCTGGGAGTTATAATGGCATTTACCCTGAGGTGGTACAGCTCTGAGCTTGCAGGGGGAGAAAAGCTGGGGCAGAGTAAGAGACTGGTGAGCACCGCTTGGAGCCATGGGGGCAAAGTAAGGCTTCCCAAGTCCTGCTTTATTTTCAGACAATCCACATTGGAAAAGCACGACTTTGATTTGGTTTCACTCAGATGTGGGCAGTTTGGCAGAGGCTGGAAGCAGTGTTGCAGAAGGGAAATGTCCGATGGTCACGGGAGCTGTGCTGGATTGGTCTGTACTGCCCTCCCAAAGAGCAGGGTGAGCATGAAGGGCTGAAGCTGCGCAGGGCTGTGCCTGCAGCACAGAGGCAGAGCGGTGACCCCCAGATTGGGGTGTGCTGCCAGGGCTGCCCCCACCCCATCCCCCAAGCTGTGCTTGATTCGATGTATCTCTAGATTTGGTCATCTGCTAATCATGATAATTGCACCCAAAGTGCAAAAGGACACCTTCATTTGCTGGGTAGATGTGACCTCAGAATATCACACCAGCTTCGATCCGATCACAAACTGGAATATTTCCACCGCGTTCTCCCATCTGTACATGACTTGCTGGTGGTTTCAGGTGATGTGAATGCACACAGTCACTGATGAGGTTCTGCAGAGAGCTGCAGAGCAATCTCGAGCAGCCTTCCTTAATAGCTCAGCGTGTCGGGGTCTGCCAGAATGCGCTCCTCAATTTGGAACCACAGCCCGGCCTCTCCCAGAGATGTAGTCCTTCCCTCCTGGGGCTCACTTAGCCACACTGACCAGAAAGCTCTCTGCATTGCTTTCCATTCGTTATATGCGTTTTAATGGCCACGGGGTTACAATTGGACGGCAACTGCCCATTTTTCTGTTTGTATTTAGATTCCTGCAGGTCGGAGCAGAGCACCAAGGGCACGCAGGGTGCTTTGTGCAGCTGCAGACAGTCGGCTGTGGGCAGAGGGCACTCCCAGGTGTCACTTGGTTCCACTGAGCATCTTGCACTGCTCACCTTCAGCAGTTGCTGAAAGTTGCGGTCTGGAAAATAAGCTGTAATTATTGAGCTGCTGTTTGGGTGATTTGGGAGGTTTTTTCTATCCGTTTCTGCGACTTTGCAAAGTTCCTGTGTGCTTTGCCCACACACGAAATGGATACTGTACTTACCCACCTAACAAAGCTGTGAAGCTTTTATTTGTGTAAAGAGGAGGTTTGAATTCCTCAGGTTCGAGGTACAATGCAATCAGCGCTTCCTCCTTCGTGTAGCTTCGTGAAGCCCTGCTGTGCCTCCGGGCTCGGAGCCGTGGAGGGGCTGGACACAGCAGGAGCTGCAAAAGTGGCTGTTTCTGCTTCCATCTCCACTGCCATCAATTAGGAAATAGCCAGGACTAACCCCTGAAAATTAGTATCATGAAGATGGATGAGGAGTAGATGTGAGCTGAAGGTATGTGAGCAGTGGTGATTCGTGCTGGTTTCCAGTTCCTATGTCCCCCTGTACTCAGCACTGGTGAGGTCGCACCTCGAGTACTGTGTCCAGTTTTGGGCCTCTCACTGCAAGAAAGACATTGAGGCCCTGAAACGTGTTCAAAGAAGGGCAACAAAGCTGGTCAGGGATCTGGAGCAGAGGCCTTATGAGGAGAGGCTGAGGGAGCTGGGATTGTTCAGCCTGGAGAAGAGGAGGCTCAGGGGAGACCTTATTGCTCTCTCTAACTTCCTGAAGGGAGGTTGTGGTGAGCTGGGGGTCGGCCTCTTCTCTCGTGTCATTAGTGATAGGACTAGAGGGAATGGTTTCAAGCTGCGGCAGGGGAGATTCAGGCTGCACATTAGGAAATATTACTTCTCAGAAAGGGTGGTCAGACACTGGAATGGGCTGCCCAGGGAGGTGGTGGAGTCACCGACACTGGGGGTGTTCAAGGAATGATTGGATGTTGTGTTGAGGGACATGGTTTAGTGAGAGCTATTGGTGATGGGTGAACGGTTGGGCAGGATGATCTTGTAGGTCTTTTCCAACCTTGCTGGTTCTATGATTCTATGATTCTATGATTCTATAGGGAACCTTGGGCCAGGACAGAAGCAGCTGCAGCACACACAGGTCAGGGTAAGCAATGCTGCTGTTACTAAAGGCACATTCTGTGTTTTCCTGTAAGTTTTACAGGGGCAAAAGGTCAAAACATGCTGAAAGTTTTATTTTTTTTAAATGAGCAAAAGAAAAAAAAAAATGTTCTGCTTATTATAGCAGAATAAGGAAACCAAAAACATAACCGTTTTAAAACTCCTGACTTCTTGAACCCCTTCCATCAGCTATTCGTGCTAATGGGAGTCCTTTGGTTTTTTGCAGTTATCCTCGCCTGCTGTGGGATTTGGGCACAGAGAGCCCCTTACTCAACTCCTGTTCCCTCACTGGAAGCAGTGGTGAGAAAATAACACTGAAAACCAACCGCAACAGTCAACAAAACTCATCTACTGTGGTTTCTAAGCAACAAAATACAGAAAAAAAAAGGCAACGCTTTCAGTGTCCTCCAGTTCTCCCTTCAGTAATGCGGAGCGCTCGGGCTGCCGCCAGCCGGCCCCGCTGAGCACGCGGTGTTAATTCCTCTCTGCGGCTCCTCCACGTGTTTGATTAAAAAGTTACCGACTTCTCCGGACCCACAAAAGCAGTAGAGAAAAGTGCTGCAGCGTGGCTCGTTCAGCCTCCCGCGTGCAGCAGTAGATCAAGAGCGCGCTGGGCGAGCCCTGGGAACGGAGCTCCGGGTTATTTACAGGGAAGCCGCTAATGAGCAGCGCTTCAATGGAGCGGAGCCGTGCGGAGCGCTTTGAGGGAGGGCCGGGGGGTCACGGCTGCTGAAGGATTAAAGCACCTTCGCCGTATTGCTGCTGCTCGGAGCGTTTAGCTGAGAATGGGGAAATCCTTCTGCAGGGTGTGATCTGGACGCCGCTGCATGGAGCAAACAGAAGGCTTCCAGAGCGCTTTAATGGTGGTAATGTGTTAAAAGCTGTGAGAAGCGATGGGAGGGGCTGCCATGCACCCCCGCCCCGTGGGTGCCCTCCCACAGCATTACTTGTCGCAGTGAGCAACAGTGTAAGATGGGAAACCCATCAGTGACAGTTCTCTTGGAGGATGTTAATGGGACCATGTTCACCATATTGTCGAATCACAGAATGGCCTGGGTTGCAAAGGCCCACAGTGCTCATCCAGTTCCAACCCCCTGCCATGTGCAGGGTGGCCAACCAGCAGCCCAGGCTGCCCAGAGCCACATCCAGCCTGGCCTTGAATGCCTGCAGGGATGGGGCATCCACAGCCTCCTTGGGCAACCTGTTCCAGTGCGTCACCACCCTCGGGGTGAAAAACTTCCTCCTAAGATCCAACCTAAACCTGCCCTGTCTCAGTTGAAAACCATTCCCCCTTGGGCTACTTTCTGGCCACCCTCCTTCTTTTCAGGGTGCAGGACTGCTCTGAACAGAGTGCCTAAGGAGCCTTACTCACATCTGCCATAGAGATCTGTCTGGGGTGGTTTCCTACTAAGCAATTTGACAACTTTAAATGTTTTTAAACAAAACTAAGGGAAACTACTCACTTTCACCTAGAATGAAGTGTTCCTCCAGCAGGGGCCAGCTGCCCAGCACTGCAGCATCACAGGCAGGCAGCTGGATTCTGAGCTGCTGGAGCTTGTGCTACTTGCCTTACCCTTGTGTGGGTGGGCACAGCCAGAGGGACCCCAAAGCTGCCCTGACTGCTCTGGGGCTGCTGCAGGGACCAGCCTGTCCAGCTGCATGCATGCAGGGCTGCAGCTGCTGCTCCCTGCTCTGCTAATTGCTCCTGGCCTTGCACGCTGTTTCGTTGCTGCCAGCAGCAAACTGCCGAGTTTGAGCAATCTGTGTTTATAGCTGCTCAGGAAGTGACATTTAGATGAATAGGAGATGGTGATTTTTTTTTTTTTTTTGCTTTTAGAGTTTAAAAGTGCTGTTAGCTTCCCTCTAAATGCCAGTTGTTCAATTTAAAAATACGGCTTGGTTGCTAGGAGTGCGTTCCTCTTTAAAATATATTGCTAAAATAGTTGCAGTGAGAAATTAGAAAGGTATTAAAAGCATCACAAGTCTATCCAACTCCTCCATTGACCACGGGAGCTCCAGGGTTGTCCCTTTTGTTACGTTTGCAAGGATGAGCACGAGAGGCCTCTCAGTGGCTTCAAAACCCCCATTTTTATAAAAAGGAAGCAAAAAGAAAAAGACATTTGAGGACTCCCATAGTTCATGCCCTGGATATAAGTAAACACCACTCGTTATTTTGGTCTCCTGTGGGCAGCAAGTTCACAAAGTGGCAACGTTTCCCTCAGAACGGTGTTCAGCTGAGCAGCGTGAGGGCTTTAATGCAGCCTCCCCGAGGTGCTCGGTCTGCCTGCCCTTCCAGCACACTGTCAGCCCCATCGGAGTTGTGTGTCCATCAGCAGGCAGGCTCCCTGCCCAGCGCAGGCTGGGGCTGCTCCACGGCCTTTTCATCCTGAGGCCAATCACTGCAATTGCATTTAATTGCTTAAAGACTGCTGCATCGATTTTGTATTTTTGTGCTTTCTTAGTTAAGGAACTGAATGGTGCTGACTCGAATTTTAGGCGTGCTATCTCAGGGCCGATCCATTTATCAACAAAATCAGGTAACCTTCTCTAAAAAGGAGAAGTCCTTAGATTATTTTACTGTGGTCAATGGTCACAAGCTGGAGTTAATTGTCATTGATTATATTATTCAAATTAATTATGTAGCTACATTTCCAGCCTTTCCGTTACTTAAACTGTTTTTTCTTATATTAACAACGTTTGGGTCAGAGATAATTTTTATTCATTCTTCTAATTGTCTCCGGGCAGCACCTGAGCAGATGGTAAGAAGGGCCAAAGGGTTATCAGGGCTAATTAGCTGACGAGGTAGATCTGCACACATCTCCAGGCATGGTGCTGAGGCAGAGGGTTCCCACCTCCCTTACAGACCTCAGAGCACGGGAAATATTGCTGACACCATTGGCAGAAAAAGTCAAGGAGTGTGGGGGTTTCTCCAGGAGATGGGGAAGTCAAGGCTGGCAGAGCTCTCATGTCCAGCAGGTCTCCCACAGACTATTGCTGGAAGGCCAACTGCATCCTGGGATGCACCAACAGATGGTGGAGGACTGTCCTCCTCTACCCTGCCCTTATGGGGCCCCACCTGCAGTGCTGCATCCAGGCCCGGGGCTCAGCACAGAGAGATGTGGGGTTATTGGAGTGGATCCAGAGGAGGGCAGAGAGCAGAGGGGGCTTTGCAGCAGTCCCGCATCCCATCCCGGCACACCGAGCCACCTCAGCTCTGTGCACGGCCACTGCCTGCACCTCTTGACAAGGACAGAAATGCAGGAGGAGGTCCTGCTTGGTAGCAAACAGCAGAGCTTCTCATGAATGATATCACACGATGTTTCTGCAAAGCATGCACTGCCTTCAGTGCGTCTTGCCAGCAGGCAATGCTTTGTCCTTTTCCACTAAAGCAGTGCAGCAGGAACCACTCCATCCCTGATCCTAGGAGTTGCGCTCCCAGCCCGGGGCTTTGGGGCAGCTTTGCTGTCACTTGATTGGTCTTCCATAATAAAAGCGATAAGGGTTAGGGCACCTGGACTTTACTTTCACCTGTTCAATGACACGATGAGCTCCCAGCCCAATTAAAGATCCTAAACAATGTTTTCTGTTGGTGATACTCAGAAGCACTGGGATAATTACAGCTTCAAATGGGGAGGTGAGATCAGAGTGAAGGCAGGGCTTGCAGGGCACTTCTTAGGTAAATGCATTCGGAAGGAATTTATTGGAACAATACTTTTTCATGTTTCCATTTTTAAAGCTTTCCTGGGTTCATGTGAATTTAACCGGTGGATGAAACGCACGGATGAAGCGGCACAGGGAGAAGCTGGGAAGCCAAAATTTGCCTTCTGTGTTTCGTAGGAAAAGTAGAAGTGATGAGAAGACTTCTTGAAACAGAAGAGAACGTTGGGGCATTGCACTGCTGCAGTGCTGCTGCAGTTCTCTACACAAGCATTAAAGCTGATTGCAGTTGAAAAAGCCTGCCTCCAAAAGTCCTCCTCTGCTCTTTTCCATCACCTTGTTTTTCAGAGCTCACGAAGCAGCCAGAGGGAGCGTGAGCACGGCTGGCTGTACTCTGCAAGCTCCTCGCTAATGCAGAATCTCATGCATTAGACGAACACTCAACGACAATGATTATTGAGCAATAGCTGAAAGTATCACATCACTAAATACGCAGAAGTAGTGTTGGTTCTGAGCTCTCTGGCCCTTGGAAATGGGATTTCTGTCAGCTCGTGTTGCTTTCTGTGTTGTGCTGGTGAATGGATGAGGGACTTCACTGCCTGCTGGTGGCACGCGGCGGAGCAGTGTGGGACCACAGCTTTGCAGGTGACAAATCCTGCATGGGCTGTCCAGAAGCACTCCATGCTGCTCGCTCCCAGAGCTGTGATCCCACATGGAAGATGTCTTCTGCATGCGGTCAGGATGCGCTTTGTGTGCTATTAGGTTAGAGCAATGGTAACTGTACACATTTCAGCTGAAGTGCTTTGGCTGGAACCTGTGAGAACAAATGTGAATGACTGGAGAGGACATTTGTTGCTTGAGCAACAACAGCTTGATGCCATCCAGAGGAACATAGACTGGCTGAGCAGGTGCAGGTGATCCTGAATGAGGTTCAACAAATCCAAGTTCAAGGTCTTGCACCTGGGCTGAGGCAACAAACACTGCCAATACAAGCTGGGGGTGGAAGGATGGGGCACAGCCCTGCTGAAAAAGCCCTGGGGTACTGGTGGATGGCAGCTGGTCATGAGCCAGCAGCATGCCTTAGCAGCACAGAAGACCAACCATGCCCTGGGCTGCATCCAAAGCAGCATGGCCAGCAGGGTGTGGGAGGGGATCTGCCCCTCTGCTCTGCTCTGCTCTGCTCTGCATCGGTGGGAGTTGGAGTAGATGACCACTAAAGGTCTCTTCCAACTCTAAGGATTCAATGATCTGTCCCACCGACAGACCGGAATGGAGAGCAGTGTGGGTGTAGGGGCAGAGCAAGAAAACCCAGCACTGAGCAGGAGGTTTCTGCTCAGTTTTGAGAATTTCAGGACTAATTCTAACTATTTTAAACAACGTGATTTAGGACTTCGCGTGGTGGGTTTTTTTGTTGTTCGTTTGTTTGTTTGTTTTTGCATAAGCTGACTTTTAAAGTCATAAAGGTGATGATAATTACTTGGCTTCAGTAATTATGGGGTAATTTAAAGACTACAAAATGCCATCTGTCCTCATTGAAGTGTACCTTGTCCTCTCAGAAGGCTTTGTTCTGGGTGCCCTATTGCTGGAGGTGCCCAGGGCCATGGATGGGGCCCTGGACACAGCCCCCTGCAGTGGGTAGGAACTGGTTGGGCTTTAAGGTCACTTCCAAGCCAACCATTCTGTGATTCTATGGTTCTCTGACTTTATGATGCTGTGCAACTCTGGTGTTACAACTTGCAAGACTAAAGGAACACTAAGAAGGGTGTCCTGCTGCTATGCCTGGTGTGAGCCAGGCTGGGAGCACAGCTGGGGCAGGGCAGGGACAGGGCACCCAAAAGTGCTGGAAACGTGAGGTTCTGTGCAACGTGTCAGCGTGGCTCCTCACCGCCTCTTTTCTTTTGCAGGGCAGGACCTGCACTTACATGAGAGAAGGGCTGCGTGTAGGCAAAGAGAAAGTCAGTGCCCTGAAGCTGTGTTATGGGATTAAGTGGGATTAAATCACTCTGTACTTTAATTGTTCTTCAATCAAAAAGATACCACAAAGAGCCCTAATTCTGCTGCCTGTAAAACTTATAAATATTTATTTCTCATTTATGTTACTGAAAAAAACATATCCTAGAGTATGACATTTCTATAATGCGCTGTAATCTCCTTTCAGAGTACGTACACATGGATGGAGGAAGATCTCAACTTAAACAAAAGGAAGGCGTGTGAGGACATGGGAGTAACAGTTCTGTGTGAAAAAGGGATTTTTAGCAAATTTCCTCACTTAAAACGACTCTCCTCCCCCTGCAGGTCTGGTATGAAGCAAGCACCATTTCAGACTCCGCAACGGTTTGATCAGAAATTTCAGTTTTGAAAATGATCAAAACCCACAACCTCAGACCCTGAATTACAGAACAGGAATAAGAGGCATAACAGCTTTTGGTATTTAATCTCTTTGCTTTCATGTTTAGTCACACGCATTCCTTTCACTTCACTCCAGCTCGTGTCTTTTTCTCTCTTGTCTTTTTAGCAATGTGTATCATTAAGGTACATCTATGCTTGCCAATAATTAGCTGCTGATGTGTCCATGTCACTTCTCACATGCACCAAGCTGGCCAGCTGCTGATAAAGTGATTTAGAGGGAGTCAACTCTTAGAAAGGGCAGATAACAGCAGGACAAGGGGAAATGGTTTGAAGTTGAAGGAGGGCAGATTTAGGTTGGATGTCAGGGGAAGTTCTGGAGAGTGGTGAGGTGCTGGAACAGCTGCCCAGAGAGGCTGTGGATGCCCCGTCCATCCCTGGAGGTGTTCAAGGCCAGGTTGGATGGGGCCCTGGGCAGCCTGGGCTGGTATGAAATGTGGAGGTTGGAGGGCCTGCCTGTGGTGGGGGGTTGGAGCTTCGTGATCCTTGGGGTCCCTTCCAACCTGGGCCATGCTGTGATTTCTACAAAAAGAAAAGAACAGAGAAGAAAAGAACAGAAAAGAAAGCAAACAAGAGAGAAAGAGAGAGTTGATACAATTCCTGAATAATAAACTCCTGAAGTTTAAAGTGCTGTTGGTTTGCATTCCATGTAGAGGATGTTAAGCAAATTGGCACTCGGCTCAGAATCAAGTCCTGAAGTCTTTACTCAGCTCTTAACCAGTCCTTGTGTAAGAGAAGAGTATCATGGGTGCAGATATTATGGAGTTTGCAAACCTGAAGAACACCAGTGACCTGTGCAATGTACAAAGACTTTCCTAAAGCCTCAGCTTCAATAGAAAACCCTCCGGTGTACTGGGTAAGAAGTTATGAAAGCGGGAGTTAAATGAATTAAGAGCAATGAAAGGGAATAACTGCATGCAAGAAATCATCTCTGTGCAGAAATGTTTGCACTGAGACTCTGTAGGGCCTCTCCAGCATTTGATTCAATCATTTTGAAGGATATTGCTGTTGATTAAAATGAATAGAAAATCTAGCAAAGCTCTGGTAGCTAGCACTGAGCTAACACTGAGCAGGGCTTGGTCAGAGTGCAGTAACCTGGGACTATTTGGAAAAATGCATTTGTACTGAAGCAAATGCAAACACCTGCCTGGGGCTCGGCAAGGAGGATTGGTGGCTGTGTCTTGGTTTGGGGGACAGGAAGAAGCTGTGGGTTTGGTGCTATGGGAAATGTGGTCATTGCTTGGAAATCATCAACAGTGGGGGGCAGCTCTTGCCCTCCTTCTGCCACTTTGCATGCGGGATTGCTGGGACCAACCCCAAGGACTTTCCATGTCCACCTGATTATAAGGGAAGAAGCACATTGCATGGCCATGTGAGCGCTTGGGGAACGTGTCTCAAATGAGCACACCCAGAAATGAAGCCTTGTAATTTATTAAGAAGGCTGAAATGGCTTCAGTATATCCTACTGGGACCGTTGTGGGAAGAGGATCTTGTCTGTGAGAGTGTGCTTTGTTCTGGCAGGAAAAGGCAGAGTGGAACTTATGATGCGGTGGGAAAGCCAACAAATGCAGCCTGCAGAGGAGGCCTGTTGCAGTGCTTTAGCATAGGGCGTGGCTGGGCTCTCACTCTCCTACCTGGATGCTTTTGGACCTAGAATGAGTGTGACATCCCTCTGAGACCTGCGCTGCGGCAGGAGGAGTAATGGTGTCAGTGACATGCAGCCAGGTGAACGCTGTCAGAATAAAGAAGATAGGAGTGCCTTTTACCTCAGAGTCTATCAGTTTATGACATAATTGCTTCTGCTTTTGATCCACAGTAGGAACTGGCCTCAGGAAGACAACCCAGCAGCCTTTCTGTGCTGGAAGAGCAGTGATGTGAGTGCACCCTGATGGGCACAGGGGTCCAAGCACGCAGTATTGCCCCAGTCAACGCCCACAGTCACACTGCGATGTGCACCAATAAAGCACAGTTTCCAGTTGCTGGGAGGGGGTTGGGCTGCTACCACTCTTTTCTTTCCCCTGCTATATTTGTTTCTGTAATTAAACATTTTTCCCCTCGTGTTGTGGCTAATTTGAAAGCCTAAATATTCAGAGGTATAGAAACAAGTTAATTGACTTTCCAAAATATCAGAATCCTTCAAGCCAAAAAATAAATGAAGTGCTTGATACGAAGCCATGCACACAGAATTGTTACATTTGTGTGCTGCAGCTGAAGCTCGTGATTGATTTTCCCAGTGCAGGCTGCAAACCAAGCACCATTTGTGTCTGTACGTTACTTCGAGGAGCAGCCATAGCAAAGTGCTGCCCCAGCTTTACGCAGGGCTGGCGTGGGTCAGCCTTGTCACGAGGCTGGGTCTGACAGCACCCAGTGAGCAGCCTTTCCCCATGGTTGTCACTGCTTTTGGCACGCCAGCACAGAAAGTCCCATCCCACGCTCCCATCTCACGGGAAGAGAAACATGAGGAAAACCCCTACTGAGAGTGCTGCTGCCAAATTCTTCATTAGGCAGGAGCTCTGGTGCAGATGGAGCTGAGCAATGCAGGCTCACAGGCGACCGGTAAGGGTGATCCAAGCACTACCAGCCAAGAAGAGACTTTTATCTCAAGTTTGTTCGATTTCTGGGCCTCCAGTAATGAGGGGGTGGGAAGCAGAGCTGCCACATCTCTTTGAGAGCAAAGCCCTCGGGAAGCACCTGTGTCAGATGGATGAGGGCTGCAGGGCAGCTCAGCACTGCTGCTGCCTCCCACGTTGTGTCTCAGCACTGAGCATCACACTGTGCACACAGCAGGGCCAGCAGCCCAACCAACACCTTTGGGCTGGGAGCTGCAGGTTGCTGCTATAGCGCTGAGAAAGGCTCCATGGTGTGCTGGTTTGCTGGCTGTTCCCCACATGTACGGTGCTTGGAGGGGTGCTGGAGTGTATTCAAAGCTCTGGAAATTAAGGACCATCTCCATGGGTGCTGCTTGCATGCAGCTCACGTTAAGGCACTCATCTCTCAGCACAGCTTTGTCTCTATCATCCCACTGCTTGTCTGAGGCGTCTGCTTGTCTCTTTCAGTTAAACATCCTATTTAAAGATAGGTGCTGCTGCTCATCACCCCAGAGCTGACCATAACAACATATTTTGTGGCTGCTGATTTGATGGTATTATGCAGTTTGTTTTATCACAGACCCTGCCTGTGAAATCCAAGCAAGGGCTGTTGTGGTGCTGGTGGGGAGGTCCAACATTTTTCAACAACATCTGTTGATATCCTCTGAGCAAAGGCCATGAGGGGCACAAATGAGCTTCCTTGGGTAAGCTGGGAGGGTGGGGCCATGCAGTTAAGATCCTCAGGTGCTGGTGGCCTGGAGAGGTCTATTGCCCAAGGAGGCTGTGGATGCCCCATCCCTGCAGGCATTCAAGGCCAGGCTGGATGTGGCTCTGGGCAGCCTGGGCTGCTGGTTGGCGACCCTGCACATAGCAGGGGGTTGGGACTGGATGAGCATTGTGGGCCTTTGCAACCCAGGCTATTCCATGGCTCAATAATTTTATGAACACGTCACCTCGATGCCTCTTCAGTTTTCCAAATATTCCTTCACTTTTTGCTCAGAACAAACGACAGGATGGCCAGAGAGTCTCTGCAGTCTGTGTGAGCCAGCAGGACTTGGAAGGCACTGCTGGACAAGGCCGTCTTCAGACAAATTTCTGATTCGAGGTGGCGTGCTTGAAAGTAACTTTTTCATTTTGCCCCTTGTTTTTGCTTTTCATTACAAACCTGGCAAGCTTAATCTCGGAGGATGAGGAACATGACAAACTCAAGGAAGATACACAGTGATCCACCCTGCAGGAGGAGGAAAGAAATGTAACCGTGTGATCTCTGTGGGCTGTGACACACTGATTTACGTTTCCCATTCATCACCTGCAGAATATATTTTCTATAGCATTTGCTTGCAAATAGCTTCTCTTCTGTAGGATTACAATTCAGAAGAGTAACCACCTTGGCTAGAGTTCTTTAAAAGAAAAATTTCCACATGATTGCAGTGAGGAGCTGCCAAAATTACCTCTTGGTACCAGACAATGTGCTCAGAGGAGCAGCAGTAATTGTTCTGCATTTTCTCGGGAGGAACTGAAGATAAAGCCGGGATGGGCTTTGTTTGGAGTGTCAGTTCTTCCAGCCTGCCCTGAGGTTGGGAACGATGGGCCTTTGCGGTGCCTACCAAGTACTTTCATTTTATGGGGAATGAGTGGGCAGAACCTTTAAGTCATTATAGAAAGTTTGGTTTTTCAACCCTGTTGTTCTTTTTCCTGGTCAAACTGCAGAGAGTTTACGGTGATCTTTGTAAGGTTTTGTTTGTTTTAACAATGTGACCTACATATCACCAGGACCTACATTTAAAGCTTTCCTCCGTGAGAGATGAACAGCGCAGAATAACTCATAACCTCTGCTGTAAAGCAGCGAGAAATCCCATGGAATGGAAGGAAAACATATAGGTCTGGCTGCAAGGCAGACCTGAATGTATGATGAGATTTGTGCAATGGAAGAAATAGGAAAGGGAGGAGCAGTGTTACGTGGCAGCACTGATAGATGCAGCCATCTATCAGGAAAAAAGCTCTGTGAAACTTGGGGACTAAGAGTACATTTGGAAAACATTGATTCTTTGCTACAGCAGAGATTATTTGGGGCAGGATTTATACAGATGCACCAGACTGTGCAGACTGACTTAGAAAGACTATGGCTATTATTTGTAATTTTTGGAATGAAACCATATGTATGTACTGCGTACAAAAGGAATCTGCATTGATACACGAGTCACTGGCCAAATTCTCATTGAGTCAATGATGCTGAACCATTCCTCATAGCCGCTGAATTCAGGAATCATCTGCAGAATGAGACTAGAGAGTGAAATGGTTTTTATCTCCTGAGAATAAGGTTATTCCTTTAATGATCATCCAGAAAGAGGAAAAGAAAAGGGAAGGGGAAGGGGAGAGAGCAGAGAGGGGAGATGAAAGGAAAGGGAAGGGGAGGGAAGGGGAAGAGGAAAGGGATAGGGAAAGGGGAAAGTGAAAGGGGAGGGGAAAAGAGAAGGGAAAAGGAAAGGGAAGAGGAAGAGGAAAGGGTAGGAAAGGGAAGGAGACCAAGTTTCTTTTGTAACAAGCCTAGTTGCAATTAATGTTGCATTATTGAGGAAATGAAAGACTGTAGGTATAGGAAGAAGGGTTGAGGGGGAAGCTAACAAACTGGGCATGACGTTTTGGAAGACTCACATTGATTTGTACTTAGGAGTTTTCATGTTTCTCCTCTGCCCCCAGACACTGAAGTACTTTGTGAACCCGTGGTGCAGGAGTCACCGTGCACAAAGTGATATCATTTTTCAAACAAGGTGTGATGGTGGAATGAGGCCTTGCAGGTGTCCTACATGGACTGTGGTTAGGAGATATACTATGTGGTGTATAAATAAACACGAATGATACCATGGAAGTAACCATTATGTATGAATACCACATCAATAGTTGTAATTTGCTGCTGCAGCTGTGATGATGGAGGGCTATAAAAGAGGCAGGGTTTGTAGGGGTAGGTAGTATCTTTTATTAGTCCTGAACCAGTTACATAGATGTGATAAAAATATTTGTACATCCAAAAGCTCTCCTGATGTCACTTGGCCAACCAAACATGCTGCCTCTCCCTGCAGGCTTCTCTTCCTGCTGCAATGGTAGCTGTGAGAACACCATCTTTCTACCGGTAGCAGCCCATCAGTAACTGTGGAGATTGGATTAAGAAAGCATTTAATACTTCCAAAAATACAGAAAGGGAGAGAAATTGGATGGAGGTTAACTCAAAAATGGAGAGCTCTGCAGCTGGGCTGGGCTCAGCCCATGCTCTGCCAGCTGCACGCAAGACAATGCCCATCTGCAAGGCTTCCACACTCAGGGTGATCCCTGCAAACAGCAACACACTTGGCACGAGACTGATGTAAGTTAATCATTTTGCTGATCTGCACTGAGCAGGATTTCACAGAGCTGGGGCAGCTCGGGGTCTCCCCTGTCCTGGGACATTTAAATGGCCTTTCAGCTGTAATCTTTTGTCTGCCTGTTTGTGTCCTCCCTTCTAGTTTAAGGACATCGATAGTGCCAATGCTGCTGAAATGCATTCGATTCGAGATTGTTAATGTTTTCTTGGTCTCTTGTCTAGAAGATGGAAGCTGTACTCTGGACCCCTCCGCCACCCAGAGGAAGGCAAATTTTCATGAAGATGAGCAGTGTAGAACTGACTAAGCCTCATGCAGCACTAGGTGGGAACCTCCTTCTTAGCAGCTTGTAGCGTGTGTTTTGTGTTCTTTGCAAATCTGGGTATTTTTAACCACAAAGTGCAGAGAGCATACAGCAGCTTCCAGGCTAGGAGCTTCACTATTTAAAAACAAAATGAATAGCAACAAAAATCTTGCTGGATGATGGCATGGTTTGGCTTTTGGGAGCTGACTGTGGCCAGACTGCAGCTGTCTGTGTGGAGCACACCTGAGGCCCCTGGAGCCAGCCCTGCAGAGGTGCTGTGTGTGCTGCCCTGCAGCTGTCAGCATTACCAGGAGCTGGGGTGTGTGTATTAAGGGCAAGGAGTGGGCTTGGAACAGCCAGCCATGTTTCTCTGCATCTGAAATAGGGCCGAGCAGGGATTATTTTAGTTTAGAAAAGGCTCTGGGGAGACCTCATTGTGGCTTTCCAATACTTTAACGGAGCGTATAAACAGGAGGGGGAACGGCTGTTTGTGAGGGTGGGCAGAGATAGGACAAGAGGGAATGGTTTTAAACTGAGACAGGGGAGGTTTAGGTTGGATCTTAGGAGGAAGTTTTTCACCCAGAGGGTGGTGACGCACTGGAACAGGTTGCCCAAGGAGGCTGTGGATGCCCCATCCCTGCAGGCATTCAAGGCCAGGCTGGATGTGGCTCTGGGCAGCCTGGGCTGCTGGTTGGCGACCCTGCACATAGCAGGGGGTTGGAACGAGGTGGTTATTGTGGTCCTTTGCAACCCTGGCCATTCTAGGATTCTATGATTATTGAAAGGCAGTAGCAAGCACTTCTGCTCAGCTGGGGAGGGAGAGGCCAGCTCATGCTGGGTGTGCAAAGCTGCCTTGAAGACACAGATGGGAGACAGATGGAATTGAAAACTTTCTACTCAGAGGGATCTGAATGTATGCATATCCTGCATACATACCCCATATACACACCCTACATATGTGTCCCACATACACATCCTATCTACATCTCCCCCACACACACCTCATATACATATCCCATGTGCACATCCCATATCCGTATCCTATGAGCACATCCCACAGACAGCCGTTCAGGGCTGCAGGCAGAGATAACCACCCTGTAGCTGGAAGGAAACCAGATATACCACTTTTCTTTTTTTTTTCCTACTTCAAAGGAGACCTCCAGAGGGTGCAAAGGGGCTAAAACCAATCAAAGCATTTCTGAGTTCTGAATTTCTATGCTGGAGCTTCCAAACTTCAGTTTTCAGAACTTGCAGTGTTATTTCTATCCTTCCAGAGGGATCATTTTCCATGGTTTTGTCATTCCCGCACTACGTTACGAAGGAGCACTCATACAGTGACATACCATAACATGGTATTGTTGCTGAAGCGCTCTTGTTTTTGCCATTTCACCACTTTCAGGGCTCGGGTGGAATGCCAAGCACTCCTCCCCCTGCAGTTACAGCAGAGCAAGGTCACACCCCGATGCCAGCTCCATGCCAATTGCCTTCTCCTCAAGAGCTCTCCTGCTGCTCATTCTGTGAGTGTTTTTTTTATACCCCCCACCCATGCTTATAAAAAAAACCATATTTTGGGGTCTTAAAGCAGCACTTATGGCACTACTTTTCATTTCCTAAGACTTTAAGAAACACACGTACTTCTTTGATTTAAAAATGCCATCGTGTCACAATTTATGCCCCCCTGAGCCCAGTTCTTTATGAGTGTTTCACACTGGAATATTGCTCTTATTTATTAAATCCCTGATAAAGCCATGCTTAATGCTCCCATAATAGAATATGCATCTTTAAATCTGCTGAGTATGTGGTTTGTCACTGATGCAAAGTGCATTGATTAATTAAATAAGACTTAGAGACTCATAAAGCAATTGCTCCGAAATGAAATGTTATTTACATCTAAGTATATTATCAGTTATGGAAACTTAATTTTTCCCTTATACAATCTGTCTTGAAATTCCACTGATACTGTAGCAATCTCACATGACTTAATGAATTAAAACTAATTCTCAGTATTGAACACACTTGCAAAAACCTCAGCAATGTCTGTCACAATCAATAATGTTGATATTTGGTGTAATGGCAATTTGCAGTTTTTTTTGTGGGGGTGAGGAGAACAAGGGAAAGAAAAGCAGACGTGAATTCCTGTCCAGTTGGTTGAATATTTATCTATCAGAGCTACGGTATGTAAATGTGAATCCTTCTACCACGATGAGTTTTTGGTAATATAAAGGTTGTGTTTTCATTGGTAGTGATTTCTAGTTGCCTCAAACTCTGCTCTGTTCTCTTATTATCTATCAGCTGCTTTCTGGCACTTAATCAGCCAACAGCAGCCCAGTTCAATCCCTTATCAAGGACTTTATCACAGCTCATCAAATGGCTGAGAGACTGCTCCATCAGCCCAATGGGATCGCACTGCCACAGCCCCATTAACTCAGCTGTGTCAGTGGGGGGAAGAAAGAGGATAGAAAGAGACGAAACTTCATTCAGTTCTCACTTCATTCAATTCTCGTTGTTTTCTCTTTTTCATGCAAATGAAAAGATGAGTGATGCATCAGATATCTTTCTCTCCCCTTCACCAAGGTCTCCATCCTTAGCTTTCCTTTTTATTTAATTAATGTATTTACAGATAAAGGGATGATGGTTTGAATTAAATTTGGGGGTTCAAAAGCCTGATGGGAGTTGATGAGTGGTGTCATTTAGAAAGGCATTACCCAAGATCTGGTCTCTGGCATTTTCCCCGCTCCTTTGATACCACAGTTCCTGACAGCAGCTCCTTCTGCTGGGTCTCTTACCCACTTATCACTCACAGCTCAGAAGTTCAGCAGCAGTCCTGTTCCCACGGCCTTACACCGTCAGTAGGAAGCATTCTCATTGCTGCCTTAATATTAAGGTACTGCCACGCTCCAACCATGCACAACATTTGTGCTTAACATTTATACGTAGCATTTCACCATCCCTGGAGGTGTTCAAGAACTCTTTATGTGTGGTACTGAGGGATATGGTTTGGTGGGGAAATACTGGTGGTGGATGGATGGTTGGACTAGATGACCTTGGAGGTCTTTTCCAGCCTTGGTGATGCTATGATTCCATTATTTATTCTTTTAAGTTGTTTGCTTATGAGTTGATTTGACACGGTTCTCCTTCTGACCTCTCAGCAGGTCTTTCAGGCCTTCTGCTTTTACCACTTTCTATGTAGGGTCCAGAAGATGTCTTATGACCTTTGGTTTTCCATCTTTCCTGATGCCACCATTTGGGCTCACCTCCTGCTTTGGGAGCATTGCCCACCAGTAACTCAGCACTGTGTGCTTTGGCTCGGAGAAGCCCCTCAGCCTTTTCCCCAACACACAGCACTTCATTGCCGGTCCTCGTGAGACATCCAAGGCTGCCTCTCCATGGGAGGGAGCAGTGAGGTTTGTTTGCTCTTCAGTTTCTTGGAAGAGTCATCCTATCTTCATTAATAGAAGAAAAATAGGATCTGTTTTCTACAGGAAGATGGTGAAGGCTTAGACTTCATCAGCCATCTTGTTTTAGTTCAGTGTTTTTAGAGAGATTTGGAAAACATTTTTAATCTTTCGGAATGATGACAGCGTACAAGTCGAAGCGCCTGGGGATTAAAATGCTTTGTTTTGGGTACATTCATGGACCTTTAGAAGGGGTTTACCGACCCCGCGGGGCACACAGCTGCTCCCCATGGGCTCTGTCCCACTGAGCCCCACTGCCCCCTCCCCTGCACCTCCCCACGCTCAGCCCCATGTGTCTCTTCTCTCCTCTGTGGAGCATTGTGCTGCGAATGTGTGCCGAGTAAATCTGTCATCAGGACTTTTATTATGCAATTCTGACGTGCAAGAATAGTATCTAGGCTGTTTAGAGTCATTGATTGCTATTGAGCTAATGAGCCAAGTGCTAATCAATTCTCTAGGAACTGCCATGAAAAACTATTACACCTCCCACAGTGCCTGCATTGACTGCTTATTGGCAGAGTGATTGTGTTATCTGCCTCCAATTCCACCATACAGACTATAATAATCTAGCAAAATAATTTACCGTCAGCGCTCTGTAAGGCATGCCTGAGAACGGCGAGAGAGTGAAGCTGAGCAGCGGCTGCACGGAGCCTCTTCGTTGCCCAGCGCTCGAGCTGCAGCCTCCTCTGTCCTGATGCAGATCACAGGGCACGAATCAGAGATCTTTAGGGGCATCTAAGTATTTATTTAAGGGGCATTTAGGACCATCACTGGGCAGTCAGTGCAGTGCCTCACTGCCGTTACTGTAAAAAAAAAACAACTATTTTCTTGTATCCAGTCTAAATATATTTAACATTGTGTGTCTAAATGAGGTAGTAAATATATATATAAAAGAGCCCCTATAGTGCTCAGCCACGTGGAGGAGTCCGAGGGGAGGAAGCCCTCACTCGTGTTCCACCTCCAGCAGCAGCCGTGTTACGGCCGGCCTTGTGGCAGCAGCTGTGAGAGGGGAGCCCAGGTAGCTTCATGGACACCGGGCACTGATCTTTCAGGGTAACACATCTTGCTTTTTACAGCAAAATTTCCAACTGGAAGAAGAAAAAAACAAAACACAACCAAATGGAATTACTGAATAGTTCCTTCTTAGCTCCGGATGCTGCAAGAATTTTGATGTGTCCTCAAAGAAGCTCTTAGTTCAAGGTACTGCATGCTGCTGCAGAAGGCACCGTCTGCTGGGTGTGACAGGGACCTCCAGTGCCAGGCACTGTGCTGGTTCACATAAATTCCACCCTCTGGTGCTGTAGGACAAGAGGTGATGGCACCATGTAGCACCAGGATAAGTTCAGATTGGATATTAGGGAAGATTTCTTCTCAGAAGGAGTGGTGGGCTCACCATCCATGGAGGTGCTCCAGAGCCGTGCAGATGTGGCACTGAGGGACGTGGGCAGTGGGCATGGTGGGGTGGGCTGGGGTTGGGCTTGGGTATCCTAGAGGTCTTTTCCAACCTCACTGGTTCAATGACTCTATGATTTTAAAGGCTCCAGGTGTCTGGAGATCCACAAGAAGGCACACAACCTAAAAGATAATTTCTGAATGCTTCAGGAAGGTTGCTGTCTCTGAGTAGCAAGCCTGGTGTTTGTAGCACATGCTATCGGAGGCTGAAAAGAGCAAACCATAACTACCTCTGTGATGGCTGCAGGGCTCCAGTGTGGGCTGTGGAGGTACCCCAGCCCTGGACACAAGCACAGACACCAGCAGGCAGCAGGCAGCGGGGGAACCAAACGTCCTTCTGTTGGCTGTGTCAGGTGAGTGCTGCACACTCCATGCATTATATAGAGTTGTGGGGGGGCGGAGGGGGTTGTGGGTTTTTTTTGTTTTGTTTTGTTTTGTTTTGTTTTTTGGAAGGAAGAGGAAATGGCAAATTTGCCCATTTCCTTTCTGTTTGTTTCCCTGCAGTTCATCACAGCATCTCCCCAAACTTCTTTCCCACTGGGATGTGCCCAGCTGCTGCTCCTGCCCATAGCTTCTTGTTATGCCTGCCTTGGTTAGATTAGAGAGACCTTTAATACCTGTTGTTTTCTCCCTGTGAAAGCACTTAGATACTGTAATCAAGGCTTCTCCTAATCGTCTTTCTGATGAACTAAACAGATTAAACTCTTTAAATCTCTCCGGGTAAAGAACTTTCTCTAATAGCCAAATTATTTTTGCAGCTCTTTTCTGCCCTCTCTCTAATTTGTTGAAGGCTTTTTAGCACTGGGGAAGTTGGGCCGTGCAGTTTTGCAGTGAGCCCTTGCACAGCATGCACCACGAGTCTCCTTGAGCCAGGCAGGGTCAGAGCCTCTCAAAGCCCATTGGAGAGGCGTTCAATGCTAGTGCTGGAGAGACATTGGTGTTATTGTTATTACTGTCCAGACCTTCTCAGGTATCTTTCAAACTCACTGCGTTCCAGGACTACAAAACTGGATGTCTCCATCCCTTACAGCACTGCTGTTGACCATCCTCCCCACTGTCACCCTCACCACCAGCACTGAGTCCATGTCTCATCCTCCCCATTGTCACTCATGCTGCCAGCACTGAGTCCGTGTCTCACACTCTGGCAGGCAATGGTTGAGCCACAGCTGACATTGGTCCTTGCAGGTCCCTCCCCAACACAACCCCTCATCTCCTTTAGTCCCATTCCATCTCAGTGTGGAGTTTGTCTTCAGTCAGTGGTTATTTCAGGGCTCCCATTTTCACAAAGCCGAAAGCCCTCAGAAATTCTGCATCCATCTGAGGCACCAGCCATCCTTCTTAATTCTTAGTGTCATGAAATAATAAAATCCCCCCTTTTTTACTGCTCACAAGTTTCAATTTTTCCATAATAAAACCATGCTGGTAGTCTCACTTGTAACCACACTCTCAGTTCACTGACCTGAATCTTACTGCTGCTTTTCAGTTTTTCATCTGGGATTTATTTCTGACTAACAGATCTATTTCCACTCCAATCTGCCTCTTTGAACACTGACATGTATTTTGGCCTCTTGCACTTTTCTCTGTGTTTAAATGTATACCTAAATGTATACATGTGCATGTACATTATCCCATTGACTTTTTTACTCACCCTGCTTTTTGCAGTGAGCTCCAAAAAAAATAATACATGTATATATCAGTATTAATAAATCTTTAAAATACTTCTTGCCCATGAAGACACATGGAAAACAGTTGACCATCTCGGGGTGAAGCAGCACGATGGCTCCTGTACCTGGGGGAAGCGACCTGACTCAGTTACACCACCTTCATCCCATGATGTGACACAAACCTGGCTGCATTCCCCCCATTCTTATGCCAGTTACACCTCAGATGTTTCAGCCTCAGTGTCCTCGGTCTCCCTGTGGGAGGAGAAGGGCTCCAAGAAGACGCTTGGAACTGACTTTTCTACATTTCTTTGCCAGAAATTGATATTCACTAATTTGCTCATCTTCATTCTCCCTCCAGGCAGTATTTTAGTTGTTTCTTGCAGCACAGGATGAAAATCAGACAAGCCAAGTATTGAGAGAAGTGTTTTGAATTGTTTTGCTTCACAGAAGCCATTTGGAGGTACTGGCAATAGTGAGACATGGACCAAGCACCCAGCACAGCTCTCATTGCCTGCTGGTTGGATGGCAGCACATCCACTGTGCGGTGTTTGCTGCACACTGATGGCAGCCAGCACTCCTGGGTGGTAGCTGCAGCTCCTGGGCAAGGGATAGAATCATATCATAGAATGGCCTGGGTTGCAAAGGCCCACAGTGCTCATCCAGTCCCAACCCCCTGCTGTGTGCAGGGTCACCAACCAGCAGACCAGGCTGCCCAGAGCCACATCCAGCCTGGCCTTGAATGCCTGCAGGGATGGGGCATCCACAGCCTCCTTGGGCAACCTGTTCCAGTGTGTCACCACCCTCGGGGTGAAAAACTTCCTCCTAATATCCAAACTAAACCTGCCCTGTCTCAGTTTAAAACCATTCCCCCTTGTCCTATCTCTGCCCACCCTCACAAACAGCCGTTCCCCCTCCTGTTTATATGCTCCCTTCAAGTACTGGAAGGCCACCATGAGGTCTCCCCAGAGCCTTTTCCAGGCTAAACAAGCCCAGTTCCCTCAACCTTTCCTCATAGGAGAGCTGCTCCAGCCCTCTGATCATCTTAGCAGCCTCCTCTAGACCCATTCCAAGAGCTCCACATCCTTCCTGAGCTGAGTGCCCCAGGCCTGGATGCAGCACTGCAGATGCAGCCTCACAAGTACTGAGCAGAGGGAGAAAATCACGCCCCTCTCCCTGCTTGACACCCCTTCCTTAATGCAGCCCAGGACATAGTTAGCAGGGAGAGGGCATGTCTTGCAGGAAGTCAAAGGGAAAAAGCTTTCCTCTCAATCAGATTTCAGACACTGTTTTGCTTTTTATTCAGCAGAGAAAGGATGAAGGCGGGATTTGGCCACTTCCAGGCAGATCTGATGTGCATCACACACGGATGGCAGTGATGCATGGGAGCGGGTGTGGTGGGGCAGAACTGGGCTCTTCCTCACCCCTCATCATCACCTGCCTGCGTTCCCCCATTGCTTTAACACCACTGCCACGCAGCACAACAGCCAGTTGTGTTAATAGGATATTAATGAGAGCCGCCACGGTGCTCCCCAGTTACTTGCAGCTAAGCAAATAGCGATTATTTTGCTGTTAACAATTTTGTTCTACTAAGATAGCTCTACACCATTGTGTTTTCTCCTCTGGGTACTGCTTTCCAGCCAGAGTTGACTCACATGAGTACACTTCAGTTAATTTCTTTTTCCCTCTTGCCATTGAAATGCTGAAGAAAAATGCTGGACGGGGAGCAGGGCAGAAGAGGAAAGCTTAGCCAATAAGGTGCCAATGTTCGTAACGTGGGCACCTCGACTCACAGAGCTGCCTGGGTTTTCATCTTTCTGCCTCTCTTGTTTATGATAATCACATGGAATTCACTGTAACAAAAGCCAAAATTAGCGAAGGAAAGAGTTTTGTTTTCAGATGATGAGAAACTGTCTGCTATCAATTTTTAGGACGTTCCAAAATGTGCATTTTCTTTCGTAGCAAAACCGCAGGCAATGGCAGCTTTTTTCTTTTGTGTTTTTTTTTTAAGGCAGAAGAAATTAGGAAGAAACTTAACAGGCACATTTTTCATGATAAAGAGGGAGGTTTTTGGGAATTAAGGACTTGAACCGTGACTGATGAGTTTGGGTTAAGTTCTTGCCTCACCCAAAGACTTCTTGTACAGCTCAGATAATTAAATTTCTTTGTTCCATTTGGTCCCTCCACAGCTTTTCCTTCTGAGCGTGCGCTACCTGCACGAGCCTGATGCTGACGCCGGGGTCACCTTCCTTGGCACCGCTGCCTGTTGCCGTAGGCAGCAAAGCGTGTCTAAAATAGGATGGGAAAAGCCACGTGGAATTGATCCAGCCCCAGGTGCAGGCTGGGTGAGTGGCAGAAGGCTCAGGGCTCCCCCTGCACAAAAGTCAGCACTTATGGAAATGCCTCCTGGTGGATGTGAGCAGCGGTGTGAGCTCCAGGACTCTGCCTCACATCTCATCTGCCTTTCCCAAATCAAAACCTTAATTATCATCCAAGTAACACTGCTTTCCAACTGCGGTGCTTGCTTTACTTCCAGGACTTGATTCTCCCGTGTTCTGTGCTTTGCCCTTTGTGACTGCAGACTGCAGGGAGAGCCTGCTTTACTGATGGGCAAAGCTGGGGCACCTCCTGTTTCAGCGGGGTTTACATTGGCTTGAATTAACGGACGGTGTTTGCACTGAGCCACATCTTCCAAGACTCGAGAGTATGAAACAGATTAAGCATTTGGGGCAGAAGAAGAAATACGGCATAATATTCTTGTTTAATTCCCATTAGTTCTTTTCTCTATAAATAGTAATTGCGTGGCGTGTAATGCATTCCCTCGTGTCACAGTGTATCAGGGAAGTGCTTTGGCTGGGCGATTGCTGCGGGAAGTATTAAGGGCTGTGCCTGGTTCCAACAACACTTCTTGCTTTCTCTGTTAAATATTACTGTTAATAAAAACAGATTTTTATGGAGTAGACAAACTGCAAAAATCCAGAACAGAGCCTATTTTCATTGCATAGGCGGATTCAGCATTGTTTGATGAAACTGGAATAGATCACATGGTAATGCTAATTACTAAGCACCGTTATTAGAAATGCAACCAAAAATTACCACCAGGTTCTGTCAGCTTTCCTGTGCAAACATGCCCCGGGTGGAAGAGAGCTGCAAACGGGGCTGGCTGCTGCATGGTCACTGTGAGTCCAAAGGAATGGAGACCACAAGACTGAATTGGTCTGGGAAACAGTCTGCAGCTCAGGCACTGCTTTTACAGACTTGCAAAACATTTCTGTTTAATGTTGGGATTGAAGTGAGGTTCAGCACAGCATTTGCTGATTGAAGGCAGAGCTTTGGGGGCTGTTTCTCCCAGCAGAACTCTGCAAAGGGACCATCCACCTGCCGAGATGCTGCGGAGCAAACCGGCCCTGTGAACTGCTCCCCTCTGGGTGAGTGCCCCGCAGCCACCCCTGTGGCATTATAGCACATCTTGCAGTCAGACAGCAGACTCCTGAATGCTGCAATTGTGAGCGCTGGAAAAATGATTCCTATTTCCCCCTTGGTGATTCCTCAAGACACAGAAGCTCTCCCTCACTTGTTAAGGAAAGGAGGAACTGACCATGGAGGAGAGGTAGCCGGTGCCATTCGTGGCACTGATGGGATCTGTTCTGCAGGCTTGTGGCTGATTGCTGGGGGGAGAGGGGGAGGGGTGAGCTGGG
This sequence comes from Alectoris magna, assembly GCA_030625065.1. Classification (NCBI taxonomy): domain Eukaryota; kingdom Metazoa; phylum Chordata; class Aves; order Galliformes; family Phasianidae; genus Alectoris; species Alectoris magna. The sequence goes on along the minus strand of CM060565.1, from coordinate 782,303 downwards.
AGCTCTGCAGGGCGCTGATGGAGCAGCTGCGGGAGGGGAGCAATCACAGCTGCAGCACTGGGGCAATGCCATTAGCATCACCTGGCAGAGCCCCGGAGGAGTGCTATTTCTGACAGGCACCTCCACTTCCAAAGAAAGGAGCTGATTTATGATGAGGAGAGGCTGCTAGTGGACTGGCTCGGTGCTGGACAAGTTAATCGCTTGGTATGAGGATCCTGTGATTTGTTTGATGCTCCCAACTTGGGTTGTAAAGATTTTGTGTCAGGCAGCATTTATGCAGGAGCAGAATGAGCCTTAATCCCGTTTCACTTTATTTGAAGCCCGTGGGGATAGATCTGAAGCTGCTTGGTGGTAGGAAGCCGCTGGGATCAGCAGCAGCTGACAGGGACTGCAGGAAGCCCTCACTGAACTCCACAGGAGGAAACAGAGCCCACAGCTGTGCTGGAATGGGAGCCCTCCCCGGGCAGTGGGTTTCCGAAGGGTCCTGAACTGACATGGCTGTGAGGGGAGGTGAGTGTGCAGTTTGTCCTTCTGGGCTTCTGAAGCCAGCCAAGTGATGGTTTGCTGGCAGAACAGGTGCCTTTGCTTCACTGGACCGCATGGACTGAAAACTTTCAAAACTGTTTCCCTGGGAGGTGCTATGGCCAGGGTCACTGCACATCACAGAGCAGCACGAGATGTATCCAGAAATGCATCATGGTTAATGCTGGAGGATATTGGCATAAGCTTTCACTAAAAGGAAAAGCTCTCACCCAGGACTGAACTGTTCAATCTGATCTAGTGTTTGACCTCGTGGCTGGCATCCCTGCCTGTGGCAGGGGATGGGAACTTGATGATCCTCAAGGTCTCTTCCAACACAAGCTACATTATGGCTATGATCTATGATTTTTGCAGTGTATCGGTACAGTGGAAGGAGACTGGATGAAGGCAATGTAAATACTTGTAATTAAATTAACCTCCTCCTTAACAGGAAAAGAATGGAATGCTCTGTACTGCACGTGCTTTGTTTTACAAAATCACGTTCCAAATATTTGACTCTCCACCCTGACCGTGTATGTTGGTACACAGCAAGGTTTGGTTTCAGAACAACCTGAACATCGGGAGGCATTCATCCTCTGTGAAGGAGTCATCCAAGGATGGATATTGGAACACTGGAACCAAACCAAGAAACGTATCTACCCAAAAATAGAAGTGTTGGGGTTTAGACTGTCCCATCTGAGGGCAAAGACAGGTGGTGTACAGCACAAGGTAATTAATGCTGGTACAAAGTTCAGAGCCAAGTGGCCAAAAGGCTGAGTTCCACCTCAACAGGTGAGTGCCAACAGCATCTGCAGATCACTTCTGATTGCTAAAGCAGAAACTGTTCCCACAAACCATGCTCTGAGAGGGGGAAACAGTTTGGCTTAACGTGGCTAGTGATGCACTTATGTGTGATGCAAATACTTTATCATGGGGGCATGGAATTGGAATTTATGGAAGAGACAGTAGAGAATGAGCAGGGCTGGTAGCCTATGAGAACGGCTGCTTGTGCTCATCTCCCACAGATGGGATCTGGGAGGGCACATTCACTCCACATACAGCAGTGCAGTCCCAGGCATGCAGGTCATCCCCTGCGTTTGCATTCAGCCTTGTGAACACGCGTTGACTTTTCTCAGTTAAGAGAAACTGCCAGAGGGCCTATTGGAAAAGCACTGTGAAAGGCTACTTTAGCTTTGATATTTAATAAAAGAAAGGTTGGTGGAGACACTGAAGGCAGATGGCAATTTGGGTGATAAGGACCATTAAAAAATGATCAAATGATGGAATTTGGTATTCTAAAGGAAGTGAAAAGGACTGAATGAAAGTGATGGAGTTCAGAAATTGGGTGGCAGCAGTGAGGGTCTCTGGGGGGCACCATGAAGAGGTGGAGTGGTGTCGCTGTCTGGAACAACACAGGTGATCCCCAGGCCAAATAAAAGGCATCCTCCAAAACCAGAAATAGAGACGCATGGCCATGGGTGAATAGTAAGGAATAATCTCTCAACTATGTGGATATAATCGAAACACATGAGGCATAAAGCTGGCAAAGAACATAAAAGGCAAGAGGAACGACATCTCTACGCGCATCAGAAATAAGAAGACAAAGGAATGCATAGCCCTTGTATGGAGCAGTGAAGGGAAACAAATGAAGGCTAAAATTCAATACTTTATCATTTCAGATTTTGGAAAAAGTTGAATTGTTACCAAACAGTTACTGCAATTAATTGTAACGAAGGGAATAACAAGGACAGAGATGGTAAAAGTGTATTTAGATAAATCAGAAGTTTTCAAGTGATCAGAGCCTGATGAAATCCACCCTTGAGTACCTGCCACTTACCCTGAAATCCTCCGCTATGGGCAGGAGGAGTGGGGGCAGGGCTCTGCCTGAGCAGGAAACCAGGCTGAGTGGGCCTTATCTTGTGGCAAACAGAGCGGTGTGAGCCTCAGGACTAGCTCAGGCTCCTCCAGGGCATATCCATTGGCACTGTGAACATTTCTAGAGAGGGAGGATCCGCAGTTTGTCCAGGACCTTGCCCCAGTGCATTCAGCATAGAATCATAGAATGGCCCAGGTTGGAAGGGACCTCAAGGATCACGAAGCTCCAACCCCGCTGCAGGCAGGGCCACCAACCTCCACATTTCATACCAGCCCAGGCTGCCCAGGGCCCCATCCAACCTGGCCTGCAGCAATGCCACAACCCCAGAAGTCAGAGGACTTTGTTCAGATCTCAATCTCTAGACTTTTGTAGAGCAATAGGTGGCCATTACCTGCTAGCACTTCTGTATACACACGTTATACCACTGCAAGTAGACTTCATATTGTAAATGAAAAAAATATAGCAAGATTACAAATTGAGTGCTTTGAGGGTTTGAGGAGCCCTGTAGTTCGGGTGATGGCAACATCCCAACTGAGGTCAAATTTGACTTGTGAGGTTCCTTCAAAAAACATCCTTGCATGCAACAAAGGCATTTTGGAGTGGATCCGTGAAAACCTTTTGCGTTGTTATTGGTTTGGCTCAATCCTTGCTGAAGCTCTGAATCAACACATGCTGGAAAAAGGTGAATATTTCTGTGCCTTGGTAGCATTCTTTTGATAGCCATATTCTTTTCCACAGAGCCCAAACATCAAAACCTTAAGACGTATCTTGAATGCTTATAACCAACAACTATTCTGAGGACGAATGTGCTTATAACGACATCTTTCTGTTGTTGTTGTTTCTTTGATGGGCTTTTTCATTATTTTTTTGCCTTTTGCAGAATCTCTTTAATAGAAAAGCAAGACATCTGAATGAATATTATATGCTCCTTGAACTGCTCAAGCCTTTGAAATAACTCAGCTGGAGGTTTTAGTCGATATGAATGGAGACATTTAAAATATCTTTGTGCTCTTCTGTCAATAAAAGATGGCAAAAGGCTAAACAGATGGAATTAGACAGCAGAGTTCAAGACTCAGCCAGTACTGAGCATCCTCCACAGGGAAAAAGCCATTCCTTAGTAATCATAATTGAGAAATTTCATATGAATTTATTTCAGTGTTTGTAACTAAAAAAACAGCTTTCATACGTGAGTGATGTTAGGGGTAGAAATAGATAAATCTACCTATTAATGATTAATTCATTGCTCAAAAAATTTTGAATTTCATCTTTTTCTAACTCCGTTTGCAAATTCTGTGTTCTCTGAGGGACACAGCAAGCGGAGGAGTTGGCCATGGTGGTAGGCAGCAGTGAGCAGACATGCTCCTGTGAGCCATCATATAGCACTGGTGGCCTTCGTGGGTGGGTGAATGCAGGAGTGCATCCATGGAGAGGAACTGTAGAACAACTGTGGAAGCTCCAAGGCTGGAGGAGTTTTGGTAGTTGCATCAACACCTCCTGCCAGGGGCCTGTGGTGCTTTCCAAACATCATCACTGCAGCACAGCATTGCTGGACTGCTGAGTACTGGATAAAATGCCTTTTGAAAAGGAAGTCTTCCAGCTAATCAGCAAAGGAAGTCAGCACTGTGGAAAGAGGATGAGGTGGTGTTGTGCCAGACAACTTTCATAGTCCTCAGACTTTGCCTAAATACAGAGGGTACTCCAGAGATCAGCACAATGACTTGTGCCAATGTATGGCCCTTGACTTGACTGAGTTTGATCCTTATGAATTGTTTGAATCTCTTACACAGCTGCGGCAGGAAGTTTTTAGATGGGGAACTTCTGAACAACTTGTGAACACGACCATTAGCCTCATGTAAGAGGTGTTGCAGGAGAAGTTAGCTCATCCTTAGCACTTCCCAAACCCTGCACGTGCATAGCAGAATGTTGATAAATATTTTTGATATTATTGATCAATTACATATATTGATCATTATATTGATACTATAAATTGGTCAGCATCTGAGCAATCAGAACAGGCTGACAGCAGCTATCAGGGTGATGGGAACGCGTGTGGGTCTCTTGCATAGCTCAGACTTAATGTTCATAAATCAAAACCAACAACTTTGGTTTGTCCCATAAACAGCTCATGGTGCTCTCAGTGGTTTGCACTGACTTTGTAGCAGATACTTCAGGCTTGCCAGGAAAATATAGCTTTGTCCCTCCTACCTTTCCTTTAGTGAAAAATGCTTGTCAGGCCTGAACAGGTAAGATGGGATCTTGAAGTGTTCCTGCCTGTAGGCCATACCTGGCACATGGACATGGGCATCGTTCAGCTCGCTCACACTCTTCCTGTTGTCAGCTGGGCTTCACTGTGTGAAAAACAAGGTTGGATTCCATGAATGTTGGAAAAAGCCACCCGTTACTCGTGGTGTAGAGGTCTATGCTATGACAGATAGCCATTCATCGAGGTATGAAGTGTTGTGTATCTCAGAGAGGTTGCCTTGCTGCAATATTTTCACATCTGTGTTCTCCTTTGCCCACTGAAGAGGAGCCCTTTCCCATAGAAAGTCAATAATGGAGGTGTATTATCTAAAATAACACCTTGGCATGAGGAGGATCTATAGAAAATACATTATGAGGTAGTTATGAGAGAAGCACCTGTGCTTTCTTCAGTGGGCACTAGGCAGTGGATCACACTAATAGTGCTGTTTGCAAATATCAAATAATAATGGAAAGCATGACAATAATGAAGTAAGTAATCAGATGAACTGTTGAGCACAGGTGCCTACATTTACAACTCTTTCATCAAAGAGAAAATTAAGCGCTCTCAGAATATTACTGCAAATTGCTTGCTGTTATATGACTGCTAATCAGGTGGAGTACATAAATGCATCAGGAAAAATCTTCTTGAGCAATTATGGCAGTAGATGATTAAGGCTCACAGCACAACATGGGACAGAGAATGGGCTCCTTTCTTTGCACGCAGATGTAAATGCTCATTGCAGAAACTCTTTAGAGTTACCAGCAGCTCTGATGGAGTTTGGCTGGTGCACAGAGCATGGCAGAATGTGGCTCCTGTGCCACCACTCTTGTGTCACACGGTGCTGGCACTGAATGAGGCCATCTTTCCTCCTGGGGGCTGGGGTCCTTGGGGGCTCCCAGTGAAGGTGCTTGGGTGGCTGGGATGTGGGGCACCCTTATAGGCAGCACCACAGCGGTAGTCCTCTGTATGAGCTCATGCCCACACACCCCCAGCACCATGATGTGGGGAGGGCAGAGCCCTTCTACAGGGTGCCTCATGGGCCACTTCTCTGCAGGATTAGGAGGAAGAAGATGCAAGATTTACAGAAGGCAACTGGAGAACTTGCCTACAGCCCAGAGCACATGGCCATGCAGGTGTGGAGGAATGCTCCATCCCCAGAGATCTGGAGATGTCCGAGGCCATGGATGGGCCCTGGGCAACCTGATCTGCTGGGGAGCACCCAGCCCAGGGCAGGGGTTGGTGCACAGAGGGCTGTAAGGTCACTTCCAACCCAATTATGCTGTGATTCTATGAGTCTATGACTCTACGATGATCACTGTGCCTTGCCAGCCTCCTGGCTACAGGTGAGGTTCCAGGAAGGTTCTTTCAGCAGAACAGTATTGCTGTGAAGAGGCTGTGATATCATTTCCCAATAAGCATTTACTAGGCAGATGTGGAATAGAAAATAGCTTGCATTGATACTTTGTGTCACATTCGAATCCATGACCAAACTGTTTTTTGATATTACGAGACTATGCCATTCCTGCAAGATATAGAAAATCTCCTTTAATTTAAAGCACACAGTGGCATCCCTACAGTTTATTGCACTGCCAGTGCTATCATGAAAGTAAGTGTTCTGTGTCCTTCTGCCACACAGACTGAGCTCTCTGCTGCACAAGCCCACTGCTCATGTTGTGCTGAGAATGGATTCTTGTGTTGTAAGAGTGTGCAGGCTCTCTGTCAGCCTCAGTGACTCAGGATTAGTATGGCAAGCCATAAAGAAAAATGAATTGGGTTTTGGATATCTCAGGATAGAAGATAATATAATCCTATTATTAAAAAAAAAATGGTATCTTCATCTGTTCTTCTCTACTGCTTCCTCTGCTCTCTTTTATTGGGTTTTATAAATCCTTCTATTTCCTTTCATTTAATTTCTGGTGAGTTTGGGATTGTGAGGCTGTTCCCATACTGACGCTTGAATAGCAGACGTGCTAATATCTGCATGTATCTGCTTTATCCATGCATGAAAAGGAAAGTCGGTGGGTTTTTTTTTCCAGCTGTGTGCTGGCCCCCAGTGGCACTTGCTGCCATCCCAGCCAGTGCATCATACACAGAGCCCGTGATGGAGAAGAGCTGGAGCCCAGGCAGAAAGCTGCTGAGGCCACCACGTCTGCTGGGCACGTCCTGCAGGAGGTGGTACCTGGGCGGGTGTGATGGGTGCCTAGGAAGTGCCTTGTGCTCTCTGGGTGAAGCCCTTGGCACAAAGCTTCCCAAAGCCTCGGAAATCAAACTCCTCCCCACCCCAACAGGCACCTCCTGGCCAGTGCAGGAGCTGACTTGTTCCTTAGGGAATCAGTATCTCCATTTCTCCTCTGACCAGGGTGGGCTGCAGTGCCCAGGTCAGCAACACTGAACCTCAGCACTGCCACCTCTAATGCCCACGTGCAAGAAACAGCAGACCTCTAAATGGAGCTTATAGGCTGTCCTTTGCAATGCTGCTTCCCCAGTCCTCAGGCATAAAGCAACATCTGCAGCACTCTTACTCTGCTGCCAAATGGTTATGTTAGGGATACGCTCTGCAGCCCCACGTATTTTGAGGCTGAGTGCAGCGATGTGCTGAGAGCCCCCAGCACCCCCTGGATTTCTGGGAGCGCTGCCTCTCAGCAGATTATCTCACAGAATCCTGCAGACAGCTTCCCCGGTGGGACCACTTGCTTCTGGTAGGTTTGCAAATCTATATCTTAATTTGATAGCAGCTGCTAGCAATATAGCTTTGACACCCCTACATCATTTCTCTTCTTAAGCCACAAGCTGCATCTCAGAGACACTTATAAGCTTTTCTAAACATAGTTAGAAAAGGAAAGAATCCGATTATATAGCGTTGGTTAGACCATGAGGATTTCTTAAAATCTTCAGGGTTTTGAGTGGCACAAAGAAGATCGTTACCGCTGTAATTTCTACATCTTGTATTCTTAGAAATGGGAAACCGAGTCGTGGTACGGCTCCACGTGTCTGCAGCAGCATCTGCTGCTGGCTGTGTTCCATGGAGAGACCGACGTGCACTGGCAGGAGCTGAGCAACAGCACTAACGACTTGTCCTCAGGTCTGCACTTTGTAATCTGCTCACATCCTTGCAGAATCATAACCCACAAATACCAGCAAGCCTACTGGCTCCTCAGATTGGTTGTTTTTTTGCCGTCAGTAAAGCTGCTAAATGGAAAGAGACAGCCAGGAATATTTGCTTGTAATTATTCACAATGCTGCATGTGCAGCTCTCCGAGCAGCTTCCATGAGTGGTGCTCACGATTTGTGACTTCTCTGCATCCAATGTGAGCTGTTTGCGCAGACCCCTGGTGCAAGTCCTGCGAGTACAACCAGCACACACAAACACTGTGCATGTGCACGTACCTGCTGGTACCTGGGTCTGCCCTGGTCTTTGCAGGCTCACCAGGGCTGTGTGGTATCTCTGTGTGATGGAAGCTCACAGCATATAGTTTTGGAACCATCCAAGCTTTTAAATGATCTGTGCACTGCTCCTTCCCTTTGGAAAAGTGCATGAGTGTTGCATGGTAAGTAAATTCTCTGCCTGGTGTTTTAGCAGTGTATTAGAAGCATGGAAGACATTATTACTGTAATAAAGAGGGCATGCAGTAGTATTCAGCACACAACCAAAGAATAAAGTGCTTGCCAATGTGGTAACATTATGGAAAAATTCTCTGTAGAGCCAACCGTGGTGGTGGAACCAGTTTGGACATGGCTGCTGCACTTACTGTTCCTGTAGATGTTTTTGAGTAGTGCCAATCCTGAGTGTCAATGCACTGTCAGTTGTTCCAGGTTAAGAGTGGCAAGAGTGATTCGAGGTCTGGAAGCCTTACTTTACAATGGAAAACCAAATGAGCTCAATCCATTCTGTTTACATAATGAAAGAACTGACTTCATCTCTACTTAAGGACTTGTGTGGGAGAAGATTTCTAATAGCAGAAGGGCTCTTAAATTGATCGGGCAAAGGTACAACGAGGTCCAGTGCCTGTAAGCAGCAGGCAGGCAAGCCTGGAGCAGAAAGAAGGCAAATCAAGCCATTTTATCATCACGAGCAATGTGATGTGGGTTTCCTACCAATTGAAATCGTCCCTGAAGACAGGATGCACTTCTGAGCCTCCCTGCTGCAGGGGGATTTCACAGCCCGCCAGCAGACTGAGCACCAACCTCTGACTGGGAAAGAAGAGGCAAAGTTAATGCTATTAACATAAGGAATGCAGTAAAAGAGAAGAGCAAGTGTACTGTCAGCAGGGATAGCAAGTACTGAAAGATGAAGAAACTTGTTTAGCTTAAATCAAAGCTACACTCATTATGCGTGTATCGTAGAGTGACTTTGTGTACATCACTTTAGACTTCATTGTGTTTATTGCCTTTACATCCATAGGGGCATCTGGGCACAGGCTCTGAACCGACACCACGTGTTGCCAAACAGCCTATTGATGCACGTGAGGAGAGCCAGGTGGTAAAAATAGGGCTAGATCAGTTTAACATAATTTCTGTCAAAAGAATCATCACTGTCTGTAAAGGGGATGCATCTGCTCTTGCCAGTTGATCCACCAAAGTTTGTATGCATTAGTGCATTATTAACACCTAGCATTTATGTACCAACCCTCCAACCTATGCATGTGTGGATATGTATATAGGTGTGTTTTGTATATAACACGTCTGTTACGTGCTCTGCCAAAATCCCATCTGCTCCCACAACACCATCTCACCGCTGAGCCCTCTCCATGCCCAGCTTGAGGTGGCTGCACACGGGGGCTCTGGGACTCCCCAGCCTTGGGCAGGACACCCCGGGTCCCCAGGGTGGAGCGGGGCTCTGGAGCTGCCCCCCACCCCTGCCTGGCTGAGGCAATGGCTGCAGCCTTCTGCTGCGCCCAAGGGTTTTTCTGTGAGTTTTCTCCTTTATAACCGCAGCCACTCAGATAACATGGATTTAAAAGTATTTTATTTGCTTTAGTGGAGCTGTCGGGGCATAACAACATTTAAAATTTCCTTTTGTTTTTGCTCTTGGTGAAATCTGAATTTAAAGGCTTAATCATCTTCCACTTATTTATTTGTTTACTTGTTTATTTATTTACTTGGTTCCCTACTTGCCTCCCTCCAGCCCTTCAGGTTTCTGTGGAAAAACAGAGATAAGTTAATCTGAACAAAACATGGTAATGCTTGAAAAAGTCCTCCCCGTCAAATCACAGGGAATGACATCTACTTTTCATCCACATTCCCTGCTGTTGCAGGCTCTAATTGCAGGCTCCATCAGGCAGTGTGTGCCGGGGAGCCTTTCCTGTCCCCACGTACCTGGCTGCATTTCCCCTGAGAAGACGAACAGCAGAACCCAACGGCCCAGCAGGCACTGCATCTCCAGCAGCGGTGCTGATCACAGGCGCAGCAAAGTGCTCCCTTGAAACACCAGTGGGTCTGTCTGGCTGTAAAAACCTCACTGGAATGTTCGTACCCATCTTTAGTTTCAAAGATTGATATATCTTTTTGCCTTTCCTTTACACTCTTAATGTAATCTGCTTCAGCATTGCATTCAGTTTATCATATCGTGGGATCACAGAAGGTCCTGAGTCAGAAGGGATCCGCAAGGATCACACAGCACCACCCAAATCCTATGTCAGAACTATAGGCTGCCATGAGGACCTGTAGGGCCACCATGAGATGTAGGGCCACCATGAGGAGCTGTAGGGTGCCATGAGGAGCTGTAGGGTGCCATGAAGAACTATGGGCTACCATGAAGAGCTGCAGGCTGCCATGAGGTTTCACCTCAGTCTCCTCTGCTCTGCTCTGCTGGGCTGAACAAACCAAGAGAGCTCAGCTTCTCCTCATACATCTTGCTCTCTTGCCTTTCACCATTTTCATAACTCTCCTTTGGATGCTCTCTCATAGCTTTATGTCCTTATGTTGTTGTGCCCAAAACTGCACCCCGCACTCAAGGTGAAGCCATACAAGCACGGAGTATTATTAGGTCACAGAATCACCAAATAGTTTGAGTTGGAAGGGACCTTAAGGGCCATCTGGTCCCACTCCTTGCAATGCACAGGAACACCCACAGCTCCATCAGTGCTCACAGCCCATCCCCTGACCTTGGCTGTCTGCAGGGATGGGGCAGCACCACCTCTCTGCAGCTAAGCTAAGAGCAAAGATTCTTCCTCCACACAGTTGTATTTTGTAAAGCTACAGCTGTACAGGCCTTATGGGGTTTTTTTTGTTTTTTTGGGGGGTGTTTTTTTTTTCATGACATATTTATTTCTACTTTTATTTTTGAACAATAGATAACTTCATAGCATTATTTGTCATGCGTTAAAATATTTATAGCCCACCATGTGAAAAAAGCCAAGCGATGATTTTTCTCAGGAAATTAGAATGCCGGCTGGAAACCTGAAACATTTTGGGTTTTGCAGATAAATAAAACACTCTGTTCCAGGGCTGCTCCTGGAAATGCTGTGCAGCAACCGGGTGTTATTTTTAAAGCTGAAAGCACTCAACTTCCCAAGCCCATATTCCAGGTAGGATAAGGGAGGAATGATTTTAGACATTCTGCCGCAGACCGAACGGCAAGAAGCTCACCACCCATTATCAGTGATAGGGGGAGAAGTACAGAACAGAAAAGAAGGAATGTTGGAGTGTTAATAAAAAGAGCAAGCTAAAAAATTGCCACAAAAAGGAGATATGGGGATCTTCCTTGTACAACAGTGATTCTGCTGTTCCACTGCTGCTGGCTCTGTAGGAGCAGAGGCACAGCTCTGTCCTGGGGGGGAAATGCAGCTTCAGGTTGGGATGAAGCCAACCAGGTCTGCGCTAAGCAAGGTTAGAAAGCAGGCGGATCTGAGTGATCAGAGAAGAGACAGATGGTTTCTAAAGTGCTGGAGAGCAAAATATCAGCCATGAATTTCTGGCCCTGTGAACCTGACCTTTAGACCAGCACTGTGTTTCTGACCCAGATCCACCCAGAACCCAGCAAAATAAGGTTATGCCTTCTGCCTGGTCTTTCAGAATAATAACTAACTGTAGTGCTCTGATCTCTTTGAACTATTTTAATGAGGAAATGCCAAAGCAGGTGTGAACTACGGAATCTCTGATGGGGACCACCTGGCAAAGGTCCCCTTTAAATTGAAGCACAAACCTGTTCCTTTGGGTTAAGTTGGTGCTTTGGTCCTACTGCAGAAGGTGAGTGTCACAGTGCCTTGCTTTCTAGCATGAAACTACCAAAGCCAATATAAATCTGTAGCATCTTGGAGGCACAACAAAAGAAACTGTTGTTGATCTATGTGACAAAGAAGTGTTCTTGCTTTCTGCTGTTGCTGCTGTACCTTGACTTGTGGGAAGCAGCTTGGCTCCGCTCTGCCTTTGGCTGCTGTCACTGTTTTCTGTTCCTGCTTCCATCTGTATAAAGTTGGTACACCTGGGCTGCTGGCTGTGTTCCCTAGGACTCACCTCCTCGTGATCCTTCCTGGCGAGGCTCTGCCATGCTTGAACAGGGCATCCTATCTCTTGGTGAGTCTGAACAGCTCCGTTCTATCTTTTATAACATAGAATTGTGAAGATTTATGGCCCTTGCTGTGTGTGCTGCTTGCTTTGCTCCCTCTTCCTTTCACTCTTGGCTCTCCCTGGTGGAAGTGCCCAGCCAGCTGAAGGCTTGTCCATTATTCCTTACCATCTTGCACTTTTAATTGCTATCTCTACTTCTAATTAATGCTGGAAGCTAATAACCTCAGTCCATGAGGTTTTGTATTCTAGCCAAAATGAGCCCTGAAGGCAACAGGCTCTTACTAGAACACAGTACCTGCGTGGAGCTGCTGCTCACGTCTTGTCCTCCATAGGGGCAGGTGTCTGCTGGCCAGCTGCATCTGCTTGTGATGACAATGTGTGCTGCAGTACCGAGGCATGGCCACCATGCTAAGGCACCACAGCACTGACTGAGCCAGATAAGGCTGCGTGAAATCAAAGCTGCTTTGAACTAACTTTGTCGTGGCCATGTGGTGTTTTAAATACCGTACTGAGGTGATGCAAACAAGGGACTATGTGAGAAGCCCACATACCATGAGAAGCAGAAGGTAATGGGGGTAACTGGGGTGGCTTTTGAGGAGGGGCTCAGAGCCCTCGCTTCCCTTGCTACCAGAGAGGGGTGTTGGGCTCCCCTCCTCACTGTGCTTGTCCCCAGGTGCCAAGCAGAGATGTTCTAATGATGTCTTGTCACCAGCAGCAGCTGAATCTGTTGGTTCACATCCTTGCCTGCTGTGCAGTTTGCATGTCTACATCATCCCAAAGAGAGCTTTGGCCGCAGGGGTAGAGTCACAAGATGTGAAGCTCCCAGAGAGTCCAAGTGGGTTCTAAGAACTTTCCTTTAAAAGGTAGAGCAGTCATGGAAACAAGCATCAGAGCCCCTCAGCCTCTCCTTCAATGAATGCTTTGTTGCAGAGCTGGCTGCTTGTGCTCCTGAGAACAAGTGCTACTGTCTGCTCTGCTTCTGCTTAGCTCAGGCAGAGCCAGCTGCTCCCAGCTCTGCCCAGGGCTGACACCTCTCTCCATCACTGCAATTCTCCATGATGTGCCCCTAAGCAGCTCCCTGTCAGCCTCCCTAACCGAGCAGAGCCTCTCAGCAGCAGGACTTGCTGAAGTAGGTGGTAACCTCTGTGCGCATTCTCAGGGTATCATCTCAATATATCAGTGTTTCCTACTTTTAAGTTGTAAGTCAATGTCCAGAAAGTGCTCCCTAGTTTAATTCAAAGATTACTTGTGATGATTTTAATTTGAAAAATTTAAACTAACTCACAAATTAAGTAATACTGACAGCCCTCTGGCTGATAAGCTCCAATTACCCTTTGTTTGATATGCCTGTATTTGAGCTAAGGATATAATTTTTAACCAAATGGAGGCCTGGACGATCACTTCTGAGCATCTCACGACCTTTCCTTGTCTGCAACATTCAACAGAGCCCCATATCTGCCACAGACTGGCAGAGGGATGGCTGAAAGCAGAGCTCTGTGCACCCGCCTGGCTTACTGACACTTTAAGTGACTTTGTCTGCAAAGGTTACCCAGCTAATATAGCTGAACAGGAGAGAAAATGCCAGTGCAATAATCTCTGTAATGGTAATGAAGTCTGCACTGCTGCATTGCACAGTGTTGCCAGCCATGCGTATGGAATTTGTGCTTGCTGAAAGACATGGAGTCAGTGGCAGGTGCCACTTGTCACTAATTAACGGCTGCCTTCTACTCCAGCAGAGCTCGAGATCAGCAGATTCTGTCAAAAGGAAGCTGTAGTTTGGGTTGTTATAAGAGAAAGCAACACAGCCTGGCAGCGTGAGGGATAATTGTCATGGCATTTCAAAGACTACCCTGAGAGCACCCAGGTTGTTATGTGTGTCTGCAGACCAGAAGCCTATTTTCATCCACCCCCTCTACCTTTTGGCACCCACAGGCAGCCCTGCTGGTGCCAATCCATTGGGGCCCTGAACATCAGAACAGCACTGGGCCTCCATGAAGGCTCAACGTTCCTTATGAGTTCAACAGAGGAATGTTGGATCCTATATGTGGCTGATGTGTGGATGAGGTATCCAGATGCAGCGCCATGCCTTTCCAAGCTTATCACAAACCTTGATATATTGTCACGCTGATAATTCAGCAGGATGCTTGGAGCGGGGGAGGAGCTTTTTGGCAGAGCAGCTGAATGGCAGCCAAAGAAGGGTACAAGACAATCTGAACAGTGTTTGTCATGAACATTTTGCAATACTCCCCTCTAATAATTGGGGTGGGCTCACATTTGCTCTTTGACACATCTGTCACCCAAATCTAATCTGAAAGTTTGGGCTTCTGGCTTTCATACCAGTGATATCAAATGGAGCTGAATGCTAAAAATGAACTTCTTCAATAATCCAGAACAAGGCCAAGAGAGCCCGTAATACAGAAGGGAGTTCAGGATACCTGTGCTAGTGCTGGTGCACACTCATGCCCACTTCACAGCATACTTTGGTGCTTTACTGACACAAACACTAATTGCTCTAAGAATAAAACTCAGCAGATGTGGGTACCGTGCTTCAAGCGTGCACATCCTTATGGATGAAGATGAGCCAAGGCAATGTGGAAATGCAAGCTGCTGTTCCGTCCATTGTAACCTTTCTTATGCTTTGAGAAACGTGTTTTGTGAAAACTGATTTATTTCAAAGAAAGCATTAAAACTTTACAGTTAGTATTATTTTTTTTATGTGCTGGACAAGGAGTGTTGATTAGAAAGGCTGCTGCCACTGTTCCAACAAGATGTGGATATGCAGTATTTACCACAGAAACCCAGCTTTGCAGCAACTCTTCATGAACCAAATAAGCAAAATGTTAATAGGAGCTTGTTAACCTGCGAAAGCCCTTCATCTGCATCAACGGAGTGGCTGGCAAACAAGTTATTTAGGGCCTTAGACAGGACCCAACCATCAGTGTTTCAGTCCCTCTGTCCCTTAAGGCTGCCATGACAAAAGCAAGGGAACTTGCAAATGCTTTCCTTGCTCTTTCCTGAATTTTCTTTCTTCTGGGTTTCCTCTGTTCCTTCTCCCTTCCCTCATACATGTCCCGCTCATCTTTGTTATTTTCAGCAGAACTGGCTGAACTCTTTCTTTGCTGCGGATTCGGCTTTTGCTTCTGAGTTATTTCTGATCTGTTCTTCATTTCTTCAAACGCGCTTTGCTGCCTCACGTTGGAGAGGATGCCAGAGGACTTGTGGGCTGTGTTTCTAGACAAGAATAATCTTATTTCTGCAGGACTCTCACTTTATACCTCTCACATTACATTTCTGATACTCTTAGTTTTAATATCAGCTTTTGGTTTTAATGCTTGAGTAATCTATGGATAGAATCCATTACATTTGAAGGCAAAAGTCAGATTTCCAACACGAGCTAATGGCCTGGACAAATGGTTAGCTACTTATATCTTAAAAGCTGATAAATCTGGTGATTTAATACTGGCTCCCCGTGCTGAGGGCAATAGGGAACGGTGCTATAATCTGACTGATACGTCATAGGGTAGCAACTCATTTTTTTTCACAGAAGGCTAATCCTTGACAGCTACAAATTGGAAGTTCTTGGGCTTGCAAGTGAGTGTGGGTATTTTCATCAGACATTCATAATTTCTTCAGTAACTGTGAAATCAAAAGCACTTCTAAAAATCCATCAAGAACACTTTGGGGTCATGGGGAATATCCAGGTTGGTTTGCTAGAATTACTGGATGGAAGAGATGGTGGAAAATAATAGTTGGCCAGGCTGGTCTCAGGAAAGCATGGCTGAAATGGGTAAAGCCATTATGAAAACCAGTTTACCCCAGTAAGCTGTATCTGCATAGGCTTTTTAAATTGTCATTTCTGGACTCGGAGCTCTGTGTGATTAATGGATCAAACAGTGTAAGCTAGACCTGAAATGTCTGTTCAAAAATATTATGTTAAACGCTGCTGCTCATTTTCATACTGTCTGCCTGTTAATAAAGTCACAGGAGAGGAGGAATGCTGCAGAACTGTCTTATCTGTACAAATAGCACCTTGCATTTTTGAAACAGAATGATCTGCTTTGGAGGCCTCTGCTGCAGTATTAGATGACCACAGAGGATGCTGCTTTCAAAAGCAGCGCGGCTGAGCCTCCTGCCAGAGCTCTGCTCTGCACTCACATTTAGAGCTGGGCAAACCAACCTATGGTGTGTTTCCCATGGTGCTGTGCAACCCCTCTGAGCTCCAGCAAGGAGGATTTAAAAAGAAATAGAGCAGAAGACAAGGACAGATTTAATGAGGGTTTTTGCTGTGCAGAGTCTATGGCACTAGGGCCGAACTAATGGGGAAGGAATAGGGCGGTTTGCACAAGGCAGGCACTGTGCTGCTGCACTGCTTCACCCCGCTAATGCTGTACAATAGGATTCTGCTGAAACTCGGATGCTGGCGAGCTCTGCTCTGGCTTCCTGCACAAAGACAAATGTTGTGCTACTCTCAAGTGTGCTTGAAATGTAATTCTGCTGCCCTGTCATTCATTTGTGGTACCTTTTCACATTTGTGCTAATGAGAATTCTTTTCCAGAACTCCAGAAAAAGAAAACAACCCAGCAAAAAACTCCCCCAAACCCTCACTTGGATGATGTTTGCTCTGTGAAATAAACATTTATTTGTGCTTTGGAAAGCTTTCTATTGCTTTGTGCTTTTTGTTTTTCAGAGCAAAATTTTGCAGTGAATGGGGCTGTGATCCAATTCTGGCTGCAGAAAGTAAGCAGCGCTTCTCTGCTGTGAAGATCAGGAGGCACTGGGAGCTTCTCAGGAAGCTTCTTTTCCCAAGAGATCCTCATCTGTGTTCCCATCGCAGCCTCTTCCCAAGGATGAGGTTCCCCATCCCTCTCCCAGGCACAGAGATCGCTGCATCCTGCCCTCAGCTCCCCGTCAGCCCCCGGCTGAGCGTTGGTGACCCCTGTGGCTGTGGTGCTCTTTGGTTACAGTCATCAAGGTTGGGAAAGACTTCGAGGATCTCCAAGTCTCAGCATCAATCCTAAGCGTTCTCCTTCTCCATTTCTGAGCCCGGGACTTTGGCACCTCAGCCCAGCAAAGTGGAAGCAGCAACAATCTGAGAAAAATAAAGTATATTTTGCAGTCAGAGCTTAGGGAGGAAAAGAAAAATCAGATGAGGCTTCCTGGAGCTCCGCAATCTCTTGAAAATAAATGAACAGATTGCCATGAATGAATAAACTGCTTAAGACGCTAATTCACATTCAGGAGGCCGCGGAGCTGAGGGTACCAGTGAAGATGACAGAAACATTTCCCTCTGATTGTTCCTGCATCGTGCCGTCTCATTGCTGAAGGTAGCAAACAGAAGGTAGCCGTGCTTTGCACACAAACCTCTCTGCACAGATGGCTCCGGGTGCGTCTGTCGGCTGCGAGCTCGGAGCACGTTGCTGCCCACGGAAACCGCAGCGCTGTCTCTGGAGAGGAAAAATGGGGAAATTCAGTCAATAGCAACTAAAGGGCAGTGAATCTCATGGCCTGCAGGTGAGTGCTCAGGTACCACGCATGCCATGGTAGCAATGGCAGAAGGGATCTATGCCCTGTGCCTGTCTCAGCATGGGGCTGTGCAGTGGAGATGCCTCAGCCTCACTGAGCCCTGAGGGATCAGAGGAGTCCCACTGCCTGTCCCCAGCTGGATAAATGCAGCACAGCAAGGTCAGACTGCCACAGAATCATAAAATCATTCAGGTGGGGGAAGAGCGGTTCTAAACTGTTCCTTATTTGATCTGATGCAGCTCTGAAAATTGGGTAGTTTGACAGAGCTGGGGTCTTTTTGATATGCAATCTCTATTAGCATTTCCAAGTGGTGTTCTGGTAGATTCCCTGAGACACCAAAATGGACAGACTGAAAAAAATCTGTGCAAAAGTAGTAACTCGTTATGGAAATCCTTGAGTTAAGCTGCATTCAGCAGAGCAATTTATGAATATGCAATTCAGGCTGTACCTACTGGGCACGTAGGTTGCCACTGATTTCAGCTTTCATGTGCAGACAGCAGAATGGCATTCTGACACCCAGAAATAACTAGCTCTTACTATCTAACAATAGATGACGTCAAATTTTGCTATGACTTACACCTTTGCAACAGCTAACACTTCTATTTGCTTAGGGATAGTCAAGGAGAGATGCTCCTTGGTGCATTTAGTAGAGAATGCTGATCACACACCAACTAAAGGTATCTGTGTGTGATGGCTCCCAACACCACACAGCTGGCACTGATGGGAGCTCAGGCACTGACACAGGAGGTGCTCACCTTGCTGTCTGTATAAAGCTGACCTTCCAGAGCTGCCTTGGAGCTACTGAGCTTTGTCTTGCAGGGAATCATCAAACAGGTAGACTGAGGGTAAATGCATGGCAACAAATGTGGAGATGCTCGGGTGCCTGCTGTGCACAGCCTCAGCTTGAGGCCCAGTCAAGTTTGCCAAACTATTGAACTGAGATTTATAAGACAAGCAACAGTGCTGTAACCAAAGCAGTGCCATCAGTTACTGTTTGCAGAGGTGAATAATGCATGGCTGGTGGTCTGCAACCTGTTGGGCTGCCTTGTCCCCATCCCAATGCCAACAGCCTTGTGTTGCTGCTTAAAAAGCCTGTCTTATGGTATGGGTTCTTCAGGTTTGTTTGTTATTCTTTTGGGCTGGATTTTGTTGTTTACTTACAAAACATAGATTACTTATTCCTGTGGCTTTCTCTATGCTTCCCAGTAGCTGAATGACAGGCTTGCTTTGATATGACTGAGAGATGTGTGGTTTCAGTTCCAGATGGTATGGTCCAGCGTGGGAGCAGTAGGGCACTACAGAATCTGTAGAGGTTTGGTACTGCAAAGTACCTGCAGTCCTGGTTCAGGCACAAGACATCTAAGAGTCCTCATTTAGCCCTGCAGGCACAGGAGTGTGCCCACATGTAGTGGCGTGGGTTGTGGTTCGGCCATGTGTGCCATGAGAGAGGAATTCAGTCCTAGGGAAGCTCTGAAATGCATTTGAGTTGGGCAAAAGCAGTTCCTTCTTCCTTGGCTCTGCAGCTGAGTTGCTCTAATTTGGACCAGGTGAAAATCATTTCTCTTCAACTTGGAAGTCACTGCAGCCAACAGTAGTGAAAACTCTCCTGAGCGAGGACCAAGAACTGCTGCAATCCGTTGTTCCTCCTGCCACGAACAAAATATGTGATACCACGCTCTGATCATGAGAGTGATCCGATAGGGATAGGCCTCCTGGGGCTGAGGACTCTGCTGAAGGGCAAAGGAACATGGCAGAAATAACATCCCCCCACAGATGGGGGCAAAGCATTGCACAGACACTTGGTGCTCCTTCAGGAGGAAGTAGGAGGAAAATCCAGCATTAGAGCCATCACCTAAACGTTTTCCTCCTTGTTGGTGGAACGCTGATTATGTATTAAATACTGAGGGAGGTTTGGTGATCGCTTGGATGCAGGTAACTAAGAAACAATGTGAGAGGTAGTTTGAAAGGGTCATCTTTCCTGTAGCTTTTATTTTCAGCTTTCAGCAGTCGGTGATATGGGAGATTCTTGGCCATTGGATTTAATAGTCATCAGTGGTCCAATCCTCTTCAAATCTCCCCGAATCGCTTTTGAAGCCAGTAATACCTTGGTGTTACCTGGTGCTAGTAAGTTGCATACCTTTTATTATCTGCTAGATGAAAATGCCTCTGACTTGTATTAAATTTCTTGGAAGGTCCTTCTGCTATTCACTCTACTCGAGAGTGGAGGGCTGTGCGTGTAACTGGTGTATGGAGGTCACTGAAGAGTGAGAGAACAAAGAAAAAGTGCGGTCCCAAAGGAGGAGGTGGGTGGAAGTCTTCCCTTTTCCTTAAAATGAGTGCATGCAGAGCTTTCCAGCTCAACTCTGGAGGATATCCAAGAAGCACAGCAGCTATTTTTGTTAAACTGTTTTCTTGAACAGCTGCCTACTTGTGAGAGTCCCTCTGCATTTATTTTCTGTCTTGATATTCCTCTGGTAATAGAATATAGTCATTTAGACTTGAGTAGAAAAGGAATTAAAAGCCTGGAGTATACGCAGGTATGGGTTTTCTCAGTACTTTTCTGTTGTTGCTGAGGGTAGTTGAATTTAACTCCTAATTACATGGGAGAATTTTGCAGACTAAGCAACGCTGATGGCTTAAAGTAAATTCCTATCTGGCAGTTCAAAACAGTTCTGCAGCCTCGTTCAGGGGCACAGAAGATCTTCAGTGTCTGTGTCTTTATCAGACTAGTCTCATTGAATTTCAGTGTGCTCTTTTGCAACCAAGGTGTTAATATTTCTGTGTACCTGCCTGTCACAGTGAGTGTTGTGTAAGAGCATTAAATGTCACTTTCATGCCTTTATGTAATATCTGAGGCTCTGTTCATTACAGCAAGATAAACATGCATAATAAATCAATAAAATTCAGGGTTTATGTAGCACTTACAAGAACAGTCTGATTCTTGGTACAAAAGATGCAATTATTTTTGGTTTGCCAGTTTGAAACTTCCATAGACTCCAAAGAACAGGCAGCCCAAGTCTGATCCGAGTGTAACACTTGCTTCAATGGAGCTTCTGTGGGGAAGGAGGGCTGTGTTCCATAACGCATGGCTTCCTGCACCATCCATTCTCCCAGTGCCTTTTCTCAAATTTCTCACGCACTCCAAACCCATTTGCTTAAGTAACGCAAAGATTCATTGCAGTCAACAAAAACGGAGTGTGGTCTGTTCTGTTGTCTGCACACCTGACAGACAGATGGAGCGGAGCTGAAACGGGCCCCTCCACACCATCATGCTTGGTGCAGCCTTCCGTGCTGCTGCTCACTGACCTGAAAGCAAAAAGACCTCATCCATTTTCCAACCAGCATAGTTCATTTATCTGGCTATTCAGGAGGCATTCTCATAAGCCAGTCTCGATCATTGCTAATATCAAGATAAGTGGCACTTAGCTTCCTTCTGAGCAGTTCTGCTCTCAGTTGGAAGGTCAGGCTTGTTTGGCAGGACTTGCTCTTGACAAATCTACTTTGGTTGCTACTTATCTTGTTATTTCCTGTAGTTTGCAAACCTGCTTGAATTTTGCTTCTCTATTTCTTACGTTTGAATTTAAGATGATAGCTCTGTAATTATATTTACATCCATTACTATTATTTTTTTTTCCTTAAGATTCGCATGTGTTATTAATGGAATCTGTTACACAAATGAACATGTAGCAGCTTGTAATTATTGGTCCGGGAAGGTATCCATTAAATCCATCTGTTGGGTGCATTATTTCCACATTTAGCAGGAGAAGCAGACCCTTGCAGTACTTCTGAACCAGGAACACAGTGCAAACTGTTTCACTATATGGCCCCATGAAGCCAAAGAGAACAAGGTGTAGCTCAGGGCAGGACGCAGCCTGCAGTTTGTGATCCAACGGTCTCATCTGACCGTGTAAATGGTCTGACAGGTGGTGACGTGATCAGCTATTCAAATATGGATGAGGGGTTTTTTCACTCTCGCTCCCAGCTAGCTAAGTGCTGAGCTTAAGCAGATCACTTTGTCATGCCATTTGGAACTGCACATTATTTTCTCACTTTCTCTTGAGTAATTTCTCATACGTTTCCTGCTTACCTTTGAATAGAATAGCAGCTACTTTGGTCATCCATCAAAGCGGAGTTTGGTGACGGGAAGTTTTACAGTAATACTGGCTGATTCCTGGGCAGAATAGACATCAGCACTCTGCAAAGATAGAGTTGTCAGCACAGATCAAAAACCTTGGCAAAACGAAGTGATCCTTTCTTCTGCTGTCAAAGTCAGAATTAAGAAGACAGCAGGAGGGATGTAACAGTTTAAATAGCATGCAGACACAGCAATGTAATATTTGGGATACTTCATGCCTTGAAGGTCAGGAGTCTGATGCTGACCCTCAGAACACCTGCAAAACTGGGGCATTAATTAATTATTAATTGGATTATTAATTTTACTTACTAGAATCATAGAACGGCCTGGGTTGCAAAGGACAACAGTGCTCATCCCATTCCAGTCCCCTGCTGTGTGCAGGGTTGCCAACCAGCAGACCAGGCTGCCCAGAGCCACATCCAGCCTGGCCTTGAATGCCTGCAGGGATGGGGCATCCACAGCCTCCTTGGGCAACCTGTTCCAGTGCGTCACCACCCTCTGCGTGAAAAACTTCCTCCTAAGATCCAACCTAAACCTGCCCTGTCTCAGTTTCAAACCATTCCCCCTTGTCCTATCACTGCCCACCCTCACAAACAGCCGTTCCCCCTCCTGTTTATTCACTCCCTTCAAGTACTGGAAGGTCACAATGAGATCTCCCTGCAGCCTTCTCTTCTCCAAGCTAAACAAGCCCAGTTCCCTCAACCTTTCTTCATAAGAGAAAACTTTGAACTTCAAGCTCAAGCATGGAAGAAATTAATTTAGATTACTGGCAAATACTCACAGCAAAATTCTTTGCATTTGTCGGCAAAGTGTAACTTGGTGGACATCAGATCCCTCAGAGATGGGAGCTTCTATGTGCAAAGCGCCATCGGTGCCCAGGGCATGTGACAGGGGCTCTTTGGCATCACGCATGCTGCAGCTCTGGGTTAACAGGAACAAAACCAACAGCTGCTGCCCGAATGCACCTCTTTGCAAAACTTCCTACGCCCTCGGTTTGCTCTATGGCTGAGGAAAAGCAATGTCTTTCTCTGGTTTCCTGTGGAGATGTTGTGCAGCAGCAGAACAAGCAGAGCAGACAGCTTCTGTCACCCCAGGCGGGTGCAGACGGTGCTGGGTGTCTGTGTTCCTCCTCCGCTCTGCTCCGTGTGGCACCCAGTGCTCCTGCAGCTGAGGGATGTGGGCTCTGATGGGCACGGCCGCTTGCTCCTGTCAGAGCGATGCAGCAGGTCAGACGTATCCTGACAAGGCAGGTTATTGTCACCATCCTGCCGCTTCATCAGCAGCTCCGTGTTGGCAGAAATCTGTCAGTTCTGAGGAATTTAAAGCAGAGCAGGAAGGCTGTGCCAGAGCTCCGAAGGGAGAAGCAGCAAGGTCACCGCATGCACCCCAGCCTGCCCCTACAGCGCAGTTCCATGCACCTCCTACAAGCAGTCTGTTTGTGCCCCAAGTCCTGCCCAGGTGGGTGTCCCAAACACTCGCTGTCTGTTACCTTTTGGTCTTTATGTTCACGGCCACCTATGTTAACCTGGATTTTCTACCTGAGTACAATTGTTCTCTCTCCTTTCACGTGGTTCCTGGCAGACATGGGGTTACCCTGTCTGCACACGCAGTGGCAAGCTGCAGAGTACCTATAGACTCTGTTCTGTCTAAGCTAGATATTAGGAGGAAGTTTTTTACTCTGCCCAGGGCCCCATCCAACCTGGCCTTGAACACCTCCAGGTGTGGATGGGGCATCCATAACCTCTCTGGGCAGCTGTTCCAGCACCTCACCACTCTCACAGTAAAGAATTTCCCCCTGACATCCAACCTAAATCTGATGATGCTTTGGAACCCAAAGGGGCACCCAGTGAAGCCAAACTCACCTGGTAATGGGTCTAAAACCTTGTAGGAACGTCCTAATCCCACTTTCCCTCCTCTCCCCTCTAGTTCTCCTTTGATCCATAGGTAGATTTTCAGGTCACTGTAGGGATTCAGTATAGAAAACCTGGAGATTAAGAGGACATTCTCAATCTCTTTGACCCTGTAAAATGGACTTTCTTGAAGAACTTGTGAATGATTCTACCTGTCCAGGCTCTCATCTGTGTCTGCAGCTAGTAAGTGTATGCTGGGCAGCTATGGATAAGTTTACATGATAAATATTATTATTAATTTTGGGAAGATTTTAATGATTTGGATGACAAATATTCAAAACAACAAATCTTTGAGTATTTTAAGAAATAGAGCTATTCCAGATTCATGACATTGTTCAAAACTTCCTTTCAGTATGTATTCAAAATGGAACTCTTTGATTCCTTCCCAAAGTACTTAACAGGGATTGTCATGGTGGATAACCTGTTTTTTCTCCAAGTTACTGAAACGCAAACATTAGGTTGTATAACCTATTTTTACTTGCTGAAAGAAATTGAATAAGAAAAACTGTTGGCTTCTTTGTTGTTGTTGTTTTTTCAGGCTTCTGCAAATGAGGGAAATCCAAGCAAGAAAAATGTTTGGAGCCCATGGGCTCCGGGTAATGTTTGTTTCTTAGAACATTCTGTTTGCAGATGCAATTATAATGGAAAAATGTAGCTTTTCCAGAGACCAATTTTATGTGTAACAAAACTTTGATCTATGATTTCTGTTGCCTGTTCACGAGGGGAAAAAAAGGAAATATTGCAGAGAGAGTCCAGGGGAAAAGGAGGAAAAAAATCAATATTAGTAACATAAAGCAGAAATATATTTAAGATGGGTCTGTGGCAAACCGTTCTTAGCGTTAAGCTCTGCCAATGGCACATCCTTGGATGCAGAGAGTCTGAGGGAGCTGGTGGTGAACAGTGATAATGTTTAACAGTTGATAATGCAGAAATCTGCATTGCACGTAGAGCAGAATTTCCTAATAACTCAGGAAAAGGAGGTAAATGTTAGAAAGGAAAAATTAAAACTCTCGTGGGAAAAAGGAAACGTATCTCCATTATTTTGAAGGGTGACTTTTGCTGCTCAGTGTTGTGAAGCTCTTGGCATGACCAAAGAAGTGTAAATCCCATCCCGGGTAAGGGACTATAGCTAAGGCAGCATGGGGCTTGTTATTGATGACAACAACTGAAGATATTTCACTTTAGGAAAGCTGGAAACATGATGCATGGGCACTGTAGGTGTACTCTGAGAAGCTTTGTATGCGTGTCCTCTCGCTGACCTGCTTTCCAGCCTGCTCCCAGCATGGAGATGTTTGGGAAGATGTATATGAAGCTGATCTAAGGTACATCTACTGTAATGTAATTCTGATTATCCTCTTTACTCTCGCTTTTATTTTCTATATTTTCTTCTTGTCTGTTTACAAGGGTGGGCAGTGATAGGACAATGATGTCACTCCGGTCTTCAAAAAGGGCAGGAAGGAGGATCCAGGTAATTATAGGCCTCACCTCTGTCCCAGGGAAGGTGATGGAACAGCTTGTGCTGGATGCCATCTCCAGACAATTGGGAGAAAAGGAGGTTATCAGGAGTACCCAGCATGGGTTCACCACAAGGGGAGGTCGTGCTCGACCAACCTGGTGGCCTTCTATGAAGTTGTCACAGGCTGGGTGAATGGGGGGAGAGCAGTAGACATAGTCTACCTTGATTTCAGAAAGGCTTTTGATACTGTCCCCCATGACCTCCTTATAACAAAGCTGAGGAAGTACGAGATAGATCAGTGGACAGTGAAGTGGGTCATGGACTGGCTGACTGGCAGAGTGCAGAGGGTTGTCGTTGGCGGTGCAGTGTCCGGCTGGAGGCCTGTAACTAGTGGCGTCCCCCAGGGGTCTGTGCTGGGTCCAGTCTTGTTCAACATCTTCATCAATGACCTTGATGAGGGGATAGTGGCCACCCTCAGCAAGTTTGCTGATGATACTAAGTTGGGAGGATTGGCTGACACGCCTGAAGGCTGTGCTGCCATTCAGTGAGACCTGGACAGGCTGGAGAGCTGGGCAGTAAGAAACCAGATGAGGTTTAACAAAAGCAAGTGTAGAGTCTTGCACCTAGGAAGAAATAACTGCATGCACCAGTACAAGCTGGGGGATGACCTGCTGGAAAGGAGCTCTGCAGAGAGGGACCTGGGCGTCCTGGTGGACGACAGGTTGGCCATGAGCCAGCACTGTGCCCTCGTGGCCAAAAGGGCCAATGGCATTCTGGGGTGTATAAAAAAGAATGTTGCCAGCAGGTCAAGGGAGGTGATCCTCCCCCTCTACTCTGCCCTGGTAAGGCCTCATCTGGAGTACTGTGTCCAGTTCTGGTCTCCCCAGTACAAAAAAGATAGGGATCTCTTCGAAAGAGTCCAGTGGAGGGCCACAAAGATGGTGAAGGGCCTGGAGCATCTCCCCTATGAAGAAAGGCTAAGTGAACTGGGTCTGTTTAGCCTTGAGAAAAGAAGACTAAGAGGGGATTTGATCCAGGTTTATAAATACCTGAGGTGTGGGGGCCATAGTGGTGAGGCTGGACTCTTTTCAGCAGTGCGTGGAGACAGGACAAGGGGAAATAGGATGAAGCTAGGGCATAGGAAGTTCCGCACAAATGTGCGCAAGAACTTCTTTATGGTGAGGGTGACGGAGCACTGGAACAGGCTGCCCAGGGGGGTTGTGGAGTCTCCTTCTCTGGAGATATTCAAGACCCGCCTGGACGCCTACCTGTGCGACCTGGTATAGGGAACCTGCTTTGGCAGTGGGGTTGGACTCGATGATCTCTGGAGGTCCCTTCCAACCCCTACAATTCTGTGATTCTGGGATTCTGTGACAAGGGGGAATGGTTTGAAACTGAGACAGGGGAGGTTTAGGTTGGATCTTAGGAGGAAGTTTTTCACCCTGAGGGTGGTGACGCACTGGAACAGGTTGCCCAAGGAGGCTGTGGATGCCCCATCCCTGCAGGCATTCAAGGCCAGGCTGGATGTGGCTCTGGGCAGCCTGGTCTGCTGGTTGGCGACCCTGCACACAGCAGGGGACTGGAATGGGATGAGCACTGTTGTCCTTTGCAACCCAGGCCGTTCTATGATTCTCATCGTTCTTCTCACAAAGAGGTGCCTATTTTGTCTCCTAAGTAATTTCTTAATACCTTATTCAAATCAGAAACTATCATTTTGTTGTTGATAATGTAATTAAGTTGTTGGTGATGTATGCGCTAATTCAGATGTTAACACCTGGGCAAATACTGGTTTCACTTTATTGTACAGGAAACCTACAAATGTAAGGACTGAGATACTGCTCTGCAATAATTTTTCAGATTTTGTGGTTATATATATATTTTTTTTTATCACCGAAAAGCAATTTTCACATAAGAAGGGGTAAAAAGACTACCCTCCACCCAACAAACAAACAAACAAACTTTGATCTGTTCTCTTTTGTTTCTGCTCTCCTTAATATCCAACCCACACTTCTGTGGTGCCAGCAGTGCTTCTCTTCAGCACTTCATCCCCCTAATCCAAAACTCTTGCCCAGAAAAAGCTACTCTTAGCAACACCTCAGTACCATTCATATAATTCTATCCATGAATATATGTATATGTATATGCACACACACAGGAAGCCCCAACAACCTACAAGATTACATGTTCCTGTGATTTGCTTGCGGTATCTGTGACGGTTTAGGACTCTATGTGGTTTGATAGAAGAACACTTGAAATCAAAGCTCATCAACTCAATGAGGGTTAGGCTTCCGTCTACGGTAAGCGTGCAGCATGTTTTCTATTATATAGGCTTCTGATGAGATGGAAGAAAATATACAGGCATAACTTTGTTTGGGTTGGAACTTGATGATCCTTGAGGTCCCTTCCCAAGCCACTCTATGATAACTTTCCCTTTTGAAAATAGCTTATAGCAATAATTGTGTGTTGTCAGAGTTGATGATACTCTTCCATCTGCATCACCGTAAATGCAGCCAGCTTCAAACATGCATGGTTGACACCTGGGAAGCAAAACAAGCATAAAAAAAAAGAAATATTAAAAAAAAACAGCTTTAATTGAAAATGTGACCCTGCCACTGACAAAGAGCCAACCTGTAACAAATGCTTGTGATTGCTGCCAGTGCAAATCTGCCTCCAGAAAGGTCTTCAGCCTCGGTTCTTAGAAAACTCTAACAACCATTCCTCACCCCTCGCCTTCATTGGCTTTGCATGTGGTAATGCTTTAGAAATTGAATTAGCTGAATTTGTATTTGGAGTGGTAAGATCCTCAGTGTCAGCTGTGTCATCCTGCAGGCATGGGGACTTGCTGGCCGTGTTCAAGGCTGTCATGTCCCAGCTAAAGCTCAGTGCTGCAGAGAGCATCCTTCTCAGGGAGGTGGCCGGAAGGCTTTGATGCAATTGGGCTCCGCTTGTGCAGATCTGTGTGGTCCCTGAATATCTGTATGTACACCTGGACTGAGGATGTTTTCAGGCGTAGTAAAATTTTCCTTGCAAACTATTGTTTGTGCAGAAAGGAGTGGTTGTTGGGGAAAATAAGCAGAAGAGAAGATAGGGAAGTCAGGATGCTTGACTGTCGAGCAGAGGATGAAGGGAAGACTTCAGTTTCACAGTCTGTTTTCCAAATCCCCTGGTTGAAAGAGGAGTCTTTAATGATCTGAGCTCAGGCCCAGAGGTTTCTCATGGGTTTTTGGACCCTGCCATGAGAACAGTGCCTGCAGTGTCTGTAACCCACAGCAGTGCCTGATTCTGTGGTATAGCTGCTGCTATTTCTACTGTTTCCTCTTTGGACTTTGAGATTTCCTCAGACTTTGAAAGGTCTCATTTTGATCTAAAGTGTGGAGGGGAAAAAAAAAAAAAAGGTGTGAATGTTTCTGCACAGGAGGATTTGTTCACTGCCAGACAGCCTTGTTGGTCTGTGCCATCCTGGGTGTCACTGGTGTTGGAGCTGTGCCCGGGAACTGAAGGGAGGAATGAACCCATCACATTTTCATGATTCTGTAAAGCCAAGGAGGAAGAGGTTTTTTGCCTGTCAGACTCACTAACTGCATGTTCCTTTGCAGAAAGGCTGATGTGGTTTAGTATAGATATGATTTAGTACCTTACTGGGTAGTAATGCTGATAGGAGGACGGCTGGACTGGATGATCTTGTAGGTCCTTTCTAACCAATTCTATGATTCTGTGCTCACACACAGGCGTTCGGGACCAGAGGGAATGTCTGCCCAGGCCACATCCTTGGCACAGTATGGTACCTGGTGCCTGCAGCAGTGAGGGCAGGGAAAGCACACAGTGCTATCTGCGCTGAATTCCAGTTTCTCTGTGCTGAGATCAAAGAATTCTGCAGCCATCAGCTCATTTTTTTGATGGGTCTCTCTGGATACCCAAAGCTCCTGCAGCAAGGACCCCTCAGCCCAGCTGTGTGACATGGGGATGTGCTGTGCCCAGCTGTGTGGTGTGGGGATGTGCTGCTTTCAGCTGCACTGTGCACTTCCCCTGCAGAGCAGCATTTGCCTCCAGCTCCCAGGAAAGACAGAGTACCCTTCCCTGTTAACCTTGCCAGCCCTTCACAGTTGTGTTGACCTATATCTTATTCCACTCAATTCTCTTCTCCACTCTGGCAGAGCAGTTTATCTGGGGAATATATATATATGTATATATATATAAACAACCTGAAAATGTAGTCCATGACAATATTTCAAGCTGATGGCTCGCACATTATGGGAGCCTTTAATCTTCCTTGGGATAAAGCAAAGCCTAAATTGCCAGCTGGCTGGGAAGCGCTGTGATGTGGAGCTCAATACCAGGCTGGGCTGACTCTGGGCGCACGGCCAGGAGATTATTTGCCTGACAGCATAAAGCCCCCAAATGCTGCTCAGCCTCTTCCTTGCCCCCTCAATCTGCCTGCATGGTTTTGTAGGCCTGATTTGCAAATATTTAAGGTCTGTGTTAAAATTAGCAAGAAAATATTACTTGTTTTCTAGCTGAATAATTAATGAAATTACAGAAGAGTGCTGTTTAAAATCTTATCTTCACCTCAGTCCTTGAAAATACCTTTTAGGTTAATGCTTATTTCAAAGTAGATGCTCCAGATTTAAAATTGCAGCTATTAGGCAACTGAGGTTTATGTCCTACACTTATGTGTCTCCTTATGACGCGAACGGAATTGCAGCTGATGCTCGGTGCTGTGCTGCACTTGCTTCTATATAATTTTATTATAATAGAGCAGCATTTTAATTTGTCAAGATTGTCTCCTAGCAGGTACTTCCTTCTAGAGCAGAATTTCAGTCACACTTACTCCGGGTTTGATAATTCTCTTTTTGCTTACAAATAACAACAGTTTTCTCTTTTCACCTTCCTAAATTGGTAACATTTCAGAAATGTCAATAGCCAAAAATAATACTGACACATTTGTACACAGTGCAGCTCTGCTGTAAAACGGAGCCTTTTTCTTACTCATAAGTGCAAAATTTCTACCAAACATATCTGTAGCAATGCCATCCCTGCATGTATTGTTAACTGTCAGTGGAAATAAGGGCTGATTCCTGCAACAAATTAACTATTTAACTCATGCAGAGGGTGGTGACGCACTGGAACAGGTTGCCCAAGGAGGCTGTGGATGCCCCATCCCTGCAGGCATTCAAGGCCAGGCTGGGCAGCCTGGGCTGGTGGTTGGCAACCCTGCACATAGCAGGGGGTTGGAACTGGATGAGCACTGTGGGCCTTTTCAACCCAGGCCATTCTATTTCAGCTCTTGCTCATTGCTTTTGTTGGTGGTGATCACAGTCTGAGATTCAGGGCTCCAAAGCAACAGCAGTTCTCACTTTGCGTGGCTGGAGGGTGAAACATCCTTTGTCCCCCAAGAAACTGCAATGGAAAGGGAGCTCAGGCAGCGCAAGCAGTCTGCAGGAAGGCAGGCTTTTTTGCTGAGATGTGATTCTTCATCTGCAATTTTTCAGGAGCTTAAATCCTGAATGGCAGGCCAGGGTAAGTACAGCTCAATTTTCAGGCACAAGTGGTGTCATACCATATATCTCCCTGAAAGACTGCCAAGGGTCTTGGGGAAAGGACGAAAAAAGTACTCAAGAACTTGACATTTTAGAGGAGTATAAGAAAAATGGAAAGAGGGCCCTTTGGGTCTGTTGTGCATCTTGTAGTCATTACCACTGTTGATCCTCTCAGTGCCAACAGAAGGACAAAATGATAGGCAGAGCTCTACTGGGGCCACGTTCCTGTTGCCTGCTCGGCCGGAGCACATCTTCCCCTCCCCTCTCTGGGACAGGAAGAATAAAGGAGAAGAATACAATTACCGGAGGGGTTTGTGCCAAACCTGCTGCACGGATCGCTTGTTTTGAAGGAGGTATTGTCTGCAGAAAGCTTTTCAGTGATTTCAAGCCAGAAAAATTGAAAAGACTCCATAGCTACAGGAAAGATAAGATAAAGGAGGGGAAGGAGTGTGCTCAGCCTGTGGATGCCCATAGAGCGCTGGTTCCCCTGTGCTGGTGGAGGGAGAACTTTTCAATATCTAAGCCAAGTTGTCATGCAGTAGGCAGCTATGGAAATAGAAAAGTCACCCCTGCCAAGCTGGCATCGTCTTCCCCTTCCAGCTGCTGGTATGGATGGTTGCAATGAGGCATCCCAAAATGCATCCGTAGTTGGATGTCAGTGCTTTGTGCAGGTGTGGGAACTGCATGGAGTGCTGCTGCTCACCGTGCCTCTTCTGCTGCAATCTCCTGGGCTCTCTGCAGCCCTGCTGCCTGCAGTGACTGCACAGAGTGTGAAATCCAGTCCTTTTCTCTTAAAAACGTCTTGAAAATATCACCACCCAGGCTTGGCAGTTCCTTCTGCCGCTGCACTCCGTGGTCATTGTACTCCTCTCCATTTAAATCTTTAGTGGCTCTTAGGGAAGAAAATCAGAAAATAGAGCCTGGTCTGCTGGAGACTTCGGTCTCACATTCAGCCCGTGTGAAACGCCCCTCAGTACGGCCTGTGCTCAGAGTGCTGTGTCGTGTGCTGCCTTTGGGACGGCCCGGCTGGGAGCTCAGGGCCAGGAGCTGGGCATGGCAGCCATCCGAGTAGATGAGGCACTGTGTGTGTCCTGTGTGATGACAGCCAGGGGAGCTGGAGGGTCGCAGAGCTGCCTCCCCATCCCAAAGCTCCAGGGTGCAATGCCACTCAAGAAGACACGAAATTGCAGCTAATGAACAAACAAAATGAACACAGCGATGTTTTTCATCACTGTTTTTCTTTTCTCAGATTTGACGTCACTCACGCAGCTAAGCAGTATGTTTGCTTCCCACTCCTCTGCATCTCAAGGTCCGGCTGTTGCCATTAGGCATGCAGCACAGCATCAGCGCCGTCAGGGGGAGCAAGGACCTGAAGTGGCGTGGATTTGGCACAGACGAGAGGTTCAGAGCGAAGCTTATTAAAGAAGTATGGAAAAGACAAGGAGATAAATGCCAAACACTTGCGTCTCAAGGCTTGGTGCCAAATCTGTTTGAGTAGGCTGTACTTATGAGGATGAAGTTTTTAATACGTGTGCATGGTGTGAGGGCAGATGCCACAGATGCACGCAGAGCTGGGGGGCACGAGGGTCCAGGTGGGCCTGGCCCAAAGAGAAATGGGCCAAGAAATCACGGCTGCGATGCCCAATGTGATGGATAACTGCTAGACTGTGTGTGCTTCTGCTCTCACAGCCATCCCACCTGGCCCCCCTGTGACACCACGCTAAATGAATACGTTATTTCATCGGTGAAGGCCATGCTACATAATATAAAACCAGTCAATACTAACGGCAGAGCAAAACCTACAATTCTTATTTCCATCTTCTGCTGGGCCGTTATCAATATCAAAATGTTCCATCTATCTGTTCGTGTATTGAATAATTCAGGAAAAAAACAGTGGTTAAAAACATCAGTAAGTATAGCTCGTCAGTAGGAGTGCACCTTTGGTGCTTTCCCTTCCATGGGGCCTCGGGGCCCCTCCTTGTGTCGGGGGCTGCAGCAGGGTGATGCAGTTTGCAAAGCCAAGGTTTCCTGCGGGGAGAAAATTTAGGCTGAGACTCCAAATTAGCTAAATTGAATCAGAACATTGCAATGCAGTTCAATAATTGCATTTACAGCAAGCAGACTTCAAAATGAACAAATCATTTTGACAGAAAACTGAGCAGCTGATGATAAACTCGTATGGAAGTATGAGATTGTGCATCTGAAACTGATCGTTTTTAAAAAGCCTTTAGTACATCTCTTGCTCTGGCCGTTAATACAGCATACATTCAGGGTACTTCTACCAGAGCTTTCAGATCTCTTTTGTTTGTTTGTTTGTTTGTTTAATTCCTGTTTAATGAAATGTTGATGGAGGATGAGTAATACGTTTGTCTTTGGGCATCTCAATAGCAATCATTATTTTCCACTTAAAATTAAATTACATTTAAATTTTGGTTATATACTTTTTAATAGCTACAAATGATTGCGCCATTATCTTAATACGGTGCAATTTATCACCTACGAAAACAAATAAATAAATAAATCTGCCACAGACAGGGAGCAAAATATGAAGGGATGGAGGCTGAAGGAGAAAGGGCTTCGGGTGGGAGGTAAGGTGCTGCGGTTCAGTTCGCTGCCATGAGTAACTGGGAGGGTCAGGCACTGCAGAGCAATGCTTTGTGGGAGGTGTGCAGGGAAAGGAAAGTGTTTGCTGACGTTTTCCTCCAGAAAACGCCAGGGAGGGAACCTTCCTAAAAGCTGACTTCTAATTCAGCAGAGCTGTCCCTGCAAACCAATTTTATTTTAATCCTTGAGAGGAGAGAACCTTTTAAGTCAAGAGGAAAATCTTCATAAACTTCCATGTTGGGAGGGGTTTTTTTGCTAATTCAGTAATAATCGCTGTCAGCATCTTTTTCTGCCTGCTGTTACCTCACCAAGTTCACACCCAGTGCTGCTCCCAGCCCCACAATGCCTGCTAACCCGGCCCTTCAGAACCAGTTGGGTGCTCCCTTGGTGTGGTGACCTGTTCAGTGTGTGCCGATGGGAGCCATGGGGTGAGACCCCCAGAGCTGGAGGTGGGGACCCCCCAGGGCATTCTGTGCCTATGAGCATTCCATCTGGGTGTGTGTGTGCTGGGTTGGGCTGCAGCTCTCCTGTCGGGGTGGTGATGTGGGTGCAGTACCCAAACCCCCTCCATCTGATGGGGCAGCACAGCTGTCCCACCTGCCCAGTGCCAGCCCTACAGCCACAGCTTGCTGCATGCAGGCAGAGCTTTATCAACTCTGCAAATCGATCAGTTATTAATTAACTGGGCTACGGTAGTGGTGAGACTGCCTGTGCCAAATGCAACGTCACGCTGCATCTGACAGACATGAAATGCAATACTTTCCTCTAACTGATATGTGCTGTCTTATTCCAGCCTTTGTCCTGCAGCTCCTTCAGTGCTGCCCCATGCCCTGGGTTCAGCTGGGACAGAGCTGCTTCCCTTCACAGCATCTGGTGTGATGCCATGTTGTGAGGAAAAACAATGTAGATAACGCACTGATATTCCAGCTGTTGCTGAGCAGTGCTGCACAGAGCCAAGGCTGTTCTGTTTCTCTACTTCTCACATTCCCCGGCTGGAGAGGGGCTGGGGGACATGGAGCTGGGGGGGAGGGATGGAGCCAGGACAGCGACCTGAACCACAAGGATATGGCACAGCACATGGCAGTGTGTGCAGTGACTGCAGGACTGAGGGGAGCTGGCCAGGGGAGGCGGGCTCAGCTCAGGGACTGGTTGAGCACTGGCGGGCAGGTGGTGAGCATTGTGTTGTGCATCACTTGTTTTGTAAATATATGTGATATTATATTCATTGCCATTATTATTTTCCTTTTCCCTTTATTTTCTGCCTTATTAACTAGCACTTATCTCAACCCACAAGCTCTACTTTGTTGTTTTCTCCCTATTCCCTCCCCCATCCCACTGTAAGGGGGCAATGAATGAGCAGCCGTGTGGCGCTGAGCTGCTGCCGGGTTAAACCCCAGCACCCCATTCCCAGACACTTCCCTCCCTCCATTTTGGCCCTCCTCAGGCTGTTTCCTATGCCCTGACAGCAGGTTCCCTGCTGCAGCCCCCGGATGCAATCTGCCTGACACCCTGCACACCTTTCCTTTTGGGCACACCCAGCCTGGGGCATCCACTTCGTCTGGAAGATGTTATTTTATCAGCAAATAAAGTTGTGGTATCAGAGGTGAGCACTCAGAAAGTTACAGCTCAGCCGCGCATCAGCAATGGGCTGCACAGCTTATTAAGCCACTGTTCTTTCTCTTGTAGCCATTTTCTGTGCACATTAGGCACCGTATGCTCTGGCTGGATGCCTGTACTTCAGCACAGGCTGACACCCTAATGATGGAAATGGGAAAGACAAGTGATTCATTTCTCAGAACCAGAACACCCCCACGTTTCAGAGAGCTGGGCATGATAATGCCTTGCACGGCACCTCAGCCGTGTTACACGTAAGACTGATTGAAAGCTGGAAATGAGCCTTAAAGAAAATGACATCAAACTATTTACCCGTATTCAGCCGCGGCCAGCAGGACTTCGTGCTGATGTACTGTCAACACGTCTCCTCTGCCTTATGTTTAATTCAGCACGGAGCTTGCAGTGGAATAACATCAAGTCAAGCTTTTATTAAAATTTCCTTCCTTGAAGTCTCAAAGCCACCGGTGTCATTAGAGTTTAAGCATGGTGGTGCATAAGGAACCGGGAGAGCTGTTAGGAGCAACGAGAGCACTTCTCGATTAGTGCCGGATTCAATTAGCTGCCCGCTCTCCCAGGGAGCCCCTCAGCCCTGCGGGCCGGGGGCTGCGCCTGCTCCCCATGGTGCCACGCATGCTGGGGGGGGACAGTGGCTCCCATCC
This sequence comes from Alectoris magna, assembly GCA_030625065.1. Classification (NCBI taxonomy): domain Eukaryota; kingdom Metazoa; phylum Chordata; class Aves; order Galliformes; family Phasianidae; genus Alectoris; species Alectoris magna. The sequence goes on along the minus strand of CM060565.1, from coordinate 746,719 downwards.
CCTTTTTATCTCAGCGCACACCTCTGACATCACTCAGTCCTGCGAGGGGCTGCTGTGCTTGCAAACCAGAAGGGAGCTGTGCGGCGCGGTTGGCTGTAGTGCGTTGGTTCGCTTGTTCACTTTGATCAGCGCCTGCGATGACTTCCTCTGATTTGTATGGCTGAAAGTGCCCTGCTTTTGTAGCGCAAGGTAGAAAGAGCCAGTGATGTGGACCGGGGAGAGCAAAGCACCTCAAAAACCACACAGTTATTAATTACATGGGGACTATTAATCACTGGGCTTATTTTGGAACGGTGACTCACAAAGTCCAATGGTAGATGGAAACGATCAAAAGGAAGAGCAGGAGAAAAAAAAGACAAGAAAACTGAAAGTGTCCATGGAAAGGTAAATATTTGTTGTAAGAACCTGAGTAACCTGGGTAGGGAAAGATGAGTTCCTGGCAGCAAGAAGCCATGAGCCCCCAGCTGGGTGAGCTGGTGCCCCCGGCCCCAGGCTGGCGGCAGCTGGGAGGGGCTGGGAGGGACCTTGAAATACCCTCTGGAGTGGCACAACCCCATCCCTTCCTCCACCCCCGCTGCTCCTGCCCCAGAGCTACCCCCACTGCCACAGGGAAGGCAGGATGGAGCCCTTCAGTTAGATGGAAACATATCGCTTGCAAATTCCTTGTGTTCCTGTCTCTGGCACACCAGCATGAACAGCAAAGAAAAAGCAGCTTGATTGCCAGGTTGGTTCTCTGCTCACGGTGACTCATAGCAGTGCTGCACCTCAAGCATCAGCTGTGCTGGTTGCTTAATAACAAGGAGGGAGCAGCTGAGGCTCTCCTGAACTTTACGGTGCTGAGGTAACATATGCTGCCAGTGTTGTCTGGGCCTTTGGAACATCAAAGACAAAAGCAAAATTTTTCTGAGCGCAGCTGAGACAAATGGGGCATTTCCAGCTTTCCTGTCACTCATGCAAAAAGCAGCAGAGTGCTGTGTGAGAAATGGTACCTGCATCTCTGGTGAATCTTTAATGAGGAGGAGCCTTGCTTTGTTTTAAGGATGCCAAGTCACCTGCTTCATGCAGGAGACACTTCGCAGAAAGCCAAGCAGTGCTGGGGCTGAGTCCCCACCACCACTGCAGCCATGCCCACTGAAACAAAGCGTTTTTCTGCTTATGTGAATGAGACAGCACAGGGCAGCAACAGCACAAACGGGATTCATGCACTGTTATTCATAGTACTTCATGGAATCATAAAGTCATTGAGGTTGGAAAAGATCTCTGACATCACCAAGTCCAACCATTAGCCCATCACCACCGTGACCACTGGCTATGATGAAACTCCACAGAACACCTGCCTCTGAGCTTGTTCATCTCTTGCATATAGATCTCAGCTATGTGTTCCTGTGCTGCTCACATCACACTGTCCCCTGCTGATCCCAGCCCTTAGCACTGGGCTTCTTCCAGGTGTTCTCCTGCCCGTGAGCACCAGGATGCTGCAGCAGTAGGGCTCGAGGAGAGTCACTGCCCAGGATGATGGGACCTCAGCACCTGGGCTGCAGAATGAAGTCATCGAAAGGAGAGCAGCGAGGATGGGAAACGGGATGGTTGTACAGTAAATCTTGTGCCTTTCCTCTCCTTGTGGCAAGTGTTTTCCACAGTGTCTCACAAAATTGCATGTTCTGAGAGAAGGGGAGCTCACTAAATCATGTTAGGTTGTCGAGTGTCATTCCTCTTCAGTTCACCACTTGCAGTTGGTTCAGTTCACCACTCACTGCTGGTGCTTTTGGTTTCAGAGGGGCTTCTGTACTGTTCACTCTTTGCTGTGCTCACCTTGGAGAAGTTCACTTCATGCACTGAGGTCAAACACTGGGGAAGATGACCTACAGAGTTTCTTTCCAACCTGTTGCTGTGTGATTCTTTTGCATGGCCTTCGATTTCTATAGTTGGTCCCTTCCTCACCAGGCACTACTGATGGACTCTATATGTTCCTAAAAAAAAAAGTGCTCAGCCTTTGAATGTACAGAGGCAGTGCTCTGTGTGCATGGAAAAAGGAAAGTCGTGATGTTTTGGGTCTGATACACATCCTTGGATGACATCCCAACCTCGTTGCTATGGACAGAATGGGACAGAATGCAGGACTGTGGGGGTTTTGGAGGAGCTGGCAGCACCCATGCTTTAAGGTTTGGTTTTCATGTTGGATACTAGGAAATATTTCTTCTCCTAAAGAGCAGACAGGCAGTGGCACGGCTGCCCATGGAGTGGTGGGGTCACCATCCCAGGAGGTGTCCCAGAGCTGTGGGGATGTGGCCGTGAGGGACGTGAGCAGTGGGCACGGTGGGGTGGGGTTGGGGGATCTCGGGGGGCTTTTCCAACTGAAATGACCGGGATTCTATGAATGTGGGGTAATTCTTCAGACAGTTTTTGTTATTTTGGAGTTCAGGAGTCTGGCAGTGTAGCAGGTAAATGGGAGCTGAAGTTAAACCGTGACTCACTCTCTGAAAGGTTTGTAGCTTCAAATATATTAATTATGACAAACTGATTACTTCGGAGGATTTCACAGTGCTTGCAGGGAAAGGTGTTTGGTGGCTTATATGAATAGATTCCTCTCAGCTCCTCGAAGCTCTTTCCCTTAACACATTTGGCATTTTGAAATGCTATCACTTTGGGCAGTTAGAAAACAGTCTTCTGCTTTTTCCATTATCCTCAAAACCACTTAATTTTATATGAAAACAAACATTCCCATAACTGAATAACAATGTTCCTCTCCAATAACAAACTTTGCATCCTTCCCTCTGGTTTAGACCTTCTGCACTGTCACATGTGAGCAGAGAGTTCAGTTCTACCACTTCATCAGAACCCACACGCAGCACAGAGACAAGGCTGCCCCCATGTCCCCTCCTGCGGGCAGGCAGCCCTGTGCTGCAGCATCCAGCACTGGTGTGACATCCCACGTGTGCCCATGGCACCCCGTGGCCCAGCCCTGAGCATCCTCCCCTGACAGTTTCCCATTCTTTAGCTCAGACAGAAAAATGGAAAAGGAAAATTGATAGGGAAAGAAGGAGCTCAAGTGCATTTTGTTTGCATGCTGGACATTAAACAATGAAATTATAACCATTAAATATATAAACATAAAATAATTACATTCGTGATCACAAAATGACACAGTAGATAGACCATGTTTGCATTTCCTTCTCGGGATGCTTTGAGTTCTATCTGAACCATAGCTCCTCATATTGGAGCTGTTAGCACCATTGGCCAAGCCCTGCTCAGGGCTGCTCCTGCATACACAGTGTGATTGAAGTCGCACAAGTACTCACATGTCATCCACTGGCGAATATGGCAAAGAATACCCATGTTTGTTTCAGTTTTAATGGTATGTAATTGTTGCAATACTTTTACTTTTGGGTAAAAATGGTGCTATATTTCTCCAAGTTGTGTGAAGTTAAAGCAGGCTGGCTGGGCTTAACGCTGCTCTTTGCACAGCCCCTAGGATCTGGGCTGTGGTTTTCACCAAGTTCTGAGGATGAAGGAGGCCTGCCCAATGCCCTCTGGGAGGGCAGGACGGAGCCAGCCGCTGGCAGCTCTGCAGTAGTCCATGTCTGGCTTCCAGCAGCTTCTGCAGCCCATTTCATGTCTGGTGCCATCAATCAGTGTGCCAACTGCACAGCTCAGGACATAGCTCATCCCTCTGCTTCCAGTGCCTGGGCTGGCAGCCCTGTGCCACATGGCTGCTTCCACAGCTGCTTCAGCATGCTACATGGCAAGCTATGGCCCATCAGCTCAGGTTTCTGCTCTGTTTGCAAGCAAAATACTCTCTTGCAGCACAGCAATAGAATGTCAGCGTTCCAGAGACAAGCAGACACAAAACACTCAGGAAAAGCAGAGCCTGCCGCTTAGAGAGAGGAATGTTCCCCGTCCCAGACCCAGTCAAAGCACAAAAACTGGGTGGGTGGGAACTCTGCACCAGGTGTGTTGCTCTTTGCCATATTTCTACCGATTCTGGCCCACGGATCTTCCACAGTGCCATTTTAACCCAGTGATATGCAGTGCTTGGGAGCTGCGGGCTGAGATCTGATGGATTCTATTTCATAGGAGAACCAGCAAGGAGCAATGTCCTCTTGTGCTTTTCTGACTTAGAGCTTTTAATCATCTTAAATAGCCCTTTCCGTCATATGGAAATCAGTTTGCTGTTGGACTTGATGATCTCAGAAGTCATTTCCAACCTTAATGAGTCTATGACTCTATAATTTGGGACAAGAGGTGATGGCCTTAAGTGGCACCAAGGGAGGTTCAGGTTGGGTACTGGGAAAAAAGCGTTCTCCTAAAGAGTGGTAATGCATTGGCACAGCTGTTCAGGGCTGGTGGGGTCACCAACCCTGGCGGTGTTCCAGAAAGTGGTGATGTGGCACTGAGGGATGTGGTTGGCTGTTGTGATGAGGTGGGCTGATTGTTGGACTTTTGATCTTAGTGGCCTTTTCCAACCTTAACGATTCTATGCTTCCGTTCTACAAATCCTATGCTTCCAGCTCTGCCTCTGGCCTGCACCTTCCTCCTCCAGGGCCCTTGCTGGAGGTGTTGTCACATCAACCTTCCCTTCACTCCTGCGGTTGCCTTCAGGTGTCTGCCACATCTCCCCGCACACGCACTGCAGCTCCTCTGGGCTGGCACCCACCCTGCTCCAAAGCTTCAGCTGGCCAACCCAAATAGCCAAATTTAGTCTTCCATTGCTTATCAGTCCTGCACCCTAAAAAAAAAACCAACCACCAAAGCTAGCCCTCCACCAAGAGCACAAACACATGGATTTGAGGTAAAGGAGCCTACAATAAGCCATTTGGGTGACCTTCCTTGGGGTCTGAAAGCAATGCTGGTAAAACATTATGGAACAACTGCACTTGCCATCGAATCCTTATTCCAATGGAAAGTTTGTAGCCAGCTGGTTTAATTGATTGCAAGTATCCATTGGGTTATTCAAAGGAATAATTTCCAGATTATGACTGTTTCTGTGCAGTCTATTAATCATTTACTATTCATTATTTCTGAACTGTGACTGACCGACTAAATTGAGTGCACTATTTCTGTTCTTCAGTTAGGTAATTGAAATGCTCTTTAAATCAGAGTAATTAGCAGTATGACTTTTCAGCTGAATTATTATTTACCCTAAACTAATGGAAAATTCTGGGAGTTGTGAGCTATTATGCCCATTATTTGGCAGCGATCTGAATTCCGTCAGATAAAGAATTTGTGAATCATCCTGAATAAACCTGACAGCTTCTGTTTGTAAAAATATTAACAATTCTGCTTTTTGATAACTCAGCCAACTCGAACGCTTCAGAATACTTCAAACGCAATTTGTAACCAACACGGCACATTAGTTACAGAAGCCTTGAGTTTGGTGTCGGCATACTAATGTCACCCCCTCAAGATGGTAGGGAAATCTCATTGTTATGCCTTCCGCCTTCCGCTTCGGTGGGTGCACCAGTAAGACAACAGCTGATCACACGGACTGCTCGGCATTCTCTATGCGCTCTTCCAAATGTCTCCGCGAATTTGTTTTTGCTCCCATTTTCTGTTCACGTGGTGAATATTTTCCGGCAGACGATTTAACCACCTCGGACTATTAAGCTGCTTTATTGAAAAGGAGATGATTGAAATTCACAAATATGAGTAGTCGTGGTGCACGGGTGGTGGTGTGCCTTCGGCTGCAGAGCGCTCACTGTGTGGTGCGAGCAAAGGTGGAGCTTCTATGCCTAAATTATATTCAGGCCCAGATTCAGCATGTATTATTCAAAAGGAAGAAAGGAAGAAAGGAAAAAAGGAAGGAAGGAAGGAAGGAAAGTAGGAAGGAAGGAAGGAAGGAAGGAAGGAAGGAAGGAAGGAAGGAAGGAAGGAAGGAAGGAAGGAAGGAAGGAAGGAAAGAAGGAAGGAAGGAAGGAAGGAAGGAAGGAAGGAAGGAAGGAAGGAAGGAAGGAAGGAAGAAATACAGACAAAGGGAAAAAAAAAAAACATAAAACCTGAATTCCCATAAATATTTCCATTTGACCTCAGTGGAATTAGTCATGTGTTTAAAGTAAGCACCAGTCACTGCAGAGCCAAGTCCTGGTTCCCTCTGCCTTGCAAACGTGCCCTGCAAGCTGCTTCACATGAGCATTTCGTAATGCATTTTCTGCCCTTTGCCCCCTTGGGCAGGAGAGCCTTATTTAACCCCACACCTCATCACGCTGCCATGCTCGATGTGGGGCAGCACTCCGGGCACTGCTCCAGGCTGTGGCCATGGGCACCAGCAGGTCCTGGGCTCTGCTCTAAGTTGGAAGGAGGAATGCACCTGAAAGGTTTTGTTATTGTCGTCATTACTGCATGTATTGCTATTACTGCTATTAATTACCTATTTATGGAAATTACAGAGCTGCCTAAAAAGTTTCTCTTATCTGAGCTGCGCACTACTCCAATCTCTCTCTCTCTCACTTGCTCTTTATTTCCTAGCTGCAGAGCATGATAAGGAAGCATTGTAGGGACAGCTACTCCTACTTTGCATTCAGAACACGAGGCTTTACGAGAGGAAATGTCTTGATGTATCTGCTGTTTTATTTTTAATGAAAACATTTCTCTCACTGAAAAAAAGAGGTCACGGCACATCTCTCAGAGTACAAATTATTGCATATGCAGAGAAGATGGAAAAGCACCGAGGATGGAGTTGGAGCACTAAATTCCCCACTCAATAGCACCTTTATAATATGCAAATAAGGTGAAAACAGACACCATATTGTTGGGGTTGGAGCATGTAAAAATATCATCCCTGGAGCAACACCACTCCCCTGAGACTGTGCACTGAAAAACACAGGAGGAGAAGTTTTCTTTTTGAGAAAGGTTCACAGGAGAGGAAAAACCACTCACGGACAAAAGACCGAAGGCCGTGATGCACCAAATACCCTCTCCATAAGGATAGGCCCATAGGCACAAAGACTCACATAAATTTATCTCAGAGCCTGAGAAAGTGGTGCTCTGCTCTCCTGGGATCCCTTTGCTCCCTTTGCTCACACACTGAAGTGCTGCCGCTCCTCACCGCAGCCTGGCTGAGCCTCTCCCTCTTCTGAAGGAATGCAAGAACAAAAGCTGCTGTTTTTCTGTTGTCCTGAGTTATTTGTTCACTGTTCTTTGTGGCCAAAGTTTAAAAAAAAAAGAAAAGAAAAGAAAAGAAAAGAGAAGAAAAGAGAAGAAAAGAGAAGAAAAGAGAAGAAAAGAGAAGAGAAGAAAAGAAAAGAAAAGAAAAGAAAAGAAAAGAAAAGAAAAGAAAAGAAAAGAAAAGAAAACCATCCAAAAAACAGCATTAAGAGCAGAGAAGATCTAATAAAAATTGCAGGTATTCATTTGGAGTTCTTCCCAGCATGGTGGCTCCAGGAGCACACACCACAAGGAGAGCATTAATGGGCATCTGGGCACCGGGAAGAAAACCGGGAGCAGAACCTTTCCTTGCTGTGCTGGATTAATATGATATGGGCCTGTTGGTGTCACTCTGCATCGAACAAAGCCCTGGGCACTCCTTCCATAGCACCCTGCCCACCCTCCCTGCAGAAATAACGAGGTTTCCTTGCTCCTGCACTGTGTTAAGCGGTGATCCCAGGGAGCAGCTGTCACTTACACATCACTGCCCCATGTCCCAGGGCTCTCTGTCTGCAGAGCAAGCAGGAGGGGCAGCCAGGATGTGGGAGGTGGCAGAGGGTGCACAAAATGGGCTCAGGGTGCACAGAATGGGTTCAGGGTGCATAGAAGGGACTCAGGATGCACCTGAGTACATATCCCACTGAGGAGAGGTGATGACCACCGAACCACATCTTACCCCACAGGGCCATTGGAGGACATGGAGTCCCAGTGCCACCCTCCTCTGCTCTTCCATCCCCCACTCTGAACAGCCAGTATTGTGCCACAAATCTGTAAACGCAGCATTTTTGCATACCAGGGATGTAAGAAGCACTGTATTAAAGTACTTTTTTTTTTATTTAGGTTTCTGTCATAACGGGTAGGTTGAAAGACTTCTGGCAGGGCCCATAAATCTCCTTCCAGAGCTATTAGTCAGTTCAGGGCTGCACGTCCAGCCCCAATTCCAGATGGAGGCAGGAGATGCTGGCAGCTCTGCACCCCCAGCAGGGCAGCAAGCCAGGGGCTGGGCAGGAGGAGAGGGCTGAATGGTCAGGGGCAGCCCTGCCTGTGGGGCTCCATCCCCCAACCCCAGGCCCAACCCTTCCGCACTGGATTCCAGGCAACTCCATGCCCGAGGGTCAGCACCTCTTGAGAGAAGGGCTGTCATTGTGTTTTCTCAAGGAAGTAAGAAGCGGGGAGGGGTTCCGAGTTGCATCTTCACTACTGAGGTTTGTTGATGCTTGCTGCTGCCGCCATGCTCAGCTCTTCCTTCTCGGCAGCAGCAGTCGCTAGACTTGGTCTTTCAAGCTGGTAGCACTAAAACTCAGCACTGCATGTCTCAGTGTTTCCCATGGCTCATCCACGGGTGGAGATGGAGGCCACGAAGTCCCATCTGGCTCTGGGCAATCATGTCCTGTCACACAACAGCCAAAGGCACAGCTGCAGCAATTAGCACGTCGTGCACAGCAACGTTCACAACTCTGATGTTGGAAAGCACCGAGATAAAGCATCATGTTAAATATATGCCATGCCATATGTACGCAGCACGTGCGCGCGCAGGTCATGCAAGGCAACGTATAATTTTAAAGCATTGTGTCATCCTATCAGAATCTTCTTTGCCAGAATAAATCTTTATAAAAATGAAGAACAAGGCCCTGTGCCTTGTAAAAACTAGAATTCCATTTCACTGTTTTGGGTAACGTGCTTTCCATTTTACATTTCCTATTTCAGAGTCAGTCAAGGCTCTTATGTGGCTTGAGCTCACTGCTGTGCTCCAGGAGTTCCTGCCCTCTGCCCGTGGTGCTGCTGCCTCTGCCACACTTTCCCCTGGGTCTCTGCTCGCTAAAAATCCTTAGTTAACATTCAATTGAGCCAAATTTCCTGAAGTATCTCCTGTGCATGTGTGGCACATCAAATGCCACTGCACTGAAATTCCAATCAAATGCTTCAGTTTCAGCAGCTCTGCCTCATGCCTGACCTGAGTGTTGGTGCCCTGCTGAGGTGCAGTGGGTGGGTGGTGCTTCTGTGGTGGCTGCTCAGGTTTCAGTATCACTGCACCTCAGTACTCAGCCAAAACTGCACTCTGCTGCCAGCTCTGATGAGCAGCTCCTCTCCATGCCCCCTCACTGCCATGGGACCAATTGCCCCATCACCTCCCGGTACTTTGGCCACGTATTGCTTGGACACGGGTCATCACCCCGAGCAGCTCCCTCAGTCCCTGATGCCCCATTTTCGTGCACTGAAGAGCATTTCCTTCAGGTGAAAAATGAGGAAAATCTATACACAGGGCTTTTTTACTGTTCGAAAGTTGCCTACTTCAATTCAGTGCGTTACCACCATAGACCTATGGCTCTGCCTCTTAACCTGAGATACGTTTAATAACAGTGAGAGACTCTGTAGAAGACCACTCATTCTGCATAGTCCAGCAGACATCTGCTGCTGCCTGCTGCCATGCTGTGCTCTCCTTGCTCTCTGCTGCACCTGTGGGCTCCATGTTGTCTGGCAACATTTCCCACCTACACTACTCAGCACTAAACCTAGACTCGGCTCATTTTTTTTTTCCCAAGCATTTCATGATAGCTTCTTTTGGGTGTCTTGTGGACCTTGAATACTTGCAGCATAAGGGAAAGTAAAAATTACCTTTGTTGTCAGGTGGTTTTGAACATGCATGCATCCTTCTGCTCCACCCACCGCTGCAAAAAGCAAGAGTGCAGTGGTTCAGAAGTGCTTATGTGTAAGAAACCATTCCCCGACGAATCCCCCGGCACCTCCCTTCTTTTCCATCAGCTGTTTTACAGAGAGAATCTCCAGGATGCAGCCAGGGCTGGCCACTGCAGATCATTTACAGACACAATATTGAAAAGCCAACTTAATGCACCTTTGTGTAAGCAGTCTTAAAAAGCTGCTCTTCGACTTTCAAATACTCGGCATATTTGCAATTCCTGTTCCTGTGTGGTCAAGAAAAAATAGCTCCCAAACCTTTATGTGTGTGTGCCTGGCAGCCCCTCCCATGGCAGAACAGCATGTTACAGAACATGGTTCCTATGGGGTGACATAGTCTGGGTGCTGCTGGAGGGGCTGCAGGAAGAACCAGCATCATTGGAGGAGGCCCAGGCAGGGATTGGGCTCCTCACCTTCCCCGAGAGTGCAGGGCTGTGTAGGCAGGAGGCAGGCAGGACTCGCAAGTCCCCGCAGTATCCTCTGAGTTTGTTTCCATGGAGTTTTGCCCTGTGAAGAACCTAAAATATAAGTTTTGGTCAGCACTGAAATGGTCAGGCAGTTAGACCGGGTGATCTTTGTAGTCCCCTTCGAACTGCTTTGCTCTATTCTATTCTATTCTATTCTATTCTATTCTATTCTATTCTATTCTATTCTATTCTATTCCTATTTCTATTTCTATTTCTATTTCTATTTCCACTCCATTCCATCCCATCACATCCTATTAGGACAACCTGGCTAGAAGGAATTACTACAGGTATGTGTAAAGCTTTACAGTGAAATCTGTAAGCATAGTAAAACTCCATACATTTAATATCTGATTTTGTTTTGATGGCAGTATTTATATGAGCACTTTTTATTTTTCCTTTAAATAATGTTTTAATCATAGAATCATAGAACCATAGAATGGCCTGGGTTGCAAAGGCCCACAGTGCTCATCCACTTCCAACCCCCTGCTGTGTGCAGGGTCGCCAACCACCAGATCAGGCTGCCCAGAGCCACATCCAGCCTGGCCTTGAATGCCTGCAGGGATGGGGCATCCACAGCCTACGTTTTAGCCTCACATTACATTCATTTTCACACATTAATGCTTCTTTCTTCTCATTTGGCCAGACTCTGCTCTTGCACAGAGTTTAGAAGTGCAGCTCAGAGCCCTTCTGAGACTGACCCTAAGGCACAGACTGATGCACATGGCAGCCACAAGGCAGCCTGTGCATTACACTTCTGGGAGTCACGATTTAAGGATGTAAACATGTTTTAAGGACTGGGAGATATAACACATACAAAATCTGATAAAAATGATTATGCCATTAAATTCAATCTAGTTCCCTCATCACTGTTTTCACTTGGATTGTAAAAATTCTTGAGGAAAGAAGTATCTTTTATTTATATTCATGGTCATAAACTTCATGGTACCATAATCCCCAACCTGGGACAATGTACTCTGTTGATAACATAATCATGTTCACAAACAAGAATTATTTTGCTCCTTGTGCTACCTTGGGCCTTTCGCCCCCTACACTGGAGACCCCATCAAAGTACTCCAATGGCCCGGCAAGTGGAGGCCTGCCCTCAGAACCCCTGGCCAGGTCACCAGAAAAGTTTTACAATGTCTGATTTTAAACTTTGGTTATTAAATGTATCATTCTTCTCTACATTGACATCTAGCATCTTAAATTCCCCTTCTCTTTCTATCAGGCTTTACTTATTTGCAGAACGTTATTACTTTTCCTTACAATCTTCAGGTTGTATAATCGTAATTCCTTCCATCTTTCCTCATCAGTCGTAACTTCAAGAGCCCTGGTGACACTGCTGCTCCCAGGCTCTCTATAGCTTCCTCATGCCTTGCAGGAAGCCTGATGCTCAGAGCAGCAGTGGAGACATTACCCATGGCCATTGCATGGAAAGGTCCTCTTCATTCCCCCTGAAGCACAACCAAAGCCTAAAATGTTGGCTGACAGCTCCACTGCCAACCTCTACTGCTGGAGCAAAACACTGCTTAGAACACAGTGTGGATGGGGCTGTGAGCAACCTGGTCTAGAGCGAGGTATCCCTGCATATAGCAGGGGGGCTGGAACTAGATGATCGTAAAGGTCTTTTGCAAATCAAACCATTCTTTGATTCTATATATCAGAGAATTTATCTCCAGTAACTTAGGAGGTTATTGATTGGACGCATTTCCCAGGTTTGCACCTTATTTTACATTTGTTCATATCAACCTCCATTGACATCTACTGATTACAGACAAAACTTATAGGCACAAATCCATTCTTTTCCCATTCTTATATTTTTTCATTATCTTCATCTTTTTGCATTCTACAAATTGTAAGAAACTGTGAAATAAAATTATCTCTACGTACAAAAAGTGACCTCTTTTGGAAAAGCTGAAATACAATAAATGAAAAAATAAGGATCCACTTTCTACCATACTAAATAAAGTCATCACGATCTCTCAGAAGCCCTATGAGCACACGTGCTGATAGTACAAGAGTACCACTAGTTAGGAGGTGGCCTTGTGCAGGTGGTGGAGAGTCCTTCCTATGGAATGCTCACTCTTTGTCATCCCAAAGATGACTCCAACTGTATGAGAGCCAGGACCTTGGGCTTAGCCAACTATTGTCTAGCTTCGATTTTACTACAAGGATCTGTTCTCAGCTGCACCTCTGGATCCAGAAAGAGTGCTAGAAATAAAAGGGCATTCATTTCATTCAGTTGAAATGCATATTGCTGGCTTCATTGATTTGATTTGGTCTTGATAATAAACATTAAAAATTCCTTTTGGTTAATTGAAACAGAGCACCCTAAAATGCCTGTCCCATAGGGACGTTTCATGCATAGAACCATAGAATGGCCTGGGTTGAAAAGGACCACAATGACCACCTTGTTCCAACCCCCTGCTATGTGCAGGGTCGCCAACCAGCAGCCCAGGCTGCCCAGAGCCACATCCAGTCTGGCCTTGAATGCCTGCAGGGATGGGGCACCCACAGCCTCCTTGGGCAACCTGTTCCAGTGCGTCACCACCCTCTGGGGGAAAAACTTCCTCCTAAGATCCAACCTAAACCTGCCCTGTCCCAGTTTAAAACCATTCCCCCTTGTAATTTATGCATTACCTTTCTGTACTGGGAGGTGTGTATTTGCTGTAGGGAATTCCTTCCTCTTCAGTTTTACAGCACCTAAGGCTTATTTTCAAATATTTTGTAACCCAATATGCTAAAAGTGCTCACTGAGACCCAGAAAAGCGTGACTTTTTTCACCCTCTAGCTAACAATAAAATCCCCCTTCAGGAGCTCGCTGCTGCCTGGGTTGGGATATCTGAGACTGAGGGATGGGGAAGTGGAATAAACACAGCGAGCACATCATTGCCCTGCCATGTGCTCACCTCTTCTCCTGTTATCAGAAAGAGAAATGAGAAAGTGTTGTTCCGAATAAAGCTGAATGTGGATTTAGATTACGTGTATCCCTGATACTGCAATTAGCAACAAACTATTAAAACTGGGAAGCAAAGACCGGATAATGCCTGGTAAACAGTGCTGAGAAGTGGAGTTGCAGAACAATACAAACAAATTCCAGTCTTTTCAGAGATGAAAAAGAAATACAGAGAGATAAAGATCTTACCAGGTGTTGAAATCTCACATCCCTACCGGAGGTATTAAAAGAAAGAAGAGAAAGTTTTGTGAGCATGAAGATAAGCACTACAGTCAGCTTTAGATGAGGATTTCTGGGGGAAGGCAATGCAGACCAGGCTTTGGAATAAGACTGAAGATTCAGTGAAAGCAGGAATGTAAGCTGGAGATGATTCAAAGTGGAGTTTGTGGGGGAAAAAAATCAGTTAAGGTTTGAGTCTCAATTGGTCTCAATTCTTAAACCTACAGAAACACAAAATCGCATTCCTGTAAGTGGACTTTTTCTGGGCAGAAGAACCTTCTGCAGCTTCAATTCCAGGACCACTTTGTTCTTGCTCACATCCTGTCAGTGCCCTCCTCAACAAAGCACTCCATTCCAAAAAACAGATTTTGTTCCTCCCTGACAAGGAGCTCTCACATCTCCCTGAGGTTGCCTGGAAAACCTCCTGCCCTCAGCCCAGGTTTGCTGTCAGAAATACGGAGCACATTACGGGTATGCTCTGCCATCAAAGGTGATCTCATATTTGATTTTGAGATAATACCAATTTGGATTCGAAGGCTTGCCATAGCTCCATGCAATGATTCCGAAACACCTCTACTTGGGATATTCAGCGCAGTAAGGGAATAAGAAATAATAATAAGAATCAACTCGTTAGGCTCCAAATTAACTGCTGCCAGTGGACCAGAACAGTACAAAGAAAGGATAAAGATGTAAATTGCAACATAAACATTGTCAACATTTTGTTCTGAGTTTCCATAGCTAACAACGCAGCTACTGGCGAAAAAAAAACAAGTTTTCTTACCCTCACTTAAGAAACAGAAGAGTGCAGCTGTTCCCTGTCACTGTAATCACAGCTCTGTGGCCCTGGACACCCCAGTGCAGTAGCAAATTAGGAGGGGAAGAAATATTTCCAGGGGCAAGGAAGAGTCAGCTGAAAATATTACAAACACATTGGCATAGCAGGAAAGTTTCAGAGAGGAAGATAAGGACCAGGAACAATTCAGTACCTGTGTACCACTTGCTGCAGCCTCAGAGATGCTTCGAGGTGACGAGGGCTCTGTGCACCCCATGAAGGGCTGTGCAGGGCTGTGTGCCTCTGCAGCAAAGGCCAGTGTGGGCTTAGCTGTGTCGTTTTGTGTGTTTGAGTTTCCTACGAAAGAGGCCCTACTTAAGTCACAGATGGTTTTTATGAGGGATTTAATTACACCCTTCGTTTTACTTCTTCCACACAGAACCTCTCTAAAGATCGATACAAGCTACACTTTGACAGCTCGTGTATTGAGCTCACCCAGAGAGCAGTTCCTAAATGAATATTCACACCACACCTTGAGGCTCGAGAGCCAACAAATGCCAGATTAATCTCTTTCGTGCTCCCCTATGCTGCCTGCTCACACACGTGACTCTCAGTGCCATCTCCTGCAAACTGCCCCACAGGCTGAACATTCCTTGCAGATCTGGGCAGACAGGCTCTGCTCTTAGGAAGCACAGTTACAGGAGCAATGCCACACTGGCCAACCCGTTAGGTATAAAGCAGATGAAAGGAAGAATAAAGGTCCCTGTAAAATGATACTGCTTTATTATGCACCGAAGCATCATCCTGCTTCGGCCATGAGGACTGAGTGTCACGAGTCCTGCTGCAATAGCCAGCATCTGAATAATGGGTCATGATACAAGGAAGGGATTTAGCACTGTGTCAAGGTCTATTTGCTTTGCACAACTCTGTTGTAAAGGGTATCAGCTTTATGAGCCCCCATATCTCACTGTATTCTGCTCAAAATCTGGAAAATACTGCGGTTTTACTTGGAATGTCTTTGTGGTACACAGAAAGGAGAACTGCAGTAAGACAGGCCTGTAGAGAAGAGAGGGAAAAATGATGAACAAGAGGAATTCTAAAATGATTTCTGCAATTTACAGCCTGCAGAAGCAATAAGAGACCCCGTTCTGCCACTGCTTATGTAATATATGCCCTGTATGGTCTCATAAACTACGTGGCTGCAGTACTTTGCATAGCCTTTCTGTATAATTAAGATGGAAATGGGTTCTGTGGCTCCAGCATCAGAGCTTCCCAGGGATGGCAGTAGGAGGTGGGGGGAGAGGGAGGTTGGGATCAGAGCAGTGGGGCGGCTCGCAGCCTGTGCAGCTTCTTAGAGCAGAGGGAAGCACGTGCCTGTGCCAGCCTGGACCCACCTGGTCCCACCATGAGTTTGCAGCACCCATAGCCTCTTTGGAGCCATGAGGACTTTCACAAGAAATGCCAACAGCATGGAAGTGTACTCTTAGCAGACCACAGACAAATGCTTTCTCTATGGCTGTCACTGCCCCTACAGAAGCATCTCCCCCCCCCTCTAGGGAGACTCAGACTTGCCTGTGTGAACTCATGCCTGGGGGCTCTGCTTCCCCTCCCCACCCCTGTCCTGAGGCACTGCAGCTTCAACCACCATAAATGAGGAGCTGTGCCTCATAGCCACAATCACCTCGGCCAGAGGCAAGCTTCTTTCTGGTGCTCTGGCCCTTGGACGTGGATGGTGATGCTCTCTGTCCATTCCTGTTGGGGTATGGCCCCTGGATGGAGCCTACAGCCCCAGTTATTCCAGGGACTCTTGAAGACAAGGTTTGTCCTTTATAAGAACATACTTCTTTAGAAAACCTTGGATCAAATCAGACCAAGCATCATTTGCATGACAATGTAAGAATAAGCACATCAGCTCAGAACTGGGGTACCTCACTCCATGTTCTCCTTTAAATGGCTGCAAGAAACAAATGTCCAAAAAGAGCAATAATACAGCAAACATATTTGCCTGCATAGAGTTGTATTCCAGATTTTTTTTCTGTGAAGCAGAAATTTGAATATAATGTTCTGGAAATGCTGCTGTGTGAAGTTTCCTCAATGACGCACACTCCAGCTTACCCGAGCTGCAGAACCGGGCTGTGTGGGCTCTGAAACAAGGGAGGGTACCATGGCTTGTTGAAATGTCTTCTGGGGTGGCTTAAATAAGTTAATTTCTTCTATACAACAGGGAAACTGTTCATAAAGGGCTTTTTTTCTGTGTGTTTCCAGATTCCTGGTTCCTTTCCAGACCACTTAAGTTCACCAGCATAATGCTGCTGTTCTGGAGCTGTGGATCCTGAAAGCACTCCTGACCCCAATACTCTCTAAGCAGCTGCAGGAAATACATCCTTACACCCTTACACCTTTCTCTTCCTCTCTGATAGAGGTGACGATGAGGTATTTTTCTTCAAAGCTCCAGAGAGCTCCTGTGGTTGTGTTTGTGCCATCCAGCAATGAACCTGAGCTGCAAAAGCCTGGGACAATGCTTCCAACAGCAGTGCCATCCCGCATTCACCACTGCATCACCACGTGGTCCGGAGTGGGACGGGGCCGTTGGAGGAGCCCTATTCCTGTGAGTGTACTCCTGGGCTTTCCTTTGCCACGTTCCATCACACTGCCAGGATCTGAGCACTGCATGGGGGAAAGCCCTATTCCTGTGAGTGTACTCCTGGGCTTTCCTTTGCCACGTTCCATCACACTGCCAGGATCTGAGCACTGCATGGGGGAAAGCCTCTCCCTGAGGACTTTTTCACCCTGAAGATGTCATAGGGACCACAGTGTGCAGACTCATTGCATTTGCCCTGTGTGCTATCAACAGACCTCCAGTAGTTGAACGGATGCACAGCTCTTCAGCACAGGCACTCTTGGGGAGAGAAGCAGAAGGGCCCCGAGGCCACTTATTCCATCACTGCTCATATCTGAGATTATTTTTTCCAAATTCTCCAGGCACAGCTTAGCTGCACCGAAACAAGTGGGCAATGTATGTACAGGAAGGAAGGCATGCGCTGCCTGGGTTATTAATTCCAAGGGGAAAGGAGAAGGTTAATTCAAAAGACTGAAAAAAATGACTCATCCTCAAGCTGAAAAAAGAAAGTGAACAGGAAGAATTTTGGCATTTATGATTCTTGTTGTCATAGAAACTGAACTTGATATTTCTATAGAGCGATCTGTAGAGGTAATAAATACTGTACTTTATGGCGATGATGAATTAAGATCAACTTAAGATTCCCAATACATTGTCAAGCAGATCAAATACCGGTTTGTTTTGTATTGCCAAGTTGTTATCAGAGTCCTTAAAAACCATTGCTGATACATTTAAATGAAACTGATCTGGTATTTGCAGGTTATTATAAGAATACAGAGAGGCTGGGGGAGACGTCTTACAATAACCCAGCCAGAGTGCTCAAATTTCCATCAGAAAAGAGCACCTCTCATGGGACACAGCTCTTGTTTGCCATCACACAACCTCCTCTGGTACCTACAGCCATGACCTGCATAGGAAGAGGTTCTGTGCAATTCTGTGGATGTTGGGGGAAGTTCCTATGAGTGAAAGAGGCAACCTGAAACATGGGGACTTGTCCCTTCTATGGACAACAGCCAGGACACTGTGGCTCAGGACCTGCTGCCTGCTCTAAGCCCTACACATTAGGCCTTTTGGTGGCTGAGGTGACCAGCGTGGCTTGGCTTCCCCCAAACCTGGGTCTATTAAAAGTCTGGCAGTTCCACATCCACGGTCTGAGGATTTCAGCAGGTGGAGTACATCCCATTGGGAGCACTGTGCCTTTCATACCACCACAGACATATAGCAAAATGCTGTGGGGCCTGTTTTGGTATAGAGTTACCTGCCATTTAGTTCTGACTGCAGAACTTCTCTGAGTTCATTCCTGCTTCAAGGTAAGCAATTCTTTAAAAAATCTAAGAAGATCTCATTTGTTTTTAACAGGTCAGTTTATGAATAACATATTGCAATTCTCTGTATGTTATTTCTCATTATTTTAATAAACAAGCAAACAAAGGCATCTATCATGGAAACCCAAAGGATTTTTAACAGGGATTCATTTACCTTCATTTCCCACCTGGATATTTTTTGCCCTTCATTAAGAGGATTGAAAAATTCGCTATCAAAGGCAGGATCCATTTTTTAAGAGCTGAAAATGGTGACCAGGATAGCCTTTTGCCTTCTCTTTGGTACAGATGGGAACTGCTGACTTTCCAGACAGTCTTTCACATCAGATCTATTTTTCCCTTTTTTTTTTTTTTTTTTTTTCCTGAATCTCAGAACCTTCTCCAGTCACATCTGTGAAAAAAAATCCCGTCAGACTGAGGCAATGCACTGCAGCATCACTCATGTTAATGCAAAACAGAGGGAAAGAGAAATGCCTAACATCTACTCAGTGTTTTGGAGCTCATACGGTTAATGGTTCCTCTCCTGCCTAGGCTGCCCTATGCCTACAGTCAGCAGTGTTTGCTTTGACACCTGCTCAATCAGCAATTCCCCTTGCCTCCTCTAACAGAAGGCTTTTCCCGTGCTGCTGAGTTTGGCGCTTCCTTTCCCCATTGCTCCCGTGGTTAATTTCACAGCCTCTCACTGCTGACTGTGAGTGGGGATGCAGCAGGAGGAGCACAGGGCAAAAGGGATGAGTGCTGCAGTGGAGCAGCAGTGCTGGCACAGCGCCGTGGGCATTGCTGTGTGAAGGAGGTGCTCTGTGGGCTGCATGGGGTGGGCGTGATCTGTAGCCAGCAGCTGTAAGGGGAGCACAGCCTCTGCTCCTCCTGCCAGCAGTGAGCACACCTGAATTAGGGATGCGAGTAGTCCCAAGCTTCCTGGGTCTCATACTGAGCCAGCACATGAAAAGATTGGAGAGAAAATTTATATGGGACAACGATGAAAGGAATAAGGCCAAGATCGTGGAGGTGAAAAGACACTGAGATATTTTGTGGGCATTAATGATGTCACCTAAAAACCTCAGGGAAGACGATGAAGGATAACTCTTTGTCCCAGACTTAGAGCAGAAGATGCACTCCTGTTCCCCTGCTAGGAAGGCACACCCGTTAATGGCCAGACTGAGAGTCCAGAAGGTCCTTCTTGCTGCCACCGAGCATTTGCCTACAGGGACACACACCTCTGGGAGTACCCAGCTCCCTTATTTCTAACTCTCACTTGGTGGAGCTTTTGCAGCACTTTTTTTACATCTTGGTTTTCAATATATTCTTCTGCTAGGTGAACCAAAAAACCTCCGTATTCCTCCTTTATTCATAATAAAGTTTCAGAAAAGTGTGAGAGAATTTTCTGAAAGGTACCAGAAACCCTTCAGATCCGACGGCAGTCAGAGCTGGCTGCTGGGGAACGCCGCAGTGCCATTTGTGCTACTGAGGGGCTCACTGCTCGCTCAGGAGGAGGCCGGTGCCTCCACTACCATGTGCCATCACAAAGGGCAAAGCCAAACAGATGAGAAGCCCAGGCTGTAGCAGGCGTGGCAGTGCCTCTGAATGCAGCCGCTCTACGTTCAGCTTTCCAGAGCCTGAAAATACCTACAGCATTTCTGAGAGCTTGAGCAAGTGATACGATCAGCCACCGCGTTACTGCGCTGCTTTGATAGCTTTATTGATTGTCATGTTGTTGCAAAGAGCCCTGTCCCAATGCACAGGACTTGTTCATAATTGATGTAAACCACACAGATTTATACTGCTGCTAATTCCGTGGCTTACTGACTAAGCAGCTTCTAGAAGCAGGCTAGCCCTGTCCCCGTGGTGTGCTTACATCTGCCCAGAAACTCACTGTCCACTTACGGATTGTGTCAGAAAGTTATCTATACTTCTTTTCCACGTAACACGAACCACATAGCTAGGAAGAAATATGTGATGTTGAAGTGTTAATTTATTTCCGTGTTTTGACTTTAAGAGTGAATTTCCCAGAGAATACAGAAGCTATTGTTTATGTCATGTTTGATTTTCTTTCTGGAGATGGGAGATGGACAAAGATTTACTACAAGTATTCCTTTCTGTGCCAAGGGAATGGATACACATTAGTAACCTGACAGAAAAGATGAATTCTCTGGTGCCACTGCTGCTGTCCACTCTCCAATCTTCCTTTATAATTAATTAGCTGTCAGATCTGCTAACACTCAAATAATGGATTACTGGAATGTGAGGCAAATTGGCCCTGAAATTAAGACCCAGGTCTGGGATGGTCTTCTTCCTGACCTTGCAACTCTCATTATTGATTTTGAGTAATTTCTACCTATTGAAGAGAAACAAGAATAAGGCGGAAGGAAAAGAAAAGAGGCTTTCCGAAGGACTTAATGCCAGGTATGTTCGTAAAGATCTGCTGCTTAGGGCACCGAGCTCTCTTCACTACTTATGTAAACTCACCCAACTGAAATATGTACTGCCCTTGTGTTTCTAAGCTTCAGAATGGAAATAAGGACCTAGACTGACTGTAGGTCCTCAGCCCTTTAGAGAGAGCAAAATATAATTTGAATAACTTGTCTGAATTAATAAAACTATTCAAGTTTATCTTGATTGCCAAGACCTTAATAAAACCGAGGACATCTATGGGAAAATACAATGTACCGAGGCCTACATTTGCATCAACTGGCATAAGCTTCTTTATTATGGGACAAGATCATTTATTAAACTTGAATTTATGTAATTAATCTCTGTTTAGTCTCTGGGTAAATATCTTTACACTTCAATTTGATGCTGAGAACACACGGCCCAGCCTGATTGGCTTCTGAGAGCTAAACACAGGAGAGATGTGGCACAGGTGCCTCTGCCCTGTCTGCTGATGATTGCCTTGTCTTCCTCCTCCCGCTGCCCTGCTCATCTGCTGCCACTGGAAATGTTTCCTGGGTAAGCATGACATAAAGCACCGCTTTTTTTAGATAACAGGATGTCTACCAATGGGAAAGCAAGTGCTCACAGAGGAAGCCTGGCTGAAGCAGCAATGAGTATTCTGATGTGCTCTGCATCAACTGGTTGCAGCATTCTCTCAGTAATTTGGACACCTCGGTGCTGTACAGAAGGCCTGTGATGTAATGCACCTGGAATTTGTTATACTTCATGGGCTCAGCTTCTGGGGAACAGATAAAAGAACGAGGCAAACCTTGATGTGAGGAAATAGCCAAAATACGGAGCTTTGACTCTTGGTGTGATTTATAACAGGTCACAGGAGGACCTGCAGCCCGGCCATAGCAGTTCAGGTACAGCTGACATGTCAGAGCCTACAGTTACTTTAGGAAGCACAAATTCATCTGAAATGCTGTGTCAGAGCATCCTGCTGAGTTCCCTCTCCTGCACAGCAGCCCTACACCAGGCACACTGCGTTGGAACCGCCCGTCTCAGGAAAGCAGCCACTGCTTCACTAACACCTCACGTAGTGCTCTGCTCTCTTGTTTTGGGAGGAACTGCATTTGATCCTGTAAAACTAAAACTGGTCTCCTAAGAGCATATCCTGCTGGCATTAAAGCACGGACAGCATTCTCCTGTCTGCTCTGCCAGAATCACTCTGCTTACAGCACACAGAGCTGGTGGAGCCAGGTAAGGAGCCTGGCTGAGCGAGGTGCACCAAGGCCAAGGGCCACCGGGGCAGGGTGGAGCTGGGGGTCCGTTCCTTGTGCTGTTGGTGTGAATAGGGCTGCACGGCCACTGCTCCCACTGCTCCAATAAGGGACACAAAGCCACGATCCTCTTATGGGAAGACAGTGAGGGATCTTCTGGCCAGATCAGAAGCATCCACTTTGTCAGATAGCTGCATGCTAGCTGGCTTGATGGAAACTAGCTGTGGCACTGCGGGACAGAAGAAGATGCCTTTTCATGAATAAATGAAATGCATGAGCGATGCTTCCTTAAAAAAAAAAAAAAAAAAAGGATAAAAATAGAATCTGAAATGTGAAGTCTGCAGCATGCAGCTCCCAGGCTCAGGAGGTGTGTCCTGGCAAAGCTAACAGTGCAGTTCTGACACGGACTGCTTGCACAGGCTTCCCTTGGAGGGAGGGGGGTAGATCACGGGTGGGGGAGGGATCCTGAATGAACTGAGCAGTCAGTAACCAGCGCTAATAAGGAGACCTTTGCCATCCACGTGGAGGGTTATTTCAGTGTGCTATATTTGCTTTAGAAGGCACTCGAATTTTGCAAATTGCAACGGTCTGTTCAAACTATTTCTGTTATTTAAAGAAGATATAAATAAATCAAATGATAGTTAAATTCCATGATTCTATGATTACTGCCTCCGCTTTCTCCCAGATCTCAGGTCTGGAAGTTCCAGCAGACATTATGGATTTAGCAATTGCTCTTTTTTCAGGGGGTCCCCCAGCCCAGTGGAGCCGAACTCAGGACACTGTGGGGATGGGGACCCCAGCTGGGGTCATGTTGAGGTGAGGCATCACATAGCCCAGGGGTGGCCCAGCCCCACTACCCTGCCAGCTGCCCACCTCTCCTCCACCCACCAGCACAGGCACACTCAGCTGCCAGCTTCCCACTGCTGTTTCCTCTCCCCAGGAACAGCAGCCACACTTCCATTTTCTTTCACCACTGCATGTGATTCAGGGGTCTGTTATTTCCTTGTTCTCTCCTCTGGCACTCTAACTGGTTGAGGAACACACAGACGCAGGGAAGGCAAGTAAATACCACAGTTCAAAGAAGTACTTTAAACAGAGAATGTCTGGAAATGTATTCAAGGAATTGATCTATGTTAAGGACGAAGCATCGTAAGAACTCCTAGTCTGCAGTGAGTCTCACTGACTCTGCACTTATCAGCAACAATCTCCTTCCCTTCCTGCAAGCAGCGTGATCTGAGCTGCCCTGGACTGGGAATCAGTTAGGCTGACATCCAAAACCTCTTTCTTTGGGGAAAATGCAGTTTGGGCAGAATCACAGAATCTCAGCATCGTTCGAATTGGAAGGGGCCCTTCAAGGCCCCCTGCTCCCACTCTCCCAGTGCACAGAGACACCCACAGCTCCATCAGTGCTCACAGCCCATCCCCTGACCTTGGGTGCCTGCAGGGATGGGGCAGCATCGCCTCTCTGAGCAGCCTTTGCAGTGCCCCATTGCCCTTAGCATAAAGAGCTTTTTCCTTATATCTAGTCTAAATGTAGGCTCCCACTTTAAAGCCAGGACTCAGCAAAAGCTCCAGTACATTACAGGTGCCCCAGAGTGTCAAAATTCCCACTGGTATTCCACTGAAACTCCTGTAGGTGCACAGAACTCTGTTGCCTCCCTCCAGCCTGTGTTGCTCGACTAAGTGTGTCATTAGCAGAAACTCAGGCTTTGTGCCCACACCCAATTCCAGGTAAGAGCTCAGCCCTGAGCGCAGGATGTGCTGTTTCCAACCCGCTTCACCGAGCTGTGAACATCAAATATTGCTGATGCTGAAAGTAGAATTTAGTTGTAAAGCTGACCTCAACTTCATGGAAGAAAAAATCTACTGGAGAATACTACATGCTGATAACATAAGTGCAGCCCTGGCCTCACTGCCCTCCCAGACATGCTGCTGGAGGCTGGGATGTGCTCGTGTTTACTGTCCTGTTCCCATCTCAGGCTGCAGGCCCAGCTGTGCAGAGGACAGCTGTGGCTGCTGCAGCTCTGCTCCCCCTGGCTCTCTCACCCAGAGACCAAGGACCTGTCGCGTGTGTTTCTGGGAAAGCCTTGTCCAGCTCCTCTCAGCTCAGCCCAGCCCTGGCACCTGTAATCTCTCTCACTCCTGTTGCTCCACCAAGCTGAGACCAAACAGCAGAGCGATACTGTTATTACAAGAAGCAATTACCTTCACTCCTCAGAAGTTCTTCATCGCTTGTCTCCCAGCACACGCTGATGCTGAGAAGATATCAAGCTCTCAGAATATTCTTTTTAACTTTCAAAGCTTTCAATCTTTAAATACATCATTGTCTTTATCTCCTAAGACCTCTCGGTGTGATTGCCTTGGTTTTCAAAGCGAGACATGAAGAATTCCTGGACAGTGCCAATTACCTAACTGCGTCTTCCCCACTCTTTTCAATAGTTGATAGTATAAGAAGCTTTATCTGCAGAGCCATGCTGTTACTGTGCTGTAATGCACACAACAAAGATACTGGAGGTAATTCAGGGAGATAATATAAAAAATATAGAATGCTGGCAATCTGGACAAGTCTTTTTTGAGAACATATGGAAAAAACCAACAACAAAGTTAAGAAGAAATAAGAATGGAAACATAACCGAGACTAGAAAAAGGACAAACACTGCAGTTATTTACCAAACAGACTGAAGAGAATTGTTACATTCCTGGCCATCCCAGCCAGACAGTGCACCTCACAGCTGCTTAATGGTGTGCCTTTGTGATGCACTCCAGTGGGATCTCTGAGATAAACCACCACCAACAGTAATAATAATAATTGTCATTTCTTTTTAATCCATATCTATCTGCAGATCTAGAACTTACTGCACAAGTGACAAGGCAGAGGCAGGAGTGGGTGTTAAAAGGTGAACCAGGGAGAAGGAGGAGGGCTGTAGAGAAGCTCTGCCAGCAGGAGGTATCTGCATAAAGTCAGCTCAGAATGGGGTAACCATGTTCTTCCAGTGGCCAGGTCTGCGAGTTCAGGACAAAAAGAGGAAATCCCCCCCCCCAGCTCAGTCATCCTCACCGCTGGTCAGGCATGCTTTCCTCTTCCCTATCTAAGTGCAAACCCTCATCAGGAAAATGCAAAACCGTTCTGAAAATCACATATTTTCTCCGAGGTCACCTTTCTAGAGAATGAGCTGCTAAGTGCAGTAAGTGGCACCACGCTTCAAGAGAGCTCTTCTTTCCTTGGGCACATCTTGGTTTTATGACATTTGAATGACCAGGTCCTTGCTGTGCTCTTTAACACATGTAATATCATTACGCCTTGTAATTTAATATTTTCTTAAAGATATCAGGGTCATGGTTGCCAGTAAGTGCTGCTTACATTTTTTTTTTTCCCCTTAAATACATTAAAATAAAATTCAATTGAAATTAAAACAATACAGAAGTTACTAAAAAATCCCTATAAATGGAGTCTCAATTTCTATGGCTATTACCTCATTTTACACTTCAGACTTATCTTTGGGTGACAGGAAGCCAAAATTCTGAAATGGTTTAATTAGACTGAAAATTGTATTTAATAAAGTTCTGCTGAAGAAATACAAGCAAATGTTTTTAACTTCCCTGAGAACCGGATGTATAAAGTTGATGGTGAATTACGCTGTGCAAATCATGACCATCTGTAAGAACACAGCTGACAGAGAAATAAACGTGATCACTTTTTGCATCATTTCAGAAGCGACCCCAAAGAGTCCCTCCACCCCCAAGAAGGATTTTTGCAAAGCAATATCTATATTCATCCTTTCCAGACAAAGCATGGTGAAGCGCAGTGTTAGCCACTGCCTGGACAACACACATAGTGGTGCATCGCACTGAAACGCTGTGGGAAAGCAGAGCTGACAGGTGAAAGGCAAAGCAAACGAATTAATTTGAAGTCCGTGGGAGGTTCGTGGAATGGCAGCAATGCAAACCACTGAAAGTTATCATCAAGATGTCAGAGATGCGGTTTGGTTTTTGGGTGCTTCTGTATGAAGGCTTCTGCCGTGGCCGGGTAGGCCTATGGGGCAGGGCTGGGGGGTGCGAGGGGGCACAACGTGTCCAAGGGCAACAAGGTTGGAACAGCCTGCACAGCTGGGCCGGGCAAGAGAAGGCGAAGAAGGGATTTCATGTCTGCCTCCGGTTACATGAAGTCATGGAGAAGAGGCAGACTCCTCTCAGTTTCCACTGTGGAGGGAAAATGGACACAGGATGCAAAAAAGGGAAAATCGTGCCGTGTCTATGGAAAAGAATGCTTTGTCATGGAAATAGTTAAGCACGTTATCCAGAGAGAAACTGTGAAGAGTGAGGATTTGTGTGCTATACATACTGGGTAAATCGGATTAAAATCAGAGAAATTTTTCCTTGACTTTTTGGGCCCAATCTCTAAGCTGTGCAGTCTGGCAGGCAGAGGCTGGTGAGCGCTCGGGAGAGGACTGCAGCTCCAGGGAGTCTGAAAGAAAACTGCACCGAATGCTCATCAGCTTTGCAAGGGCAGTCCAAAACTGCCTGGTAGGCAGAACTGGATCTGGTAATGCCTCTGTTCCTCTAAATTATCCTCTGAATACTCCAACATTCTTTATACTCACATCTTATCCATGTGCATTACAATTATTGTCTGCACTCTCTGCTTCTAAAGTATTCCTTCCAACCTCTTTCACACCTAATAAATATCATTACATCTGTCCTCTCCAGAAATCCCTCGTGCCTGCTGTACTCATGCCTGCTGTTCTCTGTATGCTTTTATGAGAGCTGCAGCTTCTATTATTTCCATCATTTCTGAAACTGGTTGTCAATCCCAGTGCTAAAGAAAGAATAGCAGTAAAGAGCTGGGATTGGAGATACAGGCTTCTCTCAAAAGTGCTTTTGCAATTTGATGGCCAATCTCTATTGCAGCATGAACACAAGCATTCAGAAAGCTGTGGCATGAAGACCCAGTCATACAATGAGACAGAGATACCGGTGCCAACTTTTGCCATTGCTCGTGTTGCTTTGAGCCCTACTTCATAGCTCCCGGAGTGTGACAGCTCTGCTCAGTCAGCCTCAAACCTATATGTGCAAACAGCGGAGGGCTTCAGTGAGGGCTTCTGTTCACTTTTATTTGTGGGTATCTCGGCTAAGAGAAGCAGCAAGAGTTGTTTTTTAAAGAGGGTGGAGAAAGTAACGCTTGTGATCGTGCTACAGGAACCGAAAATAGTGGCAAGTGCTTTGTCTTCAGCTGCAGTTCTTGTTAGCGATAAGTACATCCTTGATTTAGAAAGCTGCTCCTCTGGTTCCCAGGGAGCCAGATAAATGAAAGCGATAAGGAGAAAATGCTCCCTGTGTAATGCCATGCTTAGGATCATTAGTGCAAGCAGCAGGGCTGCCCTGAAGGGAAACACATACAGGGGGTGGGGGCTGTGAGGAGCCCTACCAAAGAGGCTTGGAGGTAGCTGGGATGGGATCCCTGTAAGTCTATGCAGGAATAATAGGAAGCTGGGAATTAGAAGAGAACTTTAATTGTTAGAGAACTGAGGGCCTCGTGCTTGATAGGAGATGGTCTGAGATGAGTTCCCAAACTGCACAGACAGAACACCACAATCAGCTGCTGGCGGCTCTGCCCAGCCCTGTGCTGCAGTGCCCCTGGGCAGGGAGCAGAAAGGCAGAGAAAGGGAGTGAAAAATATTTAAGCAAAATTGATTTATTTGCAGAGAAACATCAAATATGCCAGTATTTCCATTATCCCCAGTGCACCTTCTGAAGCTGTGGGTGGGACAGCACCTTTGGCAGGCAGCCTCTACTCACTGCTCTGCACGGGGCTGTGGGGCAAATCCCTGTGCTCCTCTACTGTCACGTCCTGGAGTCGAGGTGTGATCATAAATGAGTTTTGTGGTAACAAAACACAACATTCCACTAAAATAGGTGCTTAAAAAAGAATTTTGTTTTGAAAGGTAATTCTTCTGTTTAAATGCAGCTCTGCTGGATAACCGTTGGTTGGTCGCACTCTGAGGCTGTTTGTCCACAAGAAGCGAAGGAAAGACACGGTGGGTTTTGTCTGGGGACTGCCAGAGGGCTGACAGAGGAGCTGGCTCTCACCAAGGATCACAGCATTAGCTGGAGAACACTGCCATACTTGCTGCTTATTCCAAATACAGCAAGGATAACTAGCTCCTGTGGATGATGCTTCTGGTTACAGATACGCTTTCTCCCCAGGCTATTATTTGCTCATCACCCTCCCCTTCTAAAAATTATGTATTTCTACTACTGAAAGGAAAGCGTATATCATACTGCAAACCAGGTGCCATGCAGAACAACAAGAAACACCTTAACAACACTCTAGCTAGAAACAAACCACGAGGGCTTTTGTTTGTCATTGTTTTTAGCATACATTAGGTGTGAACTGTGAGTGCTGTTTGATTGCAGCTCTGGGTGCAGGATTCAGAACTGCTGCGCTGAACGTTATCAGTTCCATGGGAAACAGATGGAAATAGGCTGTGAAAAAATGCTGTGCAGAGCAGAGAAATGGCCTAGAAAGTGTGAAAAAAAAAAAAAAAAAGCCCTCAGAAATAGCACATTTGTAAGTTCTTCATATTGTTTGATTTATTTACACTTCAGTTTATATACAATGAGACCAGACAGGGCTGTAAGAGCTGCTGATGGCTCCTGACAACAGTGAAGTCATGGACTGATGTCAGATTTAGTGCTGATGGAAGGAAGAGCTTAGTTGTATTTCCTCATTGATTGTAGCCATAATTACAGAGCTGCTCATTTGTTTTTTTCACCTACTTAACTTCAATATTATTTTCTCTGTTGTTTACTAAGACCTGGAGCTTTCCTGTTTATGGCTGTTTTTCTACCCAGCGAGCAGCTCACCAGCAAGCAGCAGAAGACCTCATTCTGTTGGTCGTGGTCATCAAGATGCAGTCCCCACATGAGGAACCAGAACTGGGGAATAAATCCAAATCCAGGAGGAACACGGAAGGAGAGGAGGGACAGAAAGCAACAAGCGACCTCAGCATAACTGCATGGCACAGAAGACTTAACCGAAACATGTTCTCTAAATACTTGTGGTTAATTAGATCTTGAGTTTGGTGCTGTTTGCCATGATCCAGCAGCTTCTTGCTGTTTCACACCTTGGGCGCCAAGTGTCCAGCAGCAGTAAAGGAATGGCCTGATGCTCCTTCTTGGGTCAACAAGGTTCCAGGCTTCCCTGCTTGTTCTCAGCCTCCTGGGAGAACCAAACCTTTGGAAGGGCTGCCAGCACCTCATCCTGCTGGATGGTTTTATTCCATGGCTCCAGAGGAGCTTCTGTGCCTTCCTACATGTATCAAAAATGTGTTTTTGCACTTGGCCTTGGCAGAGGTACCCTGCACTGTTCTGGACCCCCAGAGCTGCCCCAGCACAGCAGGAGGCACACACAGCACTGGGAGGGCACTCCATTCCTGCTCTGTGTCCAGCAGCCTCAGGTCTCTTACAACAGGCGGGTTCCCCAGAGATGCAGCCTGGTCCTGTCTGCAATCCCTATGCCTGGCTGCATTACAGAACAGCTGAGACAAGAATTTTCTCCTTTACCCCAGCTGCGTCTTCAGGATTTCTTAATATATATCCTTTTTCAAGGCCTCTTTCCAATGAAGGTAGAGAGGAAAAATGACAGTGTAATTGCTCTTATGTTTTAATTTTGGAAGTGTCTTATCTGTTTAATCTCAAAATCTGAGGGAATAAATCAGCCCTGTCCTCCTGCAAAGCTCTGCACCGTGTGCACAGTGGGCCAGAAATGCTGCCCCGAGTCCAGAGACGAGGGCACAAACACTGCTGCGTGCAGCCCGTGTGTCAGCCACAGGAATGGGACCCCACATAGGCCTGCTCTGCCTCAGGCAGGAGTACCCAGAACTGCTGGGAATTGTTTTGGCTCATGCTAAGATGCTGCATGCTGCAGTTTTATTTCTCCTTGGCTTTTATT
Organism: Alectoris magna; assembly: GCA_030625065.1. Classification (NCBI taxonomy): domain Eukaryota; kingdom Metazoa; phylum Chordata; class Aves; order Galliformes; family Phasianidae; genus Alectoris; species Alectoris magna. Next base: position 716,922 of record CM060565.1, on the reverse strand, counting down.
AATTCAGAGCATTTATCCATCCCTGCAGCAGGAGCAAAAGTTCAAAATAGTATATATATTTTATGAGCAATATTTTTAATGCTTTTTAATAAAACAAGAAAAGAAGGCTGCAGACTCTAATGCCCTTCGTTACGTTACAGCATATACAAACAGAAGGCTTTGAACGGAAACATTTTCCATTTGGAATCACTAGTAAGTTACCAAGCAATTGGCTAGGCTGCTAAAACACACCATTCTCTTGAATAAGAGCAGCAATGCACTGCCTATGAAGGAAGAAGATCGATTGCTTTCTCAAGTGATAAAAAGAAGTATACTTTTGCTCTGCGTCATCCTACTTGCATTAATCCCTGGTGCAAGTGTGTGTGGGAGAGAGCCATAGTCAGATGGGACGTGGCTGTGGCTGCCATCTCAGCCTCAACACAACAGCAATGGCAGCCCAGCACTGCCCACCCCAGCAGATAATTGTCCTACGTGAGGAGAAGCTGAGCAGCAGTGCTCTCATTCCCACTTCATGTTGGTGCAGTGCAGGTGGCAGAGGAGCGCTGCTTGCAGTCAGCAGAGCATGGAGATGCCTTCAGGTTGCTCGTGCTTGCTTGGAAGCCCATGCCAGATTGCAGGGCTCCAGGCACTGTGAGAACATAAAGAAAACATATGGCTGGTTCTTTATCTGTTTCACAGTCCTGCTCCTGATACAGCTCAGCACATGCGAGCAAGCAGAAGAAAAGACCCCAGGATGAAAAGCACTCATTTTCTAAAGGAAAACGCGTGCGAGTGGAGAAAATACACAACAAAAATGTTTTTAAAGCACTGTTATTGATAGCGCTGAGCATGATAGAACCTTATGGATTGTAAACGCTGACAAAAGGGCTCCAAATAACTCTTCAGTGCAGTAATAGTGACAACAGAATCAATAGCATCAACCATCTCCCAGCAATGCCCTCAGCAGCATGCCATGACCAATCCCTATCAGTCACCCCCTCTTCCTGCTGCCAACCAGGCTGGGCTTTGGGGTTAGCTGGGCAGCAGTCAGGGTCTGCATTATGCCAAAATACAATGCTCTCAAAAACCATGAAGCACAGCATCACCGTCACTGACACACAGATCAGGCAATGCAACACTGTGAGAAACAGAACACTTCAGCCTGAGGAGAAGGGAAAAAGAACCCTGTTGCTGTCTTCAATTAATGGGTGGCTGCAGAGAGAGTGGAGAAAGACTCCCCCAACAGGAGAATGATGATGGGGCAGGAGGCAGTGAGCACAAGCTTAGAGGCAGGAGACTTTTTTTTAAAGTGAGGGTAGTCAAATACTGACAAGGCTCGATTAAATGCAAAGGCTATGGAAGCTCCACGCTTGGAGACGCTCCTTGCCCACTCGGAGACATACTGCTCTGAGGGTCCCTGATTTAGCATCTCTTCTGCTTCAGCTGTGACAGTATCAGATTGCCTCCCAGATTTCCACCAGCCTCCCCCTCATCCCCATAACCACCTTCCCCTGGGTGTGCCCCCACTGCCCCCCACACACATACTGCTAGGGAAGGGCTGTGCATGGGAGAGTGGGGGAGAGCCCACCGCCCCCACACAGCCCATGTCCTCCTGCACGAGGCCTCATTCTACAGCCCCAGTGAGCACCTCACAGCACCGCTGCTTCCCAGCATCCCCACTGCCACATCAATTCATTTAATCTGTATCCAGAGCTATTATCTGGAAAAAAAGTCAGCTGTTTTACTCCAATTCCTTTGCTTCAGTACCAATTTTGACATTAGAACTGTGCAATGATTAGTGTTTTCTGTACTGCACACAGGTGGGGTAAGGCAGCCTCTTGGTGCAGCACTGTGCAACAAGAAACAAGCTGGAAGAAAGGAGAAGCACAGCAATGAAAACACCTCGAAGGAGTGAGTGGGAGGGATTAATCCTTAGACGTAGAACCAAGCTGATTTAGTTTTATTATTAAACAAAGTGGCTGTTCGCTCCATAAAGCACCACCTGGTAAGTAACTTTAGAAAAAAATCCATACACAGAAGGAGGATTTTAGTTCCTCTGAAATAGTTTTTCTTTTAGCGTGTGCAAAGCACATACTGTAAAGGAGAAAGAATGAATTAATAGATTATTTATTACCAGTCTCATTAACAAAGCTGGTTAAAACAGCTCTTTGCTTGAAACCAGGGTACACCTTCAGCAGAGCACTGCATACACATGGGGATGCTGTCAGCTACCAACAGGCATTTAGTTACACTCGCAAGTGTCACAAAGCCCAACTGTTGGGCTCTGAATATCTTCAAGGATGTTGCATATCTTCAAGAAGTGCTTTTGGATGGCTTGCCTTCTCCAGCTGCCCTGCATCCGCACACCACATCCCACAGCCTTTGGGCACTGGATGGAGCAGCTGCTCCCACAGCATCCAGAATTCTGAAAAAAGTCATGAGTGAAGCACGGTCAAATGTTGTCCCCATCTAAATACGTTAAATAAACACCCTTACATCGAGGTGTTCATCTTCATGACAGCCTGCAGCAGCAAAGGGCTGCAGATACTTTCACAAAGCAAAGGCTGTGCATGAGGATTGAGAATTACAAAACTCCCTTCTGCTCATCTCATCCTCAAGAAGGCAGCTCTATCAGACCCCATAGACCCAACATCAGTCAGCATGCACCCAGAGACAGTTGAGAAGGGGATGGATATAAGGGCATTAAGGCTCAGATCCACACACAGCTAGCTATATGCAATTTCATTTCACAGAAAAGCTCTTTGCATTGAATCTTCCCCTGAATTGCCACTCTGTATAGGATACATCTCATAACTACCCAAACGTGAGTGGAATGAAGGGGAATTTAAGCTGTTCTGAAGCCCTCCATCAAGCTGCAGGTGACAAGATGTTCTCACAAATCATTCCCACATTGGGAGGATGCTCCTCAACCCACCGGAAAATAGAGCCAAGAGCCAGAGCCACCGCACGGCATGGTTTATGGCTCCTGAAGCTTTTACAGTTACAGCTTTGTGGTACGACATTACTCACATGTTCCCCCTCTTTATGCCTTGTATTTTACAAAGGAGCCTGAGACAGCTGAACAATCCCTCTTCTAACCTGTCTCCAGGAATATTTAATGCTTTAAGACATGGCAGAGTGTTTCAGGGCTCCCCGGGCTGGGATGCAGAGCCCATCTTAACACTGCATCACACAGCAGTCCATCTATACCCTTGGAGATGGCCAAAAGCCATCAGGACATGCTTCGGGCTGTCCTCACTGAGCAGGGCTGGAACACAGCAACCTCCAGACAACCCATCCAAACTCATCTGTCATCACCCACCTGATGTGCACCTGCAAAACCCACACAAAGACAGATCTCCAACTCTCGGTATTCTGAAGAATTAAATGCTAATATTTATTAGAGACAGAGGACCTCCCCAGACAGCAAGGTGTGAGCACTGGTTTAATATCACCGGCCCTTTGCACAGAAAGGACCTTCCAGGTTTGCAGACCTGGTTTCACCTCAGGCTCCATAGGGAAGCAGCTAGACGGTTGAACACGTGAAATTAGCTTAATTACACTGCAGGCCTGCAGATTGTTTGAATAGAACTAGTGGAAAAATGATTTGTTTTCCCCCTTCTACCCCAGACAAACTTCTGCAGGAAAAATGTGTTGGTTTTTTGTTGTGTTTTTCCTTGACAAGAGTCAGACAGCATTACACAAACAGAAATAGAAGCAGCCTCCGCTTTCTCCTTTGCCTTTCTTCTTGAAGACTAAAGCTCTCTTCCAGCTATAACATCAGCAGTTTGGGAAAAACTATTACTGGAAGCAGGCTTGTTCCCATCTGTCGGCACTTGACAGACTCCCAACTTCGCCAGTATCTGAAAACACTTAATTTTAAGAGGAAAACATTTCAAGTTAAAAGTACTGTACTTGATATTCAATTAGAAATTACAACATTCTTCCCCATATATTAAAAATAAAATACATAAATGAAGCCCACTTCCCCCTTTACTTTTCAATTTGGAACAACAGAAAGGGGAACATCTGAGTGTTCACCACTAAACTCCGCTTTTACTTTCAAAAAATGTGGAAAAAGTACTAAAAACAACAACTCAGATCACAACTTTTCCATTTAAAATACATTGGCAGATCTCCTTACCGCCTACAAGTTATTCAGAACTGCAGGTAAAGGTGGATATTCAGGCTACATTCTATTTCTTCAGCCTCTATTGGTGTTCTTTAATAAACCTCCTCCTTTTTTCATCTTTCCCCTGCGTTCTGCTTTTAATGCAGTTCCTTTCAGCCACACTGCCTGCCTGGTTTTTCCTCCTAGCGTTTGTTCCCAAGGCTTCATACCTTCCTGTTCTCTGAGCCCATGGAAACCAGAGGCCATTTGCTTTAAGTCTATCATCTCTTCTCTAGCTCTCTCATTACATCTTTTTATTGGAATACCGAATTCCACCACTTAATACATGTGTCTCCTTTGGCAATGATGCTTTGTACCCTCTGGATCGTCATCTGCTCTCCCACAGCAGCAGACATGAGCAATGTCTTCTTGTCTTGAGCAAAACCAATCCCTGGTGTTTCTGAAGACCATGATGAGCTGATTTCCTGGATTTCCTATTTACAGCTGCAGCTAAGCATTACCCACTGGTTACATTAATGCTCCTATTGATTGCTCAGCAAATTAAACATCCATTCCTTGCCTGATACCAGAGCCCCTGCACTAACCATTCTGCTCCTTCCTCCCTAAGGGCCCTGAACAGTCTCCCATGCCACCACCCTCCAGGCTCAAGCAACACAGGGACACTCCTATGCCTCATTTTCCATGTCTGTACAGAAGACAGCTTATACATATCTGCATCCCAAGAGATCTCTACGCCCATGTCCAGCTGGATGACAAGGCCAAATTCCTGCGATACCAAACTGATCCATGCATGGTCCATGCATGGCCAAACATGATCCATGGGTTACATGCACCCCTCCTATGAATATTACCATTTTCTTTCCTCAGCTTAGCCAGAAGTTTCCAGAAGAGGGAATGCATTCATACGCACAGAGAGTCCAAACCTCTAACCTTCAGTGAGTGTACAAACAATCACGATTACCAACACCAACAGGATCTGTGGCCAATTGTCACCCCCTTACCCTGTATTTCTTCACTCCTCCTGTAACAACTTCAGGTGTCTGACATCACACAGCTCTGCCTCTCCCTTCTGGGAGGACACACATTACTGCATGAGTTTGGGATATCTGCTTTCCCAAAGGCCAAGGCTGGACCTGCATTAAAGCCCCTTCCCAGACCCAGTATTTCACATACTGCACAGCAAAGCACTCCCTCAGTAGCATTTCTGATGGTGTATCTTACACCTCCCTGGGAATAACAGACCCCAAAACAACAGCTCTGCATATGCAGCTGCACCCCCAGCCCAGGGAGCAACTGCGTCAGAACACCCCTCACATCCCTCCAGTGCTTCTGGGGAGCACAACCACCACCAGAACACATGCAGCACCGCAGCCACAGCCAGGGAACAGCACGCACCTTCCACCTGCTTCACCCACACAACTACCCAACACAGTTGGTCTACCAACAGAGTTTAACACTCTGTTCCCACCTAAAGATTCAGCAATGGATTAAATGGGGCAGGTTGGTTGGTTTAGAGCCTTTCCCAATCAAAATTTTTCTCGCATTCAGCATTTCCTGCACGTTTGTTCCTTTCACTTCACAGCAGCAGTATAACACTAGGTTGCTTTCTATACAGGTATGTTTAAATGTACGTAAGTGGTATATATACTTATGTTCATATACACACAGATATGGGTTTGTTCTATGCATGACAGAGGCACATATAAAAATACTGCATACACGTATATATAACAAGCCTTTGTTACTGTAACATTCAGGCACCAGAACTCCATATAATGATTATTTAAGTCACAACTAACAAACAAAGATAGAAGATGCTCCCAAGCATCTTAGCTTAGTTACAACAAGGCAACCTGGTTAGGAATGCTGTTAATGCCCTTCTAAACAGGGCTATAATAACGTCTTGAGAAATCTGATTTAGGTACCTTGAGTACCACAGCCAGGTGATTTCAGTGTTAAACTCTAAAGAAAACAGAGAAGAGAAATATTCATTTCTCCTTGATATAAAAGCTGATGACTATAATGCAATGGAAAGCACAGCAAAGACAGCAGGGCAGCAAGGTCCCAGGCTGCAGCAAGGGAGGACATGCTCAAATGCAACAGCTGTGAGCACAGAAATGAAGGGAAAAAGCTGCTTACCTTTAGAAGGCCTCAGGTTGGCAGGGATATCCAGCAAAGACCCCTTACCTCCACTGTCAGCCCTTAAATGAGGGATTGGAAGGGGAGGATCCTGGTTCCACCCCTTCATCACTCAGGTACACTGCATGCACCTGAGCTCCCCTGGGCTGGTCCTGCCTTCCCACCAGGTGCTCCATCACTGCTTCAGGTTGTGACTCAGCATTTCTGCTACAACAACAAACCTGTGCTCTATTAGCAAACCTCTCAGTGTAACGAATGACAACAGTGACCTGGTCTTGTAATAAGAGTTTTTCACATCAGAGCACGGGAAGCCAGAAAAGCTACATCATCATCCTCTCCAAATGTCAGTGCCAGCTCAGCAGCACTTCTACCTCTCAGACAGAGCACTGTCAGAGGGCATTTCTGCACCACTCCCAGTGCCTGAAGGGAGTGCTTTGCCCGGGAGATAGCTCAGAGTCTGGTGTGATGCATCTCACCGTGCTCCAGAAGCAGAGCCAGCAGCTGGATATTTACTTTTTTGGTCTTTGACCTGGAATCATGTCTGCTTTTTTCTCCTTTTTTAACCTTTCCAAAAACTACTGCTTTGGAAAATCCCCTGGTTCAAAAGCAGCATACCACTACTGGAAAAAAGCAGGTATTTGTTAATAGTTGTGTTGAAAGCAAAATGTGGGTGAGAGCTCCGGCAGCACAGATCAGCTTAGGTTGTCTGTGCAGAGCTGAGTGCAGATAACCTAGGCCTGTAAGAGTGAACTTCAGCAGGGACACCAACAGGAACAAACCCAGTCACAAGTCTGTCAAGGAGCAATCGCTACCTGAAAGCAAAGGATGTTTAGTAGAAGACAAGATAGGCAAGCCTATAAGGATTAATATCCTGAGGAGGAAACAAAAATCACAGAATAGTAGAATGGCCTGTGTTGGGAAGGACCGCAATGATCATCTTGTTTTGACCCCCCTGCTACGCGCAGGGTCACCAACCACTGAAATAGGAAGAAGCAACTTGTGGGGAAAAAACAGAATGGATATGCATGCCCAGAATCCCTCTGAGCAGAGCACATTATCTGCTGATAGCAATGGTAATGAGAAATAAAGTATATGTCAAACAAGAGGACCCCAGCAGCATGAGCTCAGTATCCAACTGAGTAAGGAAGCTCCCAGCAGGCGACTGCTGAGCGAACCAGTAACGGCAGAATTCAATTCATGCACCAGCCACCCGATCAAGGAGCACAGCCATGGGCAGACCTCTGCCCTGTTTAAAATGAGGGGAATGACAGGCAAGGACTGAAAAACTCCAGAGAAGTATTAGTGATTATTGCTAATCACTGAGCAGTGGTGCAATGTACTGGAAAACAGGAGAAGAGTCAATATTACACAGATCTTCAGCAAGAGAAACAACCAGGAGTAAAAATCAGTGAACTTAGTTTTACTTCCCAGAAGAACTGTGAAAAGTCAGCATGATAAATTAGGCACAGCTTGGTCTTAATGAATCACATCAAACCAATCTATTTTCTTCCACATAAGACAGTAACAACCTCATGATTTCTAGCTAAGAGCCACCCGATAGAGTTTCAAAAGTCTCACCACACTCCAAATACCCCACACAGTGTTCTCCCAGACAAACAGGAGAAGCATGGTCTAAAATACAACAGCAGAATGTTTAGAAGTACACAAAAACCTCTATGTTACAAAGCAAGAACAATGTATGACAAGAGCAAGTGTGTCTGGAAATTGTACCCATAGAAAGGTTATTAACATTCATTACCATGAGGAGGGCTGCATCTGCACAGGTTGGCCAAGGACAGCTTTTTTAGCAGCCTGGGTGACATCTCCTAAAAATCACCGCATCAAGATGGGACAGGTTGTAAATATACTGGAGGGCAGCCCAAATCAGCAGCAATTCTGCCACACGAGGACTGGAAAGATAGGAATCCGTCAGATGAAAAATGCTCTGAGTACAGCACTTAGGAAGAATCTACATTTATACGGTGCAGAAAATGGCATTGGCTATAACTGAAACATACTGAATCAGCAATACCGTGCAGCTGTGAGAAATAGCCTCTGACCTAAGCACTACCTGGGAGAAGTGAAATAAATTCTCCACTCCAATCGGTGTTGGGAGGGTTTGGCTGCAGGGTCCAATTTTTGTGCTGCACCTGTAGGGAGAGGTTGGTCAGCTTGAGGCTGTGGGGGAACCAACTCCAGGAGAACACCTGGAAAAGCTCAGCGTACAGGAGAACAACGAGCACAAGCGACTTCCAGGGGGATGTGGTTAATGACTGCCAGCTACATGAAAAGCTGGCAAGAAACATTAAGTAATTCTTTTTTTTTTTTGCTCATCATGCATGGCATAAGGAAGGTAAACATGGGCAACAAACACACAGGGAAGCTTTCTGATGTTGGGAAGGAAGCAGCCCTGCAGTGGGTTCCCAGGGAGGTCTGCAGGGCTGCCGTCACTGGGGCTGCCAGGAAAGATAGAGCTGGAGCTGATCCAGGCTTGGGGTGTCCTACATGCCTCCTGTGCTCCAGTGTTTGGTAAGGAAGCACCAGACAGACTGAAATGCTTCCTGGCAGCTCAGGCTCACAGTGAGCAATGGGTTTACTTTCTCAGTATAACTGATTATAGCAGTTTGACAGCCACCACGGAAGGTCCTCCTTAGCAAAATTAATGTTCAAATTTAGTTTTCCTTTTTTTTCCCACCATCAGCAAACTCCTGACAGAGCAAAGCATTACTGTCTTAAATAAAGCAGGCATAGATTTTAAACACTATCCCTGCAAGTTTCAAGGTGTGCCAGCCCTACATGCCTTATCCGTACGGCAGGGCTTGTCTCTGTTGGCATGGGCCAGCTGCTGGGAAGATGCCAGGTTCCATTTTCAGGCCACAGGTTTTGAGGTCTTTGGTCCTCTAGACAATGCTGCAATAGCACAGCTAAGCACTCGTGGTTTCCTGGGACATTCTGCGTGCTGCAGCTTTGATTACAATCTCTAAAGTAAAAGCAGATCTGCTGTGGTGATCTCAGGGGTTCTTAACTGCTCACAGCTGCCCTGCAGTGGCCCAGTTCCTGTGGTCCTGTGGTCCTGTTGATGCACAGGAGTTAATTAAAGCCCTTGATCAGCATATTTTTTTGCGTGGAATTAACAAGATCTTCAGTATCCATAGGTAAACATAACTGCTGATGCCTTGAAACATCCACAAAATCCCTTTAAACTGCTAAGCTCTTTGCTATGGCGCTCACATGCTCGCTCTGCAGGGGCTGAGGCACAGGGGGAGGTGAGCTCTGATGCACAGGGGCAGCCTGGGGGGAGCACACACTGGTGGCACTGCCAGACCTGCATGTGCAGCAGTGTGCTGATGTGGGGTTGTGTGGTTTATTTAATGCTGAGAATTGAAAATAACCTGTGAATAGCTCATTAGTCTCTTTAGCTCATCAGATAGCGGCTTTGGGTATCTGTTAGCATTCATAAAGAAAGCCGGTGCAATGAAGAATGTTCTTTTCTGATGGGTAAGTAATCTTGCAGACATGGGAAGAAACTGATTTATTTCTCTATGGTATCTACACCGGATGCCACCTGAAGAATAAGTCTGCGTATCTCTTTGTGTGCATCCAGGGAAGCAGATTGCGGCACAGCACCAATATGGGAGCCACCAGGCTGAGTCTGGGTGCCAGTGATCCACGCCGATGCTCTGATCAAAAATTGAAACTGGGAGCAGAAAACGATGTTCCGCCTGACCCTCTGTGCCAACACCTTTATCTTCCTGGAGGAAAGTGCAAGCACTGCCTTGATGGTCAAATGGTCTGCTTTATTTAGGCAGTGATACTCTCTGCGGTGATATCTTAAAGCTATGGGTATATTAAGTTGCGACGTGATGATGGGAGGTGAAAACACGAAACAAGTGATTTTTCAGCAGATGACTCTTCGCGTAACATTAGCTCCCAGTAGGCAAAGTTGAACGTGAGTAAATGTTTGTGAGCTGGAACCTCAAAGTGCAGCTGGGCTGTGAGGCTGGGGAGCTCAGAGCACCCAATGCTTGGGTGAGGAAGCACTGGGAGCTGCTGATGTGAGTTACGCTACCCTATTGCAGGGAAGTCGGAGCATTATCAGTTAGCTGAAGAAAACTGATGCGATACACGGACGTAATTTCACCTCCTGTGGAATAAGATGGGGAGTTGTTGGACAGGAGAAGAGTTCTGAGTGCAGCAGTTGCTGTTGTGCCATGCGGAGCATTCTGGGCTTGCCACCTGAAACTGCTCAAGAACATATTCTGACAGCACTGCAGACTGTATGGCTTACTTTAATGAAATAATTATTCCCTTTCACCAGTAGGTACAATTGGGAACCTCCAGTGCCTCAGGTTAGGCCCCCAAGTGAAGCAACTCTGCTACGAGTTCTGGATGAAATGAATGTTTGTGAATTAAGCAAACTCAAATATGAGGTGTTTGGCATGAGATTTCTTCCTCATGAGCAGAAGAACCACTCCTGCAAGGAAGCTCCACACCTGGTCCTTTATGGGAGATTCTAAGTGCAGACTGCACCCAAACACAGCAGCAAGAGGGCAGCCAGCCTGGCTTGGCTGTAACACAGCTGCTGGCATTCCTGCAGCAATGCACCAAGCCCGGGCAGAGGGCTGTCCTGCCAGGGCAGCACAGCACACTCAGGCGCTGTCAAAGCCTTTCACAGTGATGGAGACTTTGCCATGTTGCAGGTTACGCTATTTCTATTGCTAATTGTCCCAGCTGCTGGAAGCGAGCCCAATGGCCCCGTGTCTTCTTTCCAGGCTCATTTTCTGCTTGCAGCCTCTGCACTTTGCATCACATTGGTCATTTAAATACTCATTTGCAGAACTGCCTCCTATCACTAATCTTCCTCTGATTACAATTGCCTACAGATGCAGATTTAAGTCTCTGCTCTTCCCTTGCTGTTCTGGCTTAATAACGCCCATTCATAAGGTTTGCTAGAATTGTTATTGGTATGGCTGTCTTCTTGAAACCTTCTCAGTTATCCACCACTCTCACTTGAGAGAGGACACAGCATTTTCAGCAGTGCTTTAGTAACAGTCTCAGTCAGTCACCCCAGATTGATAAAACGAGATTTTCTGGCTTTACCTTTATGTTTTCTTCTCCAGCACTTTTTCCTCCCTCCGCGCAGATTTACTTCAAGCACTCACGTTGTCATCGGAGCCGCTATCTTCAAAAGGACAAAAAATGAACCTGTTCCCTACATGCCTGGCTCCTGGCTCCACGACTTCCCACTTGCTGCACTCAGAGGGAAGCTTTCAGAAGTTTGAATGGCTCAGACGGTATAGTTTTTAATTGGAGAGCGCACCACGTAAAGATTATTTTAAGAAAAAGTTACAAATGCAATTAAATACATTGCAATAAAAACACCGTGCCAGGCCCTGGGGTCCTTTACTTTGGTTTATTAACACAGCGTTTCTCAACCGCTGCGCATGACTGAAGAGCCCTTTGTTGGGACAATTACTGCGTAATGATGGCGATCCCAGCCCTGCCGGAGCTTCTGCATCACTGGGAATTGCATCCACACTCCTCCCAAGGAGGAACTCAGCCCTGAGTCCACAGCACGCAAATCAAATACGCCTTCCTTAATGTGAAGAGAGTCCTCAAAAGAAATCACAGCCTTCTTCATTTGGCAGAATTGCTTCAGTGAAGGGCTTCTTATTAGCAGGATGAGTTCTCCTTTTTTTTTTTTTCCTCCTCTTTTTCTTTTAAGCCCAGTACTCACGGGAATTACCAGAACCCTTTGTTATGCATTGTTTAATTTATTCCCTCTCTCGAATTAAAGCATGTAACTGGAACAAATCAGGTGACACGTGAGGCTTCAGTTTTAGGAGTCTGCTGCCAAAACGCTATTGTTGAAAATAAGAAAGCTTTCCAGGTGGATGCTGCTGGAATGGATTTTCCCCATAGAGACAGAAAGGCCGCAAGGCAGCTTTCTGCCTCTGCCAACCACTGTGGCAAACATTTCCTAATCAGTGAACAAATCTGTATGGGTATCTCTACTGTCGTAATAATGATCCTTGGTGGGTGATTTTGTAGGGTTTATTATTGAGTTCATGCCTACATTAAAGTTGATGACAGTTATTGAGGTTTCTGTAAGTGTCTCTCATATCCTGGGACACGTTCTCCTGTGGGTAATTTCCATTTGGATTTGCCCTGATACCCAGCTGAGAAAGGAAATGCATGAAATGATAGCTCACATTAACTGGGTGCAGAGATGACTCAAATCACCCAGCAGAATCTTTTACTGTTCAGACAATACAATGGCTGAATGAGAGGTTGTTATTTTTTGTGTTGAATCAATACGCATGTAGAAGAGCTGCTTGTCATTCTAATACTTGTGTGAAATTCGTACTAAATGCTAGAGCAAAACGTTGTCAATATTGCACTGTCTGTGCTTACAGCACCAGCATTCATGCACACTAAGAAAACTCATCATATGCTCTTATGGGCTACAGAAGTCAGCTCTGGGAACATATATTCTAAGAGCAATAACTCGTTACGTTATATGGGAGAGTTTAAGAGCTCAGCCAGTGAGTGTTTGTGCACAGGGGTGCAGAAATAACGTGGGTTTGCAGCTCTCACCTGTCTGCACGTCTGCCAGCTCCTCATGGCTGGAGCTGAGGCCCCAGATAGGGCCTTCTGTTGCACCTTCCCTTCTTCCAGAGACCACTGCGGTGTGCCACAGTCAGCCCTCGGCTGGGTCAGCACGCTCCTTAGTTCAAATGGATGCCGTGTATTTCACTGGACTGGTAGGGGGATGAGGTTCGTCTGCATGCACACCATGCCACAACATTAATGATTTCAGCTACACTGAAATGAGTTAAATTCTGTTCTGATCCACCACTTCTGACCTGTTAAAATAACTGTTGAAAACACTGCATCCAAATAAGGACACCGCTGCTGTCATCGCCTCTGGCCATCGTTGGCACAAAGAAAAGCAACATCTAATGCTCTTCAGCAGAGATTCTGTTTTCAGGGAATGGCAGGCCTGCCCGCCTACCCAAAACAGAATCTGCTTATCTGCCTACCCTGTCAGGTGCCCACGTAATCCCAGGGTCACTATCCCAGGGCTGCAGATAGCACAGAGCTCGGGACGAGTCCCACCACCCTGCTGCCATCTGACCTCAAGGACCTAGCAGCTTGGCCATGGGAGTCATTCTTTCCACGCCTCACAGACACAGAGAAACTGCTGCATTTCATAGGGGCCCTCTGAACAGCTGCTCTGACCAGGGTCATTCATTAGTGTGGATAAACAAGGAAGTTTTCTTAAGACAGAAGCCAGGAACAGATGCAACAGGTAGGATCTGCTATCCTGGCATCCACATCCAACATAGTGCAGAAGACTGTGGAGGCAAGTAAGAGCATCTCCTAGCATCATTTTGCTAAGGGTTTGCAATGACAGCAGGAGTTAGGGACAGGGCTGGTGGGCCACAGGAAACCTGGGCAGAGGGTTGCTGCTCCTGTGGGAAACTGGAGACAGAGGAAGAGCAAATATAGTTTTCACCGGAAACAAATAGAAATCATTTCTGTCTGAGATGCTGGCACTGTCACCAATTGCTTGTCCTAGGAAGCAGCAAAACAGCTGACAAATTTTTTCTGCACTACCAGGCAAAGTTTTGTTGGGAATACCAAGAACCATATATAAGAAAAAGTTCACTCACTCAGCTGGTGTTGGGGTCTCCAGCTGTAGAACAGTCCTCAGAGAGCAGCCTTCATGCAGGAGATGCTCTTCTTTCATAGGGTAGCTCTTAAATGAGCCGGGGGAAGGGGGTGATGGACCACCCCTTCTGGTCAGGTGGGAAGCACAGGTGAACTGTTCACTCCTTTGCTTCCTGGACCAGCCCCCCCCCGCACCAGGTGCTCAGCCTCAATTCAGGCTGTGATGTAACTGTTCCTCTGCACCGATTCTTCCTTTTGAGTGGTTAAAGCCATCTGAAGCAGATCTCCAAAGGAAGGTACAAACTGTGGAAGGGAATCTAACTCATGTCATAAGAGAGAGAGAGAGAAACAGAAATGATGAAATCATGTGTCGGGGTTTACATGAGAAAAGTAAAAGAAAAGCATTAATGTAGAGATCCATCTCCCTGCTACACGTGTGTTTTTCTTTCCTGGTTTCTTCAAGCTAAAGATTTTCCTGAGTCCTTCGAAATTCCTGTAATCTTTGCACTCATCTTCTCCTCATATCACACACCTTGAGAGGCACGGATGAGGTGTTGCACCCACTTCCTTCTGACTTACTGTCAATGACACGAAGTTTAGCAACTAACTACTTCTACCAAAAATTAACCCACTCACCGGAAAGGACCAGTAAACTTCAGAATTGACTCATTAAGATCATAGAGGAAGGAAGGAAATCGCACTGCAAAGATTGAATGAAATTCATAGGGGAGAACTTGTTCTGTTGCGTAATTAACTTATAAAGTACCAAGCTCCCATCAAATGCACTCCCACCACAAGCCACTCTTTCATAAACCCAACACATCTCATCTTCAATGTGCAGCAGAACAAGGGCAGCAGAACTGAAGAGCAGGGAGAGCACTTGAGCACAGTGATAAAATAAAGGCAGATTCAAATGCTCAAAACAATGACGACGAGGATTTGCTTGGCTGCAAAAACATGCCTTGCTCTTCTCCTGGGTACTGCAGTCAGAAGTCAGAGCAGAACGGGGAAACAAATTGCTGGCAATGACCCTTTCTTTTTTTTGCAGGAATGAATTCTAAGGCCTTTTAGCTTGAAAGGAGCAGCAGCCCTTGAGTGGCTCACTGTATACCTGCAGCTGCTGCTCTCAGAGAAGGCGTGGAGTCCAGAACAGTTATCATAGCAGTTGCTTATGTGAACAAAGAGAAACTCCACAGACACCCAGAGCTCAGGGATGGGATGGGATGGGATGCAGAGCTGTGGCTGCCGCTGCTGTGAGGGCACTGCCTTGCACCCACAGTGTTCCCGGGCTCCTTCAGGTTTGAAGCCAATGCAAAAATGTCAAAAGCTCTCTGATAAATCAGAATAAAGAATAACTGAACCGAACTGAACATCTTCCTGGTGACTTTCAAGGCGAGGCTGGATCAGGCCCTGGGCACCCTGATGGAGCTGTGGTGTCCCTGCTCATTGCAGGGCAGTTGGACCAGATGGCCTTTAGAGGTCCCTTCCAGGTCAAAGGATTCTATGACTCTAAGGAGCTCTTGGACTTGTGCACATGTCCTTTCCTGGTTGATGGTTTTTCTTGGGTGTACAGTCAGTGCAGTTTTTAAACAATTCCAAAAACCAAAGTGCTAAGGAGAAATGCAATGACCATAAGCTGGAGACCAATTGCTAGCACAGCTCCAGAGATGTCTGGGAGGAGGAGGGCTGCTGGCACTGCTGAAGTTAGCAGCCACACACAGGGACATGTAGTGGAGAGCAGAGTGTCTACAGCGGAGGTGTTGTTTGGTTTTATCCCGTTTACACTCCTGTAATGAAACACTGGGATTTGAGAATTAATTTGAAAAAAGAGGTTGACATCCAAACCTGACAGGGCTCCGGGAAAGATTAAAACAGGAACACTCCGGAATTTAACTGCAGTCTAGGGCACAATTAGTGAGCAAATACACCATTAATTGAAAGGATCAAGGGCATAGCAGGACTGTTATGAGAGCACTGACTGGTAATATCACGGTTAGCTGAGTGACTATTTCCCTGCACTTGAATAGAGAGCAGAACTAGTAATTAATTACTTGTATTTCCATTTTCCTCTGGAGCTACGCCACTTTCCAACTGCACTGATCACCATTTAAAATATACTATTTCTTGGACCTGGACTGCTGAAAACGATGTCTCAGCAGTAAAATTTCTGATTCATTGTGGCCTGTATTACATCCCTTTCTCTGATACAGTTTGGTGAATAAAGTGAGCACTTGTGGAGAGAGGCAGGAAGAATATTCATCACTGAGATGTCCCTGGGTAAGAGCTGGGTCCGAGAAGCTGCTTTGGTATGCACAGAGAAATGCTTTGCTTCCTTTCTGCCAGGCTTACAGAACTGTGTTGCGTCTCGTCACTGCTAAATACACCGCAATGCACATCCTCCACCTCAGCGCCCACTGACATTTATATGCCATGTATCCCCCACTCCAACCTCTTCCCCTCACTTCAGTACAATTAAAAAAAAACACAAAAGAAAGCTGCTTTCTTTCCCGTTAGACTAAAACAGTGCAGTATTTTCAAGGTCATTTCAAGTACTGTTTGTTTTATAAATAAAATGTCTCCAAGTATGTTAGTTTTCTGTCTTGCTTGGAAGAAAGCCTATGCAGAAACAATTTTTTAGTAAGCGAGGAGCATGACACTATCTTGCTGGGGATTTTTAAGGCAGTTTTGAGGAACTGTTCGAGCAAAGAAAAGGAAGATACATACATTTTAACCTCCCAGAACAAATGCTTCCCCAAAAGGTCATATTGCTGCAAGTGATGACATTATGAGCCTGATCTCATGAAGCTGATACAGAATGGCCTACAGCCACATTTGTTCCTCTCTTAAATCGAGACTGAATTTCCTTTGCAGACACAGCCCCATGGAGTAGCTGTGGGGTGAGGCTCTGTGCTGCGTGTTACATCCAAAGCGAGACAAGATGATCACCACTGTCTCTTTCAGCAAAAAGTAGAACAGAACAAGAATCTGCACGGATGGCAGTCAGACACCTATTTCAGCCTGAGTCTGCTCTCCTTATGGCTCCTCCTGCCACCGTCTGCCTGCTTCGACAGACACTGCTCTTCCAGTGGGCAATACAGACATTTAAGTTCCCTGAGGAGCAGCACTGCTGACTCTCACCTTCTGATTATGCATTTTGAGGCTCTCCCACCTGCTCTATCGGGGACTGCATTCAAAAACTACCTCCCATGTGGAACAGCTCTGAGAATTAAATGGATAACTACAGTTTGCAAACATGCCCAGGAGGAGGTGTGCAATAGATGCAGATGGATCCATCTCGGTCAAGAACTCAATGCCTTTGACAGAGACTCCAAGACACCTGGAATCATAGAATCATAGAGCAGCCTGAGCTGGAAGGGACATATAGAGATCATCAAGTCCAAATCCTAAGTAAGCCTCTGGGAAAAAATGTTAATGTCAAATAAATTTGAGCTGGTGTTCAGTTAAATGAGCTCTGGTTGGTTACTTCCCTGAGAGCAGGCATCTTGCAGAATTTTTAGATGCTGCCTTAATGATGTCTCTTCTCAAGCACCCAATATTAAAGATTGCTATATCCGGACTAAGGAAAGGACAGTTCTTTGCACAGCCTTCCTGATGGACCTGGCTTAAAGTGCCAGTGGGCTGGGATACCTGCTGGATTTGAGCTCAGCTTGCGTAATATGAACTGCATGATCTCTGAGGTTCCTTCTGAACTTTTCTAGTCTATCCATACAGTACCAGATGAGAGTCATCAGCGCCTAAAAGAAATCAGCAATTGGTTTACTATTAGTGCTGTTAATATTAGTATTCCACACTACAAGGAAGTGGTACTCATTACTCATGGCCAGGGCTAGGGAATCCCGTTGAGGAGCAGATCCACTCCTGAAGGTGTAACTGCAGTTTCACGTGTCTGGACTGACATGGATGAAGCAGTTTGTAGATCTATAGAGAAAGTAACCACTGTTTTTAGTGTGTCTGCTTGTTTGTTTTTAAATTTGTGCCTTACCCGTAACAATAAAATAGGAACCATCTTGCTTTCTTTGTGGGTGCCCTTCAACACAAGAACTTCCCTGAGCTGTGCTGGCAGAGCTGTTTGGAGACTTGGATGGGATTATTTCTCGGACAGTTAAAAATCTCACTTTTCTGCTGTTGTCTGCTCCCCTTGGAAGGCTTTCACTTCCAAAGGTGATTTTGCAAGCACTTTTCAGGACCCCAGCCACAATCTGGACTTTTATTTCACAGGACGTTTCTGCCAACATGCATAATTTCAGTCTCAGATTCAGAGTCTTGGGTTCTACTTGTAACCTCTGCAAGAAAGCACTGCTCATGTGTTTCATTTATGCTCAGAAACCACAACCCTGTAGTTCAGTATTTCTCTCAGCAGTGCTCTGATTTTTCAGAAATAAGCTTGCTCTATTTCCTTCATGTACCCCCAAGCTCTTATTTTCACCTCTAGCATCGAATCAAGAGCTGGTGTTGATCTGGTGGATGACTTCCACTCTGATCTTATCAGTATCACTGCCGCCCTCGCTCTGCTCACCAGGCTTGCACATTGGTTACACACTGGCCTGTCTGTGCATGTCATGTTTGCCACCATTTTACCTGCAGTCCACACAATCCATTTTTAACTTCTGTCACTGTTTATCACATCCAAACTTTTTGTTGAGAGTAGTTGTGTATTCGCCCATAACACAGAGAATAGTAAATTTTTTTTTTTTTGTGAAGGCACCATCATTTGGTGATCATCTCTTAGCAAAACCCCAAGTATTACAGAGTGTCCTTCATTTGTCAGATCTGCACTCTCACCCAAGAGATAACAGATCTCTCCTAGATAAACCGGTTGAGTCAGCTTCGGGACCTGCACTGTGCCATGCTGGCCGGGAGCAGGGCTGGCCTTGCCTGCTCAGTCTCTCTGTATCAGCTTGGTTATTGAGTACATGGGGCTGACATCATGTTCCCCTTGGCTCTGGCTCATCCCCTCTGCCTGAAGAAATGCCTCTGGCTGCAGAGCCTCCTGACATTCCTGGGTTAAATGCAGGTAGTACCTACCATGGCTATGCTGGTTCATCCCATTCAAAGTTTCTGCACTCGGGTTTCCAGATTTGTTGAACCAAAATGTTCAGGAGAATTTTTTAGCACATGCCTTTAAGTCAAAAGGGTTGGAGAACACTTCACCGTCCTGTTTAACATATAGATTTCTTGCTGTTCTTTTTTTTTTCAGTTACAAGAAATAAATATTTATAGCTCCCGCCTGTCTGAGCCATGACTAACAGTCAGAGCAGCAATTTGGCCACACTTCTTCCAGGATTTTATCAAAATGTAATGCATGAAGTCCTACAGACCTAAATATTGCCTTCTCACGGCCGGTAGCTCTGCCAGTCCTGCATCTTTTGCAAGGTCTTCCTCTCGCCTTCCTGATTTCCCCCGGACAGACCAGGTGCTGCTGGCTGCCCCCTGCCCCCATTCTACAGGAGCACACCACGCATGGTGTCCTGAACGTGCTACTTTTCCACTCCTGTGAAGCTGAACTCCAGAAGCCAGGTGGCCAGCAAGCAGCCCAGTGGGCAAGGAGTGGAGTGGAGGAAGAGGGAAGAAGGGAATCGCGAAAGACAAAGAGGGAAGGGAAAGAAATAGCAAGTAGCTGGTGATCTGTGAGACCTTCATTGCTAACTACACGGCTTCTTACTGCCAATCTCTGCCGTTTGCAGCAGCAGGACATTCATTCACCAGACACGTTTCGTATTTCCCCAGGTTGCATTTTGCCTGCTAAGAGAAGATGTCCACGATTTGGCACTGTGTAATCCAATTCAGATTTGTTTGATGTAAGGATTTGTTATTAAGGTTGGAAGATTTCTTTTGCACAATTAAATGAGAATTGTTTGGTACACATTTGGGTCTGTGTTATTAGTACTTAATACAAAATATATTTTGATTTCCTTGGTTGCCTGCACTCACTGTTCAATTTTAGTTATGCGGCCCTGGAAAAATAAGACAGGAAAATAAGGGATCAGATTATATCCAGTCTGACATCGATGTGTTTATTTATCCTGTGGTTACTCCTTGCACTAAATTGGAACCAATACAAATACCTAGAGAAACAATATGAAAACAAAACCCAAACAGGTGGAATTGATAAAATACAAGAATTCACGTGGCTGTCTGGACAGATGAGAATAGAAGGATTCATTGCTTGAGGTATTTTGAATCAGTTCCTAAGATAGAAGTCCCACTGGAAATAATTACAACTTCCTTAACCGTATGCTAACAAGAAATAAGAATGAGCTCAAGTGCTTTTGGGGGGCTAGTTCATGGCATCTCAGGGTATTTTAAGTATGGAATAATGTTCTGCCTCGATACTGAAAATTCTTGCAAAATTATGCATTTCTCTGTATATTTTTCTTTCTGTGAAATTGAGATTTGATTCCCTTATTTCAGAGATACAAGATCAGGTAAACATTCTGTTTTCCTCTGATTCTGCTGGGAAAATATCTTTTCTTGGACAGGCATAGGTTTTCACATATTGCAGAAACATAGAATCATAGGGGTTGGAGGGAACCTCTGGAGCCCCCCCAGCCCAACCCCCCGAAGCAGTTCTCTTGAAGATGTTGTACAGAAAAGTGTCCAGATGAGTTTGGAACACCTCCACAGAAGACACAATATTATTGGTTCTGTAATCCAAATATCTGTTCAAAGTCTGAAAGCACAGGGGCTTATGGGCTCATTTTGCAATGTCATGTACAAACATGGGGTCATTCAGGTCAGCAAAGAACTTCAAGATCATCAGGGCCAACCATCAGTCTGACACACCAAGTCCCATTACTAAAACTTGGTGCCATATCCACACTTCTCTTAAATACCTCCAGGGCTGGGGACCCCACCACTCCCTTGGGCAGCCTGTTTCAATGCTTCACCTCCATCTCCATGAAGAAATTGTCTGTAACATCCAATCTAAGCCTCCGTGGCACAACTTGAGACCGTTTCCATCAGTTCTGTTTATTTCATAGAATCCTACAATGGCCTGGGTTGCAAAGGCCCACAGTACTCATCTAGTCCCAACCCCCTGCTATGTGCAGGGTCGCCAACCAGCAGACCAGGCTGCCCAGAGCCACATCCAGCCTGGCCTTGAATGCCTGCAGGGATGGGGCATCCACAGCCTCCTTGGGCAACCTGTTCCAGTGCGTCACCACCCTCTGGGTGAAAAACTTCCTCCTAAGATCCAACCTAAACCTGCCCCAGTTTAAAACCATTCCCCTTGTCCTATCACTGCCCACCCTCATAAACAGTTGTATTTCTAATTAATTCTTGGCTTCAAAGATACCTGCTTACAACTATTTTTATCATTAAATGTTGCTCTGGTCACAAGCCGATACTGCTCACTCCATCTGTACCGCAGGACAGCACTGCCCACTTTTGGATCACTTACAGTGCCCTTAAAATTGCACCCACCATTAAGAATACCTTCAAGCAGTACCACCAATCTAGGTGCGTTTCGCAGCTGAAGGAGGTAGTTTCCTTTGACTTTCATTATTTTTTCTTCACACACAAACCTGGATGCACAGGACGTTACCTTCATTATTTTCCTGTTTTGATTGGATTTAGCACATTCTTACTCCCAGCAGTGACCGTTCCAAGTAGTGCCCATTTGCTGTGTGGCACAGCAGAACTGAAGGAACTGGGAGATTGATCAAGCCTTTCTGTTATACAGATTTAGAGGAAGAAATTTGATTTTTTAATTGTCATTCGTGTTATCTTCTTAAATACACCCTTTGGAAAGACACGTGGATTCTTATAATAACATTATCCTTTTTACCATCTGATCATTATAAAAAGACTCTCAGGTCCCTTAGGAATCGGAAAACCCCTGGGGTGTTCTCTTGAAAGACAAGATCGGCTTGGCAAAGCTGTTTTGGTGTTGAGTGGATGCAATTGCAAATGTTGGCATTAAGGGATGAAACCAGCTACACGGAGTTAATTTATTTCAGATAAGACATGCCCTCTAGGTACATATAAATCATATACCCTCTAGACTGCATATATTTTGCTGCACAATTTTTCCCTAGCATTGAAAGATCCTCTTGGTTTTACAGCACTAAAATCATCGGTACAACCATTTCTGCATGATTTTCCAGATAGCTGTAGGCTTTCATCACTGTTAGCATCAGTTACTGAAGTGAGTGAAACAAGCACTCTGCAGCAGTGTTTTCGCATCCTGCATGCATATGTATGAGCAAAGATTAAATAGATTAGAACTTCTCAACCTCAGAAAGAAAAATCACAACACCGAGAATATCATAGCAGCCTGTAAAGCCAAAAATGACACAGAAACAGCAAACGGGGGACAGCTATTTATTACTTTCATAACAGAAGTTTGGACCCCAATCAATTTCCCAGGTAACGCGTTCAAAGGAAACACAAGAGAATATTTTTTTTCATCCAAACGTTGGGTGAACATCTGTCAGGAATGACATTATGTAGTTGTTCTTGCCTTAGGGCAAGTGATGGACCAGATGTCCTCTTGATGTTCCTATTCAATCCTGTTTCCTGTGATTCTATAATTAGGTTGCAGAACTCATCGGCGTAAAGCTTTAGCAGTTGCCGTTTACAAATGGGCTCAAAAAAAATTTGATGTGTAGAATGAAAATCTACAGGGAGTTGCTGATCTCCACAGCTGGGTGTGACCTGTGCTCAGGTGGGCTCTGAAGGCTGTTTGCTGCGGAGCAGTGCTCTCTATCACCCCGCTGTGCTGCCGGTACTGCTCCCAGCTGCGTGCATGGCATGCAGGGCTCAGTGCCTGCCGCATCCTCAGCACAGAGCAGGGACGAGGGCATCTCAGCATTTACCATCTGGAAAAGACTCCTCCTAAAGGAAGCAGGGGCAGTGTTCAATGTATTTGCAGCTAAACAGTGCATCACTGCGACAGTGGCGCAGCTTGTTTGCTCAGGGAAGGTTCTAGAACAAGCCTGGAATCTGGCAGTGGAGCCACTGCGGTGTTGCTGGTGGGATGCAGCTGCAGCCCAGCACAGTGAGCTGAGCGCCAGTCCCAGCTGTGCCCATGGCTCAGAGCTGTAGGAGAGCCTAGGCAAGGTGAAGAACATTTTAAATGTGCTGATATGTTCTCAGTGCACCCAGGCAGTAAGAGCAGGCTGTGGCCAGAAGTGGGACATGCCTGGAATAAGAATTCCACTCAGCTCTGCCAACTACCTTGCCCTGTCACCCATAAAGCAGCAGGTTTTCTGTGGAGCTGTATTTCATAGCTAAGCTACTCCTTGCCACGGGAAAAAAAAATGAGTCTGGTATTCCAGTAGAGCACAGCTAATGGCACATTAAAACTGCAGCCCCTAGCTGAACTGTACCAAGTAGCCACGGAACACAGCAGTCCATACTATCACATGCAAGAGGTACAGAACTCCACAAAGCTGAGTAATTTGGTGCTCCGCTACTTACTTTACAGTGTTCAAAACTGCCATACAGAATGGTGACATCACTGTCAGAAAAGTTTTTGAAGGCTGTGACACCACAAATTTGGGTTAGGCAACTAAAAAGCCAGACAAAACAATCTTGGCTACGTGTGTCTTTCCCAAACGTACCTCCAGGAGGAAGGCCAGGTGCTCCCTTCAGCAGGGAAGGGATGTTCAGCCAGAAACCTCCAGCACTGTGATCACTGTATGGCACAGGAGAGCCCTGGCTCTGGGTGCAGGTCTTTCCCAGAGCATCTGTCCCTCCCCCCACATTTCAGACACAGCTCTGAACTTTCCTGCAGGACACAGGCTGTAAAAGAAGCTGCATGCTGGCTGTTCCATAGAGCTGGGCCTCACCACCCAGCAGCTTTCAGTGCATCTTATGATGTGACAATACTGAAAGCTGATTGTGCACTGCAGTGCAGCATTTGTGCTGCTCTCTCGATGAGGTGGGGGAATAATTCAGCAGCCACAACCCCATCAGCACGAGGCTTGGTTCAAATCTTGGAGAAACTGTAAAACAGAAGAGCATCCAAAGGGACCATCATGCAGGTGGGCTTACTGAAGGTGCGTCATTTCACATTAATGTAGTGTTACCAAAGTGTGCGACTGCTTTCTCTAACTGAGGCAGATTAATCTGTCTGAATTTTTGTGAAACAGTGAATTACACATAAAATCATAGAATCATAGAATCATAGTACGGCCTGGGTTGAAAAGGACCACAATGATCCTCCAGTTCCAACCCCCTTCATTCTGTGTGCAGGGTTGCCAACCACCAGACAAGGAAGAGAAGATAGTCTATTGAAACAGATTAATGTAGGATGTTGTACACTAAGTAAGAAACTCGGAGGAAGGGAAACAGAAGGAAGTATTGAGCGGGGGTGGCCAGTGAGCAGCAGGGCCAGCACAGCCCCCCAGGGCCATGCCCTACACGCAGGACAGCACGTGGCTGGTGCTGCAGGAGCCAGTGCTGCTCTGCAGCCTTCTATCACTCACCCCAACCTCCTGCTTTTCCCTGGGGATCCCACAAGAATGGACATTCCTCTGAAATGCCCAGACTGCTTCTACAAATAGTTCTGGCTCACATTCAGGGCTGAAAAGCAAAACAAAGAGGAGATTTGTATTCCAAAATTGCAGCATCTCAGAAAATAGTTGGCTGGAGTTCAGCTCTGCAGATGAACAGAAGATGTGCTGCCCTCCTAGAGCGGGCTCATCCATCCTTGCTCTGCACTTCACCACTGCTTTGGATTGCAAGGGAGATTTCCAGATTTGAAGTTTCTTTCTCCCTTTATCTCTTGTTTTGGACGCTCTGAAAGGGGAAGGGGAGGGACCTTTCATGACTTAATCCAGTGCGTTTGCCTGCCCATTTCCCTGAGACAAGCTGTGTTACTCTACGTTTTAAACTAAATTATCTCTCTCTTTTACAAAGCAAAATGGAAGACAGCGTTTTTGATTTAAAGTGCAAGGCTGACTAGTCCCTTGATGCACCTATAATAGGTATTTGCATTTTCAGATTGTGTGATCTTCAGCTTCTCACACAGCTCCAGGCAGGCTAGGCTATAGAGCGCTGTAGGATGCAGTACAGGATTGCCTTAGAATCATAGAATCATAAGGTTGGAAAGGACCTACAAATCATCTAGTCCACCCGTCCTCCTATCACCATTACTACCCACTAAGCTACTAAACCATATAAGCCTTCTCACAGACAATTCAAATACCGAGAAATTATGTTCTTGAAGGAAGAGTAACAAAACGTCCTTATTTCAGTGAAGCAGGATTCTGCAGAAAAGCTAACAAAATCACCAGGAAGCACCAGGAAACAATGCCATTTCTGTGAAGCTGCTTCTTTTCAATGAAATACCATGCTCGATATTTTGGTTAGCGTGCGGCTGAATGAGGCACCAGAGCTGCTCCTTTGATTCCTGCAGAAATTAGCGTGGCCTTTGATATAAACCTAATTAATTTGTACCTCCTTCATGGGTTTTCACACGCGTGTTTATTGATCTGGAACGTATGAAAGGCAATTTATCAAACCTCTCGCTCCATACGTTGCAACTAATAGAAGAAAACAGAAGAGCGTGATTTAGCGTGTTGAATGTATTTCTTTAGTTCATTCAAACTAAACAAACCAGCAGGAACTGTTAGAGGAAACAGCTCCGCTTGAATTCAAGAACGGCACAGTAAGAAGGGGAATATTTTTGGCAAACTCTTCTCTTGGTATGGGCAACATTTTAGAACCGTTTAGTTGAAATGGCTGCTTTTACAAATACATGCATTTTTATCTTCTACATGAAAAACATTGCATTTCTTCTCCTGTTGTTACACACTAACAGAAGGCATCTGCTATCAAGGGATGGAATGCTTACCCTGAGCCCTGGCTAAAATCACAGAATCCTAGAATGGCCTGGGTTGCAAAGGCCCACAGTGCTCATTAATTCCAACCACCTGCTGTGTGCAGGGTCGCCAACCAGCAGCCCAGGCTGCCCAGAGCCACATCCAGCCTGGCCTTGAATGCCTGCAGGGATGGGGCATCCACAGCCTCCTTGGGCAACCTGTTCCAGTGCGTCACCACCCTCTGGGGGAAAAACTTCCTCCTAAGATCCAACCTAAACCTCCCCTGTCTCAGAACCATTCCCCCTTGTTCTATTACTATCCACCCCTGTAAACAACATCACAGACTCCTCTTGTTCACCATGAAAGTTCAGCATCCCAGCCGTTGGCACAGCCCTGACAGCAGACCTCAGTCCTCATCCTCCCCATACACCAGGTGGGTGAGGCTTTTTCAATTCATACATCACTGACAATTTGTTGAGGCAATTCCACAAAATCAGTAAGCTTTAAAAAGCTAATGAAAAACAGTATTTTTTCTGTGAGTTGCTGAAAGTTAAGTAATTTGTTGCATTGATCTGGGAGCCTGGAGATTTATTACTACGTGGAAAGAAAAAAAGCACTCCAAACATAACTTTTTTCTTTGGAAGTTGTACGGTTCTTCGTGCCTGCTGCGTTGAGAAGGGAGTCACAGTGGGTGCACTGCCTGATCTGCAGTGACAGACGGCTGTGAGGGCAGCTTCTTTCTAAACTGGGCTCTTACATATCTTCATATTTTAATATTTAAATTATTTTAATATCTTCACATCCGATGAACTGAGAGCTGTGCAGAGCCTGGAGAAGAGCAGGTAAAGGGGGGATCCCCACGGCCATCTTGGCGGGTTTGGGGATGAGAACAGCCAGATACAGGAGCAGAATCACAGCGGCCATTGTTTCCTTTGGGCTCTTCTGGCCTTATCTCATCATTCCCAATACTCAGATATTGATTAAAGTAGCAGAAGAATCCGAATCTTAGGGATGAATAATTGGAGAATGGTACTGAGGATAAAAGGTGCTGTTTTAAAATAATTTGTCTTATGTAGCATAGTACAGTACATGTGGTGGCAACATTAAATCCGTCCTTAACGTTGACTAAAGTAACTTAGGGGAGGATTAAGAGATCTTAAAGAAAAAATAGATACATATCTCAGATTTAAATGAGAAAAATCACCTATTAAGTACTGACCAACAAGCTTATGAGTATTGGTTTAAACAACATGGGAAACCAAAATCTCCAGAAGAAATCTGAGCTGTTTGTTTGTTCCTACAGCTTAAGGATAAACCTTCAAGTTTTAAAACCTCCAAGTTGCTGAACGCAACACAAGGAGATGAGCAATGTCACTGACACAGGCAGACCTTCACTTTATTAAAAGCAAACAGCCCCTTCCCTCGCTTACAGGGGGCCCAACCTTGCCTGAAACTTGTTACTGCTTCAATATCAGCCCGGCTATACAATTCTGAAGGTGATTTCCCACCTTTTTCAGTAACCTTTAAAAGGATTGAAGATAAGAAATAGGATGGCAATTAACGGTAACATCCCCTGGTGAATCTGTTTCCTAAAACAGGAGCTCAGGCCCCGTACCAGGTTCTCCAGAGCAGGGCCAGCAGCAGCAGCAGCAGCCCCAGCAGTGCCTGCCAGGAATAGAAGTGTGCTGAGGCAGCGCTCACCTGAGCAGGGCCAGAGCTTGGGATGCCGTGCATTTGCCTGAAGCAAATGTTCTCTATGTGCTGGGTGGCATTCAGCTAACTGGAAGGGAATCATTTGAAGAATTAAATCTGAACTAGCTGGATGTGCCGAGAACCTCAGCGTATAACTCTCTGCAAGTAGCATTGGTTTTGGCTTTCTGATCCTTTCTTTGCACCTGTTTCTTTGCTTTGCCTGAAAGGATCCGTAACTGACAGGTTTTGCACATAAGTTATTGAGCAATTTGTGCACTTCCACCCTCCACGACCTTGCGTCCATTCTTATGAAGCGTCTTGCAGGGAAGAAGCTCTTTTTTACATCTGACTGCACTGTTATCAGTGACCACTGCGACAGACATAAGCTGCAATGGTCACCGCTGCCCCTCTTCTCTCCCTACAGCCATACTGTGGCCCTCCTGTTTCACTGGCTCTATTCCAGCTGTGTTTTGTAGGAGTGTGGGCTTGGAGGTGACAGGAAATGTTGCACAGCCCTGGGGAATGCCTGAGCTGAGAGTCCCTGCAGGGCAGCATGGTGTCCTGGGCAGGGGCATCCCCTGCCCATCAGCCACCACTGCAGCAGAGCCAGCTGCAGCCCTTGGGCTGCCCAGGGTCCTGCTGCAGGACACAGAATCAGAACGTGTTGGGTTGGAAGGCACCTTAAATCCCATCCAATTCCAACCCCTGCAGTGGACGCCAACCTCTAGCCAAGGTTGTATCCGCAAGACACATCCCATGCTAGGCCATCCCTTGGCAATATAACAACGCACCTCTTCCAGAGAGAGAAAAATGGATGATTTAACAGCACCTTTCCTGAAAACCACCACACTTTGCTGAAATATAGAAGGGAAATAATTTGAAGTTGCTCTCGAGATGTGACATTTCTGGACATCTTAAAAAAATAAAATGAGCCAAGAGGGAGGCAGTAGAAAGTGAAAATGGAGCATATGTCTCATTCCTAGATAACATAATTGATTTTGATCACTCATGGAGCAGAGTCAAGGATCTCCAGCACTTACAAAAAATCCCAGCAATACAAGCTCTAAGTCTGGTCTTCAGAGTCAAGTAATTCAAAGGTGTTTTGTTTAAGAGTAAGAGGCTCCTCTAAAGGTAGTTGTCATTTCTTCTCCTGTGAAGCTGGAATATCTTTCACTAATGAGGAAAAAAAGAAACATTCTCTGGAATTCTCTGCTCATCAGAGCACCGCTATGAAAGGTGACTGGAGCAGGAATGAACCTAGCTCTTGTACACAGGTTATTACACATGGCTTTTTGTAGGAAGGTAAACAAATAGGGAAAGAAACTGCATCTGGAGGCTGGAACAACAAATGAGAGACTAAAGTAGGAAATAGGCAGATACACAGCTAATTAGCACGCTGCTATCACAGTCATTATGGCTTTTAGAGCGTCTGCCGAATCCTCCCCAAAGGAGGATGCACACAAGGGCTACGTGTGCTCGGCTCTCCAAAGCTCCTCGGAACCAGACAGCCCTCACTCCTTGAAACCGAACGAGAGCAGATTTAGATCAGATATCTAAAGAATTTTCTTATTCACACAGAGGTGAGGTGTGGGATAACGAAGGTCGTTGTATTGCTAATGAGTGGTAAAGCTCAACAATAACTTGAGCCACACGTAAACACCCACAAGGCGCCCGGCCCTTACGTGTAACCAGTCTCGGGAAAACTGTTGTGTTAGTGGGTATGAAAAGCTCTCAGCGCCTACAATGAAGGTCTTTTGTTCTGAACCAGCGAAGGAGTCCGCACCTCTTTTGCCACACCGGCAAGGGAGCTTCATGCCCTCTAGCAACAGTGAGGCAGTGCCCAGAGCTGTGGGTGCCCCATCCCTGGAGGAGCTCTCTTAGCAGAATTGGGCTGGGGGAAGCTGTAAGGTCCCTACCAACCCAGCCGTGCTGAGATGCTGCGATCCTCTGATCTCTCCTCCCTGATCTCCTTCCTGATTCTTTGTTCTTACCTTGCAAGTTTTACTACCTACGCAGAACTATTTTTCCCTACCCCAAATTTCTGTTCAACATTTTACGTGTTTTTAACATACCCGTGCTTAGCTGTGTTACAAACTACGAGGGCTGCTCCAAAAGTAGTGCCTTCTATTTTATTCCGTAGGCCCAAGACATCAGCAATGGAGGCTGAACCTTCCCAACAAAACTGCATGCCATGTTGTTGCCATACAACAGTGTCATCCATTGGCATTTCCTGACACTGAACTCTGATGGAGACCAAATAGAGCTTGAGCACAGTGAGGGGTGAGTGGTGTGTTGCAGCAGTGGTGACAGTGGGTCACCTCCTGTGGGGGGGATTGTTACGAGCACTGTGTGCAGCTCTTGTTCAACACTGGCAAAAGCACAGAGCTAATGATGGCGACTATGTTGAAAAATAGTGCTTCATAGCTGAGAATGTGCTCTATCAAATAGTAGCTGTTGTAGTTTCCACCGAAAGAAATAGGAGGCATTGCTTTCAGGGCAACCTTTGTACCTGTACGTTGTTGTTAGTTATTCCATTTCAGTGTGCTGGATTTAAGGCAAGCAAATAGCTTGCTTAAAGTATTTCTACTTTGTGATGCAACAGGCCTCGGCTTCAGCCACACCTGCCTGTGCACTCTTAGATAGTTTTACTGTGCAGTCTAAAAACCTGTATCAGAAATTGCATTTCTAAAATAGAAAAATTATATTATGTATGCAGTACCCAATCCAGCTGAGTGCTGAATGCCATCAACCCTCATTTCATCAGGAGCTGAGGGCACTTAACACCTCGCAGGGCTGAGATTAGAAACCTGGCAAGAAATAACCAATTGTAATTCAACTTGTTCCACTCTGTTGGTAATTTCCTGGCCTGAGACCATCTGCTGTTCAGAAGTAGCTTTTCTAACATCGTGGCAAGTCAAGAAAATATATTAGAACTGTTCCAAAACTTTCTTAGCATATGAACACTCTTCTCTTTTAGTGATTTTTAATTATTTGTATGCTGTCTTAAAATCCTACTGTTTTTGTATGTTCAAACCGACTAAAAATACAAATTTCCATAAGCCATAAACAGAAAACATTGCAGAGCCATGAGAAAAGCACTGTATTTTACTCAGACATGAGCCTTCAGGGCCCCACCAATCCAAACAGCCATTCACAAATCTAAATGCACCATTACATTACCTCCTTGGGAACTCCAGTGCTGGATGATAAGGTACCTGGGCACTGAGGAGCAGGCTAGGTTATGAAAAGGAGTTCAGAGTGATGTACTTATAAATAGGTTTTCTTAACAAGAAATAAATGTTTGCAAAAAGACTCAGACCTAACAGGGATCAGCAACCCCAAAGGAAGGGAATAAACAGAGCCAGTAACTCCTCTGTGTACCAGGCACTGCCCTTTTACAAGAGTATTTGCTGCCTCAGGTAGCAGAAATGCTGTCCTGCTCCCTATAGAGCCTTTACCTATGGTAGCAGAAGTGCTTGGTATTCATTCTTGGCTTCCTTCTTCCTATTTTCCTAATGTCCACATGCAAGTCAGGGTCAGAGTGGATTATCCCAGTTGTCCTTTCTCTTCTTAATCTCCCCAGAAGTCATTTTCATGGAGGCGGAAGTCCAGGGCTGATCTCCCTACAGCCATCCCTCTGGAGGGAGCCTTCCTGTACAGTACTAAAACATTTATCTCTTCACTTCTGATGCTCCCATGTCCCAGCATCCTGACCCTGCTGACGCTGCCTGCAGTCAGGATAAAGTTCCTTCTCCTAAGGCAGGCACATGCTGCAGAGGGAGGAGGCCTAGGGACATGAAAGCAGAAAGCTTTTAAAATGTAATAATCTGAGGTCACCGGGCTGTGCATCACTCTCATATAAGAAATATGTTTCGAGCTAAACTGGTCTATCTTCCACAGGACTTTAGAATTACAGTGATGGAGACCCAGTTGTGCTCTGACTTACACATACGGCTGCTTTAGTAACTAAACCATATTCATCCACAGCAAGCTTGTACAAAACTGCTAACATCCATTTATATCACAGAAAAATGAATGAAAAGGGGAAAACTATGAAGATTGCATTGAGGAAAGAAAGAAACGATAGAAACGATGCATCACCGAACAAGAAGGAAGCAAGTCTGGAATCACCAGCACTGATTTCCATGACAAAGGTGGTGCTGCCTGAAAAGATGCCCAGTTTGCGTGAATGGGATTTGCCCTCGTTGTTCTCATTACAGTAATATAAAGTCACACAACGCAAAAAAGCAGAAAGTCACTGTAGCTTGTTTGAGAGAATTAGCAAACTTTTATCCCCCGTTTCCATGGTGATGGAAAAATGTGAATGAATAGTTAGTTCTCAGGCACAAAAAGGTATGTAATGCAAAGACAAAACCGCATAGAGATAAGTGGCCACATTGTTAGGTGAATGGAACAGAATAAAACAGAAAATTCCATTGTAGGAGGTTACGGGACATTCGTAAAGAGAAAGAGGGATGCACTGCAACGTCCAATGGAGTTGGGGAAGGTAAGTCGTGTCAGTATTCAAAAGTGCTACAGAACATATCCCAGCCTTCATAATCCAGGTGCCCGAAATAAGGAAAAAGGGGGATTCATATGAAGAAAAAAAGAAAAAGCCAGAATACCTAGCATAACCTGGATCACATGGAAATGGGGAAGAAATTCTTTATAAAAAATACAGACCTACTAAGCATCTTGTCTCAGTACATTGTGTGAGCTGCAAGGTCGTTCCAGGACACAGCACTCTGCCTGGAATCATTTCATCCTCTGCCTTTTTACCCCTTCCCGGTGTGAGAATAGATGTGAAATACCAGCAAGCTGGTGGGAGATCCTTAAAAGTTGGTCATTTTTTCCCCTCACTCAATGCTGCTGCCTTCAGGCGAATATAGAGCTGGTAGTACAAATGAAAATTGCAGTCTAAATAAAAGAACACTGAGAATAACATCTTTTCAGACTCTTCTGCCACGAGCCAGTGGTTTTAGAAATGGACATTGGCCTTGGTTTTAATAAGCATTTCAAATCCACGCTACCCCTCAGCTACAGGAGTCTGTCATCATTCTGGCTGTGAGCCCTTGCCTTGTTATGACTTATTCCAAGTTTGCAGGGGCTCAGAATCCATGAAGATGAATAATGGGATTTTCAGATACATTCAAAGCAAAGGAAAACAGGAAGAGGAAAAATTGTGCTCGGTTAAACCAAAATATTTTTTAAAGTACTGATGAAACAAATGAACTTGAGACTGCACTTTGTTTCCAACCAGATTGGTGCCATTTACACATCTTAGAATTCCTCTATAAACATATGAATATTTTAATATGGAAAGTTCAACTTCTTCATAAAAAGTGATTCATTAAAGATTGAGATTTTAAAACATCGAAGCCTGAAATTTCCCATTCTGATAATGTTAAAACCCAGTGTTTTGGAATTAAATACATTTTATTTTTACTAATTCATTTGCTTATTTCAAAGAATCAGAATGGTTTGGGTTGGAAGGGACCTTTAAGACCATCTTGTTCCAACCCCCTGCTATAGGCAGGGACACCTCCCTCCAGACCAGGCTGCTCACAGCCCCATCCAGCCTGGCCTTGAATGCTTCCAGGGAGGGGGCATCCACAGCCTCACTGGGCAACCTGCGCCAGGGTCTCACCACCCTCACAGTAAAGAATTTCTTCCTAATATCTAGCCTAAATATTCCCTCTTCCAGTTTAAAGCCATTTTCCCTCATCCTGTCACTACCTGCCCTTATAGAAAGTCCCTCCCCTGCTTTCCTGTAGACCCCTTCAGGTACTGGAAGGCTGCTATAAGGTCTCTTTGGAGCCTTTTCTTTGGGCTGAAGAGCCCCAGCTCTCTCAGCCTATCCCTGTAGGGAAGGTGCTCCCTCTGATCATCTTTGTGGCCCTCCTCTGGACCTGCTCCAACAGCTCCATGTCCTTCTTGTGTTGGGGACCCCAGAACCGAACACAGCATTCCAGATGAGATCTCACAAGATCAGAGCGATGGGGTAGAATCACCTCCCTGAACCTGCTGGTCACACTTCTCTGGATGCAGCCCATGATCCGGTCAGCCTTCTGGGCTGCAAGTGCACATTGCTGTCTCATGTTGAATCTTCCATCAACCAACAACCCCAAATCCTTCTCCACAGGGCTGCTCTCAAGCCATTTCTCCACCCAACCCATATCCGTGGCTCTGCCCAACCTGTACCTGTATTTCAAGCTACTGTAGCAAATTTCCTATTCCAATCAAATTTCACAGTTCAACCAATTAGACACTGATAAAAGAAAGAAAATTCCATGTCTAGCAGAGAAGCTCATGTGCATGGATTCACTGCAGAACCAAGGCAGTGGCCAGAGAAGCTCCAACAGGTTTTTATCAGCTCAATAAACAAGGCCCGTGTTTGCCTCAGGCTGCATTACAGGCTTCTGATGGCAGAAAGGGTCTTCCTCTCTGGATTCCTCCTGGGGTGTAGAAACGCATGGGAAAGGAAGGCTCAGGCTCCATCTCTGAGCAGAGTAACAGCCAGGAAGAGGTAGGCCATGAACTTACCTGTCTACGCACAGAAATATTTGCAAGAAGGGCTCCAAAAAAATGCCTGGGGGTTTTCTGCCCTGTCAGAGTGTGGTATTTTGCTTCATAGGAAGGAAAACAGCCCTATGGAGGACATCCAGCTCTCCTCCTCTGATATCCAAGGTTCTCCTGTTCACACCAAGGCTATGGCTGAACAACTGAAGATATCTTTCCTGAGAAATGTATGCTTTCAAATGTTTTCCCCTTGTTTTACTTACACTTGCCACTCATAAATGCCCAAAGCTCAAGTTCAAGCAACATGCCTCCAGCTCTATAATTAACAGTCCTTGGGTCTGATGTGACTTACACCAGCCTCAAATTCTTTGAGATTTCTCTCACCGGAGAGGACTGCTGTGCTCTCAGGGCCCAGACTATGATTTAGAAACTCTGTGATTAAGTTCCAGTACTGCAACAGATCAACAGTGAACATAAACCCATCACCCAGCATGCAGCTTACCACAGTTCACTCCAGACGTACAGCAGATACAGGACTGGTTGTAAACCAGTGACACAGGCTACACATACGGAGAATTTTGTATCAGAATCACAGAACTGTTGGGGTTGGAAGAAATCTCTCTGATCCCCAAGCCCAACCCACCACATCTCACCATGCCCACCAACCTCCACAGCTCCTGAATGCCTCCAGGGATGGTGACCCCAACCCTCCCTGGGCAGCAGTGTCAGTGCCTCATCTTCCTTTCTGAGAAGAAATTTCTCCTAAGCCAAACCTGTATAGGTTGCATATTAGCAATCGCATAGCTTTAAAGCAGATCTCCTGAACGTGCCTGTTTTTGATACAAAGCCATTCTTCTTTCCCATAAACCTGAGGGTGCTTACACCAGAATTTGACCCAGGCAGCCTTGAAGCATGATCTCAGTCAGGGATACTACACTAAATTTAGCCCAAAGTAAAGTTTCTGAAGTGCTCATACTATAGATGCACGGGCTTCCTCAACAGCTGCTTCAAACTACTCCTCTGCTATGACTTTGCTGAGCTGCTTACCAAAACAGACAGTAAGATCAGCTCCCCCTCCAGGCAGAGGATGGACACCCCAGGGCAATCTGTTGGACCTGCCCCACAGCTGAACCCCCTGCTTTTGATCCAGAAGCTGACAACATCACATATTAAAAAGAACAATTCTGTCTAAGTTTTTAATTCTGCAGGTTCAGAAGGGCTACCACAGCTGTAAGGTCCCCTACCTTACCTTCTTGACCTGTGGAAAGGGGGAAATCCCTGCCTCTACAAATGGGGTATAAAGCAGGAATTCTGCTGCGTCAGGTCTCACCTGCCAACAGTAAACCATTCAGCTGGGATCCCCAGACATTTCACTGACACAAAAACAACTGTCAGCATGTTTCCAATAGTTCTCATTATGGGGTTGATGTTATTGTCTTTGCGTGGAAAAACTTCCACAGCTGCCAACCAGGATTTTAAAGCAGGATAGGAGCCAAAGCTAACTAGGGATTATTCACTGAATTCCATCAGCAAGAAATTCAATGAAGCCAGATACGTATAGATTCAACTACAGCGAGGAGCTACTTAGAAAGAGCTTAAGCATCCACCAGTCCTTTAGGGAACAGGAGGGTCATTATGCATAACACTGAGATTTCAGCTTAACTCATAATGGGCTATAATTTTTCTCTTGCAACCTATGATTACATATTGGGAGGAATAATGCTCTGTTATAATGAAATGTAATATGTCATATCTCACATTTTCTGCGCCTTACTCTTTGGTAGTAAGAGGCAATATGATAATCTTAGGTCAGAGAGGATTTCACAATGTCATTATGAAGAGGAGTTATTTAATGAACTGGTTTTTGTGTTCAGAAGCACAAAGGAGAAATATTTTTCACAGTGAGTTTTTACCTATTTATTATAAATAAAATCAGATGCCAACCAGTGGAATACCAAGCCTAAATTTATAGTAGATGAGATTTTTCTCTAAATACCCCTGGTTAATTTGCTGGGCTTTACAGTGCCCAAGCTTTAAGCTACCGAAGGATATTACGATTGGCACAATTTCTATTCTGATGTATGGAAACATTAATCCTTACCCAGTGAAAAAAACGTGAGCACAAGTTTTGTCTAGAGTCTTAATGCTTTTTCTGTTCATTTAAAATATCACAGCTCTGTATCCAGCCTTCTAATGCAGAAGTTGAATAATTAAATATAAATCATTTCTATGCATGACTCAGAGGGCTTCTAATTATATGTTCTCAAGGATTATTTCTAGGAAATTTTATACATATAATTTATGACCAGAAGTCTTTCATTTTCTTTCACAGTGAGCGTCCAATACGAGTTCTTTTCAGTGAAAGAATAAATGAGAGCAAATTCTATCAGCGCTTGCAATATGCGATCTCAGAGTCATATTCCTGTTATTCAAACTCCAAGCTTATTCCCTTGGCTTCACTTGCAACAAGAGATAACATAAAAGTGGAAACTTCCTCCTCACACAACGTGTTCATATTTAAAAAAGGCACAGGATGGTCTGAACTGGGTTTTCTTTCTTCTTGGACTTCGCATGCCTGAACATTTATTATTTTTCAGCACACCGAGGCCAGCTTCCATCTCAACCCTCAGCTGGTCTAAACCAACCCAGTTAGGAGAACGAAATTGACTCACGGTAACTGTGATTGGCTGATCTTGGTTCAGTACAGGCTGAAGACATGCTGCAAAAACTTCAGAGATTTTCAGAAGTTCTTAATGTGCAGAATTGAAAAAAAATAAATCAGTGTGAGTGCTCTGGTAGACAAAAAACAAACACACACACAAAAACCACACCGTCATAAAATTCACTCCATCTGTTATCTTGTAAGATGCCATAAATGGGGAGTGCTATGATGCCGTTTTATCAACAAAAGTTAACAGAAGAGCACTGTGCTAAACAGAGAAATGGTCAGAAAGGTCTCTTGGCTCCCCACAAGCAGTTCTAACACGGCGCATCCCTCTGGCTTTGGTGCTGTGGTTATGCTCACATGGGGGGGTGATCAGGGCTGGATGCCTTCTGCATTAACATGAAATCATTCCAGCAGTGTGAGCCGTGTAGCAACGTGTTGAACAAAGCTACCGGCCTGGTGAACCTAACTTCCAGCAGGAATGGCTAAAACTAGAAGCAGGATGGCTCATGCATCCTAGGACAACGATTCACGTGTGCTCCAGAAAGCAACCACAGTGTGGAAAAAAAACGCAGTTCTCACATTATTAATCAGTCCGCATCCAGGATCTGCTGGACATCCCAGTCCTGACAGCCCTGCCTTCTTGTGCTTCACAGAGAAGCTCCCAGGGGTCAAATACAACCTTATCAAAGGCAACACGAAAGTCACAGTGACTCCAATGGGCCAGAATACTCTTCCAAGGGTACAGTTTGATGTATACAAGAAATGGTCAAAAAATGTTTCTCTCTGTAGGGCCCTCAGGAAAACCAGCAAGTGGATCTGCCTTCCCGTGGGCTGCATGCAGCCATTTGCAGCAGCAAATTTTAACACGAAGTCCGTCTGCTTTGATTTGGTGCAATTGTAATCCTGCTTTGTGCTGCTTGGGTGATTGAATCCAACACACAGAAATGAAGAATCAAGGCCCAGCTGAATTGTTCTCTGGAAAACAAATGTACCTCTCTGGTGAAAGGAAAACACATTTCTCATTTTAAAAGAAACAAAACATACCCAGCAAAATTACTGTAAACTTTCTGAACTCTTATTCCTATGTATAACACGCATAGAGCACCTACTATTTCTCCTGTGGTAAAGACAAGTCACAAACATTCACAGATTAAGACTAGAAGGATCCTCATGACAGTCAATTCTGATGCTGTATGGACTTATCACTGATCATCCCCGTGTCACTTCTTGCTAAGTGACAGGAAGTGACACAGGCAAATCTGAAGTCAGTCTCTGTATGACACACCTACACCTGTGTGTTTAGCCTGCAATATTTCAAGGGCTCATTTTAAACAAAACTCTGGGTTCTTCAATTACATTTGCCACTGATGAGCATGGTGTATGAGTGCATAATAAGCTGATCCACTGAGTAAGCTGTCAGGAGACAGATCATCCTAATAAAAAGACAATGTGAAATGGAATGTTTTCTAATACTTGTGCTTCAAAAAGTTACTTTAAATGAAAGGAGAGAGTTTAAAAATATGAAGTACTTGGGACTTCAGTGCTTAAGATAAATAAGCTCTTTGCTGCTTTTTTTTTTTCCCTGCTTAGTAGTGGACACTGCTGTTAAGTTGCTTCAAAAAATACAAAGGAGACAAATCAGTGTGCAGCCCAGCAGGAGGAGTATCATCACTGCGTCAGTACTGAGATCCCAAAGGAACATTTGTTCTTGCTATGCCTTCATCTTTCTGCAAGTATGTTTTACCAAACCATACAACCTTTTCCAAGGAGAATAGGTGGCTCATTCTGAGAGTCCTTGTTACTGAACTAGATATATCACAGGAGGATACAGTACAGGAAAGCCATTTTGACAAAGTTCTTCAAAAATTAGATGTTCTGAACCAGCAGATCCTTCGTACAGCTGATACATTTACCTTTATTACATAAGCATAAAAGCAATGCAAAGGTTGTCCATAGTAACTCCAGAGGGAGCGGTGCTGTTACTGAAGCAGGGAGGGTCTGCATAGGCCCTTTCCACAGACTGACACAGTGAGCCCTCAGCAGTGTGTGCCACAGATCCCAGCACCCCTGCACAATCAGCAAATGGCTCACACCAAGTACTCTGGTGAACATAACCTCCTGCTCTGTGTGCAAACTGCTTACAGACATCTCAACATGCAGGCAATCAAGAGAGAGAAGCCCCCACAGCAGCAAGCTTGCAGATCATGCTGCCATTCCTGCATACCAACACACCACGTGTTAACTCAACACCATCACCCTAGACTCTCTGAGCCAACAGAAGGTGCTTTTGCTCAGCGCTGGTTTACCTGGCTGTGCTCATACACACTAGGTAGAACAGTGCATCTGTTGAAACAATAGGCTATATACATAGAGTCAATCAAACCACATTATCCTACAATTTGAACAGAAGTCATGAGAACAGCTGTAAAGAGTTCATAAGGAAATAACTGGTTTGTTTCCTTCTGACTGCTGCAACAAATCAGAGTATACCTGTAAGAGTAATTCTGAGCTCAGTACAGAAAATGTGGCTAAAACAGGAACCCAAATTAATGCCTCTAAATTTCCTTCAAATAGGAAGAGAAAAGCCCCTGATAAACCATCTACCCCAATGCTACCAGCACCTCTGAGCTCCCTGATGGTAGAGCAGTGTGAATTACCTGTGTATAGATGTAATTAGACAAGGTGTATAATTGTTATTATACAAAGATAAAGCAGATGAATAGCCAGGGGTTATACAGGAAAGACTTACCAATGCCAAGGCTTACAGTCAAGATGGACACTCACCAATGTTGAGGCTTACTGCAAAAACTCCACACAGGAGCAATCTCCAGAAAGAGATGCTGCCTTAGAGGTGGTCAGCCCTTAAATGGGATCTAGGAGAGGTGCAGTCAAGCTTCACCCCTTCTGGGAGCACAGCTGAATTGCCTTCACCTGTGCTCCCCCAGCTGACCTGTCACTTGCCTCAGATGGTTAATCACAGGTTCAGGCTGTGATTAACAGTTTCCCATACAACCTGGTTGCTCAATTGGTAATGCAGGAAATTATGCTCTGTTATTTTGATCATCCTGAACATCTCTGAAGAGAGAAATGGCTTTCAAGATGCTCCACAACTGCTGCAAGGGCAGTGATAAAAAAAAGAGGAGCAGGGAGTGGACACTACAAGGAAGAAAAGGCTGAACTCCCCCAGCTCTCTAGACAGCGTTATCACAGAGATTCTTAGCAGGTCGTTCTTTCCCTCATCACCTTCCTACAAGTACCATCAACGACTGGTCTGTAATTTTGAGAGAAGCAGAAAAGTAGTAGCAGACACCTGGACCTCTCAGAAAGATACCTGAAGGAATCACATGGCTTACAGCTAAGATTCTCCCAAGTTCTAGCATTAGATCAAATATGGCTGCAGGCACTGCTGAAGGCATCCTTCCACCCAGAAGGGATCCCTGGCTGTGGATCACAGTTTGTGTCTGTACTACCTCAAGCTCTCCTTTTCTAGAGAGGAGGACTGAGAGTGTGATAATACTCCTGGCCTGGATCTCCCACTGGCCACTATAGAACCTCTGGCTCTAAGGGAAATATATAATTATTTTCCTGTTTATTTGTTTTCAGACTAAATAATTTGAAAGCTTTGAAGGACTGTATAAGACAAAGACTTGAAATATTTCCTCCTTAACTGTATGGCTTACTAGGAGCAGCTCTTTATGTATATTTTGCCTTGAAACAGAGCCAGGTTCCAACTCAGAAGTAGTTTATTAAACCCAGGAAAGAGCCCAGGAGTGCACTGCCACACAGGAGTGTGCACTGTAAGTGTGTTATGCTCTGGGAGAAACATCAAGAGCTGAATTTTTTGTCACTGTATGGCAGCTCCTGCCTCCAGCCACTCAGACCAGGCAGTTTATCTCAGCGAGGGCTCTGCTTTCTGCTTTTCAGGGTCACACTATGGACAATTAATTATATTCTGAAAAAAAAAAATATCTTTTCTAAGCAGGAAAATGTTGAAACTTCCCCACCTATCAGAGGATACACTGCAAAGGGGTGGAGGGCTTAGGCTAAGTAATATAGCCACTGCAGCTGCCATGCACCGTCACAAAGTTTTCATTAATCATCCCATGTTTAATCCGACCACAAACTGCTAGATGTTCCTGCCTAGCCCAAGGTGTCTGTCAAAGTCAGGGTCTGATGAAAGGCAGGCTAGCTGGCTGGGAAAACCTGGCAGAAGGAGATCAGTTATTCCCAAACCTTGTTTAAATGGCTGCTACTCTTACTGAGTGGCGATTCTGACATAGTTCTGCTCTGATCCCCACCTCTGGCAGCCAGTTTGCCATTCAAAACAAAGAAAAAAAGGGATCAGAATTTCCTTCTCAGGTGCCCTCTGCACAACGGATTTCAGCATCCTTTAGGAAAAATCAAGCTACTTTTTAGGTGTGCCGGCTCAGATGTATTCTAGCTGCAAAAGCAGGCTCTTTGTAGGCTATTTTATCTTGCTTTCTAGCAAAAGGGGGGAAAAAAGAAAGAAAAAAAAGAAAGAAAGAAAGAAAAAAAAGCTTCTGCCAGACCCCACGCTGCTATAGCTGAACAGTTTCTGGCTTTAATTGCTTGTTTAAAATTAGTTTACATATTTCTACAGTGCAGTAGAATCTCCAGGACAGACAAGTCCTTTATCTCTTTCCCTCTGACAATAAGCTGATTTCTCTCCTACAATCCCTGGGATAATTTGCTCTAAGAACACATGGAACTGTTACAGGAGAATCTGGATGCAAACGATACAACTTGCCAGAACGATCAGTTTAATAACCCTCATAATGGCTGCTCGCAAAGCACGGTGATTCCTGAGAAAACATGTTTGCCAAAGCTTTCCACCACCAACAGCCCATCGTTCGTTAGAACTCAGAGGAACTCGGAAAGGGTAGTCAGGCATTGGAATGCACTGCCCAGGGAGGTGGTGGAGTCACCGACCATGGGAGTGTTCAAGAAACATTTGGATGTTGCATTGAGGGATATGATTTAGCTGGGAAGTATTGGTAATGGTTGGACTAGATGATCTTCTAGGTCTTTTCCAACCTTGATAGTTCTGTGATTCTGTGATTCTGTGGATGGTTTCTGACACCCCACATTCCCTAAGCACGTAACGGCATCAGAAAGCAGCAGACATCACTGGCGATGAAAAGGAATCTGGAGCGGGGAGAGGTTGTCTCTGAAAGCAAGAGAAGTGATGG
This sequence comes from Alectoris magna, assembly GCA_030625065.1. NCBI lineage: Eukaryota > Metazoa > Chordata > Aves > Galliformes > Phasianidae > Alectoris > Alectoris magna. The sequence continues at coordinate 675,120 of CM060565.1, read as the reverse complement.
GGCCAAGATGTATTTCTGTACTAAGGAAGTAGAAAGATTGGGATTGGACACAAAGTATGGTGTATGTGCCCATCATATTCAGCGTCACAGCCCTGCGGACAGCCCTAAAAGGGCCTGAGGACCCAAGGCTGCAATCCAAGCGCCACAGGGGCAGCACTGCTGAGCCCACCCCCTGTACCGGCCCCAGCCAATCCCACCTGTGCCGGGAGCCAGATTACGCGCTGATTGGTGCGTTCAAACCGCAGGGCCCCACTCCCATTGGCCCTGCTCTGCCTGTAGGAGCTGGGATTGGTGGGTGCCCCCATGCTGTGGGGCGGTGCTCGGAGGACCCCGGCTGCCGCGCGGCTCCCAGGGGTTTAAACAGACAAATCCTCTTCAAATAAATCCAAGTAATGAATAAATCTGAATAATGAATTTATGAAAAAAAAAGAAAAAGGCAATAAACTCAAGGGAAAAAAATAATGAAGGAATAACAGATTATTTGCTTTAATTATTTGCACAAAGCTCTGTGAAGTTTTCTTGTAAAATAAGCTACGGATGTGGTCTGATGGAGATTGCAATCATTGCAGAACTCTGTAAATCACTTTCCTCTAGATAATCTATGAGGACACTCTTCGGTAATTGGGAGTCTGTAGGAGTTGTTATTCTGCTGGCTGTGCTGTATCCACTGCAGGAGGAGCGCACCAGCTCGGAGCTGGCACCTTTGGGTGGGCTCCTGGAGGGGCTCTAATGAGTGAAGGGCTCTCTCTGCTGTGACTGTGGCCTTTTTAGGACACATTTCAAGGGCTCTTTGGAATCAGAGACCGCCGCAGCTGATGTTGTGATAATGATTTTGTTCTAATTCCTCGTTTCTGAACTTCCAGAACAATGCTGCTGAACCAGACCGCACCTCATTAGTCAAGGTTTCAAACCGGGAGTTGTTATTCTGGAAGTCTGTTTGCTATCTTACTGTCAGAGGAATTCAGAACGAAAAGGAGAAGAAAAGTGTCTTTCTCACTTTTATTGTGCGCAAATGATCTAAAAAATGAGTTCTAAAAAAAATGAGGTCTACTTATGGGTAAAAAAAGAAAAAGAAAGAGAAAAAAAAGAGTTTATATTTTAATCCTCCGGTGCCATTGTTTCCTTTTGCCAACACAATCTTCAAAAGGCTTCAAAAGCTAATACTAGAATAATATCAGCCTATAACACAGAGCAATTAATAATCATCTTGATAAGATAGGATTTCTTACTACTTACTCACCAAAATATACAGCTTGGAGTTCATTACAGCCCTTTGCAAATTAATTTCAAGCTGGTGAAGTTTCAGCCAAGAAACCCTCAGCGTTTTTAATCTAAATTTCTGTCATGCCTTGAAGACATTTTAGCGTGCCACCTCATTGTGCAATGCAGCAACCTGTGTCCAAAGACTACGAAAACACCCAATGGCCGCACAAAAGGATTTTAGAGGCCAACAAAAATTGTTGGCAACTCAAAACTTTATTTTTTTGACGTGGCCTATAAATGAATATAAAGCAAGCTATAAAGCAAACTTGGCATAGCCATCAGGGCTGCACACTGAAGGACAGGACCTGCAATAACGGGGCGGAGGCAAGCCTTAGCTTTAGGGGTGGTCCCTTGTTCCTTATCTGGTGTGTCAGACAGGAGACTGCATGTTGAGGCTGTGGTATTGACAAGATGGCCCAGATGGTCCTCTCTGTTTCATCTTATGTTTCGTAGTGCTGTGTTATACAGTGCAGACTCATCCTCAGTAAATATTCACGGCATATTATTGCATACATCACGAGGTGACCACGCAGAATCAAAGTCATTGGAATTGTTAAAAAATAGAGAGAACTGAGATAACGCTTATTAAAACAAACAATACTTAGCAGCTGCCTTCTGTCACTGCAGCTGCAGCCACCATCCCTGCTTTGCTGCAAACACGCTGGAAAAGGAGAGGTGATGCTCCTAGTTTTGTATCCATACATTTTCTAACATTTATTGTCTCTGTAGACAAGTATTCAGACATAATGAACTGAACAGTTCAGTATGTCTGGATGTATCTTGGTTTGCCCAATGACGAACTGTGTGTCTCATCAACCAGCAAAGTCTCTCCGTTATTTAAGAAATACATTCATTTCTGTTAGGGCCACATGTTTTTAAGAGATATCAGAAGTTGCAGGTGGGGCAGAAATTGAACTAAGAGTTGTCAAACCCATACGAAATGTAATAGATTGCAGTTATTCAGGCTCCATCAATTTAGAATGTCAGCTTTTAAAGTGTGATAATTTTATTTTTTTTCACTTTTAAAAGTCAAAACATCGTTATTAAGCTCAAGCGCAATATATGACACTGAAAATTCTAGTAATTTTGTTTATGAATTGGGAAGTAATGAGAACATTCTGAAATGCTGTGCAGGAGTTACGACTTAAAAAGGAAAACAGACTTTCATAAAGCACAACTCTATGATCTGTGGCTTAAAAAGAACAATATATAAGATTATTATTTATATCAGAATATTAACATGAAAATAAACATGAGTCTGTGATATGATCTCAGTTTGATTTGTGTCTATAAATAAAGGATGGGCGAATATTAAAGAACAGCAAAGTACAGTGTGTATTGGTCACTTTGCAAGACTGGAGAAGATTCCTCAATTCCCTATCGTTGGCAATGGGACTGATTCTATTCAATGACTTCACCGGGGATTTGAAGAAGGGAACATGAAGTGACAGCTCCAAGCTTGCATATGACTGGGCTCCTTTGATGTGTCTGACTGTGCAAAGGGTGAGGGACTCCAGGAGGAGCCTGCAGACTGAGCAACTGGTCCCATCATGGCAAACAAGCTCCAGCAGATGTAAATGTGGAGTGTTACATCAAGGGGAAGGGAACCTAATTCAGTTCTAGGAAATGCTGGGCTCAGAACTGTCAGCCCCGATTCAGAAAAGCGTTCTCACACTCACTGTTGGTAGGTCCTTGCAACTCATGTGGAAGGACGGCCAATACAGTCAAGGGGGTGAAGCAGATGCCCTGGAAGAAGAGACGAGAAGGCCGAATTTCTCCCATACAGACAGCAAATGACTGAGGCATACAACATCATGAAGGCAGCTGTTGTAGTGAATACAGAACTGCTCACAGGTTCCGCAACCTGAGTGTTAAGGAGCACTTACTGGAAATAGGAAGGAAGCTTGTTTAAACCAGGCAGAAGAAAATAATTGTTTCCTGCATGTGCCACCTGTTTTCAGTGAAGAACTGTTTTAGAAGCACGAAACAAAATATTCAAGAAGGGGGAATCGGTGAATAGGAAGATACTGGCTGGAAGCTTATCCTGCAATACTAACAATCCAGAGATTGGTGTTAGGACATTGGCCACAGGAAATCAAAATACACATAGCATTTACCCAGGACTGGGCCTGCTATTGATCAGTAATCACTGACTTCTTTCTATATCATTGCCAGCACCACCTTCCCCCTCAGCCCCTCAAAAACCAGCAAGGTCTGGCAGTTCCAGCTGTAGAAAGATGATTTTGAAACTGGCTATTTTGATTGTGTAAATGTCTGTGTGGACAACACACAACTTTGTAGCAGCTCCTATTTCTTTACAAGCAGAGTCCGTTTCTCCCTCTGATAAGCTACGTTTCTTTTATAGCAAACACAACCAACTTGAGAGATTTACTTCTTCGCAGTTCTTCTGGGAAATGGACTTGAAAATACTTATAATACCTGATCCACTTACACAGTGCAAAGATTTTACGACAAAACTATTAGAAGATAGACATTATTCTCTCTCTTCTCCTGGTAACGTGGTGGAGCAGTCCCCTGTTCAAGGGGGAAGTGCAAATCCTGCAGCCCAGGAGCTGCTGTGTGACCTGATCCTGACACCTGCCATTATTCAAACTGACTTAATTTGAAAACATGGTCGACAATAAAAGAGTTATTCTCCATGGCTCTTTTGGACCTGACTGGCACAGCTCTCACTGGCTACTCTGTGAGCCCCTTCTGGTGAGGGATAGGCAGAGAAGACGCAGGACCTCTGCCCCTGGTCAGCAAACTCTCTTTACAGAATCAGAGTGTTTCCTATTCCTTTGTAATAATTTTCATAGCAATGTCGCTCGATTGCACTGCAGTCAATCCTATTAAATAATTTTTTTAAAAAAATAATGAATTCTGTATTTTAAAGATCAAGACAAACTTAAATTAATGGTGGCTTTTCAAACTCCAATGTTCATTCCATTCTGTTCCCCACCTATACAATTTATTCCCTGAATTTCATAGAATTGGAGAATCATGGAATGGTTTGGGTTGGAAGGGACCTTTAAGATCATGTAGTTCCAGCCCCCTGCTGTAGGCAGGGAAACATTCCATAGCCCAGGCTGCTCACAGCCCCATCCAGCCTGGCCTTCATTGCTTCCAGGGAGGGGCATCCACAGCCTCACTGGGCAACCTTTGCCAGTGTCTCACCACCCTCACAGTAATGAATTCCTTCCTAATATCTAGTCTAAATCTACTCTCTTCCAGTTTAAAGCCATTTCCCCTCATCCTCTTGCTACATGCCCATATAAAAAGTCCCTCTCCAGCTTTCCTGTAGGCCCCCTGGAATGCCGCTGTAAGATCCCCCCGGAGCCTTCTCTTCTCCAGGCTGATTTTTAACTGCGCTTTCTCTTTTCTATGATCTTGTAGTCAGAGCTCTTTCAACTGGGGTAGGTGCGCTGTAACAATTTATCTCAAGAGCATGAACACCTGACATGCTCTGTTGATGAGAAACCCACGAAGGAATAGTTCGTAGGCTTTGTAACACTTGTTCTCAGACCTTTGCTGTGAAATCCTTTGACATGAAAGGAAATGTATCATCATTGCCAAGAATGCTAGTAATGAGGTTATCATAAATAGAGTGGGCGGCAGAGATGATCTGAGTGGAGTGGCAGAGGTGGCTTTGTTCTGCAAGATGTAATTACCATGCATATAAATAAACATTAACATGTGTATGGGGACAAAGAACTCCATTATCACTCGCTGGGGGAGCTGGGGAGATGTGCTTTGGAAAGCAGGGCTTTCAGCTGCAAGTGGAGATCTTTAGGACTGGGTGTATCTTGGCTTAGATAACCAGGAGCTAAACTCTTCAATCAGGGTACGTCACCCTGGATTCTGCTTGTAACTAATGAAGGGAAATGGGAGCATCAGAAGGGCAGTGGTTGTGTAGGTAAATCAGCTGAATGGGAACGAACTGCCCATTCCTCCCCACGGACTCTAAAGGGAGCCCAGAAAACTGGCTCAGATTTAGATGTCTAATATTTATATGAGGAAAGGATTTCACTGTAACTCTGTGAGCTCCCATGGAGACATGGGGCTAAGGAGGATTAATGCATCCTTGCCTACACGGAGATAGAAGAAAATAAAATGATTCTGGCTGTCCTCAGCTCTTCCTGTCTTTTGCTGCTTCAACAGCAGTTTTGGGGCTAGGAAACAATCCTTACAGGTACATGAATGTATGCAGGGTGCAGGGTGGTGCTGTGCACTTCATTTTCTCTGCTGTAGCCCACAGTGATAAGGGACCAAAAAAGAAATGAGGGTAACTTTCCGCTGTAAATTCCCTTATAAGAGATACAGGGACTTGAGTTTAAGTTGACGATGGATGTAGCTTAAAAAATCTTCTATTCATTAATATTTTCACCTCTCTCTGTCCCTGGAGTAAAATGATCTTCCAGGTGAGAATTAGGGAAAAAAAAAAAAAACACGGGCAAGAACAGCAGAAAAGAGAATGAAATAAGGTATGGAAAAAAAAAAAAAAACTACCAGAGGAAAAATACAGAATACAGGGGAAAAAAACACCAAACCAAAACCAAAAAAACCCAACCTTTCAGTCTAAATATTTTATCCCAGAGGAAGTTACGAGTTGATGTGATCGTGGTGTGCCCGTATTTATGAATGTTCTTGTTAAGAAAATGTTCTTTAATGTATCAGGCAAGGAAATGAGATCTGCTTGGTAGAAGTTCAAGCCAGACTTTCTTAACATTGGAAAGCAATCTGACAAGAAATAACGAGGTGTTAACGTGGGACAGGGGCTGTAATTGCTTGTAGCAGACAGTATTGCTTCAACTCCCTAAGTAACGAGTAGGTGTTTTTCTAAAGAAATTATCCTCCACCAAACCATAAGAGCTGATGCAAAAGGACAAAGCCCGCATCTTGATTTTTGAAGTAACACTGGTTAGAACTTCAAAATATTGTTGCAATGGTCTGAACCCCTGCATCGAATCAAACCCAAATTCCCCCCTGCATCCTAAGGAACAGTATTATTACAATGGAGACTGAATACAAAAATAGTAATGGTAACAATGATCAATAGCCATTAAATCTTTCCCCCGTGAGACATTCAGAATCTGCCACATTAACTGTTAAGGGCAGATCAAAATGCATTTATTAGGAAACATTATTTTTGAAGCAAAACTTCTGCTCAGATGCAGTGATACAGTCACCCTGCAGTGATGTGTGTGACGGTTTCATGCTGGCAGGCAGCTCAGCCCCCCCACACCACTCCCTCCCTCTCCCCTCTCAACAGAACAAGGGGAGGCAATGTGATTGATGTGAAAGGACGCGGAGACTGAGAAAAGGACAGGGAGATCGTTCACCTGCCACCATAATGGGCCAAACAGATTCAGCATAGGGAGATTTGTTGCTAACTATTGACAGGGTGGAGAAGTAAGAAACTGAAAGCAAACTAAAACCACCTTCCTCCCCATCCACCCTCCTGTACCTCTTCCCCTGAGCAGAGCAGGGCAATGGGGAATGGGGCAGCAGTCAGTCTGCAGTGTTCTGTCTCTGCTCCATGGTTCCTCTGCCCCTCCTTCACATAGGGTCCCTCCCATGGGTGCTCTCCTTCAGTGGATCCCCATTGGGCTTCCCATGGGCTGCATCTCTCTGAGAGCTGCTCCTGTGTGGATCCGTACCACGGGGCCCATCCTGCAGCTTCCCACTACCAAAATATCACCACATAACCCCAAAACAATGTTATCCAACTTGAATGAAATCAGAAGCATATCTTAACAAAGTTGTGTCTGTGGGGTTGTACAGTTAATTCTTGACATGTTTCTATTAACATATCCGTGCTCAACCCATTAAATGGCCTCATGTCACCCAATTATCTTGTAATCAGCTCTGCATGCAACACTGACTCAACACAATTTGATTCAGACACAAACAGAGTCTGTACAGGCAGAGATCCAGCAGATGCTGTGGAGAGCCTGATGAGCTTCCTGTTGCCCTCTGGGACTGTTTTGGTACATAAGGCCTCAAGTTAAGTCTATGACCACAAGGTTGTGGCTGAATCCCTTTCTGATTCTGGATACTTTCTGCCATTAGCAGCATTCAGATTGAGTGCACTATTGCTTGGAGCTGCCCAAAACATAGGGACGCAGGGAAGGAGGAGGTGCATCGGATGGCAGCTGTTTCATAACCTGGTGCTTATCTCCCCTGTCTGCTGCTAGCTCCCTACTCTCAACTAGCTGTGCAGGTTTCTGCTATTGCCATTGAAGGAGGACTGACACTGTCAAGGAGAGTCAGCCTGTTGTAGCACTGGTGCATAGAACAAGTGGGACAGACTGTATTCTGGAGGCAACTCACCCTGTTTTTAATTGGTTGGAGGTAGAATCTGCGACTTACTTTTAAACAGCATCTTCAGTTTTATTGTTTTTTTATATGCAGAAGACAGTATGGGTCTCTAAGCTAATCTTCACCCCACTGTCATGCAGTTGCATGGGGACTGGGTGGGTGGGACAGCAGCACTGCAGCACCAGGACGGGCTGCTGAAAGGGCAGAAAGTGTCTCTTGCTCTTGGGATCTGAGGAGTTCTGTTTGTTCACGTGGTGTACAGAAGAAACTGCAAATGCATGTGAGTGAAATCACGTTTGTTAGTGATGATCATTCTGCGTAATTAATCCAGCCTAATTTCCTGAATTAATAGTATGTTTTCTTAGGAATGGCAGCAGACTTCTCTTGTTTATGCAGGTGTTTATAGGTGATTTCATACTGAACTTCAACTTCACGCCTTTCCGTATTTTTCCTTACTTAGGATTTTTTTTCTCTTTAATATATTCAAGACCCCCCCTGAAGGCAGTATGGCCGTGGGATAGGACTAACAAGCTGCAGCTACATTACACAGGCATTAGCTCCTTTTGTATAAAATGTGGCACCTCAAAGATTCCTTGGGACTACGCTTCATTGCGCATCATTCTGGAGCAGCACTAAGCATTCCAAGGGGCTGAGCTCCCTGGGGAAGCATTAGGCCCTGATGGGACTGCACAAATTGATTTCCATGCACTGATTGAGCACTCCTAGGATGGCAGCTCTCCCACTTCTATCCTGCCATTTTCAGACATAGCAGTGAGAGCCAACACGAGGCTCCCTCCAATCTCAGGGATGGAAGGGTGGTCCTTCTAGCAGCAGTGAACATCATTTCTGTGTTCTAGTCACCCATTTTAAGATTACTGCATTTGTTATTGTGGTTCCAGGACTTGAAACACTGTGGAGTGGGCAGTGAAACAAGTTTACGTTTCTTAACAGATGCTCACATTGCTGCTTGATGCATGTTCAAAGTTAGCCATGAGCTTCATAGAAAGGTGAGTGAATGCTCTGATCGAGACAGCTGGTGAAGTCTGGTCTGATCAGTCTGAATAATAATGCTGTGGTAAATATGATTTTCCCTTGAAGAGACTTCAAAAGAGCCATGTTTACTGAACCATGATAATATTAGGATCAAACCTGCTCTAGTGATGAATTAAATATCTTCTTATTTTTTATTTTTTATTTTTATTTACTAACCTTACACACTCTCTCTGGATATGAAGATTTGGTTGTGCTCATTCTAGCTTATTGGCAACAGGCCTTCCAAAAGGCAGCCCGTCCCTCTGAGATAGCCTTTGAGCCTGGTGCCCTCCGGAAGGTGTCCCTGCTCAGAGAAGGAGAGGACTCTGCTTTTTGTTGTGTGCTAAGCAGGGTGCTTTTGATATATAAAAGGCCACAGGAATGGAAAAGGAAAGTGTCATTTTCAAAGTACACCGTGCCTAACTAAAGTAAAGAATTTCTGAGATCTGAACAGTTAAATGGAAAAATGACGCAAGACATAAAATAGCTAAGCAAGGGTATTGATTACTCTTTGAAACAAAAATAGCACCTGGTAATATATTATTTATAGCGTGACTTAAAACAAGAACTGTTTAGTTAGAAAGAAAGTGACCTACTGAAAGTTACAAGGATAGGATGGGATAGCGTAGAATAGGGTAGGATAGGATAGGATAGGGTAGGATAGGGTAGGATAGGATAGGATAGGATAGGATAGGATAGGATAGGATAGGATAGGATAGGATAGGATGGGATGGGATGGGATGGGATGGGATGGGATGGGATGGGATAGGGTAAAGAGGGGAAAAGAGAGGGGAGGAGAGGGAAAGGAAAGAGAAGGAAACAAAGGAGAGGAGAGGAGAGGAGAGGAGAGGAGAGGAGAGGAGAGGAGAGGAGAGGAGAGGAGAGGAGAGGAGAGGAGAGGAGAGGAAAAAGGAGTTGGAATGTACCTACAAAAGTTCATTAGGTCCAATTGTCTGACCACTTTTTAGAGCATCCCAAAAGCTAAAACATATAATTAAGGGCATTATCTAAACAACACTTGAAGACCGGCGAGGTTAAACCAACAAGTTTAGTTACTGTGCAAAAATATAAATCTAGATTGATTTTAATTAACTATCAGCTGTTATGGTATTGCACTTCTGTAAGGACATCACATTCACAGTAGCGATCTGTGTCATTTTCATGGATAGCTCATCTTTTAAATTAATTTCTTTGTGCAATTTTCATGCTCTCCTCTAAAAACACTCTTCTACTTCATTTTATTTAATGGAAACAGATGGTAAGACCTGCTTTTCATCATACACCCTGTGTGCTTGTATGTCTAATGAAGACATTTCATTATAGCAAAGCAGTCGGGGCCGGTGGGACAGCTCTGTCTCAGAGGCCCCCAGGAGTGAGCTACACCAAATTCCAGGTGATGATATAGGTTGACTGGGTAGATGCTGGGGGATGCCGTGTATCTCATAGGATTATTTATGTCACCGTAACTGTCCAGGAGCAGATGCCTATTACTGCACTATAACACATTTCACCAAATATTTATATGTAAAAGTAATTGTGTGTCCAGAAAGGAGATGTGAAAAGTCTTCTCTCCCTCTCACCCATCCCTTCCTATGCACAAGCATGTAGTGACGTTCTCCTAAAACAAACCTTAGCCTCCAGCAATGCAGACTAAAAGATGTCCTGTGGCAGAAATATTATCTTTATGTTTTGTGCCCCAATAGATTTTTTCTTTGCTGAATTAGCAGAGCTGCTTTTTCAACCCATGAAATTTGTGAGCATCAAAACGCTACGTTCTAAGGAGCTCCCCAGGGAAGGCTCTCTTGCAGATCCTGCTTTGCCTGCTCTGATGCAGCTTCCTGCCTTCTATGTTTGATGCCTCCTAGTTCCTGCATTAGAACAACATGTGAACTTTCTCTTTCTTACTCTGAATACATTTTCTATTTGATTCTGTTCAGCGAAGATTCTGCCGTCCCTCTACTGAAAGAGACAGAAATGGTCACAATGAACTTCATATGCCTCCCATTTTGTTGAATTTCTTAATATCAGATCAACACTTTTTAGCAAATTTGAATGACTTAACAGCCAAAGAAAAATATACATTTGTTGTAGAAAAAGCATAGGTTTGTTTTAGAAGTTTCACACAATATACAGGGTTTTCTGAGCTTCATATAGATGAGTACACTGAAGGGTTTTGTCACTGGTGGGGCTGGTTAAAATTCTGCAATGACAGACAATAATAACGAAATATCCAGTAAGCTAATAGCTACTTGTGATTATCACAGAATCATAGAACAGCTTGGGTTGGAAGGGACCTCAAGGACCACCGAGCTCCAACCTCCCTGTGGCATGCAGGACCACCAGCCTCCATATCTAATAATAGACTGGTAATTAAGATTGTTCAGTGCAATCAATGCACTTCTAATTTTCATGAGAACTTGTTTGAAGTCTTAACATTTCATTTTTGGGGCAGGAGATATTTTTTCCCCACTTACAGTGTTTACAAGAAATTGGATAAAGTTATATTACTTTTGACTGTCTGCCACAGCCAAGAAGTGTTTTAGAGTAATAAATATATTAGTTCTGAAAAATACTGGAGATTTGATATATTCTCCTTAAAATACTCAGTACACACCAAAAAAATAATGTAATGTATTTGTATGTAATATAAAGTTCACCAGAAATGAAAAGTCATCTTTGACAAGGTGAGCAAGTAATGTAGTTTCTTTTCATAAGCACGTATTCCTTGCCAAGGGAAGTGTTTGCTGCTAAAATAAAAAATGAAATAAAATGAAATAAAATAAAATAAAATAAAAAGGAAATAAAGTGAATTTTGGAACAACTCTTTTTTTTTTTCTTTTCTTTCTTTTTTTTTTGGCAGATCTTCATTATGAGAAGGAATTCTTGCCTTGATGATGGTTCTGTGGCAGTGCCTTTCTGGAAACGTTTCCGTTTGGGATCAAACCAAACTAGACAGAAGCTGTAGGATGTATCTCTAATGCTTTGAAAATTGGCTGTTTTGGAAATGGCCGATTTCCCGTTTGTTGCAGACTCTGCAGGAAGGATGGAGAATTGTATTTCCTGTTTCATTGCAACACATTTCTAATTACGAGAAGACGGTATCTGGATAAAGGAAGACTCTCCAAATGGAGGTCAGGAGGAATCATCACTCTCCCCTGCATGCCAAATTCTGAAACTGGGATTGAAGCCACTGACTTGTTTAATTAACTCTAATGATCAATTCAATTAAATAAATGTTAAGATGCACAAACTAGAACTCTCAATTATCAGCTTGTTTTTCGGGCAGCTTGTTAGGATACAGATGCATTGCAGCCTCCAGGCAAGGAAGTTCCACCTCAGGGCCATGGGGAGCCATTGCTGCAGCTCCTTTCCGTTGCAACCCAACAGTACGTGCATCGCTGTGGCCAGATGGAGCGTGTATGGTCCCACTGTGCATCCTGCCCTGCAGTTATGTGCGAGATAAAGTGCTACATAGCTCCATGCTTGTTGATTTAATTGACTTCCAGTGTAGGTGTCATGATAAATGATGACAGATTTGCCCTGTCAATCAGATTAAGAAGAGAATAGCAAAACTAATTTGGCTTATCATCAAGAGAATAAATCCTGTCTGGAGGCTGTTGCAGGGTTTTCTTATCCATAACAGCTTTGTCTTGCAGGAGGATCTCAGCTGCTGCACCACCAGGGTGTCTTTGGGCATGCTGTCATCATTCCTTGTCAGGAACAGACCTGAAAATCTTGCTGCATATTTTTCTGCATGTGCTGAGATCACGTGGAGGAGCTGCTGCTCCAATTACTGCAATAACCATTCCAGTGCCTCAGTCATTAATTCTGGAATGGAGTAGTTCCTCATGACTGTGGATTCCTTCAAGTCAGCTGTGACATAATAGTTGTAGCTACGTGGTGCTTCATTTATTCAGTTCTGGAGAAATCACAAAGGCAAGTTAGAACTGAGGCTTCGATATTTCAGAATGGTCACCAGTGTTACTGGTTGCCAACTGTAGTGATTGGCGACCCTGCACATAGCAGGGGGGTTGAAACTAGATGATCATTATGGTCCTTTTCAACCCAGGCCATTCTATGATTCTATGACCTGGTCATGCAAAGAGCAGAGCAGTGAATGCACAGGCAGCTCTGCTCCTGAAAGAGTGAGACTCATTTCTTAATTACCCATTAAAAGCTCCGTGTGCCTCTTTGGGAAACCTTATCATTTTGGGGAGTTCTTTCTTATAATATTTTCTGCTCTTAGGCAGGAAGCTCTGTCTGAACTGTGGGTGCCACAAGATTTTGGCTATTGCTTTGTGTAGTACGTAGCATACAAATGCTTCTGGATGGATTTCAGCACAGAGCTCATGCTGCTGAATCGAGCTGTAAGCCCAGACACCGGCTGCTAAACCTTCCCACTCAGATAAGCATCTTTTTCTGCCTAGAAATGTGTGATATAAAAGGCTGCTATTAAGGGTGAGTTCAAGAAGCTGAAATGTGTTCTCACAATTGCTGTGCCTTTTCCTCTGTTAACTCACTTTTAGTTCACGTAAATCCTATTTGCTAAGCTATAGTCGGTGCTCACTGGCTGCAGATCAGTGCCCAGACTTCATCTGTGTAGGCTTTTGAGGAGAATTTTCTCCTGAATGGAAGAAGATCTGAACGAGAAAGGCGGCGGAGGATATGAGCAGATTTTCTTTCACATTCATGTTCTTAGGACTTCTGCCTACCTCTTTTGTTTTCTTTCTTTTCCATTTCTTTTTCCAGCCCCACCTCCTCCTCCCCTCCATCTAGAAGTGGAATTAGATGTGTTTTACTCATCCGCAGACGTTATGAACCACTGCTGTTCTGTGCACCAGTGGGTTCCAAGCACAGAAATCCCCACTGCCACTCAGCAGCCCGGACCCACATCCCCCACCCACACAGCCACACTCAGCTGTGCTGCACATCAGACAGATTGGCAGACCTGGAAGGAGCCCGATGGGAATGCCAGGCTGTCAGTTTGCACGGGTACCACCAAGACCATGAGAGTAATGCCAGTAATGGTGACTTCCAACATGGACGTACAACCTTTTGGCTTGCCTGGGCCACAGAGTGGAGTGGAATTGTCTCACGGCACATGGAAAATATATGATATAGTTAATGCATACAAGTAACAAAACTTGTTTTACTTTTGAATGTTTCTTATTAAAGCATTTAAAAAAGAGAAGGAAACAAATAACGTAGAAATAGCAACTTGGACACATACTGTCTAGAAGGTGAACTAAAATCACAGGTGGGAAAAGGGTGGTTAACATAAAGAGGGAGATAAATACAGGCTGCTTATTGATGAAAATAGAAGCCAAAAGCATTCACATCACCATCTGAAGTAGAAGGCAGAACTCAGGTACTCAAATTTCAAAATAAGGCAACTTTTTTTATATATAAAAATATTCATATGAAGTAACATCTCCATTCAAATCTCAAGAAAATAACCCCTCTCTTATCAACAGCCAAACAAGAGCAGAGTTCAGTCCATGAACTCTGAAACTTTAACTCACAAACTACATTTTTTAGGCATATAAACAACTCATCTGAAACAATGCGCTGTGTTGTGTGCAGGAGCACCATCCCAAGGCTTTGGAAATGGAAATGGCACAGTTCCCAGAGTGCCCAGAGCCTGACGCCTTTCCAGGGGCCATCGGAAGCATCTGCTTCTGTTTCACACACCTGAGGGCTCTGTGGGAAATCCCATGCTGGTGCCCCCGGGATCATGGCTGAGGGGCTCAGCCTTTGTGTGCAACCGCTGTAGGGAACTGCTTTGCTGGGCCCAGACCGAGGGAGCTCCAGAGGTCCCTTCCGACCCCCACAGTTCTGTGGTCCTGTGATTACATCCATGGAAATGTCCCATGTGCTTTTACACAAAATTTCCAGCAGCAGTTTTATTACAAAGTCACAAGAGGCCCTTTGGAAAACAAGCAACATAACAGAAAAGATCACTAGCCCTTGGGAGGGCTAAGCTTGCTTTGTAAAGGATCACTTACAAATATTTTTCATTTGAGTACCAAATACAGAGAAACTTCTTTGTGGGTTGATTTGATGCTTTATGAGAGGTGGGATCTCATCTCCATGACAGCTTTGTCTATTGGACACTGGTTGGCTGTGGGCAGCTTTACCCTTGGTAAAAGGCACCAACTGCTCTCATCCAGCAGCCATGGGCAGCCCACACACAGCCACGGTTCCCCCAGCTGCCCATGGCAGGGGTGGAACAAAGCTCCGTATACCCAGCAAGGTGCTTGGTGTTGCAAAGTCCAGCTCCCAGTGACACTGTGGGGCTCTGTAACACAAATGATTTCGTGCAGCATAAAAGCAAATATATCAACAAAATGAATTGTCCAATTCTCAGACTATGCCTTGTCAGATGAAGATTTACGTTATGTTTTTTCCCCATTGAAAGGTTATCAATCATGCAGCTTTAGTGCTGTACCTGGCTCGTGGCGTGACTTGGGATCCATTCATCTTGCAGCTGTGCTTTGTCTGGAGGACAAGAGGTACCTGCAGAGGTGATGTGAGCTCGGCCCTGGCCAGGAGAGAGGTCCTGCTTTATCTCATGGCAGGCAATAGGAGCACTCGTTTCCATCATAAACAACAGCCCCCAGACATGACAGGCTGTGATAAAGGTGTGCTCTCCTGCAAGAGCAGCTTTCCAGGAGAAAAGAGATTAGTGAAAAGGAACTCCTGCTCTGTAAACAGGCAACTTCCTGCTGCTCACGTCCTGCCCCAGTACACTGCCAGCTCCCAGCCCTGCTCCAGACCCTCTTTCCCCTTGGGCTCTGTTGTTTTTGCCGTGCCTCTATCTGCACCATCCCTGCTTGTGAACCAAGATCCCTTTGGCCACACAGCACCACTGCCGAACACTGTATCTGGATCAGTGAGGTGATCATCAGAATCCTCCCCTGCCTGCCAGCATGCACAGGTGTATTTCCAGTAATTTCAAAACAGGCTTCTGCCAGACAAAGGCAGAGTTGCCTGTTGTTATCTTGTCTGTTTTTACATCAGTGTGACGGGTGGATTATGAGGCATCCCCACTATGTGTGCCATCCACAGCACAGTGCATCATAGAATCATAGAATCACAGAATGGCCTGGGTTGAAAAGGAGCACAATGCTCATCCAGACCCAACCCCCTGCTGTGTGCAGGGTTGCCAACCACCAGCCCAGGCTGCCCAGAGCCACATCCAGCCTGGCCTTGAATGCCTGCAGGGATGGGGCATCCACAGCCTCCTTGGGCAACCTGTTCCAGTGCGTCACCACCCTCTGGGTGAAAAACTTCCTCCTAATATCTAACCTAAACCTCCCCTGTCTCAGTTTCAAACCATTCCCCCTTGTCCTATCGCTGCCCACCCTCACAAACAGCCTCCTTTTGTTCCCCCTCCTGTTTATACGCTCCCTTCAAGTACCGGAAGGCCACAATGAGGTCTCCCCGCAGCCTTCTCCAAGCTAAACAATCCCAGTTCCCCCAACCTTTCTTCATAGCAGAGGTGCTCTAGCCCTCTGAACATCTCAGTGGTCAGTGCTGAGTGTACATCAGAGCCATCACTGCACTCTTTCTGCAGGGATTTGCAGTGTGGTTGAAACACAGGGCCTGCTCCTGGTTGTCTCCTGAGCTGCTGCATAGACCTCACTGGGGATCCAACCCGGTACTCCTCCCCTCCTCCTTCCACTTCGCCAGACCTGGGCTCTGCACACAGTGCTGGCTGGGGGGCTGCATGCTGTGCCGCCATCCTGCTGCCATGGATGGGCAGCCCCCTAGTGCAGCCCCCTGCATGGAACCACTGCAGGAGGTCTGTGCCAGGAGCCACTGCTGCACTGCAACCAAATGTGAGCTTCAACTGTGCTTTAGGGAGCTGGAATTCCAGCTGGGGTAGGGAGGAGTAGAAAACTTTCTAGTCCTGCTGAATATCTGGCTTTAACCTGACATAGTTTTTATTTTGTTTATTTTTAAACAAGGGAATCAAATAAATAAAGAGCTCAGGTTTTAAAAACTCTTAGGATGGTCTTAGGTTGGGCAGTGGTCAGCAAACCATGTCTTTCCATGGTCCTTCAGGAAACACTGATAAGGTAGAATCTAAGGAGTCCCAAACTGTAAAGGACTACGTATTATCATAGGTGTGTGTATAAATATTTGTATTACACACACGTGCTGTAAAGATAAGACATCAGTGAAGGCACTGAGAGCAAAGGGCTGACCCGCAGCCCTTACAACACAGCTGTGTGCTCGTCCAGAAGAGGGTGAGATGGAACAAAAATGTTTCAGACAAGGTGGAACACATTTCTCATCCATCATCCTTTCCTGTTTCCAAGTGTGTTGCTGTATTTTCTGCAAATGGTTTACATTATGAAAATTTATTCTGGTTAGACTTGTAGTTCTGGTCTTTCTCACCTCCCAGATTGCTGCTTTACCACCAAGAGAGAGGTGCTGTGATCAGGATAAACATATCACTGCCTGATGAACACCTCTATTCTGCTGAAAAATGGGTCATGAAGACAACAGTTTGGATCAGTCTTATGGCTCTCTTTCTCCCTGCTGTCTATTTTATTAATTCTCAGACCTTCTACAAGTAAATGTCATATTCAGAATATCGGAAAGTACACAGAGATGCTTAAGTTTGTAGCTTTTATGGCTTTTACATCCTTGACAATGTTACCCAGTTCCAAACAGTCTTCATTAATGCAAGCAGTGCTCATGTTTGCAGTTCACCTGTGCTCCATGCTGACCTCAGCGCAGCGATAGGAAGCAGAAGTTACACGGTAGTGGTAAGCAATGGCTGTGCTGAAGTTGCTATGGGCACTGCGACTCCACTTAATCAATTAGAGTAAACCTCACAGTAGGAAATGCAATGATTTCAGTTATTCTGAATTTAAAATGGACAAGTGTGAATACAAAGGAGCGCTGCTGTTAAGTAAACAGCAGCAGAGCCAGTGCTCGCTGCACAGAGCTCTGACCCACACCAGGAGCTGCTGTGAACAGGTCCAGCTGAGCCGTGCTACCACTGGGGTGTTTGAAACCACTCCGTTCCGGGTGCACAGCCACAGCCCACACTGCTCTATCTGCTCTGCAATTTGCCAGTATAGCTGCCCAAAGAAGACCAAGGAGGACGGTTATATTAGCAGTGACTTAAAGATAGGCTGGAGTCTGCAGTGCTGCTGGTGGAGGTCAGTGTGTCTACGGGTGTCTTTTATGCTGCCTTTATGCCACGCTGTGGGTGAACTTCTCCCCTTCCCCCAAACTTCATCCCAGTCCTTCACCGAAATAAACAAAAGCAAATGTTTGAGCTCATCCTTTTCATGTAGCTGAAGGCTGGTGCTGTTTCCTGGCCATGACACGTGGTGCTCCAGTTGTGTTGTTGAGCCATATCCTGAAATCCCCTTCAGCAGATGCATTTTTTCATTATGCGGTCCAAATCATTTCATCAGAGCACTTCAAACCACAGAAATCAGTGCCTCCAAACACACAGCACTCCTGAACAAGACCCTGTGCAGCTGTGGCTGCGGCTCAGCCCTCTGCCCCAGAGCTCCATGTGACTCTGTGTGGGTCAGCAGCCCCTGGGGGGTTGGTTTACTGACATCACGAGAAATAGTTCCTTCCCTTCTCTTGGTTTTAAGTGAAGTAAGCAACTGATGCCATGTGAGAAGGGGAGAAGTGTGGTATCCCGAGTCACCCCTCTGAATTACTCCTCCCCTTATAGAGGTCTGTGACCCCGTGCTGAGACAGGGGACAAGGGGGGGGCAGCCCCAAAGCAGAGCCTGGCTGCCCACCCCAGCATAAGGGGAGAACCAGCAGCCCTGCCTGGCTGGAAAGCATCCTGACTCCTGTTTGCCTTCATCTTAGGTTTGATTCTTGAGCAAAGAGCAATGTTTTATGTAAATAC
The DNA here is from genome assembly GCA_030625065.1 of Alectoris magna. Lineage (NCBI taxonomy): Eukaryota > Metazoa > Chordata > Aves > Galliformes > Phasianidae > Alectoris > Alectoris magna. The sequence continues at coordinate 656,612 of CM060565.1, read as the reverse complement.
ACACAAGGCAAGTATTTAGGTCCAAACCACCTTAGATAAAGAGCAAACGTGTTTTGCTGATACTCCTGGGCACGTCCTGCCACTCCTCGTACATTTCCTGTTCAGTAAATGCAGGTAATTATCTGTGTGAATGTGTATGTCAGTGCGGTGCTGTTCTGAGAGGCTTCAGAGGTGGGATGGTTCCAGCTGAGCTCATCTCCTGGCCCTATACATTGTGCTCACAAACTCCAGAAAGTAAATGGAATTATAATTGCTGATGAACAAATATGATAGAATTCTCCATAATTTCCAAGGCTGTGATTGCATTTGTAGGAACTGCCTTAAGACAATAAATACACATTTTCCTGTGGTATGATATGAGGATAATCTGAACAAGAAGCTAGCAAAGCAGGTTTAAAAGGTGGCTGAGGAGAAACTACAGGAAGGTTCCTTCAGCAGTCTGAGTCAATACTGATGTATCCAGAGTACATGAGTGTTTCTGGAAATCCATTGGTCCCTATGAAAAGGAAACTGATGTGCAGAGGAATGGCCACGTCTCAAAGGGAACAACTGAAGATCAGAACCCGGAGACTGGATGCAGATTTGTACCATGCCATGACCTGCACATCACAGGGTGCTGGTGGAACACACTGCATGGGGACGTGGGCAGGAAAACAAAGGGTGCCTGCAGAAACTGATGGTGACCCTGCAAGAAGATCGGTGTGTCGTGAGTACAGATAACGCTTGGTTTTTATTGTTCGAGCATCAAAAGCTGCAGTGTCTGTTAAGGCCTCCGTGTACTAATGGTCGTGAAAAAAAGGATTGCAGAAGAAAATAACAACTTCCCATGGATAGTTTGGATTAGATAAAGAAATTCTGAGTTTTACTTACATTAATAGAGATATCTAATTTCACTGCCATCTCCCGCCATTATTGTTTCCCTCCGCCTTGGGAATTTTTTTTAGCTTTCCATGCTACTGAAAAAGAAATAAAGGAAGAAAAAGAGACAAAGAAATGCAATGTAAACCAAAAGTGAGGGCGCTCGATCAGGCAAGAAGAGCAGCTATCTAAAATCCCATTAATAAGGTCAAGCAAAATGAATTATATCTTTCTCATTCAAGAAATGAATTTTGCTTCAGGCATTAAAATCTAAAGTGGTCTTAAAACGTTTCAGACGTACTTACTATTTTTCATGCTAAAACTCTCCCATTTTAGTGTGATCTGATTGCTATTTCGGAACGCATGCATTATTAACAGAGGTTTTCTTTGTAATCCAACCTGCTCTTTAATGTGCTAACGGAGCAGAGACTGGATAGCAGCTATCTGATGCCTATAGCTAAGGATGTACAGCGAGGGCCCAGAAAGGGCTCACATAAGCAGATAAGAAGTCTGTTCCTGGAGGGTTCTGAGGCGCAGCTGGTCGCTGCCCTGAGCAGCCCATGGTGTGTGCAGTGTCAATCCTCCGAGCAGGGGCTGAGCCTGGGGACGTCCTGGGCTCCTTCCCAACATAAATGCATTTCTGTCTGTAATTCTACAACCAGGGAACTCTAACTACTACAACATTTTTGTTGGATGTGTGATTTTCTTTACTAGGAAGAAATCCCCGAATGTTAATTAGTTAATTACAGAAACAAGCAAGAAGGCATCCCAAACCCACCAAAGCTCACACAGCGCACCCAGTGCATCAGCCTTGCTGCAGCAGGAGGTGATGGCAGGATATCTGCCCATCCCATCCACACAAGGCTGTGTGCACCGCAGGTCCCACACTGCCAGCTCTGCCCACAGTTCTCAGAGGACACCAACGCACAACACTTCTATGGTTTCGGCCTTTCCAGGCACTGGCTGAGCTGACTGTGGGGGTGGACTTACCACTCCAGGAAGACTGATGCTCTTTTCCTTTATTACATCATCCTCTCCATGCTAACACATCTCCCGGTAGCACCACACCAGCTAATTAGTTTTTCAGCAGCATTGAACTGAGTTTTATTTGCAAACAAGTGAACAGAAGTAGGGCAGTGAGTGGTGGGAACAGAAGGGAAGGGAGAAAAGGGAACATGCTGAACTGAGCAAATGGAACAGGACTCAGTGTTACCCAAGGAAGAATGTCCAAGGAGGCATTCAATTTCAGGCTAGATGTGGTGCTGGGCAGCCTGGTCTGCTGGTTGGCAACCCTGCACTCAGCAGGGGGTTGGAACTGGATGAGCACAGTGGGCCTTTGCAACCCAGGCCATTCTAGGATTCTATGACTTACAGGATGATGTGTGCTCCTGTCCCATCTGAGCATCCTGCACAGACTGTGACAGCATGGGGCCATGTCCCTTCAGGTGTGGGTGTCTCAGTGCAGGGGTTGAGGTCCTGATTTGTTAGGCCCAGGAGGATGCACATGGACACAAAGAGCGTGGGAGCTGGGCACAGGAATGGACACGGGCATGGAAACTACGGAGAGGGAACAGGGAGGGAAAGTGCAGGGGTTGCCTTGGCTGAGCCCAAGCAGTGCTAAATATGGTGCATTGCTGCCACCACATCATCATGGGCTGGTGTGTGCCAGTGTTCAGAGCAGGAAGGATCCTTGTTAGCAGCCAGGATTCGTTAGGCCCAGGAGGATGCACATGGACACAAAGAGCAGCAGGACAGGCTCCAGTGCTGGGAAGAAAAAGAGAACAGCACAGGCTCTGTGAACAGCCAATGTTTTGAAGGAGGTCCTGCCAAACCAAGGAAGTGCTACATATTTTTAAATACAACTCTGACAGTTTTTGTGTCTTTGATGTATACTGTGAACAGTACATATTTTAAACCATTTAGTAGGAATTTGAAATACATATTCTACTTTTTCAGTTTCTAATCAAACAGTTTTCTTACTGTGGATGTGATTTAGATGCTTCTTCTGGCAGATCTCATTTCAATTACAATGCATACTTACTGTGATTTTTTTTTTCCCTTTAGTGATATGTTTGCTATAAAAATCACTAATATGAACCAAACCCAAATCCCTTAAAGCCATTCAAAATTGCCAGCGTGCAGACGTGTGTTCAGAGTGGGAAAAGGACTCACTGAGAGCAGCCTGTGAAGAAGACTTGGGAGTGCTGGTGGACAGAAACAGGACATGAGCCAGCAGTGTGTGCCTGCAGCCCGGAATGCCTACAGTGTGCTGGGCTGCACCAACAGAGGGGCAGCAACGGGCAGGGAGGGGATCGTCCACCTCTGCTCTGCCCTTGTGAGGACCCACCTGCAGTGCTGCATGCAGGCCTGGGCCCAGCACAGAGGGACGTGGGGCTCTTGGAGCAGGTCCAGAGGAGGGCATGAAGGTGCTCAGGGGACGGAGCCCCTCTCCTATGGAGACAGGCTAAGGGCTTGGGGTGTTCAGCTTGAAGAAGAAAAGATTCTAGTGAGAAGGCTCCATTGTGGCCTTCCAGTATTTAAAGGAAGCCTATAAACAGGATGGAGAGCAACTTTTCACACAGTCTCTTAGAGATAGGACAAGGGGGAGTCACAGAACAGTTGAGGTTGAAGAGACTACTTGGGATGATTTAGGCCAACCCTCCTGCTTGAAGTAGGGTTACCATTTCCAAGGACCACATCCAGGTGGGTTCTGAATATCTCTAGAGAAGGAGATTCCACCAGCTCTCCAGGCAGTGGGTTCCAAGGCCCTGTCACCCTCATAGTAAAGAAGTTATTTCTCATGTTCAAGTGGAACTTTCTAGGTTCCAGTTAGAGCCTGTTTCCCCTTGCCCTGTTGCCAGGCATCACAGAAAACAGCGCAGCTCCATCCTGTTGATATCCTCCCTTAAGATATTTGTGCACATTAAGATCCCCTCTCATCCTCCTCTTCTCCAGGTTGAACAGTCCCAGGGCTCTCAGCCTTTCCTTATAGGAGAGATGCTCCAGCCCCAGTAACCTTTGCAGCCCTCTACTGGACTCTCTTCAGCAGTTCCCTGCCTTTCTTGAACCCGGGAGCCCAGACCTGCACTCAGTGCTTCAGCTGCAGCCTGACCAGAGCTGAGTGAGGAGAGAGAAGGTATAAGGTTAAAAGCAGAGAGGTTTACATCACTTATTAGGAGGAAACTCTTTACTAAGAGAGATGAGGTACTGGCACTGCTGTCCAGAGAAACAGTGGATGTCCCCCCCCCAGAGGTGCCTGAAGCCATGGATGGAGCCCTGGAATGCCTGAGCTGGTGAGGATTACACAGCCCATGGCAGGGCCAGAGCTCAGGGGCTGTAAAATCTCCTCCAACCCAATCACGCTGTATCTCTATGATTCTGTATTTAATTCTCTTATTTTCAGAATATGTTGCATCACCATTTTCTTTGGAGATAAGTGACTTGGGAGCCATACCCAGCAGCAAGGAGGAGGAAGTGTGCTTCCTTCATTAACTGCCTGCCCCTTTCCCCCAGGGAGACAAAGTCTCTGCTCTAAGGTCTGCAGCTCCAATGAGCCAGAAAACAGCTCTGTCTAGCTGTGTGTTGTTGGAGTGGCAGAGAAGAGCTCTGTCCGGTGACCCAAGTGTGCATCCAGCAGTGAAAATTTGGGTATGAAGGGATTGCTAGAGGTCTGCATCCAATGACCTGTTCAGGACAGTGTTTACATAGAGCAGCTTGGGTACAGAGCAGAGTTAGTGCAGTATCCAGTGGTCAGGCTCCCCTTTACCAGGGTTGATGCAGCAGCCTCCTGCTCCCCAGGCTCAGTATCATGAGCTCATCCGCAGTGGGCATCACACAGCAGAACTGGGGTGAGCTGCTTGTGTGGTTCCTGCCCTGAGGACATTACTGTTGTGCCAAGCCCACTGAGCATGCAAAGAAATCACAGTTTATACAGACAAACAACCAAAAAGCTGTTGCATTTCTCCATCCAAAGACTCACAATAATGTTGTATGACATTGATTGTGCTGCACTACAGTTACTCATCACCCAACCATTAGATTATAACAGTCCCAGCAAATAATTAGCATTCCTAGCAAATAATTAGCTCTGAGCCCTCAGACCTGTAAGGTATGCAAATGTATTGATTAGGAAATACAGTAAGTAGTGTGTCACTTTTTTTTTTGCTGCTTTGTTTTGTTCTATTTGTTCATTTTGTGCTGAGCAGTGCCAGTGCAGCCCCAGAGCAGAACCCAGCAGTGAGTCTCGGTGGCACTGGGACTGCTGTGGCCATTGTCAAGTGTGGAGCTGGAGCCGATCTGAGTTCTGATCCCCAGTGCTGGTACCCTGGATCTGAGCTTGTCACTGCTGCACATCCCTGAAAACCCCTTTTGTGTGAGCATGATGACAAGTGTATCTATTATTTCCTATCCTCAGCCTTGGGGTTTGCCTCTTGCAGAGCTCTCCGATCATTCACCGCTCACCCAGAAATCAGCACCTGGAAAGTTTCACAGATTAAAGAGAAGTGTCCTCATTATGAGTGAAATCCATGGAGAAGCAGGCAAAGAAAAAGGCAGAAGAAAGAGCTTTTGTGCAGCACATGGCACAGCTCAGTTTCAATACACCGTTAAGATGCTACAGCAAAACCCTGTCAGAAAACACAAGAGGCTTTTAGATACCAGTTGATGGGCTAAGGTTCAAAAATTTTCAGCCACAGGAGACACAGTTGTAGCTGAAGTCAAAATTCAGAGAGAAATGAAGCATCATAAGCAGCATGGCTGGCCTGTGCCCAGCAGCACAGCCCAGTGGAACCACCCCAAGACCCCTGGGTGTCAGAGTCCTCTCATACCAGTACTTGAAAGGATGAGCATCCATCTGACATGATGACAGTGCCACAGCAGAGTGTGGGTGGAGGTGGCATGTAGAGGGGCACCCTGGGTGCTGACAGAGCACTGAAGCTTCTGAAGGAGTGAGAGCACAGACCATCTTAGCAGATCTTGCTTTCAGCGTAGCACATTCTTTCCATGAACACTGAAGTGCCAGCAGTGCCATGTACAAAGCCGGCTGCAGTTAGACAGGAGCAGCATCATCTTAAAGTTGGAGGTGTTTGGAGTGGTTTGCGGTTCAGAACATCAAAGAATTATACAGTCATTCAGGTTGGAAAAGACCTCTAAATCCCCAAGCCCAACCCCAGCCCATGTCCCTCAATACCACATTCCCACAGCTCTGGAACACCTCCAGGGTGTTCCTAACCCTACCACTCCCTGGGCAGCTGTGCCCATCCATGACCACTCTGAGACAAAATCTTCCCTAATATCCAACCCGCACCTCTGGAGCGCATCAAACTAGCACGTCCCTTTGTTCTTCCCCTATACCTCATCCCACAACACAGCGCTCACCACACAAGCACAGTCCTTAAAACAGCATCTTCTCTCATGTGCAGAAATCTAAATGTGAAGAATAATGTTCTGAATCACTGCTAGTATTTTTTACAGGATCCTCAGACACTGGGGTTGCTGTAAGGTTGCTTCTTTATACTGAGCACATACCCAAAGAGCTGGATTAATAATTCAGAACACATATCTCAACTACACAGTGAACACTCCAGCACTTCTTGGAGGAATGTATTCCTGCACTTAAGGATCATTTTGTTGCCTTCTAAGTCAAATACATTTGTAAATGAATGCTGGTAGGTTTTCCTGCAGTCTGTTTCCAACACAGATTATAGAACTTCAATAAATTGGAGAAACAAGAACAAATAGTGTTAGAGATTACTTCTTGCAAACCATGTTTTTAAGGTAGCTTGCTTTAAATTCTAAAAATGGAAGTATATAGTCATAAAAAGACTGTGGGGCTTTATGGGTGAGAGTTAAGATTTCATGTCTGTGGGGATCTCCTCAGACCTCAATGGGATTCCATCCCACCACACATCACAGCCAGATGCGTTTTCAGATACAAAGTTCCTTTGAGATTACAGTTGAAAAAAATTGAGATAACACTCTTTGCAAGATGATCAAGATTGATGTTGGCTTAGTTGTTTCTTCTTTAATTATTTAAATACTCAAATACGTGTGCAACACAACGGAAGGCACAAGAATGACAGCAGAACAGTAAGATCCTAGGAATTCAGCAACTGAAGTCACTTAAACACAACAGCAGAGGGCACAAAAATAAGGGAAAGATGCTGCTTACCTTTAGAAGGTCTCAGATAGGCAGGGATATCCCTCAAAAACCCCACACCTCCACTGTTAGCCCTTAAATGAGGGCTGGGAAGGGAAGGATCCTTTCTCCACCCCTTCCATCACTCAGCTGCATTGCATGCACCTGAGTTCCCCTGGGTTAGCCCTGCCTTCCCAGCAGGTGCTCCATCACTGCTGCAGGCCATGACTCAGCATTCCTGCTACAATATGACGAAAATATTAAAGGGAAAATCTAATATCCTGTTTTATTTTAATGAGAAGATCTCTTTTTATTCACCTTTGAATAGTTTGTTCACCTTGTTTGAATAGTTACAAAACTAGGTTTTATTTTTACTTACTCCCCACCTCTCCCAAAGCCAAGAACATTAAATATTCCATTCCATTACTGTATTCAGTAAACACACATTTTGCATCAAATTTCTTTTGAAATATATATTAAACTTTTATACTTTCCCAAAGAGAAACCCAGGAAAAAAGCTTTTTAAAGATTTTCAACCAATCTTACAGTTTCTTCTCCAGTCAACCTCTTTTTGTGCTTTCAGTGTACAGATGTAATCAATTATAATATTTCAGAGATTCCATCCATGATTAAATAAATGATTCTTCTGAACTCTGACGCATCTTGCCAACCTGCTCCCAGCAAGGCACAGATTTGCAGATCTATTTCTGTGTATGGCCCTTATCTGCCACAGCTGCTGCTGGAAATTTGTTTTCTGTGATGAAAACACAGTATTCCCCATTGCCTTGCATGACAGAAGACAAATTTAACTTCTTTTCTATTGTAGACGAACTCTTTTATTCTGTAGAAACTTTCTGTTCTCTGTCTCCTTCACCATTTTGCTTCCAGTGTTGATGCATCGTCCAGACAAGGTGATTTGCAGTGCTGGGTGAGATGTGGATGTGCAGAACTGCCTGAGCAAGTCCCCATGCCGTGGCCTTTCCTAGCTGAGATGCTTTGCTTCCTGTTTCTCAGGAGCGCAAGAAGACAGCAGCACTGCTGGATGCTCCTTCAATGAGCAGATCTGCTATCAGGCAAGGGCTGAGGTATAGGACTGCTTTCCCTGCTGGGCATGGGATGATGCCCAGAGCAGCACAGACACAAGCACACCTCAGAGCTCCACAGCCCTCCAGAAGTGCTACGGGGCTGCTGCCCTACTTGGATGTCCCAATTCTATTGTATGCAGTTGGCTTCTGGCAGAGCTACGCCATGCACATGGTTGGGGGTGCAGCTTGGCTGGACAGGGCCACACCTTTGGGCCACCCATCTGATTCATTGCTTATTAAGTCAACATAATTTGAATGCCAAACCTTTTTGTCTACGGCAGCAATGTTATGTGTGCACAGGAACAAAGGGCAGGAAGAAACTGCTGAATTTCCCAGCTATGGTGCTCCGAGGTTGTAAAAATTTGTTCCTCTTTATGTACTCATTGAGCTTGGAAGTGCAGATGTCTGCACTCACTGCTCCACTTGGAACACTGTCTGTAACTTTACAAGCTTTAATGTGTAAGGTCTTTCTTCTAATGTCAATACCACACTTTTCAAGAACACGTTTATTCAAGGCATGTTTATTATCGTTTGTTCTTATGTCAAACTTATTTTTAGAATAAAGGACATTATCCAGTTCTGGGTTCCCCAGTACAAAGAAGACAGGGATCTCTTGGAAAGAGTCCAGCAGAGGGCTGCAAAGATGGTGAAGGGCCTGGAACGTCTCCCCTATGAGGAACGACTGAATCAACTGGGTCTGTTTAGCCTTGAGAAAAGAAGGCTGAGAGAGGACCTGATCCAGGCCTATAAATATCTAAGGTGTGGGGGGCAAAGTGGCGAGGCCAGGCTCTTTTCAGCTGTGTGTGGAGACAGGACAAGGGGAAATGGCCAGAAACTGGAGCATAGGAAGTTCTGCACGAATGTGAGCAAGAAGTTCTTTACGGTGAGGGTGACGGAGCACTGGAACAGGCTGCCCAGGGGGGTTGTGGAGTCTCCTTCTCTGGAGATATTCAAGACCCACCTGGATGCCAAGCTGTGCAACCTGCTGTAGGGAACCTGCTTTGGCAGAGAGGTTGGACTCGATGATCTCTGGAGGTCCCTTCAACCCCTACGATTCTGGGATTCTGGGATTCTGGGACGTTTTACCCCTACCTGGTATATTGTTCTCAGAGAGCAAGTCCTCCCTCAGCCTCGTCCTGTTAAAGCTGCAGAAGGCAGCCTCTAGGGCTCCCCTTATGCATCATTCTCCACTCTGAAGTTCCCCACATCCACACTCACAGTCCCTTCCCCTTTCTTCACCTGCTCAGATTCTCAGCTCTGCTGCCATCCCTAGCACCAGATCTCTTGACTTAGCATCATCCTCTGTAAACTCTGCCAGGCAATATTACGGAGATAGCAAGTTGCTGTAACTTGTTATCTCTGTAACTTGCTAGCTCTATGACTATAGAATCATAGAATCACCAAGGTTGGAAAAGATCTCCAAGAGCATCAAGGCCAACCATCCACCTTCCACCAATATTTCCCCACTAAAAAATGACTTAATGTACTTTGGTAAATATTCAAGTTTTTCTCATTAGCGGTGAAATGAATTTGAGCGTGGGTATGATAAAATCCCTCAAGTAAACAGCGAATCTCTTCTATTTCCTTGTACAGATGATCTTCTTTCCCTGCAACAACTCCATTACTCTGTGCCGTAGTTTTCCTTTCTCTACTCCACATCTTTTTGTCCAGTTCAGATTTGACTCATAGCAAAACCTGAATTCTCCAAACCCTTTGTGACCACAGAAATTCTGCTTTCCCCCAGCAAGAATGTCCCTCATCCAAAGGCCCAGAGCAGGCAGCCACTGCTGCAGGCTGAGTCCCACAGCCTGTGCTGGGACCAGGCGCATTCAGAGCTGCACTGCTTTAATGAAGTGACTTTCACCGTGTGATTATCTGCAGTTCCTGCAGACTTGGGCTGTTTGGCTGCCTCTGAAGAGAGAAGGAGCAGCAGAGTCAGCTTTGAAGCATTTGCTGTGACAAACAAACCTTGGGACTGACGCGTGCTGAGCTGGCAGCATCTGAGAGGGGAGCTGCTGTCCCTGGAGAAGTGCTCAGCTCCTCTCTGCACTCAGGCTTTGTGCTGAGTGCCGTGACCCCGAGTAGCCCACTGGAATGCCAAAGCGCTCCCCGCTTTTCATCTGAGAGCTCAGCAATCACATTTTGACCTGAAGTAACACTTGGTTACTTGGTCTTCTATCCCTTGAAGGAAAGAAATGATGCTGGAGAAATCTTTGGTTTCAACAGAGTAATGTTATTAATACTGCCTTCCAACTGGCATCTTTCAATTATCTTTGACCTTTACTGAACAATACCCTTTCCACCTCTGTTGGCATTTCTTATCACTTCAGTGTCACAGTTAGGAGAAATTCTTCTCCCGCCTACGGGCAAAACTCAGCATATTGATCAAGATTTAAAAAGAAAGAAAGAAAGAAAACTACTGCAGAGCAAAATGGATCCCATTCTTTGATACCACTTCCTAAAAGTGCCAATAACTGAACATGGGACCCGGGGTCCCCCTGGGACCTGGGAAGTGATGCTGCTCCTAGCGGAGAGCAACCAGGGACAGGGCAGGGACAGCAGCAGGCTTTGTGTCCACCCAACATATTGAACTGATGGACCATACAGGAAGGCTGATGATGGAAACCTTCAGATGGAACCGTCTTTGCTTTCTCACCACAGTACTGTTTTACAAATACTGTGGATCCTGGTAAGTATCACATTGAACCTGTTTCAAATATAAAATCAAAATAGCATCATGTTTGTTTAAGTGCAAGGCATGGCTTACCATGAAGTAAAACCAGACATCTGAGAGGAAACAAATGCTGAATAATATCTGTGAACAGAATGTGAGAAGATTTTGCTAACAGAACATGACAAAAGAAGATTATTTTTAGAGAAAAATGTTTTGCTATTCCTGTAGTCACCGTTCTGTGTGTAATTTTAACAGCAGGACCAATAGTTATTCAGTATGTATTCACACAAAAACCTGAGCAGGTGAGGTTCTGTTGCAATGACCCGTAAACATTTCAGCCAGTTTACTCCCCTCCAGCTGGGCTTTATTAGCCAGACTGACGTCCATCCTGTCCTTTTAGAAAGCTCTGTGTTATCTGTGACAAATGGTTTTACATAAAGGCCCATTTTCGGTGCTTTTGAGTTTTTCCTGATGCTGCGGCAGCATCAGGTTGCACAGTGACCCCCTCCCTCTGGTGGTGTGTGGCCACCACTTGTACTTCAAAGGCCATTTATGTTCTCATTGATATCAAGAGGTTTTGACTTCTGTCTTCAGCAGAGCTGGAGCAGACCATAAGCCCCATCAAACCATGGTTACGCTGATGGTGCTGAGAGTTATTGCTGGTGAAGCTGGGACTGCACATTGCACCTCTAAGCACAGCACCAAGATTTCACATTGTCTTCCCACAGTGAACTGGGCCTTAAAGATCAGGCTCTTTACAGGCATTTTTGGGCAGGCTGTTACATGTGATTCCACTTTTCTCCCCAGTTTAAAGAGTTTCTCAGCATCTACAGAAACCCGTGAATAAGCAACATGGGCAATTGGAAAAATGCTAAGGGGCACCAGGATGTACTATGGGAGCGTGTACGTGTGGGGAGCAGTGTCTGCCTCTGGGGACAGGGGTGGATGTGGTTGAGGTTACAGTTGCCCTTTTTAGGCTGATTTCAGTAACACATACAGATTGATAAGAGAGCAGTTACCTAAGGCTGAAGCAATTAAGAACAATATGATACATCAGTTTATTCAGTGTGACCAGACCTGACATGAACCAAAAGCATTTTGTCCATTTTATTTTGTACATTTTTGTGTATATTGTTCTAAAAATAACGCTTGTTCAATCTACCTCATGTTAACAGGAGCTTGTAAGTGCAAGGAGGTGGAGACAGCTGGGACTGCTCAGCCTGGAGAAGGCTCAGAGGAATTCTTGTGTCCTTGTATATAAATATTGGATGAGAAGGAATAAAGAGGAGTCAGACTCTGTAGTAGTGCCCGTGCCCGGGACCAGAGGCAATGGGCTCAAATTAAAACACATGAAATTCCATCTGTGGATGGGAAAATACTTTCTTAAACATTGGAATGGGCTCCCTGGGGAGGTGGTTGAGTCACTGTCCCTGGATGTGTTTAAGAGCCATTTGGATGTGGTGCTCGGAGATATGATTTAGCAGAGGGTTGTTAGAGTTAGGGTACTATGGTTAGGCTGCGGTTGGACCTGATGATCTCTGAGGCCTTTTCCAACCTGAGTGATTCTTTGATTCTATGATTCTATGATTCTTCTTTTTAGCAGCGGTTGCACACTGGAGCAGTTTGCCTTGAAACATTGTGCCATGTCCGCCCTGGGGTGTGCTCACAGTCTGACACACACTGTTGGGTGATCAGCTCCAGGTGGCAGTGCTGGAGCAGAGTGGGTCAGAGGAGATGATCTGCAGGAGTTGCCTCAACCATTTGAGATGCCAGGAACGGAGCCCTGGTTTGGTGTTGTTCTCACAGCTCTGAGATTGACCAAAGACCTTGGAAGGTGGGGAGGCGTCCTCATTTCAAAGGCTTGTAATGAGGCAGCAGTCCTTAATTTTCCATTGTTTGAGAAATATGTGGGCAGCCATCATCAGTCACAGAGTAGAGCTCTTTAAATGCAGTCTGAAATAAACCACTTATGCAATGGCCCGGTGAATCCAATACTGGAAACCAAATCATCTTCACGTGGGGCCATGAGTTCACCTTAGCCTGCCCCCTGCAAAGAGCACGGCTTTCTCTTTCCATTTATTTTCCAGATCTGTAAAGGTTTAGAGAAATCCAGGCTGTCTTGTAACTCTTACTCATAGACATCCAAAATAGATCAGGTTTCACTCCCCGTTGTCTGCTATCCGGTACTTGTGAGAAGAGCCTTTTACCTTACTTTCTAAATGCACAGGCATTACCGTTTAAAAAAATGAAAAAAAAAAAAAAAAAAAGCAGCACCGAAATGATCTGTGTTGGTCTCTCTGCCATGTATGAGTTCTCATGCTGAACTGAGGAAACCTGATACAGAAGTGCAGTAACGAGAGCAGAGTTGGCAATGTCAAAATGTCATTGAATTACTGGAGCATTGCTGACTATCATGCATTGCACAGTAGCTCCGTTGTTCAAAGGGGAGAGATATCTTTATCTTTTGTTCCTGCATGCTGTTAGTGTTTGAAATTCTCCCTGAAGCCATCGCAGTTTAGCACTATCAGGATAAAAATGGATTAGGTGATGCTTTTGGTAATGTAAATTGTGCAGCAGACACCCTTGTCCCTCATCAGAAAGTTCGTTTCCTTTTTCACGTCACGTGTTAAATAAGGGCATGGGCAATTACTCACTCTCATAGCTGACTGGATTCGATATTTCAGAAGCTGAACTAAAATCACCTTTGTTCCACTGACCCCAAGGTTGTTGATTCTGTATTTAGCTGTCAGTGCCTTACAGAGCACGGCACTGCCATTTGAAAAACTAGTGAATGCACTATTCTTCTATTTATCTCTGCATTCAGAAACCTGAAATTATCACTCTCCTGCATGGGGAGAAAAGACAGATTTTTTTTGTCTATATACTGAGTTTATCTGTATCTGAACACTGATTTCTCCGGTCACCAGTGGGAAGCAGATGGCACTAGATGGAGCCCACCCCTGTGAGACAGGGCTGTAAGACCCAGACAGCCTGAATGTGAGCCAATGAGCTGCGCCTGCTGCAGTGTGCGGCAGCTCCCGCAGAAAAGGGTTTCCAATGTTACGGACAATTACTCACGTGAATTTCATTCACCACAACTGCACGGTCATCAGCATAATTTGAACAGATAAGTGGACAAGTGTTTAATGTCATTGACATAGAAGGAGAGCCATTATTAGGATGAACTCTGTGTGCCACAGATCACTGCATGGCATACTGCAGGCATTTAGTCTGGGACTTCCAGCCTGATACAATGGAATTTGGCCAAGACACTTGACTTAATGAGCTTCACTGATGAAAAGTATCGAGACAGCTTCAGCGACCTCGGTTAATCAAAAGTCCTAACTATTGAAGGGAAATAAAACCATCCTTCAAACTTTTGTGTTTCTATACACATATTATCCACTAACCATTTCTGTCCTTATTAAGAAAGTGTGCTGCTGGGTAAATTATCAGAACAAGGTATTAGCAATTACAGAAAGCTTAATGTTCTCAGTTGTTTTCAGGATGGCAGCCCATAAACATTTCTAGCTATGTTAGATGTACCACAGAAATTTCACATACATGGCTGACATTGGTTGTATACAAACTTTTCTTCCTCACCTCTCATGGATCCCAGTCTGACAGTGCGTGGACTCTGGGGGTCTGCTGTCCCCAGTTTATGAAACCCTTGCTCTGCAACATCTATAACTCTGCAAGATCCTGCACAGCCCTGTGTTATTTTCTCTTTGAACAGGTGTACGTCATTTTGAAAAGCAGCTTGTCATTTTACATGTGACCTAATGATAATGATAAAGTAGGTTCTTTCCAACTGTTCCATTCCATTCTATTTCATTCCACTGCATTTCATTTTGCTGCATTCCACTCTGCACCATTCCATTCCATTCCATTCCATTCTGTTCCAATCCACTCCATTCCACTCCATTTCGTTCCACTCCATTCCATTCCACGAGGGATCAGCAGGTCATAGCAAGGATTTTCAGGCATAAGAGGAAATCCAACCCATCGCAATGGAATGGATGTAAGAACTGTATGAATATCTGCTTTTGAGATGGAATATAAATTCCACAATGACTTTTTTTGGATTTACATTTGAATCCCCAAACCAATGATTTAATAAACAAAATCCATGTGCTCAGTCCTGCTTAGTCATCCTGTTTCCCCTTAGGGAATGAAGGCTTTGTAAAAGAAATACACTGGAGCCCAAAAGCAAACGGGGAATCAGAAAAAGTCTTTTCCTGTGCTGACTCGAATGCCTTGAGGAGATTTTTTGCCATGCGCATGGTGTAGAATGTAAATAGACTGTCAGAAAAATCAGACTTGGTTTGTTAAAGAGGGAAGGGCATTAGCAAAGAACAAAAAGTAAACAACAACATAAGATTGACCATACAAGAAAAACAGACTTCTCAATGTATTAAATCAAAAAAGCCGCCTGTGTCTCAAAGAAATATACTCAAGTTTGCCTTCATTCCAAAGGGAGGGGGAAGCCAATAAATAAAGTATAACAAACACAATCTAAGAAATCAATTTAAAATGGCACAACTAAAGCTGCTAATTAAGAAAGAAACATTTCAATGTGTGAAACGAAATGCTCAAATGAACGTCAGCGCGAATGTGAACGTTTGTTTGATCCATCGCTTTGAAATCAGTACTGCTCTATGCATAAAAATCTCGTTCCAATTAAACCACACTTTCTGGTGAGGAGAAACCCATCTCTTCATTCTGCTCAGCTGCTTCCACGCCCTCACCATTCATTCCTCCCTCCCAGTGTGTACGTATGTACAATTGGTCCTCCAGTGCTCAGGCTGACCTGTGGCCCCTACTGAGCCAGCCCTGCCCCTGGGAGTCTCCCTGTGAGTTGAAATTAGACGATCTTTGAGGTCCTTTTCCACCTAGGCCATGCCATGATTCTGTGATTCTACTTCAAAATGGAAATAGCATGGGGCTTCAGCTCTGCTATCCGTGTAACAACGGCTGCTCCAGAGCAATGCCTCCTGTTTTTTTTCTCTTGGCCCACAGTGTTGGAAGCTGATGTTGGTGGTACAGCAGAATAAGTTGAACCTTCCCACCAATGTGTCACTGCATGTGGTTACAGCACGACAGAATGGCATCTGACGTGGAAGTGCACATGAAACAAGGGGTGGAATTGAATTCCTCTGTGTGGAAAAAAAAAAAAAGGCACCACTGACATTCATCAACTCTTGCTGGATGTTCACAGAGACCAAACGGTGGGTGTGAGCTCAGGGAGCAGCGCACAGTGCATTTCAGCAGTAGTGGCAGTCATAGTAGCTCACTTCTGCTGGTGCAGCTTTTTTGAGTTTTTTTGAGGTTTTACTAATCACTGGTGAAAGTGCAGAGCTAATGGTGGTGGCAACGTTGAGAAAAAACGTTTTGTGGCTGAGGATTTGCTCTGTCAAATAGCGTCATTGTGCTTTTTGTAGTGGTTGCAGTTTCCATGGAAATAAATTGGATGCATTACTTTTGGAGCAACCCACAGTTCTGGGGCTTTTGTTTGGATGCCAAGGACTTTAGGAGGGTGTGACTGCGGGTGGGTGCCTGTGTTCCCACTGTGTATTCCTGCATATGGCCAGGTGTACTTCTGCCATCGGCTACCTCCTCAGGTCTGTCATGGCTTTTTCATAGAATCATAGAATCACGGAATGGCCTGGGTTGCAAAGGCCCACAGTGCTCACCCAGTCCCAACCCCCTGCTATGTGCAGGGTCACCAACCAGCAGCCCAGGCTGCCCAGAGCCACATCCAGCCTGGCCTTGAATGCCTGCAGGGATGGGGCATCCACAGCCTCCTTGGGCAACCTGTTCCAGTGCGTCACCACCCTCTGGGGGAAAAACTTCCTCCTAAGATCCAACCTAAACCTGCTCTGTTTCAGTTTAAAACCATTCACCCCTTGTCCTACCCACTCCACTCCTGGCATGGAGCTGTGGTGGATACACAGCCTCTGATGTGGGGGATTTGTAGTTTTCTTGGGGCTGTGGCAGCAGCAGAGCAGCCACAACTGTTACGGTGCTCTCTTTCAGTGCAACTGTTTTCTGGGGAGTTGTATGACTGCCTTCATCTCATCTGATAGAGGGACAGGAGCAGGCAGCACAGTTTCCTGCACTGTCTGTCTGGAATGTGGCTCCCACCACTGTACCCTCCCACCCGTAGCCCAGCCCCTGTAGCAGCTCATTGCCTGGGAAGACAAACAGGCCAGGAGTTACAGCACAGGAGCTTTGCACCTGTCGAGAACTGTTGCCACGAATTAAGGAAAAGAGAAAAATCAGTTCCTCATGTTTCGCCAGGGAATTCAAATGCTTTAAGATTTAGTGTAACACAGGATCTGTTTAAGTGGTAATTGTTCTTTGTTTCAGACTACATCAATTTACAACTGGAACACTATGGCTGTCACTGGAAATGCTTTGTAAATTTATTTACAGGCTGCAGGAAAGTGAAGAAGCACACAGGCTGCATTTTAAATACAAATTGCTTCGAGGTACAATTTGCTCAAATTGTTGCCATGCGCATTATGAATTTAATTTTAGTGCATTTTTGCTATATAATAACCTGATTTGAAAGTATAAATGCAAATTAAATTTAAATAACCTATAATTTTTATGTGATGTGATGTTTCATAAATATTTACTACGGGCATCTTATTATCAAATCAACCAGTCCTTACACTGCATAGACAGTAATAAAGGCAAGGTCATCTCTTACTTACCGTAAGACATATAGAATACTTATTATTATACTTGCACTCTGCAGTATCTGATTGTTCTTCAGCTCATCTGTCTACAAAGAGATAATCACTGCAACATCTGAGTGCCTCAGTCCTTAGTGCATTTATCTCTCCCTCTGATGTAGGGAGCACTTTTATCACCATTCCCTTCAATGGGAATCAAGGCACAGGGAGGTGGACCTTAAGTTCACTGAGGTACACCCTGTGTTGCAAGCTGTGAGCACAGTGACCTTGTTGCATCATCTCATTGGCATACATCATGATGCAAACATCATGCTGCAAGCACTGTGCTACAAGCATGCATCGTGTTACAACTGAGCACTGAGCACTGTGCACTGAGCTGTGAGCATGGTGCTACCCCAGCAGGTGTGTAGCACAGAGGAGGATGGCTTAAAGATGGAATGGGCTTTAATCTGTGAAAAATCCTTCATGCAATGATATTTTTCCTTATATATTTTTTCCTACCCCAGGGATAACAGCATGATACTTGACTTACTTAAGTTTCCATGTAAGTATGTCTCTTGTATGAAAGCTTTTTTGGAAACAAAAGCTTTGGCACTGTGGCTCTTACTGTATGGAAAGAACTCAGCCAGCCAGCGGGGTTACCTGCTGCCAGGGTCTGCTGCCTGCTTCCATGGTGTAAATGCAAAGTTACTCATTTTGCTAATCTTAATATAAAAGTTCATGAAAGAATCCTAAATGGGAAGTCAGGTTCAATGTATTGCCTTCTGAATGGATGAGACAACTTTGACTGAGCAAATCATAGAACCATAGAATCTTAGGAAGGCCTGGGTTGCAAAGGCCCACAGTGCTCATCCAGTCCCAACCCCCTGCTGTGTGCAGGGTGGCCAAGCAGCAGCCCAGGCTGCCCAGAGCCACATCCAGCCTGGCCTTGAATGCCTGCAGGGATGGGGCATCCACAGCCTCCTTGGGCAACCTGTTCCAGTGCGTCACCACCCTCTGGGGGAAAAACTTCCTCCTAAGATCCAACCTAAACCTGCCCTGCCTCAGTTTAAAACCATTCCCCCTTGTCCCATCAAACATTTAACCCATGACTGAACAACAAAATGGAAGAACAAAATGATAAGTTGCTGACTATAATCAAATACCAAATGTTCCCCTAACACATGATTTAGCAGACCGAAGCTGCCTTCCTTCCAGCAGAGGAACAGCACACTCACTCCTGTCCTCATGCCATTTCTAGGAAGACCACAGGAGCACATCACAGATAAATAAGATTAATGTCGCATATAATGTCTGCAAAACCCAGAAATTGTGGGTGCTTTCTAAACTGAACGCTGACTTTTCAGGAATGCCGAGCGCCGTTTCACTGCAGAGATTTCAGTCTCTCACATTCAAACCCAGCCATACCAGGCCACGTGTTCTTCATACTTCTAAACAATACATCTCTTTACTTACACCGTGGTCCCACTGCACGCCTGGGTGGAACTAAGGCTGTCTAAAGAGAGAGCAGTGATGTCCATGGACTGGATGAACCCCATGAACAAAGCACTCCAAGAAGCCCCTCCAACTGCCAGTAGTGTCCATGGCAGCTGGCAGCCATATGTGGTGCCTGCCCAGAAGCTGTGCTGCCTCTGCTGAAGGCTCCTGAAAGACCAAGGCTGAGCTGGGGTGATTTCTGATCCACACAGCTGCTGTGAGAGCTGTTGGGTGCCCACCTGCCATTCTCTGCCCACCAGGCCTGGCCAGCAGCAGCTCTGACAGAAGGAGCAACACCCTGTACTCAGGGCTTGGTGCTGTGATGAGTACCTCATTAGTGTTAATTAACACAGGAGCAGTGGGTACAAACGGCCATGTGTTTAGCAGCAGAGCTGCACTGGGCAGGCAGGGCTGTGGTACCAGCAGTGCTGGGAGCAAGGCAGCCTGGTTTCACTGGCTCAGATAAGGTTTATGTTTGTGTAACCAGGGAGTTCACGTGGATAAATATCTTTCCCCATGCATGCAGAAGTGACCTGGAGGGCCTGGATGTGGAAAGAAAATCAAGTTGAGGAGCCAAGTGGAGACACACTGGGCTGATGCAGGACAGCCCAGTAAAGGGGCATTGCTGCCCAAACCCTCTGGCTGCACAAGCCTGCTGCACAGCCTTCTTTGTTTGGGATAGAATGCTTTCTGTGATGTCCATTCAATCAATTTATCTCAGCAGGGGTTAGGTGCTCCTCACATCTAGCCAGAGTAACAGCATAGAATAAAATGGAAAAATACCAAAAACCATAAATTGTCTTTCTGTGTCCACCACAGGCAAAATGTATTTTTGAATATTTCAAAGCCCTGGAAGGATAATTAGTGACACAGCTTTTTACATTTCTATTCTAAAGGGTTGTGCTTTTCCTCACCATCACCCCAAATGTGAGAGCTGGAGGCTGAGCTCTCCTACCACAGGAGCTTTCCTGCTGTTCCTTCTGCAGGAAGCTGAGGAGGATCAGCAGAGAGGATGTGCACTGAAGTGGCAGGTGGTGTCTCCTTCTCGGGAGGGGGACAGCTGCCATGGGGGAAGGACCTGCTGGTTTCTTGCACCCCAATGCCCATAGTGCTGAGCCCACTCTCTGCAGGCAGTGCCAGCAGCCGGCTGCCCTCAGTTCTTATTTGGGCTTTGGCAGCTCAGGAAACTCCCTAGGGCAAGAGCTATTTAATTCAGTGATCCAGCCAGTGCAGAAAAATTGCCTTGCTGTATCTCATTTAATGTCTCACTCCATTTAAGCCTGCCCTCCAGGAAAGGATCCTCTCTTGCATTCCTTCCTTTTTTATTTTTTATTTTTATAATGTATACCCTGGAAATCTACGTAAAGATAACACATTTGGAAGTTCTGGAACTCTTCCAGCTGGAATTCATCAGTCCTTTTAGTCATCCCTGAAGAAATGGACACTGGTTTTGTTCTTTCCAGTGGATTTCCTGCTATTTGGCAAAACTGCTTTAAAGTATTAATAATGGGAGCATTTGAACAAGTCCAACACATATTATACTGAGAGATTTCATTGAGCAGTATCTCTTCCAAAACCCAAAGAACTAACTGTGACTTCATCTCCATTAACTCTACCCCGTGACTGCAGCTGAGTTGATCCAAGCTGGGGTAGCCCTCACTGATGCCCAAAGCCAGACAGAAGGTGGACTGCTGGCCCCAAAACTTCCCAGTCTCATTTTCTGGAAAAGAAAGAAGAGCAATAGTTCAGTTAGCACAAAATATTAGATTGAGGAACAGGCAGATTTATGGAATGCCATTTAATCACATCTACTCCCTGAAAAACTCAGCCACAACCACAGCGCCCACAGAACCCACAGCACTCCCAGCACCCATAGCACCTGCATCGTGGCTCTCTGGGCACGCAGGGGAGATCTGAGCACTTCTGTGGAAAGGCAGATAAAGACACTCTGATTATTACATGAACCCAGAAGACATTCCTCTCATTATTTCCCTATGACAGTGTTTATTTAACTTCTAGTCACTATTTGGGGGTAGGTTTCTGCAGCTTTAACACACTTAAAATGCTTGATGGTAGCCTCCATCCAAGCCTGCTCTTAGCTTTGACCCCACCAGGCTGCTCAGAGCTCATTAAACAAGCAGTCATTCCTGTGCAAAGGAAATCACTGTGGTTTACCAATTCTTCTAAACGGTGTTCATGCAGCAAGAACTCCCGTATCACGCTCCATGGCACTGCTCAGATTTCTGTGGCAAGCCACACACTTTTATGTTACAGCCAAAATAGAACCTAGCCCTGTGTGAAGCACACCAAGTTTAATACCATATTTACAGGGTTACTGGTGCAATTAACCATGGAATGTTCATATTCATGTCACTGATCTAGTCCTGTCTTCAGGACTTCGGGCATATTTTAAGACAAGGCATCTTAAGAAGCCCTCAGAGACCCATGATATAAGGCCATCATTTGTTCGACCTGGTCCACCTTTGGGTTGCCATGGCATGAGGGTCCCACCACATCCTTAATAACAGCTCTATGACCCTGAGCTCTTACTGGATCTGCTTTGGCATGGGGCTGAGCTTCTTGCGGGTCCCACAGAGCTTTGTGGCTTGCATGGTTCATTTTCTGTCAGATCTGTACCTGAGCCCAGCTGTAGGGCACTCACCTGAACTTAGCAGTGGGCAATGAAGGTTCTGTTGGTAGCATGTGCTCCACAGAGGCATTGATCCACAGCTTTGGATGCTGTTTTCCTGAGTCTTCTTCTGGAGATCCCCTGGATGGTCCCTGAGCACAGCTCTGGCTGTCCCAGCTGAGACAGGGACCAGAGGGACTGAGGTGCCCCCAGACTCAGCCTTGCAGAGATTCTGAGATCCTGTGAGCATTCAGATCCATCGTAAACTCAGGATTAAATTAAATGCCCTGAAAATGACATGAAATCGTGGTCCAGTATAATCTTAGTTGTGTATAATCAGGTAGTGCAGCAGTAACTACGCCAGGTCCTTCTGCTTTTCCTGCAATAGTGTGCTCTTGCACACCCCTTCTGCACATCAAGAAATTGGTGCTCATTGGGCAGTTAGCTGTTCTCACTTTTGGACTCTTCTTTAACAGATAAAAAAAACATCCTTTTCTTTTTATTTTTTTTATTTTTTATTTACTTCTTTATTTATTTGGTAACTGTCACGTGTGTTGTTAGGATAAGTGGTGAGTGAGGAGAGAAAACTGCCAAATGCTGCAAAGGTTGGAAGAGTCGGGCAGAAAAGTCTGAAGGATTAGTGGATTGCAGAAGAATGTGAGATCAGCAGGCAGGAGCTGAGGCTGCTGACGGGGAGGACAAGGGACATAAAAGCAGGGGGAAAAAAGTCTTCAGTTTTCCTTGGCGGTGTGGCTCTAGCTGAGAGCCATGGGAGAACTGTCAGAGGCTCTGGAGCACTTTGCTGGAGTAGGATTTGGCTACAGAAAAACCTAAACCAGAAGAGATGTTACGACCAAGTGACGCTGCCCAGACATGGAAGGGATGCCAGAGAAGTTCTATTAATTAGAATGCGCTGCCTGCAAGCACACCTTCTGCAGAGGGCAGTCCCAGACTTGTTGTAAAGACTTCAGGCACCAGCCCCTACAATGTGCTGAATAAAAACAGCTGAAGGCTCAACCTCCTGCTCAGCAGAAGCCTTTCACCTCCCTGCTGCCACTCTGTGCACTCCCCTGTCTAAAAGACATTCAAGCCTCAAGAAAACTGATTCTGTCACGGAAAGGCACACTTTCCAACCGCAGGCATGGTGGCAGCCCCTTCCTGAGCTTTTTCCTGTTTGTTGGCCTTTTTTCCACTTCAATAACGCTACAGAATTGACCTCATTAATACTGCATATGATAGCAAACTTCTACTCTTCTTATCTGTTTATTATTCTAACAAGAGGGGAGGCCATATGTCACGCTGGGAGCAGTAGATGATGTCCAAGCCAGCCGTGATTATGAGGCTCTCCACCTACATTTGTATGGCTGACTTGCCCTTGTCATTTTGCCAGAATTTGTTTTGCTTTCTTCCATGTCATTGGAAAAACACTCAAGAAAATTGGTCCAACATTGAGCTTCTGCAATACAGATAGAGCTCCTTTCGCACAATGATGTCGCACTACTGACTACTGAAGTAGTTTTTGCTGCATTTAGTATACGATGCAATGTCTCAACTATAATAGGTACAATTTAGAGTAATCTAATGAAATTGAAAAAATAATTAGGCCTAGGATAAAATGTTTTTAAATGTTATATTTTATAATTAATTCAAATATTTTATCATCAAAAGTTATTAAAGGATAACAAGTCACTTACTAATTCTAAAGCAATCAAACAAGTGGAACAGCCAACATAAGCGCCTGCAATGCATGACTCAGGTGGGCTGCAGGGACAAAGTGCTCTTCTTCAGATGCAGCCAGGGAAGTGAAACACTATTTGTGTGCTGGGGACACGAGGAGCCCGCTCAGAGCTCTGGGTGATGAGCTGGGGAACTGCAGATGAAAAGGTCTTTCAATTCTAAACCCATTTTAGAAATACCATTGGAAATTCCAGATTTCCTTTTGATTACCCATTTACTTCTTCTTTTTTTCCATTTTTATTTGTACAGACAGGCACATGCAGTTGATGACTTAGGAGAGGAAGGAAATCATCCATGCCAGCCAGAGTTGTGCAGGAGATCACACCAAGGCCTGGGGAAGGAAAGCAGCACATGCGTGGTGCTCAGGGCCATGATTTAGCAGAGGGTTGTTAGAGTTAAGGCAGCATGGTTAGGCTGTGGTTGGACTTGATGATCTTTAAGGTCTTTTCCAACCTGAGCAATTCTGTGATCCTATGATTCTATGTACAAAAATGACCTGAAGCAAGCAGCAAGCTATGTACTGCTGCAATAGGGCACAGAGACACTCAAAGTGCGAAAGCTGCAGAGATGCTGACGCAGTTCCCACCCTCATCCCTCAGACCCTGGAAATCAGATGCATACTGTAGTGAGTTTCAAATAGCAATACCCCTTCTGCACCCTCTGCCTTCTGTGCATGCAGTGGTGCAGGCATGAATTGGTCCTGCACTTTGGCCACAATAACCCCATGCAGCGCTGTAGGCTTGGGGTTGAGTGGCTGGATGACTGTATAGAGGAAGGGGACCTGGGGGTGTTGGTTGATGCTCAGCTGAATGTGAGGTAACAGTGTGCCCAGGTGGCCAAGCGGGCCAATGGCATCCTGTCCTGTATTAGAAATAGTGTGGCCAGCAGGAGCAGAGAGGTAATCATCCCTCTGTACTCAGCTCTGGTGAGGCTGCATCTCAAGTACCTGTCTTCAGTTTTGGGCTCCTCACTACAAGAAAGACATTGAGGTCCTGGAACATGTCCAGAGAAGGGCAATGAAACTTGTGAGGGGTCTGGAGCACAAGTCTTAGGAGGAGCGGCTCAGGGAGCTGGGATTGTTTAGTCTGGAGAAGAGGAGGCTCAGGGGAGAATTCAATGCACTCTATAACTACCTGAAGTTATGATGAGGAGGGGATTGGCCTCTTCTCCCAGGCAACAAACAGGACCTGAGGAAATGGCCGCAAGTTGTACCAGGAGAGGTTTAGATTAGACATGAGGAACAACTTCTTCTCTCAGAGATTCTTCAGGGACTGGAATGGCTGCCCAGGGAGGTGGTGGAGTCACCATCCCTGGCAGTGTTCAAGAGGCATCTGGATGAGGAGCTACGAGATGTGGTTTAGTGGCTTGTGGTAGCAATGGTGATGGGAGGACAGTGGACTAGATGATCTTGTAGGTTCTTTCCAACCTTGTGATTCTATGACTCTATGATTCTAATAATTAAGGGCCTTGAGGAGGCTCAGGGGAGACCTTATTGCTCTCTATAACTTCCTGAAGGGAGGTTGTGGTGAGCTGGGGGTCGGCCTCTTCTCTCGTGTCAGTGATAGGACTAGAGGGAATGGTTTCAAGCTGTGGCAGGGGAGATTCAGGCTGGACATTAGGAAATATTACTTCTCAGAAAGGGTGGTCAGGCAGTGGAATGGGCTGCCCAGGGAGGTGGTGGAGTCACCGACACTGGGGGTGTTCAAGGAACGATTGGATGTTGTGTTGAAGGACATGGTTTAGTGGAAGCTATTGGTGATGGTGGGATGGTTGGACTGGATGATCTTGTAGGTCTTTTCCAACCTCGGTGATTCTATGATTGTCACAGGTTTTACACTGGGGTAGGTTCAGGGAAGTCATGGCTGGCTCCTGCTCCCCCCGTCCAGGCAGGCAATCTTCAGACACAGAGAGCAGCAGGAGGGTCTTGCTGATAGCGAGCTCCCTAGTGAGCTCCTGGCTGCTCTTGGGAGTTCTTTATGTTCTGTGCTGGATACCCACAGCCAGATCCAGGAGCCTCCCAAGGGATGGAGGTGGCCGTGGAAGCCACGGCTCAGCTGGGGCTAAAGGACTGCAGAGAGCAGCTGGAAGCACATGGTTACTGATGTGTTGGATATGAAGGGATCCGTGTACATCCCACAGCCGGGGTCTGCTGGGGCATGGGGCAGCCTTGCAATGGGTACTGAGATGGGAGCTGGTTTGCTGGGGTGTTTTAAGCTACTGCAGCTAAACGTAAATAAATACCACAGGGCTATGTTAGCACTGTGATTTTAATTTGTTTAATCAGATTATGTTGTTTTCTTCTCTGCTGCGTTCTAATTTGGATATATGAAAATGAAATTAATATTAAATTCTCCTATTTATTCAGACTTAATGAGATGACTACAATGGCTTGCCAGCTCTCCATTGTCTTTTAAATGTGGCTTCCTGAGTGTTTCCTAAGCTACTTAAGTTTGGGAAAGAGCCAAAAGATCACCTTCCTTCTGGTCACTTCAGGATCATGACATTAACAGAAACACTCATTAAATGGGATTTAAGAGGATTAAAGGGCAATGTAAAGAGCGGGATTAAAGATACTGCTGCTCTGTACTGCAGCAATGAAGGAATGGATCTCGGTTTACTGAGAGATGTAATTATCTCTTGTGCTGGACTCTGGAGTTCTGTATTTCCTTTTTCTAGATTGAAACCTGAGCATGTGGCAATGCAAAGCAGGCAGGGGAAATTCCTCATCCTGGAAGCTGGACGAACCCGAGAGAAGATGGAAGTCATTAAAGCAGTTTGCACACTGCAGAATTAAAGCATACCTGCTGGTAACAACTGTGTTTGTTTTCTGCTGGCCGCTTTAGACTGAGTGATAACCGAATTATACCTGCTTCAGGCTGCTGCAAATCCTGTTAGCAGGAGGTGGGCTGCGATGGATTAGCACACATCCATTCCGTGTACATCATTAGGAGGTCTGGGCTCTCCAGTACTGATTTCATCTCTCTGCAATGCAGCCTTGAAATCAGGAGAGAAGGATAGGGGGTTTTCTTTAGATGATTCACTCTGCTGCCACGTTTTCTTATCTCTTGTACTTGCACATTGAACACTGGCAATATACAGTCATAAACAGCAGGTTATAGCTGCAATCAAACAGATTCTTCCCACCAGAAAAGCATGTTCCAAAACTTCAAGGGTTGAATTCTTTCCTCCCAGGCATGTCCTTGGCTCAATGATTTCATTGCAAATGGACATATGGAGCCAAAGTCTGGGCTGGTACATCCAGATTTATGAGAAACACCACACATCATCCTCCAATTTCAGTCTGGGAGCTGTGGATCTTGGCACAGGCCATCCTGAAGCAGAAGGTGGTGGTGAGTGACAGCTTGATGCATCTCTGTCATTGGCTGCTTTTGCACATGTACTTGATTTGGAGGAAGATTTGTTGGTTAACTCTGGGTATATTGTACCACTCTGCAGAAGCACTGTGGTAATTATTTTGGGTGTTCAACAGACTTTTTCTTCTAAAATCACTGAGTAGTACTGTACCTGATTACCTTCATTGTGAATCCAGCCTTGTCTATCTGCTAAGATTTCCCACTCAATCAACGCACGCCTCTAACTTGTAATTATCTGTGGAAATGTTTTCATAATGTGCAACCCTTAACCTTTTTTAGATGTTGATTTATTGCCTCTGAGTTAAACCCTGATGTTCCATTTCCCAGTGTTGTTACCAACGACTCCTTCCAGAGAAAATAATTTACTGAAATCTCATGGAAAAATGAATCAAAAACCCGATGGTATTTACATGCGGCCTTTTAATCATTTCAAACATAGGGAAGTTTTTGATTTAAAATTACAGCAATTTTATTTCAATTGTTCTTGGTATTATCCTCAGGCACAACTAGGAATATACACATAATTAACCAAATGGCGGCTCCTTCCACGAACTATAAATGCCTAAGATAGAAAAAATGTCAAATGCCATTTCAGATAACAGCTTTTATAGAATTTTCTTGACAAGGAGGTTGGCTCGATGTCCTGTGCTGCTTTGGAGTCCCAAACTGCTGCAGAGGAGCAGGGCAGTGAGTGCTGCTGGGCCTCCCGTGCTCATCCAGCCCCATGCTGGGACTTCTGCTGCTCTGGGGTTGTTCCCCTGCGGGAAGGTTTACAGTGCACTGACCTCAGAGAAGGGAGCGTGGGGCTGTAGGTTAACATGTCTACACCTCCATTATGCAGCAGGAAGGAGATGCCAGGGTCTGAAGGAACCAAACAGCCTTGCTGGTCCTGACCTCCCACCCCTGCTCCTGTAACCAAGAGGATGGAGCTTTCCTGACCTTATCCAAAAAAAAATAGGAAGCTGTGCTACCTGTAATATTGAGATCTGATTGCTTTCCATTAAATTGTCTTCTTAAAGTGGCATCCTTTGCCCACCAGTGCTGCTGTAAGGTCAAGCTCTCTCTCTGCATTTATCCACCTCCTGGGCTCACTGTGCATTTAGAGTTTGAGTGCTGCTCTGTGTGCAGTTATCGTGAACTCAGCTGGTAGGTCTTCATAAAAAGCAAAACATGCTCAGCTCATCCAAATCTCAATCAGCTTTCATCACTGCTGCACCAGAGTGCTAAAATGGAGCCGGAATGGGGCCCAGTACCTATCAAAGCAGATTTGAATGGATGACCCTCATTTTACCACCTACGAATCTAATAAACAAACTGTTGTTACACTTTATTGCACTATCTGTCATGATAATGAAGTTTTATTTACCATTTCCAAGAACACTTCACATTCAGAGATGCTATCAGAACAAGCACATCAGCTGCATCACTGATGCTCAGCAAGAGCTGCCAAGCCCCAAAGTCCCCAGTGTGGACGGATGTCTGTGCGCTGGGATGCTCCGCTCCTTGGGATGTGTTTTTGCCATGAGTTTATTGCTTTAGTTATTTCCCATCCCACAGCAAGTTCAGAGAGAACTCTGAGCTGCAGGCTGAGAGCTGTCCTCATGTTCACGGTGCACATCCCCCTCGCCATCCCATGCCCTTGGGAGTCCTGGTTTCACCAGTGATGGGTCCCCATGCAGCATCCCATCGCTGAGGCCCAGGCTGCTGCCTGCCACAACCCAGCTCACAGAGCTCTGCCTGACACTGGCTGGAATGTACTTGTTCTGTGCCTGCCCCTTTCCAGCTCCACTCCTCCTGCAGGATTTCATAGAATTACAGAATGGTTTGAGTTGGAAGGACCTTTAAAGGCCATCTGGTCCAACCTCCACCCTCCCCCCCCCACACCCCAGTGAACAGGGACACCTACAGCTCCCAGTTCCAGACTTCTACAATTACCCCACCCATCTTCAAGTGAGCCCTTGAGGGCTGGGCAGCCCGCTAGCAGTACTGCAACCACTGCCTCAGCAGCCACAGTGCTGACCAGTAAGGCATCCTAAAACAATTTACTTCTGTTTTCTTTTCCTTCCTAATACTCTGCTGATGCACTGATCCATAAAACTTATGAGAAATATTTATAAAGGTGACAGCCCTGACATGGCGAATTAAATCATAACGCAGGAATGTGCCAATTTAGTGGCTTATGAAGTTTGAGTTAAAGAAATCAGCAACAACAACACAAAAGCAGATGAAGAACTGTCACAGCTGAGAAAAACAAGCAGCTGAGAAAGAATTAGAGCTACAGACTTCCCATCTATGACAAGTACAGATAGGCTATAAATGTGTGTCAGGTGACAGGTAGGCATGCAGTGAGTGGTAAGGACCGTGTTATAGCATCTTCTACATGAGCAACCTGTTCCGAAACAGCTGTTGTTTGGGAAGAGAGAAGTGCTTCTGTTGTAGCTCAGGAAATAAATGGCAAAGCAGCAGAACGATGCACAAGAGGATGTTTATTTTTATTTTTTGTAAGTTTAAGGATTTGTTCACAGAAAAAAAAAAAAAAGGCAGCAAAGCTGCAGCCTCTCATGCAGTGTGTCTGTACTCCGCCACCATCTCCAGCTGCACAGACCTGCAATGGTAAACAAGGCGTATTTTGGTAGGGCTGCAGCAGAAGAGCTTTTGAGCAGAGATTTCTACCAAAACAGAGTCAGGAGGATGGCAGAGTTAGTTAGAAGAGAGCAGTATGATAGCCATGATGGCAGCAGAAGGCTCACAGCAGCCATTGGTCTGACTTCTATCCTGACTGCTCTGCTTTTGTCTGTTGCTCCCACGCTCCCCCGGGTTTCAGAAGTTTTAAACTCTTTTTATTCAGACGTGTGCATGCAATGGAGCAGAAAGTCCAAAGCAGCTCATGTGGGAACACAGATGAGGACAGATAACATGTGAGAAAAGATGTTCTTCCCTGAGATGCTCCCACCAGCCATCCCAATGCCACAATATGCAGTGAGCTCGTGCTGCGATGGCTGCCACGGCGCAGATAAAAGGGCCTGAGAACATCAGTTGGGAATGTGGCTCTTGCATTACCAAGGTGGGGGTACTGTTGCCATGCTTTCTGCGGGGTGTCCTCCAAAATCAGGGGCAGCACTCAGAGCCAAGCTTGGAGGATCCAGGTGTTTGATTTCTCCAACCCTTTTTTTGGTTGATTGGTTTAGTTGACTGATTGATTGATTGGGTTTGTTTTTGTTGTTGTTTGTTTGTTTCTATTTTTTTTCCAAATGAAAACAGTTTTGATGTAGATGGGCCTTTGATGAACCCTGGGTTGTATGTGTGACCATTTCTCTTTGCTTAAAATTGAGACATTTAATAATTCCAGGAGGCAATTTCCCATCCAGGGTCTGGTCAGCTAAAAGATGAGGAGAAACATTTTAGGTAGTTTAGAAGCATGTCATTACAAGTTAGGAACACCAACCTTCTTGTCCTTATGCATATGTGGAACAACAATGTAATGGAATAACTGGAAACAAGAAAATTAAGGAACCTACAATTTTCTGCTATTTTTCACCAAATTACAGCTTACAGAGAAGAACATCTCTCACTTTAAAATCCCTCACTGTCTGTGGGAGGAGGGCCTGGGGAGCAGAGGGGCTGCCTGCATTGGCAGCTCGCCATGTGACAGCAGATGAGGGCTGCATCCACAGCAGTGGGAAGCAGGAATGGGGCTGTATCAGATGTATGGCTCTCTGCTAACCCCTCCCCTTTACACCACTTCTGTGGTCCTAATTTGTTTGAAGCACTGTCAGACCTTTAAATGATTTCAATGAGCTTTTACTAATTGCTTCGCCATTCTCTGTTATCTCCATAGAACTCCATTCCAGCAGCAGGTATGTGCCTCCGACTCCAGGACTCCCTCCAAAATGTTAATTCACACTCTAAAATCCTCTAGCATTAAAAAGTATGGAGCAGGGAGTCAGCAAGGGGCAAACAGCAGCAATGAAAACTGCAGGACAGAACAGAATCTATCCTTTTTTAATCAGGCGGAGAAATGCTGCTAACAGCGAACACAAGGCAGCCTCAGAGCAGAACCTGCTATTTCAGTGCCCAGAATCAACATCTCCAACAAACAGTGTCGTCTTCAGTTTTTCCCCACCTTTTCCTCCAGTTTTCTGAGCTTCAGGTATCGCTGCTTGCCGCAGGGTGCTCAGGGTCCTGGCAGACCAAGTAAGAAGACCCCATCCTCCTATTCTCCCTGCTCATTTTCCATTGATTGCTTTTAGTTTTTCCTCACACAACCAGGAGTGCACAGTCACTGCTCCTTGTTCTGCTCAGGTGTGTGCAAGCAATGACAGTCCTATCAGTCAGAGGGCGCAGTGATGGCAGTCAGAATTGGAGCCCTCAGCTTCTGGTCCATAATTTTGTTCAGCACTGTGCCAGCTGAGATCGGGGCACAGCACTGCACACTGGGCGCTGGGCTGCTGTAGGCACTGGTGTTTAAGAAGCATGCGAAAGCCCAGGTTCTGCTTTCAGGGTTTCCTATAAAATGTATTTGCTTCTGCTGGAATCACAAGGAATTACCTTTTCTCAAAAAAAAAAAAAACCCACAGGTGTACTACAAGTTACTTCACAATCTCCTGTGGTAGAAACATGATTAGGGTTAATTTTGGCACCAGAATAAAGAAGATGCAGCACTTGTGAACACACTGGGTTATACACGGAGGTTTCTGATGTTCTTAGTAGCTGGGTTCCTGGAACAGTTTTCCACTGGAAACTCATTTGTGAATGAAATTTGATCATTTCTTGGAAAAGTGCCTCTGACTGAGTGAGTGGAGCTAAGCAGCCCCAAAGCTTCCTGAAAATGAGCCCTTGTAATTCTACAGTGGGATGGAAAGTACAGCGATAACAGAGGGGTGGCAAAGTCTTTGGCAACTGCAAACAAGAACGAGCCCAAATGCAGCAACAACAGAAGCGAAGGAAAAGAGCTGCTTACCTTTGGAAGATCTCAGGTAGGCAGGGATCTCCCGAGAGAGAAATGCCCTCACCTCCACTGCCAACCTTAAATGAGGGCTGGGAAGGGAAGGATCCTGACTCCATCTCTTCTGGTCACTCCACTGGGCTGGCCCTGCCTTCCCACCAGGTGCTCAATCACTGCTTCAGGCCCTGACTTAGCATTTCTGCTACAGCCCAGATCGTTTTTGCAGTAATGTTGCAAGTGATGAAGTGTGCACATCCTTTATTAGTCACCAAGTGAACACAAGGAACTGAAAAAGGATGGAAAATGAGGAAGAACTCCTCACTGTGCACCAATAGTCCACTTGGTCCTCTTCCATAAATGGGTCTAAATAGTAACACAACCCTTGCAAGCCGCCAAGGAAGGAGCAACAAAAGGAGTTTGATTGCTGTAATTTAATAATTTAGATGTAGCAAAATAGTGTTGCTGTAGTATTTAGAAGAAAAGTATGCGACGTTTCATGTGGAAGCTGAAAGCGTAGGCAGTGCTGAAGGGAGGTGAAACTTCTCTACGATTCATTCCCCCAGATAACAAAAGAGACACCTGAAAAGGAAATTCAGTGCTTTGAGCTGTAAGGAACCCAAACGGGCATCCCAGAGATAAAGAGCCTGAAGGACAGAGCGAGGGGCTGCCAGCAAGATGCAGTGTATCATAGGATGAAGGATGTATTCTATGGAGCAGGACATGCCTACCTCCAGGGGTAATGATGGAAAGAGAATTAAAGGAAAAAGAAAAAAATGACACGGGATCCTGAACAAGAGAAAAATCAGTGAGCACAAGAGAGATGATTAAAAAGACATTGAGAACAGTTATGGCATCAACAAGTAGAGGGATGCCTGGAAACTGCAGTGCTAATGTGTGTAGAGAGGTGCAGCCTGCACACTGACCACAGGGCACTATTTGAAGGCACGCTCTTATGCACCTGAAAAGAAACAGCCAAAGATGAACTCAGCTTCAGCTCACTTTACAAAATACTCAGTGATTTCCTATCAATAACATGGTAATGGCTGATGATGGGCTGTTATTGCCGAGACACACTTTTACCAGAGTAAAATCATCTCATAGGAATCCCCATTGACACCTCCAGTGAATTATGGCCAGCTCTGTTTGAAGCTTTAACTGTGGCTGACCGAGACAAAGGCTGGAAGGGAAAAAAAGGTGTTAGAAGCATTATAATTTAGTGACACAATATTTCTAAAGAGTTAAATAAGCAAAAATGGACGTGAATGTTCCCAGGCTCCAGGAAGGGCTATCACACTGAATGGTTTGCTGCATTAGAGCTGTTATGTGCAATCTTTGCAAGACGCTGCCATTCAGGCACATCACTGAGCGGGTTTGTGCCTGGCCACTCCTGCTGCTTTCCAGCCCTGGCTCTGCTGGGTTTGGAACCTCTGAAGGAGGTGGTGAATAAGGCCAGAATGCTGAGGCTGCATGTAGGACCTTGCCTGGAGGAGCAGCCTATTACCCCACCGCAAACAGCAGTGAGAGCTGCCATGCAGAACAGCTGCCAGTCTGCTGTGTGTATTCTCAACAGATACAAAACACATCGCAGGTTCCCTGTGCGGTTGCTCGGCGTGTTTTTTAAACATATTAATCTAATTTGCAGGCAATTAATTTTGCAATCACTACCAAATCTTATAGTGGCCTTGTCATCCTGTCGTTCACTACTCTTTAAAGGAAGCAGGGAGATATGGGGTCCTCAGGGACCACGCTGCTCCCTCCCCAGCCTGCCTGAAGAGAGGCTAATAGCCTTCACCACCAGGCACTGATCAGATGGATAGGCCTTCTGAGTCACCAATTAATGCAGGAATGTTAACAAGGAGCACCGTTTCACCCCGGCTCCAACTGCCGCAGGTTGCCTTATCTTTGTGATAAAAGTAACCGAAGTTTAAAGCATGATTACGTTTCCTATTCATCTTACATGTGAATGTTCCGGGAAGAAAATCAAACTATCAGTTCTTTACAATTTCAGGGGAAGTGGTATTTTGTGAGAATACAGTAAACTGGAACGGACGTGGGATTGCCCGTTCAGCCCACCTTTGTGTTCCCCGGCACTCCCAGCCCTCCGCTCCACCCCAGTGTGAAGGTAACATCTCCCAGCCGGGTCTGCAATTATGTTGCATTGTATCTTACAAGTCATCCAGATAGAAACCCTGTTTCAGAAGAAAAATGAGAACAGGAGATACAACTTAACAGCGATGCATAATGAAATCAAGGGTGACCACACCTTCCCTGGCTGCCCATCCGCTGAACACAGAACTGGGAATTACACTGGGAATTACATTGGGAATTAATTTGCTCTCCAAGCAGCTAAAAAATTCCTCAGATTCAGGAAGGATTTTCCAAGTAGTGAGGAAGAAATACAGACCTTCTCAGTAAGGTTATTCTGCGTCACTGCTGTAATCCACCTGTGATTCACACGTCAAGCTCAGAGCGTGTATTTAGGCACATGTCTAAAAATTCATTTAATCTGAGTCTATTTAAAAGCTTGTTAGCAAATGGACTCCAGGGAACAGCCGTGCATTGGCAAGAAGACTTCTGTGTGACCTCTTACAATTTTCTACTGCTAATTCCCTTATTTAGTTGTATGAGGTAGCTGGTTGAAGTGACGCAGTCATTAAGAACATAAACGGAATTTGATAGGGCTTAGAAACTTATGAATATTGTGAGGAATCGGGAAGAGGTATACATAGAGAATCCTCACCTGTGGGCTAAAGGGAGGAACAATCATTAGTGCACATCGGCTAAGAGGGCTGGAGAATGGTGAATAATGGGTGGATTGCTGGTGGTAACAGCATGCACAGCAGCTCTGGGTGTTTAGAGGGTATCAGCATTACAAGAAAATCCCTTTGGGACTTCTGGAAAGCTAACTTTCATTGCATGAACAAAGAAGGAGTCCCAGGTAACGATGAGACCAAAAAGCTGTGGTGCTTCTCTCTCGCTTTCAGTTAAAACCACCGACTTACATGTGCTGTTTGCACAGCATCATCTCTGCAGAGAGAAAATGAATGGATCCCTGAAAAGTGCCACGGTGCAGCCAAGGCTCAGGACAGCACCCGAGGGGCTGCAGGCTGCTCTGGCCTCGAGTATAGTGATGGGGCAGGTCTGGATTCCTGCAAGCATCAAAGCCAGGCCCAACCTTGGGACCGCTCCCTGGGAATTCTCCTGCATGTTTCCTTGTGAGCTGTCACAGCTAGAAGCATTCGTACACAAAGCCATGAATGTGTGAAAAAGAAAAACATCCTCTGGAAATCAATCTCAGAAAACATGTGGCTTCCTACTGCCAAAGAACACTTGTTGTGATTGTTGGGATCCAAGCTAAATGCTTGGATCCATGGGAGCTCCTCCTCCAAGGTTTCCTTCAGTGCAGATACTCTAAAACATTGAAGATGCAACATCTGAGCAAGGCAACCTCATTTCTCTTAAATCTGATGGTAAGAATGACATTCCAGCAGTGTGCCACAGCTCCTGCCCTCACTGCAGAGCTGTTGTGCCTCCAAGACAATAGCTCTGCCCCTGCCCTGTGCCTCCCTGCACCTTCAGGGGACCCTGAAGGATGTGGGAGCACTGGGAGGAACCTCTGGCCAAGGAAGAGATGGGTCATGGTGAGCAAGGTACAAGTGGGAGTTCCCTGTATGTGTGGGCTCCTGGGGAGAGGGTCTAGGCCAGATGGACTTTTTTCCTGACCAGGAGTTCCAATGTTATGCATCTGCAGTACATTTTAACACTTCGTTCTGAATGGAAGTATCAGTCACTCCTGACTTTCAGCCCATTGACATCACAGCAATCTGTGCTCACTGCCCACAGCAGCCATGTGCCATGGCTGAGGTTATGAGATAGTTTGGCGCTTGGTGATGGGAGCTCCCTGGCCCAGCAAGCATCCCTTGATTCCTTGTGAGCTGGAAATTCAGCAGCAGATTTGAGTCAGGTTCCTGAGGCAGTGTCTCCTGACCTCAGGTGGTGGCAATGCCCTGCAGTGGGTGTCTTTCCTCTGGGTCAGGCAGGGAGAAGACGTGCTGGGGATATAAGGCTTCTGGAGCTACAGAAATTTTTCAGAGGTGCTTTACCCATCTCAATGTGCTGCTATGCTTTTACCAAATGGAAAATAAAATGAATTTCTTACAGGTGGAACAAAACTTTTCATCTGGATGCAAATGATATTGCCCAATGTTCTGAGCACTCAAATCTGAGGTCAAAAGGTCATCCTAATACAATTTCTTATTGTTACCTGTGGGTTGGTGGTCAAAGTGGAAGATCTTTAATGGGGTCATTTGCTGAGGACCAGAAGCGCTGCGCTGCACCACCATCCAGCCTCAGCAGGGCCTGCAGCTGCTGCCACCGAGTGACCCCAAATCCTTATTCATGAGAAGCTGTGATTGCATTTTGCCTAAGGCATGAGTGGGGACAGCAGCGGGTGGGTAGATAATGACATGGGCACTCATGACTTACGAGCAGAGTTCTGATAAAATAAGCAGAACATTTTTCCAACACGACCAAAATAATAATGCTTTTACAGCTAGTGGGGAAACGTGGCTCCAGTCCCAGCTACTGGACATGCTCCCGCCATCTGCTAACTGCGAAGAGATAGCATTAATCTTAATGCTGTCAACAGGAATGTAAAGCTATCTTAGAGCTCGCTGCTGCTTCCTTCTCTTCTGTGCTGTGTCTGGAGGAGGAGGAAAGCTTGTAGCAGCACTAGGAGCACTGCACGCATCGCTCGGTGCACGCTTGGGAAGGACGGTGGCACTGCAGTGATAAATGTGCTATGAGAAGCAACGTGGTGCAGAGCAGGAGGTGCTGTTATTGCTTCACTTGGTGTGACAGTGTGCTGTGGCTGCACTCCTAACCTCTGCAACTGAAAATTAAACAGCACTATAGAAGGGTGCATGGAAAAAAGAGAAGAGAACGAGGATGGAGTTGTACAACTCCAAAGTGCCCCAAATGCCCTAGGTTTGGATGCTGGGAAACTTCACTGGTGCCATTTCTTCTGAGCAGTGGCTGTTTTACAACACTCCCGTTTTATTCCTGCATGTGATTTTTGCTGAGACACTCCTGCTGCAGCTCCGTAAAATGTCATTTCTGTCATTACATGCTGGATTGAGAATGTTATTGAAATTTCAATACGTCGCCCATGTACACACTCGTGGATTTCCAGAAGGAAAATGTTTGGAAATTTTTGCAAGTTATGAAGTTCACATTTGTGTTTAACAGCTCTCCAGCATTGTGCTGTGAGGAAACATTATAAATATGAAAAAATAAAAAACGTTTCCAGCAGCACTCTGGATTTATCTTCTTCTGGTTGTTCCTTCCCTTTGAGAGCCAGTTAAGGTGGCAGAAGTCTTGTCCTGGAGATGGCACAGCACTGGCTGTATCAGCATTCTGCTGCCTTCTTTCGGATGGGCTCGGAAGATCCACAAATGGAAATGGAAGAGAACTGGACAAAAACAGGACAAAAACCAAACCAAAGAGCAACACAAAAGCAGTGCTCAAACTCTAAATGAAGTTTTCACTGTGCTCAGTCTCCATTGGGCACACCGCGCTCACTGCTTCTCTATCTACCCCAACTTCTTCAATTTGCAGCTGAATCTGTGCTGTTCCAAGGATGCCTTCTGCACATATGATGCAAATGTCCATTTTGGCATTCACGACTCTATTCTCCTTCACCTGTACCAAGAAGCAGCTTGGAATGAACTTCAGACCACCGATGAGCTTCAGTCATAATGATTTGTAATCAATTAATGGGATTTCAGATAGGATATTACAGAATATACGAAAGCTTGATGAGGAGAAATTGAACATCCTGCAGCACACTTATTGTGGGACAGGAATGTGTGCAAGGCTGCTGTGTGCCCAGCAGCTCAGCACAGATGTGCACCAGCACTGCAGGAGCCGCTTCTCTCCCAGCAGCAGCTGTGACACTGCAACTGGTAATGGGGCACGGGGAGCTTAGCATGGCACAGCATGGAACAGCAGCAGCCAGGAGCCCGGCGCAGCTCTCCATGACTGTGAGCAGCGAGTATTCTCCAGATTCAGCACTGCTGTGCTGCTCCCTCGGCAGAGCATGCGGTGCAGGGCAGAGCAGCCCAAAGCCAGCAGAGGCAGCCTCTGTGGGTGGTGCTGCCAGGGCCGGTGCTGCTGTCCATCAGCTATCCCAGCACTGCAAAGCAATTCCACTTTCTGTAAAATGATTGATTTTGTAATAAAAGATGCAGAAATTCCCCTTCTTCTGGTAAGCTGTTGCTTCTGGGGGTGTTGCACTCTGAACCCAGCCCAGTGTATATTTGGAACCAATGATGCAGGCCATGATGAGAGCACAGCAGCTGTGCTCCCTATTGCACAGCAGCTGTCCAAGCGCACCCCATGAGCCACACATCCTTTGCCATTCCCATGGAGCAGAGTGTGTTGTCCTGCTGCCTGCCCAGTCACTTCTTTGACATTTTTTAGACCTAAGCTCAGTGCTTGATTTATCCCCTGTTCATTTAATAACAAACGATTATGTGTCTTCTAACTGTGATTTATAACGATGAATCACCCACCTTCTCCCTGCAAATGCTCACATGGGCTGTGCAGCCCTCTGCATGCATAAACCTGAAGCGCTGTTCTGCGTTGGCAGTACAGCCCCAGGCTGTCACACTGTGGCTCTGAACATTGGAACGGTCAGGAAGAGCAGGTGGGGGTGGTGCAGACCTTGTCAATGAGGACCCGCAGTGGCCGGCTGGGCCAGCACCAGCAGAACAGAACCGGCCCTGGAGAGGTGGTGGTGGTTCTACAGGGAGTTACCCTCCTGCTGACACCACCATGTGGGCACCTCAGTCCTGTCCTTGGGGGCAGTTAGCGTTACATTTGGCAGATTGTGTGCTCCTCCATAGGGCCTTACTCTAGGAATAATTTGGTTGAGTTAATTGGCTAAATGTAAACATGTTATTTTTAGCCCGTTATGATGATTTCGTATTGCAAACGTTCAAAGATCACATCACTTCTCTATTTCATATTCCTTCTGATATTATCATTATTTTCCTTTTAACGAGTATTTAAGGACATTTGTTACACCTCCTTTGAGCAGCTCTCTCAATCCCATTCAAGCATTTACAGTCCACAGTCAACATCTTTAGAGTAAATGGAAATAAAATGAAAAGCAACACGAATGAGCCAACAAGAGAAAGATGCATTTAGAAGCAGTTGTTTGCTCAGTTCCCATGTAGGTGTAAGACGTAACCCATGGATTGCTTAAAACACCTCTGAGTAGGGGCAGCCCCATGGGGGACGGGTTACGTCTGGACCTGTACAAAAACACAGCAGCTGGGAAGTGAGCACTGAGAGCAAAGCTCTCCTCTGAGTCTCAGATGGAGCCTTCTGCAAGGGAAGGAGAATCCAGAAGGAATTTCTGTTATTAATCCATAATGCTGGAAGGACCGGGACAGGAGATACCGTAACCTGCCTGACACTGCCCTGTGTGCCCTGCTCTGGGGACATACTGTAGGGGGTTAGACTGGGGGAGCTCCAGAGTTCCCTTCAGACACCTTTGGTTCTGGGATTCTGTGGCTTTGGGTAACAGGAAACAGTGGAAGATGTCCTTGCCCATGGAACCAGATGGACTTTAAGGTCCCTTCCAACTCGATACATTCCATCACATTTCTCTGTATCTCAGTAACCAGAAACTCTC
This sequence comes from Alectoris magna, assembly GCA_030625065.1. Classification (NCBI taxonomy): domain Eukaryota; kingdom Metazoa; phylum Chordata; class Aves; order Galliformes; family Phasianidae; genus Alectoris; species Alectoris magna. The sequence continues at coordinate 617,298 of CM060565.1, read as the reverse complement.
CTGCTCCAGTTTCAGTCCTCCCACCTACAGGGGCTGCTCAGCACCTGGAAGCTGGAGGAGCTGGAGGAGCTGCAGGGCAGAGCAGAGGCCCAGAAGTGAGCCTCAGGGCAGGGCTTGGGGCAGGACAGGGACTTCCCCTCAGGGTCATTTCCCCCACCCCATGTATCTGCAATTCTGTGATGGTGAAAACAGGATGTTCCTGACTGGTAAGGAGGTGATGGGAAAGGATCCCCAGCCCTAGAGGAGCAGGAGAGGGTGAGACTGTTTCAGGAGCTGCCATGGGCCAGTAGAGTCCATCATATGTGGACATCCACTGTGAGCCTCAGGGATGGGTACTGGATGTGGGCACCAGAACTGAGCACCAAACGTAGGCACCAGGTGTGTGCACCGGGTGTGGGCACCAGATGTGGGTGATGCTCTGTCCCTGTTGCTGCAGGCTGCTCTCCATGGGCAGAACAGTCCTAAAAGGATGAAGCCCATGATCCTGTGGGGCCTGGGGATGCCCCTCCCAGCAATGCCAGCTTTCCAAACCTCACTTTAAAGGCGTGTCCTCAAAGCACTGTGTTTCTTTCAATTGTCCTTTCTTTTAAGAAATATTGAAATTTGATAGCTTACTCCAGGAATCACTGGTTTTGCAAGAAATTGAGTTTTGATAAGGCAAGCAGCATTAAGCTTCAGAGCAAGAGAAAGTTACCACATCCTTCCCTGTTCTTCTCAGCAAAGTGCTGCTTTTTGGCAAGGATGAGCTGTGTGCAGGGCTGGGAGCAGTGCTGCACTGTTCTGCTCCAGGCCAACGAGGCACTTTGGGAACAGCACCCCTCATAAACCACCAAGCCATAAAGCCACTGAGACACCTCCTCAGTCTAGTGGGAATGACTTTGCCCATCTTCCTTCAGCACCCCCAGCACTTCCAGAGGGGCAGGGTGGGGCTGGGGGCCCTGGGGATGTGGAAATGGAGCCCTGCTCCCCTCCATGGCCTGCATGGGCTGTGGGTGCTCGCTGTGTGCAAGCCTTCAACCTCCATCCCTCAGGCTCAGCAGCCCCCAGGTAATGCAGGCAGAGCTGCACTCCCAGCCCTCCGTTCTCACACGCAACATGAGCATTAATGCATCTCTAAAATGCATAATGCATCAGCTTGATTCCAGCTGATAAATAAAGGCACAGTTCTTAGAGGTTCAACTTGTTGTTGTTGTTGTTGGTTTTTCTTATTTCCTACTGCCTTGAAGCTTTAGAAGAGTATTTGGGAAGTGTATTTAATCCATTCAATGCAGTCTCAAGAGAATGAAGGCTTCAGCTGTAATTCTATGCTGATGATTCCCTGAGCTCACAAAGCACCAGGACTTCTGATGCAGCTGGAGACAGCAGCTTTGGTACAGGGAAAGTATTTGCACAGCAAACCAGGGATAAAACAATTAACATGTGCCTGCACCCAGGGCAGCAGCAGCACTGCCCCAGCCAGCATCATTCCTTGATGACAGCAGCAGAACGGGGCTGTGCAGAACGGGGCTGTGCAGGAGAACCAGAGCACAGCTGTCCCTTCCCAGCTTCGTTCAGGCTTCACACAGTTCAGGGCCCTCCTCTTGTCTTGTGCAGGGCATCTGCAAAGTGAGTAGTGTCAACTGTCAAACACTTGGGGTGCAGTTGATTACAGGACATGGTAATTAATTAACTCAGTGTATTTCTTTTCATTTTAGGTGGAACTCTGGTGCTAAACTGTGTATTTGAGCCCACAAATCCATTACAATAAACAGGATTGTAAAAGCTCTTTTGCTCTAGCTGTTATTCTGTACCAAATGGCCTACTCACAAACATCACACAAATGTAATTAATTTTCATCACAGCAGCAACTTTTACTATTGTGATGATCACGAGTATCCAGGCTTATTGCAGCAGTCTTTTTTATTTACATGTATCTGTAAGCTAATTATAATTCTCACTATGTTCTTTGGGGAAAAAGAGAAAAAGGGAGGAGAGCAAATTGGAGAGGAAAGGAAAGTGATGGTGTAGGGAGAAAGCAGGATGGTAAGGAGAGTTGATAAAGAAGAGCAAGAAACCTGGAAAACAGCCTGGGTCACCAGGATAGGAGAGCTGGGACTGCTGCTGAGCTGAAGTCCATTCCCTGAGGGCAAAATGCTTCTTGCGATGGGGCAGCACCAGATGCTGCACAACTGCCTCCTCCACTTCCACACACAGCAGTGCTCATCATCCAAATTGCACTACATTAATTTCTCAACACACCTCATTAGAAATTCATCCTTAAACAAGGTCTGCTATTTCCATGGACCCATTTTCAGTGTTCTAGATTCACACAACGCAGCTCCTGATTTATTTTTGTTTTCAGGCTAGAAAGACCCATCCATGGAGATGTGATTAGCTAATGTTGCAGAATCATGTAAGTACCTATGAAAAGTACCAAACACCACTACTGGGCTGATGTTTAATGTGTTAACACTGACTAACACAGGCTTGGCTGCTGGGGCTCACTGCCCTCTCACCAGTTGTAGCTTTGGGCTGATGTTGTCAATGTCAGCCTCTGCCCCTGTGCCAATAAATACCAGGGAAAGTCAGTCAGAACAGTTCCTCAAATCAATCTGAGACAGACAATGCAAAGTGAATAGAAATAAATAAAATAATAATAAATAATAATAATAATAATAAAAGGTTGATTTGCACTGTAGGAGATTGCACTTCAAAAGGAGGAGGCTGAGAGCACAGGGATGTGTGCTCTTGGTGCAAGAGACAAATGCTGCCATGCTGGCTGCAGCCAGCAGCCCCCAGCATCTCCTGGCAACCCCCATCCTGCTCCCAGGGATCACCAATCCCTGCAATAGAAGGGCAGAGGGAAGATGTCCCCTCACCTGGCATTCTTTAATGCCCTGGAAATGATTTGGTGTCACAGATCACGTGCTCTGTGGTAAAGTCATTGCGCAGACACTGTTTACAAGTGTGGGCAGTGATAGGACAAGGGGGAATGGTTTTAAACTGAGACAGGGCAGGTTTAGGTTGGATCTTAGGAGGAAGTTTTTCCCCCAGAGGGTGGTGACGCACTGGAACAGGTTGCCCAAGGAGGCTGTGGATTCCCCATCCCTGCAGGCATTCAAGGCCAGGCTGGATGTGGCTCTGGGCAGCCTGGGCTGCTGGTTGGCCACCCTGCACATAGCAGGGGGGTGGAACTGGATGAGCACTGTGGGCCTTTGCAACCCAGGCCATTCTATGACTCTATGAATGTTTACGCAAGGTGCAACACAATAACCAAAGCAGTCCTGACTATTTGTAACACAGTAGCAAAGGAGGAATGTATAGGGGAAATGCTAAAACACATAAAGTACACATTGTGAGCTGAGTCGTTGGTTTAGCGGTTAACCATGTCCTCAGCAGTCAGAAGGAATCACAGGTTATGGCATTCAGAGGATGTTTGTTGGGCATTGATGCCATCGCTTTTCCTCTCCAGAGGCTGACGGTGGCTTACAGAGTGCTCCTCACAGGGCAGCTCACAGTGTCTGCTTCCATTTTCAGTTAAAACAGCTGTTATTCCTTCCTCGCTCAGCTCAGACTCAGCTCCCTCGGGGGAAGGGGCGAATTGCTCAGTGCTCGGCTCAGCTCCACCTCGTGAAACTTCATCTGTTTTCATGCAGAATGAACACAAACACATCCCCGACGCAGGCAGTCACTGTATGAAATAGCTGCTCATGGTGACCCAGAGCTCTGGAGGAAAATCCGCCTCTCCAAAAAGTTTGTGTTCCATTTAAGTCTTCTCAGGTCTGGCAATGAATGGAATCCCCCAACTTCTCAAGGGTGATTTCTCTCCTTTCTTTTTCAAAGTTCAGGGAAAGAAATAACGCAAAGGATTTTCATCATCTACCTATACATATTTTAATGATTTCCATTGTTTTTCCAACTATGAAGAAAGAACAATTGAGACAGCACCAGGAAAACACTGCGTGGAGATGAAAGCGAAGAAATAAGGATGAGTCTTATTATCATTGTCTTATTATCATTACCAATGGGAACGGAGGAAGATGGGAACAGAGCAGAAGTTCAATATTTCTCTTTGGTTCCTTCTCACAAACAGAATTTCCCTGTGGCACTTCTGCCAAAGCCGCAGTCTGGCACACTCTCATTCCCTGCCTAGGAACATGAGAGCTCCCATGGAGTGCCCACACTGCCGGAGCCCACTCCCACCCCCTGCCCTGCTCTGTGTTTGTGGTTTCCCTTCGTCCTTCCAGAAAGGCAGAGCTGTGCTCACATTATTCTAAATGAGGTCAATTTAAACAGAACAAGCACACTGAGTCAATACTATGAATGATTTAATGCTATGAATAATAGATTATTAACCATAATTTGATAATAATTATTATATTTAAATTAATTGATTTATTTCCCTGTACTCCAGGGCTCCCTAGCCTTCTCACTGCATACTGATAGGCTTTCTGCAGTGCTTGGGTGCCTACTCAAGGAAGGCCACTGCCAGCTCCTGGGACCAAAGCAGCAGCACCTTCCTGAGCAGCCCCTGACCCAGTCATGTACAGCCTGCTCTGATCAGAGGAGTCACAGCATTCCCACAGAACCCTTGGGCTCAGTGTGTCCTGGGGCTGCACCCAGCATGAGCTGGCCAATGTCCGTGCCCCTAAATCCCTCCAAGACCCATGGCTACCTCCATACCACCTGCTGGGATCTTCCTTGTCCTGTCCCAAATCCCAAGCCATGCCAAGGTACCTGGAGCAGTGCTAGCTGACACAGACCAAGCCCAGCCTGAGGATCTGGAGGGCTCTGAGGCCTGAAGAACCTCTCCTGTGAAGAAAGGATGAGGGAGCTGGGCTTGTTTAGCTTGGAAAAGAGAAGGGTCTGGGGAGATCTCATTGTGGCCTTCCAGTACTTGAAGGGAGCATATAAACAGGAGGGGGAATGGCTGTTTGTGAGAGTGGGCAGTGATAGGACAAAGGGGAATGGTCTTAGTCTGAGATAGGGGAGGTTTAGGTTGGATCTTAGGAGGAAGTGGTGACACACTGGAACAGGTTGCCCAAGGAGGCTGTGAATGCCCCGTCCCTGCAGGCATTCAAGGCCAGGCTGGATGTGGCTCTGGGCAGCCTGGGCTGCTGGTTGGCGACCCTGCACATAGCAGGGGGTTGGGACTGGATGAGCACTGTGGGCCTTTGCAACCCAGGCCTTCCTAAGATTCTATGATTCTATTCTATGATCATTACTGAGGAGCCAGCCCCTTCTTTTTGAATTAGACAGAGGAAAAAAAATCTGACTTAACTTCAAACTTCTTAGAATCTACTTTCAAGAAGATATCCTTTGTTTTAGCAGTGAGGAGATCAAAAGTGGCAGCACACCCTAAGGCTGTGTATGTCAGCACCCACCAGAGCCCTATTCCCAATCCTGCAGCTGCAGCCACCCCACTGTCCCAGCGCCACATAGGAGACTGCTCAGTTTGCACTGAATCACTGCAGAGATGTAACACTGCTGTCAAGAGGGGTCATGTCTGAGAGCCACAGTCAGCTTCGGGTGGGTTTTGTAAGCCTGACAGTAAATTGTTCCAACAGCAAACAGCCTTTGGACTTACAGAACTCCCAGGCACTTTATTTCATGCAGTGCATGTCACGGTAAGGCTCACAATGTCTGTGCCAAACATTCCCACCCATGAAGCCACCAGTACTGGATGCATTATCTGTGAGGGAGATGTGTAATGTAGGGTCCATTTTGCTTGTACTGAACAAGTGGTGACCATTAGAAGAAAGCATATAAAGTATTTGAAATTGCTGCTGTTGGGAAGTTAATGAGACATTTTCTTACTCCATTTCAGCAGCTATAAGACTCCTGTTCTACATTTCTCTGACAAAGGTTGTTGCATTTAATAGTCAAAAAGAAGGCAGAACAGGTGATCTATGGATGAAGGTAATCGTATTCATGTGATTGAGGACAATCGTTGGAGGGAGGGGATAAGCTGAGACACAGAGCCTGTAGTTCTGCAGCACAACTTTGACTGCTTTCTGAAATTGGCAGCATCTCAGTTACTTTAGCCCTTAGAAAGTTTGAACAGATGGCATCTCTTGCTCTGACTGTATATCTGATTTAGTTTGCGTGACTCTTTGATGAAGTTTATTTGAATTAATGGACTTCTCGTTGTTGTCATCATGCTAATCGTGTTTAAAAGATGGTCAGATGTGTCAGTCCTCCACTGTCCAAGAGTCGAGATGAAATGAAAACCTACACAAAGGCGGTGCTGAACAGTGAAGTCTCTGCTGGGAATAAATAGAATCATCCCTTCCAGCTCAGATGTGGCTCTTTGCTACCCAGCCTACATATCCAGGGAAGTGAGTGATAGCTTGATTAATTATTATACCCTCTAAGTCAATATTGCATCAGCATTATAAGAAAGGAACATAGAATCGTAGAACCATAGAATTGCTCAGGTTGGTAAAGACCTTAAAGGTCATCGAGTCCAACCACAACCTCACCATCCTGCCCTAACTCTAACAACCCTCTGCTAAATCATGTCTCTGAGCACCACATCCAAATGGTTTTTAAACACATCCAGCGATGGTGACTCAGCCACCTCCCTGGGCAGCCCATTCCAGTGTTTAACAACCCTTTCTGTAAAGAAGTGTTTCCTGATACCCAACCTAAACTTACCTTGCGCAACTTGAGGCCATTTCCCCTCGTCCTGTCACCAGTGAGAAGAGACCAACCCCGCTCTTGCTGTGAGCACCTTTCAGGTATTCGAAGAGAACAGTAAGGTCTCCCCTCAGCCTCCTCTCCCCCAGACTAAGCAGCCCCAGTTCCTTCAGTTGCTCCTCACAGGACATATTCTCCAAGCCCTTCACAACCCTCGTTGTCTTTTGGGCATTCTCTGAACGTTTTCCAAAAGAAGTATCTAAAATCAGATATCTTTTTTTTTAGACACTGCAGAAATAAGGATTCAGCCTTCCTGTCGTATTTTAAAAAGAACATTCTTAAATAGGAAGTTCTCTATTAATCACATGCAAGGACTTGGGCTCGGGCTGCAAGCATCTTTCCTGTCTGATGCGGCTTTGGAGGGAGGAGGGCATAAAATGATGAAACAAAGTAGAGAACACTTGAAGTTCACGGTATCTTCTCAAAGGAGCTGCTTAACTGCTGGAGTCAGCCACTGTGCACAGCATCTGCTCAGCTCCACCAGCTGCTGCACTGCAGCCTGACCTCAGCTCTTCCCGTGCCATAGTCACAAACTTCCACAGCAGTAGGTCTCTCTGCCCACAACAGTCTGAGGAATGGATTGTTGATATGCAAATGCTCATCCGGATCTGAATGCAAACAAGGGGTTTTGTGGCTAATGAGTATTCTCTTATGCTGTTTTTGCTGCAGCTTGGAAGTAGGGTTGAAGAACTGCCATTGTGTGCCCAAGCATACATCATTGGTAGGGAGCAGTTAGTGTGGCACTGAACAGCTGCTGGGAGCAAATCTCGTATAACTGCTTCACTTGCGCTGCTTCTCCCCCATGTTTTTAAGACCATTTTCTCTATATATATATCTAGCAGGGATGCTTCAAGTGTTCCTTCATCCACATAATTCAGTTTCATAAAAGGATGCAGGCATGAAACTTGGGATGAAGATGAGACCAAAACACCAGTCCTGATGGAACCACCCTGCGGCTTCCTGAGGTCTCTGGGTGCTGTAAGATTTGTAGCAGCACAAGTTCTGATGAGGTCTCAACTATGATGTAGCACTGAGTGACAAGGGTTGGTGGGCATGGTGGGGATGGGTTGATGGTTTCACTAGATGATCTTTGTGGTCTTTTCAATCTTAATAATTCTATGATTCTCTCTCTCCATATGTTACAGAGAATTTCAGTCATCTCACAGTGGTTACTCAGCAGCAGATTCCAGTGACTCAAGAAGGCTCATCTCCCAAGGTCCAGAGGCTCCAAGATCTTGCAGCCTGGCACAGGTTGGTTTGTTTTATTTTATGTGGAAAAAAAAAAAGGGAAAGATTGCTCCCTCTATCTCAGGCAGCCCGGCTGTGCTCCCAGCTGTGCTCTCCCTCCTGCTGCCCGCAGGGAGCACACATGGCTCAGCAGCACCGCATCTACTGGGGAGGATGACTGCCAAAGCAGTGAGGGACCCTTCCCTTTTGACAGGTCCAGGTCTCTCCCTCTTTGGAAGAGCAGTAAGTGCTTCCCACCGCTCAGAACCGAAGTGCTTTGTGATGCAGGCCAGCCTCCCACACTGTGGATGTGCCTTGGGAAGCAGTGCTTGCCACCCCCTAACAAATCTGCTCCTTGCTTCGCCAAAGGTGAAGCCCAGCTGCAGGGCCTGCCCTGTGGTCTGCTGCGGGTCAGCAGTGTCTGCACTGCAGCTCTTAGAGCAGAGCAGAGGCACAGAGCCCTGCAGACTGCTCTTTCCTACCGACCTTCACCTGAGGTGCGGTGCTGGGGATGATCTGAGGCAGCACTTCCACATCTGCTGCACAAACCGCCGCCAGCAGAGTGGTACAGATATTGCCTAACAAATCAGGCTAACTCATTGCCTAACAAGACAACATGATAAAAACCAGCAATAACAGTAATAATTAATATTTCCATAAGAGTTGCCTTTGAATGTGAGTTATTTCAAGGGTTGGGTTTTTTTTTGCAACAGAATCTGCTATAAATAAAACTAAAATTAGGATATAGCTGCTAGTGACTCTGCAGGATGGGTTTTTTTTGTTGTTGTTTGTTTCTTTTTGTTTTATTTTTTAAAATCTCTGTTGTCAATTTCTGAATAAAATTGCCTGGGAGGGAGTGGGGGTGGGGGTGGAATCTGCTGTTGCCTTTGTATCTTCCACTGGCGGCTGCGACCCACAACTGCAGGGCTACCCCAACCAATTTATCTTGCCTTAAAGCGCTTCTGCGTTTCCATGCTAATGAGTTATGAAACCTGTAATTAGTCTGTATCATTCATCGTTAAGTCTGTCATTTAGCCTTTAAATGGAAAGGTTCTATTTGTTGTATATGCTATTTAGATAATGAGTATTTATTTTTATTTGATTATAATTATTTTATCTAGCAGGCGTCCCTCTGTTCAGGCGCCTGGGAAGCTGCATGTGCGATTAGGAGGAGCATGAACCTGTAAATGCAAATGCTGATAGCATGATGTGTAAGAAGCAGATAACAACAGAAGTGGGAGATTTGCTTCAGAAAAGCACTCGCAGAGCAGAACTACCAGGAGAGCTGTGAGTGGAGGTAGTGGGGTGGGCAGTTCTGCACTGCAGGAACCCAGCACAGTTCCCAGCCACAGGCAGCACCTGGATCCAAGCACCTGTTTTGTTTGCACCCCCATACAGTTGCATAAAGCTGAGCATTGCAACCACCCCCCAGCCAGGCTCTGAGCAGCAGCTGTGCTGGGATCGTGCTGCTGCTGCATCCCTCTGCTAGCAGCTGGTCTGCTTCACAGTGATGCCAGTCCTTCTACCAACCCCTCCAAAATGCTTATGGGAGAAGGAGAAATAACAGGAAAAGATAGAAGGAAGACTTGGGACAGGATGGAGGCGGAGCGATGGCTCCCAGAGGGAACTCTGCCATGCAGGAGCAGTGCAGAGGAGGGGGCCCCAGCCATGGGACGGTGTGGCCAGACTCAGCATCTGCTCAGATCACAGTTGACAGACTGTGCTCAGATCAAGCACATCACCTTCCGGCCAGCCTACCCTGACGCAGGGATGCCAATGGGCAGATTTTCCAGTGCTTCCAAAGCAGTTTGTTCTGTGTTTGATCAATTGCTCTGATAAAGATGTGCCTCTAATTTTGAATATGAATTTTGAATTGGTTCCTGTGCCCTTTCCTGCCAGAAAGAAGGGCCTTGGTTCTCTGCCTTTTGAAGGCATCGAAGCATTGCATTCAGTGAGAGCCCATGCGGGCACAGAGCTATTGTTTGAGGCAGAACAGCAAACCCCTGTCAGTGAGGGTGCTCTTCAGCTTCTGATGGCTCTAATCAAAAGGTAGTGCTGTTCTGAGAGACATACCTTAGCAATGACCCCCTCTGTTATGCCTCCTGAGTAACAGGAGCACATTGCTTGTTTAAACAGAAATGTAGCTTTTTAACTATCTGTTATTTCCAGTGAGAGCAGGTCACAGAGCAGGAGAGATGTGAGCTGTGCTCCCACCACTGCTGCACTTGCACACCCCCACGGGCCCCAGGCACTCCCAGTGGTGGAGCTGAGCTGCTGAGCTGGCCTTCCATTAGGGGGGAAAAACACAAAGGAATAACAGAAACAAAAAGGGAAATCGGAGCTGTCTTACATGCTTTATCTCAGAGAATGGCACCTTGTGGCCACCAGCTTCTGGGAGTGGGAGATGGTAACCCCAGTGCTTGTGGTGACAGCGGGACTAAAAGTGCATCCATCTCACCTGTCCTTGGGAACCAGTGATGTTCTGGATCAGTTCTGTGTTCGACAGTGCTAATTATGTAAATAAATATATAAACCAGAATAAATCTCTGCTGGTATGTAAGGTGATTGGAAATACTCTTTTAGAAGAAAAAATAAAGTAGGGGTATTTTTTGCCATTCAGGAACTTTAAATCATGAATGCAGTGATACAAAGTGAATTAAAATCACCGCCTGTCTTTCAGAAGTAGTTTGCATTGTTTTAACTGCCCCCAAGTAGAAGACTGCAAAAAATCATTTCCATCCAACAGCAGTGATTTACTGTGAATCGCAGCACAAAGCAACCCCATAGATTACTCTTGTGTATAAGTTCTTCAGAATGTTCCCATCCTATTACAGCAGTTGAATCTATGCAATAAATAAATAAATAATCAAATAATGGACTTCTTTTCCAGCTGCACAAGATGCTACTACTAAGGGCAAGGCACATGTTCTCTCATATAGCTGCACACAGACCCTACCATGCCCATGAGGTCATACATGATCCTAAGGAGGCGGCTCTGGGCAGCCTGGTCTGATGGCTGGCGACCCTGCACACAGCAGGGGAGTTGAAACTAGATCATCATTGTGGCCCTTTTCAACCCAGGCCATTCTGTGATTCCTTCTATGATTCTACGTGGCAGTGACCTGGGGGTTGGTCAGCCTTCCCCTGCGGAAGTAATGCCTGGCACAACACCATGAGTAACTCCTGACCATGTGGTAATGCCCAGCAGCACTTGTGTTGGATGCTCAGTTTCACCTCATGGTCTCATTCCAACTTCTCTATCTATTTTTCCCCATTTCTGAAAGAAACTGAGAAACAAAACTCATCTGCTTTCCATCTCAGACTTAAAGAGGATGGAATTAGGTTGGATATAAGGAAGAAGTCTTTTACAGTGAGGATGGTGAGGCACTGGAACAGCTTGCCCAGTGATGTGGTGGATGCCCCATCCCTGGAGACATCCAAAGTCAGGCTGGAACATGCTCTGGGCTCCTGATGGAGCTGTGGTGTCCCTGCTCATTGCAGGGGAGTTGGACTGCATAGCCTTTAATGGTCCCTCCCAGCTCTGAGGATTCTATGGCTCTATGACTTCATGCTTCTGGGGTTGTGCTCTGCAGGGCGGTGCTGCTGAGCAGGCTGGGCACTGTCCCTCTGCAGGGCTCTGTCACCTTCTCAACACTTTGGTTTCTGCTTTGCCATAACACTTATGGCTCTGGGCAGGGCAGTACAGAATACAGCCGTTCAGTTTAACAGAACAGTAAAATATCAAAAAATCTCTTCTTTTTTTCAGCGCGGGATCAGCCCTCACAGTTAAAAGTTATTTCTGGGTGAGAGTTTTGTGGGGGAAAAAAAAACCAACAAATTTATAAAGGAAAGTGGTGTTTTTATTTCCGTTTTAATTTTGGTATTAAAATTTAGGGCATTGTATAAAATAAAATTGCAAATTGGCTAATAAAGTAAAGGCAGGGACTGAAATAATCTGCTCCCACCATTGCAACACCGGTTGTTCCTCCTGCCCTAAGCGTATCTCTGCCAAACAAACTGAGTTCACAATATTTAATGGCTGGGCTTCAATACAAGGGTATTTAATGAAGGTGGAGGGGCTCACCTGGGTGGGAATCCCAGCTGGAAATTCCAGAGCTGCCTGCACTTCTCTCACTGCTTTCCCAAAGCAGCGCAAGGAAAGAGGGGTGAGCAGCATGGGGTTACTGCCTGAATGGGAGGATACTCCGGCAGCTGGCTGGGCTGGGGAGCAATCCTAAGGTTTGTTTGCAGCCGTGTCTTCTATGACACAATGTAGCAAAAAGCAACGAATCCAGAAGAATGGGCGTTTAAGTAAGAGCTGATGAACACATGAGAAATGTTATGAGCCAGGGCAGCCAAGAACAAGTGGGTGCTCCCCTGGCTCTGGACACAGCTGTTGGAAAGATCAATAAGTAATTAGGGCCAACAGAAAAAGAGAGAAAATTATAGAGAAAACCAGTCCTTATTTTTACCTTCTTGTTAATAAAAACTGAGGGAACACAAAAAGCCCCCTGTAAGTAAATACATCCCAGGTGGCAGGTGAGGTTCGTTCTGCTGTGCTCCCTGCAAAGCACTCTGCTCAAAGCAGGAGTGTCATTGCCCAGAGCTGGGGAAGGGGCAGTGGGTGGCACCACTGGTTCATTCTCACATTCCTGTAAGAGCCATACAGCTGGAATTAACACACATTAAAAAGTGGTACCCCAGGTCGTACTGCACTGCATTGCAAAGGAAAAGATGTCTAGAACATGTTTCAACAAAAGCAGAAATAAAATAGGATAGATTTTATCTGCAGAATTAAAAGATATCACTTTTTTTTTCCATTAGAACATATTTCAGGGATTTATTCCCTAACTGGATATTGAAACCAATCATGGCAGAACATAGCTGGAGAGAACGCAGGGTGTCTCAAAGCACACGCTAGGGTGGCTTTACAATCCACCTCTATATTTGCTCCAGGTTTATGGCTTGCCTCGTTTTCCCCAAATGATGAAGAAATCCATTTGTGGGAGTCAAAATCTCAGAGCACTGAGTGTTGAATACAAGGGAGAACCAACACACCGGGCTCCTCTTTCCACGAGTCCAGCAGTGACTGAGGGGCTGCACACCATGTGCCCATAACACTGATGTGATCACACTGAGGGATGTACAGGGCTGTGTCTGACTGACTGCAGACATCTTTAAAGGTAGTACGTTGATATGGAGCACAGTCACAACGTCTCCCCTAAGTTTGTACTGGTGTAGAAACCTTTAGAATATTGTTGAGTGAAGTTAGAGATAAAAATCTTTCTTTACACCGAGACCCTCTGGGAATGACAGTGCTCTCATTGTGTTTGCAGAACAAGTAACGCCGAGGCTTTGTACTGATCCTGATAACTAATTGTATCCAAGTTATTTTGCAGAAACTCCAATACAGTGCACAGGATTTAACTGAAATCTGCTTCGGAAGATGTGCATCCACACAAGCATTCTTCTCTTCTTACCCTGGACAACTGGAAAGTCCACAGATTCATTTCTGTAACTGATCATTTTAAGTATCAGTTGAACCAAAAATGGTCAGATTTATTTCCAGCCCTCGGGGCTTCACTCAGCTGAAGGGAGATGAGCACCTGCTTCCTATGTGAAAATATAGAGTCATAGAATCATGGAATCACAGAATGGCCTGGGTTGCAAAGGCCCACAGTGCTCATCCAGTCCCAACCCCCTGCTGTGTGCAGGGTCGCCAACCAGCAGCCCAGGCTGCCCAGAGCCACATCCAGCCTGGCCTTGAATGCCTGCAGGGATGGGGCATCCACAGCCTCCTTGGGCAACCTGTTCCAGTGCGTCACCAACCTCAGGGTGAAAAACTTCCTCCTAAGATCCAACCTAAACCTGCCCTGTCTCAGTTAAAATATGATCATTTCCAAAGCAAAACTGCAAACTGCCCCAGTTTGTGCCCATCCTTTGGTTCTACCAAGAGTGGAGAGCACATGCAAGGCAAGGAGGGGAGATGTCTGACAACCACACCTGCTTCATCTGGCTGGCCTCACAGCACCTCATCCCCCCTCACCCAGTTACTGGAGACGAAAGAAACAGCTCCTGCATCGGTTGGATACAGGCAGTAGCTACCCTGCAGGTTGAGCTCAAGCAAAGCAGTTACATGGGGTTCCTCATAGAACCATGTATTCCATGAAGAATGAGGGCTCAGTGGTTTATTCTCTGGGGACAAACCCCAGGCACATTGGGAGATCTGTACAAATCACTGGAGGAAATCATGTCAGTTCTATCTTAGGAAATGGGGAAAAAAATTTACCTAGACTTTAATTCCCACTGACTTTGAGTAAAATCTATAAGAAAGAAAAGAAATGTATGGAGGAGGTGCAAGGTAAGCAGAGCAGGGTTAGCTGCTGGCCAGGAGCTGGTGCAGCCACATCACCATGAACACGGGGAGAAGAGCAGAGCAGAGCTGGGCACTCCCACTGCTGGGACCAGAGTTATGATATTGTCAACAGACTCGACTCTTGTGGTCATGACCTCAGCATGAGCAGCTCAGCATGCGCAGCCCCAGGCAGTGCCATGTGCAGGGGTGTGAGTGCTCTGCAGGCAGATGCAGAGCTCTCCAGTGCTGCCAGGGCCAGTGAGCTGCAGCTTCCCATTGGCCCCATGGTACACATGTAATGCATTCATACACTGATGTGTTACTTAAATACCTGCTTCCTAAGGGCCCTGCAGTAACACATAGTCCGGAAGAGGTGCTGAGACACACAGCTACCACCAGCAACACAGGAACAGGTTCCACTTCAGAAAATAGTGTTGGTATGGTGATTTTGGTATACTAATTTTTCAGGTAATCCCATTGCATAGATGACCTTAAACTGCTGGCTTTCCTCGTATTTATTATCATAACTGAATGTGCACCAGCCCTCAGTCCTGCATCTTCCACCGCATCTTACACGGTTAGCCATTTTTTGCCTGTACTTTTCATTGCATTACCTCTCCCTTCTTTTCATGAGAAGAGCACATTTTTAGTTTCTTTTGGCTCAGAGCATCATAGTAATGAGGAACAGAAATGTCAGAAATATTGAAGAAAAGAAATGAAGTTTATATCACACAAAAGTCAGAAGTCCTTCATCAGGTGTGTTTGCCAGGAGAAGCTGTTTGACACAAAACTGTTGCCTATGGTCTGTCAGGATGCTGCAGTGGGACACTGTGATGTGACACAGCCAGGGCTTGTGGGAACTGCGTGTCAGCACCCTGCCTAAAGAAGCACTGCCACTGGGGAGGAGGTTCAGGGCAGGAGAGATGGGAAAGAGCTGTGGGCCAGGAGGAAGAGGGCTGCTGTCACCAGAGAGGCCAGTCCCATCACTGTGTCTTTGTGTTACCGTGTCACCTTGTCACTATGTCACTGTGCTGCTCAGGGACTGGAGCATCACACAGTTGATCTCCAAACTCTGCCTGCAGTGAGTGCACCGCAGCAGAAACTCCTGTGCCTGCACTGTGAAGGTTTGGAAGAAAACATCTCAGTGTCTGAGGCGTCAGGTTGTGCCAGGTGAGCATAAGAGGTATTTTTATCCAAAAATACCCCAAAAACCTGTGTAAAATGTTTGTAAGGATGTATGTGAATTATCTATGCTGGTTTACATAATAAACCCAAAGATGAGTCATTTGGAGGAGGGTGTGGGGGCGTTACATTTGTCCTAGCATTAGAAACGTGGGTTGTAAGGAAAATAACATGGTAGCTAGAAAGCAGCAATGATTTAGAAGAAAATCAGATATAGCTTGCAGCACACAGAACAGTAATAAACCCAAAGCCCATGTTCAGGAAAGGCAAAAAGAGCACTGCAAAGAGGACATTAGCAATGCAAAGATCTTCATCAAGAAAAGAAGTTTTGTCCGAACAATAGAAGTCCAAATACCATATATTTTCAGAAGAGAATTGCACAACTAAATATCATTGAAGAACTGAAGATACAACACCCACCGGGTTGACAGTCAGACTGGATGACCCTAAGTGTCTTTTCCAACCTTAATGATTCTATGGCTCTATTAAACACAGGACAGGTGAGCAGTTTTCGAGGGAGCTGATGGAATTGCTCACACTCAAGAGGAGAGGAAGTGAATGTGCTTAGGGCCCTGCTGGCTCTGGGTGACCTACACGGCCACTGCCACATGGGGTACTGCAGCAAGCACGGGGCATCACGGCTGGGCACGGCACTGTGATGTAGTAGCCCTGCAGCTGCTCTTCTCATCTCCTGAGTGGTCAGTGCAAGAACATGACTGACTTGCATGCATTATTTAGCTACATGTACCCAATACCTTGCATTCTTGGCAAGAAAGCAGTTTGCACATCCCCACACTGACAGGTCTTCCTGCCCTCCTGTCAGCTTGGAGCACAGCAAAGGTCTCAGTGTGCTGCTGGCCCTTCTGCCTCATTAATGTGCTGCTGTTTCAGGAAGGAGGGGAGAGCAGCAGGCACATGTAAAGACAACTAAAGCAATTCATGGAAGGGTAATGGACAGTGAGCAAGAAATTGTCCACGTGTAAAATTTGCCAAGTATCTCAGCAGAATTCCTCTCCATTCTTTCAAAGGATTGGATGTGACAGCAAGCTTCACTCTCAAGCTATTAAGCTGCTGGCTTTCATTTCCTTGCTAAAATAACATAGGAAACTGCAGTTAAACAGAGCTCCAAAGAGGGAAAGCATTGTATTTCTTCCCATCAGGGGATTATGATCGCCAGGCACGTGGACCTGTCTCTCTGCAGTCAGCACAGCTGTCCTGCTGCTCAGCCTGCACCCTGCACAGCCATGCTGGACCAGCTGGGCAGGGTCATCCTATTTCTACCATTGGTGGTCTGGAGGAAGCAGCATGAAATTCTTACCAGACCATCTCCTGATTCACAGGACTCAAAATCAAGAGTGTGCCACACTTTTCATCTCCTGTGAAGCCTGGCACATCCAAACACCAAAAAATACTGCATTTTAACCCTACTCTATGGTCAGCAGCAGTGAGGGGTAAGGGATGGATGCTGCCAGAAATCCCAGAGCAGGATGCAAATCAACCATACAGGTACAGACGTGATTGATAGGGTGCATCCCCAACCCCACCACCAGTGGAACAGAGCACATGCCAGGTGTTTCATACAGTCATAGAATAACTCAAGTTGGAAGGGACCGTAAGAATCGTCAGGTCCAACTCCTGCATACAAAGACCTCATCATGAAGATGTGCCAGGCATACATTGTTCTGAAATTTGGCTTTTGCTTATAAACAAATAAGCTCCCAACCTGTCTCTGCATTTTAGAAATATTCACATGACTGCAAGGAGAAAAAGAAAAATAAGCTCAGAAACAGTTACTTTACTCCATGAAAATGCAGACTGGAGGTCAGCGTTTCAGCTGCAGTTCTCCCAGCTCCCAGCCACAGCTGCACACAGCTCAGCTCTGTCAGAAGTCCATTTTTCTCGTACTCTGCATTTTCTGAGCTCTCACCAGCCCTCATTGCTCTGCTGCTAACACCTTTTAATTTGCACATACTATATATATTCACAGTCACATTACACAGTTTTGCATATAGCACAACGGCATCCCTTGGTTTAATTCATTCTTCTCCCTCCTTAATGTTTATTCCAATGCTGCATTCACAGAGGAAGTGCATCTTCTCCTTGGTTTTGCTTTCCTTTGCTAAGCAACATCCCTGTTCTAATTTATCTCCATGAGAAATGAGCTGCCCAGCCTGAGTCCCCATCAGCAGCTGAAGGACTGCCCCTTGATGGCTGTGATCATACAAACACACTCCTAATCACTTCTCTGAGGTGGGCTAGTTTTAACCGTGCATGGGGACAGAAAGAAGGGATGCAAACTACAGTCAGAGGATCATAGAATCATTCAGGTTGGAAAATACTCCCAAGATCCCCAAACCCAACCCACCCCACACCCGCCATGTCCACTGCCCACATCCCTCAGTGCCACATCTCCACAGCTCTGGAACACCTCCAGGGACGGCGATCATCTCCTTTTCTTGCTGGCTGCACTGCTGCTGACACAAGCCAGGATGCCTTTGGCCTTCTTGGCCACCTGGGCACACCATTGGCTCACATTCAGCAGCTGTCGTCTACCACCCCCAGGGCCTTTTCCTCAACACCACTCCCAGCCACTCTGCCCCACACCTGCAGCACCGAGTGGGGTTGGTGTGACCAAAGTGCAGGACCCGGCACTTGGTGTGTTGAACCTCATCCCATCAGCCTCAGCCCGCTGGTACTGCCGTGATACAACCTGCCTACTGCTGCACTCCGGGGAGGGCAGTACCATCACAGCAATGGTGGCTGCAGTGGCTCCACTGTAATTACTGCAGAGTAATCACAGGATGACCTCAACCCAAACGATTTTTTGTCCCATTTTTGTGAGACCAGAAAATCCAAACAATCTGTGCAGTCATGCTTCTGTGAACCCATTGACTTGAATAACACCCGAGCTGAAAATAAAATCTATGTACAAAATGGACGAAAACAAGGCAAACTGTTAGGACTGAGCAGGTACACCGTAACGGTACACAGAAATCAATACGCTCTTCAGCAAAGTAACTGCCACCTCCTGTGATCCATCACTGACTAAGTAGCAGCACCTGTCAGCAAAGGATGAAATTAATTGAATGTGGAACTGATTAACGGAAAAAAAGGTAAATACATAAAAACGCTTACTGAAAAGGAGAGAGATTTTTCCTGACTTGAGAGTGCCCCCCAAAAACCACCACCCAAACTGGAGGCGGAAATTTGGAAAACAGCATTTAGAAAATAGCATGTGAGGACTGCACAGCGAGAGGCGTAGCGGGGACAGCCACAGTGCAGTGGCCTTGTCCTGCTGTCTCATTATCATCACAAATATATTCCAATTGCAAAGAAGAGAGGAGATTTATATCTGAAAAATATCATATAAAGTCCTATCAGTTACCAGTGATTCGATCTGATATGTTCTGATGGCAAATATGAATATCACTGTAATACAATATTGAAACTGCATTAGAAACACTTAAAATGAATACAAATTTCATCAGTATTACTTGAGTCTGCGTTTCCCAGCCGATTTGTTCTGGCTCATATTCAGATTTAATAGATGATTTTGGAACTAGCTCACACTCGGACCTGCAGAATTTGAATGGCCCTTCTCTCCAAGATGTCTACAGAAGTTTTTACCTTCAGCACACACAGGAAATATCTCCCAAACTGCCTCCCACCCCCAGCTCAGAGCAATTTCCCTCACATTAGGGAAGGAATACATTGGGTTTGTATACAAAACAAACAAGCCCCACCAAAATAAACAGATCAGATTTTTGTTCACGCCTCAGAGGAGAAGCAATACTTACTGACATTATGCTTTAAGTACGCGCCAAAGCTCTGCTGGCAGCGCTGTGCCCACACGTACTATCCGAGCACCATCACACCTTTGCAGTACAGAAGAGGCCGAGTTGACATTTTATGACTACAAGATTTTACGTTAAGATGATTAAAGTAATGAAAAGCCTTCTGAATAGAAAAAGATGGGAAGCTAGCTTACGTATTCATAAAAGCTTTATTTTTTGTCATCTCCTTGGAGTCTTCCAGTGGCTTATAGAAAAGCAGTAATGCCTATAAAAGGGAACTGTCGATCAGTTTAGTAGTTTATTTGATTCAAATTCAAAATAAAAGACAGTAATAAATCCCTGCTCGTGCCAACAACCCCACTGCTGTGTGCCCTCAGACCACGGGCCGATGCACAGCCTGTGGGGGGAGCTTTGCAGCCAGTTGTCGGTGTACTCGTGGAGGCACACTGCACTTGTTCTGCAACATGGGACGTGGAAGATCTCCACGCGGTGCCTCACTTTCTGGGCACAGTTCTGCTCTGCAAAGCAGACGGGCAGTAATTGCCATGCAGTGCCCTTCATGATCTGCTGACAGCCGATGCTGCACTGCAGGGATCACACAGGGGCTGTCCTGCATTGCCACACCTGGGCCAGGGTAGTGGCTACTGGAGGAGCAGCAGGCAGCAGTAACCCAGCCTGGGACAGCGGGTCACCCATTCTCTGTGCTTCAGGTTTCTTTCAGTCTTGTCTTTTCTTTGCTTGATGAGGAAAAAAATGAAGGAAAACAGAACAAAACAAAACAGTATCTCTTTTCTTGCTTACAGCTCTCCAGTGGCCTCAGTAAGTCCTACTTTATCCATCACTTGAAAACTACCAGAGATAAGTGCATGCCTAGCAATGCTCTGAGCCTAGGCAGAGCTTAGCACGGCTTCCTGAGGTAGAAGCACTTCCTAAACCTGCCCAGATTGTGCCAGGTGCAGAACTCCAAAACCGACCTTGAAACACACGGGGAATAAATACACCTTGGACAAGATTCTCATCCTGCCTGATGCCTCTTACAGCAACCTGAGTGTGCAAAAAGCCAGCAGCTGGCTTCCAGAAGGGCTCCCAGTGCCATCAGTGGCTCTGCATGGACCAAGCACACCACCACTCACAGCACCCAGTGAGGGATCGCTCCCGTGCCCAGGGCCCCCAGAAAGGGTTAATGGCTGCTGGCTTCATTAGTGCAGCGCGAATGAACAACATTTTTGTGAGCTCGAGGGTAAATTAAGACAATGTTTAGTTCTGCTTGTTATTAGCTCTGCATAAATTCTCCCAGGTGCCTAATTAGCTCTGTCACAGTAAACGTCTCCTGTATTTACACAGGGGAATGTATTCCATTTCTATAGATTTTGCCCTTGTAATAAGTGACATCAGCAAAAAAACACACCCCACCCTGCATGGGCCAGGCCCTGCTCCCTGCAGCCCGTCCCCCTCCACCTCCCTCCACAGCTTCATGGCACTGAGAACCCAGCAGTGGTACCCAGCAGCCCAGCCCAGTGTGCCAGGGAGAGGTCATTATCCTCCAGGCAGCCTTAAAACTAAAGATCCTGTAAGAAAAAGAAAGGAAAAGCTGACACCTGAGACGCTATTGAGAGATCCAGGACTCATTTTCATTGGGAAAGTCTTCCTTTCAGACCTCAGCACTTTCATTATGCGAAATCACTGCAGGACACAAGCACCTCCTGGGATCCTCTCAGGTCCGAGGCATGTTAGATTCCTGCTCATACCAATATCTGCCCTGGAATGCAGCTTGGGATATGCTCTACATGTAGCCCCTCTGCCTGAAAGGGATCCTGTAATGCAGAACATGGGAACAGCAGCCACGCACCCCAATAGCCTGGTTGCAAGTCTCCAGACATTAATTATCTCTAGAGATTTGTCCTAAAGTGCAGGTGGCAATTTTTCCATCTTAATATTTATGATTCTTGCAGAGCCCGAAAGGAGAGAGCTGCAGCTCACTGAGTGAGCTCTGAGCCCACTGTCTGCCTGGGGGAGAGTCACTTTGGAGCACCACCATGACCCCCCATCTCTGAGCTGAGACATTACCACAGTGTACCCCAGGAAATGACAGCAGACACCCCTTAGTGTCTGCTGATGCTGACTGTGAGATCCTCCTTGCAGTCTCACCTGCAACAGCGCCATGGGGTGAGGGCAGAACCAGGGCTCCGTGGGGCAGCAGTCGCTGCTCTCCCTCCAGCCTAAGCATGAAGCCAAAGTCTGAAAGGAAAGCCATAGAGATTGCATAGCACAAAGAATTACTGAGTACAAAATGGTGCACACACCTTTTGAAGCATTTTCACCATTCATTACATCAACTCATCAGACGTTGCCATACTGCTGTTCAGTGTTACAATGGTGCATTCAGCTTCAGGCCTAGAGGGTGGATCGCATGAGAGATACACGGGAACTGTCTTCGCAATTTGGCTTGTTCACAACTGCATTTTTAATACATTTTGGTCCCAGCAATATTGTGTTGGAAATGCTTTCCAAGCCTCAGGCAATGTTCTCTGGGTGAAGAAATGAAAGAGGATTAATCGTAGGATCACAGAACGGCTTGGGCTGGAAGGGGCCCTAAAGCCCACCTGGTTCCAGCCCCAGAAAAGGTGAAGGTCATAGAACCATTCAGTCGTACAATCACACAATCATTCCAGTTGGAAAAGATCACAAAGACCCCCAAACCCAACTCCACCCCACTGTGCCTACAGACCATGCCCCTCAGTGTCACATCTCCATGGCTCTGAACACCTCCAGGGACGGTGATCCCACCACCCCCTGGGCAGATGTGCCACTGCAGCACCACTCTCTTAGAGAATATCCAACCTGAACCTCCCCAGGAGGTTACAGAACTGCAGGGCTGCCTGGCTTGGCAGGTCCCTGCTGCGCTGCTTTGTTTTTCCAGAGCTTTGTCACCATGTGGCCATGCCAGCTCACCTGGACTGAGTGAGGCAGAGCAAGGGAGAGGTACCTCTGAGCTCTGCCCCTGTAGCAGGGACAGCCAGGAGTGCTGTGTACTGTGATTGCAGAGGGACAGTTGTGTGACACATCTCCTCCCCTTGGGGTGTCAGCAGAAGGAGTGCTGCCATAGCATAGTTGGATCTTAGGAGGAAGTTTTTCACGCAGAGGGTGGTGACGCACTGGAACAGGTTGCCCAAGGAGGCTGTGGATGCCCCATCCCTGCAGGCATTCAAGGCCAGGCTGGATGTGGCTCTGGGCAGCCTGGGCTGCTGGTTGGCCACCCTGCACACAGCAGGAGGTTGGGACTGGATGAGCACTGTGGGCCTTTGCAACCCAGGCCATTCTAGGATTCTATGATTCTATGTTGGATCTCCACTCTCTGTCCATGTGGACTTCTGGAGGCACCTCACTGCTCACATGTTCCAGATCACACCAGCACTTTTAATCGGTGTTATAGATTGAACCAGTGGGCAAATTCAGTTTGCAGGTGACCCAGCAGCCTTACCAGCAGAGCACCTGACTCACACAGCAATAACTTCGGAGCTACATAAGGCTGACGTGCTTTTGCCTGGTCAAGCTCTGCACTGCCAAGGATGCAGCCCCTGCTCCTCTCCCTGCTTTTGGCTCCCCTGGAATCCAAGCAGGCCCCAGGAAGTCCTGCTCTGTCTGCTCTGTGGGCAGCTGAAGGTGGAAATCTCCTCCAGCCCTGCTCCAGCTGCACACAGCCACTTCTCAGTCTCTCCTTATACTTTCCCATCCTCCAGCTCCATTTTTCTAAGCTTTTTTTCTTTTCTTTTTGCACGGAGGGGGCACCGCTCAATTCTCCCAACTTCTTTTTGAGAGAGATCTAATTACAGGTTCTTTTATTTTCCCACACATACTACAAAAAAGGCAAAGATTAAGATGGTCTACTATCAAAACATTCATGACAGCAGCACAAATAGCCCTATAGGAATCTCCCAGATGAGTGGATCGGTCCAGCTTAGATCAGGAAGATACTGATCAGCTGGTATTGTTCAGCAGCAGAGAAGTCCTTTGTCTTCAATGTGAACACAATGCTTCTATTGTTGCACATCAAGTGGGGACGGCTCAGATCTCATGGCATTGATTAGCTGGTTTCCAGAGGGCAGAGAGGTCTGGCTTTGAGCACAACTGAAAATCAGGTGAGGGAATGGTGAGTGGAAAATACATCAGAGCACTGCTTGTTAAAAGGAGTGTTCTAATGGCTTTTATATATGAAGCACCAACTCCACCCAGATGAAGCGGAGGCCTGCAGGCTCACCCTGCTTCCAGCCGACAGCTGCCTGACCCTAGGTGTCCCATTCCTCCCCTGGGAGCAGTGCCATGGGTGCAGTTCATGTGAGGGTCCCATCTGCCATGGGTGCAGGTCCCTACCAAGCAGCACCTCAGTGCTTCGCCCACCCTGGGGCACAGAGCTTTTGTTCTCCCACTACCATCACAGTGACACGGAGCACAACGGTCAGGAGGGGTTTGGCTCTGAGCTGGCTCAGCAGAGACCAGGGGAAGAAAAAACAGTGACAAAATATTGCTGAAGAAACAGTGGCAAAGAGTCTTGATTCATGGCTCTTTCTCTACTGCCTAATTTGTTGTTTTGAAAGAGATCAATGCTGTTGGTCTCTGTTGAAATTATAGATATGCTACTATTTGTAGATCAGTTCAGTGCAGTTGCAATCCCAGGAGAAATCTCTGTGCCAAATTTACTCATTTTCTCATCGATATTGACAACAGCAAGCACTCTTCTCCAATATCTGCTACTGAGGCTAAAGATGCCAAGGAAATTCTGTGCCTGAAAACGCAACCCCAGCAGAAACAGCTTTGTGCCTTTAGGTGAGAAAGTGAATCTCAGCCTTGTGCCTGCGTCCCTGTCCGGCAAAGAGCACCTCCCCATCCTCTGGCTGCTGCAGGCTGTAGGGCCTTTTTCTGTAAGGAAATGATGTCCTCTTCCTCTCACACACTCTTCCCATTGTTTGAGGGCACGACCTACAAGCTGGGACAAGTAAAACTGATTACATGTTCACCAGAAATCCTTCCACTGCAGTTTGACTTGGTGGCTTTGACCTGGTTTTCTTCACCCTGCCTGAACCTCTTGGTTGCAGAGCAGACTGGAGAATGAGAGAGGTTCTTTGCTGAAGCAGAAGCCAAAGGAGCAAAATTCCACTCAACTCAGCTTCCTTCAGGGACCCGGCATCCAGCAAGAGACTCCTCCTATTTGCAGGCCCCCAGGAGCCCCACACTGCTCTCCCTGCAGCTGCACACAGAGTGCTCAGAGCCCAGGGGCTGAGCAACTGCACCTAAGTACCCACCAGCAGTGCAGGACATCTCTGGGCATGGCCATCAGCCACAGGGACTGGTGCAATGTGCCTTTACAGCAAGGCAATGCCAGCTTAACAGGCCCCAGGAGTACAGCAGAAAGAGAAAAGAGCTCCCACAGAGCTGCGTGGATGCGCTGTCTCCCAAATAATGTATGCTTGAGTACTGTGGGACTGCTTTTTAGACTGCTAAAAGCATCTAACTGCACTCTGCCTTGTTCAGAAAGCACAGCGGCTCGGTTGTGTATGACAGCTCATTTGTCTCATCCTCAGGTTTATTTTCATCACTCACATTCCTGAGTTATACAACACGGGGTCGCACCAGGGATCCAGGGTATGGCACAGCCCTGGTGTCCCCATCTGCACAAATGGGATTCTTACTTACGAGGAAGCAGAGGAAGTCTTCAGACAGTGCTGTATGAGGTAAGCTGCTGGGAGAAAACCAGCCAGAGCAGTTCATTTGCTGTGGGCATCTTCCCCCTGCCGGACTGTGGCTATTCTCAGCTGCTTCCCACCCCTGCTGCTCCCAGCAGACACCCTCACCGTGGCTGGGCCTAGCAGTGCAGCACACGGGGTGACCCCAGCCTGGGGGGATTGCTCTGCTGGGCTCTATTTGCTCACTGTGTGTATTTGTTTGTATTTTGTAGAATCATACAATCATAGAATGGCCTGGGTTGCAAAGGCCCACAGTGCTCATCCAGTCCCAACCCCCTGCTATGTGCAGGGTTGCCAATCAGCAGCCCAGGCTGCCCAGAGCCACATCCAGCCTGGCCTATTTGTCCATATGTATTCATTCTTTGCAGTTGTTGCCCTTCAGACTCACAACTGGAATATGCACAATGACAATCAGAAACTTGGAAACTACAAGCACACATTTTAGGCTGTTTGGTTTTCCTTGCAGAGCAGTTTGTCTTGGAAATGCTCCATAAAGGACCAAGCTCACATTTAAAGTAATGTTTGCACTAAATGCATGGTTCTTGATGCTCTGTTGCACTGATTCTGTTGTTATTTGCAAAGCTCAGGTTGTCATTCCAAAATCTATTGGAAATGAAAACATTTCCAAGGTATCACTTACATTTTGCTTTAATGCTTGTTTGTTTTTTGGCTTTTTTATAATATGATTGTACGTGGTAGGTACAGGGAAACAGCATGCATTTAAGGGGAAGATTACTTACAAGGAAGCTTCAAAAGTTCTTTTTTCACTATCTGAATGTAAAGATTTGCCTTCTGGGGTGGATCTGGGGGGCTGCGAGGTGCTTCCCAACCCAACCATGCTGTGATTCTGTGGTTCTTTGTGCCTCATCAAATCGTGCCTACCTTCAATCTGCATTTTGGCTGAATTAATAGCTTCTCACAGCACAGGGTGTACATACAGAACGTTACCTGTCAGAGAGCTGCTGCATGCCCATGAGAAAATGAGCTGGCAACCTGTGTGTGAGCACTGAGAAACCTTCTGTGCACAGCCAGGAAAATCAGGCTGAGAGCATGAGTAATGATGTGACAGTGTGAAGGGAAGGAGCCTCTTCCAAATATGACAAACTGATTTGGAAAAGGTAATTTGCTTTATTACAGTAAAACTTGATTGACATCACGCAAATTTTCTACTGATTACCGCTTCTGGTTTTGTCCTTATTTAAACAATCCTATACAATGAGAAGTCCTTGACCTCCAGACAACAATCAACTTTCTCTTTTCTTCCAGCAGATCAAAACTTTATACTTCTGCACAGAAAATGAAAGTGAGGAAGGAGCAGGAATGGGAGCAGAGGGCACGGCTGCGCTGTGTGGGAGCTGTGTGTGGGGTGGGCAGAGGAGCTGTGCCCATTCCTATGCCCTGTGGGTCCACGCAGACCTTGGGGCAGCACAAGGACCGCCCCTTATTGCGCTTTGGAGTGCTGCCCTTCAGCGCTGGCACAGAAGATAGAATTAGATACTTTATTTACATGGATAAATGAGGTAATTATCCTTACTTATACATTACTATACGATCCATCCATTTTAATTGGATAACGTACATAATTGGACAGCAATGTACTAAGCAGAGAACAGCAGATGAAGCACTGGCTCCTGAACAGACTTCATCCCATACACAGAAGCATAGAATCATAGAATTGCTCAGGTTGGAAAAGACCTTAAAGATCATTGAGTCCAACCACAACCTCACCATCCTACCCTAACAAACCTCTGCTAAATCATGTCCCTGAGCACCACATCCAAATGGTTTTTAAACACATCCAGTGATGGTGACTCAACCACCTCCCTGGGCAGCCCATTCCAGTCCTTAACAACCCTTTATGTAAAGAAGTGTTTCCTGATATCCAAAATAAATTTACCCTGGCACAACTTGAGGCCATTTCCCCTCGTCCTGTCACCCGTCACCGGTGAGAAGAGACCAACCCACTCTCGCTATAAGCTCCTTTCAGGTCCTGGAAGAGAGCAATAAGGTCTCCCCTCAGCCTCCTCCTCCCCAGACTAAACAGCCCCAGTTCCTTCAGTTGCTCCTCATAGGGCATATTCTCCAAGCCCTTCACAAGCCTTGTGGCCTTTCTTTGGACCTGCTCCAGCAACTCGATGCATACTGATAATGAATAGTAAGAGTAACTCATTACAAACCACCACTGCCCAGGCATTGCTTCTGGTCACATAAGCCTCTTTCTGTGCTTTCATTACAAGGCTTTGTAGTCTTAATATTCCTATTTTTGCAAGCACTGTATTTTGGGATGCACTGATGACTTCATTTTTGACCATTATCATACAACACTCTCCCAGTTTTCTTAAATTTCTTCATTAGGAATGTTTCCCCTTTGAGTAATTCTCTTTCTAATTTACTATGAGAGGATCTACTCAGTGTTTCATCACATGAGCAATGTGTGCTTGTGTTCACGTCTCCACTTTGTTTCACCTCATTCTTGTGCTGGCAGGAGCTGCTGCTGTGGGGCTCACCTACAGCTCTGTGGTCCCTTCAGGACCTGTACCAAAGTCAGCAACCCCCACCCCACGGGCCTTCCCCTGGCAGCAGCCGTACCCTGAGCAGTGCAGTCTCTATACCCATGGCTCAGCTCTTCTGGCTGCAGTGCTCTGCAGGTGCAGCACTGCTTCCCAGGCTGCCATGTGTGCTGGTCAGTACCTGTAATCACATGGTGATATATTAAAACCTCCTGTAAACCAATTTGCAGCAGGTGAGTGATTGCTCTGCTGGAAAGATTTCAATTTTCATTTCTTATTTTTCAGAGCAGATACTTATTATAATACAGGTTATTAAACATCAAAGGTTTATCTTGTATTGAGACAATTAACCTCTTTTAACAGCTCATAAATGCTTTATTGTGCATGGTTCTGAATAAATATTTGATTCCGTGTGAGATCTATATTCATCCTTGCAATTGCCTCCCAAACCCAGGGCTCACATCTGTTGTGATGGGGCTGCCATTGCCATTCCTCTCTGCTCCTCACCTCACAGCCACATTCCCTGTGAGGCCCCAGCACTGCCTGGAGCTCTGGGTGCCCCATCCCTGGAGGTGCCTGAGGCCATGGATGGGGCCCTGGGCATCCTGAGCCTGGGGACACCCAGGCCTTGGCAGGGGGGCAGGCAGAGGTGCTGTGGGATCCCTTCCAACATGAATCTATGATTAAACCCAGCTTAGGCTGAGACAGAGGGACAGGGAGAGTTCACTCTTTTATGGATGGAAGAAATTCACACTGAAAAGTGGAAAATGTGGAAACAGAAATTTCCTCGTTCTGGTCAGGGGCATCGTGTTCTATTCTTCTCCAAAGATGTTTAACTGTAAAAGCAGTAATGTCCTTCCTGCATGCCTGGGGTCCTCCTCCATTTCTGCTGCCGCCTCCAGCATTAGCCAAATGTTTGGGGAGTAATTTTGTTCCAAATCCAACCTCATCATTATTCAGACAATTTATGCCCTCCCGTTCACAAGGGCTGTAATAATGAGAACAGATGATAAGAAACCATTCTTCTGATAATGACTTAAATGGGAGAGCGTGGGATACTGGTCCTCTCTGCATCGTAATCCACCAATTGTTCTGATACTCACAGTGCTTGCAGCCGTCTGGCACTGTCTCCTCGAACCATATTGAGAAATATGAAGGAAATGCACCCATTGTGTTTCTTGGGAATGATCAACCCTCAGTAATTTCCCTCATATAAGGAAAAGTGCAATGCAGCCATGTTCAGCTCTCCTCTCTGAAACAGAATGGTGCTTACATTCTAATTGGGCAGTTTGGGTTGTATCGGTAGAAGAGAGAACACATGAGGAAGACATTAACTTGAGAGAGGAAAAGGTCGGTTAATCGTTGACCATCTGGAGCTGAGAATGCTGGGTGGGTCCTGGAAAATGGGAGGTCCTCCCACGCTCATCAACTCCAGCAGCTGCTGGTCTGCATGAGGTATCTGTGGGATGGATGTGGGGTGGCTATGGGACAGATGTGAGGTGACTCCCAGCCATGGAGACCACGGGAGGTAAGGAAGAAAAAATAAAAAAGAGCAATTATTATATTAAAAGTTCAGTGCAAATTTATTTTCCATCTACCACTATAAGAATTAAAGTCACCAGTGGTGCTAAGCAGGTGGAAATTGCTGTGTGGTTTTCCACTCTGGAGAGCACAAAGTAGCTCAGCCAGGAAACGCTCACACATCCCTTCCATTTTCAGAGTTTTGAGTGCCAAAGTAAACTGCACACCTTTCATCAAGACCTCTTCTTTCTTTACAGCTGAAATTGAGAAGAGCAACTTCATTTGCACTGCAGGGAATCCCATGGGCATCACAGTGCTTCTCAGGCTCCTGTGCAGTCTCACAAAGCGCTGCTTTTCCAGCACCTGTGCCCCCAGAAAACATGGGTTTGTCCTGTGGCACCTACAGAAAATATCTCAGAGCCATTTCTATAACGCTCGCTTGAGAACCAACCTTTAGCTCAGTTTAAACCATGCTGTGGCAGCAGCAGTGTCTGTAGCCCTAGAAATGGAAATGTGTTCTGCCTCATCTATCCTGCAATGCATCTCTTCTGCTGCCCCTCTGTCTGGGCTGGACGTGCTTCCAGGTGCAAGCAGAGCACTACCAGAGCCCTGTGGCTGGCTGTGCTCCTGGCTCCTCTTTCTCCTGGCTCCTTCTGCTCCTGGCAATGCCACATCTTCCATTTCAGGCAATGCAGTGCCTACTGACTGCCAAAGCCCAGAAGAGCTGCTGCTGTCCACCCTGCTCTTCCCCAAGGTGGAAAAAAACTCAGATGAAATCCACTGGGGTGCAAAGAATTGTTGAAAAAAGCCAGTTTGGAAGGTTTGAGTGAAGGGGAATGTTTCAGGTGTGGTAAGGACAGAGGGGAAAATGTATTTCAGACCAACATAAACTCCTTGCAGCTCTTGTGCTGGGAGGAAGAGAGCACAAGGCTACAGGAATGGCAGAAGCTTCATTCCCCTCTGGCTCCAAGGGCTGATTTAGCCCAGCTGATCCATCCTGGGGTGTTTGGCTCACACCATCTGCTGAGTCGTATCCTTTAAATGCCTCTTCCGGGCTTTTCTTGTTTGTTGCTGTCCTGCCCCTTTCTCAAGGCATCAAAACATTCTGCAGCTGCCTTTTAGCAGTGCTTGGTGGAAAAGATGCCAGGAGGTGTTC
Source organism: Alectoris magna (assembly GCA_030625065.1). NCBI lineage: Eukaryota > Metazoa > Chordata > Aves > Galliformes > Phasianidae > Alectoris > Alectoris magna. The sequence continues at coordinate 587,134 of CM060565.1, read as the reverse complement.
TGGCCTTTTAGGAGCTCAGAGACAGGAGAATGGCATAGCACAGAGTAAACAGGGTGCCCTTTTTGCCCTGTGTTTGTGGGAGTGCCTAACACCCTGCAGCTGCATGGACTGCAGCAGTGTTGCACATTGGAATGTGCAGCAGGGATGCACAGCAAGAACGTACATTGGGATGTCCAGCAGGGATGTGCAAGCACAGATGCACGGCGGAGACGTGCAACAAGTGCGTGCTTTGTGTTTTGCAGTAAGGCTGTGCAGGGGTGTGCAGCAGGGGTGTGCCAGCTGCCAGCCTTGGTTGTAGCAGACGGGACGGGCAGCTGGCAGCCATAGTGTGCACTGCTAGAGCAGGACATGGGGTGTGTGGAGCTAAGGGTGCAGCCATATGGGAACAAGTTGTGGGGCTGTCCTGCATTCAGTTCCACAGCCATGAGAGAGAGAAGGAGGAAGAAGGGAAATTAGACAAGTGGGGCAAGGCATTTCGAGCACTAAGTCAACTGGCAATTTTCTGTTCCTTTATCTCTGCACAAACTCTCACAATGGAGCAGAGGGGCGGCGCTGAGCCCTGTGACAGCAACAGGGCCTGTGGGAACGTGGGGCTGTGTCTGGGAGTGGGGGTCAGGGATAGGCAGTGCCACCGGGGGGCGGTGAGCACCGGAATTTCTATTGCAGCATGGTAATTCTGCACATAGATACTCCACTTCAAGTAGAAATTACATTTAAAAGGTGACATTCTTCAGTGATTAGCTGTGGAATACCCATTACTGGAGCAGAAAGTGGAAAACGCGGTGATAAGTTCCTTGAATAAGAGAATCTTGATCAATTTAAATCCTTACAATTTGGCATAATATTCACATTGTGATTCCAGTCCTGCACCTGGGCTGGCTTACTGCCTATGTTTGGTTCTCACACCAGACATCAGACAACCCTGTTCCTTGGAGAAGTATCTCCAGCCTCAGCACAGCTGCTCTGCAGGTTGGTGCCCAGGGTGCCCAGTGCCTGCCTGCTGGTGTTCATGCCTGGAGGAACAGGGAGCAGCTGAGCTCTGCCAGCAAACCTTCCCTTTTCGGACAGCATTTAACTCTCAACAATTTAGACGTTAATTGTAATTCCATTGGGAAGTGTTATTTCTCAGAGCCCAGCCTCAATTACAGCACTGCTTTCCCAGGTGACTGCATTGCAAATTTACTACTAGTTTATATGAAGATAGTGTTATATTTTCAATAAAATTGGGCTGAATCTTCTCTTCTTAACAATCATTAATGTTCCTCACTGTGCTGTGTGCAGTGTTACCATGGTCATCCATCTATGCTGCAGTTGCTGCAGCTGCCAAATTAAGGACTCTTTAAAATCCAGATTTATTATCTGTGATTCCTCTTGACTGAACAGGAAAGATTCTCTCAGTAAGCAGGTACAGCTTCCAGCTGATCTGTAATAGGGTTTTGTGTTGTTTTTTTTTTTTTCTTTAGTTTCAAAAAGTCAGAAGTTCTATTCCATGTAGAAGCCCACTTCTATAATAAGGGGTTGTTATTACAGAAGAGCTTGCACCCTTCTCAGGATGAGACAAATTCTTATCTTTCAGACTCTCATTGCTACACACTCATTTGAAAGAGTACCACTTGTATGTGCTCGCCTGCACATCCCCCTGTCGTATGGACGATCCGTGTTATTTTCTGTTTAAATACCTGGTTTTAAAGAACATGATGAGAAGGATGTGCGGCTTTACACAAACACACGCATAACTAAAATGTTCTGTAACAGACACTGCGATCACAGTGTGTTCTCCTACAGCTGGCCTGCTAAGAGCAGTGAACTATTTCCTTCCGTTTCCCTAAGACAGAAATGATTTTCTCCTGGAGACATAATTGACTCCATAAACAGACTTTCCAGAAACTGTTTATTTGAATCATTTTCACACCGTTCTCATGTGCAGAAAATCCACTTCCTTATGAGCCTGTCATCTTGGTTTGGAGAGGCAAGCAATAGCTCTGTTCCCTGCCTTTTGTCCGGGGGCTTCTACCCACTCTCTGCAGGTGGAGCCGGGCAGCTGAGCAGGGCTGCTTCACGCCACAGCTCTTCCCAAAGCACCTGCAAACCTCTCCCCCCTTTTCACCTAAGTTCTTTCCTTTCAGGCTTTTTCATTTAGAGGTTGTGTGAAAGACTTACCTGCCATTTGTTAATGTCCTCTCTCCAGCCTTCCCACTGCCTGAGAACGCGACGGGTGAGAGAGAAGTCATGAGCACCAGAGTAACAGCAGCTCCAGGGATATCTGGGCATCAGCGTCACCCTCCTCACTTTCCTTAGGCTTTTACCTCTGAGATTTTTCCGAAAGGTACAGCAAATGGACACAGGCTGCTCTTGAATTGTGCTAAGACAATGAACTGTGCTGAGACAACCCATTTAGTTCTCATTTCAGGTCAGTGTGGGCAGGTCAGTAGTTCAGGAGTGGAGTTACCATTAATGAAGTTCTGCCCTTCTCGAGACATTCTTTTTTAGCTTCCCTGTACTTCTACACATGGCGTTGCTATTCTATCCCATCCCATCCTATCCAATACTACACTACATCATCCCACCCAATCCTACCCTATACGTCCTATCCTTATCTATCGTATCTCTGCTATTCCATCATTTCTTATGGGAAACAGATAGAATGGTAGATGATGGCCTCAAGTAGTGCCTGGAGAAGTGCAGGTTGTGTATCAGGAAAATTTTCTTCCCTGAAAGAGCAGTGAGGTTCTGGCACAGGCTGCCCAGGGGGTGGAGACATGGCACTGGGGGCTGTGGTCAGTGGGCATGGTGGATTGGCAGTTGGACTTGGTGATCTCAGAGATCTTTCCCAACCCATAAAACCTATGACATTCTCTCCTATTGTCACCACCTTGCAGTACACATCACAAGGAAAGCCTTGTGTGCTCCTTGCCAGCCCTCCGGAGCCCCACCTGGTGCTGAGAGCCACCAGGTGTGCTGGGCAGGAGGAACAGCACGGAGATGCCCCACCACACTCAGAGTTACCTGGTTATTGAGCACCCGGTTCCCTTTCAGCTCTCAGAAGAGCTGGTGTGAAGCTATGCAAAACCAGCCATTCTGTTGCATTATTTATCATTCATCAGCTCTCCAGGGGACCGAAAATGCTACAGATGTCAGCTTAGCACTTTGTAGGACACAAGAAGCATTTTGTTGTTGAGGATATTCTCATTCACCTTCCCTTGAAGATGACTGCATTTAGAGGAAAAATTCCAATCAAAGGAATTATCTTGGGTAACACAGGACACTTCTCTACAAACGTACTCTGTGACAACAAGCCCCATTCCTGAATCACTGCCCTAGCAAGAGCAAACCTAGCAAGACCTCATGCCTTTAAGCTTTCATTTAAAGGCTGTTGTTACCTTTTATGGTAATATTTCTTTCTTCCATTCTGTGCAATTCCTTGGAGACCTTGGATTTCCCCAAGCTGGATTAACGAGGCTGCTCACACAGAAAGCTTCCATGGTGCCCAGGCCACAGAGAAAAGCCCTGTTGGACGGGTGATCAGGGTGGGGTGTCAGCGGCCATGGGTAGCACCTATGGGAGTTAGGGCCATGACATCTCCCTCTCTAAAGGAAAGTGACAAAATGGGAAGTTACAGAAAAGACCCATAGAAATAATTTGTGGCCAAATGAAATGCCCAACTAGCTCAGCAACAGCATCAGAAAAGGGCCATGGTGTGTGATCTGACTGCAGTGGCATGCTATCAGAGGAGACAAACCCTGTGAACTGACCTGCTCCTTGGGCTCACTGGAGGGGCAGCACCTGATGGCACCATTCACAGCTCTGTCCTTGCACAGCAGCTCAGCAGCAGCCTCCCTCCCCTGCCAGCCCTGCTCAGGCACTGCTCAGGGCAGAGGGCTGGAGGCCATACCCACCCTGTCCTGCAGCAGGGGCTCAGCTGCACACCCTGCAGCCCCCAGGCACTGTGGTGTGCTGACCTCCATCACCTTCCCATCAGCTTTTGATAGCTTCTCCCTTCACAAAGCTTTTTTACCTCACTTGGTGTCTTGACCTCTTCTACACCTCTGCCTTTCACACTTCCTTAATTAGTTTTATACGGCAGGAACAAACATTCTCTTCTGCTGTGACATGTGCTTTAGACACCTGCCAGGAGCCTGGGCAGTGCAGCTGGCTTGCTTTTGCCCCCAGAGCTGCACACGGGGGGTCTGCTCACTGCACTGAGCTGAGCACCCTCCCCTGCTGCTGCCCCCTAGCATTCAGCAAAACCAGGAAACACAATAAAAGACAAAAAATCAGAGCTCTTTCTAAGCCAAATGTATGGAAGGACCACAGACTGTTTGAAAAACTCTTCAGAAGAGGTTAAGTGGGGTCAGTATTTTCTGATCTAGTCAATGAGCTGTTGTGGGGCATTGTTTTCCTGCTTTTGCTTTCCCTAGTGAGACACCAGTTCCTGCAGCACATCTGAAGAGGATTTTTTGCAAACACAACAGCACATGGGTACCATAGCAGGATGCTGGCAGAGTTACCCACCTGCTTCTGAAACACCTTAGCTTTGTTTATACCAAGTTAGTATCACCAGCCTGAGGTCACTACGTAATCTTGACTGCTGGCTGCTCCCTTGCCTCCTTCTATTACAGGGAATGTCAATTAAACCTGTCCATGGAAGTGGTGGAGTCTCCGTGCCTGGAGGAGGAGATGTGGCAGTGAGGGACATGAGCAGTGGGCATGGTGGGAATGGGTTGGGGTTGGACTTGGTATTATTCTTAGAGGGCTTTTCCAACCTGAATGACTCTATGATTCTAAATTAAAGTAATCCTCTCGGCCCACAAAAGCAGCCAAGTCCTGGGAGCAAACACACCATGCTCACCCCAGTACAGTGCTTGGGGCTCTGTGTGCTGCAGGAGCACAGGTGTGGGTGGCTGAGACCTTCCCAGGTGCTTCTGGGTGGTTTTTGCCATAACCTCAAGCTGGGTTTTACATCTCCCCTTCTTTATAAAGGGAGTCATTGACTTTTTTTCTTATATGAGTTCCTTGTTTGTCACCCTTTTGGCATTCATTTTCCAAAAGGTAATAATTTCTGTTCTTTCGAGGAGATGTTACTGCCTTTCAGAAAGTCTTTTTATGAAAGAGATTTAACAACTATTTTCTCTATGAATGAAAGACAAAGTGATACGAGTGACAAATGAAGATTTGGTATTTTTTTGCTTGGTGGCATATCAAAATCCACAGCTAGTACAGACAGTGCAGAAATCAGGCAGTGTGATTTGCTGCTGTGAAATGTTTGTGTGTGAGCAGAAACAGATGAGTAAAGCACAGATGTTGTTACTTCCAGGAGAAGCACCTCAGCTGTTGCACTTCCATGGCATCCTTTGTGCCTCCAGAAAATTCATAGAATCACTCAGGTTGGAAAAGACCTCCAAGATCCCCAAGCCCAACCCACCCCACCATGCCCAACCCACCCCACCATGCCCACTGACCACCTCCCTCAGTGCCACATCCTCATGGTGTTGGAACACCCCCAGGAATGGTTACCCCCCACTCCATGAGCAGCTGTGCCCATGCCTGACTGCTCTTTGGGAGAAGACCTATTTCCTAATGCCCAACCTGACTCCCCCTGGCACAACTTGAGGCCATCCCCTCCAGTCCTATCACTGTTACCTCTCAGAGCAGACTGACTCCACCTCACTGCAGCGTTCTCTCAGGGAGGTGTAGAACTTGGATACTACAGGCTCTGGACTCAAGGTTTTCTTTTTCTGTCTCATAAATACATTAGGGGAACAACAAAGAGAACGGTTTACCTATATATGGGTCTAAGACAGTGAGAACTAAATTTGGCAAAAATGACAAAAAAGGAAGCTTGCACCTGCTCCAGTCTATCTGTTGCTGTTATTATTGACACCCCCAGAACACCCTGCAGCATTTGTCCTGGCTATGGCCATGAGTGTGATCCACTTCATGGACAGCCCTTCTCCCTTGGCACCATCACATTCCAGCAGTGTTTGTGGAATTTTCCAGTGCTGGCACTGGACAATCTGTACCAAAGAGGTTTAGGAATAAACCCTGAGGCTGGGCATGGTGGCATGGGGTTCCTGCAGCAAGGTAGCAGCTAGGGATGGCAGCAGTGGCAGAGCCCACATGCATTCACACATCCCACTCCATGCCAGCATGCTGCCTCCTGCAGCTCCACAGCTGTGATTTCTGCACTGCATTCAGATAAGGAAATCAAAGGCACCATCCTCACCTCAGGCCTGCAGTCTAGTGTGCCACAGTAATCCTGGGAAAACTTGGCAGAGGTTTTAAGCTAGAAGAGGGGAAATTTAGATCAGATGTGAGGAGGAAATGTGAGGCCCCAGCACTGCTGCCTGGAGCTGCTGACACCCCATCCCTGGAGTTGCCCAAAGCTACCAATGTGCCCTGAGCATGTTGAGCTGGGGGATTTCCCTGCAAGTGCACTGTCATGGCACATCCACATTTCCCTCACTGCTTTGAATAGAATTTCTCAGAAGGATCTCGGGGAGGACTTTCCCCATACCTGAAGGATGGTTCCCTTTCCTCTGACTATGGGCAGCATTTTATACGCACAGAGGCCTCTCCGCTCATGCTGATGAGTCACTCAGGACCCTCTATGTTGCCTCCTTAGCTGCCCCACGGCAGCACAGCCGCCTCACACCAGCTTTGGAGGTTGTCTCCAAAGGTCATTCTGATCAGGGAGTATCTTCATAACATAACGATGTCATCGTGCATCACTCCTCGCGCACTGCACGTGCCCGGGAGCCCTTTCACTCTCCCTCCACCGCCGTTGTTACAGCTCTGGGGGGCGGTGCTCAGCCACAGGGCACACTTCAGCTGCACTCCCATGGAACAACGTGGGCAGAGCTCCGCTGCTGGCCAGGCTCCGTGCTGTCACCCAGCTGTCAGTGCTGATGTGGGCTCAGTGCCAGCTGCCAGCACAGCCTGAGGAGTGACTGCAGCACTGCTCTCATTCATGGAAGCTCCTGGCTGAGCACAGAACTCTATTCCTTTCTTCCATCAAGCAGTTGCATTCCAGTTACATTTAATCTCCAGCGTTAACGTTTTGCTGTGGCACTGAGCTGCAGTTCTGTGGAACTCACTGCCTTTAGCAGCCAGCATTTACGTGGGCTCCTTGCATCGATTCCCCTGGTTTTATACGTATAATAAAGTGAAGTGCACTGAAAGATCATCTCAACTTTATTTACTGTGGCCATTCTACAGCATTTAGACCCACTGAAATAGTCGGGATATTTTAATTGTCCCATCATTATTCAGCCAGAGCACCAGATACCCTTTCCAAGGACCATGTGTGCAGATTACATTGCAGAACATAACTTGAGTATTTACCAAACATTTTATCTGCCACAGGATGGCTTTCACTGCTGGTAATTTGCTGCTTTTTTACTATAATTATTTTCAAAGCAACTACTGATACCCACTATAAATCAAACTTTGTGACTATTTATGGTTTTATTTTGCTCCTTTTTATAGCCCCTTTCAGCAACAGAATATGTATTCCTTCTTTGATTTTGCCAACAGATTTGCCATGGAACTCTGAGGGCACAGTTCTGCTACGGCCAGATGCTGCCAAAACCATGCAGGGAGGAGCACTATGAAGTATCAGTGACATCGCTGTACAAGACCTGCAGTCACTCAGAAGAACTTTCCTTCTTTTGGCCTTGAATTTGGCTCATCCTACATATTTTATTCAACAGATTTTGTTCCTGTTTTGTCTCAGTGCTACAGAACATGGAAAGCCCAGGAGGCACAACATGAGGCTGAGCAGAATACAGATTTGTAGAACCACAGAGTCATAGAATCACAAGGTTGGAAAGGACCTACAAGATCATCTAGTCCAACTGTCCTCCCATCACCATTGCTACCACAAGCCACTAAACCATACCTCATAGCTCCTCATCCAGATGCCTCTTGAACACTGCAAGGGACGGCGACTCCACCACCTCCCTGGGCAGCCATTCCAGTGCCTGACCACTCTCTGATAGAAAAAGTTTTCCCTTATGTCTAATCTAAACTTCCTCTGGTACAACTTGTGGCCACTTCTGTGGATCCTGTTTGTTGCCTGGGAGAAGAGACCAAGCCCTTCCTCATCACAACCTCCCAAATTCCACGCAACATGCCCTCCAATGCCCACCCTAGCACCCTTACACCATCACTGCCGTGTCCCCAGACCCAGCTCTGCCCTCCCACACTGCTCCCCCTGCCCTGCCCCAAACCCACAGACAGCCCACACCCCGTGGAATTCAGTCCCACTCTTGCCCATCTTGTGGAACTGAGCTGGGTTCCATCGCTCCCATTTGTCCTCAGGCTCCACACTGAGCACAGACAGTGGATGGAAACAGTATGCAGTGTTAATTAAGGCTGCTATTGATCCCTAATGAACCTGGCTCCTAATAACCACGGTTACCTATTGACCATTAACTTTTAAGACCTTTTGATTCACTGACCTTGACATCCCAAAAGTATAGGATTTCATGGGGAATGACACTCTTGTTTAGCCTGAAATACATCCCATAGGCTGCTATATTAAAAATACAGAGATAAAATATTGGAAACAGTCACAATAAATCATATTGTTATTGAATGCCTGTGGTTCTTTAATATTACTGTGAAACAACATTCTTTTAAATACAAACCCAAACAGATAACAGATTAGCATTTCCGTAAGTAATGCTAATAAGCTTGCATCTTCACTGTGTAGTTATTTCATCCTTAGTAACAAGCCCAGGAATTTGCAGCTTATCAATTAATGAAGTAATAGGCATCCATAGCGGTAGGGAAAATAAAACATTTTAAATGGAAGGAGACATTAAAGTCATTTCTGCCTCATTTGCTTTGCTTTACAAAGATTGCATGCAAAAGAAAAGAAGGAGCCAGATAAAAATCAGTGCAACACTGAAAAGCTATACAAAGCTGTCACAAACAGGAGCAAAATGGAAAAAAAGAACCCACAACTGGAAGTCTTCTGTAACCTTCCTCTGTCAACGAAAGAAAAAACTGCTTTCTTACAGGACCTACATTCGTTGTACAGAATGACCCAAGCGTGCTCCTGCCACTTCAGCAATGCAGTGGGACTGATGCCTAACCCCAACCCCAACCCCAACCCTAACCCCAGCCTCCATCACCACGAGGACAGGCAGCTCCTTTCACTCAGCCACTGCACAGTGGCTGGGGATGCTTTCCCAACGTTTGGGAAAGCGAAAATGCAAGCAAAACTAAATCCCTTGAACCAATTTCATTATAAAATGATTTCCTAACCAGCACAGCTGTTGCAAGCATTTGCTTGGTACAATGTGTACCCAAATAGCAAGGGGTGCAGGTGTAATCTGTTGTGTGCAATGTCCTGCAGGATAACTGCACACAGTTCACAGCAATGCCATACAGTTCTGTAAGTTTTAAATGAGACTCTACAAGTTGTAAATGTGCTAAATTGGCTCTATGGAGCAGATCTAGGCAGTAGAGTAAGGCAGCAATGCTTCTCTGTCTTCTCCACGGCCACCCCATGGAAGCAGGGTCTGCTGGGTTGGCCCAGCATCCATACCTCCCCCGGCTGCTGTTATTCCAACACAGGCAGGGCAAAGCTGTGCATGGCTGGAGCCTTCAGCCACCTTCAAGGCCAGATTTTCATTTATTTTATTGTTATCATTATTATTATTATTATTTTGAAAGCATTATTGCTGGTATTCCAATAGCATAGTCCCAGCTCTAGCAGTAAATGTTATTACTAGCCAATGGCTTAGGATTAAAGTATTTTGACACTAAAACTAGCCATGAAGCAAGAGCATTCTGTCCTAGCTATTCTCTTGATAGAACACTTTAATGATCTAAGCAGTAGTTCTCTTCTAAGTGTTTTCTTGGCACTGGTCAGCACTGAAAGCACTGACTCACCAGCCCCCAGAGCAGTGCCATCCAGCCTTTGATTGCTGTTTTCCAGGCATGGTTTCCATTCTGGTTCCAGATCCTTATCATATTTACTTTTCTTTATTTGGAATACCTTTAGCAAACAGCCAGTGAAATGCTGGCACACACAGCCAGAGACAGTCAGTCTCACACAAAAGCACTGACAGATCCAGAGTTTGTCCATGGATTTAGGAGTGCACTTTCTCCTTTTGGTATATTTATAATATCCAGGGCTCAGAATATTCTTGTTGTGTGAATATACATATAATTATCTATCAGCAAGTAGTTGCCTAATCAAATGTGGAGGCATGGAGTCAGCCCCGAGACCACAGCAAACTGTTCTGAGGTCTGGCAAGGAGTTTGGAAGAGGTGGAGGGAAATGTTCCCAGGCACAGGGGCACCAGAGCTGTGTAAATCACCACAGAATCATAGAATGGCCTGGGTTGCAAAGGCCCACAGTGCTCATCCAGTTCCAACCCCTGCTGTGTGCAGGGTCACCAACCAGCAGCCCAGGCTGCCCAGAGCCACATCCAGCCTGGCCTTGAATGCCTGCAGGGATGGGGCATCCACAGCCTCCTCGGGCAACCTGTTCCAGTGTGTCACCACCCTCTGAGTGCACTCCTCGTTTTCTTCTGTCACCACACTCAGAAAAGCTCAGAAACACCTGCCATGCTGAGTAGTTCTGACCTGGTTATTTTGGTTTGTGGTTGGCCATTCATTGCCTTGGAGGACCTCATGCTGCATTGCTGGTCATCTCTTTTCCAGAGGAGACTGACATGGAGAGCTCCAGACATGCTTTCCTCTGACAGTTCTGTGTCACCATACGCAGACGCAACATTGGGGTTATCTGCTTCTGCCTGTGCAAGCAGCAGAGCGTCCTCTTTCCTGGTCTTGTCACCTTCTGAAGAGGCGGCCGTGGGACAAGTGCTGGCACACCAGGCTAGTGCCGCTCCAGCCCTCTGTGCCATCACTGGTCATATGGTCATACAGGGAAAGGGACAAACACACTTCTGTAGGTCTGCACCAGACCAGAAGGCACCTCTACACATCTTAGAAGTTTTAAAAGATGAGACACATGCCCCAGGACCTGCAGTCCCCTCTGAACCCTCTATTTTTCAGTTGATTACAGGAAGCTTCTTACAATTTGTTCGCTCTCACCACGCATTCAGTTACTCCACAAATTATCTGTTCTCAGTTTTCATTATGTTATTGTAATGCTTGGGGCAACACTAACCTAAGGAGTGCTGTTGTGGTGGAGTTTTAGAGATGACCTACAGCACACACAGAACAAGAGAAACACTGTCTGGAGCAATTACAAAGTAGGTGCAAAGCAATGACAAGTGATGACAAGTAGAGGAGACATTTAGACAGTAACAAGGAAACTCATCTGGAGTTCACATTTAAAATCCATTTGCCTGGCTCTGGCTCTTGCCTGCCAGTCCACAGGAATAAAAAATGACTGAGGTTGGGTAGAGTTATCAGCAATCGGCCACCCATCAGAGAGCAACCTGACAGGAAGATAAAAAGCAGAGAAGAGAGATAAATCCCTCATCCTGCTAGAAATGGGCACACAGGGCAGGAAGAGTCACTTTTAATATCCGGCAGAAGGCACAGGCTGTGCCAGGGCAAACCCACCCGGTCAGAACACAGCCAGCATGGAATTTTACATGACAGCAGACTCACCGAAACTAGATATAAGACGTATTAATTAATTAAATTAGAAGAAAACAGTGACAGGATTAACAAAGAGGGGATCTAAATCACTGGAGAAAATTTAAATGTCCCCAATATCGGACTGATTTGATCTTGTAAATCCCTTTTTATCTGCAGCAAACCCTGACACACCATGCTCTCATGCCACAGTGCCTGTGGTGGCTTGAGCTCACAAGGCCAAAAGGAGGGGAGGGCTGGGCCCAGCAGTGTGTGTGCAGGAGCAGAAGACTGGAGAATCTTGGAGTAGACATTTGAGGGGATATTTTCTAAGCTATGCCAAGCACCTGCTCCATCCCTCCATCTTCCATTCCCCACCCCTCCATCCCCCCATCCCTCCATCGCAGCCAGATGTGACCAGCCCCAGTGACTTCGGAGAGACGGGACAGACCGCAGGGTTGAGGACGTGCAGAATGCACCTCTTGGCCAGCCAGCTCCATACACAGCACCCAGTGGCTGTTGGAAACATTTGGTATCCAACAGGGCACTCTCCCTTTTAGCAGTGCAGCTGGAGTGTGGGCGCAGTCTGGAGCTGAAGTGCTGAAGCCCAAAGCAAAGTGTGGGGATTTCCCTACAGGACATACTCCAATGGCTATCCCTCCTGCAGACATTCACATAGTTAATGGTAGCAAAACATGTAAAGATAACATTAATCTTCTGTAAGAAATGCATTTAAAAAAAAAAATTATATGCTTACACATCACTTTGTCTGCTTACATTTCTAAAGCAGTACAGACAGAAGAGATCCTGATTTGCTTCTAACCAAATTCTTCTCTTTATGTATTTCAGCGTTCATGTGTTCCTGCCCACCTTCATGCTCTCATTTGAGAACATACTGCTGCATTCCCATTAGACATCAATACTGCTTGCTTCTTGGAGTGGCTTTAAGCTAGCTGCCTAAGCAGCATCCAGCTGAGATGCACTGGCACTGGACCAGCAGATGGATCAACACACTTCAATGGCCACGAGGTATCAAATGCATTTGAAAAATTAAACCTTTGATTTTGATTGCGTTTCAGTAACATGAAAATGAAGAGGGCGTTTGTGCATCATGCTGTATTCCAGCACAGTGCCTGGAGGGGACTCTGAACACAGTTTGAGTGAAAGCAGAAAGAGGGGGAAAAGAAGGAGAGAGGCAGTGGGGGGTAAGGCAAGGAAGAAATAAGCTGAGTAGGAATAGGGTTTGGCAGTGGGTTTTGCAACTTGTACCAGGCCTGGGACCTGTTCAATAGTCTTCAGCATGTAATGAAAAGTACGTTATCATTATGATTGTTTGCATACAGCTGGTGGCACAGTAAAACAAGGCCACTTAACTTCATTTTGCATGGAGAGCTGCAACAGCCTGGTTTGAATTGGCAGCGATAGACATCCTCCAAAATCTCCACAGCTCTTGATAGTCTGTTTGCAAATCCAAAGGAATACAACCCAGCAATATGCTCTTTGTAGGTTTTTCTCCTTGTTTCTAGCAAACGCACGTTCAGACAGACACAAACTGATTGATAAGCAAACAAAAAGAACAACCTGGAGAAGTCTTCCAGATGTGCTCTTTGTGAAGTGCACTTTTCAGGCAGGATTAAAGCTACGCTTAAACTCTAAGGCCATTAAGAAAGTTAAAATATCTGCTTTCCAGCTTGATCCTGTGTGCTGAAAGAAACCACCACTCTGCTCTTCTGTGCTCTGGGGGGCGGGATTTAGCCTGGACAACAAGAAGAGCTTCCTAACTGTAGAAGCAGAAAACACTGGAACACCTTTGTGTCTGCACGTGGCACTGCTGCTACAGGCATCTGCAGGGACACAAGTGGCACTCATTGGATGCTGCCTTCAGTTAAATGAAATTCTGAACCATCTTCCTAAACTTTTCTTTTACTTAAGTCAGAACTCTCTCTGCTTTTCAAACTTAAATTGGATTTTTTCTTGACAAAGGCAGTTTATGCACTGGAAATGCAGTTATAAGCTGATAAAACATTTGTGAACTTGTGCAGAATTCAGTTCTACCGAAATGAGAAGTAAGATCTTGGGGACGTGATGGCAGTAAAGAGGAGAAAGCAAAAAGGAAAGGAGGAAGGTATTTCATGACAACAGAAGGTCTCCGGTTTTCCTCAGCATTATTCTCTGACAGGAATGTGGTGCAGACCCAGGGGATCTGCAGTATTAGAATTGTTCATGCTCATACTTTTCTTGAACAGTGAGCCCATGTTTTGGTCTGGGTAATGCAGAGTCTGCGGACTGATGAATACTAGTTTATATATTATGGGGTTTTTAATTAGCAGAAATAATAAATTAACGGTGCACTGACAAAAGCCTCTGCCTCATTTCTTTGTGTGCACAAAGCCGGACCCAGGAGAGATGCAAGAGGCGGCTGGGGGCTGGAGATGCCAGCATTGCCCAGCCCCAGCCTGGCAGCCCCATCTGAACCCTTCCCTCTGCCAGGGCTGGAAGCAGCACTGTCTGAGATTCTGAGTAACTGAGATGCTGCTGTGCCAGCACGTCCAGGGTGACCATGGGCCCCAGGTCTGTGCCAGGGCACGTCCTGCTCAACCCACACATAGGGCAGCATGGGCTCCACCTGCAGCTGCATCCATAGATAAAGCACTATGTGCTGCTTATTGAGAAAGGCAGAAACAAGGAACCTCATAACTGTAATTAAAGTGATAACTAGATTTTATCAGAAGAAAAGTAGCAATTAGATGGTAGTCATTTCCCTAAGTAAAGCACATTGCATTACTAAGTAATCAAAAGGATATAAATCATGTTATTAAATCAAGACAGGTAACATGGCTTTGGAGGATGCTTCTGTTTTTTTTTTTTTCTTTTCTCACTCTTTTGTAGTTGCATCAGGGCAGTGAGGTCCTAGCACTGCTGCCCAGAGCTGTGTGTCCCACCCCTGGAGGTGTCTGAGGCCATGGATGGGCCCTGGGCAGCCTGAGCTGGAGGACCACCAGGCCATGGCAGGTGTGGGGTTGGGGGGATGTGAGGTCCCTTCCAACCCAAGTGTGCTGTGATTCTGTGATTCTATGGTGTGCAAGACACTCTGATGTACTTCCAGTTATATTTTTCAACCAGCATAATATTAAACAAAATATTGTCACATAAAGCCACCTTTTCTCTCTGAAAAATGTACCCAAGGAGGCGAGCTCAGCATCTATCAGAAGTGGATCTGGTGCCCCATGGTGAATGAAAAATAGCCAGCACGGGGCTTGCAGCCTCCTGGGTTTGTGAGTGAGTCCTGCTCAGCCTGGAGTGGAAGGGAGAGAAGAGCTGAGGGCAGGGACTGTACAGCAGGGGCAGCATGTCTGAGCAGGGAGCGGTGCTCAGAGGTTGCTGCAGCTCTATAGGATCAGTAGCAGCCCTTAGGCAGTGATGTGGCCACAGCCCCAGTCCCATAAGGCACAGAGAATGGAATCCAGAGCTACTGGCAGTGTCAGCATGTGCTGTGCACACAGGCAGCCCAACAAGAAGGCTGCACCTCCCTGGCAAGCACATTGCCCAAGCTGAAGGAGAATGCTTCTCCTTTGGTTACAACAAAGGCACACAGTCGTGATAGGAGGAATTCCTGGCTGTGCCAGCACCTCACCACCAATCAATCAGCTTACCAACCGTCAGGTTAATGCCTATCAGCTCACTGCCCACCACCTCACCACCCACCATCCCATCAGCCCTGCTCATGGGTCGGGGGTTGTCTTAGACCTGGTTATGCCCCCCACACAGTATGCTGAGTCTGGTCAGTGTGACCACTTTAGGAACCAAGGCCCTAGGGCAGGTGAGCGGCACCAGGGGGAGTCTGAGATGACTTTGCAAGAAGACAGAAGCATGAAGATAAATGCCATGCCCAGCAAAGAATCTGATTTCATACTGCATATTTCTGTATTTTTTGCCACACTTTCTTGCCTCGCGCAGTGGAGCAACTGAATGCTTTATCCTCACAACAGCCTGAACAGTAAGGAAAGCTTTGCAGTCAAATGGTCCCAAAAGTGAAGAGGCAGGGAAGAACAATATATTGTCATAAAATATCTTCTGCTGTTCTAAATATCCTGAAATAGGAATAACTTCTGACACGTTTGGAATCCTTTGCCCATGGGAGCACAGGTTGTGGGGCACTGATGGGGAAGCTTGCAGGATGGCTGGTTTGGGGCTGGCAGCCTGGGAAATGCCAAGAGGAAAGCAATAGGGCTGCTCAGCCCCTTAGTTACCATCTGTGAAGACAAAGGTACAGTTACCCAGGCCCAGTGGGTGCTGGGACGATAGCTGAGGAAGATGAACAGGAAAAAAAAGCCAGCCACAGCCAAGGAGTAGAGCAGCAGCCTCGCTGAAAGCCACTTGTGTTACCAGAGGCTTATCCGCAGTGAGCAGCAGACTGCCTGCCCCTCAACAGCCAGCAGCACCTGCTTCCATCCATGTCGCTGTGCAGGCCTTGCTGCTTTACCTGCCAGCTCATATCCAGGCATGCCCTGGCAGCAGAACCCTTCTGCATCTCTGTGCCAAATGCCACCTGCACGACAGTGCTGAGAGCCGTGTTCATAGCAGCATCAATAGACAGCAACGGACATGGCTGCACCTGTGGATAACAGTGCAAAATGAGGCCACTTTTCCTGATTCCAGCAATGGTCTGATGCACTTTAAACCCTCAGGGATCCCTCTAAACACCACTGGATCTAAATGAGGTCATTCTTCAGAGCACATCAGGTGAATGGCCCAAGCAGCATTCAGAGAGGACGTTCTCAGCAATTTTGACAGGACTGTGATTTAGCCCAACTTTGGAGTAAGGCTGCATAAGCAAAAGTGCTTTTCTGAATAGCTGCAGGCAAAATACTTCAGAGTAAACCAGTGATAATACATTTATAAGACGCAAATTAACAGAAGCGTCCTCCTGTTCACATTTCTCTGTTGATTTAGGTCTTGCCACAGGCCCAGTGGAACTGCACATCTAAGACCATTCTTCTCCTAGGTGTACCTCCGGAATGGTTTGATGTTCTCAAAAGCTATTCATCTTTGTATACCTTGTGAAATACCATTTCTGATAAGTCATACGTTGTTCTTGTGCCATGATGTGCTCATACCTTGGACAGGATCCTCAGATGCAGGATACTTATGTGACTCCCAAACTAAGAGATGTATTCTTGTTGTTTTACCACGGAAAGAGGAAATAATTAGGACCCACACTGCCTATATGGGAGCAGAGACTCAGAAAGGTTTACTGCAACCTACCCAGGACCTGCTTCTTATTAGTCTCATGTTCTATAGCTGGAGCATCTCAGTGTGGTTACTCATCATTTCCAGTTACACAGAGCAGGGAAGACAAGAAGCTTCTCTTGGTGCCACATCAAATCTCTATGCATTTTAACAGCAAGCTCAGACATCATGCACTCCCACCATATGAGCACAAGTGTCTGTTCATGTTAAGGTACAACCAGCCTGACACAACTCTCTGCTGGCATTGCAGGACAGGACTGCTTGTTCCTTTCCTCTGGAAATAATCTACTCAATATCGTGTCCTCAGTTACATAACCCAGAAGTACTGAGAACATCAGACGTAGCCACAGAAGATTCACCTTGTAGCTCCCAAAGAGAAAGCACCCACTCAGCTTCAGCTGGCTGTGTCTGCTGCTGGGGTGTCCACAGACATCCTCATCCCTGATGCACAAACCATGGCTTGGGTGCAGCCAGCTGGACGGGCACTTGAGATCACATTTCCTGAGGAGTGGCAGAGATGGCCATTAAGCATCCAAAGAGGAGCAGAACTCAGTGCATGCCAAACAAGGCTGAGAGATTGCACTGGACACCAGGACAACAGCGTCCAACCCTCCTGCATGTGCCACATGGCACAATTCTATACAGCACTGTCATTGTCTCCTGAGTTCTTTCACACACTGTCACTCCAAAAATAAGCCATATGTAGAAACAGTAGAAAACTTGAAGACGTATTTCTGTACTTCATGTTCCTCATGAGGTTTTCTATTCTGGGGATAAATGTAATCTAAGCATGGCAGGTAATTCAGAAGACTGCTTTAGGACATAAAAAAAGCAAATAATGCAGGCAAATGTCCCTTGTAAAGGTTAAGGAGGTGAGGAATGACAGGTGGAGCAGGGAAAATTCGGGACCGACAGGAGAATGAGCAACGAAATAATTCAAGAAGATGAGAAGCTGCAAATGTGAAATATTGGCAGTGGACGGCTGCAGCCAGAAGAAGTGGCCAAGGAGGTGAAAGGGGGAAGGAAGGAAGAGGAAAGGCAATGGAGCAGATATGTTGGGTGCTAGTAGTCCTCAAGATGCACCCAAGCCCTTTCTCTGCCCCTGTTGTGAGCACTGGGCTCTCTGGAGAGAGCAGCTCTTGTCTAAGCTTGGCGTCTGTGGAGTTACTCGGCATTCAGTTGGGTATCAGACATGATCCTCGCAGCAAAAGGAGACGCACAAACTGAAATCCTTAGAAATATTGTCTGCCTTTCTAGCACAATCCCCACATTTTCCACAGTGTCCCACTCCCACTTCTGACTGCTCACAGCAACTTTCAGTACCACCTCATTCACTTGTAGTGACATGGCATAGTGGAGGACTTGGTAGTGCCAGGTGCTGGCTGGACCTTCTGATCTCATGGGTACCTTCCAACCTAAAGGATTCTATGACTCTGATTCTCTGGTGTGCTGCAGAATGGCTTAGAGTAGAAATCTTTTGCATATTCATGAGAAGTGAAAGAGGGCACCTGTGTACCAGCAGCCAGCACAGCTCCTGGCAGCACCTTGCAGGGGTGTGCCGCTTGTGAGTGTCAGAGAGTGAGGAGAATGTTGTCTTCAACACACCCACATCCATTTTGGCCAGAAGACGTGTCTGTGTGTGGTGTGCCAAGAATGATTACTTTGGTTTCCCTTGGAAAGGGCCTGAGGAGGATGATGCTTTGGCCTTGGATTTCTTTTGACCTGAAGGGGGGAGACCCATCATTCTCCAAGTGGTCTTTTTTTTCCAGCGTTGCTCCCTAATGTTTCTTGTTTCTTAGGATGCAGGGAAATGAATTACGTATCAGCTCTGGGACACTGCCTAAATTAAAAATGATGTCCTCATTTCATCTTCCTTTTAGTTACTCAAAAGATGCATATGTTTCAGCTGTACAAGAACTACATGAAGAGTGCATTGCTTGATCTACTTTAGGCACTCTACAGAGTTACACAGCTATTTAATTTTGCAGTGAATTCATTATAGATGGAGTTACGGATGCGTTAGTGAAAGAAAAAGTAGATCTTCCCATTCCTAATTTATGCACATCATATATCTTGTCGGGAAACAACAATACCGTGACAACAAATTTTTGAGCCATGGTTGTGACAGCAACATAAATAAGGGTCTGCTAGTGCCATTTACCTGCTCAGAGATAATACATGCGTTACAATGCCTGCCTTCTTGCTGCTATTCAAATGCAAAAGATGGCATTTGTAACCTGATCATTATTTTTAATTTCCCTGGCAGACAGAGCTGATGTTCGGTTACATTTTGACATCTCAGTAATAGTATTGTTTCAGTGCTCATGAATGACTTTCCCACAGCAGCACAGTTCAAGTGTGAGGTGGAAGATATTTATTAAGTTTGTGATAGTATCTAGGGACCCAGAGCAAATACAGCCTACAATTTATGTGGAACCAATTGGGAAAAAAAAATAAATAAATAAGAAGAAGAAAAAAGAAGAAATAAAAACCCCACCACTGATATTAACATTTCTGTCATTCTAAGCCAGGAACATTTTGGTCTGAATGCCATAGTTAGCTCCGTCATTCAATATCATCCAGACTTGGGGTTGAACCCAAACTGATTGAATTTGGTATCTCAGTGGGTTACACGTTTTATTTTCATTGCCATCCATGGAGAGAAGCAGTACGTAAGGAGCAGACCCCTGCCCAAATTCCTCAGAAATCCATCTGAATGGTAGTACTGGTGTTACCTGAAGGAACAAAGACAAAATAAAGCCTCAGGGCAAACCAAGCATGGGCAGAAATGTGTGCATGTCAGCCAGATAGAAGGATGCAGTGCTGGTGGAGGCAGCTGGGAGCAGCATGAGGAGCAGCGCAGAGCACTGCATCACATCGCAGGGTTCTTTTGGCCAACAGCAAGTCATGGGCACCAGGACCATGGGTCAAGGTCTCTCCTTAGCCAGAGCTTTGGTGTCTTTGTTTATCCATGCCTGAGGGCTGGCCATTTGTACTATGTCCTCCAGCCTTCACTCCCACAGCTTTGGCTGTCTTTGTTCCCTGAGGAATAAACCCCAGTGCTACAAAAGCAGTAAGACTCTTCCCAGCTCCTGATGAGCACAGCTAATCCTTGCAGCTCAACAACACAGAGCTCGGAAGTCTCTAGTAAGTTAAGTTATTCATCCTAAGTAAAGTTCCATTTCCTGGCATTGCGTATGGTTGCTTTACTCATACACTGCTTTAGTGATCATAGTCCTGTCCAGAAGTAAGACCTAGGAGTGTCCCTGCACTTCTGCACAGTCACATACTGAAGGGGAAGGAGCGTCCCAGCTGTGATGCCCTGACCAGATATCCTGCTCCATGATTCATTCCACTAAGCCATGACTTCTCTCTGAGCCGCTGTGTAATTATTACAAGTGTAACCAGATAGAGACTGTAAAATTGAACATCTCCAGGAAAGATGTAATACTTGTAATTTAGTCTCACATTAAATCTTGTTCCCTGTTCTGGGTTTGTTTTTTTTTTTCCATCACTATATTCTTATTTCCAGCCACCACACATGCAGGTGCCAGCTTGCAGCAGCCATACCCTCTGCCCCCTAGCAGGCAATGCCCACAGCTGTCCATCACAAGACATCACAGCCCAGCCTGACAGCACCATGCCCCTAACCCTGATCCACACCCTAACCCTCACTCATTCCCTAACCCTGCAGGCCATGCTCGTAAGAAGGCTGAAGGCACTGCAGGGGTACTCAGCCCAGGGGGTACACACACATGAAGATGGAGATCTCATTTCTAAGCTCATCTTTTTTGGTTTTGCCAACATATTCTCACTAGCCATGTCAGTTAATTTTTAAGTATATTTGATGTGGAAAACTGCTTGTAAATGTCCTTTGAGTGTCTGCAGCAATTTCTGGCCCTGCTTTAGAGCACTGTGTTTTTTAATTGATGGTTTTTCTGGCAGTGCAGAGAGCTAGGGACTTGGCAGGGCTGGGGAAAGGTCAGTCCTTGGCTGAGCTTAGTCCCCTTGCTGCAGCCACATTTTGCAGACGGCGCGCTCTCATTCCTCCCTGTCCTTACTGGCTCACTGTGGATTTCAGGCCTGGCTGTTGAGCTTGTGCTGTCCTGCTGTTGCACAGGAGGTGCTCCTGCCTTTTCCCATTGGCGTGTCCATCAGCTGCAGCATGGTCTGTGAGGCTGTTAACACCTGTCTGTCATAGGATCATTAAGGTAGACAAAGACCAATAACATGGTCTAGCCCCACCCTTAACAAAGGGTTGGGAAAGCTCTCTCTGGTGCAGACCTGCTGAGGCACGGATGCAGTGGTCTGCACTGTGCAGTGAGATTCTGAAAGGGAGAGGAGCTCAAGGGTGGGATCCGGGAGTACATCAAATGCATTTTTATTTACAGGCACAGGAATTTCCAGCGTGTTGGCAAGAGCTGCCTCGCACTGCAGCCAGACCCAGCCTACAGCTGGCCCTCCTTTTGCTATATTTGTTTCTTTTCAAATGGCAGGCACATATTTTTCTGCAACAGTAACACATCTGAGATGGCTGCCCTGTTGAGTTTCAGCCAAGTTAAGCCACCGGAATTGTGATCAATTCATTATGTAGAATGATTTTGAATCTTTCGCATCTTTTGAATTCAGATGTTTCTGTCAGGAGTTTGGAGACGGAAAGAGACTCAGAAAGCCAGCAGGGCTGTGAGGGACAGAGCTCGGTTCCCAGGAGATATTTTGGTGCCCCACGCACAGAGCCAGAAGTGGAGGCAGTCCCTAAGAGAGCACACTTGCAAACCTGCTTAGGAATTCCTGTCTGACAGAAAACTCATTAGAAAGCTGAGCTGTCACCTGTGTGTCCTTTTGCAGAAGTGTTACACTTCCTGCAATGATATTGCAGTTTGATAGCTCACATACTAGCAACCAAGGTGTACCCGGGCCAGAGCTTAACAGCTACCTTATAATGTGTACCTCCGTTTTTCCACAGAGCAAGACACCAGACTATTTCTAAAGATGAAGGATACACAGGGAGCAAAACAAAAAGAAATGGCAATGTGCTGCTTTATTACTGCCAAACATCCCCAAAGGCTATTTCTGGCTTCTGCGCCCAGAGTAGAAATGAAGGTGACAGGGAAGCGTTTGCAGCAGGATGCCCCAGAGCCAGGCCTGCCACGTGAGCCTCCCTGCATGGCATCCATTACATTGGATGTCAGTCACGTGCATTTAAAACACAAAAACGTGAAGAGCCTGGAGACTTGGTGTGGTTTATATTTTGAGGCTAAGAGTCTGTACATGAGTAGTGGGGAAGGACTGTTTTGGTGCACAGCACCCTGCTTTGCTGCAGTTGCCCTGGAGATACAGCATAAGCACCAGCCTCCTTCATGGCCAGAAGACATTCCGTATACGTATTTGCATTACAATTGATCCTCTAAGATGCAGACTTCAAAGAGAACTTGAGAATTCACACACAGTCATTCCAGTAATGCTGTGCTTCGGATTTCTGAGCACCACAGCCAGCTCTGTCCTTGAGCTCCCTGCAGCTGTGCCATGTCGGCATGTTCCCCATGGCTGTGGGACAAGAGGTTTTTTTTATGTGGGACAGGGAACTGGAGCTTCCATGAAGAGTTTTTCACTGTGCCAGGTCCCAGCAGCCCCTGGCGCATGCATTGGTTGGGGATACATCTGTGTTGGCTACATCTGCAGCCTCTGGGATCTCCTCAGCTCTCCTCACAGACACTCTCAGCCAGTCTTTGGTTTTCCTTGGTTGCTGATAATGCTGATGTGACAAGAGAAAACCCTTTCTGTTCACCTTCTCAGTGCTCTTCAGTGGTGATGGGCTGGTACTGTTTGTGAGAAAGGTGTCAGCGCCATTAGCTGATGACCCTTCCTTGCCAGTGCCAGGGCATTCCACAGGCACGTGGTGCCCAGCATCCAGCTGGGGAACACTTCCCTGTGCCCCGGCCTCTCTGTGATGGGAGCATTGCACACTCAGGGCACACTCCTGGTTTCCTACAAACAATGGGACAAACATGTTGTTCCCCTTTGAACAGCCTGCAACTGAAACAAGATGTCAAACAAATCAGAAAGCGATGACTGCAGGCAGCTGCCAACCCCCGGCGAGCAACCGAGTACAGCCTCTGAGTAAATGGCAGGGAGAAATCAGGTGTACTCTGCTTACTGCTGCAGTTATAGAGAAAATGAGAATAAGCTCAGCTGCTGCTTTTAAGATGCTGTGATCAAAACAGGTGGTTTGTTCCAGAAGTGTTCTCTTTGCCTTTTGCTGAGGGTACATACCATGTCTTCATATGCTGCTACAAGGGCTTGGGCAAGGCACCATAGGAATGCATCTGCTCAGGAATAACTGCCTGGATACGAGGGTGTGTTTCCAATGGTTCCTCTGCCTTATGCTCAGGGCTGTGGAGGAAAGAATTCCTTCTGTTGTGAAGCTTTTATCCTTGGCAAAATTGCATCCAGAAAAAGGAGCATTTTCTTTAAGTAGTTTCTGGTGTATTTTTCCATCACATACGACTGGCCCTGCTTTTAGACCTGAAATGAGGCAGCCTAAGTAGTCGTTTATCCCTTTAGCTTTTTGTTTTCCTCCTGAGAAGGTGACATAAACTGTTTGCTGCCCTGTGAGCATCGCAACAGACTGCAGAAGATCCAGGAGGCTCCTGGAGCACGAGGGTAACTGCCCAGTCCTTGTGCCAGACAAACCCAGCAGAGGAGAAGCACCACTGGGCCTGGTGCTCCAATGCTGATGAGCTGATTAAAGAGCCTAAGACTGGATGCAAGATGGGCTGTAGTGGCCATGCCCTGCTTGAGTTCATGATCTTGAGGAATACGGGCCTAGCAAAGAGCAAAGTCAGGACTCAGAATCAGAACGAACTTCAGCTGTTTACAGACCATCCACACCTTGCCTTGCGTGTATGATGGCTTCCCTTAAGCTTTCTGGAGCTTATTCCATTCCTTTTTTTGTGGAAATATTTCTGATGCAATTTGTGTCTTAAAATGTTTATTACTGAAATTAATGGGTATTTTATATTGACTGTTATTTTTATCTTTCATTGCTGACAAACTCTCAAGGAAATTGTGGCGTATCATTTATTCAGGAACACAATTCTATATCCTTTTACCTGGAATTAATATAGCAGAAGTCACATTTAGGTGCAAATTAATGTGGAAGAGTTTTTTTTGTTTTCCTTCTCCACATCAAACTTGATGTAGTATACATTTACACTGTATTCCCCCCTCCCCCTCCCCAATATATATATTTGCAAGAAGATGCAGCAGTGCCATGAGCCCAGCAGCACAGCAGAGCCGCCTTCCTGGTTTCCCAAGCTCAGAGCAGGATCTGCTGCACTTCAGGCCATGGGGACAGGCATTCCCTCGGTGTGCTCAGTGCCACCAGCAGCTCTCCAGAACCCCACTGGCCATACTGGTGTGGGCTGGGGCACACTCTCATGTTTTCCTGACTGACTTAATCTTGAGGTTTTGCCTCTCTGCTTCACAAATAGTGCTTCCAGAGTAACTGTTGAAGTGACTCTCACAAACACTTGCACTGCCCTTCGGTGCTGGGCCTGAGTATCTTAGGGTGCCCCTATGCTGCACGCAGAATGTCCAACAAAACCCTGGGGAGAGATCTGCTAAAGTCTGGCAGGCAGCTGCGCTGGGGTAACCAGTCCTGCTTAGGTCCCAATTTTCCCTTCATTTCAACAAAAGTTCACTTGCTTAAAAAGGATTTTCTTTGCCTAAGCAGTCGTATGTGTGGTCTAGAAAAGTCTCCCGTGGTAGGATTGGGATTGGACCTTTGTTCTGCTCCTCTAGACAAGAAACAAAGCAGTTTGTGCCGTTGCTCCAACTCGGTTTAGTTCTCTGCACTTCACCACTTCCTGCTGTAACTTCGCAGCATCGCAGCCTCAGAGCTGTCTCTTCCTATCTTCCCAGGAGGAGAAGACCTATTTGTCTTCCTAACTACAGATATTTTTTCTTACTGCAGTATTCTTCTTTATAGCACAGCTGATGTTTTAGCTGGAGGACAAGGTCACTTTTTGGTAGAAATCAAGACGACCATTAATATAGAAAAGCAAAAATAAAATAAGGAAACAACGTGTAGGCTTATTCCGTGTAGATACATTAACATAAATGCCCTGGGAGTGGCATGAAGAAACTTAAATACTACTCTGAAAAGATGATTAATATGTATAATGGTATTTACTGCATTTCTGGTAATCCTTTCGGGAATTTATTTCCTTCGTTAAGAGCAGAAGAATCGTGACATAACCCATCATTCCAAAAAGACCTGCATCTTAATGTAGGCAAGATGAGGAATTTAAAACAAAATAAAACATGCAATTAGCACGTTTTTCTACTTGAAATGTTTTGCAGGTTTTTTTTTTTTCCCAAAGAATTTTAGTTCTGATTCAGAAAAATGGTTGTGAACTCTCTTGCGGTCTCAAACTGCAGGATTCGTGTTCTTGATGAATTTTGGTAAGCTCTCCATCTTTGCAGGGACACCAACGTGGGACGGAAGCAGGCACAGGGCTGGGGGTGGGCAGGGAGCTGTGCTGCAGTGGCTCTGCGAAGGCTCAACAGACATCAGCTGTGTACGGCTGATGAGCAATGAAATAATTTCATGCTGTAGCTCTGACTGTGACTAAATCCTGCTGTTAATCACTGTGTTACTCTGCCACCGGTTGTTCGTCACATTGTCATACAATGGCTTGTAATAGAAAAAGGTCAGGAAACTGCGTGTTCGGGGAAACCTCTACAGAGAATCTCTTTAGAGAGACCTTTATTAGTATTGATTGCACACGTCAGCCCTCTGTGGAGCTGGGTAAGGAAAGAATCCAGACAGAAACCATTCATCAGAATCAGGTGCAGCTGGAAAGCAGAGTTTCCTGCGGGATGGGCACTCAGTGCACAGACTCAGGCCATTGGCTGAAGACGGTGCTCTGTGGGATGAACGTGCTGTCCACAGGACGTGGGTGTCCTCATCCTAACATTTTTTCCATTGTTTTCCATGAAAATGTGCAACACAGAATCAGAACATGAAGGCTGATATGATTTCAACTACTATTTCAACTACCCTGTACACCCTACCAGCAACAGCTCTTATGCATCTTTGCATTTAACTGAATCTCATAATCGAGACCTCATAGGTGCATTTCTTATTAATGACGATGCAGCCCCCAGACACTGACAATCCATATACCTCCTGTCTACCAATATTTCAGCTGGAGATAACGAATGTCTGAGCTAACTTTGTCAGCCATGTGCTGAATGCAGCAACTTGCATCTCACTAGCAGCCACCTCCAAGAGGTACCATTGTGACTCGATGGCTCCTGCTAGAAACGTGGTACCTCCCTCTGGCTTTATGATTTGGATAAACAGCATATGAACAACCAGTTAATACCTACAGGTACGAAGTAATAACGCTCCTTATTTTCCAGTTGACAATTACATGCTCGCATGACTCTCTTCCCAAGTATCTGAGGAGTCTTTGTCCCTTTACATTTTCCCATTGGTTTGGAGGATGGCCTTTTGTTCATGTCCTATTGATGTGGCAATGTAATGGAAAATATTGTTAAAATCTCCTTCCTTCTGCTCGCAAGCCAAATAAATGACTGATAAATATTTACGGTGGGTGTTTGCTGCATTATCTTTTTTAACTAAAGGAGATAGATAAGGTCACATTTCCAGGGGCAGCAGCATTATATGATCTGATTGAAGCCCCAGAAAGATAAATACTCAGCATTAGTGGAGGGAAATAAAACTGAAGACCATGAATACGGATTAATGAGAAGAGTAATGAATGATAAAAGTTTTGTTGGGCAGAAATATCAGTGACTGCAACTCCCATTATTTGCAGCGTTTAATTTTACATTTCAGTAAATAGAATGATAGTTGTCAGTGCTGGGCAGCATTGGAAAAGTGAATAATTGCAATACCATTAAATTCTGTAACTGCTGGATATTGTTTTATAACTGAAAATTAACTCCAACATTGCTTTTCTGCTTGATGAAAATATTTGCCATCCACAAAGACAGTGGTCCATTAAAATAAAATGTACATATGAAAAATATTAATGTGTTTCCTTCTTTCTTTCAGATGTTCATAGTAGACCTATTTTGTTCTAGTCTGATAAAAATTATTTGCATACATTTTTATTCTTTCACTTTTAATCAGATTCATTTTTAACACTCTTCTGAATGTTTTCTTCTCAGGGTGAAGTAGAAGGAAGTTTTTCACCCCGAGGGTGGTGACGCACTGGAACAGGTTGCCCAAGGAGGCTGTGGATGCCCCATCCCTGCAGGCATTCAAGGCCAGGCTGGATGTGGCTCTGGGCAGCCTGGGCTGCTGGCTGGCGACCCTGCACACAGCAGGGGGTTGAGACTGGATGAGCACTGTGGGCCTTTCCAACCCAGGCCATTCTAGGATTCTATGATTCTATGACACAGCATCCAGTGCCAAAGAAGGACACATGTTTGTTCACATTGCTCTTACGGAACCTCAAAACCACTCACTGCTGCACAGCACAGCTCAACTGCATGGTGTGTGCTGTCTGCTCTTTCAGCCTTGCTTAATGGGAGAAGCATTTGCTGTGAAGGTTCTGGTTTCTACAGGAAATCTGTTTTCATGAGCTGGTTTGATTCTGATACACCCAAAAGTTTGGTCATCCCAATTGGGAATGTTGGTGCAGAGAAATGCACTAAATCCAAAAGAGAAATGCTGTTCCATCAGAAGGGAAATTTCATTCAGAAAAATAACCAACCAAAAAAACTGCTCATTTCTTTTCAAAGAGCAACTCCTGCTCAGCTGGGAACAAAAACTTTGCAGAATTCTAGCAATTCTAGAATTCCAGCAGGGACATGGAAACCATCCAGTTCAGCTCCTTCAGTGAGGGAAAGCAGTAATAGAATCATAGAACCACAGAATCATCCCGGTTGGGAAAGACCTCCAGGATCCCTAAGCCCAACACCAGCCCACCCCACTGTGCCCAATGACCGTGTCCCTCAGTGTCACATCTCCACAGCACTGCTGGCTGCAGCCCACAAACAGCCCTTACTGCAGTTCTCAGGGCCCAGGGTGGCAGGGAGCTCCTTCCTACACAGACATGAGAAGGCAGTGCTGAGCAGGACAAGCGGCATGGGCCCATCAGCTGTCTTCATCCCAGGGTGGGTTTCTGCAGGTGGAAATGGGGCATTTCTTCAGAGAGCTGCTGTGAGAAAGGGAAATTCCTGAAATATCAAGGATTGTTTTGTGGGAAAACAGAGTCCTCGTGAAGCAGGATGAATTTCCAGCAGTGTTTGTACCCCAGATCCTCCTTCAGAGATATCCCATCTCTGGCAAAAGCTGCACTTCTTTCCATGCAGACGTCTCTGAAATGGAAATGGTTGGTTTGTCTGCAGCATTCCACCTCAGAGTTAGGCCTTCTGCAAGGACCTGCAATTTCAGTTAAAAGCAACAAATACTCCGCTTTCACTCAGCAGTGCCTTTCTAGTGATTGAAATGCACAGAAGTCACTCCACGTATCCTCAGAGCCCTCCTAGCCCCCAGGCTACACCCATGAGCAGTCCCACACCAGCAGGAGCCCTCCCTGCAGCATGTGCACATCTGTGCCTCCTCAGGTGAGGTGCTCCCCAGCACTCCATGCAGCACAGTGGGCATCATGGCACCAGCAGTGTGCAGAGCCATGGCTGGGGATAGGGGGTCTTAAAAAGAAACTGCAGAAAACTGTGAGCAATGTCGGTGCACCGCAAAGCACTGCCGCTTCTGAGCTGCCTACCCTTCGATGCTCAGCATTTGATTTGCTCAAATGCCACCATTAGTAATTCGAAATGCATTGTTTCTGTTAGATTTCTCAGTTAAAGCTCATCTCCTAAAGTGTACGTGGAAAAGAGACACGAGAACTGTACATACAGACATAGAGAAGTGCTGTTTAATTTCTAAACTATTACCCAAGGAAACTGTTCACAGAGTACTGGCCCCAACACTGCAGCAAACTGTCTCAAATTCAGCACCTCTAAGGCACATCTAAAATAAACGCCGGAAAGGTAAAAAGAAGAAAGAGGCCAGAAATCTGCCTTCCAAAGGGAGAAAAGCCATAGCAAAGTCCTTTCCAGGCCATGTGGAAATATTGCACATCACAACTCTGACTCATCACAAACACCGGCAGAGAATTTCCAATAGGATCTGATTTAACCTTTCAGAAAATGCTATTTCATCAAAGAAGTGGCTGCTGGGATATTGCAATAGAGGCAAAGCAGCTCAGGTAACCGCGTGTGACTGTTTTTACGAGAAAGGAGTGACACAGCATCTCATTTCTTAAACAAAAATAAACTGTACAGAATCGCAGGGACGAGAATCTAAACTCTCAAAAATAGATTGTATTTGTATGGTTCTTCTGATAAATTACCTCAGTTTGGTGTATGCATGTGTACATAGATTCGTAGATACACAAAGGCAATAGAATTTTTTAATATGTATGTTTTCGTTCTCAAACAGAAAGAACCTTTTTTTTTTTTTTTTTGCGTTCTTAATGTTGGGACTTTGTGTAGAACAACCACAGAGATGCTGCTGCGCATTTCAGTAAAGGGCAGATGAACGTGCCTGTGATCAGCAGGTGACAGCCCTGCTCCACACAGACAGCAGTGCAGTGGCACCGGGGCTGGCAATGCAGGCAGAGATGTCAGCAGGACAATACGTGCATCCTTTGGGCTGCTCATAAACAATATCTTAATAATAAACTTGTGAAGTTTAAAAGTTGGCAACAAAAATGAGAGTGGGGTTTTGAATTACTCTTGGTGACTTTAAAGCTTTGGGACATGAAGAAACAAGAGTGGGACTAGAGGATATGCTCTTGACATGTGTTTGACACAGCTGTGCAGGCATGGCTGAAGGTCCTAAAAGCTCCTTCTGAAGTCCCACATTTCCACTGAACCCAACATCACAGAATCACACAATCACAGAATGGCCCGGGTTGGAAGGGACCCCAAGGATCACGAAGCTCCAACTCCCACCACAGGCAGGGCCACCAACCTCCACATTTCATACCAGCCCAGGCTGCCCAGGGCCCCATCCAACCTGGCCTTGAACACCTCCAGGGATGGACGGGGCATCCACAGCCTCTCTGGGCAGCTGTTCCAGCACCTCACCACTCTCATATTAAAGAACTTCCCCCTGATATCCAACTTAAATCTTCCTTCCTTCACCTTAAAACCACTTCCCCACATTCTGCTGTAATCTACCCTTGAGAAGAGTTCACTTCTCTCCTGTTTATAGACTCCCTTTAGGTACTGGAAGGCAGCAGTGAGGTCACCCCACAGCCTTCTCTTCTCCATGCTGAACAAGCCCAGCTCGCTCAGCCTGTCTTCGTAGGGGAGGTGCTGCAGCCCCCTGATCATCTTCGTGGCCCTCCTCTCCAACAGTTCCCTGTCTTTCTTGTATTGGGGGCCCCAGACCTGGACACAGCACTGTAGATGAGGCCTCAGGAGGGCAGAGTACAGAGGGACGATCAGTTCCCTGTCCCTGTTGGCCACCCCTCTTCTGATGGAACACCTCCAGCCCAGGTAGCAAGCACTCCACATTTGCTGGCTTTCCTCACGAGAGGGTCCCATCACTCAGGCTGGATGTTGGCAGCTGATGCCACATCACCCTCCAGAGCTTGGGGACACTGGACAGCAGCAGCAGTGAAGGATTCATATTTGCTGTAACGTGGACACCAAGAACCTAGCATGAGCTTTCCTTGTAGTAGATCTGATGAAGCACTAGAAAGGGTTCAGCGACATCTGTGTGAGAGAGAAAATAACCAAAGAAATGAAGGCAATTCATAGCTGAAAAGTGGTGTGACATGGGTCGGCGGTTTCACAAGGGCCTCTCGATTTACTGACGTTCTTTCATCTTTCTTTGAAGTGGTTTCCCCGCACAGCTAACATCAAAGACACAGATCTTCT
This sequence comes from Alectoris magna, assembly GCA_030625065.1. Classification (NCBI taxonomy): domain Eukaryota; kingdom Metazoa; phylum Chordata; class Aves; order Galliformes; family Phasianidae; genus Alectoris; species Alectoris magna. The sequence continues at coordinate 556,390 of CM060565.1, read as the reverse complement.
TTTCCTTTATTTCTTAAGGGGTCGCAGGAGTGGATGACTAACAGTCGTCAATAGCACCGATTTATCCCCCCAAATCCCCTGTGACATCAAAGGGGAAAGCTCTGGCTTCAGCATAGCTGAGAGCACTTTGTTTTTCCCGGGGTGCAGCCCACAGCACCACACAGTGCACAGAGCATGACTGTATGGCAGCTTTCCAACAAGCCTGAAATGAAGGAAATCAGCAGCTTTCTGTTTTGTTTTGTTTTTCCCTTCTCAAACATTCAGGCTTTGAAGTTTTCTCATCCAGCACAAGTGGTGATTCGCCCATGGGTGCACACAAAGCAAAGCAGCTGTGTGCTTGCAGTGCCAAGCGGAGGGCAGCTGCCCTACGGCACCCCCAGGCCGGGCACAGCATGGAGCTGCCCTGCGCCATGCTGCTCTGTGCTGCAGTGCTGTGAGACATGCTGGCACCGACTGTGCACCCAACAGCCAACAGCTGAGCTCACAAAGCAGCTGTGGGATCCCGAACTTAGGGCCAGACTTGCTGGAGGCATCACCCCCATTGTTGCCTACCAGGTGCACAGATTTTTATTTACAAGTGGTAGAAGGATGTCAGAATAGAGGCTACTGGGTGCTGGGCATGTTTGGAATTTCACTGCTTCTTCAGGTCAGAAGAGCAAATAAAGATATATATATACAAAGAACAGAAAATTCAGGGAAGTACAGACCTGTGCCGAGGCACTGAGTTTGTGGAACTCTTTCAAAAACCCTGCATGTGTTGGCCAGTTCCACAGAGGGAGCCCTGCTGGTCAGGCACTGTCACAGCTGCCCAGGAGTGGTGGGCTCACCATCCCTGGAGGTGCTCCAGAGCCATGGACATGTGGCACTGAGGGACGTGGGCAGTAGGCATCGTGGGGTGGGCTGGGGTTGGGCTTGGGGATCTTGGTCTCTTCCAACTGCAGTGATTCTGTAATCCTATGATTCCATGAACCCAAACTCTGAGTGAGCAGGAAGCTGTAGTCCCAGGTGCTACTCCTCCTGCTCTGTGCTCAGCAGAAGGCAGACACTTTGCTTACTCTTCTCAAGGTCTCCATTTCCTATAGATGGTTTTCTGCTCTTCCATGGCTGTAATCTGTCCTTCTGAAGTTTAACCTGAATTCTATATAATGCGTCTCATTTGTATCATCTTTCGTTATAATACGTAAACAAACAGATATCCATTTAGAGCGCAGGAAATTGTATTTCAAGCACAGGCAGTAATGGTATTTGCTCCTCTGATGTGTACCATAATGGATTCAGTGTTTAAGGTGCTACTACAGAGTGGTGTGTGTGAGGAATTTAGACAGCATGAAGGTATGACAATGTACTTCTTACATGCAGCCCTCCTTGTAAAAAGCAATGGTGCTCCTTGCGTAAGCCTCCATAGCAGTTATGGATCACTGGATAGAACAATTCATGCTGTAGCTTTTCTGAGGCACATCAGAAGCAACATAGCCTAGATAGCTTTGTGTGTTTTGAACCATTAAGCTTAAAGATAAATTTCTTTATTACAAAATTGTAGCAAGATTTTTTTCCATCCCATTTCTTGGACTTCTTTCTTTTTTTCCAGCTGCCACAGGAATCAGAGGAGCACTGAAAGCAGAGCTCATGTGCCATGCAAGCCTTGCAGGCAAAGTATTCCAGCAACGCTCTGGCTGTCAGTGTGTCATGTAACTTGAAATGAGCTATCCCTGCAGCAGGAGGAGGAGCAGTCACTGGGGAGCTCAGGGCTGTGAGCATGGCTTGGGCACTTCCAGGTATAGGTGATCATGCACCGCTCCCTTTGCCCATTGATTTTCAAGGGCAGAGGCCAGGCACAAGCCCACCGCTGGCTGTGGGTGCCCCATCCCCGGAGTTGCCCAGGGCCATGGATGGGCCCTGGGCAGCCTGAGCTGGGTTGGAGGCAGCCAACCCATGTTAGGGGTGGGGATGTGAGGGCTGGACCCAACAATGCCTCGGTTCTGCAAGTCTGTGAGTCTCTGGCTGCTGTTCCTTCCTGCCACTACCACAGCTAATGCACTCTGTGGGCACAGAACAAAACCTGCCAGCAGAGAAAATCAATGGAAAAAAATGCAAAATATTTCTTATCACAGGTGGCTGCTTTGGATTATTTATCACAACAAGATTTCAGGGGGTCTCCTGGGAGCCCACCATCCTCAGACACTCACAAACCAGTATTAATTCCAAACATTATTAAGACACATTTAAAGCCCTTATTAAATGCAATCAAGTCTGATTTAGAAAGACTGGGAAGGTAAACATAATTAAAATTAACACACTGCCTGGAATATAAATTCTTTTTCATACAGCATTTGAGAGTCATATTGTGAGAAAATTAATATCCTTAAGCGGTGTTTTTTTTGTGGCCCACTGAGAAAAGAAAAGGTTTGGTTCTCCTCGTTAAAAACTTTACAGGCTCTGTGGAAGAGGGATACTGAATCCTAAGCTGATGGCAATAATGCAATGCTTCATCTCGCGGATGGCAGAGCACTCAGAGCACTTCCACAGAAAGTTTTAGCGTTAGTTTGAGTAACAGCCAGCATGGGAGGAGCAGAAAGGAGAGATGGGAAAAACTCAAACTTTCCACACCGCCTTTCCACACTCAGCTCACACCTCAGTGCTGGGGTGCAAGGTCCACAAAGGCTTCCCAATGGAGAGGGGTGGGTGCACGGTGCGATCACTGCAGGCTGCAGCACAGCCATGGCCCTGAGCTCCAGCTGATAAATACTATCCCAGGGCTGCCCAGGTGAGGGCTTCAGATAATTCTGAAGGAGGTGAGGGATAGAGATAGGGCTGCTGGGCAGAGAGCAGACACTGGGTTGCCAGCAGCATGGCTGGGGCAAGCTTCACCAGCAAGCTTCTCCTTAGCTTTGAGTTCTGAACTACTGGTGTTTTAGTTTCCTTGTTTATAAAATAGGCAGAAGTTGGCAGATGGCAGTGAAGGCAAACAAATCTACTTCTACTGGAAAACAAGTTAATTTCTTAGCTTTTTTATTTTTTGTGAGGTTATTTTCTTGAGAGCTGTTAGATACAAAGCTGTAATCCCTCCTTAATCCATCATAATGCCATTTGTTGAAAGTCCTGTTTTCACTGCTAATTGGGTTGCAGGAGCTAAACCTTGACACTTTCCATCAGGTTGACTTCAAGGGAGCACAACAAGCTCAGGGTTAATCTGCACAAGCGGTTTGAACATCCCCTGGGGACACCAAGCACCGGGCAGCACGGGTGGGAATCAGTGAGCATTGGGCACTGTGTGAGAATCAGATGGGCACTAGGAACTGAGTGGGCACCAAGTGGGACCAGGCCCTTCTGCAGCAGCTCCTCATCCTCAGGCAACTGCCCCCAGCACCCGCTGCCCACAGCCACACTGGGATGGAATCGAACAGCTGGTGTGGGGGCTGTGTTTACAAAGATAAAATGCCTTCGAGCTTCCGTGTTTACTGTATTGGGTGCAGAGTTATCCAGTGATGTGATTAATTCTACAAGAAAACAAAACAAAAATCAGCAGTTGTGATGTCTGTTTGATGGGGAGAGAAGGGAAGGGAAGGGAAGGGAAGGGAAGGGAAGGGAAGGGAAGGGAAGGGAAGGGAAGGGAAGGGAAGGGAAGGGAAGGGAAGGGAAGGGAAGGGAAGGGAAGGGAAGGGAAGGGGAAGGGAGGGGAGGGGAGGGGAGGAGAGGGGAGGGGAGGGGAGGGAAGGGGAGGGGAGGGAAGGGAAAAAAATATGCATATTTGAGGGAATGGATTTGATTGCTGACAAAATCATCTCATGGTCTGAGAACTTGTTCACATTTATGAAGACTGAGAAAAGAGATAACATAAATCAGTATTTTCATAATAGAAGTTCAATCCCCTTTCTCATTCTAAAGGAAAATATCATTTTATGACTTTCAGTGTCAGAGTAATGCTGTTGGAGAGCCACAATATGTGCCAGTCCCAAAATGAGAGGCTGCTAGTTCAATATCTGCATTGGCTGAGGCACAATCTGCAGTCTGTGTGCTTTTTGGTATTTTAAAGGAAAATGACTGGGAGCAAGAGGGGTTTATCACACGGCATTTGCAGGTGCTTCTGGCTCAATGCATTATTCACCAGGGCGGCAATGCTGCTCCAGGTAGGTGTCAGAGGGCTTTGCAGCACGTATTATCTCAGGCACAAAATCACACCACGGCCTTTATTCAAATTCCAGCTGAGGATGATCGTTTGTGAACAGTTCAGCAAAGGGTGGTGAGGCTTGCACTGACCTGCACCTGCTCACATGCATTCAGCATAGGGCTTTGGACCACTTTGAGCAGTCCTGTTACTGCTTTTCATCACTTTTTTTACTGGTTTTGTTTACTGGTTTCATCACAAATTGTTCCTCGGTGATCTACATCTGCATCAATGTTGTTTGAAGTTACACTGATACATTTTCTGTGGAAAAAAAATAATAATACTGAATAGAGGGTGAAGAGGATGTGAGTGAAGATGCCCTCCCTGAAGGAAATGCCAGCCTGTCACCATGACCAGCAGTGTAGTCTGCAGTGAGGAGCTCTGGTGCTAAGCCGGCCCAAAGAAAGGCACTGACCCATCTGTGCTGCAGGCAGTGGGCATGGCTGGGTGTGCTCATTCATCTTTTACACGTGGTTTACTGACTGCCAGATGGCTGAGTAAGATATTATGTCCCATATTGGTCAGGCTTTGCATCAACAACATTCCACTGTTTCTTGTAGCTGGTTTTTATATGATGCCATCTCAGCATCACGTATCATAGTGTTAATTTGCTGTAAGCGTGTTGAAATAAGAATATTGACAGAGGTCTAGCCGCAGGTAATGTCTTTTAGGAAAAACTAGTATTGTTTTGGAAATCGGGCAAGTTTTCTTGGAAATGGTCTTACATGCCTGGATGTAGCTGTTACAAGCAGAACAATGTTTGCTAATGGCCTTGGCAGGTTGCTCAACAGTGGATCATCTAGAAAGACAAAACACTGATTGCAGTGATGGGTGAGGAGGAGGGGGTCTGGTCCCACAGGGCACCTCTCATCACTGCTAAAGAAAGCAGAGCACGGGAACAGGTGAAAAATAAACTCATCAAAACAGATTTATCATTGTCTGTCCTGTGGGGATCTCTGTCCAAGGATAAAGACTTGCAAGAAGGGTGTTTGGGATGTGATCGCAGCTCTTACTGCTATTGAACAACAGCCTTTTGGCAGCATCAAATTTATGTACTTTTAAAATAAAGTTCTGTAATACCAAGGATATGATAAATTGTGTAACCTTATTTTCGTTCAAACACTGCGCCAAAGGCCTTCAGTTCACTCCTGTTGCTCTCTGTTCTATGGAAGCAGTGCTATGCACCAGAGATTGGCTTAAACAGACTTTGCCGTGGTCCTTACACTGTGATCTCTTCTCTCGCTTCTCTCTTGGCATAAATCAGAAGTGTCAGACATGTTAGAGTGCCGCTCAGAATTGATTTTCCTCTGTGACAACGAGAATCAGTCACTTTCCCATTTCTGTGTACATCAGGTGCCCACGGAGCCGCGCCAGCCGTGAGGAGCGGGGTGTGAGGAGGGCCGGCTTGCTGGGAGCTGGCAGGTTTGCACTGGAGATTCATGACGTGGATTGAGGAGATTCAGTGTAGCCTTAAGGTGACGATGACTGAAGTAGTATTTTTGTATAGTGAAAGAGACTGGGAATGCAGCAGAGTCAAGCACACCAGGCAGGAGGGAGGCATTTCAGAGCTTGCGGGAGTGCGTTACATGCATGGAAGGCCAAGTGTTTGTTTAAGGGGTGCATGAACCTTTGAGCACATTGTGTGCTCAGCACCCTGTCAGAACCACAGCAGCAGAGCAGCTGCAATGATGGCAGCACCCTCTCACCATGGTGAGGAACGAGGCTGGGAACTGCACTGTTTTCTGCTGCATGTTTTTTTTCTGTAATACCACTTTAAAAAGATACCATACGCCCTTTATCAGGACTGAAAGATTTTACTATATTTCCCCTTCTGCAAGCGTAAAAGCTGCTGCTTTAACTACAGAAAACTCAAGCTGTGCAGAAATAGCACAGGAGCTCTACATTCAGAAAGTGCTCCAATTCACCCAGTGCAAACGCCTTCATTTTCTTTAGCTTCATACTAATTTATACTGCATGATTATAGTATGAATGCTCTGTGGTGTACTTCATTATCTTCTCAGCCATGTCATACTTGCTTGCTTTGTACGTAGAATAAAATGATTCTCAAAAAAAGCACAAGAAGCAGGCAGAAAAAAACTGAAATTGTTGCAATGTTTACAAGGGTGTTTACAAGGGTGAACAGTGATAGGACAAGGGGGAATGGTTTTCAACTGAGACAGGGGAGGATTAGGTTAGAAATAGGAGGAAGTTTTTCACCCCGAGGGTGGTGACGCACTGGAACAGGTTGCCCAAGGAGGCTGTGGATGCCCCATCCCTGCAGGCATTCAAGGCCAGGCTGGATGTGGCTCTGGGCAGCCTGGTCTGCTGGTTGGTGACCCTGCACACAGCAGGGGGTTGGAACTGGATGAGCACTGTGGGCCTTTGCAACACAGACCATTCTAGAATCCTATGATTCAATATTTAAAATGTTTTCTGCTTTGCCACAACATGCCTTCATGTTCTCCAACTGCAACTGTCAAACAGTAGGAAATAGCATTTCATATTTTACATATGCATACAGAATGCAGGGCCAGGAGCAGCACCTTATACAGCTCCCAGGGCTCTGCTGTTGGTGGCATTCCTGCATTCCCATTGCTTCTGGAGACACAGTCTGTAACAACAGGAGAAGAAAGACACAACTGAGGCAGTGCATGGCTTTGCTCAGAATTTAAGATTCGGCACTGAAGAACTGAAGTCAAAGCTTAACTTATGTTGTGGAAACAATCCCCAGTGACCAAACATTCTCTTTAAAGAGAGAATAGGAACTTTTCTTACTGCAAAGAAGTCACCTCTCCTGCTTCTGCTGGACAAAATAAGACCACTTTTTCCTCCTGTCATTTCTGCCAGCACCACATGCATCCTTTGAAAAATGAGATGGCAATGAAATGAAATGGAAAGTCTTAGTGCCTCAGTGTCCATTGCACTGGAGCTGGGTTTCTTAACAACAGAAGCACAATGACAAACACTGCTTGGAGGCTGCTGAGGCCTTCTGGGATTTCAGAAAGTGCTGCAATCTTCTTGCTTTCAAATTATTTTCCTGTTTCTTTTTAAACATGTTTTGGAGCAAGAAGGTATTTTAATGACAAATTGCATATTTTCAGTATTTCCCCAAAGTTAATTCTCTGGGTTTTCATCCCAGATGGAATGAAGGTCAACTGGACACGTATGGATGAGCTGGGTGTTGGAAATACCAGCACAGGACAGGAAAGCTCCAACAGCCCCAATAGCTCCTCAGAGCCAAAGCCTTCACTGTGCTTGTTTGTTCTATATATTTATAACCTTCCCTTTTATTGTTCACTTGAACCAATACACATTCGCTACAGAAATAACATGAAATTGAAGTTTTCTTCTCCAAAGAAGGAAAAACCTCTCTCTTCCTACTGATGTAAGGGAGAAAAAAAAAAGTCCCTTTTTTCACGATGTATGTGAAGAAAACGTGGCCGTCATTTCTTTCAATTTTTCACACCCATTTCTAAGTGGAGATGACTGCAATTCGTTATTGCTTCTTTTATTTCAAGGAGCACTGTCCGCAGATCAGCTTCTATGTTCTTTTACACCCATTGATTTTCAATTATTTGCCTTGAACTATTTCTTGTTATCTGAAGTCAGCAGTGAGCTTTGCTTAAAAATGTATCGCTGCGTAGGTTTTGTTTCTTTCTGTTTTACGTCCAGTTCCATCTGCATCCAAGGCGTTCCTTGATGCTTGCTCTTTTTCTCTACTTCTCTGTAATTGTTCTGCCTTCCTTACTCTCCTCATCTTTCTATCTCTCCTGCATCCTTTTCCTCTCTTTTATTTTCTCCCATTTCCCTCCCACCCCTCCTTCCTCCCCCTGCTGTTGAGGTGAGGTTCTGCCCCGCTCCATCACCCACCTCACAAAGCCAGTAGAATGCCCTGGATTCCTTCCATTTTAACTAAGGCTGCGTTTGTTTCTGCTTCTTTTTGTATCTATTTCATGCATTTAAGCTTGCGATCACTTGGAAAGCTTAATAGCATGTATGAATCACCTTGTTTTCATGAGGTCCCAGAATAGCATTTTTAGCAATTAAACTTGGATTGAACCTGACTCCTTTCTTTTGCCTATGGCAAGCTAAACCACAGATGCCAAACAAATTTGCATTAATGAGTTATTTCCTTGTGAGGAAGAAGATATAACCTCTTTTGGCTGTTGCTATGCACACGTATGTTTCGAGGAAGCAACAGCTTCCATCGTCTAATGATGCCAAAATAATACAGCAAGGAGGGGCACACGTCAGCTAATGGCAGTGAATGCCAGCTCAACTGCAGGGCTGGAGCTCCAATGGATGCAGTGCTGGGTACCATGCCCGGCCTCAGCCCCAGCCCCATGCCCAGGGGGCTCAGCTGCCTCTGGGCACAAATCATGCATTGGTAGGTGCTCACAGAACATGCATATTGTGGCACTGATTCCAAACTCATAGAGCCCATTAGCATGCTAATTAGCTGCCATGTACAATCCACAAGAAAAAACAAACAAACACTCCTACAATCATTCATTGGATTTCAAATTGAAAAGGCATTTTTAAAACATGATTGTGCTTTAATGAGCTAAGAATATAAACACATAAAGTGAAAAATCCCAGGGGAGAGAGTTTTGCCTGTTCCTGCAAAGGACAGCAGCTTGCACAACATACCTGAGTGCTACAAGCAAGAGTTCCCTAGCAATTCCCATTGCTGCAGCCATGATGCTGCAGGTGTAATTAAATGCAAGCAAATAGACACAGCTGAGAGCAATGAAAGACTTCCAGTATGCCTTAAGATAAGCCTGCATGCCCTCCACATTCCTTTTTGCAGTTTCTTCCCAACTATGCAGTTCTTGTTGCTGCTCCTAATCACAAGCCATTTGCCTTAGGTGGATATTGATGCCCTGCCTCTGGTTCTTATCAGGTCTTTTCCTGTAAGCATCAAACCTGTTTAGGGCTGGGTGCTTTTACAAGTGAAAGTGATGATTTATTGTTGTTGTCATTTTTGTGTTTGAAAAAAAAAAAATAGAAGCAACTCTTTAGATCTGTCACCACAGGGTAGTTCATCAGCTGGGGTTTTTCTGGTCATTTGTTATCCTCTAGCGAGACTTTGAGTAGCCTTCAAAAGCAGACACAGGCACAACCTTGCTCCCCCTTACTGACCTCCTCATGTATGTACAATGACACAATTGCCCTTTCCATGTCGGCATTTCCCAACTTAAGTGCTGCTGTGCTCAGGACCCAAATTTCCTTTCTGCGTGCAGTTTGTGTTCCCCATTCCTGACCCTGTCAGTTTCTATGCAGCTGTGCTAAACAAGGGGAAAGAAAGTCCTAAAAAAAAAAGTATTTTCCCATCCTGCATCCAAGATGATAACCCATAATCAGGTTATAAGTGATTTTAAAGTAACCACAGATTTCTGATGTGCAGTGAATCTTCATCTGTCATAAAAGTGCCTACTGTGTAGGGTCTTTCACATAAGACTGATACACTGACTTCTTCTCTTGGGTCTCATAATCAGCAGTTCTACTGAAGACAGTGAAGGTGTCTTTAATATAAAGTACCTTTCCCTCCTCCTTCTTCTGGCCATGTTATCTTTAATTCCTGTCCACATAATTCATAGCTAGAGGCTTTTATATTCTACAACATGCCTCATATATCAAGATTTTAGTTAAGACAGTTTTCAAACAGCTCTTCAACAGAACTTTCCAACCTTGCTTCCTACCTAGACATCTGGCTCAATGCTTCAGCAGCCAAAGCAATACATAGCCTCACTTTTATGTTCCACCTTTTTACTTTTTTCAGCAAACCACAGGTGAATGTGTAACAGCTCTGCACTTTGAACAGCTAATCATCTTTATTCATCGTTAATGATTTTCTGACTTGTCCTGCTTGCATACAGATGTCTTCCGTGAATACCTGTGAAATTCAGCCTCCCACTAGAATACGATCTGGTGGCCCACGAGCTTAGCTTTCAGGTGAATGGTAGCTTGTCAGACACGCACCTTGCATCCTGTTTTGCGAAGCCCCTTTGGAGCTCAGGTCCATTGATGGAACCTGCATAACAGATGGGGGAGTTGAGAGGAGGATCTTCCACCACCAGACCATGCTGCAGGTCAGCGTTCAGCTCTGCCTCTGGATGTATTTAGGGCATGGGAAGCATGAGACATGGAGGCAAGTGCAAGAGTGAGCAGTAATGTGTCTGTGGAAGGGCCTGGGAAAGAAATGTCTTGTGGGATGCGGATAATCCACACAGTCGGCATTTCATTCTGCGAGACCCTTTCGACTCGCTTGGCAAATAGGACTGTTTAATTGCAAAACCGTAAGGCTGGGTTTTAATCTGTAAAAAAAGTAATTCTGTAAATATAATGCTTACACTTGAGACGACGTTTTTTTACCCAACGTGCAGATTTTTACTATTTGATAGTGATGAATGGAGCCAGATTTGAAAAAATAAATGAATACGAGGTCTCTTTCTTTCTTTTTCTTTTCTTTTCTTTTTTTTTTTAAAGGCCTTTAAATTTATTATCTTGAATTCTGTGGAAGATGGCAGAAATCCAGCATGAGGAGTTCTACCATGCAGAGGTGGGGCTGCTGGCGTGTCCAGGGTATTATTTTTCTTTCTTTTTGGCCAAAGGTATACATTCCGATTTTAAACCTTCCCGATCTCTGGGGGTGTCTCACCTTGTGCTCTTTGGAACAGGAGAGAAGCGTGCTGCAATTTCGGAGTAGTCCTGCACAACTGTATAATTTGTCTATTTTTGCTTATTGCTTTGAGACAAAATGAAGATTGTGATGCTAGAATAATACAAACAGGTAGAGCCTGAAGAGCTACCAATTCTTAGCTCATGTATATTTTTACACATTTTTTTCCCTTCTTTTGCTGCTCTCAGTGACTAAGAGCCACAGCCAGGAAGAAGGAGGCCCATGACAGCGGCAACTGTGCCAAAGCACAAATCGCTCAGCACACCTGTGGTTCACTCTGTGCCCCACTCTCTGCACTTACACCCCACAGCCTTCTGTCTCATCAGCTTTGCTCAGCCTGCCGACTGCAGCACATTGTAAATGGTGCATGAGATTAAATACCGCTACCCACCTGGTGGATGCTGCCATCTGTGCTTTTAGCTAGGACATTGAATTCGGGACAGAGAGGCCAAAGAGAATCTCTGTGTTGAAGAACTCAGAGGGGAAGATTGCTTTGCAGCTGTATCTATTGGAAGAACATGACAACATTCTTTCTGAGTGCTTGTACAACTCTTCTAACAATGGTGATGTATACACACAAGTACCTCACCCAGCACCCTAAGAGATGGCTTTCTCTAGTTTTTCAACAGTAAAGAAATGTAACTATAAACACTGCAATCTATATTTCTATATTGCCTGCTACCTCTACTGAGCCATGAGTGCCTTTGTATGTTTTCTTGTGTTGACAGTCTTTCCAGCTTCAGCTTGGTTGAAATTGCAAGTAGTTTTTATAACAAAACTCTGCACTTCACGTATGAGTGGTGTGAGTTGTCAAACAGACCTGAAATTTCTGCTGGACTCTCGTGTTGGTTACTTTAGGGAACAGTGATTTGGAACTTCAAAGAAAAGGAGAGAAAATGTGTGATTTTATGAATAAATAAAATAAGCAGGATGGTGTATCTTTGTGGACACAATTGGAACCCAATTCTGAAGAAAAATCAAGAGCAGTTTTGCAGTTGAGCAGGAAACTGAAGCATGAAATAGCCCACAGTCTTCTTTACTGATTATATTAAGCTGTGTGTATTCATTTGGGCTATCTAAGGTCAAGAATCACCATTTCAGAAGCAGTGACATATCTACGAGCTTGAGCCAGCTTACTGCTGAAGTAGACCTCAGGTTTTAATGAGAACACCTTGGCACTGTGGCTTTGATCAAAGGTAAGGCCATGACCAAGCCTGAGGCTGCCAGACTCTGGGGAAGAGGAAGGGCACTGGAGGGTTGGCTGAACCTGAAATTTGAACACAGTCTACATTTGGATTCAACAGAGAATCAAGAAAACCATGTTCCCGTGATGGCTTGAGCACAGAGCCCAGAAAGGACCAGGCCAGAGCAAGATGACAACTCCATGGCACAGCATTCCACAGACCTGGGACCTGCTCTTACATTAGCATTCTGTAGATTTTGGGTAGGAGAAGACTTAGAGTTATGATGACATTAGGCAACACCGATCATTTTGCTCATCTTGAGATACTGTACTGCATCAGATGCTGGGTGGGCTCTTCTGAGAGCCACCTAAGTCCCTAAAAATTATTCTGCTCCAGTAAGTGGGGGAAACAGAGCTTTTGCCCAAGTGATTCAAATGCCATAGTTGTGTTAGCAACAGCTAATGAGGTAGGATCAGCTAAAACAAAGGTTGCTGTATGTTTGGTCACAGTTACTCGAGTCTGAAGAGAAAAATCAATGCTGTTCTGAAAGATCGGCTGTCAGGTTCTATACGTAGAAAGGCTGCAGAGTGTTGGGTGGAGAAGAGATGGATGGGAGTTGTCAGCTTCCAGCTCCTCCAGAACCTCCCACATCAGAGTCAGTGTGCTGCACAGAGTAGAAAAATGGGGAAATCCATCAATTTTTTTCTTCCGTGCCTTTTTAAAAAACACAGTGCAGAAGTACAGCTGCAACATTCATCAAATATTTTCTCATCAAATGAATTAATGGAAGTCTCTAGATTGTTCCTCTTCAGCACATCAAGTGTTTTGAAGTCCCCTAAATACAAATAGAAGGAAACTTTTGTTTAGTGTAAAACCAAGCATGTTTATTTATTCTGACATAACATTAGAAAAATGAAACAAGGTAAGGAACACAGGCATTATTACTAAGCTCACCTCTGTGAAGGTGAGAGGATAGAACTCTCCCATCCCTCTTTGGAACTCCCAATACCATGATTTTTCCCTCTAAATTCTCTATGTTGGTGACCTGAGACACCTTTTACTTCTGCCCAGTGCTCTGTGCAGATCTAGCCAGAGACTACCGTATCCGTGGCATATCTACACCATTGATTTATATGCCAGCCTCTTGCCATTGGCAAGAGTTAAGTGTTGCAAATGTGTGCCTGATCCACCACAGCCCTTGCAGTCTGCAAATTGTCTACAGAGCAACCAGAGTGAGATGAATGGGACATCCCAACATTTTCCTTTCTTCTTTTCCCTCCACATGCTTCACTGCCTACATTGCAGATGAGGAAACTGTACTGAGAAGAGCTTATGAACAGAAAAGGGGACGTGTGCTCGTAGGTGAAATAAAGCAGGAAAAAATGAGAAGGGAAGCTCCAGAGTGCAGTTTGCTGGCAAGTAAGGTCAACTGTGGTGTTTTCACATTGCTGTTGGATTCATTCAAGATACTTCTTGCTAGAGGGTGTCTTAATTCCTGGTAGGTGAGAATGATGTTTTTTGTACATCTCTGTCAGTAACTATAGAAACTCTGGTTTGCCCTAATATGTTGGTTTCTTGGTTTGCACAACTTTACGTGGCAGCAAGTTCCCACAGCAAGCTGCAGACTGTGCAAGATGTGATTTGAATTTCATAGACGTTGTTTTGTTCTCTGACACATCTCCTCCAACCCTACATGTTTTGATCAGTTTCTATCATCTCCCTCTTTGTCTTCTTTTTGAAAACCATATGGCTTCTCAGTCTCTTCTCATAGGAAAAGTGGCTTGCTATTGCCTTTTGTTTTCCTTTCTCCTACTGTTTTTGGGATGTACCTCATAGCCATGAGTCATCTCTGGGTTCTGCCAAGTTCTCACACATCCTTCAGGGCCTGCAGTTGTCAAATGCAGAAACAGTCGTGAGCGGCGCACAGGGTTCGCATTTACATTTAGCTGGAAGTGGGATGGAAGGCGTGTTTTGCCTGCAAGGAAAAAAGGCCAGACAAGTCATCAGGCTGGGGGAGGCACTGGTGTGTTGTCAAGAACATCCTGGGAAAGGAAGGAGGATTTTGAGGAAAGAAGGGAATCGGGTATTTTACATTTTTCAGCATTGAATGTACTCTCTCTGTATGTGTTTGCAAAACATGGGAAGAGAAGGAGGCAGCATCAGATTCAGTAAATGGGAATCACACGGGCAGATCACTGCCCCTCTGAGGATTCCCTTTCTTGGTTCTGTTAATGCACAAAACAGGAGCACTTTGACCACCTTGCACTGTCAGTAAACAGCACAGTGAAACATCCACCTCAGAAGGCATACAAAGCATAGGCTTAAAGTAAGTGACGTTATGCATATTCCTGACAAGTCTCCGTTAATTCCTTCATGAAGCCTACACTTTAATTAAATTTGTAAGCCATGTTAGTCTTATAGCCACTGGGTTCAAATAGTAATCACTGACTTTGCTATTTATTATGCAGTAAAGACCATACTGATGGAGAAACAAATTGCATGGACACTTTGAATTACAAATAAAGAGCAGACGCTGCTGAAGACACCGTGGTAGACATACAGAAACACAGACCATGAAGCAGAGCAGGATGGGAGCCCAGCTCTATTCCTGTGACCTCCCTGGCCACAGTCACAAATGCTCATTTTTAGTGATACATTTTATGGAGGTCCATGGGCTTTTACTCAGAAAATTAATAAAATGAGTTGTTCTGTCAAATCAATCTATTAGATTGCACTGACAAGGACTGTATATTATTCCAGCCACCCTGTTTTTTTAATTCATACTTCAAACATATTTTATTGGCTGGTAGACTATTGTAAATAGATTAACGAAGCGACAGTTGTATACTTTTTCCTGGTGGCAATGTAAGAGCTGTTTATTTGCCTAATCATTGTTGATTCTGGGCCAAACCCAAGGAGGCTGCAGGATGACACACAGCCCGAGAGGGAGCTTGAAATTGCCATCTCTCAAGGCCCCCACAGAACCTCTTTCATCCACCTCTGATTACCTCGAGGCTGAGCATACCCCAGACCCACGCTGCTGTGCTCAGGCTGTCTCCGCCTGTGCTATGCTATCCATTTTCCCTTTCCAGTTTTCCTGCAGTTCTGTTTGCAGGACTGATGCACCTTGTGGTGGCAAAGGCAGAGCCGGAGGTGGGGACCTTCCAGTGCCACACAGGGCTCTGCTCCACTGAGGGCTGAGGACCTGTGGCTGCCCTGGTGGGGCAGAACTTGAACATGGTTATGGGGCAGGCAGTGGGATGGGGACTCCAAGGACATCCAGGGGCACAGCCTCCTGCAGCTGGGGCCAGCCAAGGGGCAGTGGGGAGCCTGAGGAGAATATGTGCTGCACCTCATTGACATCTCCATCATCTGGCTCCTCCTCTTCACAGCAACCATTCACTAGATCCTACTGGGAAAGGAGGATGAAAGATGCTGCTGAAGGGAAAAATGCTCTTATGTTACGTGTTTTCACAAGTCTTTTTTTATTCTGCCTCTAAGAGTGTGGCTATACGAGAACACTCACTTTGCCAGGCAGGTCATGCTGGCAGCATGGAGCTGCCCATGCTGAGTGATGGCAGGCAGCCAGCAGCACCCTGAGCCCCTCATTGAAAACAGCACTGAGGCACTCAGAGCTGTGCATGGTGGGCTGGGGTTGTTCCCAACATGGCTGTGAGCAACTGTGCACGGTGCAGTAGTGCACGGCTGTTCAGGTCAGTGCTTGCCTTGGGAGGGGTGCAGGAGCTGACCTGCTCTGTGCTGCACCACACGGTGATTTCCCCCACTCCCACCTGTAATTCCCTTTCCCCCTTGGAGTAAAACGTTATCACAAAAAATTTCCATCAGCTGGAAAAAAAAAGGACCAATGCCTGGCACACAGCCTGGGCTCAGCAGTGATAAGTCTGCAATTACGATACCAAAACCAAAACACAACAAAAACAACACCAAAAAGGTCCCAAAACACCAGGAATTGAACAAAAGCAAAACTGTCTTTCCTATTGCTCTGACATTCTTCCTCGCAGATATTTTTCTCACATGGATAAGCAATACAACAAAGCAAAGAGACCTCAGAATAGAGAGCAATAACGTATGAAAGTAAAAATAGAACAATCCAGGTATATATTTTGCCTGCAAGGATATCTGCACCTCCAACACAACAGCAGAGAGGCGGCAGTGCCCGTGGCACAGCAGGGCACCCAGCGGAGGTTGCTCTGAAACCCATCCCGAGATCATACGAGCACGGCAGTGCAGGGTCACAGCATCTCCAGACCCAGTACAGGGCTGCCTGCCCAGCACACACCCACTGGCAGCGCAGGTTCCCCGTGGAGGTGCGTGTTTCACTGCTCCCACTGCTGGTCTGCCCTGTCTGCACCTCTGGGATTTGTGGATGCAGATGTCAGTCCCTGTGGGTAGGCAGCGTGCTGCCTGTTCTGCTCGCTATTGCTGCTGAGGAATAATCGCTCTCCCTGCGCCAGCCGTGGGCTAATCCTGCAGTGGGGGAGCTGAGGAGATCTGCTTTCGTCAGATATAAATGTGTAAGTAGAAAACAGGCCACTGTTTTCACATGACTCAGGGTGATAACAGCGTAGGAGGGACCTTGAAAGTAACCTTGTCCGTGTCCTGATTCCAGGGCACGATCAGCTGTACCTAAGTATTCCCATGTGATTGCTGCTGCTGCCACAAGACACTCTCTAACAAAAGCCATGCGTTCAGACACAGGGCGTGCCAAATCTGCCCAAGGAGGCTGTGGATGCCCCATCCCTGCAGGCATTCAAGGCCAGGCTGGATGTGGCTCTGGGCAGCCTGGTCTGGTAGTTGGTGACCCTGCACACAGCAGGGGGTTGGAACTGGAGGAGCACTGTGGGCCTTTGCAACCCAGGCCATTCTACAATTCTACAATTCCATGATATAATTCCCATGGAATGTTAACGTGTGGGGGGACAGAGAGGCCAAGGGCAGAGTCAGGACCCTCCCTCCAGGGGTCTAAAGTGTGGCTGTGCTCTGTGGAGCACTTCTTAAATTCTTTTAGCTGCAGGACCTTCAAGTCTGATTAAAAAAAAAAAAAAAAAAAGAAAGAAAGAAAGAAAGAAAAAAGAAAAAAGAAAAAAAGAAACGGAAAACTAAATAGAATCAAATAAGTTGTTTCCCAGCTGGCTACAATGTACAAGCACAGCAGCTCCTCAGAAACACGCTAATCCTGGCCTGAGTGGGGACTCAGAATACTGCCAGTGCTCGTGCTGCTGCCTGGCTTCCTTGTGTTTCTGCACAAAGCTACCTTAGCACCACCATCATAACTGGTATTTTTGTTCTGTTATTAATTATAAGTACTAGCCTGAATCATACTCATTAGCTGAATGAGCAATAATGCACGTTAAGACTCTATCTGTTGATAATATTCTCCAATGGATTGAGTATGTGTCATTTGACACTGATAAACTAGGCAATATTATGAGCTGAATGTCTTCAATGCTACACAGATGGGGAATATATTAATTTAAGAAAATGTTATTAAGTGTTTAAGGAGTGTAATTATGAGCAGTCTTCTCATTTGACACCTGTGTGCAGTCTTTACTTGTGAGATAAAGACAGAGAAATGAGAACTGGAAACCAGCCCTCAAACCTCCTCATTCCATCCTTTTTTTAACTTCCTGCCAAATTAATTATTTTTGAGACACAACCATTATTACAAATACTTTTTTTTCTTTCTGAAAACAATACCAGCGTGCAGCCTGGAGAAATCTTCCTTCAACACAGCACCTCTCAGGCAGCACAGCTCAGTGCATTGCACAGAGCAGCAGGATGGCCGCAGCAGTTCTGCTTGGTGCTGCCTCACTGAACTCCCAGGAATTTTGGGAGAATGTAGAGAATGAGAAACATGAACTATATTTCATTTCAAAATTAATTGTCCAGCTCTGAATTACTGATCAGAAGTCACAGTGTACCCCATGGGGTGAGGCACGCAGTCCCTCAGGGTGATATCAGAATGGAAAGTAAGTGTGGAAGACAGCTCTGATGAAGTAGTGTAGGTGGCAAATGAGATGAGTGGTGGAGACCCAGGGATGGGCTTGTGCCATCTCATGGAACAGAGCCAGAGCCTTGCCCTGCTGCCCCACATGTTCTTGTGTTTCATCCCCAGAGCTCACCACCCAGTCTGCAGGAGATCCAATAAACCAAGTGGGTGCTAGCAGCACTGAGCTCCAGCTCAGTCTTTAGAATCTTAGAACCACAGCATGTTCATAGAATCATAGAATCAGTCATAGAATCACAGAATCACAGAATCATAGATTCATAGATTCATAGAATCCTAGAATGGCCTGGGTTGCAAAGGCCCACAGTGCTCACCCAGTCCCAACCCCCTGCTATGTGCAGGGTCGCCAACCAGCAGCCCAGGCTGCCCAGAGCCACATCCAGCCTGGCCTTGAATGCCTGCAGGGATGGGGCATCCACAGCCTCCTTGGGCAACCTGTTCCAGTGCGTCACCACCCTCTGTGGGAAAAACTTCTTCCTAATATCCAATCTAAACCTCCCCTGTCTCAGTTTAAAACCATTCCCCCTTGTCCTATCTATGTTGGGTTGGAAGGGAACCCAAGCCCTGCCCTGGACTGTGTGTCCCCCAGCTCAGGCTGCCCATGGCGCATCCACAGCATTGGGCACCACCGGGGAAGGGGCACTCACAGCTCTGGGCAGTGCCAGGTCCTCCCCACCCTAGGTACTCTCACACACACTGCTCTCACACACACTGCTGCTCCCAGTGGGACATGTTTTGGACCTCCACTCAGTGGTGACTGCAGCCAGATGAGGGGCGGCCAAGCTCTGACCTGCAGCACATTTTTCACAGAGGGCTGCTTTTGCAACTGTGCTGGGCTTATGCTGTGAGTATTTCAAAATCCAATGATTTAAAATATATTTGTATCAACTGCTGCTCACCAGGTAGCCCTGCAGGGTTCCTAACTAGCATGAGAAAAGATGAATGCTAACAGGGAAATGTTCTGTAAAGTGAGAGTGTGTTCTGGAAAGCTGTGATGGGCAGCCCCAACCTATTGCATTATAATTCCACTGCACAAATCTCTGGAGAAAACTCTTCTGGAATAATGTATAAAGCTGTGCAGGGAAAGCATCAGACAGAACTGATGTCAAGCAGGACAAGGAGAGCGGACAGGGCATTCCACCAGGGGCAACAAAAAGTTTTTGACTTATTGAGCATGGCATAAACACCAACTCAGTGGTTGAGTAAGGATATGACTGACATCTGTAAACACCCCAGGAATAAACATGAGGGGAAGAACAAAGCTGTTGAAGGGAAAAGGACAACTGGGAGGGAAGAAAACCACAGACAACAGAGATGTAGGCAGAGGTTAATACTGTAATTCCCCAGAAACTGCAAGTTTTGTATCCATCAAGCACTGAGCTCTGCAGTCAGTAACAGGAGCAGGCCTCCCAGCACAGCTCGCTTTACAGTTTTGTCTGTTCACGGCCCACATGGGCTCAATCCTTTGCAGAATTAGAAAGGCCAAAATGTGAAGCCCATGAGCCAAGTGATGAGTGTCAGCACTGGGTACAGCTGGGCACTGAGCAGGTCAGAGCTGCAGCAGATTGGGTGAATGCAGGTGATTCTACACCAGGACAATCCCCGTGTTTGCACAAACACCAAACCCAGGTTCTCCTCCAGCATGCAACTTTATTCATAGTGCACCCAGAAAAGTCAGTGACATGGAAGAGTTCATGATTTCCTTCTATTGGAACAACCAAAATGCAGGAAACCTTTAGATTTCATTGAGACTTGAATGTGTAGATGTGGGCACTTACGCCTGCTGTTCTTTTCTCCTCCTCAGTGAATAATGATGGACAGACACAGGCATCACAACAAGGACATTTTAACTACGGGCGTTTTTAGCCCCTGCCACTCAGAAGCAAAGTTGTGTTCATTTTTTTCACCACTTGTGCTTCAGAATCATCCCCTGTGATATAAACCACAAAAGTTGAGGCTTCGCCCTACTCCTCCCCTAGCTGCCGGCACCTGGGATGTGCATTTCAATTGGACACAGCTACACTTCTTTATCAAGGTGATTTCTGTCAAGAAAATAAGCGTGCATAGAGAAGAGTTTTGATATTTCAGCTCTGGCTTCATTTTGCAACTTTGAAAAAGCAAGTCTGAGAAACATTTCCATCAGGAAATTTTGATGGGATGACGTTAGAAGGATAAAGAATGTACACATGCTAGGAAAAATGTATAGGTAAAATTGCAGCATTTTGAGAAACCATCAATGTTCTTCAATTCCTTTGAAACTTTCTGTGAAAAAGATCTGGAGTAAAAAAGCATTCTGAAAATTCTGCTTCCCAAACCTAAGTGGACGTGGCAGCCCTTTCCCTACCAGCTCATCCTTTATCAACAGTGACACCAGATCAGGATCCCAGCGCTGTCATCCACAGTTGCTCTTCAGTGGCGATCCTCAGAAATTAGTGCAGTGCCATTAACATTAGATGAGAACAAAGTAGCCGTAAACCAGACTCTGAGCTAGCAGCTGCAAGGACCCCCAGGGCTTTTCAGCAGCTCTTCTGCTAACATTGCTGTGCTCTGTCTCTGCAGAGTAATTCTTTATAAAGACAGTTCTGAGGATGAACCGGCCAGTGTTAGTCTGGATCGATTTATGTTTCCTCCCAAGGAACTAGTAGCTGTAATATAAATTCCAGCTGAATAAAACATGAAAAAATAATCTTTAAAAACTGGGCCACTGAAGCATAGAAACCTCTTTTCTTCCTGAATTATGCTGACAAAGGAATCGAGAACCCTGTGCTGCCTGCCTGCATGCCCACACGTGGTCTTGTTGTGTGACAAAGTCTGCGGGCCCCCTCATGGCTGAATGCATTCCCTGCCTGGCTCCACGGCGCCCAAGGCTTAGCTCCCCAGTGCTCATCGTTCACCTATGCACTGCCACGGTTCAGCTCCATAATGCCCATAGCCCAGCCCCACAGTGCCATCACTCACCATCACTGTGCCCATCAAAGCTCCACCACACCCATAGCCCAGCCCTGCGGTGCCCATCACCTCTGCAGTACCCACTGCCCACCTCTGCAGTACACACTGCTCACCACTACAGTGCCCACCGCTTCGGTCACAGAGCCCATCGCTCACCATGTGAGCAGAGCAGTGTAGGGGTTGTAACCAGAGACTTTCTGACCACTTGGGCCCATTGGCAGATCATCCCCTTTGCAGACGATGCACCACCACTCCTGACAGACAGTAGATGAGGAAGGGATCTGAAGAATCACCCACTGACAGTGCCACCAACAGTGTGCACTGGCAGACGTTAGCATGTGCAAGTATCCCACATGCAGTTTGATAACTATTTTTCATTGTCATGCAGAGTTCAGACACACAAAAAAAATGTAATGGATTTATGCTGGCAAGAGCACTGCACATGTGGCATTTCTCATCCGGTGCTGCATGGAGCTGCAACAGAAGAACATTAAAGCAGGAGTCTCCATGACCAACCACCAGAATGTGCATCCACTGAAAACAGAAATCCAAATGGAAAATAGAGAAACCAACAAGAATGGCAGTGCCCTGGGATTCTGCTGCAGGCTGCGGCAATTTAGGACACGTCCAGAGTGAGGTCTCCCTGTCTCAAAGGTTATTAAATTGACACCCTGCTGCTGAGTAATACAGGAAACGCCCCAAGCAGAACTAAGTCTCAGACTGAAAATCAAGGAAAGAGACTAACAGGAATGATTTAAGCACATTTTATGTCAGGAATCTATGTATCCCATAATGACTACCAGCAGCAGACGCTCAAAGAATTAGACTAACAGTCGGGTAGAGCCCTTGGAGGTCAGCGTGGGTCAGGTGAGGAAAGGAAGAGCAGTCCTTGTCCTGTGCCCCCGGGCTGTGCCAAGGGCTGCTGCTCGGTAAGGCCAAGCCAGGTATGTGCATGGCCCAGAGCAGCCAGCTGCCCTGCAGTCCCCTCCAAACAACACCTCTGGGGCACAGCAATCCCAGATCTGCCGAGGGAACGCGTTGCTCAGTAAAACCTGAAGGCAGGCACCACGCAGTGTACACAAGGATTCTGAAGCAAAGGCAACAGCACTGAAATAAATGGCAGTCTCAATTGCTCTACTTTATTAGTTGCTGACAACTGAACATAAATCCTTATCTGCAAAAATCGGTTATGTGCATTTGGACAACTGAATAAGGAGGACTGAAATATTGTTCTATTTACTTTCAAGGCACAGAACCAAGACACTCTTTGTTACCTCATAAAATGCAGCATAGTGAAGTTAATACCTTTTTGCCAGCAGCTTTTTGCTCTCTCTTGCCAGAGACAGCCTCTGATTTTGAGACTGCATCATCAATCCAGGAGCCGTAAGGGCCTAAGTTTTTATGCATGTACTTCCTTGATCCAAGGCTGAAATAAATACATATTATCTATTACATGTTCTGGGCTGCCTGGCAGCTGGGTCTCCTACCAGCAGGGTGAGGTGCAGAGGTCACTCTTACCCACCCAACCTCGTAGAACCACAGAATCACAGAATGGCCTGGGTTGGAAGGGACCTCAAGGATCACGAAGCTCCAAACCCACCACTGCATTCAGGGCCACCAACCCCCACACTTAATACCAGCCCTGGCTGCCCAGGGCCCCATCCAACCTGGCCTTGAACACCTGCAGGCATGGAGCATCAGGGACGGGGACCTCATCTGTCTCTCCTCTTGCTCCCAGTGATCCCAGTGCAGGGCTGGCAGCTGGAGGATGCTCACAGCACCCAGAAGCTCCTGGGGCACTGGGGTGGAGAAGGCTCCATCCCTGCTGTGTGTATGGGATGAGCCCCAGACACACAGTGCTGTCACAGCATCCCTGGTACTCCCACCTGGCCACCAGCAGTGACTGGCATATGTCATAGTGCTGTGTGCTATGCACCGGGTTGCTGCCTACCTTCGTTTTTCCACCCAGTAACGTATTTCTGGGAAACCCTGGGGCCAGATTCAGACTGCAAATTGAGAAGCCAGATCACATAAAATTGTCCTTTTCTCCTCACCAGGGAGCCAATAATGAAGAGCACTCGTGTAACCCATAATCAATGATTTATTCACCTTAAGTGATTTATTTTATTCGGCTTCTTTAATAGCCATAAGCAAAACTTTTTGTCTTCAGAGGTACTCAGCTCAGCGTTGCTGTTTTTTCACATAAATAATCTGGGAGGGTTCCATGCTCACAACAGACAGAGCAAGTCAGGTCACACCAGCTTCGTTCCACAGCGGGGCCAAAGTCTGTTTGGAGAGCATTTCATGCAAGGTGATGTTCACACAGATTTTCTTGGAATGCAAACATGAAACAGTGGGAACTCTACAAGTTAAAGTATTTATGAAGTTCCAACTCAGAAATGAAAATGGTTACACGTTTTTGCATTAGGGGAAGCAGAGAAGCTGTGTCTCTTTGCCTTTGTACTCAAAATACATTCACAGAATCACCGAATCACAGAATCACCAAGGTTGGAAAAGACCTACAAGATCATCCAGTCCAGCCATCCCACCATCACCAATAGATCTCACCAAACCATGTCCCTCAACACAACGTCCAATCATTCCTTGAACACCTCCAGGGTCAGTGACTCCACCACCTCCCTGGGCAGCCCATTCCACTGCCTGACCACTCTTTCAGAGAAGTAGTATTTCCTAACGTGCCACCTTAAGCTCCCCTGGCACAGCTTGAAGCCATTCCCTCTGCTCCTATCACCAGTTACACGAGAGAAGAGGCCAACACCCAGCTCCCTGCAACCTTCAGGCAGTTATAGAGAGCAAAGAGCATTCATCCTTCCCTTCTTTGGGGAAGTTACTCAGGATCGTGTACTGTATTTTCTTCTTCTATACTCACAATTTTCTATTTCTATTTTTCTCTCAGCAATCATCATTTGTCACTCTTTCTCAGTACAGCACACATCAACTCATGTAATTACAAACGTAGGGCTTTCGCTGAGCGGTCATTTAAAATGGCTCTTTTCAGTTTTGCAGAGACACTGTGCACATGTTTCACAGTTTTAAGCCTTAAGAAGAATGGTGGCTCTGCTGCAAGACCCAGCCACCTCATCTGGGCACATCAGTTTCCACAGCTCTTACTCTGATACCTTGTAAAACTTCGCTCATTGATTCCTGTAGGCATGAGCTCAGCCAGTACTTCCCAGACCTCCAAATTGCTATCACATTAGCAGCTCAGCATGCCGTATCTTGTGCATAATAAATGAAGCACCGTGTCTGTGTATCATGCTTCCCTTCCATAGGCACTTTAAAAGCACAGTTATTTTTCTGATTTCTTTTCTCCATTATTGTCTTTTCCCTCCTGCCACAGTTGCCGAGTGATTAAAGGGTATTCCTATACTCCATTTTTCCCCGTTCCAACACTTCCAGCAGCGTCAGAACTTCAAGCACAACTGACAAAAAATGAGAGACCACAGAAAGTGGCAAACACAGCCTAAAAGAAAAAAAAAAAATAAAAAGTAGAAGACTTTTCTTAATTAAAATAATACTCCTGAGATGAAATCCAGGACCACTGAAGTAATTAACAGTTTGGGTTTTCAAACCTCTTGAAGCAGTTACATGGTGATACCAAATGCAGTGACCCATACAGCCCTCTCCCAGCTGCCTGCAGTGCCCATGTCCATAGAGGAGGACAATTTTTCAAAAGAGAGAGAGAGGAGGGGAGGCAACTCTTTGAAAGGGCAAATAACAGCAGGACAAGGGGAAATGGTTTGAAGTTGAGGGAGGGCAGATTTAGGTTGGATGTGAGGGGGAAGTTCTTTACTGTGAGAGTGGTGAGGTGCTGGAACAGCTGCCCAGAGAGGCTGTGGATGCCCCGTCCATCCCTGGAGGTGTTCAAGGCCAGGTTGGATGGGGCCCTGGGCAGCCTGGGCTGGTATTGAATGTGGAGGTTGGTGGCCCTGCCTGTGGTGGGAGTTGGAGCTTCGTGATTCTTGGGGTCCCTTCCAACCCGGGCCATTCTGTGTGTGATTCATAAGGAATGTGCCCAGGACATCTCCCTCTGCTGCCAGGAATTGCTGCTGCTGCTGACAGCCCCTCAGCAGGAACCTCGGCTTTTTCCTTCACCAATCATTCGGGTTTAGCCCTGAGCTTTCCTAAACAACCCTACAAATCTGGGTTTAGCTCTACTACCAGAAACTGTTGTGTGTGAAGGGGGGATTATTGGTGAGGTGGCTCCAGTAGACCTGAGTAACACATACAGGATGGACTCAGTTCCAGCCTCCATGGACTGAGCCTGCTTGACCTTGTACTGTATTTCTTGTAGCTCATTTTAGTTTATGCACAGGATACAAGGTGACCACAGAACAGGCTAGATAAAAAAAGCTTATTTTGGTGTTTCATAATCCATTACTCCTTCATACCTTCTTGTAGTCTAATTTTTTTTCAGCAAGTAAGACTGTCAGGAAGGATATTAAGAGTAGTGTATCTCAGTGTCAGGATCTGCAGGCACCGCTGCAGGGGGAGCAGGAAGCTGGAGACCCACGTTAGATGCTTGTTCTGTATGAGTGGGCTCAGTGGGCAGACATGGGCAGCTACAGCCTTACTGCACACTGGGAAGAAGCCATCAGTGTCAGAGCATGAGGCAATAAAATCCTGGCTGAGGTGGATCGATGAGAAAAGCTGGTGGCTAATTTCAGATGCCTGACTATAAGGCATTCAGTCCTGTTTGGGATGCCCTACAAAACATCCCATCTCCCTGCTGTAGCTTCGGAGCTCAGATGGATGTACTACAGGATGTGCCAACCCCAGGTGTGCCTTATTCCATATGGATGTATGGACACCTAATTTTAGCAAGTGAGATGAAGACCAAAAGAGTACTCTGAGCAGTGAGGTGGGAGAGAAAAACTCTGGACCAGCAGTTTTTCTGGAAGAAGGAAGGCCGTTGCCCTGCAGGCACTGAGTCCTGGCAGCAAACCATGAAAGGTTCTGTTTCTCCAGGTAAGGCAGTTCGCTACAGCTCCCAGATTCCTCCATTGGTACCTCAGGAAAACACAAAACTCTTTATTAAATTAGAAAAATCATAGGTGCTTCTGGGAAAGGACACTTAATACATTAATATCCAGCTAATCGGATGGAACGCACTGCAAATGGGAGCAACAGCACACGGTAGAGAGCCCCATGGAGCACATCTCTCTGCACATCCAGAGCTCTGCAGCCAGAGTGCGATCTTACAAACGTCAGCGTCAAGGCACAGTGCTAAGGACAGAGCCTCACTGAGAAAGTATGGGAGAAATCCTAAATATGTGGAAAATAGAAAGGTTATATCCTCAGCAGAATACAAACCTGAGCCTCGGTAATGGATTGGCTCCTAGCTCCCAAGCTCTAATAGAAAGCTAATTTTCTTTATGTAATTAGAAGTGTCATATTCAATAACACCTTCTGATCCTTTCTAAAAAAGAGAATTAACTATAATTTGTTGTAATATAGTCCCATTGATTCTTATTTGGAACTATAGATCAGGTAATTAGACTTAATAAAAAGCAGAGAAGAGAGAAGGATGTAAAATTCCTAAACCTATGGAGAGGTCATCATCTGTTGCAATGCATGTATTGATTTGCATTATTGCCTGAAACACTGAATTCTTAAGAGTAACAGTGACAGTGCTTCAGGTGCTCTGGCGCTGTCAGCTCTGGGTAGAAGAGGTCACATAGGCAGCTTGTGGTGAGCCACCAACAAACGGTGATCCAAGGGAAGGGAGCTGGGGGGATGTCAGGCCTTCTAGATGTGCTCTGCTGAGGGGAGGAAGACAGCAGCCTGTGGGTCCTTCACAGCTGTCATGTTCCGTGCCTTCCCACAGGCTCCTGAGCTTGATGCAGTTCAGTTCTTTTCCAGCCCCATCTCTGAGACCCTGCCCAGAACCAGAGCTGGGGCAGCGGAGAGGAGAGGAGAGGAGAGGAGAGAGGAGAGGAGAGGAGAGGAGAGGAGAGGAGAGGAGAGGAGAGGAGAGGAGAGGAGAGGAGAGGAGAGGAGAGGAGAGGAGAGGAGAGGAGAGGAGAGGAGAGGAGAGGAGAGGAGAGGAGAGGAGAGGAGAGGAGAGGAGAGGAGAGGAGAGGAGCAGCTTCTGTCTCTTCCAAAGCATTCTCCTCCTGCAATGCAAAGTGGCACCCAGACACCGCCCAGGGCCTCCTCTGAGCACTCCATGAGATGACAGAGGGGTTCCAGGTGCCCCTGGGGCAACCTGCAGGTCTCCCCACTGCCCATCCGAGGGTAGCAGCTGGCACTGCAGGGCACCCCGCTGCTACCACTCGTCAAATATTCCCAAGGATGCAGTAATGGGGGAAATTTCTCCTTGCATTTCAAAGGACACCAAGGGGACACAACAGGGTCAGACCCCGAATCCGTCTCTGGAGCTGCTTCTCCAGTGACAGAAACATGAGAGATCAGGGAAAGCAGCGTGCAGAGAACATGCCCAAACCACATCTCAGACAAGCTGAGCTCTGCTGAGGCCCGACTGCCTGTGGATGGGCTCCTGCTGCCCTGCAGGGATGTGCATACACAAAAGGGAAAGTGTTTCTCAAAGCAAGGCACTTTCTAGAGTGCTCTTAGCAAAGCTGCCAACATTACAAAAGAGTAGAGCGTTACAAAAGCGTAGATCCCACCGCACAAAGTTAGATTAAGAAATGAGTGTTAGACCATGCACCTTTACAATTTATTTTTTTTTTTCTCTGAGAAATACATGGGGTTCTCTGCACGAATCCTATTATTTGTTAACAGGATTTGTGAATGTAGCATGCATATGCTGCTTTAAAATTTGTCACGTTTCTCTCTGTTTCTCTGATACTTGAGTTGCAGAGCCTGCTAGCTCCTTGCTCCCTCTTTTTCATTTTATAACTTCTTTCTTCCAAGTGACCTATAAAGGAAAAGGCCTTAATTCAAGGGTTTTTCATATCCTAGCTCTTATCCTCAAGTGCCAAACAACCTCACTCCAATTGGCTGATCTGCCACCCTTCTCTGATGGAACAGAAATGATTGAGTCAAAGAAGAGTACACATCTCCTCTTTGCTGAGATTGTTTTCAAGAGGAAAACAGAGGGTGTGGGAGTGGGGAGGCGGGCTGATTTGGTGGCACATGTAGGAGCCAAGCATGTCCTGCTAAGGGCGGGGTCCCTGAGTGCCATGAGCTGCTACTCTGTGTATCTGCACTTGGGAGCTTTAGTGCACAAAGCCTTGCCTCAGGAAAATACTCTCCTAATGCTTCTGTCAGGAGAGTATTTTAAACCCAGGAGCATTTCAGGCATCTTTGTCTGCTTCATGCATCCAGTGCAGTTGTACAGAAAACATGTGGAAACCCACCCGGCTATTCCTAAACAGCCTTTACATATGCAATTAGTCTACAATGAAACTTCTTTCCCAGTCAATCTAACTGCCTTGCTGCCCTCTGTCAGCCCACAATAACTCAGGAGCACAGCCCCTCAAAGCCAGCTCTAGGTAGAAGGTGTGTATTGGTAGGTCACTGCAGCCATGAACCAGAGCTATCACCATGTACCATATCTGTTACCATGAACCACTTTTGTCACCATGCACTGTGACAGTCACCATACACCATGACAATGATGGTGCACCGTGCCTGTCACCATACCCCATGTCTGTCACCTTGCACCATATCTCACCATGCATAATGTCTGTGACCACATGTGGGCCAGCTCTGCCCAGCTGCACTGCTCAGCCCTTGGAGTGGAACACAGAAAGCTCCTGTACGGCTCAGCTTTCCAAGACCCTGCTGGAGCCAGCAGCCTGGGGCAGAGGGAGCAGACCGTGCATCTGAACTGGGCATGGAGATTGGCTTTGGCAGTGGCTGTTCACATGTAACATTCCACATCCACTTGGAAATGAAAAGAACAGGAAAGCCAGAATTGAACAGAAAGGTACATCAATATGTGTGATTTCCTCACATCAGCTCACAGGGAATTCCTCTTGAAACATTCCCTTTTCTTTGCATGCAAACTTAGCCTGTGTTCATTGAGCACAAAACATCGTAAAGTCTTTTAAGCAGTTTAAACAGTCAGTGCTAGACGTCACATTGGGAGCCCAGGATGTGTGAAACTGGCTTGAAATTGGACAAAAAAAATTGTCCACAAAAATAAAAAAAAACAGTTTCTATTCCCCTGGGTTCTGCCATCATGTTTTCAGAGACTGGAACTTTTATGCATTTATAATATGGAGTGTTATAAATATTCATACAGAGACTCATAGGCTAAAATTAAATGAGCTCATAGCTGTTATTTTTAGTGTAATGAATGTAGGCAATAAGAAAATCCCAAGAAAATGAATAGATGCAATCGGGGTAATAGCAGTACCTATTTTCCCCATTTTGGGAACTGATGTGAAACAGAGGTGAAAAATACGTAGATAAACACCTACAGGGGAGGCAGCAGCACCCAGGGGTCACAGCCCCATGTGGAGCCAATTCAGGGCTGGACATGGCACATCCCCAGGGGTGGGAGCATTCCACAGAGACATGGATGGGGCTGGGAGTGCTAGGAGGGAAAACAGAGCAAAGTTCCAACTGATGAAACCAGCTGGTGTGCATTGGCACAGGAGAGAAGGAAATCCTCATAAATGCCTGTAATGTCCTTGTTGCAGCTGCAAAAAGGTTTGAGCTGTGCCTGGCGGAGGGGTCAGCAGACGCCTCTGTTTTGTTCTTCGTAAAGCTGGAGCACAGCTCACAGCAGGCTACTGCCTTCCACAGGTGGCTGAGGACACATCTCCTGGCCTGAAGAGCTGCTCTAGCTACAAGGAAATTATTTTCATAGGTCCATAATGTACAAAGAGCCTCTCAGAGAATCCCAGAACCACAAGGGTTGGAAGGGTGGTGATCATTTCAGCCCTCGTAGTGATAGTTTTGAAAACTGATGAGGTAGAAAGATCCATTCCAAAATCAGGAGTGGGTCTTTTAGTTTTGCATCCCACTGAAATAGGAGTGTGTATGGCTGAAAGTCTGGATTCATAATTAACAACTGAAAGGGAAGAGCTGGACCATATCTCTGAACCTGTCATCCCAACACTGCTGTGGCAACCTACTCAGTGGCAATTTGCACTTCTGGCATCAAACTTCACCTTGAATTTAATGCCGTGTTCCCTTTTAATAATTGGAATAAGGAATGCAGCATTTCGTTGGTTATGCCCAGATTAACCAGGGTGCAAACCTCCTTGCTTATCTTTAAGTCGGGCTGTGTTCTGATTTGTAATTCGCCAACCCAAATGCCTCCAGGGTGAGCTCTCCTGAACTTCATCAGGAGCCACTTCTAAACCCTGACTTCTGACACATTCAAGAACTATGGTCACTGCATGTTGTGTCTCTTCCCTTGACTGGATTGCCACAAGAATGTCATCCATATAGTGATAAATAGTCACTTGGGGCAGCTTTTCCCTCACAGGGGATAGAGCCCTTGCTACAAACCATTGACATATAGTGGGACTATTTTTCATTTCCTGGGGTAACACCATCCAATGATATCATTTAGCCAGTTCAGATGCATTAATGGAGGGAACTGAGAATGCAAATATAAGCGTATCATGAGGATCCAGCTGAATGGTGAAGGAGCAGTCCCTTAAATCAATAACAGTCAAACACTGGTCTTTTGGTATCATTGTAGGGGATGGTAGTCCAGACTGCAATGGTCCCATTTCTCCCATGACAGCATTAATTTGTTGTAAGTCCTGCAACAGGTGCCATTTCCCATTCTTCTTCCTAATCACGAACACTGGAGAGTTGCATGGGCTGGCAGTAGGAATTACGTGGCCAACTGTTAATTGTTTCTGAACCAGCTCACGCAAGTGGAGCAGCTTCCCACTACTAAGGGGCCACTGACCCACCCACACAGGACCTGATGATGTCTTCCATATGAGCGGTAATGTAGGGTGCACCGCAGAGGCCCCTGTGATAAATTTTTCCCCCAAATCACTCCCCACTGAGAGAGGCAGTCCCGTCCCCAAAGAGTCACGAACACATGCTCTTCTGCCTTCGGGGCCCACTGCTCAAATCACATGTGCGCTTCGTACAGGGACAGCCCGGCCTCCTATACCCACTAAGGCAGTACGAGCCCGGTTAGAATCTGAAGTCACCGGCTCTGAGGTGGTCGGACCCATCCAGCAGCGTCGCGAGTCCCTGTGTAACCGGAGCCGGTTGTGGCGCCGGGGCTATTTGTTTCATCGCACCCCGCCACGCGCTTTGGCCCCCGCTTCCCTGAAGAGGGAGCCTTCCTTGCCTAATCTGCAGCAGCACTGCAAAGTGCCGACCCTTGCGGCGTCGGGTGCACCCCCGGTCCAGGCGGCCGCACGGCCATTCTGTTCAGGCAATTTTGGAGAAAACGACCCGGCTGACCACATGCAAAGCAATTCTGAAAATCTATTCTCATGTCTGCGAACGCTGCAGCCATCGTGTTGCACTGATGTTGCACGGTGCCCACTTTACTACAAGCGCCTATCATCTGCAAGATGGTAGGTTTGTTCAGAGGGTGGAGAACTTTCTGACAATCCATTTTCTATAGCCATCTTTTTCAGCAATATTCCCTTGCCTCCCGATTTTCCACCTGTTTGTCCAGACTATCTTTCAATTTGTCAATAAATTGCATGAAAGTTTCACCCAGCCTCTGCTTTATGTTGGTAAATGAACGTCGGGGCTTACCCGCATCAGGGATCTTTAGAAAGGCACCAAGGGCTGAGACTTTGGATTGGTCTAAAGCCGCAACATGCAATTGAGCCGTCGTGGCAGCGTAATTGCCCTCCCGAGCAAGGCTTCCGTAACAATGACTTGTAAAGGGTCTACGCAGATTCTCTATTGCCTTTTGTTGTGCAGATTCTCTCCAAAAGCCCGTCTACATCATGTATTGAGCACTCGTTAAAATCAATTTGCCAAGGTCTTGCAGTCATGAGGACAGAGTGTAATTTTTCATAACAAAACGCAACAGATTACAAGTATATGGGGAGCCCAGCCCGAATTCAAGAACCGCTTTCCTGAACCCTTTTATTATTTGAAAGGTTATACCCTCCCATCTCGGGCGCTTATTAGGTTCATAAATTACAAGGCAGGCGAGAGCCGAATGCAACCTCTGAACCATGTCGAAATTCACTCCTCCCCTCCTCTCCCCCTCCCCGCTTCGCTTCTTTGAGGGTCACACGGCAAACAACATGTGGATCGGGGGGAGTGCAAGCCTGGTTCCTTCCTCGGGCTCACTGGCCTGAGTTCTAAAGGCTCACTGTCCTTACCAGAGCGGTCGTTTACAGTGGCTTCCACCACAATAGGTGAGGTGGGCTCTATTGGGATGGTGGATTCCGCATGTTCTTTTAGAGATTCAAATACCTATCTGCAGGGTCCCAGAAGGTCTTTAGCCAGAGCGCGTAGCTGCGTCCCACAACCTCGCTCCCACTTTGCCCCGCTTCTCTGTGTTGTAGATCGTAATCCCATCTACTCCTACGTTATGAGCGACCCACACCAAATGTCGAAAGCTTTTGACTTAAATCGAAGCTTTCCATTTTAGAGTGGTGCTTCTGCAAAATCGTCTCCATTCTTTTGCAAGTCGCCTCCTGCACCTTTGTTACATTTGTTCCCATCATTCTTTGTTGCTCACCTCAGTCCTGCAAAAGTGCTTGTGGCTGTGCAGCCCGGACCTGCTTCCCCTCAGTTTTCGGGTCCAACTTCCTTTCAGCGGCCCTTGGGTTGTGCTTCCTCTCAGCTCCTCTGATTTCTGCTTCCTTTCAGCATTTTTGGGGGTCTGTTGGAAATACCTCAATAATTTTGGTCAGGACGGTGTCTCTGATAAAAGCAGTTTTTATTCGCAATTGCAATGGCGGGCGCCCTGCCAGCAGAAGCGCACCTAAGGACACGATACAACAGTTTTTATACCTCATCTCCCATGCGTTTCCCCTCCCGTTTCCCCTTTGGTTGGGTATTCCAGGTTCCAATTTTACCCGAGGTTTGTATTTGCTAATTACATTCTGACACTTGTTAATTCACGTGCTATCTTGTGCCAGTCAGTCGCCATCCTGCTGTCTCTGTTCCCAAGATGTCTCGGTACTCTTATCATATTGATGTGTTGATTCCCTTCAAAGTTTCTTCCATTCTGTCCGAGGGACACTTTGTTAAACCAAGAGCCCCGGGGGGGGCGGGGGGGGGCAGTGATTCCAGTCCTTCCTGATATCTCTTCAGGCACATCCTTAGGTATGTCACGACTTGAATTCATTTTTACAATGTGTACAACAAAACATTACATATATATATCTATATATATATATCTAAGCATACATTGTTGCTAGTTTATACAGGTATATTGTTAATTATTTTAACTTCTTCTCTTTGGATCCTTTATTACTCAGGTCTTGTTTTTCCAGCACCAAAAATCAGTCAGATGGCTGGACAGACAGGAGCTGCAGCCTTTGTACCTATGACTTTTACCTAATTTTTAATAACTACAAATTGCTTCACTTACATACTGAGACCTTGAGATAAAATATTCTTACCTTGTTCTAAATGCAGAAACAACATTTGATTCCTGCAGGTCCAACTTCCTTTCAGGGGACCTTGGGCCATTCTTCCTTTCAGCCGCCCTAATTCCTTGCTACCAGTCAGCTTGACTGCTGATTCTCTCCCGAGGCTGACCCTGATACCAGCCCCTGTTCGGGCGCCATTTGTGGCAGGAGAGTCACGGACTCCCTTGCTGGTGCAGAACGAAGACCTTTACTGTACGTGCTTACAATCTTTTATACCCGTTCAACACCCCCTTGGTCACATGTACCAACCAGGAGCCTCCTGCGTGTTTACGTCTGGCGCAAGTAGCTACCAAGCTTGTATACTCATTATCAAGGCAATGACTTCCTTTGTCCCCCAGAAGCTCCTCTGGAGCTCCCCCAACCCAATCCCCTACAGCAGAGCAGGGTGCACAGAAAAGCACCCAGGGGGTCTGCGTATCTCCAGAAGAGAACTCACCTCTCGGGGCAGCCGTTCCAGTGGAGAAGCATCCTCCTTTGAGTTATCTTAAAGTACATCTTTATGAACAGCCCGGGGAATTATCAGTGCTTACCCCTAACTTGGCCTTCCTTGGGGGTGTTGGTGACTGGGCGCATGGGGCATCAGGGCAGGCACAGCATGTCCCTCTGCTCCCCATGGAATGGGCCCTCCACTGGCCATTGATGGCTCAGTCTGGGCTACGCAGCAGCACAGGGGCACGGGGATGCAGGGTGGCCGCTGGGGCACAGGGACACCGGGTGGCACCCGCAGCTGGTGGCACAGAGACTGAGCCATCCCTCTGTAGCCAATTATTTCCGAACGGCTGGCTTAGCGAGCGCGCTTTCTTCCTGCGGCAAAAACGCAGAAGTGACTTTGCCTTTTAGTTTATGATTCAGATCTCTTTTTTTTTTTGACATAATGTGACATAATACAATGTACCAGATGAAATTATGCACAGCCTGATTGTGTGCTGAATTGTCACTTAGGGCAATTATTTCTTTTTAATAGTAGTAATTGTTACTCTGAGTTGCCAAGGATAACCGAATCCCTGCAGTAAGTGGAGCCATTTGTCATTCGTGTAGTCTTGATAAATATTAATTGAATTAGCTGGCTGTACTGACAAACAGAAAGACGTCTGATCTGAGGGAAAGGTTCAAAATAATAATAAAAAAAAAGGCGGTGCTGTTGTGCGGATGTGATTTATCCATAAACACACCGTGCTCTTGTGAATCCATCTGTTTTCTTCTGGAGAGTATTTTCTTTACGGTGAGGGTGATGGAGCACTGGAACAGGCTGCCCAGGGGGGTTGTGAAGTCTCCTTCTCTGGAGATATTCAAGACCCGCCTGGACGCTGAGCTGTGCGACCTGCTGTAGGGAACCTGCTTTGGCAGGGGGGTTGGACTCAATGATCTCTGGAGGTCCCTTCCAACCCCTACGATTCTGGGATTCTGGGATTCTGTGATTTGTTTCTACCCAAAAAGCCGATGACTTCGGATGACAAGTTCGTCAGAGCTTCGCCTCTTAACTCTATATGTTTATTTACAGATAGATACTCTTGCTTCTTAGTGTAAATCATAAAATGCCATTGAAGAAAAAAGAAAAAATAGACACAAAAAGCACCCATCTTTTGGTGAAAATAGGAAGAATGATATAATTGTGTTTGTAAAACCAGTCTTCCAGCTGCTGTCTGCAGATCCAACTGGGCCTGCTGCTGTCATCCCACCCATGTGATGGAGCTGTGTTTCCCAGCACAAAGCGCTCCGTGCCCTAAAGGCAGAGCTGAGGACCACGAGGGCAGTGGGCACACAGTGCTCCTTATGGAGGGCCAGGACTGCATTACTCCACCACGAATGCAGTCAGCATGGACCTCTGCCATCAGGAGCCATCATCTCAGGAACCACCACACCCTCCAGGTGTTTGCAGTCAGCTTCACTACACACTGTAAGGAGTTAAATCGCTGGATCAAGTGAAAAGTGAAGGTGGTATTTAGGAAAAGCCTCCACACTCAAATGCAAATGCAGTTTTGGACTAGTTTGAGAATGCTCCTGTTTCAATGAATGCCAGTGGACACACACATTTCCCACCTATCACAATGTCATGCAAACCAAATGTGTAGCTGTGTGCGCAATGCCACACACAGGCACAAGTCACCTGGGCAGATTGCAATTACATGAGGATATCCCAAGCATGAAAGAGGCTCCAGGCTGGCTGGTCCAGCAGAGGGGTCACAGAACACTGCTTCAGTCTCAGCAACATCTGAGCATCTTCTGGAGTTGGTTCAATACCACAGCTAACGTCCTTTCCACCTCTCTATAGCAGGAGGACTGCTTTGATGCTGAAACGTTTTGGATTACAT
This sequence comes from Alectoris magna, assembly GCA_030625065.1. NCBI lineage: Eukaryota > Metazoa > Chordata > Aves > Galliformes > Phasianidae > Alectoris > Alectoris magna. Next base: position 520,531 of record CM060565.1, on the reverse strand, counting down.
TTACAGTTCTTTAAAATAGGCTCTACCCCATTTCCAGAAGAAGACTGAAGGATATCAATCCTACCTGCTGGATCCCAGTCCCACTCACTGGATGTGCTTCTGAGTGCTTGGTGCTGCCTCCAATGTGGGTATGTTTGTTTTAAAGGAGAAACACTGAAAAGTATTTTAGGAACAGATTTATCAGATCAGAAGCCTTCCTCCATGCATTTATTTCTTTATTCCTTCACTTATTTTCACACATAGCAAGCTTCTCCACTGGTAAAGATCTTCAGAGATGAACTGGACCTGCTTCAGTGCCTCTGAACCCCTCCCGGGAGAAGAAACACAGGGAAGGAATGTTTCTGATAATCTGATGGCAGTGACTCACCTGTCTGAGAGATGTCACTTCGTGAGATAACTCAGTGCAAAACTAAACACTAAAAATGGTAAGAAGGGTGCTCATTTCAGAGAAGGGCTGTCCACCCGCAGCAGGCACATACGGCTGTTTCGCATCCCGCTCTCTGTCCTTGCTGTCTGGAAATGATCACAGCCAAATGGTCAGAGCAGTTCCTAGGGAGCTGAGTTATTCCAGTGTAGATACGTTGGCTCTTCAGCCTTAATCAGGATTCCTCTCCTATTTTTCCACTTCAGGCTCTGTGCTCCAGCAAAAAGAGAGAGCTGTGCTTGGTGAGGCAGACGCCAGGCTGCGTCCTCACTCTGCAGCCTTGGAGACATTTTTCATTCCCACTAGTGATAACAAGTGAAGACGGAGCGCCTACCATAGGGAAACGTGATAAATGTTTTATGAGCTGTTAAACATTTATTAATCATTCATATCCAGATGATTAAAAAATTAATACAAGCTCTGAAAATGATTTAGGAATGCACGAGCTTACGTGGACTTATGGAAGGAGCTCCTAGAAGAGGAGGGCAGGGGAGGAAGTGCCACTGCAAACAGCATCCTGTCTGACATTGCAAACACCACGACAGCCCAATCCCACAGAGCCCCCCACCCCCTGAGCCTCCTCAGTGCCAACAAGGAGGGGGGGGGGGGGGGGGCACATGGGCACAGGACTTGGTCACCCCACCCTATTTAGTGGCAGCCACCCATACGACCCCAGGGTAGGACACGGTGGGCAGGCAGAGGTGGAGGGTTCATCTCTGCTGCAATGTGATGGAACACAGTTCCAGACTGCTGTGATTAAAGCAGCACTGACCTGTTGTAATTAAAGCTGAAGAGATTCATTCGAATTAACTGGAGGAGCTAATCTGAGGTGGAACTGAGCTCTTATTATTTCTTCCCCCGACTGTTTCCAGCAGCCCCGTTGCTGCAGGTGCTGTGCTAACAGTGGCAAGACATGGCAGCACCACATCCCTGCTTCTCTGCTGCCCTTCGGATTTTCTCGCTTTAATATGAATGAGGAGATTTGTGTTTTTCTTCTACATTTGTTGTAGCAGCTACAGAAGACTTTGGCATAATATTGCCTTATGAGATAACCAAGTCAGAGTGCAGAGCCTGCAGTCTTTGTGCTTGCTGCATAACATCGCTTGTCATGAAAATATTATTTCCTGATAATCTTCTTCCTTGTATTATGAACAAAAAAAATGCATCAGATTGCCCTCAGCAGTGGATTGTAGGAGGCTTAGCAAGTCAGTTGTTTATAACAAACAGCAGACAAATTTAACTAAAGTTTGCGGACATCAAAGGGTAGAAGTTATCTTATTCCAGCACAATCAGCCAATTTGCTGTAGGAACAAAGCCCAGTGCAGGCTGCCTGCTCATGGTGCTGACCTTTCTGTGATAAACACTATTTCTTTAGTGTTTCCCATAGCAGGGCAATGCAGAAATGCACGCAATGCAAATAGACACTTGTGTCTGCCTTGCCTTCACCAAGGAACATCCTTTGGTTTCAGTCAGAGGGTTGTGAGGCACTGGAACAGGTTGCCCAAGGAGGCTGTGGATGCCCCTTCCCTGGAGGCATTCAAAGCCAGGCTGGATGTGGCTCTAGGCAGCCTGGGCTGCTGGTTGGTGACCCTGCACATAGCAGGGGGTTGGAACTGGATGAGCACTGTGGCTCTTGGGCAGATAGAGATGAGCGGTGCAGATCTCCAGCCAAGGCAGGGTTCTGTTGGATCAGCCTGCACAAGGGTTGCACTGTGAGGCAGGGCACTCTGCTCTGTGACCTCAGGATGCTGAGGGGCTCCCAGCACCTGGGACATGTCCTGTGGGTAAGCCCTTGCCCTGTGCCCCCTGTGCAAAGGTGCAGCAGAGGGGAAGCTGAGGTCCTGCTGGTGGAGGAGCATGCAGGGGCTCTGCAGTAGCAACATCAGCTCTGGATGGGGTGAGCACTCTGACAGCACCATGCTGCCTTCCCACAGACCAGATCAGCACCACAGCTTCAGCAAGACCATTAACGTAACAAAAAACTCAAAGCAAACAACCCCCTCTGTCCCCTTCCCCCCTCCCAAACAACAACAACAACAACAAAGAAAACAGAAAATGAAAAGAAAAAGCACAGAAAAGAAAAAGCACAGAAGGTGAACTGAGCAACATTTGTTGGTTTCCTTCCTCCCTTCCCCTCCCAGCCATGGGACTGGGAAATGAACTCAAGTGGTTCCCTCAGAAAAAGCTGCTAAAAGGATAACAGTGGATTTTCAGGAACTGCTGCAACCACTGGCAGGGCTTGTAAGCCATGGGGACAACTTAAAAGGGCTTGAATGGCTGTTGGAACTTCTAACAATGAATCACAGAATCACAGAATCGTAGGGGTTGGAAGGGACCTCCAGAGATCGCTGAGTCCAACCCTTCCTATGCTCCAGTATCTGGCCGTTTCCCCTTGTCCTGTCTCCACACACTGCTGAAAAGAGCCTGGCCTCGCCACTTTGCCCCCCACCCCTTAGATATTTACAGACCCAGATCAGGTCCCCTCTTAGTCTTCTTTTCTCAAGGCTAAGCAGACCCAGTTCACTTAGCCTTTCCTCATAGGGGAGATGCTCCAGGCCCTTCACCATCTTTGTGGCCCTCCGCTGGACTCTTTCCAAGAGATCCCTGTCTTTTTTGTACTGGGGAGCCCAGAACTGAACACAGTACTCCAGATGAGGCCTTACCAGGGCAGAGTAGAGGGGGAGGATCACCTCCCTCCACCTGCTGGTCACACTTTTTTTAATGCACCCCAGAATGCCATTGGCCCTTTTGGCCACGAGGGCACAGTGCTGGCTCATGGCCAACCTGTCGTCCACCAGGACACCCAGGTCCCTCTCTGCAGAGCTCCTTTCCAGCAGGTCATCCCCCAACCTGTACTGGTGCATGCAATTATTCTTCCCTAGGTGCAAGACTCGACACTTGCTTTTGTTAAACCTCAACCTGTTTCTTATTGCCCAGCTCTCCAGTCTGTCCAGGTCTCGCTGAATGGCAGCACAGCCTTCAGGCATGTCAGCCAATCCTCCCAACTTCGTATCATCAGCAAACTTGCTGAGGGTGGCCACTATCCCCTCATCAAGGTCATTGATGAAGATGTTGAACAAGACTGGACCCAGCACAGACCCCTGGGGGATGCCACTAGTTACAGGTCTCCAACCAGACTCTGCACTGCCAACAGTGACCCTCTGCGCTCTGCCAGTCAGCCAGTTCTCAACCCACCTCACTGTCCACTCACCTATCCCACACTTCCTCAGCTTTTTTATAAGGATGTCGTGGGAAACAGTATCAAATGCCTTGCTGAAATCCAGGTAGACTACATCCACTGCTCTCCCCCCATCCACCCAGACAGTGACAACATCATAGAAGGCTGCCAGGTTGGTCGAGCATGACCTCCCCTTGGTGAACCCATGATGACTACTCCTGATAACCTCCTTTTCTTCCAATTGTCTGGAGATGGCATCCAGCACAAGCTGTTCCATCACCTTTCCAGGGACAGAGGTGAGGCTGACTGGCCTATAATTACCTGGATCTTCCTTCTTGCCCTTTTTGAAGACTGGAGTGACATTGGCTATCCTCCAGTCTTCAGGCGCCTCCCCCATTCTCCAAGAACTCTCAAATACGATAGAGAGAGGTTCAGCAATCACCTCTGCCAGCTCCCTCAGCACCGGTGGATGCACCCCATCAGGTCCCATCAGGTGTTGCCTAGGCTCTCACAGACCACCTCTTCCCTGACTAAAGGGAAGTCTTCCATTCCCCAGACCCTCTCCCTAACCTCCAGGTTCTGGGATTCCTGAGAGAGAGCTTTTTCACTGAAGACAGAAGCAAAGAAGGTGTTCAGCATCTCTGCCTTCTCAGCATCCCCCGTTACCAGAACACCCCCTTCACTTAGTAGGGGACCCACATTCTCCCTAGTCTTCCTTTTACTGTTAACCTACTTAAAAAAGCCTTTTTTATTATCCTTTATCACTTTTGCCAGATTCAATTCCAGGCGGGCTTTAGCCTTCCTCATTTCATCCCTGCAGGCCCTGACAACATTTCTATATTCTTCCCAAGTGGTCAGACCCTTTTTTCACATTTCACGGACCTTCTTCTTCCCTTTGAGTTTGAGCATGAGCTCCTTGCTCATCCACACAGGTCTCCTGCCACCCTTTCCCAATTTCTTGCTCACAGAGACGCACCGATCCTGAGCTTGGAAGAAGAGTTGTTTAAATGCTGACCAGCTCTCACAGGCCCCCTTACCTTCTAACACCCTACCCCACAGGATTGCTTCAAGTAGGTCCTGGAAGAGATCAAAGTTGGCTCTCCTAAAGCCCAGGGTAGCAATCCTACTTTTTGCTTTGCTTCTTCCACTCAGGATCTTGAACTCGACCATCTCGTGGTCACTACAACACAAGCTGCCCCCGACCCTTACTTCCTTAACAAGTCCTTCCTTGTTAGTGAGAATAAGGTCCAGTAACGCCCCTCCCCTCGTTGGTTCCTCCACCACCTGCATCAGAAAGTTATCTTCAACACACTGCAAGAACCGTCTGGACTGTGCATGCCTGGCCATGTTGCTCATCCAGCAAATATCTGGATAATTGAAGTCCCCCATAAGTACCAGTGCCTGGGATCGTGACACTACTTCCAGTTGCTTATGGAAGATCCTCCTCCTGATCAGGGGGCCTGTAGTACACACCCACAGCAGTGTCAGCCTTACCAGCCTGCCCCTTGATTCTCACCCACAAGCTCTCCACTGCTCCATCACTCTCCCCCAGGTGGAGTTCAATACATTCCAGCTGCTCTCTCACACAAAGAGCAACTCCACCACCCCGCCTTGCCAGCCAATCTTTCCTAAAAAGCACACAGCCCTCCATGACAACATTCCAGTCATGCAAGCTGTCCCAGCACGTCTCCGTGATCGCAATGAGATCACGCCCTTGCGACCACACAGATCTCCAGCTCTTCCTGATTATTTCCCATGCTGTGTTCATTCATTAGTGTACAGACACCCTAGGGAAGAAGCATCCCCCCACCCCTCTCCATCCCTTTGAACTCCACCCTCTTCACCCATCAAGCTCTGTTTTGGGTCTTGAACTACCCACTCAACACCAGTGGCCCTCATTTTGTCCCCTTCCCCCTTCATACCTAGTTTAAAGACCTGTCAATAAGTCCTGCCAGTCCCTCGGCTAGGACCCTCTTACCCCTTGGAGACAGGCTACTTCCATCTGCAGCCATCATGCCAGGTGCCAAGTAAATTGCCCCGTGGTTGAAAAATCCAAAATTCCTGTGTTTGCACCAACTTCTAAGCCACTTATTTATGAGGCGGGCCTTTTGGATCCTCTCAGTATCCTTCCCTGCCACTGAAAGTATATATGAAGGCTACATTAGACTGAAATCTCACTGAAAACTCATAGGAAACGGATTTTACAGAAACATTTTAAACAAATATTCTTTTCCTGACTTAGAATCCTTCAGCTGTTTTCCATTTCCCACCATTGCATCAAGAAGGGGAAGGAATAGGCCTGTTTCCCTTTGTAATACGACTGTGCTGACAAGAAGAAAAAGAGAGAAAAGGAGGAAAATGCCATAAGTAGGGCTGGGATATTTCCCTTTTGTTTTCTTAAATAATTGTTGTCCATTTTTTTCTTCAGAAAATTGAATAGAAGTAAATGCTGCGGAACAAACTGGATAATTGCTCATTGCTACAAGAGATGTGGGACCAAACTGCAAACCCGCATGGCTTTGATTACAATTAAGGGGAAAAAAGATGATTTGTCATCCTACGAACAATGACAATTTATTCTCTAATCACTACCTCCCATCAAAATTTCTTCAGTCTGATATATGAGTACTTATTATAGTACCTTTCTATGGCGATTCAAGGAACTCCACGATAAAAGGTTTTAATTGTATTTGAAATGATGGTAATAATTCAGGTATACACAATTGCACACAATATTATTGATTGAGCAAAAGGTGTTTCTAATACTGCATCTGCTTAATGAATTTTCTTTAATGGCAATACGTCTGATTCGGTATGGGAGCAACGCAGAGAAGAAAAGTTCTGCCTGTAGTAAAATGCCATTGACCTTCTACTGGTTTCTTTTCTGGTATGACAAATAGGTTTAATTTCCAAGCTTTTTAGGAAATTGCATCAATATTTAAACTGATTTCTAACTTGCTTTGAAAATGTAAATTCTCTTCCTTCTCCTCACGTTGGTGCTGCACAGCCCACTGCTCAGGCACTGGTGATGATGTGAGCCATGGGAAGCATTTATTAAACCATAGCAAACTGGAACTCCTGACAAGAAGGTTCCGGAGCTCTGTGCAGAGGGTGCAGCATCTCATTATCTGCTGTTCTCTCAGCACAGGGAAGAGCTCAGGTTCACTGGGTGCACCAAATCCCAGCAACCCACGATGTATTTTGGTACAAGCTGAGATAAGGCCGCCTTCATCAGCATGATTGCTCCTTCCAAATACTCTGAGGAAAATAAGAATTTAATCCCCCTATTTACTGTGGTTTTAATGAATAGGACAGACCTTTTGATAAGAGGGATTTCTCTCTTTTCTTCTTCAAACCTTGGTACTTTCCTTCTTTTACATTCAAATATTAGCAGAACCTAATTTGATAGTGCCCTTTACCTACAATAGGTAGCAATTACCAAATCGTGGTATTGAGGTCTAAGAAGGTACTACAGGAAGGTAATGAAAAGGTGTGGCACTTTGAAGTCTTCAGACTGGTGTGCAGTCTGACTCCAAGCAGATTAAACACAGCTGTTTGTTCACAGCAAGTAATGCTCAGGGACACCGGAGACACTTGGGCTTGAAGCAAGGGTGACCAGGCTGGAATTTGGGGCTGTGCAGCAGAAGGGCTGTAGGAACCGGAGCAATTACATGGGTGTGTCTGCATTGCACATGAGGTGCCAGATTGAAACCCCTTGTCTTCCTGGACAACAGCAAATCTCTCCAATGTTAGTGCAGATGTGAGCAGGAGGGCAAAGAGCAGCACTGTTACCAGCCGCTGCCTTATGGTTCAAAGTGATCTCATCAGCTTCTGCCCAGCCCTGCTTCCCTCCTGCATGAAATGTGCAGAGGGGTACAACAGGGCAGGGAATGCAATTTAAGTTTAGGATTTTGAACTGAATCTTAATTATATCCCAGAATGTACTCTGCCTTTCACATTGGACTCTAGATGGATTGAGATTAATTATGCTGTAGAGATCTTTCCCCCTCTGGCCTAAATTTCTCTATCAAACTCCTTGCTTATGTATTTTGACTGGGCAATAAACCATTTTTTAAAGACAGGAAAAGTAGAATTTCTTTTTCCTTTTAGTAGTAAGGGTTTTTCTGGACTAGAAAGGTTCATCAATTATACCAATATAATTACCATATAACTACACTACAGTAATTATTTTGCTATAACTCTTCCTGTAGCGACTGCTATTGAATAAAGCCACTTTTTCAATATACCTTAAATCTATTCCCTAGCAACATAAACTAAATCAAAACATGTCCTGTTACTGAAGAACAAATATTTTGTATTAGGAATTGCACTGCAAGAAGCAAGGCTGTTCAGCTATAGTATTAGTGCAGGCTCAGGATGGTCGTGCAGTACCATCCATTGCTCTGCATGTCCTACACCCACTGCCTGGGGAGCAGTAGCTTGGCATCCAGAGGTGCTCCAGCTGGAAAAGCAAGGGGAGGGGAGGGGCTAGGGGAAGGGGAAGGAGGGAGAGGGGAGGGGGAGGGGAGGGGATGGGAGGGGGGGGGGAAGACAGGAGCTGGCTATGTGGGGCACAGCCATGAATCTTGGACATTTCTCTTGGCACCAACAATGAGCTGTGTTTTATCACCTTTGTCCTTCTCTAGGGCAAACAGAACAAGCAGGCCTAATGAGGAGGAACTGGTGGACATGCAATGAAGGACGATCTGTTTATGCATTCGCTCACAGCCAGCTGTCCATTTGTACTGAACCCTGCTCATGAGGCTGTAAGTTGCAGGGCTAAGCTGGGGAGTCTCTTTCATGAAAGCAGGTGAATCAGCAAACTGCAGGACAAATGCTGGTGTACATGCTTAGCTTGCTAAGATCAAATCAGGTAGAGGGCTTTCCAAGTTCCAAAAGATCCTCATGGTTGTGCTGGTGGCAGGTGTGCAGTAAGCCTGGGATGGCACCAGTGCCATTAGCAGCATGTCTGTGCCACCATCTGTCTCAGTCAAGGTGCAGTTCAGAAGGAGTTTAGGACTGTAAGTCTCCTCCTCAGCTCCGATTATTTCTCCTGACATTTACAGTTGCCATTATTGCAATGCTAACTTGCAATAAAATAAATGGTTTAAATCTCATTTCCGTTTGCAATTCATGATACATAAACCAAAGGCAAGTAAAATAAAACTCTCCGAAGAATAAATGAACTGCTTATTTCAGGGCAAGTACACCCAGGTATTCCAACAGCAGTGCTTTAGTGGTGGCAGTGTGCCTCAAACAGCATGGCCATGTGTGCACAGCTGAGGGAACCAAGCAGGGGTGTGCAGAAGAGTCCCACGGCTACGAGCAGAGCAGGGACACAGCCAGCAGCAGGAACCTGGGCCCACAGTGGCCTGGTGGCTGCAGACAGGTCCTATTACATGTTTGTAGTGTGCTAGAGCCAGCAAAGGTGTTCTCCTGGTAACTGGTGGAAGTGATGGGAAGTCTGTGGAATGGGAAGAATAAAAGCTGTGAGCCCCTATCCCAGGCTGAATACATGGTTCACACTGCTGCTGCAAGTCTTTGATGCTCTGGTGTCTCTTTTTGGATCCAAAATGTGGACGTTCTGTGTGTACGTTACACAAACAGTGCACCAAATACTCATTCTTTAGTATTTAACTGAGGATCATGGTGCACACATTCAAGGAACTTTATTGCTGCATATTTACGAGATCACACTTGGTCCAGCAGTGCTTGTTGTCAGTCATACTGCTGCTGTTGGAGACCTCCAGTAGCCACATGAGCTGTATCATAGAATCATAGAATCCTGGAATGGCCTGGGTTGCAAAGGCCCACAGTGCTCATCCAGTCCCAACCCCCTGCTATGTGCAGGGTCACCAACCAGCAGCCCAGGCTGCCCAGAGCCACATCCAGCCTGGCCTTGAATGCCTGCAGGGATGCGGCATCCACAGCCTCCTTGGGCAACCTGTTCCAGTGCGTCACCACCCTCTGGGTGAAAAACTTCCTCCTAATATCTAACCTAAACCTGCCCTGTCTCAGTTTAAGACCATTCCCCCTTGTCCTATGTACCTTCTTAAATCCGACATTGTCCTCAATGCAATAACGCCAAGGTGAATAGCATGAAAAAATAATAACCAGGGAACAAGGGTTCACTGTTTCTCCAGTCGTGAGAACTAGGGGTCACTGAGCAAATGATCTAACAGTAGCTTAAAATAAAAACAGAGTTTAATTAGTAGAACTTTTCTTCCACATAATGCATAATTAAACATGGAAGTGAGAGCCATGGGAGAGATGGGAAATTAAAAATATAAATATCCTTAAAAATAATTACATGTATTCAGGACAAAAAGATCCACAAACTAATTGCCTTCTATACAGCAGGTGAAGCTTTGTCTCAACTGCAACCACCGTTAACATCCAATTTATTTTAATAAGGCTAAAATTTAACACCTAGTAGGCAGTGCTGAAAACAAAGGTATAAGTTAATAAACTGGGACAAGCTGATTTTTTTATAAGTATCTGTATATGTTTTGTATTAATTAAAGAAACTGTGTTTATGTTTATACTGTACTTAATGAGAGAAACTTTATAGATCCAGAAATTACCTTCTTTAGGTGTCACTCTTATTCAGCCTTCTTTCATCACGTTCTGCTTCGGGAGCCTTGTCTTTCTACACAGAACTAGTTTCTTGCCTTTCTAAATCCAACAAAGTGATTATATATTGCCATGCATGTGAATGGCTAACAGCTACATAGCCCAGGAAGGACACTGGTCAGCAGCTCCTCTCTCCCTATTCTCATAGCCCCATATTCTCTCTTGGCTGCACTTCGCAGGCAACAAGGGCTATAACCAATGCCTTCAGGCCCTGCTCACACATACACACACAAAGGGGGAAGAAAACAAAAAAAAGGGAAAAAGTCATTAAGAGAGAAGAGATCTCTCCGGAATAAGAGATGCATCACTACACACGTTTTATTCCCCTCTGAAAGCTGTCTATGGGTTATCACTGAAAGCATATCAGAAAATAATGAGCTCATTTTTTGTTTGTTTGTTTTTCCCTCATGGCAAAGCAGCCAGCAACCAGAAAATAAGCTGTTATTCTTCATGGAGGATCAAATGGCTGGTTTAGTCATGAAAGATTTGCTGTTTCAGAGTGGCGAGCTTGCCTGGGCCATGGTTGTCTCCTTCTGCTCACTGAGCAACCTGTACACAGATCATACATGCAGCCATGAGCAACTGGAGAGAGCAGGACTGGCTGAACACCAATTAAAGCTTACAGTGGGCTTTAATGGGTCTCTCACTGCACCTCTCTGGGGGGCTCAGAGGTGCTGATGAGCAGCAGCTGGACCGTCCATCTGCTACGGCACATGTGGGATGCAGAGCTGGTATCCTGGCATCCTTCCTCTCCTCCTGTCACCCGTCACCAGTGAGAAGAGATCAAACCTTCTCCGCTGCAATCACCTTCGTGATACTGGAAGAGAGCAATAAGGTCTCTCCTCAGCCTCCTCTTCCCCAGACTAAACAGCCCCAGTTCCTTCAGTTGCTCCTCATAGGGCATATTCTCCAAGCTCTTCTTCCAGAATGATGTGGGCTCTTTAATCCATCCCAGCACAGCTGATACCCTGCACTGTTCAGTGTTTGCCTTAAGAAATTACCAATTGCTTTGAACTTGTAGAAAATTCAGGGAGAATCTATTGATGCCAATCATCCACTCCCTGATTCCAGGGCAGGCTTTTTTTTAAAAGTATGTGAATTCATATTGCAGTTTATATTGCATCTTAAAAGGAAAAAATACAGAGATGTATTCACCTGAGAATAAGATTTGCTTTAGTTCACTGAATATTGCACTTACTTTTGGAGCATGAGGACCATGGAGTCTCTAATGTACCAGAGATATGCCTGCTTCCTGGCATAATGGGTTCATCTCCTGGGAGTGTCAGAGATGTTGGAAAAGCAACTGAGAATTCCCAGCAGCTCTGAGCCTTGATGGCATCCAGCTCAGAGCCGGGCAGTGCAGCCGCCCTGTTCTGCCCCTGGGCATATTTATTCCCTGGAAAAATTCTGATTGGTCATTCCAAGCTATTGTAAAAAGCTCAGCTTTGGGTAAAAGTGATGAATTGTAAATTCATGTATTTCAATTTATCTTCTGCTTGTTGAAGTTCCCACAGTGTTCATTCATAAGAAACCAGAGTGACACCTATGAAATTCAGCAAGAATAGAAAGAAACCTGCACAATAGTCCTTTAAAAACAATTCTCTCTGCTTACTGAGACACTCTGGGTTTCATTTTGTCTTCAGTTTTGTTATTTGAAGATAACAAAACTTCAGGCTCACACCTGGGAACGCTGAGCGGTGCAGCTCCTGCAGGCACTGGCAGAGAAGGAACTCCAGAAGAGACGTTTATGGCATCGCAGTTTGCATTCCCCACGTAGAATCAGAAAAATTCAGAAACATATGGGAATAGCAGACTGAAAATGAGGTTTTTTCCCATTTTGTGAAAAAAAAAAAAAACACCATTATAATGTGAAGTAACTCTTCAAACATAATTTCAAACCTGCTTGCTCAATTTGTCTGAGGCTTCTGTGTGAGTGTGGTGCCTTCATCGCAGCAGGATCCTGATGTGAGGCACCATCTGCAATGGCCTGGAGCAACACACGGATCACCAGCATAGAGGAGCTTCAGCCAAACCCAGCTGTCCTGGTGGGACAAAAACTAATAGGTTTCAAAAGGATTTGGTTAACATGGAATCCACACATCTTCTGGTTATCCAAAAAATTCACAAGCACTCGTGAGACCGAAAGCAAAAGGAAAGGCAAATAAGTGGGTTTGCTCCTCTGTGTAATGCTTCATATAAACAGATCGAAGGATCTGATTGCAGAATCACAGAATCATAGAGGTTGGAAGGGACCTCAAGAGATCATCCAGTCCAAGCCCACCACTAAAGCAGCTCCCTACAATGGGTAGGGTACTTCGACTGAAATCAAACTTACTGATTAATTGCATCAGAGCAGATGCCCAGCAATGAAATCAGGATTATGGCCATAAACATCTGAATTTCACACATACTGCACATCAGCTGCGGTCACAGAGGTCTCAAAAACCTGCCAGGAGATCAGCATAGACATGTATCTGGGTTTGTAATGACGGCGTGCTCCGGTTAGTGTGAAATTCTGCAGGAAAACGTCTCAGCCAAACAAAGGACTGAAGCCTGTTAGGTGTTCAAAGGAACTGAAGGCACAAGTTGAAGCCGGAGTCACTGATGTGTGAGGGCAGGGATCTCTGCTGCACAGCACAGTGCGGGACAGCTCAGCAGGTTTCTGTTTTATTCTCTCAGAGGTAAACCCGCAGCTGGGGCTCCTTTAAAGTTAATTGTGTTTTGTTTTTTTTCTTAGAATATCAGAGCATATTACAAAGAAACCGAGATTTCTCCATCGAGTGACTGAAGGACCAAGAAATTTGCAGGGTGGCCTCGAGGTTACATTTGGGAAGCCGCTTCTCTTGTCCGCAATGCAGACATCAGCACCAGAAATGCTCCCTGGCCTCCACAAAGGCACTGTCTGCTACCAGCAGAGACATTACAGACCCAGAGCCGCATGTTAGCTGTGCTGTTACCATGCAGGAACTTTGTACAATTCTCTGTTACCCTTTCTCATAACAAAATACCTTGCAATGAAAAAGAAGACCAAATCACAACATTCTGGAGGTGCAGAATTCAGGACATGATATTCATAGAATCATAGAATGACCTGGGTTGAAAAGGACCATAATGATCATCTAGTTTCAACCTCCCCCCACTGTGTGCAGGGTTGCCAACCACCAGACCAGGCTGCCCAGATATTAGCAGAAGAGAAGAGAGGGACGGTGTGGCGGGCATGGTTCCTTCAGAGAAAGGGGTCTGGGAGCTGTGGGATAGGAGCGATGCCCCATCATGGGCTCTGAGCTCTGCAGGGTGGTGAGCAGTGCACAGCCCACTGCTGCGGCCCATCAGAGCTGTGCTGCAACAAGGAGACTCTTCCTGCTCCCCTGCAAGTTCCAGAGCAGTATCTCAATTTTTTACTGTTCAAAGTATGATTTTAATTATGAAATTTGCGATTTGTAGTTCTAATATTTACACAGGGAGTCCTTCTTCTTCTGTCTCCCTCCATAAAGTAATATTCAAATCAAAGTGCGGGTTTCATTTTCTAAAGCTTTGAAGTTGATCCTTTTGACATTTCACATTTTCATGTCACACTTCTAATTACGAAAAAAATGAAAAGTCTCACTCATCAACATTTCATATTTTCTATATGTCCTTAGCAGCCTTTCCTTCATTTCTTTTGGCAAACTCAGAAAAGAGACAAAAAGCCGAAGCCCCAGGCACACATGCAGTGCGGGTTCTGGACATGACCACAGCTGTGAGGCCTTACCTGGAGCACTGTGTCCAGATGTGGAGTCCTCAGTACAGCAGAGACACGGACCAGCAGGAGAGCATCCAAAGGGAAATGGTTTCACTATGAAAGAGGGCAGCCTTACGTTGGAGATAAGGAAGAAGTTTGTTACACTGAGGGCTATGAGGCACTGCACAGGTTGCCCAGAGGGGTGGTGGTGCCCCACCCCTGAAGACAGTCTAGGTCAGGGGGTGAGCTCTGAGCACTGATGGAGCTGTGGGTGTCTCTGTGCACTGTGGGGAGTGGGACCAGAGAGCCTTGAAGGGCCCCTTCCAACTTAAACCGTTCTATGATCCAGCGATTCAATGGTGTGTGCCTGCCTTGGGTCAACTGCTGCCCATTCCAAGGCATGCCCGCTATGTGCTGCTCACTGCTGTGCTCCCTGCTAGAATGAAATCAAAGCTGAGGCATGGAAGGAGCAAGAGACCGGCACCCACAGCCGTGAGATAATGTCTGGGAGCTGTCAGAACTGTCCCACATCCACACCACACCCAGCTGCATTGTGCAGGGACCATCACAGGAGGTGTAGGGGCTGCCTGCTGGCTCCACACCGTGATGTGCTGCTGTGCACAGGTGGCTGCAGAGCACCAATGCCTGCTGTGCGAGCAGCTTGCAGTGCGGTGCAGAAATTAAAATCTGAAAATGAGTTTTAAGCAGCTCTCCATCCTTTACATTTGATGGCTGGAATGACAGTTGGGCCTTAATGAACATCAGAGAAATACTATTCCCCCAGCAGCAGTGTTCACACTGGGGAGCAACACAGGCACCGAGCGCGCATTCAGGTGGTGCTGAAACAAACACTGCAGCTGATCCAACCAAATTATTTCTTTACATGGTAGATTTACAGACATTGAGGTGAACCTGGGCAGAAGGAGTATGCGAGGCCCCACCCCATTCATGCCTCAATTCCAGGACACGAGGCAGACTCCACACTACAGTGCCCTCCAGATTTCCTTTCCCAGTGCAGGCAGTGCTCAACAGCCCTGGCTCAGGTCAGGTCTCAGTGCTACAAAGGGCAGCAGTGCAGCACCAGACCTGCAGCCCCAGGTGGTGGATGCTCTTTGGTATGGACACCACCAGGGGCTGCACCCAACTTTCCCATGTGCTCTGTGGTTCTCCATACATACAGGGAGAAGCACGAGCATGGCCTGTATGTTGCACAGCTGACCATATCTGGCTACGGGAGGAACTGACAGGGAGTCTTAATCCTGTCTCACAGATAAGCCCCTGCAACAGGCCTGAGACATGGCACTGGATGAGGGATAGAGCAGAGGTTATCTTAAGATGGATGCTCAGGAGGGCAGCAGCACGCAGCTGTCTCCTGACAGGGAGAGCATGACAGGACCTGTGAGCTGTGTTCCTTGGCAGCACTCTGCCCCAGAGGGCTGCATTGCTCAGGGGTGGCCAGGAGAGGGACAGCATGCCCAGCATGTAGGAGATGGGGCTCTGTTATCATAGAGCATCACAGAATCACAGCACCATTGAGTTGAAGGGACCTCACTGCCCCATCCCTGCCATGGGCTGGGTGTCCCTCAGCTCAGTCTGCCCAGGGCCCCATCTGTGGTCTTGGACACCTCCAGGGATGGGGCACCCACAGCTCTCTGGGAGAAGAGCTTAACCTACATGCAACTACTCGTACTCTTCCTTCTATGCATCAGAAATGTGGAATAGCAGGTCTGGGAACTACCATGCATATAAAAAAGAAGAATTTCCATCATAATAAATTCATAAGGCTTCATAACAAACATTACTGTTTGTTTATGCAGAACTGTAATATTGACCTGATTACAAAGATAACAGGAAACCTCAAAGGAAGCCATAGGGCAGAGCAATCCCGGGCAGAAACACAGGGGAAGATTAATACTATCGCTCACAAGATGTGACAACAGCTACCCCTGGAACACGGAGATATCTGAAAGTTAATGCAGAGATAGGAGTCTGATAATAAAGACAAACGTCTTTTTAGGTTAGGCTGCCCCACTGCAAGCTATATAGTGTTTGATAATGCACTTCTTCAAAAACATGCTGATGACAGCCCTGTGAAGGAGAAATAATTTATCTTAAAATTGAAGAAAGAAACCAGGAGGTGCAGAACGTGGCACCAAAATATGGATGGCAGTGTCCTTGCCAAGGAGGCAAACAACCTTATTAAGCAAGAAAGAGGGAAGAGATGGCTGCATTAACAATGAAAACGAAGTCGGGGGGATATAATTACAGCCAGGGATTCGTATCAGCATTTGCACTGTCAGGCTTGAAGAGCTGACAGTCATTTTATGGGGAGAACATTGGAAAATGAATGGCAGCATTTCTGGTGCACGGGATTTATGTATCAATTTCATTAGTCCTGAAGGTATATTATAAGAGTTAATTTAAAGGTAAGGGGAGCATAGCAGTAAATACAGGCTAAGCACAGCAGCAAGCAGCCTGGTGCTGCTGAAGGAGCAGCCTGGTGCTCTGTGCCAGCTGTGCCCTCGCCAGTGGTGTGCCAGCTACAACCCTGCCAGCAGGGTACCAGCTGTGCCCTTACCAGCAATGTCTCACCAGTTCGTTTACCAGCGCTGTGCCGGCTGTGCCCCCGCAGCCACCATCAGGTCCCTGCATCCAGAACAGTGCCAACCGCTGCGGGCACCACCACCTCCAGCAGCCCTGTGCCCCAACCCCAGCAGCACCACAGGGCCCCCAGTGCTACTTCCCACTGCTCCAAGGCCTTTGAAGGATGAGAGAAGGGCCCCACAGTAAGGGAGAGAAAGGAACTTCACAGAAACTGGGACAGGGGTAGTGAAAAGCTAGTTCATGTAGAAGTTGTCAGAAGAATGGGGATTTCAGACACCATGTCTGGAATAACAAGGGGGATGAAGGCCATAAAGATAAGGCAACAGCCCACAGGGCAAGCTGGAACCAGTCTGAGGGGTGCCCCTCCCATTGGGTCGAAAGTTTACAGCGAGGAAGATGATGAGCCTTCACTAGGAAGATGATGAGCCTTCATCCCACAACCACGACTCACTGTGCACACGCAAGGGGGGAGGGACCGCATGCTCATGGGGTGTCAGGAATGTAATGAATATGGATCCGAATTCCTGCCAACTACTGATTCTGTCTTAGTTCAGCCTATACCTGCAGCACGCTTTCTCCTAACGGTGTGCAAGTGAGGTGGAGCTATGCCCCTTGCACCGGGGTGTGTGCGCATCACTCATTAAACATACCTGCTTTCTAACCACTTTGTGGTTATGGAGTTTGATTTCCGCACGTCACCTTGCTGCAGGGCTGTGTCCCCAGCCTGATACCCACCGGGGCTGAGGTGTGGGCATCCTCCCCCTATGCGGGGCATGAGGACAGCACAGCGAGCAGGGGAGTGAAGTGGCTTCAAGGTGTGTTCGTGAGGAGACTCTTCAATAGAGAAAACATTTAACAGGGTATTGAAGAGACAGCGCAATTCCTGATTTACAAGAAATATGAAGGTTTCTGCTCTGCAGCCCATGCCCTTTGAAAGTGGAACGCAAGGGAATATTCATCCCTGTTTCAGATAAGCTAGGAAGGTTTACTTGACAATGAAGGATTAGAAAGCTTATGGATATTCATGTCTCCTAAGGGTGGAGGGTGCTCACAGTGACTGCTGCTCCAGAGCTCAGTTCTCATCCATGCTCGTGTCCATACAGGGGTATGCATGCACATTCTTGGCCCATTTCCCATTCTGTCCAGCAGAAATTTCTCTTCTGACACACATATACATTGAAAACAACCACAACAACCTGAAGCAGCAACAATCCAAACTTCTAAACTGTAGCAGAGAACTGAATTATTTACCCATTGGTCATAAATAAATAATTTCCAGCATGCTTTTGCACACTTGAATGAAATTTTTCTTCTCTGGAAGGCAGATCTGTAAAGCTGGGGATTGCTAACACTGCCTGTGACGTGTGGCACACAGCGTGGAAGCCGTGCTGGGCTGGGACTGCTGGCTCTGTGTAGGTGGTGTGCAAGAGGCAGCTGGCTTCCCAGTGTGTGCCTGGCTGGGATCACAGCAGCTGGGGAGGCTGCATGGTCTGTGTGTGTGGGTAGGATGAGAGGTGATGGCCTCATGTCGCACCAGGGGAGGTTCAGGTTGAATATTAGGAAAAGATTCTACTCAAAAAGAAGAAGAGGCATTGGAAGAGGCTGCCCAGGGAGGTGGTGGAATCTCTCTCTCCAACACAGAGCCTTGATTCAGCGCTCAGGGTAAGGATGCCCGGCTGACTTATGACAAGTTGTGCTATTTTCTGTTCTATTATGTTTTCATAGAAACTTTACTTATTCATCTTTCTTGAATAACTTGCACACGAATCTGAAATCTCCCAGTCTTGGCAATGTGTCAGAAGCTTAAAAACAGGATAGCACAGGAAAGGGATTTGAAGTTAGTAAATTCATTGCAGCATCTTTATTCATGATCGTATCTTAACATCTGGTTACTTGATCACATGCCTCAGTATGACAGTGGACTCCTGCCTGCCCCCAGCATCCTCCTTTAGCCTGGCCATTATGCCCAAGGCCTTGGGCACACACAGACAGTGAGATGCCAAAGAATTTGCTCATAATCAAATAATCAAATCAATAATCAATAATCAAAGTATTGCCAAGGCAGTTAACAACCACACTACTGTCTCAAAGTGGGTGCTCAAAGAACTGATAACATCTGCTGGTTCA
Source organism: Alectoris magna (assembly GCA_030625065.1). Lineage (NCBI taxonomy): Eukaryota > Metazoa > Chordata > Aves > Galliformes > Phasianidae > Alectoris > Alectoris magna. The sequence goes on along the minus strand of CM060565.1, from coordinate 501,844 downwards.
ACAAGTGCCAACGGAGCATGTGATAAATACTTTGATTACGAGTTAACCACCTTACCCCATAAACAGCGAGCAGCCCAAGGACACAGTGAGCTCTCCTGCATGGCAGCTGGCTGTGTGACAGGATCTTCCCTTGGGCAGAAGTACCTCTTGAGGTCACATCTGCACAGAGATCCTTGACCTCAAGATGCCTTGCTGATGCAGACCCCCAGGAATTGGCCAATGGTTTTAAGCTTTGTTTCGAGTATATCTCAGTGTCATGGTTTTACAGTGATCGGTATTCCACATCATAACATCATGCAGTGCACTGGGAATCAAAGAGTTAATGTCTCAGTTCCGCATACCAAAGAGAAGAAACTACGTTCCCCAGAAGACTGTTCGCTGTGCTGATATCCTTCCTGCACAGGGGGATCGCATATAAGGCGTTGGAGGGTCATCTGACTCACTTTCTCTCTTGCTTTCCTTTGGCTATCCTCCTTATTGCTCGACTTGACTGTCACGTCTACATCTCAGCATTAGCATAAGGCCTTCTTTTTCCATACAATCTCTTTCATTCATTATATCTGATTTGGTCAGTCCCAATTCTAATTGTACTGTATTATACTGTCTTATCTTGTTTTTTTCGATACTCTATTTACTAAATTAGTTCATTTCTCATCACATTGTTGCTGGTTTTGTTTTTTTTTCCAAATAATTTGGGGTCCCCTGCTTTCCTATCTCCAGAGGCTCAGATTCTGAGAAATCCTTCCTCCCCTCTTGTCACGGACCCAGCCCGAACCAGCCCGTAAACCGCTGACACTCAGATTGACTGTGATGTTCTTGAATCACTACACCATAGCTATAATATATCAATAAAGATATTCCTGCTCTCTTATGCATGCTGTGAGATTGTTTCCATCCACAACACTGGGCTGACTTCTCACCCCTTCTGCAGACCAGGGAGACACCTGCACGTGCTCCCAACACATCTCCCCAGTGCAGGGTGCAGGCAGTGCAGACCCACGTGGACTCAGCGCTCACCCTTCATGGGCAGCTTGGCTGCCACCACAGCTCAGAGCTGCCAGTGCAGTCTTCCTAGTGCCACAGCAATGCACAAAGAACATAACTCAGGCCGGCTGTGCTTCATTTCCTGCACCTCTCTTCTGTAGGCATAAATGTATTAATGAAACACAGCGATTTTTATATACAGTTCCCAGCGGGAAACGATTCTCATCTATAAAATGTTCTGTCAGGCTGCGCTTTTTGCCATGAAATTTGCTTATTTCATTGTATTTTTAGCATGACATATGCAGCTTCTAATAAAACCCTGCTTTCCTCAAAACTTCCTTTGTGATAGATCCAAACAGTGCAAGGGGAAAGGAAGCAGAGAAAGACTGTTCTGATGCAGCACACTGCTTTCCTTCAGCATATCATAATTGCAGTGAGAGTGTGTCTGATATACTTCTTGGCTGCTGATATCGCTTGGTATCATTGACCAGAAAAAAAGCATATTTTGCTCCAGACTTTTCATTTCTGCTGATTTTAGGGGTATCACTTTGCTTGAAAACGTAACCTGCAATCTGTGTAGTGGGCTGAGCCTCTAATTGAGCAGGTGCAAAATGTGAGCACCAGAGATTAATAATGTGGAGAGCACCCCAAGACCCCCCAGTTCCTTGAGGTGCAGGGCACAGCCTCAACCCCCACTCACAGCCAGGACACAGAGCTCACCTGACCTGTTCCCAGGCAGCTGCAGCAGGGTGGCATTGCGGGCGTCAGAGCATCTCAGCCTCCTTGCATGGATTCCCTGCACTGCTCAGAGGGGTTGGGATGGAGGAATCCTACAGTGAACAGAGCTGAGGGGAGCTGAGCTGGAGAAGTGATGAAAAGCATGCTCGTAGGGATCATGTAGGGATGCTGATGCACTGAGGAGCCCTTCAAGCTCAAGAAGTATTGAGGTGAGTGAAGATCTCCAAGTGATGGAAATCTCCCCTTTGCTGGCTCCCACAGACATGCTGTTTGTGGAAGTGCAACTACAGAAAGAAGTCACTATGAAGGGAAGTGTAAATAAATAGAAAAAAGCAAATAGATGTCAAGCTTTATATGAGGGCTGTATAGCTTTGGTGGCTCTACCTGGAGGAGTACCAAAGCACATTTATTTCTATCACTATGAAACTTTACAGATGCACAGTCCCAAAGAAAGAATCTGCCTCGATGACTGAGGAGGTAGATCTCATGGTTTTCATGGATGCCATGTTTTAAGGTGTGTTTTGAGAAGATGCATTCATTTTACACTTCCATGTCATTCACATTTTGCTGTGTTATCCTAAAAATCCTCCTCTTAGGCATCTTAATAAAAGAGCTGTGGCCCAAAGACATGAATGATGGTGCTCAGACCATTCTGCTGCCTTTGGGAATACCGTGCGGCTGCACCTTCAGGAGTCTCTGTTTTACATTGGGGTACCTGGAGCTCATGTTCCCAGGATTATAAAATATGACAGAATAGGAGAAATAGAATTCACATTTTTTAGCCAATTAAATTAGACTGAATGGCTGAGGGAGATAAGACAGCTGAGCTATTGAAAAGAAAATAAATTAATGAGCATGTTTTATGTGCCCGCTCAGGTGTAAGTTCCCTTTCCTGTAATAGATTTCACTTTACTTTTTTTGACATGTTTTCCATGATTTAGAGAGAAAGCAGCAGACTGAATAGGGGCCAAGGAGACTCTTCTTTCATCTGCCGCGTTTCACTTCGGGGATGATTCCAAGGATCTTGATTTTGATTCAAATAGTTTGTCTCAGCCAAAATAAAAAATGAATAGCACATTGATCTTTAAAAATGTGTATTTAGCACAGTTTAATGACTCTAACAGTTCATTATGAAACAGTGAAAGAACATTTTTTTGTCTTGTTGAATTCTCCCTGCCTCCACTTTTTTTGACAGAACCAACCTAAACTCTCCCGAACCCCCATGTGCTGCGGGGGGCCGACCCAACACCACCGACCACAGCCGTGCTGAGGCCTGGGCTCTGCTGTAGGCAGCGTCTGTCTCGCAGGTGTTCCCCAGAAAGATCCATCAGGATGTTGCACATCCCCCGAGGGGCAGTAGCCGTGCTTGCCATGGCCATGGGTCTGTCTCCCCATGGGACTGCCTCCCTGTGCACATCTCTGCACTCAGAGGAGAGGGCAGAATTCCAGCAGTGATGCTCCACGCTTCCATTTGCCATTTGCTGCGGCTGACGTGTTCCAAGGGAAGAGCAGCAGGGTGCAGGGATCTGTGGTCCTGGAACTCTCCCTTCTCCCCTCACTTCCTCTCTTCAGTTATGAAGCATGCCCAGACAGACATGCTCACAGTTGCACACACAGCACTGTGCTCACTGACACACCCACAGATGTAGATATGGATGGGGTTTTAAATGCAGGGGTTGCCCACGTGCTCAGAGCATGGGCAGCAGCACCTTGGGGGCAGCTTGCAGCAGAGGCGGATGCTGCATGGAGTGCCATCGGTATGCAATGTGCACAGACACATCCAAAAGGGAGCTCTGCTACAGATCACTGTGAAGACAGAAACCAACCTGCATTTTTCTCCTCTTTTATCTTTGTATACTGTTTTCCTTGTCTTTGCAATGGGCATTCATCTGCTGTGTGGCTGACACAGCACAACAGAGGAGCGCACAGAGGACACTCTGCTCTCAGCTGGCTCTGCCCTCATTTTACTAAACCCTGCAGGGAAGGGAGCTGCAGGGCGTAGGCTGGGCTCTTCCCTTTGCTCTGCAGCCTCCATTTCTGCTGCAGTAGGAGTTCTATGGGGCTGCTTGCCAGAGTCCATCACAGCAGGCACCCAGCTCCTGAGGGCCTGGTGGTGGCCATTGGAGATCAGGGCTCCAAAAGGCTTTGTGGTGCCTACGCTCCACAACCACACTCCTAGCGCCCAGCAGCTCAGCAGGTGCCAGGACATGTGTCCCACTGCCTGACATGGGAACTGTGTCTGGGAGCAAGGCAATATCGCTGCAGAAGGAGGCCCTGAGCACTCACCCTCAAGCATCACAGAGTGACACTTCTGGGGCCATGGGAATTCTGAAGAGTACAGCAACCTTGTGGATTCACATCCCTGTGAAGAGGTTTCTGCCTGTCTGCGCCACAGGGACTTGCTGCTCCTTGCTCTGCTTACAGCAGTGTGCAAGTGTGGAACCCAACCCAACATGGCTCAAAGCAGAAGGTGCTGCTTTTGTGACTGCAGTGAAGACGCAGTTCTCAGAGGAGCAGAAAATGGATTCAGTTCTGAATGATGGCACCAAGATCTCACGTACGATGTGAACCTCCACTGCACACACCTCATTCAAGCAGCACTGGCCTGTACTGCTGCTCCTTCCTCCCATACACCCTGCAGTGAGAGAGCCCAAAGCACACAGTGGGACACTTTCATGAGCAGTGAACATCAATTGGTCCTGCAGGGAGCTGAGCTCTGGGTGAGGGATCAGAAACTGATGTCATGCTGCCCTGTGGGGATATGTGCAGGCAGCTGGGCACTGCTGTGAGAGTCACTGAGACACGGAACAAGAAATCCTGCTGTGCCTTGGTCAGTTTGCACCATAAACAACATAAAGAAACAGAGGAAGTTGAAGTGGCATCACAAAGCTATGTGGCTATTCAGAACCATATATTGGTTTGAGTTGGAAGGAACCCTTAAAGGTCATCAAGACCAACTCCACTGCAGTGAACAGGGACAACCCAGCTCCATCAGGTTCTCAGAGCCCCATACAGCCTGACCTTGGGTGTCTGCAGGGATGGGGCCTTTCAGGCAGCACTGAAGACACTCCAAAAGGGTGGTTGGGCTTTGGAACAGACAGCCCAGGGAGGTGGTCCCTGGAGGAGTTCCAGAGCTGTGGAGATGTGGCACTGAGGGATGCGGGCAGTGGGCATGGTGGGGGTGGGATGGGGTTGGAATTGGGGATCTCAGAGGTCTTTTCCAACCTGAACACTTCCATGGTTCTATGAAATCTTATACTGACCATGCCCAAATGAAAATGTCCCTTTCTAAAGGAAAGGAGGTACAGGTTTGGAGAGGGCTGGGCTGGCTGTGGACCTTCTATTCACCAATATGGAGACTGCCTTTCCCATCAGTGTTTTCCCCCAGATGTCTGTTCATTAAGATAATATTGCAAATTATTCTCTAAGTTGATTAAATCACACTGAGACTGCATGGAGTGAAATTGTGAAAAATTCTAACACATGGGTGGTGAAAATTAATTATAGAGGCTACGAGTACATGCTACTTTGTCTGTGCCTTTTGACCACTCTGTTGTTTTTAAGGTTTACTTAAGTCATTTCCAGCACTCAATTTCTAAGAAGGGTGAGCTCTTGCATCTGGCAGGGGTGTGGGGGCATACAGCAACCTAGGCACTCTCATTGGCAGCCGCAGGCAAAGACTGGGAAGTAAAGCAGCCTCGGTGAAGGAATCAAGGAGAGATTTTAGGTCTGAAAGGCTCCATTATGCATCATATTAGAAAACACCAATCAGTTGTGGGAATTATTTTTGGAGAATCTGAAGAAACAGTGAGAAGCACACATGCCATCTGCATAACAATGAGACCAAAGATTGCCCTGATCTAAAATAGAACGAGAAAAACATACAGCAATGTGGGAAAAAGGGATGAGATCTGATGGTAGCAAGGTATGAGGAATGTCCTTTTTCCATGGTGCAGCGGAGTTGCTGCCTCACTGGGAATGGCAATTAGTGAGAGAAGGAGCAGTTTCCCCTCTTCAGCTGTCAGGAGCAGCACCAGATCCTATCCTGGAGTGCAGCCCTGGGAAGCATGACAAAATTTTTAGCAGCTAAAATGTGGTTTTGTAGTGAGGAATATCTGGGAAACTTTTTATCATAAACGTTTTATCAGCACGACAAGCATCGTCCATGCGTGAGACATCCCTACATCACGTTCAATTTCCATTTACACTGAAACTCTGCTGTAAGAATGCCTTCAACAAGTTCATTCTCAGCCACGGCCCTCCCACATTTGTCATGAGAAAGCAGCTCAGAACATGCAGCTACAGCTTTCCAGAGTGGCTCATGTCCTGGCTCCAGGTAACACAATGCCAGCACCAGGCACTGAGCAGCGCCTGACATGGAACATGGGATCAAAGTGCTCCATGAATGGTAGTGACAGTGAACACAGTCCCACTGTAGGGATGAGTCAGTGGAGGGACTGGGGGGGAATCACCTGCAGGAGCCATGCAGGATCCACTGACAGGTTGAGGACAGTCTTTCTGGCAGCAGAGACCAGGAGTGCCATCTGGGCTATCCATTTAGCTAACAGAATGAAGGCCTGATGTTAAATGTAGGTGCCTATGCAGGAAACTAAGTCTGAGGAAAAGCTGAGGAGTTTGCTCAGCAAGGTGAACAGGCAAATGGGTGCTGCAGGTAGACAAGGACAACAGCAAGGAGCACTCCCCAGTGATCAGTGTGAGGATCCCTCAGCAAGTTTTGCCAGAACCCCCCATGCAGACTGTCAGCAGAGCATTACAAACTCAGGACCAATGCTGCCCACGGTGTGCAGTGGCTGGTGCAGGTGGGGTGCATGAGGGCACAGCTCCCAGCAGTACAACAGGCCCAGACTGCAGCCCTGGGCTGCTCCATCCTTCCCAGACCGTCTGCAGTCAATGTCATGCCCCAGAGAGGTAGATCAGAAGCAGCTCTGAGGCCACCACTGAATGGAGCTGGTGGCACCAAACTGGCCCAGGGCCTCCCCACAGCCTCCAGGTGCACCATGCACATGGTGGTGCAGGACTGCCAGTGGGAATGCACCACATGGTGACCTGGGCATGGTGCTGCAGCTTCACATCTTCCCACCTCTCATCCCATAGACATGATTTCTTTTTTAATCAAAAACTGCCTTTTGTGGACAGATGAAGTGTTCCACTTAATTAACAGTGAGAAAAACTCTTTCCTTTTCTGTGTTTTCTGACTCTACTCTGTGTGGTTCCTACTGAAGATCCCAGGGTACCACTGTCTTTTGAAACCTCTCTTTTATCACACCTCTCACAAAGAAGCACCAGTGATATCCAAACGATGGATTAAGGTGGACAGTTCTGACTAAATGCCTAAGGAACAAAGAAAAGAAAACTTTTATTTTTAACTGGAAGTGAAGCTCTCTGAAATCTGGTAATCATTTCCCTTGAAATGACCCAGGCTGGCACCTGCATAGCACTGCACCAGCTGACCGAGGGCAGGGAACACACAGCTGGGGCATCTCCTCTGCACAGCCACCCTCAGACCACAGCAGGACTTCTCTCCATAGTTCTGAGCAGCCGCAGATACACTCATTCATTTCCATGTTAAGAGCTGTTTCCTGCAGCACCCATTTCCATCCCGGAGCTGCCTGCAGTGGGGCCATGCAGGGATACACCATGGCCCATAGGGATGCCCAACAGGGACAACCCATGCTGCTGCCCCCCGTGCTGCCCCCAGCCTCACGCACCCTGCTGCTGCCCAAAGCCCAGCTGGACCCACGTTTGCAGCCTCCTTCAGCCCAGTGACACATCCCGTTCTCTTTGGCATCTCACCCATGTGCACTTTCTTTTGTGACAGAGCATCCGGCATGTTCTCCTCTTTGGCATTCTGGATTTAAACTCTCACTCTGACCTTTTCAAACATAATTATTCTCACTTCCCAAGGAAAGTCTGAGACTTTCGGACAGATGAATAGATTTGCCCTTATTCCTCTGATACACAATAAATGCGATCAATAGGAATATCCTTCTCAGGTTTCTCACCTCTTTCTCTCCCGCACGTATTTCCATGGTTATGAACAGTCTCTTGAAGACATGGAGCTACCAGGTCTCATTTCTCAAATACTGAAATAGAAGATTAAGGTTTTATGCATGAGCTCTTTTTAGATTTATGTCATAGACCTCATCTGGGCCAGATGGAATGGCAAGGGCCCAAAGTGGATGTCAGAGGCCAGTAAGGCTTCTGCGAGTGATTCCAGCAGCACTCAGAAGCTGATGAATTTCATGAGATGCTGCCCATCACTGTATCACTAGCCCCATAGCCCAGAGAGCCATGGTGAGGTCTGTGCCAAGCCCACGCACCTGGGCCAGGGGTCAAGGTGGGGTCCAGCTGTCATGATGCACTTTGCAGGGTTGCTATGAACATGCAGTGCCCAAGCTCCCACTGTGGTCACCAGAGAACAGGGCAGGTTGTAGCTGCCATCTGAGACAGCCTGGTAGGTGCCATGCCTAGCTTCCAGGAGTCTCTGCAGAGAGGCGTGGATCTCCCTTCAGTCCCACCTTTTCTGTCAGTCCCATGAGGCTGTTCAGGCATCCTCATCATCTATGGGCACCTCCATCTCAATTGACCGTGGGCACTTCCATCTTCAGTGACAATGAGCACCTTCACCTCCAATCACCACGGGCTCTTTCAACAAGCAGCTGACTTCTTGTCCATGCTGCTGTTGCCAGAGTGGAACAACTCCCCCCAGACCTCCCTGAAGTCCTCCCAGCCTCAGACTGACCCTCCCCTGCTAGCAGGAAAATAGAGAGAGAAATCTGAGCATTTTATCAAAGGAAGAACAAACCAGGCTGGGCATTAAGGTGCACCCATGGCAAAGTTTTGCCTCAAACTGATCTTATTTGAGACTGGGAAGTTCCCTGGCACTGCCAGTATGCATCATTTCATCAAATGCTTTACAACTTCGTTGCATTCCTGGAAATACCATTGCATAGTTTTGTGCCTGGGAGGTAATTCCAGCTTAAAGAAAACTCCAGCATGATTATGCAATTAATTTTTTGTTTGGATTATGAATTTCTAGCTCCTTGAAAACAGTAATAATAATAGAAACAGAAAAAACATCTCCCTGAAGTTATTTTTTTCAGTGAAAAATAACATTCTGAAGTAGGCCCATCTTTATATTGCCAATGTTCCTCAGTATCTCATTTGACAAATATAAAATGTAATTTTTAATTGAATATATATTTTATTTTTTTAATGAAATAAACGTCTGAAAAATGCTTCAGGTCATTCTGTTTTGTAGAATTCTAATGAATTCCTGAATGCCTTTCCAAGCTCTTATTTTTATCCTACATTATTTTAAAGATAAAACTACATGAGCTGGTCGCACTTCATGCTTCAGTTAAAAATACTACGATTTTTTTTTTAAAAGAAATAAAAACGCAAAATATTATGTTATCAGTACTATGGATTAATGCCAAACACGTGACTTTTCCACGGTCAGGAGAGCATGATTTTCCCGAGTTCTCCTCGCTTCTGATAGGATTTTCATGACAGTGCAGAGCCCTCTCCCTCTGCAGACCATTGAGTCCAATTGCTTCCTGCAGCAGCCAGAGGGAATTCCAGCCCCTGGGAGCCTGCCCAGGTCTGTGCCTTGGGGAGCACCTTGAAGAGGCTCATAGACAGCTCTCCCCAAGGTCCCTCTGCCCACAGGGAGGTGGAGGTGCCAGGAGCCTCAGGACAGCTCCATGCCCATGAAAAACACTGGAATGCTGGTGCTATGTTGAAGCAAACACTTTTATATTCAATGTTTCCATTGTAAATAGTTCTGCTCTGTTACCCGAGAGGCTGAGCAATCCATTCTTCACGCTAACAAATGGACAAAAACAAAACTCCACCATGCTGAAGAGCAACAGCCTTCCTCCTCCTGCGTGCCATGCAAGACCCCCTGGGCCTTGAGCAGCTTCTGAGGATCCCCTAATGCAGCATTCCTGCATTTCTCAGCAGTCAGTGCCTCCATAGCACTGAGCTGCAGCTGCTGCAGTCTGCATGGTGATGGCCCTTACCTGGAGGCAGCACTGTTGGTTCACGTCCTTCAGGATGGTCCTGATGGGATTCCTGGGGTTGGTTTGTTTGCTTTTAACAGAAAATAAGTATTTATGTTCTCAAATCAATAAGGAGAAGCTCTGGCTGCAGTCAGTGCACCGTGTTCCCCAGCCAGCTGCAGCCCTTGTTGGTTGTCACCTGTTACACGTCTCTGGTGCCTTGCCCCATGGCTGGGATTCACTGATAATACTGCAAAATACATAGCAGACAGTGATTTCCCTAGCAATAAATACCCATCCCCTTCTGCGGTGTCCATCGAGGCCATGCGTGTGGTGCTGCACGCTGCTCCCTGGGGCAGCCCTTCTTTCACAGCTGTGGGGAACAAACTTCTGTAGGAATTACGAGTATAGTCAAAGCAACAGCTGCCTTCAGTAGCCCCTAATGGATTGTCAAGGTAAAAATATCCACTAATTTCTTCCTTAAATGAGCAAATCACATTCCCTTTCCCTTTCTGTCCTCTTTCCACCCAACAACGTCAGGAGCTGTAAATCTACCCAGACCCTGGTGGCTCAGATGGGAAGCTCAAATTGTACAGAAAGCCATCTAAATGCACTTTTCCATAACAATAACATTAAATTGCATCAATTAGGTAAAAATTGATGAGGGAAATCCTGGTGGCTGCAGGGTGAACCTCTCAGTGTTTTCCAGGCTACTCCACAGCCCTGTCCCATGTCACCCACTCACCCTGTGACACCCAGCCATCCTGTGTCACCTGGCTATCCTGGGATGGCCAGAAAGAATTCACCACAGTGGGTTTCCAGCAACCCAATATAATCAGCAGGCAAAAATGCAACAGCTGCAGGTGGAAACCTCATAGGGAAACAGCCCCAAGAGCTGCAGCTGTGCACAGGACTGCCCCTCCTCCCTGTGCTGCTCTGGTCACTAATAAGTAAAGCACACGCTAAGATCAATGTAATTTAGAAATGTGGTGTGTCAATAAAAGGGAACAAAAGGTGCCTGCACAGACATCAGAGCTCCCAACAGCTGGGGCAGGTGAGCTTCGTGTTCCATATTAATGGCCCTTGATTAGAGCTTAATGTAGCAACACACTGTGCTGGCCTCGTAAGGCTGTCTGCCTCAGCCTCTTAAATAACTGTTGTGTTTTTTTCAGGCCATCCTGAATCTTTTCTCTGTGGGATGCGATGGGTTTGTAGCACCAGAGGGAAGACAAACCGCTCTGAAAATGGAGGCTGCAGAAAAGGTACAGAGGAGGGAATGCAAGAAACGTCTCCCCCTTGGAAATCCCTCGGTCCAGTCCCAGGAGTGAGAACAGCAAACTGTGACTGGGTGCTCAGAGCATGGGAAGCCATACAACTTGCTGGAGGTTAACAAATTAAATTGTATATAAATATGAAGCAAACATCCTTGCAACTTTAAGCAGCTGCGTAAGAAGCTATATAGGTCACCTGCAGACATAGGCAAAAAAAACCAGAACAAATGAGGCTCGTGTGAATATTCCTTACCTTTCTGGTCATGTACTTGTGTCTACAACAGCACTATGAGGCACGCAGAATGAAACTGAGCAGACAAAACTGATTTATTCCATGACAGCGCTACCAAACTTACATTCTTCAAATAAATTTAAAACAGTGCTGCTTCTGTGGCTGATAAGAGCAGAGTTGGAATCCCACGAGGAAGGCACCGCTGTTCTTAGAGGGGAACAAACGCGATACAAAGCCTCGGTTGGCCGCAGCAGGGATCTGCAGGTAAACAGCTTCCAGCTCTGGGAGAGATGGTGCGTGTTTGTAGCCAGAGTGCTTCAAACACCCAGCTTCTCCCATTGTTGGCGTTGTGCGCGTTGCACTCTTGGATTACATTAGCACATCAGTTGCACTTCTTGCTTTACGTTTGCATTGTGCTGCCAAGGCTCAGCAGCAGGGAAAGGCCTGCGCTTGGCATCACACACATGTGAGTCCCTCAGGGTCCCCTGGCAGCCCCCTGCCCCAGGTGCCCATGCCTGGTATTTCTGTGCCTGCTCCCAGCCAGAGCAGAGATTCCTGCACCTCATACGGGTACCCTGAGGGCTGCAGCCACATCTGCATGGCACACATCTCCCAGTATGCCAGCCTGTAGCACCAGGGTATCCATGGAGTTGAGGCTACAACAACACTGATGTAGCTACATGCAAAGGAAGCACACAATCACAGAATGGCCCAGGCTGGAAGGGACCTCAAGGATCACGAAGCTCCAACTCCCACCACAGGCAGGGCCACCAACCTCCACATTTCATACCAGCCCAGGCTGCCCAGGGCCCCATCCAACCTGGCCTTGAACACCTCCAGGGATGGACGGGGCATCCACAGCCTCTCTGGGCAGCTGTTCCAGCACTTCACCACTCTCACAGTAAAGAACACCAGCAGTCGGCTCCTTGCTGGCAGCAGCAGAGCCCTACATGTAAGGTGAATGGCAGTGAGCAGGGCAGAGCCTCAGCCGGGGCTGCTGGGAGGAGCAGGGCTTCAGCCACACACTGCCCAGGGCGATGGAAGGAGAGAGCCATGCCCCCATTGGAGGTTGGTGTTATAAAAAGGCACCAGAAAGCCTGGAGAAATGTATAATTAACACTGAACTTCATATTAAACCTCTTTTACATCTCGGTGAACCGTGTGCACAAAAATAGCTGTTTCCTTCACAGCGAGAGCATCTGAAGCGCAGATAACGGATCCTACATTTTGCATTTCCCAAATTCTGTGACTTTTGCCCCTCTAATTTATTAACTTCAGATGTGTATCTCCAATCCCAGCAGAGCTTAACTCGAGATGCAAGGCTGAGCCCTTGCAGGATCAGTGGCAAACCAGCAAGGTCAGTCCCATCTTCCCGTTTCCATGGTGATGGCTGTGATAATATATAACATGGCAACACCTTCTTTCCACCAGTTCCTACAGCTCAGCTCTTGGCTTTGTCTAAGCTCCTTTGAAATGGAGGCAAGATAAAAAGAGAGCTCACAGCAAAAGGGGACATCCGAAGGAGCTGCCTGTGAGCACACCACCGCTTTGTGCTGGGTCCTGAACGAGGCAAGTTTTCAGCACAGATTTTCTTCCCAGGGCTGCTGTGTGACTAGGAAGTGCCAGCCTTCTGGTGATGTTGCACTCAATGATCTGGATTATGCCAGAGATAATTTTTTTTTTTACTTCATTTTGTTGATCAGGACATGTTTTCCCCATAAGCAAAGCTGGAAGATTTCTGCACGTGCTCTCACTGAAAGCACAAGCTCCAGCGGGTGGCAGAGCTTCTTTTGGTCTTGGAAAGAGACAGCCTCATGTAGCCCTGCCTTGTGCCCAGACCTGTATGGGCAGGGCTGATATCCATGGAAGGGTGAGACTCTTTTGGTGAAAATCCTCTTGGTGTCTGAAAGCAAAGGCTCTTTCCAGTGAAAGGCAGCTTCAACCCCTTGAGTGAGTATCTCACGTTGTGGATTTAGAAGTCTAAAGTGCAGCAATGTTTCCAGGTTTTGATTAAATGACCAAAAGATCTGCATTTATATCAAAAGTTTTCACTAAGTGGAACTACAGCCCAGTTCATTGGAAATGTTTCAACTATCATGGTGGCCTTCCAATATTTGAAGTGTATAAACAGGAGGGGGTAGGACTGTTTACAAGGATGGATAGTGATAAGACAAGTGGGAAAAGTTTTAAACTGAGACAGGGGAGGTTGAGGTTGGATCTTAGGAGGAAGTTTTTCCCCCAGAGGGTGGTGACGCACTGGAACAGGTTGCCCAAGGAGGCTGTGGATGCCCCATCCCTGCAGGCATTCAAGGCCAGGCTGGATGTGGCTCTGGGCAGCCTGGGCTGCTGGTTGGTGACCCTGCACACAGCAGGGGGTTGGGACTGGATGAGCACTGTGGGCCTTTGCAACCCGGGCCATTGTAGGATTCTGTAATTCTATGATTCTATTTTAAAACTGCATATATATGCATGTGTGTATGCAGATATACTTGCGTGCACGTTTATATACAAGCATACATGCATTCAGACCCAAATTCCATGCACACTCCATAAACATGTCCCTGGGGAGCAGTCATGTCAATGGCTCTTTCTGGAGCTGTGTCATGCTTTGCAGTGCCTCAATTTCAAATTTTCTGTGGAGATCTCAAGCACTTGTCCAGGCTGCAGAGGACGGCCAGCAGCCAGCAGCACTCCCAGAAGGTCACAGCTGGTGGTCCCCAATGAGCCTTTCACCGATGCAGCAGGAAGGACCTCAGCCCGGAGCCTCGGGTGTGGAGCTGCCCAGGAGCCATGGGGAAGTGCTGGGTTGCCCTGTGCCCATTGCAGCCACAACACCGTGCAGACAAAGCCCCATTTTGCTGGAGTCACATAGCGATGGAGCTGCCCAAAAGAAGTGCTGCAGAACAGTTCCCACCGTCTGTCTCCTGCTGATGAGTCACAGAACTCACCTCCTCTTTTTCTTTTTTCTTTTTTCTAAGTAGAATTTATTGGTGTAGGAATAGTTGGTCTATATTTGAAAATTAGAAACCTAGAAAGACTACACATTAAATATGAAGCACCACATGAAACTTTCTCTGAAGACAGCTAAGGAAGTCAAACATAATTGCAAATAAGCAACAGTTCCTTGACACCTCAGTACATCTGTTCTGAGCATCCCTGGTCTGTGGTCTGAACAGAGACATAGAAACGGGTATGTCACCACGGTTCGTTATGATACCGTATTTTACAGCCATCTTCAGCTGTAACAAGCTCTGAAGTGTTTTCTAGAATGACAAGGCACTTAATAAAAGCAAGACAAAGGCTCATTGGAGACCTTAGTGGCTTGCATGTCTTTTGAAATACAAGTGCCAGTCCAGCAGATGTTACCTTTATACTCTCCTCTAGTTAAAACTCTATTTTATCTCCTAAAAGGAGGGAGAAAGATTTCAATGGATCTGCAAAACCCTTTCAGCTTCATTCAGCAGATCAGGGGAATGCTTCCATACAATTATTGTTTCTTCTTTATAGGAAAGAAGACAGACTAGAAAGGAAGTCATTTTCTGCCAAGAACATCTTATCTTGTGAAAGGGCATACAAAGAAACCTGTAGAGCTCCTGCTGTGAATCCCATAGAACCCAATACCTCCTGCAGTTCCCCTGCAGGAACAGGGCTGAGCAGTGATGCTGGCACTGGACGTGCCCCCATGGCAGCAGTGCTGGCCTTTGCCATCTGCTCTGGTGCCACAGCAGTCCCGCATTCCGGGGCACATGGCTCTCCTGGTTCCTGTTCTACTGGGAGAAATGCTCCGTTCCCTTTCCTTGCTCACCTCTTCTGCTCTACATCTAACAACCCTTTTCTCTCAGTAACACAATATAATCGTATGAAGCTAGCAATGATTCAGCCTAACCTGTATTTAACTTGAATATGCTGCTTCTTGCCAGACCTGGGGAAACTTCTCCGAGCCTCGCACCCCCCTCACTGCAGTCTCTAGCTCAAAGTAATTGACTTTTTTCTGTAATGCCTGAATTTCAGCTGATTTTATTTTCCAAAGAAATGATCTCTAAGCATGTAACAATCCTATAATTAAAATAATTTGCTCTTGTAGTACAGAGGTTATGTAACTGGCAGCTAAGGATACTTGATATTTTAATAACAGTGAGACATACAAGAAATTCTTCTCACTTCCAGTTGCCCGTGAACAGGAGCTGCTGTGCTTCGTGCCTTTCCAGGCTTCATCAGTCCTTCTGACCTGTCATTTTCCCAGAACTTTCTTTACCAAATGACCTAGCAGCTTATGAAACAAGCTGAACTTCTCTGCAGAAAGAAAATCAATCGTTTCCTACATTATTTTACTAAGAAATGTTCTGTGCCAGCTCAACTCCTATACCAGATTTCAAACACAGTGGTAAAACATTAAAAAAAGGTTAACATTTTAATGCAAGACCTGAGTCTGAAAATGGAATGGGTCTTTGATCTCTGATTCTAGCTAGAAATGTCACAGAGTGGGCTTTCATAAAGGATTCCTTCCAATATCAGCTTTGGCAGGGGAAAATTTAAAACCTAGCAATAGTCTTTCTTGTAATATTTTGATGGTTCTGCACCTGGCCTTGCAAACCAGACACGCAACTGGCTGTGCTTTTAATTATGGGGTAAAAGACTTTGAAAAATCCCTCCAAATGAAAAACAAACACCATTCCCCACACCGGCTCAGCCCGATGGTGCTGCTCTGCTCCCACCGGGCACCACTGGGCACACACCAAACCTCAGCTCTTCCTTCAGTGGGAAACTGGGAAGGATTGTGGCCTGTTCCCATGTCTAAAGGAACAGTGAAAAATACTTCCTCTGTCTTTAACCACACAGCTGTCCAGCTGTGGCCCATGAGCAGCTGCACAGAAGTTGGCTTCTTCACCCTGGGCATGGCAATCACTGCCTAGTGCCTAAGGAGGCATTCACACTTCATCTCACCAAGCAAGCCCTCGGCCATCAGACCCATCAGGCCAGCAGCTATGCACACAGATGAGTCACTCTGGGCGCATTGCCTCATACTTTATTCGTTGAATCACACCCAAATGTAATTTGTCACAGCTCTCTTTCTCACACACACAGAGGTGGGTGCCCTTCTGTTTCACCAGGGGTAGAGTGTGACCGTATTTGGGGAGATGGGGCTCAGGCCCTGTCAGCAGGGACAGTCAGAGAGGTAATGGGCATTCCTGCGGCTGGAAAGAGAGCAGTTAATATTTAGATGTGAATGAATCAGAGAAAAGTGCTTTTGTAAGCTAATGAGAAAGTTGGAACAAATGTGTTTAACTTTACCCCGGGGGAGCAGTGTTGCATCAGGTAATCAATCAGAGAATCAAGGAATCCTTAGAGTAGGAAGAAATCTTTAAAGGCCATCCAGTCCAGCTTCCCTGCAATGAAAGGGACATGAGCCTGGATCAGTCTTCAGCAGCACGAGGAGAGCAGCCCACCCACCACCAACACACGGACTAGCTTCAAAGCACTACAGACCCATCTGGGCAGGAGGCAGGGACACAGTGGGACACGCTCCTGTCCCTGCTCCCATGAGGTGCAAAGCTTTCCTCCGTACAATGTGAGCAACTGCTGGCAGCAGGCACCGCCTGCAGTGCCATTGGCATGGAGCTGTGAGATGGCAGCACTGGGGCATCCCAGCTCCAGGTGTGACATCCAGGTGAACATGAAATGCTGCCGTTTCTTTCTCTGCAGGAAATGAAGAGTGGTGCTTCTAATGAACAAAAGGAAAAAAAAAAGAAAAAGATGATGGGTTAAAATGATGGTTTTGTAACTCCTGCTTTCATTTAGATATGGACACTCACAATAGGACTAGCAAAGCGATAATATAGTGAAGGTTGATTATACATTTACTTCAAAGTGTATCTTGTGAAAAAAAATATATCATTATTATCCCACACTGATACATTTCAGTCTAGGACGTGAGATAAAAATATTGGGATGTGGGGTGTCATTCTCCCTGACAGCTCAATATAAAGATAAGGGGTATTTTTCACTGCAGTAAAGAAACACATTGGTTTCTCTGTAGCTTCATTTTCATTGAAAAGATTACAGAGAATAAGCAGAATTCTGTGGTAAACACAAAGCAATATAATACACATTTTCTTTTGGAATGTATAATGAGTATTGTATTTTAATGTCATTACTTCTGAAAATGACATAATGGAGATGCACACAATACCCATCCATGCTGCTGTCACAGGCAAAATCACAGATCTTAACCCAGCCTTCCTCCTTCCCACTGCCTGCAGTGAGAGCTGAGCCTGGGGCTGCTGGCAGTGCAGGGCCATGTGGGCACAGCACCATCCTGCTGCGGGGCTGGGAGCTGAATATCCCAAGTTGGAAGAGACCCATAAGGATCAGCACATCTGAAGTAGATAAGGATGCACCTCGCTGCGTTCTTTGCAATGAGTTCTTTACAATGAGAATCCCCCTGCCCAAGCTTCTGAATTGTACAGAGCAAGCAAGAGTTTCACAGCAGGCCCCTGCCCTTCTCAAGCCCAGTGGACACAGAGCTTTGGTAACTCCTCTGCCAGACTGCCACCCATCACTGCTACTGCTGGTGTTTATTACTCGGGTCTCCCTTTGGTTATACATCAGTTGAAACCAAATCAGGTACTCGATTGCATGTGTGCAGTACCGTGGGACAAATGGTAGGATCTGACAGATGGAGATTCATTTGGTGACAAAATCAGACGAGGTTTTAAGCTTCTTGATAAGGTTGATCATTGGAAACAATGACATCCGTTTAGATGGTCTGAGCACTGGGCAGCATGGCTACCAAGGAAAGATACCATGCTTCCTTCATTGGTACTGTCAGCAGAATGGCATACATTTCTGGACACAGGAGACCCTCCATCAGATAATGATGTCCATTTCGCTGCTTTGTTCACTAAGCCCTATTTTAATTTCACTTAGAATCTAAAGCATCTGATTAAAAACATGCCAATAAATAAATAAACAAATGAGAGAGTTAAAAAATCCCTCCCACCTGCAATGGCTGATGCACAATCCAATGCTTGTAAGAGTTCAGTCCAAACCCTTCAGAAATGCAGACATCCGTTGTTCTTTGTTAATTCGTGTGGCTGCAGTTCCCAAACCTGATGTTACTTCAAGTTCCCTGTGAAGCCAATGCCACTCCAGCAATCAATGGGAGCTTGTTTACAGCTTTCCTTCTCATTTCTGCTGCAATCAATCGAAGTTGTCAAGAGGACTCCAGGTGCTGTCTGCATTTTTTCCCCATAAAATATTAGAGAGAGAAAAACATTCAGTGAAAGGTCTGTGACTTTAAGTGTAATTAAAATTACAGAAACTCAGTCCTCGGAGATGGTGAGTATTGACGTCTCTTTTATTTTCTTATTTACAAACCAGTGTTGGTACGCTACAGTCTCTTTCAAAACAACAACAACAAAACAGACAAGCAGAAAAAACAAGAAATGAAGACACATTAAAATTCCAGCAGGACAATACCTGCAGTTCTCATTGTGCCCTTATTCCAGCAAAAAATCTTCTGGCTGTAATTTGAACTTCACTGGGGCTGATCCTAAAGCCTCCGAAGTTTGCAGCAGTGTTTCTCTCAGTATTTATTTCCTTTGTTTTAAAGATGTGTATGAAGAGAACGTGGAAAAATCACACGTAAATGATGATCAGTTCCAAATCTTCAAGGTGGGAAAATAGTGCAAGTTACAGAGCAGCTAATCAGATAGACCAACATTTGATATATGTATATATATATGACTGTGGTGGGATTATTACATAATTCAGCTCTCCTTATGAAATTCCTCCTGCAAACAGAAAGATGTTTGCTTTGATGCAGCAGTGCTCTGACTTTACATGGGAGCTGCGCATGGCAGCTGCCCCTGCAACTGGGAACCAAAGTGCTCCCACCGGGCAGGCAGACCCAGGAGAGGGAACTAAAAACAGGACTAAAAGAAAGGATTTACAACATCATTCATGCTATATTCAGTTATCTTGAATATAGTTATATTATAGTTATCCTGAATGTATATCCTGAGCCAGGCTGGATGTGGCTCCGGGCAGCGTGGTCTGGTGGTTGGCAACCCTGCACACAACAGGGGGTTGGAAATGGATGAGCTCTGTGGTCCTTTGCAACTCAGGCCATTCTAGGATTCTGTGATTTTATGGCTAGAATTCACACACAGTAATCACCCTTTGTATCTAAATGTGAAAAAGTCCATAGTGATGCTCACGTTTCATTCTTATATCCAAAGCCAAAATATTCTGCTAAGTTCTCAGATTCGCTATTCTTAAGTCCCTTATTTTTTTTCATTGCTCTTCAGTTAAAGGAAAAACCCTCTTGCACACAGTGTGCACACCCCGTGCTGAGCTCCAGAACTCCAAGAGTTCATATCACAGGCTGGGTTGTTATGAATTATTCACACACCCCAGCGTGCTGTGTCATGCTACGAGAGGAGCAAAATGAAGGTGTGCCATTCAGGGAAAGGCATGCAGCAGATGTAAACACTGAGGATGTGGGACCATATATGCAAAATACTTGCAAATAGGTGAACGTTTCTGTTTAAACCAACAGTAGGTAGAAGTGTGGCAAACAAGTGTAGAGCACAAAGGACATGGAATATCTGAGGCAAATGTTTGTGTTTATGGTTGCACAGCTCAAAGTGCTTCACACTGCCCAGAAGAACACAATGCAGTTCTCCAGGACAGAGGCACCAGCAGATAAGGATGCAGCACTGTATGTTTAAGCACTGCCACAAACATGGCCTGAGTTATAGGGCTGCACTGAAAGGGACAGCACCAAGCTCGTGCCCATCTTCCTTCAGAGAGCTTCCTCTGAAGCCTTCTTGATCTGCTGAGAAACACAGACAGTGATTTACCTTTACTTGCTGAAAACCAGAGTGAGTAATGAAAAGTGAATGGCTGTCTTCATTTTTAATTTCAAATCAATTCGTTGTAAGCCTTGCTCGGCTGCCTGATGTGACATTGCAATTTTGTAGGACAACAGGAATAGAGACCATTATTAACAGCTATCAGAGATCAGGTTGGTATGATACAACAGGCATTAAAATGATCTGTGGGTACTGCTATCATGGGCAATTTCAGACTTTCTGTAATTACAGAGAACTTTTCATATTAAGGCATTTTCCAGCCGATGCTGGAATACATCATCCAGATTATGAAATAGCTGTGGGCTTGGGGCAGCCTAACCCCACTGACAAGGGGCATTCAGCTGATCCTTGGGGTGATCCTTAAGGAGCTCACAGTGGCTCCTTATTCTGTAAACAAAATCCTGAAAAAACCCAGTTAATTTGGTGATGTAATTACTGAAGGCAGCACTGCATCTGGGCTCTGCACAGCCATGCTGCAGTGGGGGACTTTTAAAAGTAATCAAGAAAGGAAGATGACTTCTCAATAGGGGATAGGGTGACTGGGATAGCATTACTGCTTGAGCAACGTGGTAAAAAGTTTCATATAAGTTTCTCTTCTCTGTTTGGAAGAAATAGAGCAGTACAACATTTTATGTGAGGATAAAAAAAATATTATCTCATCCATAAGGAGCTTTTAAGCTACATCTGACAGGGCTGAAATTTAAATCACCTTGGCCAGGATGTGTTTTTATGACTAGGGTGATACTGCGTGAAGTGGTTGGAAAAGAGCAGGTGAGATGCTAGGGGAGCTGCAGGCCATCAGGCTGCTGCCACACTGCATGGAGACATGGTGGGGCCACTCTGAGCAGCACCCAGTGGGCTTGGCAGCAAGGATGGCTGCATGACCCGTGCACTGATCCCTGGAGGCAATGGGAAGCCTTCAGCCAGCTGTATGCCATGGCTCTGGGATGGGAGAAAGCCTCAGGAACACAGCACTGTTGCAGCAGCAAAACAGCATCCATAGCAGAACACCCAGCACAGCACAGCAGCAGCAGCAAAGCACAGCACCTATAACGGCATGGGTGGCACAGGACAGCAGGGTGCATGTACCTAACTGCACTGTGCTGCCCTGCAGCGATGCAGGGACTCACTCCAGACAGTGCTGGGTGTTGCTATGAAAGTCCATAGGTAGCTCCTGCAATACTAGGCTATGTGCATATCTTCTCCAACACACTACAGAGCCAGGATGGGGCCTGCAAGTGAGAATATTACCATCGCATTATTAATAACTGCATACAACTGCTGCTACTTTGCTTTATTGAGAAAGATCCGTGTCTTCTCCAGTTTTGTTCATTTAAATCTGATGACAAAATAATACATGACCACTAGAGCCGAACCAATAAATAAAATTTTACTTCTCAGAAAGGGTAGTCAGGCACTGGAATGGGCTGCCCAGGGAGGTGGTGGAGTCACCCTAACACTGACATGTTGAGGGACATGGTTTAGTGGGAGCTATTGGTGATAGGTTGGACTGGATGATCTTGTAGGTCTTTTCCAGCCTTGGTGGTTCTATGATTCTATGAAGCAATTCAGGACACGTTAATATGTTTGTATTTGAAATATTTCATATTTTAACACAAACGTGTATAGTTTTAATATTTGAAACTTATCCATGCAGTTAAGTATTCAAGATAGCAGTTTTGCACAAACAAGCTGTGAGAGAAGTCTCCCATCCCTGAAGTGCTCTCAGTGTGCATAGCAATGAACACACGAAGTAAGAGCAGGCAATTTGTTTGTTTGTTTAAGCTTACCGTGGATTTTTCTCTTTGATAATCAGAATCAAAGTGTAATAAAGATTCAGAAAATTGCCCAGAGAGGCATCAAGTGCTCAGAGGAGCTGTGCGTGCTGGATGGTGAGCAGAGACGCTTCCACTGCTTCTGGAACTCACACTCTGCACACAGGAGCACTTCTCCACCCATGGAAAGTCCCAGATGTGCACAGAAGCACTGGTGTCTATTTTTTCCAAGGCAAAAATTGTGGAGAAGCTCTTTGACAGGTGGTCACAGCCCTCTTGTACTTCTGATGTGCTTCAAGTTAGGCTTTCTGGCAGACGTTTCCTCTCCCACATACTGGGGATGCAGACAAACTGCAGAGGTGCAGATTGAGAAATGGGGACATTCTCAGAGGACCCCACATTGTCACTGACTGGATTTTGGTGCCACGTCCTGCATGCAGGGGATGGCTGGTGGCAGCAGAAGCCACTCTCTGCCCACGGTCCAGCCACAAGATCGGCTGCCCTGCAGCGTGCAGAGGGTTAATGAGCACTTGCATGTTCATCAGGGGCACAGAATGCTACTTTGCCTTGACTGTGCATGCACAGGGAGGAATCTGCTATTTATACTCAGTGTAAACTGTTGAATGGGCAAATATTCTCCAAGCCTGCAGCAGGTCATCATAATTATTCCCACCTGGCAGGATCCTTGTGCTTGACCAAGGAAAAGCAAAGCACTGCCCTGTGAGATGCCGCACTCCGTGACTGCAGGAGAGCTGCTCACAGCCCTGGGGACAACCCCAGGCACAGCCTTGCTGCTGGCTCGTGGCGTGCCCTTGGGTAGGCTGAGCTGACACAAACCCCAAACCAAAGCAACCTGCAGCTTGTGGATGCCTCTGAGCTGCACTTTATTTGCTTGCAGGATTTCCGTTTGGGTTTTTGGAAGAGGGGAAGGTCACCATTCCACTTGGATAAAAGTAGAGGAAGTAGAGGAAATATTTCATTTGGTCTCAGTACCCCCAAAATAAGTTAACTGGGAGACAAACCTGCACCTGCCTTCCCCACCACCCTGCAGGACAGGTGTGCCCATGACCTCAGCTCCTCGCACTGCTGCTCCCCAGGCATTGGT
The DNA here is from genome assembly GCA_030625065.1 of Alectoris magna. Lineage (NCBI taxonomy): Eukaryota > Metazoa > Chordata > Aves > Galliformes > Phasianidae > Alectoris > Alectoris magna. The sequence goes on along the minus strand of CM060565.1, from coordinate 478,839 downwards.
CCATGCAAAATGAAATTCAGAATCGGGAGGAGAGGTCACCTATGCAAAAGCACAAGCTGCTTAGCTTGCCCACAGACCTCCCAGAGCACAAGGCCAGTAAGCTGCTTACAGAGCATCTCGTTAATAGCCACTAATCTTTAACTGTTTGCCTTCCTGTTAATTACAGAGCCATGTCAAAGCCCAGTGCCTTCTGTAATTGCTTTCATTGGAAAAGGTGATCTGGATTGGTTTTTTTTATTACTGTTTTCCCTGCACACTCCCCTCCAGCCATGACATTTTCCTTTCACCTGCAATGCAGCATTGTCTGTGAACGATGTGCCTCCTGCTTGTCCAGTATATTGTAGTTAGATGTAGTCCGATGGCATAATAATGATATTGATTTCTCCCCACTGCAGCAGATGCTCTCATGTCCAGCCACGAAGAACTTGAGAAATACCACAGAGATGAGCCCAAGACTGACAGTGCCAGCACTGTGTGCACAGTGAGCCACAGACTGGGACCCAGCGTGGGCTCCAGCACTGCTGTGCCCAGGCTTTCTCCAAGCAGCAGCACTGATCTGGCTGGCAGGGGGGGCAGTCCTGGCAGCCCCAGCTCTCCTTGATCCACCTTACACTCCGTTAATCTACTGATGGATGCCAGAGGAACCTGAACCCAAAGGTCTGAAAAGCCCTGAGGTCAGGCACAGAGCATCACTGAGGTACAGCTGTGTAAAAGAAGTGATGCCGTGTGAGGTTGCTTTGGAGAGAACTGACAGCAGAAGGGAGCCCAAGGGTGGCCGGCAGCCACCAAAGGGACAGGGATTGGTTGGGCAGAGACAGACCGGCCAAGGCCAGCAGTGGGGCTGAGGGACACTGCTGTGGGTGGGCAGCTCAGAGGGGTCAGCTCCAGGACCAGGGATGCTCCACATCTGGTAGCAGCTCAGGGATGCTCTGGCCTCCCCCGGCTCCCATCCTCTGCTCGGTGGCCAACATGTCCTGGCATCAGTCCTCCTATTAAACTCAAATGTGCGTGTTATTCCAATATGTATAATAGGCAGTCAATAGCAGAGTTTTCTGCACAAGAAAGGTCACCTGAGACTCTTCCCTTTCTGAGCTAATAACCGCAGTCTCTCCAGTTGCCATTTAACTCTTCTAAGTTGCATTTTTAATCAATTCCCCCCCAAACAATTGCTGGAATAACAAAAACATTTGCTAAGCAGAGCACAACAATCTTTTATTTGTGCAAAAACTCCACAACACAGCTGCCAAACCAATGGCCTGCGTGGTTTCCCCAAGGATCCATCCCCTCCCCTCTGTGCCTGTGGCCCTCTGCTCAGCCCCACAGCACCGCCGTGCTCAGTGCACCACACTGCACGTCCTGCAGAACAGCACACATGGGGCGCATCCTCTTATTAATTTTCTCTGTGTATGCAGTTACTGTCAAATAATAGCAGCTCCTTTTATTTCTAAAGGAATATGGCATGCATGCAAAGCGGTTTCAAGAAGATGTACCCTCAGGGCATATTATTATCTTAACTAAAATTCAAGTGCATACTTATTACCAAAATCTTAGTTTCAGAAATAGCTTCGCGTTCACATATTGGAATTACAAACCACTACACAATTTGTTAGAAGTCGTCTGCAAAACTGCTTTTTAGTACGGCTTTTATAGTTGTCTTATTTATCTAATCTCCACGAGTCGTAATTCCTTTAGGATCGCTTTCCCCCTCATACACTGCATCGCACCAAAAATAAATAAAGAGCGCAGCAGAATAAACAAGGGGGCTTTTCTCTGAGAGCCTGAAGATTCTGGTGAAATGCTGCATGTGATTCCTATTTGCTGCAGCATTTCTAATGGGAACAGACACCCTCAGTGCACTGGAAGAGAATCTCCGGGCAAAAGACTCAGGCGTAACATCTCCCTTGGAAATGAGCAAACTGAATAGGTAAAATAAAAATATCATGGGTGTTTCTTGCAATTTCCAGGAAATGCTGGCCAGAACTCTGGGGGAATTTTTCTTTGCCTACAGGAAGAAAAGCAGTAAAGGTGAGGTGGTGTCTGAGGTAGCTTTCTAAACAAGACTTTCAGGGATGTTTTAGTGACCTCAGGCTGAACCTGTCCCCATGTCAGCTTCTGAGCTGGAGACAGAGCACAAGGCAGTACCTGCCTGGTTTGCAGCATGCCTGATTCTCCTTCCCGAGCACTCAGCCCCGTGGCTTTGGATGAGATAATGGGGCCTACCATGGGTCCTGCAGGGCATGAGGTGTGGAAGGTCTCCAGCCCTGTGGCGGGCTCAGACCTATGGTGGGCACAGTCCCATTCTGGGCAGAGCCTCTTGGTGCTCACAGCCCCACACCATCCCCAGCCCAGACAGGGCCCAGCATCCTCTGCAGCACAGCCTGATTCTGCACCACAGAATTTAGGCAGAAGGTGAAATTCTCTAGCACAGGATATCAGCTCTGATGAGCACTCATGGGGATCAGTGATTTTTCCTCTGTATCCTCTCTCTCCCCTCTGTCAGTCCTGAAGGAGGAGAAGCTGAAGCCCACCGCAGTGTAGGAGCCTATTTCCCTTGTGCAGCTTCCTTTTATCAGATGTAATTACTGGCTTTTAAAATAGCCTTGCTTCTCTCCTCATCTGACAGCCACAGGTTTGCCTGCCAAGGTGCCATTTGTCTCAGCCTAACAACAACAGGGAGATGAAGTTTCTTGTCCTTCGGCAGGGATGCAGCGAGACAGATTCCCGGGTGACTGCAGGCCTATGGGCAGCTCCAGGCTGATCCTGGAGCCCCAGGAAATGCTGCAGCATCACTAGTGGGGAGCAGGCTGGGGGCATCAAGTGCTGTGGGGCCAAAGCAGCTCTATGGCTCCTCTCCATGGGGTGTTGGGACAGCGCTATGTCCCTGTCACGTCAGGAGCCCTGAGGGGAAAGGCTCTCGCTGACTTAAAATACACAAACAGATCACACTTAACATGTGTTGAAGTTTACAGTCTTCCTTTAATTTAACAAATTGCATTTATAGCTCAGAATCCAGGAACTGTTGTAAATGCAGACCCAGAGCTCACGCAGTGGCATCCTGAGGCAGAACCTGGGCACTGCTGGAAGGGGACAGGCACAGCCTGTGTGCTGCCCATCAGGTGCCCAGTGCAGGGACACATCAGCAGGGGAAGAAGTTGGGATCTGGTCTCAGCGCGAAGAGAGCAAAGCTTTCCCTGCAGCAGGAGCGGCTCTGCAGCCAGCATGGTGCAGTGCTGGTGGGGTGCTGCAGGCTGGGGCTGCTCCCAGCTGCTCTGCACAGCACCTTGGTGACTTCAATTCAGAAATGTTGAACCTTCTGCACCTCTGTCTGACATAAGCAGCTAGAAAATATTAATTATATTCTTGCAAGCTGTTCCAATCAAGATGGGAAACAGATATTGAGTCATAAATCTCCAGGTGGAAAAGTTTCTGGAACTTGTTATCTTTTACATCATACCGTCATTTTGCTCTTGTAGACTGGCCTAGGACAGGGCTATTAAATTGCTTCTGTCTGTTTGCTATGTGAATGTGTATCTTTATTACTTAAGCAAAATAGGACAGGACTGGCTGTACATCCTCGGTTCTTCTCTGTGACTCTACAGTGCTGCTAGCGGTGTGCTGGAGCTGAATGAGCCACGTTAGCAAGCGTTAATTAACTCGTACCTCGTTCTACTCTGTGCGTGACTTCTGAGGCTGGAGGCTGCAAACTGAAGTATCCAACAGACTCCAAAGCACCAAACTGGGATCTCATGCTGGAGACCGCCCTGCAGCGCTCACTTAACTTCTGACTTACAGTGTATTGTTCGCCCTTGTTCTTTGTTGCACTCTCTGAAGGCAGAACAATGGTCAGTGAATTCGTGAAGAAGCAAAACAAGTGTATTTCAGTTCACAGAAACGTGGGAATTATGCTTGAGAACAGAGCAGGGCAGGAAACAGTAATCTATTTCTGCTGCATCACATAGAAAAGACTGTGATTCTTATCAGATTAATTCATTCATTTTTAATAAGCAGTCTTATGTAGCTGAACTGCACTGTTCCAGGTTAAATAACCTCCCAGTTCTTTAATATTTGCAGTCCCTTGAAGCAGTTATTGAACTTGGAACGGCGCCGCAGCACGGTGTGTGTGGTTTGCACAGGGATACAGCAGCTGCCACGAGCCCAGCACCTGATAGAGCCCAGCAGCCCCAGAGCAGGAGGTCCCCCTCAGTGTCCTGTGCCAGCCCTGGCTCATGCATGGACTGCTGGGCCCAGCACACTCACCCCACAGAAAGCAAGGAGTGCAGCATGGGGCAGGGCTGGGGGTACCTGATCGTGGTGTTTGCGCTCACGAGTCCAGCAGCGCCTGCAGGCACACATCCTCAGGGTGTGTGGGTACAGAGCCTGTCCTTTGGGAAGTCTGTGAACAAAGCAGAAATGGCCACAAGGGAGGACAAGTGCTCCTGCCTTCTGTGTGGTGATTCTTTCGCAACGGAAGGAACGCTAGCCCTGCTCTGACATCTCCCTACAACAAACATGTTGTGCAGCCATGCCAGCGTTTACTCAGCCTCCTAAGAAGCCAGCAGATTAGTTACTGTAGAATAGCATATCACTGTGACATCAAAAGATTAAAAAAACACCACTGACCCAACAAGCAAGGACAATGCAAGGCTTAGCGGTAGTTCCACATCATAATGCCATTTATCAGTCTCTGACAAATTACTGATAATTCATATTGATTCTCTGGACTAGATGCAATGACCTGGAAAGTGAAATTCAGAGATCCGCTGAACTGAAATTACAAACACGGCTGAGCTCATTAACTGCGAGCTGAGCTGTGCCGAGCATTTACCTCCGCGCACCATTCCCCCCTGCTCTGTGCTCACGGAAGGTTTGATTCGATGTTTTGCCTTCTGAATTCAACATTCCGCCATTGCCCTCCCAATATCATGAGAAACCACCACTGGAATTATTTCTATTAAACTTTTCTGCCCTGGGGATGAGTGCTCGGCCTCTAACACCGGTGGGCAGTAGGATACCAGACAACAGTGTGCAGCAAGGAAAAGCCTAACGGTTAAGTGCCAGAGCTGCTGGGTTTTCCTAGGGGTCTGTGATACCAGTGGTTTGCAATAAGCTCCCATGCAGGGCAGTGAGGGGATGCAGTTGCCACAATGCTGCAGGGAGAGATCACCTGAGGGCAGCAAGGCACAAGGGGGGTCTGCTAACTGCAGGGCTGGAGGAGGAGGGAAGGTAAAGGCAGCAAAAGTAAAGACAAGAAGAATCTAAAAGCTAGTCAAAATTTAAGCAAGAACATGTCATCATGTTCATGTTTTAAGAGTGTAAATGTAAATCCTTGCCTCCTTTACCTATGCGTGGGACAGGACCTCCGGAGTCTCATTCCAGCCCCTCACGGCTGCCTACAGCTGGATGCAGCTCCCCGGGTGTCTTCAACAAGTCAGCAGGGACCTGCTTTCATTGGCAGGCATTGTGGAGCCCTGAGCACGGAGCTCCTGGTCAGCACTCAAAGGATCCATAAACCTCTGCTCTTTGCAGAGGCCTCTGAGCAGACAATCAAACCACGGGGGTCCAGGAATGCTCAGTTATTTCATAATAACCCCATCTGGCCATGACATTTGAGCAGTTCAACATTTCATTCTCTCTCTCTTCCAAAATCATGTTTTTCCTGCACACACTTTTCTGTGATGATTTTTTCTAAACCATCCCTATCGCCTCCATTGTACTCTCTCTTGCACCAAGACCTAGAATTTTCCTGACTCTGCCCCACCATTTAAAGCCATCATGCTGTCAATAAGCAGCACGAGTGGCCGACCACCTCACCCTCCTCCTCTGCAGCACAGCACAGAAATTGCCAGGAGCGCTTTTTTAAACAATAGAAGCACTCAAAGAACAAAGAGAGCAGACAAGGGAGGTTCAGGCAGCAGCTCCGTGCCCACTCCCTGGGCAGTGCGGGTGATGGTTACTGCGTGCAGAGCCCTGCAGAGCGCATTGCTGGGGCTGCCAGGTGGCTTCAGCCTGAGAAAAGAATTCCCCACATTTCATGAATTTAATATGTGCTGGGAAGCCCCTGATGTCACAGGCTACCTGCCAGAAGGTGGAAAACAAAATCGCTGGCTTGGGATCCCGTGATCTCACGGGTGCCGAGGAGAGGGTGTGCTCCAAACCCTCCCTGTGGCTGCAGGAGTGGCTCCGTGTGACTGAGAGAGCCAGAGTAGACAGGGTGGCACGGGGGGGCCAGCATGGGGGCTGTGGGGGCAGCAGCTTCTGGAGCCAGGCTGGGTAGGGGGGAATGGCAGACTGGGGAGCTGGGGAGATGACAGGAGGTGCAGGGATGCTGCATGCACAGGTAACCCCATCACCATGTTTCAGACACCACAGTAAGGGTTTCCTGTGCTGGGCAGGAGGGGTTTGTTTGTTTGTTTGTTTGTTTGTCCTTTAAATTAGTTGTTTAATAGAAAAGAGCACAGCTGTCTCTTGCCACGAACTCCCCCCCTCTCATTACGAAGTCAGACCAGGAGCCGTGGTGGAGCACATCCAGGACTGAGGGTCCATTAAAGTCTGATCTCTATAAAGTATTGCATGTGTCCATGATTTATCTACACTGGGTTTGGATTCTCGAGGCTATGGTTTTTAATCAGTGCTATTTGCATTAAATAACATCTTTTATTTTCAGTCTGAATTTTGGTCTAATGAGTTGGGGTTTTTTTTTGTTAAACACATCGATAGCGACTCCTCCCTGCCAAGTGATTTCAGATTAACTGCACTTGTTAAATGTTCTTTTCTTTCTTCTTTTTTTAATTCTGTGTTCCAAGAAGGCAGTATTTTTTAAAATTAATGTTGTTTTCAAATAATTACATTATGTAAACACTTGGGCACGTTACAAACAATGGACATAAACATCCAGCTCTGGGTGTTTCTGACTGTTACGGGATGACCAGACATGGCACAGTGCTGCACCACGCGCTGTGGCTGGCAGGCAGTGCTGCTCTCACCATGACTGCTGCTGAGTGCCCATGCACTTTCTGGGGATGGTAAGCACTGGCAATCAGTAACTGCAGGCTATTTCACTTCGTTCTTATTGGCAAGGCCAAGGTGCTGTCTCAGCTACTGCTCTCCAGTGGGATGCTGGCCACGCGAGTGTTTTATTTTCAGTGCTTCAAACTGGAGAACTGCAAACAAGGGTGCACCTCAGTTTCGTGGCTGCAGAGGCATAGACAGGCTTCACGCCAAAGTGACGTTTGTGTGGTGAGGAACAGCTTTGGTTTTCTGCTCTGAGTTCCCCTCCTGAGACCCAAACACTCCACACTCCCTGCCACCACCCTGCACCTCCTGTCACCACCCTACATCCTTTCCCATTACCCTTAATCCTTTCCCATTACCCTGCACCCCCTGCCATCATCCCAGCAGCAGGAAGACCCTGAGAACCAGAGAACAGCAGGAGGCCACCAGGTTGGGACCTTCTCCAGGGCCTTTACAGGGGCATTTCCAGTGAGACATCAAATTTTGTCACCAGCACTTGCCACGCTCTTTCTGGTGAGAGCTTTTTTTGTGTGCAGAGTTGAGATTTACAGATTCCTCAAGTATTTTAAACTAAAGATTCCTTTAGTCACTGCTTTTCCTCTTTCACATTTTCTGGATACACTTCAGCACATAAAAACTTGTATTTTCATTCATTATAATCCTGCCTTTGAATGTACTGCTGCATTAGGAGTAGCTACTCCATCTCTACAATATCTCATCTTAAAACCTTGACTGAGGCAGCTAATGACACAACCAATTAAGCCACTCATGTTATGGCAGCAGTGCAGAAGGAGTTAAGCAGAATGCAGTGTTACAAGCAGAAGAGCTGGAGGTGACATTGTGCTCCCAGAGCCACCCCTGTGGCGCTGTGGTTCCCACAGCAGAAGGGAGGTGCTGGGGAGCACCCATGTGAGCTGGGGACAGCTGAGGACAGCTGGGGACAGCTGTGCCCCCCTCAGTCCTTGCTCCAGCAGCCCCTACCTTGTGAATCCATCTCATTTGCAGACAGCCCCCACATGCCAAGTGCCTTCCTCCACCACCTCGTGCCCATATTGCTCACTGAAACTCTTTTCTGGATGCAGAAAACTGATGCTTTGTTCCTTGAAAAATGCCTCTATAGAACTAATGATGTTAGAATTCATCTTTCCCTGATTTTCCTGGTTCAGCTGATTAGTGGTTGCATTTTACTACCCTTAATTGTCAAGGAGGAAATCAATAGGAAACCTCTTTTCTTTTCAAGATGTATTGCTGTCAGCAGCAGCTGTACTCCATTCCCAGATCAGGAGCAGGGGATTCATTATTAATCCCACTGCTGGAGGATCCACAGTTCTGACACCTCTGTGTTCCTTATCTCCTTCTTCTCAGTTTCTCCTTCTGTCTGTTCGTGCACATCCCCAAAAGCTTTCACATCCAGGCCGTGCTGAGTGTGTCACATGTACAGAAATGTTGATCACCATTCTTTCATTTATGCTAAGATCTCCTCTCACACGTGCAGCAGTTGCACGTACTTGGAGGCACGTACACTGCATGTCACATCGTGCCGCATATTTCAAGGCACAGCACTGCAATGGGACACATCCAGCCTGGGGGCTGAGGGTGTGCAGACCTTTGCTACAGATGTGGCTCTTCCCACACAGCTGCCTGGCATGGGAGAGGAGTCCGGGGGGGATGGGATGGACTCGTGGGTGTCCCTGAGCAGCAGTTCAGGCTGATGAAGAAAAGGCTGCAGCAGCAAGAGGAACCCACTCAAACACTGCTCTGGAACTGGGTTTGTTGTTGAAAAGCAAAGTTTGTTGTTGAAAGCAGGAAGGCAGCTCTCCGCAAACTGAACTGCACTGAAGTGCACAAGAAGCACTTTCTGTCTGCTCAGGGAGGCTTTGGTCACATACAGCTGCACCCGGGGCAGCAGGCAGCACCTTGAGGGACTCGGAGAAAGGATGTGGCAGGGAAAGAGCTTCTTCAAACTAAGAGCAAAGCGAATAGCTGTAACTGCTGAAAAGTAATAATGACTATCAATGATGAAACGTAAAGCTCCTCAATACTATCCCTTGTTGTCAGTGTGTTCTGAGCGTTGCACATTTGTACAACCCTATTTCTTTAAAGAAGCTGACCCTGTGACAAACGCACTTACAAAAGTCCTGAAGGGAGAAGGCAGAACTTTGCACCGCCGTTATGCACACATTATGCAAATATGCAAGGATAAAGGGCAGGGATTGCTCAGCTGAAGAGATATATGGGAGAGCTGACCTTTGCTACACTTCCACCACATGGAATGATGTTAGACTGCTAGAAAGAAGGAGCGGAACAGCAGCTGAATTAGAGATAGTCAGAAATGCAAGATCTGCACTGCCCTGCTGCAGCATCTCCTCCCCATCCATCTTCCAGGTTAATGATTCATGACAGACCGATGAAGGTCAAGGATTCTCTTAAGTGTTTCCTCTCTGCTTGATACCCAGAGAAGCAGAGGGAAAGGTAATTATGCTGTAGAAGGCTCATCTGTGTATTAAGAATCCAGTACCAGCGGGCCTGTAGGTGTCTGGGGCTGTGAACACCCCCCAGCTCCAAGCAGGAGGGGTAAAGGACCTGCAGGGCAGGTCCCGACACAGGGCTACAGTGCCTGGATGCTACATCAGCACAGGAGGAGGAGGGGAGGGGAGGAAGGCACTTCTTTGCCTCTGATGACCAAAGCCTGAGCTGTGCTCGAGCAGGCCAGGAAGCGCGATGGGTCTTGGCCTCTGCATCTCTGAGGAGAGCCCCAAGGAGCACACACAGGACTCCTCACAGCCCTCTTTCTCATTTGCAGCCCTGTGACCCCCATCCGCCTGACCAGCTGCAAGGAGATGGCAACACCTCCTGAGCTGCACCAGAGTAGCAAAGCACACAGACAGCGTTCATGCTGTCCACTGCACCCAGCAACCCTCCTGCTGAACACACAAACGTGATCCCCCAGGACGTACCAAAGGAATGGCAATTCTCAGTGTGCAACTCCAGGAGGCTGGATATAAGGAAAAAAAGTTTGCAATAAGGACAATGAAGCACTGGAATATGTTGCCCAGAGGTGGTAGATGTCCCATCCCTGGAGACACCCGCAGTCAGAGGATGGGGCTGTGAGCACCTGGTGGAGCTGGGAGCTGCCGCATTCACTGCAGGGAGTGGGACATGACGACCTTCAGAGGTTCCTTCCAACTCAGAGCATTCTACGATCCTGTGATTCTCTGAATGCATATACAACCTTGCCTGTGAATGCACGAGCTCCAAGCAGAACGAGTGCATGAAGAATCAGTGGTGTTTGAAATGAGATGTCTTATGGCTTTAGAAACTCATCAAGGTCAAGCGTGTCAGAACAGCACTTCTCTGATTTCCCAGTTCTGCTCTCTTCCCATCTTCCAACAAGGTGAAACTTCATTTGACTTTATTAAAGCAATTGTTCATAAGTAAATCCTGTTTCCTGGTTTTCTAAGCAGGCAGAAATAGAAACAATTAGAAATAATTGCTTGGTAATCTTTTGCCTACACGGTTATTTTCTCATCCTCCAGAGTCTGAAATTGGTTATGGAAGAATGTTGGAGTCTTTGAGGCTTTGCTTTTGGGACTGGACTGTGTTTACAAAGCCCTGAGTAGGTCAATTCGTGCGTGCATCTACAAAGACAGCTCTGCTCCAGGAGCACAGTGACACTCCTGCATCACCCACGAGGACACAGTGACCCAAGCATTTGTATACAACAGCATCAAATGGTCAGGACTGACTCACAAAGTAGTGCAGCAGATGCTTTCAGAACCGACTTCAGCATTTTCTTTCGTGCTTTCTTGGAAAGGCACGTTATGGTAAATTTTGAGTAGCACACCCCCAAAAAGCCCCACCCCTCCCCCCTGCACACACACAGGAGAGCAATTCAGTTAAAGAGAAGTGAGGAAATGCAGAAATTAAGGATTTAGGCCATATCCACAGCCATTAATTTTGTTATTGAAGGTTGTTTGCAATGACTGCTCTGAGAATTTTTCCAGATAACACATCTGTAATTACTGAAGGTTGTCAGGGAGGGCGAGCTGCTGTCCAAATGGTTGGCTACCTACTTTTTTTCCTGATTAGGTAATACAACAGCATTAAGGGAATTAAATTATTTACTGTCATGTAAGCTTCAGAAATAACTGCCATCTGACCAACTGAATGTCACTGCCCATGATATCCCTCAGTACAGATCCAAACAGAGGTTTCCATCCCACAGAGAGTCCTCAGTGAGTGGTTTCCTGCCCCATGCAATGTGGCTGTGTATGACAGCTACAGCGAGGGACGTTTCTCTCCCTGTGCTTCCCACCATAGCTGACCCACTGCTGAACCACTCTGTGCCAGAACACATCACACCACCGATTGATTTTAACGTCAATGATAACTGTTGGTGACACTTTGCCACGGGAGTCTGTTAAGCACTCAGAATAATCTTAAACGGTGTGTTTGCATAGGTGGGATATATAAAAAAAAAAAGAGGAAAATAAGTTAAAATGCATTTACTGAACACAGACCTGTATCATTTATTTCACATCTGTTCAACCAACTTTACCCTATTAAAAAGAGCGATTAATGTTTAAAGGACATGAAAAATAAAATGGCTATAATAAATGGGCACTGCTAATAACTACCACTTCAGTTTGTGTTCTGATAAATTAATGGCACAGCACAATGCTGAGTATAAATGTGCAGTCCCCACTTACGAATGCTGAGCAGTGGCTTTATGACACCCTGCCCAGCGGCACCGCGATTAATGAAGCAGCCAGCTCAGTGCCACCAGCCGGTCAAGGACAGGGCATTCTCCCCAAGCATCTCTTGGGGAAAGCGGCAAATTTAGTATCTCACTGTGAAATATTTAAATTGCTCCAATCACTCCATAGGGTTTCTTCAGCCAGAGGGTTCCTGGAAGACCAGATCACTGCTGATGTTCTTGGAAGTCAGAAGAGAGAAGGTTCCTTCTTAGAGCACAGAACGTGGCAAAGGTGGGGGAACAGGGAAAGTGTTTCTTAAAATAAGACAATATCAAATGCACACAATAACAAAAGTATAGACACCTTAGACCCTGCTACGAGCTTTGGTAACATACCTAATATTAACAAAAACCCTACAAGGTGCATTTATCTTGCTCTTCCCATTTGCCATAATCAATAAAAATCTCCGTCCATTCTCCATAGTTGGTGGCATCTAGATCCTTAAAAGTATTCTCTTTGAATGTCTTCTTAACACAGCGAGGCCTGTAGATGAGCATCCTTAGTGAGGTTTCTCATGTAAGTGGCAACCACACCCTTGCCTGTGAATGCATGAGCTCCACATGGGTGGGATGGGCAGACAGATGGTGGATGAATAATGCTGTCAGGACCTCCAGGCTCAGCAGGTAGTGATTGAGGTTCTGGGTCAGATTGGTGTCCAGCCAGAAGTGGCACTGGCTGGGGTGGCAGAGGGCTGCTGACCCACATTGAGAACAAGGGCACAAGCACACAGCCGGCAAATGGCTCCAAGCCAGGGTATAAGGCAGCCAGCTGGGGTGCCAGCATTGTGTGATACCTCTTGCAAGCAGACAACCCTTGGAATGGGGTTCACCCCAGGCACTGTTACCCACTGGGAACCCCATGATGAGGCAGCTGACCTGCACAGGGAGATAGGGCATCCCAGGTCCAGCCCTGCCTCTATGGGAGGTCACAGGCAGGATGAAGCCCAGATGGAGGAAGCATAAGTCAACACTGGGGAGAAAAGGTTTAAATGTATTTATTTCCTGTACTTCTGCATATAGAATAACACACACATTGACACAAAGCTTGGTCCAATGTGCCCAAAACCAGAGAAAATAATATTCAGAAAAATGTAGATATTTCAAAACAAGGAAGATTCAGTTACACAAAGGATGAATAATAAACTGACTGCCACATTTTCCAGATGAATAAATAGTATTTATTTGCTTGACACCTGGCACTAGCCAGAGCAGCCTGTGATAACAAGGACACAATACATGCACCTGCAGTTGTTTTTTTTTTAAACTACCTGTCCCCATAGTTAGGCATTAGCACTCTGCAGAAGCAGTGCATCTCCATCCTGTCAGCTTCCTGAATCCACATTTCCGTGTTCCTGTCACTGACTTGGAATTTAACTGGCAAAATTCTGTCAAGAACTGAAAGGTTAACGGCAAAAACCTGCAGGATGTTTAGAAAGCCACTGTTACTTTTCTGCTGTGGACAGGCTTTTTCTGGCATGATAAATGCTGCTGACAAGGTTACAGAAACATGGGTCTGGGTAATGACAGGCACACAGAGCGAGCAGAGATGCTCAAGGTAAGCTGACCAGACACTGAAAGGTGCTACACAGCCCATGGAGGAGAACTGTTAAACTGGAGCTCTGTGAGAATGAACACAAGCTTACACACTGCCTTCCTTTGCTGGGTTGCCAGAGTCTCCTGAAGGGAGCTGGGACTCGCTCAGCATTGTAGAACTGCAGCCGTATCCCAGTGCTCCACACCACTGCTGGCATTGCTAAGCCCTCTGCCCTTTCGCCCATGGACCATCCTGCTGCCCCTCCTGCCACACCAGGACACATAGATTTCAAGGCAAAGGCTCAGTGCAAGCAGACACCTCCCCTTCCACAGCCTGGAAAGAATGATGTCAGGCCCGGAAAGCATATTGACAAGTCATCACAAAGATGAGTGCAGCCATCAGCACAGACAGGCCAGGCTTCAGATTTACAGGAGGTTTGAAGAGTTCTGAATTCAAAGCCACATGAAATGCTTTTTGAGGATAAACACACTTTCCTGAGATGGAAACTGGCACCTGACTGAGTGATGGCTTCCAGGATAACCGGGAAACTTATTTCAGATGACAATGAGACCTAAGAAAATTTAAGGCCCTTGAAATGAGTTTCAGGGAAAGCAATGCAGAGGGACTGCAGGAGTCAGCATGCAGAGCCCTTCCATGCAGCACTGCCAGCCTCCAGCCAGAGCAGCACCCAGAACTGGGAGCCAGGAACAGAGTATGCTTGGCAATGGCCATCAGCTGGACACAAATTGAGGGAGATCTTCTGTTTGACCAAAAACAAAAAACAAAAACAAAAATGATAGTGCAAAGAGAGGGTGATGTAGTCAAAACAGCACAGAAGGAAGCTGGCACATGTATTTTGAGCAGAAATTAGAAGTTACTTTAGGAAAACTGTGCTAAGAAAGCTGCAGCAAAATAGGCCCTGGATTCAAGGAAAGCTTGGATCGCAGATCATTAGGTAATCAGTTCTGGATTATTACAGTGATAACAACTGTGGGAAAGAACGTATTTCTTGTAGAGCTGACAGACCACAGTCCTCTTTTGCCAATTCCCATCTCAGATCTACAATTACAACACTGACTTACTAGAAAATAAATCTCTATTCACTCATTCAAGGCAGCCTAGTGGATTAGAGAGGAAAAAACCCCAAACATTCATTATTATTTGTAATAAATACTGAATAGTCCTACAAATGGCTGTGACTCCTTTTCTTGCTTTGGAAATTATCACAGAGTTATCTAGATCAATCTACGTCTGTAACAGGGGGCAGTAGGCCCGTGGGCCCCCCGGCCCCCAAAAATGGAAAGGGAAAAGGGGGTGGGGAGACGGGAGCTGGGCTCAAGGAAACAAACAGAGCAGCAGCAACGATTTAAGCAGGAAAACTCATTTTACTAACCATGATGTCAGAATGCAAGGTAACACAATATAATACAATCTAATTGAAATTGAGGCTAATAAATCAAGTGAAATAAGAGGGAGAGAGTTTTCCAAAGACTGAGAAGCCTACTTTGAAAATGAAGGCTCACGGCTTGGAAGCACACCCACACCCGCTGCCAGGCAATGAGAGAGAGAGAGCGTCGCTTCCGTGACGTATTTTCCTCTTTGACTGTGAGGTCCTCTGGGACGTGCAGTTCTTCTTCTCTGTGCTCCACATGATGTCATGATGCGGAAGACCAATAGCAAAAATTACAAAACCATGACAGAAATCATCGCTTACTGTGAATAGTAGAGATGTTATCAAGAGACACTTAATGCCTAACCCTGGTTTCCAGCCGCTGCAGCACACTGTAGTAAATGAGACAGATAAATCTGATTGTCCTCCTTCATTCCTTCCTCCTCACTCAGGAACCAGCAGGTTTTTGGCTGACAGCTCCCCAGGGCTCACACCAATTGGGTGCCCTTCCCCCAGCGGAACTCCCTTACCTCCCTCAGCACCTGATGCATGCTGGCCACTGGCACAACTCACTGCTGCCTGCTAAGCACAGAATCACAGAATTACTCAGATTGGAAAAGACCTTCAAGATCATTGAGACCAACCACAACCTAACCATACTACCCTAACTCTAACAACCCTCTGCTAAATCATGTCTCTGAGCACCACATCCAAGCAGTTTTTAAACACATCCAGGGATAGTGACTCAACCACCTCCCTGGGAAGCCCATTCCAGTGCTTAACAGCCCTTTCTGTAAAGTTGTTTTTCCTGATATCCAACCCAAACTTACACTGGTACTACTTCAGGCCACTTGCCCTCATCCTGTCACCAGTGAGAAGAGACCAATCCCATGTGAGGGAAGGTTGGATGCAGACACTATGTGACTTCTGACTCCTTGCTTGCCCTTTCTCCCAGCCCACAACACACTGCAGGAACCAGAAGATCTTGTCCCAAGATGAACAGGAAATACGCTCACTGTCTCAGCACTGTCTGAAGTGTGGGGAAGGGACCATCCCACCAACAGACCGGGAAGACTCACTGCCTTGCTGTGTGGAGCTCCCCAGAGCTGTAGAAGCACAGGAAACCAGGTCATTCTCACCTCTAAGGACATGCTACCTCACTGTGATACCATTTCAGACTCCCTGGGAAGGCCTCTCCAGCTGGCTGAGATCTTCTGTGTCACACAAATATTTCTTCTCCATCAGAAGATTTAAAACAAGTGAACAATAACAAAAAAAAGCTGAGTGAGAAACAGAAGGAAAAGGAAAACAAGGAGTATACAGTAAGGCATGTTTCAGTCCCAATTTCATGTATCACTGTGTTGAGAAAACCTGAATGGGGCAGAATACTGGAAGAAGTCCTATATGTGAAACATGAAAAAGTCCTACAGGAGAGAAGCGATGGTGCTGGTCCTCAAAAGGAAAATGGGCCTAAAACCATTCCATGGCTGCTGTATGCACAGAGCCTTTCAAGAAGTTGAAGAATTGAAAACTACAACCATTTCAGTTTTATGACAATTCAGCACCTCCCTTCTACAGTTTTTAGCAGAGATATGTACCTATACATACATACTTACTCTATTTAGCCATAGAATTAAATACCTTTTACTGGGGAAAAAAAAAGGCTATTCATCTGAAGTGACACTTAAAAAAAAAAAACAAAAGAGGAGCAAATAACAGGAAGGTGGAAGGAGATTTAAAAAATACAAAACACAAAGGAGATAATGGACACAAAAAGTCATCAAAATCTGCTGCTATTCCAACAAGCAGTGGTCTGACACCAGGCAGAAATCCCAATCCGACAAAATAGGACAAAAATGAAGCAAAAAACTGAAACGCCTTTCAGATTCTGAAGTTACACTTATCACTCTAGCATTTGCTAACATTGCTTAAGGCAAAGCAAAAGGGTAAAAACTAAAATCACATAATTTACTGAGTAGTTGTCTTCTTGAAAGCAGGAGGAAACCTCACATCCAACAAAACCAATGCAATTTGGAAAACAGCAGTCAGAACAGAACTGCAACCATGGCCAAATTCCAGTTGTGTTCAAAGACTTGTGGAAAATCAACACAAGGGAGGGAAACAAAACATTGGCATTAGTCCTTTCCACATGTTGTATGCATTGAGCCCAAGTTGGAGACCCTTTTCAGATAATATAATGCCTACAAGCTTGTTACCACAAGCTGTATGTTACAGGGCCAGTAATGTGTTCTGCAGTAACAGCTCTTTCATACTCTGAGTATAAAAGTTAGCAAGTGCACTCCCGCAGCACATCTGCTCACGTCTGCTCGTTGGTCCTGTTACCAGTACCATGCCTGCAGGAGGATGGATGACCACTGCCCATAAATAGGATTAAAAAAATACTAATTATTTCCTTTCAGACTGTGACAGGCAGTAAAAGTGAGTACAGGCATATTGGAAACATCTTTGCATATAGATTTAGTTGTTCTCCTTGGAATATTCATAGCATGTAGCTCAATGTGTCCTATCACCTCTTCATCAGAATATGATGGTGAGGAATAAATTTGCATTCTGGACTACAAAAACATGGTTTCCAACTGAAGGAATACTAAATAAACTGATTTTAGACAGGTTTTACCCACATAAAATAAAGATTCAAGAGAGCTTGCACTTGAGTTTAATTGCTAAGGTTTGCCTTTCAGAGAAGCATCGTTTCAGAGCAGAAAACCCACTAAGATGAAGACCAGAGGATCTGCAACAGGCCTGCAGCCATCCAGCCTCCAGCTGAGCATTTTCTCTTTCCCCTCTCTCCCCCCCATCCTTCTTCGTTTTCAAATGGCAAAGAGAAATTAAAGCATCCCTTCCAACACTCCAGGTACCTCCAGCTTTGTTTCCTCCTTGAGATCTGTGCAACATTTTGACTTTGCACTCTTAACAGATTTTGCAAAGCTCAGTCCAGCTGTAACATTGGTAAAGCACTGAGGAAAGCATCTCAAAATGAGTCGAGCAGGATCTGGCACACGATGGACCAGCTTCCATGAGACCCACTTCCCACAGAACACATTACCAGTATTCATCTTTTTTCTTTCTGCAGGACAGATGCTGTGAACTGTCACTTCACATGAGAGCAACAGGGAGAAAGTTCATCACTAATAATTAAAGAAACAAAACTATTAAACACATTCACTGTTCAACAGAGGAAACATCCACCTTGATACTTAAAGAATAGGATGGAAGCTCTTCCTGCATGAGGAAATCCTCCTCATTACATGATCTGCAGAGAGCAGCTCCTCAAATAAAGCTGGAAATCATCAAAGCAGGATGAGAAATGGCAGCCATCCAACAAGGGCTCAGAGAAGTGGAACAAAGGACCAGTGACCTGAAACACCGCACAAAAGAAATGAAATCTGTATTTTAAAAGCAGCGTCCCCAGAAGCCGCTCAAGAACAGTTTTTCAGTGTTTCAGTGTACTTCATTGAGCACTTTAAAGATCACCACTTGAATTGTGCACTTCAAGTGCATTATCAGATAAATGCAGCCCTTTGCCTGTGTATGTGAATGATTCTGAAGACACGCTTGCATTCCCTGACTGTTGACTATCTGTGCTTGCTTGGACACTGCCAAGCTGCTGAGTGCTTCTGCCTTTCTCTCTCTGTCCTTCCCTGCCCACATGGAACCACCTCAGCCACGTGTGTGCCCCAAACACAGCAGTGACTACCTGCAGGTGCAAGCAGGTGGTTAGTCACACATTGCCATGGTCTGCCCCAGGGAGGGAGTGCAGACAGCCCCAGATGTGCCCAGCCCCACATCACATCACCACTCACCCAGTGCTCCACAGCCCTGCTCCCCCAGTCCCACCCAAGCCGTTGCTCTCACCTGCCCTGTGGCTGTGTGCCCATTCCTGCCAGGGCAGCTCTGCTGAGCTTGCTGTCACCCCACAATGCAGCCCCCAGCTCCCTGCAGCAGAACAAGTGGTCCTCTCCGTCAACCACCAGTGTTGAAGGGAAGGGTGGGCTGTCCACTGTCTGAAAAATAAAGGTCAGCCAGAATGCCTTCCACACTCCAGAATAAAAACCTAATGTAGTTATGTGTAAGTACAGATAGGATGACCTGCTAGGGGATGGATCATTTATTCCATCTACAATGAACTTTAAGGAACATTTAAGGTTGTTCAACGTTTCAGCTACACCTCATGCTCTAAAAGCGAGAAAAAAAAAAAGGGAAGAAAACCACCTGAATTTCTTACCTCTCTCGTAACTTCATGCCTGTTTAAATTCTGATGGAAATACAAGTACGTTATTTCATCTGTAGCACAAATAAACAATCTCATAATTCATAGCAAATAGCCCTTGCCTAAAACCGAAGAATGTCCTTGGTATGGCATTTAAATTACAAGCATTAGTTCAGGAGATGGTCATCTGTGCAGGAAGTAAAATAATATATCTTGCTTTCTGAATGAGCTTCTCCTTGGATGCTGGACTTTCACCTCTATGCTCTTCAGATCACTCAAGTGAATGTGATGGCCTCAGCACTTTTAATATTACACCAGGTTTCTTAGTCCTAAACTAACCCCAAGCTCAGCAAAATTTGTAATGATTGTCATTCTCCACTCCATACAGGTTCAAGACAAAATGAGATTGAGTCTGAATTATTTTCTCAAGAGCCTTTTCAGGACATGCTAAAAGAGAGCAGCAGGACATTTGAAGCCCGCTGCTGTTTCTGATGACATTTACTCGTATTACAAACTACAGCTTTCACTTTCCAATCCTATCAATCCTTCCTCTCTCTCAAGTACTAAATCCTATTAAAAAAAAATGTCAATTAAACTGGTCAAATTTTTGATGGTATTAGAAAATACTTGATATATATTCCACCCTTTAATTTCATGAAATAGCAGAGGATAATTCTGCAAAAATAATGCCCCTCTAGCTACGAGCTTATCTGATTTGTTTTTCATTTTTAATTACATTATGCTGAAACTATCTTTTCCTCTTTTTGTAAACAGGAGGGAGATCACGTTTGCATTACTCACAAAACGAAGTGCTACTGCTAAAAGGGGCGTACAAAGATAATAGGGAAAGTACTTGCTAGAGGATCCTGTCCAGAAGACTTGAAATTTTCACCAATGCAGTCAGCACCAAAGATAATGTTGACGATGACTACATTGGCAAAAACTTCAAGTCTCCTCAATAGGAATTTCTTTTCTTAGCTGAGCACCAAGGTTTAATTTCTATTTATTTATTTATTTATTTTTTTACAACCCTGTGCTTTTAAGGAAGTGAACAAATACACTCCGTATCTTCCAGTGATGTAGACAAGAACTGTCCCAACTGAGGCAATGAGCCATATCCAGCTGATGTAAATGCCATGGCTCTGCTGAAGTCAACAAAGGACCTCAACTGACACCAGGAAGGGGATTTGTTAGTTATTCCTATTCACACCCAGAAGCCTTCCAGTAGTCACAGCCTGGAGGCTTTGCCATGGTTTGCCTATGGGATGCATTCACGAGCCTCCAAAGTGCCCAAAGTATGTAGTCATGGCTGGACAGCTCTCACAGCTCCCTGCTGGTCCGTGGCCTGGCTGGCAGTGGGGTGGAATGGCACAAGCACTGACAGCAGTATGCAGGCAAACATTAACAGATGGATATCTTCTAGGCACTGGCAGACAAAACGATTGTATGTGACTAAAGCCATCCACCCACTTTTCCCACAAGTTCTTCCTCTCTCTTCTGGAGATGGAAGCAAGGCTACAGCTCTACAGGGATGTGGGACATAACAATGCAGGCTCCATAAATGGAAAGGAAGAAGCGGGGAGTGGAAGAATGATGGAACCAAGGGGTTTGTCCTCTCCTTCCAGTCAGAAGGATGAATGCTTTCCTGTGGGTAGCTCCCCACTGCCTCCAGCGGAGTGCCAGGGATGGCCATGACACCTGCCCTGCATGCACAGAACTTGGGCACACCTGGGAGCCTGGGCTGGCAACAGTATCTCAGGGAAAGTCATGCACCGGGCAACACAGAGATACACCACAGGAAACAATGCCATAGCAGTTGTGACCACAAGGTGCTGTCCCCAGGCACAGGCAGTTAAAAGATAGTGCTAATGCTGCAGCAGTTACTGCTGTACAGAGGCTCAAAGAAAGCAATACTACCAGCTGACAGAGACAGAGAGGAGTAGGACATCAGCTGGAGGTTCAACTGCAAGAACAGAGGGACAAGAAACAAAACAGCTCTCAATTTTACATACTTTTATAATAATGAAGTGTTCATGTCTGCATTTATGTGCCTGTAACCAAGTCCCAGAGGAGCTTGTCCTCCCATTGACTTATCTCAACAATTCCTCTTCAAAGGTTTGCTTAATAAGACCTTGTTTAAAGTGTAGCACAATATTGACTGGCCTTACAGCTCTCTGCCTACTTCCCAGACAATTTTCCTAGATACAGAGTTTCTGTACTACATAAGGCAGTAGTCACCTCCATCTCTTTGCTGAACTTGTATATCAACTGACAAAAACCACACAAGATATTTCTGGGTGTGTTTAACATGAAACTGGGCAAGCTCAAAAAAAATGAAGAACTTCCGTGCATTCAGGTTGTGGAGCACTAATTGCTGGAATGG
The DNA here is from genome assembly GCA_030625065.1 of Alectoris magna. Lineage (NCBI taxonomy): Eukaryota > Metazoa > Chordata > Aves > Galliformes > Phasianidae > Alectoris > Alectoris magna. The sequence continues at coordinate 457,534 of CM060565.1, read as the reverse complement.
TCTTCTGAAAGCAAAACAGCACTATAAGGTGCCATTCCTACACATGCCCGTTACTGATATTTAGCTAATACATCTTGCTGTGACTTTGACTCTCCCTCTTCTTCTGAAATACTTCCATACTGAGCACCCTTAACAGCCATGAACATATCCTCAATGATCTCTGTCAGTAAGAGTTTTCAAAACTACATCAGATTCAACAGCATTAGCAGAGAGAGGCAGACATTAATAAACCCAGGGAAACTAAATTAAGGATTATTTTTATCTGGCAGATTATTTTAAAATGCTCTTCAACCAGAAACCACGGAATTACAACCAAAAGCTGAACAAATCATCTGAGGGCTTGCTACCAAGAACTAAACTCCAGGTTTTAGTCAAAGTTTTCATGGAACTCCCCTGATTTTCCATATGCTCTGCACTTTCTGTTCAGGACTACAAGACTCTGCCAGGAGGGGTGAGATGTGGTACTGCCCTGATACACGACACGCCATTCAGATGCTGCTCAGGCACCACGAGCCCAGGGCCAAGCCCAGAAAATGGGAAAACCAAGTCCCAGCAGAGCAGCCCTGTCTGGGCAGGCCTCTCCTGCCTTCATTACTCCTTCAGCATTCTGTTAGTGAATAAAGAATACTTACAGAGTAGAAAGCATCCCAGAGAACAACCAAACAATTATTGATATTTTCAGTAGATTTATGTTCCAGCTCATTTTGCCAGTACTATGCTACTTCAACACAACATAAGGCTGCATAGCACCTGCAGAGCACTGCCTGAACCCAAACTGATGAATGCCAGAGTAGGATCCTGAGTAGAGGACAGTTATGCCACTGCACAAAAAGAAATAGTGGCAGTTTGTTTATCGTACAGCAAGAAATAACAATGGTTTGTTTGTTGTGCATAGATTGAATAGCAGCACAACGAGTGTTCGAGGGACCTCTCTCAAGTTTCTCAAAGTGCTTTGTTTCTGTTTTAAATCATTGGAGCTGAGTTTTGTCCCTGAACTCACATTTCTTCTTGTGCAGGCAGATCTTATTCCAGCTGAATGGGTTTATGTGATCCTTCTGTAAAGACATAAACTGTAACCTGTATTTCAGTGCAGCTGCTACATCTTAAGTTCAGCATCTACTACGGGTCAGCACCGGGTGTTTCAAAAGGATTAAAATAAAGTGGGGAAGAACGAGCTGGCTCTTTGCAGCTCAGGAGTCAAACTACCTGACAGCTAGCAGAGAGGAATAAAGAAGAAGAGCCTGATAAACATAACACCAAGGGCCTCAGCCATTTGCAGAAGGTGTAATACCTGACATGGTGCAGCATGGCACCCAGAAGACCTGCTGAGCCATCCTGGAATGCCTGCTGCACACCTCCTGGTGGCGACAGGGCTAAAGGCAAAGGTAACACAGATTGGCACAGGTGCTGGCTGTGAGGAGGTGGCACAATGCCTCAGTGAAGCTGCTGTACACCTACCCCCCAGCACCAACCAGAAGCAGGGCTGGTGCAGGGCTCCACCAGGGCACTGTAACAGCAACCACGCTCCTCCCCAGCTGCACCCAATGCCAAGTGCACCCAGCAACCACAGTGGGATCCCAGCCTACCTATGGAGCAGCCAAGCACAAAGGCAAATGAGTGTGAATGAGCAATGTGAGACTGTGTCAGATGAGCACTGTGCTCCATCCAGCTCCAGTGCTCTCCACTCAGTGCTGAGGTGCTCAGAAACAGCTCAGGAGCCCAGGGCAGGGAATGACTGCTCCCACCCCAGCATTTCCCCAGCCAGGCAGGCCCCTGTGCCATGTGGGAGGACAGGACCTGAGCCAGGCACCACCATGGCCACCCTTCGTGGCCTGAAGCCACTTCCTGCAGCCTGCTAATCCACAGGCCATGCCCAGCTCTTGACATGCCATGGAAGATAGCAGGCTTTATTCCATTTTTTAAAGCCCTGTTTGATACCAAGACAGACCCTGCCAGGAAGGGTGAGATGTGGCACAGCCTTGATGCATGGCAAACCAAACTCTGTATTGGACCCCCACAGATGGGATCCACAGCTGTGCTGGGAGCTGGGCAGCCCAGAGCCTGAGGAAAAAAAATTGCATCTCTCTTCAAGCACCAGCCTTGCCAAGTAGGAAACAAATGTCAAAACAGCTTCTGCATTGAAAATGTACCTGCATTCACCAGTGTCCCTTCCCAACAGAAAATACCTTCTGGCTCTAAGATCCCTTCTCTGATTAAAGTTTTTGAAACTAGCACATTCCTGTGATACATTTTGATGAAATCCCATTCTCCAGTGCAATTGTATACTGGATCACTTCCAGATAACACCAGCACAAGCACTGCTAATCAGGCTCAGGAGAATACATAGGGGCTCTGAAACCAGCATTAAACCACCCACAGTAGGACAACCAAAACGCACGGCTCAAAGGGAGCAAATGCACTCTCACAAGAAAACAACAAAGATATAAAAAGAGGAAAAAAGTTAGAACTTAAGTGATTAATTTCATGTCTCTCTATTGTCAAGCTAACATCAATCAACTGAAGCTTTTTTTCCACAGCAGTATAGACTGAAATCCACCCCAATGTGTTAACAGGAGAAATGACATAAAATCTGCCCCCCAGGCCCTGGCTGGATCCTCCACTCCCTCCGTCGTGCAGAGGTGGAGGAAGTCACTCTGCCTCCTGCCCACAGCATCGCTGCTCTCTGTGGGAGGGAAGCCACCAGACAGAGAGAAGGGCAGGAACAGTGCCTAGAAAACAACCCAGGCACAACTGGAACACGTAGGGCAATCATCTCGAGCATTTAGAAACCTTAACATGGCATTTCCATCACATACCTGACTGCTGAAGGAGAGCCACCAGTACAGCAGCTTGCAACTGGCCATCGGGCTGAAGGCACATGACTTGCTGCGTAATTACAGCAGAGCTGTGCAGGCACATGATAACTTGTAACACAGAGATCTGGCCTGCTCCAAATGGTAATTATTGTGTGCAGAGATTGATTTCATGCAGCAGTGTGTTATTAGGCTCTCAGCTGGACACTTCTCCTGTTAGAGCACCGGTATTTAATTACCACCTAAATTTAGATGAAGGTTTAAACTGGGAGTAGAGAACTTGGAATTGCATACCAGGAGAGAGATTTGTAAGGAAAAGAAACATCAGGTCATGAGCTACAAAGGTTTGCAGGGAATCAAAGTGCCATATCAGGGTCCCAGAGAAAGCACACTGGGGCCAAATTACATCATTTCCTTCTCAGTGCTGGGCCTTTATTTTTGCACTACTCTGAGGCCCTTGAAAGCAGGTGCTGCAGGCAGCAGGCCACTGGAGAGCACCCACAGCACTGCAGGACTCAGCCCCCAGCACAGACTTCACCTGGTGCCTGGGTCTGCCCTACCAGCATTGCTGTCCTCACACAGGACCTGTGAAACTGTGGAATCTGAGCACGTTAGAACACAGACACAGCTCCAGGGTGGGGCAACCAAACTCTCAGGTTACCTTCCATGCATGGCCAGTTCCTTGGTAATAAATGGATCTGCAAGGCTCTGACAGCATTAGTCAATGTCTTCTAACAGAAGATATGAAGATGGATACGTGGTCCAACCTTAAACTAAACATGAATTCACTGGTAGGCCCTCAATCCCAGATTTCATCAGCATATATAATTAAACACGTTGCTTCATGAATTTTACAAACATGGCACAAAGTTGCTAATGGACTGTATAAATTCTATTAACACTCATTTAATGTCTTTAGGATCTCTTTAAACGTGCATTTAAAATTCTAATAACTGTAAAAGATTTTATTAAAACACATTGTTAATGAAATATGTGAGAGAGCTATTGAAATGCAGAATCCTTAAGAAAAAAATTGAGGGGGAAAAAAAAGGAAACATGCTAAGCTAAAATGGCATATGAGCATAGCTGGTGAGTTATTTCAGGACTATGGAGAACTGCATGTGAGCTATAGGAGGGTATGAACTTAGAAGGCTCTTTTCCGTAACAAAGATCAGTGATCGGGATTAATTATGAGATTAAGCTTTGAATTGTTACCAGCTCTATCCTTTGAATTTTTACTCCCTATTTTGTTCTGCAGCACTTCCCATTCAGCATGGTCACTGCTTCAGCCCAGCCCATGCAGTGCCAGAACTTTGCAGCCCCATCCCTGCCTCCTGCTGCAGTGTCCCACCATGTGATCATAGGGGTTGGAAGGGACATCTAGAGACCATGTAGCCCAAACCCCAGTTTTTGTTATAAGCACAGCCTACATTTTTTTCAGCTGCTTATTGCGTTTACCTTGATGAAGCAAAAAGAAATCTAGAAAAGAAGAAAAGCTGTTGTACTTAGTTGTTTTCATGACTTCACTCAGCAGATAACAGACTGCTTCTGTTCCTCTTTATTATCCAATAATTGGGCCTTTGTTCTGCTCATGAAGAAGGAAAATCATTTCTGAAGGGTTCTCGGCAACACTGAGCAAAGGTAGGCCAATAGCCATAGACATAAGGAGAAGAAGAGTTGCACTCACCCAACTGGTGAAGGGGATCTCTGGCTACCCAGAACTCCTCAGAAAGCAACCCAGATCCAAGAGACACTACACAGTGGCTGGCCCTTATCTGAGCTCAGGGAGGCTCCTCTCTGGGTCCAGCCCTTCTGCTCAGGTGGGGGGCACAGCTGAAAACAATGTGCCTATGCAGCCACACCCCTTCACCAGGTGCTCCATCACCAGTTCCAGCTCTGACCTAACAGTTCCCCTACTGCTTTGAAAATCGAATGCCATTTAATTCAGTCCACCTCTGGGTACCAAGCAGAGGTGATATCCATGAAGTCCTTCAAGCGCACTGAACAAGTATTGCTAGATTCACCTAAGGAACAAACCCATTGCAGAGCACGCTCGAGAGCAGGAATGCTCATGCTACAGGTCCCCAGCTCTGGGGTAGCAACTGCAGAGAGGCTCCTTCCTGCTGTAGGATGTTAGAGTCATGCTCATGTCATCTCCAATGGCCATCATAATTCACACCACAGATCTGTTTAGCAGGTAAAAATAACATTTATTTTCCTTTTTTTTTTTTTTTTTCTGGAACTATGCCACCATACTCTTTGCTGCCTTGGCCTGCAAATGGGTACTTCTATGTACCCTGAGTGTCTGCAGGGATGGTCACATTCTATCACAACAAACTCATCCACTGCCAAGTCAACGCTCAAGAGCAGCCAAGAAGCGGTGCCAGCTCTTAGCCTTCCCTCAGCTCCCCCCAGCCCCTCTGACACCAGGTGCAGCTGTACTTGTCCCCACAGCCCTGCAGCCCTGTGACATGGCTCACACAGGCTGCCAGCAGCATACGAGGGCTCCAAGGACATGGCCTTACACAGCTTCTTGCTTATAGCAACCTTTGCCTTCTTCCTTGCTGGTAGAGTCCCATCAGTAAGGAATGTCAGAGAAAAGGCAAATTTTGTTTCAAGAAAAAGCATAAAGCTTATTTCCTTTTTTCTCCGTATTCTGCAGTGTTTATATTCAAGACACCACTACAAGTCATGTCCGGGTATAAAAGAATTACAAAACCTCTGCTCTTTTGAGAAGTAAATGCTACCCCATGTAACCACGGTGCACAGCTGTACTTCCCATAGAACAGCTCAAAGCCACAGTGCTGCTCTGCATGCATGGAACAGGTGTTCCTGAGCTAAACATCGGATTATCACAATTAAAACAAGAGTATGTCTTCTGCTAAGAACATGATTGCTGTCTAACCTACCAGGGATCCGTTGAGGTGCTGCTGCAATGACCCCCATGGGTGCTGGCAGCTCTTGTCCCGGTGGAAGCACACAGCCATGGTCCATGCAGCACAACTCAGGGCAAGATTGTTCCCCAGAACAAAGGCACAGCAGAGAGGATCCCTGCAGCCCAGCACAATCGTGCAGCTGGTGGCACTTACTGTGGGCATGCAGGGCAAACAGACAGCTGTATTTGTGCACACTCACAGTCCCATAGGGAAATTTTAGGACTCAGCGCTGTACAGTGTGGTGGAACACAATAACATAGAGGAGATAAAGGCTCAGCAGGGGATGAGAAAGAGGAATGACCTTCCACTGGCAAGGGGGGAGCTCAATGAAATGGCCCTTTAACTGCCTCAGAGTGAGGCTATAGCCCCATCTGGTCTCATTCTGTTAGGTTTCAGTTTGAAACTGTTCAATGACCAGAAACCAAAAGAGGCTGAGACACATTATGGAAATCTCTCCCAGGCTGGATAAGAAACCTATTGCCTCACCTCTGGAGACACCGTAAATCAGCAAATACAAGGCTTTATTGCACTCCTTTTCATCATACCCGTCCTATATCCCTCTGTCCCTCATTTCTGCTTCTTGAAACACACCTGGCCCACTCTGCTGACCCACTCTGCTTCTTACTGGTTTTTGCGCTGCTGTTTCCAGTGCCTCAGAGAAAAATAACTCCAGGAGTAAATTCACTGAAAACATAAACTGCTCTGAAAATATTGGGAGAAAGAAGCAAAAGCCAATGAGCAGTTTGTCTGTTCACATCTAGATTCATGAGGGTGCTTTGGGAAAACACCCGTCACCTCCCTACACCCTTTTCTTTTAAATGATTTTTTGAGTTTTTTGAGTTTTAAAGAGGAGAACCCGTCCAGTCCTTTGCTGGATGGGGTCTGCAGGTGGCTCAGGGAGCACATCCAGGGTGGGGAGCAGGACTGGGGATGGGATGAGTGTGCCCCCCCCCCACTGCCATCCCCAATGACTGTGCAGTGTGTGAAGCTCGGTGCGGCCGCGGCAGGCAACCATGAGTCACTGCCACAGCTCGCTGCCCTCAGGGGCTCTCCTACCAGCACAGGAAGGCTGCCACGATGGATTTCTGAGTTTGCATTCAACATAAACTTGTTTCTGAACTGATCTTTGCTGCATTAACATTTTAATGCTGGAATGAGACTTTGCTTGCAGGAACGCTCTACCATTTTATAACATAACGTGTCCATATTACGTAAGTGGTTAATACACGTCTTCAGTTTTCTGGTTGAGGTCTGTTCTCCTTGAAGAAACGTGCATGTATTGTGGGAAATGTGCAGTGCAGGGAGGCACAAGAGGAGGAAAACCCAGAGCCCAGTGGGAGGAGGGCTAACCTTTTGCTGGCATGGCATTAGCATGGCAGAACAAACGATGCTACATAAACACAAAACTGTCACATCTAATTCTAAAGCAATGAGCAAAATAGGAGAAGAGAAAGACCTGTCATGTGAAAAATTTCTTTTCCTTCCCACAGATAAATTGCATTCATCAGCTTATGTGGTATCAAGAGGTGCTGAGAATTATGCATCACTATTTGCATAACATCCACTTCACAGACCATGTAAATCCGTATCTTTGGGGCAATAAACCATACACAAAGGCACAGGACAGGCTGGAGAAGTACAGAACTGCGGTGCTCTCGTAAATGCTGCAATAGCTCAAGCCTGGCCAGCAGTGCTGCATACCCCATGGCAAGGAGCACAGCCCCACTTGCTTTATGCAGCCACCCCAGCTGCAGCCATGCAAAGGGCTGGGGGATGCTCAGGAGAGCTCAGCTCTGCCCTTTGCTGCATGTGAGCACATGCAGAAGTGCTGAAGTTCAAAGACAAACTCTTCAGGCTCTGCCATGAAGAAAACATCATTCAGTTCATCCAGGAATGTACTTCTCAGTGAGGATCCACTACATAGCTAATGAATGAAAAGGAATATTTTTAAAACTCACTTTTCAGACTGTGTAACAAAGTAATAAATGCACAGCAACATTTCTAGTGGACAGAAAAGGGTCATTTCATGCATAATTTACAATATGCAGAAGTCAATACATATCATTGACATGAGCTGAGCACAAAGGACACATCTGTATTATCAAACCTGACTGCATGAGAGATAGCTTAAGCCTCAGAGAAGTTGTGAAGAAGACGTTATGGAAACTGCCCTTATGCACATGCATACGGACGTTCCAATTCCAGTCCCACGCAGCTCCCTTACACATTTATTTCAGTATTCACGTTCCCAGTATGGGATGTCCGTGACAGCAGAGCTGTCACAAATGTGGTTTGTTTCTGGTTATTTCAGGTCATATTTAAGGCTACGCTGCATCCTGCCCTCATTACAGCACATCGCAGCTCCCGCAGGAGCGGTGCCGTACGCAGCCACTGCAGCACATGGGAACGCCTCCATGTCACGCTGGGCTGTGTGTGCGTACCGGCAGCCCCGGCTCGCAGCGCTCCGCTGCCACGGCAGCTCAGCCTCAGCGCACAGCTCAGAGCCCAGGGCAGGAGCACGTGGAGCTCAGGGCGCTGCGACGCTGCTCGTCAGCCCTCGTTATCCTGAGAAAAGAGCTAGTGCTAGCTTGGTTCCTCTGCTAAAGCGATGTGCATGCAGATGCCGACTGAGAGAGAAAAACGTCAGTGCAAAAAAAAGAAGTTACATTTTCCCCACTGCACTTACCACTACTGGAAGTGGGTTACATGCATTGACTATAGCAGTGCCCAAGGGGCTAGCAAATGACAGCAGAGCAGGGCAGTCCCTGGCTGGGGTCTGGACCTGTGCTCATGCTCTTGTACTGCTTCTGGGCTGAAGGAAGGGCTGAGGTGGATCACGGCATCTCTTTAGCTGTTAGAGGGTGTCCAGAGGAGGGCCAAAAAGATGATCAGAGGGCTGGAGTACCGCCCACATAAAGACAGGCTGAGGGAGCTGGGCTTGTTCAGCCTGGAGAAGGCTGCGGGGTGACCTCATTGCAGCCTTGCAGTACCTAAAAGGAGCCTACAAACAGGAGGGAAGTCAGCTTTTTACAAGCATAGATAATAGCAGGACAAGGGAAATGGTTTTAAGTTGCAGAAGGGAAGATTTAAGTTGGATGTCAGGGGGAAGTTCTTTACTATGAGAGTGGTGAGGTGCTGGAACAGCTGCCCAGAGAGGCTGAGAATGCCCTATCCATCCCTGGAGGTGTTCAAGGCCAGGTTGGATGGGGCCCTGGGCAGCCTGGGCTGGTATTAAATTAGAAGTTGGTGGCCCTGCCTGTGACAGGGGGTTGGAGCTTCGTGATCCTTGAGGTCCCTTCTAACCCAAGACATTCTGTGACTGTGTGTGATCTCTGTTGCAGAGTTTGGCTTGAGAAGGGGGAGCAATGCCCAGGGCTGACCCCAGAGCAGCTGCTCGCTGAGCCTGGCTAGAGCCAACCCGAGCTGAGCTGAGCCATGTCCCCGCTCCCACTGCCTGTTGGTTTGCCCACTGAGGACAAGCCCTTTGAGTGCTGTGTTCAGGAGAGAGACCTTGTTTGACTCACAAAATTGAGTGATCTGGGTCTGAAACTCACTGACTGTGAGCAGATACAGGGACCAGATGGTATCATTTCTGCTCTCCTGACAACTGCTGACGGCACTTTCGGGACCGATCCTTGCTGAGCTAAGAGCAAACACCTCCAGGCACTCAAAGCACGGCTGAGGGCAGGTGGGACTCCTGGTGGCACTGCCACCAACCCCAGGTGTTGCGTTGTGCACTGGCAGTGCTGTGCCATGGGGGCTGCGTTGGGCACCGACTGCAAACCATGACAGAATCCCATCATAAAAGCTTAGAGAGTATGAATTACTGAAACAATACAGCTTTTCCTGCTCAGAGACACAATTTATTAAGCAAATGTTGCTGGCTGATATTTTGCTGTATCTACTATTGCAATCGGCCATATGGGAGGAAATCTGTAAATTATGTTATGGCAATTAAAACAAAGCCATATAGTTTATACAAAATTGTTGAATGAATGATGCTACAGGAAGCAAACGTACTAACCAAACAACGGAACTTCATGAATATTTAATTCTTATAATTTATTTAAACAAGAAAAGATATAGCATACCATAACCTTCACAACACCAATTAAGATGAAGCATTAGATCTCTTAACAATGTTGTTTAGTTTTAAGAGATTCGGTAAATTATCTTGCTGTAATTAATTTCTCATCCAAATAATGAGGAGAAGAAGAAAGGGGCCCAAGCACTGACTCCCATGGCTTTCCCAGAGAGGAGAGCAGGCAGCAGGGCTGTGCCTGAGCTGGTTTGGTGCAGCCATGCACAGAAGCACAAAGCACGACAGGTACAAACTCCCCTTTGCAAACTGCAAACTGTTAGAATCTTGGTAACCTTTTGCATTTCAAAAATATCAAGCCCATACTGCTATTGGTTTCACCCTACAAATTCTTTGTCTTCATCGTTCGCTACTTCTGATGGAGCATTTTGGTTACACAGCAGTGCTGAAGGCACTGCCACGGGCCCATTGCTGACTGCTGCTGTGCAGGTGTGAGCACAAGAGGCCTTGCTGGGCAGCAGGGGCACGCACTGGTGCTGGGCACAGGGCTGTGTGCAGCCGGGGCAGTGTGCCCCATGTCTGAGCCTGGCAGGCACTGGGCTGGGGTGGAGCATTGCTGCTGATTCAGACTCGCCTGATGGAAACAGCTCTTGGAGTTTTTTCAGTGTTTTGATCAATAGTTGTTAAAGCTGTTAACAGAAGAACAAATAGACCAAAACTGCAACCTGAGCATTTTCATGCGATGTTTCTGTGAGTTCAAGGTCACGCTGCCTGGGTGTGCCGGAGCTCAGTCCATCAGGCAGCCCTTAACTTGGGTCGATAATGTCAGGAGTGCAGCGCTGAGCCAAGCGCAGCCCCCAGCCACCATACCCTGGGTCAGAGCTGGGAGCTGCATCCAGCTTAAAGCACCCACAGTGCTGAGCTGAGCACTCTGCATGGAACGAGTTACCAGGAAAGCAATGAAAGGCTCACTTGTTTTCCTCTGCACACCCGGAGCCCTACGCAGACCACCGTGAGTCCTTACTGCGAGCATGGTGGGAGCAGCGTGTTGGCTCATTGCAGGGCTGAGCTTCGTTTTTGCTTGAATGGGTTTTTTTTGCACCAGTGGCAGAATTGAAACATTAACAGAACAGAAGGAATTATAGGTCTGCAATACAGAGCATTTACGGTCACTTTTCAGGGCAAAATAATGGATTTCAGAGCTTTCGTGTTCATCACAACCTGAGAAATCGTTTCTGTTACAGACTTTACCCAAGAAAGGCATTAACTATAGCTAATGCATCCTCTGCTGTTGGCAGAATAATACCAGTTTGATATATGGACGCTGAAAAACAGCACATATTTGCAAGTAAGAAATTAAATCATACACTTTAACCCAGGCTCAGCTGTGCAGAACAGGCTGCTGGCCAGCAGGTCCCAGTGCAGCTCTCTGCTCCAGTCAATATTTACATTCTGTATCTTATCTGAAAAAGTTGTGTGCTTTACATTTAAGAGTACTCACGTCTTGTTGTATAAGCACACAAATATATTTTAATTGAAAGATTATTCCTTTTGCCACAATGATAATTACCTAAATAAACTACTCAATTTCTGCCAAACTAAACCAGTTAATGCCTTGACTTTAATGGCATTTATTTCAGCACTTACTGTTGAAGTTTGCTGACCTAATAACTGAGACTCGTGTCAGCAGCAGCAATGCCAATTGCAGCCCTGCTGCCCTTTGTCTTTGTTGTTGCTCTTCAGTATATGAACAGAAAGAAACAGTTGTAGCTCCTCAGTATTAGTGAGTGAATTTAAAAAAAAAACAAACCCTTTTAATGCCTAAAATAAAAACTGCAATTAATGCTATAGTTTAAAGATGTGCAAGCATCAGGATATAAATCTCTCTATTTTAGCAAATAGACAAGTGAGAGGTCCCCAGAGCAGAAGCACACATAACTGAGTGCCTTCATATACTAATAATCATGGCACTTGTGCTGATTTCAGTAGGCCTACATCACTTTCTATTAGAGAATGTAACCCGGCGCTAAGAAAAATCAGAAAATTCTTTCATATTTTTCAGATCAGCCATCAATCCAGTGAATAGGGACACCATCAGACTGGCAGCCTACAGAGCCCTGAGGCTGGCTGTGGTCTGAGGACTCCCAGTCGCAGGTGAGCTGTGGGATGCTGGGAGTAGCAGCAGCCACAGCTTAACTCCCTGCCATAGAGTAGAAAAGATGCTTAAAAATTCTCACAGCCTCACCTGAGCTTCTGGAAGGGAACAATAGTAGAGGTGTGGTCAGCATGGGCTTCTTGTGGCTTAGGAAAGTCAGCTGGTGGGAGACCCTGAGGAAAGCTGCCTGAGCAGGCTGCTCCTGAGCAAGAGGAGGGGAAAAGGACCCAGCCTTAGACAAAACAGAGACACAAATTGCTCAGCCCCAGTGTGAGATAGCTGTACTCTGAAGAAAAACCTTGTCCCTGCCATGCTGGTGGCTGCAGCTGCTGTGAAGTGTCTGAGATCAGGAGATGCAGATCCTTGGGGCCTCCTGACACTGGTTTCAGGTACAGCTCAGTCCATTCTCATCTCCCAGGTCTGGATCTCTCCATAATTGTGTAGCCTGCTCTGCAAACGCCAGCACTAAGTGCATTTGCAAGTAGGGACATGTTGCTTCTGTTGAGGTTTCCAGGCTTTGGCTCTCCCTTGATGCCTCTCTCTGGTTGCTGCCATGAGGCTGTTGGCAGCCCTTGGTGGCGGCAGGAAGGTATGCCTCTCTCCCTCTGCCTGTAACAGCCACATCCTTGCCTGCCTGGTGGGGCACCAGGGTTGTTCTGAGAGTCCTTGTAGAGCTTCCAGAGCAGCAGCTGTAGCTGAGTGCTTCTGTCTGGAAACTGAAACTGGTGGAGCAGCTTCCTTTCTGCAAAGGTAGATGGTTACTCAGAACAGAGCAGGAGAGATTAGTGTAATCCTGAGGGCACTGGGAAGTCCCTCATGGAGCCTTTTAATGGTCCACTGTGCTTCCACCACATACAGCTTCTGTCAGGGTCTCCAAGTGCTGTAATTCTGATTCCACAATGCCTTTTGGAGAAAGCCTTTAAAGATACAGCCCTGGAAAAATAAGGGACTCATCCATCCCCAAAACATGGATATTTGAGAATATTTCTGGGTCAATTAGGCACAAGAGCCTTGGCTTTCCTAGAACGCAGGTTAAGTTTGCACAGAAACAATATTGCTAGCATACTTTCAGCTCTCAATTAGTCCAAAGGACGCACTGGAGTTGTAAATACATCTCAATATTTTCCTGTGTTCTGGAGTATGCCAGTGGTTTATCAGTGCAGAAGAGCACATTGCACAAGTCTTGGAGTGAGGCAGGCTTTGGTTGCCATGTGAGAAGTGAAGGATGAGGACATTGTTTCCAGTCTGACTCTAAATTAAAGAGGATTCCCAGCTATAAAGTGATCCGCAGGTCATCTTGTTCATCAGCCTAGCTAGATACAGGATGCCAACAACTGCACTCTTCTTTTTCTTCTGTTATTGGGCTTTTCCTCTTGTCATCAATCAGAAAAGAAATTTCACTTCCGATGACTTTTATGTTCCCCTTTTTGGGTATAGAAGACACAGCTTGTGTCATTCGAGGAAGAAGTGCTTCCTGAGAAAGCTTAATTCAATCCTATCTAACAGCATATTTACTAAATGTTCTATGGTAATGACTTTATGCTTAGTTAGATGCGCTGATATGTAAAAAAGGAGAGAAGTTGGGGGGAAAGAGTGTGGAATGCCTAATGCTGCAGTTCGGTATCATAATTGCCTCAGGTACTATAAATCTTTTCATATCTGCATTTTTAAGCAAAAAGATATTGTTCTTTCAAGCAGTAAATCAAGCTTGTTAGCCCTAAGATTAATAAAGTTTCCAGTAATGAGTTTTCCAAATGTTAAACTTGTTATTCTATTCCTCTTGATTGAAACTAAAATTGTTTTTCAGGCACAAAGCTGTCAGCATAAGATCATGACTGACACGGTGACTTCTAGTTAACAAGCATTCCCTTCTCTGTGTGCCAATTGACTTTCTTTGCATCAGGAGAACGCAAGATGCAGAAAGAAATAAGGCAGCTGATAATGATGTGGGGAACTCTTCCTCTAAAGCAGCAGATCCTGTCTTAGGACTGTTGTGAACCTGCAGCAGAACATTTCTGCCTGTGTCTGAGACGGGATGAAAGCTGTGTGCTGTGACCTCCAGGAACCAGAAGTGGGAATGAGCTTGTTGTGTGGGTGCAGCCACATGCCCAGAAGAGCATTGCTGCTGCTGGGCCACCAGGGCTTTAGTGACCATTGGCTGGCAGGTGAGAATCCAAGAAACATTTGTGTTGTTTACTGATCAAAGCTGCTTTTGACAATCTTGCCATTTTGTCTGTTGGTGTTATTTATTGTGCTGGAAAATACAGGAATGTGTTCATCAGCTCCACAGACTAAAGTGGTTGCTGTGACCATGAGCGTGGAGGACTATGGAAGGGTGTGGTGGTGTGAGGTGTGGGAATAACATCGCCATGTTGCTGCCCTGCTGAGGAAGCAGGATAGTGATTCATCAGCCCAGAGTTGCTGGTGAGAAGCAGGAACCCACAGCTGAGTACTGCAGTGACCATAGGGAGCATAAGAAAGAGAACAAGAACTCGATCAAAGCAAGTTTCTGCCTTATAAACATGGGGAATTAGATCCACATCTAGATTTACGCTGGCAGTCAGATCAATCCCTCTTTCGTAAAGTCGCTACAAGCTCGGATTGCTGGGTGAAGGCCTGCTTCCTGGCACCCCCACTTGTGCTGTGGCACAGCTGATGGTTTGCCAGCTGATGGCAGCCCTGCAGAGGTTGGGTGCTGGTCCCATCGGGAGCCTCCATCAGCTAATGCCCTGAACTGGGGGACTGGCCCTGAATTTTAGGGGAGGTGGCAGGGGAACAAACCACCGCTTTTACCTTTTATCTCTCAAAAGGATGCCAGAAAGCAGAAGTTCAACAGCTGCTGCCTGATAATGTTGCTACCAATATCCTTAGGAAATCGAAAATGCTGTGGAGACTTTAATAGTGGCTAATGCATTCTGACATGACAACTATAGACCTGGAGGAAGCACAGAGGGATTTTGCCACTTCCACACAAGGAGAAACAACCAGTAAGTAACTGGGACCACACCAGGCCTTGGTACCAGCCAGGTAACATGGGATTGTAGCTGTATGTTCTCCCTGGAAGTTCACCAAAGCTGTGAAGAGTTAACTGACCTCAGGCTTTTCCAGGAGGACTGCAGTGAAAGAGTTCAGAGACATTCAGATTATGAGGTTAAAAGCAAAAGTGTGTAAACCCACCAGGAGCATGAGGAAGAAAAGAGAGAAACAGGGCTTTCAGAAGAGATGTGTGTACGGTTGTCTGTACAAATAGCTGGAGCAATCATCAAACCAGCTGAGCAGAGGGAAAATTTTATGCAAAACTCTGAAATGCACCAAAACTCTATATTATGGGGACTGTGAGCTCCCAAAAACTGTTCCTTGCATCCTTGGGGATCGGGTACTTCAGAAAGCAATTATCCGATGTGCAACCAAAGACCCCAGTTGTGTAATAGCTGCTGTGACCTGAGGAAGCAGTGGGGAAGCAGGTGGGCAGTGTGGCTGGGAGCTGCAGCTTGTGCCTGCAGATGTGAATCTCCAGTTTGCTAAAGCCAACAACAGCTCTACTCAAACACGAGCTGTTTTATATCGTGTCGCTGTTGTGGAGCTGTGTAACTTCCCCAGCCACCAACAATAAAAGGAACGTCTCTTTCCTCTCTAACCCATAATTACATATCCTCTACATGTTCCTCAGAACAGCAGAAAATACTTCTCCTTTCTTGACATTGTTATGTAAAAATGTTATGGTAGAACTGTGCTTATCACGGTAAGAGTGTTTTTGTGTGTGTGGAATCCTGAATAATTCCGTCTTCTGCTTCGTAACTCCTTTGACTCCTTTGATCACAGATTCTTTCAGTAACAGCCATCGATTATTTTATTTGGTGGTTCCCACAAGCAGTTTTGTATTCTGTTCTACCAGAGCTCTCACTTTCTCGGTTGTTCTGTATCGCTTTTTCTGTTTCCTCAGACTTGGACACCTTCCCCTGATCAGCTCACATCTTCCTGACAGGATTTCAGATTTAAGGCCTTCCTGGCATCAGACAAAAAAAGAGTTCTATACTCTTCAATCCCTACCATGATAAACACTGGAGGTGGTACAGCAGATTGAAGCCTATTCTGTCCTGGATGAAGCCTAAGGAGGAAGGGGACAGCAGAATGTAAAGACTATTAAAATAGCCAAACTGAATCTTTTTCCTTGGTTTATTTAGAGAGCTGTACAGGATGGCAACAATCCAGGGCTTAATAGGGGATGTAGGCAAGCATCAGCATGTGAAGCGTCAATGGATTTCTTCAGAGCTTCATAAAACAATTCAGTCTCATTCAGATTCCTCTTTCTGTGACAGAGATTGTGCCTTCCCTTCGAGACAGTTTCTCTCATGAGAAAATTCAAGCTTTCAGTGGGGCCACAACCAATCTCTACTTTTGGAACACCTGAAGGAAACACAAATGGCCCATGTTGCTCTCTTGCACTGGACAGTTTGAGTAACTCCCAGTGTAATTCTATGATAAATGTCAGTTTAAGTGTCCTCCTTTAAAATCCCTTATAAACTGTATGACTCCTTCCTGCAGATAACAGTGTTTCAGGTTTACTGCAACCTTGCTATTTCTGCATAGCTAAAAGCAGTATATCACACTGAGATACAAACATTATGGTAAAACGAATGAGTAAGAATCATCTGTCTGGGGTGATGTATGCATCCTGGTGCTGAAAACTGGGTGTATTTTGGCAGCTGAAGTGATCACAGATGATGGAGTCAGAGCCTCTCTGTGTTCCTTGCTGCACAAGGAGGCAGCTCCAGCACACCACTGTATGCTGTAACATTTTATCTGTAATTCACACAGAGTCCAGTCTATTGCTGAAATCAAAGGAAAGTTTTGCAGAGACTTAACAGAACATGGGGAAAAAAAAACTTTAAATCTTTGGACAAATGGGGACAAGAAAAAAATTCTAGCTAGCTAATGGGTTTGGTGCATGCATATATGCTTGTGCTGTTCATGTCAGGAAAAAATAAGGCACCATTTTCCCCTAACCCTTTACGATACACCCCCTCAGTTGCATTCTTGAAGAACCCATCCTCATTTTCTTCTTGTGTTGCCTGCAGATCACTTACCTCCCTCAGTTACCAGTTTGCATGAGCTTCCATAAACCAATATGAATGTTGCCCAAGTGCAGTTGATGGGATAAACCAGACCCTGCATCCTCCTTTTTTCCTGCACTATTCTGATTTGCTGCCCTGATAACTGTTCAGAAAGCCATGTGAATACTTTAACACAAAATTACATGGGTGAACATACCTTTTCTTTTTATAAACAAATCTCAAATCCTCGTATTAAAACAGTGATAGCAAGAACGATGCCACCAGCAAACATGCCTAAGAGTAGTCAGAAGAGCAGACAACAATGCTTTTCTTCAAGGAACATGACGGTGTATTGCAGAAGTAGTTGCAGAGAGCACTCGGAACTCTGCCTGGGTGGTGGAGGGCCATCCTCTCCTTCTCTCTGAGCTGTTTTGAAGAGCTGCAGCCAGCCTGACGTCCAAGGAAGTGTTCACCAGCAAGAAAGGTCCGTTCATCAGGCACACGCTGTATACTCAGCTGCTCTCTGTGCATCTTCCTATGAGAAGCATCACAGGAAGTGTTAGTGGAGCCTTGCTTCATCTCTTCTCTGTCAGGGTTTACTTTAACTGCAGCCAATGCAAAAAGTCATAGCAGATTTTTGGGTTGGGGCTTTTGATTTCTCCTACTAACATGAACTTATTAGGCTTCAAATGCCTTAGCCTCACTTAGGAGGAATCTATTGTGGAAGAGTCAGGTTCAAATGGAGCACGATGGATTTGGCCCTCACAAAGCTGTGCTCTGGGCATGGCCTGCCCTCAGATCTGGTGCAGTGCTTTCTGCTCCCTGCCTGCAGCAGAGCTGTTGGCTGTGGCTGATCTCTCCATCAGCTCTGTTCCCTGGCCCTTTGCTGGGGCAGGCAGTGACCCGAGCTGGAGTTGCCTCTTCCAGAGGCATCCTGCTCCCAGCTGCTTTCAGTGGGAGTCTCAGCCCCCAGCATCAACAGGAAAATCTTCAAACTCAGTTTCCTTCTCTGGAGCATTTTCAGGTTGATTTTGAATACACTGGGCCTATCTTGCAGCTGAATTATTAAAAAAAGTCTGAGAGTCAATCATCAATACTCAGGTGTACCAAAACAACTTCCTCTTCTTATTAAACTGTGCTCTATTTTCCCAAAAGAATAAGAAATACAATATTGGAGAAGAGAGCTGATGAAAGAAAGGGTCCGTGGTGAATGCTGACAAAGGGCTCAATAATGTGTGACCCCAGGAGGGACAGCCCTGGCCGCCCACCCACACTGCTCGCAGGAGGAGTGGCTCATGGGGATGCCCAGCTGCCACTGCCACTGCCAGGACAGCGTCACCCAGCTCTGCCCACACCGCCCACTGCTCCCAGGTACAGCTGCAGCACCCAACCCATCCCTGCAGCCGGGGCAGAGCCCAGTGCCCCCAGCCCTGGGATGAAGCACAATGCCGATGTGCAGCAATGCCTCATCCATCTCCGTCTTTCACATATGTACACATTTGATTTAATTATTATTACTGGAAGCCTGTTTTCCTTTATCATGAAATGTTTTCATCTGGAATGATTCTTTCTCTTCATTTAATGCTTTTACCTTCATTTAACATATCTTTGAAGAGTTTCAGCAAGTAGATAAACACCGTACTAATGTAAGCCATTTACCATATTAACTCAGCGTAACACAGAGAGAATTATTGACAGCTACTACATATTTATAATATAATGGGGTTGTCAGGTGCTGTACAACACAGTTATTACTGCTGTGGTGCATTTCACAGGAAGTAGAAAGCAGCTCAGGAACAAATCAGATGCTTTCTGTGAGAGTAAGATCTGGAATTGCCTTCGTGCATTTATTCAGTCTCCGTTCTTTTTGCTTCCTATCTCTTTATATTTTCATGAATTTTTCAAACAACAACAACAAGAGAAACAGGCTTCCCTCTTAAAGCAGCTACCCTGTTTACTTTCACATTTTTCTCTCCTTCCAAACATCCCATTTCTGGACAATTTCCCCATCAGATCTGTATCGTGTCAGCCACCAGAACCAATTGCTTCACATGCCCCCGTCCTCTGATGTTATTTCACCTTCCTTCCCCTGCTTGCATTCAATTTCAGCAAAGGCAGAACTGCTGCAGAGGCCATCCCAGGGTCTCAGTCACACACAAATAAAAGGAAAAAGAAGGGGAAGAAAGGAGAAGCCCTGCATTGGCACAGCGGGGTGGCAATGCTGATGTCCTCACTGAGGCTCTGTGTGAGCACTCTGTGATGCTCAAGCACCAGCAGGAGCTGCCCCTGTGTTCCCACACCCCATCCCATACAGGGGTTCGGGGCATCCCATAGGGCTCATGGCCATTGGGCCCCTGCGTTGGGAGCACCACACCTCCCCACAGCTGCAAATAAAACTGCATTTAGTGTTCTTGGCTTGTTTGTGGAGAAGTATTTACACACTGCTGTGACAAACAGTATAGCTAGAGGGAATTGAAACCATTGAAGGCTCTATTCTTAAGGCAGAAGATGCTCAGAAAGAAGCAACATTGCTGGACTCAGCAAGGACGGGAGAGCAGAAGCCCTGGCTTTATGCACTTCAGTTGTCCATCCCTGGCTGAGTGCTCCCTTGGCACCCAAGATGCTGCTTCTGTCATGTCTATGACAGTGCTTCTGTTTACCTGAGGATATCACCATGCAAAGGGAGAATCAGAGGGAACCAGAAGTGATGCCCACCACTTTGGATCCCAGGGATGCTTGTCAAGGGCAGCACCAGGCACTGCTGCCTCCCGTGGGCCAGGGTGACACAAGCAGGGATGTGCAGTGTCTCTGCTATCCCCAGAAGGGATCTGAGCATGACAATGAGCAGAGAGGAACAAGCACGTTACCAGCCAGTGCTGCTCAGGGGCACAGGGCCTCCTCCTGCTTCTCAGCCACAGCCTTTAGGGGCCACTGCCCATCATCACTATATGTCACATTCAGGTGCTGCAGCTCTTGCAAGAAAGAGTAAATCAATATGGGAAAAAAAGTGGACAGGAAGGGACCATCTGTGCCAGAGATGAGCTATGGAGCAGCTCCCTCTGACCCTGCAGCCTGGGTGAGGTGGCAGGGGCAACACCTGGTGCAGGGCTGAAGATGGGGTGCCAGAACACAGTTCCAGGCTGGATGCTGCCCCAGGCAGATCAAGGTGGGTGTGAGGCAGCCCAGTACTGCCACGGGGGGTAAAAGGAAGGACTTCACCAGCACAGCACTTCAGGAGCCTCTTCTAAGAAACACATTGGCAAATGGGGCACGGCACATGTGTGCCTCTGGGGACACGTGTTTGTGTGCATCTTCATCAAGAGATCAATGTCTTTCTTAAAAATATTTTGTCTGTGGTTCTATTGACTCCAGAATTTGCCCTTCACTCTCTTTACTGTTGCGACAGTATTTGCATCAAAAGGGATTAGTGAATCTCTTTTTATCCCCAGGGGTTCATACCAAGTCTAAGCCTGCATCAAGTTTGTAAGGACTCCCTCGTAACTGGGGACAGAGCGGGAACTGAGGAGCAGTGTGGAAGGGGCTGGGATATGCAGAGCCCTGAAGCAGCTTAAACAGCTGTGTAAGTGTGGTGACAGCAGGTTTGAGAGCTATAGGTAAATGGTGTTTCTGGGATTTCTGGAGAATGACACAGTGCTGCATCTGTCAGGGTGTGCAAAGGCAGTAAGTCATCCCGACACTGCCTTCTGGAGATGTCAGTGGTAAGGAAACAAAAAAGCTGTTTTAAAAATGCCTAAAACAGTCTTTCCATCAGATCCTTTATCTTTCAAAAAGCACTCTAGGCTACTTCACACTGAAGTGAGTCGGAGTCAGTGTGTGACTAAAAGCTGCAGAACTTAACACGGAGGCACAGCTTCTGAAAAGGAATTGAGCCCAGAGCTTCAGATGTACTGATAATCTGGGATACGTGGTTCTGCTGCTGGAGGCTGGGCACTGGAGTGGGTGCATGCACAGGTTGGTGGGTGGGCACACTGCCCTGGGAAGGACTGCATGCTTCTGGTTGAGGGAGAGCCTGGTCAGATCATTGAGGACAGGAGTGCATGGCCTCCCATGGTTCTGCTCTGAGCCACGGCAGGTAAAGCATACAGTGGGATGCAGGCGGGAGGCAGCAATGGGCTGCTGGGAGTGTTTGTATTAGCCTGATGGTTTGCTGAGGTCTGGTTATGTCACACTACTCCTTGGTGCCAGTGGAAGGGAAAGAGCTGTGCATGCATCTTCACATTCTACTCTTGCTGCTTCTGGTTTTTTTTGACTGCAGAAGGGGGACACTACACTAAGACCAAATGCCCCACAGTGCTTGGAGATGGTCAAGGTGTTTAAACAGATAAGCCAGACAGGAAAAGTGAGGACACAATCCATCAGCTAGGTATGCAGAACTGCTGATTCTGATCTACCACAGACAGAAGTGAGCTTTCTTTCCACTCATAAACCAACTTTTTTTTTTTACTAAAACAATCTATCTATGTGTACAACAAAGCCTGCCCTGTAATTCTGCCAGCATATGGGTTTTAACATAGCATTAGGAAGTCATGCAGGAATGAAGTCTGCCACAAGGGTAATGTACTTTCATACACTCAACAGAAGCTGTCAGCTTGATTGTTAATCTGTAAAGTGTTTTGGGTTGTTGTTTGGTTTTTTTTTTTTTTCCAGTGAGAAAACGTTCTCAGCTGCAGTCAGCCAGCAGCACATCCTCTCGTGGTCTGTTCCCTCAGTGCAGGGATGTGACAGAGGGAAATGGGGCCCTGAGTAACCTCACCTGTGGGGTGTGCCCAACGGGAGCCTCACCAGCTTCCCTAGGAAGCAAACAGCAGCTCAGTGTGGCCACTGGGGAGCAAAGGAGTGTTTCTGCAGGTGGCACCCCCACTTCCCGTGCAGCAGTGCAGTCAGCTCCCACAGTCTGAGCGCACACATGGTGACAGTGCACTTTAAGCAATGAAGGCACTGCTCCTCCCTCCTGCTGGGTTTCTTTAGCGCTGGGGTTTATTATTGCTGTGGATAGGTGGCTGATGGCCAGTCTGCATCTTCTGTCCCTGAGCAGGGCTCTTTAGTTTCTTCTGACCAAAATGTCATATGATCCGTGGCCAATGCAGATTCACTCCTCAATTCATGTGAACTACCATGGAAAACGCTCAGCTCTCACAGCTCCCCTGCCCTTGGTGCTGGCTTGAGCTCCAAGAGCAGCACCTGCAGGTCCCCAGCACCACGCAGCCCTGCCCATGAAAATCCTGCCCACACTGCAGGTCTCAGCACTGCACAGCCCTGCCTGCTGTGCTCCTGCCCACACTGCTCAGGTCTCTGCCAGCCGCTCTCCAGCAGCTCACACCCATCAGCCAGCAGCACACGTCCTCATCCACGGGAGGAGCCCAGAATGAAATTAGTCACTGTTGGTCTACTGTTCTACAGATATCCAAGACACGAGAAATAATATTGTTGCATCCTTAGGCTGCAGCTTTGGAAGATTTTGGCAGGTTCCGATGTTGGGCACGACAGGGCAGCCCTGCAGAGCTGTGGGGTCGCAGTGTGGGACTGCTTTGTGCCCAGCACCACACAGCCTGTCCTCAGGAACCTTCGCACAGCTGGAAAGGAGAACACTGTTTCTCTCTTTCTGTGATATTTGTGACGTTTTGGGTTCTTGTGCCATGATTTTTTCTTTTGAAAGGCATTTTGGTAGCTCATCCATTTTCTTTGAGCTTTCTTTTCCCAGGGTGGGGATCTGGCAGAGCAGCAGTGACTGCTAACCCTGCCCCCATAGCCAGGATGCTGCAATGCTATCAGGAATCCAAAAAAATGACCGAAAAATAATTAAAGGCAGAATTCCTTTTTATATATCAGAGCCACTTAATTCATTGTTTATTGATGTGGCTGTCGTATGTGTGTCTGTAGGTGTTCATTTGTCGTTTGCAATGCTTAATGGAGATTTAGCACTTTAGAATCAGCGAGAACATTTTGCCACAAGTGTGCTGTTATGATGAGCTAATTAAGTGTACTGTAATAACACTGATAATGACGGACTTATTTTGTATCATTTTTCAGATGCATATGTTCCGTATTTCTGGAAGAGTACTCTTTTTTTGGTCGTTGGATATCAGAAGTAAGTAGAGAAGTAAAATAATATCACCTAGGCCTTCCATCTGCCAATAGGAGCTAATCACGAAGTAGAGCAGTGCAAGCACCGTGCAGCAGGAAGCTCTGTTGTGCAGCACAGTGCAGCGTGGTGTAGTAAAGCCCTTTTCCTCAATGGCAGAGTTACAAACACTGCCCACACCAAAGCACAGGCTTTGTGCACAGGTTTTCAGGAGGGGAGCACTGCAGCCAACAGCTGAGGTGGTGTGCAAAGTGGCACAGTTTGCAGTGGGATGGAGGGTTCATCTGGGGGTGGTGGAGCCAGAGAGGCTTTGTCAGAGTAGCAGTGTCTCAGGATTGAAGGTGCAATAGTTGTGCTCCTGGGGAGCAGCAGATGGGGAGGAGTGCCTGTATAGAACTATAGGATTGTTTGATCGTTTGAGTAGGAAGGGCCATTAAAGGCCATCTGGTCCAACGCCTCTGAAATGAACAGAGACACCCACAGCTAAGCTGTGTGTCCCTCTGGTTTCACAGAGCTCCACAGCTGTATTAGGTCAGAGGCGTCCCTGGCCTTCCCCCCAGAAGCAGCAGCACACTGTGCAGGGTGGGCAGAGGGGCTCAGCTCACCTGTGTGCCCTCTCCTGCAGCTGCTCCTGGGCACTGTGCTCCTGGCAGCCTGTTACCTTTATTTTAATCTCTTTGAGTACTGAGGTGGAGCAGCACTGCCTGGATGCAGGCACCAAACCTCAGCTCCAGGGCTGCATGGGGAGGGTGGGGACTCAGGAAGGGCCCTGCCAGGTGGCAGGTATTCCACCCGGCTGCTACCAGGTACCCTCTGTGCAGACATTGGCATCGTTCTGTGTAGGGAATGCAGCAGTACCACGGCTCTGCAGCTCCTCCCACACAGCTCTGCAAAGCGCTGCTGCCTGGCGGGCTGCCTGTCCTCATCCCTGGAAGTCACTGGGAATAACCTTCATCATCCTGAGAAATAATTTCTCTGATAGGTGCAGTCCATAAAAGAATATAAAATTAATTTACGTTTACTTCTGAGAAGAAAAATGCATGTTTTTCATCTTGCCATGCTATGTAGTGTTACACATTGAGGTAACGTACAGGGCAAGGATGCATTTGCATTGAGGAGAGCACACCAGTGCCCAAGGAACATTCGTTCCTGCAGCCGTCAGATAGGAGCAGCTGAGTCTTTGTGACTGCAGCTGAACTCCACGGCTCTTTTGGTGGAAACAACAACAAAGCAGTAAAAAGAGGTGTTTCACAGAGACTTCCACAAACAGTAGAGTCCTTCTCCCTTAAACTGTTAATAGTAAAGCATCGGGGCAATGAGGGGCATTTAGGTTTGAAATGATTAACAGTAACAATGAATATATTTAAAAAACTACTTGCCATCAAAATGTTGTTGATAATTATAATAATATTTAAATGTTATTATTCTTATATAAAATATTTAGCTAATAATATTGAACCTTTATTCATTGTATCTATCAAATGTTATAGACTACCATGGCCTCGACAGAATGAGGGGAATCATAGAATGGTTTGAGTTGGAAGGGACCCCCACAATGCACAGGGACACCCACAGCTCCATCAGTGCTCAGAGCCCATCCCCTGACCTCGGCTGTCTGCAGGGATGGGGCAGCACCACCTCTCTGGGCAGTCTGTGTCTTCTGCACTTCACTGCCCTTATTGTAAAACTGTTTTCCCTTATATCTAGTCTAAATGTCTGCTCTCTTTAGTTTGAAACCATTTCCCCTTGCCCTATTACAACAGCCCCTGCCTTGCTTCCGTCCTACCAGCTGCAGCTCCAGGGTGTGACTCCTGTCGGTCCATTAATACTTTCACATTGCTTTGAGCGTTTAATGTGCTGAGTGTCATTACATGCAGAGTCCATTAACAGATGGGAAAGGAAGAGGCCCGCTGCCCTCACTGCCACAGAGCTCCCCAATGGCAGCAGCAGCAGCGAAGCAGCAAATAGCAGTGAGGAGGGCACAGACATGGGCATGCGAAGTGGGGCTGCACAGCGTAGCTGTCAGCCCGGTGCATTGTGCAGGGAGGTCTTTGCTGGACGTCCAAGGGGAGAAGGAGGAGCACAGCAATTAACCCTTTTGAAATACTGTATTGATTTCCAGTACGGTGTCAGGCACAGCTTAATAGGTACAATGGGAAAAAGCAAAACTGTCTGAGACACAGCCTTTATGGTGATGTCAGAAGACACAAATGAAGCAGGTAATATATTCAAAGTAACATCCCAGAAGAAGTGAATACTAATAATTACAAAATTAATTCTTTCAATTAAAAATGAATGCACTGCTGGAACACCTGATACAATGAACACCAGACAAAATTATTGTTCAGTCCAATTAAATCTCAACAAGATTTTTCTGAGAATGTGATGGCATTTATTGAATTATCTCTGAACTTCTTATGCAAATCAGAGTTAGACCTGAATGGAGTATGCTAATTTTGAGCTGTATTTGCATGAGGCATTTGCAATGCTCTTAAGAGGAGAAAAATATGTTGAACTTCCTTCAGGATGGCTGCGTGGAAGGAGCCCGGGTACTCAGAGGGGCAGCTGAGGCTGCTGCTTCTGTCCCACCACCACCTAGCAGAATACCGTCCCTCTTGCAAAGAGGAAGATGGGTTCAGAATGGAAGCTTTCAGAAAGTCCCCAGGGCAGTGGGCACAGCCCTGAGCTGCTGGAGCTCAGGGAGCATTGGGACACCACCCTCAGACACAGAGTTTGAGTTTGGGTGGTCCTCTGTGAAGCCAGGACTTGGACTCAGTGATCCTTGAGGGTCCCTTCCAACTCAGGATGTTCTGTGATTCAATGAAATTGAGCATCCCTCACCTACCTTCAGCTCTGACACATCTATAAGTCACAAGTTAGATCACTTCATGTGGTGTTTGAGCACCAAGCAGCTCATGACACAGGCTTCATTAAAGACCCAGTTAGTATGTTACCTCTCAGATATCATTTTATGCTGTTTATTAAATTACATGAATGCCTCTAACACGAGGGACCAGCTGTGTTTCAGAACCAAAAAGTCACTGACACCTGTAGCAAATGTGTACCAGAGATGCATCGTTTCTTTCTTTCGCCTCATTTGTTTTGGAAACCAGAGATCCAAAAACAGCTGCTTCTGAGGAGGCCATGGGTGTTTACTTAGCAGTGTGGGTTACTCTTTGAGCTCTTTGTGCCATCATAGCTGAAATTTTGAAGTGTAACAGTTAAATATCAGACATTTAATAGATTGAGTGCAGGACCAAAGAGACATTAGATAGTCACAGCATTTTTCTGTTAGAATTCACAAGCAGGTGTAAGCAGAGGATGGTGATACCTTCAGAAAGGGTTGTCCTGATGGCTGCAGTTAAAAAGGACAGCAGTAAACATGGATATTCTTCAACTTCTAGATATAAAGATAGAAATAGAGTAGAAGCCCTGCAGCTTACCTGCCGAGACAGTAACTCCTAGAACCTCCTGTGGCACTCAATATTTTAGATATGCTGATCATACTAGCAAAGAAAACTAAACATCTGCAAAGACACTTGAAAGCTGGAGCTGGAAGATAGCTCCTTGGGAGCATGCCCTTTTGATGAACAACATACCTGCAAGGTGCTCTGAGAGAATACTCCACAATTGCAGACAGGAGATAAGTCTCAAAGCTTTATTCAGCATCCCTGCCAGAGGGGACTCCAACCTAAACCTGGTGATGCTGCTCAGAATGTACAAAAGGTGCATACAAAGTACAGAGCCGCATGGTGTAAGCTCATACAAGATCCAGTGTGCTTAGTTGAAAGAGAAGCATCAGACTCATGAAGAGGAGAAAGTAAACGATATGTCCTGCAGTCTATTCTCAGGAACAGAATGCTGTGTGGGGGTGATGGCTGCTTACAAGCTTTGGCTGGACTGCCTGCAATGAGACAGCCTTTGGAGAGCTGGGGCAAAGTGGGGAGGCAGGGGGTGGTGGTGACAGCAGAGCACAAATGGGAAGGAGCCCTCCAGCCCATGAAAGATCCCACAACCTTCAAAGCAAACTGGGTTGGATGAAAGAACCATAGAAAGGACATATCATCAGCAGCACAGTTTAAAAGCAGCATTTACAGAAGTGATGCTGAGGCAGAGAGCTACAGTGGTGAACTGCAGTGGCCACAGAGGACATCCATTATGCTTTGGGTTTGCTTGTTTCTTTTTGTCTCCAGATGTCAGATATTTCCATTGATGTGTGCATAGCTGCAGAAAAGCCTCCAGGGAGCACATTGGAGAGAAGCAGTGAACCAGCAAACTGCGATGTGTGCCATAGAGCCTCACAGGCAGTGCCTGGAAACAGAGGATCATCCCTGTGCAGATCTGTAGAAGGACCAAATGCAAAATGGACAGAAAACACACCAAAAAGTACATCAGTTGGTACGCTTAGCAGATTTTTACAAATAAACAGGCAGACACAGAGACAAAGTGCAATTATTCAACTGATCTTAAGAAGCCCCCACAAAAGAGATTTAAATGTCATTTAGAATCCAGAGGAAACTGAAGCACATTGATAACCAGGAAGGAAGGGAAGGAGGGAGAGAAGGAGGGAGGAACAGAATGGTGATGCACTGGAACAGGTTGCCCAAGGAGGCTGTGGATGCCCCATCCCTGCAGGCATTCAAGGCCAGGCTGGATGTGGCTCTGGGCAGCCTGGGCTGCTGGTTGGCCACCCTGCACACAGCAGGGGGATTGAAACTGGATGAGCACTGTGGGCCTTTTCAACGTAGGCCATTCTGTGATTCTATGATTCTATGAAAGAAGAACCAAGTTCTGGCCCTGAGATGCAGCAGTGCTGACACTGGCACCCATGGGAGACACGTCCCTGCAGCAGCTGAGCGGGAAGAGACCTGTGGGTGCTGCTGACAGCATGTCAATAGGAGCCAGCAGTGTGCCCTGCAGTCGGGAGGACAAACTGTATTTTGGGCTGTGTTAGCCCAGCCAGATGATAGAAAGAGGAGATTCTCCTGCTGTATTTAGCATTGGTGTGGCCTCACCTTGAATATCATGCACAGCTCTGGGCTCCACAATGTGAAAATAATACTTGAAAGCACTCAGAGCAGGCAGTGCAGGCAGTGACAGGGCTGTGTGCCTGTGCTGTGGGGAGCAGGGCACAACAGGGCTGCACTGCAGGTGTCCTGGGAGTGACCTCACTGCTCCTGTAGGTCGGGACCAGAAACCAATGAATGCTGTATTTCCACGTGTTTTTCATTGATGTATATTTTTAATTAGGCAAAGTTATTTGCTACACTTCCATTATGAGATGGTTATTCGAACATTTCTTCAGCTTCTTGCCTGAAGCATTGACACTCCTGGTTGTAAACTGGAATGTCAATGAGTGAGTCAGCCTGCAAAGTGATGGCAAAGCACGCAAACAGTTCTTGCTGACCCCTCTCTGCAGTCCCCTGTTCTGTCTCCAGCTTTGTTTTGTTGCTATGCTTTTTGCCCCCTAGCCATGTGTGTTTTGTTTGAGAAGATATTTAGCTTGCAGGGGTGAATTGGTTTCCATTTGTATTAAAAATAAGGCAGAATATGTTAGAAGAAGGTGACATTTATTCCATATTTCTACATTACCAAAATAGAAAGCATTAGTTGGTTGAAGATGTTGTGATCATGGCAGAGGAAGAGGCACACGTTTTTTACATCTGACCTTGGTTTAATAAGCATCTCCTAGCACAGTACCCTCACTGGGGCTGGTGAAGCTGAAAGAGGAGCCATGCTGCAGGTACTGGATAGAAAGAACTTCATTTCAGCTGCAGTACATTATGAAATCAAACACCAAAATTTCTGGGGAAAAAATAAAAGGGGGGGAGGGGGGAATCATTTTATATAACTTTAATTTTATATTTACTTTTTTAACTTGCTCCATTTTTCTCAATGACATCATCATTTATAGATTTCTTAAGAGTAATTACACTTATCAAAACTTGCACATTTATAGAAACGTACCTTGTAAAGCCCTTATTCAGCTAATTGATATTTTTATTAAAATTCTACTAAATTTCATAGAATCATAGAATGGCCTGGGTTGCAAAGGCCCACAGTGCTCATCCAGTTCCAACCCCCTGCTGTGTGCGGGGTCACCAACCAGCAGCCCAGGCTGCCCAGAGCCACATCCAGCCTGGCCTTGAATGCCTGCAGGGATGGGGCATCCACAGCCTCCTTGGGCAACCTGTTCCAGTGCGTCACCACCCTCTGCTTGAAAAACTTCTTCCTAATATCTAACCTAAACCTGCCCTGTCTCAGTTTAAAACCATTCCCCCTTGTCCTATCACTGCCCCCCCCTCACAAACAGCCGTTCCCCCTCCTGTTTATACGCTCCCTTCAAGTATTGGAAGGCCACAGTGAGGTCTCCCCAGAGCCTTCTCTTCTCTAAAACCATTTAACCATGTTAATCTCAAATCTAAATGAACTGTGCACATAAGCATAGCAAAAAATGCTGAGTTTAATATGTTAAATGGAGACGAGACTAATTAAGATTTGTTTTCTACCGTGTTTTCTGTGATTTTCGTCTCTTTGTAAGGTTTTACTGGAAATTCCACTTTCTTTAACTTGGTTAATGAAAGAGAAGGCAAAGTCATTCATTCATAACAGTTACGAACAAAGACTTCTATTGGTACTTCCCATTTTCTAAGAGCATTTGCAGTGGTGAGACTCTATGGGTGCTGCAGGGCTGGGGAGGGCAGCAAAGTTTGTTGAGGATCTCCTGGTGATGATTGGATCCCTGGGATTTCATGAAATTCACAACTGTGATGGTGAACTGCAGAAATAATAATCAAATATCACAAAAGTCATTAAAACCGTATTGACAATTATTTTATAACTTTTGTGATCTTTTAGATATGTTGAAAATTACACAATTTGTCAGCACTGCACACAAATGTTCCAGGTATTCCATGGTGAACATGTTAACTTACTGAGAAATCGTAAGAAATAGCAGAAGCTCAAATTCAATAATTTACTAAGGGAACTTACGTGTCTCCCTTTCTGAGAACCTGTTCAAACTTCAGTAACAGTGTGAAAGCCTGGACTGAAAATCCCTCCTGATGAGGCTTTGCCCTGGTCCCCTTGCAGTCACATCTATGGGAGGGATGGAAGCAAAAATGTTCAGGTGAAAATTATTGCCTTCCTGTGAAGTTCATCGTGAGTTTTGGCTTTGGCAGGGTGATGGTTCTCAATTTACTTAATCCATCTTGCTAGCTCTTAATTAATCTGTCCCGGAGAAGTCTAATGATATCCCCATATTAACAGCAATAGCACTTGATTTTCACAGCTGCGTACAATGAAAATCTAAAGGAGAATTAGAGCATACATTATCCATGGGAAATAGGAAAATCTCTCAGTGA
Organism: Alectoris magna; assembly: GCA_030625065.1. Lineage (NCBI taxonomy): Eukaryota > Metazoa > Chordata > Aves > Galliformes > Phasianidae > Alectoris > Alectoris magna. The sequence goes on along the minus strand of CM060565.1, from coordinate 427,070 downwards.
AAGCCATAGCAAAATCTACACAAATGTTCAGAGAAAGATGTGAGACAGTACAATGTTTAAACCAGGTAATAGTCATTATTGCAGTGAGCTTAATGATTCATTAAAAGTAGCTGAGCAGAACACCAAGTACTTCAGTTTACACTGGGAGTAGGAAGTTTTGGAGGAGGGGGGGAGAGGACCCACCTGGACCTGGCAGAGGGGTCACAGAGCCTCAGCAGAGCTGAGGGGCTGTGGGACTGCAAAGGGCAAGAGAAGATTGTGCCTGAAACATTCAAAGAAAATGCTACAGAAACCTGTTATGCCCTGTTATGCTCTGCAAAGACACATCAGAAGACCCCCTTCCACCGCTACCTAACTCTGACTTTCACCCCAAGTATCTGTTTCAGTAGCAGATTGGCTGTTACAACATATCTTTCAGAAACATCAAAGATGAAAGCATTTCCAGGAGAGAAAAGCAGAAATAAGAGAGTTGGCCTGAGAGCTTGAGCAGTTTTGAAGCTTTCTAGACCCAGAGAGATATACTAAAAAAGAAAGAAAAATGAACATCAAAGAGCTACTTTCATTAATGCTAATGATTACAAGGGTTTGAATTTGAGGTACCAGCCATGGTCTCTAGTCTTCTGCATCAGGTTGTGTCAAAGGCTTCAGTCTCCTTTCTTTTTAATGTCCTTATTGCCTTCAGCACACAGCTGGAGACCACCATCTGACGCTGTATTACAATCCTGCAGAATGTTGTGCCAGGCCCAAGACTGATTTAATATTCAGGATGCAAGACACCGAAGTCCTATTCATCACCTTATCTGCCCCAGCACACTAAATCCCGGTGAGAGCAAATTCAGAGTCTACAAGCAAGGAATTCCAGGATGCCTGGGGACATCCTGCAGCAGTGCCGGGCACTGATAGGGCCCCACCACAGCCAGTGCCAGCCCTGTCCTACTGCTTGTGATGGGGGAGGCTGCGGGACAGGGGACACCACACCATTTATGTACAGTAAATGCCAAATATTAAACTGTATATCCTCAGGTGGTCATAATATTAGCTTCTATTTAATGAAGCTCTCTCTGCCTTTGAACTCAAACATTCTTCTATGCAAACACAAATTAATGTAGGCATATTTTAGAAGCTCAGGGTAGTAATGCTGTACCACTGCATACACCATGACATAGAATCATAGAACAGCTCAGGTTGGAAAAAGACTTTAAAGGTCATCGAGTCCAATCACAACCTAACCATTCTACCCTAACTCTGACAACCCTCTGCTCAATCATCTCCCTGAGCACCACATCCAAATGGTTTTTAAACACATCCAGGGATGGCGACTCAACCACCTCCCTGGGGAGCCTGTCCTTCTTCAGAGCCACCAGGAGGGAAAGGCTCATGGGTGAAAGGACCCTCATATGGCACAGCCATTAGCAGTACAGTGACCACAAACACATCTGTGAGAGCTCTGGGATGGGGCAATGGCGCTTTGGCCACAGGGCTTCAAGCTCGGTGGTTTTCATTGTGAATGAGTAGGAAATTATTGCTAGGAAAAAAAAATGGAGGAGGGAAGAGGTGGTTTAAACTGCGTCAGGAGAAAAATGAAGGTCTGTGCAAAACTCTTCACACAGAGAAAACTTTCTCTTCGGCTTTGAAATCTGTGTACTTCAATATCTCCTTCGAAACGAAGCCAGCTGGCTTCTTCAAACAGTTATTATCATGCATAATGTTATGGGTTTTTTTTATCTTAACAAGTACAGTTAATCAAAAAGAAAAACATAGGTTTGTTTATGAAATTAGATAAATAATGTCTGTGTAAAACAGTAGACACAATAAATGCAGGTATTGGCACGAGTACAAAATAGTGCAAATGAACTTCTGGTTGGTAACAATTGTACCCATCATTTGGCATAAAATTCTGACGGAAATGTAACGAAGCAGTCATTAGGAACGGGAATTTTAGGAAGGACCCAAGGACAGACAGTGTCCGTGATTTCCCAGCTGCCACCAGCAGCTCCGTGCTCCATGCTGCCCTTCCTGCAGGGTCCCCACTCAGCTCTCTGCTCACTGCCATCTCCTCCAGCCATCCCCTGGGAGGATGACCACCTTCCAGCAGCAGCTATGGGCTGCCAGCGTCCGCCAACACTCCAGGAATGGGCTCCTTCCTTTTAACTAAGGAAATCGTTAAGGCTGTTTGCCTTAAGCTCTGCTTAATGGACTGCAAGGATTATTTATTTATTTTTAAATGAACACGTTTTATTTCCCCGAAGTGCTGCTGTTGACTTTCTTTTAGTGCTACCATCTGGTTCCCCTGCCTAAAAGACAGAGATAGGTGGCGTCGTAATAAATAAACCAACCAACAAACAAATAGATAAAAATTCCTCAGTGTTTGTAATTGGAGCATCACCCAAACATTTGTACGTGGCTGTGTTCAACTCAATTACTGTCTCACTAATGCTATTGCAAGAAACAAGCACAGTAGTACGAACAGCCCGTGGCACTGATTGAGAATTACAGAATCCATCTCCTTGTCTGAGGGGCTCTCCCCACAGCTCCTTTATGCTCTGCTGGAGACATCCCTCTCTGCAGGAATGCCATTACCAGTCTGGGAACGATGCAGCCTAGCTTTATTTCCCTTTGCAGATCATGATGGCTCATTCAGGCCTCGGAGCTGGTGCCTCAAATCTTCCTTTTTCTTTCTACCCCCACCTTTCAGCAAACCCTTTCTTAGCACTTTACATCAAACCAGGGAGACCTCATTGCGGTCTTCCAATACTTGAAGGGAGATTATAAACAGGAGGGGGAACAGCTGTTTGTGAGGGTGGGCAGTGATAGGACAAGGGGGAATGGTTTTAAACTGAGACAGGGCAGGTTTAGGTTGGATCTTAGGAGGAAGTTTTTCCCCCAGAGGGTGGTGGCGCACTGGAACAGGTTGCCCAAGGAGGCTGTGGATGCCCCATCCCTGCAGGCATTCAAGGCCAGGCTGGATGTGGCTCTGGGCAGCCTGGGCTGCTGGTTGGCGACCCTGCACACAGCAGGGGGTTGGAACTGGATGAGCATTGTGGTCCTTTGCAACCCAGGCCATCCCGTGATTCTATGATTCCCATTCCAGAACAAAACGAAGTAGCCACAGCTGACAAGAGGTAGTGCCCCCCCAGCCCAGTGCCTGCCCAGCAGTGGTGATACCAGGTACAGGAGCAACCACTGCCCACACTGTGCTGCAGTCCTGCATGCTGCCTGCACCACCCACAGTGCCATGGAGTGAGGAGGGCTCCCAGGGCAGCAGTTGCTCTCCCCCAGGTGACACAGAGAGGAGTGCAGGTACAGCCTCAGGAGCAATGCCTGGGCAGGGTTTGTCCAACAAAATCCGCCATTCATTTCCAGATTTCTCTGAGAAATTATTTCAGAACTGTCAGTTACTGCATTTTCCACCTGAGGATGGGAGCTATATAACCTGGAAAAAGTGGGTTATGTGCAAGGATAATTGTTCTAAATTACTGGGAAAACACAGGTCCTTCAGGCAATCGCAAGGCACAAGGAAACTTGCCATCTATCATTCTCTTTCTAGCTGCAAAACTTTGCACATTTTTCCTTTCAACATCAGTAGGGCAGGTTATATTTTGCAAGCTAACCGTGAAACCCACGAGGGTCTCACTGGGCCTCGTGAAATGTATGGCAAGACACATCAGGGCTGCTGACAGCACTTCCTCTGGAGGCAGCTGCTTGGAAAGAGCTCAAGCACAAGGACACCGGGACAGAGGCATGAGCCTTGGTTCCCTGCATGCTGCAGGAGCCTGCCCTGTCCTGCAGCTGCACGCAGCCTGCCTCACACCTGCACCTGGGCTGCAATGTTCCAGGGGCTTTAAAGAGCCCCAGTGACCCAGATCACACAGTACTCAGCAGAAAGCTGAGAGAAAAAGAGTTATAGAATCATAGAATGGTTTGAGTTGGAAGGGGCCCACTCCCCACCATGCACAGGGACACCCACAGCTCCATCAGTGCTCAAAGCCCATCCCCTGACCTCGGCTGTCTGCAGGGATGGGGCACCACCTCCTCTCTGGGCAACCTGTGCAGTGCCTCACTACCTTTAGCGCAAAATCTTCTTCCTTATATCCAGCCTAAATCTCCTCTCTCAATTTGGAACCATTTCCCTTTGTTCTGTCACAGCAGACCCTGCTAAAGAGGTCTGTTCTTCTTTCTTATAGCCCCCCTGTAGCTACTGGAAGGAATATCACTATACAGAATATTTCACTCATGAGGATATTTTGGAACATGATCTAAGCAATAACTTTTTAAAAAGCATTTATAAGCTGTATATCTGGAAAAGAATTCCTCCTCTCGAGGCACCAATCTCTTTTGGTATCTGAGTAGGTGACCTAAGACCCAACACATAGCCCAGCTGTTAGGCTAGAGGAAAGATCTGTCAGACCGTGTCGGGTATAATAGAGACCATGTCACATCCAGAGCAGCAGAGCTGCTTCAGTGGCTGCTGTGGAGGAGTGCTCAGCTTCATAAGCTCCACTCATAAATCCAGGTAGGACAAATAAAATAATGACAGTAAATGTAAAATAAAAATTGCCCAGTTACTTTGTTTGACTGTATGGTAGGCAAACAAAGCTTTAAAGGTTGTCAGAGGCATCATAAAGTCTTCTTCACGTAACTGAAACCCAGTCTGGGAATATAGCTTCCTAAATCATTAGGTTGAGATCGCTCTACCAGAATTCACTCAGCATCTTTGGGGCTTCTGCTGTGCTTTGTGACAACACTGAGCCGTATTTGGAAAAAAGAAGTCAGGAATAGAGATCTCAAAGATTTACAGGAAAAAGATACTGGAGCAAAGGCTTCAATGCAATCATAGAATCATAGAATCATTAAGGCTGGAAAAAAGCTCTAACATGAACTTGTCCAAATGTCCACCTATTTCCACGCAGCTGGCCATGCCGTGGCAGCAGCTCCTCTGGCACAGGAGTTATGTGGCACTGCCAGGGATCAGATCTGCACTGGCCAAGGATTGGGAAGTGGGACTTGTTGGTCAGACGTACAGCAGAGTTATCAGAGGTGTGATGTAGTTAGCGCTAGAGTTCATCACGAGCTGCAAAAGATGCCCACACTGTCAAAAAATGAGTCAGTAACCAATCACAGTTACCCATCCCACCCACAACTTAGAGCGTGCAGCTGCAACATGCTCTTTGTGCCATGCTGACAACAGCCGGGCTGTGGGGGTGAGGGGCATTCCAGCAATTAGAACCACATCTGCCTTCGAGTCCACTTCCTCCTGATGATCTCCCAACCAGTTCCTGGCTCAGTGTGGCTGTGACCTGAGCTTGTAGAAAGTCTGAGATATTTGCCTGGTGCAACATTAGCCGAAGAGCTGCCATTGGGTACAGATGCTCATGTTTCTGCCCAGGATTGGATCTTCTGACTCATAAGCTAGCAGTCTTTGTCCTTTGCCTTTTACTATTAGGATTCATGTTTAATACAATAGTTGCAATAATTCACTAATAGCGTACTATTCTTTCATATAAAAGCCTACAAATAAAAAGTGCAATTATTAAGTGCTATTATTATTTTCAGCTGAAGATATTTGTCATATTCTTTTAATAGACTATTCCACACCTTCTCCCGCCCTTCATAGTTATGTCACACAACCATCCACACAGGTTTGCTTGTTTGCTTATATATTTTTCCATTATGTTTTAAATCAATGTTTCCCACAAATGCTTTTCCATGCTTTGTGACCTTAACTGTATGCTCTTATCTTTGAAGGAACAATAAGTCAGAGGTAAAACATACAGTGATCATCACCTTTACAAGGAGATTAAAACCCCACGGCTATTTTTTAACCTTATGTAGCACTCTTTTTCACTGTAAGTACTTAAGCATCTTAGTAATGGACCTTTCAGTTTCCCATCTCTGGAGAGAAAGGAGAAGAATTACACCAAGCACTTGGAGTCCTTGCAGAAGAAGATGGGATTTCACGCCACTGGGACTGCAGGTATTTTTCCTTCAGGTAACAAACAGCAGCATTCAGTGCAGTGCCTCAACTGCTGCCATTCACAGTTCAGTCAGGGACTTAGCAGTTACATGTAAATGCATTTTGTCAGTTAGTCCCCATGGTCATTTTTTCTAAACATCAAAACTAAGAGAACTGCAGCCCAATTTATATTTAATAAAAGAGTCCAAGGATTTACTAGAGGAGAAAATTCATACGAACGCTGGAAAAGATTTATTTATTTGACATCACTGGTGATGAATAGATGGTTGGACTTGATAACCTTAATGGTACAGAGCTGGGAGGAGTGGCTGACACACCAGAAGGCTGTGCTGCCATTCAACAAGACCTGGAGAGACTGAAGAGTTGGGCTGAGAGGAATATAATGGTGTTCAGCAAGAGTGAGTCTTGCACCTGGGGAGGGATAACTGCATGCATCAGTAGAGGTTAGGAGCTGACCTGATGGAGAGGAGCTCTGCAGAGAAGGACTTGGGGGTCCTGGTGGACAACAGCTTGGCCATGAGCCAGAAGTGTGCCCTGGTGGCTGAGAAGACCAATGGGACCCTGGGGCGCACGATAAAGAATGCGGTCAGCAGGTTGAATGAGGTGATCCCCCTCTATTCTGCCCTGGTAAGGCCACATCTGGAATACTGTGTCCAGATCAACTTCCCAGTTTTTTTTAACTTCCCAGTTCAAAAAAGAGACGGATGTCTCCAGTCCTAGAATGGATTTAACAGAGAGCAACAAAGATCATTAAGGGCCTGGAGCATCCTGCTGTAGGCATCTTGTGCCATGGAGCTGCTGGCATGTTCCAAGACCATTCAGAGGCAGCAGCTTGGAGTCCTCCCCAGACCGTGTCAGCACAAGACTGTCACTTCCTAGAGGTCAGGACTGAAGCCCACAGTGAATGAACACAGAAATGTTTATCTGATATTTGTAACAAGATTGCCAGGAAGGTTTATTTTACTTTTGCACACTTCACGGGCAGAGGAACACACAAACACCACACCTGTGGAGGTGGTCACAGACCCTATGAGGCATGTTAGAACAGTTGTCCCAGTGCTGCCATGTCTGCAGGTCTTGCAGACAATTGCAATTCACGCCAACTTCGGGCATTTAAAATGCCACATTTTGAGTTTGCTATTTTTACTATTGATGGAGGGGGTGACAATTTTGCACACACTTTACAAATCTGTCCATAACTATGCAAAATGCAAGCACCAGGGGAAGACGACAACAGGCTGTAAAAATTACATTTGCTGGTAGAACTGCCAGACGTCCCCTTCTCTAATCCTTTTTGAGCTCTTTATTCAAAACGCTGCAGGACCTGCTGAAGTCCATCAGTTCTTTATGGCTTCTCACCACCTGCTAACAACGGTGGGGATGGCACTGTAACCACTTCCTGCAGTAAATTTGTTCCGTTCCACAATTGCTGCCCAGGTCCCCACACTGCTGCCAGGGACTGAAAAAAGCCAAACACATCTTTCATTAGAACTGCTACAGAGTGCTCAACAGGGCTGTGCAACAGCAGCCTGAGTCATCACAGGGGATGATTTCAGAAATGCTAATAATGCAATAGTGGGTTTTGCTGATTTTCTAGCAGCATGTGTCCCTCATGCAGACATGTGCTTGGTGCACTTCTCTCCTGCAGTCCGTCAAGCCTACTTTATCAAAATAAAAACCATTTTAAAAAATCCCATGGTAGTGTTCAAATAATCACATAGGGTAGAGGATTCAAAATCCTGTGATATGGGATCATAGCAGTATTTTACCATATGTTTGGATTGAAATTGCCATGGAAGTAGCTCTCCTCGTACCACAAATCACTTAACCATCCCAGGAGAATTAGTAGACCACAAGAAGTCATGAAAAGCATTCAGAAGCCTGGGCAGACGAAACTTTAGTGTGATATTCTTGGACACAAATTGTATTATATTCTCCCCAGAAGGCAATTTCTCTTAGAAAGATTACTCCTTAATTATTTCTGTGCTGGCTTTAGGGGAAAAAAGGGCAGTCCTTACAGCATTGTCTCTCACAGTCATAAATAGAATAGTAGAGTTCGTTTTGTTGTTCTTTGATGAGTTTGTTCGTTTGTTTGCATCTCTGTTATTGAGGTCTGGTGGCAGCAGGTAGGCTATTCCAATGAGTCAGGCAGCAGGAGGACGGCAGCAATTCTTGCCCAAACTCCTATATGCAGAACTGGCAGAGGGGAAATTTAAGTGGCGCCCATCTGACAGTGGGATGGACACCATCTCCCAGATGAAATGAAAGAAGAGATCGCCAAGTGCTCTGTTTGGAAATAGGGAGGCCCATGAATCAGTCTTGTTAAATAATTTTCATGTTTCTGATCTTTTTTTTTTCTTCTCCCTATTCTGTCCTTGTCCATTGCTGAAGGGTAATCAATACAATTCAACATACCCTCCTTTCTGTTTGGGGTGGATTCTTCCTTGCTCAACTGTAACAAAGACTACAAGCACAAAGTTACGATCAATAATAGGAGAGAGAAAGCATGCTAAATATTTGCTTAGGAAAAAACAGGCATGAAACGGGTTAAAAAATCCAAGAAGTGAAGGCATACAAGAGCTCTTCACATCATGGCAAAATGGAACTGCTGGCCATGCACAGACTGATGCTGTGAGGTGAAAGTGACTGCAGAAGGGTTGCCGGTGCATTGCAACAAGTGCAACTTCCCACTAAGCGCAGTGCCTGAAGTCCACTGGAGGCTTATTCCAATCTGCAGCCCTGTGGCCCTGTAACAACAAAGTGAAGGTTTGGTTAATTAAGTTTAAGGGAAAGTAGCTTGCATCAATTATTACAAAGTGAAGAAAAGGAGTATGTGTTGGCAGACATGGGGTATGGCAGAACTGGAGCTCACTTTGGTACCCAGGTGTTTTGCCCATGAGGGATCTCGGGTGTGCTTGGGCTCTGAGGCAGGAAAGGCATTTCTCTTTTTCATGAGTGGATAAATACAGGAAGCTCCAGCTTCACAGATCACTGTAATAGTTTTCAAACTCTACAGCAAACTTACTGAGTCAAGATGCACCTACAAGAAGAAAGCAATTTTAAAAAAAACCAAACACTTGAAGCTTGTGCAAATTCCAGGATTTTAAGAGAGGATGTAGCCATGGAAATAGAGAACAAGCCCTTGTAGGTGCTCACAGCTTTTTCTTGGAGGCTGCTGCTGGTCTCTGGGCAAGCCAACCCCAGAAGTAATTCATGGTGCAGCAAGGCAGGGGTCTGGGGCCGGCACAGGGGAGTGCAATACACCGAGAGGAGAGGAGGACAGTGTGTTCTCCCTCCCTAGCCAGGCAGAGCCCACTGTGCTGTGTGGTTTGGTAGGGTGACCCAGGGAGGGTAAAAGTGCTTCAGTGCAATTTTCTGAAATGGAGAAGATAGGAAACATGATTTAAAGGAATCCTGTGTTATGTTCTCCCAGAAGTATGTGTGCAGGAGAAAAGCAGACAGCAGCTCTGAGCAGTGCCCCAGGAAGGCAAAGGTCTCCCTCGTCTTGTTTGAAAAGAGCTTTCACACACCAGGGGAGAGGAACAGAGGAGTCTCAGGCAATTCACAGGCACAGAACTGATGGCGATTGCACTGCCTGCAAAACAAACAACAAAGCTGTTGGATGATGGAAATATATTTATCCACTTATAGTGCTGGAAAACTCCATAGACACAAATTGTGATTCCATCAGTAACACTTCGATATGAATAACGTTCTATTGTTGCCTACCTGTTTGGTAACCGTTTTAGAAATTGCCGCAATGATATTGTAGTAGAACATCGATATAGTGATTATTTTTGTTTAAAAAATTAATGAGGGGTATCTGAATGCATTTTTACTTTGCCGATAATTCACATTATCCTGAACTATCGGTGTGTAAGTCAATCTTCAGAAGAGGAAGAGTGGGGATCTTTTCGATCGTTCTTACTGCACTTCTATTTTCAAAGTTGGTAGTAAATATAAACGACCCACTAATGATGAATAAAAATACCGCCTCAATTGTGGTATACTTTGCTTCTCAATATGAAGACCTTAAAAATCCATTTATTCTCCTGTCTTTTAGATGTTTTTTTCTTTGTTACTCATCTCTAAAATAGAGGAGAAAGACACTTTAAACAGCAAATCATGATGTTTATCTTTACAATGGGAAACATGCGTGGCTAGAGACAGGCGAAGATTCTTATTGGATCTCTCTTTCCAACATGAGAATTTACTTCCTGCAAAATTCCAATAGAGGCTTCAACATTACAGACAGACATTGCTGGTGCCAATGCTGAAAGCCTACATATGCCAGTGGGGCAGATTTAGGGCTGTTGGGAAATGGAACAAGGGCAGGGCAGGGGCAGGGGCAGGACAGGGCAGGGCAGGGCACTGCTAGGGCTGCTCGGGGCATGTTTCCCCATGCAGCTGCCCTGCTACTCCCTGCATGCTCCTTGAGCAGGAGCAGCACTCACTGGCTCTGTGCCATTGCCCTCTGCATTGCCAAGGTGCCACCAGGACTGCAAAAAATGCAGCACTTCTGCAGTATAAGGAAAGATCTGGTTGATTTCAAGAGAATTAAATACTGCAGGGGTATTCAAATCAGAAAATGTATTGCTCCCAGAAATGTACCAGCACTTAGCAGGATATTAGAGGCCTATTAACGCTCTTGTAGATTTGGCATTAATCCAGGATAACTGGTCCCTGGCTGCGGGTTTGCAGGGGGGTCCTTAGTTTTCTTTTAGGGAGATGGAAGGGGAGGTAGAACTTGCACACATCATTCAAGAAAATAGAAAGCTCTGTAAACAGCCTGCGTTTTGCAGTAGCGCTCACAGCATGGTGTGCATCTCAGACGCAATTACAGCAAAAATTGGCACGCATCTCCTGGGCTTTCTGCTGCACACCTTACAAACAGGCATGTCTTGAGCACCCATTCCTGTTTTAAATATTCTCTTTCTCACAGTTAGATGGAAATTGTTACCAGTTTCTATGACGTCTTTCATTGTGGCTGACACCAATTGCCATCGCACTCTGAAATGAGCAATGAAAGAAAATTCAATCTAGGGTGACGAATGCCGAGGCAGCAATAATGCAGGACCCTGCCCTCACACAGCGGCGGGCATTGCCTTCAGATTTTCCCAAAGCAGGTGAGAGTTGTAAATGATGCTGACTTTTTTTTTCCCTCTGGAAGGAGCAGCCTTTGTATTTGTCTTTTTTTTCCCCTCTTATGAGTAGTTCAGCACGAAGGCTATTTACAGATACCTTTTTGTTATTTATATAAATCGCCATCAAAAAGTGTTTCTTTAAGACACGCTGGAGAACTTCATTTGGGTTCCTCTTTTAGATCTTTTTGTTCTCCACCATTTTCTAAGTAAGTCCTCTGGGTTTCAATTAGCAACCACAAGAAACTCCGGGAGCCTCCCGCCTCCCTGCACTGCATTCAAAAGTGACACAGCGTTCTGCAGCCCTCCATCTGCCTTCTGAATAATTCATACAGATCCATAGGGCAGGCCAAGGCTTCCAATGAATACTATGGCCTGGTTTTCCTAAACCTAATGCTTCAGGTGCAAATCTTACAGCTTGAGATCAGGCATCTATATCTGTTTAGTCAGTTCTGTAGAGACCCGTCTGGAAGCAATGTTTACCTGTACATATATTAAGCACTGAAATAAATACTGATATTTATCTTTATTTAGGTAAGAGTGCACCGAGAACTTTTTGTCTAAACTGTTTAGTTTTTAAGATATTTTCTGCTAACTCTTGTAGAGATTTAGACTAAGAGGAGGCAACGAGGGACTTTGCTGTCAGATAGGTGTGTGATCAACGCAGAGAATGCGCTGGCCAGCAGCTCAACTTCGAGGAGTGTGGCTGCTGAGTGTGAGCACAGCTTGGAGCAGGAAACCACCTCAGTGCATGCCCAGAGGCACTCGGATGCACAAATGCAGCTGCACGGTGAAACTTCACACAACCAAGCATCAGAGGGCACTTATAAATCTGTCTGTTGTTTGGCAATCAACAGTGCTTGTTGCACTGCTAATACACGACAGCTGTGTAAAGCTCTGGATGCTGCTCAGAGGAAACGGGCACCAGATTGGTTTTCTATTTGGTGAACACATTCAAAAAGACAATCACAGGCGCACTTCATTAAATCATAGATACTATAGGTGGAAAAGACCTTTTTAATCTCCCTGGAACAAGCCTAATGAAGTTCAGTTTTCTATTAGATCACAGAGATAGCTACTAGCAGAAGTGTGAAAAACAATTAACTCCTTAAAAGTTCAAATACATTCGATCGACAAAGGTAATGTTAAACAAATGTTAAAGATGCATGGCTAAATACTCTGAAACCAAACCCATCCAATATTCAGGCAGCACCAATAACCTCATGCCCACTTCCCGTGAACTCTCATACTGATTTTCAGAGCTTGATATTCTCTCACTTAACGCTACGGACTGGGATGAGGTTGCTTACAATGTCACTTGCTATCAGACAGCTTCGTACCACAGCCGCGTCCCACTGCAGGAGCCCTGACCCAGAGACCCAGCCTGGAGTGTAGTGCTCAGGGCCAGGGTGCAGCAGCACAGGCTGACCAAGGCACAGCCACATCCACAGTGCTGGCACATGCATGCGCTCCCCAGAGAGAGAGGGCAGAGCTGCTGAGCCAGTCATGGATGGCAACCAGCTTCAGAGGAACTGGAGGTGTCCATGAAGGGGACCTCCACACAGCGTCCCCATGGTGTCCAGCTTCACAGTCTCAAGAGTGAAACAGAATGCATGGAGGTTCAGGAAGGACAGGCAGCCTCTCACCTTGGGGTTGCCCCAGCATGCTTCCACCAGCTTGAGGCTCAGCTGCCTGCAGCAGATGGACACTGGGTTTGAAAAGGAAACATCCAGAGGATGCAGTTAGTAGAACTACACGTGTGAAACATCACATTATGTGGGAAATACCAACTGATGCACAGAACATTCACATTTAATTGCATCAATGTGCAAATTATGTATCAATACCTTGAGCTTTGGTAACATGCAAGGGAACATCAGCCTATAGATGTGGGAGCAGAAATCCAGCTTCTTGTGGCACTGGTCTCTGCATTCCTCCATCCCTGGATGTTACATCAGAAGGAGCAAACACAGCTGGGCAAGGCAGTGGGAGGCTACGAAGAGTGTCTGGAGACGTCCTGATGGACGCCCACAGACAGAACACTGGGAGATGTACTCACTGAATTCTGGTGCAGACCACCAAAACATCATTAGGCGAGAAGAGCTGTAACTAAGACAGAGGACATATGACAGAGAGGAGCTTTGGTGAGAATGGTGTGTACTGGAAGGCTCATTCTGCCGCTACTAAATTGTCATCAACATTTATGATCACCTCATATGACAAATTTCTAAAATCAATATGTTCTGCACCTAGCATGGGAAAAGTTATATATAATGTAACATTTAGAGTTCTTCTAGGAGCTGGCACAAAATCTCTCCACAAATATTTGGCTCAAAGTGAGAAGAGAGGAAGTATATCAGTATTATAAAACAGAATAAGCAAGATGGCCCAGATAATTATAGACTTGTCAGTCCAACATCAATGCTGGAAAAAATAACAGAACAGCTGTTATGGAAGTTAATCAAGGGAGAGCTAAAAGGATAAAATATAGGCAGTGCTGGTTTGCAAAACTCATTATCTTCCCTTTGGAGAAGATCCACTGTTAGGAGACTCCCAGGGTGCTCGAGCATCCACCAATGTTCCATGCTCTGTGGCAATCCCTGCTGCCAGTGAGCAGCAAGGGTACCATGCTCCTCACTGGGGCATTCTGGAATCTTTCAGCAGCTGCTTTTCAACCCATTGGTATGTGATGCATTGGACTTTTTGAATGAAAACGCTGCATATCAAATCGTTACTCGACCTGATGGGTACATCATGGTCATTCGTTGCCAGTGGGTGAATGGGGCTGTGTGCTGGTGGGCCACTGGCTGGGAGCTGTCAGTGATGTATGGCCATAAGCAAAGTCCACAGCATGAATTGGGGCTGAGGAGGCACAGAGATAAGGGATTCTTAGCAGAATCCCAGCAGGGAGAGGGAGGTGATTGGCCCCCTCTACTCAGCACTTGTGAGGCCCCATCTGGCATACTGCGTCCAGGCCTGGGTCCCCCAATACAGGAAGGACGTGGAGCTCTTGGATCGGGTCCACAGGAGGGCCACTAAGATGATCAGAGGGCTGGAGCACCTCTCCTGTGAGGAAAGGTTGAGAGAACTGGGCTTGTTTAGCTTGGAGAAGAGAAGGCTCTGGGGAGACCTCACTGTGGTCTTCCAGAACTTGAAAGGAGCATTTAAATTTAAACAGGAGGGGGAACGGCTGTTTGTGAGGGTGGACAGTGATAGGACAAGGGGGAATGGTTTTAAACTGAGACAAGGGAGGTTTAGGTTAGAGATTAGGAGAAAGTTTTTCACCCAGAGGGTGGTGACGCACTGGAACAGGTTGCCCAAGGAGGCTGTGGATGCCCCATCCCTGCAGGCATTCAAGGCCAGGCTGGATGTGGCTCTGGGCAGCCCGGTCTGGTGGTTGGCGACCCTGCACACAGCAGGGGGTTGAAACTAGACGATCATTGTGGTCCTTTTCAACCCAGGCCATTCTATGATTCTGCTCAGCAGGGTTTGGGGAGAGCAGAGCAGCCAATGCTTGGTGCTGATGCAGGAATCCAGCAAACTTAGCATGAAGCTGTGCACTTTTAAATCAAAATAATGTGTTGGTTTTTTTTTTCTTCTCCTGTGCTCTAGATCAAGCAGGTGTTAATTGTAGGAAGTCTTGAGGCCTCTGGTAGGCAGAAAGTAACATTGGTCCCTTCTGGCTTTATAATTTCTAAATCCACTAATCTGTGGATAAAGACCAGGCAATGAATCTGAACAGTTAAGAGGTTAATTAGAGACTGGATTATTATCCTTTAATTTAGAACAAGGCAAAGGACAATTATTAAGAGAATTAAGCCTGATTTTAGGAAGAGCAGTTCAGATTTTCAAGAGGAGACAGCTGCTCTCCCAGACAAGCTGCCTGCAGGTGAGCAGAAAGAGATCCGCAAAGAAACCTGCTGGTACCTTCCCAGATGAAGCCCCAGCTCTTGTTCTTGGGAAATGAGGAAGAGAGGATGTCAGGATCTAATGATCTGAGGCAGGCTACACAAGGCCATCTTCACAAGAAGGAAAGAAAATAAGGAGAAAACACAGATCCAGCTGTGGCTTTCTTATTCCCTACTGACTTTCAGCCCTCGTCCAAGTGCTCCTGGGAACACCTGTCAACAAATCATTGAATCATGGAATTGTTCAGGTTCGAAAAGACCTCAAAGATCACCAAGCCCAATCCCACCCCACCCCACAATGATTGACCACGGCTCTCCATGCCCCATCTCCAAAGTTCTTGAACACTTCCAGGGAAAGTAATCCCACCACTCCCTGGGCAGCCCTGCCACTGCATCACCACTCTTCCAGAGAAGAAATATTTCCCAATATCCAATCCAGCCTCCCCTAGCTCAATACAAGGCCATCGCCTCCTGCATCATTCAGAGTTTGTAGACTGAACACCAAAAACCATGGTTTTGTTTTTATGTTCTTGTAAACAGCAGTTTAGGATATGTGTAGGGCAAAGAAGGGAGAAGTTTAGGCAGCAGTGCAGGAGCTCCTTATAGCACACTTTCACACAACGCTCCTCTCACCTTACCACACTGCACTCTTAGGGACTTCTAAGCTATTTGCTATCTTGTTTCAGTGCTGCCTCATGTTTGTGTGTTATCACGGAGACAAGAACTGACATCTCCCAGGCAGTGCAGGTGGTGACCAAGAGCCTCAGATGTGGGACTGGGGCACATGGCAGTGCACGAGGGCTGCAGACCCACAGCCTCATGTTGCTATCAGTGATGCACCAGAGATGCCCCTCTCAGGTCTGTGCTTCAGCAATGCCAGAGCACCTCAAAAGCCTTGAATAATTCATTTGTTGCCATATTCCAGACAGAGCTGCACCTTACAAAGTAGTTTGGATGACGTATGCTCTAATCCAGGTGATGAATGTGATTTAGTGTTGAAGAGCCTCGGGGCAAATGGAAAAAAAATCAGAGCGTGCGAAAACAAACAGAAAAAGCTAAAGTAAACAAAGAGAAAAAGAAGCATTACTTTTTCAATCTTGTAAAGCTCAAACCATTAGTAAATAATTGCTTAAGGCTTTAAAGCAATAAAACAGTGCAAAAGGCACAGAAACGTTCTTCCTTTTATAACAAAATAATTAATATTATTATTCTGCCAGTGTCAGCTGAACCTTCAGAGAACTGGGCAGCCCAACTCCTCGAGCTACAGCACTTCTAGAGAACAAACAGTGCTGCATCACTGGATAATACTGTCGCTTCCTTTCTAAGCAATGCATCAGCCTTCTTGAATTGCCTCTCCACATCATGAGACGAACAGTGATGACAGTGAGACATACCTCGCATCAAAAAAAACCTGAAAACCACCTGTTTCAGTTCCCTCATCATTACATGGATTTCAAAATAAAACGATGCTTTCTCAAGACAAAATAAATCAGAAGGTGTCAGCAGTTTACATAAGCAACATGTTACAATTCAATTCTACACAACATGGTATGAGTGAGCCCAAATACAACAGTGATGAACAGAGGAGCTGTCAATGCAGGGAAAGGTCAGGTGTTGATGAAAAAGAGCAATTAGTTTGCGGTGCCTCTGGAAAGCAACTGGGGCTCTGGTGTGCCTGTGGCTGCAGTAAGCACAGCCAGCCCTGTTGCCTTGGTGAGGGGTCGGCGTGTTCGCAGTTCTGGGGAGCAGGCTTCCAACCCAGCCACGCTGTGATTCCTTGATTCATACTGCCTTTACCTTTCCATGTCTCCCCAGCCGTGCTTGTGCAGCGATAAAGACGTGAGGATGGGAAAGCACTGACTGAGACAACCTCAGGCAGGTGTTCTGCTTGCTCAAGTAAAGCCTTGTGTAGAGCGTGGGTATGCCCTCTTCACAAAAGAATTACAAACAATAATAAATAATGTGAAATGAGAATTTTCTGCCATGGCCCAGTATCAGCGCAGAATTCATACAGTCATATCATAGAAAGGCCTGGGTTGAAAAGGACCACAATAATCATCCAGTTTCAACCCTCCTGCTACGTGCAGGGTCGCCAGTCACCAGACCAGGCTGCCCAGAGCCACATCCAGCCTGGCCTTAAATGCCTCCAGGGATAATTCCCCCCTCTCCAGCTCCATTCGCTCTCACAGCCCCATGCTGAGCACAGCATGACACAGCTGCTCCCTCCCCGTGATCAGAGCTCTGCTCTGGGATGGAGCACAGAGCGAGCACCCTTAGTTTTAAGGACTCGCTGTAACATCAGCTACAGTGAAGACTGGTTCTACTGTGATCTGCAAGGCACGTATTCCTGGTGCATTTTGTTTGTATGTAATACATGTGTATCTGCATGTACAAATATATTTGCACGCTGCATACACTTAATGGAAAGAACTGAAGTTCCTCAGCCTGTGATGAGGTGGGTGGTGGCAACTGAGAATTTGAGAACGCTCGAGAATTTTCTATTCAACAATTGCTTTATTTCTTATTTGGGATAAAAGGCTATAGGCCCAGACACAAGAATAATATATTATGCATGCTGAGACTTTAGCTTTTATTCAAAATCTGTAATTTTACAGAAAGTAACATTTTCTAGGGAGATTTGTTAAACAGAAAAAGCAGCACTATTTAGATTGTGTAGAAGCACAGAGAAGCAACGTATTTCTAAGAACCAGGTTATTTGATTTTTAGCTGGAGATGCAGAATATCCTTATGGGTCCCAGTCAGGCTGGGTTTCACTGCAGCTGTCTCAGTGAACCCCTCCTTTCAGGCTGTGCCCAGAGTTTTGCCCTCAGAGGTTGTGCTGACATCTACAATATGCTCTCCTGTGACCGATGAGGCTGCAAAGCTCATTGCCTTTGTTCCATAATTACACAGAACAAAGAAAACCCTAAGAGGGCAAGAAGCAGCAGGAACAGAGACTTGTCAGTTGCATGCCATGAATTTTCATAGGACATCGGAGGCATTTCAGTTGATTACACTAGTCCATCCCCCAGTAATCCAATACACTGCATGTCTCCCGGAGCCTGCACTGCCCAGCCCCAGCCATCTCTGCCCCATGGGCAGCAAGTGGGCTGCAGGGGTCTTCCTGCTTTTGCTCTGAAGTGCCCACGAGCTGCCTCCTTGCACCAACACAACTCAATGAGCTCAGGTCCTCCTGCACTTCACCTGAGATCCTGAATCCTCTTGTGAAGAGCTGCCCGGTGCCAGGTGTCTTGCCATCCTCCATTCCAGGCACTTATTTCCACCAGAATAAGGAATTTGCCATTTCTCTCCACTGAACACCTTAGTGCCTTTTTCACACCGTTTTTCCAGTATCAGTTGAGGACAGGCCAGAAAATTTCCTCCAGAGCCTTGAGTACCAAATCACAAAATCACTAAGTTCACCATGTCCAGCCGTCAGCCCGTTATCGCCATTTGATCAGCGCAGAGTATCTGGCTGAGATGGGACACGCCATTTCTCCAAGTGGCACACAGCCTTATGTCAGAAGATGGAAGCAAGGAGATGTGCTCGGTATCTCAGGGCACTCAGCAGTCTGCAGCTTACCCAGCTCCCTCCCACCTTTGTGCTGCTCATGTGTTAGACTCCGTGCTTGGCTGTGCACAGCTCCTGGTGCAGACATGCAGCTCCTCCCACAGTCTGTGTTCTTTCCTCAATTAGATCAGGTGAGGTACAAAGTTACATCTCAGTGTAGGAATTACCTCCTTTTTGCCATTCCTACTATAATTCAGTAGAGTCAGTTAAGGGCAGATCTGCTGCCCTCAGCCCGCAGATAAACACCCTGTCACTGACTTCAAGTTAGCACCATTGTATAAGGTGCACATCGAACAGCCACTGCCTGAAGAGAGTTTCTTAAGTCCTTCTGGCCTGCAGTGATATGACAGTGCTTGGAAAGTTGAAAAAAAATCCTCTAAAAAATAAATTTTCTTCAATGGCAAAATGGTGCTTCCAGTGTTTCTGCACAGAGCTCAGCAGGCTTTGCACAGGACAATGCCACAGCACTGCTCCTCCAGAAAAAGAAAACATGAGTGAGAACTGCACTTAAATCTCCACAGATTTTGCTTTCTGGTTGTCAAAACAAAGATAGGGTAAAAAAAGAAACAGTTTGAGGGCAAATGCCAAGTGAGTTACAAATTGACCACTGAGAGGCTCTTCAAACATAATGCTTCTACTTACCTGCCATTCCACATCAAGCAATCTAGGTCACTTTTCGGTATCCAAGGGTGTAGCCATTGAAAGAACAACCTTTCATTCTTGTAAGGGCTGTACAGTGATAGAATTTGCTTTCAAATCAGTGCATGAAGATTAAGATTTTAGCTGGGAGACAGTGAGAAATAAGCCCAGTTTGCAGAGAGGTTCGTGGTTCTGGGTGCCACAGGTATTGCTTCCCATATTCACTATGCCCCATTACCTCAATGCATTTTCTGCAGTGCAGCATTAATCTAAATCTCATTCATATCCCAGGCACTTTCAATGTACCTCTGCTGAAGCTCACTCCCTACAGTTTCCAGAGTTCTGTCAGCACAGGAAGCATTCATGCTCGCTTTGCATGGTGCACTGTGTCACTGAAACACTTCTTACCCACTCAGCTTATTTCAGCTGTCCTTGATCATTTTCGTGATATCTGACAGAAGGCATCTTTGACATATGACTGGTCCAGTTAAGCAAGCTAAAAGAAGAACTATTTTGGTGCTGAGTATTTCGCTCCAAGTTTGGACTGCTGCCCTACTGATTTACTTCACAAGGATGTGAAGATAGCAGGGGGACAGCTGTTGGGGACATCAGACTGCAACATGCTCTGAGCTTCAGCACTGAGACAAGCGGAGCTCACAGCCTGTGCTGCACATGGGAATTTCTTTCTGAAGCCAGGGACTCCCGAGCATCTTTCCAGAAACCTGCTGAACCCTCCCCAGAACCGAGGTCTTTCTTCATGATTTCCATTCACTCTTCCTTTGTAGTCCTAGTTGTGCAAGGTGTCCTGCTGCTATGGTAGTGAAATGCTCTTGCAGACTTTTAGTGCTGTAACTTCAAAGCACTGCATTCTGGTTGATGTGCTTTCTGTAGGAGCTAGGCTAGTCCAGTACCTCTGTCTTTTATGCCAATAATTGAGGCAAAATTCTGATCAGAATAATCAAAACAGTATATTAACAGTGTTCTAAATCACTCAAATTTCTTCACAAATGAAAAGTAATCCTTGCCAAACACCCTGTTGTGGAATAGCAACCTGTAAGCTTGGTTTAGCTATAAATAGGAAGGCTGAAACATCCACCCCTGATAGGGAAAGAAAACTTAGCACCTTTAATTATAACCTCTCAATTCATCACAGGCCGCTGAGTGGAAGATGATTAATGAGGAGTAAGGAAGGAAAAACTTTATGCCGTGCTATGTTAAATTTTGAAGCATTCCAGGTGTTACCAGGATATGGAAAGATGGCAAGGAGTTTTCACAGACATGTCTGGGTCATCACATCTACAATGGGAAGTCTGAAGACTCACTGCTGACAGCCCTGAAGTTTTCTGGTTGGTGGGGTTATTCTCTTGTCATGTCCCATGAGTGAGCCTGGCTGAAAGACTTTAAAGCCCACAGAAACAGCACTGCCCACATTTGCTCTCTGGTTTTAAGCAGGACGATAGCTATAAGCATTACATTCCTGAGAAACCATATCCTCACCAAACAGAGCTGATGATTCTCTGCTTTGGCCCCAAACCTGCAATGTGTGAGGAAAGGAATCACACTGTTGCCTGTTATGTTGTCCTATTACACTTGTCCAACAATCCATTCCTAGATTTTCTTGTCATCTTCTAAACTTGTTTGCTCAGTAGAAGATACACCCAACCTCAAAGTTTTTGCAATGTGATTTTCCAGCTGACACATTTCTGCGGATGTGCCAGAGTGACAACCAGGGCAGTCACAGCCAAAGGGCAGCTCTGTAGTACTGTACAAGGCTGGAGGGAAGTTGGACATTACATGATACAAAGTTCAAAGTGCTCCTGCGCTCAGTAATTCTCCGGGTGTGCAGGATTCTCTGGGTCAGAGCAAGGGAAGTATTTAAACATGTTTATAAAGCAACACCAGAGAAGACAACAGGGCAATTTCTGGGCCTGCAATCAAAGAAGGCCCAAACTGAGTATCTCCCCCTACCAAAGGTTACAGAACGACTCCTGCATCGCTGATCTGTGTATGGAAGCCCAACATCCAGGTGTCCCCCTCTGTCAGGGCTTCATCATCACTGGAATGCTTGGGCTGCCAGAAGAGGACATTGGGTACACAGTATGTCTGAAAAGCTTGCACATTAGCTGACAGCATCAAGAGATATCTGCACAGTTCTGAGCTATGCTCCTGCCCAAGGCTGTCAATACTTGCTGGTACAATTGATTCCGTCAGAGTGATGATGACAGATATGGATCAGCCCACAAGAGCAGCAGATACATGTGATCTAGCAGTTGTGATGCCAGACTGCCTCTCCCAAATCCGAACATAATTGTTTTTAAAAAGAGCAATGTTATAAGAAGCTGAACAGCCTGATACAAGTGTAATCTGTGTGCTCTAGTAACAGTGCTTAGCCTGAAGAGCAGCAAATAAGCTCCAGGCAGGTATTGAGACATCCACACTGGGCTAGTAGGTCAGTTATTTTTTCTCTTTATAAGAGAGAGACATTAAAATTAGTTACATTTTCAAAGGGATGTGTTTTCAATCTGATTTGCAAGGTTTTATGTAACAGGAATTCTGTGCATGTCCTCTTATGATTAAAAAAAAAAAAAAAAAAGAATCAGAATCACAGAACCATAAAATCATAATCATCAAAGCTGGAAAAGACCTCCGAGATCCTCCAGCCCAACACACCATGCTCACTGATCATATCTGTAAGTGCCACATCTCCACAGCTTAGGGGCACCTCCAGGGACCGTAACCTAATCACCTCTCTGGGCAGCTGTGCCACTGCATTACCACTCCTACTGAGAACCACGCTCTTCCTTCAGCAAAGTATGTCCCAGTGCAGCTCATTGCAGTGGCAGCAGTGCTGGAATCCATTTGTGCACACAGAAAGATTTTCAGGGAAACATTATCAGCATCCTTTGTCAGACCTGTGATGCCCTTGGCCGTACCACTTCAGCCCTGCACTTCCTGCTGCAGGGAGCCTGTTTTGCAGGGGAGCTGGACTTGATGATCTCTAGAGAATCCTTCCAACCCCTACAATTTTGTGACTCTGATTCCCATGCAGGCAGCAGTGACTAGAAGAGATGCATCAAGCCAGGGAAAGGCTCTGTGCATGCCCTACAGAGAACAGTGACAGCCAAGATGGGAGCGATTCTGCTCTGTGTTTTGTGGGCAGTCAGAGCAGTGCAGGCCCACAATCCCCAGGACCGAGGCATGAAGCTCTCCCAGGGCAGCCAAATTCTGCAAGTGGGAGCTAAGCTAAATGTCTGCTCTGCACTCCTGCAGCACCAGTACACTTGATGCCAGGTTACCGAGGGCTGCCATGTAATTTATCTGCTTTGGTTCTCAAGATCTTCCAGCTTTGAATCCTGTTTTTTGTTTTGGATGTTATTTGGTTTTTGCTTGTTTATTTTTTTTCCCCCCCCAGACATTAGCAGGATCACCTGAAGGCTGAAAGAAAATCTGAAAGTCTGTTTAAATGACCTTCAAGGAAATGCGATCTGCTCCAGCACATCTGCCTCCGGTTTCTATCATAAGCTGGTGAACAGACAGATGAAGCTTACAATTGTCACACACTGACATCTGCATGCTAAATTAATCACTCTAATTGGTACCCAAAGCTTTGCAATATTTGTGAATTCTATAAGAACGTATTTTTGTTTGTTTCATAGAAGCAAACATCACTGAAGTATTGGAAAAGGCAATAGAAAAAGGATACGTTTTTCTTCTTGTTGTAAGAATATTCACTGGAGACACACAAAGTTTTGATGTTAATGTCTGTGCATCGCTACTCCCTGCATGCTAAAAGAGGTTTGGAAATGCTTGAAAGGTTAAAGCTTTTGCAAATTATGAAGCCAAACCATTTTGGAGCTATAAATCCTGCTCATCTGGGATAGTTGTTCTTGTGTAAAACCTCATGTTTTCTTGAGAGACTGAACTGAATATTTATGCTTAGCACATCAAACACAAGGAAGGCACAGAGGTTCACTTGTCTGCAGTGGATGCTTCAGAGTTTACTGTTAACAACTAGGTGTAGAAAATTCAATTACCCAAACTGGAGGACCCAGATCTCCTTCATATACCTTCCCAGCATAGGATCACAGAACGGGTAGAAGGCTGGGAGAGATCACAGGATGGGTAGAAGCTCACTGGTCGCCCCAGAGCCATATTTTTGTAGAACCAGCTTTTATCACTTTTGATGGCAACAGTGCCCAGCTGGGCTCTATGCCGCCTCTTTGCCGGTACACAACATATCCAAACTCTCCAGTGCTCCCAAAACAGCCCCATAGAATCATAGAATTACTCAGGTTGGAAAAGACCTCAAAGATCATCAAGTCCAACCACAGCCTAACCACAGTACCCTAACTCTAACAACCCTCTGCTAAATCATATCTCTGAGCACCACATCTAAAGAGCTCTTAAACACATCCAGGGACAGTGACTCAACCACCTCCCTGGGGAGCCCATTCCAGTGTTTAACCACCCTTTCTGGAAAGAAGTGTTTCCTAACGTCCAACCTAAACTTACCTTGCGCAACTTGAGGCCATTTCCCTTCAGCCTGTCACCTGTGAGAAGAGACCAGCCCCGCTCTCACTGTAAGCACCTTTCAGATACTGGAAGAGAGCAATAAGGTCTCCCCTCAGCCTCCTTTTCCCCAGCCTAAGCAACCCCAGCTCCCTCAGACTCTCCTCACAAGGCTGATTTTCCAAGCCCTTCACAAGCCTCGTTGCCCTTCTCTGGACCTGCTCCAGCACCTCCACATCCTTTCTGTACTGAGGTGCCTAAAACTGAACACAGTACTCGAGGTGAGGCCTCACCAATGCTGAGCACAGGGGCAGGATGACTTCCCTAGTCCTGCTCACCACGCCATTCCTGATACAAGCCAGGATGCCATTGGCCTTCTTGGCCACACTGCTGGCTCATATTCAGCCGACTGTCCATCAGCACACCAAGGTCCCTTTCCATCAGGCAGCTTTCCAGCCACTCTTCCCCAAGCTTGTAGGTTTGCCTGGGGTTGTTGTGACCAAAATGCAGGACCCGACACTTGGCCCTATTGAAACTCACGCCATTAACCTTGGCCCATCAATCCAGTCTATCCAGGTCGCTCTGCAGTGCCCTTCTCCCCTCTGGCAGATCAAAACTCCCTCTCAGCTTGGTGTCATCTGCAAATTTGCTGAGGGTGCACTCAATCCCCTCATCAAGATCATCAATGAAGATGTTAAACAGAAGCAGTCCCAGCACTGAGCCCTGGGGGACACCGCTCGTGACCAGCCGCCAACTGGATTCAACTCCATTGACCACAACTCTTTGGGCCCGGCCATCCAGCCAGTGCTTCACCCAGCAGAGCGTACACCCATCCAGACCATGGGCAGCCAGCTTCTCAACGAGAATGTTATGGGGGACAGTGTCAAAGGCCTTACTGAAGTCCAGGTAGACCACATCGACCACCCTACCCTCATCCATCAAGCGGGTCACCTCATCATAGAATGAAATCAGGTTTGTCAGACAGGATCTACCATTCATAAACCCATGCTGACTGGGCCTGATCCCCTCCTTGACCATAATTGCATCCCAGGTCATATCAGCACCTTAACTCTCACCAAAGTACATCTGCAGAAGCCTTCTGTTTTCTCCAAACACAGTTTTGCGCATTTTTTGTTTCTTCTTAAATAAACACATTCTGCTTATACTGAAATAAAATCGAGAGAGAGAAAAAGGTGTATTTAAAAAGAAAACTGCCTCCCCTCAAACACCAGAAGCAACAACTACCTGTTGTGCCTGAGCCCTGGTGAGCAGAGAGGGATGTATAGACTTATCGATTTAGTTGTTGCAGGAGGATTTGTAAACATTCTCCTGGCTCAGCTCCGGCTTTCCACAGCTCTCTTGGTCTTACCCTTCTTTCCAAAACAGAAAATGATTCAGGTCTTTGTTCGGGAAGTTTAACCCGTTACATACCATCCCAGACTTCCTGCCATCCCTGGTCTCTCTGTTGCAGTTCAGGACACCTCAGCCCATTCCTCTCCACTTTGTCTTTTGTGCCCCAGCAGGTGACACTGAACACCAAGGAGCATTAAGAAGCCGGCTACAAGAGGACTCAGAAGTTTGAGTAAGCGTAGGTCCACCTTTCCCCATGCATCAAAGCACCCATTTCCTGCTGGACAAAGACAGAAAAGCCCTGAAATCCTAATTTGGGATTATTAAATAATTAGAAAAACATAGACTATAGTTGTCACTGTTTTATGATTATACACATATATTCACATCAGATCCTATTGGGTGTTACCACTGCAGTATCCTTGATGAAGGGAGTGAGGAGTACCTGTGCATTTAAAACCACGTTATTAGATTTTTCCAATCATCCATAATTGCTCCAAATTTTTTACTGGAAGCAGCTGAGGAATTTGTTTACCAAAAGTTATTTGTAGAAGCCACACAGAGGTATGCAAAGCAGCAAATAGAGCCCAACTATTCTCAGGGCTGAGGGTTCTTTCAAGGCAGCACTCCTTGGGCAGCATGTGGGAAATGATCTCCTATGCTTTTGGTTCAGAATGATGAAAGTCAATGAAAAGAGTATCTGAGGAAAAAAAAAAAAGATATTGCTTAATAAAGTAGTACCTCCTGTCAAGGAACAGAAATGTGAACATTTAACTTGTAAAATCAATTAAACTGTAGAAATAGCAAAGCTCATGAGCACAAAGTTGTCAGAAAGAAGTGTTTTCACGTTCTATGTGAAGTAACTGTAAAAGCAGATTGTGAGTTTTTAGTAACAAGCAGTTAACAGATGAAATCTCAGCCAGTAGTAGGCAAGAGCCAAGAAAGAGGAGCATCACCACCACCATTCCTAATGTAGGAAAATATTCTTGGAGAAATTGCCTCAGCCAATACATGCAGCATTTGGCTCCAATTTAACTCTCACCTAAACCAATATGCCACAGGCACAGCAGGATGCAGTTTGAGATCTTTGCACTTACAACTACAGAGCTCAGCTTTGTGTCAGCTCAGGGACCACAGTTCACAGCTTTTTAACGGCATGGCGTGAAGCAAAAGGCTTGTGCATCTCTGGGGCTCAGCTTGCTCTCCAGACCCCTCTGGGCGGGGTAAAGTCTCCCTCTGCTTCCAAAAGTTCCAGTGCCTGCTGACCCTCTGCACGTGTGTTGTGCTGCATGAAGGATGCTCGGCATCTCTGAAGGCTCAGTCTGGCTTTCAGCTCAAGCTCCAGCCAGAAGAACATTCAGCAGCTTTCATATCTTCAGGTCAAATTTAGATTTTTCGTACTCTATTATGGAGATGATCACATTGCAGAGCAATTAAAAATGTAACATCAGCAATGTGGCAAAGATGAAAATCCAGATTCTGCCTTGGTGACAGATGGCATGTTTCCACTGGTCCAAAGGGTTTGCCAGCCCCTACCCCCTCCTGGACCATCCCCAGGCACAGCCAGGGCTCCCCACCCCAATTCCCTCAGGAACTGCTCCAGCCTTCCTCTTACTTCTAAACAGCATTTCAGGGGGTTGGGAGGCAAGCATCAGCATGCACGTGTAGTTAAGTATTGTGAAAGGCAACAAAATCATTACAGGGCACAAAACCATCAGTGACATTCGTATGGACAAATGCCTACAAGAATCACACACAGGAACAGAAACGAGGGAGCTGAGAAACAGAAGCTTCACCTCCGAGCACAGCACGGCTCTGTTATGTTGGTCTCATGTTCAGTTCAGTTCTGCCCATCACATGGGAGAGAGTTTATTTAAAAGCAGTGTACCCACATCCCTCAAAGAGCTTAAAAATAAGGACAGGAAGGCAGTTCTAAAGCATTTATACATACAAAGATCTGTACAGCATAAAATTATTAATTTGTGCGATGACTGCATAATTAATACTTTGTCTCATCTCACTCCTTTAAACGTATTCCCACGTTACACAGAAGTTGTGGGCTAATGAATTAAACAGTTTGATGTTGATGAATCACAATTTTGCCTATCAATATTAAAATACTGCCAGAGGTGTATTTTTCAGCTTGGGTCATGAAAGTTTAAACCGTAATACTGTAGAAGCACGGACACCACACTTTGCAGTGCAAAAAATCAAATGAGTCCAAGTTTTGTTTTCAGATTTGGTTCTCAGGGATTTCTTTTTTCTTTCTCCCACGGAAGCAGTGATGTGAACACAGAACTTCAGACTTATCAATAACAGCATCTGGAACGTAGAACTCCAGTTGCTTCTGAAATCTCAAGTCAGACATGGTCTGTTCAGCCCTCAGACTCCGACTAATGTGGTAAGTGGTACCAGATGGTAAACGCTCTGAGAAGCCTCTGCACTCAAAGGCAGTGCCAATCACTCCCAGCACTGCTGCAGGAGGATGAGGGCAGTGCCAGCCCCAGTGCTGCGCTCACAGTGCTCTCAGCCAGCAGCAAGGTTTCATCCCACCCTGAGGAGGGGGCATCTGCCAGTCCAAAGGAGGAAATAGTCCCTCTGTGCTCCAACAATAAAAACAGAAAATGCTGACCCAGCAAGGGCTCAGCCCAGTCCTGATCTGCCTTTTGGCACCATGGTGCCACTCTGGTCAGTGGCTGTCATGCAGTGCATGTAACCCTGAGTTCAGCCACAGGCAGGGCAGCTTTGCACCAGAGCAGGTGCTTCATTCCAGGCCCAGGGTGGCGCTGCTCATACAGCACTGCAGCTGTTGCATTCTGCTGTTTTCACACAAAGGACTGCTAGAGGAGCTGACCCTGTGGCTGCACAAAGTGGTGAAGTTACCAAAGCACTCA
Source organism: Alectoris magna (assembly GCA_030625065.1). Lineage (NCBI taxonomy): Eukaryota > Metazoa > Chordata > Aves > Galliformes > Phasianidae > Alectoris > Alectoris magna. Next base: position 399,084 of record CM060565.1, on the reverse strand, counting down.
GCCATGAGATGAACGCTTCAGCAGCTCCGCCTGGGAGAACCCCAGGCCATCTCCTGTGGCAAAAGTCCCCTTGGCCCTACCAGCACAGTCATGTCTGCTCAAGTTCTGGCAGACCCACAACAGAGACCAGCACTAAACCAAAGCCAACAGTGCAAATGTGTTTCCTGCACCCTGCAGGTGCCCGGGGATGCAGCCCCAGCTCCTGGTGTGAGCTGCAGTGGTGACCCCATAACTGACCTTATGCAGGAGCCACCACAGAGCTGTCACTGAGGGAGCGTGAGATTGGGCAGCAAGGAAAAACATCAACAAGGACAGAAGGGAAATGCTGAGCTGCAAGGGCAGCAGCAAAGGGAACCACAGAATCATTAAAGTTGGAAAAAAATCTTTAAGATCATGCAGACCAAACACCTGGCAGCCATCAGCATCTGCCTGCTCTGGCTGTGGTCACAGCCATAACACAGAGCAGGGGCAGCCCAAGGAGAGCAGTGAGTTGTGCAGGGCATGACAGCATCTAGGAATGATAAGGAACTCAGTTGTGGAATGCTAACAGCACACTGCCCACAGAGAATGGGGAAGACTCCTTGACACTGTTCTATTTAAAAGGCAAGGAGAGTTCTTCAGACTATATTACAAGTAGGAGGAATTAGTTTTAAAAGCAAGTCTGATGAGAGGTGTATTGTGTTTGTAACATCACTGCTCAAGAGGTCACACAGCAGAACAGCACTCCTAAAGACATCCACAGAGGTCAGTGACAATCACCAGGGGCTGTCGATTACTCTGCGCCTCTGTGCTACAGGAGAGGCATGTCTGAGAACTGCACCAACAGCACCTCAAATCAGAAAGCTGTGAGCTCCCCTCCAACAGATGTTAGACAAAACTCAAGCAGTCTCCAGAGATGCCTTCTAGGATTGCAGTACAGCCCAAAATCTCCAACAGCAAGACCTGCATATGGAAAGAAAGGGTCAGCTCTTAAATGTCACAGGCCTTGTCCTCCTCCTTCTGCAATACTGTAAAAGGAAGCATCCTGCCCATACAGCACAGACCATGCCCAGCAAAGCCAGAGCAAAGTCCTCTGGCACTGATAGGGGTGGGGGCACCAGACAGCCGTGACTCCCAACACCAGCCCAGTCCTGCACAAGGCTCAGCCAGCTTAGCTCCTGCCAGGGGGGTGGGAGAAAGCAGTCACCTCCTCCGCAAGAGTTTTTGCATACTGACAAAACTGAGAGGAATCAAAGCCCAAAGGGCACTCCAGCACTGCACACCAATGTCTGCTTTACAGCCATGCCCACTGCCTGCAGAGATGTTTTACAGCACTTCTGAGTCCTGCTGTGGGAGTTGCCTGGATATCATTCCCAGGGGGCTGTCAGGCTGAAAATCAAGGAGGAATCACAGAACGGTGCCACAAGCAGTGAAGGCTTGCCCAGCCCTCCAGGGAGGCTGCTGTTCTACACTGTTGCCCACCAACATCACACTCTGGCTTCTTCCAAGGGAATGCCTCTTTTGCTGTATCACTGCAATAAGATGTGAAAGTTGCATTTTCTGGGAAAGCTGTGACACAGCAAGAAGAACCCGTGGCAGCCATGATCTTGTAGAGATGTCAGGGGACATGGGGCACTCTGTCAGCGAAGTCAGTCTCCAGCTTGTTCTCTTCTGCTGAGCAATATGCTTTGCTGTCAGCACCACACTGCTTCGCTGACACCCGTAGGCTCTCCCTGGGTGCCATCAGGAGCACAGAGGGCTCCACCACCCCACAGACCTAGCTCCACAACTGGAACTTCACGGTGGTACATTTGGTACATCTGCCAGTGTTCAACCCAGTCAACACCACTAACAGTTTTAGGAGGATTAAGGGGTTTTCAGCTTACTTTACAGAGAATTTTAAGCCTTGAAATGTTACCCCTAAGGCTTTATTAATTTATACAAAACTTTGTATAATCCTCACCAATTGATTTAGAAGTGACAATTCAATCCATACCTACTTCAGGGACAACTTTTCATAGACAGCATTAACAACACACGGAAGAAGCTAGATTCTTCAGTTACATTAAGGAAATTGTACTGAGCACTGACTGTGCTCAGGGAAAGACCGTTCCTACTCCAGATTGCTCACCATCTAACTCATATCAGGTAGAAAGCAATGCAACATATCAGCTTGTAATTCATGTATTGACTTGAAAGATTGTGCATTAAGTAACCCCTTAGAATATCTGACTTTTCCATAGTACTTTATGAAATAATTTTAATAAAAAATAATAATGCAAACTGCTACCTTGCATAAGCATAAAGAGAAGCAGTTTTGTCATGTCCAAAGTTGCCAGATATCTCAGAAGGTAAGAATAGAGGCAGGGAAAAAAGCACTGAGCTCAGCTTTAAAGACAAGGCTGAAGAAGTTTACAGAGAGGAGAACAGAAACTTCATTAGGGCAAGAGTGCTGGAACTACTGGTGTGTGCGACCTGCCAAGGAAGATATAACTGACTGGTATCTCCATTCACCACCCAGCATGCCTATTTGTTGAACTCTGGGGATTCAGCTCTGCAACATCACTTGCTATTAGATATATTGTATCTGCAGTTCATCCGCTAGCCCAGTTTGTCATACAGTAAAATTTGTCAGTGATGAATGAGTAATGAATGATAACCATATTGTAAATCTCAGCCATTTTCATAGCAATTATTGGTTGTAGTGTTGCTGGATCACTAAACCCAAGGAAACAAAAGGCCAAGGGACCAATTTGTCTACTGCTGTTGTGACACAACAGTTCTAAACCCCACCAAAATAAAGCTATTTCCCATCTGTGGCTGCAAAGAAGCCTCTGCTCACCAGCATCCTGGGGAAATAACAGGGGAATGCAGCAACCCCCCCCACCCCCCCCAACTTCAGGGCTTCCTCTTCCAAAAATCAACCCAACAGCCCCAGAGGTCTTGGTGTAAAGATCCCAAGCAGTACCTGCACCCCAGAACAAACTGCAGCCCTGGTTAATCACAGTCCTTTTTAAACACCTGATTCTTCTTTCTAGCCAGAGTTTTCTGGGTTTTAACTTCCACTGTCTGGCTTTCACCAGATTTTCTTTCTGCTAGATTAAAAGAGCTGTTAAAACATGTTTTTATTCCTAGCTGCCAGCTCTGCAAATCTTTGACAGTTGGGCCACATTTCTTCCTGGGGGTGGGGGAAGTACAAGCTCCAAATAATACACTTCATACTCTCACCTTAATCTTTAGTGACACCTGTGCAAGCAAAATGCCTTCAAAGGAATCACTAAAATAGAACTAAGTAGCAGAGCAATTGGAAACAACTACAGTAAAGATGCAGGTGGAGACAACTTCAGCCCAGTTCACACCGCATGGCATGCTGCTGTTACCTGTGGGCAGAGGTTGACCCCCACCTCACCCTGATCTCCTGTCAGGGATTTGTAGGGAGCAATGAGGTCTCTCTTCCCTGCCTGCGTACCGAAGAATACACACAAAGGCCTTCTAGTGCCTTTCTTTTTCTTAATTCCTTTTATTTCTTTGTTTTCTGTTAGTTTTTCCAGTCTTGTTCAAGTTCTTGCGTAAGGAGAGTCAAGACATAACTGTAAGGCTTTCTTCTCCTAGTTATGTCTTATGCCAGTACAGGAATCAGTACTGGGACCAGTGCTATTCAATACATTCATCAACAACTTAGATGAGGGAGTAGAGTCCAGTCGATGCGTGGCTCACCTGCAAGCAATGTGGTCCTCATGTGCCTCTCACTGGTGGCTGAGAGTGGGGTGCTGGGAGCCTTGAGCCTGCCCAGGAGCCATTTGGGCTGCACTTCATCTCTTTGGAGGATACACAAGGGTTTGGCACAAATCGTGCTAAGTGTCTTATCTTGGCAAGCTGCCTATCGTGAACACAATATGTAAGTAGATAATGTCACAATGACATAAAGCTATTCATCAGGCTCTTGGAAATCCCAGCTCCACCTGTTCTATCTACTGCACCAATGATTAAACATGGGCTCTCATGTGAAGGGTAATGCTATTTCCAGCATGCACCAAGGTCAGGACAGAGGATGTATTCCTCCTGCTCTGTTCCCACTGGGTGCCAGCAGCACCACGCATCCTACAAGAAGCAATCGCTTTTGTGGTGCACTTCATGCTTCTAGCTGAGATCCGCATGGTTTTTTCTCCTAGATGTTATACCCAATGCAATGTATGGCTTTCTTTGGATTTAATAGTCATTAAAGCAAGCTTTATGTCATTTTCACATTCCTGTTATAATTCAAGTCATGTAATTAAAATACAGTGCAGAAAATACAGCTGAGACCAATAGACAGAAGTCTGTAAGAAGCTGAGCATGTAAAGAGAAAGTTATCAACAGAAACCCTGCACAGGTTTCAGAGACAAACACAGGAAGTGCTTGGACAGGGATCAAGAACTTCACATTCCAATGGCTTCTAGCATGAGCTGGGCTCCACTACAGTGGATACAGCACAGAAAAATACATGCATATAACATGGTCTACCCACAACGTGCTGTAATTAAAACTTAAAAAATAAAATATGACAGACAAGTTCTTTAGCATTTCTATTCATAGGTGGGAATGGGAAATGCAAGGAAATGACATTTGCCCAGGGATCCCAGTATTCTTCCTCTGTTTCACAGCATAACACACCATGTTGCCCCACATCCCACCATACTCAGTGCTCAGAACTGCGGAATTTTGCAGGGCAACACAGAAAGTTAACAGCAAAATATGGTTGCTGTGCTTTTTGCAGGGCTCTGGTAGACCCTTCAATTCCCCTGTGATTTACCTACACTATTACTTTGCTAAAGATGTATTTGCTTTCTTGTTGTGAAGATTCATGAGAACAAAACTGATGCCAAAGGCTTAAACAATTTAGTTAGTATTCAAACAACAGATCCCTCTGTGCTCCAGACAAAGTGGGGGCAGGCCCCTGTGTGTGTGGGATGGGGGAGAAGGGGCCTTCAGGCAAATAAATAAGCCTACTTGTTAAAGAGCAATACATGCACCAAGAAAGCACAACAGGATGTTCCTCAACATCAGTACCATGTGTGGGCAAATCAAGGAACCACCATAGACCCTTCCCCCAGTCCAATACCTTGTGCAGAGGCAGTTTGACAAACGTATTGCTATACAGAGCATTCAATTCCCTGGAAGTTGATGGGCAATTCTTGGAAATCATCGTACACATTAAAAAAAAAAAAGAATATTTATATGAGTGTGCTTTAGTCCCTTGATATGTACGCCAGGAGGAGAAATCCCCTATGCACACAGCACTGCAATAAATTCATGTCAGCTTTCTGAACTATCATTTGATTTGGAGAGTTTTCTTGGCTACAATTTTCAGTAACAAGGGCAAAACCTGCCCATGTCAGCAGGGGTTAGCAAAGTCCTCCAGAATGGGGCACATGGCCAGGCAGCGATTTCTTCCCCTATCTGTGCAACATGCTATGCCAAGATGCCTGAACACCAATTATTTTTAAGAAATCCTCTGGTTTGGATGCCTGTGCAGAACAGCAGCTATGCAGCATCATCGTGGTAAGTTTCGTCTGGATGATTTTCCACAAAGGAAAGACATTACTCTGTAAGAACACTTGAAATGCAAGCCATGGCCCCAGATCAGCACTCCAGGGTCTCCTCTGCTGAAGCATTTATATAAAAGAATCCAACACCGGGCTCCCTCTGGAAGTGCATTCACTGAGGAGAGTGCCTCACTTAGCAGAAGTCAGCTGGAGACCAGATCCCTGTGCATAGACGCTGAGCTCAGAGACTACTGCTTTGTAATAGCACTGCATTAGGTGGCTTTCTTTGCTTTCCTTTTCTTTTTTGCACTTGCTGTTTCCTACTACTCTGAAAAAAAAAAAAAACACAAATTGATCCTTTCCTTGGCTTCCAGGAATGCAGAAATGACACTTTTCTAAGTATTATTCTGGTGTGAGCTTATTGCATGGCCTTAGCACTGAGCTGTATGCCAGTCCTGCCAAAAGGACAAAAACCACAGTAATGTAGAAAATGTCTATTAACCAAAACGCAGGTGGAAGAATGATACACTTCCCAAAAATCAGCAAAGATCCTTTTACATTATAACTGAAAATAAATCATTTGCTTTTGCTCTATTCCCTGTAAGAATTGGGGTGCCTCCCAAAGGCACCCACAGGGCAATGTCTGCTGCCTGTATTTTAATTTTACCACAACTATAAGCATTATAAACTCACTTCTAAAGAAATAAAATCCAGCAGTGCACAATCAGTCCTCACCCAGCACAGGTGCCAGGAGCCCAGCATACACGTTGTCCTCAGCAGCACACTCACAGCACACAGCAGCTCACCTCAGTCCCTCCCTGAGCTTCAGCTGAGCTGTACTCAGATGTACAATGCCAAAGTATCACCTTATGCCCCAGCATGAGAACACACAGCAGCAATGCACATCGAGCTGCTGCTACATCCCACACCAGTTGGCAGCATGCGTTGAGCAGAGCCAGGTTCAATATGTGCACAAAGGACAACTGCCAGGACCAGATCTTTTTTTCTTTTTTTTTTTTTTAAAAATCTCATGTCAGCTTGTATAGCACCATTTCTAGATAATCATAACACATTTCGGCTGCTGCCTATCAGTCCTCAATGCAATTAATGAGTCTCTCCTGTGGCATCAGCAAGTTAACAAGAGCGCATCAGCTGTCAGCTAAGGCACAGTGCCTGCCCTGGGGCCACACATAGGCACTCTGCAAGGAGACGAGAAGGCTATAAAATAACAAATTTATATGAATTTGTAACATTTCTCTCAAGGAATTAAATAATAGAAAAACACTGTGAGATTTCCCACGATGAGATATCTCAGCTCGCTAAACCATTTCTGTTCCTGACAGAACCATGTGGCTATTGGAACTTCGCAGTCAGCACACAACAAACTGAAGAACCTTTGCTGTCAGCTTCTGTTCACCCCACCGGCAGCATCAGCAGTACTGGAACTGCCCCGGGGCTGCACACCCCAGTGGGAGGTGCCACAAATCCCCCACAGCCACACAGGGAGCTGGGGTCACCCAGATCCTCAGGATGCTCTCAGCCCAAACCTTACTCTCCATGTGGAGATTCTGCATGCTTCTCCCCACTACTCACAACCCTATGCCCACTGCAATAAGGCCACAGGCTTTGCCCTGCACACAGGTTTGCTTTCTTGTGCTAATAGCAACTGGACTTTGGCACAAGATGTGCAATAACTGTACTTCTTTCAGATGTCTGATAACTTCTTTCATATACCTTACCCAAATTGTGAGACTTTGAACAAATTTAGCCAGCTACAACTTCAGGTTCAGCACCTGAAGATGTCATGCTAGATGTCAGTACTAGAATGGATCCTGGGGACCAACAAAGAGCTCCAGGCACAGTGCAGGGGCTCCCCACACCTAAGTGCCATCCTGACATCGTAGGATGAAGGGAGGGGAGCAAGGTGCAGGCTGAGGATGTAATGCCACTGGGCTGGTAGGGAGCATCCCCATTTCCATGCCTCAGCTCTTGCTCCTCCCCAGATCCCACTGTGTTTGGCTGACTGCCCCAACTCCTCTGCTCCTGACGTAGACAAACTGCACAGATCCATGTGTCAGCAGTCTGATACAGTCTGATCAGGGCTTTTACATCAGCATGAGTGGAAAATGTTAAGGATTTGCAAAACATCAGTTCTGTGACTGCATCTGTTCCCTGCTTTGCATCTGTTTTCCTAACAAAAAAAGCCTCCAACAAAAACCCAGAGTACAAGAAAACTTCAATGGCAAGATGAGCTCTGTAAGCTCTTCACAGAAGGTAATAGAAATCAGACTGGGAGGACGATTATTCATATCCTGAAGTTTTAAAATCTGTCTTCACTGAAACGCCAGAGAGGGGCTTCAGTAAGCACAGAAAGCAGAGTTGTCACATAAATCTCAATTTCTATGTTTATGTATTCCATGTGTGCTAATAATCACATCAACATGATTGCTTTTATGTGTTTGTAAAATAATCCCAGTGAATGGATTGCAAATTATGAATCAAAGCTACTGAGGATCCCACATAATTGGCAACCCAGCCGACGCTGCCTTCTCCCTTGGCAGAGCACTGCCGCTCCGCAGCTGTCCCATTGTGCCTGGCTCCACACGGCTGCCACATTCTGCCTCTGTTTAACTTCCCAGCTCAAAACATTAATCCAGCAATTAGGAAATTAGGAGTTGCTTCTGTACCAAGAAGTGAAGAGACAGGCCCCACCCCAGGCAGATGATGCAGTCATGATAACCATAGCCTCGCACTAGCAGAAACAACGGAGGAATGCCAAAATACTAAACAGAACTTTGCAGAAATTGTGGCAGGTTGTCTCCACTGAACAGTTATGTTCTATGCCTGAAATTCCATCTCGTCATGTAACTGCTGAGAGTTTTCTCCAGAATTCAAGGACAATTAGCTGGAACCATCCTGTGAGGCCTCAGAGGAAGTGTTACGGCTTCCCATAAAAGTATATCCACTTCATTTGCTAAACTCAAAATCTTGTTACGGGCAAATGGGAGCACGCATCCAAGGTGTCAAGAAATTATTGCTCTTGTAATTAATGTTTTACTAGCCTAATCAAAATACAAGAGCCAGTTGTTATTAGTCCAGTTACAACAGCACTAACACCTACATTCCAAATTACCTAATCCTTATTTTAAATAAATCGTTAAAAGCGCAGCCAACCCTGCTGGCTGGGGCTCCACAGCAGAGCTCCCAGCACTACGTTCCCCTCCAGCACCAACCCATGGGCAGGGGCACCCTGTAGGGCCAGCAGACCTTCCTGACAACGCTGGTAAATAATTAACAAAAAGGAGCCCAGCTGAAGTCAAAGGACATTCAGGCAGCTGGCACTGAACCACAGGGTGGTTGCTGTCCTAGAGAACACAAGCTGAAGTAATCTGCCCTACAGAAAGCCCATGCGAGGCTGGACACTGTGCTGCATTACTGGTAAAGAGCCCAAGGTATTACCCAGCAATAGCACATTAAAGTTAATGTGATACTCGGTAGTTAATTGTATGGAGAACAACATCAGAAGGTACCATAAGTTACTCAGGAGCAGTGCCCAGGGAAGGAGACAGCCACAGGAGGAAGGAGCAGGGAGCCAGAATGCACCCATCCCCTCCAACACAATTCTGCACGAACATGAGATGCAGCCCCACGGTGCAGCCACCTGCATCACTGTTACTTAGGAATAACCGCAGCAGAAACAACTGGTCCAGGGGGTGCAGGAATCACTACCAGCTACTACCGCTGCTCACAGCACAAGCTCAGCCCCGAGCACTACCATCATTCTCCATCACTAGTGGAGAAAGAACACAGTATGAATATATGGGCCAGAAAGAATCCGCATCTTAAGAGCAGCAGCCAGAGCTGTGCTCAGTCAGATTTATTCACCATTAAAGCCATATCGTTCAAAAAACAGGCAGGCGGTGTTATGAACAAAGAGGAATTCAGAAAGCTCACACTGGCATGTCAGGGGGCAGTGTTGTATCTCACAAATAGGGCTCTTCCTTGCACCTATTAGGAGTTTCCTTGATTAATCGTTTAATCACAACACACTCCCAGCCTTGCCCCAACCACATTGGTATCAGCACTTCAGAGAACACACAGGCTCACCTCATCCCGAGGAAAGCCTATGGAGCAGCAGCATGGAGGAGCACCCCCAAGCCCTGATCCAAACTACAAACTCACCCAGAGTTACCCACTGATTCACAGTGCAGATGTAAACACTCATCCTTTAAGAGAAGCAAATGGTATTAGCGCTGTTGGCATCACAAAATCAATGAAGTTGGAGAAGACCTCTAAGAGCACCAAGTCCAAGTCCAAGCCCAACCCATCCCCACTATGCCCACTGTTCCACTCAAAAAGAAGCCAAATTGCTTCTGCCAGGTTCTTGGCAACTCCAGGCAAAGCATTCACAGGTAGGCCAACAACCATATACACAAAAAGAAAGAGTTGCACTCACCTAACTGGTGAAGGGGCTCTCAGGCTACACAGCAGTCCTCCTCAGAAAGCAGCCCAGGTCCAAGAGATGCTCTCTTCTCAGTGGTTGGCCTTTATCTGAGCCTATGGAGGCTCCTCCCCAGGGTCCAGCCCTTCTGCTCAGGTGGGAAGCACAGCTGCAAACAATGTACCTGTGCTCCCTGGGCCAGCTGCACCCCTTCACCAGGTGCTCCATCACCAGTTCAAGCCCTGACCTAAAGGTTCCCCTACACCCACGATGTCCCTCAGTACCACAACTCTGCAGCTCTCAAGCACCACCAGGAACAACAACGCACCCAGATGTACATTTGAGAGTCCGTGTGTGTTCTTTTGTTTAAAATAGCTCCAAAGGGATAACAGTTGCCTTTCATTCCAGCTTGGATTTGCGATTTTCTGTAACACAGCGCAGATCCCTTTGCCTGCCTCTGTTTTTTCAGTTCTCCAAACGCTGCCGGGGGACACTCAAAACTGCGTTTTCCAACATAGTATGTAATTAGCAGCGTCAGCGCCAAAGATTTTTGAACGTAACAAAGTAAAGTACGAAAGTAACCCGTCAGAGCCGGCTCCGGTAGAAGCTTTGCTCCAAACCCTGGCGGGTTGGGTTTCACACCCGAAGCGCTTTGACCCTCCCACCCACTCCCGCTCTGTCAGGTGCGGGTCTCCCAGTAGCACGGGCCGCGCTGGGGGAAGTTCCACTTCATCTAGCGAAGCCATGTAAGACAGAAGCCTACACGTGAAAAAGCACCACAGAGGTGAATTATTTGCCTAACGCATTGCGATGGAAAAAGTGTTCGCAGTGACTTCTGTATCAGCGAACACAGCAGAGGGAAACCTCAGGGAGCCGAACGCGAGGTCAGAACGGGGAGAGGAAAAAGGCAGATTCACCTAAAACAAAACACAGACGGGCTGGGTACCCTGCTTGCGAAACAACCCCGATCATCGTCTGGGGACGCTCCAAGGAACTGCGCGAAAATACACAAACTGCTTCTCATGTAAATCTCCCTTTTCTCCCCGCCTCGTTGATTCTGAATAGGGCGTAAGGATGAGTAATTCTGAGACGCACTTAAAGCAAAGGGAGCTATCCCAAGAAAGATGAACTAAATGACCGGGGAATGGAGAGCCGTTAAAGAAGACAGTTTCCTTTTTCACATCAAGCACAGATGATCTGGAAAAGCAGAAAGAAGCACCGGTTCCTCCCACTTACTCTATTATTTCTTAAATACAGTTATTGCTTCAAACGCAGGTTCGCAGCTGGGGAGAAGGAAGAGAGGCGAAGCGAATAACAGCGGGACGAGCAGCAGCCCATTTAACTGCAATTATTAGCGAACAAAGAACCGAGAGAGCCGCGCTGGCTGGGCCTGCAGGCTGGGGCCGGGCAGATGGATGCGCTGCTCCGAGAGTCACCCCTGGGCCTGGGGACGGCCCGCGGAGTTCGGGCTGCGCTGCGGTACCGATGGGGCTGCACGGGTCGCCCCTCGGCTAGGAATGCTTTTACCTGACTCCGGGAAAGACACGACCCGGCTATTTCACCACGCAAGCATGATGCACCAGAAATAAACTTGCTCCACCCCTGGTTTCTCCTCACCAAAAATCCCAGCATAGAATCCTCCACCACCTCCAGTCAGACTCATGCTGTTCTCTCAGTGACAATTATGTTACCTTTTGGAAGGCACCGCAGTGTTTGGCTCCCGTGGAGAGGTCTGATGGGGGGACACCACACTGACCGACACCCCCGCCACGATCCCAGCTCCTCAGCAGACAGCACTATGGAGATAACATTGCTTTTGCACAAGTAATAGAACGTTGTACCAAAGGGACGCACCTCAGGACCCGTGACACAAAATAGGTCTCTGTGGTTAAAGAATAGAGTAACGCGTATTTTTGAGAGAGGAGACTCTGGCTGTGTGTTAATTTGTGTGCTCTTCTCCCCTGGGGAGATCGCTGGAGGGAGGGTGGGCAATCAAAGGTAGAGGCTGTAAGACAAACATCTGCACCCAGAACTGCATAAGATGAAACAAACTGCTCTGGCAGATATATGGCAGGAGACACCGGCTCGGCAACCCATATGTGGATTCTGCTTACTTGGAGAAACACGGAGAGATGGACTTTGTCAACTACCAGGGGGACGCGTGCACCAATAATGTGAACCAGGCAGCAGGGGTGGGACTCAGCAGTGAGAACTAGGAGATAGAAGAGCTCGTTTTTCTCACAGCAGGTGTTCCTGCTTGCAGCACACCCACCACTGCAATCACAAATTAAAACTTTTTTCACAAGGGTTCTGATCTCCGAAAAATCCTTTGAGGCATTCCTCATAATGGGAGTTGCAGTCAGCATTGTGACAGTCCCTTGTTTGGTGCTACAGCTGCTCTTTATCTAAAGCAGAAAGAAAGTGAAGAGTTGTAAATGCCTTTTGATTAGATCCCCACAAGGGCCCATTAAGGGTACTTAATTTTGCTCCTCAGTTACTGTTGACATAAGAGCCAAATAGGAAGAATGATTAAGACTACATCAACTATTTCCCAGGTGGAATAGTCACATCCTGAACAGCAGCTGTGGAGCAGAGAAGCACGTGAGTGGACACCAGCTCAGCAGGCACTGCACACTAAGGCATGGGCCACACGAGGCTCTGTGCTGCACAGCTCAGTGCTGTCCTACTGCTCCACTAGGAAACAGTTCAGCGTGCTGTTAGGAGCTAAGACCCAGCAGCATCTGAAACAGAGAGACTGCACAGGCTGGGACCTGTGTTGGCCAGGATTCATCTCCCAAGGTGTTCAACTGCAGCATGACTGGTTCCCACATTATCATTGCTATGCTTTAATTATGTTTATAAAGGGACCCCAGAACTCATACTTTGTCCTTCCAAACTGTTCCCTTATGTCACGATCAGCATCTTTCAAACAAGCCCAAAATGACATAGTGGGGCTGGAACCATGACAGATATCAAGGAAAGCCCCTCACCGAGCACTGCGTGCAGTAACAAAATGGCTGGAGAGCGCTGGCTCAGGTTACTGTTCTGTCAGTGCCCACCTGTATATATTTGCCTTCTATACAAACTACTCATTCCCTCTGTGGCTGAACTCCTTTTCCATGAGTTACCACAGAAGGGACTGCCAGTGTGATTCAAGACATTCTTCTCTCAGAGCCACCTCCAGGAGCTTTGTAGGTGGCACACTGGGATAGGAGACCGCATCCACTGACTCACTGCTCACTCTGCAAGCCATATAAAAGCTACTTCAAAGCAGCAGAGGCAGGAGCAATGGGCTCAAGGCAAGAGAGCAAGAGGCCCTCGATTATATTTCCTTCCAGAACAGGATTCCTGCTCAGAGAGGTGTTTGTTCTCACCAGAGTCTCCACCACAGGGCTACTGCCCCAGACAGTTCCCTGCTCTGCTCCCCACACCCACACTTTGTTTCCACTTCTATCTTGGGCACAGTGCAGGTAATTCCTTTCCTCTGATTCACACATTCCACCCCCAGTTTTTCTTTTTAAACATACATAAAGAGCGTGACCATGTTTTAAAGCCCTCTGTCTCAAAGCGCCACTTCTTGGGAGATGTGCCACCCAAACAAAAAATCTCTTACTCTTCATTGGGACACCCACCTGCCGCAGACCACACTGTCCCCCAGGCAGGTGTGCAGTGGGACCAGCTGTGGGGGGCTCTGAGAATCCACCCGTTCTCTGAAAGGCCACAGCAGATACATCTCCCATCATCCCCAGCAGTGGCAAAATTCCCAACCTTCACTCAGTTTTCTTTGGATCTGCAGCCCTGTCTGGATCAGAGATACCACCAAGGAATCAGGCAGAGAGCTCACAAACAACTCCAGAAATCCATCAGCTCTCCCGTTCCTTATCACTGCGCTGGTTATGATTAAGAAATGACCCGGGTATTGACAAGGAACACCAGTGTTGTCAATGCCAGCAGTGTTGGGGCTCACTGTTCCAGGCACAGGATGCATGAACACCTCCAGCCCATGCCATCCCCGACTGCTCACCCACTGCAGGGCATGCACACAGGCATTGATGCAGCACAGCACAGTCAGCACATACCCAGTCCCTACAGGAGCAGTGGGGTTTCCCCAGCAGAACAGTACCCTGAGCAGAGGGCTGTGCTGTGCCAGACATCGGCAGTGCTCTGGGGGAGCCCACACATTCCCCTTGCACAGAAATACCTCGATGTGGGCTGAGCTGTGTGAACACTCCCATCAAAGCCAGCACCTGCACTGTCACCAAAGGCAAACAAGGAGCAAAAATTGTGCTGCGATCCCTCACTGCTGTTACTCTGCATTCCACAGAGGGGCTCTGGGGTGAGCAGTGCTGACAGCATCACAGGGATCAGCCCCACCACCAGGCCCCAGCACCACAGCAGGACAGTAATCTGGGTTATGGGGGGGTTATGAAGCAAAACAGAATAGGAAAATGGGGGAAGAACTGTCTTCTAACAAGCTTAAAACTGGCATTGCATTTCTGCTCAGAGGCTGAGTGCTGAGCCTGCCCAGAATGTTAGTGGTAAAGCAGCGAGGTCTGAAGCCAGAAGGAACAAGGTGAGAATGAAGGACAACCCCTGTACCAAAGCATACACACTGCCCACTGCAAGTCTCTCTCTCATGCCACCCCATTCTATTGTGACCCACACGGTTTGAGGACATTGCCAATTACATCGAGACTTCCCTTTGCCAACCAAGTGCCAGCAATAGTGCTGCCCAGGCACTGGGGAGGATGGGGCAGTGCCTGCAACCTCAGAGATGGGGGGAACCAGCAGAACCCCTGGAAGCCCTTCCATAGTCCCCATCCCTTGAACTGAGACTACTTCTCCCCTAGCAGTCACATGTAGGTGAGCAGCCAGAGTCTTCCTTGCTACTCCTCAGTGCAGCATTTGCTGTGGCACAAAACACAACGCAGACAGCACTGTCTGGAGTTACATCAGTGTATCCCCTCATGCACTATTGGGTGTGGTGCTGCACGAGGCTCTTCATGGCAGAGGTACAGCAGCAATCCTCTCTACATGGAGCTGGCACCACTGTCTCTAACTACTGGCAGCTTGCTCTGTACCATGCAAATACTGAGCAGAGACGACACTTCCTAGGCTCCATCTGCCGCCATGCTATATCAGCTCCTATTGTTTACTTGAAGGGGTGAAGGCAGAAATACACAGCAGCTGGATGGGTAGTCATGAAGTAAAAATGCAGCAGGAACAAAGCAGAACCAAGCATGTGATGCCCAGCAAAACTTGTGCCAGCTGCACTGGGACAGCAGCAGGCAGAATGGCTGTCCCTGTCCTTGTGCCCCACAGCAGAAGGTTGGGACTTCGCTGCTGTGTGGGCAAAGGCAAGAAAACCTGAGCTGCTGTCTGCACAGAGCCCGCCAGCTGCTGCTCCTGCAGAAGTGATGGCCATGCCCACATCAGCTTTTGCCATTTCCTGCAGTGCTATCCCAGCAGCCTGGCCAGGCACACAGTTTTCAGGGCTCAGAGCACAAGGTACAGGGACTCGTGTGCCGTCGCATTTCACAGACCTCAGAATGATAATCACAATGCCCTGGGTTAGAAGGAACTGACAGGGACCATCAGATCCAGCTCCTGGCTCCACATAGCACTGTGGAGTAATGGGGAAAAAGATATGGTACACTGCATCTGCCTCTTACGTGAGACAAATTAAAAAAATGCATTTCAACATCATTTAAAACAAAATTCAACGCAGTTCCACATCATCTTAGCAGCAGCACGGTAACAGGAACAGCAACACTGCATATTCCGAACCAGCACTCCGCGCAGCAGTGCTTTGCAGCACAGTTACTCACCTGAGAGGACCCCGTATCCGTGGTGTGTTGCATACAGTCCCTGTTAAATGACTGCAGAAGTTTCACAGCACGCAGCCAGCATGACATGCAGGTGGGCTGCACTGTGCCACTGGGAGAGCTCGGCTGGGTCATAGCTGGAGCTGAGAAAGCTGCAAGTGTTTTTCTTTTGTTTCTGTTGTTGTTTTGTTTGTTTAGTTACAAAATTAACATTCGCTTAGGGGTTCGCACAGCAGCTAATGCAGGAGAAACAAAAGTTCACTGCCTAGAGACTGCCCTGGAACTGCCAGGCCTGTTCCCTCTCAAAATGGGAAAGCAAAGAGATCAAGGAGTAAAACACAGCAGGGGCACAAGAGAAAACCCCTCATCCCAACTGCTCCAGACAAGGAAATCAGAGCTGAGCAAGTGAAGCAGCATTGGCTTGGCTGAGGGAAGCAAACAGCTTCAGGCTGCAGTTCCAGAGCTGCGTGAACCAGAACCAAAACCTCAGCAGCTGTAGGCCCTACTGCAGGGCAGGGGAACAACACACCAACGTGAAAGCAGGATGCAGGAAGGTTGAGCTGTCCTCCTGCAGCAGTTTTCAGCAATGTGAATTGTCAGAAGCTTAAGTGCATGAAGTAGCCTTCACACCAGTGCACAAAACCACATTTCAATGGAACTGTCTTCCCACAGTCTATTAATTACCTAAAAACCCAGGAGCCGAGTTGTGTTATTGTAAGGAGTTCTACTGTCAGTAGTTGTCTTCTATGGGGATAAGAGCCAATATAAAAAAAAAAAAGCTGTTCACAGAAGCCATGCAAAGAATCAGCACTAAACCTGAATTTGTCTTCCTGCCTGTTCTCACAGAGCAGCACCAGCTGGAGCTCCTCAGCTTTGAAGCCTCTTCCCTGGCCTGGACACGTGCGGCACTCAGCCACATGCCTCACAGGAGGCTGCCCAGGGACGTCTCCTCTCTGCAGCCTGTCCTTTCTTCTCAGGGGAGCAGAGATGCACACATGCACCTTTTTGAGTAAGGGATGGTCCTAGGCAGCCCCTGCAGCCCAGTTCCCAGCACAACCCCATGAGCACACCCAGACACAGCCATGCTGACTTTGCATCATGCCAAGAGGAGGGGTAGCTGCCTTCTTTTATCCTTATTTCTCTGGCTGCAGCAGGCGCTGCTGGCACTGGGCTCATTGCAGTTCATTGCCCAAGCCTATAATAGAAACTGTACTTGAGATGTCTGGTTATGGAGGTTGTTGTCTTCTCCTCTCCAGGTGATATGGTTTGCCTTCCTACTTTGGGGGTTGGGGGGTGAGTTTGGAAACAACCCATATGGCAGCACTTTAAGAAGGGATTTTACTGGTGTTTCTGCTGGCTGTGCCAGCCCAGCTCCCAGGGTCTCCCCTGGCACAGATGTTCTGAGGTAGCCACAGCCCCTTGGCTCACACCTCAGATCACACCATGCGTGGGGGCTGCGCATGGTAACCACAAAGGCTGCAGAGCAGTGTCACTTCTGGGCACAGTGATGTGCTGGCTTGGGACACCTCCAGCAGTGTGTGTGTTCTTCAAGGAAACAGCAAAGCTGCCGAAACTGAAATACAGTGTGATGACGGAGTGACCAAAACAGGAGGAGGGGTAAACATGTTCTGCTCTGTTCCTGATGAAGCAGCAGAGAGAGGCACACACAGGCTCAGGTGGGAGCTGGACGTGTGGTGGAATTCAATGAGTTTTAAAATTCCTTCAGGTTTTGGGACTTTAAAGGTCAGATTTTTTTAGGGATGAATACCCCAGACTGAGGAAAGAATTGATGTTTCAGAGAGCTGTATCACTACTGTCATTTGAAAGTTCGTGCGTAGATGCAGCAGTGGATACTGTAACCTGAAAGGACTATGTTATTTCTAATATAACTGAAAAATAGGGGGCTGCAAAGTCATAAATCTGCTGTGAGATGTCTACATCAGGCCACTGACAGCAGCATGCTGCATTCCTCCTTATCTCACACATTTCTGTCTCTGTAGCCTCTCTGGGAGCGTGTTTGACATCTATCATTGTTGCCTTTTGTCAAAGCTGGACCAATCCACCTCAGATAGCATGTGCATATGAGAATCTACAGAACACTTCTGGAAAGTGTGTGGCACCTTAGAAGGTCCCCAAGAGTTGAAGGCTTCCCACTGCCCCAGCACTGCTGAGCACTGCTGCTGGTTGGGACCACAGGCACTGCCCTGCACTCCAGGAGCCACACTCCATGGTGCTTGCAGCTTCCTTCAGAACAGCTCTGGGCCACCTCCCCTGCATGCTATCCATGCCTGGGAGCTGCAAACCCCGCTGGGAATTCTCCATGTCTGCTTGGCTTTATTCCCAGATAAGGCTGGTTGATTTTTTTTTCCCCTCCATAAAATTGCTTACAGTAAAACTTGAGCTCTTGGTTTAAGTCTTCATCACTACAGGAAAAGGAATTCCTTGTGTCTGGTGTCAGTGAGCTGTACTTGTGGCAGCTGAAGAGCCACATTCAGTGAAATACAATATTGGGAACATCCTCTTCAATGACAGCAAAAAATGACAGGGAGCTGTTTCCACATTCCCATACTATTCTCAGAGTGCTCATCACTCACTTGGTCAAAAAATACTTTCGGAACATATGGAAGCTTGTACCCATGGCAAAGGTAGGAGGTGGTTCCTACCCTCCTGCTCCCTCCCAGGCCATGAGCTGCCCCCAGACCCCCACAGGGATAGCTCTGCTGGCTGCTATGCTGAGAGAGCAACCTGGGGGGCCACCCGAAGTGACCCCATGGCTGCAGCTTTGAAGACATTGAAAAATATAAAAAGAAAAAGAAATGCCAAATGTTGTTTGAAGAGTCTGCTGAACTCAGTCTTGTTTAATACTAAGGAAGCATCCTCGACACCCACAGCTGCTCTCTGGTCTGTGCCTCCTCATAGCTGCATGCAGAACTGTGAAGACGACGCTCTCATGGATGCAGCAGGACAGAGGCTGGAGCCACAAGGAGGGGCATAAGGAGCAGGAGGCTCACAGCGCAATGCTCCTAGGGACACTCCTGGCCCTGCTGCAGCCCAGCTGTGAGCTGCCAGGGCCACACCATGGCAAGCAGAGCTGCGCCCACCACTCCCTTGGCTGCAGCACACGTAGTGTGGCAGTTCTCTGCTTCTGGGAGCAGAAAGGAAGGCCTTTGCCAATGCAAGGGTACAGCTTGAGGCTTCAGCAAGTGATGTGCATGTGGAGCATGGGCAATGCAGATAGGAATCCCTGCTGCAGATCTGCTCCAACCTGGGCTGCCCACAGACAGTCCTGAGCTGCTCGAGGGTTTCCTTTTTCTCTCCTTGGTGCCTGCAGATGCATTGCCCTCAGCATGTACCACTACTGACGCACAGCTTGCTTTGCTGGGCACAGGAGTGGCCGTGAGCACTGCCCAGCCCTGGGGGACATCAGGAGTCCCTGCAGCCCAAGTCCCTCAGCCCATGTCCCACCACCCACTTGCACAACAGCACAGATATGGGCAGCATCGGCCAGGGCAGCACTTGTTGGGGTGAAGGCAATCCTGCTGGTGGCCTGGTTACTTTGGGCTTTCTCAGCAGCCAACATTGGTGTGACTTTTCAGTAAGTATCCAAATTCTATTTTTCTTCAGCAGGCCATCTTTGCTCATTGGTACGATGCTATTCCTCTACTCTCTTACTGTACAGATGGAATGCCACTAAGCCATCCTGGCCGAAGCTGTCCCCTGTTGTTGGCCCAGCAGCAGACTGCTGATGACAGCATGCAGCTGGCACACTCTGCTCCATAGACACTGTAGGTATTTTTGCAAAACCTGATTCACAGTTTCATTGAATCTGACCACAGTGACACACGGGTTTCTAACTAACACTGAGCTGACAGGTGGAACTTACCTTGACAATTAATTAAAATGTCAAAAAAAAGTATCGGCAAAAGAAAAGCGGCTCCACTATGTTCATGAAAGCTTGAAATTGAAGTCATCAAGAGAGAGTAATAACACAGTATTAATGGGAAACAAAATTCTGAGAGCTGATACAGTCTTTGCAGGAAGAATATTGAGCTTGTTGATTTATAAGGGCTTAAATGGCTCTGCAGCCTGATGCAGAATGTCCAAAGGAGGAAAGCACCTCATTCCTTCCCTGAATCACACTGCACACTGCTGGGCTGTCCTGCACCCGGGCTGCCATCTACTTCCTGCAGGAAAGGGCAGTGGTGCTGCAAGGCTGAGGAGGCACCTGCATCTGGAAGGTGTGAGCAGTTTGTGAACTGTTTTTATCAAACATATTTTTGAAAACTAGTTTGTTTTGGGCTCATCCTTTTCCAGAAAATTCACCTGCTCTGTGCATTACAATCACCTGCTGTGATGTTAACCCATGTAAATTCAGGCTGCGTGCAGTGCCAGAAAAACCTCAGACAACTGGAGACACGAGTCCAATTCCTGACCACGCTGCTGGGTGTCCCCTTGGCATACCCACACCGCCTTCCTGCAGGGTCCCACCCCAATCATTGCCCCTGGCTCTGGAAGCCAGACCTGGTGTCTCCCGCACACCCCCAGCCTCAGGGTGTGCCCACTGCTCAGCCCAGCACCTCCACAGCCCAGCCGGGGGCCTTCAACCTCCCCCAGACAGCCTCACACAGAGCCCATGGTGCTCTGGGGGCAACTCGGAGCAACCTGGGGAGATGCAGTTGTCCCTGTGTGACAGCTGCTGCTGTGACTAGTTCCTGTTGTGAGCCCTGGGAGGTATGACAGGACAGCAGAGCATGGGCAGCAACATCAGTGGCCCCACTGACAACAAACACACACAGACCAGCTGTCCTGTAGAAGTCATGCTGAAGCTGGCTGATGAGTTGTGGTGTTCGCAGGTGACATTGATGTCTAGAAGCCATATAAAACTCTTAGTGAGAGGGAAGGAAAGCAAAGCTCTCGATTCTGTTTGAGAGGCAAGATGTGATGGGAGGATCCAGCAGTGCTGCACAGGACTGGCAGGGGCTGAGGTGCTGTGGGAGGGCTGCAGCTCTCTGCTCAGCCCCTGGCTGCCCCCATGCTCCAACCCCACAGTACAGGGTATGGCTGGCACTGCAGGAGTGTGCGGTGCCAACACCCGGCCACAGCGGGCATCGCTGCCCCAAATCAGCCCAGTGCCAGCTCCGTTGTAGTAAAACATTTATTTGTTACAGTGATGTAAGCTACCACGGTTACAGTTTGTGAACTCACCACTGGCAACGTTTGACACAAGCGGTACTGCAGCTGTTGCCACCCAAGCTTTCATCGTTTGTTTTATAAAAACCTCAGACACCAGAAAAAAAAAAGGGTATTTAGACTGAATGTGGCAGATGGGAGATGGGGAATCTGTGAGCTGGGAAGGAATGTTTGTCCGACACTGCCGACCTCCACGGCCTCCTGGCCTCAGCTGTGACTTGAAGAAATTGTCTGGCAGTGTGAGCGCGGTGCGACATCAATCCTTGGTGCACTGGGATCGCTTTGTTTTCTGCCGCATAACCACGTTGGGGCAACTGCTTTCAGGGAGCGGAGCAGTGTGGGTGTCCTTCAGGTCAGCCCCAGCTTCTGTGCAAAGAGAGAACAGAGATAGTGAGGGTAGCCTGCAGTGCACAGTGCTGTGCTGCGACCACCAGACAGACTGACTGACACAGATGGACAAATGGACGGACAGAGGGACAGCAACACACATGGCAAAGAATGGGAACGTTCACTTATCCAGAATTAGAGAACTCCCCACTCTCTAGATATGCTTCTGACTCCGCGCAGGCAAAGCCCTTTTCTATGACAGTGATTTCACCTCTTTGTGCAGTATTGGAAGTGTGCACAGAAGTGAAACAAAAACATGAAGCAGTGGATGGGCATGAGCCCAGCATTGGCCCTTGCCAGGCTTACATGCAAGTGAAAAGTCACCATGCAGAGAACGTGTAGTATGTGCCCATCTGTCCCTGAGCAGCCACACCATTGGTCTTGTCCCGTGGGAGAGTGGGGACCTGCAGCTCCACAGAGCGACTGCAGCCCTGCACCTCGCTTCTGCTGACCCTGCAGCCCCACTTACCTCTCAGCACCAGACACAAACCAGGCCCTCTTCCCAGTGCAGCCATGGCTTGCTGCAGGGACACAGCTCTCCAGCTGTTTGCAGCCATGCACCAGGGCCTGCAGGACTCCCTGCCCACCATCCTCTGCCCAAGTGAGCATGGGGAGAAGGGAGCTGTACTGGAACCATGAATCTTTTTCTCATTTTCCTGTCAAAATTGAATTCCTGTGCAAGATAGGCACATCTGCCATGATGCAGAGAGACCCAGGCAGCTCCAGGCCCCAAGCTTCCCTGGGCTGCAGTGATGCTGTGTGCCCAGGACACAGCCCATGGCAAGGCTCTGCACTCAGCAGTTGCCTGTGTGGCTCCACAGTGTCAGGACATGCTGCAGCAGCATCTCCACATCACCAATAGCCCCAGCAGCTCCCAGCTGGTGTGTGCACCCCATGCACAGTGACAGGAACATACTCCTTGCCTGCCTCACTCTGGGTGCTAGCAAAGGCAGAAGCAGGGGAATGCCAGCACTTTCCATCTCAGCACCACTCCCGAGGGGCTCTGCAGGCCAGGGAGACCCAGAGGTACCACCAGCTCTTCCCAGACCCTGGAAGTCCTAGGGACAGCACTGGGATAGCACTGACCTGCCCCTGCTTGCAGACTGCTAACAATCCATATCAACTGACAACAGCTGTCAGCAACCTGGAGGCTGATACCAACCGAGTAACAATTTCAAATGACCTGGCAGACGTGGCTTGTTCCCAGCATGAATGAGGCAGTAGAGCTCATTCTGTTTATTTTCATACAGACAAAGCTTCAATCTCGTCTCTCTGGAGCCAACAATTTGCCATATTTTCTTTTTTCTTTTTTAGATTCTTTCCTTGCAAGCTAAGCTTCCTTCTTGCTACAGCAGCAGCCTTCACGCCTGGCTCTTGTGAATAAATCAATGGCATTAGCACTCACTATCAGCAAGATCAGAAAGCACTGCCTTTTGGCCTCACATTACTGATGCAAGGTGCGGGTGCTTTAACCCATTCCAGACCCCCTACCTGTACACTTGTGTTCCATCCATGCTGCCATGAAATCAATGCCATGGCCACATCCAAGCAAGAGACAGTCAGAATATGACACATTTGTGTCAACACTCAGAACATACATGCACAGTGCAGCATAGCTTGGTAGCAGGCCCAGGGCCACTGTCTCCACCTGCCCTGCAGTGCTGCTGTTCCTGTGTGCCCTGGGGACGTGCCAGTGGTGACAGTGCTCCGGTGCAATACTTACCTGGGGCAGCCACTGTGGGTCCAGGCACCCTGCGCAGGTGAGGAAGCACGGCCAGGGTGCTGATGCTCTTTCAGCAAAGCGCTGATGCTCTGGCTGTTAACATTGGTTGCATACAAGAAAAGGGTTTCTGCGTACAGTAAGACCATTTTCCCTTAGAATGATGGTATGCAGCCACGTGCATCACACTGTGACAAAAGAGCATGCTTTCGCATCTGCACAGAGGGCAGGAGATGCTGCTGCAGCACTCAGCAAATGCAGGGGCAGCTCGGTGCAACCCTTGTATCTGTGTCACAGCCAGTACTGAACTAAAAGGCATGCAGAAAAACATCTGCAAAGGGAAAGCATCAGATGCATGGTTTCAGTAAGCAGTACCCTGTTGATTTTGCTGTGATTTGTTTTTTTTTTTTTTCAAGCCAGAACTTCGACCTACCTTAAAATTACTTCCTAAATTACCATGGGAGAGGCATTGTGTTATTCTGTTACTGCTGCTATTGTTCCTTTTAGAGGACGAGTGCACATCACTTGTTACAACAGCACCTTAAAGGAACAGGACAGTACATTTTCTTGAGATATTGTAAGGCTGACAAATGCTGCCACTCTGCAAGCAGTACCTCCAAGGCTCCAGTTTCTCCCAGTTAGTGAAGGAGTAGTAAATGACAGCAGCTGTGACCATTACTTGTGCTTGTTGGGTCAATCACTGGGGATAAACACCCACTGCCTCTCTCTGCATAGTGCCTGCTCTAGCTCGGGGTGTATTTGCAGATGGTGCAGGAAGAGCCACACTGCACTTTTTCAGAGACAGGTGAGCAGCGTGTGCTGACAGCAGTGGGACACGGGGACAGGCAGCTGCAGGACACACAGACACAGGGGCAGCCAGCTGTTGCAGAACTACCATCCATCACAGCTTGGGCTGACTTTGCTCAGAACTGCAACATGCAGGCACAAGGCAGTGACCAGCAGCGTACTGAGAAATGCGAACATCTCTGTGCCGCACAGAGCAGAGCTCAGCCCCCAGCATCTCCACAGGGTGCAGCGACGGCTGCAGGAGACCACTGGGCCCAGTCCTGACACCGTGCTGCACAGGGGACACGACTGCTGGAGGGGCTTCACCACAGGAGAATGGGAATGGGCCCTGCCATCACCTCCCACTGTTCCTGCAGGGCCCTGTGGGATGTGCTCTTATGGTGACACACAGCAAAGCTCCCATCGGACAGCACTGCTCTGCAGCACCAGGGGCATCGCCTGCCCCACGCACATCCCCATGCCCCAGTGCCTCTTTTGCTCATTACTGCAGATCTGCACTGGTGCCTGGGGAGAGTTTTCCAGGAAACCAGAGCACACTGGCAGAAATAAAGCCACATTTGCACCCAGAACTGAACAGTACCATATATTCACTGTCAAGAACATGCCCAGAACATCAGCAGAAAGGCAGCACAGAGAACAACTAACACAACCAGCTTTTCATCCAACAAAACCCTGCTTCTCCATCCAAACATTACTTGAAGCAGCCCTCTTTAACAGAACGAGTGTGCTTTGGAAAAAGAGTTCAGAGTGTTTAAGAAATACGTAAGAGAAAGTGTCAGAAATCTTAATACAAATAAACAAATTTCTGATTTTTTTTCTCCTTGCCTGGTTCTTGTGAAACACAAAGACCCTCCCACAAGCAAAGTGATGGCGACTGTTCTCGTGGAGCTCAAGCAGCAAGGTGCGGGCCAGGGTGCTGCACAGTGCCTTGGGGTGCTGCACGCTCCATCAAGGTGCTGCACACTCACTTATACAGCCTGAGGGGGCTCATCTCAGGGACAGCAGCTCCTGGCTGCCTACTCCCCTCCCCCGGGGCTTCCCTGCACACCAGAATTGCGTGACCACGATGGGGTAAAGCCACATCTGGGATTCTTATGTAAGTGTTTTGGTTTCCAAAGAATCAGAAAATTTCCAGCACATCACTGAACAAATATTTCAATGTCATTCTTCTGATCAAAGGGTATCTTGGCACTTTTTCTGCATCTATCTGCTACAGCTCTGGTTTTGCAGAACAGAAAGGACAGAAGATTTCCCCCTTCCCAAGGCTTCCCACGCTTGGAATGAACCAAGCCTGAACAAGATGGAACATCCCGCTGTATGTTCACCCCTGTGGCAATGGCACAGAATTAACACCCTGTGCACACGCAGAGGAAGCTCCTCTCCGATGTGAGCAGAGCCCTAAAGCCACCCAGGTCTACAATGTTAGTGCAGAGTTAAACAAAACACGGTGACATACGGTCCTTCTAAACTGCTTATACAAATGTACTGCAGATAGAATACTCAGCTTCAGCGTTTAGAAAATCGATTCCTTTGTGTAAAAAATGAAAAATATAAAAATAAAGCCCCCCGGAAGCTATTAATAGTTCAGCACTTTCACAAAACATCAGACACACGTCCAGTTTTAGACAACACACAAAGCATTTCCATTTGATGTTTGTAAAACGCACAATTAGGACAAGTACCTCAGCAGAGCGCAGGGAAAGGTGCCTCCTTACCCATCGTAAGGCGAAGGTACCGGCTGCAGAAATCCAGCTCCTCCACGGACCATTACCCCCCTTTGCCCAGGTTCGCCACGCCTTCATTTTCAACCTTCCGTAACTCTGACAAACACATCGCTAGCTCTGACGGTGCACTATGTTAAGAGCCTATTTCTGTCTGTATGCCCCCTTCTAGAAGATTGTGGTCTTCCAGAGAAATCTGGAGGGGTTTTTTTTTAGCTTTTCTGGCAGGAAACTAGTATTCTAATTTTGGTGCTTTATTTCCTTTCTGGTCTCTGTACTTCCAAAGGGAAGAAAAAGGGCTTTCTAAAAAAAAAACCCAGACTCTTCCTTCCCTGCGCTTTCCAGCACCACCTCCAGTTCCCGGCAGAGCACAACCACAACTCACAGGCTCTGCACACCCAGCCCTGAGCGCAGTGCCCTGGGGATGCAGGAGGCACTCTCCCACACCGGCCCTGGGGCCCAGCGCTGCATGTGTGTGTGCCTGAGAGCCAGAGCACCTGCACACAGCTGCTGGGCTGCGCTTCCTTCAAGCACAAGCATGCAGAGTGTAAAATTTCACTGTTCTATCACTTCAGTGGTCGCAAAGCCCATATTAAAACCAGTGTTTAGCACCGGAGAACGTGCTGAGATGTCTCGGTTAAGCTGTCTTTGATTTAAATGTGATGACCATATGAGTTTAATTAGTATTAATTTTCAAATTTTCTTTAGAATGAGCAGAGCAGCAGAAGCACATTTGTCATCCTCACAACAGGGGTGTTTGAGCTGCTACCACCTATTGACATATGCTCAAGGCTGACACTGTGGCCTGACAGCATCCCAAGGGCATGGCAACCAAGCAGCACATCACTGTGAAGGTGCAAACATCTCCCAGCCACTCCGTTGTGCGCAGGGACTACAGATGCAAACCACAGCGCTTACAGGAGATAGGCCCCTAAAAGCCTGGAGCCAGTGAGGTTACTGTCCCCATTGCTGCCCTCGCCTCCGCCCTCTGCTGCCCCACACTCTCCACTATCTCAAGATGCTGGCACACACACAGGAGCTCAACACATTCCATTTCTGCATCGCAAAGCAGGGAGCAACCGATCAGGCACCGGTCCTGTTGGAAGGCAGCGGTGTTCCCAGCCGTGGCACTGACACTGCGGCGCGGGACAGGAGGGGACCCTCAGCCCAGCATCCCCTGCACACTGCTGGGCGCCCCGGGCAGTCACCGCGAGGCTGGCTGGGTGTACCGAGTGAGTATTTTATTTTACACAAGAGAACAACACAGCGTTGTTGTTTCTGTACAGCATCTGCCTAAAAACAAAGGCAACACCATTATCACGGAAAAGAAATATACAGTCTGACCATTTTAAAAAATATCATTTTACTGATTGATCCAGAAGTGGTTATTTGTTAGCTTGGAGGAAATTTCATTTCCTTTATAAAAGGCTTTTTCTGTGAAAACTCTCTCTTGTGTTTTCTGCTACTGCAGAACCAGGAAGCCAGTCCTAGAGCAGGGAAGGCACTGGTGCTGTTTCATGCTTTTTTCACCCCTTAACCTTTTTTTTTTTTCCCTTATTTTTTTATTTATTTTTTTTAACTCTGAATGTTGCCTTCTGTTTGGATACTAAATAAAACCAAATGGAAACTAAACAAAACCCTGTGTGCACTGGGTGGCTTATAGAGAACCCCGCATGGACAAACCATCACTCAGTGAGACAACAGTGGACTTCCAAATCCAATTCCCCAGGAGAGGGAACTTCACATAACGTTTGGCATTTTGTTTGTCACAGAAATAAAAAGTAAACTTAAAAAAAACCCCAAAGGCAGGTCACACAGTGCTTTCCAATATCCACTCAGAGCTCGAGAACGTTGCTGTTCCGCCCTCTGCGCTGGAGCGGCCCGCCTGCGCCAGCATCCCATTCATGGAGAGGCTGCGCCGGGAGCACAGCCCCGCGTCCTGCTGGCAGCGGCACAGCAGCAGCTCGCCGCCCAGTGACAGCCTGCGCTTGGCTCTGGACGTGGTGGCCGGCAAGGTGAGGAACTTACTTGGCTTGGATTGTGCTCTTTTGTACGTGGGGACCCCTTTGTCAGAGGCGGGGGGACGGCTAGCTAGCTGCAGAGCAGTGGAGTTATTTCTGTTAGTGTTTTGGGACTCGATACTCATGGCAGCTTCGCTCTGTGGCTCGCTGCTGGGCTTTGGCCCCGGCTTCCGCTTCGGCTTCTGGGCAGCGGAGGTGCCAGCAGCCCACGCGTGAGGAGAGGGCGAGGTAGTGGTGGTGGCGGCCTCCGGGCCAGGGCTGGGCTCCGGCGAGGGTCCGGCACCGTCGCTGGCGGCCCGGCAGCACTGGGCGGCCTCCTCATGTCCCACTGCCTGCTTGGAGGCAGACTGGGACAGCACCCCGCCGCAGCCCTGCACCTGGGCCCCGTTCGTCTGCGAGTAAACGTTGCTGACCTTGGTGGCCTTGTGCTGCCCGTTGTTGTTGCACACCTTGTACCGGATCATGAGGATGATGATGAACACAAGCACTGAGGCCACGATGATCCCGCCAATGATGATAATCATGGTCCCGCCCAGGAACTGGGACTGCATGAAGTGGCAGCGCACGTAGTCCTGCTCGGTGGTGAACTGCGTGCAGCCCACCACCCTGGTGGCAGTCAGCGAGGTGATTCCGTCGTCGTAGATGGCCAAGACGCACAGATCATACATGGTCCCAGCAGCCAGGTTGTTCACCAGGAAGGTTTTGCTTGTGGGAGGTATCATCCTGGGGGCGAGGACATCGATGTTAACAAACCTGTGTTGTCACAGCCCACTCCCAGCCCACTACTGGAGCCCTCCCCTGGCAGCACAGCCCTGGCCCTGGCCCTGGCAGCACCACAATCCCCCCACAAAGCTTGTCTTGGCAGAGCCCGTCCTGAGAGCAATTGTAGATGAAATGAAGAAAACAGCAGTTCTGGAAGGTGTGACAGTTACAGCCCAGACTCAGAACAAAGCCACCCAGCACACAGCGCATGCATGCTCACTCCTCCCAAGCATCACTGCCATGCCAGCTGGGTGTGCTTGCAGAAACGTGTTTGCAGGCAGCATTGTCCCTGTGCTTTCATTAAACTGAGCACGTTAAGGCCCACTTAGCTCATCTAACTTCACAATCCTTCTGCTAATCAGATTACTAAAGAGGATCAGAGGTCTGTTTTGGATTCTCTAGAAATAACCCAACCTGGAGCCATTTCCCAATCTGCATTACCCCTCTACCAGCCAAGAGCCGGGCTGTGGCCAGGTGGTGCGGGCTGACAGCCCCCCAGGAGTGGGCAGCAATGAGCTTGCACCAGCAACCAGTCTGGAGCAACAGGGAGGGGCTGGGCTGGGCTGACTGTGCCATACCTGTATACCAGAGAGTCATCATAAGTGCCATTGTACTGGATCTGGAACATGCGTATTCCAGGTATGTTTCTTTGAAAATTGAATTTCAGCAGAGCAGTAGATGACGTTGCTTCAGCAACAACCACCTTCTTGTCTTGGCTGACTTTTGTATCCCCATTGCTGCTGCTTGCATTGGAGCCTGACTTGGTGGACGTTGAGATATCCGAGGAGCCAGGGTCAGGCTCGTGGATGTGGTTAGTGCTGTTCAGCAAGTGAGGGAGTTTGATTATGTGCAGGTCCACCGTCTGTGTGGCTTCCCCTGCTGGATTGGAAGCGATGCAGGTGAAAGAGCCCGTGTCCTTCACTGTTGTTATGAGGATGTCGAGTGTACCATTGTCATACACCACAGACCTTGTTGCATTAGAAATAAGTTTGCCCTCAGGTGAAATCCAATGAATTGCTGGTTCTGGATCCCCCCGGGCCTTGCACCTCAGCGCTGCCCTTTGGCCCTCCAGCACCCTCAGCTCATGAGTGTGCCTGGTAATGAGAGGAGGTTCGCACAGGAACTCCTCCTCAGGGATTGACCAGAAGTACCGGCCCGACAGCAGCTGGGGAGAGGCACACGTCTCCAGGTCGTCTTCTCTGGAGAGACGCCTCAGCCACAAGAGCTCACAGTTGCAATGCAAAGGGTTTCCACCAAAGCTTAATGCAAAAGTAGAGGGGCTGATAATTCCTGAGGTTGCCAGTACCTGAGCTCGCTGAAAGAGAGGATCAGGTGGTAGCTTCTGCAGTTTGTTAGACGTGACGTCTAACCTGGTCATCTTGTGGAGGTGGGAGAAGGTCCCCTTAGGAATATGATCAATCATATTGTGGTCCAGACTGAGAGTGTGCAAGCTAACCATCTTTTCCACAGCATCCCAGGGGATGGTTTCCAGGTTGTTGTAAGACAAATCCAATTCCTCAAGAGCTAAAACATCATCAAAAGCTGTGGAAGAAATAAGAGTCAGCTGGTTGTTGTTAAGTATCAAGTGATGAAGATTGGAGAGCCCACTGAACATGTCATTGGTGATCTTAGTCAATCGGTTGCTGTTCAAATGCAAAGCCCGCAAATTGCGCAAGTCAGCAAACGCGTGAGGTGTGATAAAACTTATTGTATTCCTGGACAGCGTCAGGTCCACAAGGCTGGTCATATTGGCAAAGTCTTTCCTTTTGATATTTGTAACAAAGTTGTCCGCCAGCCGTAATTCCACAGTCCTCCTGTCAATGTTCGGTGGAACAAATAAGAGCCCTTTCTTGGCACAAAGGGTCGCAAGGTTTGGAGACAAAATCTGACAAACGCAGCGCTTTGGGCAGATCTGAGCTCTCACTGCTATGCCAATGAACAGCAGAAACAAAAGCAGTTTTTCCATTGTAGATTAGGTTCACGAGCCTGTAAGGAAGAATAAATGTCTGTTAATGCCTGCAAGATTAGGAAATAGATCATAACAGAAATCATAACAGAAGCAAAGGAAAACCGTCTGTGATTAAATCACGAAACAGGTTCACAGAACAGTGTTTCTTTCCCATCTTATTACCAGACGTATTACAACTCTCCATATCCTGACAAGAGCGCCTACAGTATCTTCCAGAAGGACAACTGGGATTTTTGTATGTATGCATACACACACACATCTGCACACATATACGCATCTATGTGCAAGTAACAGTGTGGTTTGGAAGCACCTGGTGGCTCTGTACATTGCAGCAGTAGTGCCTTCGGAGCCCCTCCTGCACGAGCTCATCCCCAGGCTCATACAGCACTGCCATCCCCATCACCGAGCTTTCAAACTGATGCTTTGACCTCATGATCTGGAGTTACTTTATGATAATGCCATTTATATACTGGAAAAAGGGATGTTTCATGTGCGCTTTACTTGCTGAGCTGAAACCCTCAGTGACCTCTAAATCACTCAATAGGTTTATAACCATTTCTACTGAACATTTAAGCTTTTAATGATATTTTTGGAATAAACCCAGAAGGGGCTAATTTTATGTCATTCAAAAAACAATAATATGCATAAAGAAAAAAAAAAGTATCAAGAAAACTCCTGAAAACAGACCCCTCAATAGAAGTGGAATATAGGCTAATTTTATAGCATTGCTGTTTCCCTGATGCCACAGCAGCACCACGCTGCTATGCCAGAAACTCTGACAGTTCGATTAGCCTTATCTTTTACATTGCTAGATCCAGGAACTTCACAGAATGCGAAAACAAGGAAGATAACAGCCATGCCCAGAGAAGTTAAACGCAACCGTCTATCAGCAACTCTGTTAAGAACTCCACGAGAGCTACACAGCCCATCTCTCAGTGCAGCACACACCAGTGAATGGAGACAAAGGGTAGCCTACATTTGCCTCTTTTCCAAAAAGTGAGATGTGGGCAGGAGATGAGCAACACATGTGAGTTCTAGGAGAAAACCTGTGCAGAAGTAAACACCTGGCTGCAGCAGGGCTGCACAATGGAAATGAAACAGTCAGCTCCCTTTGGAACTGATAGAACTATTCGTACACAGAATACAGACACATCATAGAAACACAGAATCACAGAATCGCAGAAAGGTTTAGGTTTGAAATCTTGAATCTTCATGGATATTGAATGTCAAAACAATAATTATTTCTCCTGCTGTCCATCCCATCCATAATCCATCTACGCTGCCATGAAAAAGCAGTTGCAGAAAATTGTTGTGAAAGTACCAGCCCCTAAAACTTGCCTTTCAGCACAACTGTTATTTCTTTTGCTAATACTTTTCATGACTACTGATCCTAAATCCTCAGTAAAAAAAATAATAAAATAGCATAAAAAAGAAGTCTTCAACCATCAGGTTTTAACTTAAATAATGACTACATACAGCACTGAAGACACAGCCTATCATTCCTGTAGTTTTGGGAACCATCCCAAAACCCCTGGTGAAATCTCAGAACATATGGCTTCCTGATGAGTCAATCCATCCATGCTAACGTGCTGCAGGCTGCAGGCATTGCACTCCTGTGGCCCTACTGCCCCACCAGCACTGCACAGCAGGACAGGGTGCAGTGCCACGTGGGGCTCCTCCCCAGGGAGATGGCAGTACCTGGATGGGGACCCAGCTCCCAGCATCCACCCCATGTCTGTCACATGCCAGCAACATTTGCTGAAGACAATCCATATTTATCTGACAACTGGAAAAGGATATAAAAACAAATTTCCTTTTTAAAGCCAGCTGAGAGTGCAATTTGTGTGCTATACAATCCAACACGGCATCAATTTATATGGGACTCCTTCAGCGAAAACTGGCCATTCTTGGGCTGTAAATGCACCAATTAAATCGGTTCCCTTCCCTGTTATCCTCATGGGAGGCAGCCCGCTCTTGTCAGGAGCTGTAAAGTTTTAGAACAAAACCTTTTGCACCTCTGCTGGGGACAATTTTTGCATTAATTGCAGCAGAAAGCAAACCTCCTGGGCAGCATTTACATACATTTGCAGGGTCACATTTCACACTTCTTGTGTCAGCATTGTACATGGAGGCGGTTCTGCAGGTGCAAACAGGACAGTTCTGACAGTCACCAGAGGCTAACAGAGCCCTCCAGAAGTAGCCTGCCCCATACATCCCCAGAGCCTGCTGGGACCCCCAGAAGCCACCTCCCCAAGCAGCTGCCACTGTTCCAGATGGGATTTTCTATCTCACCAGACATTTGGTTCACACCAACTCCAAACAGACTTCACAGCTCAGCAACATTCATAGCTGGACCACCAAGGGCTCTGGTCGTCCTGGCTTGGGAGCACCATCCTCACTTAGATTTGCTAATACAATGCCGTTAATTTAGATTTGTAGCTGTGATTAAGGAAATGTGCTCAGCAACTCTCAGATTCAGCCAAGACTGTTTTCAGAAGTAGGCAAAATTAAAACAAAGTCAGCAAGGTGCATTTCAGCACTGTAGAGGGCAAAGCTTCAGACAATTCTGTAAGACTCAGCTGACAAAGCAGCAGAAGCAGATACAAATTCACAGCCTGCACACAGTGACCTCCATTCCTACACTGCTCAGCATAGCTGCTGCTGGGCAGACAACAGGTACCCTCCTCACCCTCCCCAGCACCTGGGCAGCCCATACCAGAGGGAGCCAAGCCCTCCGCCCTCCCACTTCCATCCTCTGTAGAGCAGATGCAGTAGCACACAACTTTCCAGCTGAGTTAGTGGGACACGCTGTGCCAGTGGCCCTCCATCACTCCTGGTGCACATGAAAATGCAAATAAAATGCTGTCTCCCATGCCTGTCATGGAAGCAGGCACAGACCCTTCCCACCAAAGGTTTTTCACCCTTAATGACTCAGTGCTGGAGCAAGGCTGCAGCTGCCCTCTGCCACTCTGCAGAGCTGGTACAGGGACTGTGGTGCTCCCTCACGGAGCTGCCTTGTCCTATAGCTGCAGCTGGGATCAGAATTTCCCCACAGTTAAAACCTGATGGAGGAAGGAAGGGTGACCTCAGACAAAGCAGAGGAGCGCCACTGAGCTGTGATAGAATCCTCCTGGCAGGGCCGCCTGGTCAGAGAGGAAGCTGCAAGTGCCAGAAGTGGCTGGCACTAGTGGAGGGGAACACCAGACCACGGAGCAACACTGGGGACTGCTTCCTGCTTTTGTACTCCCAGGGACCAGAGAGGGAAGCACAGAGAGCACAGACAGTGCGTCCCATCTTACACTGAGTAGCAAGCAGCACGGTGCAGTACAGCATAGCACAGCATAGCATAGTAGCAGAGCAGCACCAAGCACCCAGCGCCAGATCCCAGCACCCTGCACCTCAGGCAACCAGGTCTGGGCAGGGAGCACCCTACATCCCATGCTGCCCTTACAGTTCATACCACCATGGAATCGTTAAGGTTGGAAAAGACCTCTAAGATCACCAAACTCAACTCCACCCCACACCCACCACACCCACTAACCAACAAGGGGTAATGGCTTCAAGCTCAGGGAGGATAGATTTAGGTTAGATATTAGGAAAAAAGTCTTTTACAGTGAGGGTGGTGAGCACTGGCACAGGTTGCCCCATGGTGTGGTTGATGCCCGGTCCCTGAATGCTTTTCAGGCAAGGCTGGATCAGGCCCTGGATAATCTGATGGAGCTGTGGTGTCCCTGCGCATTGCAGGAGAGTTGGACCAGATGGCCTCCAGAGGTCCCTTCCAAGTCTAAGGATTCTATGAGTCTATGACTCTAAAAAGGGCTGAACTAGCACCAACATGATCATTTAGCACCCTGCCAGGTCTATCAGCTCTCCCACACTGCACCTTGAGAAATGCTGTTGGCAGGTGCTGGGGAGAATGAAGGGAGCAGATAAAGGTGAGTGCACGGCTCCCCTCCAAGCGTGGCACCCATGAGAGGTCTTGATCCACGCTCAGATGGCCCAATGAGACCCGGAGGTGCTGCAGGATCCTGCTGCTGCCAAGTACCCAACTCTTCCTGTAAAATTGTTCCCTATCATTCACAGAGTTCTTGTTGGTTTTTTTTTATTTTTTATTTTTAAGTGTTAAGTAAGTTGCAATAAAAATGCAAGGAAAGCTTAAAATAAAGCTGTGTGTTTGTACAAGTGCTCACAAGTGCTCTAAAAGCTGTGTGTCTTGCAAAGATGTACTGGTATTTGCAGCTGAAGCACAGCACAGGATATTTATTTCACTTAATAAGAACAGCCAACCCGCACGTGGCGTTACACTTCACAGCCTGAGCTGCCTTCTGTGTGCTCCCAGCACTGAGCAGCTCACCTTGTTCACAAAGCACTGCCTAAATCTCACTGCTTGCTTAAAGCATCAAAAAGAAGGAAAAGAAAACAAAGGGGCAAATGAAAATTTCCTACAAAGGTATGCAGTGCTTTCATTTAGTGCTTGGTGCTTGCAAAGAGATGGGGATCATCAAGCTCCTCGTGTGATATGTGTGATTCAAGTCAAAAAGGCTCTCAGAAGTTAAGTTTTGGATTAGTTTTGTTACAACATTTTTTGAGTTATTCAGTGCCTACAAAAATAGACTGTGAGTTACAGTTGGCTCCATAACTCACTGCTGTGCGGATGCTACAATGGTGTCTCCCAGGAGTGAACAGCCCTGTCAGCCTCCAGCTTACTGCTCTCCCCAAGAAGTGCCACAGTACCACTGCTTCCCTCTTAATAACCTGAAATGATTACATGAAAGAAGAGCCCCTAAACTACTGCTCCTATTTCAGAGCAGAGAAGTCCTCGCCTTTAATCACTTTTTCCAGCTACAGAGAGGTTTCTCCCTTTGATAAAGCCCATGCAGGAAGCCTTCATGCCTCCCATTTAGCACTGTGGGATTCGTACCCTGGGAACGGTCACAACTGCCCCACATCTGGGACAGTCACACTCTCCCTGCCCCACACAGCTGGAGCTCAGGGGCCAGCAGCTCCCACGCTTGAATCAAAGGCCTCCATCAGCAGCATGCTTTGGAAATGAGTGAATGCCCATCAGCTGCTCATGTACTCACTTGAGGTCATGTACAGATCCAGTGAATTTGAAATGTCTGTCTGGAATTGAATGAGGGGGCACAGGAACGAAGTGACAGCTCTGCTGTATTGAAAGTGCTTCCCTTTTCCTATGTGTGGCTTACTGGTTTTTTTTTCCTCATCTTCACTGGGAGCAGTAATACATTTTACGATACTTAGTGCAGCATTTTGCAGATTTGTCCAATGCTATAAAGATTCATTTCATATTGAGTACTATGTGACAAAGGGAAGCAGCAGGATACAGGATGCAGTAAATTATTAGCAAACTATTTCCGCTGCATCCAATCCTGTTTGGATTGTAGGTGCTGCGCACAGTGAGTGTGTGGGGAACCCGAGCACAGCACAGCACTGGAGAGCTGCAGCTAGCTGCTAATGCAGTGCCTGCCTCACACATAATCTGCCATCACTAAGGTCATGGCAGAGCCTGCTGACTGCATTTCCTACCCCTCTCGGCCTCTGGAGAAGCTGTGATTTTCAGGGTCTTTGCAAACTCAATTTCATGGTCAGGAAAAAATGTCCAGAAGCTGTCTGTATTCACCTGCTGCAGATGAAGGATAGGGAAATAGCTGGCATGAGCCTTGAAAGGTATCTGGCAGCCATGCTAATATGCGCATACACTTAAGCGGAAAATGCAGAGCTTCAATTTCACAAAGGTCAATGGCTTGTAAACATGCCTGAGTGTTTTTCTGAAACAGAAACACAGCACCTAAAACCAAAAACACTCAGACCAACACTCCACCCCCGGGGAGCCCCATGGCTGCACAGCACTGCACAGACAGCTCCATACCCAGGCGGTGCCCACCACCCGCTCCCCACTGCCCATCACCTGCACCCCACGAGGCCGCGGCACGGTGGGTAGCAGCCAGGGCTCCTCCTGCCCACACAGTTGCCAAGCCTTCCTCGTTTTCCTCCAGCCTTAAGCCTTAAACGATACACACTCGAGGTAATGCACTCCGGGAGGCAGTTCTTCTCCCCGTAATGAGGTCTAAACCTGCAAGACTGAAGTGAAAAATAATGTCTGTTTTAAAAGATTTCTAAGGAAAGCAGGACCAGTATTTGTAAGACCCACACTGAACTGCACACATGCTGACACCTGCGAGCATGGCACTCACTGTCTCCATAACCAGAACTCAAGGCACGGAGCCAAGCAGAGAGGCTGCCCTAGGCTGGGAGGTGAGCATAGCCATTGACCTCGGGCCTGGAGGTGAGCATGGCCATCAGCCTTGGACTGGGAACTGAGTGCGGCCACCAGCCCCTGGCCCCAGCAGACCCTCAGGTTGTGGGGCAGGAGCTTGGGAACAGCACAGCAGAAAAGCAGAAACAGGAAAGGTTCAGAGGAAATCTCATGTCCAACATAGCTCTGCCTCACTCCATTCCCAGGGCAAGGACAGTTGATGCACACTTAGAAGGGGATTTTCATTTCTCTGCCCCTCTCACACAGCAGTCAGGGCAGAGACAGAGCACTGGGCACACCCCACGCCCCTGGCACAGCCAAGGTCAGGACGGAGAGTACCTGTGCTATCAGTCCCTGGTTCTCTCTCTGTTGTGCCCACTCCGCCCAGAAACCCCTCTCTTAAGGGCATTTGCTCAATGACTAAAGATGGACAACAGCATGGGGCACAAGTCACTCTCCAGCTCTGCATTAGGTCTTTGGTCAGCATTCCTGGGCATGAGTAACGTGGGACGCCCTGCAGTACCCTAATTCCAGTGCCTGCATCTGCCACGTGGCAAACACATGGCACTACATTTTATTTTTACAGTTTCCAATTAAACATGGTTCAGAAAACTTCTACCAAATCTCACACCGCATGTGCAACAAGCATTTCCACAGGGAGTTGGCCAAGTGTTGTCATTTATACACACAAACACAGAACCACAACCCCTCATCAGTTCTCCCAACTGAACCCTCCATTCATTTTCTCATGACTATCAGGGACAGTGGTGTTTGCTCAGATCACAGCCCAACCAGCACAGACTTCCACAGATGGGTCCAACCCCTCTGCTCTGAGCTGAGCAGAAACAAAAGCCTGGTGACGGTGGGGTGATGAGGGTAGCACTGCAGGGTCCTGCTCCCAGCACCATGCCCACTACGCCCACTGCCCACCCATCCTCTCCTAGAGCACTGCCTTCAGCTGCTGCACTCTGAGAGGGGCTGTGTCTTGGGCAGCATTAAAGGGAGCTGAATCCATTGTTAATGTCAATTTCACACATTTCTCAGTTGTCATCCTGCTACGGAGACAGCCAAGCAGTAAAAAGAGGTTATGTGCCAGGAGAGGACTGAGGTGTTAGAGCAGTTTGGGTTTTTATTCCCCACAGTTCATCTGCTTCATGAGCAACTCTACTTCCTTAAATTGTTTGTAATTTCAAGATAATTTGCAAGTTGTTATTTTCAATTATTTTGCCCACTTATTTTATTATAACCCATGAGATTAGAGTGTTCTGATATAATACTTGTTTCCAAGACCTCACCAGTGTAAAACAGACAGAGGATGCATCAATAATGCCAATGCAATGCATGATCTCACCCTTGCCAGCACCCTGTGACCCCTGTGCCCGCTGTCCTCCAGGAGCACCCCCTGCCCCCGGCTGCTGGATGGGGCTGTGGGATCACTGCAGGCAGCCCAAAGCAAGCACTGACATCATGCACACTCCCACCCCTCAGGACAGAGCCATGCTTTCTGTATGCTCTTTACTCAGCCCTCATCCTCTGCTGCGTGGGATGCGATTATCTCAGCCTGCAGTGCCACTAATGATTTTAAAATTGCTCATCATGCCTTAATTCCCAGCCTCTTGCTGGTCACTGACCTCTTTGTGCAGGTTGTATCACAGCTCTGGGCAGGAAATCTCCCTGCGTCACCACTGTTGCTCAGGCTTACTTGGGAGATAATGGGAAGTGACGCAAAGAGTGATTCCCTGATGATCGATAAAGAATTGCCAGCAGCAGACAGGAAAAAATGGACACTTTGGGGCACTGAGCTCCTCCTGCTGCCAAGACAGCTCATTCCTGAAGGATCCAGTGAAGCCCCATAGTTCCTGCAGCTGTCCCAGCATTTTGCCATGTGAGGAAGATGGGATGTGGGGACTGCTGGAGCCCACAGGCACCGCAGGATAACAATGCAGGGCTGAACACCTCAGGGCTGAGTGCAGCAGAGGCCCCATGCCATATGCATGTGGGTGACACCAGGATGGGAGTGGCTGAAGTGAGGCACAGAACCTGGTTTGCTCTCCCTTCTGTTCTGCTCCCCACCACTTGCTTGCTCACTCCCTTGCACACATTTCCCAGCAAACTGATCTGAAAACATCCGAGAGCAGAGCTGCTGCCACCAGCTGCTGCCAACTCAACAGGGACTGTCACCGTGGTGGCTCTGCATGGAAGCCACATGGTCGCATCGCACGCTGCACAGCTCTGTGTCACTGCTGCTTGTGCAGCTCCAAGACTACGGCCAAGCACACAGCACTGCTTTGCCACCGTGATCCCAAGCTGAAATTCATGCATCTGAAATTCAATAAATTCAGTGCTGAGCGACTCATACAGGAAGGAAAACTCAGGAACAATGTGCTGAAGCGAGGCAGCTCATTAGGCATTTGTAGCACAGAGAAGGAGCCGAGAGTGATACATGGCATGACTCAACACAGTGGTGTAGGAACAAGGCTGCAGCTATGTCAGCTATTAATAGCTCTGCCGTAAGAAAATCTGTCGAGGCAGCCGCCCTCGGGCTCCCAAGCACTCCAGGCTCCGGAAGCGTTTTTCACAGCTCTGTGACCAGCCTGAGGAGATGGGCATTTAAACAGTGCACACGGCATGGGCTGCTGCTGGGCAAGGTGCTGCTGAGCACCGCAGCGATGGTTTGGGAGTGCCCCACTCGCAGCACCCCTGCCTGCAGAGCTCTCCAAGCGCCCACAGGAGGGACAGTTCCCAAGGGCACAGGGAGAGCAGGAGGCATGGTGGCATGAGGTGCTGCCCACAGCCTGGGCATAGGGCAGCATTTCTCAGCCCAGCACAGCTCCAGTGGGGCAGTGTTGCTGCTGCCAATTTAGAACGCTTGCCTTGAGCCTCGGTACCCTACTGCAAGATGCCATGGCATCCCGTGAGATTTCTTTACTACTTCAAGTCTTGTGCCAGGCCCAGGTTTTGTACAGGTTAGTAAATGTGAGGCCATCCTGCTGTACTAATTCCGCCAGCTGAGGAACACCCAGCCAAGTGCTAGTGCCCCTCCTGTATTCATAGAATCATAGAATCATAGAATCACTCAGGTTGGAAGGGACCTCAAAAAATCATCAAGTCCAACCGCAGCCTAACCATAGTACCCTAACTCTAACAACCCTCTGCTAAATCCTATCTCCAAGCACCACATCCAAACAGCTCTTAAACACATCCAGGGACGGTGACTCAACCACCTCCCTGGGGAGCCCATTCCAGTGTTTAACCACCCTTTCTGTAAAGAAGTGTTTCCTAACGTCCAGCCTAAACCTACCTTGGCGCAACTTGAGGCCATTTCCCCTCGTCCTGTCACCTGTCACCACTGAGAAGAGACCAGCCCCGCTCTCACTGTAAGCACCTTTCAGATACTGGAAGAGAGCAATAAGGTCTCCCCTCAGCCGCCTCTTGCCCAGACTAAACAGCTGTAGCTCCCTCAGCCTCTCCTCATAGGGCTGATTTTCCAAGCCCTTCACAAGCCTCGTTGCCCTTCTCTGGACCTGCTCCAGCACCTCCATATCCCTTCTGTACCGAGGTGCCCAAAACCGAACACAGTACTCGAGGTGAGGCCTCACCAATGCCAAGCACAGGGGCAGGATGACTTCCCTAGTCCTGCTCACCATCCCATTCCTGATACAAGCCAGGATGCCATTGGCCTTCTTGGCCACCTGAGCACACTGCTGGCTCATATTCAGCCGACTGTCCATCAGCACACCAAGGTCCCTTTCCATCAGGCAGCTTTCCAGCCACACCTCCCCAAGCTTGTAGGTTTGCCTGGGGTTGTTGTGGCCAAAATGCAGGACCCGACACTTGGCCCTATTGAAACTCACGCCATTAACCTTGGCCCATCAATCCAGTCTATCCAGGTCCTTCTGCAGTACCCTTCTCCCTCTAGCAGATCAACACTCCCTGCCAGCTTGGTGTCATTTGCAAATTTACTGAGGGTGCACTCAATCCCCTCATCAAGATCATCAATGAAGATGTTAAACAGAAGCGGCCCCAGCACTGAGCCCTGGGGGACACCGCTCGTGACCAGCCGCCAACTGGATTCAACTCCATTGACCACAACTCTTTGGGCCCGGCCATCCAGCCAGTGCTTCACCCAGCAGAGCATACACCCATCCAGACCATGGGCAGCCAGCTTCTCAACGAGAATGTTATGGGGGACAGTGTCAAAGGCCTTACTGAAGTCCAGGTAGACCACATCGACTGCCTGACCCTCATCCACCAAGCGGGTCACCTTGTCATAGAATGAAATCAGGTTTGTCAGACAGGATCTACCATTCATAAACCCATGCTGACTGGGCCTGATTCCCCAGTTGACCTTTAATTGGTCCACGATGGTTCCCGAGATTATACGTTCCATGAGTTTCCCAGGCACCGAGGTGAGACTGATAGGTCTGTAGCTACCAGGATCATCTTTCTGGCCCGTTTTGAAGATGGGCGTCACATTTGCCAGTTTCCAATCCACCGGGACATCCCCTGTTAGCCAGGACTGCCAAAAAATGATGGACAGTGGCTTGGCAACCACATCCGCCAACTCCCTCAGCACTCTAGGGTGCAATCCATCTGACCCCATGGACTTGTAAGCATCCAGCTTTCACAGCAGGTCCAAAATATCTTGTCATGGATCATGCAGGGCTTATTCTGTTCCCCATCCCTATCTACCAGCGCAGGGGGCTGTGTTCCCAGGGAGTAACAAGTCTTACTATTAAAGACTGAGGCAAAGAAGGCATTAAGTACCTCAGCCTTATTCCTATCCTTGGTGACCAGGTTGCCCTCAGCATCCAACAAGGGATTCCATCCCTCCCAACACAGCTTCTGGCCTGAGGTGCCCAACCTGCCGAGGAAATGGCCTCTTGGTTTCATTCATCCTGATGTAAAGCAAAGGGTACATTTGCACTCCTGTCTTGTGCAGCATACAGCCCCATGAGCTGCTCGGGCAGTGTTGCTCCTTGGGTTCCAGCAGGCACAGCTGAGGGCTCTTCCCTTCCCATTTCCTCCCTGTCCTTGGAATATAAAGCATCAGTAACACACCCAGCAGCAGTGCTCCCAGGGAACCACTGACTTTCTGAGGCAAACCTAAGCAGGTGTACTGGAATAGCTACTTGCAGGCAGTACGTCCCACCTGAACTGCCCATTGCTCCTGCCTGGGTTTGCCTTTCTGCACTTGCTGGAAGCAGTGTGCATGGATTGATGGCAAGCAGCAGAGGTCTGCAGACACAGCAGGCACAGCACTACTCTCCCCCATGTCTGTACAGTACCTATTACAAAACCTTTATTTTCCTTGAGCCAGCAGTAATTATTCATGTGGCAGTACGCAATGGAGGAAGCAGAGCATGGTTTCTTTTATGACTGTTATAATAATAGATCGTACTCAGAGGAAGTTCCTATCCCTTAGGTGGAGAAGGGCAAGGAAGTGCATTCCCCTTAACAGACCCCAATCTGTATGGGAATTGCTTGTGCCTGCAGATGAGGCTGTAAGCCCACTTCTGCCACTCCAGAGCCACGGGTCCTGGCCAGGACAGCCTGGGGAGCCACAGAGTGAGCACTGCAGAAAGTCAGTTCTTCAATCAGGAACACCGAGTGACTCCATTCCTCAGCTGCTGAGGTGTCACTGTACAAAATGCTACAAAAATATGCTAAACGCCAACTGCAATATCTGCATTAATTGTGCAGCTGAAAAATGTGAAGAAGCCTAAGCAAATACAGAGAATAATTGCTTAAAGAAAACAGCTTTTATCTTATCAAAACATTTTTACTGAGTTGGACTATGGCGGCATTTTCAAAACTAAGAGTTTTTGCAACATCACAACACAATAGAGTCGTGAAGGGATTTCCTTTGATGTTCCTCTGCCACAGAGTTTGCCAAATCAGTGCTCTGCCATGCAGCGTTCCAAAGGCAGTGCTGCTGTGCAGAATCCTGCCCCACATCTCCTCCTGCCTTGTACTGTCTCCATGGCATGAGCACCCTGTGCAGCCCCGGGGGCTCACAGCAAGGCTACCTCACCCAGGGGCTCCCCCAGACTCAGGACCTGCCCAGCTGCCCCAGGCACACTGCACCCAAGGCAGGGAGCCAAGATACCCACCCGAATGCAGAGAGGCTCTGAATGGCGGGAGGCCAGGGGAAGCAGAGCTGCCACAGCTGGGGGATGGCCGAGCAGTCGTCTCATCCCCAGCACTGCATGCAACCTGCACAGACATGGCCTCACCACGACATCAGTTTTGCCATGAATCAGCAGGGCATGGACTCTCCTACAATCTAGAATCAGCAAGGTTGGAAAAAGATCACAAAGTCCAACCGTCAGACCATCACCACCATGCCCACTAAACCACATCCCTGAATGCCACATTACCGTGTTTTCTTGAACACCTTTAGGGATGGTGACTTCAACACATCTCTGGGCAGCCTGTTTCAATACCTGATCGTTCTTTCAGAGAAGAAATTTTTCCTGATATCCTCCTGGCACTAGCTCATAGCAAAAACCCTGGAGCTGCCCCAGAACACACTCCTTCAGCGGGCCTCTCATTAGCTGGAGGTAGGCTATCCATAGGGAATGCTTCAGCCCAAACACAGCCCAGACACTTAAGGTGCAAAACTGTTATAAACTAATGAAAGTAAGTATAATATCTGGGAACGACTGACAACTCTTCTAAAAGCAGTCACGAGGCATTTGTGTAATGCAAGGCATTCTTGAAATCATAACGTTAAAACTGTTCTTGAGAGACCAAAGACTTTTGTCAAAGCTGCAGACCAGTTTTGCTACAGCTTTAATTTCAGGTTACCAATTTCAGAAGTAAATTTAACCAAGAAGCCCTCAAAATAAATGATGCTGATTTTCTGTGTCTTTTCCGCCGATTGCCAAGTCCTGGGCCCTGGCCCCTGAGACTGCTGTCTCTCTCAGTCCAAGCAGGCCCAGTTTGGGCATTTCTCACCTCAGCAGCTCTGGCAGCAAGCATCCTCTCCCAAATCCAATTTTCCCATGAGGGAAATCTCATTATTTTTATTAAAAAAAAAAAGAAAAAGAAAAAAAAAAAAAGACTTGCCATTCAGAAAAACAAAACGAGAGGTTTGCTTTCAGCATGTTTTGACACTAATTGGAGTATTTCACGCTGTCCAGCTCCCCCTGGCACGCTTTGTCTGCCCAAGGAAGGCAGAATCCCAGACACCTATCTAGGTGTCTCCATGCAGCACCCCCAGCACTGCACTCCTCTGCATGCTGCACACAGTTATGCACTGCTTCCAATTGCTGGGGGAGGCAGCACACCGCTTGACGCCAGCAGTCCATGTGCTGGCAGCTGATGTCCTGGGGAAATTTTGTGCTTTGTTACTTCTGTAAAGCACCTGAGCACG
Source organism: Alectoris magna (assembly GCA_030625065.1). NCBI lineage: Eukaryota > Metazoa > Chordata > Aves > Galliformes > Phasianidae > Alectoris > Alectoris magna. Next base: position 355,082 of record CM060565.1, on the reverse strand, counting down.
TGTGAGCAGCCTGCACCGCTGTGGGGACGGCTCCCAGGGCAGAAGGGCAATGGTGTCCTTCAGCAGTGCTCAACAGCTGCCCTGATGTCACGGGGTTCACTTTGTGTACCAAAAGCATGATGTGCTCCCACAGCAGCAGCCCAAGCCGTCTTCATGCCACAGCAGATGCCCTGCCTGCCTTCTCCAGGCATGTCCTGACTGCTGTCCCCTGTCCCTGCCTGGCATCGGCTCCCAGGCAGCAGAGCTGCCTCTTGTCCTCATCACCCAGTGCTCAGTGCTGTGCTGCAACTGGCAGCAGGCAGACAGATGGGCAGACAGACAAGATGGACAGATGGATGGACATACAGGCAGACAGATAACACAGGCAGAGAAGCAGCCAGGCAGACGGGGTAACAGACAAGATCCAACCAGGCTCCACACCTGCACCTGGGCAGGTCGAGGCGGCCACAGGAGCACATGCTGAGAACTCACCTCATGCTGCTTTCTGAAATATTTGGCCAGCACTGATAATCGGTTGGGATTAATCAGAATGCATTCTCTATGTGCTACACTGCTAAATGAAAAAAAAAACAAACAAAAAACCTGTCAATTATATCCATTTTTCAATAGGAGAATGCAAGGACCCATGAGAAAGTGAGTTCCTATGCCTTGAGAGGAGGTCTGAGCATGCAACAGAGGCCTGGAGCGGGCAGCAGCAGAGAGAAGAAATCAAAGGATTTCAAAAACCTGGAGCGTGTGAGCTGTCCTGCCTGTGACTGGGCAGGAAAGTGCTCCCTCCACATGCCCTCAGCTTTGAACACCCAAGCTTCACCCTGCAGCTCTGCTGCACACCCAGCCAAGCTCTGCCATGCACCTGAGCTCTATCGTGCTCAGCTGGGCAGCCAGGCTACAATGCAAACATAATCCATCACGTAACCAAATCCCAATGCACACCTCAACCCCATCACGTAACCATGTCCCATTTCACGCCCCAGCTCCAACTCAGAGCTCAGCTCCACCGTACACCCCAGTCCCATCACTCACCCACACTGGCTGTGCCTCACAGGAGTGTGGCACCATGGCCACAGAAGAGCCAAAAGTGACCTGGCCTGTGCAGGTGATGCATGTGGTGCCCTCTCCCCCATGCTTTGGCCAAGGAGGGTGCAAGCACTGCGGCACACCCGTCCCCAGGTCAGGGCACCTACAATCACAAGGGGTGCCATCAGGCCACCCCAACGCTGGCTGCTACTCATGCTGGGTAGGATGGAGCAGGAGCCGAGGTCACCAGGACAGTACATGACCCAGGGCAGACGGAGCAGCACTGCCAAAGAGGGAGGTCATTAGTGCAGCAAAGCAAAACTGGGAGAGGTGGGTTAATCATAATTGGATTTCCAAGCCTAAGCAGCCTGTGGGTTATATTAAGTGCTGTAAAAATAACTCAGTTCTTCCACCACCTCACTTATGTATAAACTATAAAACTAAATGAAAAATAAGCTAACAATGATTTACTCCAGATGGGTGTTTATTATCTTAGTAATAATATCTCTCAATCGTCTCAGGATTAACTCAGGCCAACTCTTTTCTTAGTCACTGTACTCTTAGATGAACACAGAGTAACTTAAATGAGCTTCAACCAGATGAGCATTTATTAGGGCTGCCTCTACACGTGCCTCTATGTCACTTAAGGATGCAAGCCATAAAACATAAACTGGAATTTAAGTACCAAGGTTTAATTTAACATTAACTGATACCAGTTGCAAACTGCAGATCTCTGAAAGAATATCTATTCAGGATTTAGGTCTGTGTTAGCTAGTATATCAAAACGGATATGGTCAAATTAGCTGCTGAAATGATATAGGATGTGCCATGTCTACAGCAGTCTTGAAACTTCAAAGACAAAATCAGGGAATCTCGCAGAGATAAAACATTTTTATCACAATAAAGAATGATGTGCTCAGGCAGACTACATGTAATAAAAAAGAACAACAAGAGCTGAAATGGAAATTTGTTTTCCAGAAGCCAAGAATAGTAAATGATTTATATGCACTTATTTTAATTTATTTTCAGGCTGTGCACAATTTATCTAAAGTCATCAAAAATTAATAGGCCATACAGAAAGGAGTTTTAATAAATTCAAACTTAGGGGCATACAGCGAGCGTATCTCTTCTCAAGTGCTATTAGCACTTAACTATCTAATTAATCCATTGCGTTATCTTGCCTGGAAGTCCAAGCAATTCCCCTTCCCAGGAACCACGAAATCATAGCAGCAGCCCCAGCAGAGCCCTCCCCATGCAGAGCAGCTGTGGGAGCGGAGCCTGGCTCTGCCTGTGAACAGTGGAACATGCTGTGGGCACCTCTCTCTGGTTCTGAAATAGCTCCACATCCTGGTGGTAAAATCAATTCAAACATAGTTCAAAGCTGAGATGGCCTTAGGGCTCAGATCAATTCAAAGAGCAAGTGTTGAGAGTTCTATGTGACTCCCTGGCTGCTGGGATCTAGCAGTGAGCGCCAAACCCCACCTGAATCATCCGGTGATGCACACCCTGAGCTTCAAGGCAACCAAACCATTTGTCCCCCACTCGCCTCAAACCACTGTTCACAATTACAAACCAGGCCAGAATTGAGCAAACTCAACCAGGGGCCCCCAAGCACCCACGGCACAACAGCTCCGTACAGCAGTGTGAGACACAGGGCACAGCCTGCACCCCACCTCGACCTCTCCATGCAGCTGGGTGCTTCGCTGCAGCGATCCAGAGGGTACCCTGAGACATGGGGCAAGGAGAGCAGTGGTGTCTGCCTCCACTGAATGGAGGGCAGGAGAGAAACTGAGGGAATTTGGTTCCAAAGAGCTGATGCTTGGCTTCAATCAAGCCGTTCCCAGTTCCGATATGAGGCACATACGTACCATATGCTCAGAGTAATACAACCACAAAAAGCTGGTGCCCAGATCTCCCAACAGCTCATAGGGAGCACTGAAAGAGGACACAGCCCCAGGAGCAGGGCAAAGGAGTGAGCCCGACCATGGAGCAAGGCACTGCCTGGCCACAGAGCACAGCACAAATCAACCACGGGAGCTCAGTCGGCAGCACAGAATGGGCGGGCCTTTGTTTGTACCTAAATCCAAAGGAAATCAATGGGCATACTAAAAAGAGCATTTTCCTTTATCTACCACGGATGACAGTTGCTGTGAAATACTGGGACCAATATTTTTTAAAACTTCAGATACATCTGTCAGGTTGGGGAAATTTTGCCCAAAAGAGAAACTTTCAGCGTGCCATAAGGGAGAAACTATTTTTGCAGACTTCCCTCTGGCTCCAAACCTGCTGCTGGGATTTTTTTGGGAGGGAGTACTCGGCATGCTTGACAAAACTGATGGCTCTGAAATACATACTTATGGTTTCTTGATATAGGGAAAAGCAACAGAAGAAAGTAAAGATGAGCAGCATGGAATATTAGCAAAATTAGGATCACTGACAGACTTCAGGGAAAGGCAGAAATAGAGGGATTGCTCAGGTAGAGCGATTAGGCAACCCAGTAAAGAACAGGACATGGCCGCTGGGTTCACAAAAGAAGGAAATGACACCCTCAGAAAGAGCGAGGAACAAATCTGTAGAGGACACAGCACCCTCCTGAAAGTCATTACGTCTATCTCTGTAGTATAATCAGGAGATTACAGTGCAAGCTCATCCTATCAATTTGTATCTCTTCTTCCTGAAATTGATGGCATGCTTTTTAGAGCCACTGGAATAATGATGCCAAAGGGCTTAAAAACCTGGCATACCTCAGACAACATACGAGGTCACGGGGTATAGGAAAATGTATAGGGACAGCTGTGTCAGACAGGATGCAGTTAGAAAAAATTACTGGAGTTTTGAAACATAAAATTTCCCCTCCAGCAAGGGCCTGTGAGCAGAGACCAGGGCAGGTGAGAACTGCCCAAAAGGCCCTCAGCACTCTGGGACAAGGAAAAGCCTTTATCAATGCCCTGCGCCTGCGGCACTGCACAGCCTCACAAAACAGTGTGCGCAGCAGCTCAGGCCTCCAACAGGTTGCAGTCTCTGCAGGGACCATGGGCTCCAACATCCATCACAGGGACTCATATGTCACCATTAAGCAACTGTCAGTCAATCAGATGTGAAACTGTTTAGAACAGAGTATGGCAGCTAAGGAAGGGCCTGCTGTAAAAGGCCAGGAGGTTTGGAGCTGCTCCACTTCCAGCTGCTGGCCCAGAGATCAGGATAGCTGTACTTCCATCCAGTGGGATTTTCTGCAACTGGCAGCTGCAAATCTCCTTCCTGAGTCTGTAAAAATACAGTAAAATCTAACTGCATTCAGAAAAAAAAGGAAAGGGAAAGGGGGGCAGGGGAAGTGGGAAAGGAAAAGAAAAGAAAAAGAAAAGAAACAGCAAGAGCTGCTCACCAGACACACCTGCAGACCCAGACTCAATCAAGTGTAATTTTTTTTATCAGTTTTCATTAGCCCTTTTCCATTCCACTGGATTGTCAACAGTGTTCCAGGATTTGTTAAAAATAAACCTTTGCTGTCTCAGGGAGCTACTTGGCCAATTATTTTAATACTCTTGGGTACCAGTTATCCAGCTCTGCCACTTTTAAATGCCTTACTTAAACTGTCACTTTTTAACCTTTTTCTTAGTTCCCACAGAAGTAAAAAATACCTCATTGTCACTGTGAGTTTGCATTTTTTTGCTTCTTGGCAAATGGCAAACAGAAATAATTACTGAAAAGTCCTTTCTTTTCTGCATCGCCATTGAGAATCTTCGTCTTTTCTGTCAATTTCTGCCTTTGCCAAGAGTTGGGCCCAGTCCTATGACAGGCTTTTATTGGCTTCTAAATGTAAATCTCCTTCTGCACCTGGTACCCGACCCAGGGAGATTTAATATTTTAATTAAAGCACTTCCTCTGACCTCAGAAAGCACAAAAAAAAAAAGAAAAAAGAAAAAAAGAAAAAAAAGCCCTCAGTGAGCAGAAATTATTCTGGGATAGGACCAAGCCATAGAAACGTGGTCTCACAGAAATGCAGCTCCCAAAACAGCAGTGGAAAGGGCAGAGCCTGGAGCAGAGCCTGAAGCAAGGACTGGGCAGTGCCCCAGGGCTGCTCTGGGTAGGGGAGCTCCGCTGCTCCCAGCACAGCCACATGCAGGCAGGTGTTGATGGGAGCTCCTTGTTATTTCACAAGTTAATTGGCCATCTTGTCCATAGAGGTGGTGGATGCCCCTCAAGGTCAGGCTGAGCATCTGATGGAGCTGTGGGTGTCCCTGTTCATTGCAGGGGAGTTGGACCAGATGGCCTTTAAGTGTCCATCAGTACAGTGACTCTATGATTCCTTTCTATGGCACCATCTCATACAGTTTCACATTAATAAGGCCCACTGTTCAGGCTAGTCAGGATTGCATGTGCACAAATGCTTCCTGAATATTAGTTAACAAACAAAGCCTACAACTTAAATCGAGGCTACTTCTTCTAATAACCCCCAACTTAGAACTTAAAGAGAAACAAGATTAGGGATTAATAGCATCACTGAAACACAGAGAAGCTGTACAGCGATTATTTCTGTGACCTTACTTCATCTCTGAGTTACAGTTTTGAACAGTTTCTGAATCTAATTATCACAGATCATTTTAATTAATCTGGGAATGGCTTACAGAACAGTGCTGAATCTTTTTGTCTTTTCCCAGAAGACAGATACGACGTATTGTAGGATGGAAAAGAATAATAATAAGAAGAAGAAAACAAAGCAGATTTCCTTTCAGCTGGACAAATTCAAAAATATTTTACAAAGATTATTGGAAAAAGGAAAAAAAAAATCTTAGCTTGCTTTCAGGGCTTCTAGCCCAGAGGAATTGTTCTAAAGAGTCTTTTCCCTTCTTTTCTGCATCTTAGTGCATAAAGAAGATACCATCAAATCTGCAGCATGAGATCAAGTAAATTTGCAGGTTTCAAGCTATCTCTTCCGCGCCAGATAATTTAATGGGTCTCTTGGTCTTAATGTTCTTAACTCAGCAATGTGTCTGAGCATTTTAGATAAGAGACAAAGCTTTGGCAAGAAATTCAGATCTTAATTGCTGTTTCAAAAATTGATCAGCAGTGCTTCAGCTGCAAGATTTCTGTTGGACTCACAAAACGACCACTTCATAGACAGCCGCCCACATCCCCCCAGACTCAAATCCATCAGCTTATCGAGGTGAGGCTCATCCCAGTCACAGCCACCAGAAGCACCCAGCATAGGGATTAGGAAACCTTTTCCCACAGCTTCCTGCCTGCCCCCGCGTGGCCCTCCAACTGTGTCTTCACTGCTTTCAGAAACAGCACAGTGGGCTCCCAGACTGAAGGTAAAAGGCAAACTTCCTTGCTGTATCAGGTGTGAACAAAACTAGCTGGAACAGCAATGCAACTTGCAATTTGCCAGCTTGGAAAAATGCAAGCCTACAGCTCCTCACGGCAACCTGCAGCTCCTCACAGGGAGCAGAGGGGTAGTGCTGGGCTCTGCTCTCTGTGACAGCCACAGGGCCTGAGGGAACACATGGAGCTGTGTCAGGGGAGGGCAGGTGGGGGTGAGGAAGAGGCCGTGCCCCAGAGGGCGCTGGGCATGGCACAGCTCCCAGGGCAGCGGGCACAGCCCCAAGCTGCTGGAGCTCAGGGAGCGTTGGGACACCACTCTGACATTGGATTTGGGCAGTGCTGTGTGATCCTTGTGGGTCCCTTCCAACTTGGAGCCTTCTGTGGTCCTACGGTGACCCCACCACACAGCTCCCCATGGTCCTGGCACAGCGGCTCTCTGTGGCACCTGTCCCTCAAAAAAGCTTTCCCAAACCTCTGATATTTTCATGGAAAGAAACCCATGCAGTTCTCAAGCACCTCTGTAACACGTTCCTCCTTACGCTGTTCTATCAGCCAGCTGCAGAAATCCCAGCTGCTGCGGATGCCTGTGCCAACTGGTGACCGTGCCAGTGATTGTAATCTGGAGTTTGGGCTGTGCTCTAGTCTTGCTCATTTTGCACTGAATACACGAAGCTATAATCTGCTTCTATCTTAATTAACATCAGGAAATTTACACCATTCCCTTTTCACAAAAGGAGAAAGAGAAGCATTATGCAGGAAAAGACTTGAAGAAACAGGAAACCTCAAACTTTTACCTAAGGTAAATTAGCGTGACTTTAGTGAAGCTAATTGAGTTATCCCTAAATTATGCGCAGAAATCAAGGGAAGCTCTTTGTTCTCCCTAGAAGGCTGTCTGTAAAAATGCACTGCTTTTTCTCTTTTTTTAGGCTTTCTGTAAAATTACTCCTGGGGAGCCCAAATGCCTCCAACTGCCGGGAGACCACCGGCACTGACAGCTCCTGCGGCACTGAAGGCTGCAATGCAGCCATGCAGCCATGCAACCGCGCAGAAATGCAGTCGTGCAGAAATGCAGCACTGCTCCTTGGCCACTCTGTGTGGAGTGCTCAGGTGTGTGACACAGCACCACATATCTGCTCCCTGCAGAACCATCCTGCTCCTGCACAGGGAGCAATCATCCTAGGGCAGGAGTATTCAGAAAGTTGGCCTAAACTAAGGAAAAGCCATTGAACTTCAAACGTTTGGAGCACAGCACTTTGTATTAAAAAAAAAAAAAAAAAAGAAAAAAAAAAAGACATTTCTCAGCAGAAAAAAGTGTAATCAGAAGATTTCCAAGTTATTTCCTCGTACACAGGCTGCAGAGCTCACCTGGTTGAACCTTATCACAGAATCACAGTCCCACAACCACAAGGATTGGAAGGGAATTCTGAATATTCCTCAGTTCAACACCTCATTAAAGCAGTTCCCCGGAGCACGACGCACAGGAAAGTGTCCGGGGGGTGCTTGGATCTCTCCACAGGAGACACCCCCAACTCAGCGCCAGGGCTCTGCCACCCGCACAGCACAGAGTTCTTCCTCATGGCCATACGGATCTCCCCAGGCTCCAGTCCCTGCCCAGTGCCCCTTGTCCTGGTACTGGGCACCACAGAACAGAGCCTGACCCCCTTCCCCAGCCCCGCTCTACAGACATCCACCAGCACCGCTCAGATCCCTCAGCCTTCTCTCCTCCACACGCACAGCCCCGGGGCCCTCAGCCTGTCCCATAGGGAGGTGCTCCAGGTGCCCCCGCCATCTCCGCTCCCTCCTCTGGGCTCGCCCAGCAGTTCTGGTGCTGGGGAACCTAGAACTGGTTGCAGTGCTCCAGCTGTGGCCTCCTCAGTGCAGAGCAGAGTGGAGAATGGGAGAAACCCCCTTGCTCTGCTGGCCACTCTCTGTGAAAGGCACCCCAAGGTACTAATGGCCTTCTTGGCCATGAGGACACACTGCTGGCTCGTGGTCACCCTGCTGACAACTAGGACACCCCAGTTCTTCTCCACAGAGCTCCTTTCTGGCAGGTCCTTGGCTTTTCCAGCCTGTCCCGAACGCACCTTCAGCCACCCCTTCCCACAAAGGAAGCAGTAAGACCCAGGCTGTCAGACAGCGTGGCCCCAGCTTGTGCCTGTGCTCATCCAGGGACGCCTGAAGGCTGCTCTGTCTGCAGAGCCCAGCCATGCCTCACGAAGGAGCCCAGAGCAGAGGGCACTGCTCATTCCAGCCTCGCACTGCAAAGTTCCAATGCACACAACCACAGCGTGCTGTGGAGGCACTGCAGAAGCCTCACCTTGGAGCTGATGGGTGCATGTGGGTGCCACGATGTCCCCGAAACAGGGCAGTGTGCAGGTCCCCACACTGGGGGCCAGTCACAGAAGAGACCTTGGAAAGGTAAGGACCCCGAACCGACGTGAAGAAACACTCAGGAGAGGAGAGCTTCAACCCCCATGTAACATGGCGATGGTGACCATCTCTGACATAGCACTTGCAGTGGCACAGACACAAAGCTGCATTTTGGAACAGTGTGAATGCATCACACCCCGTAGCTACCAGGAATGCACTGCGATCATTTGCCAGTGTTACAACTGCTATTGCCGATTGCTGTTTTCTCCTTTTACAGTTCTAAAGAAAGCAACAGAAATGCAAAAGCAACGCTGCTGGTCTGTCCTTATCACTTCCACTGCACTGAAGGCTCCAAGATTTACAAATATTTTCTCATACACTGAATTTTTTGCTGCAAAGAACTGAAGCTGATTGACTTTCTTGTAATAAAAAGCCTTTTCCTGAAAATTAAGTCTTATTTTAAAGAATCCAAAACTTTCTTGTTTAAATTTCCAGTCTCGCTGTCAAAGTTCTCACTTTTCCATCTCTTTTTGTTCTTTCTAGTCTTCTTGTTTAATTTTATAATTACAAAATAAGAGGGAGAAAGATGGAGAAAAACTGAGTATTTCAGAGTTCCAGTACTGGGGCACATTAGACCACGGCAGCACTTCAGTGCTCCCATGGCTGGACACCATTTCCAACTTATTTTGCCACTCAGAAGTACTGATTTTGTGAGCACGTTGCTACAGTTCACCCAGAAACAGGGCTTTTATGTCTTTGGAAAGATATATGCCTTCTACATATTGCAGTTATGCTTTCCAGTCAGGACTGCACATTTTGCACATCAGACGCTTTTTATGGTAAGCAATGCAGCTGCACTGCTGCCCAGCTACTGGCTGGGTGCTGCAGCGTAGGAGGAAGATGAGCTCCTTCCTGGCTGGACCAACCCGCACCTGTACCCCTCCAGGCTGCCACAGACTCTGAAGCACTTTGCAGGTGTGGGTGCTGCTTCAGGGCTGCTCCCATCTGGACATTACCCATGTGCCAACTGCACGTGTCTGACTGCAAGCTCTGCAGAGCAGCACTTCTGTGCGCAACACTTGCCACAGCGGAACTCCGGTGTGTGAGTGCTCCTCTCCTGCTCTACATCAGTGTACGTACTTTGGAGACTGCAAATCTCCAAACTATGGACACAGCCCAGCCGCAGCTCAGAACTGCACATCTGTTGTAGGGCTCCGTCCCTCTGCCTCTGCCACTCCACTGCGCCGTGAGAGACTGAGTCTCTGTGCACAGAAACTTCCTGGCTTTTCTTCTCATCAGACAGAATGTGGGTGCTGCTTTTAAAATGTCACCTCCCAGGGAGCTGACCGGTACTGGTGTGCAGCAGCAGGGGAAGCCACCCCCGGTCTCTCTCACTCCCACGTCTAGCAGCCAGGAATGACTGCTCTGTACCATGACTCTGCTGCACCGTCTGCTCCACACCACAGCTCCGCTGCACCATGCCTGTTCTGCATCACAGCCCTCCCGCACCACGCTTGCTCTGCACCACAGTTCCACGGCATCACAGCTGCTCTGCATCATGGCTGCTCTGTACCATGGCTCTATTACACCACTGCTCCACAGTTCCACTGCACGATGGCTTCTCTGCATCACAACTCTGCTGCACCACAGCTCTCCTGCAGCACAGCTCCGCTGCACTATGGCTGCACACAGATCTGATGCACCACGGCTGCTGTAAACCACAGCTCCTCTGCACTGTGGCAACTCCATGCACTCTAAGGCAACACCAGAGAAGCTCTGCAGGGGTTGTGAGACCACAGCAACTGGAGGTGTGGGGATTTCATGGAGATACGTAACTACCAGCTGCAGTACAACAGGCTCTCTCAGGTGCCACCACAAGCAGCCATGCTGCTCCCAGGACCTAGCATCTCCCAGCAATGCCTTGACCCACAGCAGCAGCTGTGCAACATGACACATCCCTCAGCACTAAGACCTGCTCAGCAATGACAGTGCTGGTGGGGGAGTAGCACGGGTAGCAGCCCAGCAGCACCTTGCTGGTGCTGAGCCTGGAGACAGCAACTGCATCTCCAGCACTGCCCAGCCATGCTGGTACCATGCAGAAGCTGAGAAAGCAGCAACCACAAACAGGATGGTTAGAAACAGCAGAGATAGCACCTGCAAGGACATCACCCAGGTAAAGGAATGGAACCTGCTGTTCTCAGGGGAGATGCCCTTAGGGCAAGAAATTACTCTTTTTAATCCAAAGGCAGCAAATCCCTGGGACCCTGTGGTGCAACCACTGGCCCTGCCCTGACCTCCTCTGCAGACTCCATCCTCATCACAGCCTTCTCTGGGATCCAGGCCTCAGCTAAGTGTTGATGGCAGTGCTTTTGAGCAAGCAGCCACACCAGGACTGCATGACTGGCTGCATCCTCTCCATGGCACAGCAGTAGCCAGGGGAGCTCAGCTATGTGCTGAGGATATGGGGACCAGTACACGGCAGAGCACAGCCCTATCTGACGGATATCATCTGAAGATGAAGATGTATGGGAAATGGATTTCACATAGAGCAGGGCAGAGGAGCCACAGCATGAGACAGCCCATAGCACCAGGAAGGAATATAGCAATGCTTCACTCTATTCTACCCATTTAAATTTAGGAAATGCGCTGCTTTGCTATTTGCAATCAGTTAAATTCTCATTTACATATGCACAACAAACAAACAAACAAACAAATCCCAAAAGCACTGAGCAATACCTCCTCGTGATACCACGTCAGCCTTCTACTCAATCTCTGAATGAGATCTGACCATCCTTATTGCATCTTTTCAGTGTAAAGAGCTGTCTTTATGTGCAATTTCCTTCCCACATTTGACACTCTCAGCACATGCACCCACAACAGCACAGCTGGAAATATACTGGAAAAGACCTTTTGCAAAGCAAAACAATTCCATTTGGAAGCCTGGTGTCCCTCAGTAGCCGAATCTAATGGAACAGCAGAGGCAGAAGGGCTCAGCCATCAGCTCTGTCCTTGGCGATAACAGGCAGAATCCACTGATATAATCTGAAAAATTGGCACTGCATGGAACATGAGCATCAACACTTGAGCAGAACCTACCAGCAGCCATGACCTGACCACAGCTTCAGCTGAGAAAGGCAGCACTGTGCGCATGCTGGGCTGCACAATGAACGCCAACAAGATGTGCTCACTGCCTGTGGACAGCACTGCTCTGTCTGCCTGTCCCTCCGTCCTGCCTGTTACATGCCAGCAGCACAAGCACTGCTCTTCCCTCCTCTCAGTCTGCAGACAGATCGAACCACAGGATCACAGACAGTGGCCAAGTCTCTGTTGTTCCATGGGAGGATGTGCCCACGCAGACAGCCCCAGCACATGGGACAGGGTGAAACACTGCACAGAGCAGGACAAGGCACAGAGTGCCCAGACACCAGGCACATGCAGCTCCATAGCTGGGTCTGGTGGGAGCTGCTGCTCTGACACCGCAAAGACGAAGCCAACACTACAAAGATGATAAAGCCAACTTCGAATCGTGTTGGTTCTGCAGGCAGGTTGAAGTTTCCATTCCTGTCCTCATTTGCGGAGGAACTGATTTTCCTTCCATTGTTTTCTTCCCCTTCATTAATTTGTAAAAGGCATCCTCCTTCCCCTCAGCCCCTCCAACTGCCATTAACACATTCATATGCCATTATCTTTTCCATGCAAGTGCTGTCTGGTGACAGGGAGCATTGCAGAGACCACTGTTCCAGGATGCCCAGAGGTGTTCTATTTGCAATTAATTTCCTGATGAAACAGCATCCATGCATCAATATGGAGCGACATTTAGAAGTATTTAGATACCATCTCACTGCAATGTGATTGTACCATATTAGCGTGCAAAGTACTTTATGGGAATGAATGTCATGCCAAAGTTACAGCCTTAACTAACTGCAAGTTTTAAAGAGAAGCAATGGGACACAGGTAAGTAGAAAATAAGACATTACAGCATGAAAATAAAATAAAAAGTGCCCAGAGAGCTGAGAACTGCCAGCCTGTGACAACTCACACTAAGAATCAGGGAAGAGCTGCTAAGCTGTGACTGACCACAGAGATCCCAAGCTTCCACTTTTGCCCTCCAAGCAAACAGGCTCAATCTTACAATTTTGGAAAGGATTTGTAGAAGCTGCTGGAGCTTCTGTGAGAGCAGTGGTGCAGAGGGAGTTGTGCAACATTTCAAGCACTGCAAGAGCATGTGAATACAGCAGGAACACCAGGCTGCTGAGAGTAGGGGCTGAGCACCCAGGGCCCTGCACCAGACAGGGCTAGAAAGGGAGACTCCAGTGGGTTGGGGCTGCATGGGCCCTCACAGTTCCTGCAGCCTCATTGCATGGGAACAGCACTGGAAGAATGGCACTGGAAGAATGGCATTGTGAGGATGCTATAGAAGGACGGCATTGGAAGGATCGTAGAATGAAGTCACAGAATCATAGAAGTGCTCAGGTTGGAAAAGACCTTAAAGATTGAGTTTAACCACAGCCTCACCCATCCTACACTAACAAACAACCCTCCACTAAATCATGTCCCTGAGCACCACATCCAAATGGTTTTTAAACACATCCAGGGATAGTGACTCAACCACCTCCCTGGGGAGCCCATTCCAGTGCTTAACAGCCCTTTCTGTAAAGAAGTGTTTCCCGATATCCAACCTAAACTTACCCTGGCACAACTTGAGGCCATTTCCCCTTGTCCTGTCACCTGTCAGCAGTGAGAAGAGACCAACCCCAGCCTCGCTGTAAGCACCTTTCAGGTATTGGAAGAGAGCAATAAGGTCTCCCCTCAGCCGCCTCTTCCCCAGACTAAACAGCCCCAGTTCCCTCAGCCTCTCCTCATAGGGCTGATTCTCCGAGCCCTTCACAAGCTTTGTTGCCCTTCTCTGGACCTGCTCCAGCACCTCAATGTCCTTTCTGTACTGAGGTGCCCAAAACTGAACACAGTACTCGAGGTGAGGCCTCACCAATGCCAAGCACAGGGGCAGGATGACTTCCCTAGTCCTGCTCACCACCCCATTCCTGATACAAGCCAGGATGCCATTGGCCTTCTTGGCCACCTGGGCACACTGCTGGCTCATATTCAGCCGACTGTCCATCAGCACACCAAGGTCCCTTTCCACCAGGCAGCTTTCCAGCCACACCTCCCCAAGCCTGTAGGGTTGCCTGGGGTTGTTTTGACCGAAATGCAGGACCCTATTGAAACTCATGCCGTTAACCTTGGCCCATAGATTCAGTCTATCCAGGTCCCTCTGCAGTGCCCTTCTCCCCTCAGGCAGATCAGCACTCCCTCCCAGCTTGGTGTCATCTGCAAACTTACTGAGGGTGCGCTCAATCCCCTCATCAACATCATTAATAAAGATTTAAATAGAAGCAGTCCCAATACCAAGCCCTGGGGGACACCACTTGTGACCGGCTGCCAACTGGATTTAACTCCACTGACTGCAGCTCTGGGCCCAGCCATCCAGCCAGTGTTTCACCCAACGGAGTGTATGCCCATCCAAACCATGGGCAGCCAGCTTCTCCACAAAAATGTTGTGGGGGACAGTGTCAAAGATTTTACTGAATTCCAGGTAGACCACATCGACAGCCTTACCTTTATCCAAAATGGTCGAATGGTTTGGGTTGGAAGGGACCCTTAAGATCATCAGGTTCCAAACCACTGCTATAGGCAGGGACACCTCCCCCTAGCCCAGGTTGCTCACAGCCCCATCCAGCCTGGCCTTGAGTGCCATAACCTCGCTGAGCAACCTGTTCCAGTGTCTCACCACCCTCACAGTAAAGAATTTCTTCCTAACATCTAGACCAAATCTGCCCTCTTCCAGTTTTAAACCATTCCCCCTCATCCTGTCGCTGCCTGCCCTTATCAAAAGCCCTCCCCAGCTTTCCTGTAGGCCCCTTCAAGTCCTGGAAGGATGGCACTGGAAGATGGTGTTGTAAGGACAATGTTGCACAGACGGTGTTGGAAGGATGGAAGGACAGCATTGGAGAGACAGTGTTGGAGGGATGGTGTTGAAATGACGGCATTGGAAGGAGTCTGTCTCTGCCGATGAAAAAGTTGGGAAACCTGTACCCTAACCCTTTGTCTTTGAAGCCTGGTTGCCATGGTTACCACACAAAGGCCTTACAGCAGCTGGAAAATCAGCATTCATCTCTCCTTTCACCCAAAAAAGTGCATGCTTTTTCCCTGTGCCAGTTTTTTTTTCTACAGGATTTTATGATATAGTACATCACAAAGCACCCGGACAGAGACACACACACGGTTCCCAGTTGCAGAAATCCCCATGCTGGACTTCGGTGTCCCAGCAGCAATGCAGACCCTGGCTCAGCAGCAGGCACATTTTGCAGTTCTTACCCTGGTGGGGGAATGGCTCACTGCCAGGGTCCCATTTATTTTACCGTGTGTCTCCTGTGCTGCAAGGCCATCTGCTCAGAGACCCAGCAAGCTGGGGTCTTCCTTCTGACAGACAGTAACTGTCAGCCAAGCAAATCCTATGAAAAGTGCAGCTGAGAAAGTAAGTGCCACAGAACACAGGGATGGCTTACATGCCATTCCTCAGTCCTCAAAGATGACTCTCCTGTGCTGTCAGATGCTTACATTAGGCCAGCACTGCCAGGCTCCACAAGTTCATTCTATGTCTGTATTTGCATACAGGTGTGTATATACGCCCTACATTTGCAGTTAGCACATAACAAAGCAGCCATTGCCTGATCTGTGCTGCAAATTACGCATAATATTGTCATGGAATTGCGTGGAGAAAAAAAAAAAAAGAGTATGTTTTCAGACAGTGAAACGTCCTGGTCCTTCTGGAAAGTTCTGGCAGTGCAGAAACCACCTTTTGTACCCTCCTGACCCCAGCCACACGCTCAGGTTGGGCTGACTATGCTGCACGGTATGGCCCTTCCTGGGAGCACAACCCCACTCAGTTTGGTCAGCCTGTCTTCTGAGCGTTACAAAGCCGAAACCACGTCAGAAAGGAATGCTAGTAAAAATCTTAACAAATTCTGCTGTTCTAACTACCGCTCAGCAGCAGCCTCCATAGCTACTTGCATGGAGCCATGCGTTTGTCCCTCCAGCCAGCAGGACATGCAGCAGGGTTCCCTGGTGAGACAGCTGTGGACATGCTGGGTACCCCACTGCCTCTGCGCTGACCCATGGAGGGTACTGAGCGAGCGGCTACAGGCAAAGGGGACAAAAATGCTTGGGGCCAGGCCGGAGCTCCATCTGTGTTTACCCCATGATGAGGGCACAGCAGCACCCTGCAGGGGCACCTGCTCCAGCTTTCCCCCAACAGACTTTTGCAAGGCACAGTTATTCCCCTCAGCTTTCGTCATTTTGGTCCAGAAGCCAGAAGGCAGACTGTCGCTGAGCTGGAAAGCAGAGCTCAAGACTCTGACCTGGCTGGCATCCACATCTTGACATCAGCAGGTTGGCCTTTCACTAATTGAATTATACCTCCATTACTTAATAAACAAAGAGTACTCTCCACATTATAACGATGTAATCCTTTAATTGGTTTATGAGCACCAAGTCCCACAGGGAGTGTCACAAATCCATCAGGATGCCCTGAGCACTGCATTTCTGAGCTACAGAGATAAGGACTGTCACAGCATCTCCCAGCCTGGGCTAAGTCTGCACATGAGCAAGCCTGCACCTGCACCACAGCACCCAGTTCTGGCAGCACCCAGCTCCAGCAGAGCCCATCTCCACCCAGAGAAACCCCCGCTGCAGGGCTGTTCCACCATGAGCACCCAGAGCTGCTCCCGGAAATGGCGGTGGGGCAGCATGCTCAGCCACGCTCTCACTGTGCTCCAGTCTCTGCCCCAGTCCTGTCCATCAAGCCCTACCAACACTAGCCCAACACAATCCCCGAGACGCACACAGCATGGACATCACGTCCCTACCCACCCATTGTGCCACCTGTGAAATGCCCTCCTGTTGCCCCCTACCACTCACCAGTGTAAACATAAACCAAAATGAGTCAGGGAGACTGCACGTGCTTTGCAAGGCAGCAATGTCTTGTCATAGGGAGGCTACACTCAAAGCACACTGGGCAGCCTCCCTCATGGTGCCCTGCTCATACAGCTCTAAGGTCAGAATCAGCCCTCCAATGCAAAAAAAATCTACTTTCACACCTTCATACCCAACACTACTTGCAATCCCTGCACTGCTGGTCACAACAGGAGCTGAAGAGGATGCAGCCCACAGCAGCAGGCTATGCTCCCATGGGCTGACATGGCCTACGAGCTGCAGGGATGCAGCCCAGCACAGAATGTACTGCTGCCCTACAGAGACAGTTTGGGTTGGATTCTGTGTCCAGCAGCAAAGGAGAAACACAGCATACCCTCAGAGCCCGATTCTTCTCATTTATGCAGTAATTGCAATGCCTGTGCCCTTCGCTCCCCTCAGCTCCCTTCACGTTCTCAGTATAAATCAGGAAGGCATTACTGACCATCAGGGAACAATCTGGTTATCTGATCTCATCTGTGGCCTGAATCTCAGTCAGCAATGAGGGTGTCTGCATTCCAAGAACCTCTCCTTCTGCCAGTCAGAATTTTACTCCTAATTATTATCATTTCTTTCTTGTTATTATTTTAACTTTCCAGTGCACACCAAATACAGTTGCACTGCCTGGACACAGGCTTCTTGAATGCTTCTTAGACTAAATTAAGCGTGTCAAGCTCAGCTGCCTGTGTCCTCCCATGGAAGACAACAGCACGATGGATGTGAATGGCGCAAGGCTGCGGTACTCAAACAGAGCTAACAACAATCACATCGCTCATCAATGTAAGTAATCAAAGAACATTTTCCTAAGCAGTTTGTCTTTTACTCATTTTTATGTATTTCACAAGGCTAGGAACATTCATTTAGAAACTGTTTTCCTAACTTCCCATAGAAATTAATACAACTGTCATTTGTACCGAGCAGTCAGCTATGACTACCCATCTTGATCTACTCTGCCTTTTTGCACGGTATATACCATGTTTCCCTTCTATAATCAAGGAAGGACATGGGGGTTGCTTCTACACAGAGAAGGTGTTTGCTTGAAGACTGCTTCTTAAATAAAACAAGTCAGGAACAGAGCGCCTGACCCAGGGCAGTAATGGACAATAATGAATACAACAGAAATGTGAGCCCAGAAGGAAGCGATCTCTCATTTCAACAACTGCATCAAAGTATTTATAAGTCAGGCCATCGGAACACAAAAGCAAACTGTAGTGCACTCTGCTTGTCTACTTTTGGCTGAGCAAGCAAAGCCCCTGCATGAGGTCACAAGGACAAACTCCTTGTGGCACAAC
The DNA here is from genome assembly GCA_030625065.1 of Alectoris magna. NCBI lineage: Eukaryota > Metazoa > Chordata > Aves > Galliformes > Phasianidae > Alectoris > Alectoris magna. The sequence goes on along the minus strand of CM060565.1, from coordinate 337,053 downwards.
TCCTGTATTCATGGTGGTACCCTGGGTGGTGCTGCAAGAGGAGGGCTCTAAGCCCCACATCAGTAGTGGGGCAGGGATGAGTTCTGCAAGTGATCCCAGTATCCTCCATCTGACATCCACAGGAGAGGTCTCTGGTGCCTCGGAAAGGGTCAAGCTGGCAGCAAGCAGAGAGTACTGCCCCTTTCTTCCCTTGCACTCATGGTCCTGGGACCTGAGACCAGAGTGAGCACAGCCATGGTGAAGGGCTGAGCCCATGGCCCCAGGTCACACCAGTGCTAGGGAAGGTGGAACATGTTTGTCTTGCACACATCCCTCACTGTAACTGTACCCCCACAGCGCCAGGAATAAGTCATTGCTCCTCCAGATTCTATGCTAATGGCCAACACTCCTTTAATAAGACCACCATTTGAAGAAATGAAAACTCCTCTTAAGGTGGCAGCCCCTGCAGAGATCTGTATTACTGTAAATCACCCCACACTGCATGGCACTGTGATTTATTTTTAAAGACCAATATTTCACAGCATGCACAACTCTTGTACTGTTTCTAGGAGATTCTCCATGCAGAACAGGTTCAGGAAACTCTTTGTGTGCTGCTGCCCAGGGCAGATGCCAGCTCCACGCTGCACTCCAGCGGAGCATCAGGCTTGTTGCCACAAAAACACAGTCATGCAATGAATGTTGCACCTCCAGTACAGTTAAGCATGACCTTATGTCCCTGTAGTAACAAGGCTAACAGCAGCCAGTGGGGCCTAGAGCCAGACAACTCCCCAGGCATTTGCTTTCTCCAGCCCTGCACAGTCCTAACTACCCCAATCGTGTCATGCATGAACAGCAGTCTGGAAGATGGATGATGCTGCTGAGGCAGTGCACCTCAGTGAAAGGTGCAACAGGACAAGAAACCATGCTCAGCTCTGACATCAGCATAATCTAACTTAGTTCCAGTGGAAGTATTCTGTTTTTTTGGAGCTGGAATATGAGAACTGCAAACTAGAGTGTTAAAGATTTCTTAAAAATAATAATAATAATAAAATAAAATAATATAAAATAATAAAAGACTCCATTCTGCCATCAGAATAAGACAAAAGCATTGCTCTGAAACTTTTAATTGGAAAAACAGTTGTGGGAGCTGGACTGAACAGCCATGTACAGTGAGCTACTGATGGCTGTTCACTGCAGGAAGGGCAACAGCAGGGGCACAGTAGCTACCTGCTGCCACACACATGCGTGTCCTTACTTTCAGTGAATGACGAGCTGAAACATCTTTATTCTATATGAAACATCAACAAACCTCTTTGTCTGGGACAATCAAAGTCACACTTCAGGGCAATAACCACATCTCCATGGGTCCTTCCACTAGACAGACCATAACAGGAGGGTTTCATGCTGCTTGCAGCCATAGTGATACAGAGATGAGGAAGCATAAGCGAGGCATTAGTGATATTCACTGGGAGTCAGAGTGAGGGCTCCATGCAAGAGAATAAGGAATGACTGGAAAGGAGACTGTACCCTCAGAACAGGCTGCCAAATTGCAACCATTGCCACATGCTTGGTGACATTTGTTTTGAGCAGCCCAAACCATCACTGTTACAGCCAGAGCACCAAGTGATGAGCAGCCCAAAGAGCCCTTTCCATGACTGTGAGTCTACTCACTTCCCAAAGTTCCTCCCATAAGCAGAATCACACAATAGCTCAGGCTGAGAGGAACCTTAAAAGAGACCATCTAGCTCCAACCCTCTGCTGTGAGCAGGAATATCTCCCACTGGATCAGGCTGCCCAGGGCCCCATCCGGCCTGGCCTTGAGCACTTCCAGAGATGGAGTACTCACAGCTTCTCTGGTCAGTCTGTGCCAGGGCCTCACCATACTCTGAGCAGAATCACAGAATCGCAGAGTAAATAATGTCCTAACCCAAATCTAGTCAGTTTAAACACTTTAGAACTGTTATCTCTTATCCTATCACTACAGCTCCTAATAGAGTCCCTCTCTAACTTTCTTGTAGGCCACTTTTAAGTAATGGAAAGCCACAATGAGGTCTCCCTGGAGCCTTCTCTTCTCCAGGTTGAACACCCCCAGCTCCGTCATCTGTCTTCACAGAAGAGGTGCTCCAAACCTCTAAGCATCCTCATGGCCTTCTCTGGACCCACTCTAACAGGGCATGAACAGAACCAAGGCACAATAACGAGTCATGGAGTTGCAGCACAGCACTGGGTTGTGCATATAAACCTCCCTGGGAGCCCATGACCCATTGGATCTGAACGCTGCAGCCCCCAAGCCACACTGAGAGGAAAGGATCCACGCACACCGTGTCCCCAGCCCCGCCTGACCCGAGCCTGCAGGGACACCGCTCAGCTGTGCTTTGGCCACCACCACCAGAGCAGAATTTCAGCGGGCACCGCCCTCACCCGTTCCCCGCAGCCCGGCGGAGGCGGCCCGCCGCGTCTTCGCAGCTCCGCTGCCTTTCAGCACCAAGGACAGCGGCCCGGAGCTACGCGGCCCGCTCGTGGCGACACGACAGCAACGGCGCTTACTGCAGCACTGGCGGTGCTCCGGCTGTACGTATTTTCCCTTGCTGGGGTGGAGACTTCACACAGTGGGTAAACTCACAACCCTGGCTAAAGCGCTTGGAAAAAACTCAATTCACATCTCACCCAGGCATAGCAGAAAATCTCTGCTTTACTTTTCGTGCCGTTAAAGAAATCCCATATCTGAATCTTGGACCAGCAGCACTGACAACTTTCTGTGTTTCCTATCTGACTTTTTCTACCATGCTGTTGTGTACTTGTATGTCTACTCCTTACTGCTGTACTGCTGGTGGTCACCCTTCTTCCTGCATCAGGTACTGAGCTGTCGCACCTCCTGCCACAGCTTCTCCTATCCAGCTCAGACCTCTGGTCTCTCTCCATGTCCCTCAGACAGGCACAAAGACTATGCAGAACGAGGAATTATAAGGATAAACTCGGGAATACTAGATACCTGGCAACATAACAATGCTTTGGCAATGAAAACAGTTTTATCTGTCTCTATAATAAAACAAAACGAAACAAAACAACAACAACAATCCAACATGATCTTGACAGAGAAACTTGAACAACAAAAAAAAACACCTCAAGGGAAAAAAAAAAAAAAAAAAGGCATTCAACTTTACAGTTAGCTAATCGTGTGTTCTCATGGAAATGATCTTCTAAGAGTTCTTGTTGAGAAACTCAGCTGGAAGAGCAACCTCAAAAATAAGGCATCAGAAACAGGTTTTGCAGCACTGGGAACCAGCTACAAGCACTCAGAGCTTGCTGGCCCCATGCTATGCAATTAAAGAGGCCTTCACTGAGGTTTCCCATTAGCCACTGAATTAGCCATTTGACAAATCACCTTTTGCATTATTCAGCCTGCTCAGGACAAACATTATCTGTAGAGTGATTTAACCCACAAAAACATCAGAGCTGCTACACTGGCTTAGGCCAGCAGAACAGCACCAGCTCCAAGCTACAGTCAACAGTCAACCAGCAAGGGGTGCACAGTGGAATGGAGCCCTGTGGCCATTGCTGCCACCCTCCTCTGCACCAGGCATTACTTTGATGTGCACTCAGACACGGACCTTCCCCTAGGTCTTACTCCCTTCAGGCACCACAGACTTCATTACACCCTTCTAAATGACAGGATGATTTGGCAGCTAAGACAGCTGTCATTGAAATCCATGCCCCCAGTTCACAGCAGGGCACTGGACTCCTCCAACTAGCATAGTCTGGATCTCAGATTGTCCACCTGTAACTGTAGTAAGGCCGCTGCACAGGCTGTCCAGAGAGGCTATGGATGCACCATCCCTGGAGGTGTTCAAGGCCAGGTTGGATGGGGCTTTGGGTAACCCGGTCTAGTGAAAGATGTTAGCATTAGAACTAGATGATGACTAAGAGCCTTTCCAAACGAAACCATTCTGTGATTCAAGGGGCTGAAGGTGGCACAGTGCCTGTCCCTGACCATAAGGGGAGCAAACACCAGACTTGAAACATTTTCTGAGAACCATGCGTTTAAATTCTCAATGGCCCACCTCAACATCCTATGGATACCAATTGCTCTCAATTCCTCTACAGGTTTTCTGAGTTCCCCAAGAACCATAAGCAAGAGATGCCACAGAAAATTACTGTTATTACTATTTCATCAGAGACTGAAGGCCAGTCGGACAGCCACTGCCATGACGACTACAACCCATGGAGGGGATCCTGTTTCTTTTCTGGAAGCATATCAGAGGTTTCCAACCATCTTCAGGAGCCCTACGTGAACCAGAGAAATGCACACATGGACACAGAATCACCAATGCAACAACTTTTGCAACAGGGTTAACTGGGAATATTTATAAAAGCCTGGAACTTGGGTATCATCTTTTACCCCTGGGTCTGTACTGCCAGTTCCAAAACACTACCTGGACAGCAATTACTATTGCACCACAGCACGCAGTGAGATCAGCCCCTCCACCAGCAATTACTTCCTGGTAGCATCCCTTTGGGGCAGCATGCAGCACAGCTCCCACTTGCCCAGACCTCAGGAGCTGACAGATCAGTTAATCTGGGCAGGAGAATCCCATGCTTCTCTCTGTCAGCTCCCCTGCTGCCACGCACAGGTGGGTGCCCATGTCAGCACTGCTGTGGACGAGGGGTGGCCCCAGCAGGAGCACCACTGAAGAACACTGGCTGGCTGCCTGGGCCTGCTGCACACCTGCAACAGACAAGAAGGGGCTTCTTCCAGGGTTTGTTTCCAAAATGATGTCTCAAACTTCAGAGTTCCAGGAGGTATACCTGACTAGAATCAGAAGCAAATCTCCCCATTCCATTGCAAAGTAAACAATTATTTTATATATATTTATGGAGGGAATGGCTCACTTTTAAGCAACAAAAGCCTTTAGTTGTTTGGATTTGGCCTTAGAGGCTTGAGTATGTCTCCAGTACTGTTTTGGTTCAACCATATTTCTTTTTGCTCTCTACCTGCACCAACAACATGCTTTTACTTCCAAAGCATTTCAGGTAACTACTTTAAGAACAATTTTTATTTTAAACACACACACATATCTCTTAGCATAAAACTCATCAAATAGTGTCAGCAAGCACATTTTAATAGCATAATATTGAAAAGTAATTTTACTACTAGCTAAGTCTGAAGTCTGCAGAGGATTTATTTAGATGCATATAAATAGACAACAGTCAGTGATGTCTGGTCAAAGGAGCAGAAATCTTTCCTAATGCATGGAATTTGCCTGGCCCCAAACGCTGCAGCAGCACTTAGACAAGCCTTTTCTACTTGGCTCAAATTCTGCCAGGCCTGTTAATAACAAAGCTATTAGCATGATTTTCTGGATGGGTTGCTTGCTCAGAGAATATTCAAAGATTGTTCTAATAAACTAAACCCTTTACCACATCTGAAAGCATAGGAAATATTGATCAACAATGGAAAGCCATTAGCTTTCCAGCATTTGACATATCCCCATGCACCCCAACAGACCGACAAGCTCTCCAGTACCTTCGGGCGCTCCATCTCCCCACTGCTTGCAGGAACCTTTGCTTGCCAAGACCGCACCTGGGAACACCATCCCTATCGTCTGAACTTTTTTGGGAAAAAATGTACACCAAGGCACCTGCACTGGGAGCAGCTCACAGATTTGCCTGGGGAAGCTCTGTTTCCTTCTTTCTGTGCTGATCTGACACACTTCTTTTTGAGTTCCCAGCTGTTTTGCCCCACATACCTCGTCAGTCTCATTCTTGGGTTGGACAGACAACGCCTTATCCTTCTTCCTCTACCTTATGGTCAACATCTACCACTGTTCATAACGATGCAGCCAAATAGAAGTCTCTTCAGGCAAAAGATTTGTACAAAAAATTCAAAGACAGCACCTAGGAAACCATCTGAATAACACCGAACCTCCTTGAGAATAAACAAAAGATGAGATTGGCGAGCCCAAGGAGTCCATTCCTGGACTTGCATAGGTTTTAGTAAGCCACAAAACTGGTAGACCAGCTCAGCTTCAAACTCATGCTAGATGCCTCAAATAGCCAGGATTTATTTCCACTGACTGCACTGCCACGATAAAACTGGTAATTGCTCTTTCTGAAAGAAGAAATGCAAGCTAAGATACCATGGGAAGCTTCTTAGTAAGGTTTGTGACTGGAGGCCTAGCTGGCAAGCTTGGGTGTGCATTTTGATACAGTCTTAATGCATTAAAATGCATTTATTATGCATTTAAACAAATGCATAATCCCTTGAGAACAGTTTATATTTAGAAATGTAGATCATAAAGGTGTTTGGGCACTGAGAGCATTCAGTTTCTGGTATGGTTCTTCCTGCAAAATTGAACCTGACTCTCAGGCCTACATAGAGGAATTGCTGCTCCACGTATTGGAGCACAGCGGCTCCACCCAACCAGGACAGACTCCAGCAGTAAAACATGGCAGTGGGCTGACACCAAGGGGAGACCCACACACAGCCTACAGCTCCAGGGGATGACTCCAAGCTAATAGAACCAGGCAGAGGCCCCACCACATCACCAGGCACACACTGCCCCAACTGCCCGGGGCACTGTGCTCCTGCCAATGGCTGCAGCCAGGATGGCTGATGCCAGAACCAGCACAGCCCTCCCTAGGAAGTAGAAGCCCTCCGACACTCAGCTATCACCAAAAGGCTCCAACAACCCAGGGAGGATCCATCCATCCCACTGCTTTGTTGTCTGTCGACCTTCACTTGAAAAGAGCCGGACATGCAGCATTCAGACAAGGATTCTCAGAAGGAATGAGCAGACACCACCTTACTCTGGGGACACGTAAACGTGGATGGGAAAGATCAGTAACCTGCAGCACCATGAGCAAGGCATAGGTATCCTGGGCTGTCGAGCTCCATGGGGGTCAGCCAGAGACCATGCAGGGACAGCCCCAGCTAGAGGCTCCCAGCTTTCCCCTCCTTGGTTTGGGGGCTGGTCAGATGATGTTCACACCGGCAGCTAAGGCCAACACACCCCCCTGTTCCAGTTGCTCAATGCAGTGAAAACTGCCGGCCCTGGAGACATGACAGACCAGGCTAGAGAGAGAAGACAACAGCACAGGACTGGAAATACTGCTGCCCTGTACCACAGAAGAAAATTGACAGAGGGCAGTGGCCGTGATCTACAGATGCCGTGCCGATGCCAAGCCAGCGCCTGTCAAGCAGCAACACCAGAAAGGGCTCTGTGACAGCTTCTCGCCCACTTCTGCCAGTGCTCCTCAGGTGTGGCAGCACTGAACTGCCCCTCCGTGTGCCTCCCTCCATGGCCCCCTCCTCCCTCCCTGCAATCGGGAGGTTTGTTTGTTTCTGACATCAACATGGCTGCAAGGTTTCGGCTGGCTCCTCAACAACTGCCGTGCTGTCTCCCCTAACGGGAACCTTCCATCAGAAAAAAAAAAAAAAAAAAAGGTTGATTGTGTCCTACATTTGCTTTCCCGCAGACTAGGAGCGCTCACTACACACGAGAAGGAGGGGAGGGGAAGGGACAGCGTTTAGACAAATCCTGGGATCCTGGGGAGAAGCGACAGCCTCCCAGGATAGAGGTGCAACGAGAGAGGCGTGTGCCGGGGCGAGGGCAGCAGGACGGCGCGGCTGACGAGAGCCTCCCGCGGTGAGGGCAGGAGGGAGGAGGGAGCCAGGGAGCCGCATCTCTCTGCACCCAGTCCCTTTCCTCCGGAGGAGCTCAGCACCCCCCGCAGCCGGAGGAGCCGAGCCATGCCCCCGCGTGAGCGCCCGGGAGGGCTACGGGCACGACCGCGGCCCCGGCAGCAAAGGGCTCGGGCGGCACCGCGCAGCCCCGGCCCGGCGGTGCCGGCGCTCCCCAGGCGGCGGCAGCACCGCGCCGCGGCGCGGAGGGGGCGGCGGCCGCCGCGGCATCCGCGGCCCTGCAGCACCCCCAGCCGCGGGCGGCCGCCGGCGCCGTCCCGCGGGCAGTGATGGGAGCGCGGCCCGGTCCGGCCGGCCCGGCCCGGCCCGGCTCGGGGCGCCCACCCCGCGCGCGCCCCGCGCGCGCCCCGCGCAGCCCCGCGGCCGCCGCCCTCTCGGGAGGGGTGTCCCAGGCGCCGGCGGCGACCCCGTCCCGGCGCGGTGCGGGGCGAGCCCTGCACGGAGCCGGGCGGGACCCCGCCGCTGGCGCCCTCCCGCGCCCCTTCCCCCATGAATAAGTAACGGTGGCTGCAATGCGGCGGGAGCCGGGCACGGCCGCCGGCTCCGCGATTACCTGGTGCCTCTCGGGGAAAGACGGCGTCCGGAGAGCTTCCCCTGCAGCGGCGGCCGCGGCCGGGCTCCGGCGGGGCTTCAGACTCTCACAGCAGGCAGGCTGGCCGCCTCTCTGCCCTGTGCCATCGCTCAGCAGCCGCATCCTAGAGCGGCTCCGCGGTGGCGGCTGCCGGCGGCCGGGGCGGGAAGGGCAGCCCGCGCGGACGGCCCCATGGAGCGCGGCGGCTAGGCTCCGGCTCCGGCTCCGGCGCGGGCAGCGGCAGCGCACATGCACACACGCACACACCGCGCCGGGCGGGCGGGAGGCGGGGGGACGGCGCGGGCGCGGGGCACGCAGCGGCGCAGCCCTCCGAGCCCGCTCGCATCGCCCCGCCGCGGGCAGCCAGCGCCGCTCCGCTCCGCGCCCGCCGACCTCGCGGTGGAGCCGAGCCAGGTGAACCCTCGCCGAAGCGCTGTCTCTCCGCGCTTCGCTGCGGAACGCCGCGCGCCGGAGCGGGGGGCGCGGAGCCTCCCCGGGGGCAGCTAAGGCGCGGCGGCCGCGCGGCGCGCAGGGGCGGCGGGCGGCAGGGCCATGCGGCTCCGCGCCGCTCCGCGCCGGGCGCGCTCAGGCGGAGCAGCCGCGGCGCCGCGCGATGCGGTGGGGCAGGGCGGGGTGCTCGGCGCCGGCGGCCCGGCCCTTCGCTGCGCCCATCCTCCGCGCCGCGCGCTGCCGCCCGGCCCCGGCCCCCGCCAGCGGCGCCGCGCGCTGCAGCACGGAGGCGGCCGCCGCCTCCCCCGCGCCGCGCCGCCGCGCCGGGGCGGGCCGCGGGAGCCGGGCGCTCCCCGCCCCGCCGCACGCACGGCTGAGCCGCAGCCGCCCGACCGCGCGCAGACGTGCCGCGGGCCGGGCACCCGCGCTGCCGGGCGGGGCGGCGCCGAGCGGGAGCCTGGACCGACGCGCTGCCGCCTGCCCACGGCTCGGGTAGGGCTGCGGGAGGGACGCGGGACCCCCGGCCCCGTCGGGCGGAGGGTGCCGAGCTCCGCGGGAGGTGTGCGGGCTGCGGGTGCGCGAGGAGTGGAGCGGAGAGGACTGCTGCAACCGCTCTGGAGCGCGTTTGGGTTTCGAGCGGTTTTCCGCTGAGGGTACCGGCAGAAACGGCTGCGGCGCCAGGAGGAGCAACGCACGGATTCGAGGCAACGTTGGAAGCCGAGCGCAGAGCTGCGCGGAGCGGAACGGGCTCCTGCCGGCCCGGCCCCGGCCCCGGCCCCGGCCCCGGCCCCGGCCCCGACACACGGTTGGTTGGAGGAGATGAGCCCGACACGGAAATGAGAGGTTGCGTTGTCTCTGGGGTCAATAAATTCTGGAGACTCGAGGGTTTTAGAGGTTGTTACCTGTCTGCAGGGATCCTAACAGAGTGTGCATCTCTGACATTTTGAAACCTTTGTCCAGTTTTCTCAGAAAATGACAGCGATGTTACAGCGCGGTGTGCAGAACACCACAACAAACACTGCCTGCCAGGAGAGGAGCCGCTGTACCTTGCCAACTTGCAGCAACCCTGTGCCTGGAAAGAGGCCCCGCACTATTGGTCGTGAACCCTGGCCCCTCAGCCACCCTCCAGCGGGGACAGCAGTGGCTGCTGCTTGGCTGGGGCTATCCCCGCTCCCATGCTGCCTGTAGCTGGAGCAGCTGGGGCCAGGGTTACTGTGGGGCATGTGGGGCAGAGCCCATCGTTGTGCTAGGCATGCCAGGGCGGATGCAACGCTTTTGGATACCTTGTGCTGGGTGCGCACGTGTGGGGAGCGCCGCCCCAGAAGAAGAGAGCTGCAGCACTGCACCTCACACCTTCCTCCAGGAGACCTTCCTGCCCTGGGATCTTGCACCTGGGGTCAGTGTGAGCAAGGAAAGGGAATGCAGCCGTGCTCCCGGGCCTATCTCTGTGCAGCTTGAGGACACAGTTCTTGAAACCTCTAAGGGGGAAAATGAGCTTTGTTTTGAGATCACCACCACAGCTTGTGCCTGTGGACCATCAAAGACTGCCCTTCCCAGAGCAGTAGCCGCCTCTGCCCTATCAGCAACTGCCACCTGGGGCTGGGAGCTGAGGATTGGCACTCAGGACAGCTCTCCTCTATCCATTTTCAAGCCCCATCTTCTGCTCTATGGATCAGGGTCAGGCTGCTACAGGGGCAGAGAGGCCCAAGCAATGAAGGAAGGGAGCGACTGGCTCCTCTGCTCCCCTAAGGGAAAAGCCATAGCAGAAAGTTGGCTTTGCCGGGGTTTTCTTGTGCATCCCTAATTTTCAGTTCTATCACTGCTGTCCTTCAGAACTGGAGGGAGTGTGTTCGGTGTTCCTCAGTCCCATGCCTGGCCCTGCTCAGCTTTAGCAGCGTGTTCCCTGGAGGGAGCAGACAGACAGGAAGGCGCTCTGTGGTACTGCACGTGCAGTCTTGGCTGACCTCTGCCACATGAGACAGCCTCCCCAGGCCTCTCATCCCCAGCATTTGCTGCCTTGGCAATCCATTCTGGCCCAGGAGCAGCAGGGCTGGCACAGCAATGGTACCAGCTGCGTGCTGGTGCTAGGAAAGGAAGCAAATGTTTGGGTACGACTTTCTTGGTGACAGGAGAAGCTTGCTCCGAGTCAGGCTCATACTGGAGGCTGCACTGCTTTGCTACCATCCAACACAAACACCAGGACTGGGTCAAAAGCACCCTCTGAACTGGTACTGTGACAGTACCTCCCAGCAGCTGCCTTCTCACAGACAGCTTCAGGAATGTCCTGCACCCTCTGCTCTCAGGGCTGTGCAAGGGCTACTGCCAGCTCAAAATTCATGCTGGTCATGGGCCTGAAATGGCCCCGCTGCCTTGGTAACATCCCCAGGGAAAAATGCTCTTTCCCAAAGGGTCTAGGAGCGCTGAGAGGCAGGTGGCTATGGGGAGCACCCACTGCATCATGGCTCAGCCGCTGTACCCACACTCCCACCCTTCCCCATGAGCCTTTGAGGGAGCTTTGTCTTACTGCAGCCTTCAGGAATAGGATGAATGCCTCCTTTCTGGTAGAGAGACCACTCATTAACCTATATTCTCCCTTCATAGGTATAATCTAAAAATTGTTTCATAGAATCATTGAGTGGCTTGAGTTGAAAGGAACCATTGAAAGTCATCCCATCATCCTCCCCTGCAATGCACAGAGACACCCACAGCTCCGTCAGGAGCTCACAGCCCATTTCCTGATCTTGAGTGTCTGCAGGGCTGGGGCACCACCACCTCTCTGGGCAAACTGTGCAGTGCCAACACCACCCTTATTGTAAAAACTTCCTTATATCCAATTTAAATGTCTCATCTTTCAGTTTGAAATCATTTAACCATTTTCCTCTGGATGCACCCCAACAGGTATGTGTCTCCCCTGAACTGAGAACTCCACATCTGGACGCACTGCTCCAGGTGAGGTCTCACAGTGCAGAGCAGAGGGGTGGGATCACCTCCCTCAATCTCTGACCACACTGCTTTTCATGCAGCCCAGGGTACGCTTGGCCCATCGTGCTGCCCAAGTGCTTCCTGCACCCCAGAGCCATGTGCCTCACTCAGCCCTAGGCACAGTGGCTGCTTGTCCCCTACTGCTTCACACCATAACCCCATGCTGGCCTTGCAGCTGGAGAAGATGCCAGCAGTTAGAAGCGCTGCCAAGCAGCTGGGCACGCAGGCACTTTTCTTGAGGAAAGAAAGGAGAAATACTTTCCTAAGGTGTTCTGTGCAAGCCTGGGGAAGTGACAAATTAGGGAGACATCATTCTGGATTGAGCAAAATGCTTAAAATTGAAAACAGAACAAAGCCACCTCTGAGTGCTAATGCAGTGTGCTGTGTACACACCCTAAAGGAGACCAGCAGCAGTGCAGGGTGGTAGTAACAGCAATGGATGGGTGGCTGCAAGGTTTAGCATCCCCTTTGAAACTTTTAAGCAAGAGGGAGTAAGTGCTTCTTTTTATGGTAGTCTGTTGTGGCTAATCAAGAAGTGTTTGGGAACTGCGGTGTTTACTCATTTTTACAAGGAAGCTCAATGCCTCAGTGACGGAAACGTAAGTGCAGCGCTGCATGGAGCGGGTCCTCCCCTGAGCGCCCTGGGAATGGGAGCGCTGCGGGCATCGGGCTCAGGGAACGCTCCCTCCGGAGGCAGCAGCCCGATACGTCGGGTTCCTTGGTGTTGGTTTCCCACGGTTTTAATTATCTTATTTTCGTTTCAGTTCTGCAGTCTGTAAGATGGGGGAGCTCTTGCATTGCACAAGAACCGCACAGGCGGCCCCTCCCCGCTCCGAGTGCCGAGAGCCTCCCGGGCGGGGCTCGCCCGATCCATCACTGGCGATGGCTCTGCCAGAGCTGTGCTTGGGCCTGGCCCTCGGAAGGGCGTGTTGGATAAGCCTCTTCCTTACTTTAATAGCTCTAACGCTGTCTAAGGTGGGCTGGCGTTGCATTTAAGTCCCCAGTACAAGTGTTGGTGAGTGGCAGCTGCCTGCTGATGGTGAAGCAGTCTGGTCCTCAGGTCAGCTTGGTTCCCTGGCTGAAACTAAGCCAGGTGAAACAGATGCTTGGTTGCTGATGTGTGCCTTTTTTTTTTTTCTTTCTTTTTTTTTTTTTTTTTCTTTTTCTAATCTTCTTTTAAAAATCTTTCCAACTTGGATTTATATTTATGATTACAGCATTACACTGTTTGATCTTTAACAGCCTTGCTTTCTGAGGAAGAAGTAAAATAAAGCACTGATATCTTTTGGGTTGTGTTTTAAATCTCATCTGTGATAGAATGAAGATTTCTACCAACTGGTGCCCGACTTTCAAAATGGCGGTTTATATCTCTCAGTACTTTTTATTTTACAGATGCCAGCCAGAAGATCACCACTGGCTCAAGGCCTGTTGGCACAGCAGTGTGGCCCCAGCACCAGGCTGCATGGGGGACAGGGAGGGTGGTGAGGAACACAGAGTGCCACTCCAAGTGCCTCCATCAGCACTGGCTGTCTTTCCAGCCTGCTCAGCACCGGGTGAGCGCGCTCCCATTGCATTCAGGCAGGCAGAGCTGCTGGGTAAGGAGCGCATGGGATGGGATGGGCTGCAACCAGCTGTAGTGCAGTGCCTCTGTCCCGCACCTGTGCAGCCACCTCTTCTCTCATGAAACAAAACCAAGCAGCTGAGTTAAAGATGTGCTCCATTGCCCACCTCCTTTTCCCTTCTTCTGGCAGTATTTAGGTGTTACTAATGTGCTCCCTTAACACTTGCGCTCTTTTCGCGTTGTTGTTGCTTGGTTGTTTTTATTTTTTTTAATGCTTTCTTATTCACATTATTTCTTACGTGACTTACATCTTCCTCGTGGAGGTGACATCTCTGTAGGAAGTAGCAAAGTCAGCATCAGCAGCCTGCGTGAATTGCCTGAGCATGCTTGCGGCTTCTGGAGCAGCCAGGTGAAGGGCTGATTTACAGCATGAACTGAAAATCATTTGCTTGTCTCCCAGTTGCTGATTCAAGTGTCTACCTTAGGCCAAGACTTACGTGGAGAAAAGTAATTTGAACCACTTGCTCCATCTTCCTCCTGCGTGTCCTATCTATTATACCCACCCAATCAGCTGAAGGCTCTCAATTAGCTGACAGGTGGGAGGATGAAGAACCATTTATGCACACAAGTTAAAAAAAAAATAAATAAATCACTTAGTTTACAGTCTTTGTGTTCTTTGTGGTCACAGTTTAAAGCCTACAGAATTTCATCACTGGCATAACCACACTTCAGTGACAAAGCTGCACCAAAGCGAATCAACTTTTACTCCAAAATTTTACTCATGAGTACTGGTAAGGTCTAATTCTGTCTGATGATTTTCTGACCAGAGGAGGAATGCAGCATTCCACTGGGCAGGAAAAGGAGCTAGGTAGAATGACTGTTAGGCAGAAACATCCCAAACAAGTAGAAATGGAAAGACGTTAGGGTAACTGATATTGTCAGGAACTTGCCAATGGGAAAAAAAAGCAGAGGCACACAGGCAAAAGAAGTCTTGTAATAATTCTTCAGAAGAGAGAGAGCTGGAATCTGGCATGGATCCCCATAGCTTCCGAGCTTGTTCAATTAAAATCAACACTGAATGGGTTTCCTTTCACTTCCATTACTCAAGCTGCATTCTTCAAAGGGATAGCAAATGAGTGATATGCATATGAAAGAACCATGGAGTATGAAATTACAAAATGATACAGGGTTTGGATATTTGCACTTTGAGATATTAAATCTTCTGAAGGAAAATATTTGAGCAAATTCTGAATAAAGGACCCTACAGAGGAGGAAGGAAGAGCTGTGAGATAAATCTAATAAAGAAGATACTATGCAATTTCCAAACACTCTTGAATTACTGGGTTTAGCCATGGCACAGTGTTTCCAATGGAGGATTCACTCCCATCTAGTCAGGCAGCGAGCACATTTTAAAGCCCATTTGGAACTATTTTCTTTTCATGGCTGCCATGGGGCAGTCTATGGGGGGTAAGTATGTCACAAAATCAGAACCAGAGGGCTGGGAAGGGACATCTGGAGCTCCCTCAGCCCACCCCCCTTGCTAAAGCCCAAGTGACTTTATTATTTTTATTGTTAAATGTGGACATCAGAAATTTACTTTTCTCTGCTGTAACTGCCAGATGTGTATATATTCAAGACCCATCCCATAAATGTGTCTCAAGCGCTGTGTAATATAGAAAGACATGCTCCTAGTAATGTTAAAAAATAAAATGCCCTTACGAATTCAGTGAGCAATATGAATATGCATTCAGCACATAGAGGAACATGAAATTGTGCATGAAATAGGAGCAAGATCTGCAGGATATCTCCTTCCCAGAGCAGTGACCACACTTCAGAGAGCCAGGAGGAACAGCAGAAATTTGTGTGCACAGAAGGCAGTTCTGGGATCCCCCTGCATTAGGGATAACAGTGGCAGAAATACCTTTCCCACTGTAGGGGCTGTGTTGCTGAGCCCCAGCCTCTCCACTTGCAGAGATCTGTGTGTTCTGCTGCAGCTCAGTGTGAATTCTGCACCACCAGTGGCAGATTCAGCGATGGACACCAGCTTCCTTTTGCAGCATCCTCAGCATCCTCACGGCTGCCTTCCAGTGAGCCAGGCTGGAGCCCTTTGGTGCTGACCTGAAGCCTGTTTCCCTGCCTTCTTCCACTCCTGCTTTGCTGATCCACTTCTCTCATAGTACTTCACATGCTCCTTCAAAACCTCTTCTTACTTTTCTTTTGGAAACCTTTGTTTTCTCTGTGATTTTCACTGAATCCCAGATGCATTTCCCTTTGGTCGATAATCTTTATTCCCCACTTCTTGCAAGTTTTCTCATTTCTTATGGCCTTTTAAAATCATTCATCCATTTGAGGCACCATCACTCAAAGTTTCCCTTTTGTGGAGAAGCCTAAATGTACTGCACACAACTACATGTTAGTCGGAAGGTATTTTTTGAAATCCAAGTGGAACTGTCTATACACAGTAAAGAAATAAGTAGTACTGTCTCCATTTAGTTCGTTCTCTCAGGACTCCACTCTCAGATTTCAGGCTGGATAGCAAAAGAGTGTGCTGCCAGAAAAGCTTTTCACCTTCTGGAGAAGTGCGGATACTCATGGACAAGGTGTTCTCAGCCAGCGCACCCAAGAATCTGCCCTGTGTAGCTGGTACAGAGCCCATCCCCAAGGCTCTGAGCATGTGGGCCCCACTCACTGCAGGCCCTGCTCCCCACTGCAGACCTGCACTTCGCCCAGGGACCGATCCACAAAGCTGTTTGCTTTCTCAAAAACAAACAACAACAACAAAAAGAGAAGGAAAAAGTCCTCTTTAACCACATTTTTAGGGATTTTAGTAGCTCTACCTGATATTAGAATCATTTTTTAAAATAAATTTACCTTTGCAATTCAGTAAGCCCATGTACATTTCCAGCAGAAAAGCAGAGGAGAGTTTTGCCATTCCTGGTTTTATCTCTAAACACGATGGGCACCAAAACACAAAAGAGCACCCATGCAAAATACCTGGTCTCATTTCTGATGCAGTTCCATATGTAACATGGATTTCACACAAAACATGTACAGGTGCCCTGCTGGGAGACATGCAGCTGCCCCAGCCCGCTGTGTAGCACAGACTGTGTGGAAGCAGGCTGAGAAACAGGAGGGTGAAGAAGGCTTCTTAGTTCAGCACGGATCCACTTCATCTTGGCTTCACCTGCAAAGTCCGCTGGGATGCTGAGCCATACTCTTTTGCAGCCCTGGCATTATTACAAGCCTGCATTCTGTTGAAAGCCAGTAATTAGATGCGTTCTTTAAATCGCTGAAGTGTTTGTATAGTAAGCAATTACCAAACTCTACATCACAATTCCACAATTAGCAATTCTACATTGTTAATAATGAATTTTAGGCTTGTGCAATAACTCTCAAGTGCTTGGATTCCTCCTGGAAGGATCATGTCTGCTCTCTAAGCACAGGCTGCACACCAGCCTGCCATCAGCAGCCAGGTTGGTTGGACAGAGTTGGTCCCTTTGCACAGCCCAAGGGCCAAGCAGGTAAAGGCCAGGAAACAGCATCTCCAGCTGCAGCTGTGAGGGTGGGGAGCAAAGGGCAAGATGTGTGAGGCTCTGGTACCCAAGTATGGCCAGGAAGACAGGATGTCCTTCTGTAGGGGAGGGATGTGGGGAGATGCTGCAGAAAACAAGCAGCCTCGGGGGTTTCCCAGTCTCCCTGCTCTCCATCTGACTCAGATGAGGGGAATGTGCCCCTTCCCAGTCTCTAGCACCCATTCCCAGATAGAGCTGACACTGCTTGCTGAGTGTGGCACCCACATTCCGGGAGGCTGCGTGGTGAGAACTCCTGAAGTCATTTTCTGGTTCTGTTTTCTCAGATACGTTTTGAAAAATTTTCAAGGTTGAAAAACACCCTAGGGAATCCTGCTTTTCCCAGCTTCAGGTTCTAACTTCTCTCATGGCATAGTACAGCTATCAGCATGGATTTCTTGGACCTCAAGCTCTGGGGGAATACTTTCAGGCTCAGTTCACAGTAGATAAATGTTACCTGGGCTTTTGGTTAGAACCAATTGCATCTTCTGCTTCATCTCGCAACACAGAAAATGTGATTACTTTTCCATGTTGCAGAAGTAAAGCAATGACAGCCCTCATCTAAACACTAAAGATGGTAAAGGTTATGTTGAGAGATTTTATTTTTTAATAGAACCACTGATGCGGTTGGTGAAGTTTCAGATCTGAAGAGCTTTTGTTTCTGAAACATTGCCAGTGTTCTTCCAGTGCATTAGGCAGAAAAGCACACGATCCTGACTCTGCTGTGAACATTCAGCGCCTCTGTCCTCATAGCACCGCTGCCCCAGTGCTGTGCTTCAGATGGGCAGTCGTGTTTCTGTCCTGAGGAAGAGCACAGCCGGTGGGGAATCCCAGTCAGTGTTTTCTACAACTGCCTCACAAAGCTGCCTCTTCTGCAAGTGGTAATTTGATTTAAATAAACAAATAAATAAATAAATAAACCCTCTGTAGGACAGAAACATTTGTATTCTCCTGCTTTAGAATTGCAAAACAATACGTTCAGGAAGAAGTCCCTTTCGCCCTGAACTGAGCTGCTGATAATGCATCTAAGCCTTAAACATGTTAGGGATTGCTCTGGCTAATTGTGTGCTTCACACTCTTCTTAATTGCAAGCCGGGATGATAAGTAAAAAGGCCAAAAATACAAAATGTTCCTGCGATTTTCAAAACAGTTCCATAAGCAGAGCTTTGCTGCGCTCTAACACAGGATGTGCCAAATGAAAACAGTGGTACATTGCACACGAACGGCAGAATGGCTGTGGGTGAAGCTCAGGGAGCCTCGCGGCCCAGGAACCAACACTTACTGCTGCACAGGTGTTAATTCAAGCTTTCAGTTGCTGATGCAGTTAATGTAATACAAAGCACACTTTGTATCATATAATGCATCAAACAAGATCAGATGCATTGCGGACATCACATAAACTATTACTGAAAACTTGTCCTCCATGTTTTCCCAAGGCTCACGATCCACTTTACGAGCCTCAAAGTTGTGTGTTTTTCCCATTCGGGTGTCCCCTTTGGGATTTATTTATTTTTCCCAATTTGTATGCATTTATTCAGTCTGCACTGCATAGCAGTTATTATTTATCACTGCTCCACATGCCATGAACTCTGCTTGGCAGCACTGAGCATTCTGGAGGCCCCATTTGTCTCATGATTGCCTTGAAAGCCACCACGGCCACTCAGAAATACACACTATTTTTTTTTTTTCTGCAGGATAAGTAAATAATTCAGCAAAATGAAGCATAGACATATTTCATTTTTTTTTTTTTTCCCCTCAAGATTTGCTTAAACAAGAATCAGGCATTTGGGAAGAATTTTCTCCTTTTTGGAAAATGTTTCAGTTCTAATCCCTTTCTCATCTCCAATTTCAGGTCACCGTTTCCTGCTTCTCCCAGTTCATTTCCATCTTTTTTTACTGGAAAGGGGATGAAAAGAGATTGGAGGGAACTGAACATGCAACAAAAATATTGATTGATTTAAGCTTTCTTTTAGTAAAAGTGGAAAGTCGCTGAGGAATCTCTTCCTCCAATTTTCATTTCTTTCTTTCTTTCTTTCTCTCTTTCTTTCTTTTTTTTTTAAGAAGTATTTATCTTGGGAACATGGTGTAGTGGGCCGGGAGTGATGGGTTGACAGTTGACTTGATGAGCTTAAAGGTCTTTTCCAACCTTACTGATTCTATATTTTTTTATCCAACATAATGGCCTGATCATGGCTTTCTCAAGCTGGTTCTGTCACCCCCATCCACCCAGACAAACCCCCGTGTGCTGACGCCCCTTCCCATCATCACCCAGTCCCCTGGACCCTCACCCATTTCCTCTCTCCCTGATCTCACAGATGTTACATTAGCTTCACCGAGTGTCATCATTTCTCTATTTCTGCCTTTTGTAGGACAGGAGGGACTGACCCAAAGACAGAATGGGTGTCTTTTACTGTATAACTGCCCTGAGTAAAACTGAAAAGATTTCCTTTCTTTATGCTGCATTGTCAGGTGGGAATTATCATCTGTTTGTTCTCATTTAAGAGCACTTTCTTACAGCTGTCATGAAAGCAGGACAGGTAGACAATTGATCAGCCAGAAATTGCTAGTAAGCTGTCCTCCATTAGCACTGCAAAGAGCATCGTAGTTCAGCGTCCTGTCAGAATTAAGGCACAAACTGAACAGAGAAACTGTCTGTTATTGCTGAAACAGAAAGACACAAAGATGGCATGATGTTTTCACCCCTGAGTTCTGTGGGATTCAGATGTGGCATTTCCTGAGTACTAAGTGCAGTAAGTGTACGTAGCCTGAGCCATCCCTGGGGCAAGGCTGCTCTTGCCAGGGCTCTTGGGGTCACACAAGTTACTGGATCCCAGCTGTGTGCTGCACTCACACGGGCACCCCTCATATATAACAAAACCATGGCATTATTGAGCATTGTTGAAATCTTAGGAATCAGATCCATGACAATCATGCCTGCAGCAGGCGCTCACCTGCTCATCCCCACTACTCATGGGGTGAGCACCTGCAGTGCCATGGGAAATGGCAGGATGCCCACTGCAGCTACATGTGTAAAAACATTGCTGGGAAGCATGAGACTACAGCAAATAAATAACATTAAACTGATATACAAGTTGTGTCACTTCAGTAATCCTTGTTGCTGTAGTGGAAATGTTGTTACAGCCTGAAGCAATGATGGAGCACATGGTGGGAAGGCAGAGCCAACCCAGGGGAGCTCAGGTGTATGCAATGTACCTGAGTGACTGAAAGAGGTGGAGCCAGGATCCTCCCCTTCCCAGACCTCATTAAAGGGTTGGCAGTGGAGGTGAGTATTTCTTGTTGGAGATCCCTATGCAGCTGAGGCTTTCAAAGAGTAAGCAGATTCTTATCTTTGTTTATGTGTCTACAGCTGCTGTATTTGAGCATATCTTTCTTTGCTGCAGCCTTGGTTTTTCTTCAGTGCTGTTATTACTGCACTTTCTATCACATTACAGTTGTTGAAACACCAACCATGATTTTTTCCCCTGAAGTCGGTACCTGCTTATGGAGTGTTCTCTATTTTGAAAGGGGGTAATTAACCTCAATTTTTAAGTGTAACATTTAATGGACTTTACACAGTTCTGATTATTGTGATGCAATTCCTCACAGAAATGTTACCCATTTCCCGATTATTTATAGATGTTAGGAAAATTTCAGCACCAATAAGCTTGCTCAGTTGTCTTTTATCCCAGAAAGAGACTGAAGAGAGTCTTAATCTTTCTTTATTTGGCCATACACCTGTGGGGTCTCAAAGTTCTGGGGAGCACAGTCCCTCTGTTATCCCTGAACCCTGACGCTAATGAGTCCTTCCCCCTTTCTCCATTGGTTGAGCTACTCAGGGTTCACATTCTCCTCGATTCACCAGAGTTTGTTGCTTTGCTCAACTAGATGTTGCCGTGTACCTGGCAACACATGTTTTTTTTTAGCTCTGTGCCTGTGCTGGACTATTGGGTAAAATCCACCCAGGCCAAAGAACTGCACGTGAATACCAACATGGTGAGCAGAAAAATGGCGTTTATTGCATCGTGCGATTTACCTATATACCTATCCTACTTCGTCTACGCCCCTTATGCATACATTAACCTTTTGACACCGAGCAAGGGGAGAGTCCTACCACATCACATCCCGAATCCTCGCTGTCGCCTACTACAATAACTAGAACAAGATATTTGTATCCTCTGAAGTCTATTGCTCTGTGTTTTGCCCAGCAAACAAGATTTACTTGTAGATGCTAAGCTAGCATCTCCTGCCTTATACTTACATGATAAGATTGCTTAACCAGAGCCTGGGACTGATAATTTTCTTTTCAGCTTTTTCTTTATCTTGTTTTGTAGGGACCCCATATCCTTCCTTTGTTCTTCCCAAATTTTATTTTGCAAGGATACTTTATCCTTGTTTCTCCTTCAGTAGATAACCTGGAAAGCTCAGTACATAGTGGGGACACAAAGCCTGCAGATGATTCAACCTATGCTGAAAAACTTCCGTTGCTAGTGGGCTTCATCACTTTCTCTCTTGATACTCAGTTGTGTGAGGTCCTTCTTTCAGGCCTTTGTAGTCAGCTTTAAATAATCAGGTATAAATTCACTGATGAAGTTCATACTGCTGAAACAAAAGGCAGAGGGTTATAATGAACAATTCACAGCGCATAACTAAGTATCAGGTATTTCTGCAATGAGCAAACGAAAATGTCATCACTGCAAATATCTGATATTGAATCAGGTCTTGGAGACAGCAAAAGGCAAAGTGAATACACAGAGATTGAGGCAGTCCTGTCTGGTTTGGCCTCTGCCCTGCTTTGTGCATCCACTGTCCTGCTAAGCAGCATGTCTGGGAAATGTGGTGGTGAACTTCACAAAGGACATAACCAAATATAATGGAGTTCTTCAGCACAAGGAAGAGGTGTCTATACAGAAGATAAGGTACAGAAAGAGGGAAGGAAAAAAACATTTGAGAAATATCCTTCTGCATTTTGCAGCACATGAACAAAGCCGCCCAGCAGCAGCACTTCTTGAAGCAGTCTCTGCTGCTTGCTTGGAAATTCACTGTTAGAAATACAGATCCCTCCTCTTCTGGGCAGGGCTGATAAACAATCTCAATGCGGATTCCTTTTCTCTCATTTCTCTCATTAGTTCTTTCTGCTATATTATTTATGACTTATCTGAAAGAATAATAATTGCAGGATTGTTCAGTGATTTATGTGCCATGAGTAGTGTGCGTTTACTGTTTCCTTTGTACTTCCCTCTTGCTTCGCTGGAAGAGCAAGATGTTGATTGCATTTTAAATGGAAAGGACGCTGTGCAGCAGCACAGTGCATTGAGGCCTGTTGGCTGAGCATGTCCCGAAGTCACTGCAGCACAGCAGCCCCCAGCCTTGCAAAACTCATCTGAGCACTGGGATGCTTGGTGGGGCAACCCAAGGACTTCTGTGGAACTTTTCTGCAGAGGCTATGGGGAAAGGGGGTGAAGGTTGAGCTGGGGTCCTGTGGCACAAGTGGGGGGGGTGGGGGCTGACCCCTGCCTTCCCCGGGCTGCCCCGTTCCTTCTCCTAGACCTGGGAGGGGGCTGAGGGTGGGCAGTGCTGGGGGCCAACCTTCTTGCCACCTCCCACAGTGCTTCTCTGTGAGCGTTTTTTGGTGCAGTCCAGAGGTGATCAGCTTAATGAAGGAGATGCATGTTACTCCTGGCAGGTACCACTAAGCAGTTACTAGGAACCCAAACCTGCCATTATGGGTGTTTGGAGTTTGTTTGTTTGTTTGTTTAAATATTTCCTTTTATCTCACGTCTTTCTCACTGAAAGACTGAGCCTGGGCTCAACTGCCTTCAAGCAGTGAGACCTCAGCCCCCAGCCTGGCCCTGGCTCCCATTTCCCACCCCTCAAAAGGCCCTCTGGTTCAGTGCTGATCCCCGACTCCAGTGCAGTGCTCCCTCTCCATTGGTGTTTTCATTTATTTTTTCTATTTCAGAGACTTCATAAAGATGGGCTGAGGCTTTTGTAACAAGATAAAGACAGGAAGAAATGTGGCTAATAGGAAATAGGAACGTGTGAATGGAAAAAGCTTGATTTCACAAACTTTGAGATAATTAGAGAATGCATGAAGAAAGTCTTAGGCCCAGAATGTGTTTTGCAACTGAATTCATTTTTCCTGAAAAAGAGGCAAAATTGGATGACTTTTCTTTGCGCAGCATCATTACTACTTGAACGTTACACAAATCTGGAAGCATCATCCTCTAACAATGGCTTTTCAATTGCTGTAGCAGAGCAACAAACTGCCCGTAACTGAGAAGTGGGTCTCTGACTGTGCTTTCCCATCCCAGCAGCTGTGTGTTGTTCCGGCAGTGGGTTTGTGCATTCAGATCCCACAGCCCATTAGTGGCTGTCACACCCTCCCCACCACCTCGCAGCCTCATCTGTGTGCTGGCAGCAGACTCACTCCCTTCCACTGCTGTGTAACTGCAGATCTCTGTGTTCAGAGGTAATGAAGTCACAGGGTCACCCGCACAGAGTGCAATTGGTTTTCATAAATACCATTCATTATGCAAATTCTGTATTTACAGACAGCATTAAGGTAAAGTGAATGTGAGGAGCAGAGTAATAGAAACTGTGCTTTTGACATCAGGCAAGAATATTTGACAGAAATGAATTGGTAAATGAGTACAAAGCTGTTTAGAGAATGGTTGCATGGCCCTTTTTGGCTGAGAAGCGCCACAGCCCTGAGCAGAGCAGAGTGGCAGTGGGTGGGTGTGGAGGCTCTGCTGAGGGAGGTCTGCCCCCCCCACTCCACTGCTGAGCTGCAGGAGCCAGACCTTCCTGCACCCTTCCGGAGTCATGCATGTCAGCACCCACCTCTCAGTGGAGCGAACGTAGAACCATTCAACTAATGTCACTGCAAGTATCCTGTAGCTTCATAGCCTAGAATCTTAACCGTGGATTCCATTCCTTAAAGCGAACAAATGTACTGCTCCGGCTGTGCGTATTTGCTTTTTTGGTTCCTTGTCTGCTGTCTGCAGAGGAATCAAACATACCGATTTACTCAGCCCAAAGGGTTCGGCTGGAGCCTTGCAAAAGTGTGGCAAACACTCCGTTTCCCTCACTTCATAGCTGACATTAGGTATGGCTCTGGGTCCCAGGGCAGCCATGCCTCTACACACCTTTCACGTTACGGCAGGATGTGATACAGATCTGGTGCAGGTGCCTGGTGGTCAGTGCAGGGGTGCACGCTGTCCCACAGAGCTGTGTCAGCGGGGCTCTTGTCCTGGCAGCCCCCCAAAGGGCCATCAGTGGAGGAGAGATGTCAGAGCCATCCCCAGAGCCCTGTGCCAGAATGGGGTGGGGGCCCTGATGCTCCAGTTGTGCCCCAGGGGGCTGCCAGGGCTCTGCTCCCCTCTCTTGGAAACCATGTGGAGCTGCCCATAAATCCTGATACGGCTGCAATGGTGCTGCACCATCGCCTTCAAGCCTCTGTGGCCTCAAAGGGCAATGGCTGAGGATTAAAGCTACATAGAAATCTACTTCCCGTGTTCACGTATTTTTTGCCTGCAATTATAACTTCAGGCCTGACATATAAATTACTTTTTACTGCTGGAGCAGAAAACATCTCCATTCATTTTGATATAGTATAAGTGCAGGCAAGGCGGATGTGATTTACAAAATGTGATTTTGTCCATGACGTTTAAAACTACAGTGGCACCTCTGGGTTTTATTTAGCAGCACTGAAGTCAGGGTGTGATGGAGGTGAGCATTATCTTTTCCTCCATCAGTGAGCATGTAGCCTATGAGTGCACTTCCTTATCAACCCTACATAATTTTATTTCAGGAATCCAAAAATACCAAACCAAAAGTAGCATTTGAAATAATGGTGGTTTTAAAACTGGAGCAGGGTTATTCTCTGCGCAGTTACTGACCTTATTTCTTGCTGACACCTAGCAAAAGTGGGACTAAGAATCTTCTCATCACCTTTGTGGGGGATGTAGGAGCTGAGAGCATAAAGAATCTTCTGTCCTTCTGACGTTGAAACTGGAGGGAGTTTAATAAAACTGTTAGAAGTTACACCAGAAATCACAACATTTTGCTTTTCCCTTCTCCTTTGCATTACTGACCTGGCTTTATCAATCCCCAGAAGAGGGTTCTGGGCTTTAGCATCTGCCAGGCTCTGCCTCGACCCCCACCACTGTGGCAGAATCTGTACCAACATCCGAGGTGGCAATATTTTCGCATGGAGCCACCATGGTCTTTGGTCAGACAGGAGGACGTGAAATGACTGATGACTCAGAAACGTACATGCTCATCATGCAAAGCTACCTTGCAACCACCTGTGTAGGGCATACTTCCTTTTCCCTGGGGCTCTACGTGTTAGATCCTATTACAGTGAAGCAGTAAGAGAACAGAGCATGCTATCTACAAATTCTCTAAATATAGTTCAGTGATAATGCTGCTGCTTTCCACAGATTAAAAAATGGACTGTTCAATCTGTAACACTAATACAATCAAGCACAATCACGAGCAGCATCATTCACACTGACTTGATTAGTGAAAAACAAAGCAGAATGCTAATGAGGGCTCTGACAGCATTTGTCTCTGTTTGGATGGGATGATGTGTCTCTTCTGCACAGCTGTTCAACTCTTCTGGACTTATCGATCTTGGGAAAACCAAACCCTCTTTCTTCTCTTTGTTTGAAGAACAGCAGGAAGATGTTATGAGCAGCCCGGAAGATTTCTGTGGATCAAAACATGGAGCAGTTTAGGGGAATCCTGTTCTGCTTTATGGTTCTGGAGCAGGGTGGATTTGGGACAGTTTGGAAGTAGGTAGATGAGAGCAGCAGGTGATGGTGGAGTGGGTGGGATGGCTTCATGTGTGATCACTGAGCACCCTGCAAACAGCTTGCACTGATAGAATCGGTAGACAAATCCACCTGTGAGAAGAAAAATTTTAAAAAGTTAAAATCGTAGAATCGTAGAATCATGGAACTTGATTGAAGTTGGAAAAGACCTCCAAGATCATCCAGTCCAACCATCCATCTACCACCAATATTTCCCCACTGAAACATGTCCCTTAGTGCTACATCTACATGTTGCCTCCAGGCAAGGTAACTCCATCACCTCCCTGGCAGCACATTCCAGTGCCTGACTACTCCTTCAGAGAATACCTTTTTCCTAACGTCCAACCTGAACCTGCCCTGGTGCAACTTAAGGCCTTCCCCTCTTGTCCTATTGCTAGTTACATGGGAGAAGAGGCCAACACTCACCTGAATCAATTAAGTTATTTGATGAATCAGTTAATCATTTGATGAGATGTACTAGAACATAACAATGAGTTGTTACCCCCAGAAATAACGCAGCTGCTGTAACAAGCCCAGCAAAGGAAGTACATGCTTGGGGCTGATGACAAAAAGGTCAAGTCAGACCTCTCCCCAACCTGCAGAGCACTGCCCACGCAGCTCTACTGTAGGGCACATCTCTGTGGGCCACTCCTGCACAGTGCCATCCCCACTCACTGCTCTGCCCACTCAGTGCCAGGATCGCACCGTGCACCACTGCTGTCACAACAGGGAGAGCAGTACTGATTTTCTGGTGAGGAAGCACAGTGCCTCGCTGTGATGATGGCTCCTTGCACACACGAATGGCACTTCCCTGAGCATTCACTGCCTCAAGACATGGTTGTTGTCCTTCACCCTGCTCCCTGAGAGGGGAAAAGTATTTGCCCACCTGGCTACAAGAGGAGAGCTCCTTCATGACTTACAGCTGTTGGCTGCTAAGGGCACAGCACAGCCTCACATCTGACATGTGCCTTCCCCTCAGCAGTGTATGAGCAGTAATGTGAGTGTTGTATCAGCCCAGCTGTGTGCTCGACATAGGCAATGAGATACAGGGGGCACCATGGCTGAGGGTTCAAACTGCGTAACCTTTGTGTGTTTTCCAGGAAAACCAGCTGGCCTGTGCAAGACCTGAGCACAATGCTCTGAGCTGGAGCCGGGCCCTGAGCAGTGCAACTTGGGCATGCCCTGTAACCAGCTGCCAGCTGACGCTGGCTGGCTCCATGCATGGTGTTTGTCCTGGCAGAGCTCATCTCTAAGCTGTCACCAGTGCCTGGTCCTCAGCTGAGGGTGGGTATGTTTACCCACCCACAAACCTCATCTTGAGTCCAGGCTGAGCACACCAAGCTGCCAACAGCCCTTACGTTGGCCTCGGACTCTTTATTGGGCCTGATGTGACTTTTTTCCCTTTTCTGTAGTATCCATCCAATTCTGTCTGTCCAAAGTCTTGATACCAGTGCAGATCAGGGGCACATTCTTCCCCTCTGTTATTGGGGTTTTTGCCTAGATACATAGATCAGGATCAGTCCTTTTCATCCCATTGTGTGTTGTATTTTTCAGACTTCACAAAATTTGCTATTTCTCCTGACTTGTTTGAAATATTCAGTTTGTGCTCTTTTCCCTTCACATGATTGTGCTCCTCTGGTGTTTCCTTTGCTCCATTATCTGTCTGATGCAGACACAAGGCACTGGACAGTGGTTTACACATGATCCAGAACTTCCCTCAGCCTTTGAACCCTTCACTCATATACCCATCTGGGTTTGTCAGACACCCCCATCGTACCACTCACACGTGCAGTAATAACAGTCTGGATCCTTTCAAGTATCAAAACTGACTCCCACTGGAAATCAATCATCAGACAGACAACAAGAGACAGGCAGCATAGCAGAGAGCTGCCTGCCAACATTTTTTTCTATAAAAGCTCATGAAAGCAGGCAAAATATAAATGACTTGTCAAAGACAGCTTAAGGAGAGATACTGAGAATACAATTATGGCCACACAAATTGCACAGATGAGAAGGATGTGTGTGAGGTACATGCTGGGGATCGGAGCTCTGCTTTGCTCCCATGTCATGCCCACGGTGCTATCTTTTCATTTACGTATGAATGACTGAAGTCTTTCATTATTAATATTTTAATTAACATTTATGCAAGAAGCTTTTTTTTTTTTTTTTAAATAATATTTTTCTCCCAATCTTAGGTGATTTTCATAAGGTGTTTAACTACCTACTTCCTTTCCTGTCACTTGCATGAAGAGAGGAAAAAACATTTAACTCTGCAGCATGTGTGGATGTCCTCAGAACAGCCACTGCTGGAAACCATGGCACTGACTTTTCCTCAAAGTACTCCTACATTGGTGACTTCTGCCACCACTGAGTTCTCTCTTGGGAAGCTTAGTTCACTTTGTCCTGTCTTGCCTCAGTGTCTCCCATTTCTTATAGCCACCTCTTGCCTGAAGGACTCAGATCACTTTCCTTGGTTCTAAATGAGAAACACCAGGAAACAACCCCTTGCTCTGGGACAGGCCAGGTGAGAGCCAGTGGGTGCCTCCCTGCTGGGGCTGAATTGTTCAGAACATTGTTCTCCCAGCACAGACCTCCGAACAGTGATAACGTGTGGAAGATAAGGCTGAAGGACTTTGTCAATGCAAGCTTGGATTACTACATTTTTTTCTGAAGGGGAAATAAACCACCACCAACAAAGCCCTATGACTGTGAGGACATAAATGAGCTTCTGCCATACTGCAGCTCCCTGAGCTGGGGTGGCTGTGTAGCACTTTTACATCCATCACCATCATCATGTGACACCTGACCTCCTGCTTAGATAAGCCACCTAATTACTGCATTTCCAGGCTTTGTCTGTAGCTCTGGCCTCCAGTTAGCTCTTGTGAGTAACCTCTGCTCCTTCTTCAGGAAGGTGCAGCCAGAGCTGCCCACAGATGATAGTCATGACCCGTATTCCTTTTCTCTTTTTCTCATCAGGGTGTCATCAGCACTCTGTCTATGCCTGCTTTGGATAAGTGGTTTGCATGTACTTAATAAGAGCCCTATCATCATTCCCAGTGGTGAGACTGGCTCAGGTGGGGATGAGGCATCTCCTGCGGGTGATGCAGATGAAGGCAATAAGAAGAGGTAAGATGGAAAGGTGTAAACACCTGCTCCAAAGTAATCCCCTCTTCTCTGCTCTCTACCTTACTGATGCCCCTCCTGCCAACCCCAGGGCACGTCAGCCAAGCAACCACTGGTGCGGGTGCATCTGGAAGCCCTGTTGTCCAGCAGAGCAGTGGGGCTTTGCTGGCACCTTCTGTTTGCAAGGCAGGAGCACAAGCTCACCCACTTTTCCCCCTTCTAATCTCTTTTGTATCTATTTTGCTGTGGGCTGTGGTGCAAGAAGCAGAAGCTAGACTTGCCTTCTCCTTATGTACTAAAACCTGCCTGTGTGCATTCACAAAATTCAGCAGTCTGTGGACCTGAGAAAATTGACATCAAAGAAAACAAGTACAGTCAGGGAGCCTTCCTTTGCCTATCTGGCTGTGAAAGTTCCAGCTGGTATGAACCTTCAGACAGTGACGTGGGACAACGACTGTGGTGTTTTTCAGTTTTTCAGTGGTTTTCTTTCTTTTGTTTGATTGCTTGGTTGTTTTTTTTTTTCTTTTTAATTATTACCTTATTAGAGACTCCATGCACTTCAATTCTCCCTCCCACACACTGACTTCTGCCTGGAGCAGTGCAGGTGTGCCTCACGCAGCTGACAGGGACTCCCCTTACACACCTGGTGCAGCTGCTCCATCAAACAGTGGGCTGTCACTGCATGTTGTTTGCAGTGAAGGACCTGCCCTGGGCTGCGTGTGGCTTTTATTCATTTCAAACACTTTAATGACTATAGAAAGTACCAAGTAAATATTAGGTGTCTACCACCTCCACTAAAGCAGTTTTTTGCGTACAAATCAAATTTTGTCAAGTGATAATGGCAGGCTTGCTTCTGGACTCAGAGCCAAAAACAGAAGACTACTGCCTAATTGGGAAAAATAACAGGAGATGAATTAAATAATAGGGATGAAGAAGGTATTTCATTAGCCGATCACATATGCCAAGCAATTCATCTTCGAAATTTGTCACTGTCTCTTTTCCAACATGAATTTTAAAAGTACGGTAATTAATCAAATGCCTGAGGCTCTTCCAGAGTGAGTGGTGACTGACCATTCACAATAAGTTCATTAAAGCAGTTTCACACTCAAAAGAACAAATATTGGTGGAGATTAATTGATTTCCTGTTACCATATATTCAGTCTGCATGATGTAGTGGAGATGCTTTAGTTACAGCCACTTCATCTAAGTCAAGCGCAGCCTTCAGTGTGCTATTCATTTGACTTTTCCATTAGAAACAAGTGTTAGAATAAAGTTAAATACTATAACTGTCCAAGCTATGGTTCCAGCTTTTCCTCAGCTTGCCCTGCATTCTTCAGCTAAGAGCTGATCTTATACCAAGCCACTCTTGATGGAAAGTACTGAAGGTTCACTCACATTTCTCTGTCCCTTCAGCTCTGCCAATTACATTTTCTATATGCACCATGTCATTCTCATTACTTGCCCTCACTGGGTGATTTCTGATGGCTGAAGAATGAGAGAAAGCTTTAAGGATGCTTTCCTCAGAGCAAAAGACCTCTCCATCCCCAAGTATAGCAAGTCAGGAAAGGAAGGTAAGAGAGTACTGGGACCTGCTTGACAAACTGGAGAGCAAGAAGAAAATGCACAGGCAGAGAAAACTGGGACAGGTCCTGTAGGAGGAGTATAAGGAAGCTGCTAGGCTGTGTAGGGATGGGGTCAGGAAAGCCAAGGCCCAGCTTGAACTAAACTTGACAAGCAATGCCAAAAGGAACAAGAAAGGCTTCTGAGTAAGAAAAGCAAAGTCCACAAGGGTGTACCCCCACCCCCCAATAGTGAGTGACACAGGCAAGTTGGTAACAACAGGCAAGGAGAAGGCTGAGGTGCAGTGAAATGGCATGTAAATTCAGGTCCAGTATAGCAGTGAGCTTTCTGTATGGGAGGGGAGTGTGCTCTTGCAGTGATTCTCTATTCTACTTGCAGCTGGATCCGAAATGTGCTGCTTGCAGTTTGCATTCACATCTACCTGCTGTGGTGCTGTGCCTCTCTGTGTCTGCACTTTGCACTCTTGGTAGGGATGGCCTTTGGGCTGTTCTGTTATGTTTTCATTTGTTTTCATTACGACATCAAGCTGGGAGGGAGTGTTGATCTGCCTGAGGGGAGAAGGGCACTGCAGAAGGACCTGGATAGACTGGATCGATTGGCCAAGGTTAACACCATGAGTTTCAATAGGGCCAAGTGTTGGGTCCTGCATTTTGGCCACAACAACCCCAGGCAACCCTACAGGCTTGGGGAGGTGTGGCTGGAAAGCTGCCTGATGGAAAGGGACCTTGGTGTGCTGATGGACAGTCGGCTGAATATGAGCCAGCAGTGTGCCCAGGTGGCCAAGAAGGCCAATGGCATCCTGGCTTGTATCAGGAATGGGGTGGTGAGCAGGACTAGGGAAGTCATCCTGCCCCTGTGCTTGGCATTGGTGAGGCCTCACCTCTAGTACTGTGTTCAGTTTTGGGCACCTCAGTACAGAAAGGACGTGGAGGTACTGGAGCAGGTACAGAGAAGGGCAACGGGGCTTGTGAAGGGCTTGGAAAATCAGCCTCAAGTTGCACCAAGGTAAGGTTAGGTTGGACATTAGGAAACACTTCTTTACAGAAAGGGTGGTTAAACATCGGACTAGGCTCCCCAGGGAGGCGGTTGAGTCACCGTCCCTGGATGTGTTTAAGAGCTGTTTGGATGTGGTGCTTGGAGATAAGGTTTAGCAGAGGGTTGTTAGAGTTAGGGTACTATGGTTAGGCTGCGGTTGGACTTGATGATCCTTGAGGTCCCTTCCAACCTGAGTGATTCTATGGTTCTATGATTCTATAAAGAGAGGAGTGAAACTGTTTAATCTCAGAGATCCGGCCTTCAGGGAGCAGGCAAACTGGTGAGAGTTTGAGCAGCGTGTCTTCCCATCCCACACAGCTGCATGCCAGTCTGCAAGAACACAGAGACAGCAAGCAGTGCAGCTCCAGTGCCCCTTCTGTGTGGCTGCCCTGGGGTCCTCTCTCCTTTGGTTTCTGATCCCAAGAACTTTACATGGCATGCCTGGAACAAATCTGCTATCTTAAAGATTATTAGGGAGCCTTCAGTCACCAGCTCAATTCTTAAATCTGGATTGTCCATTGTAAGCTCTGGTATCTAAAGGCCAGTTTGGAGGGGAGGCAACACAGCCTGCATCTCTGGTACAAACTAATTTTGTTTTGGTTTTTAGTGTGCAGGATTGTAAATATTCTAATTGCTTTAAATTTCTCCTTTAATAAACAAACAGCTGTATAATTACAGGAGCGTATTCACATCTCTGCTGTAATGGTTGTTTAAGCATTTTAATTCTGCGCTATGTTTGCAGGGTTGGACTCCTCTCTGAGAAAGTAATTTTGGGTGCAGAACAGTTCACAAGCCCTTAGCCTAGGAGTGCGTTTTCCTTTAATTTACCCAGGAATATTGTGAAAGTTTGGGTATGTGCCCAAAGCCAAGCTATGTCTTTCTGTCCTTTGATTACCTTGTCTGCACTTCCCTAAAGCCCAGCAGCCTCTACAGATGGCCAAAGGCAAATTTCCAGCCTTCCACAGAAGGCCTGTAGCTGTAAGTTCTCTGCTATTCCTTGGTAGATCACATTATTTGGTTTTATAAACACTGAAGTAAAAAACACTCCGATGCTGCGCTCACCAGTGCTGGTGTCTGGCACAAGATGGGCAGTATGATTTTTCACTGACATGCACACCCACTACCACCTCCACTCAACGCAATTTCCTTGTGTCTCACCAAGTAACAGGCTGTCCTTGTCCAGTAATGTCTTTGTCTTTCTTTGCTCTTGCTGCCCTTCCAGAAGTGACCATTACACATAGCTTGCCTATGAGGGTCTGCTACATCTTCAGTACTGCAGTGTGTTACAAATTGCACTTCATTAAGAAAGCTCTCTGGATGTGCATCCTTTCATGCCAAAATCAGTTTCAGTTTTCTCTTGTCGTTTCTTTAAATACTACATATGATATTTTTAGATACGGTATTAGCCTAATTAATGAGTGTGAGACATTTATCCAGTGCCTCTTACTACCATAACATATACCTTTTGGCAGTATTAACATTCTTGCCACAACATATATGGGGCTGGAAGGGATCGGTGGCCTGAGAGCAACCCACATCAACAGAAAACACACTATTGCTCCATAGGTGTACATATAGAGCAGGGAAACAAAAACACAGGAGCTAAAGCACTGAGGCTTTTTTTTTTTTTTTTTTTCTGTGGCTTGATAGCTTAAAAACTGAAAGAATAAATCACCACATTTTTGAATGAAATGATGCAAGTAGTATGCCATCTGGCTCAGCAAGGAAGTTACTCACAACATCTGTTTTAAAGAGAGAATTGCAGTGACTGTCCACAAGCAGTGGCAATAGACATTTTCAGAAACAATTTGTATCTTTAGTTATAAAAAAGATGTTTGCCCTTTATCCTACTGAAAATGTAGGATGTATGTATTGAATTTCTTGTTCTGTGAATCTGATGTGAACTACTAGACTGTCACAGACTGAAGCTTGTACAGATGGAATCCCTTGCTGTCAGGTCCAGTTACTGTCAAGTCCACCAAAAAGCCTTGCTGGGCATTCTCTTGTACTTCTTCCAAAACACAGGAATTCCCAATTTCCTCAGGTCCTGTCCAAAGCACCTGGCACAGTTTAACAGTGATGGGCTTTTCCCAGTGCCAAGGGATCTTGCAGGCATGAGGAGCAGATGGATGTTGAAACTGGAAGGGACAAGGGAAATGGCCCCTAGTCTCCTGTTAGCATACTGGAGTAACCATTTATACTACCAAATGCTGCTGAGATTTAGGAAGTGCTTAAATAAGTAACTGATGGGAGGTTAGAAGTTCCTCTAACCTCCCTTCTAGAACTTTAGAAGAAGTTAATTCTTCTTCTAAAGCAGAATTATTTTCCCTCTGACTCAGGAAACTGATATCTGAGCCTGACTTTTCCCTTGTAACTGCTGGTTTCATCAGATTCATTTTGGAATAATACATCTAACTGAAATCAGAAATAGAAAGCACTAGCCATATTTCAAACAGTGAATCCTATGTTAATTTTTTGTTGTTGTTTTGCTTTTGATTTTTGAAAAACAAAACTTAATTTACTTACTTGGCTTTTAGATTCACAATCGATATAACAGGAGATGGACAGGACATGAAGTGTGGATTCATCCAAGGGGATTTTTTCAGAGATTTTCATATGAGCAGTTTCAGTGGCTAATGGAGTCACAAATAATATATTTAGGACTTGATTAGTGTAGGCATGAGCATTATGAAAAATTGGAGTGTGAAAGTAGAGTGGAGACCATACGGCAAATGGGAAGCAACTTGCTCAGGTAGACAATTGTAAGATGAAAATTCAAGGCAGTAGCTGGATCCAAACACGTTCAGGCAATGACAGAGTGCAGAAGTGGGTACGGAAATAGTGAGATGTAAATAGCTGATGGCATAAACAGTGCCAAGCTTGATTATTAGTTGACAAATACATGGGAGAGATGGGCTGGCAGGGAATCAATTGCCCATTCATTCCTTATGCTGATGGGCTGATTACTCACTGGGCTTTTGTGAGAGGAATCCATTCCTCTCCATCGTGCTCTGTTTTTGGGGAATCAAACTAACTGGGAACAGGTGGGGCAAAGTTTGCAAGAGTTTGGTCATTGGTATAAAACAGATGAAAGGCAGTCTGTATAGCTTGTCAAGTAATTTTCCAGCTGGAGGCAGTATGAATTAGGATAGGAAAGGCAAATAGGATCAGTGATAGGATTACATTTAGAATAAGAGGGATTAATGCATGTAATTTTGAGGCAAAATAATAAACCAGACACGTGTGAGGAGCAAAGGGGGAGCAGCAGAGGAGCAGCAAAAGCCAACCAAGATCATAGAGGGTACATACAGACGTGACCGAGTAGGTGGAAGGGAGGAGAGTAGGTGAAAAATTTTCTCTGTCATGCCAGAGAAGAAAAGAAGAGAGCTGCAGGAGGAGGGGAGCAGTGCAGAAGGCAGGGAGGAGGGATGGGAGTGGGGGCCCTGAGTTGTGGCAGGTGTTGTGCATGGCAGCTCGCTGTGCTGCTGCTCATCGTGCTGAGGATAGCTCGTATGAATGCAATGGAGAGTTTGGCCAAGGAAATGTATCCCTTCTCATCTAAAAAGAGACATGATAGTTTTTCTGCATTTATACCAGTGCAAGATATAATAAGGAACTGACCAGGGGAATATCTTCTCTTGGACAGGTGTTGTTATCGTCAAAATAGACTTTTTTCCATGGACAGACATTTTACCCATGCAGATATGTCAGAAGATGACATGAAAGAGAAGCTGGGTTCTATCACCCATGCTGTGAAGCCCCCTGAGGCATCACCTCACTAAGCTGTGGGGACCATCTCACTATTTCCACTCCTTCTGTTGTCCTCATTTGATTTCCTGATTGTTAATAATGAAACTCTTTTGAAAGAAGGTATTAACTTTTAACAACAATTTATTTGAATTCTCTGGCCAAGGTCAAACATTGAAGTTTCATAGCCAGAATGTGAAACCAGTTTATACTGATTTGAAAATTCATGCTTTAAACTTGCCCAAAGGCTGTGACGGGAAGCAGAGACAAACAAAGCCTTCCTCATTCTCAGCAATCCCAGGTGCAGGTGGTGCAGCTGCTGTGTAGGACATCCCAAGCCCCAGCCAGCTGCAGGCTCTGTTGTCCCTTCTCTCCATGGTACATTATTGAATACTGCTGCTGTCTCTGTCATACCCTCCACCACAGGTCAGATACTCAGTCATGTCTCCACTTCATAGAATCTTCATAGGCTTCATAGAATCACAGAATCCTTAGAGCTGGACAGGACCTTTAAAGGCTGTCTAGTCCAACTCCTCTGAAATGCACAGGGACGCCACAGCTCCATCAGGTTGCCCAGGGCCTGATCCAGCCTCGCCTTGAAAGTATCCAGACATGGGGCATCTACCACATCACTGGGCAACCTGTTCCAGTGCCTCACCACCCTCACTATAAAATACTTTTCCCTTATGTCTAACCTAAATCTACCTCCTTGGAGCTTGGAGCCATTTTCCCTTGTTCTATCACCACAGACCATGCTAAAGAGTCTGTCCCCACTGTTCTTAGTGCCCCTTCAGATACTGACATGCCGCTCTCAGCTCTCCTCACAGCCTTCTCTTCTCCATTCTGCACAGCCCCAGCTTGTCCTCATAGGAGAGGTGTTCCATCCTTGGATCATTTTTATGGCCCTTCTCTGGACACGCTCCAACAGCTCCATGTGTCTCCTGTACTGAGGACTCCACATCTGGGCACAGTACTCCAGGTGAGGTCTCTCCAGCACAGAGCAGAGGGGCAGGAGCACCTCCCTTGACCTCTGACCACACTACTTGTAATGCAGCCCAGAATACAGTTGGCAAGGGCTCATTGCTGGCTCATGTCCAGCTTACCATTCACTGGCACCCTCAAGGCCTTTTCAGCAGGACAGTGCTCAATCCTTTTATCTCCCAACTCATTTTGGTAGTGCGGACTTTTAAGGCAAGGCTGGATCAGGGCCTGGGCAACCTGATCTTGTTGTGTATATCTCTGTTCATTGCAGGGGAGTTGACGACCATTAAAGATCCCGTCCAACTCTAAGGATTCTATGATTCTTAGACCCTACATTTGTATTTATTGAAACTCATGAGGCTTAATTTCCCAGTGAAACTATCTGGCTTAACATTAATTGGAAATTTGGGGTTAAATATTAGTTGGCAGGATTTGAAACAGCATTCTTCGCTTTCTTGTGACTAATTTGTTATCTTCATGCTTTTATTACTTTTTGTGAAAGAGGCATATTGATACCTTACACCACGCTGCCCTTTCTCAGGGTGATTCCTGCCATCCCCCTTCAATAACGTGTTTAAATTGTGCATGGATTCACTGAGCCACTGACTCCAGCAAACGTGAAAACACACGCTGTTGTTAAATTTAGATACATTTCCAGGATGGAGGGGCAAGTGACTGGGAGGTGCTTTGGCTGTTGCTCAGAACCTGCTGCACTGAGGTAACAAAACGATAGCATGAAAACAACATGATAACAAAATGAGACTTTTATGAGAGGTGATGAAGTCCTGTGCCCCTAATCTGGCTTCTGGTGACTCCATGTGAAGACAAAGGCAGTGAGATGTCCCTGATAGGCACAGCAGGTCTCCCCATTGGCATGAGGGGTTCCCTTGTTGTGAGGGAAAGGTTTGGGATCAAAGAGTTTGCCTGCCTGAATTCTTTTGATCGCATCTGTTGCCTGTAGCCTTGCCAAATAAGGCAACACTTATTAGCCTGCACAATTAGTCTGTGCAGGCAGTTCTACCCCACTGTCAGAAGCTTCTTATGAGTGAGATCAGAGACAAAGATTTCAGTAGGTCTTCCCACAACGAGGTGGGAACCCTGAACAGAGCCTCTCACACTGGGGGGGTCAAGAATTCTGGCTCATCTGAGAGCTGAGTACCATAATTTGCCAGATTTGACATATTGTAACTCTAGACCCATTTTCAGGTTAATTATACCAAATTTGCAAATCACTGTATAACCATTTTAATCTGCAGAAAAAATATTATGGTATTTCCTCTTCTTCTCAGATCTGGTGAAAGCAAATTTTCACATCCTCCTCTGAACAGACATTGTCAGGAAAACACTTTCAAATGTGATGTGTGTTATTCTCCCATAATTCAATCCTGTACCCTGAATGCCACAAGTGTCTCTGTTATTTTGTCTTTCATTAGGCCGTGAACTCCTATCAGGAATAATGTCTCCCCATGCACTTGCAAAATACCAGGAAAACCAATGACTCTGTGCTGTGAATGATGAATGTGAAGCTCACTTGACCGTAGACAATGTAGGCCAAGGGCAGTTCTAAAAAACAGCTGCCTGATGAAATATTTGTCTTTCTTTGTGAAGCTGAGTTCAAAATGCCGTATAAGAACCAATAGCTTGGAAGAAAATAAATATTTCTATTCTTCATTTGCTTCAGATTTAGGAGAAAGTGACCCAAGACTTCAATTAAGGTTACATCTATTTCAGAGCGAAGAACGAGCAAAGGAAATAAGCAGGCAGGCCTGGGAACAATTTTCTCAGGATGATGCAAAGATAATGCACAAAAAACTTACAGGAACAATGTGTCCTAAGACACTTTCTATTATTATGAATGTAGATCAAGTATAATAATGGGAGATTTTTAAATGAGTTAGTCTGATGGAGACCTTTATATTGTACATCTTTACTTCCATATTCCTTGCTCTCAAATTTCTGGTTATAAGGTTAGTTTCCTTAAACACTACTAGCATTCTTCTTGATAATTTCTCTGGCTTGAATAAATTCTGCTGTTGCAGAATCAGACTCGTTTGGAATAGATGAGTCCTATTTCTATGATTTCACTTTGTGTCTTTATAAAAGGAATATGTACCAGTCTTCAATTTGTTTTAGTTTCAGTCTACAAAGGACTTTCAGGAACCATTCCCAGATACAAATATTTGAGATTATCAGTTCTGAATATCCTGTCTCAAAAATACCCTGCAATATTAAGTTAAATTTCTGTGCTTCTGTGGGAAGCCTCATGTATACCTGAATTAACTGAATACTCATAGAAGGCTGACACATGCAAAACTCATCCTATGAATTACACAAATGCTACCTGAAAGTGATCCTTGCACAGTGCTTTCCCAGACTTTTACATGTATGTCACCAGTGCATCCAATGACGTGATTTACATTGGGATGGTTTTATTGGTCAATTTTTGCAATTTTGGTTTTTTTTCTTGATCAAAGATTTTCCATTTTTCTCCACTAGAAAACAGACACATTGAAGACTGCTTCACTGTCTTAAAGATATACTGGATCGAGCTAGCATAGTATTTTCTGGGTAAACTAAACATGTGAAAAAATGATCTTGCTTTTTGTATCTAAAATTAGACAAATGAGCTCTGGGGCTGCTTCCAAGTTCAAGAGAAATAGTTTTATTGATTTTAGTGCACTTGATGAATTAGGAACATGCTGAGAAAAATGCTCCACTCCCATGAGTTTGGAATTTAGTTTCAAACTGAAGGGAGTGTTTGCTGTGTTTACTGTGGTATTCAGGCACCGGGTTCCTTTTATTTTTCTGAAGATCCCTCTACATACAACTAGAGGATACAAAGACTGGGAAGCATTCGTTGCTTTGTTTGTTTTGTCTTTGCATATACTGAAGGTTTTATTTCATCACCCACTTACATGGAAGAATAATTCAGAATTCGTTCAGAGTAAAGGAGGCCTGAACTCCTTCCTTCCTCTAGCTCAGAAGAAACCATCAATTTTGGAAGATTTGCAGAGGAAGCAGCATGATGAGAAATGATCCCACCGAGTCTGCAGTACAAGCTGTGGCTGATACAATCCACACAAGAATCAAAGCCAACCTTCCTCAGACAGAATCCTTTGACAGAGATGAGCACCACGTGCAGATTGAGGAGCAGACCAGGGTGATTACATTGCTGTGGCTGTGATAAAAGAAGGCATCACCGGGAGGCATTCCCTCTGCTGGCCCCAGGGGCTGCAGTGATTCTTAGAAGAGCATCCTGCCTCTCTGGTGGGGGCTTCAGAGTGCAGGAGAGGAGTGCTGTGTAGATGAGCAAATCTATTTCATTTATCATCTCATGTTTTGAGAATGAATGAAAACAACTGAAAATCGGTCTCCACAACAATCTCATATGAATTATTTATATCAGGATTGTTTTCAGCCCTTGGAGACTGCAAAGCATGAAAGGTTCATCTGAACCCACAGGGATGGGCTGGCGACGCTGACAGGGTGCTGCCTGGGCTCAGCTCCATGCTCCCCCAGC
The DNA here is from genome assembly GCA_030625065.1 of Alectoris magna. Classification (NCBI taxonomy): domain Eukaryota; kingdom Metazoa; phylum Chordata; class Aves; order Galliformes; family Phasianidae; genus Alectoris; species Alectoris magna. Next base: position 297,439 of record CM060565.1, on the reverse strand, counting down.
AGCTTGTGCAGGCAAGCAGCAGTCAGTGCCTGCAGTTCATGCAGCCCCAGCACAGTCCAGCCAGCACACAGAAGGCACGGCAGGTGCCCCCACCTCAGCACCCTGCAGCTCTCTCCGTCAGCTCTCCCGTGCAGCATTAATGTGAGGGAAATCTGCGACATCATCATGGTGCAGCTCTGACTTCCCCTCATCCCTGATCAGTTCTCAGACAGGTGTCCAAAGAAACCCGATTTCAGGAAAAAAAGGGCATTAAGATATCAGTATAGAGACGAACTCAAATTAGACTGTGAGCACATCTGTATGTTCTTGATTATCTTTTTAAGAAAACTAAAAGAAACCGTATTCCTGAGTGCTCCACTAGAAACAGTCAGCAAATGAGGAGATTCAGTGTTCAGGGAAGAAACTTCTATTATCTCTGAAACAAGTTAGAGTAGCACTGGCAGACAGCAGCCAATGCTGCATTTACACATGTAGAGTGCAAAAAGGAAAACCTGAAATTTCACACAGCAATGAAAAGAAAACTATTTTTGATATCTTAAGGCAAATACTGGGTCATGGCCTGGAGTGCTGAGGTTCAGAAATAAAATAGGTGTTCAGAAGGAACAATGGCTCTCTTTTCTCTGGAGGAAATGTTCAGTGAATCCTTTCAATTTCCAAAGGCCCAGGGGTCAGACTGCCCCCTGCCCTCACTGTGTGCTTTCTGCATGAGGTTGAGATGACTCGCATGATCTCATAGGCACGGGCTGCTTTGGAGGCTGCTTTATGCAGTACGTTCTGCCTGGAAAAGCAAACTTGCAGTGTTCCTTCATACATGATTTTGCACAGAAGGCTTCCCAGGTGGTTGAACTCAGCCTGCACTGTGAATGGTTTGAACAATTTATATCGTGTAAAAGTTTTATTGTCAGAATTAAACCCGAACTGTTAATTTAGAGTTTCAAACAGAAGGAGCCTCAGCCACAACCAAGCACAAGTTCAAACTCAACCAAAAGAACTGCTGGCCATCTCCCCCATTCTTGTCTTTTAAAGGTCCAATAACAACAGAACAACAATAAAACACTTTCCAAGCTTGGAAGCACTTTAGCATCAGTCTTACTGACAGGAGCACTTTCCTCAATTATATTTTCATCATCAGAGAAACTATGAGCCCACTGTAACTGGATAAAAGCCCTTCAAAATGAGAGCTTTCTTCAGTGTCTCACTCCCGATCAGAAGTGCTTCCACGTGGCAGCCTCCAGACCTCACAGTTTATAACAACATAATGACACTTAATGACATTTCTCATCGCATTTCTGTCTCACATGGGAAGTGCATCACTGGAGGGGATGCACTAGGCTATGTGTGAACTGACTGGAGAAGAAGTGGAAATACGTCATCACTGTTCTGTTTAGAAAAGTGCTTCTGATAAAAAATCACAGGCTGCTTTGCTGTGACATCATAGAAAGAAAGATTTATTTAAAAAATATGAAGTAAGAACTGCATAAGAACTTGGACAAGATAAACATGATTTTCAGGTTAGTGAAAATCAAGCACATTAATAGACAGCTCCTGGTTACTGCATGCAGAGCTGATTTGCTCTCCTTTGTCTCACTTGAGGGAAATTGAGCAATAAATGATGGGAACCAGTGGGGAGCATCCTCCCTCCAGGGCTGCAGAGCCCAAACTACATGTGGCTCAGTTGTGCACGCAGTCTGGATTCACACTGTGGTGAGTGCTCACCTGTGATTGTGCAGTTCAAGTGCTTGTCCAGCTTTATTTCTTGGTTGTTAATGAAGTATTCAGTTTAGTTATTTACTTGCAATTGGAAAAAGTAGAGATTGGAAGTTTATTGCCAAAACTCAGTTTTTGACCAGAAACACCGATGTGCTGAGTCAGAAATTTGGAACCATTAAAAATATTTAGAACTATTGAACTCTCACCCTGCCTTATGCAGCGCAGTTCTGGGGCCTGACACAGCCAGTGGGGAGTCTGCTGGTGGAAGGAGCCTGGCTGTGTGGTGCTGCTGGTCCCCGGGTCCTCCTCTGTGCTCAGTGTGCTGGGGGTATAGTAGCTGTCAGAGCACACTCCAGACCTTAACAACACCTATTCTGTCCTAAACCAACAGGCGGAACCCCTCTTATTTGTAAATACAAGTCACCAAGCCCTGTCTTAGCTGAGCCGGGGTCCTGTTCACGGGTCTACAGACTTCTACGGAATAGCCATGTTCTTTTTTCTTTTTTTTCTTCCTATTATAAATTTTGCAAACAGATCACTTAACCCAGAGCAGAACAAAACCATGTGTAATTAGCTGTGAAGTAAATGACACCATTCAATTCATGAGAATTTTGTTTTCTGTTTGCTCAGAAGCACAGCACTCAGCACAGGATATTCATGTGCAGTAAGAAAGGAACACATCTGACACATCAGAGTCCTACTGGGATTTGGCAGTTTATTTGCATGAGCTGATTGTCAACAGTGAGGGAACTAATGACCGCGTTATGAGCAGTGTACACCTGCACACAAGCATTTCTGTTTGGCATGTATAGTATCACACATGCGATGAAATTAATAACAGAATTATGTGGAACTATGATTATAAGTGTAACATATTAAGCAGTCTCTTGCCAACTATTTAAGGTATGTCATAATCTCAATAAACTCATTTCATTCAAGGAGTCACAACTCTTTTCAAACATATCCTTCAATTTAAGCAGTTTGTGGAGTTAAAGTGGCTGACTTGTGATTTGTACTCTGCTGATGGAGGCATTTTTTTTATTTTCATGTCCTTTTAAACTGTTTATTGTTAAGATCTCTCCCCATTGCAGTGTTTATTCTGTCACTTTTTCTTACTCTGTTCCCTCATTGCTTAACTGACTTTCCCTTTGTATGTCCTGTCATTATATGCACCCTGAACAAAGAAAGTATGGAACAGTGTCTGTGGCTGAGTATTGCTCCTGCGAGTGCTCGGATAAGAAGTGCAGAAGGCAAGCAGCACCCTCACCCAGCATCCCCATGTCTTATCAGTAAGACGAACAGTTATCTAATTCAAACATATAGACAAATTGAATAAAGAATTTAAGTACAAAATTATGCATGGCTGCTTAATACTCTTAGGATTTATGGGATGTCACTGGTTGTGCTACGTCGTCCAGCACAGCTCTATCACGCACAGTCGTCTGCCATTGGTTTGTGTCTGTGTTGTGGTTGGGCCAGTTATTCAGGTGAGCAGACCCAGGGTCCCAACACTCCCGAGGGGCAGCCCCAGGCACTGTGGGAGCAGCACTGCCCTGCTGCAGCCCTCACCTTGCCGTGCACATTGCACTCTCAAGCAGCAGCTGCAATTCCAAGGAGGGTTATTTCATTTGGCACAGAATCTTTTTTAAATGGGTAGCTTCCCAGCCTTATATTGTGCTGAACAGCAACAAGCAAAATTAACTTGTATAATTGTGTGTAGAATTCTCATGAACAATGTTCTAGCTGCATCAACCAGCAACTACATCCCTAAGATGCAATTGTTATTTCATTTTTGTTTCCCATTTTCAGATATCACATAATCACAGAATTGTAGGGGTTGGAAAGGACCTGCAGGGCTCATCAAATCCAGCCCCCCTGCAAAACAGGCACCCTGCAGCAGGCCGCATAGGTAGGCCTGTTATTCTGCAGTGTGTATCAATGCTTTTGACCAAGTGAAAATTCTTACATTCAAAATATGGTAGCCAAGAATATAAAAGGGATCTTAGGCAGCTTCTCTGCCCAGAGTTTCATCACTGGCTGCCGAGCTCCTAGACAGAGCAGTGTTTGATGAGGGCAGCACCTGAGCACTCCACACGGAGTGGCCAAGGAGCAGTGCTGCATTTCTGCACGACTGCATTTCTGCGCGGTTGCATGGCTGCATGGCTGCATTGCAGCCTTCAGTGCCGCAGGAGCTGTCAGTGCCGGTGGTCTCCCGGCAGTTGGAGGCATTTGGGCTCCCCAGGAGTAATTTTACAGAAAGCCTAAAAAAAGAGAAAAAGCAGTGCATTTTTACAGACAGCCTTCTAGGGAGAACAAAGAGCTTCCCTTGATTTCTGCGCATAATTTAGGGATAACTCAATTAGCTTCACTAAAGTCACGCTAATTTACCTTAGGTAAAAGTTTGAGGTTTCCTGTTTCTTCAAGTCTTTTCCTGCATAATGCTTCTCTTTCTCCTTTTGTGAAAAGGGAATGGTGTAAATTTCCTGATGTTAATTAAGATAGAAGCAGATTATAGCTTCGTGTATTCAGTGCAAAATGAGCAAGACTAGAGCACAGCCCAAACTCCAGATTACAATCACTGGCACGGTCACCAGTTGGCACAGGCATCCGCAGCAGCTGGGATTTCTGCAGCTGGCTGATAGAACAGCGTAAGGAGGAACATGTTACAGAGGTGCTTGAGAACTGCATGGGTTTCTTTCCATGAAAATATCAGAGGTTTGGGAAAGCTTTTTTGAGGGACAGGTGCCACAGAGAGCCGCTGTGCCAGGACCACGGGGAGCTGTGTGGTGGGGTCACCGTAGGACCACAGAAGGCTCCAAGTTGGAAGGGACCCACAAGGATCACACAGCACCGCCCAAACCCAATGTCAGAGTGGTGTCCCAACGCTCGCTGAGCTCCGGCAGCTTGGGGCTGTGCCCGCTGCCCTGGGAGCTGTGCCATGCCCAGCGCCCTCTGGGGCACGGCCTCTTCCTCACCCCCACCTGCCCTCCCCTGACACAGCTCCATGTGTTCCCTCAGGCCCTGTGGCTGTCACAGAGAGCAGAGCCCAGCACTACCCCTCTGCTCCCTGTGAGGAGCTGCAGGTTGCCATGAGGAGCTGTAGGGATGACATGAGGAGCTTTAGGCTGCCCTGAGGAGCTGCAAGTCACCATGAGGGAGCTGCATTCTGATATGAGGAGCTGCCATGAGGGAGTTATAGGGCTGCATTGAGGGATGACTAAACACAAAGACTACTAATAGGTTTCTGTTATTGTTTTGTCTGAGGATCTCTATAAAGCAGTGTAAGAGATTGTTCTTTTTCACCATTGTCTCAAAGCTTGCTAAGGACACAGATGGACAAGTCTTGGTCAAAGCTTGAGAAATCCTTTGTCTAAAGGACACATGTGGACAAGTCCAGGCAAGTCCTGGTCAAAGTTGGTGAAATCTTGTCTGAAGATTTGCAGGCCAGGGGCAATGATAGAGAGAGAGATGACACAGCTTAATGGCTGGGAAGCAGTCTTCTCTCAAGGGTGATGCCATCTCAGGGGTACTGCACATGGCTCTTACCCAAGCACCCAGGAATGCCATGTTGGCAGAAGAAGGATAAAAAAGGGACCAACAACCACGAGGTTAGGTGTCTGATGTCAGGTGCCTCATGACTTGATGCCTGCATGCTGACGGACTCTCCTGGATCTGCTACCTGAGACCTGCCCCTTCCTCCTCGGCCTGCTCTGTCTTTACCTGCTTGCTGCCTAAGGCCAGCCACTCTGCCGCTGCTCTTCCCTGCACTTTTCCTTGGAGCATTGCAACGGCATGCAACAGGACACTGCTAGGTGGTGACTATCCCTGCTTTATGCAATTCTTGCTTCTTTCCTATCTTTCCTATTGCCCACTTTCCCTTCCCCATCACATTAATTCATGAAAGTTGCCAGTCCTCCCCTTCCCCATCTCCCTAATTAAGATTTGTAATAAACTGATCGGACCAACATTTGAACCCTTTGTTTCTTAATCTCACGTCAGGTGTACATATATCAAAGAACTTCTCCTCCCTCCTATGCATTGGAGCAAGACAAACAGCTGTAATAAATAATGGTTTTCCTTATCAACATGTGTGGGATTACAACCTTCCTTCCTTGCAATTGCCCTAGAATAAAGATTTTCTGCTAACTCCAAGTGAGCCTCAGCGTGACTTCCTCAGACCTGAACTTTACTTGAGGATAATCAGGGTTGTTTAATTTCTGAGCAGCAGCTTCACTGAGGTAATTGATTTGTTCTTGAAATCGCAGTTTCAGGGAAATGTTCCTTGTAATTTCCTCAGCTGATATCTCATGTTGTGTAAAATTGCAGCTGTCACACTGCTTTGTATCACAGTATGGTTTTCAATGGAAACATATCACCAGCTACAAGTGATTGTCGAAGGAGAGTTTAAAAAAGGCACAGAGAAAGAGAGCCGTGGAACTGTGTATTCTTTGAAAAGCTATGGAAAATTTCATGGTAAAATGCATTGAAGTTTCACTGAATCATTTTTATTATACATGGACAGCAAATGTACTAATTGAAGTGCATGGAAGTAATCTTTTTTTAATGAATAATGTACACAGAATGACACTTATTCAGTACAGTTCATCCTTTAAACAATGTCTGCAAAGATATGACAAGCAGCTGGAGAGACCTTTGTGGTGTGTGCTAGCCATGAACACAAACTACCAGTAAGCTATTAGGGAAACTGCAAATGGTCCTTTACCTTATAAAATCTGTGTATTACAGAAACACACAAAAGGCTTAACTGGAGCTCTGCTAGCCAAGTGGTGGTACACATTTTCAACATGTATACCCTTGTGTATTTTCAAAAAGCTCCTGATTTGAAGCACTTAGAAACCAAGGCATGATGGGCACTGGGTGGAGAGAAGCAATGCTGCATGAATGAGTGTTGGCAGCTGGGTGAGATGTGTAGAATGGGCATTCTATTCCTCCCTCCAGTTGCCCTCTGGGATGCCAAGCCCTTGGCAGATGGACATGGAAGGACAGAGAAGAGACAGAGGGCACAGCTGAAGTGAGGTACATTTTGAGCAGGCACAAGAAGGCGCTGTTGGTGAGAGGATGGTCAGGCACTGTGCCAGAGCCCAAGGAAGCTGTGGTTCTCCACCCCCAGTCAAAGTCAGAGCTGGACTGGCCCAGGTCTGCAATGGAAGCAAACCTCCAGGCTGGCTACATCCTAGCAGAGGACTGGAATTGCTGTCTTCCGAAGTTGTTCAAACAATTTTTTGTGTGTGTGTGATTTGCTGTTCTTAAATATATGTATATATTACACATGTGTTATATGAACATTTAATTATTTTGTATTTATATATTTAGAATATATCATAGAATCACAAAACAGTTTGGGTCTGAAGGGACCTTTCAAGCTCATGTAATTCCAACCCCTCCAGAATGGATCGTCATGTGCAAACTAAATATGCATACACCAACTATGTAGTTGCTCATTTCTCAAAGGACACTGAGTATTGAACTGAAAATCTACCTGTAAAATGGAAGCGTGATTGAGAACCACACCTAAATCTTTTGACTCCAGTGATGTTTCTTATAAAAGAACTAAAAGAAATCAGGCCTGCATGTCACCCACAATCTAACAAAATGTGTTTCTATCACATAAGCATCTCTAATTCTAGTTTCATTTTTTTTTTTGTTATAGCTCCTGCCTGTAGCTGTAATATTTTAAAACTTCCACAGGAGATCTCTTTGTTTGCTTCATCTCATCTCATTCTATTCCTCATTTCTAGACAGTGACTATAGCAAAGAATGTTTCTGATTTCTCTGAAGAGAGTCGTCGTTTACTCGCAGTGATTCCTGATGAATGTTTTGTTGTACAATTTCCTTTTTATGACGATTGCATGGATTGTGCATGTCACCATTATTTTCTTTAAACCATTTTGAAGAGGGTTTGCTTGTACATAGACACAAGCTGTAAACCTTGGCTTTCTGAGTTTTGGTAGCGTTTACCTTTCTTTATTTTTCCATTTAAGGATTACAGTGATTACTTCATGTTTAACCAGCATGGAAATAGCATAGAATTTGGAGGTTTGTTAATATCTCTAATACAGAGCATTCGTGCCTGTCTCTTGCATTGCATAAGATGGTAGAAATGGGAAAAGATAAATGACAGGATTGTACAACTGATGTACCAGCTGTTTTTGTGATGGAAAGCAAAGCCATCTCAGTCACTCTTTAATATGATTGGGCATAGCAAGGTTATGCACTTGAGGAAGAACTGACAGAGGGAGCACTCTTAATAAAGGACGGCTGAACTGTTGTGTATGAAAGAATTGTGAAGCAGAAAGAGAGCAGTGAGACTGAGCCAGAGGAAAGCCAGGAGCCTGAGCCTCTTGAGCCTCAAATCCCTTACCCAGAAATGTAACTCATTTGTAGCAATCCATGTTCCAAATCAAACCATCAGCAGACACAGTTGCCTTCATCAGGGAGTATCTTTTCCAGACACTTTCTGCACTAATTTTCTGCACAATTTCTGTTCATAATTCGATGGACAGAACAGCACATGAAACAGTCATCCTATCTAAGTGAATATTTGGTGTTGTATCTGCCATTATTAAATGCCAGGCAGACATTATTTTAGTGCTCCATTTTTCAAAAAGATGCACAAATACTCTGCAGATTAATGCAATTCAAATATAGGTATTTCAAATGCATAGTGATATTCACAGTAATCAGTAGAAAAAAAAATCAAATCAAATCAAATCAAGCATTACTTCACTGTTTTCACTTATTGAGTTTCCTGGTAAGGCTCACAGTGTCAGAATGTGATGAAATTTTTAAAAGACCAAAATGAATAGCCACTTGTTTAATTGCTGTAGACTTTTATGCCAGGTTAGACCTATATTTGTTTCATAATTTGGGAGCAGTCCCATTCTATCCCAGACAACCATTTCATTGTGGACATTGCTTTGCATTGCGAGACCACACCTATGCCAGAGGCACTTGTTTTCTTCCTACACATGAACTAGCTTTGGTAGTTGAGCAGTGCTGACACTAGAGGCTGTTGGGCTCCTTCTTACCACAAAACTCTTCCTCAAGAGAGGCTGAAATGCAGTCTTACCCATCACTCTATGATACAATGCACAGAGGAAGAGAACAAAGAGGGAGGAAAAAAAGTGAAAAAAGAGAGAAAGAAAGAATATCCTAAGTGTGATCTTCTGCTTTGCGTTGCTTAATAACATTGCTTTATCTGCATGACAGTTACTCCCAGTGTGAATGGGTAGATCATCCAGGGACAGCTTTGAAATCTTACCCAAGCCTGTTACCCATTAACTCACAAACAAAACATAAATATTAATTAATAATTCTGGTTTTACAAAGTAAAGGACCCATCAAAATCAGGCAGCATGAAGATTTCATTTAGAAACACCTGCTGTCTCTCTGACCAGGGTCCCATAGGCAAGGTTCAGAGTGACAGCAGTGTCATTTGCAGGGCTGTTGGATGCCTGGGAAGCAGCAGCAGCACTTCTGTACCAAAGTGTTTCCCTTCCCCTTTGCATGCTTTAAATGAGGGGAACGTGTCTTGTCACTCACCAGCTCCATCAGCTCCTTATCTTAGCAGCTAGTCTTGCTGCAGGTAGTAAAAAAAAAAATACTGCAAGCTATTAAGTTTCTACTAAAATACCAAATTCTGTGGAGTCTTGAAAAGAAAATGAGTGTATAGCCCCATTCCAGCTAGAGAGATTGAATTTGGCGTCCACTATGAACTAAAAGATTCATTCTCCAGATTGGCTAATTCCTTGAGTGTTAAATGTCCCAAGAAAGGGAGCAAACATACTATTAATAACTCTAATGGCTAAAAAGCATATTATTTTCAAGTGATTTGTTACTCAGCATGAGTTCTGCCTACAGCTATTGCAATCAGTCATCTTTCTCCAGTAGTAGCTAGTGTCTTAATAAGGAACAACAAGGGATTTGGAGGAGCTAAAATTGTTCAGACCTGAAGGAAGATAACAGAAACGATTAACTAACTTGGCTAAAAGCCACTGAACAAGATGGGAATACTAATGGAAGGGCAGATTGTAAAGCCTCATTGCAAACAGATAGAGCCAGAGAATGAGCTTGTGAGAATGTCTGTTCGTAAGCAGCTTCCCACTGATGAAATTCTCATCTGTAGTTCAAAATGGGAATGGGGATTTTCTCTCACAAGACATCAGTAACTAATCGTGGCCATGGCTGCAGGAGGGACCTTGGATTAGTGGTTCAGCCTGGGGAGATGAAGCTGAGCCTGGAGTCCCCTGTAGCGCCCTCAGAGCTGCCTGCCAGGCCTTGGTTGAGTCCTCAGCTAAGCAAACAAAACTCTGATAATTTGTTCCTTAAAAAAAAGAGGGAAAAAAAAAAAAAAAAGTTCTTTGCTCTTTATGATTCTTTATGCTCTTCAAAGAAAAAAAATAATAATAATAATAAAAAAAATAAAAATAAAAAGCTGTGCTTGGCCCCAAAAATCCAGCATTCAGCAAGGGTTGTTACAGCCAGGCGTGGTGAGCACCAGAATATGCATGGGCAGGGGAAGTGAAACCATTCAAAGAAATTGCCCAGAAGTTGTTTAATTAAACAATTTGTGAAAACATTGTTGCCGTCGCCTCAGACTGCCTGGTTTGTGTGAGTTATTCAACCTTGCGTGAAGGCTGGATGAATGAATCTAATCTGTTTGAAGCTTCTGGCTTTATTGGAGACATTTTATGAATAAAATAACAGTGCAGAAGGTTATAGATTCCCAGTGCTCAGGTGATCTCCGCATGCGATGAGATGCAGGTAGTGGACTGTAGAGCACCTTCTGGGCAGGCACCCAGCACCCACAGCACGGGGCTGAGGGGCACAGCCCAGAACCAACAGGGCCCCATTGCAAATCACAGATGGGCTTTCTAGGATGCATTTTTCCTCCTGCACTTTTGAATTGTTTCTTTAATTTGGGATCCTTTTAAAGAAAGTCAGGAACATTAAATTACCACTTCAGGTTTTTTTTTTTTTTTTTTTAGTATTATTAAATGTTTTTTATTACATTTCAGACTACTTTCTATAGAATAATAAAAAATAAAAGGCTTAGATTGAGAAACAGCTCTACAACATTTATTAGATGACTGGCATCTATGAAGATGATGTTCCTTCATGAAATGTTGTTAATGAACCCACAACAAGCAGGCGACCATTTTGGTGCCCTGATGTACACAGGTGGCTTCCCAGCAAGTGGCCAGCACTGGCTTTCCTGCAGTAATCTATTAGCTCAGGTGTACAAGTACAGCACTGATTATTTGCCTATTAAATAACATTCCCTTGCATTTCTTTCAATTATACAACACAAGACAGCTGTTGCCAGCAAAGAATTCCATGATACCAGACATCCCGATGACTTGCCATTGTTTGTTCGCATTTGGAGCTGAGGACTTGGAGCAAACCTCTGCGAATGGCCATGAGGAGCATGTCTGTACCACACAGGAGCATGTCTGTACCACAGCGTGCTGGGCTGGGGGAGCAGGGCTTAGATGGGTCACTGGGCTTTGTGACAAAGTACTGTGAACAAAGGGGACAGTCCTCCTGAGCAGGGCTGAACACAGGATCCTGCCCTGTGCTCCACATGGAGACACAGCAGCTCAGGACAGGCTCTGAGGAGGTGGTTCCAGTTGGGGAGGTCTGCACTGTACACCCAAAGGTTGATTTAATGTAGCTGAAAGCCTGACACTAGGCCTTGCGTTGCTCATACAGTTTTAAATGCACACACCTCCAAGACACTGGAATTTTACAAGGCCACACGCACACGTAAAGCAATCGTCTTGCTATTCTGAGGCAAAGGGAAGCTCTGTTCTAAAAAATTGGCAGCTATTTATGGCCATGTCTTTCATCTGATTGCTTTGCATCATTTCTGTGATCTCACTTCAGGATGCATTTTTGTTGGCTGCTTGTGAGATCTTTGTTAGTGGTGCCATTCTGGGACTGCATCCAACCTGCTCCTCATCGACACCTCTGACAGAGGTTTCCACAGAAACTGAAGCCCTTAGAAGTCTGCTGTGGCAGGGGGGTTGGACTCAATGATCTCTAGAGGTCCCTTCCAACCCCTACAGTTCTGTGATTCTGTGAAGTCAGAAGTTTGGGGAGGAGATACTGCAGCCAGAGAGCGGTGGGACATCCAGGGTCAGAGCCATCATTACAGGCACAACAACAACTCCACTGCTGCTCCTACAAGCCTAGACATGGCTGGGGGGAGGAAAGGGGGATCACATGTGCCCCATTCTAGCAGCCCCACCATCTGTACCAGGTTGGCCCAGGCTTGAACCCCCTGAACAGTGCTGGGTCTGCTGGCCTCTGACACACTCCTATCCGGGGCTGAGCTCCAGAACAATTCTGCATGAACAGGAACCCTGTCCTGGGAGCAGAGGCACCCAGAGCATCAACAACACAATGAGAGGAGGGGCTGTTCTATACATGCTTCTTATTCTGGAGAAGTCTTTGTGCCATCATCTCCCAGTGTACATTTTTTTCCACAGAGCTATGATCAAAGTCTTCAAACATACAGCTCTATAGGAAGGCAAGGATTTCCACAGGCTCCTGGACTCATCTGCCCCTCCAGACATCAGCTTCTTGGGCAGTCATACTTGGGGCTGTTTCTACAGAAGGTTGCAGCACTACATTACAGAGCTGTGGCTGAACCACTGCCTTGGGAAAACTATCTGGCAGAAGCAGATAATTAGTGATAGGATGAGAAGTAACGTCTTTAAGGTGTGCCAGAGGAATGTCAAGATGAATACAAGGAAAAAATTCTTCTCCAAAGGAGTGGTCAGGCATTGGAACAGGTTGCCCAGGGAGGTGGTGGAACCACCCTAAGAGGTATTCCAGAACCGTGGAGATGTAGCACTAAGGGACATGAGCAAGTGGGTGTGGTGAGGATGGGTTGGCATTTGGACTTGCTGATCTTAGAGACCTTTTCCAATCTTAATGATTCTATGATACGATCATTCTAAGAATGCCTTTCCTGGTGGAAACAGCAGCCCCAGTAGTGCGCTGCCTGCAAGAGAGCCCTGAATGGAGGGGCTGAGATGCAGTAAGTGATGCAATAAGGCATTGCGTTGCAAAGCTGATGGCAGTCTCCAGAAAAGGAGCCCACTGCATCATCTGTCCCAGGGCTGTGCTGAACGGCTCTGCATGGGATGAGCATTTTAAAATCACCTTTCCCTCAGACAGACAAAACATTTGTCTGACATTCTTTGCACTCTCTCTTGTTAGCCCAGCCTGCTTCTGTACAAAGCTATTAAGGAATTGCTCAAGATTCAAATTCTGATATGATTAGTAGAGCAGCTCTCTCCTGCTCCCCCCAGCATGCCCCAGTGACCTCTGCTGCCTCCAGAGATTGGGGCAGAGGCAAGCAATGAGTTGGTGAAAGCTCAGCTCCACTGCCTGTCTGACAGCAGCCTCCTCAGCTGCTCACTGCAGTTGGCTCTGATTGCCAGCTAGTAAGAACCCAGACCTTCGTTCTTTTTGTTTTTGTTTAAAACCAAGATCCTTCCCTCAGTGCTCTGAGACATCACAGCTATGCGAGTATTGTTTGAATTCATGTGGAAAAGGATTTAACAGCCTACAGTCCACCCTCCTGAACATAAGAACAGGGAGAGACCTGAAGAACATTCAGAGCCGTACCAGGACTACGTGGTGCAGTGCAGCACAGTCAGGGCGCTCAGCATGGCCACAGTCATTGGGCAATCCCCAACCCCAGCACCACGGACCCCGGCTGTGCCAGTGCTCCAGGATCATGGGAGAGGCATGAGGTGGGAGCTCTGCACAGGGGCTGTGCTGAGGGGTGGGCTGCAGGGATGGGGGAGTCACACAGCCTCACCATGTGTTCATAGCTGTGGCGGGGGGATTTGATTCTGCCAGAGGCATCATAGCAGGGTACAGCTCGGGTATGAGGAGACAACAAGGTGTGTGCTGCAGAAGACCCCAGGAGTAAGAATCCGTCAGTAGCCATAGTAATACATCTTGCTGAACAGATTCATTTCCCAATTTTAAAATGGCATTTGTTTTGTCATGTTTCTCATCACCATTAGTGCATAATGGGACACTGTGCATCAGTTTAAATGAATTCATAATGAGTGCTGTAGCAAGTCTATTGAGCAGGAGATAAATAGGTGATTACTCTGACTCTGCTCTGATGAATGGGATTGCTTATGGAGTTATGTGCCACTTCCACAACCTTTTATGGAGAGAGATACCATAAATCACAGCAGACCGAGTGACCCATTAGATGCCATAACCAAAAAAGAGGAGGACCGATTACAAGGAGTAAAACTGAAAGGACTCACAATGCTAGATGCCAGCTAGCATGGATCAAAGAAGACTGATGAAGTGTGAAGGTGTAATGTGGACACCTGGGTGACAAGGACCCTCTTACAGAAGTAACGTAAGGATGTGATGAGAAAAGGAAAGAAATTAAGGACTTGAGACTGGTACAGGGCAAGCCTTAGGAGAGTCATGGGTGCCCATGACATTCACAGAAAGCTGCACCCTTCCAGCATTTGCCTCTGGGCTTGAGGGTAGAAAACTGAAATGAATTTAATGGTGGGGAAAGGAAGGGGAAGAGCAGGGAGACACCGTAATCTATATGTTCACTTTTATACAAAGGTAGAAGGAATGAATGAGTGAGAACGTAGCAATGAGACCTAGAACATTAGAAGGAAAATGATGTGAAGTGGCCAGAAATGCATGATTACTTCCTGAGAACATCAGTTGAATGGATGATGGATATTGTTGCCCAACATTTAAAGAGGGGATTCAGGCTGTAAGAAACACAGAAATAGCTGTGCTTCTTTCAGAAGATCAGGAACAGGGGAGAATGGAGGACCCGAGGCCCTGGAATCAGAGATGAGAGCAGATATCTCGAGTGGAAAGAACACAACAGACAAGGTATAATGCCCAGGACACAGTCTGACCTGCTAGGATTAAGAGAAAATGGCATGAGTAGGAGGAGGTGCTGGGCACAAACTGTGTGATATGTACCATGCAGGATAATAGGTCTGAGAAAAGCACTTCACAGGGTGCATGTCACATTGCAAGGCATCACAGGAGACAGGTAAAGCTGTCATTCAACTACTTACAAAGACTGACAAAGATAAAATAAAGAAAAATATTCCAAAGTACCCTTTGAAAGCAAAATAAAACTCAATTTCAGACAGCTTAACAATGTTTCACCACAATTTCATGGGCACTGAACCATGATCAGAACTACAATTCAACTTGGTTAAGAAGTGAGAAGAGAGATGAGAGTTCCTAGAAAGAGCCCAGCTGACTCATTCGCACTTTGATGCTGGAAGGAGAGCTGACACCAATGTGCAATGAGTACTTTGGGGACAATCTCTGGAGAAACAGAAAGATCAGCTCAGCTTCGGAGGCAAGGACATGCCCAGGGAACCACCACGTGCCAGGGGAGGGGAGACTCAGATCAGGCTGTGAGGTCACGTCCCACTTGGGAAAATTTGTTTCTTATTTGAAACATTGTAATAAAAACACTGAAGTTTTTCCTGTGCTGTAAGAGAGATCTTTCTCACATCGGCAATTGTGATATTGTGGGAAATTTCTAGAATAGACTGGGAACAGGCAGTCCAAACAGCAGTGTGGGCTGGCTACAGGATATGTAGCATAATCTCTGGTCCTAAAAGTAGCAGTGACTTTAGTTTGGCAAATATCATGGGTGGCATGGAAAACCTGAAACCACGGAAAAATGCTGAATCGTTAATAGTAACTATAAATGACTGGAATGAGTGTTTATAAGGGAGAACTCATACATATACAGTAAGAAAACATAAGCATTACTGTACAGGCCTTACTAACAATGAAGTTTGGTTATCTAACAATAAAATTTCATGTTTGCATAAGAGAATCCCAAGGGAATGAAAGTAGAGAAGGGTTACAGCTGCAATCAGTGACTGTCTGGACTTAATGAGCCAGAAGATACAAATGGAAGAGCTGCTGCATCAACCCGATGAGCTACTGGTCAGACTCAGTACGGATCACGTTTGAGTCCCAAAGGCACTGAGCAGTGTGCATTCCTCTGGTGTCACAGGCTGGGCAAACAGCTCATGTGTTTTCTTCCAGATGAATATCAATTTTCCAGCTGCAGGGCATATCCCATACTCAGAGAGTCAGCCTGGTATCGTTTCCCACACCACTCTTGACCAGAGCTTCTGTCCTTCCCAAACACTGCTCTAAATATATGTCTGGTTCCTGACCCACAGAGCCAGGGTGGGTCACAGTCAGACCACAGTGATACATCCCCACCTGGAGATCAGCAGGATCTCGTGGGAACAGCAGGCAATGCCCCAGCCTGACATCACCCTGAGAAGCAGAAAAGATGTTCAGGCAGAAACAGACAATGAAGTAGCCCCTCAGAGACTGAATACATGTCACAGGTGCAAGGGACACTACGAGAGGACCATGAAAGATTGCTTGATAAGTTGGCAATGTGGTGCTGAAAACTCCTATCATGAACTGCCTGAGATGGAGCTCACATCTCCCTACTGAAGGAGTGACAGACAGAGTTAAAAAGAGTTGGAAGATGCATGTTGCACTGTGTCCTAGGGTCCTAGCAGCAAAGACTGTCCTTATTTCTGTTGTCAAATACAGACACTCCCCCAAAGGCAACTGGTATCTTACACATGCCAAGCACTCAAGAATGCTGCTCTGTCACCGTGTCATGGTCTGGTCTCGTGGAAGAGCTTATTAGACTGCCTCTCTATTCTTCAAAGAATAATTCCATATCATTTACAGATGCCTTAAGAATGCCATGTGTAATGTGTGCTTTAAGTATTTGTTTGTTCTTACTTGAGTGTGGTGTTTGATGTAGGTCTACCCATTATATAAAAGCCAGTAAGTTGGAAAAGGATGAAAGAAAATGAAATGGTCTGTATCATATCATTCTGTACAGTATTTGTGTATACTGAATACTTCATTTATTCTGTAATCTGCAGATAGTTTGAAATTGAAAAGCCAGGCTACTGCAAAAGCAGCCCTTTTTTTCTTGGAATGAGTTTGGTTTATTCAAGCAAAGCAAGTGAGCACCTGATTAAAGGCAATATCTATCTTTAAGGAAAAAGGCTGCCATTCTGTTGAGCTATTGTGCAACTCCCAAATACATTCAGCATTGCACTGTACATGGCAGGAGCATGAATGGACTTCTTCCTTCCTGTGAGATACAGTCACATCCATGGCAAAGTCAAGTCCCCACTGTCCTGTCCCTGGGAGGGAGCCCGGGAGCAGTGAGGGCTCTGGGGCATATGCAGACGCAGCACTTGGGATGTGAACACACAGCAATGCCCAGAGTCCATGGGGTAGGAGAACCATACTTAAGACACAGATCCAAGGAAAACCCAGGGAGTGATGTGCTGGGAGAGATATCACATGGGTAGATGAGTGGGATGTGCAGCCTCGGAGCAGTAATCCTCAGGGCTGGAAATGAGAGGATCTGGGTAGGAAATGTCCCATCCCTGGAGACAGCCCTGGGCAACCTATGGATTTAGCTATGGATGTCCTTGTTCTTTGCGGGGGGGGGGGGGGCGGCAAACAAGATGGCCTTCAGAAGTCCTTTCCAAATCTAAGGATTCTATGATTCTAAACAGAAGAACCAAGTCACAGAAAACAACCCAGTGCATGGGATGCTGGCTGGGCAGGAACCATAGGAAATCCAGTGCCTTCAGAGTCCGTGGTGGTAAGAAACTCTTCACTTACTGGAATATTCCTGAAAATCTGGTGTTGTTTCTAAAATGCAAAGCATGGCTGAGATTTCCTGGAATGAGAGGAGAGTGTGAATGTCCGGAAAACAAGTGGTGTCTCCTTCCTTCCATACATATATATGCATTCCCTCCTTCCACATTATATATATATATGTATGTGTATATATATATACACACATACACACACACACACACACAAATATCTCGTGACCCTGAGAAAGGCAATTCACCAGAATTGAAGATACTTTTAATCTTACCCTTTGAAGAACCCTTTTAATCTTAGCAGGAAAAGTTGCATTATGGAGAATGAACAAAAGTGTTCTTTCCATAGCAAGAGCTTCTATTTTATTTACATATTCTGGTTTAAACAAGGAACTTGTTGCTTTGTTATTTTGAGACAAGATGTAGAATTCAGAATTATGGTGATCAGAAACATGGTTAATATTCAGCACAAAAGAGCAGAAGACTGATTCTTTTTTCACTGAGAGGACTTTGCACATCCCAGCACTTCACTGGAGGCTGCTAACCCTGCAGACAGTCCCACAGCCAGAGTAGCACCACTCCTCATCTGCTGGGAGGGGCACATCAAAAGCTCTCAGGTATGGTTCTGAATGCTGGGGTACAAGTAACCAAAGAGCAGAAGGAAAAGCAAAAATCCCCACCTTCAGGACATTTGCACCCAGCAGGGGGCCAAGGCACTCCAGTGCTCCTCTCTCCACTCATTGCTTCCCTGGCAGCTGGAGAAGCCAAGGAGAGTCATAGAGAGCCACATGGAACCCACTGCAGCATCTCTCCAGACTGTATGCATCAAATCCTGCAAGCAGAACCCAGCTCTCTTCTACAGCTGGAACTGCGTGCTCAAGAGCAAGGCTCTATGCAGGCAGGATGCATAGATGCATAGAGTCAGGTAGTCAAGCAGAAAAAGATGAACCATACAGGATTAGCACAAAAGAGATTGAGTTGGGGTAACTGGGATCCTCATGAGAACCAGCAGAGTCAGATCTGGCACATCCAGTCCAGTGTGGTTACTAGAGGGGGAGAAGAGGGCAGAGAACTCCCATTTCTAATCTCACATGTTTTATAGGATTTTAGGCAACATCCATGGGATTTTACTGAGCAGAAAGAATATTTACATCTGATTGCCATAGTTTCTGAGAGTGTTTTCTCAAATCTCATCAGACCTCTGTGTTCAGAAGTTCTTCTGCTTGCAGAAAGTGATCAGACTTCAGCATAGTGAGAGTACAAATGAAAGGGAACAAACATGTCAGCTAATGGACAATGGAGCCATGAGTCTTAGCAGTAATCACAGAAAAGCACTGTGAGCAATGCAGGAAAGTGGCATACCCCTCTCAATATTATAGATCAGCTTTTACTGAACTCAGCAGAGCTGTCTCTAGCTTTAACTCCACTGATTTCTGCAGAGCTATCACTACATTCAGTGTACCTTTCAGTGAAGGTGAAATAAGGTCCACAAAGGAAGCGTAACTCCAAAGGGAAAGGCTGAGCAGACACCTCGTATAGCAACACAGCTCCTGCCCCACAGACTACTCACTGCTTTGTCCTACTGGGTGCAGGACTCAGCCTGCAGGCCAGACCCAGCACATCTGGCAAACATGGTTTAGCAGACTGCTAATGGGAAGCAAAGCTGCCTATTACATGTTCTGTTGTGCTGCAGATACAGAAAAATGAACATGTAAAATAAGATCACTATCCTCCCTTTTTTTTCCTCCCTTTATAGAGAAAACTCCTAGAGAAGGGAGAAAGAATGTTTAAGTATTTATTTAATACCGAGAACAATGGGATGGTAATACATTTTCAGAAACACTCTTAATGGAAGGCTCCATCACAATCAGACACTGCTTCTAAAAAGCAGTTGGGCAGAGTGTGTTCCTCTCAGTCCTGAGGTACGAGCACACACAGCAGACAGAACCAAACAGAAATTTCTCTTTAACTCCATAGTCATACTATGTTCCACAAGCTGCATCTGGCCTGTGGACTGTGTATTTGTTGTTCCTGATCTGTACATTTTATTTCACTACACCTTATATTATCTTGCTCCTGTTTCTTTAAGATATCCCAGATTTAAAAATGTCATGCCTGTGTCCCTTAGATTTGGTGTAAGAAGCAGCTGGAACTGGGCTATCTCCTCTAGCTGAAGTAAGGATCATTTAACATCACAACATATTTCACTTCTCATATGCTGCACATCCACAGCATTACACAGCTATTTTTCCTCCAGGAGAGAGCACACCCAGCTCACAGCCTCCACACCTGTTTTAGCTCCTGCATCCAGACTAATCAGAAGAGGCTCCACAGAAGATAAGAGAGTAGAAAACATCCTGTTTGCTGATTTACACATCACACAGCCTAGCTTTGTGAAAGCAATGTTGAAGAAATGTAATCTGTTTATTTGCACTGTGACAGCCGTGTAAACCAGTGAAAGGAATGTGACAAATGAAGCCATCAGCTGTGCTGTGCAGGGAGTGAATACATTACACTTCCAATTACCAGAGTAGATGCTACATTCCTTAAATAGGCTGGCACTGAACCCCAGAGCCATTGTCATGGCATCACTGAGCATCCCCAGCAAGGTGCTGGGTGTGAGCACTTCCCCTGAGGACAGGCCCCAGATGAGGCAGGAGCTGATAGCCAATCTGGGCTCATGAGGTTCTACCAGGGATGGGGCTGGCACCACACACAGGGATGGCAGGAGAACAGGGGCTACAGTGCTCATCACTGCTGGAGCAGTTGGGGCTGATGTAGGGAGAAGCCTCTCCTCTGCCCCAGGCTATGAGATTTATGTCCTAAAGGGTGCTGAGAGCTGATGGGGTAAAGCCCTGAAAACCTGATCTGAGCCCAAAACTCACCCCACACTGAGCATGGGCTGGGACACCAGTGGTCCACTCCCAGCCCTGGATCCCATGATCCTGACATTCAAGATACTCTTGTAGAATTTAATCTGATAGGACCCATACGCAAAACTATTCAGGCAGCTTTTGCTCATTGAGAGATACAGTGTGGTACACAGCAGCTCTGAAAAATCTCTGCTTCTGTCTAGCAAACACTAAGGGCCACTGAGCCACTAATCAGATGGTAAAGTTAAAAAGTTACAGCATAGTGCCACTTAACGTTGCTGTAAGTGATAAGACTGCGTGCCTTCATGCATCTCAGAAATCATAACCTGTGTTACAGACCTCAGCAGCTATGC
Organism: Alectoris magna; assembly: GCA_030625065.1. Lineage (NCBI taxonomy): Eukaryota > Metazoa > Chordata > Aves > Galliformes > Phasianidae > Alectoris > Alectoris magna. Next base: position 276,778 of record CM060565.1, on the reverse strand, counting down.
TCCATGGTGCTGTCAGTGAACCCCATGGCTATGCAGTGCAATGGGCACTACGTGCCTGGGGCTGTGTGGACACAGCACCCACCTGTCTGCTGCAGCAAGAACCCTGACCTCCCAGCATCCACTTCCTGCCCCCAGCTCCTGAATTCTTCTCCACACTGCACTGTGTTCCTCCAGCTGGGACCCACAGCTTGGAAACTGGCCAAGAAATGACAGAGCCATATGGATTTGAAGGCACCTCAGGAAATTCCCCCCCCTTTGTACAGGCCAGCAAAAGTTCTGCTGCCACCAAAGTTTTCATTTGCTGTGGGGAGTTGAGGAGTGGGGAAGGCTGGGCAGTGTTTCTAGAGACACACAGCATACTTGTGCTGCTCACAGCAGAGAGGACCTTAGAGAGACTGAAGCTATGCAGACTTCTAGCTTCTCATTTCATAACCCATTAACTTTACAGGCACTGTCCAGACTGCCTGCTCCAGATGAAAGGTCTCTGATTATCTTACCAGGTAAATTAATGCCTGACATACTTTGTTATTAGTCTTTGAAGGGCCTAATAAATAAATTTACTAGGCAATTTCTTCATTCAGTATTGCAGTTTAAACCAACAGACAACAGCAGAGAACTGGTTCATTGAAGCTTGCTCACTGCCATACAGCTGCTGTCATAACGCAAATCATCCCTGAACAGTGCTCAGCAACACTTCTTGGCCACCTCACAGCACACAAATACAACTCCTGCACACTGTTGTTTTCGTGCACAGGTTGCTGCAGCCTCTGTGCAGCTGAGCAAAGGCTCAGAGCTTCTGTCCTCCTCCATTCAGTACAGTTACCCCTCAACTGGGGGCACAGAGCACGTACAATGCAGTGGTCCAGCGGCAGAGTCACAGCTGCCAAAAGAGTGAGGAAGGGACTGAGCTGCACCACAGCAGAGCTGGGTGCTGTGCTGGGGATCACCTTTTCTAGCAGATATTGCGAAGGGACCACTGAGATGGTCCCTCATACATCAAAGCCCAAATTCCAATTAGCTGTTGAAAACTATTTAATAATTGTTCTTAAAATACTTCTCCTTAGTTCAAAAGTAGACAGGGCAGATATTTTAGATGTCAGGGAAGACATTTCCTTATTCCCAGTGGAAATGTTATTTGTACCTTCTAAACACCAGAGCTATTACAATAAACAATTCCATGCAAATAGGAGGTATTTATAAGCAGAGAGGCACTCAAGGGAATGAGGTTATGAACACAGTTTCTTATTCTTAAAATAGTCCCTATTTTATGCAGATTAAAATTCTCCCTTGAACTATTCCTGTCCCTGTTCCCACCCCGGCACAGGTCAGGAGGAGTCAGCCCCAGGCCATGCCACCCAGCCCCTGCCTGTCACAGCTGGGCTCCTACCACAGCTGGATCACCAGCAGCTTCAGGCTGCAACCAAACCTGCTGCCTCTGGTGTGCCTGCCAAGCTTATCACAGGTTAACAGGCCAAGAGAAGCCAGTCTCACAGCAATCTCAAAGCAAGTCTCAAGTAGTAGTAGCCATAAATGATTAATTTTCAGCAACATCAGATACAGGACTCCATCTGCACTGCTCTATGCCATGGCTGTTACTATATTCTGTAAGTGCCAGAATCTACAAAATTTAGTATTGCCTCATGCATCTGTGACAAAGATAGAGGGAAAAAAAAAAAAAAAAACCAACACAGGACCATTTTGTAACTCAGAAGCTATGATTTTCAACGAAATGAGTTTTAAGATACCATTGAAAGTTGCTAACAAAACGGAACCCTTACAAACACATCATTAAAATGCATCAGGAAGAGATACTTCTAGTCAACTACTCCATTTGATTGCTTTGAATTTGGTTCTGGGTGGGTTGGTTTTTTGGGTTTTTTTGTTTGTTTTTGGAGGGAGAAACAGAAAAAGAGAGAAGGAATACTTAAAATATCCTGATAACCCATAAGCCTATGTTTGGAAGAAAAAAACCAAAAGGTACTTTGAAGGAGTGACCTTACAGCAAAGTTGCCAGTAGCAGTGGTACTTCCCAGGCAACCAGCACTGCATTTGCCCCCAGCTCAGCCCCGGGCAACAATTAGCACAAGCAGGTCAGGACCTGGGCAGCAGACATCCACACTGCTATCAGGCTCCCACCTGAGGGCAGCCTTCCATCCCTTTGAGATGGTTTTTACTTGGGCACCTGTATCTGCACTGCAGAACATGTGCTTGGCTTTGAAGTCTATGGAAGGGAGTGACTTTTTCTGCAACACAGCCATAGCCTAAAAATGAGCATAATATAATAACCACATGAGCTTTGTTCTTTAAGACTTTTGGTGTTCTCAGAATCATGTTATTCACAAATAAAAGCACAGGTGACAACATATTCCCAAAGGGGAATGAGTTTTGAACATAAACAGAAGCTGGGGGACACAAATATATCTTGACACTTAAGGACATTTTGTACAGACAGAACAGCTACATTCCTGGGACTAGGCCATGAAATTGCCTTTGTGTAGTCAATCACAATTTTGTATTCACGGACAGGGAACAACTGGACATTGCATTTCATCATGCTGGAGTGGACAAGCTGTTCTCCCACACTGTACACTCAGACCTTTCTAGTACCACAGTGTTGCTCATCTTGCTCTTCCCTGCTTGCCTTGCTGCCCCAGAGATCTGTAAGAAATACTCCTTGGAAACTGTTACTACAAGACAGAGTGCTCTGCAGTCTCACCTTCAACTTGTCAGCTTTTCCCTCTGGAAAGGTCTTGTAGGTCCTTTCCAGCCTTGTGATTCTATGAAAGGGCACAGTGGGAATAGCACAGTATCTCCTGGTTGCAGGGATGCTCCTGGGCTCGAAGGGCCACGTTAACACCCAGAGCCTCTGCAAAAGGCTTGGAAGGGTCTGGCACACTGCATCCTATATGGGTGTTCTCCCAGGGCAGAGAGGTGGCTTGGTTGATGATAGTACTGTCAGATTAAAGCTCACTCGCCTTTGGTCACTTACGCTGCACCTGATTCTGAGCTGGTGTTCAGAAGGGCCACCCACAGTCCCCATCTCTGCCAAGCGGTTTTCCCCATTTATCTGAGCCTGAACTCCTGTATCAAGAAAACAGGATTAAAGCAGCAGACCTACACTGTCATGCACAGGGATCCACAAAGAAACAACGCTGCTTATCAGAAAGACAAATGCTCTGAAGCATGTGTGCAAAACAGTAGTAAATATTTTAATAAGGTACTAATGCTTGACTTAAAAGGTACTGTGCTGATCTACAAAGAGCAAGACCAAAGTGTCTACTTTCAACATAGGATTCTACACTCCTAATGGCCCTGTAACTTTCAGCTAAAGCCTATTTCCAGAGGATTATCAATTCCCTCACAGGCATTATTTGTAGAAAATTCTCAGGAACATTATGCATATTTTAGCAGAGCCTGAATTATACAGAGAACATGCCTTGTTTTTGTATCTATAGGAATAACTGGCTTATAAGTGCATGTCACTTGAGAAATTGTGTGTACAGGTTTTAAATCATGGATCATCACATCAGTATCCTCCATGAGCCTTAAATGCTTGTAAACACTTTACTTAGTAATGAATCTGCATTTAATATGAATGTTTTTCCTGAAGTTTGTTCTAGGAAGAAGAGAACAGGAATTCTTATAATAAAAAATAAATCGTAGGTAAATCATTCTTAAACTATATATACTGTTATATTTCAATTTAAATTCTACAAATCATGTATTACATTAAGTAAATTTTAAGAAAATACAGATCAAAACAGAGAGTACACAAAGTCAAGCATTTGTAGTTATAGCCTATGAAAGTCTAACATCTCTCTCCTTATTTCCTTAAGGTAGTAAATAGAACCATAAAAGCACTGGTTGGAAGGGCTACCAGCCTGTTCAGTTGCTCACACCAGGGCAGTTACGATCTCTCAAAAGATCTGATAAGGCATTGCCCAGGCTCCAGGCATTCAGACTGCACTGATCCCTGTCCCAGCACTCTCCAGCTCTCCTGGTGAAGACTTGGAATCACAGAATCATTTAGGTTGGAAAAGGCCTTCAGGATCAGAATCCAATCATTAACCTGACCTACTGAGTTCCATTACTAAACAACTCCTACTGCCATGCCCAAGTCTCTTAAATGCCACCAGGGATAAGGACTCCAACCCTTCTCTGAGCAGCCCATCTCAATGCTTGAACACCCTTTTCGAAGAACTTATTCCAAACACCCACTATAAAAAAAAAAAAAATCCCCAGTGCAGCATGAGGCCATCTCCCCACGCTCTCTCACTCTTCACCTGAGAAAAGCAACTGTATGGGAAACAGCTGATCACAGCCTGAACCTCTAATTGACCACCTGAGGCAAGCAATGAGTCAGCTGTGGGAGCACAGGTGAAGGTAAACCAGCTGTGCTACCAGAAGCTTGGCTCCACCCCTCCCCAGATCTCATTTAAGGGCTGACTGCCACTAAGGCAGGATCTCTTTCTCTGGAGATCACTCCTTTGTGGAGTTTACTGCCAGCCTTCAACATCAGTGAGCATTTTCCATTTATCATAGATTATCTTTCTATCACAGTAATCTTTCGTACAAAACATCCGTTTACCTATCAACTGTGTAACTGTACAACTGTATAACCGCACAGTGACTGCCACCCTCCTCACTACAACTTCCTTTCAGATATTTGTAGACATCTCCCCTCAGCCTCGTAGAATCACTGAATTGCCCGAGTTAGAAGGAACTAAAAGAAAGGATCATCAAGGTCGACGCCTTTTCTCCAGACTAAACATCCCCAGTTCGGACACTCCTCCACAGACAGTTTGCAGCAGCACCCTATCCCGTCAGCCAGCTCCTGCACATTCCCACCAGCCCCCAGCTCTGCACAGCCCCGCTCCGCACAGCGCCTCCTGCCCTGCCGCACGGCCTCTGGGGGCTGCCCCTGTCAGAACGGCTCACAGAGACTTTGGCTGTAGATCTGGAAAATGTCTCAGTTCCAAACAATCTGACAAAGGGATTTCACAGCCAATTTATGAAATATTTTCACGGAATCAAAGAATGGTTTGAGTCAGAAGAGACCTTTAAAGGCCATCTGGTCCAACTCCCTGCCATAAATAGGGGTATCTACAGCTCTGTCAGGTGCTCAGAGCCACTCAGCCTGAAGCTGTGCTCCGCTGAAGCACGGACCCAGAACGCAAAAGTACCGCCCGTGAGAGAGCACAGCACCTGCAGAATGGGATCACAAAACACGTTACGGGCATGTAGAAGCACTTTGGGGCACGCGGGTGGGTGAGTCAGAAGCAACTTGCCCAGAAGCCAACGATCCATATTAAAATGCACAGACTAACGCCACTGGCACTGCCGCGCTGCGCGGAGCCCCGGCGCCCTCGCAGCGGTGAGCTGAGCGCAGCCCTGAGCCGGGCACAGAGCGGCGGAATTTTCTCCTCCTTTGAAAGAAGCTCCAGAGCTGTGCGTTCCACGAGTGCCATCTGCTGGCCCTGCTGCGCATTGCCCGGGCGGCCCTGGCTCGGCTCAAGGGCAAATTGCTGTGAACTCCCTCTGATAGACATCTGTGTTGGTTGGATAATCACAGTTGCGATGCCATTAAGAGGCATTGTCATCCAGCTGTACCTCTGTTATTCAAAAGGTAACTCTCAAAGCACTGGGAAATCGCATCCAGTTTAAATTAAACCAACTCCCTCCTCCCCCCCACCCTTTATCTGCAGAAGAAATCAATTTAGAAAGCTAGAGAAGATCTAGAAAAATCTCATCTCTTTAGTTATGCCAAGAAACTAAAACCTGCTCTGGTACTCTCTGTTTTGCAGGCTTCCAAGAGCTGAGTATTGTGGAATATTACTGCCCTGGAAAGGAAAGATTTACAATCAGAAAGCCTACAAGTTACTGCACAAAGAATACATCAGTTAGAGGATCTCCTGTTGCAGTTGGGCTCTCAAATGTGCAACATTCAGGCAAAAAAAAAAAAAAAAAGCAACAAAACACAACAAACCAAAACAAAGCAGGAGGAAGTGCAATTGCCATACATAAAGACAGCCAGAACAAGAAGAATGCATTTTCTTTAACAGAAGAATTGCTGTAGAAGGTAAGGAGAATAGTGAAAGAGAATGGCTATGTTCATGTCAGTAGATCTGAACAAATTATACTGTATAAGGCTCAACAAATATGTTAACTCATTTCTGTTTCTGTATGGAACATCTGAAAATAAGACTCACCCAAATCCAGAATTATCTTTTCAATGCTAGCTAGTAAACAGCAAAACTATTGCATGTATCTTACTGAAAACACAGATGCAGCACAAGTCAGCATTATACTGAACACATTCAGGAGATGCTACATTTGATTTTCAGCTTTTCCCTGGAAATGTCCCCACAGATGTGCAGAGAATGCCACACATAACATCAGCCGCTATCCCATTCCTCTTCCCAGTATAACTCAAAACAAGGCCTGGCTTGATATCCTCTGAACTCTTATAGAAACACACTGCCTCAGTAGCACATTCACAGACTGCAGTCCATGATCCCCCACCCCGCTTCCACACAGAAATGACAGAACACCTTCTAAGATGAAGGTGACAGATTCATTGCTGATAGGAGCCTCCTCCTTTACCCAGCTGCCTCTGAGAGCATCTGTATTTGAAACTCCGTGCCAGAATAACTTCATCTCACTTTGTAGTGAGCCTGTTCTGAGAAACAGATGGCACATGGAGGATGTGCTGCACCACACCTGCAAAAATCCAACTGCCTGTGAGCACAGCAGATTAATGACCTTTCTCAAATTATTAGTACATCCCATTTTCAGGTGTCAGATAGATGATGCCTGAAGTTGGATTTCTAGAGTACTAGCAATAAAATTCCCACTCTATTTTCTTACACACTTTGCCAGAAATAACAAGTAATTTATGTATTCCAAGCCATCTAAACAGCAGTGTATTGATATCCAGCCAAACCTGCTGGAAAGCAGATGCAAACAGACACATCCATAACATATCTAAAGTTAGGAAGAAAGAGGTCAAGTAAAGCCAACAGTTGCGCAAGGTATGCTTTGGATTTAGTTCAGAGAAAGCTATGAGGAAGTTTTACTGTCACTTTCTTCATTAACTGTAATCTCCTGGTCCACCTGAGGAGAAATGTGGAGGTCCATAAAAGCTAAAGTAAGAGCTTGCTCCTTCAGTGTTCCTGACTCTGAAGGAAAAGTAGAAGAACATACCAAGAAACCTTGCTGAGGAGAAAAAAAAATAATCAGCTGGGATTTCAGTGAAAACTCCTAAGTGTACCTCAGGTTCAGGTTTCTGGGCATTACTCACATTGAACCCCAATTTAGGCAGATCATAGAATTATCTGAGTTGGAAGGGACCTTTAAAGGCCATCTGGTCCAAGTCCTCTACAGTAAGCAGGGACACCTACAGCTCAATCAGACAGATTAATGGGCACTGGAAGAGCAAAAACATCAAGAGCAAACACACACTGAGCAGTAGATATCTGTAAAAGCACCATCCCAGCAGATTCAGAGTAAAGCCAGGCAAGGCTTCCAGCTCCAGCCTACATCTGCCCTCCTGTCCTGAGAAAGGTCCAGCAGGACAGGAACCCTCACAGGAACAAGTTCCACATTTGACTTGTAAATTCACCAGAAAACTTATATTATTGTTTTTCCCTCAAAGAGAGAGTTACATCTAATACATTTGTAATATAACAAAACTAACAAACAGATTCCTTGGAAGCTGCAGTTTAAAATCATCTTCCAATATTGTTTGTGTTGCTTTTTTTTTTGGCTGGGCTACACAAATACAGATGCTATTTTAAGGGTTTCTCTTCCTACTTCTCTTGTCCCCATGAGTGAACTACAGATACTTATTAATTCAGTGAAACTGCAGAGCATGCTGCCCACAGAATGCTTCAGCAGATAGCATTTCAAGCGGTCACTACTGATTTTGTGAGAGCTCCTTGCAGTTACCTCTGGAAATAGAACCATAGAATCACTCAGGTTGGAAGGGACCTCAAGGATCATCAAGTCCAACCGCAGCCTAACCATAGTACCCTAACTCTAACAACCCTCTGCTAAATCACATCTCTGAGCACCACATCCAAACAGCTCTTAAACACATCCAGGGACAGTGACTCAACCACCTCCCTGGGGAGCCTATTCCAGTCTTTAACCACCCTTTCTGTAAAGAAGTGTTTCCTAACGTCCAGCCTAAACCTACCTTGGTGCAACTTGAGGCCATTTCCCCTCGTCCTGTCACCTGCCACCACTGAGAAGAGACCAACCCTGCTCTCACTGTAAGCACCTTTCGGGTCCTGGAAGAGAGCAATAAGGTCTCCCCTCAGCCTCCTCTTCCCCAGACCAAATGGCCCCAGCTCCCTCAGCCTCTCCTCATAGAGCTGATTTTCCAAGCCTTCCACAAGCCTCATTGCCCTTCTCTGGACCTGCTCCAGTACCTCCATATCCTTTCTGTACTGAGGTGCCCAAAACTGAACACAGTACTTGAGGTAAAATAATTAAAGGTAAATACCTGCAGAAGCACTGCCTATAAGCACACACTTGTGGGAATATATGATTTGTACACCAGACTAGAAGAATAAGGTTAGAGCAATTCCAGAAAGTCTAATAAACATTATATAAGGACAGGTGGAGGACCATTTGTAACATGCAATTCTAAAACTGCATGTTAAGAAAGAAAAAAAAAAACAGGAAGAAAAACAAATTCAGCTTCTTCACTGAGACTCTCACACACAACCCCCAACAATTATTCTACCTGAGAAAATTCAGCAGGACCTCTTAAGCACAGAATGAGCCATGACAGCCCTGCTCTGTCCCAGGAGCAACAACTGTCACTGCTTTGCTGCAACTCTGTTAGTTCACAAGAAACCTGGTCTTCCTGACAGCTCATTGAACAGGTGGGGCTGAGTACAAGAACACTCTGCTTAAAAATTAAAGAAAACGAATCAGTTGTAGAATATTTACATTTTTGTATTTCAAAAAACTTGCTTTCCTACGTCATAATTACTTTCATCTTCTCATTGGTGGATGATTTTCTTGTGCTTTATTGTTTAAAGCGACCCTTTAAGGAATTAAGAAAATATTTTCTTATCAAAAGCTACAAGTTAAACCCTCCATTATTTTCATACTACTTCCTGCTGAACACTCACCTGTAATATACAGCACCACCCCCAGCCCACCCAGCTATCAGCTAAAGGTAGCCTCAGCACTATGGGAACTTAAGCAGTAGTTCTGGCTCTTAAGGGAACACAACTGTATCTTTATTAGAGCTTCCAGGTGTTCTACAATAGCTTCTCATCCACAAAATCTTCTTGCTGAGCACTATAGTAATCATATAACAAACACAGACCTGCCCCACACTAAGGGGGAAGGGCCAAATCAAATTCTTTTGCCTTCTACAGCATCACAGAGACAATCTGCAACAAAACCTTCTGCCACCACACACCCAGGGTGAACAGTGATGTAGCATTAGGCTACATTCACAGAATTGTAGGGGTTGGAAGGGACCTCCAGAGATCACCGAGTCCAACCCCCCTGCCAAAGCAGGTTCCCTACAGCAGGTTGCACAGGTAGGCGCCCAGGTGGGTCTTGAATATCTCCAGAGAAGGAGACTCCACAACCCCCCTGGGCAGCCTGTTCCAGTGCTCCGTCACCCTCACCGTAAAGAAGTTCTTGCGCACACTTGTGTGGAACTTCCTATGCTCCAGTTTCTGGCCGTTTCCCCTTGTCCTGTCTCCACACACTGCTGAAAAGAGTCCGGCCTCACCACTTTGCCCCCCACCCCTTAGATATTTACAGACCCAGATCAGGTCCCCTCTCAGTCTCCTTTTCTCAAGGCTAAGCAGACCCAGTTCACTTAGCCTTTCTTCATAGGGAAGATGCTCCAGGTCCTTCACCATCTTTGTGGCCCTCTGCTGGACTCTTTCCAAGAGATCCCTGTCTTTTTTGTACTGGGGAGCCCAGAACTGGACACAGTACTCCAGATGAGGCCTTACCAGGGCAGAGTAGAGGGGGAGGATCACCTCCCTCCACCTGCTGGCCACACTCTTTTTAATGCACCCCAGAATGCCATGGGCCTTTTTGGCCATGAGGGCACAGTGCTGGCTCATGGCCAACTTGTCATCCACCAGGACACCCAGGTCCCTCTCTGCAGAGCTCCTCTCCAGCAGGACTTCCCCCAGCCTGTACTGGTGCATGCAATTATTCCTCCCTAGGTGCAAGACTCGACACTTGCTTTTGTTAAACCTCATCTGGTTTCTTACCATCCAGCTCTCCAGCCTATCCAGGTCTTGCTGAATGGCAGCACAGCCTTCAGGTGTGTCAGCCAATCCTCCCAACTTCATATCATCAGCAAACTTGCTGAGGGTGGCCACTATCCCCTTGTTAAGGTCACTAATGAAGATGTTGAACAAGACCAGGCCCAGCACCAACCCCTGGGGAACACTGCTAGAAATCACTACAGTTAAATTTTACCTTGGAAAGCATTGAACTCTGAAGCTGCTGGCAACAGCAAAACCATGCTCTAAATGCTTAGTCTAGTACTATCTGTCCTCCTTCATTAAGCCAGAAAGTGTTCACTACTTGAATCAAATGAAATACAAGACCACTTCATCAGAATAGCAGGGAGAACTGATGCAATGTTATAATGGGATAGAAAGTACAGCAAATGAGAACAAGCCCAAACCCAGCCGCCACAGAAACAAAAGAAAAGAGCTACTGACCTTTGGAAGGCTTCAGATAGGCAAGGATCTCCATCAAAAGCCTCTCCCTGCAACTGCCAACCTTTAAATGAGGTCTGGGAAGGGGTGGATCGTGGCTCCACCCCTTCCATCACTCAGGTACACTGCATGCACCTGACCTCCCCTGGGCTGGCCCTGCCTTCCCACCAGGAGCTCCATCACTGCTTCAGGTCATGACAGCATTTCCATTACAGCTGTATTTCAGGAAAAGCTCTAGAACAAATACTTCCAGGGTGGATGAATGTGTGTGTGCACAGTGAGGTGATTCACCACAGCCACTTATTGCAGGCCTGGTCAAAGAAAGGAGCTTCTCTTGGGACCAGGGATCAGTCCCACATGGAATTTGTCTCAGTGGGTGCTGATGCAGCCCACCCTGGCCACAGAAAGTGCCAGGTCCTGCCCAAGGCAGGATCAGCAGCCCCAGAGCCAGCACTGGACCAGTTGCAGGAAAGGGAAACGCCCGGAGGAAGACACCAGGTCATCTGTCAGAGTGACAGCAATGACAGAGCACAGCCAACACCGCCACATCAGGGAAAAATGCTATGCAAGATTATACAGAACATTATGCAAATGTGATTAATTGAAGAACTGAGCCTTAGCTCAGTTCCTTTCTCAAAGCATTACATTGATAATTTGATTTTAAAATCCTTATTGAATTAAATGCTTGGTGTGCCTTTATTCAGCTTTACTTTTCTTCATATTAGTCTTTGATCAGTTAATATTTCTGTGCCAGGGTGAAAAGAAAAGAAAAAAAAAGAAAAATGATCACTCTGTCACTTCAAGCCTTCAGCTTTTCATTTATTCATAAACAAGTGAGGATAGGAAAGACCTTCCTATCTCCTCGTGTCTGAGATAAATTTCTGCTTTTTTGTAGCGTCTACATACTATTTAAGATAGAAATTAATGCATTAATGCCATAAACAATTATACGTTAATTGTTAAGCATTTTTAAAAGCCCAATTCATTTGTATTAAGTGAGCATAAATTATATAATAAGCAACTTTGACAACAAGTCACTGCTTTTCCTTAGCTTTCCTTCCGTATATTTAGTTTTCTCTTTAATGGCTTTACTTTGAGAAGTCTATCCGTGTATTTAGATCCTTTTAGTCCCTTTCTTTAGATAGAGACTAAACTGCACGGTTTTTGTTGTTGTTTTTGTTTTTAATGCAGGGAATTTAGGGGTCAGATTAAGAAGTTCATATAAAGTTATATGATTTATGAAGATCTTTGGGAGTTGTTTGTGGGTCATAAGTAGACACCAAGTAGAGCCAGCCTTTCTGAGCTCCCAGAGCTCCCCCTCCATGAGGTGCTCGACCTGTGGAAGTGGTGGGGCCTCATCCTACCCCATGCCCTTGCAGAAGGGAAGCCCAGGTCCCCTAGGCTGGGATAGGATCAGTGCAGGTGCAATGCCTGATCCGGTCAGACAGGATCACAGGATCCAGCAATTCAGTGTCACAACATGAGCAACAGGAAGCAGGTCTAGATCAGCACTTTGTCTGCCTTGCTCTGCAGAGCAGGCTGAGTGCTCCAGCTGTGAGAAAATGACACAACCAGTGGCATTCATTCCTCTGCCCTTAATCGAAGGGAATGTGTTCTTCAACTTCTAAACAAGATTCGTTATGTAATTATAAATACCAGACTATGGTTCAGGTAACCTTTTGTTTTGTTTTAAGGCTGAAGTTTTATTTTCTGTAGGCACAGAAAATTCAAAATATACTCCATTATACTCCACTTTTGTGTATAACAAAAAAAGGATGTCATTCTCTTAGCTGAAAAATCGAAGTGTTTGCCTTCATGTCTTCCTCTGCTCTTTTTCTCAAAGGCAATGCCAACTGATCAATAACTGCTGCACACTTTGGACAGCCAGAGCTAATGATATTGTGTGTAGCCACATAGTATCCACCGTCATGTATCTGGAAACTAAGTCAGAATTCCTTTCTAATTTCTATTTCTATCCAGTTATAATCATATGCACACTTATTAAAATTAAATTGAATGCAATCACTTACAACTCCTGACCTGAATTATCTCTGCTTCAAGTCAGACCTCTTCAGCACAGAACTAGGGAGTAACCAGCATCGTAGAAGCACAGTATGGGCAAGGAGTCCAGGACATTGAGAGTGTAACCTCCCTGACTGTTTGGTGTCCCACTACAGTGCTGTGACCTTCCTGCCAGCATGAAGAAATTCTGAAACAAGGGAATAGCTTCATTGCATTAGTAATAGTCAACACGCTCCTTTTTCCTCGCATATTTTCCTCCTAGCCTTTAGAAATACAGGCTTATTTTCAGAGCACCAAGCCTAAATTCATACTTGCACAATCCATCCAGGTTTCTACCGTAATTAACTGAACAGCACACAGGGCAGTGCTGACAACCTGAAGTCTTCTGAGGCTCCTGTCTCATTGATCTGGACACTAAACAGGGGAAAGCTACTGCAGATGTCAATGGATTCACAGCTGTATACCCAAATTTTCCTGTGCTCAAACTCATTTCTTTGTTTGGGAAGTTGAAAAGGAATCGAAAAGTGTCAGTTAAATATTTCATGTTGTGCTGGAGTGTATAATTCATGATCAAATCCTTGAGAAAGGAATAGATAAGATGGAGCTGCAAAAGCTTTAAATGAAGTATTTTCTTTTTCTAGTAAACAGACTGCCAAAAAAGTGCTTTCCTTCTTTTCTGTTGGTATTATAATGAGAACTAAAAACATGTGATAGAAGTAAGAAATGCACTCAATGGATTTGAGAAGTTATTCACTTATACATTTTGTTGATCGATGCAATTAATGTTTTACACATGCTTTTCCGAAGGTACCCTGTTGTACTGAGTTCTTCCACATATCACAACCTCCCATAGGAATGGGATGCATTGGCCTCAACGTTTAAACAGCCCCATATGTTGTTCATTTATTGTGCTAAGCTTGAGGAGTCATGGGGGCTATTTAGCAGTGCAGAGCTTTTGGAACTGGTTCACTCCATTAAAGATGATGTGGTGGTTTCCAAAATCTGAACTTTCCTCTTCTTCTCTAGCTGGATACCCCTACCTTCCTCAGCCTCTCCTGATAGCAGAGTTGCTCCAACCTCTGCATCTGCTTGGTGGCCCTGCAGTGGACTCTCTGCAGCAGCTCTGTGTCTCTCTTGTACTGGGGAGTAGAGGACATAAGCACACTACTTCAGATATGGCCTCACCAGTGTGGAGTAGAGGGGAAGAAGCTCTTCCCTCCCGCTTGCTTTGAGCACTGAGCTTAACAAAAACATTGGGATATGAACATTTCTTGTTTTCTGGTTGTTGGGCTTTTGGGGTTTGTTGTTGGTTTTTAGTTGGCTGGTTGGCTTGGTTTACTTTTAAATAGCAAACATTCAAGGCAATAACCACTTAGTGTGTGTAATTTTTCACATATCTGGTGGCAAACAAAGATCTTGGATGAGAGATCTTCAGCTTTTTCAGCCCACGGTTCAAGAAATTTCCAGTACAATGAGAGCCCTGTGAGATCTGCCTGCAGCAGGCCTCTGAGGAGACAACTTGCTCTTTGAAACTGCAGATACACCTGACAAAATTTGCAGTCTCTCTTCTCCCATTTCTTCAAAGCATGCAGAATTCCAAACACACTCTGAGAGCACTGGCTGCTGCTTAGCTTTCCAAAAGTGTTCTGCTTTGCTCTGTTTCTATAAGAGAAGTCTAAATTGTCCACTAGTAGTTTACTTCATGTTGCAAAAGCAGCAAGTTAATGCTGAGCTGCATTTGGTTTCATGTGTAAAATAATCACAGTGCTTTGACAGTGGAGCAATAGACAACTGTTTGTTGCCTCTTTGCTTTCTTTTAAGAAATCTGTACCAAAAGAACACCAACAAGGTTTTCACATACAGTTAATCAGGCCTATGAGACACTATCAAAGATTTTTAAATTGGAGCGAGGTTAGGATGACTTGATTGTGGTGCCATGGCAACAGATGTGTACTGCATACAAAAAGTAGTAAGTAGTAACATGGGACATATTTTATAAATCATAAAATAAGGGGAAACATCAGAGAAGAATTCAACAATTAGGAAAAAAATGTGAAATAATAAAAAAAAGTAACCATTAACAGCCATGACAAAGAAAGTCTACATGAAATCCAAACTACTTGAATTAATGTGCACCTTAGGACAGGCCAAGTTAAAATGCAAGCAAGAGCATTTATAACACCAAGAGAAACAAAGAGTTTTGAAACATGATTATAAATGTTTATAAAAGACGGAAGTGGAGAAATGATACCAATCTCATTGTGCAACATATCGTATGTGAAAAGTTTCTGTTTCCCAGTCTGTCTTCATATGGTTTGTTGTGAGATGCACTGCCATGTGGGCAGTCACAGCGGTGCCAGGACAGCCAGGCTCAGACGAGCGCTCTCTGCAGCCAAGCATCGTCGCTGTGCTGCTCTTCGGCAGTGTGAGCAGCAGCTCCGTCCATTGCTGAGTCTGAGAACCAGTGGATACAATGAACACAAAATCTGTATGATCTATGCAAACGGTTGATGTTTCTTGACTTACAAAGACAGGAATTTTATACATTTTGCAGTGAAGAAACTTGTTCATGTAAGAAATTGTTGCAAGAAATATTTTAGTAGAGTAACGGAAGGTAACTTGGGAGGGTAGACTTTGTTGTCTGTGGCAGGTAAGATAAAATAAACTTTCCATCTGTGGCCAGCAGGGTAAGGGAAGTTCTGCTTCCATTTGCTCTGCCCTGGGTCAGGCACATCTGGAGTGCTGAGCACAGTATGGGGCTCCCCAGCTGCAGGCAGATGGGGAACTGCTGGGAGAGCCCAGAGGGTGCAGTGATGGCAGGGGCATCTGGAGCACCCTTGGAGAGCCCCGGGGCTGTGCACCTGGAATCTTGAGAGAAGGCTGAGGGGATCTGAGCAGTGCTGGTGGATATCTGTAGAGTGTGGTCAGGAGAATGGGGCCAAGAACAAGGGGCACCGGGCACAGACTAGAGCCCACAGAGTTCTTTATGGACATGAGGAAGAACTCTGCGCCGTAAGGGTGTCAGAGCCCTGGCATAGAGCCTGGAGAGGTGAAGGAGACTCCTTCTCTGCACAGATCCAAACCCACCTGCATGCTTTGTGCACAGGTGCTGTAAGGAATTGCTTTGGGAGGGACTGAGGGAGTTTCAGAGGTCATTTCTGACACCTACAATTCTGTGATTCTGTGATTTGATAATTCTGTGATACGTTTACATAAACATATCTAGTGGGGGTGAGCAAATGAGAGAGGAAATTGTAACTCTTAGAATACCTAAATGCACACATATGTTGTCTTCGTTCATGTGTGACAGCATGTGAGATTGATTTGTAGTGTCTTTACTAGATTTATCACTCTACTTTCATGTTTTTCAACTTTCAGATTTTAAAAATTGACACTGTGACTTTTGAAACAGAATGAAAGTCTGTTATTAAGTTATACTAACAAAGTTTAATTCATTATATTGCTTTGCATTTGCCTTCTGCTTTAAATCACCCATTTCCCTTTTGACAAGAATTATAGAGTAAATGAGGTTAGTCGCATTACTGAGAGAACTTGATGAATACGTCTGCACTGCAAGACGTCTTCATTGTCTGGCATCCACACTGGAGAGTCTGGGATGAGTATAACAGGGCTATCAGCCCTGTGCTAGTCCTGCTCTCAAGCTGCATAGACACAAGAATAAACTTTCTGCTAGAATAAAAATGTAGAAGAATATCCTATTTTGAAACTGTAGAGTGCATGTTTGTTACTGCTCATTTTCTTTTTTCCCCTCTATTTCTGTAGGACTGGCAGATATCTATAGGAATACAGGTAGGAAGTTAAATGTGCTCAGGCATGAGCTGGTGCTGTTTCTAATGTTAAGCTGTCATACAGGGGCTACATCCTGAGCATGGAGAATCCATGCAGTTGCAAGCTTGGACTTCTATTTTCTCCCAGAACATCAGTTCCACAGGGAATGGGTTTGTCTTCATTTTGTTCCCATTTTTACACCTGCCTTGTTGTGGCAGAGCAGGTCACCCCCAGCCCAACAGGACCAGCAGGGTCTCCGGGAGCCCTCCTTCTAACTGCCTGCCCATGCCAGAGACAGAGAGCCAAAGTCAGCGGCCCTTCACAAATTGATCCGATGAGGATATGAGTAAATTACCACCCCTGCTGGTCACACAACAGCCCCCAAGTATGACAGTGTGGTCAATGGTGTGGCATGCAGCAGAGCACAGACTGAAGGATGCCATCTGTGATCATCCCAGCAGGCTCAGAAGCAAAGGCTGTCCTAAAGTACTGCTTTTAAAGAACCATTCTTAATGGCATTTATCTGCATATTCTGTTTTGTATAATGTTAATTATAGATAATTAATATATAATTAATATATATTAATATGTTTTGTATAATGTTAATTAAGAACTTGTGCATGAGTATTGTCCAGGATAAAGGAATACAGATGAAAATATAAAACTTATGCACAAGTTGCCATTAGTTTCAGCAAAATGTCTATTGGTGCCTGCTGTCAAACTTTTGCCCTAGTCAGAAGAAAGTTTTTGGTCAGCCACGGCCCTCATCCCGGGCCTAGGAGCCAGTGCTGCCCATAGTCTCCTGTGTTGCATGCCGTGGTGAAGTGTGCTGGGCTCCAGAAGCAGTTGTGGGAGCACGGCTGAGTCCATCCCACGTCAGTGCAGTGTAGCACGTTGGCTATGCCATGTGGGCATGCAGCGCGAGAGCTGCTTTAGGCTCCCCAGCCCTGTTCCTTCTGACTGGGGCAGGGAACTGCTGCTGCTTCCGAGCTTCATCCGTTTTGCATATTTGTCTGTCACCGCTGTGAAACCAAAAATGCATTGTACATGCTCAGTCTGAGGAGCGTTTCCCAATGGAAAACGCTTCAATGAATGGACTTTCCTACTTTTTTCTGCAGTTCTGCTTTTGAAGGCACATTATTTACATGGCCCTATGAAGATGCTTCTTAAGGACTGTAATCTCTGCGCATAACACTATGAGATGCATATCATGTCAGACTTTCCTGGAAGGTGTGTCCTTCCATGACAGGGTCAGACTGGATGATCTCCAGAAGTCCTGTCCAGCCCCTATTACTCTGTGACTCCGTGATTGTTATTTTTCTGAACATTTAAGTACTTTGCCATACCAAAATCGCATTGCAAGTCAAATAGCCAGGAGAAGTCAGTGAAAACAACTTTAATTGCTGAAGCCATTAAGCATGGCTAAGCAGAACTGTGTGTAAATGAGGAGTCCCAGGTTTATCAGCATTAGGACTGAGCTGGGAATTCCGAGTGGGAGGTAAAGCACAAAGAACAACATTAATCAGCTCACATTCTGACTCAAATGTGATGATAAATAAGAACACTGATCATCACCTGAGAGGCAAAAGCAATGAAAATAAAAAGGCAAGCCTAGCTCCACTGTTACAATACGTTAAAAAACTTCAACAAGACGGAAATGTCTTCGGAAATAATGTGCACAGGTGTGTCTCAATTAATGAGAGAATTTTTAATGCAGTAAACTGTGATAAACTGATAATGTAATTACCAGCATTTATTCAGCAATCAGAACTGTTTTCAAACATTTCTGTTCTGTTTGTATCAGAAGTTTGATGAGGAAAATTCTGCCTTTGTGAGGAGGTGAAACAAGATGTGTACAACTGTCTGCGCACTCATCCTTCATCTGCAGCGCCATCAGAACACATGAGGGCCATGAGCGTTGCATGCGCTGCTGACCAGACCTCACAGTTCTGGAGGAAATACTTCCCATAACCTGCAGCATTATAGTTTGCCAAAATACGTTGTCCAGATCTGTGTATTGAGGACTTGCTATCTTAAGTGTATGCTTAAATTACTGTGCTTCTTCTTTTTCCTCTGTTTACAAGACCTGTGGATCTGTGGCTGATAGACCAGGCAGATCTTAATTTGAGATTAGCAGGGAGAGATGAATGAGGGAGCAAAGCCCAGGAAAGAGGCTCTGATCCGTTATGACCAAAGAGTGAAGTCCCTGCCTTCTTCTAACAGAGACGGGAGAAAATCTGCACACAACCTCTTCACCCCCAGCAATCTGAGTCCGCTTTGCCCCGTCCCCTTTGCGGATGTGTCTGTACGGACACTGGCACTTGCAGCACAAAGGTAGGCAAAACACCCTATGAAAGCATAGCTAGTTTGCCTTGCTCATGCTGTTCATCTCTTCTCTGCTGGCTTACAACACTTGCAGGCTTCTTCATGGAATATTTTGTGTCTTTGTAAAGTACCCTGCTGTTCATGTCACAGAGCTGCTTTTCTTCCTATATCACAGTGAGGTGAGGTGAGG
The DNA here is from genome assembly GCA_030625065.1 of Alectoris magna. Taxonomy (NCBI): domain Eukaryota; kingdom Metazoa; phylum Chordata; class Aves; order Galliformes; family Phasianidae; genus Alectoris; species Alectoris magna. Next base: position 257,740 of record CM060565.1, on the reverse strand, counting down.
TGCATGACTCTGCACACTGCAGAGTGACAGGTATGGCTGTGACTGCCACCACAAGAGAAATGTAAATCTACTTAATAGGAAACGGGACAATCAAATGATTTAGGAATAAGAAGGGGTCGTTTCCATGGCAATGGAAAGCAAGAGGAAGAATAGAGTAATGAAAACTCAAGCACTCCTTCCCATGTCAAATTAATTTTTCTCAATTGAGACCAGTAACAAACTGGTTAGTGCCAGAGAATGGAGAACACTGATGTAGGGAGTATCCTGCCCATCATAAACATTTCTGAAGAATGCACATCTCATGAAGTAGAAGTATATTTGCTAGCCCAAGTCTATCATTACTACTATCATTACTACTATCATTAGGAGTCAAGTTAAAATGAGTTCTTGGGGTTAATGAAAAGACTATAATATGTATCTTTTTTTGTAAAGCAGTATAATCCAAGTCAGTCCTAAGGAGTTCACTCCACTTTCCTTTACCCAGGTCTTATTGCTGTGCATGGGGTGAAAACGATACTTTACACGAACCCTGTATTAAATCGTCCCTTATGTCTGTGTAGTACTGGAGCCCTTGGTGGGTGTCTCCAGTGATCTACACTAAGACCATCATAAATTTATCTTCTTTCCTTTGAAATATGACAGCACACCGAGCTGCTGAGAGCAGCTGTTTGGGTTTGCTTCTCATGTTGGACAGGAACTCCTCTGGGCTTTGCCTTCTGACCAAGTGACTAAATTCACCAGATGAGTGTATGGCATAGACTCTCTCTTTTATTAAATCAATATCAAATCTCCAGGTAAATCATAGAATCACAGAATCACCAAAGTTGGAAAAGATCTCCAGGATCATCTAGTCCAACCAGGGATGCAGCGATGCTGCCACAACCTCCAGGGTCAGCAGCAAGTGCCCTTTGCTGCTTTGTTCATCTGCACAGGCAGACTGGGTAGCCATGGCTTTGTTTTCTTACTCTTTCCACTCTACACATGAAGGAAACAGGAAGATTATCAGCACAAATATGGAGCAGGAATCCTGCCTGCTCTGCTTCCCAAGGTAGCTGTTATTTCTGTAATTAGCAATGATAAGGCCACCTCCATCATACCTGGCATTCAAGCACTCTTGAGGTGATTTATAGGGACCGTATTTCCTCCAGCAACATGCTAGTGCCATTTGCACAGACCATGCTTGCTGCAGCTGCTGTGGTCCTGCCAAGAAGCAGCACCTGCTGCAGCCAATGGCCCTGGAAACACACCAGCCATTTGACAGCTGCCATCTCTGGAAAGCTGTTTGCACAGTTACTGCCCTGCATTAGGTCCTTGCCACTTCTACCAGAGCAGGAGAGCAGCTTCCCACAGGCTGGCCTCATCATTGCCCGCAGTCCCTCTTCAGCTGTGGGCAGCAGTGTTGCTCCCACAAGTGGCATTCACACACAGATGGGGCAGCTGCCTCTATTGGAACAGAAAGCTCCGACAGCCCTTGTTTCTAGCGAAAAGGGAAATCACCAAGGACTTCCTACGCAGGAAACTATTGCTACCACTGCCTATAGAGTGAAATTCATTTGGGAAAAGTGTTCTTCTGTTTCACATGGGAAAAATTTGCATAGCAAGAATGTTCCTGGTGTTTAAAAGTGCTACTGAGCCATGCTGGTGGGCAAGCACAGGGAGAGGGCACGGCATTGCAGGGAGCGCTGTGCTCTGCACCCATACCTGCACACACTGCAGGAGCCTTCTTCCAATGAGCCTTTATTTAACAAAGCACCGGGGCATTCACATTTACATTGACTGATGTTATTTACTTTTGGCCTGTTATATCATGTTTAGGTCTTTAATGACTGGACAGTTGGTTTGCCAGAATTGCTATCTCAAGACATGGCCATGAATGGTTTCCGTCCACGGGCTGGGGACTCAGTTCCCCAGGGAGAACACCAATACTCTGCATGATCTTCATGTCGCCATTATTTACTCTCACAGTGCTGCTTAAGCTTTGTGCCATCAAGGAAATGAGGTTGGAAAGAAGGTTTACCTGGCTGACCGCCAGAAGAGCTGAGGACCTGCACAATGGGGCCCTGGGCCCTGCCTACTCAGGAGCTGAAAACAGCAATGCTCATGTCATTAAGTGTGCTTAACTTTTGAAGGTGAGTCTCCAAGTGCCTGTCAGCAATGTTCATGAAGGAACAACTGCAGTGCAGCCATGTAGAAGATGTTGGTACCTGCACTCACACTTCCACAGAAACAGAACAGCATGGGGTAAGAGCATTTAATTAAAAATGCAGATTGTGTCTGTGGTCAGAACGATCTGCTGTGGAAATAAATTGAAGATTCGCATAATTTTGCTGACATCTGTGACCTACAGAAATGCAAAGACATGAACACATACTTTTTATTATAGACAAATGGAAACAGCTTGATACGCTATGAATCAGTCATGTTCCTTAAAGTTCAAATCTGTTTTCTGCTGGAAAATTTATTAGTTCTTACAGCAATAAACACCATTCTTTGACATTTCTAGCTGCTAGACAAGAGAATGAATTGGACAAAAGGAAATAATAGTCAACAAGAAATGTAAAATAGCACTGACACTAACTCTCATGGTTCCTAGAACAGTTGCAAACATTCGTAAATGAGAGCACGTTTGTACTGGGGTTGAAAAGCACAGGACACTCCACCTAAGGCTAAGCATGTATCAGAGGGTTGCATTTGCCCCTGAGGAATTCGCTCCAGCCCATTCTTGTTCTTGCTCTGAAGTGAATGAGGCCTCATGAAGGCAGATTTGGAATCAGGTAGAAGATCCCCTCTGTTAGCTGCTGCCTCCACCCTGCAGCACTCAGGGTCTGCCTGCTTCCTCCCAGCTCTGTGGAGTTGCTGGCATGTGGCTATGGCTACGAGCAACTGATTCTGCACACTTAGTCCCCAGGTGCTTTGAGCTATCTCAGTCATGGTTCTAAATGAGAATTTCTCAATGGTCCCCAATAGCCATACATCATGCTTCTGACAGATAATGATTAGTTGTTCCCCAAATTACATTGAGTAGAAGAGTTGAAGTGTCTTTTGTGAATCTTGTCATGCTCTATTAACCAAAAAAGACAGCAGGAAAAAAAAACAACTGCCCAAATATTAACCATTATCCATCAGCACAGATTAATAGCACCAAGCTTCATCGTGCAAATGCCTGTGCCTCCTAATAAAACAGCTATGTTCCTTACTTGAGACCTCTCTTTCATCTTTATGCATTCCATAGCTGTGTAGATTGCCTTGCTTCACTTGTCAAAGCTAATCAGTGCCCCACCTGCTGCTAAAAGCATGCTTTTTAAGTAATACTTTGATAGGCATTTGTCTTACATAAGCTTCACCCTTCCACGCAAAGATCAAAAGCAGAGCACTGACAGAAGGATTTATCTAAAATCAAAGAAATTCTCTTTCTCTGGCTCTCTGCTAAGTAGTTTATTCTGAGGGTTGACTTCACTTTCCTTACACTTTACTCATTCAGATGCTGCTACCAGAAAGTAAGAGAACCAGGAATTCATCTCCAGAATTATTCACTGAAATAATTCTGTGATGGAGTGTGGTTGTGCTGCCTGAAGCGGTGCACATGCCCTTGAAAGCTCGTCTACAGAGGTGTACTTTTGCTCAACTACTGTCTGGTGCATGTGTCCATGTGTTAGCAAACCATAATTTGTAATAATTACTCATTCCTGTCAAAATCACTGAATTCTTTCTTAAGCACTAAAGGTGTCACTGAAGGTAGAAGTAGGACGGTGCCATTAGGTGCTGTTGAGCTGGCAGTAGAAGGGTTCAGGTGTGAGGCAGCTCCAGCACCAGGCACAGGTGTGCAGCCAGGCAATTCCACCAGGCACCACAAACACTGGAAGGAACACAGGAGGAAGAGATTGTAAGGGAGTTCCTGTACAGTAAGTGTTAGAGCCAAGGCAGGGAGCTGCAGTGAAGTCTAAGGCAGAGAGAAGCGTGCTGGTGTTTGAGGAAGAAAAATTGCAGTGCAAGATGACAAGAAAATAGCTGCAGAAAGCAGGTGCCTGCTAAACTGAAGTTCCAAGAGGCTCAACCCCATGAGATTCAACTGCTCATTTCAATTCAGAATAATGCTATCTGAAAATTTCTAAGTGCTCCCATATTTCACACTGTGAGATAACAGACAAAGTGCATTTTCGATTCTTGTCCTTTCTTATGCGCTCTGTTTATCAGCTCTGTAGTGTTTGACCAACAATGTTGTATACATGCACGTCTCTGATTCTCTATCATCTGTAACTTGGGTGGCTCAGCTGCCCTCAGCTTCCAGAAGGAATTTCTATTTGTGCCTAATTCAAAACAGCACAAAACAAACATCAGTTTGCTTCCAATCTTGCCTGTAATCCAGTAGTTTTGCATGACATTGCCTAAAAAAAGGAAAAAGAAAAGAAAAAGAAGAAAGAAAGAAAAAAAGAGAGAAAAGCGACAGCCACATTTCTTCATTTCCTGTATCCTCCACTTTTGGATGATGCTCCTCTCATCAGGACCTAGGTGGCTGTCACACCATGTTGTGCTGTTGAACCTGATCTGCTCCCTTTCCTGCACAGTGTCCCACTGGTTTTCATCATCCAAACTTTACTGATTGAAACTAATAGCTCTCAGGGTGTAAATTCCCATTGCTATGCATGTGGATCTCAGTATCAGTGGTGTATGGGAAACTGTTAATCACAGCCTGAACCTCTGATTAACCATCTGAGGCAAGTGACGGGTCAGCTGCGGGAGCACAGGTGAAGGTAATTCAGCTGTGCTCCCAGAAGGGGTGGAGCTTGACTCCACCTCTCCTAGATCCCATTTAAGGGCTGACCACCTCTAAGGCAGCATCTCTTTTGGAGATTGCTCCTGTGTGGAGTTCCTTGTGGTGAGCATCCATCCTAGCTGTGTGTCACAGGGTTATCAAGATCAATCTGGGTCCGTGACAGGGGAGGGGGCAGTAGGCCCGTAGCCCCCCGGCCCCCTCGAAAAAAGGGAAAAGGGGTAGGGAGATGGGAGTTCAAGGGAACAAGCGGAACAGCGGATCTGAGGAGTAAAACTTATTTACTAACTAGGATATAGGAATGCAAGATAACACACTATAATACAATATAATTAGAATTGAAGCTAATAAATCAAATATAATGAGAGAGAGAGGTTTTCCGAACACCGAGAGGCCTACTTTGAAGTTGAAAGGCGCCACGGCTTGGAAGCACCCCCCACACCTGCTGCCAGGCAGTGAGAGAGAGAGAGCGAGCGTCGCTTCTGTGACGTATTTTCCCTCTCTGGCCGCGAGGTCCCCTGGGATGTGTAGTACTTCTTCTCTGTGCTCCACATGATGTTGTGATGTGGAATACCAATAGCAAAAAATTACAAAACACAAAACCATAACACTGTGAGCCTCGGTGTGGGTGAGTTGTTCCCCTATAACCTCTGGGTATTCATCTGTTGCAACCTTGTACAATAACAACTGTACAAGTGGTAAAGTATAATAACAGAGATTCGCTATGGCTATTGATGGTAAAAAGCCACTGAGTATGCAGAACACCAAGACCAAGGTTTATCAGGCTTTCTTTGATATAGGTGTGATGATGAAACCTAGGGCCAGGCAATCATTTCAAATTCAAATTACAATAAAGTACGTAAGAATGCAAGTGAAATAGGAAACATAAGGATATAAATACATATTTCTCATTTAAAAAAAGTTTCTGCAAGTGATGTCTGAGCTTGTCACTGCACAGAAGGGCGAAAGAAGTGATTGCAGCCATCCATAACTGCAGCACTGAGTGAAGGTTTAGTTCAGACTTGTGCAGAGTGCACGCACTGTGAGACTGTGTAGCACTGACACCAGTTTAAACAAGTTAAACTTTGGTCATTTCATTCAGTATTACTTCATCTGAAGAATTGTGCTGTGGAAAAAAAAAAAACCACCTAGTTTTCCTTAATTAACATTTTGCTCAATTAAGTATTTTTCTCAGTGGAGATATGAACTTTATTAAATTATTTGAAAGAAAGAAAACACATTTTGTTATGGATATTTCATTACATCCAAGAAATCCATAAGCTTCTACTTTAGTAACTGTTGTCTTCTGTGTTGATCTTTGCAAAAGTTCTCAAATCAATAATCTTTTCCGGGGGTTAAATGTCACCTTGAGGCAGATACCTGATGAAGAGCAATGCCATATTTCAACTTCCTGGAACAAATCGCAAACATAAAATGAAGCATGAAAAAGAGGCAGAGAAGAAGCAAAAACACATGGAGGATTCTGCTGATGCTATTAGCTGCATATGTAACATGTTAGCATTGTAACCTGTAACACTGCAGGCCACCTCACGTCAGCCTGACCCCTCCGATAGCTGGAGCCTTCTCTGGAGCCTTCAGCCTCCTGCTCCACCAGAACTCCCATTTCCTCCCATCAGGCATCATTCAGAAGAAAAACCATTTGCCATCTCTTCTCTACCCTTACCCGTGCTTTTGCTGCACGCTCCTCCCTGTGCTGCCACGGCTGAGCAGGACTCGTGGCCCCACCCCGCAGCACCTGCAGCTGGAAGGGAAGTGGCCGCCTGCATCACTGCCCAAGCAGGAGCCGCAGGACCCAGCCAGGACCTCACTGAGGGCTGTACTGGGATGGGCAGGGGATGGTCTTTGCACCTCCCTGCCGTGGGCTCTCCAGGAGCCACCAGAGCTGAGCAGTTCAGCTCTCCGTACTCCTCCGACCCATCCCTTTGCTAAATCATTTGTATACTATGAAACTGACCATGTCTGGAGAGGAATCAGGCTGGAGTTGGCAGGTCCCAGACACCAGTGTGATGTGCTGCAGAGGCAACTGCCTGTGGTGCCCAACCAAGGATGCAGGACTCCCAGGGCTTCTCTTCTCTCTGTAGACACAGGCATCCATCAGCCCACTGGGAGGAGGCTGAGTGTCCAGTTAACCAACACGGGCATTTAAAGAGAGGGAGTAGTATTCATGCAAAGTACCTCTGAAGCCACTCCCCACCATCATTATGCTCAATTTCATTCACAAGTATATTAGAACTACGGTTAGGTTCCAAAACTTGCATGAGCTCAAGGGGAAAAAAAAAAAACATTTTTAGGAGGGATTATGATTTACAAGGGGTTATGAGGGACAGCTGCTGTAGCCACCGGCTACGAGAAGGTAAAATTACACCCACAGCATTGTCAATACATTACTTAATAGTCTGGAGGTCACTTGAGATAATTTTTACTTTGGTTTCTTCTGCAACGTCCTGGCATAAAGTGAAATCTTCGTACCTGATCTCTTTCTTTTTCTTTCGGCCATTGGATTAGAATTCCTAGTAGAAAAACCTCACAGAAATATCAGCTTACTAGCTTACTTAAAATTATTCTTTTTTAAAATACCTAATGACACATAGACAGCATCTTACAGGATTCAAAACCATAATTTTATTCTGGGTAACTAGACGTAAAATATGTTTTAAACACTAACTGCTTAACTGTTGCTTCAGTAGGTCTGAAGGATGCACCTTCAGTGCGAGTTATTCAGTGTAGATTGGCTTCCTCCAGGGACTGTCTCTATATAATTCCTGAGAGGCTGGGATTTGGAATAGGAAAAAGTAAACAGAGAAAATGTAGAAGGTATTGCATGTGAAATTTGTCCATTCTAGTCTTAAAATCCAGCATCCTCATTCCAATATCAACGTTTTTCCATTTATTTCTAGAATATATGATTCCATGTCATACCCTGAATCACCTTCAAATTCATATAAAGTTAAATAACCTGAAGTTAAGAAGCGGACGATGTTGCACGCAGCAGAGAAACCAGCAGGACGAGTGACTGAGTGGGGCTGGCAGCGCTGCAGGGGATGGGAGACCTGCGGGACCGCGCCGGAAACTGAGGAGCTGCGAGGAGGTTCGGGCTGACCGAAGTGCTGCCTGGCATGTCTGCAGCTCTGAGCTCGGGAGCGTCCGGGGAGGACAAGGAGAGGGAGGGAGCCGCTCGCGGGGTGTGGGGTGACCAAAAACACAGGACGGAGCGAACACAGCGGTCTTCGCCGTGAGATCCCGGGGGGCTGCCCCGGTGCGCCTCCGGAGGAGGGTCTGCAGCCTGCGAGCGGCACTGCGGGGCAGCCGACCCTTGTCTGGGCTGAAGGCAGGCAGGGACAGCGGTGGCGCCTGGGTGAGTTCCGCAGTGGGAACGCGTTCTCTCGGCTGTCTGGCTGCAGTGTGCAATCCGGCTCCAGTCCCACCACGTCAGAGCCGTACCCGTTGAAAAGCAGGAAAAAAAATCCACGGCAGTTGTAGCCCTAGTAACTCTGCAGCCACTGTGAGCTGTTATCTCCGGGGCGGATTTACGGCAGCACCCACACTGAGCAGACTTCCCTTCGGCCTCGTGGTGTCTGCACCCGGCTGTCTGCAGTCTGCGCTCCTGGAGACGTGGAGGAGTACCGCTGAGGCTGTGCTGTGCGTCCACCTTTCGTTTTAAAGAGGTAATGCAGAGACGTCTCAGAGGGACGGTTCAAGGACTGTTGGAAGTTGTTTTCTGCTCTTCTCTGATAACAGCAAATGGGGAAATAAAAAGATACGGAGAATAAAACCTCAGATAAGGAAAACTTTCATTACTGTGCATGCACTTATAGCCTGTGGTGTAAATAATCTGCAATTGTACATTTGTCTTCACCCAAGTCATAACTGTGTTTCAAACAGGGTAGATTTTTCTGCTTTCCTTTCTGTTCTTCAGATATATTGGTTATAAACGTGAGAATAAGCATAAGGCGGTTCATGGAAAGTAAAAATTGCAGAGATAACCCATTATACCCATTGGTAGTTATCAAATGGAGAACGGTAAAGCTTAACATGTTTTCAGGGATGCTGCACATTTTTGTCAAACAGTTGTGAAAAGTTTTATCTGACTTAGGGACGCCATTATTAATGGGAGTAGGAAATAGCAGGAAATGCGTCCCTCTGTTCCCCTCTGACTATGGTATCGCACAGCTGCTGTCCAATGGCACAGCTGAGACAATGCTTTCTGGAGATGAAATGGAAGGAGAAAGGAGATGTGCTGACTGCAAGCTCTGTACTGGAGCACATGCACTGATGAGCAGCAGCATCTCTGGAGGCCCTGCAGGAAGTGCAGCTGGCAGTAACCCTGCACACCCCACTCCTTCCATCCTTGCCCGAATCCAGACCCCCAGGTGGGTGTGTGGAAGGGCTCTGTCACTCTTAACCTGCTCACCTCAATGAGCTCCATGTAAGCCAGGGCTGTGCCTCACCCAAAATGTGCCAAACAGAAAGGGGGAGGACAGCAGATTCCCCAAAAAATTCAGCAGAATTTCCAGATGCACACTGATCTAGTGACACATCTGGTGGATGAGGGAAAGGCTGTTGATGTGGTCTACCCAGATTTCAGCAAAGCCTTTGATACTGTCACCCACAGTATTCTCCTGCAGAATATGGCAGCCCACGGCTTAGACAGGTACACTCTTGGCTGGGTAAGGAACTGGCTGGAGGTCTGAGCCCAGAGAGTGGTGGTGAATGGAGCTAAATCCAACTGGCAACTGGTCATGAGTGGTGTTCCCCAGGGACCGGTGCTGGGGCCTGTCCTCTTCCATATCTTTATTGATGACCTGGATGAGGGCATTGAGTGCACCCTCAGTAAGATGAGCAGATGACACCAAATTGGCTGAAAGTGTGGATCTGCCTGGGGGTAGCGAGGCCCTACAGAGGGATCTGGACAGGCTGGAGAGCTGGGCTGAAGCCAATGGGATGAGGTTCAACAAGACCAAATGCCGGGTCCTGCACTTCAGCTACAACAACCCCAGGCGATGCTACAGGCTTGGGGCAGAGTGGCTGGATGACTGTGTTGAGGAGATGGACCTGGGGGTACTGATGGATGCTCGGCTGAACGTGAGCCAGCAGTGTGCCCGGGTGGCCAAGAATGCCAAGGGCATCCTGGCTTGCATCAGAAACAGTGTTGCCAGCAGGAACAGGGACGTGATTGTCCCCTTGTACTCAGCTCTGGTGAGGCTGCGCCTTGAGTACTGCATTCATTTTCCAGCCCCTCACTGCAAGAAGGACATCGAGGCCCTGGAGCGTGTTCAAAGAAGGGCAATAAAGCTCGTGAGGGGTCTGGAGCACAGGCCATATGAGGAGAGGCTGAAGGAGCCAGGATTGTTCAGTCTGGAGAAGAGGAGGCTCAGGGGAGACCTTATTGCTCTCTATAACTATTTGAAGGAAGGTTGTGGTGAGCTGGGTGTTGGCCTCTTCTCATGTAACTGGTGATAGGACTAGAGGCAATGGCTTCAAGCTGCACCAGAGGAGATTTAGGCTGGATGTGGAATGGGCTGCCCAGGGAGGTGGTGGAGTCACCAACCCTGGAGGTGTTCAAGGAATGTTTGGACATTGTGTTGAGGGACATGGTTTAGTGAGATCTATTGGTGATGGGGGGATGATTGGACTGGATGATCTTGTAGGTCTTTTCCAACCTTGGTGATTCTGTGGTTCTGATTCTGTGATTCTGTTTGAGGGCAGCAGCGTGTTGTTACTCCTAGTCAGACTAATTCACACATGGTTAAGGAAAGTTTAGGCAAGAAGACAGGGAACTGTACCAGGAAGGGCAGAATTCAACCTCTTTCCCCTCTAATCGTCTGGATTTTTCTTTTCAATCTTAACTAAATGCGAAATTTAACTGTGGAAAACGGAGGGCAGAGGTGTGAATGGGAAGCACTCCCTCAGCTGTGGTATAAGAAAAACTCACATGAAATAGCTCATTTTAACCTGAGAAAACAGATTCACGGAGAACTCCCTAGATTTTGACAAGACAGCTTTTGCTGAACATGAATTAATCTGATGCTAGCACAGGTCTGAACTTGACATGGCTGTCCCTTTCTCCACTCCAATGCTTTCTCCCTGTGAGAAGTCAGGGCCCTGCTCAGGCACCCAGGGGAGCAGTGTGGTGTCCAGAGCAGCCTCAGCCAGGTCCTGACTGCCACAGAGCCCAGGTGCAGCATCTGAGACCCAGACTCACATGTGAACGAACCAAATCATTTATTGCAGGTTCTAACATCCCTTACATACATTCACAATTTTTCTCTTTCATCTTTCCCACCCGCCTTTACATGTCAACAAAACATTCCACAAACACTCCTTAACTGTGCATGCAGGCATTCATCCAATCAGAGCCATGAGTCGTTCCATGCTCTCTTCCTCCAATTAAGGTCACTATTACACAGCCATCACGCAGCTTACTTGACTTTGCTTTTCCCTCTTCTGGAGGTGTCCTTGGTTCTCAGCCTTGCTTTCTCATGCCATTTATGTTGTTCCATAGCTTCTACTCTGAATATTCTTTCTTGTATTCCCACACCCAGGCACAGAGCAACTCCCCTGGTCCCTTTCAGATGATACCCTTCATGGAATATTTCTCCAAACCAAGGAGCTGCACACTTTGCCAGGGCCACTAATGCACCTTTTTATAATGTTTGTGCTGTTGGGCTTTGGTAATAAATAAACAATATTTTCTCAGCAGGAAAGAATATTCAGTCAGATCCACAGGAATGTCTGTGCAGAGTTCTGGGACAGAGGTGCCAGTGGTCTACTGGTCACTGATGGGCAGTGCTCCATTTATGTAGTGCTCACAAAATTAGGATTCCCTCAAACCTAAGCATCACATCACAACATCGCAGCATTTGTGTTAAATTGACAGATGGCTTCTAGAGATATTTCTCTGCCATGTTTTCCACTCATGACTTTCTGGAAGAACAGAGGGCTGACTGCAGGGAGCAGGGTGCCACAGGGTTCCTGTGCCTCCTGGTCCATCAGGTGCAGGAGCATTGGGCTCACTGCTGCTGCTGCTCCCAGGGCTCTCCTACTGCCTGAAAAGCTCCTTTCCCCACCACTGTCCCCACCATGACCTCCACAGAAGGGGCAGCACGTGCCCTGTGGCTGGTCTCAGTGAGAGGCTTTCTTCCATTTTATTTTTTATGGTTCATTTACCTGGTATTTGTTCTGAAAGTCCCTGCTTATATACACATGGTATATTTGATATAGAAACCCCCATGCCACTGTCATATAATGAGGTACTGAAATTAATACATACTATGTGCTTAGTGCTGCTGGATCATATTTAATCAAAGCTCCAATTTTACTGGTGATAAGGAAGAAATTTTTATTGATGGGGATATAAAATATGAAAAACTGCCTCTTATGAGGAGGCATTAAAATCTAATTCACAGAAAAATGTAGCTTAGGAAATGTATTACACTAAGAAAAAAAAGAGAAAGAGAAAGAGAAAGGGAGAGAGCAACAGAGATGAAAACGTGCACAGATTTACAATTTACTGCAGAAAAAAAGTACTCTGCTACATTGGCAAAGCAATGCCCTACAGTATTTGCTTCTAAAGCTGTGCTTAAGCGATGAAGCTGAATGAGCAAGTCCTGATGAGCAATGCACTCACTACACCATGCCTCTGTCTCCCTTTGCCTGGTGCTCACAGCCTGATGGTGCCTCTGACCTGGGCTCTTTGGGAGCAGCATGCGAAGGAGACCACTTCAGAGCTCTGTGCAGTGTGGGCAGTCTGGGGGAGCTCTGGGAGGGCATAACATCACAGAGCATTCTTGTGAAGTTTGTTGTGTTGCACTACTATCACTCGTAGCACTGAGGAGATGATAGGCCCTGGCTCAGCCCCACTGCTGTTGGCACCCCCTGTGAGGGTGGAGTTCTGCAGAACAGCAGAGGTGCTCAAAGTACTCCTGCGCCACTTTTACTCTTGTGTACATTCACTTCAAACTCTCTAGCTCCTTTTGGTCTCCTGTTATGACTGTAACATCACCTTTCTTTCTTCTTATTGAAGGTTCATGCTCACAGAAGATCTGGGTTTAACGTTCTCTTAATGAGACACGGTGTTCCCTGTGCCCAGAAGTACCAGATCCAACACATGCATCCAAGAATCTGCAGGTATTGCATTTTGCATACCAAGCTGAATTATCCTGCAGGCATTGGCAGTTCATTTTGGTGTTCCCACAGTTCCCCCTTTAGTCCAGCCAGCTGGGTAATTGCACTGTACCCACCTTTCTGCCTGCAATGGCATCACCGACCTTTTCCCCAAACTGGTTTGCATGCACTACTACCGCCAAGGTTTGTTTCCCTCTCTTCCACAAAGCTTCCAGCTCACAGAACCATTGAGGCTGGAGGCACCTCTGAGTTTACCTGGTCCAAACCCCTGCTCAAGCTGGGCCATCTAGAGCTCACTGCCTTTGATTGTGTGCATTCAGATATAGAATATCTCCAAAGACAAAGGCTCCAGTGCCTCTCTGGATGGTCTGTGTCAATGCTCAGCCACCCTGACAGTAAAACAAACAACAACAAAACCTTTACAACAGGACTTGTGGCACTTCTGTAGTGAGAGTGGAGACTGGTTGGTGCTGCCAAGAGAGGGACCGTTCATCTGAGGCAGAAACAGAGGATTGCAGGTGGCCAAGGATGTGCTGATGCAATGCATTTTGCATCACCAGATTATTACTGACCTGAAGGAGTCAGCCCCTAGCCTCCAGCTCCTCAGGTCTGCACAGGCAATTGGACTCTCTTGAAATGCACACATGCATGTTAGACCTCAATCCTTTGAAAATGCCTCTTCTACGCAGGTCTCTATAAAATTATAAAAATCAATGCTGTGAGCATCAGCAATGTTAAAGAAGGCACTGTTGCAACAAGTACTTGGCAAGAAGAATTGCTGGAACTCAGTCTATTGGAAAAAAAAGAAGTCTGCTAACAGTGACAATCCAGACTGTATCACAAAAAACAGATCAACTTTGTTAGAGTTCTTTGAAGGAAATTCCCTGTTCTGACAGCAGTAACAGTTTCATTACAGAGAGTTCCTTCTTTATCTGCCATTCTTTCTCTGTGCTGTGTAAATTAGAACATTGTGCTTGTTCTGGAGTGTGAATATGCAGCCTGTGGAAAATAAATTGCTATATTTTATGAAATAAATACAATAATAAAAATTCATTGTATTTCTGCTATGCAAAATTTTTAGGTCCCAAGAAGATTATCACCCTTTCTTCACTGTGCTGCCTTTTGTGTAACAAGGCGGTGGATGAGCATGCCTACAGCCACTCAGATTCCCTTGGCCAGGATTACCCTTGTTGTCTGTGCCTGGAGGCTCTGATTGTGACAGGTGAAGAAGCTGCAAAAGGCATACAGATGTGTATGCAGCTGAGGACTGTGTCGTCTAGCAGTAACTTTTGCAGCCTCTTCACTTGGCCTCTCCTCCAGTTCTGTGCATCTAGGTGGATGTCACAGATGTAGTACTTAGAGAGATGGTTTAATGGTCGATATTAATGATAGGTGGATGGTTAGACTGGCCTCCCCAGGGCACTCATGCCTGCACACAGCTTCCAAGGCCCACAAGTGACACTGGGACTGAGCCGTGCGCTGGTTTCTACAACCTTCACTGCTGCACATCCTGCTGAGTTCTTGGCTCACCACCATTCATCTCCCATAAAGGATAATGGAGAACATCATTAATGCAATTTGAACGCAGAAATTCACTTTGCAAACTGCTCAACAATGTTACAAATTTGCTCTACCGCAGCAGATGTGAACAAGCCATTGGAAACCTAGCAGAGTTGTTTGCCCTTACCTGCACTGTCAGGCAGAAGCTGCCAGCACAGTCCATCACCTGTCCCACTCCCCAGAACTGGGCAGCACTGTCACTGCAGCACAGGGCACCGCTCTGCTTGCTGTCACACTGACCAGCACCAGAGTGGTGCTCTGGTTGTTCTGCATCGACAGAGACATCTGTTCCATCAGGAAGTGCTTCTGTCAGGTGCTCAAAGTGGCTGGCTGAGCTGTGGAGATCAGTGGTGCTGCTGCTGTGGAGTGACTTGCGATGGATTCTGAGCTCTGGAAGATTTGTGACTCAGTCTGCTCGTGCATTTTGTATGATCCTCTCCTGTTCCCTTTTTGAGTTTACCCACCTGCAAGCAGAGGCTCCAGCCTGACGCCCTGCACTGGCCACAACTACTCCCTCCATTTGAACAACAGTATTCCACATCTAAGATCTTGTATAAGACAACCGAATGACTATGAGACCCAGATCCTGGCAGGACCAGGGCTGTGCTGGTACACTCGTGTTATATCTACACACATTCTGCAGGCAGGCATGCTCACGGAGATCTGTAAAGAACAAGGAAATGAAGCACCCAAGCAGACCAAGAGTGATGGTTTGGCAGGTTTTCTAGCTAGATTGTTAAAGAATGCTCCAGGACAGCTTTCCAAATGTACTACTGAGTATTTTTTTATGTACACACACATATATATAGTAAGGTATATATATGCATACAAATGTACATATATGTGTGTATATACATGTGTTTATATATATATAAATAGGTATGGTTGGGTACATGGCAAGATGCCGTGCTAAGTGTCTCATCAGGCATCCCTTACTGAGTTTCCCCTAAGCATAGCAGAATAGACAGGCCTCACACTGAGGCTTCTGAATTTCTATTTCAGCTGTTTTGGGTGTGTGAAAAAAAAAACTCAACTTCTCCTCAGCTGCTGCAAAGCTTCTTGTCTTTGGCAAAAGATTCAGAGGCACAAGCACAACTCAAGTACAACTCAAGCAATGCATCTCAGTGCAGAAACATTGGGGTCACGCATTTGAAAAATCTATCTTTAAGCCAATCACTCATCTTTCTGTATGTGACATCCGAGCCACCAGAGGCACAAACAGGAACCTCACCACTGGTGCGTGGACTCCTGGAACATCAGCTTGTGTTATCAGCTGGTTCAAAGCCTTCACCAACACCATGTTAGCCTGGCTCATCAGGCTGACACCAGACACCAATTCAACAGCCTATTTTTGCAGTGGTATCACAGCTGAGCACTGGCTGCATTTTGTAGCAGCAGTTCTCTTGCCCTTCCCTCATGCTGCTGGGTAATGCCTGGCCCTACGCTGGGGTGGAGGTTATTGCAGGGTGCTGCAGGACTGTGCTGTCAGCTGCCGGGTACATCTGGCAGGGGATACTAGCAGCCAAGGATGTACATCTTTCTCGATAGTCATCTCAGTCATCTTTTCAACTGGAATTGGAAACAACAAACTGTGAGAACAAAAGATGAAAGGAAAAGGAAAATTTATATATGCTTTTATAATGCCGTACTTCTTTAAACTTCCAAAATTATTCCGGACATTTTAATGCAGCAGCCCAATAGAGAGTTCTGTGTATGTTTAAAGCTTGGAGATTCATATATTATTCTTGCACTATTGATTCAGAGTGTTTGCTTTCATATTTTTGCTCAAGTATTTTCTAGGTCAGAATAATTGAAGAGCCTTTTGGCTTTCGTGAGCTTTTTAATAAAGCCAAGCAAGTAAGCTCATGAACCTTGTAACTCAGAAATTGGTGTTACTGCCCAGGACAATAGGGAAAGTGGCCACTCAGTCTGCTGCATGTCTGCGTTAGCAATCCCTGAGACCACTCTGCAAGTTTCTACCTTTTAGACAGACAGTTGATTTCTGGATAGCCAACTCAAGACTTTGCACACATTCGTAAACCAAATGTAACCAAATTTACTCCAGGGAGACTGAGAGCTGGGTTTGTGTAAAGCTGCATTTCCTTCAAATGAAGTTGTTCTCTGTATCTTCCCATTGATATATTTGGTTGCATCAACGTCTGTTGAAAGGAAAGCAAAATCTGACTCATTAAGAAAGAGGTGACACCTTTTCTTAGACCAGGTAACAGTGGATAAAATCCACTTTAAACTGATGTCATAATATCAAGCAGAGTGAAACCTTCCGTGTCTTCAGGATGTTTGGTTATACAAAAACGTTGTTTCGTTGTTTCTTCTGAGGATATATGTCAATTAAAAATTACCGTTCAAGCAAATCTTGAAAATAAACAAAATGAACAGCTGAGTGAATAATTGTTAATACTATACCAAGCGTTAGGCTGAGTTGTCCTTGAGCCCACAAGTTCATGTTTCCAATGTAACTTAGGCTATATTCCTGCAACTAACATTAAATGTGTTTTTGTATGTATGCATCTGTTAGTGTATATTCCAATAGTGTATATTCTTTGTATTATTGTCAGCTTGAAATATATGACAGCTTTTGTGGTAGGATACAAAGCAGGAATGCTCCTTGCTCATATTCTTGCGACACTGAATGCAACAAAAGCTAAAAACATTAAGAACATAAAGATTATTTTTTAAAGATTTTTTTTAAATCTTATTACTATGTGGTAGCTTTTCAGTGACAAAGATGTAGTCATGAAAAATTGTTCCTTTCTTCCTTACTTTGCTGTCAAAGTTTCCAAGCTGCATGATCTCAGGGAACAATGCTCTTTTCCTCCCAGGTACTCCAAGAATGCTGATTTTGGGACACGTTATTCTATCTTCAGGGGCTCAGGAGACAGAACACATATTTCTGTGTTACAAGAGATCACACACTAATTAACAGCATTAAACATTTATGAACTAATTATCATATTTACTCAGAACAAATGCATTCCACATTTAATTATAATTTAAGATCTCATAAATAAGCTTGTAATTGAAGAAAAGTCCAGCGCACCCTATTAGCGTTTTGCAACAGAAAGTCAAGATGTTTTGTCAAGTGCATTTTGCATCTTTCTTTTCTAGTACTATCCATCATATTACCAGTGTTAAGCCCTAAACTGTGTAATAAAGTGGCTGATTTGCCCTCCTCCAGTAAGTGCTCATTTTCCCCAGGACATTCTTTTCAGCAAGCTTTGCTCAGATGGCACCATGCCTCACTGCTGACAGCCTTTGGCCTGGTACTGTTAGCAAATACATGGCAGAATAACCATGACCTGTGCAGGCCTATCAAACAGAAAATAAATGCCATGTATCTAGGTACCATAAAACTGCCAATTTCAAATATTGCCTTTTTATTATAAGCACAGTCTTTACTACCTCAAAATCTTCAGGTAAGCAGGAGGCAAAGTTATTCTCAATCTTAACTTTTCAAAATGTGAAGCTGATGTTCACATGGAACGTTGTTCTCTTTGCATTGATGAATATGAATACTGAGAAAATAGGTGTTATTTGCAAGGCATTTCCTCCTCTCAGGACTTGCAGCAATGTCTCAGAGCTGAGGTACGTGTGTTATTATGCAGGCTGCTCTGGCCACTCATGGAGATTGCTCTGCTTTGGCCAGCCATGACATGTGCCCTCTTCTTTTCCTTAATGACATTCCTCACGGAATGATCATCTTTCAAGAAAATATCATAGTTTAGCTAAATCAAACAATTTAGCTCGGATCTAATTATAAATTCACAGAAAATAACTTTTTCTGAACCAAGCTGGTCAGAATAATGAGTAAGAACAGATACTCTCAGGGTAGTTCTTGATAAATGAAAACTAAAATATGTATTTTCCCATCTGGAACAATAAATTGCTAACGATGTTTTATGCTGTATCTTAAAGCACTTTTTTGGTCCACATTTTTCTCACAGTGTTAATGTTAAAGATTTGCAAGATTACATGAAGAATTGCATACCTACGGTGGGAAAGTCCCAGAGCCAGGCAGCTCAGCATCTCCATTTGCCTGGGTGTGGACATCAGGTGCTTCTAGTTTTCTGAAGTCTGTTCATTCAGTGTACATTTGGTAGAAATATTCACCAAACACAGATCGCTTCGTGGTTTCAGCCTTTTTTCCCCATTTATACAGTCAATTCCATCTTGTCCCTTGAGAATGTGTGAAGATGTTTTAACACTTAAAGCCGTGACAGTGGCAACTTTTGTCCTGAAGAAAAGTTTGCATCCTACAGAGATACTGTTGGACTAGCTGGCATGACGAGCACTTAGCAAAGCATTATAGCCTTCTGAAAGGAAGAAATCTGAACACATCTATTGATACCAGGGCATCTAGCACTCACAGTCACCACCTTCTATGGATCTCACTGCAAGTGTAAAACTTATTTCTACCAACTTGACTGTGCTACATGATAAGACTCATGCTGTGTATACTTGTTCATCCCTGTACAAATAGGGCAAATGGAGCATCAGGAGCAGTGTCAGTGGAGATACTGATCTTCCCATGATGCCTTGGCCATCCCTACCAGAGGACTTGGCTAGCACAGGACTCAGACACCTCACCTACTGCATAACCATTTGAACAAAAGTCACCAGAAAGCAACTTTGCCCCTAGATAGTGAAGCAAGGTCTGGGGGATTGCAGTTTTCTTGCATACGGAAGCCTTGCAAACACCATCACAATTAAAATAATCTCAGAGGGTTACGTCTGGTTTTCAGCCTGCTTTCAGGAGCTGAGAGAGGTCAGAATATTTACATACACGAAATCCATAATGACAAGCTTCCTACCTGAATGAGTAGCTTTCTTAACCTGGCTGTACTGAGGATCCTTCTGGGAACCCAGTCTGCTGACCTTATTACTTCTTAGTGCTACTGCCCAGCTTCCACTCTTTTTTGAGTCCTTTTCATTAACGTGCTAATCCAAAATGTTTTGCTCCCTCAAAAGTGGTGTTCCATTTTTATTCCACAGCCACCTTTGCTAACCAACTGCAAGGAGTAGAGATGACAAATAATATTTAAGTCTTTTAAAAAAGTCATAGAGGAGTCATTCAAACTGATAGTGTGTATTGGCTTCATCTGGGACAGAGTTGGTTTTCTTCAGTGTCTGCTGTGATTCTGTGTAGTGGAGCAACTATGTAGATAACATACTGATGTTTTAGTTTTTGCTGAGCAGTTCTGCACAGAGTGAAGGATGTTTCAGGTTTTCAGCTTCTTGTACTGACCTGTGAGCAAGTTTCTGGAGGAGCACAAGGAGCTGGGAGGGAACTGAACCAGGATAGCCAAAGGGATATCCCATAGCATATGATGTCATGTGAAATAACCACATAACTGAGGGGAGCTGGCTAGGGAAAGCAGAAACTTCTCAGGGACTAGCTGGGCATTGGTTTCTGGGTGATTAGTGTTATATTGTACATCACTTACTTTGTAAATGTATATATATATAATTACTATTTATGTTATTTCTGTCTTCCTTTTCTGTCTTAGTAAATCTTTTTTGTCTCAACCTACATGTTCTACGTTTTTTCCCCCTCAGTTCTCTCCCCCATCCCACTGAGGTGGGTAGAGGGGGGAAGTGAGTGAATGGTTGTGTGGTGCTGAGCCACCGTTTTGTTAAACTGCAGCACAGTGCCACAGGGAAGTCTTGTGCTCACCTATATCTGGAAAATAAATAGGTACCTGGGAACAAAACTAATCATAATATTTTGTTCAGAAATTAAAAATACTTTTTTATTCTGCTACGCCTATTATTGAAATATATTCTGTTACATTTTTAGTAATTCATGGATAAGGAATGAAACAATAATTTTCTCTGAGGCAGATTGTATGTTTTAAAAGCTCTATAAACACAAGAGTTCCAAAATACAGCTGTTATTTCTGTAGGTATTAATGCAGAAAACCAAATAATGAGGTTTCAAACACCAATAAGAAAACTTGGAACTGCAAGTTGATAACAAACAATCCAAAGCCCAAATAGCTATTAGCATTAAAAATAAATCCAGGTTTGTCTGGGATCTCTTGGAGTTTCGTGGCTTCCAGACCATAAATATACTTTCATTTTAGCTTTCAAATTAGTTACTAATTACGTTGCTTTTGCACGTATAGAAGAATCTTCCCTGGTAGAGGAAGCTAATAGATTTGCGGAACTTCTCCCTTGAAGCACCCCCTCATTGGAGAGGAGCTGGATTCTGCCCATAACACAGTGCTGGGGACACTGAGATGTTGGCAGCCATGCCTGTCAGCCTTCCCTTTAGGCAAAGCCTAAGCTTCTAAGCTGAGCCGTAGGTTTGATCACCTACTGTACTTAGAATCATAGAATTGTTTAGTTTAGAAAAGCCCTACAAGATCATTGAGTCCAACCTTTAATCTCACCTATCACTAAATCATGTCCCTCGGTGCTACAGCCACTTGTCTTTTAAGTACCTCCAGGATTGAGGACCCCATCACTTCCCTAGGCATCAGTTTGAATGCTTGAACATCCTCTCCATGAAGAAATTCTGCCTAATGTGCAATCTAAACATCCCTTAATTTAACTTGAAACCATTGTACTTTAAAAGTACTTACTCTGGTTTTTCCTAAGGAGTAAGTCTTCTGTTTACAGAAGCATTATAATTTGTTTAGGAATATCAAAGTTGTCAGAGCTTTTTGCTCTGTGACTTAAATCTCCAAGAAATATCACTTGTGCTGATGGTTTCTAAGATACTTTATGGGGATGTGGCCTGCTCCCTCCGGCACCTCTTCGCTGAATTCCACACTATTGTCATAAGAATTATACCATGACATGACGAGTAGAAATGTTACATAGTTTTACAAAAAGCACTCTTAAAAAGAAAAACAAACAAACAAACAAACGAAAAACCCGCCTCTTCTATGAGTATCTTTTGAGCTGCATTTTAAACATTTTCTCAAAATATTCCACATGAATTGCAAGAACATCATTTGTCATAGGTGCTGTTGGCAGCTGGAGGCAAAACGGGCTTGTGATGTTTTCTGATAGGGCAAGAAGGCATTCTCGAGAAAAACATAATTGTTTCCTTCACAAACAAAAGCAGAGATCCCTGAAGTTGCAGACACCCTCTGAAATGTTTAAAGTAACCCCTAAGAAGGATTACTTTCCACTAGTTTGGGATAGCATGATTTTTACAGGGGTCTGGTCTAAATACCAGGCATGGGGATGGGGCACATTTGTGGCAGATGTTAGTGGAATTAATGCCCAACTCACCATCACTATCCAAGAGTACCTCACATTCCAACAGTGCAGGTCATGTTCAGCGCCCTCTGAGCACCACATCAGAGTGTGCTGTCCAGGTCACCCCCAGAACAGTGCTTGAATGCCATGTCCTGCTTGGGGACTGTTCTGAATACCAGACCTCTTTTGAAATGCCCAAAGGATTGAGCACTGTTCCTGTGCCCATGCGCCTGGTTTAACTGGGGCAGAAATTGCAGGAGGTGGGACTGGGCGTGGGTGCAGAGCATGGGGCTTCTCTGGGAAGACCCAGTGCCCTCCCAGAGGCTCTCTGGAAGATTCTGTTGTTTCCATGGGATCTGACAAAGACATGCCTTAGTTTGAAAACTATCATGCCTTGCAGTAAAGGGGCCATAAAAACAGAGGAAGTTTTTTTTCCTTCCATGTCTGCAGGAATTTGCATCAAACATTTAAGTTTAAAATATTGTAATGTTCCCATGTTACAGGAGTATGTAGAGCTGTGTATGAAGTCCAGAGTTGTATCACCTCCTTTTTCCCAAAGATGCATGGCAATGAAATATTAAGCATTTGAATGCAGTGGAAAGGGATCATAAAGCATCCAAGTATGCAAACACATTGAGTCTCTTTAAAATGTTTATTTGGTAAAAAGCTAGGAGAAAGCATAAGCTGGAGCTGTAAAACCAAACACCATTCAGTTAACCAGATGCTCTGATGGGAGAAAAATCTGAAACTCAGGGAGGATCTGCAGTCGTTGCTAATTTATACCATGTACAGGAAGAATATATTCCTCCATACACAAAATCTTAAGAACAAAACAATGGAGCCATTGGGTTGGTCATTTTAAAATCTTGTCTCTGTGTTTACTCATTGTTATAAAGTAGGCAGGATGTTTAGGCATTATCAAAATTCAAAGCATTTAATTTGCATATATCAGAAATGGCCTGTGCAGTTTTTTAAGGAATGCTAATCTTGGAAAGTGTTTTGATCTGTCTTCAGAATTTCATTATCTGCTTTTGGGCAAACCAGTCTAATGAGGGTTGTTCCTGCCCATGACAGAGGGGTTAGAATCAGATGTTTTTTAATGGTTCCTCCCAGCTCAATCTATTTTATGATTCTTCTGTGTATTCTAAAGAACTGTTGATGTTAGAGGGAAATGAGGTGAAATAGCAAGCTATTCCAATGAAAGATTCAGAGGATATGCTTAAAAATTTGGAGCTTCTGAAAGTAACTCCAGCTCTTCGGTTTAATTTCACATTCTACTCAGGCTTTGCTGAACAGGACTATACATTATTGATTGACAAAACTGATGGTTTTTTTCTTATTGCATGCCATGGGTAAGTGCTAGAGACTTGGAAACTAACAGATAATATCATCGTAAGTCAAATACCTTCAGAAAAAATGTGACTAGTGTAAGTTGAAATTCAGAGCACATTTTAACCCAGTTGATGAGGGAGACTTTAGAACATTAATTACAAGGTTGTTCAATGGTTAACATTTAATGAAGTTTAAATGAAATTTTAAAAGTGAAATGTAAAATCCACCTAGAATGCCCCTCTACTCTGCTCTTGTGAGATCTCACCTGGAGCACTGCACCCAGCTCTGGGGCCCCCAACACAAGAAGGACGCGGTATAGTGGCCTTCCAGTACTTGAAGGGAGCCTACAGGAAAGCAGGGGAGGAAGGAAGATCTTAAAAGCAACAATAAATAAATAGCAGCAGGACGAGGGGAAATGTCTTTAAACTGGAGGAGGGTAGATTTAAGCTAGATATTTGAAAGAAATGCTTTACTGTGAGAGTGATGAGATGCTGGAACAGGCTGCCCAGAGAGGTTGTGGATGCCCTTCCCTGGAGGCATTCATGGCCAGGCTGGATGGGGCTGTGAGCAACCTGGTCTAAGAGGAAGGTGTCCCTGCCTATAGCAGGTGGTTGGAACTAGATGATCTTAAAGGTTCCTTCTAACCCAAACCATTCTATGAGAATCATCAGCCTGGACAGAGATGTCTGAGGGAATACATTATTGTGTGAATGGAGAAACCGATAGGAATGAGCTGTTCATCATTTTCTGCAGTATAAAACTCAATACCACCATGGAAATCCAATTGGAGTCAGCTCCAACCCAGAGCTGCAGCAGCTGTTCCTTGATTTGCCAGACTTTGGCTCTCTTTCCCAGTCCCCTCGTTGTTACAGATCATTTTTCCTGAGCAATAGTAATCCTGGTGGATTCTGGTAAACCGCCGGGCATTCTGAGTTTTGCTGGTCTAAAAAAAGTTACTGTATTTTCCTTATTATTGTTGTGTAGCTATCTTCAGTAATTGTTCCTGCTGGAAGAGCCTTTCCTTTCTCAAGAGTTATTTCAATTACAGGAAGATGAGGAAAGTGCAACTTTTAAAGCAGGCTATTTTTAAGCTTTTACTAAAAGTTTGAACGTTTCCACAGATAACTTCTCTTGTGCAGGCTGTGGACTGTAAGATAGTCTGTCAGAGTCACTTGTATACTGCAATGACTTCCAAGTGTTCTAGCCAACTGTCAACATCATGTTTGTTGGTAGCAAAATATAAAATTGTTTACAATGAACTGAGACAAGTCATTTTAAATGGAAAGGTAATCGGGATGATGTATGGGAAACTGTTAATCACAGCCTGAATCTCTGATTAACCATCTGAGGCAAGTGACGGGTCAGCTGCGGGAGCACAGGTGAAGGTAATTCAGCTGTGCTCCCAGAAGGGGTGGAGCTTGACTCCACCTCTCCTAGATCCCATTTAAGTGCTGACCAGCACTAAAGCAGCATCTCTTTTGGAGGTTGCTCCTGTGTGGAGTTCCTAGCCGTGAGCCTCCGTGTGGGTGAGTTGTTCCCCTATGATCTCTGACTGTTCATCTGTTGCAACCTTGTATAATAACAACTATACAGCATCAGAGCTACAAAGGGCACTTGCTCAAAATGTATGTCCACACTTGCTTTTGAATGTTGGATTTGGTGATCTTAGCTGTCTCTTACAAGCATTATGATTCTGTAATTCAATGATTGTCATTGTTATAATTATTCATAAATGCAGCAGCCTGCAGGTGAATCCCACTTTTGAGTTCAATACAGATTTTCTTTTCTATTTTACCTAATAGAATACCTACTAAAATACTTTAGTTTTGAAAGAAAAAAAAATGTATCTCTTATTCTTCCAAAGCTTAAAACATGCATTTAAAATATTGTTCACTGTCATGTGTGATCTTAAATTTCAAAGAAAGCGGTATCTTGCCTCGCACCTACTTGTAATATCTAGCACTATTCCCAGAAAGATTGATCCGCAGACTTGAGAGATCGGTGATTAATGTTTTACTTCAGGAGACAGTTTGTTTACAAAACAATCAACTTCTTGTGAATTACTGAGTTAATATGTTGTGTGCAATGGATCTTGGAGGGAATACCTGCTCGCTTTTGTGTACGCTCACCTCCACTGAGCAGATTGTTTTCTGGGAAGGCGAGATAGGACATGGTTGAAATTTCTGCTTTGTCCAGTGCGCTGTAGGAAGAAACTTCCTCTGAGTACAAAAAAGGATGGTGCCACAGTGGCACAAAAAGCCACGTTAACCTTTTGTACTCCGTGTACAGTGATTGTTTTGTTGTGCAGCCACTGTCTGTGAATGAAATCACAATAGCTGGGGAAAGAAGCACCCAGTGTGTACGTCAGAGGTAGAGATCCTGGGGTGTTTGTTTTTGTACATAAATCAGGTACATGATTTACATTGGGGACCATGCCCCTCTGCTCTGACCTGGTGAGGCCTCACCTGGAGTATTCTGTCCAGATGTGGAGCCCTCAGCACAGGAGAGATGTGGACCTGTTGGAATGTAGGCAGAGGAGGGCCATTAGCTGAGACCCTTTCCACTTGGTAAAGATGCTCAATGCCCCATCCAGCTTAGCCTTGAACACTTCCAGAAACAGGGAATTCCTGGACTTTTTTTTAATCAAAGCATAAAATATGAACGAAGTCTGGAAAACTCATCTTATTATCAGATAGCCACATGGGAATGACCATGATTTTTAAATTTGTCTCTGAATTTTGGCTTTCTGCACAATTCATTTAAAACTTAATTTCACACAAGGAGGCAGCTCATGAGGTAAAGATGGCCAAGGACTAATTCTCCATAGTAGTGTGGGACTACAGAGCAGAATAACATCTTGTTTAAAAATAGCAGATCCATGATTTTAAGCATTATTCGCATCTTTTCATCTGTAGTTTGTGTTACAAATCATTGTATCATTCTGTTTTAAGTCATTACACAATTATTTCGATGTACTTTAGCTTCAATTGGGAAAAACCTACATTATTTGCATGGTAATGCCAATTTTTTTTTTCCTCTGATTTTTATATATCAATTCATCAGAAATTGTGAGTGAACATGTGCCAATGCTGGCACCTGCGAGGCATAGGAGGAAGAGGGTCAGGTTCTGGGATTAGGTGAAACAGCATAGGTAGGGCCAATGAGTAACCCTTCCTGCAATATTTTCTAGTGAGCATGCAGTCCACATGAGCCCTGTGATTGAGTACTGTGGTCTCAGCATTGCTGTGAAGCAGCATGTTCTGCAACAGAAAAGCTGAATGCGAAGGCACAGCATGTGAGTGAGTAACAGGGAGGAGGAGGTGGCTAGGGGACAGGACCTGTGAGAGCTCGGGCTATATTTGCACACTGGATACAAGGGTGCAGTTGAGCTGCTTCTAGGCTGAAAGGTTTTAATAAAAGATGTCACAGGATAAGGGTTCCTGGCCAGGTACAGTTTTCCTGTTAAGACCAGCTAGGGTGGCAAATGGAGCTATGTGAAATGGAAATATTTAATATGGTCCACTTACAGAGCCTATAATTAACAGTTAAAAACTATTAGACCTCCATATACCAACCTTGTAATGTCTCTGCTGAACTATCTACTTGCTGTCTGCTTCTTCTCTACCTATACTGGTAAGGTGCGCTATGAGATTCAGTGCCACTTACGTGAGATTTACAATGATAATCTCTAATGGAATTAATTTGACTACAAGGGAGAAAAGAAATTGCTCAGTTTTTAGCTGGTATCATAATAGTTTGTTTCATTTCCTCTTTAAGTCTGAAACAGTGGCACTGACTGCCAATGAGATAATATTTTGTTGATGTTCATTTTGGATAATTACTTTAGATTGCAACTCGGTTACAGATGCTTGGTTTAGGAAACATGACTAGAATGTGATTTTTAAAAACTTGTGTATTTACACAATGTATCTTTACTCATTTTAACTACTAGAGTATTGAAGCTCTGGAAAAGTCTGATTGTCCAGTGCAGAAACATCCTTTCCATTGTTTTGCATGGCAGTAATTATTATTTAAAATCAGTATTTTTTTTTTTAATTCTCTCCTCTAGATAACATTTAATTGCTTTCTAGCTGGTAGGTATTAATAATTCAAATATGTTTATTCCCCATTATATGACTTGCCTTTCAGCAACATTTTTGTAGTTAGTTAATGAATGTTGACAACTATGCAATCAACACTGCAAGAGTAAAACATCTTCAAGAAGATGCCATGTCTGACATGGGGTGACATGCTCCTTCCTGTGTCTCAGTACCATTTTTGGGGAGTGAGAATGCCCACACTGCAGTAGCATCTCTAGCAGCTTGGTGGGAGCATTGATGTCTTTGCTGCAAGGAGAAAAAATTTGGCCAGTTGATGCTACGTGAGCTATGGGGTGCAACTGTGCACAATGCATACAGCTGCAGCTCCAAGAGCTAGCTCCTGTATGAGCTGCCTGACAGCTTGCTCTGAGCTAATGGCACAGCCTGGGCCACCTGAGCACTGCAGTGTTGCCACCACCCCACAGGGCTTCTGGATGCTGTATCTGGGCAGTCCTCTACACTGCGATGTCCTGAGATTGCATCTGTACAGTGACAGTCCCTTGGTGTCACAGTGGCACAGGGCAAGGCGCTGCTCAGTACTCTGCTTTTTGCCCATGCAGCTATTCATGGATTGACAATGTTCAGATCCAGGTATCTAGTTTCAGGTTCCTTTAGGGCACTTACTGCACAGGTGCAGGAACCTAGGGTACGAGCAGAATGTTTTCCACTGGGGAATATGCTGCTTATTTGCTGAGGCAGCGTGGTTTGTACATGTCTGCAGAGAAGCACTGAGAGGAGTGCTTGACCTCGGATGCCTCTCTCTCTTATGCTGTTAAAGGAGGATATCATAGACTTCTGTCACTTTATGGATCAGGGAAATATTCATTTACCGTTGTAGAATGTTTGTAATTTAATTTCTTGTAACTATTAAACTTTCTCTCATTGTACAATACCATTATCGAGGATGAGATGAGAACATTCAGAAATACACATGACTTTCCTATTGTGAATTTTCTCACAGGGGCTCTCAAGTTGTTGTATTTTATTTTATTAAAGGAAAAGTAATTAAAGATATAAAAGTGAAGTGGAAATGAAATAACACAAACTACTAGGCCCAGATATGCTGCCTTGTCTCCCACTTTTTGGGGGGGAGGGGTGAAAAGCAGTATTTCTAGACAAAAAATGTATTCAGAAGGCTTCATAAGGAGAAGAGAGACTGCCAGGAGGATTTGCTGTGGTGAGAATAGAGTGGAGGCCCTCTAGCTGGCTGCACAGGGGCTTCTGGTCCCACTCCGCATTACATTTCCAGTAAGAAACTGCCCTTGTCACTGGGTGAAGGTCACCTCCAGGCACTGTGTAAAAAAAAAATATCATTTTGCAATGGAGACTAAGGGCGTAGCCCTGTGCCAGCCATGCTTGTACCCTGAAGTGATGGCTCTAGTCAGCATCAGTGGCCACCTGAATGAGTGTTTTGGTTTAATCCAGCAGGTGGCTCAGTACTATGCAGTCATTTACCCTCTGCCCCCCTTCCCAGCAGGATGAGGGAGAGGATCAAAATAACCAAGTAGAACTCGTGGGTTGGGAGGAAATTATCTACTAAGATAGAGAAAAAGGAAAACACTTATGACTAATATGTATATATGTAGTATTGTATGAGAGTATTTAACAAATGATGTACAAGTAATTGCTTGCAACTCCCCAGCCTATGCCCAGCTAGCCCTTCAAGCAGGGAAGATGAACTCCTTACTCCCTTCAAAACTTATTCTTCTTGATGTCATATGGTATGAAATATTTCATTGGCCAGTTTAAGTCAACTGCCCTAATTCTGCTCCCTCCCAGCTCCTTGGGCTCTTTGCTGCAAATGGCCTTGTCTCTCTACAACACTGCTTAGCTGGCAACTATAAATATCAGTGTGTTATAGAGATTTTTTTTTTCTTAGAACTAAAACATAACATCATACTGGACATTCTGGGGAGAAAAAAACACCAAAACAATTCTGTCCCAGCTGAACCTAAGACAGTGAGGCTAGTTTCTCAAGATCTTCATTGTGGTTTGGCCTGATCAGTGGAAGAGAACTCACTTTATCATCTACTGTCACACAAGCAGACAGCTCAAAGTTATTAAATAAAATACATCCCTCTCAAGTGAGGAAATATGTCAATTCATTTCTGGACTCACTTGCATGTGTAGGTTGTGTCCCTCTGAATTTAGGGACTGGTTATGAAGACAAAGCCAGTTAAGCTGACCCGTGCCACATTCAAGAATGTCTTGACTGCTTACTGCCGTCTGGGCATTACAGTAGAGAAGTATCCTACCACCTGGTTCAAAATGCTGTCCTGTCAAATGACGGCTACGGTAAACACTAATAAGCGTCTTATCATTATGCATTAGAAGCTGATTCCTAGAATGAATGTAGGCTACTAATCTGAGGTTGATCAAGTTACTGTCACAGGATCACGCTATTTCAGAATTGTTGGTGCTTAAGGGACCTCCAGATGTCAGCAAGTCCAACTTGCTAAATCAGGTCAAATGTGTTGACATCGATATGGGTCTTGACTATCTCCAGAGAAGGAGACTCCACAACCTCGCTCGGTTTGCCCAGAGAGGATGTGGATGCCTCATCCATGGAGGTGTTCAAGGCCAAATGTGGAGGTTGGTGGCCCTGCCTGTGTTGGGGGGTTGGAGCTTCATGATACTTGAGGTCCCTTCCAAGCAGGGCCATTCTGTGATTCTGGGCATCATGTTCCAGTTTCCTCATGTCCTCACTAATGTAGGATACATTGATGCAGTACTTGTTTCATCAACAGGTAAGTTTACTCTTCAAAAAAGAGGGTATTTGTAAAAGTGATTGAATAAAATAATCTGGATATTTACCCACTGGAAAAAAAAAATAGCAGAAATCAAATCATAGAAGAAAAAACTGTGACAAAATATCTATAGTTTCAATTCTTCAATTTAACAGTTTTAACACATTTATGCTGATCCAGTGGTTGAGTTCACTGCAAAGGTTTAACACCATTTTTTCTTTGGTAGCTTATGATACTTTCAACTATGTATTGACAAGGCAGAAGACCTGGCATCTTTGGAATTTTCATATGCTTTCTGGCCTATAATATATTTTTGTTCTATTAAGAAACAACAGAAAAAGCAATCTTCCTCACACTCCATCCTACCTCTTTCTCTATTTTTTTATGTAATATGTATAATTAAAAATGAGAAGGCTAGAGGTGGATAGCTATCAATAGATAATGGATACTGAGATACAGAAAAGGGAACAGAAGACAGCATGAGGAGGTTTCCTGGTTTATTCTTGATTATATATAATAAGCAAAATGATAATTACATATACAAGATGTTATACATGAATAGACATATGTGTATATGTGTAACCAAAACCTTCACATAAATATTACCACATTCAGACTTGGGAAATATTTTACTTATTCAGGAGAATCATCAATTAGGTAAGAATGTAATTGATTCACAGAAACAGGAGAAATAGATTAGTATCATTATGTGTGTGCACATGTAGAAACACGCATGTGCAGGTGCAAGTACACACATAATTCCTCTGCAACAACAGTCTGACCAGGTATCCAGCTTTAATAATACACCCTCCACCCGTAGAATGTAGAAAAAAAGAATCAGGTATCATAATACTCTGATAGTGTATAGAGAATGTTTGAAGACCATGGAGGGAGAGAATGTTCTTTGCAAAATGTAAGCAGTATTTACTGATTTATGCCAGCCCATGCCATCTGGTGAACTGCCTCAGCGATGTGGGGACGTTCCTGTTGCATCTTCACTATCCCATGATTCTTACTCAAGATCTTTTTAAAACAGTATCTCTTCCATCTCATTTGTTTGCTTTATTTCTATAAACATTGTGGCCAATTCTTTCCAGCTTCTATTTCCAAACATCCACTTGAGAATGCTGCCATGACCTTTATTTTCAGGCAGCTCTGTCTTTCCCTGAAGTGAAGCAGGACAGGTGTACAGATGCGCAGTCATCAGCCGTGCCTGCAGCCTCATTGAACAATCATTGCCCAACAGGAATGGGAGTGTGTCTCTGGAGTTGCTTCCTGACTGCAGGCAGCCATGTACTGGAACTGCATTGCCCTTTGAATGCTAGGAAGGCTATATTCAGATACTGCAAGTTAGCCAAATACTACATGTTTTCATCTGAGGGAAAGCATGCAGTACTTTCCTAGTTTGTAGTGAGTTGTTTAGAAAACTGTAGTGACTTAAAAATCCTGTGTGCTCACAGCCATCCCAGTGGCTTGACACAGTCAGATGATACATATGAAATGCTGAAATATCTCATGTGAAGGATTCAGCATGCACAAGGAAAGCCCCCTAACTGCCATTTCTGAATGTTTTGTGGGTGTATGGGAACTGTTGAGTCGTGGCCTGAACCACTGATTGAACACCTGGGGTAAGGACCTGGTCAGCCCTGGGAGAACAGGTCAAGGCAATTCAGCTGTGCGATCAGAAGGGGTGGAGCCTGGCTGCACCTCCCTTTAACCTCATTTGAGAGCTGACTGCCACTGGGGAAGGATTTCTGGTTGAAGATCCCTTCCTTGTGGAGTTTTCCTTGTGAGCCTAGATGTTCAGAAATGAGTGAGCACTTTTCCTTTTTATTTGTAATGCTTTTCCATCCCATTAGTCCCTTTGTCATTGCACCTCCTGTATCACCATTCCACTGTGCTGATCCTTCTGAGATTGTTACAGTGGGATAAGTGACGACTACTGAGCTCAAAGATGGAAACTGAGACTTGGTGAGAACTTGCAGGCAGTATTCCTATCCTAAATCCTATGCAAATAATGATCACATCCCTATTTCGTGGGAAATAATTTTTGCTATCAACAAAAATGCTCTCAGGACAGGTTGTTTCAGCTTTTCTGAGCCCATGCAGAGGCATTAATTGACCTGTCCACAGCCTGTTCCAGCTTGTTTAGTAATGAAGTTAGCAGCAAAAGAAGCTGAGACCAGGAGTGCCCTTGGGAATGCATCTGCTCATCTGGGAATGTGTCCGTGGACTCTGTGCATGGAGCCACACTGTGGAGTGCTGCTCAGAGAGACAGCAGAGCACAACTCTGCTGTCCCGAGGGCTGCTGGGCAGGCAGGCTGGAGGACTGTGAAGGCAAAATGAGGAACTGTCCCAAAGGAAGCAAGCATACACCTGCAGGATCTCCTTATGCATGGTGTGCTCTCACAGGAATCCTCTGTTACCTCAGCAGGCATTGGAGAATTTATTCTTTTCTATGCCAACAAGCTGTCTTCTTCAACATACTTTTTTAACAATCCGAACTACATCACCATCCAACTTAACCTGAGAGAGATGAGGTGAAACCTTAGGTGACATTTGGGTAAAACAGAATGTTTGGATGAGGTGTGTTTGTTCATATTTATGGATACTGGGAGTGTATCAGTAAACCTAGTTGTGAAAAAGATGGAAAGGGGAGGTGCTGTAGGCCAGGTGCCAGAGAATGTAAATGAGTGAAACATAATAGCTCGGATGAGGTGTGGGAGCTAGCAAAAAAATTACTAAAATTTATTGGTTTTTTTTACAGCTTTATTCTACTTTTTCAGCACCTCACATAGATTTCATTGAAATGTGAAAGGCAGCACGGTGATCAGATGACATTATATGAAAAGGATACAAACCACAGAGACAATAAAGGTTTTTCTACCTGTCTGTAAACATCCTTGGTAAAATGTCCTTTTAAAGTGTGAGAGTGGTAGATGCCTTCAAACAGGTCATGTCTAAAATACATGTATTTTTCTCCCTCCCCCTCCCCCATTCCCTCCTTTATCTAGAGCAGCGTTTCAGGGAAATGTAGATAATTTCTTCTGCTATGTTTCCTATGGCAGTATTCTAGGAATGGCTTCTGCTGTTGATTGATTACTTGCTTATTTTAAATACTGAAAGAAACATACCTTTTTTTTCTTCTACCTATGTAAAACTCCCTTGGTTTCCTTTGTAGTTTTGAGTTGTGCTCTTGACAGGGTGCCTGTCTGTCAGTCTGGGTGCCCGCCCGAATCTCTGTCAGTCTGGGAGCCCGCCCGTCTGACTGGGAGCCCGCCCGTCTGACTGGGAGCCCGCCCGTCTGACTGGGAGCCCGCCCGTCTGACTGGGTGCCTGCCCAAATCTCTGCCCGTCTGACTGGGTGCCTGCCCGTCTGACTGCATGTCTGAATCTCTGCCTGTCTGACTGGGTGCCTGCCCGTCTGACTGGGTGCCTGTCTGAATCTCTGCCTGTCTGGGTGCCTCTCTGGGTGTCAGTCTGGGTGCCTCTCTGGGTGTCAGTCTGGGTGCCTCTCTGGGTGTCAGTCTGGGTGCCTCTCTGGGTGTCAGTCTGGGTGCCTCTCTGGGTGTCAGTCTGGGTGCCTCTCTGGGTGTCAGTCTGGGTGCCTCTCTGGGTGTCAGTCTGGGTGCCTCTCTGGGTGTCAGTCTGGGTGCCTCTCTGGGTGTCAGTCTGGGTGCCTCTCTGGGTGTCAGTCTGGGTGCCTCTCTGGGTGTCAGTCTGGGTGCCTCTCTGGGTGTCAGTCTGGGTGCCTCTCTGGGTGTCAGTCTGGGTGCCTCTCTGGGTGTCAGTCTGGGTGCCTCTCTGGGTGTCAGTCTGGGTGCCTCTCTGGGTGTCAGTCTGGGTGCCTCTCTGGGTGTCAGTCTGGGTGCCTCTCTGGGTGTCAGTCTGGGTGCCTCTCTGGGTGTCAGTCTGGGTGCCTCTCTGGGTGTCAGTCTGGGTGCCTCTCTGGGTGTCAGTCTGGGTGCCTCTCTGGGTGTCAGTCTGGGTGCCTCTCTGGGTGTCAGTCTGGGTGCCTCTCTGGGTGTCAGTCTGGGTGCCTCTCTGGGTGTCAGTCTGGGTGCCTCTCTGGGTGTCAGTCTGGGTGCCTCTCTGGGTGTCAGTCTGGGTGCCTCTCTGGGTGTCAGTCTGGGTGCCTCTCTGGGTGTCAGTCTGGGTGCCTCTCTGGGTGTCAGTCTGGGTGCCTCTCTGGGTGTCAGTCTGGGTGCCTCTCTGGGTGTCAGTCTGGGTGCCTCTCTGGGTGTCAGTCTGGGTGCCTCTCTGGGTGTCAGTCTGGGTGCCTGCCCGCCCGTCAGTCTGGGTGCCTGCCCGCCCGTCAGTCTGGGTGCCTGCCCGCCCGTCAGTCTGGGTGCCTGCCCGCCCGTCAGTCTGGGTGCCTGCCCGCCCGTCTGTCTGGGTGCCTGCCCGCCCGTCTGTCTGGGTGCCTGCCCGCCCGTCTGTCTGGGTGCCTGCCCGGGTTCTTGCCTGTCTGGGTGCCAGTCTGGGTTCTTGCCTGTCTGGGTGCCAGTCTGGGTTCTTGCCTGTCTGGGTGCCAGTCTGGGTTCTTGCCTGTCTGGGTGCCTGTCTGGGTTCTTGCCTGTCTGGGTGCCTGTCTGAATCTCTGTCGGTCTGGGTGCCCGCCCGTCGGTCTGGGTGCCTGTCTGAATCTCTGTCAGTCTGCCCGCCTGTCTGGGTGCCTGCCCGCCTGTCTGGGTGCCTGCCCGCCTGTCTGTGTCTGGGTGTCTGTCTGGGTATCTGGGTCTCTCTCTGCCTGTCACGGTGCCTGCCTGTCTGGGTTCCTGTCTGGGTGCATGTCTGAATCTCGGTCGGTCTGGCTGTTTGTCGGTCGGTCTGGCTGTTTGTCGGTCGGTCTGGCTGTTTGTCGGTCGGTCTGGCTGTTTGTCGGTCGGTCTGGCTGTTTGTCGGTCGGTCTGGCTGTTTGTCGGTCGGTCTGGCTGTTTGTCGGTCGGTCTGGCTGTTTGTCGGTCGGTCTGGCTGTTTGTCGGTCGGTCTGGCTGTTTGTCGGTCGGTCTGGCTGTTTGTCTGTCAGGGTGCCCGTCTGTCTCTCGGTCTGTCTGGGTGCCCGTCTGTCTGGGTATCTGGGTGTCTCTCTGTCTGTCTGGGTGCCTGTCTGTCTGGGTGCCTGTCTGTCTGGGTACCCGCCTGTCTGGGTTCCCGTCTGAATCTCTGTCTGTCCGTCTGCCTGTCAGGGTGTCCATCTGCCTGTCAGGGTGTCCGTCTGCCTGGGTGTCCGTCTTTCTGCCTGTCTGGGTGTCTGCTTGTCTGTCTGGGTGCCTGCCTATCTGGGTGCATGTCTGAATCTCTGTCTGTCTGGGTGCCAGTCTGTCTGGGTGCCAGTCTGTCTGGGTGCCAGTCTGTCTGGGTGCCAGTCTGTCTGGGTGCCAGTCTGTCTGGGTGTTTGCCTGCCAGTCTGTCTGGGTGTTTGCCTGCCAGTCTGGCTGTCAGCCTGCCCGCCTGTCAGCCTGCCCGCCTGTCAGCCTGCCCGCCTGTCAGCCTGCCCGCCTGTCAGCCTGCCCGCCTGTCAGCCTGCCCGCCTGTCTGGGTGCATGTCTGAATCTCTGTCAGTCTAGGTGCCTGTCTGACTGGGTGCCTGCCTGTCTGACTGGGTGCCTGCCTGTCTGACTGGGTGCCTGCCTGTCTGACTGGGTGCCTGCCTGTCTGCAGGTCTGAATCTCTGCCTGTCTGGGTGCCCGCCCGTCAGTCTGGGTGCCCGCCCGTCAGTCTGGGTGCCCGCCCGTCAGTCTGGGTGCCCGTCGGTCTGGGTGCCCGTCTGCCCGGGTGCCCGTCTGCCCGTCGGTCTGGGTGCCCGTCTGCCCGTCGGTCTGGGTGCCCGTCTGCCCGTCGGTCTGGGTGCCCGTCTGCCCGTCGGTCTGGGTGCCCGTCTGCCCGTCGGTCTGGGTGCCCGTCGGTCTGGGTGCCCGTCTGCCCGTCGGTCTGGGTGCCCGTCTGAATCTCGGTCTGGGTGCCCGTCTGAATCTCGGTCTGGGTGCCTGTCGGTCTGGGTGCCCGTCTGCCCGTCGGTCTGGGTGCCCGTCTGAATCTCGGTCTGGGTGCCTGTCGGTCTGGGTGCCCGTCTGCCCGTCGGTCTGGGTGCCCGTCTGAATCTCGGTCTGGGTGCCTGTCTGCCCGTCGGTCTGGGTGCCCGCCCGTCGGTCTCGACACCTGTCTGTCTCGGCGCCCGTCTGGGTTCCCGCCTGTCTGGGTGCCTGTCTGAATCTCTGTCTGTCCGTCTGCCTGTCTGGGTGTCCGTCTTTCTGCCTGTCTGGGTGTCCGTCTGTCTGTCTGTCTGGGTGCCTGCCCGTCTGTCTGTCTGTCTGGGTGCCTGCCCGTCTGTCTGTCTGTCTGGGTGCCTGCCCGTCTGTCTGTCTGTCTGGGTGCCTGCCCGTCTGTCTGTCTGTCTGGGTGCCTGCCCGTCTGTCTGTCTGTCTGGGTGCCTGCCCGTCTGTCTGTCTGTCTGGGTGCCTGCCCGTCTGTCTGTCTGTCTGGGTGCCTGCCCGTCTGTCTGTCTGTCTGGGTGCCTGCCCGTCTGTCTGTCTGTCTGGGTGCCTGCCCGTCTGTCTGTCTGTCTGGGTGCCTGCCCGTCTGTCTGTCTGTCTGGGTGCCTGCCCGTCTGTCTGTCTGTCTGGGTGCCTGCCCGTCTGTCTGTCTGTCTGGGTGCCTGCCCGTCTGTCTGTCTGTCTGGGTGCCTGCCCGTCTGTCTGTCTGTCTGGGTGCCTGCCCGTCTGTCTGGGTGCCTGCCCGTCTGTCTGGGTGCCTGCCCGTCTGTCTGTCTGTCTGGGTGCCTGCCCGTCTGTCTGTCTGTCTGGGTGCCTGCCCGTCTGTCTGTCTGTCTGGGTGCCTGCCCGTCTGTCTGTCTGTCTGGGTGCCTGCCCGTCTGTCTGTCTGTCTGGGTGCCTGCCCGTCTGTCTGTCTGTCTGGGTGCCTGCCCGTCTGTCTGTCTGTCTGGGTGCCTGCCCGTCTGTCTGTCTGTCTGGGTGCCTGCCCGTCTGTCTGTCTGTCTGGGTGCCTGCCCGTCTGTCTGTCTGTCTGGGTGCCTGCCCGTCTGTCTGGGTGCCTGCCCGTCTGTCTGGGTGCCTGCCCGTCTGTCTGTCTGTCTGGGTGCCTGCCCGTCTGTCTGTCTGCCCGGGTGCCTGCCCGTCTGCCCGGGTGCCTGCCCGTCTGTCTGGGTGCCTGGGTGCTTGTCTGAATCTTTGTCGGTCTGGGTGTCCGTGGGTCTGGGTGTCCGTCGGTCTGGGTGTCCGTCGGTCTGTCTGTGTTTCTGGGTGTCTCTCTGTCTGTCTGGGTGCCCGTCTGTCTGGGTGCCCGTCTGGGTGCATTTCTAAATCTCTGCCTGTCTGGGTGCCCGCCTTTCTGACTGGGTGCCCGCCTTTCTGACTGGGTGCCCGCCTTTCTGACTGGGTGCCCGCCTTTCTGACTGGGTGCCCGCCCGTCAGTCTGGGTGCCCGCCCGTCAGTCTGGGTGCCCGCCCGTCAGTCTGGGTGCCCGCCCGTCAGTCTGGGTGTCTGTCTGTCAGGGTGCCCGTCTGTCTGTCTGTCTGGGTATCTGGGTGTCTCTCTGCCTGTCTGGGTTCCTGCCTGTCTGGGTTCCTGCCTGTCTGGGTGCATGTCTGAATCTCTGTCTGCCTGGGTGTCCCTCTGTCTGCCTGGGTGTCTCTCTGTCTGCCTGGGTGTCTCTCTGTCTGCCTGGGTGTCTCTCTGTCTGCCTGGGTGTCTCTCTGTCTGCCTGGGTGTCTCTCTGTCTCTCTGGGTGCCCGTCTGTCTGGGTTCCCAGGTGCCTGTTTGGTTCTCCGGGAGTCCGCCTGGGTGGGAGTCCGCCTGGGTGCCTGGGAGTCCGCCTGGGTGCCTGGGAGTCCGCCTGGGTGCCTGGGAGTCCGCCTGGGTGCCTGGGAGTCCGCCTGGGTGCCTGGGAGTCCGCCTGGGTGCCTGGGAGTCCGCCTGGGTGCCTGGGAGTCCGCCTGGGTGCCTGGGAGTCCGCCTGGGTGCCTGGGAGTCCGCCTGGGTGCCTGGGAGTCCGCCTGGGTGCCTGGGAGTCCGCCTGGGTGCCTGGGAGTCCGCCTGGGTGCCTGGGAGTCCGCCTGGGTGCCTGGGAGTCCGCCTGGGTGCCTGGGAGTCCGCCTGGGTGCCTGGGAGTCCGCCTGGGTGCCTGGGAGTCCGCCTGGGTGCCTGGGAGTCCGCCTGGGTGCCTGGGAGTCCGCCTGGGTGCCTGGGAGTCCGCCTGGGTGCCTGGGAGTCCGCCTGGGTGCCTGGGAGTCCGCCTGGGTGCCTGGGAGTCCGCCTGGGTGCCTGGGAGTCCGCCTGGGTGCCTGGGAGTCCGCCTGGGTGCCTGGGAGTCCGCCTGGGTGCCTGGGAGTCCGCCTGGGTGCCTGGGAGTCCGCCTGGGTGCCTGGGAGTCCGCCTGGGTGCCCGGGTGTCCGCCTGGGTGTCCGCCTGGGTGTCCGCCTGGGTGTCCGCCTGGGTGTCCGCCTGGGTGTCCGCCTGGGTGTCCGCCTGGGTGCCCGGGTGTCCGTCTGGGTGTCCGTCTGGGTGCCCGGGTGTCCGCCTGGGTGTCCGTCTGGGTGCCCGGGTGTCCGCCTGGGTGTGTTTCTGTCTGGGTGTCTGTCTGGTTGACTGTCTGGGTTCTGGGTGCCTGCCTCGCTGTTTGGATGCCTGCCTGGCTGTCTGGGTTCCTGTCTGTCTGTCTGTCTGGGTGCCTGTCTGTCTGGGTGCCTGTCTGTCTGGGTGCCTGTCTGTCTGGGTGCCTGTCTGTCTGGGTGCCTGTCTGTCTGGGTGCCTGTCTGTCTGGGTGCCTGTCTGTCTGGGTGCCTGTCTGTCTGGGTGCCTGTCTGTCTGGGTGCCTGGATGTCTGGGTGCCTGTCTGGATGTCTGGGTGCCTGTCTGGATGTCTGGGTGCCTGTCTGGATGTCTGGGTGCCTGTCTGGATGTCTGGGTGCCTGTCTGGATGTCTGGGTGCCTGTCTGGATGTCTGGGTGCCTGTCTGGATGTCTGGGTGCCTGTCTGCGTGTCTGGGTGCAAGTCTGGATTTCTGGGTGCCTGTCAGTGTGTCTGGGTGCCTGTCAGGGTCTGGGTCTCTGGGTGCCTGCCTGTCTGTCCGGGTGCCTGCCTGTCTGTCCGGGTGCCTGCCTGTCTGTCCGGGTGCCTGCCTGTCTGTCCGGGTGCCTGCCTGCCTTGGTCCCTGGGTGTCTGTCTGAGTGCCTGGGTTTCTTTCTGGGTGCCTGTCTGTCTGGGTGCCTGTCTGTCTGGGTGCCTGTCTGTCTGGGTGCCTGTCTGTCTGGGTGCCTGTCTGTCTGGGTGCCTGTCTGTCTGGGTGCCTGTCTGTCTGGGTGCCTGTCTGTCTGGGTGCCTGTCTGTCTGGGTGCCTGTCTGTCTGGGTGCCTGTCTGTCTGGGTGCCTGTCTGTCTGGGTGCCTGTCTGTCTGGGTGCCTGTCTGTCTGGGTGCCTGTCTGTCTGGGTGCCTGTCTGTCTGGGTGCCTGTCTGTCTGGGTGCCTGTCTGTCTGGGTGCCTGTCTGTCTGGGTGCCTGTCTGTCTGGGTGCCTGTCTGTCTGGGTGCCTGTCTGTCTGGGTGCCTGTCTGTCTGGGTGCCTGTCTGTCTGGGTGCCTGTCTGTCTGGGTGCCTGTCTGTCTGGGTGCCTGTCTGTCTGGGTGCCTGTCTGTCTGGGTGCCTGTCTGTCTGGGTGTCTGCCTGCATGTCTGGGTGCAAGTCTGGATTTCTGGGTGCCTGTCAGTGTGTCTGGGTGCCTGTCAGGGTCTGGGTCTCTGGGTGCCTGCCTGTCTGTCCGGGTGCCTGCCTGTCTGTCCGGGTGCCTGCCTGTCTGTCCGGGTGCCTGCCTGTCTGTCCGGGTGCCTGCCTGCCTTGGTCCCTGGGTGTCTGTCTGAGTGCCTGGGTTTCTTTCTGGGTGCCTGTCAGTCTGGGTGCCTGTCAGTCTGGGTGCCTGTCAGTCTGGGTGCCTGTCAGTCTGGGTGCCTGTCAGTCTGGGTGCCTGTCAGTCTGGGTGCCTGTCAGTCTGGGTGCCTGTCAGTCTGGGTGCCTGGGTGCCTGTCAGTCTGTCTGTCTGTCTGGGTGTCTGGAAGTTTTTGTGGGTGCCTGTCTGCGTGGGTGCCTGTCTGCGTGGGTGCCTGTCTGCGTGGGTGCCTGTCTGCGTGGGTGCCTGCCTGCCTGCCTGGGTGCCTGCCTGCCTGCCTGGGTGCCTGCCTGCCTGCCTGGGTGCCTGCCTGCCTGCCTGGGTGCCTGCCTGCCTGCCTGGGTGCCTGCCTGCCTGCCTGGGTGCCTGCCTGCCTGCCTGGGTGCCTGCCTGCCTGCCTGGGTGCCTGCCTGCCTGCCTGGGTGCCTGCCTGCCTGCCTGGGTAACCTGTCTCTCTGTCTGCCTCTGTGTCTCTCTGTCTGCCTCTGTGTCTCTCTGTCTGCCTCTGTGTCTCTCTGTCTGCCTCTGTGTCTCTCTGTCTGCCTCTGTGTCTCTCTGTCTGCCTCTGTGTCTCTCTGTCTGCCTCTGTGTCTCTCTGTCTGCCTCTGTGTCTCTCTGTCTGCCTCTGTGTCTCTCTGTCTGCCTCTGTGTCTCTCTGTCTGCCTCTGTGTCTCTCTGTCTGCCTCTGTGTCTCTCTGTCTGCCTCTGTGTCTCTCTGTCTGCCTCTGTGTCTCTCTGTCTCTCTGGGTGCCCGTCTGTCTGGGTGCCCGGGTGCCTGTTTGGTTCTCCGGGTGTCTGTCTGGCTGTCTGTCTGGGTATTTGCCTGTTGGTGTCTAGGTGCCTGTCTGTCTGGGTGCCTGGGTGTCGGTCTGGGTGTCGGTCTGGGTGTCAGTCCGGGTGTCTGTCTCTCTGAGTGTCTGGGTGTCTGCGTGTTTGTCTGTCCGGGTGCCGGTCTGTCCGGGTGCCTGTCTGTCTGGGTATCTGCCTATTGGTGTCCGGGTGCCTGTCAGTCCGGGTGCCTGTCAGTCCGGGTGCCTGTCAGTCCGGGTGTCTGTCAGGGTGTCTGGGTGTCTGTCCGTCTGAGTGTCCGTCTCTCTGGGTGCCTGGGTGTCTCTCTGGGTGCCTGGGTGTCTCTCTGGGTGT
This sequence comes from Alectoris magna, assembly GCA_030625065.1. Classification (NCBI taxonomy): domain Eukaryota; kingdom Metazoa; phylum Chordata; class Aves; order Galliformes; family Phasianidae; genus Alectoris; species Alectoris magna. Next base: position 216,816 of record CM060565.1, on the reverse strand, counting down.
CGGTCCGGGTGTCCGTCTGGGTGGGTGTCCGTCTGGGTGTCTGTCTGTCCGTCTGGGTGTCTGTCTGTCCGTCTGGGTGTCTGTCTGTCCGTCTGGGTGTCTGTCTGTCCGTCTGGGTGTCTGTCTGTCCGTCTGCGTGGGTGCCTGGATTTCTGTCTCTCTGGGTGTCTGGGTGTCTGGGAGTTTGCGTGGGTGCCTGTCAGCGTGGGTGCCTGTCAGCGTGGGTGCCTGCCTGTCAGCGTGGGTGCCTGCCTGTCAGCGTGGGTGCCTGCCTGTCAGCGTGGGTGCCTGCCTGTCAGCGTGGGTGCCTGCCTGTCAGCGTGGGTGCCTGCCTGTCAGCGTGGGTGCCTGCCTGTCAGCGTGGGTGCCTGCCTGTCAGCGTGGGTGCCTGCCTGTCAGCGTGGGTGCCTGCCTGTCTGCCTGTGTGTCTCTCTGTCTGCCTGTGTGTCTCTCTGGGTGCCCGTCTGTCTGGGTGCCCGTCTGTCTGGGTGCCCGGGTGCCTGTTTGGTTCTCCGGGTGCCTGTCTGCCTAGGTGCCTGTCCGTCTGGGTGCCTGTCCGTCTGGGTGCCTGTCCGTCTGGGTGCCTGTCCGTCTGGGTGCCTGTCCGTCTGGGTGCCTGTCCGTCTGGGTGCCTGTCCGTCTGGGTGCCTGTCCGTCTGGGTGCCTGTCCGTCTGGGTGCCTGTCCGTCTGGGTGCCTGTCCGTCTGGGTGCCTGTCCGTCTGGGTGCCTGTCCGTCTGGGTGCCTGTCCGTCTGGGTGCCTGTCCGTCTGGGTGCCTGTCCGTCTGGGTGCCTGTCCGTCTGGGTGCCCGTCTGTCTGTCTGGGTGCCTGTCTTTCTGGGTGCCTGCCTGTCATGGTGCTTGTCTGGGTTCCTGTCTGTCTGGGTGCCTGCCTGTCTGGGTTCCTGTCTGGGTGCATGTCTGAATCTCTGCCTGGGTGCCTGCCGGTCGGCCTGGGTGCCTGCCGGTCGGCCTGGGTGCCTGCCGGTCGGCCTGGGTGCCTGCCGGTCGGCCTGGGTGCCTGCCGGTCGGCCTGGGTGCCTGCCGGTCGGCCTGGGTGCCTGCCGGTCGGCCTGGGTGCCTGCCGGTCGGCCTGGGTGCCTGCCGGTCGGCCTGGGTGCCTGCCGGTCGGCCTGGGTGCCTGCCGGTCGGCCTGGGTGCCTGCCGGTCGGCCTGGGTGCCTGCCGGTCGGCCTGGGTGCCTGCCGGTCGGCCTGGGTGCCTGCCGGTCGGCCTGGGTGCCTGCCGGTCGGCCTGGGTGCCTGCCGGTCGGCCTGGGTGCCTGCCGGTCGGCCTGGGTGCCTGCCGGTCGGCCTGGGTGCCTGCCGGTCGGCCTGGGTGCCTGCCGGTCGGCCTGGGTGCCTGCCGGTCGGCCTGGGTGCCTGCCGGTCGGCCTGGGTGCCTGCCGGTCGGCCTGGGTGCCTGCCGGTCGGCCTGGGTGCCTGCCGGTCGGCCTGGGTGCCTGCCGGTCGGCCTGGGTGCCTGCCGGTCGGCCTGGGTGCCTGCCGGTCGGCCTGGGTGCCTGCCGGTCGGCCTGGGTGCCTGCCGGTCGGCCTGGGTGCCTGCCGGTCGGCCTGGGTGCCTGCCGGTCGGCCTGGGTGCCTGCCGGTCGGCCTGGGTGCCTGCCGGTCGGCCTGGGTGCCTGCCGGTCGGCCTGGGTGCCTGCCGGTCGGCCTGGGTGCCTGCCGGTCGGCCTGGGTGCCTGCCGGTCGGCCTGGGTGCCTGCCGGTCGGCCTGGGTGCCGGTCGGCCTGGGTGCCGGTCGGCCTGGGTGCCGGTCGGCCTGGGTGCCTGTCGGCCTGGGTGCCTGTCGGCCTGGGTGCCTGTCGGCCTGGGTGCCTGTCGGCCTGGGTGCCTGTCTGGGTTCCCGCCTGAATCTCTGTCCGTCTGCCTGTCAGGGTGTCCGTCTTTCTGCCTGTCTGGGTGTCTGCTTCTCTGTCTGGGTGCCTGCCTATCTGGGTGCATGTCTGAATCTCTGTCTGTCTGGGGGCCTGCCCGTCTGTCTGGGTGCCTGCCCGTCTGTCTGGGTGCCTGCCCGTCTGTCTGGGTGCCTGCCCGTCTGTCTGGGTGCCTGCCCGTCTGTGTCTGGGTGTCTGTCTGTGTCTGGGTGTCTGTCTGTGTCTGGGTGTCTGTCTGTGTCTGGGTGTCTGTCTGTGTCTGGGTGTCTGTCTGTGTCTGGGTGTCTGTCTGTGTCTGGGTGTCTGTCTGTGTCTGGGTGTCTGTCTGTGTCTGGGTGTCTGTCTGGGTATCTGGGTGTCTGTCTGGGTATCTGGGTGTCTGTCTGGGTATCTGGGTGTCTGTCTGGGTATCTGGGTGTCTGTCTGGGTATCTGGGTGTCTGTCTGGGTATCTGGGTGTCTGTCTGGGTATCTGGGTGTCTCTCTGCCTGTCTGGGTGCCTGCCTGTCTGGGTGCCTGCCTGTCTGGGTTCCTGTCTGGGTGCATGTCTGGGTGCATGTCTGGGTGCATGTCTGGGTGCATGTCTGGGTGCATGTCTGGGTGCATGTCTGGGTGCATGTCTGGGTGCATGTCTGGGTGCATGTCTGGGTGCATGTCTGGGTGCATGTCTGGGTGCATGTCTGGGTGCATGTCTGGGTGCATGTCTGGGTGCATGTCTGGGTGCATGTCTGGGTGCATGTCTGGGTGCATGTCTGAATCTCTGTCTGGGTGTCTGCCTGCCGGTCTGGGTGTCTGCCTGCCGGTCTGGGTGTCTGCCTGCCGGTCTGGGTGTCTGCCTGCCGGTCTGGGTGTCTGCCTGCCGGTCTGGGTGTCTGCCTGCCGGTCTGGGTGTCTGCCTGCCGGTCTGGGTGTCTGCCTGCCGGTCTGGGTGTCTGTCTGTCTGTCTGGGTGTCTGTCAGGGTGCCCGTCTGTCTCTCGGTCTGTCTGGGTGTCTCTCGGTCTGTCTGGGTGTCTCTCGGTCTGTCTGGGTGTCTCTCGGTCTCTCTGGGTGCCTGTCTGTCTCGGTGCCTGTCTGTCTCGGTGCCTGTCTGTCTCGGTGCCTGTCTGTCTCGGTGCCTGTCTGTCTCGGTGCCTGTCTGTCTCGGTGCCAGTCTGGGTACCCGCCTGTCTGGGTTCCCGCATGTCTGGGTGCCTGTCTGGGTGCCTGTCTGAATCTCTGTCTGTCCGTCTGCCTGTCAGGGTGTCCGTCTGCCTGTCAGGGTGTCCGTCTTTCTGCCTGTCTGGGTGCCTGCCCGTCTGTCTGGGTGCCTGCCTATCTGGGTGCATGTCTGAATCTCTCTCTGTCTGGGTGTCTGCCTGTCTGGGTGTCTGCCTGTCTGGGTGTCTGCCTGTCTGGGTGTCTGCTGTCTGACTGGGTGCCTGCCTGTCTGGGTGCCTGTCTGGGTCCAGGTCTGAATCTCTGCCTGTCTGGGTGCCCGCCCGTCAGTCTGGGTGCCCGCCCGTCAGTCTGGGTGCCCGCCCGTCAGTCTGGGTGCCCGTCAGTCTGGGTGCCTGTCTGGGTGCCTGTCTGGGTGCCTGTCTGGGTGCCTGTCTGGGTGCCTGTCTGGGTGCATGTCTGAATCTCTGACTGTCTGGGTGCCTGCCCGTCTGTCTGGGTGCCTGCCCGTCTGTCTGGGTGCCTGCCCGTCTGTCTGGGTGCCTGCCCGTCTGTCTGGGTGCCTGCCCGTCTGTCTGGGTGCCTGCCCGTCTGTCTGGGTGCCTGCCCGTCTGTCTGGGTGCCTGCCCGTCTGTCTGGGTGCCTGCCCGTCTGTCTGGGTGCCTGCCCGTCTGTCTGGGTGCCTGCCCGTCTGTCTGGGTGCCTGCCCGTCAGTCTGGGTGGCTGTCAGTCTGGGTGGCTGTCAGTCTGGGTGGCTGTCAGTCTGGGTGTCTGTCTGGGTGTCTGTCTGTCTGTCTGGGTGTCTGTCTGTCTGGGTGTCTGTCTGTCTGGGTGTCTGTCTGTCTGGGTGTCTGTCTGTCTGGGTGTCTGTCTGGGTGTCTCTCTGTCTTTCTGGGTGCCTGCCTGTCTGGGTGCCTGCCTGGGTGCTTGTCTGAATCTTTGTCTGTCAGGGTGTCCGTCGGTCAGGGTGTCCGTCGGTCAGGGTGTCCGTCGGTCTGGGAGTCTGTCTGTCTGTCTGGGTGTTTGTCTGTCAGGGTGCCCGTCTGTCTGTCTGTGTTTCTGGGTGTCTCTCTGTCTGTCTGGGAGCCCGCCTGTCTGGGAGCCCGCCTGTCTGGGAGCCCGCCTGTCTGGGAGCCCGCCTGTCTGGGTACCCGCCTGTCTGGGTTCCCGCCTGTCTGGGTGCCTGTCTGAATCTCTGTCTGTCCGTCTGCCTGTCAGGGTGTCCGTCTGCCTGTCAGGGTGTCCGTCTGCCTGTCAGGGTGTCCGTCTGCCTGTCAGGGTGTCCGTCTGCCTGTCAGGGTGTCCGTCTTTCTGCCTTTCTGGGTGTCTACTTGTCTGTCTGGGTGCCTGCCTATCTGGGTGACTGTCTGGGTGCATTTCTAAATCTCTGCCTGTCTGGGTGTCTGCCTGTCTGGGTGTCTGCCTGTCTGGGTGTCTGCCTGTCTGGGTGTCTGCCTGTCTGGGTGTCTGCCTGTCTGGGTGTCTGCCTTTCTGACTGGGTGCCTGCCTGTCTGGGTGCCTGTCTGGGTCCAGGTCTGAATCTCTGCCTGTCTGGGTGCCTGCCTGTCTGGGTTCCTGTCTGGGTTCCTGTCTGGGTGCATGTCTGAATCTCTGTCTGGGTGTCTGCCTGCCGGTCTGGGTGTCTGCCTGCCGGTCTGGGTGTCTGCCTGCCGGTCTGGGTGTCTGCCTGCCGGTCTGGGTGTCTGCCTGCCGGTCTGGGTGTCTGCCTGCCGGTCTGGGTGTCCGTCGGTCTGGGTGTCCGTCAGTCTGGGTGTCTGTCTGTCTGTCTGAGTGTCTGGGTGTCTGTCTGTCTGTCTGGGTGTCTGTCTGTCAGGGTGCCCGTCTGTCTCTCGGTCTCTCTGGGTGTCTCTCGGTCTCTCTGGGTGTCTCTCGGTCTCTCTGGGTGTCTCTCGGTCTCTCTGGGTGTCTCTCGGTCTCTCTGGGTGTCTCTCGGTCTCTCTGGGTGTCTCTCGGTCTCTCTGGGTGCCTGTCTGTCTCGGTGCCTGTCTGTCTCGGTGCCAGTCTGGGTACCCGCCTGTCTGGGTTCCCGCCTGTCTGGGTGCCTGTCTGGGTGCCTGTCTGAATCTCTGTCTGTCCGTCTGCCTGTCAGGGTGTCCGTCTGCCTGTCAGGGTGTCCGTCTGCCTGTCAGGGTGTCCGTCTGCCTGGGTGTCCGTCTTTCTGCCTGTCTGGGTGTCTGCTTCTCTGTCTGGGTGCCTGCCTATCTGGGTGCATGTCTGAATCTCTCTCTGTCTGGGTGTCTGCCTGTCTGGGTGTCTGCCTGTCTGGGTGTCTGCCTGTCTGGGTGTCTGCCTGTCTGGGTGTCTGCCTGTCTGGGTGTCTGCCTGTCTGGGTGTCTGCTGTCTGACTGGGTGCCTGCCTGTCGGGGTGCCTGTCTGGGTCCAGGTCTGAATCTCTGCCTGTCTGGGTGTCTGCCCGTCAGTCTGGGTGTCTGCCCGTCAGTCTGGGTGTCTGCCCGTCAGTCTGGGTGTCTGCCCGTCAGTCTGGGTGTCTGCCCGTCAGTCTGGGTGTCTGTCTGTCTGGGTGCCCGCCCGTCTGTCTGGGTGCCCGCCCGTCTGTCTGGGTGCCCGCCCGTCTGTCTGGGTGCCCGCCCGTCTGTCTGGGTGCCCGCCCGTCTGTCTGGGTGCCCGCCCGTCTGTCTGTCTGGGTGCCCGCCCGTCTGTCTGTCTGGGTGCCCGCCCGTCTGGGTGCCCGCCCGTCTGGGTGCCCGCCCGTCTGGGTGCCCGCCCGTCTGGGTGCCCGCCCGGGTGCTTGTCTGAATCTTTGTCTGTCAGGGTGTCCGTCGGTCTGGGTGTCCGTCGGTCTGGGTGTCCGTCGGTCTGGGTGTCCGTCGGTCTGGGAGTCTGTCTGTCTGTCTGGGTGTTTGTCTGTCAGGGTGCCCGTCTGTCTGTCTGTGTTTCTGGGTGTCTGTCTGTCTGTCTGGGTGCCCGTCTGTCTGTCTGTCTGGGTGCCCGTCTGTCTGTCTGTCTGGGTGCCCGTCTGTCTGTCTGTCTGGGTGCCCGTCTGTCTGTCTGTCTGGGTGCCCGTCTGTCTGTCTGGGTGCCCGTCTGTCTGGGTGCCCGTCTGTCTGGGTGCCCGTCTGTCTGGGTGCCCGTCTGTCTGGGTGCCCGTCTGTCTGGGTGCCCGTCTGTCTGGGTGCCCGTCTGTCTCGGTGCCCGTCTGTCTCGGTGCCCGTCTGTCTCGGTGCCCGTCTCGGTACCCGCCTGTCTGGGTGCCTGTCTGGGTGCCTGTCTGAATCTCTGTCTGTCCGTCTGCCTGTCTGGGTGCCTGTCTGAATCTCTGTCTGTCCGTCTGCCTGTCAGGGTGTCCGTCTGCCTGTCAGGGTGTCCGTCTGCCTGTCAGGGTGTCCGTCTGCCTGTCAGGGTGTCCGTCTGCCTGTCAGGGTGTCCGTCTGCCTGTCAGGGTGTCCGTCTTTCTCCCTTTCTGGGTGTCTACTTGTCTGTCTGGGTGTCTGCCTGTCTGGGTGTCTGCCTGTCTGGGTGTCTGCCTGTCTGGGTGTCTGCCTGTCTGGGTGTCTGCCTTTCTGACTGGGTGCCTGCCTGTCTGGGTGCCTGTCTGGGTCCAGGTCTGAATCTCTGCCTGTCTGGGTGCCCGCCCGTCAGTCTGGGTGCCCGCCCGTCAGTCTGGGTGCCCGCCCGTCAGTCTGGGTGCCCGCCCGTCAGTCTGGGTGCCCGCCCGTCTGTCTGGGTGCCCGCCCGTCTGTCTGGGTGCCCGCCCGTCTGTCTGGGTGCCCGCCCGTCTGTCTGGGTGCCTGTCTGTCAGGGTGCCCGTCTGTCTGTCTGTCAGGGTGCCCGTCTGTCTGTCTGTCAGGGTGCCCGTCTGTCTGTCTGTCTGGGTATCTGGGTGTCTCTCTGCCTGTCTGGGTGCCTGCCTGTCTGGGTGCCTGCCTGTCTGGGTGCCTGCCTGTCTGGGTGCCTGCCTGTCTGGGTGCCTGCCTGTCTGGGTGCCTGCCTGTCTGGGTGCCTGCCTGTCTGGGTGCCTGCCTGTTTGGGTGCCTGCCTGTTTGGGTGCCTGCCTGTCTGGGTTCCTGCCTGTCTGGGTTCCTGCCTTTCTGGGTGCCTGTCTGAATCTCTGTCTGCCTGGGTGTCTCTCTGTCTGCCTGGGTGTCTCTCTGTCTGCCTGGGTGTCTCTCTGTCTGCCTGGGTGTCTCTCTGTCTGCCTGGGTGTCTCTCTGTCTGCCTGGGTGTCTCTCTGTCTGCCTGGGTGTCTCTCTGTCTCTCTGGGTGCCCGTCTGTCTGGGTTCCCAGGTGCCTGTTTGGTTCTCCGGGTGTCTGTCTGTGTGGGTGTCTGTCTGTGTGGGTGTCTGTCTGTGTGGGTGTCTGTCTGTGTGGGTGTCTGTCTGTGTGGGTGTCTGTCTGTGTGGGTGTCTGTCTGTGTGGGTGTCTGTCTGTGTGGGTGTCTGTCTGTGTGGGTGTCTGTCTGTGTGGGTGTCTGTCTGTGTGGGTGTCTGTCTGTGTGGGTGTCTGTCTGTGTGGGTGTCTGTCTGTGTGGGTGTCTGTCTGTGTGGGTGTCTGTCTGTGTGGGTGTCTGTCTGTGTGGGTGTCTGTCTGTGTGGGTGTCTGTCTGTGTGGGTGTCTGTCTGTGTGGGTGTCTGTCTGTGTGGGTGTCTGTCTGTGTGGGTGTCTGTCTGTGTGGGTGTCTGGGTGTCTGGGTGTCTGGGTGTCTGGGAGTCTGTCTGTGTGGGTGTCTGGGAGTCTGTCTGTGTGGGTGTCTGGGAGTCTGTCTGTGTGGGTGTCTGGGAGTCTGTCTGTGTGGGTGTCTGGGAGTCTGTCTGTGTGGGTGTCTGGGAGTCTGTCTGTGTGGGTGTCTGGGAGTCTGTCTGTGTGGGTGTCTGGGAGTCTGTCTGTGTGGGTGTCTGGGAGTCTGTCTGTCTGGGTGTCTGGGAGTCTGTCTGTCTGGGAGTCTGTCTGTCTGGGAGTCTGTCTGTCTGGGAGTCTGTCTGTCTGGGAGTCTGTCTGTCTGGGAGTCTGTCTGTCTGGGAGTCTGTCTGTCTGGGAGTCTGTCTGTCTGGGAGTCTGTCTGTCTGGGAGTCTGTCTGTCTGGGAGTCTGTCTGTCTGGGAGTCTGTCTGTCTGGGAGTCTGTCTGTCTGGGAGTCTGTCTGTCTGGGAGTCTGTCTGTCTGGGAGTCTGTCTGTCTGGGAGTCTGTCTGTCTGGGAGTCGGCCTGGGTGCCGGCCTGGGTGTCTGTCAGTCTGGGGGCCTGGGTGTCCGTCTGGGTGGGTGTCCGTCTGGGTGGGTGTCCGTCTGGGTGGGTGTCCGTCTGGGTGGGTGTCCGTCTGGGTGGGTGTCCGTCTGGGTGGGTGTCCGTCTGGGTGGGTGTCCGTCTGGGTGGGTGTCCGTCTGGGTGGGTGTCCGTCTGGGTGCCTGTCCGTCTGGGTGGGTGTCCGTCTGGGTGCCTGTCCGTCTGGGTGCCTGTCCGTCTGGGTGCCTGTCCGTCTGGGTGCCTGTCCGTCTGGGTGCCTGTCCGTCTGGGTGCCTGTCCGTCTGGGTGCCTGTCCGTCTGGGTGCCTGTCCGTCTGGGTGCCTGTCCGTCTGGGTGCCTGTCCGTCTGGGTGCCTGTCCGTCTGGGTGCCTGTCCGTCTGAGTGCCTGTCCGTCTGAGTGCCTGGGTGCCTGTCCGTCTGAGTGCCTGGGTGCCTGTCCGTCTGAGTGCCTGGGTGCCTGCCTGTCTGGGTTCCTGTCTGGGTGCATGTCTGAATCTCTGCCTGGGTGCCTGCCGGTCGGCCTGGGTGCCTGCCGGTCGGCCTGGGTGCCTGCCGGTCGGCCTGGGTGCCTGCCGGTCGGCCTGGGTGCCTGCCGGTCGGCCTGGGTGCCTGCCGGTCGGCCTGGGTGCCTGCCGGTCGGCCTGGGTGCCTGCCGGTCGGCCTGGGTGCCTGCCGGTCGGCCTGGGTGCCTGCCGGTCGGCCTGGGTGCCTGCCGGTCGGCCTGGGTGCCTGCCGGTCGGCCTGGGTGCCTGTCGGCCTGGGTGCCTGTCGGCCTGGGTGCCTGTCGGCCTGGGTGCCTGTCGGCCTGGGTGCCTGTCGGCCTGGGTGCCTGTCGGCCTGGGTGCCTGTCGGCCTGGGTGCCTGTCGGCCTGGGTGCCTGTCGGCCTGGGTGCCTGTCTGGGTTCCCGCCTGAATCTCTGTCCGTCTGCCTGTCAGGGTGTCCGTCTTTCTGCCTGTCTGGGTGTCTGCTTCTCTGTCTGGGTGCCTGCCTATCTGGGTGCATGTCTGAATCTCTGTCTGTCTGGGGGCCTGCCCGTCTGTCTGGGGGCCTGCCCGTCTGTCTGGGGGCCTGCCCGTCTGTCTGGGGGCCTGCCCGTCTGTCTGGGTGTCTGTCTGTGTCTGGGTGCCTGCCTGTCTGTGTCTGGGTGTCTCTCTGGGTATCTGGGTGTCTCTCTGCCTGTCTGGGTGCCTGTCTGGGTGCATGTCTGAATCTCTGTCTGGGTGTCTGCCTGCCGGTCTGGGTGTCTGCCTGCCGGTCTGGGTGTCTGCCTGCCGGTCTGGGTGTCTGCCTGCCGGTCTGGGTGTCTGTCAGGGTGCCCGTCTGTCGGTCTGTCTGGGTGTCTGTCAGGGTGCCCGTCTGTCTCTCGGTCTGCCTGGGTGTCTCTCGGTCAGTCTGGGTGTCTGTCAGTCTGGGTGCCTGGGTGTCGGTCTGGGTGGGTGCCTGTCCGTCTGGGTGCCTGTCCGTCTGGGTGCCTGTCCGTCTGGGTGCCTGTCCGTCTGGGTGTCCGTCTGGGTGTCCGTCTGTCTGTCCGTCTGGGTGTCCGTCTGCCTGTCAGGGTGTCCGTCTTTCTGCCTGTCTGGGTGTCTGCTTGTCTGTCTGGGTGCCTGCCTATCTGGGTGCATGTCTGAATCTCTGTCTGTCTGGGTGCCTGCCCGTCTGTCTGGGTGCCTGCCCGTCTGTCTGGGTGCCTGCCCGTCTGTCTGGGTGCCTGCCCGTCTGTCTGGGTGCCTGCCCGTCTGTGTCTGGGTGCCTGCCCGTCTGTGTCTGGGTGTCTGTCTGTGTCTGGGTGTCTGTCTGTGTCTGGGTGTCTGTCTGTGTCTGGGTGTCTGTCTGTGTCTGGGTGTCTGTCTGGGTATCTGGGTGTCTGTCTGTGTCTGGGTGTCTGTCTGGGTATCTGGGTGTCTCTCTGCCTGTCTGGGTGCCTGCCTGTCTGGGTGCCTGCCTGTCTGGGTGCCTGCCTGTCTGGGTGCATGTCTGGGTGCATGTCTGGGTGCGTGTCTGAATCTCTGTCTGGGTGTCTGCCTGCCGGTCTGGGTGTCTGCCTGCCGGTCTGGGTGTCTGCCTGCCGGTCTGGGTGTCTGCCTGCCGGTCTGGGTGTCTGCCTGCCGGTCTGGGTGTCTGTCTGTCTGTCTGGGTGTCTGTCAGGGTGCCCGTCTGTCTCTCGGTCTGTCTGGGTGTCTCTCGGTCTCTCTGGGTGCCTGTCTGTCTCGGTGCCTGTCTGTCTCGGTGCCTGTCTGTCTCGGTGCCAGTCTGGGTACCCGCCTGTCTGGGTTCCCGCATGTCTGGGTGCCTGTCTGAATCTCTGTCTGTCCGTCTGCCTGTCAGGGTGTCCGTCTTTCTGCCTGTCTGGGTGCCTGCCCGTCTGTCTGGGTGCCTGCCTATCTGGGTGCATGTCTGAATCTCTCTCTGTCTGGGTGTCTGCCTGTCTGGGTGTCTGCCTGTCTGGGTGTCTGCCTGTCTGGGTGTCTGCTGTCTGACTGGGTGCCTGCCTGTCTGGGTGCCTGTCTGGGTCCAGGTCTGAATCTCTGCCTGTCTGGGTGCCCGCCCGTCAGTCTGGGTGCCCGCCCGTCAGTCTGGGTGCCCGTCTGTCTGGGTGCCTGTCTGGGTGCCTGTCTGGGTGCCTGTCTGGGTGCATGTCTGAATCTCTGACAGTCTGGGTGCCTGCCCCTCTGTCTGGGTGCCTGCCCCTCTGTCTGGGTGCCTGCCCCTCTGTCTGGGTGCCTGCCCCTCTGTCTGGGTGCCTGCCCCTCTGTCTGGGTGCCTGCCCCTCTGTCTGGGTGCCTGCCCCTCTGTCTGGGTGCCTGCCCCTCTGTCTGGGTGCCTGCCCGTCTGTCTGGGTGCCTCTCTGGCTGTCAGTCTGGGTGGCTGTCAGTCTGGGTGGCTGTCAGTCTGGGTGGCTGTCAGTCTGGGTATCTGTCTGGGTGTCTGTCTGTCTGGGTGTCTGTCTGTCAGGGTGCCCGTCTGTCTGTCTGGGTGTCTCTCTGTCTTTCTGGGTGCCTGCCTGGGTGCTTGTCTGAATCTTTGTCTGTCAGGGTGTCCGTCGGTCAGGGTGTCCGTCGGTCAGGGTGTCCGTCGGTCAGGGTGTCCGTCGGTCAGGGTGTCCGTCGGTCTGGGAGTCTGTCTGTCTGTCTGGGTGTTTGTCTGTCAGGGTGCCCGTCTGTCTGTCTGTGTTTCTGGGTGTCTCTCTGTCTGTCTGGGAGCCCGTCTGTCTGGGAGCCCGTCTGTCTGGGAGCCCGTCTGTCTGGGTGCCCGTCTGTCTGGGTGGGTGCCTGTCTGGGTGCCTGTCTGAATCTCTGTCTGTCCGTCTGCCTGTCAGGGTGTCCGTCTGCCTGTCAGGGTGTCCGTCTGCCTGTCAGGGTGTCCGTCTGCCTGTCAGGGTGTCCGTCTGCCTGTCAGGGTGTCCGTCTTTCTGCCTTTCTGGGTGTCTACTTGTCTGTCTGGGTGCCTGCCTATCTGGGTGACTGTCTGGGTGCATTTCTAAATCTCTGCCTGTCTGGGTGTCTGCCTGTCTGGGTGTCTGCCTGTCTGGGTGTCTGCCTGTCTGGGTGTCTGCCTGTCTGGGTGTCTGCCTGTCTGGGTGTCTGCCTGTCTGGGTGTCTGCCTTTCTGACTGGGTGCCTGCCTGTCTGGGTGCCTGTCTGGGTCCAGGTCTGAATCTCTGCCTGTCTGGGTGCCTGCCTGTCTGGGTTCCTGTCTGGGTTCCTGTCTGGGTGCATGTCTGAATCTCTGTCTGGGTGTCTGCCTGCCGGTCTGGGTGTCTGCCTGCCGGTCTGGGTGTCTGCCTGCCGGTCTGGGTGTCTGCCTGCCGGTCTGGGTGTCTGCCTGCCGGTCTGGGTGTCTGCCTGCCGGTCTGGGTGTCCGTCGGTCTGGGTGTCCGTCAGTCTGGGTGTCTGTCTGTCTGTCTGAGTGTCTGGGTGTCTGTCTGTCTGTCTGGGTGTCTGTCTGTCAGGGTGCCCGTCTGTCTCTCGGTCTCTCTGGGTGTCTCTCGGTCTCTCTGGGTGCCTGTCTGTCTCGGTGCCTGTCTGTCTCGGTGCCTGTCTGTCTCGGTGCCAGTCTGGGTACCCGCCTGTCTGGGTTCCCGCATGTCTGGGTGCCTGTCTGGGTGCCTGTCTGAATCTCTGTCTGTCCGTCTGCCTGTCAGGGTGTCCGTCTGCCTGTCAGGGTGTCCGTCTGCCTGGGTGTCCGTCTTTCTGCCTGTCTGGGTGTCTGCTTCTCTGTCTGGGTGCCTGCCTATCTGGGTGCATGTCTGAATCTCTCTCTGTCTGGGTGTCTGCCTGTCTGGGTGTCTGCCTGTCTGGGTGTCTGCCTGTCTGGGTGTCTGCCTGTCTGGGTGTCTGCCTGTCTGGGTGTCTGCCTGTCTGGGTGTCTGCTGTCTGACTGGGTGCCTGCCTGTCGGGGTGCCTGTCTGGGTCCAGGTCTGAATCTCTGCCTGTCTGGGTGTCTGCCCGTCAGTCTGGGTGTCTGCCCGTCAGTCTGGGTGTCTGTCTTGGTGTCTGTCTGTCTGGGTGCCCGTCTGTCTGGGTGCCCGCCCGTCTGTCTGGGTGCCCGCCCGTCTGTCTGGGTGCCCGCCCGTCTGTCTGGGTGCCCGCCCGTCTGTCTGGGTGCCCGCCCGTCTGTCTGGGTGCCCGCCCGTCTGTCTGGGTGCCCGCCCGTCTGTCTGCCCGTCTGTCTGGGTGCCTGCCCGTCTGTCTGGGTGCCTGCCCGTCTGTCTGTCTGGGTGCCTGCCCGTCTGTCTGTCTGGGTGCCCGCCCGTCTGGGTGCCCGCCCGTCTGGGTGCCCGCCCGTCTGGGTGCCCGCCTGGGTGCTTGTCTGAATCTTTGTCTGTCAGGGTGTCCGTCGGTCTGGGTGTCCGTCGGTCTGGGTGTCCGTCGGTCTGGGAGTCTGTCTGTCTGTCTGGGTGTTTGTCTGTCAGGGTGCCCGTCTGTCTGTCTGTGTTTCTGGGTGTCTGTCTGTCTGGGTGCCCGTCTGTCTGTCTGTCTGGGTGCCCGTCTGTCTGGGTGCCCGTCTGTCTGGGTGCCCGTCTGTCTGGGTGCCCGTCTGTCTGGGTGCCCGTCTGTCTGGGTGCCCGTCTGTCTCGGTGCCCGTCTGTCTCGGTGCCCGTCTGTCTCGGTGCCCGTCTGTCTCGGTGCCCGTCTGTCTCGGTGCCCGTCTCGGTACCCGCCTGTCTGGGTGCCTGTCTGGGTGCCTGTCTGAATCTCTGTCTGTCCGTCTGCCTGTCAGGGTGTCCGTCTGCCTGTCAGGGTGTCCGTCTGCCTGTCAGGGTGTCCGTCTGCCTGTCAGGGTGTCCGTCTTTCTCCCTTTCTGGGTGTCTACTTGTCTGTCTGGGTGCCTGCCTATCTGGGTGACTGTCTGGGTGCATTTCTAAATCTCTGCCTGTCTGGGTGTCTGCCTGTCTGGGTGTCTGCCTTTCTGACTGGGTGCCTGCCTGTCTGGGTGCCTGTCTGGGTCCAGGTCTGAATCTCTGCCTGTCTGGGTGCCCGCCCGTCAGTCTGGGTGCCCGCCCGTCAGTCTGGGTGCCCGCCCGTCAGTCTGGGTGCCCGCCCGTCAGTCTGGGTGCCCGCCCGTCAGTCTGGGTGCCCGCCCGTCAGTCTGGGTGCCCGCCCGTCTGTCTGGGTGCCCGCCCGTCTGTCTGTGTGCCTGTCAGTCTGGGTGCCTGTCAGTCTGGGTGCCTGCCTGTCTGGGTGCCTGCCTGTCTGGGTTCCTGCCTGTCTGGGTTCCTGCCTTTCTGGGTTCCTTCCTGTCTGGGTGCCTGTCTGAATCTCTGTCTGCCTGGGTGTCTCTCTGTCTGCCTGGGTGTCTCTCTGTCTGCCTGGGTGTCTCTCTGTCTGCCTGGGTGTCTCTCTGTCTGCCTGGGTGTCTCTCTGTCTGCCTGGGTGCCCGTCTGTCTGGGTTCCCAGGTGCCTGTTTGGTTCTCCGGGTGTCTGTCTGTGTGGGTGTCTGTCTGTGTGGGTGTCTGTCTGTGTGGGTGTCTGTCTGTGTGGGTGTCTGTCTGTGTGGGTGTCTGTCTGTGTGGGTGTCTGGGTGTCTGGGAGTCTGTCTGTGTGGGTGTCTGGGAGTCTGTCTGTGTGGGTGTCTGGGAGTCTGTCTGTGTGGGTGTCTGGGAGTCTGTCTGTGTGGGTGTCTGGGAGTCTGTCTGTGTGGGTGTCTGGGAGTCTGTCTGTGTGGGTGTCTGGGAGTCTGTCTGTGTGGGTGTCTGGGAGTCTGTCTGTGTGGGTGTCTGGGAGTCTGTCTGTGTGGGTGTCTGGGAGTCTGTCTGTGTGGGTGTCTGGGAGTCTGTCTGTGTGGGTGTCTGGGAGTCTGTCTGTGTGGGTGTCTGGGAGTCTGTCTGTGTGGGTGTCTGGGAGTCTGTCTGTGTGGGTGTCTGGGAGTCTGTCTGTGTGGGTGTCTGGGAGTCTGTCTGTCTGGGAGTCTGTCTGTCTGGGAGTCTGTCTGTCTGGGAGTCTGTCTGTCTGGGAGTCTGTCTGTCTGGGAGTCTGTCTGTCTGGGAGTCTGTCTGTCTGGGAGTCTGTCTGTCTGGGAGTCTGTCTGTCTGGGAGTCTGTCTGTCTGGGAGTCTGTCTGTCTGGGAGTCGGCCTGGGTGCCGGCCTGGGTGTCTGTCAGTCTGGGTGCCTGGGTGTCCGTCTGGGTGGGTGTCCGTCTGGGTGGGTGTCCGTCTGGGTGGGTGTCCGTCTGGGTGGGTGTCCGTCTGGGTGGGTGTCCGTCTGGGTGCCTGTCCGTCTGGGTGCCTGTCCGTCTGGGTGCCTGTCCGTCTGGGTGCCTGGGTGCCTGTCCGTCTGGGTGCCTGGGTGCCTGTCCGTCTGAGTGCCTGGGTGCCTGTCCGTCTGAGTGCCTGGGTGCCTGTCCGTCTGAGTGCCTGGGTGTGTTTCTGCTTGGTAGTGTTTCTGCCTGGGTGTGTTTCTGCCTGGGTGTGTTTCTGCCTGGGTGTGTTTGTGTCTGGGTGCCTGTCTGGTTGACTGTCTGGGTTCTGGGTGCCTGCCTGGCTGTCTGGGTGCCTGCCTGGGTGTCTGCCTGCATGTCTGGGTGCAAGTCTGGATTTCTGGGTGCCTGTCAGTGTGTCTGGGTGCCTGTCAGGGTCTGGGTCTCTGGGTGCCTGCGTGTCTCTCTGGGTGCCTGCGTGTCTGTCTGTCCGGGTGCCTGCGTGTCTGTCTGTCCGGGTGCCTGCGTGTCTGTCTGTCCGGGTGCCTGCGTGTCTGTCTGTCCGGGTGCCTGCGTGTCTGTCTGTCCGGGTGCCTGCGTGTCTGTCTGTCCGGGTGCCTGTCTGCCTTGGTCCCTGGGTGTCTGTCTGAGTGCCTGGGTTTCTTTCTGGGTGCCTGTCAGTCTGGGTGCCTGTCTGTCTGTCTGTCTGTCTGGGTGTCTGGAAGTTTTTGTGGGTGCCTGTCTGCGTGGGTGCCTGTCTGCGTGGGTGCCTGTCTGCGTGGGTGCCTGTCTGCGTGGGTGCCTGTCTGCGTGGGTGCCTGTCTGCGTGGGTGCCTGTCTGCGTGGGTGCCTGTCTGCGTGGGTGCCTGTCTGCGTGGGTGCCTGTCTGCGTGGGTGCCTGCCTGTCTGCCTGGGTGCCTGCCTGTCTGCCTGGGTGTCTGTCTGCCTGGGTAACCTGTCTCTCTGTCTGCCTCTGTGTCTCTCTGTCTGCCTCTGTGTCTCTCTGTCTCTCTGGGTGCCCGTCTGTCTGGGTGCCCGGGTGCCTGTTTGGTTCTCCGGGTGTCTGTCTGGCTGTCTGTCTGGGTATTTGCCTGTTGGTGTCTAGGTGCCTGTCTGTCTGGGTGCCTGGGTGTCGGTCTGGGTGTCGGTCTGGGTGTCAGTCCGGGTGTCTGTCTCTCTGAGTGTCTGGGTGTCTGCGTGTTTGTCTGTCCGGGTGCCGGTCTGTCCGGGTGCCTGTCTGTCTGGGTATCTGCCTGTTGGTGTCTGGGTGCCTGTATGTCGGTCCGGGTGCCTGTCAGTCCGGGTGCCTGTCAGTCCGGGTGTCCGTCTGGGTGTCTGGGTGTCCGTCTGGGTGTCTGTCCGGCTGGGTGTCTGTCCGTCTGGGTGTCTGTCCGTCTGGGTGTCTGTCCGTCTGGGTGTCTGTCCGTCTGAGTGTCCGTCTCTCTGGGTGCCTGGGTGTCTCTCTGGGTGCCTGGGTGTCTCTCTGGGTGTCGGTCCGGGTGTCGGTCCGGGTGTCTGTCGGTCCGGGTGTCTGTCGGTCCGGGTGTCTGTCGGTCCGGGTGTCTGTCTGGGTGCCCGTCTGTCTGGGTGCCCGTCTGTCTGGGTGCCCGTCTGTCTGGGTGCCCGTCTGTCTGGGTGCCCGTCTGTCTGGGTGCCCGTCTGTCTGGGTGCCCGTCTGTCTGGGTGCCCGTCTGTCTGGGTGCCAGTCTCGGTACCCGCCTGTCTGGGTTCCCGCCTGTCTGGGTGCCTGTCTGGGTGCCTGTCTGAATCTCTGTCTGTCCGTCTGCCTGTCAGGGTGTCCGTCTGCCTGTCAGGGTGTCCGTCTGCCTGTCAGGGTGTCCGTCTGCCTGTCAGGGTGTCCGTCTTTCTGCCTTTCTGGGTGTCTACTTGTCTGTCTGGGTGCCTGCCTATCTGGGTGACTGTCTGGGTGCATTTCTAAATCTCTGCCTGTCTGGGTGTCTGCCTTTCTGTCTGGGTGTCTGCCTTTCTGTCTGGGTGTCTGCCTTTCTGTCTGGGTGCCTGCCTTTCTGTCTGGGTGCCTGCCTTTCTGACTGGGTGCCTGCCTGTCTGGGTGCCTGTCTGGGTCCAGGTCTGAATCTCTGCCTGTCTGGGTGTCTGCCCGTCAGTCTGGGTGTCTGCCCGTCAGTCTGGGTGTCTGCCCGTCAGTCTGGGTGCCCGTCAGTCTGGGTGCCCGTCAGTCTGGGTGCCCGTCAGTCTGGGTGCCCGCCCGTCTGTCTGGGTGCCCGCCCGTCTGTCTGGGTGCCCGCCCGTCTGTCTGGGTGCCCGTCTGTCTGGGTGCCCGTCTGTCTGGGTGCCCGTCTGTCTGGGTGCCCGTCTGTCTGGGTGCCCGTCTGTCTGGGTGCCCGTCTGTCTGGGTGCCCGTCTGTCTGTCTGTCTGGGTATCTGGGTGTCTCTCTGTCTGTCTGGGTGCCTGCCTGTCTCGGTGATTGTCTGTCTGGGTGCCAGTCTGGGTTCCTGCCTGTCGGGGTTCCTGCCTGTCGGGGTTCCTGCCTGTCGGGGTTCCTGCCTGTCGGGGTTCCTGCCTGTCGGGGTTCCTGCCTGTCGGGGTTCCTGCCTGTCCGGGTTCCTGCCTGTCTGGGTGCCTGTCTGGGTGCATGTCTGAATCTCTGTCTGCCTGGGTGTCCCTCTGTCTGCCTGGGTGTCCCTCTGTCTGCCTGGGTGTCCCTCTGTCTGCCTGGGTGTCCCTCTGTCTGCCTGGGTGTCTCTCTGTCTCTCTGGGTGCCCGTCTGTCTGGGTTCCCAGGTGCCTGTTTGGTTCTCCGCGTGTCTGTCTGGGAGTCTGTCTGTCTGGGAGTCTGTCTGTCTGGGAGTCTGTCTGTCTGGGAGTCTGTCTGTCTGGGAGTCTGTCTGTCTGGGAGTCTGTCTGTCTGGGAGTCTGTCTGTCTGGGAGTCTGTCTGTCTGGGAGTCTGTCTGTCTGGGAGTCTGTCTGTCTGGGAGTCTGTCTGTCTGGGAGTCTGTCTGTCTGGGAGTCTGTCTGTCTGGGAGTCTGTCTGTCTGGGAGTCGGCCGGGGTGTCCGTCTGGGTGTCTGTCCGTCTGGGTGCCTGTCCGTCTGGGTGCCTGTCCGTCTGGGTGCCTGTCCGTCTGGGTGCCTGTCCGTCTGGGTGCCTGGGTGCCTGTCTGGTTGACTGCCTGGCTGTCTGGGTGCCTGCCTGGCTGTCTGGGTGCCTGTCTGTCTGGGTGCCTGTCTGTCTGGGTGCCTGTCTGTCTGGGTGCCTGTCTGTCTGGGTGCCTGTCTGTCTGGGTGCCTGTCTGTCTGGGTGCCTGTCTGGGTGTCTGGGTGCCTGTCTGGGTGTCTGCCTGCATGTCTGGGTGTCTGGGTGCAAGTCTGGATGTCTGGGTGCCTGTCAGTGTGTCTGGGTGCCTGTCAGTGTGTCTGGGTGCCTGTCAGGGTCTGGGTCTCTGGGTGCCTGCGTGTCTCTCTCGGTGCCTGCGTGTCTCTCTCGGTGCCTGCCTGCCTGTCTGTCCGGGTGCCTGCCTGTCTGTCCGGGTGCCTGTCTGTCTGGGTGCCTGTCTGTCAGTCTGGGTGCCTGTCAGTCTGGGTGCCTGTCAGTCTGGGTGCCTGTCAGTCTGGGTGCCTGTCAGTCTGTCTGTCTGGGTGTCTGTCTGTCTGGGTGTCTGTCTGTCTGGGTGTCTGTCTGTCTGGGTGTCTGTCTGTCTGGGTGTCTGGAAGTTTTTGTGGGAGCCTGTCTGCCTGGGTGTCTGCCTGGGTGCCTGTCTGCCTGGGTGCCTGTCTGCCTGGGTGTCTGCCTGTCTGCCTGGGTGTCTGTCTCCCTGTCTGCCTCTGTGTCTCTCTGTCTCTCTGGGTGCCCGTCTGTCTGGGTGCCCGGGTGCCTGTTTGGTTCTCCGGGTGTCTGTCTGGCTGTCTGTCTGGGTATTTGCCTGTTGGTGTCTAGGTGCTTGTCTGTCTGGGTGTCGGTCTGGGTGTCGGTCTGGGTGTCGGTCTGGGTGTCGGTCTGGGTGTCGGTCTGGGTGTCAGTCCGGGTGTCCGTCTCTCTGGGTGCCTGGGTGTCTCTCTGGGTGCCTGGGTGTCTCTCTGGGTGCCTGGGTGTCTCTCTGGGTGTCGGTCTGGGTGCCTTTCGGTCTGGGTGCCTGTCTGTCTGGGTGCCTGTCTGTCTGGGTGCCTGTCTGTCTGGGTGCCTGTCTGTCTGGGTGCCTGTCTGTCTGGGTGCCTGTCGGTCTGGGTGCCTGTCGGTCTGGGTGCCTGTCTGTCTGGGTGCCTGTCTGTCTGGGTGCCTGTCTGCCTGGGTGTCTGTCTCCCTGTCTGCCTCTGTGTCTCTCTGTCTCTCTGGGTGCCCGTCTGTCTGGGTGCCCGGGTGCCTGTTTGGTTCTCCGGGTGTCTGTCTGGCTGTCTGTCTGGGTATTTGCCTGTTGGTGTCTAGGTGCTTGTCTGTCTGGGTGTCGGTCTGGGTGTCGGTCTGGGTGTCGGTCTGGGTGTCGGTCTGGGTGTCAGTCCGGGTGTCCGTCTCTCTGGGTGCCTGGGTGTCTCTCTGGGTGCCTGGGTGTCTCTCTGGGTGCCTGGGTGTCTCTCTGGGTGTCGGTCTGGGTGCCTTTCGGTCTGGGTGCCTGTCTGTCTGGGTGCCTGTCGGTCCGGGTGCCTGTCGGTCCGGGTGCCTGTCGGTCCGGGTGCCTGTCGGTCCGGGTGCCTGTCGGTCCGGGTGCCTGTCGGTCCGGGTGCCTGTCGGTCCGGGTGCCTGTCGGTCCGGGTGCCTGTCAAGGTGTCTGGGTGGGTGTCCGTCTGGGTGTCTGTCTGTCCGTCTGGGTGTCTGTCCGTCTGGGTGTCTGTCCGTCTGGGTGTCTGTCCGTCTGGGTGTCTGTCCGTCTGGGTGTCTGTCCGTCTGGGTGTCTGTCCGTCTGGGTGTCTGTCCGTCTGGGTGTCTGTCCGTCTGGGTGCCTGTCTGCGTGGGTGCCTGTCTGCGTGGGTGCCTGTCTGCGTGGGTGCCTGTCTGCGTGGGTGCCTGTCTGCGTGGGTGCCTGTCTGCGTGGGTGCCTGTCTGCGTGGGTGCCTGTCTGCGTGGGTGCCTGTCTGCGTGGGTGCCTGTCTGCGTGGGTGCCTGTCTGTCTGCGTGGGTGCCTGTCTGTCTGCGTGGGTGCCTGTCTGTCTGCGTGGGTGCCTGTCTGTCTGCGTGGGTGCCTGTCTGTCTGCGTGGGTGCCTGTCTGTCTGCGTGGGTGCCTGTCTGTCTGCGTGGGTGCCTGTCTGTCTGCGTGGGTGCCTGCCTGTCTGCGTGGGTGTCTCTCTGTCTCTGTGGGTGCCCGTCTGTCTGGGTGCCCGGGTGCCTGTTTGGTTCTCCGGGTGTCTGTCTGTGTGGGTGTCTGTCTGTGTGGGTGTCTGGGAGTCTGTCTGTGTGGGTGTCTGGGAGTCTGTCTGTGTGGGTGTCTGGGAGTCTGTCTGTCTGGGAGTCTGTCTGTCTGGGAGTCTGTCTGTCTGGGAGTCTGTCTGTCTGGGAGTCTGTCTGGGTGCCTGTCGGTCTGGGTGCCTGTCGGTCTGGGTGCCTGTCGGTCTGGGTGCCTGTCGGTCTGGGTGCCTGTCGGTCTGGGTGCCTGTCGGGCTGGGTGCCTGTCGGGCTGGGTGCCTGTCGGGCTGGGTGCCTGTCGGGCTGGGTGCCTGTCGGGCTGGGTGCCTGTCGGGCTGGGTGCCTGTCGGGCTGGGTGCCTGGGTGTCGGGCTGGGTGCCTGGGTGTCGGGCTGGGTGCCTGTCGGGCTGGGTGCCTGTCGGGCTGGGTGCCTGTCGGGCTGGGTGCCTGTCCGGCTGTGTTTCTGTCTGGGTGTCTGGGTGTGTTTTTGTCTGGGTGTCCGTCTGCCTGTCAGGGTGTCCGTCTTTATGCCTGTCTGGGTGTCTGCTTCTCTGTCTGGGTGCCTGCCTATCTGGGTGCATGTCTGAATCTCTCTCTGTCTGGGTGTCTGCCCGTCAGTCTGGGTGTCTGCCCGTCAGTCTGGGTGTCTGCCCGTCAGTCTGGGTGTCTGCCCGTCAGTCTGGATGCCTGTCTGGGTGCCTGCCTGTCTTGGTGTCTGCCTGCCTGTGTGCCTGTCTCTCTGTCTGGGTGCCTGTCTGTCTGGGTGCCTGTCTGGGTGCCTGTCTGAATCTCTGACTGTCTGGGTGCCTGCCCGTCTCTCTGGGTGCCTGCCCGTCTGTCTGGGTGCCTGCCCGTCTGTCTGGGTGCCTGCCCGTCTGTCAGTCTGGGTGACTGTCAGTCTGGGTGACTGTCAGTCTGGGTGTCTGTCTGACTGGGTGTCTGTCTGACTGGGTGTCTGTCTGTCTGGGTGCCCGTCTGTCTGTCAGGGTGCCCGTCTGTCTGTCAGGGTGTCTCTCTGCCTGTCTGGGTGCCTGCCTGTCTGGGTGCCTGCCTGTCTGGGTGCCTGCCTGTCTGGGTGCCTGCCTGGGTGCTTGTCTGAATCTTTGTCTGTCAGGGTGTCCGTCGGTCAGGGTGTCCGTCGGTCAGGGTGTCCGTCGGTCAGGGTGTCCGTCGGTCAGGGTGTCTGTCGGTCAGGGTGTCCGTCGGTCTGGGAGTCTGTCTGTCTGTCTGGGTGTTTGTCTGTCAGGGTGCCCGTCTGTCTGTCTGTGTTTCTGGGTGTCTCTCTGTCTGTCTGGGTGCCCGTCTGTCTGTCTGTCTGGGTGCCCGTCTGTCTGTCTGTCTGGGAGCCCGTCTGTCTGTCTGTCTGGGAGCCCGTCTGTCTGTCTGTCTGGGAGCCCGTCTGTCTGGGAGCCCGTCTGTCTGGGAGCCCGTCTGTCTGGGAGCCCGTCTGTCTGGGAGCCCGTCTGTCTGGGAGCCCGTCTGTCTGGGTGCCCGTCTGTCTGGGTGCCCGTCTGTCTGGGTGCCCGTCTGTCTGGGTGCCCGTCTGTCTGGGTGCCCGTCTGTCTGGGTGCCAGTCTCGGTACCCGCCTGTCTGGGTGCCTGTCTGGGTGCCTGTCTGAATCTCTGTCTGTCCGTCTGCCTGTCAGGGTGTCCGTCTGCCTGTCAGGGTGTCCGTCTTTCTGCCTTTCTGGGTGTCTACTTGTCTGTCTGGGTGCCTGCCTATCTGGGTGACTGTCTGGGTGCATTTCTAAATCTCTGCCTGTCTGGGTGTCTGCCTTTCTGTCTGGGTGTCTGCCTTTCTGTCTGGGTGTCTGCCTTTCTGTCTGGGTGCCTGCCTTTCTGACTGGGTGCCTGCCTGTCTGGGTGCCTGTCTGGGTCCAGGTCTGAATCTCTGCCTGTCTGAGTGTCTGCTCCTCAGTCTGGGTGCCCGCCCGTCAGTCTGGGTGCCCGTCAGTCTGGGTGCCCGTCAGTCTGGGTGCCCGTCTGGGTGCCTGCCCGTCTGTCTGGGTGCCTGCCCGTCTGTCTGGGTGCCTCTCTGGCTGTCTGTCTGGGTGCCCGTCTGTCTGGGTGCCCGTCTGTCTGGGTGCCCGTCTGTCTGTCTGTCTGGGTATCTGGGTGTCTCTCTGTCTGTCTGGGTGCCTGTCTTTCTGGGTGCCTGCCTGTCTCGGTGATTGTCTGTCTGGGTGCCAGTCCGGGTTCCTGCCTGTCCGGGTTCCTGCCTGTCCGGGTTCCTGCCTGTCCGGGTTCCTGCCTGTCCGGGTTCCTGCCTGTCCGGGTTCCTGCCTGTCCGGGTTCCTGCCTGTCCGGGTTCCTGCCTGTCCGGGTTCCTGCCTGTCCGGGTTCCTGCCTTTCTGGGTTCCTGTCTGGGTGCATGTCTGAATCTCTGTCTGCCTGGGTGCCTGTCAGTCCGGGTGCCTGTCAGTCCGGGTGTCTGTCCGTCTGGGTGTCTGTCCGTCTGGGTGTCTGTCCGTCTGGGTGTCTGTCCGTCT
This sequence comes from Alectoris magna, assembly GCA_030625065.1. Taxonomy (NCBI): domain Eukaryota; kingdom Metazoa; phylum Chordata; class Aves; order Galliformes; family Phasianidae; genus Alectoris; species Alectoris magna. The sequence goes on along the minus strand of CM060565.1, from coordinate 194,106 downwards.
GGGTGTCTGTCCGTCTGGGTGTCTGTCCGTCTGGGTGTCTGTCCGTCTGGGTGTCTGTCCGTCTGGGTGTCTGTCCGTCTCTCTGGGTGCCTGGGTGTCTCTCTGGGTGCCTGGGTGTCTCTCTGGGTGCCTGGGTGTCTCTCTGGGTGCCTGGGTGTCTCTCTGGGTGTCGGTCCGGGTGTCTTTCGGTCTGGGTGCCTGTCGGTCCGGGTGCCTGTCGGTCCGGGTGCCTGTCGGTCCGGGTGCCTGTCGGTCCGGGTGCCTGTCAAGGTGTCTGGGTGGGTGTCCGTCTGGGTGTCTGTCTGTCCGTCTGGGTGTCTGTCCGTCTGGGTGTCTGTCCGTCTGGGTGTCTGTCCGTCTGGGTGTCTGTCCGTCTGGGTGTCTGTCCGTCTGGGTGTCTGTCCGTCTGGGTGTCTGTCTGTCTGTCTGCGTGGGTGCCTGGATTTCTGTCTCTCTGGGTGTCTGGGTGTCTGGGAGTTTGCGTGGGTGCCTGTCTGCGTGGGTGCCTGTCTGCGTGGGTGCCTGTCTGCGTGGGTGCCTGTCTGCGTGGGTGCCTGTCTGCGTGGGTGCCTGTCTGCGTGGGTGCCTGTCTGCGTGGGTGCCTGTCTGCGTGGGTGCCTGTCTGCGTGGGTGTCTGCCTGTCTGCGTGGGTGTCTCTCTGTCTCTGTGGGTGCCCGTCTGTCTGGGTGCCCGGGTGCCTGTTTGGTTCTCCGGGTGTCTGTCTGTGTGGGTGTCTGTCTGTGTGGGTGTCTGTCTGTCTGGGAGTCTGTCTGTCTGGGAGTCTGTCTGTCTGGGAGTCTGTCTGTCTGGGAGTCTGTCGGCCTGGGAGTCTGTCGGCCTGGGAGTCTGTCGGCCTGGGAGTCTGTCGGCCTGGGAGTCTGTCGGCCTGGGAGTCTGTCGGCCTGGGAGTCTGTCGGCCTGGGTGCCTGTCGGCCTGGGTGCCTGTCGGCCTGGGTGCCTGTCGGCCTGGGTGCCTGTCGGCCTGGGTGCCTGTCGGCCTGGGTGCCTGTCGGCCTGGGTGCCTGTCGGTCTGGGTGCCTGGGTGTCGGTCTGGGTGCCTGTCGGGCTGGGTGCCTGTCGGGCTGGGTGCCTGTCGGGCTGGGTGCCTGTCGGGCTGGGTGCCTGTCGGGCTGTGTTTCTGTCCGGGTGTGTTTCTGTCCGGGTGTGTTTCTGTCTGGGTGTCTGGGTGTGTTTTTGTCTGGGTGTCTGGGTGCCTGTCTGGTTGACTGTCTGGGTTCTGGGTGCCTGCCTGGCTGTCTGGGTGCCTGCCTGGCTGTCTGGGTGCCTGCCTGGCTGTCTGGGTGCCTGCCTGGCTGTCTGGGTGCCTGCCTGGCTGTCTGGGTGCCTGCCTGGCTGTCTGGGTGCCTGCCTGGCTGTCTCGGTGCCTGCCTGGCTGTCTCGGTGCCTGCCTGGGTGCCTGTCTGAATCTCTGTCTGTCCGTCTGCCTGTCAGGGTGTCCGTCTGCCTGTCAGGGTGTCCGTCTGCCTGTCAGGGTGTCCGTCTTTCTGCCTGTCTGGGTGTCTGCTTCTCTGTCTGGGTGCCTGCCTATCTGGGTGCATGTCTGAATCTCTCTCTGTCTGGGTGTCTGCCCGTCAGTCTGGGTGTCTGCCCGTCAGTCTGGGTGTCTGCCCGTCAGTCTGGGTGTCTGCCCGTCAGTCTGGATGCCTGTCTGGGTGCCTGCCTGTCTTGGTGTCTGCCTGCCTGTGTGCCTGTCTCTCTGTCTGGGTGCCTGTCTGTCTGGGTGCCTGTCTGTCTGGGTGCCTGTCTGGGTGCCTGTCTGAATCTCTGAATGTCTGGGTGCCTGCCCGTCTGTCTGGGTGCCTGCCCGTCTGTCTGGGTGCCTGCCCGTCTGTCAGTCTGGGTGACTGTCAGTCTGGGTGACTGTCAGTCTGGGTGTCTGTCTGTCTGGGTGTCTGTCTGTCTGGGTGTCTGTCTGTCTGGGTGTCTGTCTGTCTGGGTGTCTGTCTGTCTGGGTGTCTGTCTGTCAGGGTACCCGTCTGTCAGGGTGCCCGTCTGTCAGGGTGCCCGTCTGTCAGGGTGCCCGTCTGTCTGTCAGGGTGCCCGTCTGTCTGTCAGGGTGCCCGTCTGTCTGTCAGGGTGCCCGTCTGTCTGTCAGGGTGCCCGTCTGTCTGTCAGGGTGTCTCTCTGTCTGTCAGGGTGTCTCTCTGCCTGTCTGGGTGCCTGCCTGTCTGGGTGCCTGCCTGTCTGGGTGCCTGTCTGTCTGGGTGCCTGTCTGTCTGGGTGCCTGCCTGTCTGGGTGCCTGCCTGGGTGCTTGTCTGAATCTTTGTCTGTCAGGGTGTCCGTCGGTCAGGGTGTCCGTCGGTCAGGGTGTCCGTCGGTCAGGGTGTCCGTCGGTCAGGGTGTCCGTCGGTCTGGGAGTCTGTCTGTCTGGGTGTTTGTCTGTCAGGGTGCCCGTCTGTCTGTCTGTGTTTCTGGGTGTCTCTCTGTCTGTCTGGGTGCCCGTCTGTCTGTCTGTCTGGGTGCCCGTCTGTCTGTCTGGGTGCCCGTCTGTCTGGGTGCCCGTCTGTCTGGGTGCCCGTCTGTCTGGGTGCCTGTCTGGGTGCCTGTCTGAATCTCTGTCTGTCCGTCTGCCTGTCAGGGTGTCCGTCTGCCTGTCAGGGTGTCCGTCTGCCTGTCAGGGTGTCCGTCTGCCTGTCAGGGTGTCCGTCTGCCTGTCAGGGTGTCCGTCTTTCTGCCTTTCTGGGTGTCTACTTGTCTGTCTGGGTGCCTGCCTATCTGGGTGACTGTCTGGGTGCATTTCTAAATCTCTGCCTGTCTGGGTGTCTGCCTTTCTGTCTGGGTGTCTGCCTTTCTGTCTGGGTGTCTGCCTTTCTGTCTGGGTGCCTGCCTTTCTGACTGGGTGCCTGCCTGTCTGGGTGCCTGTCTGGGTCCAGGTCTGAATCTCTGCCTGTCTGAGTGTCTGCCCCTCAGTCTGGGTGCCTGCCCGTCAGTCTGGGTGCCCGCCTGTCTGTCTGGGTGCCCGCCTGTCTGTCTGGGTGCCCGCCTGTCTGTCTGGGTGCCTGCCCGTCTGTCTGGGTGCCTGCCCGTCTGTCTGGGTGCCTGCCCGTCTGTCTGGGTGCCTGCCCGTCTGTCTGGGTGCCTGCCCGTCTGTCTGGGTGCCTGCCCGTCTGTCTGGGTGCCTCTCTGGCTGTCTGTCTGGGTGCCCGTCTGTCTGGGTGCCCGTCTGTCTGGGTGCCCGTCTGTCTGGGTGCCCGTCTGTCTGGGTGCCCGTCTGTCTGGGTGCCCGTCTGTCTGGGTGCCCGTCTGTCTGGGTGTCTGCCTGTCTGCCTGGGTGTCTGCCTGTCTGCCTGGGTGTCTGCCTGTCTGCCTGGGTGTCTGTCTCTCTGTCTGCCTCTGTGTCTCTCTGTCTGCCTCTGTGTCTCTCTGTCTCTCTGGGTGCCCGTCTGTCTGGGTGCCCGGGTGCCTGTTTGGTTCTCCGGGTGTCTGTCTGGCTGTCTGTCTGGGTATTTGCCTGTTGGTGTCTAGGTGCCTGGGTGTCGGTCTGGGTGTCGGTCTGGGTGTCGGTCTGGGTGTCAGTCCGGGTGTCTGTCTCTCTGAGTGTCTGGGTGTCTGCGTGTTTGTCTGTCCGGGTGCCGGTCTGTCCGGGTGCCGGTCTGTCCGGGTGCCTGTCTGTCTGGGTATCTGCCTGTTGGTGTCTGGGTGCCTGTATGTCGGTCCGGGTGCCTGTCAGTCCGGGTGCCTGTCAGTCCGGGTGCCTGTCAGTCCGGGTGTCCGTCTGGGTGTCTGTCCGTCTGGGTGTCTGTCCGTCTGGGTGTCTGTCCGTCTGAGTGTCCGTCTCTCTGGGTGCCTGGGTGTCTCTCTGGGTGCCTGGGTGTCTCTCTGGGTGTCTGTCTGGGTGCCTGTCTGTCTGGGTGCCTGTCTGTCTGGGTGCCTGTCGGTCCGGGTGCCTGTCGGTCCGGGTGCCTGTCGGTCCGGGTGCCTGTCGGTCCGGGTGCCTGTCGGTCCGGGTGCCTGTCAAGGTGTCTGGGTGTCTGTCTGTCCGTCTGGGTGTCTGTCCGTCTGGGTGTCTGTCCGTCTGGGTGTCTGTCCGTCTGGGTGTCTGTCCGTCTGGGTGTCTGTCTGTTTGTCTGCGTGGGTGCCTGGATTTCTGTCTCTCTGGGTGTCTGGGTGTCTGGGAGTTTGCGTGGGTGCCTGTCTGCGTGGGTGCCTGTCTGCGTGGGTGCCTGTCTGCGTGGGTGCCTGTCTGCGTGGGTGTCTGCCTGTCTGCGTGGGTGTCTCTCTGTCTCTCTGGGTGCCCGTCTGTCTGGGTGCCCGGGTGCCTGTTTGGTTCTCCGGGTGTCTGTCTGTGTGGGTGTCTGGGTGTCTGGGAGTCTGTCTGTGTGGGTGTCTGTCTGTGTGGGTGTCTGTCTGTGTGGGTGTCTGTCTGTGTGGGTGTCTGTCTGTCTGGGAGTCTGTCTGTCTGGGAGTCTGTCTGTCTGGGAGCCTGTCGGTCTGGGAGCCTGTCGGTCTGGGAGCCTGTCGGTCTGGGAGCCTGTCGGTCTGGGAGCCTGTCGGTCTGGGAGCCTGTCGGTCTGGGAGCCTGTCGGTCTGGGTGCCTGGGTGTCGGTCTGGGTGCCTGGGTGTCGGTCTGGGTGCCTGGGTGTCGGTCTGGGTGCCTGTCGGTCTGGGTGCCTGTCGGTCTGGGTGCCTGTCGGGCTGGGTGCCTGTCGGGCTGGGTGCCTGTCGGGCTGGGTGCCTGTCGGGCTGGGTGCCTGTCGGGCTGGGTGCCTGTCGGGCTGTGTTTCTGTCCGGCTGTGTTTCTGTCCGGCTGTGTTTCTGTCTGGGTGTCTGGGTGTGTTTTTGTCTGGGTGCCTGCCTGGCTGTCTGGTTGACTGTCTGGGTGTCTGGGTGTGTTTTTGTCTGGGTGCCTGCCTGGCTGTCTGGTTGACTGTCTGGGTTCTGGGTGCCTGCCTGGCTGTCTGGGTGCCTGCCTGGCTGTCTGGGTGCCTGCCTGGCTGTCTGGGTGCCTGCCTGGCTGTCTGGGTGCCTGCCTGGCTGTCTGGGTGCCTGCCTGGCTGTCTGGGTGCCTGCCTGGCTGTCTGGGTGCCTGCCTGGCTGTCTGGGTGCCTGCCTGGCTGTCTGGGTGCCTGCCTGGCTGTCTGGGTGCCTGCCTGGCTGTCTGGGTGCCTGCCTGGCTGTCTGGGTGCCTGCCTGGCTGTCTGGGTGCCTGCCTGGCTGTCTGGGTGCCTGCCTGGCTGTCTGGGTGCCTGCCTGGCTGTCTGGGTGCCTGCCTGGCTGTCTGGGTGCCTGCCTGGCTGTCTGGGTGCCTGCCTGGCTGTCTGGGTGCCTGTCTGTCTCGGTGCCTGTCTGGGTGCCTGTCTGAATCTCTGTCTGTCCGTCTGCCTGTCAGGGTGTCCGTCTGCCTGTCAGGGTGTCCGTCTGCCTGTCAGGGTGTCCGTCTTTATGCCTGTCTGGGTGTCTGCTTCTCTGTCTGGGTGCCTGCCTATCTGGGTGCATGTCTGAATCTCTCTCTGTCTGGGTGTCTGCCCGTCAGTCTGGGTGTCTGCCCGTCAGTCTGGGTGTCTGCCCGTCAGTCTGGATGCCTGTCTGGGTGCCTGCCTGTCTTGGTGTCTGCCTGCCTGTGTGCCTGTCTCTCTGTCTGGGTGCCTGTCTGTCTGGGTGCCTGTCTGTCTGGGTGCCTGTCTGTCTGGGTGCCTGTCTGTCTGGGTGCCTGTCTGTCTGGGTGCCTGTCTGTCTGGGTGCCTGTCTGGGTGCCTGTCTGAATCTCTGACTGTCTGGGTGCCTGCCCGTCTGTCTGGGTGCCTGCCCGTCTGTCTGGGTGCCTGCCCGTCTGTCTGGGTGCCTGCCCGTCTGTCTGTCTGGGTGACTGTCAGTCTGGGTGTCTGTCTGTCTGGGTGTCTGTCTGTCTGGGTGTCTGTCTGTCTGGGTGTCTGTCTGTCTGGGTGTCTGTCTGTCTGGGTGCCCGTCTGTCTGTCAGGGTGCCCGTCTGTCTGTCAGGGTGTCTCTCTGCCTGTCTGGGTGCCTGCCTGTCTGGGTGCCTGCCTGTCTGGGTGCCTGCCTGTCTGGGTGCCTGTCTGTCTGGGTGCCTGCCTGTCTGGGTGCCTGCCTGGGTGCTTGTCTGAATCTTTGTCTGTCAGGGTGTCCGTCGGTCAGGGTGTCCGTCGGTCAGGGTGTCCGTCGGTCAGGGTGTCCGTCGGTCAGGGTGTCCGTCGGTCAGGGTGTCCGTCGGTCTGGGAGTCTGTCTGTCTGTCTGGGTGTTTGTCTGTCAGGGTGCCCGTCTGTCTGTCTGTGTTTCTGGGTGTCTCTCTGTCTGTCTGGGTGCCCGTCTGTCTGTCTGTCTGGGAGCCCGTCTGTCTGTCTGTCTGGGAGCCCGTCTGTCTGTCTGTCTGGGAGGCCGTCTGTCAGGGAGCCCGTCTGTCTGGGAGCCCGTCTGTCTGGGAGCCCGTCTGTCTGGGAGCCCGTCTGTCTGGGTGCCCGTCTGTCTGGGTGCCCGTCTGTCTGGGTGCCCGTCTGTCTGGGTGCCCGTCTGTCTGGGTGCCCGTCTGTCTGGGTGCCCGTCTGTCTGGGTGCCCGTCTGTCTGGGTGCCAGTCTCGGTACCCGCCTGTCTGGGTGCCTGTCTGGGTGCCTGTCTGAATCTCTGTCTGTCCGTCTGCCTGTCAGGGTGTCCGTCTGCCTGTCAGGGTGTCCGTCTTTCTGCCTTTCTGGGTGTCTACTTGTCTGTCTGGGTGCCTGCCTATCTGGGTGACTGTCTGGGTGCATTTCTAAATCTCTGCCTGTCTGGGTGTCTGCCTTTCTGTCTGGGTGTCTGCCTTTCTGTCTGGGTGCCTGCCTTTCTGACTGGGTGCCTGCCTGTCTGGGTGCCTGTCTGGGTCCAGGTCTGAATCTCTGCCTGTCTGAGTGTCTGCCCCTCAGTCTGGGTGCCCGCCCGTCAGTCTGGGTGCCCGCCCGTCAGTCTGGGTGCCCGCCCGTCAGTCTGGGTGCCCGCCCGTCAGTCTGGGTGCCCGTCTGGGTGCCTGCCCGTCTGTCTGGGTGCCTGCCCGTCTGTCTGGGTGCCTGCCCGTCTGTCTGGGTGCCTGCCCGTCTGTCTGGGTGCCTGCCCGTCTGTCTGGGTGCCTGCCCGTCTGTCTGGGTGCCCGTCTGTCTGGGTACCCGTCTGTCTGGGTGCCCGTCTGTCTGGGTGCCCGTCTGTCTGTCTGTCTGGGTGCCCGTCTGTCTGTCTGTCTGGGTGCCCGTCTGTCTGTCTGGGTATCTGGGTGTCTCTCTGTCTGTCTGGGTGCCTGTCTTTCTGGGTGCCTGCCTGTCTCGGTGATTGTCTGTCTGGGTGCCAGTCTGGGTTCCTGCCTGTCCGGGTTCCTGCCTGTCCGGGTTCCTGCCTGTCCGGGTTCCTGCCTGTCCGGGTTCCTGCCTGTCCGGGTTCCTGCCTTTCTGGGTGCCTGTCTGGGTGCATGTCTGAATCTCTGTCTGCCTGGGTGTCCGTCTGCCTGGGTGTCTCTCTGTCTGCCTGGGTGTCTCTCTGTCTGCCTGGGTGTCTCTCTGTCTGCCTGGGTGTCTCTCTGTCTGCCTGGGTGTCTCTCTGTCTGCCTGGGTGTCTCTCTGTCTGCCTGGGTGTCTCTCTGTCTCTCTGGGTGCCCGTCTGTCTGGGTTCCCAGGTGCCTGTTTGGTTCTCCGCGTGTCTGTCTGTGTGGGTGTCTGTCTGTGTGGGTGTCTGTCTGTGTGGGTGTCTGTCTGTGTGGGTGTCTGTCTGTGTGGGTGTCTGTCTGTGTGGGTGTCTGTCTGTGTGGGTGTCTGTCTGTGTGGGTGTCTGTCTGTGTGGGTGTCTGTCTGTGTGGGTGTCTGTCTGTGTGGGTGTCTGTCTGTGTGGGTGTCTGTCTGTGTGGGTGTCTGTCTGTGTGGGTGTCTGTCTGTGTGGGTGTCTGTCTGTGTGGGTGTCTGTCTGTGTGGGTGTCTGTCTGTGTGGGTGTCTGTCTGTGTGGGTGTCTGTCTGTGTGGGTGTCTGTCTGTGTGGGTGTCTGTCTGTGTGGGTGTCTGTCTGTGTGGGTGTCTGTCTGTGTGGGTGTCTGTCTGTGTGGGTGTCTGGGAGTCGGCCTGGGTGGGTGTCCGTCTGGGTGGGTGTCCGTCTGGGTGCCTGTCCGTCTGGGTGCCTGTCCGTCTGGGTGCCTGTCCGTCTGGGTGCCTGTCCGTCTGGGTGCCTGTCCGTCTGGGTGCCTGTCCGTCTGGGTGCCTGTCCGTCTGGGTGCCTGGGTGTGTTTCTGTCTGGGTGTGTTTCTGTCTGGGTGTGTTTCTGTCTGGGTGTGTTTCTGTCTGGGTGTCTGGGTGCCTGTCTGGTTGACTGTCTGGGTTCTGGGTGCCTGCCTGGCTGTCTGGGTGCCTGTTTGGCTGTCTGGGTGCCTGTCTGTCTGGGTGCCTGTCTGGGTGTCTGCCTGCATGTCTGGATTTCTGGGTGCCTGTCAGTGTGTCTGGGTGCCTGTCAGGGTCTGGGTCTCTGGGTGCCTGCGTGTCTCTCTGGGTGCCTGCGTGTCTCTCTGGGTGCCTGCGTGTCTCTCTGGGTGCCTGCGTGTCTCTCTGGGTGCCTGCGTGTCTCTCTGGGTGCCTGCCTGCCTGTCTGTCCGGGTGCCTGTCTGTCCGGGTGCCTGTCTGTCCGGGTGCCTGTCTGTCCGGGTGCCTGTCTGTCCGGGTGCCTGTCTGTCCGGGTGCCTGTCTGTCCGGGTGCCTGTCTGCCTTGGTCCCTGGGTGTCTTTTTGGGTGCCTGTCAGTCTGGGTGCCTGTCAGTCTGGGTGCCTGGGTGTCTGTCTGTCTGGGTGTCTGTCTGTCTGGGTGTCTGGAAGTTTTTGTGGGTGCCTGTCTGCCTGGGTGTCTGCCTGGGTGCCTGTCTCTCTGTCTGCCTGGGTGCCTGTCTCTCTGTCTGCCTGGGTGCCTGTCTCTCTGTCTGCCTGGGTGCCTGTCTCTCTGTCTGCCTGGGTGCCTGTCTCTCTGTCTGCCTGGGTGCCTGTCTCTCTGTCTGCCTGGGTGCCTGTCTCTCTGTCTGCCTGGGTGCCTGTCTCTCTGTCTGCCTGGGTGCCTGTCTCTCTGTCTGCCTGGGTGCCTGTCTCTCTGTCTCTCTGGGTGCCCGTCTGTCTGGGTGCCCGGGTGCCTGTTTGGTTCTCCGGGTGTCTGTCTGGCTGTCTGTCTGGGTATTTGCCTGTTGGTGTCTGGGTGCCTGTCTGTCTGGGTGCCTGTCTGTCTGGGTGCCTGTCTGTCTGGGTGCCTGTCTGTCTGGGTGTCTGCCTGCATGTCTGGGTGTCTGGGTGCAAGTCTGGATTTCTGGGTGCCTGTCAGTGTGTCTGGGTGCCTGTCAGGGTCTGGGTCTCTGGGTGCCTGCGTGTCTCTCTGGGTGCCTGCGTGTCTCTCTGGGTGCCTGCGTGTCTCTCTCGGTGCCTGCCTGCCTGTCTGTCTGGGTGCCTGTCTGTCCGGGTGCCTGTCTGCCTTGGTCCCTGGGTGTCAGTCTGGGTGCCTGTCAGTCTGGGTGCCTGTCAGTCTGGGTGCCTGTCAGTCTGGGTGCCTGTCAGTCTGGGTGCCTGTCAGTCTGGGTGCCTGGGTGTCTGGGTGCCTGGGTGTCTGTCTGTCTGGGTGTCTGTCTGTCTGGGTGTCTGTCTGTCTGGGTGTCTGGAAGTTTTTGTGGGTGCCTGTCTGCCTGGGTGCCTGTCTGCCTGGGTGCCTGTCTGCCTGGGTGCCTGTCTGCCTGGGTGCCTGCCTGTCTGGGTGCCTGTCTGGGTCCAGGTCTGAATCTCTGCCTGTCTGAGTGTCTGCCCCTCAGTCTGGGTGCCTGCCCGTCAGTCTGGGTGCCCGTCAGTCTGGGTGCCCGTCAGTCTGGGTGCCCGTCAGTCTGGGTGCCCGTCAGTCTGGGTGCCCGTCTGTCTGGGTGCCTGCCTGTCTCTCTGGGTGCCTGCCCGTCTGTCTGGGTGCCTGCCCGTCTGTCTGGGTGCCTCTCTGGCTGTCTGTCTGGGTGCCCGCCTGTCTGGGTGCCCGCCTGTCTGGGTGCCCGCCTGTCTGGGTGCCCGTCTGTCTGTCTGGGTGCCCGTCTGTCTGTCTGTCTGGGTATCTGGGTGTCTCTCTGTCTGTCTGGGTGCCTGTCTTTCTGGGTGCCTGCCTGTCTCGGTGATTGTCTGTCTGGGTGCCAGTCGGGGTTCCTGCCTGTCCGGGTTCCTGCCTGTCCGGGTTCCTGCCTGTCCGGGTTCCTGCCTGTCTGGGTGCCTGTCTGGGTGCCTGTCTGGGTGCATGTCTGAATCTCTGTCTGCCTGGGTGTCTCTCTGTCTGCCTGGGTGTCTCTCTGTCTGCCTGGGTGTCTCTCTGTCTGCCTGGGTGTCTCTCTGTCTCTTTGGGTGCCCGTCTGTCTGGGTTCCCAGGTGCCTGTTTGGTTCTCCGCGTGTCTGTCTGTGTGGGTGTCTGTCTGTGTGGGTGTCTGTCTGTGTGGGTGTCTGTCTGTGTGGGTGTCTGTCTGTGTGGGTGTCTGTCTGTGTGGGTGTCTGTCTGTGTGGGTGTCTGTCTGTGTGGGTGTCTGTCTGTGTGGGTGTCTGTCTGTGTGGGTGTCTGTCTGTGTGGGTGTCTGTCTGTGTGGGTGTCTGTCTGTGTGGGTGTCTGTCTGTGTGGGTGTCTGTCTGTGTGGGTGTCTGTCTGTGTGGGTGTCTGTCTGTGTGGGTGTCTGTCTGTGTGGGTGTCTGTCTGTGTGGGTGTCTGTCTGTGTGGGTGTCTGTCTGTGTGGGTGTCTGGGAGTCGGCCTGGGTGCCTGTCCGTCTGGGTGCCTGTCCGTCTGGGTGCCTGTCCGTCTGGGTGCCTGTCCGTCTGGGTGCCTGTCCGTCTGGGTGCCTGTCCGTCTGGGTGCCTGGGTGTGTTTCTGTCTGGGTGTGTTTCTGTCTGGGTGTGTTTCTGTCTGGGTGTGTTTCTGTCTGGGTGTGTTTCTGTCTGGGTGTGTTTCTGTCTGGGTGTGTTTCTGTCTGGGTGTGTTTCTGTCTGGGTGTGTTTCTGTCTGGGTGTGTTTCTGTCTGGGTGTCTGGGTGCCTGTCTGGTTGACTGTCTGGGTTCTGGGTGCCTGCCTGGCTGTCTGGGTGCCTGTTTGGCTGTCTGGGTGCCTGTCTGTCTGGGTGCCTGTCTGGGTGTCTGCCTGCAAGTCTGGATTTCTGGGTGCCTGTCAGTGTGTCTGGGTGCCTGTCAGGGTCTGGGTCTCTGGGTGCCTGCGTGTCTCTCTGGGTGCCTGCGTGTCTCTCTGGGTGCCTGCGTGTCTCTCTGGGTGCCTGCCTGCCTGTCTGTCCGGGTGCCTGTCTGTCCGGGTGCCTGTCTGTCCGGGTGCCTGTCTGTCCGGGTGCCTGTCTGCCTTGGTCCCTGGGTGTCTTTTTGGGTGCCTGTCAGTCTGGGTGCCTGTCAGTCTGGGTGCCTGTCAGTCTGTCTGTCTGGGTGTCTGTCTGTCTGGGTGTCTGTCTGTCTGGGTGTCTGGAAGTTTTTGTGGGTGCCTGTCTGCCTGGGTGTCTGCCTGGGTGCCTGTCTGCCTGGGTGCCTGTCTCTCTGTCTGCCTGGGTGCCTGTCTCTCTGTCTGCCTGGGTGCCTGTCTCTCTGTCTGCCTGGGTGCCTGTCTCTCTGTCTGCCTGGGTGCCTGTCTCTCTGTCTGCCTGGGTGCCTGTCTCTCTGTCTGCCTGGGTGCCTGTCTCTCTGTCTGCCTGGGTGCCTGTCTCTCTGTCTGCCTGGGTGCCTGTCTCTCTGTCTGCCTGGGTGCCTGTCTCTCTGTCTGCCTGGGTGCCTGTCTCTCTGTCTGCCTCTGTGTCTCTCTGTCTCTCTGGGTGCCCGTCTGTCTGGGTGCCCGGGTGCCTGTTTGGTTCTCCGGGTGTCTGTCTGGCTGTCTGTCTGGGTATTTGCCTGTTGGTGTCTGGGTGCCTGTCTGTCTGGGTGCCTGTCTGTCTGGGTGTCTGCCTGCATGTCTGGGTGTCTGGGTGCAAGTCTGGATTTCTGGGTGCCTGTCAGTGTGTCTGGGTGCCTGTCAGGGTCTGGGTCTCTGGGTGCCTGCGTGTCTCTCTGGGTGCCTGCGTGTCTCTCTGGGTGCCTGCGTGTCTCTCTCGGTGCCTGCCTGCCTGTCTGTCTGGGTGCCTGCCTGTCTGTCTGGGTGCCTGCCTGTCTGTCTGGGTGCCTGCCTGTCTGTCTGGGTGCCTGTCTGTCCGGGTGCCTGTCTGCCTTGGTCCCTGGGTGCCTGTCAGTCTGGGTGCCTGTCAGTCTGGGTGCCTGTCAGTCTGGGTGCCTGTCAGTCTGGGTGCCTGGGTGTCTGTCTGTCTGGGTGTCTGTCTGTCTGGGTGTCTGTCTGTCTGGGTGTCTGTCTGTCTGGGTGTCTGTCTGTCTGGGTGTCTGGAAGTTTTTGTGGGTGCCTGTCTGCCTGGGTGTCTGCCTGGGTGCCTGTCTGCCTGGGTGCCTGTCTGTCTGCCTGGGTGTCTGCCTGTCTGCCTGGGTGTCTGTCTCTCTGTCTGCCTCTGTGTCTCTCTGTCTGCCTCTGTGTCTCTCTGTCTCTCTGGGTGCCCGTCTGTCTGGGTGCCCGGGTGCCTGTTTGGTTCTCCGGGTGTCTGTCTGGCTGTCTGTCTGGGTATTTGCCTGTTGGTGTCTAGGTGCCTGTCTGTCTGGGTGTCGGTCTGGGTGTCGGTCTGGGTGTCGGTCTGGGTGTCAGTCCGGGTGTCTGTCTCTCTGAGTGTCTGGGTGTCTGCGTGTTTGTCTGTCCGGGTGCCGGTCTGTCCGGGTGCCGGTCTGTCCGGGTGCCGGTCTGTCCGGGTGCCAGTCTGTCCGGGTGCCTGTCTGTCTGGGTATCTGCCTGTTGGTGTCTGGGTGCCTGTATGTCGGTCCAGGTGCCTGTCAGTCCGGGTGCCTGTCAGTCCGGGTGTCCGTCTGGGTGTCTGGGTGTCCGTCTGGGTGTCTGTCCGTCTGGGTGTCCGTCTCTCTGGGTGCCTGGGTGTCTCTCTGGGTGCCTGGGTGTCTCTCTGGGTGCCTGGGTGTCTCTCTGGGTGTCGGTCCGGGTGTCTGTCGGTCCGGGTGTCTGTCGGTCCGGGTGTCTGTCGGTCCGGGTGTCTGTCGGTCCGGGTGTCTGTCTGGGTGCCTTTCGGTCTGGGTGCCTGTCTGTCTGGGTGCCTGTCTGTCTGGGTGCCTGTCTGTCTGGGTGCCTGTCTGTCTGGGTGCCTGTCTGTCTGGGTGTCGGTCCGGGTGCCTGTCGGTCCGGGTGCCTGTCGGTCCGGGTGCCTGTCAAGGTGTCTGGGTGGGTGTCCGTCTGGGTGTCTGTGTGTCCGTCTGGGTGTCTGTGTGTCCGTCTGGGTGTCTGTGTGTCCGTCTGGGTGTCTGTCCGTCTGGGTGTCTGTCCGTCTGGGTGTCTGTCCGTCTGGGTGTCTGTCCGTCTGGGTGTCTGTCCGTCTGGGTGTCTGTCCGTCTGGGTGTCTGTCTGTCTGTCTGCGTGGGTGCCTGGATTTCTGTCTCTCTGGGTGTCTGGGTGTCTGGGAGTTTGCGTGGGTGCCTGTCTGCGTGGGTGCCTGTCTGCGTGGGTGCCTGTCTGCGTGGGTGCCTGTCTGCGTGGGTGCCTGTCTGCGTGGGTGTCTGCCTGTCTGCGTGGGTGTCTGCCTGTCTGCGTGGGTGTCTCTCTGTCTGCCTGTGTGTCTCTCTGTCTCTCTGGGTGCCCGTCTGTCTGGGTGCCCGGGTGCCTGTTTGGTTCTCCGGGTGTCTGTCTGTGTGGGTGTCTGTCTGTGTGGGTGTCTGGGTGTCTGGGAGTCTGTCTGTGTGGGTGTCTGGGTGTCTGGGAGTCTGTCTGGGAGTCTGTCTGTCTGGGAGTCTGTCTGTCTGGGAGTCTGTCTGTCTGGGTGCCTGTCAGTCTGGGTGCCTGGGTGTCGGTCTGGGTGCCTGTCGGTCTGGGTGCCTGTCGGTCTGGGTGCCTGTCGGTCTGGGTGCCTGTCGGTCTGGGTGCCTGTCCGTCTGGGTGCCTGTCGGTCTGGGTGCCTGTCCGGCTGTGTTTCTGTCCGGGTGTGTTTCTGTCCCGGTGTGTTTCTGTCCGGGTGTGTTTCTGTCCGGGTGTGTTTCTGTCTGGGTGTCTGGGTGTGTTTTTGTCTGGGTGTCTGGGTGCCTGTCTGGTTGACTGTCTGGGTTCTGGGTGCCTGCCTGGCTGTCTGAGTGCCTGCCTGGCTGTCTCGGTGCCTGCCTGGCTGTCTCGGTGCCTGTCTGTCTCGGTGCCTGTCTGTCTCGGTGCCTGTCTGTCTCGGTGCCTGTCTGGGTGCCTGTCTGAATCTCTGTCTGTCCGTCTGCCTGTCAGGGTGTCCGTCTGCCTGTCAGGGTGTCCGTCTGCCTGTCAGGGTGTCCGTCTGCCTGTCAGGGTGTCCGTCTTTCTGCCTGTCTGGGTGTCTGCTTCTCTGTCTGGGTGCCTGCCTATCTGGGTGCATGTTTGAATCTCTCTCTGTCTGGGTGTCTGCCCGTCAGTCTGGGTGTCTGCCCGTCAGTCTGGGTGTCTGCCCGTCAGTCTGGGTGTCTGCCCGTCAGTCTGGGTGTCTGCCCGTCAGTCTGGGTGTCTGCCCGTCAGTCTGGGTGTCTGCCCGTCAGTCTGGGTGCCTGCCCGTCAGTCTGGGTGCCTGCCTGTCTTGGTGTCTGCCTGCCTGGGTGCCTGTCTCTCTGTCTGGGTGCCTGTCTGTCTGGGTGCCTGTCTGTCTGGGTGCCTGTCTGTCTGGGTGCCTGTCTGTCTGGGTGCCTGTCTGTCTGGGTGCCTGTCTGAATCTCTGACTGTCTGGGTGCCTGCCCGTCTGTCTGGGTGCCTGCCCGTCTGTCTGGGTGCCTGCCCGTCTGTCTGGGTGCCTGCCCGTCTGTCTGGGTGCCTGCCCGTCTGTCAGTCTGGGTGTCTGTCAGTCTGGGTGTCTGTCAGTCTGGGTGTCTGTCAGTCTGGGTGTCTGTCAGTCTGGGTGTCTGTCAGTCTGGGTGTCTGTCTGTCTGGGTGTCTGTCTGTCTGGGTGTCTGTCTGTCTGGGTGCCCGTCTGTCTGTCTGGGTGCCCGTCTGTCTGTCAGGGTGTCTCTCTGCCTGTCTGGGTGCCTGCCTGTCTGGGTGCCTGCCTGTCTGGGTGCCTGCCTGGGTGCTTGTCTGAATCTTTGTCTGTCAGGGTGTCCGTCGGTCAGGGTGTCCGTCGGTCTGGGTGTCCGTCGGTCTGGGTGTCCGTCGGTCTGGGAGTCTGTCTGTCTGTCTGGGTGTTTGTCTGTCAGGGTGCCCGTCTGTCTGTCTGTGTTTCTGGGTGTCTCTCTGTCTGTCTGGGTGCCCGTCTGTCTGTCTGTCTGGGAGCCCGTCTGTCTGTCTGTCTGGGAGCCCGTCTGTCTGGGAGCCCGTCTGTCTGGGAGCCCGTCTGTCTGGGAGCCCGTCTGTCTGGGAGCCCGTCTGTCTGGGTGCCCGTCTGTCTGGGTGCCCGTCTGTCTCGGTGCCAGTCTCGGTACCCGCCTGTCTGGGTGCCTGTCTGGGTGCCTGTCTGGGTGCCTGTCTGAATCTCTGTCTGTCCGTCTGCCTGTCAGGGTGTCCGTCTGCCTGTCAGGGTGTCCGTCTGCCTGTCAGGGTGTCCGTCTTTCTGCCTTTCTGGGTGTCTACTTGTCTGTCTGGGTGCCTGCCTATCTGGGTGACTGTCTGGGTGCATTTCTAAATCTCTGCCTGTCTGGGTGTCTGCCTGTCTGGGTGTCTGCCTGTCTGGGTGTCTGCCTTTCTGTCTGGGTGCCTGCCTTTCTGACTGGGTGCCTGCCTGTCTGGGTGCCTGTCTGGGTCCAGGTCTGAATCTCTGCCTGTCTGAGTGTCTGCCCGTCAGTCTGGGTGCCCGTCAGTCTGGGTGCCCGTCTGGGTGCCTGCCCGTCTGTCTGGGTGCCTGCCCGTCTGTCTGGGTGCCTGCCCGTCTGTCTGGGTGCCTGCCCGTCTGTCTGTCTGGGTGCCCGTCTGTCTGTCTGTCTGGGTATCTGGGTGTCTCTCTGTCTGTCTGGGTGCCTGTCTTTCTGGGTGCCTGCCTGTCTCGGTGATTGTCTGTCTGGGTGCCTGTCTGGGTTCCTGCCTGTCTGGGTTCCTGCCTGTCCGGGTTCCTGCCTGTCCGGGTTCCTGCCTGTCCGGGTTCCTGCCTGTCCGGGTTCCTGCCTGTCCGGGTTCCTGCCTGTCCGGGTTCCTGCCTGTCCGGGTTCCTGCCTTTCTGGGTTCCTGCCTGTCTGGGTGCCTGTCTGGGTGCATGTCTGAATCTCTGTCTGCCTGGGTGTCCGTCTGCCTGGGTGTCTCTCTGTCTGCCTGGGTGTCTCTCTGTCTGCCTGGGTGTCTCTCTGTCTCTCTGGGTGCCCGTCTGTCTGGGTTCCCAGGTGCCTGTTTGGTTCTCCGCGTGTCTGTCTGTGTGGGTGTCTGTCTGTGTGGGTGTCTGTCTGTGTGGGTGTCTGTCTGTGTGGGTGTCTGTCTGTGTGGGTGTCTGTCTGTGTGGGTGTCTGTCTGTGTGGGTGTCTGTCTGTGTGGGTGTCTGTCTGTGTGGGTGTCTGTCTGTGTGGGTGTCTGTCTGTGTGGGTGTCTGTCTGTGTGGGTGTCTGGGAGTCTGTCTGTCTGGGAGTCTGTCTGTCTGGGAGTCGGCCTGGGTGGGTGTCCGTCTGGGTGGGTGTCCGTCTGGGTGGGTGTCCGTCTGGGTGGGTGTCCGTCTGGGTGGGTGTCCGTCTGGGTGGGTGTCCGTCTGGGTGGGTGTCCGTCTGGGTGGGTGTCCGTCTGGGTGGGTGTCCGTCTGGGTGGGTGCCCGTCTGGGTGCCTGGGTGCCCGTCTGGGTGCCTGGGTGCCCGTCTGGGTGCCTGGGTGCCCGTCTGGGTGTGTTTCTGTCTGGGTGTGTTTCTGTCTGGGTGTGTTTCTGTCTGGGTGTGTTTCTGTCTGGGTGTGTTTCTGTCTGGGTGTGTTTCTGTCTGGGTGTGTTTCTGTCTGGGTGTGTTTCTGTCTGGGTGTGTTTCTGTCTGGGTGTGTTTCTGTCTGGGTGTGTTTCTGTCTGGGTGTGTTTCTGTCTGGGTGTGTTTCTGTCTGGGTGTGTTTCTGTCCGGGTGTGTTTCTGTCTGGGTGTCTGGGTGCCTGTCTGGTTGACTGTCTGGGTTCTGGGTGCCTGCCTGGCTGTCTGGGTGCCTGCCTGGCTGTCTGGGTGCCTGTTTGTCTGTCTGGGTGCCTGTTTGTCTGTCTGGGTGCCTGTTTGTCTGTCTGGGTGCCTGTCTGTCTGGGTGCCTGTCTGTCTGGGTGCCTGTCTGTCTGGGTGCCTGTCTGTCTGGGTGCCTGTCTGTCTGGGTGCCTGTCTGGGTGTCTGCCTGCATGTCTGGGTGTCTGGGTGCAAGTCTGGATTTCTGGGTGCCTGTCAGTGTGTCTGGGTGCCTGTCAGGGTCTGGGTCTCTGGGTGCCTGCGTGTCTCTCTGGGTGCCTGCGTGTCTCTCTCGGTGCCTGCCTGTCTGTCTGTCCGGGTGCCTGTCTGTCCGGGTGCCTGTCTGTCCGGGTGCCTGTCTGTCCGGGTGCCTGTCTGTCCGGGTGCCTGTCTGCCTTGGTCCCTGGGTGTCTTTCTGGGTGCCTGTCAGTCTGGGTGCCTGTCAGTCTGGGTGCCTGTCAGTCTGGGTGCCTGGGTGTCTGTCTGTCTGGGTGTCTGTCTGTCTGGGTGTCTGGAAGTTTTTGTGGGTGCCTGTCTGCCTGTCTGCCTGGGTGCCTGTCTCTCTGTCTGCCTGGGTGCCTGTCTCTCTGTCTGCCTGGGTGTCTGTCTCTCTGTCTGCCTGGGTGTCTGTCTCTCTGTCTGCCTCTGTGTCTCTCTGTCTCTCTGGGTGCCCGTCTGTCTGGGTGCCCGGGTGCCTGTTTGGTTCTCCGGGTGTCTGTCTGGCTGTCTGTCTGGGTATTTGCCTGTTGGTGTCTAGGTGCCTGTCTGTCTGGGTGCCTGGGTGTCGGTCTGGGTGTCGGTCTGGGTGTCGGTCTGGGTGTCGGTCTGGGTGTCAGTCCGGGTGTCTGTCTCTCTGGGTGTCTGCGTGTTTGTCTGTCCGGGTGCCGGTCTGTCCGGGTGCCAGTCTGTCCGGGTGCCTTTCTGTCTGGGTATCTGCCTGTTGGTGTCTGGGTGCCTGTATGTCGGTCCAGGTGCTTGTCTGTTTGGGTGCCTGTCAGTCCGGTGTCCGTCTGAGTGTCTGTCCGTCTGAGTGTCTGTCCGTCTGGGTGTCTGTCCGTCTGGGTGTCCGTCTCTCTGGGTGCCTGGGTGTCTCTCTGGGTGTCGGTCCGGGTGTCTGTCGGTCCGGGTGTCTGTCGGTCCGGGTGTCTGTCTCTCTGGGTGCCTGGGTGTCTCTCTGGGTGCCTAGGTGTCTCTCTGGGTGTCGGTCCGGGTGTCTGTCGGTCCGGGTGTCTGTCTCTCTTGGTGTCTGTCTGGGTGTCTGTCTGTTGGTGTCTGGGTGCCTGTCTCTCTGGGTGCCTGTCTGTTGGTGTCTGGGTTCCTGTCTGTCTGGGTGCCTGTCTGTCTGGGTGCCTGTCTGTCTGGGTGCCTGTCTGTCTGGGTGCCTGTCGGTCTGGGTGTCGGTCTGGGTGTCGGTCTGGGTGTCGGTCCGGGTGCCTGTCGGTCCGGGTGCCTGTCAAGGTGTCTGGGTGGGTGTCCGTCTGGGTGGGTGTCCGTCTGGGTGTCCGTCTGGGTGTCTGTCTGTCCGTCTGGGTGTCTGTCTGTCCGTCTGGGTGTCTGTCCGTCTGGGTGTCTGTCCGTCTGGGTGTCTGTCCGTCTGGGTGTCTGTCCGTCTGGGTGTCTGTCCGTCTGTCTGCGTGGGTGCCTGGATTTCTGTCTCTCTGGGTGTCTGGGTGTCTGGGAGTTTGCGTGGGTGCCTGTCTGCGTGGGTGCCTGTCTGCGTGGGTGCCTGTCTGCGTGGGTGCCTGTCTGCGTGGGTGCCTGTCTGCGTGGGTGTCTGCCTGTCTGCGTGGGTGTCTGCCTGTCTGCGTGGGTGTCTCTCTGTCTGCCTGTGTGTCTCTCTGTCTCTCTGGGTGCCCGTCTGTCTGGGTGCCCGGGTGCCTGTTTGGTTCTCCGGGTGTCTGTCTGTGTGTGTGTCTGTCTGTGTGGGTGTCTGGGTGTCTGGGAGTCTGTCTGTGTGGGTGTCTGTCTGTCTGGGAGTCTGTCTGTCTGGGAGTCTGTCTGTCTGGGAGTCTGTCTGTCTGGGAGTCTGTCTGTCTGGGAGTCGGCCTGGGTGCCTGTCAGTCTGGGTGCCTGGGTGTCGGTCTGGGTGCCTGGGTGTCGGTCTGGGTGGGTGTCGGTCTGGGTGGGTGTCGGTCTGGGTGGGTGTCGGTCTGGGTGCCTGTCCGTCTGGGTGCCTGTCCGTCTGGGTGCCTGTCCGTCTGGGTGCCTGTCCGGCTGTGTTTCTGTCCGGCTGTGTTTCTGTCTGGGTGTCTGGGTGTGTTTTTGTCTGGGTGTCTGGGTGCCTGTCTGGTTGACTGTCTGGGTTCTGGGTGCCTGCCTTGCTGTCTGGGTGCCTGCCTTGCTGTCTGGGTGCCTGCCTTGCTGTCTGGGTGCCTGCCTGGCTGTCTGGGTGCCTGCCTGGCTGTCTGGGTGCCTGCCTGGGTGTCTGCCTGCATGTCTGGGTGTCTGGGTGCAAGTCTGGATTTCTGGGTGCCTGTAAGTGTGTCTGGGTGCCTGTCAGTGTGTCTGGGTGCCTGTCAGTGTGTCTGGGTGCCTGTCAGGGTCTGGGTCTCTGGGTGCCTGCGTGTCTCCCTGGGTGCCTGCGTGTCTGTCTCCCTGGGTGCCTGCGTGTCTGTCTCCCTGGGTGCCTGCGTGTCTGTCTCCCTGGGTGCCTGCCTGTCTGTCTCCCTGGGTGCCTGCCTGTCTGTCTCTCTGGGTGCCTGCCTGTCTGTCTCTCTGGGTGCCTGCCTGTCTGTCTCTCTGGGTGCCTGCCTGTCTGTCTCTCTGGGTGCCTGCCTGTCTGTCTCTCTGGGTGCCTGCCTGTCTGTCTCTCTGGGTGCCTGCCTGTCTGTCTCTCTGGGTGCCTGCCTGTCTGTCTCTCTGGGTGCCTGCCTGTCTGTCTCTCTGGGTGCCTGCCTGCCTGTCTCTCTGGGTGCCTGCCTGCCTGTCTCTCTGGGTGCCTGCCTGTCTGTCTCTCTGGGTGCCTGCCTGTCTGTCTCTCTGGGTGCCTGCCTGTCTGTCTCTCTGGGTGCCTGCCTGCCTGCCTGTCTCTCTGGGTGCCTGCCTGTCTGTCTCTCTGGGTGCCTGCCTGCCTGCCTGTCTTTCTGGGTGCCTGCCTGTCTGTCTCTCTGGGTGCCTGCCTGCCTGTCTGTCTCTCTGGGTGCCTGCCTGTCTGTCTCTCTGGGTGCCTGCCTGCCTGCCTGTCTCTCTGGGTGCCTGCCTGTCTGTCTGTCTCTCTGGGTGCCTGCCTGTCTGTCTGTCTCTCTGGGTGCCTGCCTGCCTGTCTGTCTCTCTGGGTGCCTGCCTGTCTGTCTCTCTGGGTGCCTGCCTGTCTGTCTCTCTGGGTGCCTGCCTGTCTGTCTCTCTGGGTGCCTGCCTGTCTGTCTCTCTGGGTGCCTGCCTGTCTGTCTCTCTGGGTGCCTGCCTGTCTGTCTCTCTGGGTGCCTGCCTGTCTGTCCGGGTGCCTGTCTGTTGGTGTCTGGGTGCCTGTCGGTGTCTGGGTGCTTGTCTGTCTGGGTGCTTGTCTGTTTGGGTGCCTGTCTGTCTGGGTGCCTGTCTGCCTTGGTCCCTGGGTGTCTGTCTGAGTGTCTGGGTGTCTGTCTGTCTGGGTGTCTGTCTGTCTGGGTGTCTGGGTGGGTGTCGGTCTGTCTGTCTGTCTGGGTGTCTGTCTGGATTTCTGTCTCTCTGGGTGTCTGGAAGTTTTTGTGGGTGCCTGTCTGCCTGGGTGCCTGTCTGTCTGCCTGGGTGCCTGTCTGTCTGCCTGGGTGTCTGTCTCTCTGTCTGCCTCTGTGTCTCTCTGTCTCTCTGGGTGCCCGTCTGTCTGGGTGCCCGGGTGCCTGTTTGGTTCTCCGGGTGTCTGTCTGGCTGTCTGTCTGGGTATTTGCCTGTTGGTGTCTAGGTGCCTGTCTGTCTGGGTGCCTGGGTGTCGGTCTGGGTGTCGGTCTGGGTGTCAGTCCGGGTGTCTGTCTCTCTGGGTGTCTGCGTGTTTGTCTGTCCGGGTGCCGGTCTGTCCGGGTGCCTGTCTGTCTGGGTATCTGCCTGTTGGTGTCTGGGTGCCTGTCTCTCTGGGTGCCTGTCTGTTGGTGTCTGGGTGCTTGTCTGTTTGGGTGCCTGTCTGTCTGGGTGCCTGTCTGGTGCCTGTCTGTCTGGTTGTCTGTCTGGTTGTCTGTCTGGGTGTCTGTCTGGGTGTCTGTCTGGGTGTCTGTCTGGGTGTCTGTCTGGGTGTCTGTCTGGGTGCCTGTCTGGGTGCCTGTCTGTCTGGGTGCCTGTCTGTCTGGGTGCCTGTCTGTCTGGGTGCCTGTCTGTCTGGGTGCCTGGGTGTCTGTCTGGGTGTCGGTACAGGTGTCTGTCGGTCCGGGTGTCTGGGTGGGTGCCTGTCTCTCTGGGTGTCTCAGTGTCTGCGTGTTTGTCTGGGTGCCTGTCAGTCTGGGTGCCTCTCAGGGTGTCTGGGTGTCCGTCTGGGTGTCTGTCTGTCCGTCTGGGTGTCTGTCTGTCCGTCTGGGTGTCTGTCTGTCCGTCTGGGTGTCTGTCTGTCTGGGTGCCTGGGTGCCTGGGTGTCTGTCGGTCAGTCTGGGTGTCTGTCTGGATTTCTGTCTCTCTGGGTGCCTGGGAGTTTGCGTGGGTGCCTGGGTGCCTGTCTGCCTGGGTGTCTCTCTGTCTGCCTGGGTGTCTCTCTGTCTGCCTGGGTGTCTCTCTGTCTCTCTGGGTGCCCGTCTGTCTGGGTGCCCGAGTGCCTGTTTGGTTCTCCGTGTGTCTGTGTGGGTGTCTGTCTGTGTGGGTGTCTATCTGTGTGGGTTTCTGGGTGTCTGGGTGTCTGGGAGTTTGTCTGGGTGCCTGCCTGCCTCGGTGCCTGCCTGGGAGTCTGTCTGCCTGGGAGTCTGTCTGCCTGGGAGTCTGTCTGCCTGGGAGTCTGTCGGTCCGGGTGGGTGTCCGTCCGGGTGCATGTCTGGGTTTCTGGGTGTCCGTCTGGGTGTCTGTCTGGGTGTCTGGGTGTCTGCTTGTTTGTCTGGGTTCCTGTCTGTCTTGGTGCCCGCCTGGGTGCCCGCCTGGGTGCCGGCCTGGGTATCTGTCTGAGTGTCGGTCCGGGTGTCTGTCCGGGTGTCTGTCCGTCTGGGTGTCCGTCTGGGTGTCAGTCGGTCCTGGTGTCTGTCCGTCTGGGTGTCTGTCTGTCTGGGTGTCTATCTCTCTGGGTGTCTCAGTGTCTGCGTGTTTGTCTGGGTGTCTGCTTGTTTGTCTGGGTTCCTGTCTGTCTTGGTGCCCGCCTGGGCGCCCGCCTGGGTGCCCGCCTGGGTGCCGGCCTGGGTATCTGTCTGAGTGTCGGTCCGGGTGTCTGTCTGTCCGGGTGTCTGTCCGTCTGGGTGTCCGTCTGGGTGTCAGTCGGTCCTGGTGTCTGTCTGTCTGGGTGTCTGTCTCTCTGAGTGTCTGGGTGTCTGCATGTTTGTCTGGGTGTCTGCATGTCTGTCTGGGTTCCTGTCTGTCAGGGTGTCTGTCAGTCTGGGTGTCTGTCTCTCTGCTTGTCTGGTTGTCTGCGTGTCTGTCTGGTTGTCTGCGTGTCTGTCTGGGAGCCTGTCTGTCTGGGAGCCTGTCTGTCTGGGAGCCTGTCTGTCTGGGAGCCTGTCTGTCTGGGAGCCTGTCTGTCTGGGAGCCTGTCTGTCTGGGTGCCTGTCTGTCGGGGTGTCTGTCTGTTGGTGTCTGGGTGCTTGTCTGTCTGGGTGCTTGTCTGTCTGGGTGCTTGTCTGTCTGGGTGCTTGTCTGTTTGGGTGCCTGTCTGTCTGGGTGCCTGTCGGGTGCCTGTCTGTCTGGGTCCTCTGGGTGCCTGTCTGGTGTCTGCCTGTCTGCCTGTGTGTCTGCCTGTCTGCCTGTGTGTCTCTCTGTCTGCCTGTGTGTCTCTCTGTCTGCCTGTGTGTCTCTCTGTCTGCCTGTGTGTCTCTCTGTCTGCCTGTGTGTCTCTCTGGGTGCCCGTCTGTCTGGGTGCCCGGGTGCCTGTTTGGTTCTCCGGGTGCCTGCCTGTCTGGGAGTCTGTCGGCCTGGGGGCCTGGGTGTCGGCCTGGGGGCCTGGGTGTCGGCCTGGGGGCCTGTCCGTCTGGGGGCCTGTCCGTCTGGGGGCCTGTCCGTCTGGGGGCCTGTCCGTCTGGGGGCCTGTCCGTCTGGGGGCCTGTCCGTCTGGGTGCGTTTCTGTCTGGGTGTCTGGGTGCCTGTCTGGTTGACTGTCTGGGTTCTGGGTGCCTGCCTGGCTGTTTGGATGCCTGCCTGGCTGTCTGGGTTCCTGTCTGTCTGTCTGGGTGCCTGTCTGTCTGGGTGCCTGTCTGTCTGGGTGCCTGTCTGTCTGGGTGTCTGCCTGCATGTCTGGGTGTCTGGGTGCAAGTCTGGATTTCTGGGTGCCTGTCAGTGTGTCTGGGTGCATGTCAAGGTCTGGGTCTCTGGGTGCCTGTCTCTCTGGGTGCCCGCGTGTCTGTCTCTCTGGGTGCCCGCGTGTCTGTCTCTCTGGGTGCCTGCCTGTCTGTCTCTCTGGGTGCCTGCCTGTCTGTCTCTCTGGGTGCCTGCCTGTCTGTCTCTCTGGGTGCCTGCCTGTCTGTCTCTCTGGGTGCCTGCCTGTCTGTCTCTCTGGGTGCCTGCCTGTCTGTCTCTCTGGGTGCCTGCCTGTCTGTCTCTCTGGGTGCCTGCCTGTCTGTCTCTCTGGGTGCCTGCCTGTCTGTCTCTCTGGGTGCCTGCCTGTCTGTCTCTCTGGGTGCCTGCCTGTCTGTCTCTCTGGGTGCCTGCCTGTCTGTCTCTCTGGGTGCCTGCCTGTCTGTCTCTCTGGGTGCCTGCCTGTCTGTCTCTCTGGGTGCCTGCCTGTCTGTCTCTCTGGGTGCCTGCCTGTCTGTCTCTCTGGGTGCCTGCCTGTCTGTCTCTCTGGGTGCCTGCCTGTCTGTCTCTCTGGGTGCCTGCCTGTCTGTCCGGGTGCCTGTCTGTTGGTGTCTGGGTGCCTGTCGGTGTCTGGGTACTTGTCTGTCTGGGTGCCTGTCTGCCTTGGTCCCTGGGTGTCTGTCTGAGTGCCTGGGTTTCTTTCTGGGTGTCTGTGTGTCTGGGTGTCTGTCTGTCTGGGTGTCTGTCTGGGTGGGTGTCGGTCTGTCTGTCTGTCTGGGTGTCTGTCTGGATTTCTGTCTCTCTGGGTGTCTGGAAGTTTTTGTGGGTGCCTGTCTGCCTGGGTGTCTGCCTGGGTGCCTGTCTGCCTGGGTGCCTGTCTGCCTGGGTGCCTGTCTGCCTGGGTGCCTGTCTGCCTGGGTGCCTGCCTGTCTGCCTGGGTGCCTGCCTGTCTGCCTGGGTGCCTGCCTGTCTGCCTGGGTGCCTGCCTGTCTGCCTGGGTGTCTGTCTCTCTGTCTGCCTCTGTGTCTCTGTCTCTCTGGGTGCCCGTCTGTCTGGGTGCCCGGGTGCCTGTTTGGTTCTCCGGGTGTCTGTCTGTCTGGGTGTCTGTCTGGCTGTCTGTCTGGGTATTTGCCTGTTGGTGTCTAGGTGCCTGGGTGTCGGTCTGGCTGTCGGTCTGGGTGTCAGTCCGGGTGTCTGTCGGTCCGGGTGTCTGTCTGTCTGGGTGTCTGTCTCTCTGAGTGTCTGGGTGTCTGCGTGTTTGTCTGTCCGGGTGCCGGTCTGTCCGGGTGCCAGTATGTCTGGGTGCCAGTATGTCTGGGTGCCAGTATGTCTGGGTGCCTGTCTGTCTGGGTGCCTGTCTGTCTGGGTGCCTGTCTGTCGGTCCGGGTGCCTGTCGGTCCGGGTGCCTGTCGGTCCGGGTGCCTGTCCGTCTGGGTGTCCGTCTCTCTGGGTGCCTGGGTGTCTCTCTGGGTGCCTGGGTGTCTCTCTGGGTGCCTAGGTGTCTCTCTGGGTGTCGGTCCGGGTGTCTGTCTCTCTTGGTGTCTGTCTGGGTGTCTGTCTGTTGGTGTCTGGGTGCCTGTCTCTCTGGGTGCCTGTCTGTTGGTGTATGGGTGCCTGTCTCTCTGGGTGCCTGTTTGTTGGTGTCTGGGTGCCTGTCAGTCTGGGTGCCTGTCAGTCTGGGTGCCTGTCAGTCTGGGTGCCTGTCAGTCTGGGTGCCTGTCAGTCTGGGTGCCTGTCTGGGTGACTGTCTGGGTGCCTCGGTGTCTCTCTGGGTGCCTGGGTGTTTCTCTGGGTGCCTGGGTGTCTCTCTGGGTGTCGGTCCGGGTGTCTGTCTGTCCGGGTGTTTGTCTCTCTTGGTGTCTGTCTGGGTGCCTGTCTGTTGGTGTCTGGGTGCCTGTCTTTCTGGGTGTCTGTCCGGGTTTCTGTCTGTCTGTCTGGGTGGGTGTGTGGGTGGGTGTCTGTGTGGGTGCCTGTCTGTCTGAGTGTGTGTCTATTTATTGATTTCTTGACGTGTTTTCATAAGCGCTTATTTGGTGGGCTTGTCCAAGTTTTCCTTGGTTTTCTTCGTCTTTTTTTTATTTTACTTTTTTTTTAACGCGGAGTTTTTTCCCCGCCTCCGCCCCCCCACTCCCCGCCTGAGTTGGCGTTTTTCCTCCGCCGTCAGGAGAGAGAACGGCCGGCAGGCGAGCGCGGTGAGCGTCCGCGTCGATGCGGCGAGAGGCGTTGTTTCGGCGGTCTGTAGTGCCCCCGCGTGGCCAGTCGGCGGTAGTGCAGGCGTGTATGTTTGCTGGTCGCAGGCAGGCGGAAGTGGCGCCCGGATGTTGTCGCCGCTCTGCGTAGCGAATCCGCCCGTCTCTGTGCTCCTAAGTCCTCCGGGCGGCTTTGCGCATGCGCGCAACCGGGTCTAAATAGCCCGTAGGGAAAGGAACACTTAGGAGCGGGCGAGCAGTCCACCCTTGGATCGCCGGCTCGGCGATTACGCGCCCCTCTTCCCGACTAAGGAGGTGCCCGCTGCCTGTTTCCTCGGGCGGTTTTTCTCCCGAGCCCGCCCCGGGCACTGACGGGTTTTGCTCCCGGCGGCCCCTGCGGCCGTCCCGGTACCCGATTGGCTCAGAGCTGCGCGTGACCGGCAGCTGCCCGCCCGGGACCGCGCAAGCGCAGTAGCGCAGCGCTGCTCGGTGCTGCCGCCTACGGAGGAGAATTCGGTACTGCAGGCGGCGCGACGCAGGCGCACCTGGATGCGGAAGTGGCCGGTCTGAGTTTCGACCGCTCTGCGCAGCGAATCCGCCAATCTCTATGGTGAGAAGCCCTCCAGCCGGCAAGACGCATGCGCTCGAAGACGTACGGAGCGCGCGGATTTTCGGACGGGCATCCAACGAGCTCGTCGACGCGGCGGACCGGTAGGCGCCCCCCAGCCGTTTAAAAGCGCTCTCGGCAGGGGTGCAACGCGAGCGGCTCGGAGTTTCGCGGTAGCGGAAGCGGCGCGGAGCCGTCCCCGGGCACCGCAGCCTCCCGGTACCGGCACGGAGCGGCTCCGCGGCCACCCCGAGCGGCGTCCTGCCGGCTTTCCGAGGAGCTGCTGAACGGTGGCTTTTCCACCGGTCCGGGCCCGTCCCAGCCCCGACCGCCGAGCTCCTTCACGTGGCAGCGCCTCACGGCTCCAGGCGCCTCGCCGCGCGCTGCAGGTAAGCAGCCGCTCCCGCAGGGCGCAGCCACGTTGCTCGGCGCGTGCTCGCGTCAGCGGCGCTCCCGTGCGGCGGGCGTGTGGGCAGTTCCTGCAGTACCGCGCGGCGACCACCGGGCGGCAGCAGAGAGCCGCGGCGCTGTCGAGCGGCGGGGGGCGGAGGCTGTGGGCGTGGGCGTGGGCGTGGGGGGACACGCCGGGGGGGGCCGTTCGGCGGCTCGGCTCGGGGACGGTAGGACGGTACCGTAACGGAGCGGGAAGCGAGCAGGGAAACGCACTGTGTCAGGCTGACAGGGGAAAAGCACGACCCTCCTCCGGTCACCTGCCGATCCTTGACCAGATGCTGCTCGGCAGTGGAGAGCTGCGTATCCAGGAACGCCCCGGAACCCGGCTTAGGTGGCTGCCCAAACAGGTAAGGACCGCGTGCACGTGCGAATCTTTCCCCGTGTCGCCGCGCGGCGTAGCGTAGTGCTTCCAGGGCTCGTTAGGGCACCTTCCTGGCTGCGTGTCCTTGGCATCCTGCGTTTCCCTTGCTTTCCCGGGGTTTTTGCCTTGCTTTGCCCGGTTATTCCCGCTGCCTCCCTCTGTGTCGCTCAGGTGTTGCTCTTCCTTTGCGAGCATCAAATCCTCGAGCGCTGCCGCTCCACAAGAGCGTCATCCGCTCGGGTTGCATTGCTTCGCTTTGTGCCCGGGGCCTTCTTCTGGCACCCTAGAGCGAAGGAGCGAATGGCAGCGGGGGGGCCTCGCTGGCTGGGACGTAGCTTTAATTATTTGAAGCTTGGCCCGGGTCCCAACCCACGTAGGAACTGTGAAGGTAACGGTATTAACCCCCGCTGTAGCTCTAACCCTAGCCCTTACCCTGACGCTAAAATCGTCTCTGGCTCCAAACGTAGCAATAAAAGTCACGCTCAGAGTTTGTAGCAGAAGGAGCCTTAACCCTGATCGTAACCCAGAAAGCAGTCGTTAAGGTAACCGTAGTCTTCACCCTGAAAGTAACGCTAATCGTAGCCCCGATGACCCGAAAATAGTTGTACCAGCCCTCCCCCGAAAAAAAGCCCCTGAGAACGACCCAGAGAAGCCACCGTAAAACTAACGCTGAGGGTGATCTCCGTCCTAAGGGTGACTCTAACCTCGGTGCTAATGGGACGCTAGGGGTAATCGTAACGGTCCTAAAAATTCGGGTAGCGTGGCAGCGGTGCTACCCTGCTACCGTGCCGGGCAGTCCCGTCAGCGTCACATCGCCTGTTAAACGCAGGCCGCGGCGGAGAAGCGTGTCGCTCCCGGGCGGTGCGAGGACTGCGAGGACGCTTTTCCGGCTCTCCGTGACAACAGCAGGCAAGCTGAACGTCCCGGAACGTCCTGGAACTCAACTTTGCTGCCTGACTGCTAGTTAGTTGCTCAAACGGGTCAGAGCAACACGTAGGCTCGAGTGTACGCTCGTTACGTGGCGTGGTATGCTCTGTTTTTTTTCCCAGAGCTAGCTCGTTACCGTGCCTCGTGGCATCTTCGTGCCTTAGATCTCTCTCCGGAGCACGGGAGCATCGAAGCAGGTAGCGTGCGTGGGGTCAGATTTGGGGGGCGGGCGATTCCCTCGGTGGGGCCAGAGCCCGAACCCGAACGAACCGAACGCCGCCCGGCTTTGCGGAAGGCCTCCGGGGTTCACGGGCAGGAAACGTACCGCTGGGAGGCCAGCAGAACGACTTGAGGCCGGGGGCAGTCAGTCAGCGCAAAGAGCTCCCGGCCTCGGGTCTCGCTTGCTCTGACTCGCTGGAAAATATTCCCCCGGACTGGCGGGCTTTCCTCCCGGTAGGTTCGTGCTCTGCTCCGCTTACTTAGCGTGCGTCCCCAGAGGGACGGCTGTAGAAGAAGGGAAAGAGACGAGATCTGAAGCGTTTTAAAAACTGACAAAAGAGCAGGAAAGAGAACCCGCACCAAACTGCACTGACCCAACGAAGGCGGCAGGTGGAATGGTGGAAGGCTTTGAGAGCCGTTCCGTTTGTTCACCTGTGGTTCCGTTAGTCACGGACTTGCGCGCCTTAATTTCTCCCATGTTGCGTGCTGTAACGGAGGGGGCAGGTGATTTCAGAGCCGGAAACGTCCTCGGGCCGCGTGGTGTTTGTTGGCTGACGGAAGCCCCCTCCGTTACCTTGCTGACGATTAATTTCACACGCAAAAAAAGGCCCAGCCCGACAGCATTGCTGGCGCAGCGGTGCCTTTTTTCACTCGAGCTGAAGTTGTGGTCACCTTTTCCTGTGGTCCTGAATGGCTGAGTGGCGCTAGGCTTGACCCGGTGTGAGATCTGAACCGCGGCAGTAAAGTTCAGCTCCGAGGGAGGCTCCAACTCTTGGGCTGATGCCGGCGGCAAAAAGCGCCGTCGCTCTCGGAGCATGGAGGGGCGGTGAGGCAGCAAAATAGAAAACAGGGGTAGGGGCTCGCCGTAACCGGTTTAGACAGAAAGGCGTTTTCAAGCACCCTCAGGGCGCTGCCTGCTCCGGTAGTCATCGCTGCTCGGAGCGGTTGGTCCTTCTGGGGTTCTCGACACGCTCGGGAACTCGGGGGCGGGATGGAGAACTCGCTGCTATAACAGATGGCGTTCCTGTTCGTCAGCCCCAGACATACCTCGCCTCTGACTTTGCCACACGCAAGAAAGCGGCCTCTCCGGTGCAACGTTTTCCAGCGTTGCTTGTTTTGGAATAAGCAGGCGTGGGATCTGTCCCTCTCTCTGTTCTTTGCAGGATGTTGTTTCTCACGGCGAGAAGCTTTCTAAGGCGAACGAGAAGCAGCTCCCGGACACGGCGGTGCTGAGCAAGCGGAAGGGGGAGGTTTGAAAGCTTTGAGCGGAGGAAGAGGGGGCAAAAGCTGGAAGCCCGTCGGCGTCTGTTCCGCTTCCTTCAGGCGTGCAGCCTCTCGTGCCGCCCCTAGAGCGCTCCTCTTGTCACGGAGGCTTCCGTGTATCAGCGCTGCCTTTGCGATGCGCTGCAGCGTTGGGGCATCGCAGTCCTTCGTGGCGCTGGCCTTCGTGGACGTGCGCGCCGAGCGCTTTTCCTTCTCGCCGTCGACTAGCCCGGCGTACTTGGGCAAGCAGCTGTTTCGGGCGCCCCAAAGCAAATCTGCAGAGTCTGTGGGTTCGGTCGTCTTCACGCCGCGTAGCTGTGCGTCCAGCCAAAGAGAGGAGCGTCCGTTGTGCCGGCTTTCCCAAACAGCGCTGCGGGAGGAGATCGGGTCAGGTATGTCGTAGCGTGGGCCGCAGCCTCGCTGTTGCCTCAGTTTGGACAGCTTCTAGAATTGAAGCTGTTCTCGTGTGGTGCCCCTCGCTAATCTGCAGATGATTGCGTACCTGTGCCCGCGTTCTGCTCGCCCTGTTTCACGTTAGTCGTTTCTGTAATCTGGAAAGGGGGAATTAACTTTGTTCTTTAGGAATTGAGCTGTTTTCCTACTGCCCCATGCTTTGTCGCTCAGGGAGGATTATGATTTACGATCCAATGTAGCGGCTTCCTAAAATTCAGTCCACTCAAATTCTCTGCTGTCTGGTAGCAAGGGCTTCTAAAGGACTGCGAGCTCGGGCTTTGCAGGCCAGCGGTGGAGCTAACAGGGAGGCCTCTGGATTTTCAGAAAGGAACGGGAAGGCTGAGAATCAGCTCCTTTTTTTTGACCGTGGCACTGTTTGGACTGTTAGTTTTCTGGCGGTCCCGCTTCAGGATTCTGCCGGTCCGCAGGCACACCCGCTTGGTTTGTCTGGAGCTCAGGAACTTGGTGCTTATGGCTTCAGTTCTTTGCAGCGCCGGGCTGCGCCACGTGCTGCCCAGACCAAATACGCGTGTTCGTTTTATTTATTTATTTATTTTTTAATGCTTTTAAAGTGTGGGGATGGTAGATGCCGTTTCAGACAGGTAACGCCTAAAAGAAATCCATTTTTCTTTTCTTTTCCTTTCTTCCTTGGAGCAGCAGTTCAGGGAAACGTAGTTACTTTCTTCTCTGCCGCTGCGTTTCCCGTGGTGGTATTCTGGGGAATGGCTTCTGTCCGTTGATTGCTTCCTTGCTTATTTTAAATACGGAACGAGACGCGCCATGCTTTCCCTTCTGCCTAGGTCGACCTCCTTGGTTTCCTTTTAGTTTCGAGTTGTACTCTGGAACAGAATGCGCAGCTGGATCTAGAGCAGTTGCCAAAGAGGTGTCTGTGGGCAAACAGCGCAGGGTTTCCCAGACGGAGGTCATAAAGTTCCTGGCCTCCTCGCAAAGCGTTCTCGTCTTATCTCTACCTAGAGTCGTATGTTACTGCAGCAGCGAGCTGCTTATGACAAGTCCATAAACTGTTTCCCAGAGGTGATGCTGACGAGCATGCCCCGTGATGAATGACTTACAGTATCCCTCACGTTTCGTATTCATTCTTCCTTTGGGTCAAAAGTGGACCGGAATCCACGAAACTGTGCCTGGGAATCCCACCGTTACTACGACAGCTCAGCCGCGGTGCCCGCGGTCAGAACGCCCCGCGGGCGGATCCTGGCAGCGGTTGCGAACCGAAAGAACGGACGACAGATTGCTCGACATCAAAACCGATCCAGTGGATAATTGCAAGCCTCGGGTGCTCCGGGCAGAATCTCCGAGCGGTGAGGCCCGGTACAGAAGCTGTCGCTACTCTGTTTCTTCTGAGAGTCGTTTGGCTGTTTTGTGTTGCTCTGTTAAGGGTTCCAAGCCATCCTTGGCCTAACTGCGCGCGCCCTGTCCGATCGATGCCGTGTTTTTTCGTCACCTCAGATGCTGGCGGGGGAAAAAATGATAATAATAATTTTTAAAAGGCATGACAACACCCAGTTGCTGGTTATTTGTGTGTCGTTGTTATGTGTTGTTATTTGTATTTGTTGTTATGTGGCTGGCTGGCTGGCTGGCTGGCTGGGTGGCTGGCTTGGTGGGTGTCTTTCTGGCTGGGTGTCTGGCTGGGTGTCTGGGTGTCTGTCTGGGTGGGTATCTGTCTGGGTGTCTGTCTGTCTGGGTGGGTGCCTGTCTGTCCGGGTGTCTGGGTGGCTGGGTGGGTGTCTGGCTGGGTGGGTGTCTGGCTTGGTGGGGTGTCTGTCTGTCTGGATGTCTGGCTGGGTGTCTGGGTGTCTGTCTGGGTGGGTATCTGTCCGGGTATCTGTCTGTCCGGGTGTCTGGGTGGCTGTCTGGGTGTGTGGGTGGGTGCCTGTCTGTCTGTGTGGGTGGGTGTCTGTGTGGGTGTCTGTCTGTCTGTCTGTCCGGGTGTCTGTCCGGGTTTCTGTCTGTCTGTCTGGGTGGGTGTGTGGGTGGGTGTCTGTGTGGGTGCCTGTCTGTCTGAGTGTGTGTCTATTTATTGATTTCTTGACGTGTTTTTCATAAGCGCTTATTTGGTGGGCTTGTCCAAGTTTTCCTTGGTTTTCTTCGTCTTTTTTTTATTTTACTTTTTTTTTAACGCGGAGTTTTTTCCCCGCCTCCGCCCCCCCCACTCCCCGCCTGAGTTGGCGTTTTTTCCTCCGCCGTCAGGAGAGAGAACGGCCGGCAGGCGAGCGCGGTGAGCGTCCGCGTCGATGCGGCGAGAGGCGTTGTTTCGGCGGTCTGTAGTGCCCCCCGCGTGGCCAGTCGGCGGTAGTGCAGGGCGTGTATGTTTGCTGGTCGCAGGCAGGCGGAAGTGGCGCCCGGATGTTGTCGCCGCTCTGCGTAGCGAATCCGCCCGTCTCTGTGCTCCTAAGTCCTCCGGGCGGCTTTGCGCATGCGCGCAACCGGGTCTAAATAGCCCGTAGGGAAAGGAACACTTAGGAGCGGGCGAGCAGTCCACCCTTGGATCGCCGGCTCGGCGATTACGCGCCCCCTCTTCCCGACTAAGGAGGTGCCCGCTGCCTGTTTCCTCGGGCGGTTTTTCTCCCGAGCCCGCCCCGGGCACTGACGGGTTTTGCTCCCGGCGGCCCCTGCGGCCGTCCCGGTACCCGATTGGCTCAGAGCTGCGCGTGACCGGCAGCTGCCCGCCCGGGACCGCGCAAGCGCAGTAGCGCAGCGCTGCTCGGTGCTGCCGCCTACGGAGGAGAATTCGGTACTGCAGGCGGCGCGACGCAGGCGCACCTGGATGCGGAAGTGGCCGGTCTGAGTTTCGACCGCTCTGCGCAGCGAATCCGCCAATCTCTATGGTGAGAAGCCCCTCCAGCCGGCAAGACGCATGCGCTCGAAGACGTACGGAGCGCGCGGATTTTCGGACGGGGCATCCAACGAGCTCGTCGACGCGGCGGACCGGTAGGCGCCCCCCAGCCGTTTAAAAGCGCTCTCGGCAGGGGTGCAAACGCGAGCGGCTCGAGTTTCGCAGGTAGCGGAAGCGGCGCGGAGCCGTCCCCGGGCACCGCAGCCTCCCGGTACCGGCACGGAGCGGCTCCGCGGCCACCCCGAGCGGCGTCCTGCCGGCTTTCCGAGGAGCTGCTGAACGGTGGGCTTTTCCACCGGTCCGGGCCCGTCCCAGCCCCGACCGCCGAGCTCCTTCACGTGGGCAGCGCCTCACGGCTCCAGGCGCCTCGCCGCGCGCTGCAGGTAAGCAGCCGCTCCCGCAGGGGCGCAGCCACGTTGCTCGGCGCGTGCTCGCGTCAGCGGCGGCTCCCGTGCGGCGGGCGTGTGGGCAGTTCCTGCAGTACCGCGCGGCGACCACCGGGCGGGCAGCAGAGAGCCGCGGCGCTGTCGAGCGGCGGGGGGCGGAGGCTGTGGGCGTGGGCGTGGGCGTGGGGGGACACGCCGGGGGGGGCCGTTCGGCGGCTCGGCTCGGGGACGGTAGGACGGTACCGTAACGGTAGCGGGAAGCGAGCAGGGAAACGCACTGTGTCAGGCTGACAGGGGAAAAGCACGACCCTCCTCCGGTCACCTGCCGATCCTTGACCAGATGCTGCTCGGCAGTGGAGAGCTGCGTATCCAGGAACGCCCCGGAACCCGGCTTAGGTGGCTGCCCAAACAGGTAAGGACCGCGTGCACGTGCGAATCTTTCCCCGTGTCGCCGCGCGGCGTAGCGTAGTGCTTCCAGGGCTCGTTAGGGCACCTTCCTGGCTGCGTGTCCTTGGCATCCTGCGTTTCCCTTGCTTTCCCGGGGTTTTTGCCTTGCTTTGCCCGGTTATTCCCGCTGCCTCCCTCTGTGTCGCTCAGGTGTTGCTCTTCCTTTGCGAGCATCAAATCCTCGAGCGCTGCCGCTCCACAAGAGCGTCATCGTTGCATTGCTTCGCTTTGTGCCCGGGGCCTTCTTCTGGCACCCTAGAGCGAAGGAGCGAATGGCAGCGGGGGGCCTCGCTGGCTGGGACGTAGCTTTAATTATTTGAAGCTTGGCCCGGGTCCCAACCCACGTAGGAACTGTGAAGGTAACGGTATTAACCCCCGC
This sequence comes from Alectoris magna, assembly GCA_030625065.1. Taxonomy (NCBI): domain Eukaryota; kingdom Metazoa; phylum Chordata; class Aves; order Galliformes; family Phasianidae; genus Alectoris; species Alectoris magna. The sequence goes on along the minus strand of CM060565.1, from coordinate 160,149 downwards.
TGTAGCTCTAACCCTAGCCCTTACCCTGACGCTAAAATCGTCTCTGGCTCCAAACGTAGCAATAAAAGTCACGCTCAGAGTTTGTAGCAGAAGGAGCCTTAACCCTGATCGTAACCCAGAAAGCAGTCGTTAAGGTAACCGTAGTCTTCACCCTGAAAGTAACGCTAATCGTAGCCCCGATGACCCGAAAATAGTTGTACCAGCCCTCCCCCGAAAAAAAGCCCCTGAGAACGACCCAGAGAAGCCACCGTAAAACTAACGCTGAGGGTGATCTCCGTCCTAAGGGTGACTCTAACCTCGGTGCTAATGGGAGCTAGGGGTAATCGTAACGGTCCTAAAAATTCGGGTAGCGTGGCAGCGGTGCTACCCTGCTACCGGTGCCGGGCAGTCCCGTCAGCGTCACATCGCCTGTTAAACGCAGGCCGCGGCGGAGAAGCGTGTCGCTCCCGGGCGGTGCGAGGACTGCGAGGACGGCTTTTCCGGCTCTCCGTGACAACAGCAGGCAAGCTGAACGTCCCGGAACGTCCTGGAACTCAACTTTGCTGCCTGACTGCTAGTTAGTTGCTCAAACGGGTCAGAGCAACACGTAGGCTCGAGTGTACGCTCGTTACGTGGCGTGGTATGCTCTGTTTTTTTTCCCAGAGCTAGCTCGTTACCGTGCCTTCGTGGGCATCTTCGTGCCTTAGATCTCTCTCCGGAGCACGGGAGCATCGAAGCAGGTAGCGTGCGTGGGGTCAGATTTGGGGGGCGGGGCGATTCCCTCGGTGGGGCCAGAGCCCGAACCCGAACGAACCGAACGCCGCCCGGCTTTGCGGAAGGCCTCCGGGGTTCACGGGCAGGAAACGTACCGCTGGGAGGCCAGCAGAACGACTTGAGGCCGGGGGCAGTCAGTCAGCGCAAAGAGCTCCCGGCCTCGGGTCTCGCTTGCTCTGACTCGCTGGAAAATATTCCCCCGGACTGGCGGGCTTTCCTCCCGGTAGGTTCGTGCTCTGCTCCGCTTACTTAGCGTGCGTCCCCCAGAGGGACGGCTGTAGAAGAAGGGAAAGAGACGAGATCTGAAGCGTTTTAAAAAACTGACAAAAGAGCAGGAAAGAGAACCCGCACCAAACTGCACTGACCCAACGAAGGCGGCAGGTGGAATGGTGGAAGGCTTTGAGAGCCGTTCCGTTTGTTCACCTGTGGTTCCGTTAGTCACGGACTTGCGCGCCTTAATTTCTCCCATGTTGCGTGCTGTAACGGAGGGGGCAGGTGATTTCAGAGCCGGAAACGTCCTCGGGCCGCGTGGTGTTTGTTGGCTGACGGAAGCCCCCTCCGTTACCTTGCTGACGATTAATTTCACACGCAAAAAAAGGCCCAGCCCGACAGCATTGCTGGCGCAGCGGTGCCTTTTTTCACTCGAGCTGAAGTTGTGGTCACCTTTTCCTGTGGTCCTGAATGGCTGAGTGGCGCTAGGCTTGACCCGGTGTGAGATCTGAACCGCGGCAGTAAAGTTCAGCTCCGAGGGAGGCTCCAACTCTTGGGCTGATGCCGGCGGCAAAAAGCGCCGTCGCTCTCGGAGCATGGAGGGGCGGTGAGGCAGCAAAATAGAAAACAGGGGTAGGGGCTCGCCGTAACCGGTTTAGACAGAAAGGCGTTTTCAAGCACCCTCAGGGCGCTGCCTGCTCCGGTAGTCATCGCTGCTCGGAGCGGTTGGTCCTTCTGGGGTTCTCGACACCTCTCGGGAACTCGGGGGCGGGATGGAGAACTCGCTGCTATAAACAGATGGCGTTCCTGTTCGTCAGCCCCAGACATACCTCGCCTCTGACTTTGCCACACGCAAGAAAGCGGCCTCTCCGGTGCAACGTTTTCCAGCGTTGCTTGTTTTGGAATAAGCAGGCGTGGGATCTGTCCCTCTCTCTGTTCTTTGCAGGATGTTGTTTCTCACGGCGAGAAGCTTTCTAAGGCGAACGAGAAGCAGCTCCCGGACACGGCGGTGCTGAGCAAGCGGAAGGGGGAGGTTTGGAAAGCTTTGAGCGGAGGAAGAGGGGGCAAAAGCTGGAAGCCCGTCGGCGTCTGTTCCGCTTCCTTCAGGCGTGCAGCCTCTCGTGCCGCCCCTAGAGCGCTCCTCTTGTCACGGAGGCTTCCGTGTATCAGCGCTGCCTTTGCGATGCGCTGCAGCGTTGGGGCATCGCAGTCCTTCGTGGCGCTGGCCTTCGTGGACGTGCGCGCCGAGCGCTTTTCCTTCTCGCCGTCGACTAGCCCGGCGTACTTGGGCAAGCAGCTGTTTCGGGCGCCCCAAAGCAAATCTGCAGAGTCTGTGGGTTTCGGTCGTCTTCACGCCGCGTAGCTGTGCGTCCAGCCAAAGAGAGGAGCGTCCGTTGTGCCGGCTTTCCAAACAGCGCTGCGGGAGGAGATCGGGTCAGGTATGTCGTAGCGTGGGCCGCAGCCTCGCTGTTGCCTCAGTTTGGACAGCTTCTAGAATTGAAGCTGTTCTCGTGTGGTGCCCCTCGCTAATCTGCAGATGATTGCGTACCTGTGCCCGCGTTCTGCTCGCCCTGTTTCACGTTAGTCGTTTCTGTAATCTGGAAAGGGGGAATTAACTTTGTTCTTTAGGAATTGAGCTGTTTTCCTACTGCCCCATGCTTTGTCGCTCAGGGAGGATTATGATTTACGATCCAATGTAGCGGCTTCCTAAAATTCAGTCCACTCAAATTCTCTGCTGTCTGGTAGCAAGGGCTTCTAAAGGACTGCGAGCTCGGGCTTTGCAGGCCAGCGGTGGAGCTAACAGGGAGGCCTCTGGATTTTCAGAAAGGAACGGGAAGGCTGAGAATCAGCTCCTTTTTTTTGACCGTGGCACTGTTTGGACTGTTAGTTTTCTGGCGGTCCCGCTTCAGGATTCTGCCGGTCCGCAGGCACACCCGCTTGGTTTGTCTGGAGCTCAGGAACTTGGTGCTTATGGCTTCAGTTCTTTGCAGCGCCGGGCTGCGCCACGTGCTGCCCAGACCAAATACGCGTGTTGTTGGAGGAGATTACTCTACGCGTTTTATTTATTTATTTATTTTTTAATGCTTTTAAAGTGTGGGGATGGTAGATGCCTTTCAGACAGGTAACGCCTAAAAGAAATCCATTTTTCTTTTCTTTTCCTTTCTTCCTTGGAGCAGCAGTTCAGGGAAACGTAGTTACTTTCTTCTCTGCCGCTGCGTTTCCCGTGGTGGTATTCTGGGAATGGCTTCTGTCGTTGATTGCTTCCTTGCTTATTTTAAATACGGAACGAGACGCGCCATGCTTTCCCTTCTGCCTAGGTCGACCTCCCTTGGTTTCCTTTTAGTTTCGAGTTGTACTCTGGAACAGAATGCGCAGCTGGATCTAGAGCAGTTGCCAAAGAGGTGTCTGTGGGCAAACAGCGCAGGGTTTCCCAGACGGAGGTCATAAAGTTCCTGGCCTCCTCGCAAAGCGTTCTCGTCTTATCTCTACCTAGAGTCGTATGTTACTGCAGCAGCGAGCTGCTTATGACAAGTCCATAAACTGTTTCCCAGAGGTGATGCTGACGAGCATGCCCCGTGATGAATGACTTACGTATCCCTCACGTTTCGTATTCATTCTTCCTTTGGGTCAAAAGTGGACCGGAATCCACGAAACTGTGCCTGGGAATCCCACCGTTACTACGACAGCTCAGCCGCGGTGCCCGCGGTCAGAACGCCCCGCGGGCGGATCCTGGCAGCGGTTGCGAACGAAAGAACGGACGACAGATTGCTCGACATCAAAACCGATCCAGTGGATAATTGCAAGCCTCGGGTGCTCCGGGCAGAATCTCCGAGCGGTGAGGCCCGGTACAGAAGCTGTCGCTACTCTGTTTCTTCTGAGAGTCGTTTGGCTGTTTTGTGTTGCTCTGTTAAGGGTTCCAAGCCATCCTTGGCCTAACTGCGCGCGCCTGTCCGATCGATGCCGTGTTTTTTCGTCACCTCAGATGCTGGCGGGGGAAAAAATGATAATAATAATTTTTAAAAGGCATGACAACACCCAGTTGCTGGTTATTTGTGTGTCGTTGTTATGTGTTGTTATTTGTATTTGTTGTTATGTGGCTGGCTGGCTGGCTGGCTGGCTGGGTGGCTGGCTTGGTGGGTGTCTTTCTGGCTGGGTGTCTGGCTGGGTGTCTGGGTGTCTGTCTGGGTGGGTATCTGTCTGGGTGTCTGTCTGTCTGGGTGGGTGCCTGTCTGTCCGGGTGTCTGGGTGGCTGGGTGGGTGTCTGGCTGGGTGGGTGTCTGGCTTGGTGGGTGTCTGTCTGTCTGGATGTCTGGCTGGGTGTCTGGGTGTCTGTCTGGGTGGGTATCTGTCCGGGTATCTGTCTGTCCGGGTGTCTGGGTGGCTGTCTGGGTGTGTGGGTGGGTGCCTGTCTGTCTGTGTGGGTGGGTGTCTGTGTGGGTGTCTGTCTGTCTGTCTGTCCGGGTGTCTGTCTGTCCGGGTGTCTGTCTGTCCGGGTGTCTGTCTGTCCGGGTGTCTGTCCGGGTTTCTGTCTGTCTGTCTGGGTGGGTGTGTGGGTGGGTGTCTGTGTGGGTGCCTGTCTGTCTGAGTGTGTGTCTATTTATTGATTTCTTGACGTGTTTTCATAAGCGCTTATTTGGTGGGCTTGTCCAAGTTTTCCTTGGTTTTCTTCGTCTTTTTTTTATTTTACTTTTTTTTTAACGCGGAGTTTTTTCCCCGCCTCCGCCCCCCCACTCCCCGCCTGAGTTGGCGTTTTTCCTCCGCCGTCAGGAGAGAGAACGGCCGGCAGGCGAGCGCGGTGAGCGTCCGCGTCGATGCGGCGAGAGGCGTTGTTTCGGCGGTCTGTAGTGCCCCCGCGTGGCCAGTCGGCGGTAGTGCAGGCGTGTATGTTTGCTGGTCGCAGGCAGGCGGAAGTGGCGCCCGGATGTTGTCGCCGCTCTGCGTAGCGAATCCGCCCGTCTCTGTGCTCCTAAGTCCTCCGGGCGGCTTTGCGCATGCGCGCAACCGGGTCTAAATAGCCCGTAGGGAAAGGAACACTTAGGAGCGGGCGAGCAGTCCACCCTTGGATCGCCGGCTCGGCGATTACGCGCCCCTCTTCCCGACTTGCCCGCTGCCTGTTTCCTCGGGCGGTTTTTCTCCCGAGCCCGCCCCGGGCACTGACGGGTTTTGCTCCCGGCGGCCCCTGCGGCCGTCCCGGTACCCGATTGGCTCAGAGCTGCGCGTGACCGGCAGCTGCCCGCCCGGGACCGCGCAAGCGCAGTAGCGCAGCGCTGCTCGGTGCTGCCGCCTACGGAGGAGAATTCGGTACTGCAGGCGGCGCGACGCAGGCGCACCTGGATGCGGAAGTGGCCGGTCTGAGTTTCGACCGCTCTGCGCAGCGAATCCGCCAATCTCTATGGTGAGAAGCCCTCCAGCCGGCAAGACGCATGCGCTCGAAGACGTACGGAGCGCGCGGATTTTCGGACGGGCATCCAACGAGCTCGTCGACGCGGCGGACCGGTAGGCGCCCCCCAGCCGTTTAAAAGCGCTCTCGGCAGGGGTGCAACGCGAGCGGCTCGGAGTTTCGCGGTAGCGGAAGCGGCGCGGAGCCGTCCCCGGGCACCGCAGCCTCCCGGTACCGGCACGGAGCGGCTCCGCGGCCACCCCGAGCGGCGTCCTGCCGGCTTTCCGAGGAGCTGCTGAACGGTGGCTTTTCCACCGGTCCGGGCCCGTCCCAGCCCCGACCGCCGAGCTCCTTCACGTGGCAGCGCCTCACGGCTCCAGGCGCCTCGCCGCGCTCTGCAGGTAAGCAGCCGCTCCCCGCAGGGCGCAGCCACGTTGCTCGGCGCGTGCTCGCGTCAGCGGCGCTCCCGTGCGGCGGGCGTGTGGGCAGTTCCTGCAGTACCGCGCGGCGACCACCGGGCGGCAGCAGAGAGCCGCGGCGCTGTCGAGCGGCGGGGGGCGGAGGCTGTGGGCGTGGGCGTGGGCGTGGGCGTGGGGGGACACGCCGGGGGGGGCCGTTCGGCGGCTCGGCTCGGGGACGGTAGGACGGTACCGTAACGGAGCGGGAAGCGAGCAGGGAAACGCACTGTGTCAGGCTGACAGGGGAAAAGCACGACCCTCCTCCGGTCACCTGCCGATCCTTGACCAGATGCTGCTCGGCAGTGGAGAGCTGCGTATCCAGGAACGCCCCGGAACCCGGCTTAGGTGGCTGCCCAAACAGGTAAGGACCGCGTGCACGTGCGAATCTTTCCCCGTGTCGCCGCGCGGCGTAGCGTAGTGCTTCCAGGGCTCGTTAGGGCACCTTCCTGGCTGCGTGTCCTTGGCATCCTGCGTTTCCCTTGCTTTCCCGGGGTTTTTGCCTTGCTTTGCCCGGTTATTCCCGCTGCCTCCCTCTGTGTCGCTCAGGTGTTGCTCTTCCTTTGCGAGCATCAAATCCTCGAGCGCTGCCGCTCCACAAGAGCGTCATCCGCTCGGGTTGCATTGCTTCGCTTTGTGCCCGGGGCCTTCTTCTGGCACCCTAGAGCGAAGGAGCGAATGGCAGCGGGGGGGCCTCGCTGGCTGGGACGTAGCTTTAATTATTTGAAGCTTGGCCCGGGTCCCAACCCACGTAGGAACTGTGAAGGTAACGGTATTAACCCCCGCTGTAGCTCTAACCCTAGCCCTTACCCTGACGCTAAAATCGTCTCTGGCTCCAAACGTAGCAATAAAAGTCACGCTCAGAGTTTGTAGCAGAAGGAGCCTTAACCCTGATCGTAACCCAGAAAGCAGTCGTTAAGGTAACCGTAGTCTTCACCCTGAAAGTAACGCTAATCGTAGCCCCGATGACCCGAAAATAGTTGTACCAGCCCTCCCCCGAAAAAAAGCCCCTGAGAACGACCCAGAGAAGCCACCGTAAAACTAACGCTGAGGGTGATCTCCGTCCTAAGGGTGACTCTAACCTCGGTGCTAATGGGACGCTAGGGGTAATCGTAACGGTCCTAAAAATTCGGGTAGCGTGGCAGCGGTGCTACCCTGCTACCGTGCCGGGCAGTCCCGTCAGCATCACATCGCCTGTTAAACGCAGGCCGCGGCGGAGAAGCGTGTCGCTCCCGGGCGGTGCGAGGACTGCGAGGACGCTTTTCCGGCTCTCCGTGACAACAGCAGGCAAGCTGAACGTCCCGGAACGTCCTGGAACTCAACTTTGCTGCCTGACTGCTAGTTAGTTGCTCAAACGGGTCAGAGCAACACGTAGGCTCGAGTGTACGCTCGTTACGTGGCGTGGTATGCTCTGTTTTTTTTCCCAGAGCTAGCTCGTTACCGTGCCTCGTGGCATCTTCGTGCCTTAGATCTCTCTCCGGAGCACGGGAGCATCGAAGCAGGTAGCGTGCGTGGGGTCAGATTTGGGGGGCGGGCGATTCCCTCGGTGGGGCCAGAGCCCGAACCCGAACGAACCGAACGCCGCCCGGCTTTGCGGAAGGCCTCCGGGGTTCACGGGCAGGAAACGTACCGCTGGGAGGCCAGCAGAACGACTTGAGGCCGGGGGCAGTCAGTCAGCGCAAAGAGCTCCCGGCCTCGGGTCTCGCTTGCTCTGACTCGCTGGAAAATATTCCCCCGGACTGGCGGGCTTTCCTCCCGGTAGGTTCGTGCTCTGCTCCGCTTACTTAGCGTGCGTCCCCAGAGGGACGGCTGTAGAAGAAGGGAAAGAGACGAGATCTGAAGCGTTTTAAAAACTGACAAAAGAGCAGGAAAGAGAACCCGCACCAAACTGCACTGACCCAACGAAGGCGGCAGGTGGAATGGTGGAAGGCTTTGAGAGCCGTTCCGTTTGTTCACCTGTGGTTCCGTTAGTCACGGACTTGCGCGCCTTAATTTCTCCCATGTTGCGTGCTGTAACGGAGGGGGCAGGTGATTTCAGAGCCGGAAACGTCCTCGGGCCGCGTGGTGTTTGTTGGCTGACGGAAGCCCCCTCCGTTACCTTGCTGACGATTAATTTCACACGCAAAAAAAGGCCCAGCCCGACAGCATTGCTGGCGCAGCGGTGCCTTTTTTCACTCGAGCTGAAGTTGTGGTCACCTTTTCCTGTGGTCCTGAATGGCTGAGTGGCGCTAGGCTTGACCCGGTGTGAGATCTGAACCGCGGCAGTAAAGTTCAGCTCCGAGGGAGGCTCCAACTCTTGGGCTGATGCCGGCGGCAAAAAGCGCCGTCGCTCTCGGAGCATGGAGGGGCGGTGAGGCAGCAAAATAGAAAACAGGGGTAGGGGCTCGCCGTAACCGGTTTAGACAGAAAGGCGTTTTCAAGCACCCTCAGGGCGCTGCCTGCTCCGGTAGTCATCGCTGCTCGGAGCGGTTGGTCCTTCTGGGGTTCTCGACACGCTCGGGAACTCGGGGGCGGGATGGAGAACTCGCTGCTATAACAGATGGCGTTCCTGTTCGTCAGCCCCAGACATACCTCGCCTCTGACTTTGCCACACGCAAGAAAGCGGCCTCTCCGGTGCAACGTTTTCCAGCGTTGCTTGTTTTGGAATAAGCAGGCGTGGGATCTGTCCCTCTCTCTGTTCTTTGCAGGATGTTGTTTCTCACGGCGAGAAGCTTTCTAAGGCGAACGAGAAGCAGCTCCCGGACACGGCGGTGCTGAGCAAGCGGAAGGGGGAGGTTTGAAAGCTTTGAGCGGAGGAAGAGGGGGCAAAAGCTGGGAAGCCCGTCGGCGTCTGTTCCGCTTCCTTCAGGCGTGCAGCCTCTCGTGCCGCCCCTAGAGCGCTCCTCTTGTCACGGAGGCTTCCGTGTATCAGCGCTGCCTTTGCGATGCGCTGCAGCGTTGGGGCATCGCAGTCCTTCGTGGCGCTGGCCTTCGTGGACGTGCGCGCCGAGCGCTTTTCCTTCTCGCCGTCGACTAGCCCGGCGTACTTGGGCAAGCAGCTGTTTCGGGCGCCCCAAAGCAAATCTGCAGAGTCTGTGGGTTCGGTCGTCTTCACGCCGCGTAGCTGTGCGTCCAGCCAAAGAGAGGAGCGTCCGTTGTGCCGGCTTTCCCAAACAGCGCTGCGGGAGGAGATCGGGTCAGGTATGTCGTAGCGTGGGCCGCAGCCTCGCTGTTGCCTCAGTTTGGACAGCTTCTAGAATTGAAGCTGTTCTCGTGTGGTGCCCCTCGCTAATCTGCAGATGATTGCGTACCTGTGCCCGCGTTCTGCTCGCCCTGTTTCACGTTAGTCGTTTCTGTAATCTGGAAAGGGGGAATTAACTTTGTTCTTTAGGAATTGAGCTGTTTTCCTACTGCCCCATGCTTTGTCGCTCAGGGAGGATTATGATTTACGATCCAATGTAGCGGCTTCCTAAAATTCAGTCCACTCAAATTCTCTGCTGTCTGGTAGCAAGGGCTTCTAAAGGACTGCGAGCTCGGGCTTTGCAGGCCAGCGGTGGAGCTAACAGGGAGGCCTCTGGATTTTCAGAAAGGAACGGGAAGGCTGAGAATCAGCTCCTTTTTTTTGACCGTGGCACTGTTTGGACTGTTAGTTTTCTGGCGGTCCCGCTTCAGGATTCTGCCGGTCCGCAGGCACACCCGCTTGGTTTGTCTGGAGCTCAGGAACTTGGTGCTTATGGCTTCAGTTCTTTGCAGCGCCGGGCTGCGCCACGTGCTGCCCAGACCAAATACGCGTGTTGTTGGAGGAGATTACTCTACGCGTTTTATTTATTTATTTATTTTTTAATGCTTTTAAAGTGTGGGGATGGTAGATGCCTTTCAGACAGGTAACGCCTAAAAGAAATCCATTTTTCTTTTCTTTTCCTTTCTTCCTTGGAGCAGCAGTTCAGGGAAACGTAGTTACTTTCTTCTCTGCCGCTGCGTTTCCCGTGGTGGTATTCTGGGAATGGCTTCTGTCGTTGATTGCTTCCTTGCTTATTTTAAATACGGAACGAGACGCGCCATGCTTTCCCTTCTGCCTAGGTCGACCTCCCTTGGTTTCCTTTTAGTTTCGAGTTGTACTCTGGAACAGAATGCGCAGCTGGATCTAGAGCAGTTGCCAAAGAGGTGTCTGTGGGCAAACAGCGCAGGGTTTCCCAGACGGAGGTCATAAAGTTCCTGGCCTCCTCGCAAAGCGTTCTCGTCTTATCTCTACCTAGAGTCGTATGTTACTGCAGCAGCGAGCTGCTTATGACAAGTCCATAAACTGTTTCCCAGAGGTGATGCTGACGAGCATGCCCCGTGATGAATGACTTACGTATCCCTCACGTTTCGTATTCATTCTTCCTTTGGGTCAAAAGTGGACCGGAATCCACGAAACTGTGCCTGGGAATCCCACCGTTACTACGACAGCTCAGCCGCGGTGCCCGCGGTCAGAACGCCCCGCGGGCGGATCCTGGCAGCGGTTGCGAACGAAAGAACGGACGACAGATTGCTCGACATCAAAACCGATCCAGTGGATAATTGCAAGCCTCGGGTGCTCCGGGCAGAATCTCCGAGCGGTGAGGCCCGGTACAGAAGCTGTCGCTACTCTGTTTCTTCTGAGAGTCGTTTGGCTGTTTTGTGTTGCTCTGTTAAGGGTTCCAAGCCATCCTTGGCCTAACTGCGCGCGCCTGTCCGATCGATGCCGTGTTTTTTCGTCACCTCAGATGCTGGCGGGGGAAAAAATGATAATAATAATTTTTAAAAGGCATGACAACACCCAGTTGCTGGTTATTTGTGTGTCGTTGTTATGTGTTGTTATTTGTATTTGTTGTTATGTGGCTGGCTGGCTGGCTGGCTGGCTGGGTGGCTGGCTTGGTGGGTGTCTTTCTGGCTGGGTGTCTGGCTGGGTGTCTGGGTGTCTGTCTGGGTGGGTATCTGTCTGGGTGTCTGTCTGTCTGGGTGGGTGCCTGTCTGTCCGGGTGTCTGGGTGGCTGGGTGGGTGTCTGGCTGGGTGGGTGTCTGGCTTGGTGGGTGTCTGTCTGTCTGGATGTCTGGCTGGGTGTCTGGGTGTCTGTCTGGGTGGGTATCTGTCCGGGTATCTGTCTGTCCGGGTGTCTGGGTGGCTGTCTGGGTGTGTGGGTGGGTGCCTGTCTGTCTGTGTGGGTGGGTGTCTGTGTGGGTGTCTGTCTGTCTGTCTGTCCGGGTGTCTGTCTGTCCGGGTGTCTGTCTGTCCGGGTGTCTGTCCGGGTTTCTGTCTGTCTGTCTGGGTGGGTGTGTGGGTGGGTGTCTGTGTGGGTGCCTGTCTGTCTGAGTGTGTGTCTATTTATTGATTTCTTGACGTGTTTTCATAAGCGCTTATTTGGTGGGCTTGTCCAAGTTTTCCTTGGTTTTCTTCGTCTTTTTTTTATTTTACTTTTTTTTTAACGCGGAGTTTTTTCCCCGCCTCCGCCCCCCCACTCCCCGCCTGAGTTGGCGTTTTTCCTCCGCCGTCAGGAGAGAGAACGGCCGGCAGGCGAGCGCGGTGAGCGTCCGCGTCGATGCGGCGAGAGGCGTTGTTTCGGCGGTCTGTAGTGCCCCCGCGTGGCCAGTCGGCGGTAGTGCAGGCGTGTATGTTTGCTGGTCGCAGGCAGGCGGAAGTGGCGCCCGGATGTTGTCGCCGCTCTGCGTAGCGAATCCGCCCGTCTCTGTGCTCCTAAGTCCTCCGGGCGGCTTTGCGCATGCGCGCAACCGGGTCTAAATAGCCCGTAGGGAAAGGAACACTTAGGAGCGGGCGAGCAGTCCACCCTTGGATCGCCGGCTCGGCGATTACGCGCCCCTCTTCCCGACTAAGGAGGTGCCCGCTGCCTGTTTCCTCGGGCGGTTTTTCTCCCGAGCCCGCCCCGGGCACTGACGGGTTTTGCTCCCGGCGGCCCCTGCGGCCGTCCCGGTACCCGATTGGCTCAGAGCTGCGCGTGACCGGCAGCTGCCCGCCCGGGACCGCGCAAGCGCAGTAGCGCAGCGCTGCTCGGTGCTGCCGCCTACGGAGGAGAATTCGGTACTGCAGGCGGCGCGACGCAGGCGCACCTGGATGCGGAAGTGGCCGGTCTGAGTTTCGACCGCTCTGCGCAGCGAATCCGCCAATCTCTATGGTGAGAAGCCCTCCAGCCGGCAAGACGCATGCGCTCGAAGACGTACGGAGCGCGCGGATTTTCGGACGGGCATCCAACGAGCTCGTCGACGCGGCGGACCGGTAGGCGCCCCCCAGCCGTTTAAAAGCGCTCTCGGCAGGGGTGCAACGCGAGCGGCTCGGAGTTTCGCGGTAGCGGAAGCGGCGCGGAGCCGTCCCCGGGCACCGCAGCCTCCCGGTACCGGCACGGAGCGGCTCCGCGGCCACCCCGAGCGGCGTCCTGCCGGCTTTCCGAGGAGCTGCTGAACGGTGGCTTTTCCACCGGTCCGGGCCCGTCCCAGCCCCGACCGCCGAGCTCCTTCACGTGGCAGCGCCTCACGGCTCCAGGCGCCTCGCCGCGCTCTGCAGGTAAGCAGCCGCTCCCGCAGGGCGCAGCCACGTTGCTCGGCGCGTGCTCGCGTCAGCGGCGCTCCCGTGCGGCGGGCGTGTGGGCAGTTCCTGCAGTACCGCGCGGCGACCACCGGGCGGCAGCAGAGAGCCGCGGCGCTGTCGAGCGGCGGGGGGCGGAGGCTGTGGGCGTGGGCGTGGGCGTGGGCGTGGGGGGACACGCCGGGGGGGGCCGTTCGGCGGCTCGGCTCGGGGACGGTAGGACGGTACCGTAACGGAGCGGGAAGCGAGCAGGGAAACGCACTGTGTCAGGCTGACAGGGGAAAAGCACGACCCTCCTCCGGTCACCTGCCGATCCTTGACCAGATGCTGCTCGGCAGTGGAGAGCTGCGTATCCAGGAACGCCCCGGAACCCGGCTTAGGTGGCTGCCCAAACAGGTAAGGACCGCGTGCACGTGCGAATCTTTCCCCGTGTCGCCGCGCGGCGTAGCGTAGTGCTTCCAGGGCTCGTTAGGGCACCTTCCTGGCTGCGTGTCCTTGGCATCCTGCGTTTCCCTTGCTTTCCCGGGGTTTTTGCCTTGCTTTGCCCGGTTATTCCCGCTGCCTCCCTCTGTGTCGCTCAGGTGTTGCTCTTCCTTTGCGAGCATCAAATCCTCGAGCGCTGCCGCTCCACAAGAGCGTCATCCGCTCGGGTTGCATTGCTTCGCTTTGTGCCCGGGGCCTTCTTCTGGCACCCTAGAGCGAAGGAGCGAATGGCAGCGGGGGGGCCTCGCTGGCTGGGACGTAGCTTTAATTATTTGAAGCTTGGCCCGGGTCCCAACCCACGTAGGAACTGTGAAGGTAACGGTATTAACCCCCGCTGTAGCTCTAACCCTAGCCCTTACCCTGACGCTAAAATCGTCTCTGGCTCCAAACGTAGCAATAAAAGTCACGCTCAGAGTTTGTAGCAGAAGGAGCCTTAACCCTGATCGTAACCCAGAAAGCAGTCGTTAAGGTAACCGTAGTCTTCACCCTGAAAGTAACGCTAATCGTAGCCCCGATGACCCGAAAATAGTTGTACCAGCCCTCCCCCGAAAAAAAGCCCCTGAGAACGACCCAGAGAAGCCACCGTAAAACTAACGCTGAGGGTGATCTCCGTCCTAAGGGTGACTCTAACCTCGGTGCTAATGGGACGCTAGGGGTAATCGTAACGGTCCTAAAAATTCGGGTAGCGTGGCAGCGGTGCTACCCTGCTACCGTGCCGGGCAGTCCCGTCAGCGTCACATCGCCTGTTAAACGCAGGCCGCGGCGGAGAAGCGTGTCGCTCCCGGGCGGTGCGAGGACTGCGAGGACGCTTTTCCGGCTCTCCGTGACAACAGCAGGCAAGCTGAACGTCCCGGAACGTCCTGGAACTCAACTTTGCTGCCTGACTGCTAGTTAGTTGCTCAAACGGGTCAGAGCAACACGTAGGCTCGAGTGTACGCTCGTTACGTGGCGTGGTATGCTCTGTTTTTTTTCCCAGAGCTAGCTCGTTACCGTGCCTCGTGGCATCTTCGTGCCTTAGATCTCTCTCCGGAGCACGGGAGCATCGAAGCAGGTAGCGTGCGTGGGGTCAGATTTGGGGGGCGGGCGATTCCCTCGGTGGGGCCAGAGCCCGAACCCGAACGAACCGAACGCCGCCCGGCTTTGCGGAAGGCCTCCGGGGTTCACGGGCAGGAAACGTACCGCTGGGAGGCCAGCAGAACGACTTGAGGCCGGGGGCAGTCAGTCAGCGCAAAGAGCTCCCGGCCTCGGGTCTCGCTTGCTCTGACTCGCTGGAAAATATTCCCCCGGACTGGCGGGCTTTCCTCCCGGTAGGTTCGTGCTCTGCTCCGCTTACTTAGCGTGCGTCCCCAGAGGGACGGCTGTAGAAGAAGGGAAAGAGACGAGATCTGAAGCGTTTTAAAAACTGACAAAAGAGCAGGAAAGAGAACCCGCACCAAACTGCACTGACCCAACGAAGGCGGCAGGTGGAATGGTGGAAGGCTTTGAGAGCCGTTCCGTTTGTTCACCTGTGGTTCCGTTAGTCACGGACTTGCGCGCCTTAATTTCTCCCATGTTGCGTGCTGTAACGGAGGGGGCAGGTGATTTCAGAGCCGGAAACGTCCTCGGGCCGCGTGGTGTTTGTTGGCTGACGGAAGCCCCCTCCGTTACCTTGCTGACGATTAATTTCACACGCAAAAAAAGGCCCAGCCCGACAGCATTGCTGGCGCAGCGGTGCCTTTTTTCACTCGAGCTGAAGTTGTGGTCACCTTTTCCTGTGGTCCTGAATGGCTGAGTGGCGCTAGGCTTGACCCGGTGTGAGATCTGAACCGCGGCAGTAAAGTTCAGCTCCGAGGGAGGCTCCAACTCTTGGGCTGATGCCGGCGGCAAAAAGCGCCGTCGCTCTCGGAGCATGGAGGGGCGGTGAGGCAGCAAAATAGAAAACAGGGGTAGGGGCTCGCCGTAACCGGTTTAGACAGAAAGGCGTTTTCAAGCACCCTCAGGGCGCTGCCTGCTCCGGTAGTCATCGCTGCTCGGAGCGGTTGGTCCTTCTGGGGTTCTCGACACGCTCGGGAACTCGGGGGCGGGATGGAGAACTCGCTGCTATAACAGATGGCGTTCCTGTTCGTCAGCCCCAGACATACCTCGCCTCTGACTTTGCCACACGCAAGAAAGCGGCCTCTCCGGTGCAACGTTTTCCAGCGTTGCTTGTTTTGGAATAAGCAGGCGTGGGATCTGTCCCTCTCTCTGTTCTTTGCAGGATGTTGTTTCTCACGGCGAGAAGCTTTCTAAGGCGAACGAGAAGCAGCTCCCGGACACGGCGGTGCTGAGCAAGCGGAAGGGGGAGGTTTGAAAGCTTTGAGCGGAGGAAGAGGGGGCAAAAGCTGGAAGCCCGTCGGCGTCTGTTCCGCTTCCTTCAGGCGTGCAGCCTCTCGTGCCGCCCCTAGAGCGCTCCTCTTGTCACGGAGGCTTCCGTGTATCAGCGCTGCCTTTGCGATGCGCTGCAGCGTTGGGGCATCGCAGTCCTTCGTGGCGCTGGCCTTCGTGGACGTGCGCGCCGAGCGCTTTTCCTTCTCGCCGTCGACTAGCCCGGCGTACTTGGGCAAGCAGCTGTTTCGGGCGCCCCAAAGCAAATCTGCAGAGTCTGTGGGTTCGGTCGTCTTCACGCCGCGTAGCTGTGCGTCCAGCCAAAGAGAGGAGCGTCCGTTGTGCCGGCTTTCCCAAACAGCGCTGCGGGAGGAGATCGGGTCAGGTATGTCGTAGCGTGGGCCGCAGCCTCGCTGTTGCCTCAGTTTGGACAGCTTCTAGAATTGAAGCTGTTCTCGTGTGGTGCCCCTCGCTAATCTGCAGATGATTGCGTACCTGTGCCCGCGTTCTGCTCGCCCTGTTTCACGTTAGTCGTTTCTGTAATCTGGAAAGGGGGAATTAACTTTGTTCTTTAGGAATTGAGCTGTTTTCCTACTGCCCCATGCTTTGTCGCTCAGGGAGGATTATGATTTACGATCCAATGTAGCGGCTTCCTAAAATTCAGTCCACTCAAATTCTCTGCTGTCTGGTAGCAAGGGCTTCTAAAGGACTGCGAGCTCGGGCTTTGCAGGCCAGCGGTGGAGCTAACAGGGAGGCCTCTGGATTTTCAGAAAGGAACGGGAAGGCTGAGAATCAGCTCCTTTTTTTTGACCGTGGCACTGTTTGGACTGTTAGTTTTCTGGCGGTCCCGCTTCAGGATTCTGCCGGTCCGCAGGCACACCCGCTTGGTTTGTCTGGAGCTCAGGAACTTGGTGCTTATGGCTTCAGTTCTTTGCAGCGCCGGGCTGCGCCACGTGCTGCCCAGACCAAATACGCGTGTTGTTGGAGGAGATTACTCTACGCGTTTTATTTATTTATTTATTTTTTAATGCTTTTAAAGTGTGGGGATGGTAGATGCCTTTCAGACAGGTAACGCCTAAAAGAAATCCATTTTTCTTTTCTTTTCCTTTCTTCCTTGGAGCAGCAGTTCAGGGAAACGTAGTTACTTTCTTCTCTGCCGCTGCGTTTCCCGTGGTGGTATTCTGGGAATGGCTTCTGTCGTTGATTGCTTCCTTGCTTATTTTAAATACGGAACGAGACGCGCCATGCTTTCCCTTCTGCCTAGGTCGACCTCCCTTGGTTTCCTTTTAGTTTCGAGTTGTACTCTGGAACAGAATGCGCAGCTGGATCTAGAGCAGTTGCCAAAGAGGTGTCTGTGGGCAAACAGCGCAGGGTTTCCCAGACGGAGGTCATAAAGTTCCTGGCCTCCTCGCAAAGCGTTCTCGTCTTATCTCTACCTAGAGTCGTATGTTACTGCAGCAGCGAGCTGCTTATGACAAGTCCATAAACTGTTTCCCAGAGGTGATGCTGACGAGCATGCCCCGTGATGAATGACTTACGTATCCCTCACGTTTCGTATTCATTCTTCCT
Source organism: Alectoris magna (assembly GCA_030625065.1). Classification (NCBI taxonomy): domain Eukaryota; kingdom Metazoa; phylum Chordata; class Aves; order Galliformes; family Phasianidae; genus Alectoris; species Alectoris magna. The sequence continues at coordinate 143,420 of CM060565.1, read as the reverse complement.
TTGGGTCAAAAGTGGACCGGAATCCACGAAACTGTGCCTGGGAATCCCACCGTTACTACGACAGCTCAGCCGCGGTGCCCGCGGTCAGAACGCCCCGCGGGCGGATCCTGGCAGCGGTTGCGAACGAAAGAACGGACGACAGATTGCTCGACATCAAAACCGATCCAGTGGATAATTGCAAGCCTCGGGTGCTCCGGGCAGAATCTCCGAGCGGTGAGGCCCGGTACAGAAGCTGTCGCTACTCTGTTTCTTCTGAGAGTCGTTTGGCTGTTTTGTGTTGCTCTGTTAAGGGTTCCAAGCCATCCTTGGCCTAACTGCGCGCGCCTGTCCGATCGATGCCGTGTTTTTTCGTCACCTCAGATGCTGGCGGGGGAAAAAATGATAATAATAATTTTTAAAAGGCATGACAACACCCAGTTGCTGGTTATTTGTGTGTCGTTGTTATGTGTTGTTATTTGTATTTGTTGTTATGTGGCTGGCTGGCTGGCTGGCTGGCTGGGTGGCTGGCTTGGTGGGTGTCTTTCTGGCTGGGTGTCTGGCTGGGTGTCTGGGTGTCTGTCTGGGTGGGTATCTGTCTGGGTGTCTGTCTGTCTGGGTGGGTGCCTGTCTGTCCGGGTGTCTGGGTGGCTGGGTGGGTGTCTGGCTGGGTGGGTGTCTGGCTTGGTGGGTGTCTGTCTGTCTGGATGTCTGGCTGGGTGTCTGGGTGTCTGTCTGGGTGGGTATCTGTCCGGGTATCTGTCTGTCCGGGTGTCTGGGTGGCTGTCTGGGTGTGTGGGTGGGTGCCTGTCTGTCTGTGTGGGTGGGTGTCTGTGTGGGTGTCTGTCTGTCTGTCTGTCCGGGTGTCTGTCTGTCCGGGTGTCTGTCTGTCCGGGTGTCTGTCTGTCCGGGTGTCTGTCCGGGTTTCTGTCTGTCTGTCTGGGTGGGTGTGTGGGTGGGTGTCTGTGTGGGTGCCTGTCTGTCTGAGTGTGTGTCTATTTATTGATTTCTTGACGTGTTTTCATAAGCGCTTATTTGGTGGGCTTGTCCAAGTTTTCCTTGGTTTTCTTCGTCTTTTTTTTATTTTACTTTTTTTTTAACGCGGAGTTTTTTCCCCGCCTCCGCCCCCCCACTCCCCGCCTGAGTTGGCGTTTTTCCTCCGCCGTCAGGAGAGAGAACGGCCGGCAGGCGAGCGCGGTGAGCGTCCGCGTCGATGCGGCGAGAGGCGTTGTTTCGGCGGTCTGTAGTGCCCCCGCGTGGCCAGTCGGCGGTAGTGCAGGCGTGTATGTTTGCTGGTCGCAGGCAGGCGGAAGTGGCGCCCGGATGTTGTCGCCGCTCTGCGTAGCGAATCCGCCCGTCTCTGTGCTCCTAAGTCCTCCGGGCGGCTTTGCGCATGCGCGCAACCGGGTCTAAATAGCCCGTAGGGAAAGGAACACTTAGGAGCGGGCGAGCAGTCCACCCTTGGATCGCCGGCTCGGCGATTACGCGCCCCTCTTCCCGACTAAGGAGGTGCCCGCTGCCTGTTTCCTCGGGCGGTTTTTCTCCCGAGCCCGCCCCGGGCACTGACGGGTTTTGCTCCCGGCGGCCCCTGCGGCCGTCCCGGTACCCGATTGGCTCAGAGCTGCGCGTGACCGGCAGCTGCCCGCCCGGGACCGCGCAAGCGCAGTAGCGCAGCGCTGCTCGGTGCTGCCGCCTACGGAGGAGAATTCGGTACTGCAGGCGGCGCGACGCAGGCGCACCTGGATGCGGAAGTGGCCGGTCTGAGTTTCGACCGCTCTGCGCAGCGAATCCGCCAATCTCTATGGTGAGAAGCCCTCCAGCCGGCAAGACGCATGCGCTCGAAGACGTACGGAGCGCGCGGATTTTCGGACGGGCATCCAACGAGCTCGTCGACGCGGCGGACCGGTAGGCGCCCCCCAGCCGTTTAAAAGCGCTCTCGGCAGGGGTGCAACGCGAGCGGCTCGGAGTTTCGCGGTAGCGGAAGCGGCGCGGAGCCGTCCCCGGGCACCGCAGCCTCCCGGTACCGGCACGGAGCGGCTCCGCGGCCACCCCGAGCGGCGTCCTGCCGGCTTTCCGAGGAGCTGCTGAACGGTGGCTTTTCCACCGGTCCGGGCCCGTCCCAGCCCCGACCGCCGAGCTCCTTCACGTGGCAGCGCCTCACGGCTCCAGGCGCCTCGCCGCGCTCTGCAGGTAAGCAGCCGCTCCCGCAGGGCGCAGCCACGTTGCTCGGCGCGTGCTCGCGTCAGCGGCGCTCCCGTGCGGCGGGCGTGTGGGCAGTTCCTGCAGTACCGCGCGGCGACCACCGGGCGGCAGCAGAGAGCCGCGGCGCTGTCGAGCGGCGGGGGGCGGAGGCTGTGGGCGTGGGCGTGGGCGTGGGCGTGGGGGGACACGCCGGGGGGGGCCGTTCGGCGGCTCGGCTCGGGGACGGTAGGACGGTACCGTAACGGAGCGGGAAGCGAGCAGGGAAACGCACTGTGTCAGGCTGACAGGGGAAAAGCACGACCCTCCTCCGGTCACCTGCCGATCCTTGACCAGATGCTGCTCGGCAGTGGAGAGCTGCGTATCCAGGAACGCCCCGGAACCCGGCTTAGGTGGCTGCCCAAACAGGTAAGGACCGCGTGCACGTGCGAATCTTTCCCCGTGTCGCCGCGCGGCGTAGCGTAGTGCTTCCAGGGCTCGTTAGGGCACCTTCCTGGCTGCGTGTCCTTGGCATCCTGCGTTTCCCTTGCTTTCCCGGGGTTTTTGCCTTGCTTTGCCCGGTTATTCCCGCTGCCTCCCTCTGTGTCGCTCAGGTGTTGCTCTTCCTTTGCGAGCATCAAATCCTCGAGCGCTGCCGCTCCACAAGAGCGTCATCCGCTCGGGTTGCATTGCTTCGCTTTGTGCCCGGGGCCTTCTTCTGGCACCCTAGAGCGAAGGAGCGAATGGCAGCGGGGGGGCCTCGCTGGCTGGGACGTAGCTTTAATTATTTGAAGCTTGGCCCGGGTCCCAACCCACGTAGGAACTGTGAAGGTAACGGTATTAACCCCCGCTGTAGCTCTAACCCTAGCCCTTACCCTGACGCTAAAATCGTCTCTGGCTCCAAACGTAGCAATAAAAGTCACGCTCAGAGTTTGTAGCAGAAGGAGCCTTAACCCTGATCGTAACCCAGAAAGCAGTCGTTAAGGTAACCGTAGTCTTCACCCTGAAAGTAACGCTAATCGTAGCCCCGATGACCCGAAAATAGTTGTACCAGCCCTCCCCCGAAAAAAAGCCCCTGAGAACGACCCAGAGAAGCCACCGTAAAACTAACGCTGAGGGTGATCTCCGTCCTAAGGGTGACTCTAACCTCGGTGCTAATGGGACGCTAGGGGTAATCGTAACGGTCCTAAAAATTCGGGTAGCGTGGCAGCGGTGCTACCCTGCTACCGTGCCGGGCAGTCCCGTCAGCGTCACATCGCCTGTTAAACGCAGGCCGCGGCGGAGAAGCGTGTCGCTCCCGGGCGGTGCGAGGACTGCGAGGACGCTTTTCCGGCTCTCCGTGACAACAGCAGGCAAGCTGAACGTCCCGGAACGTCCTGGAACTCAACTTTGCTGCCTGACTGCTAGTTAGTTGCTCAAACGGGTCAGAGCAACACGTAGGCTCGAGTGTACGCTCGTTACGTGGCGTGGTATGCTCTGTTTTTTTTCCCAGAGCTAGCTCGTTACCGTGCCTCGTGGCATCTTCGTGCCTTAGATCTCTCTCCGGAGCACGGGAGCATCGAAGCAGGTAGCGTGCGTGGGGTCAGATTTGGGGGGCGGGCGATTCCCTCGGTGGGGCCAGAGCCCGAACCCGAACGAACCGAACGCCGCCCGGCTTTGCGGAAGGCCTCCGGGGTTCACGGGCAGGAAACGTACCGCTGGGAGGCCAGCAGAACGACTTGAGGCCGGGGGCAGTCAGTCAGCGCAAAGAGCTCCCGGCCTCGGGTCTCGCTTGCTCTGACTCGCTGGAAAATATTCCCCCGGACTGGCGGGCTTTCCTCCCGGTAGGTTCGTGCTCTGCTCCGCTTACTTAGCGTGCGTCCCCAGAGGGACGGCTGTAGAAGAAGGGAAAGAGACGAGATCTGAAGCGTTTTAAAAACTGACAAAAGAGCAGGAAAGAGAACCCGCACCAAACTGCACTGACCCAACGAAGGCGGCAGGTGGAATGGTGGAAGGCTTTGAGAGCCGTTCCGTTTGTTCACCTGTGGTTCCGTTAGTCACGGACTTGCGCGCCTTAATTTCTCCCATGTTGCGTGCTGTAACGGAGGGGGCAGGTGATTTCAGAGCCGGAAACGTCCTCGGGCCGCGTGGTGTTTGTTGGCTGACGGAAGCCCCCTCCGTTACCTTGCTGACGATTAATTTCACACGCAAAAAAAGGCCCAGCCCGACAGCATTGCTGGCGCAGCGGTGCCTTTTTTCACTCGAGCTGAAGTTGTGGTCACCTTTTCCTGTGGTCCTGAATGGCTGAGTGGCGCTAGGCTTGACCCGGTGTGAGATCTGAACCGCGGCAGTAAAGTTCAGCTCCGAGGGAGGCTCCAACTCTTGGGCTGATGCCGGCGGCAAAAAGCGCCGTCGCTCTCGGAGCATGGAGGGGCGGTGAGGCAGCAAAATAGAAAACAGGGGTAGGGGCTCGCCGTAACCGGTTTAGACAGAAAGGCGTTTTCAAGCACCCTCAGGGCGCTGCCTGCTCCGGTAGTCATCGCTGCTCGGAGCGGTTGGTCCTTCTGGGGTTCTCGACACGCTCGGGAACTCGGGGGCGGGATGGAGAACTCGCTGCTATAACAGATGGCGTTCCTGTTCGTCAGCCCCAGACATACCTCGCCTCTGACTTTGCCACACGCAAGAAAGCGGCCTCTCCGGTGCAACGTTTTCCAGCGTTGCTTGTTTTGGAATAAGCAGGCGTGGGATCTGTCCCTCTCTCTGTTCTTTGCAGGATGTTGTTTCTCACGGCGAGAAGCTTTCTAAGGCGAACGAGAAGCAGCTCCCGGACACGGCGGTGCTGAGCAAGCGGAAGGGGGAGGTTTGAAAGCTTTGAGCGGAGGAAGAGGGGGCAAAAGCTGGAAGCCCGTCGGCGTCTGTTCCGCTTCCTTCAGGCGTGCAGCCTCTCGTGCCGCCCCTAGAGCGCTCCTCTTGTCACGGAGGCTTCCGTGTATCAGCGCTGCCTTTGCGATGCGCTGCAGCGTTGGGGCATCGCAGTCCTTCGTGGCGCTGGCCTTCGTGGACGTGCGCGCCGAGCGCTTTTCCTTCTCGCCGTCGACTAGCCCGGCGTACTTGGGCAAGCAGCTGTTTCGGGCGCCCCAAAGCAAATCTGCAGAGTCTGTGGGTTCGGTCGTCTTCACGCCGCGTAGCTGTGCGTCCAGCCAAAGAGAGGAGCGTCCGTTGTGCCGGCTTTCCCAAACAGCGCTGCGGGAGGAGATCGGGTCAGGTATGTCGTAGCGTGGGCCGCAGCCTCGCTGTTGCCTCAGTTTGGACAGCTTCTAGAATTGAAGCTGTTCTCGTGTGGTGCCCCTCGCTAATCTGCAGATGATTGCGTACCTGTGCCCGCGTTCTGCTCGCCCTGTTTCACGTTAGTCGTTTCTGTAATCTGGAAAGGGGGAATTAACTTTGTTCTTTAGGAATTGAGCTGTTTTCCTACTGCCCCATGCTTTGTCGCTCAGGGAGGATTATGATTTACGATCCAATGTAGCGGCTTCCTAAAATTCAGTCCACTCAAATTCTCTGCTGTCTGGTAGCAAGGGCTTCTAAAGGACTGCGAGCTCGGGCTTTGCAGGCCAGCGGTGGAGCTAACAGGGAGGCCTCTGGATTTTCAGAAAGGAACGGGAAGGCTGAGAATCAGCTCCTTTTTTTTGACCGTGGCACTGTTTGGACTGTTAGTTTTCTGGCGGTCCCGCTTCAGGATTCTGCCGGTCCGCAGGCACACCCGCTTGGTTTGTCTGGAGCTCAGGAACTTGGTGCTTATGGCTTCAGTTCTTTGCAGCGCCGGGCTGCGCCACGTGCTGCCCAGACCAAATACGCGTGTTGTTGGAGGAGATTACTCTACGCGTTTTATTTATTTATTTATTTTTTAATGCTTTTAAAGTGTGGGGATGGTAGATGCCTTTCAGACAGGTAACGCCTAAAAGAAATCCATTTTTCTTTTCTTTTCCTTTCTTCCTTGGAGCAGCAGTTCAGGGAAACGTAGTTACTTTCTTCTCTGCCGCTGCGTTTCCCGTGGTGGTATTCTGGGAATGGCTTCTGTCGTTGATTGCTTCCTTGCTTATTTTAAATACGGAACGAGACGCGCCATGCTTTCCCTTCTGCCTAGGTCGACCTCCCTTGGTTTCCTTTTAGTTTCGAGTTGTACTCTGGAACAGAATGCGCAGCTGGATCTAGAGCAGTTGCCAAAGAGGTGTCTGTGGGCAAACAGCGCAGGGTTTCCCAGACGGAGGTCATAAAGTTCCTGGCCTCCTCGCAAAGCGTTCTCGTCTTATCTCTACCTAGAGTCGTATGTTACTGCAGCAGCGAGCTGCTTATGACAAGTCCATAAACTGTTTCCCAGAGGTGATGCTGACGAGCATGCCCCGTGATGAATGACTTACGTATCCCTCACGTTTCGTATTCATTCTTCCTTTGGGTCAAAAGTGGACCGGAATCCACGAAACTGTGCCTGGGAATCCCACCGTTACTACGACAGCTCAGCCGCGGTGCCCGCGGTCAGAACGCCCCGCGGGCGGATCCTGGCAGCGGTTGCGAACGAAAGAACGGACGACAGATTGCTCGACATCAAAACCGATCCAGTGGATAATTGCAAGCCTCGGGTGCTCCGGGCAGAATCTCCGAGCGGTGAGGCCCGGTACAGAAGCTGTCGCTACTCTGTTTCTTCTGAGAGTCGTTTGGCTGTTTTGTGTTGCTCTGTTAAGGGTTCCAAGCCATCCTTGGCCTAACTGCGCGCGCCTGTCCGATCGATGCCGTGTTTTTTCGTCACCTCAGATGCTGGCGGGGGAAAAAATGATAATAATAATTTTTAAAAGGCATGACAACACCCAGTTGCTGGTTATTTGTGTGTCGTTGTTATGTGTTGTTATTTGTATTTGTTGTTATGTGGCTGGCTGGCTGGCTGGCTGGCTGGGTGGCTGGCTTGGTGGGTGTCTTTCTGGCTGGGTGTCTGGCTGGGTGTCTGGGTGTCTGTCTGGGTGGGTATCTGTCTGGGTGTCTGTCTGTCTGGGTGGGTGCCTGTCTGTCCGGGTGTCTGGGTGGCTGGGTGGGTGTCTGGCTGGGTGGGTGTCTGGCTTGGTGGGTGTCTGTCTGTCTGGATGTCTGGCTGGGTGTCTGGGTGTCTGTCTGGGTGGGTATCTGTCCGGGTATCTGTCTGTCCGGGTGTCTGGGTGGCTGTCTGGGTGTGTGGGTGGGTGCCTGTCTGTCTGTGTGGGTGGGTGTCTGTGTGGGTGTCTGTCTGTCTGTCTGTCCGGGTGTCTGTCTGTCCGGGTGTCTGTCTGTCCGGGTGTCTGTCTGTCCGGGTGTCTGTCCGGGTTTCTGTCTGTCTGTCTGGGTGGGTGTGTGGGTGGGTGTCTGTGTGGGTGCCTGTCTGTCTGAGTGTGTGTCTATTTATTGATTTCTTGACGTGTTTTCATAAGCGCTTATTTGGTGGGCTTGTCCAAGTTTTCCTTGGTTTTCTTCGTCTTTTTTTTATTTTACTTTTTTTTTAACGCGGAGTTTTTTCCCCGCCTCCGCCCCCCCACTCCCCGCCTGAGTTGGCGTTTTTCCTCCGCCGTCAGGAGAGAGAACGGCCGGCAGGCGAGCGCGGTGAGCGTCCGCGTCGATGCGGCGAGAGGCGTTGTTTCGGCGGTCTGTAGTGCCCCCGCGTGGCCAGTCGGCGGTAGTGCAGGCGTGTATGTTTGCTGGTCGCAGGCAGGCGGAAGTGGCGTCCGGATGTTGTCGCCGCTCTGCGTAGCGAATCCGCCCGTCTCTGTGCTCCCAAGTCCTCCGGGCGGCTTTGCGCATGCGCGCAACCGGGTCTAAATAGCCCGTAGGGAAAGGAACACTTAGGAGCGGGCGAGCAGTCCACCCTTGGATCGCCGGCTCGGCGATTACGCGCCCCTCTTCCCGACTAAGGAGGTGCCCGCTGCCTGTTTCCTCGGGCGGTTTTTCTCCCGAGCCCGCCCCGGGCACTGACGGGTTTTGCTCCCGGCGGCCCCTGCGGCCGTCCCGGTACCCGATTGGCTCAGAGCTGCGCGTGACCGGCAGCTGCCCGCCCGGGACCGCGCAAGCGCAGTAGCGCAGCGCTGCTCGGTGCTGCCGCCTACGGAGGAGAATTCGGTACTGCAGGCGGCGCGACGCAGGCGCACCTGGATGCGGAAGTGGCCGGTCTGAGTTTCGACCGCTCTGCGCAGCGAATCCGCCAATCTCTATGGTGAGAAGCCCTCCAGCCGGCAAGACGCATGCGCTCGAAGACGTACGGAGCGCGCGGATTTTCGGACGGGCATCCAACGAGCTCGTCGACGCGGCGGACCGGTAGGCGCCCCCCAGCCGTTTAAAAGCGCCCTCGGCAGGGGTGCAACGCGAGCGGCTCGGAGCCGTCCCCGGGCACCGCAGCCTCCCGGTACCGGCACGGAGCGGCTCCGCGGCCACCCCGAGCGGCGTCCTGCCGGCTTTCCGAGGAGCTGCTGAACGGTGGCTTTTCCACCGGTCCCGGCCCGTCCCAGCCCCGACCGCCGAGCTCCTTCACGTGGCAGCGCCTCACGGCTCCAGGCGCCTCGCCGCGCGCTGCAGGTAAGCAGCCGCTCCCGCAGGGCGCAGCCACGTTGCTCGGCGCGTGCTCGCGTCAGCGGCGCTCCCGTGCGGCGGGCGTGTGGGCAGTTCCTGCAGTACCGCGCGGCGACCACCGGGCGGCAGCAGAGAGCCGCGGCGCTGTCGAGCGGCGGGGGGCGGAGGCTGTGGGCGTGGGCGTGGGCGTGGGGGGACACGCCGGGGGGGGCCGTTCGGCGGCTCGGCTCGGGGACGGTAGGACGGTACCGTAACGGAGCGGGAAGCGAGCAGGGAAACGCACTGTGTCAGGCTGACGGGGGAAAAGCACGACCCTCCTCCGGTCACCTGCCGATCCTTGACCAGATGCTGCTCGGCAGTGGAGAGCTGCGTATCCAGGAACGCCCCGGAACCCGGCTTAGGTGGCTGCCCAAACAGGTAAGGAGCGCGTGCACGTGCGAATCTTTCCCCGTGTCGCCGCGCGGCGTAGCGTAGTGCTTCCAGGGCTCGTTAGGGCACCTTCCTGGCTGCGTGTCCTTGGCATCCTGCGTTTCCCTTGCTTTCCCGGGGTTTTTGCCTTGCTTTGCCCGGTTATTCCCGCTGCCTCCCTCTGTGTCGCTCAGGTGTTGCTCTTCCTTTGCGAGCATCAAATCCTCGAGCGCTGCCGCTCCACAAGAGCGTCATCCGCTCGGGTTGCATTGCTTCGCTTTGTGCCCGGGGCCTTCTTCTGGCACCCTAGAGCGAAGGAGCGAATGGCAGCGGGGGGGCCTCGCTGGCTGGGACGTAGCTTTAATTATTTGAAGCTTGGCCCGGGTCCCAACCCACGTAGGAACTGTGAAGGTAACGGTATTAACCCCCGCTGTAGCTCTAACCCTAGCCCTTACCCTGACGCTAAAATCGTCTCTGGCTCCAAACGTAGCAATAAAAGTCACGCTCAGAGTTTGTAGCAGAAGGAGCCTTAACCCTGATCGTAACCCAGAAAGCAGTCGTTAAGGTAACCGTAGTCTTCACCCTGAAAGTAACGCTAATCGTAGCCCCGATGACCCGAAAATAGTTGTACCAGCCCTCCCCCGAAAAAAAGCCCCTGAGAACGACCCAGAGAAGCCACCGTAAAACTAACGCTGAGGGTGATCTCCGTCCTAAGGGTGACTCTAACCTCGGTGCTAATGGGACGCTAGGGGTAATCGTAACGGTCCTAAAAATTCGGGTAGCGTGGCAGCGGTGCTACCCTGCTACCGTGCCGGGCAGTCCCGTCAGCGTCACATCGCCTGTTAAACGCAGGCCGCGGCGGAGAAGCGTGTCGCTCCCGGGCGGTGCGAGGACTGCGAGGACGCTTTTCCGGCTCTCCGTGACAACAGCAGGCAAGCTGAACGTCCCGGAACGTCCTGGAACTCAACTTTGCTGCCTGACTGCTAGTTAGTTGCTCAAATGGGTCAGAGCAACACGTAGGCTCGAGTGTACGCTCGTTACGTGGCGTGGTATGCTCTGTTTTTTTTCCCAGAGCTAGCTCGTTACCGTGCCTCGTGGCATCTTCGTGCCTTAGATCTCTCTCCGGAGCACGGGAGCATCGAAGCAGGTAGCGTGCGTGGGGTCAGATTTGGGGGGCGGGCGATTCCCTCGGTGGGGCCAGAGCCCGAACCCGAACGAACCGAACGCCGCCGGGCTTTGCGGAAGGCCTCCGGGGTTCACGGGCAGGAAACGTACCGCTGGGAGGCCAGCAGAACGACTTGAGGCCGGGGGCAGTCAGTCAGCGCAAAGAGCTCCCGGCCTCGGGTCTCGCTTGCTCTGACTCGCTGGAAAATATTCCCCCGGACTGGCGGGCTTTCCTCCCGGTAGGTTCGTGCTCTGCTCCGCTTACTTAGCGTGCGTCCCCAGAGGGACGGCTGTAGAAGAAGGGAAAGAGACGAGATCTGAAGCGTTTTAAAAACTGACAAAAGAGCAGGAAAGAGAACCCGCACCAAACTGCACTGACCCAACGAAGGCGGCAGGTGGAATGGTGGAAGGCTTTGAGAGCCGTTCCGTTTGTTCACCTGTGGTTCCGTTAGTCACGGACTTGCGCGCCTTAATTTCTCCCATGTTGCGTGCTGTAACGGAGGGGGCAGGTGATTTCAGAGCCGGAAACGTCCTCGGGCCGCGTGGTGTTTGTTGGCTGACGGAAGCCCCCTCCGTTACCTTGCTGACGATTAATTTCACACGCAAAAAAAGGCCCAGCCCGACAGCATTGCTGGCGCAGCGGTGCCTTTTTTCACTCGAGCTGAAGTTGTGGTCACCTTTTCCTGTGGTCCTGAATGGCTGAGTGGCGCTAGGCTTGACCCGGTGTGAGATCTGAACCGCGGCAGTAAAGTTCAGCTCCGAGGGAGGCTCCAACTCTTGGGCTGATGCTGGCGGCAAAAAGCGCCGTCGCTCTCGGAGCATGGAGGGGCGGTGAGGCAGCAAAATAGAAAACAGGGGTAGGGGCTCGCCGTAACCGGTTTAGACAGAAAGGCGTTTTCAAGCACCCTCAGGGCGCTGCCTGCTCTGGTAGTCATCGCTGCTCGGAGCGGTTGGTCCTTCTGGGGTTCTCGACGCGCTCGGGAACTCGGGGGCGGGATGGAGAACTCGCTGCTATAACAGATGGCGTTCCTGTTCGTCAGCCCCAGACATACCTCGCCTCTGACTTTGCCACACGCAAGAAAGCGGCCTCTCCGGTGCAACGTTTTCCAGCGTTGCTTGTTTTGGAATAAGCAGGCGTGGGATCTGTCCCTCTCTCTGTTCTTTGCAGGATGTTGTTTCTCACGGCGAGAAGCTTTCTAAGGCGAACGAGAAGCAGCTCCCGGACACGGCGGTGCTGAGCAAGCGGAAGGGGGAGGTTTGAAAGCTTTGAGCGGAGGAAGAGGGGGAAAAAGCTGGAAGCCCGTCGGCGTCTGTTCCGCTTCCTTCAGGCGTGCAGCCTCTCGTGCCGCCCCTAGAGCGCTCCTCTTGTCACGGAGGCTTCCGTGTATCAGCGCTGCCTTTGCGATGCGCTGCAGCGTTGGGGCATCGCAGTCCTTCGTGGCGCTGGCCTTCGTGGACGTGCGCGCCGAGCGCTTTTCCTTCTCGCCGTCGACTAGCCCGGCGTACTTGGGCAAGCAGCTGTTTCGGGCGCCCCAAAACAAATCTGCAGAGTCTGTGGGTTCGGTCGTCTTCACGCCGCGTAGCTGTGCGTCCAGCCAAAGAGAGGAGCGTCCGTTGTGCCGGCTTTCCCAAACAGCGCTGCGGGAGGAGATCGGGTCAGGTATGTCATAGCGTGGGCCGCAGCCTCGCTGTTGCCTCAGTTTGGACAGCTTCTAGAATTGAAGCTGTTCTCGTGTGGTGCCCCTCGCTAATCTGCAGATGATTGCGTACCTGTGCCCGCGTTCTGCTCGCCCTGTTTCACGTTAGTCGTTTCTGTAATCTGGAAAGGGGGAATTAACTTTGTTCTTTAGGAATTGAGCTGTTTTCCTACTGCCCCATGCTTTGTCGCTCAGGGAGGATTATGATTTACGATCCAATGTAGCGGCTTCCTAAAATTCAGTCCACTCAAATTCTCTGCTGTCTGGTAGCAAGGGCTTCTAAAGGACTGCGAGCTCGGGCTTTGCAGGCCAGCGGTGGAGCTAACAGGGAGGCCTCTGGATTTTCAGAAAGGAACGGGAAGGCTGAGAATCAGCTCCTTTTTTTTGACCGTGGCACTGTTTGGACTGTTAGTTTTCTGGCGGTCCCGCTTCAGGATTCTGCCGGTCCGCAGGCACACCCGCTTGGTTTGTCTGGAGCTCAGGAACTTGGTGCTTATGGCTTCAGTTCTTTGCAGCGCCGGGCTGCGCCACGTGCTGCCCAGACCAAATACGCGTGTTGTTGGAGGAGATTACTCTACGCGTTTTATTTATTTATTTATTTTTTAATGCTTTTAAAGCGTGGGGATGGTAGATGCCTTTCAGACAGGTAACGCCTAAAAGAAATCCATTTTTCTTTTCTTTTCCTTTCTTCCTTGGAGCAGCAGTTCAGGGAAACGTAGTTACTTTCTTCTCTGCCGCTGCGTTTCCCGTGGTGGTATTCTGGGAATGGCTTCTGTCGCTGATTGCTTCCTTGCTTATTTTAAATACGGAACGAGACACGCCATGCTTTCCCTTCTGCCTAGGTCGACCTCCCTTGGTTTCCTTTTAGTTTCGAGTTGTACTCTGGAACAGAATGCGCAGCTGGATCTAGAGCAGTTGCCAAAGAGGTGTCTGTGGGCAAACAGCGCAGGGTTTCCCAGACGGAGGTCATAAAGTTCCTGGCCTCCTCGCAAAGCGTTCTCGTCTTATCTCTACCTAGAGTCGTATGTTACTGCAGCAGCGAGCTGCTTATGACAAGTCCATAAACTGTTTCCCAGAGGTGATGCTGACGAGCATGCCCCGTGATGAATGACTTACGTATCCCTCACGTTTCGTATTCATTCTTCCTTTGGGTCAAAAGTGGACCGGAATCCACGAAACTGTGCCTGGGAATCCCACCGTTACTACGACAGCTCAGCCGCGGTGCCCGCGGTCAGAACGCCCCGCGGGCGGATCCTGGCAGCGGTTGCGAACGAAAGAACGGACGACAGATTGCTCGACATCAAAACCGATCCAGTGGATAATTGCAAGCCTCGGGTGCTCCGGGCAGAATCTCCGAGCGGTGAGGCCCGGTACAGAAGCCGTCGCTACTCTGTTTCTTCTGAGAGTCGTTTGGCTGTTTTGTGTTGCTCTGTTAAGGGTTCCAAGCCATCCTTGGCCTAACTGCGCGCGCCTGTCCGATCGATGCCGTGTTTTTTCGTCACCTCAGATGCTGGCGGGGGAAAAAATGATAATAATAATTTTTAAAAGGCACGACGACACCCAGTTGCTGGTTATTTGTGTGTCGTTGTTATGTGTTGTTATTTGTATTTGTTGTTATGTGGCTGGGTGGCTGGCTGGCTGGGTGGCTGGCTGGCTGGCTGGGTGGCTGGCTTGGTGGGTGTCTTTCTGGCTGGGTGTCTGGCTGGGTGTCTGGGTGGGTGTCTGTCTGGGTGGGTATCTGTCTGGGTGTCTGTCTGTCTGGGTGGGTGCCTGTCTGTCCGGGTGTCTGGGTGGGTGCCTGTCTGTCCGGGTGTCTGGGTGGCTGGGTGGGTGTCTGGCTGGGTGGGTGTCTGGCTTGGTGGGTGTCTGTCTGTCTGGATGTCTGGCTGGGTGTCTGGGTGTCTGTCTGGGTGGGTGTCTGTCCGGGTATCTGTCTGTCCGGGTGTCTGGGTGGCTGTCTGGGTGTGTGGGTGGGTGCCTGTCTGTCTGTGTGGGTGGGTGTCTGTGTGGGTGTTGGGCTGGGTGTCTGTCTGTCTGTCTGTCTGTCCGGGTGTCTGTCCGGGTGTCTGTCCGGGTGTCTGTCTGTCCGGGTGTCTGTCCGGGTTTCTGTCTGTCTGTCTGGGTGGGTGTGTGGGTGGGTGTCTGTGTGGGTGCCTGTCTGTCTGAGTGTGTGTCTATTTATTGATTTCTTGACGTGTTTTCATAAGCGCTTATTTGGTGGGCTTGTCCAAGTTTTCCTTGGTTTTCTTCGTCTTTTTTTTATTTTACTTTTTTTTTAACGCGGAGTTTTTTCCCCGCCTCCGCCCCCCCACTCCCCGCCTGAGTTGGCGTTTTTCCTCCGCCGTCAGGAGAGAGAACGGCCGGCAGGCGAGCGCGGTGAGCGTCCGCGTCGATGCGGCGAGAGGCGTTGTTTCGGCGGTCTGTAGTGCCCCCGCGTGGCCAGTCGGCGGTAGTGCAGGCGTGTATGTTTGCTGGTCGCAGGCAGGCGGAAGTGGCGCCCGGATGTTGTCGCCGCTCTGCGTAGCGAATCCGCCCGTCTCTGTGCTCCCAAGTCCTCCGGGCGGCTTTGCGCATGCGCGCAACCGGGTCTAAATAGCCCGTAGGGAAAGGAACACTTAGGAGCGGGCGAGCAGTCCACCCTTGGATCGCCGGCTCGGCGATTACGCGCCCCTCTTCCCGACTAAGGAGGTGCCCGCTGCCTGTTTCCTCGGGCGGTTTTTCTCCCGAGCCCGCCCCGGGCACTGACGGGTTTTGCTCCCGGCGGCCCCTGCGGCCGTCCCGGTACCCGATTGGCTCAGAGCTGCGCGTGACCGGCAGCTGCCCGCCCGGGACCGCGCAAGCGCAGTAGCGCAGCGCTGCTCGGTGCTGCCGCCTACGGAGGAGAATTCGGTACTGCAGGCGGCGCGACGCAGGCGCACCTGGATGCGGAAGTGGCCGGTCTGAGTTTCGACCGCTCTGCGCAGCGAATCCGCCAATCTCTATGGTGAGAAGCCCTCCAGCCGGCAAGACGCATGCGCTCGAAGACGTACGGAGCGCGCGGATTTTCGGACGGGCATCCAACGAGCTCGTCGACGCGGCGGACCGGTAGGCGCCCCCCAGCCGTTTAAAAGCGCCCTCGGCAGGGGTGCAACGCGAGCGGCTCGGAGCCGTCCCCGGGCACCGCAGCCTCCCGGTACCGGCACGGAGCGGCTCCGCGGCCACCCCGAGCGGCGTCCTGCCGGCTTTCCGAGGAGCTGCTGAACGGTGGCTTTTCCACCGGTCCCGGCCCGTCCCAGCCCCGACCGCCGAGCTCCTTCACGTGGCAGCGCCTCACGGCTCCAGGCGCCTCGCCGCGCGCTGCAGGTAAGCAGCCGCTCCCGCAGGGCGCAGCCACGTTGCTCGGCGCGTGCTCGCGTCAGCGGCGCTCCCGTGCGGCGGGCGTGTGGGCAGTTCCTGCAGTACCGCGCGGCGACCACCGGGCGGCAGCAGAGAGCCGCGGCGCTGTCGAGCGGCGGGGGGCGGAGGCTGTGGGCGTGGGCGTGGGCGTGGGGGGACACGCCGGGGGGGGCCGTTCGGCGGCTCGGCTCGGGGACGGTAGGACGGTACCGTAACGGAGCGGGAAGCGAGCAGGGAAACGCACTGTGTCAGGCTGACAGGGGAAAAGCACGACCCTCCTCCGGTCACCTGCCGATCCTTGACCAGATGCTGCTCGGCAGTGGAGAGCTGCGTATCCAGGAACGCCCCGGAACCCGGCTTAGGTGGCTGCCCAAACAGGTAAGGAGCGCGTGCACGTGCGAATCTTTCCCCGTGTCGCCGCGCGGCGTAGCGTAGTGCTTCCAGGGCTCGTTAGGGCACCTTCCTGGCTGCGTGTCCTTGGCATCCTGCGTTTCCCTTGCTTTCCCGGGGTTTTTGCCTTGCTTTGCCCGGTTATTCCCGCTGCCTCCCTCTGTGTCGCTCAGGTGTTGCTCTTCCTTTGCGAGCATCAAATCCTCGAGCGCTGCCGCTCCACAAGAGCGTCATCCGCTCGGGTTGCATTGCTTCGCTTTGTGCCCGGGGCCTTCTTCTGGCACCCTAGAGCGAAGGAGCGAATGGCAGCGGGGGGGCCTCGCTGGCTGGGACGTAGCTTTAATTATTTGAAGCTTGGCCCGGGTCCCAACCCACGTAGGAACTGTGAAGGTAACGGTATTAACCCCCGCTGTAGCTCTAACCCTAGCCCTTACCCTGACGCTAAAATCGTCTCTGGCTCCAAACGTAGCAATAAAAGTCACGCTCAGAGTTTGTAGCAGAAGGAGCCTTAACCCTGATCGTAACCCAGAAAGCAGTCGTTAAGGTAACCGTAGTCTTCACCCTGAAAGTAACGCTAATCGTAGCCCCGATGACCCGAAAATAGTTGTACCAGCCCTCCCCCGAAAAAAAGCCCCTGAGAACGACCCAGAGAAGCCACCGTAAAACTAACGCTGAGGGTGATCTCCGTCCTAAGGGTGACTCTAACCTCGGTGCTAATGGGACGCTAGGGGTAATCGTAACGGTCCTAAAAATTCGGGTAGCGTGGCAGCGGTGCTACCCTGCTACCGTGCCGGGCAGTCCCGTCAGCGTCACATCGCCTGTTAAACGCAGGCCGCGGCGGAGAAGCGTGTCGCTCCCGGGCGGTGCGAGGACTGCGAGGACGCTTTTCCGGCTCTCCGTGACAACAGCAGGCAAGCTGAACGTCCCGGAACGTCCTGGAACTCAACTTTGCTGCCTGACTGCTAGTTAGTTGCTCAAACGGGTCAGAGCAACACGTAGGCTCGAGTGTACGCTCGTTACGTGGCGTGGTATGCTCTGTTTTTTTTCCCAGAGCTAGCTCGTTACCGTGCCTCGTGGCATCTTCGTGCCTTAGATCTCTCTCCGGAGCACGGGAGCATCGAAGCAGGTAGCGTGCGTGGGGTCAGATTTGGGGGGCGGGCGATTCCCTCGGTGGGGCCAGAGCCCGAACCCGAACGAACCGAACGCCGCCCGGCTTTGCGGAAGGCCTCCGGGGTTCACGGGCAGGAAACGTACCGCTGGGAGGCCAGCAGAACGACTTGAGGCCGGGGGCAGTCAGTCAGCGCAAAGAGCTCCCGGCCTCGGGTCTCGCTTGCTCTGACTCGCTGGAAAATATTCCCCCGGACTGGCGGGCTTTCCTCCCGGTAGGTTCGTGCTCGGCTCCGCTTACTTAGCGTGCGTCCCCAGAGGGACGGCTGTAGAAGAAGGGAAAGAGACGAGATCTGAAGCGTTTTAAAAACTGACAAAAGAGCAGGAAAGAGAACCCGCACCAAACTGCACTGACCCAACGAAGGCGGCAGGTGGAATGGTGGAAGGCTTTGAGAGCCGTTCCGTTTGTTCACCTGTGGTTCCGTTAGTCACGGACTTGCGCGCCTTAATTTCTCCCATGTTGCGTGCTGTAACGGAGGGGGCAGGTGATTTCAGAGCCGGAAACGTCCTCGGGCCGCGTGGTGTTTGTTGGCTGACGGAAGCCCCCTCCGTTACCTTGCTGACGATTAATTTCACACGCAAAAAAAGGCCCAGCCCGACAGCATTGCTGGCGCAGCGGTGCCTTTTTTCACTCGAGCTGAAGTTGTGGTCACCTTTTCCTGTGGTCCTGAATGGCTGAGTGGCGCTAGGCTTGACCCGGTGTGAGATCTGAACCGCGGCAGTAAAGTTCAGCTCCGAGGGAGGCTCCAACTCTTGGGCTGATGCTGGCGGCAAAAAGCGCCGTCGCTCTCGGAGCATGGAGGGGCGGTGAGGCAGCAAAATAGAAAACAGGGGTAGGGGCTCGCCGTAACCGGTTTAGACAGAAAGGCGTTTTCAAGCACCCTCAGGGCGCTGCCTGCTCTGGTAGTCATCGCTGCTCGGAGCGGTTGGTCCTTCTGGGGTTCTCGACGCGCTCGGGAACTCGGGGGCGGGATGGAGAACTCGCTGCTATAACAGATGGCGTTCCTGTTCGTCAGCCCCAGACATACCTCGCCTCTGACTTTGCCACACGCAAGAAAGCGGCCTCTCCGGTGCAACGTTTTCCAGCGTTGCTTGTTTTGGAATAAGCAGGCGTGGGATCTGTCCCTCTCTCTGTTCTTTGCAGGATGTTGTTTCTCACGGCGAGAAGCTTTCTAAGGCGAACGAGAAGCAGCTCCCGGACACGGCGGTGCTGAGCAAGCGGAAGGGGGAGGTTTGAAAGCTTTGAGCGGAGGAAGAGGGGGAAAAAGCTGGAAGCCCGTCGGCGTCTGTTCCGCTTCCTTCAGGCGTGCAGCCTCTCGTGCCGCCCCTAGAGCGCTCCTCTTGTCACGGAGGCTTCCGTGTATCAGCGCTGCCTTTGCGATGCGCTGCAGCGTTGGGGCATCGCAGTCCTTCGTGGCGCTGGCCTTCGTGGACGTGCGCGCCGAGCGCTTTTCCTTCTCGCCGTCGACTAGCCCGGCGTACTTGGGCAAGCAGCTGTTTCGGGCGCCCCAAAGCAAATCTGCAGAGTCTGTGGGTTCGGTCGTCTTCACGCCGCGTAGCTGTGCGTCCAGCCAAAGAGAGGAGCGTCCGTTGTGCCGGCTTTCCCAAACAGCGCTGCGGGAGGAGATCGGGTCAGGTATGTCGTAGCGTGGGCCGCAGCCTCGCTGTTGCCTCAGTTTGGACAGCTTCTAGAATTGAAGCTGTTCTCGTGTGGTGCCCCTCGCTAATCTGCAGATGATTGCGTACCTGTGCCCGCGTTCTGCTCGCCCTGTTTCACGTTAGTCGTTTCTGTAATCTGGAAAGGGGGAATTAACTTTGTTCTTTAGGAATTGAGCTGTTTTCCTACTGCCCCATGCTTTGTCGCTCAGGGAGGATTATGATTTACGATCCAATGTAGCGGCTTCCTAAAATTCAGTCCACTCAAATTCTCTGCTGTCTGGTAGCAAGGGCTTCTAAAGGACTGCGAGCTCGGGCTTTGCAGGCCAGCGGTGGAGCTAACAGGGAGGCCTCTGGATTTTCAGAAAGGAACGGGAAGGCTGAGAATCAGCTCCTTTTTTTTGACCGTGGCACTGTTTGGACTGTTAGTTTTCTGGCGGTCCCGCTTCAGGATTCTGCCGGTCCGCAGGCACACCCGCTTGGTTTGTCTGGAGCTCAGGAACTTGGTGCTTATGGCTTCAGTTCTTTGCAGCGCCGGGCTGCGCCACGTGCTGCCCAGACCAAATACGCGTGTTGTTGGAGGAGATTACTCTACGCGTTTTATTTATTTATTTATTTTTTAATGCTTTTAAAGCGTGGGGATGGTAGATGCCTTTCAGACAGGTAACGCCTAAAAGAAATCCATTTTTCTTTTCTTTTCCTTTCTTCCTTGGAGCAGCAGTTCAGGGAAACGTAGTTACTTTCTTCTCTGCCGCTGCGTTTCCCGTGGTGGTATTCTGGGAATGGCTTCTGTCGCTGATTGCTTCCTTGCTTATTTTAAATACGGAACGAGACACGCCATGCTTTCCCTTCTGCCTAGGTCGACCTCCCTTGGTTTCCTTTTAGTTTCGAGTTGTACTCTGGAACAGAATGCGCAGCTGGATCTAGAGCAGTTGCCAAAGAGGTGTCTGTGGGCAAACAGCGCAGGGTTTCCCAGACGGAGGTCATAAAGTTCCTGGCCTCCTCGCAAAGCGTTCTCGTCTTATCTCTACCTAGAGTCGTATGTTACTGCAGCAGCGAGCTGCTTATGACAAGTCCATAAACTGTTTCCCAGAGGTGATGCTGACGAGCATGCCCCGTGATGAATGACTTACGTATCCCTCACGTTTCGTATTCATTCTTCCTTTGGGTCAAAAGTGGACCGGAATCCACGAAACTGTGCCTGGGAATCCCACCGTTACTACGACAGCTCAGCCGCGGTGCCCGCGGTCAGAACGCCCCGCGGGCGGATCCTGGCAGCGGTTGCGAACGAAAGAACGGACGACAGATTGCTCGACATCAAAACCGATCCAGTGGATAATTGCAAGCCTCGGGTGCTCCGGGCAGAATCTCCGAGCGGTGAGGCCCGGTACAGAAGCCGTCGCTACTCTGTTTCTTCTGAGAGTCGTTTGGCTGTTTTGTGTTGCTCTGTTAAGGGTTCCAAGCCATCCTTGGCCTAACTGCGCGCGCCTGTCCGATCGATGCCGTGTTTTTTCGTCACCTCAGATGCTGGCGGGGGAAAAAATGATAATAATAATTTTTAAAAGGCACGACGACACCCAGTTGCTGGTTATTTGTGTGTCGTTGTTATGTGTTGTTATTTGTATTTGTTGTTATGTGGCTGGGTGGCTGGCTGGCTGGGTGGCTGGCTGGCTGGCTGGGTGGCTGGCTTGGTGGGTGTCTTTCTGGCTGGGTGTCTGGCTGGGTGTCTGGGTGGGTGTCTGGGTGGGTGTCTGTCTGGGTGGGTATCTGTCTGGGTGTCTGTCTGTCTGGGTGGGTGCCTGTCTGTCCGGGTGTCTGGGTGGGTGCCTGTCTGTCCGGGTGTCTGGGTGGCTGGGTGGGTGTCTGGCTGGGTGGGTGTCTGGCTTGGTGGGTGTCTGTCTGTCTGGATGTCTGGCTGGGTGTCTGGGTGTCTGTCTGGGTGGGTGTCTGTCCGGGTATCTGTCTGTCCGGGTGTCTGGGTGGCTGTCTGGGTGTGTGGGTGGGTGCCTGTCTGTCTGTGTGGGTGGGTGTCTGTGTGGGTGTTGGGCTGGGTGTCTGTCTGTCCGGGTGTCTGTCCGGGTGTCTGTCTGTCCGGGTGTCTGTCCGGGTTTCTGTCTGTCTGTCTGGGTGGGTGTGTGGGTGGGTGTCTGTGGGTGCCTGTCTGTCTGAGTGTGTGTCTATTTATTGATTTCTTGACGTGTTTTCATAAGCGCTTATTTGGTGGGCTTGTCCAAGTTTTCCTTGGTTTTCTTCGTCTTTTTTTTATTTTACTTTTTTTTTAACGCGGAGTTTTTTCCCCGCCTCCGCCCCCCCACTCCCCGCCTGAGTTGGCGTTTTTCCTCCGCCGTCAGGAGAGAGAACGGCCGGCAGGCGAGCGCGGTGAGCGTCCGCGTCGATGCGGCGAGAGGCGTTGTTTCGGCGGTCTGTAGTGCCCCCGCGTGGCCAGTCGGCGGTAGTGCAGGCGTGTATGTTTGCTGGTCGCAGGCAGGCGGAAGTGGCGTCCGGATGTTGTCGCCGCTCTGCGTAGCGAATCCGCCCGTCTCTGTGCTCCCAAGTCCTCCGGGCGGCTTTGCGCATGCGCGCAACCGGGTCTAAATAGCCCGTAGGGAAAGGAACACTTAGGAGCGGGCGAGCAGTCCACCCTTGGATCGCCGGCTCGGCGATTACGCGCCCCTCTTCCCGACTAAGGAGGTGCCCGCTGCCTGTTTCCTCGGGCGGTTTTTCTCCCGAGCCCGCCCCGGGCACTGACGGGTTTTGCTCCCGGCGGCCCCTGCGGCCGTCCCGGTACCCGATTGGCTCAGAGCTGCGCGTGACCGGCAGCTGCCCGCCCGGGACCGCGCAAGCGCAGTAGCGCAGCGCTGCTCGGTGCTGCCGCCTACGGAGGAGAATTCGGTACTGCAGGCGGCGCGACGCAGGCGCACCTGGATGCGGAAGTGGCCGGTCTGAGTTTCGACCGCTCTGCGCAGCGAATCCGCCAATCTCTATGGTGAGAAGCCCTCCAGCCGGCAAGACGCATGCGCTCGAAGACGTACGGAGCGCGCGGATTTTCGGACGGGCATCCAACGAGCTCGTCGACGCGGCGGACCGGTAGGCGCCCCCCAGCCGTTTAAAAGCGCCCTCGGCAGGGGTGCAACGCGAGCGGCTCGGAGCCGTCCCCGGGCACCGCAGCCTCCCGGTACCGGCACGGAGCGGCTCCGCGGCCACCCCGAGCGGCGTCCTGCCGGCTTTCCGAGGAGCTGCTGAACGGTGGCTTTTCCACCGGTCCCGGCCCGTCCCAGCCCCGACCGCCGAGCTCCTTCACGTGGCAGCGCCTCACGGCTCCAGGCGCCTCGCCGCGCGCTGCAGGTAAGCAGCCGCTCCCGCAGGGCGCAGCCACGTTGCTCGGCGCGTGCTCGCGTCAGCGGCGCTCCCGTGCGGCGGGCGTGTGGGCAGTTCCTGCAGTACCGCGCGGCGACCACCGGGCGGCAGCAGAGAGCCGCGGCGCTGTCGAGCGGCGGGGGGCGGAGGCTGTGGGCGTGGGCGTGGGCGTGGGGGGACACGCCGGGGGGGGCCGTTCGGCGGCTCGGCTCGGGGACGGTAGGACGGTACCGTAACGGAGCGGGAAGCGAGCAGGGAAACGCACTGTGTCAGGCTGACAGGGGAAAAGCACGACCCTCCTCCGGTCACCTGCCGATCCTTGACCAGATGCTGCTCGGCAGTGGAGAGCTGCGTATCCAGGAACGCCCCGGAACCCGGCTTAGGTGGCTGCCCAAACAGGTAAGGAGCGCGTGCACGTGCGAATCTTTCCCCGTGTCGCCGCGCGGCGTAGCGTAGTGCTTCCAGGGCTCGTTAGGGCACCTTCCTGGCTGCGTGTCCTTGGCATCCTGCGTTTCCCTTGCTTTCCCGGGGTTTTTGCCTTGCTTTGCCCGGTTATTCCCGCTGCCTCCCTCTGTGTCGCTCAGGTGTTGCTCTTCCTTTGCGAGCATCAAATCCTCGAGCGCTGCCGCTCCACAAGAGCGTCATCCGCTCGGGTTGCATTGCTTCGCTTTGTGCCCGGGGCCTTCTTCTGGCACCCTAGAGCGAAGGAGCGAATGGCAGCGGGGGGGCCTCGCTGGCTGGGACGTAGCTTTAATTATTTGAAGCTTGGCCCGGGTCCCAACCCACGTAGGAACTGTGAAGGTAACGGTATTAACCCCCGCTGTAGCTCTAACCCTAGCCCTTACCCTGACGCTAAAATCGTCTCTGGCTCCAAACGTAGCAATAAAAGTCACGCTCAGAGTTTGTAGCAGAAGGAGCCTTAACCCTGATCGTAACCCAGAAAGCAGTCGTTAAGGTAACCGTAGTCTTCACCCTGAAAGTAACGCTAATCGTAGCCCCGATGACCCGAAAATAGTTGTACCAGCCCTCCCCCGAAAAAAAGCCCCTGAGAACGACCCAGAGAAGCCACCGTAAAACTAACGCTGAGGGTGATCTCCGTCCTAAGGGTGACTCTAACCTCGGTGCTAATGGGACGCTAGGGGTAATCGTAACGGTCCTAAAAATTCGGGTAGCGTGGCAGCGGTGCTACCCTGCTACCGTGCCGGGCAGTCCCGTCAGCGTCACATCGCCTGTTAAACGCAGGCCGCGGCGGAGAAGCGTGTCGCTCCCGGGCGGTGCGAGGACTGCGAGGACGCTTTTCCGGCTCTCCGTGACAACAGCAGGCAAGCTGAACGTCCCGGAACGTCCTGGAACTCAACTTTGCTGCCTGACTGCTAGTTAGTTGCTCAAACGGGTCAGAGCAACACGTAGGCTCGAGTGTACGCTCGTTACGTGGCGTGGTATGCTCTGTTTTTTTTCCCAGAGCTAGCTCGTTACCGTGCCTCGTGGCATCTTCGTGCCTTAGATCTCTCTCCGGAGCACGGGAGCATCGAAGCAGGTAGCGTGCGTGGGGTCAGATTTGGGGGGCGGGCGATTCCCTCGGTGGGGCCAGAGCCCGAACCCGAACGAACCGAACGCCGCCCGGCTTTGCGGAAGGCCTCCGGGGTTCACGGGCAGGAAACGTACCGCTGGGAGGCCAGCAGAACGACTTGAGGCCGGGGGCAGTCAGTCAGCGCAAAGAGCTCCCGGCCTCGGGTCTCGCTTGCTCTGACTCGCTGGAAAATATTCCCCCGGACTGGCGGGCTTTCCTCCCGGTAGGTTCGTGCTCGGCTCCGCTTACTTAGCGTGCGTCCCCAGAGGGACGGCTGTAGAAGAAGGGAAAGAGACGAGATCTGAAGCGTTTTAAAAACTGACAAAAGAGCAGGAAAGAGAACCCGCACCAAACTGCACTGACCCAACGAAGGCGGCAGGTGGAATGGTGGAAGGCTTTGAGAGCCGTTCCGTTTGTTCACCTGTGGTTCCGTTAGTCACGGACTTGCGCGCCTTAATTTCTCCCATGTTGCGTGCTGTAACGGAGGGGGCAGGTGATTTCAGAGCCGGAAACGTCCTCGGGCCGCGTGGTGTTTGTTGGCTGACGGAAGCCCCCTCCGTTACCTTGCTGACGATTAATTTCACACGCAAAAAAAGGCCCAGCCCGACAGCATTGCTGGCGCAGCGGTGCCTTTTTTCACTCGAGCTGAAGTTGTGGTCACCTTTTCCTGTGGTCCTGAATGGCTGAGTGGCGCTAGGCTTGACCCGGTGTGAGATCTGAACCGCGGCAGTAAAGTTCAGCTCCGAGGGAGGCTCCAACTCTTGGGCTGATGCTGGCGGCAAAAAGCGCCGTCGCTCTCGGAGCATGGAGGGGCGGTGAGGCAGCAAAATAGAAAACAGGGGTAGGGGCTCGCCGTAACCGGTTTAGACAGAAAGGCGTTTTCAAGCACCCTCAGGGCGCTGCCTGCTCCGGTAGTCATCGCTGCTCGGAGCGGTTGGTCCTTCTGGGGTTCTCGACGCGCTCGGGAACTCGGGGGCGGGATGGAGAACTCGCTGCTATAACAGATGGCGTTCCTGTTCGTCAGCCCCAGACATACCTCGCCTCTGACTTTGCCACACGCAAGAAAGCGGCCTCTCCGGTGCAACGTTTTCCAGCGTTGCTTGTTTTGGAATAAGCAGGCGTGGGATCTGTCCCTCTCTCTGTTCTTTGCAGGATGTTGTTTCTCACGGCGAGAAGCTTTCTAAGGCGAACGAGAAGCAGCTCCCGGACACGGCGGTGCTGAGCAAGCAGAAGGGGGAGGTTTGAAAGCTTTGAGCGGAGGAAGAGGGGGAAAAAGCTGGAAGCCCGTCGGCGTCTGTTCCGCTTCCTTCAGGCGTGCAGCCTCTCGTGCCGCCCCTAGAGCGCTCCTCTTGTCACGGAGGCTTCCGTGTATCAGCGCTGCCTTTGCGATGCGCTGCAGCGTTGGGGCATCGCAGTCCTTCGTGGCGCTGGCCTTCGTGGACGTGCGCGCCGAGCGCTTTTCCTTCTCGCCGTCGACTAGCCCGGCGTACTTGGGCAAGCAGCTGTTTCGGGCGCCCCAAAGCAAATCTGCAGAGTCTGTGGGTTCGGTCGTCTTCACGCCGCGTAGCTGTGCGTCCAGCCAAAGAGAGGAGCGTCCGTTGTGCCGGCTTTCCCAAACAGCGCTGCGGGAGGAGATCGGGTCAGGTATGTCGTAGCGTGGGCCGCAGCCTCGCTGTTGCCTCAGTTTGGACAGCTTCTAGAATTGAAGCTGTTCTCGTGTGGTGCCCCTCGCTAATCTGCAGATGATTGCGTACCTGTGCCCGCGTTCTGCTCGCCCTGTTTCGCGTTAGTCGTTTCTGTAATCTGGAAAGGGGGAATTAACTTTGTTCTTTAGGAATTGAGCTGTTTTCCTACTGCCCCATGCTTTGTCGCTCAGGGAGGATTATGATTTACGATCCAATGTAGCGGCTTCCTAAAATTCAGTCCACTCAAATTCTCTGCTGTCTGGTAGCAAGGGCTTCTAAAGGACTGCGAGCTCGGGCTTTGCAGGCCAGCGGTGGAGCTAACAGGGAGGCCTCTGGATTTTCAGAAAGGAACGGGAAGGCTGAGAATCAGCTCCTTTTTTTTGACCGTGGCACTGTTTGGACTGTTAGTTTTCTGGCGGTCCCGCTTCAGGATTCTGCCGGTCCGCAGGCACACCCGCTTGGTTTGTCTGGAGCTCAGGAACTTGGTGCTTATGGCTTCAGTTCTTTGCAGCGCCGGGCTGCGCCACGTGCTGCCCAGACCAAATACGCGTGTTGTTGGAGGAGATTACTCTACGCGTTTTATCTATTTATTTATTTTTTAATGCTTTTAAAGCGTGGGGATGGTAGATGCCTTTCAGACAGGTAACGCCTAAAAGAAATCCATTTTTCTTTTCTTTTCCTTTCTTCCTTGGAGCAGCAGTTCAGGGAAACGTAGTTACTTTCTTCTCTGCCGCTGCGTTTCCCGTGGTGGTATTCTGGGAATGGCTTCTGTCGCTGATTGCTTCCTTGCTTATTTTAAATACGGAACGAGACACGCCATGCTTTCCCTTCTGCCTAGGTCGACCTCCCTTGGTTTCCTTTTAGTTTCGAGTTGTACTCTGGAACAGAATGCGCAGCTGGATCTAGAGCAGTTGCCAAAGAGGTGTCTGTGGGCAAACAGCGCAGGGTTTCCCAGACGGAGGTCATAAAGTTCCTGGCCTCCTCGCAAAGCGTTCTCGTCTTATCTCTACCTAGAGTCGTATGTTACTGCAGCAGCGAGCTGCTTATGACAAGTCCATAAACTGTTTCCCAGAGGTGATGCTGACGAGCATGCCCCGTGATGAATGACTTACGTATCCCTCACGTTTCGTATTCATTCTTCCTTTGGGTCAAAAGTGGACCGGAATCCACGAAACTGTGCCTGGGAATCCCACCGTTACTACGACAGCTCAGCCGCGGTGCCCGCGGTCAGAACGCCCCGCGGGCGGATCCTGGCAGCGGTTGCGAACGAAAGAACGGACGACAGATTGCTCGACATCAAAACCGATCCAGTGGATAATTGCAAGCCTCGGGTGCTCCGGGCAGAATCTCCGAGCGGTGAGGCCCGGTACAGAAGCCGTCGCTACTCTGTTTCTTCTGAGAGTCGTTTGGCTGTTTTGTGTTGCTCTGTTAAGGGTTCCAAGCCATCCTTGGCCTAACTGCGCGCGCCTGTCCGATCGATGCCGTGTTTTTTCGTCACCTCAGATGCTGGCGGGGGAAAAAATGATAATAATAATTTTTAAAAGGCACGACGACACCCAGTTGCTGGTTATTTGTGTGTCGTTGTTATGTGTTGTTATTTGTATTTGTTGTTATGTGGCTGGGTGGCTGGCTGGCTGGGTGGCTGGCTGGCTGGTTGGCTGGCTGGCTGGCTGGGTGGCTGGCTTGGTGGGTGTCTTTCTGGCTGGGTGTCTGGCTGGGTGTCTGGCTGGGTGTCTGGGTGGGTGTCTGGGTGGGTGTCTGTCTGGGTGGGTATCTGTCTGGGTGTCTGTCTGTCTGGGTGGGTGCCTGTCTGTCCGGGTGTCTGGGTGGGTGCCTGTCTGTCCGGGTGTCTGGGTGGCTGGGTGGGTGTCTGGCTGGGTGGGTGTCTGGCTTGGTGGGTGTCTGTCTGTCTGGATGTCTGGCTGGGTGTCTGGGTGTCTGTCTGGGTGGGTGTCTGTCCGGGTATCTGTCTGTCCGGGTGTCTGGGTGGCTGTCTGGGTGTGTGGGTGGGTGCCTGTCTGTCTGTGTGGGTGGGTGTCTGTGTGGGTGTTGGGCTGGGTGTCTGTCTGTCCGGGTGTCTGTCCGGGTGTCTGTCCGGGTGTCTGTCTGTCCGGGTGTCTGTCCGGGTTTCTGTCTGTCTGTCTGGGTGGGTGTGTGGGTGGGTGTCTGTGTGGGTGCCTGTCTGTCTGAGTGTGTGTCTATTTATTGATTTCTTGACGTGTTTTCATAAGCGCTTATTTGGTGGGCTTGTCCAAGTTTTCCTTGGTTTTCTTCGTCTTTTTTTTATTTTACTTTTTTTTTAACGCGGAGTTTTTTCCCCGCCTCCGCCCCCCCACTCCCCGCCTGAGTTGGCGTTTTTCCTCCGCCGTCAGGAGAGAGAACGGCCGGCAGGCGAGCGCGGTGAGCGTCCGCGTCGATGCGGCGAGAGGCGTTGTTTCGGCGGTCTGTAGTGCCCCCGCGTGGCCAGTCGGCGGTAGTGCAGGCGTGTATGTTTGCTGGTCGCAGGCAGGCGGAAGTGGCGTCCGGATGTTGTCGCCGCTCTGCGTAGCGAATCCGCCCGTCTCTGTGCTCCCAAGTCCTCCGGGCGGCTTTGCGCATGCGCGCAACCGGGTCTAAATAGCCCGTAGGGAAAGGAACACTTAGGAGCGGGCGAGCAGTCCACCCTTGGATCGCCGGCTCGGCGATTACGCGCCCCTCTTCCCGACTAAGGAGGTGCCCGCTGCCTGTTTCCTCGGGCGGTTTTTCTCCCGAGCCCGCCCCGGGCACTGACGGGTTTTGCTCCCGGCGGCCCCTGCGGCCGTCCCGGTACCCGATTGGCTCAGAGCTGCGCGTGACCGGCAGCTGCCCGCCCGGGACCGCGCAAGCGCAGTAGCGCAGCGCTGCTCGGTGCTGCCGCCTACGGAGGAGAATTCGGTACTGCAGGCGGCGCGACGCAGGCGCACCTGGATGCGGAAGTGGCCGGTCTGAGTTTCGACCGCTCTGCGCAGCGAATCCGCCAATCTCTATGGTGAGAAGCCCTCCAGCCGGCAAGACGCATGCGCTCGAAGACGTACGGAGCGCGCGGATTTTCGGACGGGCATCCAACGAGCTCGTCGACGCGGCGGACCGGTAGGCGCCCCCCAGCCGTTTAAAAGCGCCCTCGGCAGGGGTGCAACGCGAGCGGCTCGGAGCCGTCCCCGGGCACCGCAGCCTCCCGGTACCGGCACGGAGCGGCTCCGCGGCCACCCCGAGCGGCGTCCTGCCGGCTTTCCGAGGAGCTGCTGAACGGTGGCTTTTCCACCGGTCCCGGCCCGTCCCAGCCCCGACCGCCGAGCTCCTTCACGTGGCAGCGCCTCACGGCTCCAGGCGCCTCGCCGCGCGCTGCAGGTAAGCAGCCGCTCCCGCAGGGCGCAGCCACGTTGCTCGGCGCGTGCTCGCGTCAGCGGCGCTCCCGTGCGGCGGGCGTGTGGGCAGTTCCTGCAGTACCGCGCGGCGACCACCGGGCGGCAGCAGAGAGCCGCGGCGCTGTCGAGCGGCGGGGGGCGGAGGCTGTGGGCGTGGGCGTGGGCGTGGGGGGACACGCCGGGGGGGGCCGTTCGGCGGCTCGGCTCGGGGACGGTAGGACGGTACCGTAACGGAGCGGGAAGCGAGCAGGGAAACGCACTGTGTCAGGCTGACAGGGGAAAAGCACGACCCTCCTCCGGTCACCTGCCGATCCTTGACCAGATGCTGCTCGGCAGTGGAGAGCTGCGTATCCAGGAACGCCCCGGAACCCGGCTTAGGTGGCTGCCCAAACAGGTAAGGAGCGCGTGCACGTGCGAATCTTTCCCCGTGTCGCCGCGCGGCGTAGCGTAGTGCTTCCAGGGCTCGTTAGGGCACCTTCCTGGCTGCGTGTCCTTGGCATCCTGCGTTTCCCTTGCTTTCCCGGGGTTTTTGCCTTGCTTTGCCCGGTTATTCCCGCTGCCTCCCTCTGTGTCGCTCAGGTGTTGCTCTTCCTTTGCGAGCATCAAATCCTCGAGCGCTGCCGCTCCACAAGAGCGTCATCCGCTCGGGTTGCATTGCTTTGCTTTGTGCCCGGGGCCTTCTTCTGGCACCCTAGAGCGAAGGAGCGAATGGCAGCGGGGGGGCCTCGCTGGCTGGGACGTAGCTTTAATTATTTGAAGCTTGGCCCGGGTCCCAACCCACGTAGGAACTGTGAAGGTAACGGTATTAACCCCCGCTGTAGCTCTAACCCTAGCCCTTACCCTGACGCTAAAATCGTCTCTGGCTCCAAACGTAGCAATAAAAGTCACGCTCAGAGTTTGTAGCAGAAGGAGCCTTAACCCTGATCGTAACCCAGAAAGCAGTCGTTAAGGTAACCGTAGTCTTCACCCTGAAAGTAACGCTAATCGTAGCCCCGATGACCCGAAAATAGTTGTACCAGCCCTCCCCCGAAAAAAAGCCCCTGAGAACGACCCAGAGAAGCCACCGTAAAACTAACGCTGAGGGTGATCTCCGTCCTAAGGGTGACTCTAACCTCGGTGCTAATGGGACGCTAGGGGTAATCGTAACGGTCCTAAAAATTCGGGTAGCGTGGCAGCGGTGCTACCCTGCTACCGTGCCGGGCAGTCCCGTCAGCGTCACATCGCCTGTTAAACGCAGGCCGCGGCGGAGAAGCGTGTCGCTCCCGGGCGGTGCGAGGACTGCGAGGACGCTTTTCCGGCTCTCCGTGACAACAGCAGGCAAGCTGAACGTCCCGGAACGTCCTGGAACTCAACTTTGCTGCCTGACTGCTAGTTAGTTGCTCAAACGGGTCAGAGCAACACGTAGGCTCGAGTGTACGCTCGTTACGTGGCGTGGTATGCTCTGTTTTTTTTCCCAGAGCTAGCTCGTTACCGTGCCTCGTGGCATCTTCGTGCCTTAGATCTCTCTCCGGAGCACGGGAGCATCGAAGCAGGTAGCGTGCGTGGGGTCAGATTTGGGGGGCGGGCGATTCCCTCGGTGGGGCCAGAGCCCGAACCCGAACGAACCGAACGCCGCCCGGCTTTGCGGAAGGCCTCCGGGGTTCACGGGCAGGAAACGTACCGCTGGGAGGCCAGCAGAACGACTTGAGGCCGGGGGCAGTCAGTCAGCGCAAAGAGCTCCCGGCCTCGGGTCTCGCTTGCTCTGACTCGCTGGAAAATATTCCCCCGGACTGGCGGGCTTTCCTCCCGGTAGGTTCGTGCTCGGCTCCGCTTACTTAGCGTGCGTCCCCAGAGGGACGGCTGTAGAAGAAGGGAAAGAGACGAGATCTGAAGCGTTTTAAAAACTGACAAAAGAGCAGGAAAGAGAACCCGCACCAAACTGCACTGACCCAACGAAGGCGGCAGGTGGAATGGTGGAAGGCTTTGAGAGCCGTTCCGTTTGTTCACCTGTGGTTCCGTTAGTCACGGACTTGCGCGCCTTAATTTCTCCCATGTTGCGTGCTGTAACGGAGGGGGCAGGTGATTTCAGAGCCGGAAACGTCCTCGGGCCGCGTGGTGTTTGTTGGCTGACGGAAGCCCCCTCCGTTACCTTGCTGACGATTAATTTCACACGCAAAAAAAGGCCCAGCCCGACAGCATTGCTGGCGCAGCGGTGCCTTTTTTCACTCGAGCTGAAGTTGTGGTCACCTTTTCCTGTGGTCCTGAATGGCTGAGTGGCGCTAGGCTTGACCCGGTGTGAGATCTGAACCGCGGCAGTAAAGTTCAGCTCCGAGGGAGGCTCCAACTCTTGGGCTGATGCTGGCGGCAAAAAGCGCCGTCGCTCTCGGAGCATGGAGGGGCGGTGAGGCAGCAAAATAGAAAACAGGGGTAGGGGCTCGCCGTAACCGGTTTAGACAGAAAGGCGTTTTCAAGCACCCTCAGGGCGCTGCCTGCTCTGGTAGTCATCGCTGCTCGGAGCGGTTGGTCCTTCTGGGGTTCTCGACGCGCTCGGGAACTCGGGGGCGGGATGGAGAACTCGCTGCTATAACAGATGGCGTTCCTGTTCGTCAGCCCCAGACATACCTCGCCTCTGACTTTGCCACACGCAAGAAAGCGGCCTCTCCGGTGCAACGTTTTCCAGCGTTGCTTGTTTTGGAATAAGCAGGCGTGGGATCTGTCCCTCTCTCTGTTCTTTGCAGGATGTTGTTTCTCACGGCGAGAAGCTTTCTAAGGCGAACGAGAAGCAGCTCCCGGACACGGCGGTGCTGAGCAAGCGGAAGGGGGAGGTTTGAAAGCTTTGAGCGGAGGAAGAGGGGGAAAAAGCTGGAAGCCCGTCGGCGTCTGTTCCGCTTCCTTCAGGCGTGCAGCCTCTCGTGCCGCCCCTAGAGCGCTCCTCTTGTCACGGAGGCTTCCGTGTATCAGCGCTGCCTTTGCGATGCGCTGCAGCGTTGGGGCATCGCAGTCCTTCGTGGCGCTGGCCTTCGTGGACGTGCGCGCCGAGCGCTTTTCCTTCTCGCCGTCGACTAGCCCGGCGTACTTGGGCAAGCAGCTGTTTCGGGCGCCCCAAAGCAAATCTGCAGAGTCTGTGGGTTCGGTCGTCTTCACGCCGCGTAGCTGTGCGTCCAGCCAAAGAGAGGAGCGTCCGTTGTGCCGGCTTTCCCAAACAGCGCTGCGGGAGGAGATCGGGTCAGGTATGTCGTAGCGTGGGCCGCAGCCTCGCTGTTGCCTCAGTTTGGA
The DNA here is from genome assembly GCA_030625065.1 of Alectoris magna. Lineage (NCBI taxonomy): Eukaryota > Metazoa > Chordata > Aves > Galliformes > Phasianidae > Alectoris > Alectoris magna. The sequence continues at coordinate 111,598 of CM060565.1, read as the reverse complement.
CAGCTTCTAGAATTGAAGCTGTTCTCGTGTGGTGCCCCTCGCTAATCTGCAGATGATTGCGTACCTGTGCCCGCGTTCTGCTCGCCCTGTTTCGCGTTAGTCGTTTCTGTAATCTGGAAAGGGGGAATTAACTTTGTTCTTTAGGAATTGAGCTGTTTTCCTACTGCCCCATGCTTTGTCGCTCAGGGAGGATTATGATTTACGATCCAATGTAGCGGCTTCCTAAAATTCAGTCCACTCAAATTCTCTGCTGTCTGGTAGCAAGGGCTTCTAAAGGACTGCGAGCTCGGGCTTTGCAGGCCAGCGGTGGAGCTAACAGGGAGGCCTCTGGATTTTCAGAAAGGAACGGGAAGGCTGAGAATCAGCTCCTTTTTTTTGACCGTGGCACTGTTTGGACTGTTAGTTTTCTGGCGGTCCCGCTTCAGGATTCTGCCGGTCCGCAGGCACACCCGCTTGGTTTGTCTGGAGCTCAGGAACTTGGTGCTTATGGCTTCAGTTCTTTGCAGCGCCGGGCTGCGCCACGTGCTGCCCAGACCAAATACGCGTGTTGTTGGAGGAGATTACTCTACGCGTTTTATTTATTTATTTATTTTTTAATGCTTTTAAAGCGTGGGGATGGTAGATGCCTTTCAGACAGGTAACGCCTAAAAGAAATCCATTTTTCTTTTCTTTTCCTTTCTTCCTTGGAGCAGCAGTTCAGGGAAACGTAGTTACTTTCTTCTCTGCCGCTGCGTTTCCCGTGGTGGTATTCTGGGAATGGCTTCTGTCGCTGATTGCTTCCTTGCTTATTTTAAATACGGAACGAGACACGCCATGCTTTCCCTTCTGCCTAGGTCGACCTCCCTTGGTTTCCTTTTAGTTTCGAGTTGTACTCTGGAACAGAATGCGCAGCTGGATCTAGAGCAGTTGCCAAAGAGGTGTCTGTGGGCAAACAGCGCAGGGTTTCCCAGACGGAGGTCATAAAGTTCCTGGCCTCCTCGCAAAGCGTTCTCGTCTTATCTCTACCTAGAGTCGTATGTTACTGCAGCAGCGAGCTGCTTATGACAAGTCCATAAACTGTTTCCCAGAGGTGATGCTGACGAGCATGCCCCGTGATGAATGACTTACGTATCCCTCACGTTTCGTATTCATTCTTCCTTTGGGTCAAAAGTGGACCGGAATCCACGAAACTGTGCCTGGGAATCCCACCGTTACTACGACAGCTCAGCCGCGGTGCCCGCGGTCAGAACGCCCCGCGGGCGGATCCTGGCAGCGGTTGCGAACGAAAGAACGGACGACAGATTGCTCGACATCAAAACCGATCCAGTGGATAATTGCAAGCCTCGGGTGCTCCGGGCAGAATCTCCGAGCGGTGAGGCCCGGTACAGAAGCCGTCGCTACTCTGTTTCTTCTGAGAGTCGTTTGGCTGTTTTGTGTTGCTCTGTTAAGGGTTCCAAGCCATCCTTGGCCTAACTGCGCGCGCCTGTCCGATCGATGCCGTGTTTTTTCGTCACCTCAGATGCTGGCGGGGGAAAAAATGATAATAATAATTTTTAAAAGGCACGACGACACCCAGTTGCTGGTTATTTGTGTGTCGTTGTTATGTGTTGTTATTTGTATTTGTTGTTATGTGGCTGGCTGGCTGGCTGGCTTGGTGGGTGTCTTTCTGGCTGGGTGTCTGGCTGGGTGTCTGGGTGGGTGTCTGGCTGGGTGGGTATCTGTCTGGGTGTCTGTCTGTCTGGGTGGGTGCCTGTCTGTCCGGGTGTCTGGGTGGGTGCCTGTCTGTCCGGGTGGCTGGGTGGCTGGGTGGGTGTCTGGCTGGGTGGGTATCTGTCCGGGTATCTGTCTGTCCGGGTGTCTGGGTGGCTGTCTGGGTGTGTGGGTGGGTGCCTGTCTGTCTGTGTGGGTGGGTGTCTGTGTGGGTGTTGGGCTGGGTGTCTGTCCGGGTGTCTGTCTGTCCGGGTGTCTGTCTGTCCGGGTGTCTGTCTGTCCGGGTGTCTGTCCGGGTTTCTGTCTGTCTGTCTGGGTGGGTGTGTGGGTGGGTGTCTGTGTGGGTGCCTGTCTGTCTGAGTGTGTGTCTATTTATTGATTTCTTGACGTGTTTTCATAAGCGCTTATTTGGTGGGCTTGTCCAAGTTTTCCTTGGTTTTCTTCGTCTTTTTTTTATTTTACTTTTTTTTTAACGCGGAGTTTTTTCCCCGCCTCCGCCCCCCCACTCCCCGCCTGAGTTGGCGTTTTTCCTCCGCCGTCAGGAGAGAGAACGGCCGGCAGGCGAGCGCGGTGAGCGTCCGCGTCGATGCGGCGAGAGGCGTTGTTTCGGCGGTCTGTAGTGCCCCCGCGTGGCCAGTCGGCGGTAGTGCAGGCGTGTATGTTTGCTGGTCGCAGGCAGGCGGAAGTGGCGCCCGGATGTTGTCGCCGCTCTGCGTAGCGAATCCGCCCGTCTCTGTGCTCCCAAGTCCTCCGGGCGGCTTTGCGCATGCGCGCAACCGGGTCTAAATAGCCCGTAGGGAAAGGAACACTTAGGAGCGGGCGAGCAGTCCACCCTTGGATCGCCGGCTCGGCGATTACGCGCCCCTCTTCCCGACTAAGGAGGTGCCCGCTGCCTGTTTCCTCGGGCGGTTTTTCTCCCGAGCCCGCCCCGGGCACTGACGGGTTTTGCTCCCGGCGGCCCCTGCGGCCGTCCCGGTACCCGATTGGCTCAGAGCTGCGCGTGACCGGCAGCTGCCCGCCCGGGACCGCGCAAGCGCAGTAGCGCAGCGCTGCTCGGTGCTGCCGCCTACGGAGGAGAATTCGGTACTGCAGGCGGCGCGACGCAGGCGCACCTGGATGCGGAAGTGGCCGGTCTGAGTTTCGACCGCTCTGCGCAGCGAATCCGCCAATCTCTATGGTGAGAAGCCCTCCAGCCGGCAAGACGCATGCGCTCGAAGACGTACGGAGCGCGCGGATTTTCGGACGGGCATCCAACGAGCTCGTCGACGCGGCGGACCGGTAGGCGCCCCCCAGCCGTTTAAAAGCGCCCTCGGCAGGGGTGCAACGCGAGCGGCTCGGAGCCGTCCCCGGGCACCGCAGCCTCCCGGTACCGGCACGGAGCGGCTCCGCGGCCACCCCGAGCGGCGTCCTGCCGGCTTTCCGAGGAGCTGCTGAACGGTGGCTTTTCCACCGGTCCCGGCCCGTCCCAGCCCCGACCGCCGAGCTCCTTCACGTGGCAGCGCCTCACGGCTCCAGGCGCCTCGCCGCGCGCTGCAGGTAAGCAGCCGCTCCCGCAGGGCGCAGCCACGTTGCTCGGCGCGTGCTCGCGTCAGCGGCGCTCCCGTGCGGCGGGCGTGTGGGCAGTTCCTGCAGTACCGCGCGGCGACCACCGGGCGGCAGCAGAGAGCCGCGGCGCTGTCGAGCGGCGGGGGGCGGAGGCTGTGGGCGTGGGCGTGGGCGTGGGGGGACACGCCGGGGGGGGCCGTTCGGCGGCTCGGCTCGGGGACGGTAGGACGGTACCGTAACGGAGCGGGAAGCGAGCAGGGAAACGCACTGTGTCAGGCTGACAGGGGAAAAGCACGACCCTCCTCCGGTCACCTGCCGATCCTTGACCAGATGCTGCTCGGCAGTGGAGAGCTGCGTATCCAGGAACGCCCCGGAACCCGGCTTAGGTGGCTGCCCAAACAGGTAAGGAGCGCGTGCACGTGCGAATCTTTCCCCGTGTCGCCGCGCGGCGTAGCGTAGTGCTTCCAGGGCTCGTTAGGGCACCTTCCTGGCTGCGTGTCCTTGGCATCCTGCGTTTCCCTTGCTTTCCCGGGGTTTTTGCCTTGCTTTGCCCGGTTATTCCCGCTGCCTCCCTCTGTGTCGCTCAGGTGTTGCTCTTCCTTTGCGAGCATCAAATCCTCGAGCGCTGCCGCTCCACAAGAGCGTCATCCGCTCGGGTTGCATTGCTTCGCTTTGTGCCCGGGGCCTTCTTCTGGCACCCTAGAGCGAAGGAGCGAATGGCAGCGGGGGGGCCTCGCTGGCTGGGACGTAGCTTTAATTATTTGAAGCTTGGCCCGGGTCCCAACCCACGTAGGAACTGTGAAGGTAACGGTATTAACCCCCGCTGTAGCTCTAACCCTAGCCCTTACCCTGACGCTAAAATCGTCTCTGGCTCCAAACGTAGCAATAAAAGTCACGCTCAGAGTTTGTAGCAGAAGGAGCCTTAACCCTGATCGTAACCCAGAAAGCAGTCGTTAAGGTAACCGTAGTCTTCACCCTGAAAGTAACGCTAATCGTAGCCCCGATGACCCGAAAATAGTTGTACCAGCCCTCCCCCGAAAAAAAGCCCCTGAGAACGACCCAGAGAAGCCACCGTAAAACTAACGCTGAGGGTGATCTCCGTCCTAAGGGTGACTCTAACCTCGGTGCTAATGGGACGCTAGGGGTAATCGTAACGGTCCTAAAAATTCGGGTAGCGTGGCAGCGGTGCTACCCTGCTACCGTGCCGGGCAGTCCCGTCAGCGTCACATCGCCTGTTAAACGCAGGCCGCGGCGGAGAAGCGTGTCGCTCCCGGGCGGTGCGAGGACTGCGAGGACGCTTTTCCGGCTCTCCGTGACAACAGCAGGCAAGCTGAACGTCCCGGAACGTCCTGGAACTCAACTTTGCTGCCTGACTGCTAGTTAGTTGCTCAAACGGGTCAGAGCAACACGTAGGCTCGAGTGTACGCTCGTTACGTGGCGTGGTATGCTCTGTTTTTTTTCCCAGAGCTAGCTCGTTACCGTGCCTCGTGGCATCTTCGTGCCTTAGATCTCTCTCCGGAGCACGGGAGCATCGAAGCAGGTAGCGTGCGTGGGGTCAGATTTGGGGGGCGGGCGATTCCCTCGGTGGGGCCAGAGCCCGAACCCGAACGAACCGAACGCCGCCCGGCTTTGCGGAAGGCCTCCGGGGTTCACGGGCAGGAAACGTACCGCTGGGAGGCCAGCAGAACGACTTGAGGCCGGGGGCAGTCAGTCAGCGCAAAGAGCTCCCGGCCTCGGGTCTCGCTTGCTCTGACTCGCTGGAAAATATTCCCCCGGACTGGCGGGCTTTCCTCCCGGTAGGTTCGTGCTCGGCTCCGCTTACTTAGCGTGCGTCCCCAGAGGGACGGCTGTAGAAGAAGGGAAAGAGACGAGATCTGAAGCGTTTTAAAAACTGACAAAAGAGCAGGAAAGAGAACCCGCACCAAACTGCACTGACCCAACGAAGGCGGCAGGTGGAATGGTGGAAGGCTTTGAGAGCCGTTCCGTTTGTTCACCTGTGGTTCCGTTAGTCACGGACTTGCGCGCCTTAATTTCTCCCATGTTGCGTGCTGTAACGGAGGGGGCAGGTGATTTCAGAGCCGGAAACGTCCTCGGGCCGCGTGGTGTTTGTTGGCTGACGGAAGCCCCCTCCGTTACCTTGCTGACGATTAATTTCACACGCAAAAAAAGGCCCAGCCCGACAGCATTGCTGGCGCAGCGGTGCCTTTTTTCACTCGAGCTGAAGTTGTGGTCACCTTTTCCTGTGGTCCTGAATGGCTGAGTGGCGCTAGGCTTGACCCGGTGTGAGATCTGAACCGCGGCAGTAAAGTTCAGCTCCGAGGGAGGCTCCAACTCTTGGGCTGATGCTGGCGGCAAAAAGCGCCGTCGCTCTCGGAGCATGGAGGGGCGGTGAGGCAGCAAAATAGAAAACAGGGGTAGGGGCTCGCCGTAACCGGTTTAGACAGAAAGGCGTTTTCAAGCACCCTCAGGGCGCTGCCTGCTCTGGTAGTCATCGCTGCTCGGAGCGGTTGGTCCTTCTGGGGTTCTCGACGCGCTCGGGAACTCGGGGGCGGGATGGAGAACTCGCTGCTATAACAGATGGCGTTCCTGTTCGTCAGCCCCAGACATACCTCGCCTCTGACTTTGCCACACGCAAGAAAGCGGCCTCTCCGGTGCAACGTTTTCCAGCGTTGCTTGTTTTGGAATAAGCAGGCGTGGGATCTGTCCCTCTCTCTGTTCTTTGCAGGATGTTGTTTCTCACGGCGAGAAGCTTTCTAAGGCGAACGAGAAGCAGCTCCCGGACACGGCGGTGCTGAGCAAGCGGAAGGGGGAGGTTTGAAAGCTTTGAGCGGAGGAAGAGGGGGCAAAAGCTGGAAGCCCGTCGGCGTCTGTTCCGCTTCCTTCAGGCGTGCAGCCTCTCGTGCCGCCCCTAGAGCGCTCCTCTTGTCACGGAGGCTTCCGTGTATCAGCGCTGCCTTTGCGATGCGCTGCAGCGTTGGGGCATCGCAGTCCTTCGTGGCGCTGGCCTTCGTGGACGTGCGCGCCGAGCGCTTTTCCTTCTCGCCGTCGACTAGCCCGGCGTACTTGGGCAAGCAGCTGTTTCGGGCGCCCCAAAGCAAATCTGCAGAGTCTGTGGGTTCGGTCGTCTTCACGCCGCGTAGCTGTGCGTCCAGCCAAAGAGAGGAGCGTCCGTTGTGCCGGCTTTCCCAAACAGCGCTGCGGGAGGAGATCGGGTCAGGTATGTCGTAGCGTGGGCCGCAGCCTCGCTGTTGCCTCAGTTTGGACAGCTTCTAGAATTGAAGCTGTTCTCGTGTGGTGCCCCTCGCTAATCTGCAGATGATTGCGTACCTGTGCCCGCGTTCTGCTCGCCCTGTTTCACGTTAGTCGTTTCTGTAATCTGGAAAGGGGGAATTAACTTTGTTCTTTAGGAATTGAGCTGTTTTCCTACTGCCCCATGCTTTGTCGCTCAGGGAGGATTATGATTTACGATCCAATGTAGCGGCTTCCTAAAATTCAGTCCACTCAAATTCTCTGCTGTCTGGTAGCAAGGGCTTCTAAAGGACTGCGAGCTCGGGCTTTGCAGGCCAGCGGTGGAGCTAACAGGGAGGCCTCTGGATTTTCAGAAAGGAACGGGAAGGCTGAGAATCAGCTCCTTTTTTTTGACCGTGGCACTGTTTGGACTGTTAGTTTTCTGGCGGTCCCGCTTCAGGATTCTGCCGGTCCGCAGGCACACCCGCTTGGTTTGTCTGGAGCTCAGGAACTTGGTGCTTATGGCTTCAGTTCTTTGCAGCGCCGGGCTGCGCCACGTGCTGCCCAGACCAAATACGCGTGTTGTTGGAGGAGATTACTCTACGCGTTTTATTTATTTATTTATTTTTTAATGCTTTTAAAGCGTGGGGATGGTAGATGCCTTTCAGACAGGTAACGCCTAAAAGAAATCCATTTTTCTTTTCTTTTCCTTTCTTCCTTGGAGCAGCAGTTCAGGGAAACGTAGTTACTTTCTTCTCTGCCGCTGCGTTTCCCGTGGTGGTATTCTGGGAATGGCTTCTGTCGCTGATTGCTTCCTTGCTTATTTTAAATACGGAACGAGACACGCCATGCTTTCCCTTCTGCCTAGGTCGACCTCCCTTGGTTTCCTTTTAGTTTCGAGTTGTACTCTGGAACAGAATGCGCAGCTGGATCTAGAGCAGTTGCCAAAGAGGTGTCTGTGGGCAAACAGCGCAGGGTTTCCCAGACGGAGGTCATAAAGTTCCTGGCCTCCTCGCAAAGCGTTCTCGTCTTATCTCTACCTAGAGTCGTATGTTACTGCAGCAGCGAGCTGCTTATGACAAGTCCATAAACTGTTTCCCAGAGGTGATGCTGACGAGCATGCCCCGTGATGAATGACTTACGTATCCCTCACGTTTCGTATTCATTCTTCCTTTGGGTCAAAAGTGGACCGGAATCCACGAAACTGTGCCTGGGAATCCCACCGTTACTACGACAGCTCAGCCGCGGTGCCCGCGGTCAGAACGCCCCGCGGGCGGATCCTGGCAGCGGTTGCGAACGAAAGAACGGACGACAGATTGCTCGACATCAAAACCAATCCAGTGGATAATTGCAAGCCTCGGGTGCTCCGGGCAGAATCTCCGAGCGGTGAGGCCCGGTACAGAAGCCGTCGCTACTCTGTTTCTTCTGAGAGTCGTTTGGCTGTTTTGTGTTGCTCTGTTAAGGGTTCCAAGCCATCCTTGGCCTAACTGCGCGCGCCTGTCCGATCGATGCCGTGTTTTTTCGTCACCTCAGATGCTGGCGGGGGAAAAAATGATAATAATAATTTTTAAAAGGCACGACGACACCCAGTTGCTGGTTATTTGTGTGTCGTTGTTATGTGTTGTTATTTGTATTTGTTGTTATGTGGCTGGGTGGCTGGCTGGCTGGGTGGCTGGCTGGCTGGCTGGGTGGCTGGCTTGGTGGGTGTCTTTCTGGCTGGGTGTCTGGCTGGGTGTCTGGGTGGGTGTCTGGGTGGGTGTCTGTCTGGGTGGGTATCTGTCTGGGTGTCTGTCTGTCTGGGTGGGTGCCTGTCTGTCCGGGTGTCTGGGTGGGTGCCTGTCTGTCCGGGTGTCTGGGTGGCTGGGTGGGTGTCTGGCTGGGTGGGTGTCTGGCTTGGTGGGTGTCTGTCTGTCTGGATGTCTGGCTGGGTGTCTGGGTGTCTGTCTGGGTGGGTGTCTGTCCGGGTATCTGTCTGTCCGGGTGTCTGGGTGGCTGTCTGGGTGTGTGGGTGGGTGCCTGTCTGTCTGTGTGGGTGGGTGTCTGTGTGGGTGTTGGGCTGGGTGTCTGTCTGTCCGGGTGTCTGTCCGGGTGTCTGTCTGTCCGGGTGTCTGTCCGGGTTTCTGTCTGTCTGTCTGGGTGGGTGTGTGGGTGGGTGTCTGTGGGTGCCTGTCTGTCTGAGTGTGTGTCTATTTATTGATTTCTTGACGTGTTTTCATAAGCGCTTATTTGGTGGGCTTGTCCAAGTTTTCCTTGGTTTTCTTCGTCTTTTTTTTATTTTACTTTTTTTTTAACGCGGAGTTTTTTCCCCGCCTCCGCCCCCCCACTCCCCGCCTGAGTTGGCGTTTTTCCTCCGCCGTCAGGAGAGAGAACGGCCGGCAGGCGAGCGCGGTGAGCGTCCGCGTCGATGCGGCGAGAGGCGTTGTTTCGGCGGTCTGTAGTGCCCCCGCGTGGCCAGTCGGCGGTAGTGCAGGCGTGTATGTTTGCTGGTCGCAGGCAGGCGGAAGTGGCGTCCGGATGTTGTCGCCGCTCTGCGTAGCGAATCCGCCCGTCTCTGTGCTCCCAAGTCCTCCGGGCGGCTTTGCGCATGCGCGCAACCGGGTCTAAATAGCCCGTAGGGAAAGGAACACTTAGGAGCGGGCGAGCAGTCCACCCTTGGATCGCCGGCTCGGCGATTACGCGCCCCTCTTCCCGACTAAGGAGGTGCCCGCTGCCTGTTTCCTCGGGCGGTTTTTCTCCCGAGCCCGCCCCGGGCACTGACGGGTTTTGCTCCCGGCGGCCCCTGCGGCCGTCCCGGTACCCGATTGGCTCAGAGCTGCGCGTGACCGGCAGCTGCCCGCCCGGGACCGCGCAAGCGCAGTAGCGCAGCGCTGCTCGGTGCTGCCGCCTACGGAGGAGAATTCGGTACTGCAGGCGGCGCGACGCAGGCGCACCTGGATGCGGAAGTGGCCGGTCTGAGTTTCGACCGCTCTGCGCAGCGAATCCGCCAATCTCTATGGTGAGAAGCCCTCCAGCCGGCAAGACGCATGCGCTCGAAGACGTACGGAGCGCGCGGATTTTCGGACGGGCATCCAACGAGCTCGTCGACGCGGCGGACCGGTAGGCGCCCCCCAGCCGTTTAAAAGCGCCCTCGGCAGGGGTGCAACGCGAGCGGCTCGGAGCCGTCCCCGGGCACCGCAGCCTCCCGGTACCGGCACGGAGCGGCTCCGCGGCCACCCCGAGCGGCGTCCTGCCGGCTTTCCGAGGAGCTGCTGAACGGTGGCTTTTCCACCGGTCCCGGCCCGTCCCAGCCCCGACCGCCGAGCTCCTTCACGTGGCAGCGCCTCACGGCTCCAGGCGCCTCGCCGCGCGCTGCAGGTAAGCAGCCGCTCCCGCAGGGCGCAGCCACGTTGCTCGGCGCGTGCTCGCGTCAGCGGCGCTCCCGTGCGGCGGGCGTGTGGGCAGTTCCTGCAGTACCGCGCGGCGACCACCGGGCGGCAGCAGAGAGCCGCGGCGCTGTCGAGCGGCGGGGGGCGGAGGCTGTGGGCGTGGGCGTGGGCGTGGGGGGACACGCCGGGGGGGGCCGTTCGGCGGCTCGGCTCGGGGACGGTAGGACGGTACCGTAACGGAGCGGGAAGCGAGCAGGGAAACGCACTGTGTCAGGCTGACAGGGGAAAAGCACGACCCTCCTCCGGTCACCTGCCGATCCTTGACCAGATGCTGCTCGGCAGTGGAGAGCTGCGTATCCAGGAACGCCCCGGAACCCGGCTTAGGTGGCTGCCCAAACAGGTAAGGAGCGCGTGCACGTGCGAATCTTTCCCCGTGTCGCCGCGCGGCGTAGCGTAGTGCTTCCAGGGCTCGTTAGGGCACCTTCCTGGCTGCGTGTCCTTGGCATCCTGCGTTTCCCTTGCTTTCCCGGGGTTTTTGCCTTGCTTTGCCCGGTTATTCCCGCTGCCTCCCTCTGTGTCGCTCAGGTGTTGCTCTTCCTTTGCGAGCATCAAATCCTCGAGCGCTGCCGCTCCACAAGAGCGTCATCCGCTCGGGTTGCATTGCTTCGCTTTGTGCCCGGGGCCTTCTTCTGGCACCCTAGAGCGAAGGAGCGAATGGCAGCGGGGGGGCCTCGCTGGCTGGGACGTAGCTTTAATTATTTGAAGCTTGGCCCGGGTCCCAACCCACGTAGGAACTGTGAAGGTAACGGTATTAACCCCCGCTGTAGCTCTAACCCTAGCCCTTACCCTGACGCTAAAATCGTCTCTGGCTCCAAACGTAGCAATAAAAGTCACGCTCAGAGTTTGTAGCAGAAGGAGCCTTAACCCTGATCGTAACCCAGAAAGCAGTCGTTAAGGTAACCGTAGTCTTCACCCTGAAAGTAACGCTAATCGTAGCCCCGATGACCCGAAAATAGTTGTACCAGCCCTCCCCCGAAAAAAAGCCCCTGAGAACGACCCAGAGAAGCCACCGTAAAACTAACGCTGAGGGTGATCTCCGTCCTAAGGGTGACTCTAACCTCGGTGCTAATGGGACGCTAGGGGTAATCGTAACGGTCCTAAAAATTCGGGTAGCGTGGCAGCGGTGCTACCCTGCTACCGTGCCGGGCAGTCCCGTCAGCGTCACATCGCCTGTTAAACGCAGGCCGCGGCGGAGAAGCGTGTCGCTCCCGGGCGGTGCGAGGACTGCGAGGACGCTTTTCCGGCTCTCCGTGACAACAGCAGGCAAGCTGAACGTCCCGGAACGTCCTGGAACTCAACTTTGCTGCCTGACTGCTAGTTAGTTGCTCAAACGGGTCAGAGCAACACGTAGGCTCGAGTGTACGCTCGTTACGTGGCGTGGTATGCTCTGTTTTTTTTCCCAGAGCTAGCTCGTTACCGTGCCTCGTGGCATCTTCGTGCCTTAGATCTCTCTCCGGAGCACGGGAGCATCGAAGCAGGTAGCGTGCGTGGGGTCAGATTTGGGGGGCGGGCGATTCCCTCGGTGGGGCCAGAGCCCGAACCCGAACGAACCGAACGCCGCCGGGCTTTGCGGAAGGCCTCCGGGGTTCACGGGCAGGAAACGTACCGCTGGGAGGCCAGCAGAACGACTTGAGGCCGGGGGCAGTCAGTCAGCGCAAAGAGCTCCCGGCCTCGGGTCTCGCTTGCTCTGACTCGCTGGAAAATATTCCCCCGGACTGGCGGGCTTTCCTCCCGGTAGGTTCGTGCTCGGCTCCGCTTACTTAGCGTGCGTCCCCAGAGGGACGGCTGTAGAAGAAGGGAAAGAGACGAGATCTGAAGCGTTTTAAAAACTGACAAAAGAGCAGGAAAGAGAACCCGCACCAAACTGCACTGACCCAACGAAGGCGGCAGGTGGAATGGTGGAAGGCTTTGAGAGCCGTTCCGTTTGTTCACCTGTGGTTCCGTTAGTCACGGACTTGCGCGCCTTAATTTCTCCCATGTTGCGTGCTGTAACGGAGGGGGCAGGTGATTTCAGAGCCGGAAACGTCCTCGGGCCGCGTGGTGTTTGTTGGCTGACGGAAGCCCCCTCCGTTACCTTGCTGACGATTAATTTCACACGCAAAAAAAGGCCCAGCCCGACAGCATTGCTGGCGCAGCGGTGCCTTTTTTCACTCGAGCTGAAGTTGTGGTCACCTTTTCCTGTGGTCCTGAATGGCTGAGTGGCGCTAGGCTTGACCCGGTGTGAGATCTGAACCGCGGCAGTAAAGTTCAGCTCCGAGGGAGGCTCCAACTCTTGGGCTGATGCTGGCGGCAAAAAGCGCCGTCGCTCTCGGAGCATGGAGGGGCGGTGAGGCAGCAAAATAGAAAACAGGGGTAGGGGCTCGCCGTAACCGGTTTAGACAGAAAGGCGTTTTCAAGCACCCTCAGGGCGCTGCCTGCTCCGGTAGTCATCGCTGCTCGGAGCGGTTGGTCCTTCTGGGGTTCTCGACGCGCTCGGGAACTCGGGGGCGGGATGGAGAACTCGCTGCTATAACAGATGGCGTTCCTGTTCGTCAGCCCCAGACATACCTCGCCTCTGACTTTGCCACACGCAAGAAAGCGGCCTCTCCGGTGCAACGTTTTCCAGCGTTGCTTGTTTTGGAATAAGCAGGCGTGGGATCTGTCCCTCTCTCTGTTCTTTGCAGGATGTTGTTTCTCACGGCGAGAAGCTTTCTAAGGCGAACGAGAAGCAGCTCCCGGACACGGCGGTGCTGAGCAAGCAGAAGGGGGAGGTTTGAAAGCTTTGAGCGGAGGAAGAGGGGGAAAAAGCTGGAAGCCCGTCGGCGTCTGTTCCGCTTCCTTCAGGCGTGCAGCCTCTCGTGCCGCCCCTAGAGCGCTCCTCTTGTCACGGAGGCTTCCGTGTATCAGCGCTGCCTTTGCGATGCGCTGCAGCGTTGGGGCATCGCAGTCCTTCGTGGCGCTGGCCTTCGTGGACGTGCGCGCCGAGCGCTTTTCCTTCTCGCCGTCGACTAGCCCGGCGTACTTGGGCAAGCAGCTGTTTCGGGCGCCCCAAAGCAAATCTGCAGAGTCTGTGGGTTCGGTCGTCTTCACGCCGCGTAGCTGTGCGTCCAGCCAAAGAGAGGAGCGTCCGTTGTGCCGGCTTTCCCAAACAGCGCTGCGGGAGGAGATCGGGTCAGGTATGTCGTAGCGTGGGCCGCAGCCTCGCTGTTGCCTCAGTTTGGACAGCTTCTAGAATTGAAGCTGTTCTCGTGTGGTGCCCCTCGCTAATCTGCAGATGATTGCGTACCTGTGCCCGCGTTCTGCTCGCCCTGTTTCACGTTAGTCGTTTCTGTAATCTGGAAAGGGGGAATTAACTTTGTTCTTTAGGAATTGAGCTGTTTTCCTACTGCCCCATGCTTTGTCGCTCAGGGAGGATTATGATTTACGATCCAATGTAGCGGCTTCCTAAAATTCAGTCCACTCAAATTCTCTGCTGTCTGGTAGCAAGGGCTTCTAAAGGACTGCGAGCTCGGGCTTTGCAGGCCAGCGGTGGAGCTAACAGGGAGGCCTCTGGATTTTCAGAAAGGAACGGGAAGGCTGAGAATCAGCTCCTTTTTTTTGACCGTGGCACTGTTTGGACTGTTAGTTTTCTGGCGGTCCCGCTTCAGGATTCTGCCGGTCCGCAGGCACACCCGCTTGGTTTGTCTGGAGCTCAGGAACTTGGTGCTTATGGCTTCAGTTCTTTGCAGCGCCGGGCTGCGCCACGTGCTGCCCAGACCAAATACGCGTGTTGTTGGAGGAGATTACTCTACGCGTTTTATTTATTTATTTATTTTTTAATGCTTTTAAAGCGTGGGGATGGTAGATGCCTTTCAGACAGGTAACGCCTAAAAGAAATCCATTTTTCTTTTCTTTTCCTTTCTTCCTTGGAGCAGCAGTTCAGGGAAACGTAGTTACTTTCTTCTCTGCCGCTGCGTTTCCCGTGGTGGTATTCTGGGAATGGCTTCTGTCGCTGATTGCTTCCTTGCTTATTTTAAATACGGAACGAGACACGCCATGCTTTCCCTTCTGCCTAGGTCGACCTCCCTTGGTTTCCTTTTAGTTTCGAGTTGTACTCTGGAACAGAATGCGCAGCTGGATCTAGAGCAGTTGCCAAAGAGGTGTCTGTGGGCAAACAGCGCAGGGTTTCCCAGACGGAGGTCATAAAGTTCCTGGCCTCCTCGCAAAGCGTTCTCGTCTTATCTCTACCTAGAGTCGTATGTTACTGCAGCAGCGAGCTGCTTATGACAAGTCCATAAACTGTTTCCCAGAGGTGATGCTGACGAGCATGCCCCGTGATGAATGACTTACGTATCCCTCACGTTTCGTATTCATTCTTCCTTTGGGTCAAAAGTGGACCGGAATCCACGAAACTGTGCCTGGGAATCCCACCGTTACTACGACAGCTCAGCCGCGGTGCCCGCGGTCAGAACGCCCCGCGGGCGGATCCTGGCAGCGGTTGCGAACGAAAGAACGGACGACAGATTGCTCGACATCAAAACCGATCCAGTGGATAATTGCAAGCCTCGGGTGCTCCGGGCAGAATCTCCGAGCGGTGAGGCCCGGTACAGAAGCCGTCGCTACTCTGTTTCTTCTGAGAGTCGTTTGGCTGTTTTGTGTTGCTCTGTTAAGGGTTCCAAGCCATCCTTGGCCTAACTGCGCGCGCCTGTCCGATCGATGCCGTGTTTTTTCGTCACCTCAGATGCTGGCGGGGGAAAAAATGATAATAATAATTTTTAAAAGGCACGACGACACCCAGTTGCTGGTTATTTGTGTGTCGTTGTTATGTGTTGTTATTTGTATTTGTTGTTATGTGGCTGGGTGGCTGGCTGGCTGGGTGGCTGGCTGGCTGGCTGGGTGGCTGGCTTGGTGGGTGTCTTTCTGGCTGGGTGTCTGGCTGGGTGTCTGGGTGGGTGTCTGGGTGGGTGTCTGTCTGGGTGGGTATCTGTCTGGGTGTCTGTCTGTCTGGGTGGGTGCCTGTCTGTCCGGGTGTCTGGGTGGGTGCCTGTCTGTCCGGGTGTCTGGGTGGCTGGGTGGGTGTCTGGCTGGGTGGGTGTCTGGCTTGGTGGGTGTCTGTCTGTCTGGATGTCTGGCTGGGTGTCTGGGTGTCTGTCTGGGTGGGTGTCTGTCCGGGTATCTGTCTGTCCGGGTGTCTGGGTGGCTGTCTGGGTGTGTGGGTGGGTGCCTGTCTGTCTGTGTGGGTGGGTGTCTGTGTGGGTGTTGGGCTGGGTGTCTGTCTGTCCGGGTGTCTGTCCGGGTGTCTGTCTGTCCGGGTGTCTGTCCGGGTTTCTGTCTGTCTGTCTGGGTGGGTGTGTGGGTGGGTGTCTGTGGGTGCCTGTCTGTCTGAGTGTGTGTCTATTTATTGATTTCTTGACGTGTTTTCATAAGCGCTTATTTGGTGGGCTTGTCCAAGTTTTCCTTGGTTTTCTTCGTCTTTTTTTTATTTTACTTTTTTTTTAACGCGGAGTTTTTTCCCCGCCTCCGCCCCCCCACTCCCCGCCTGAGTTGGCGTTTTTCCTCCGCCGTCAGGAGAGAGAACGGCCGGCAGGCGAGCGCGGTGAGCGTCCGCGTCGATGCGGCGAGAGGCGTTGTTTCGGCGGTCTGTAGTGCCCCCGCGTGGCCAGTCGGCGGTAGTGCAGGCGTGTATGTTTGCTGGTCGCAGGCAGGCGGAAGTGGCGTCCGGATGTTGTCGCCGCTCTGCGTAGCGAATCCGCCCGTCTCTGTGCTCCCAAGTCCTCCGGGCGGCTTTGCGCATGCGCGCAACCGGGTCTAAATAGCCCGTAGGGAAAGGAACACTTAGGAGCGGGCGAGCAGTCCACCCTTGGATCGCCGGCTCGGCGATTACGCGCCCCTCTTCCCGACTAAGGAGGTGCCCGCTGCCTGTTTCCTCGGGCGGTTTTTCTCCCGAGCCCGCCCCGGGCACTGACGGGTTTTGCTCCCGGCGGCCCCTGCGGCCGTCCCGGTACCCGATTGGCTCAGAGCTGCGCGTGACCGGCAGCTGCCCGCCCGGGACCGCGCAAGCGCAGTAGCGCAGCGCTGCTCGGTGCTGCCGCCTACGGAGGAGAATTCGGTACTGCAGGCGGCGCGACGCAGGCGCACCTGGATGCGGAAGTGGCCGGTCTGAGTTTCGACCGCTCTGCGCAGCGAATCCGCCAATCTCTATGGTGAGAAGCCCTCCAGCCGGCAAGACGCATGCGCTCGAAGACGTACGGAGCGCGCGGATTTTCGGACGGGCATCCAACGAGCTCGTCGACGCGGCGGACCGGTAGGCGCCCCCCAGCCGTTTAAAAGCGCCCTCGGCAGGGGTGCAACGCGAGCGGCTCGGAGCCGTCCCCGGGCACCGCAGCCTCCCGGTACCGGCACGGAGCGGCTCCGCGGCCACCCCGAGCGGCGTCCTGCCGGCTTTCCGAGGAGCTGCTGAACGGTGGCTTTTCCACCGGTCCCGGCCCGTCCCAGCCCCGACCGCCGAGCTCCTTCACGTGGCAGCGCCTCACGGCTCCAGGCGCCTCGCCGCGCGCTGCAGGTAAGCAGCCGCTCCCGCAGGGCGCAGCCACGTTGCTCGGCGCGTGCTCGCGTCAGCGGCGCTCCCGTGCGGCGGGCGTGTGGGCAGTTCCTGCAGTACCGCGCGGCGACCACCGGGCGGCAGCAGAGAGCCGCGGCGCTGTCGAGCGGCGGGGGGCGGAGGCTGTGGGCGTGGGCGTGGGCGTGGGGGGACACGCCGGGGGGGGCCGTTCGGCGGCTCGGCTCGGGGACGGTAGGACGGTACCGTAACGGAGCGGGAAGCGAGCAGGGAAACGCACTGTGTCAGGCTGACAGGGGAAAAGCACGACCCTCCTCCGGTCACCTGCCGATCCTTGACCAGATGCTGCTCGGCAGTGGAGAGCTGCGTATCCAGGAACGCCCCGGAACCCGGCTTAGGTGGCTGCCCAAACAGGTAAGGAGCGCGTGCACGTGCGAATCTTTCCCCGTGTCGCCGCGCGGCGTAGCGTAGTGCTTCCAGGGCTCGTTAGGGCACCTTCCTGGCTGCGTGTCCTTGGCATCCTGCGTTTCCCTTGCTTTCCCGGGGTTTTTGCCTTGCTTTGCCCGGTTATTCCCGCTGCCTCCCTCTGTGTCGCTCAGGTGTTGCTCTTCCTTTGCGAGCATCAAATCCTCGAGCGCTGCCGCTCCACAAGAGCGTCATCCGCTCGGGTTGCATTGCTTCGCTTTGTGCCCGGGGCCTTCTTCTGGCACCCTAGAGCGAAGGAGCGAATGGCAGCGGGGGGGCCTCGCTGGCTGGGACGTAGCTTTAATTATTTGAAGCTTGGCCCGGGTCCCAACCCACGTAGGAACTGTGAAGGTAACGGTATTAACCCCCGCTGTAGCTCTAACCCTAGCCCTTACCCTGACGCTAAAATCGTCTCTGGCTCCAAACGTAGCAATAAAAGTCACGCTCAGAGTTTGTAGCAGAAGGAGCCTTAACCCTGATCGTAACCCAGAAAGCAGTCGTTAAGGTAACCGTAGTCTTCACCCTGAAAGTAACGCTAATCGTAGCCCCGATGACCCGAAAATAGTTGTACCAGCCCTCCCCCGAAAAAAAGCCCCTGAGAACGACCCAGAGAAGCCACCGTAAAACTAACGCTGAGGGTGATCTCCGTCCTAAGGGTGACTCTAACCTCGGTGCTAATGGGACGCTAGGGGTAATCGTAACGGTCCTAAAAATTCGGGTAGCGTGGCAGCGGTGCTACCCTGCTACCGTGCCGGGCAGTCCCGTCAGCGTCACATCGCCTGTTAAACGCAGGCCGCGGCGGAGAAGCGTGTCGCTCCCGGGCGGTGCGAGGACTGCGAGGACGCTTTTCCGGCTCTCCGTGACAACAGCAGGCAAGCTGAACGTCCCGGAACGTCCTGGAACTCAACTTTGCTGCCTGACTGCTAGTTAGTTGCTCAAACGGGTCAGAGCAACACGTAGGCTCGAGTGTACGCTCGTTACGTGGCGTGGTATGCTCTGTTTTTTTTCCCAGAGCTAGCTCGTTACCGTGCCTCGTGGCATCTTCGTGCCTTAGATCTCTCTCCGGAGCACGGGAGCATCGAAGCAGGTAGCGTGCGTGGGGTCAGATTTGGGGGGCGGGCGATTCCCTCGGTGGGGCCAGAGCCCGAACCCGAACGAACCGAACGCCGCCCGGCTTTGCGGAAGGCCTCCGGGGTTCACGGGCAGGAAACGTACCGCTGGGAGGCCAGCAGAACGACTTGAGGCCGGGGGCAGTCAGTCAGCGCAAAGAGCTCCCGGCCTCGGGTCTCGCTTGCTCTGACTCGCTGGAAAATATTCCCCCGGACTGGCGGGCTTTCCTCCCGGTAGGTTCGTGCTCGGCTCCGCTTACTTAGCGTGCGTCCCCAGAGGGACGGCTGTAGAAGAAGGGAAAGAGACGAGATCTGAAGCGTTTTAAAAACTGACAAAAGAGCAGGAAAGAGAACCCGCACCAAACTGCACTGACCCAACGAAGGCGGCAGGTGGAATGGTGGAAGGCTTTGAGAGCCGTTCCGTTTGTTCACCTGTGGTTCCGTTAGTCACGGACTTGCGCGCCTTAATTTCTCCCATGTTGCGTGCTGTAACGGAGGGGGCAGGTGATTTCAGAGCCGGAAACGTCCTCGGGCCGCGTGGTGTTTGTTGGCTGACGGAAGCCCCCTCCGTTACCTTGCTGACGATTAATTTCACACGCAAAAAAAGGCCCAGCCCGACAGCATTGCTGGCGCAGCGGTGCCTTTTTTCACTCGAGCTGAAGTTGTGGTCACCTTTTCCTGTGGTCCTGAATGGCTGAGTGGCGCTAGGCTTGACCCGGTGTGAGATCTGAACCGCGGCAGTAAAGTTCAGCTCCGAGGGAGGCTCCAACTCTTGGGCTGATGCTGGCGGCAAAAAGCGCCGTCGCTCTCGGAGCATGGAGGGGCGGTGAGGCAGCAAAATAGAAAACAGGGGTAGGGGCTCGCCGTAACCGGTTTAGACAGAAAGGCGTTTTCAAGCACCCTCAGGACGCTGCCTGCTCCGGTAGTCATCGCTGCTCGGAGCGGTTGGTCCTTCTGGGGTTCTCGACGCGCTCGGGAACTCGGGGGCGGGATGGAGAACTCGCTGCTATAACAGATGGCGTTCCTGTTCGTCAGCCCCAGACATACCTCGCCTCTGACTTTGCCACACGCAAGAAAGCGGCCTCTCCGGTGCAACGTTTTCCAGCGTTGCTTGTTTTGGAATAAGCAGGCGTGGGATCTGTCCCTCTCTCTGTTCTTTGCAGGATGTTGTTTCTCACGGCGAGAAGCTTTCTAAGGCGAACGAGAAGCAGCTCCCGGACACGGCGGTGCTGAGCAAGCGGAAGGGGGAGGTTTGAAAGCTTTGAGCGGAGGAAGAGGGGGAAAAAGCTGGAAGCCCGTCGGCGTCTGTTCCGCTTCCTTCAGGCGTGCAGCCTCTCGTGCCGCCCCTAGAGCGCTCCTCTTGTCACGGAGGCTTCCGTGTATCAGCGCTGCCTTTGCGATGCGCTGCAGCGTTGGGGCATCGCAGTCCTTCGTGGCGCTGGCCTTCGTGGACGTGCGCGCCGAGCGCTTTTCCTTCTCGCCGTCGACTAGCCCGGCGTACTTGGGCAAGCAGCTGTTTCGGGCGCCCCAAAGCAAATCTGCAGAGTCTGTGGGTTCGGTCGTCTTCACGCCGCGTAGCTGTGCGTCCAGCCAAAGAGAGGAGCGTCCGTTGTGCCGGCTTTCCCAAACAGCGCTGCGGGAGGAGATCGGGTCAGGTATGTCGTAGCGTGGGCCGCAGCCTCGCTGTTGCCTCAGTTTGGACAGCTTCTAGAATTGAAGCTGTTCTCGTGTGGTGCCCCTCGCTAATCTGCAGATGATTGCGTACCTGTGCCCGCGTTCTGCTCGCCCTGTTTCGCGTTAGTCGTTTCTGTAATCTGGAAAGGGGGAATTAACTTTGTTCTTTAGGAATTGAGCTGTTTTCCTACTGCCCCATGCTTTGTCGCTCAGGGAGGATTATGATTTACGATCCAATGTAGCGGCTTCCTAAAATTCAGTCCACTCAAATTCTCTGCTGTCTGGTAGCAAGGGCTTCTAAAGGACTGCGAGCTCGGGCTTTGCAGGCCAGCGGTGGAGCTAACAGGGAGGCCTCTGGATTTTCAGAAAGGAACGGGAAGGCTGAGAATCAGCTCCTTTTTTTTGACCGTGGCACTGTTTGGACTGTTAGTTTTCTGGCGGTCCCGCTTCAGGATTCTGCCGGTCCGCAGGCACACCCGCTTGGTTTGTCTGGAGCTCAGGAACTTGGTGCTTATGGCTTCAGTTCTTTGCAGCGCCGGGCTGCGCCACGTGCTGCCCAGACCAAATACGCGTGTTGTTGGAGGAGATTACTCTACGCGTTTTATTTATTTATTTATTTTTTAATGCTTTTAAAGCGTGGGGATGGTAGATGCCTTTCAGACAGGTAACGCCTAAAAGAAATCCATTTTTCTTTTCTTTTCCTTTCTTCCTTGGAGCAGCAGTTCAGGGAAACGTAGTTACTTTCTTCTCTGCCGCTGCGTTTCCCGTGGTGGTATTCTGGGAATGGCTTCTGTCGCTGATTGCTTCCTTGCTTATTTTAAATACGGAACGAGACACGCCATGCTTTCCCTTCTGCCTAGGTCGACCTCCCTTGGTTTCCTTTTAGTTTCGAGTTGTACTCTGGAACAGAATGCGCAGCTGGATCTAGAGCAGTTGCCAAAGAGGTGTCTGTGGGCAAACAGCGCAGGGTTTCCCAGACGGAGGTCATAAAGTTCCTGGCCTCCTCGCAAAGCGTTCTCGTCTTATCTCTACCTAGA
Organism: Alectoris magna; assembly: GCA_030625065.1. Lineage (NCBI taxonomy): Eukaryota > Metazoa > Chordata > Aves > Galliformes > Phasianidae > Alectoris > Alectoris magna. Next base: position 90,909 of record CM060565.1, on the reverse strand, counting down.
GTCGTATGTTACTGCAGCAGCGAGCTGCTTATGACAAGTCCATAAACTGTTTCCCAGAGGTGATGCTGACGAGCATGCCCCGTGATGAATGACTTACGTATCCCTCACGTTTCGTATTCATTCTTCCTTTGGGTCAAAAGTGGACCGGAATCCACGAAACTGTGCCTGGGAATCCCACCGTTACTACGACAGCTCAGCCGCGGTGCCCGCGGTCAGAACGCCCCGCGGGCGGATCCTGGCAGCGGTTGCGAACGAAAGAACGGACGACAGATTGCTCGACATCAAAACCGATCCAGTGGATAATTGCAAGCCTCGGGTGCTCCGGGCAGAATCTCCGAGCGGTGAGGCCCGGTACAGAAGCCGTCGCTACTCTGTTTCTTCTGAGAGTCGTTTGGCTGTTTTGTGTTGCTCTGTTAAGGGTTCCAAGCCATCCTTGGCCTAACTGCGCGCGCCTGTCCGATCGATGCCGTGTTTTTTCGTCACCTCAGATGCTGGCGGGGGAAAAAATGATAATAATAATTTTTAAAAGGCACGACGACACCCAGTTGCTGGTTATTTGTGTGTCGTTGTTATGTGTTGTTATTTGTATTTGTTGTTATGTGGCTGGGTGGCTGGCTGGCTGGCTGGGTGGCTGGCTTGGTGGGTGTCTTTCTGGCTGGGTGTCTGGCTGGGTGTCTGGGTGGGTGTCTGGGTGGGTGTCTGTCTGGGTGGGTATCTGTCTGGGTGTCTGTCTGTCTGGGTGGGTGCCTGTCTGTCCGGGTGTCTGGGTGGGTGCCTGTCTGTCCGGGTGTCTGGGTGGCTGGGTGGGTGTCTGGCTGGGTGGGTGTCTGGCTTGGTGGGTGTCTGTCTGTCTGGATGTCTGGCTGGGTGTCTGGGTGTCTGTCTGGGTGGGTGTCTGTCCGGGTATCTGTCTGTCCGGGTGTCTGGGTGGCTGTCTGGGTGTGTGGGTGGGTGCCTGTCTGTCTGTGTGGGTGGGTGTCTGTGTGGGTGTTGGGCTGGGTGTCTGTCTGTCTGTCTGTCTGTCCGGGTGTCTGTCCGGGTGTCTGTCCGGGTGTCTGTCTGTCCGGGTGTCTGTCCGGGTTTCTGTCTGTCTGTCTGGGTGGGTGTGTGGGTGGGTGTCTGTGGGTGCCTGTCTGTCTGAGTGTGTGTCTATTTATTGATTTCTTGACGTGTTTTCATAAGCGCTTATTTGGTGGGCTTGTCCAAGTTTTCCTTGGTTTTCTTCGTCTTTTTTTTATTTTACTTTTTTTTTAACGCGGAGTTTTTTCCCCGCCTCCGCCCCCCCACTCCCCGCCTGAGTTGGCGTTTTTCCTCCGCCGTCAGGAGAGAGAACGGCCGGCAGGCGAGCGCGGTGAGCGTCCGCGTCGATGCGGCGAGAGGCGTTGTTTCGGCGGTCTGTAGTGCCCCCGCGTGGCCAGTCGGCGGTAGTGCAGGCGTGTATGTGCTGGTCGCAGGCAGGCGGAAGTGGCGTCCGGATGTTGTCGCCGCTCTGCGTAGCGAATCCGCCCGTCTCTGTGCTCCCAAGTCCTCCGGGCGGCTTTGCGCATGCGCGCAACCGGGTCTAAATAGCCCGTAGGGAAAGGAACACTTAGGAGCGGGCGAGCAGTCCACCCTTGGATCGCCGGCTCGGCGATTACGCGCCCCTCTTCCCGACTAAGGAGGTGCCCGCTGCCTGTTTCCTCGGGCGGTTTTTCTCCCGAGCCCGCCCCGGGCACTGACGGGTTTTGCTCCCGGCGGCCCCTGCGGCCGTCCCGGTACCCGATTGGCTCAGAGCTGCGCGTGACCGGCAGCTGCCCGCCCGGGACCGCGCAAGCGCAGTAGCGCAGCGCTGCTCGGTGCTGCCGCCTACGGAGGAGAATTCGGTACTGCAGGCGGCGCGACGCAGGCGCACCTGGATGCGGAAGTGGCCGGTCTGAGTTTCGACCGCTCTGCGCAGCGAATCCGCCAATCTCTATGGTGAGAAGCCCTCCAGCCGGCAAGACGCATGCGCTCGAAGACGTACGGAGCGCGCGGATTTTCGGACGGGCATCCAACGAGCTCGTCGACGCGGCGGACCGGTAGGCGCCCCCCAGCCGTTTAAAAGCGCCCTCGGCAGGGGTGCAACGCGAGCGGCTCGGAGCCGTCCCCGGGCACCGCAGCCTCCCGGTACCGGCACGGAGCGGCTCCGCGGCCACCCCGAGCGGCGTCCTGCCGGCTTTCCGAGGAGCTGCTGAACGGTGGCTTTTCCACCGGTCCCGGCCCGTCCCAGCCCCGACCGCCGAGCTCCTTCACGTGGCAGCGCCTCACGGCTCCAGGCGCCTCGCCGCGCGCTGCAGGTAAGCAGCCGCTCCCGCAGGGCGCAGCCACGTTGCTCGGCGCGTGCTCGCGTCAGCGGCGCTCCCGTGCGGCGGGCGTGTGGGCAGTTCCTGCAGTACCGCGCGGCGACCACCGGGCGGCAGCAGAGAGCCGCGGCGCTGTCGAGCGGCGGGGGGCGGAGGCTGTGGGCGTGGGCGTGGGCGTGGGGGGACACGCCGGGGGGGGCCGTTCGGCGGCTCGGCTCGGGGACGGTAGGACGGTACCGTAACGGAGCGGGAAGCGAGCAGGGAAACGCACTGTGTCAGGCTGACAGGGGAAAAGCACGACCCTCCTCCGGTCACCTGCCGATCCTTGACCAGATGCTGCTCGGCAGTGGAGAGCTGCGTATCCAGGAACGCCCCGGAACCCGGCTTAGGTGGCTGCCCAAACAGGTAAGGAGCGCGTGCACGTGCGAATCTTTCCCCGTGTCGCCGCGCGGCGTAGCGTAGTGCTTCCAGGGCTCGTTAGGGCACCTTCCTGGCTGCGTGTCCTTGGCATCCTGCGTTTCCCTTGCTTTCCCGGGGTTTTTGCCTTGCTTTGCCCGGTTATTCCCGCTGCCTCCCTCTGTGTCGCTCAGGTGTTGCTCTTCCTTTGCGAGCATCAAATCCTCGAGCGCTGCCGCTCCACAAGAGCGTCATCCGCTCGGGTTGCATTGCTTCGCTTTGTGCCCGGGGCCTTCTTCTGGCACCCTAGAGCGAAGGAGCGAATGGCAGCGGGGGGGCCTCGCTGGCTGGGACGTAGCTTTAATTATTTGAAGCTTGGCCCGGGTCCCAACCCACGTAGGAACTGTGAAGGTAACGGTATTAACCCCCGCTGTAGCTCTAACCCTAGCCCTTACCCTGACGCTAAAATCGTCTCTGGCTCCAAACGTAGCAATAAAAGTCACGCTCAGAGTTTGTAGCAGAAGGAGCCTTAACCCTGATCGTAACCCAGAAAGCAGTCGTTAAGGTAACCGTAGTCTTCACCCTGAAAGTAACGCTAATCGTAGCCCCGATGACCCGAAAATAGTTGTACCAGCCCTCCCCCGAAAAAAAGCCCCTGAGAACGACCCAGAGAAGCCACCGTAAAACTAACGCTGAGGGTGATCTCCGTCCTAAGGGTGACTCTAACCTCGGTGCTAATGGGACGCTAGGGGTAATCGTAACGGTCCTAAAAATTCGGGTAGCGTGGCAGCGGTGCTACCCTGCTACCGTGCCGGGCAGTCCCGTCAGCGTCACATCGCCTGTTAAACGCAGGCCGCGGCGGAGAAGCGTGTCGCTCCCGGGCGGTGCGAGGACTGCGAGGACGCTTTTCCGGCTCTCCGTGACAACAGCAGGCAAGCTGAACGTCCCGGAACGTCCTGGAACTCAACTTTGCTGCCTGACTGCTAGTTAGTTGCTCAAACGGGTCAGAGCAACACGTAGGCTCGAGTGTACGCTCGTTACGTGGCGTGGTATGCTCTGTTTTTTTTCCCAGAGCTAGCTCGTTACCGTGCCTCGTGGCATCTTCGTGCCTTAGATCTCTCTCCGGAGCACGGGAGCATCGAAGCAGGTAGCGTGCGTGGGGTCAGATTTGGGGGGCGGGCGATTCCCTCGGTGGGGCCAGAGCCCGAACCCGAACGAACCGAACGCCGCCCGGCTTTGCGGAAGGCCTCCGGGGTTCACGGGCAGGAAACGTACCGCTGGGAGGCCAGCAGAACGACTTGAGGCCGGGGGCAGTCAGTCAGCGCAAAGAGCTCCCGGCCTCGGGTCTCGCTTGCTCTGACTCGCTGGAAAATATTCCCCCGGACTGGCGGGCTTTCCTCCCGGTAGGTTCGTGCTCGGCTCCGCTTACTTAGCGTGCGTCCCCAGAGGGACGGCTGTAGAAGAAGGGAAAGAGACGAGATCTGAAGCGTTTTAAAAACTGACAAAAGAGCAGGAAAGAGAACCCGCACCAAACTGCACTGACCCAACGAAGGCGGCAGGTGGAATGGTGGAAGGCTTTGAGAGCCGTTCCGTTTGTTCACCTGTGGTTCCGTTAGTCACGGACTTGCGCGCCTTAATTTCTCCCATGTTGCGTGCTGTAACGGAGGGGGCAGGTGATTTCAGAGCCGGAAACGTCCTCGGGCCGCGTGGTGTTTGTTGGCTGACGGAAGCCCCCTCCGTTACCTTGCTGACGATTAATTTCACACGCAAAAAAAGGCCCAGCCCGACAGCATTGCTGGCGCAGCGGTGCCTTTTTTCACTCGAGCTGAAGTTGTGGTCACCTTTTCCTGTGGTCCTGAATGGCTGAGTGGCGCTAGGCTTGACCCGGTGTGAGATCTGAACCGCGGCAGTAAAGTTCAGCTCCGAGGGAGGCTCCAACTCTTGGGCTGATGCTGGCGGCAAAAAGCGCCGTCGCTCTCGGAGCATGGAGGGGCGGTGAGGCAGCAAAATAGAAAACAGGGGTAGGGGCTCGCCGTAACCGGTTTAGACAGAAAGGCGTTTTCAAGCACCCTCAGGGCGCTGCCTGCTCTGGTAGTCATCGCTGCTCGGAGCGGTTGGTCCTTCTGGGGTTCTCGACGCGCTCGGGAACTCGGGGGCGGGATGGAGAACTCGCTGCTATAACAGATGGCGTTCCTGTTCGTCAGCCCCAGACATACCTCGCCTCTGACTTTGCCACACGCAAGAAAGCGGCCTCTCCGGTGCAACGTTTTCCAGCGTTGCTTGTTTTGGAATAAGCAGGCGTGGGATCTGTCCCTCTCTCTGTTCTTTGCAGGATGTTGTTTCTCACGGCGAGAAGCTTTCTAAGGCGAACGAGAAGCAGCTCCCGGACACGGCGGTGCTGAGCAAGCGGAAGGGGGAGGTTTGAAAGCTTTGAGCGGAGGAAGAGGGGGAAAAAGCTGGAAGCCCGTCGGCGTCTGTTCCGCTTCCTTCAGGCGTGCAGCCTCTCGTGCCGCCCCTAGAGCGCTCCTCTTGTCACGGAGGCTTCCGTGTATCAGCGCTGCCTTTGCGATGCGCTGCAGCGTTGGGGCATCGCAGTCCTTCGTGGCGCTGGCCTTCGTGGACGTGCGCGCCGAGCGCTTTTCCTTCTCGCCGTCGACTAGCCCGGCGTACTTGGGCAAGCAGCTGTTTCGGGCGCCCCAAAGCAAATCTGCAGAGTCTGTGGGTTCGGTCGTCTTCACGCCGCGTAGCTGTGCGTCCAGCCAAAGAGAGGAGCGTCCGTTGTGCCGGCTTTCCCAAACAGCGCTGCGGGAGGAGATCGGGTCAGGTATGTCGTAGCGTGGGCCGCAGCCTCGCTGTTGCCTCAGTTTGGACAGCTTCTAGAATTGAAGCTGTTCTCGTGTGGTGCCCCTCGCTAATCTGCAGATGATTGCGTACCTGTGCCCGCGTTCTGCTCGCCCTGTTTCACGTTAGTCGTTTCTGTAATCTGGAAAGGGGGAATTAACTTTGTTCTTTAGGAATTGAGCTGTTTTCCTACTGCCCCATGCTTTGTCGCTCAGGGAGGATTATGATTTACGATCCAATGTAGCGGCTTCCTAAAATTCAGTCCACTCAAATTCTCTGCTGTCTGGTAGCAAGGGCTTCTAAAGGACTGCGAGCTCGGGCTTTGCAGGCCAGCGGTGGAGCTAACAGGGAGGCCTCTGGATTTTCAGAAAGGAACGGGAAGGCTGAGAATCAGCTCCTTTTTTTTGACCGTGGCACTGTTTGGACTGTTAGTTTTCTGGCGGTCCCGCTTCAGGATTCTGCCGGTCCGCAGGCACACCCGCTTGGTTTGTCTGGAGCTCAGGAACTTGGTGCTTATGGCTTCAGTTCTTTGCAGCGCCGGGCTGCGCCACGTGCTGCCCAGACCAAATACGCGTGTTGTTGGAGGAGATTACTCTACGCGTTTTATTTATTTATTTATTTTTTAATGCTTTTAAAGCGTGGGGATGGTAGATGCCTTTCAGACAGGTAACGCCTAAAAGAAATCCATTTTTCTTTTCTTTTCCTTTCTTCCTTGGAGCAGCAGTTCAGGGAAACGTAGTTACTTTCTTCTCTGCCGCTGCGTTTCCCGTGGTGGTATTCTGGGAATGGCTTCTGTCGCTGATTGCTTCCTTGCTTATTTTAAATACGGAACGAGACACGCCATGCTTTCCCTTCTGCCTAGGTCGACCTCCCTTGGTTTCCTTTTAGTTTCGAGTTGTACTCTGGAACAGAATGCGCAGCTGGATCTAGAGCAGTTGCCAAAGAGGTGTCTGTGGGCAAACAGCGCAGGGTTTCCCAGACGGAGGTCATAAAGTTCCTGGCCTCCTCGCAAAGCGTTCTCGTCTTATCTCTACCTAGAGTCGTATGTTACTGCAGCAGCGAGCTGCTTATGACAAGTCCATAAACTGTTTCCCAGAGGTGATGCTGACGAGCATGCCCCGTGATGAATGACTTACGTATCCCTCACGTTTCGTATTCATTCTTCCTTTGGGTCAAAAGTGGACCGGAATCCACGAAACTGTGCCTGGGAATCCCACCGTTACTACGACAGCTCAGCCGCGGTGCCCGCGGTCAGAACGCCCCGCGGGCGGATCCTGGCAGCGGTTGCGAACGAAAGAACGGACGACAGATTGCTCGACATCAAAACCGATCCAGTGGATAATTGCAAGCCTCGGGTGCTCCGGGCAGAATCTCCGAGCGGTGAGGCCCGGTACAGAAGCCGTCGCTACTCTGTTTCTTCTGAGAGTCGTTTGGCTGTTTTGTGTTGCTCTGTTAAGGGTTCCAAGCCATCCTTGGCCTAACTGCGCGCGCCTGTCCGATCGATGCCGTGTTTTTTCGTCACCTCAGATGCTGGCGGGGGAAAAAATGATAATAATAATTTTTAAAAGGCACGACGACACCCAGTTGCTGGTTATTTGTGTGTCGTTGTTATGTGTTGTTATTTGTATTTGTTGTTATGTGGCTGGGTGGCTGGCTGGCTGGGTGGCTGGCTGGCTGGCTGGGTGGCTGGCTTGGTGGGTGTCTTTCTGGCTGGGTGTCTGGCTGGGTGTCTGGGTGGGTGTCTGTCTGGGTGGGTATCTGTCTGGGTGTCTGTCTGTCTGGGTGGGTGCCTGTCTGTCCGGGTGTCTGGGTGGGTGCCTGTCTGTCCGGGTGTCTGGGTGGCTGGGTGGGTGTCTGGCTGGGTGGGTGTCTGGCTTGGTGGGTGTCTGTCTGTCTGGATGTCTGGCTGGGTGTCTGGGTGTCTGTCTGGGTGGGTGTCTGTCCGGGTATCTGTCTGTCCGGGTGTCTGGGTGGCTGTCTGGGTGTGTGGGTGGGTGCCTGTCTGTCTGTGTGGGTGGGTGTCTGTGTGGGTGTTGGGCTGGGTGTCTGTCTGTCCGGGTGTCTGTCCGGGTGTCTGTCCGGGTGTCTGTCCGGGTGTCTGTCTGTCCGGGTGTCTGTCCGGGTTTCTGTCTGTCTGTCTGGGTGGGTGTGTGGGTGGGTGTCTGTGTGGGTGCCTGTCTGTCTGAGTGTGTGTCTATTTATTGATTTCTTGACGTGTTTTCATAAGCGCTTATTTGGTGGGCTTGTCCAAGTTTTCCTTGGTTTTCTTCGTCTTTTTTTTATTTTACTTTTTTTTTAACGCGGAGTTTTTTCCCCGCCTCCGCCCCCCCACTCCCCGCCTGAGTTGGCGTTTTTCCTCCGCCGTCAGGAGAGAGAACGGCCGGCAGGCGAGCGCGGTGAGCGTCCGCGTCGATGCGGCGAGAGGCGTTGTTTCGGCGGTCTGTAGTGCCCCCGCGTGGCCAGTCGGCGGTAGTGCAGGCGTGTATGTGCTGGTCGCAGGCAGGCGGAAGTGGCGTCCGGATGTTGTCGCCGCTCTGCGTAGCGAATCCGCCCGTCTCTGTGCTCCCAAGTCCTCCGGGCGGCTTTGCGCATGCGCGCAACCGGGTCTAAATAGCCCGTAGGGAAAGGAACACTTAGGAGCGGGCGAGCAGTCCACCCTTGGATCGCCGGCTCGGCGATTACGCGCCCCTCTTCCCGACTAAGGAGGTGCCCGCTGCCTGTTTCCTCGGGCGGTTTTTCTCCCGAGCCCGCCCCGGGCACTGACGGGTTTTGCTCCCGGCGGCCCCTGCGGCCGTCCCGGTACCCGATTGGCTCAGAGCTGCGCGTGACCGGCAGCTGCCCGCCCGGGACCGCGCAAGCGCAGTAGCGCAGCGCTGCTCGGTGCTGCCGCCTACGGAGGAGAATTCGGTACTGCAGGCGGCGCGACGCAGGCGCACCTGGATGCGGAAGTGGCCGGTCTGAGTTTCGACCGCTCTGCGCAGCGAATCCGCCAATCTCTATGGTGAGAAGCCCTCCAGCCGGCAAGACGCATGCGCTCGAAGACGTACGGAGCGCGCGGATTTTCGGACGGGCATCCAACGAGCTCGTCGACGCGGCGGACCGGTAGGCGCCCCCCAGCCGTTTAAAAGCGCCCTCGGCAGGGGTGCAACGCGAGCGGCTCGGAGCCGTCCCCGGGCACCGCAGCCTCCCGGTACCGGCACGGAGCGGCTCCGCGGCCACCCCGAGCGGCGTCCTGCCGGCTTTCCGAGGAGCTGCTGAACGGTGGCTTTTCCACCGGTCCCGGCCCGTCCCAGCCCCGACCGCCGAGCTCCTTCACGTGGCAGCGCCTCACGGCTCCAGGCGCCTCGCCGCGCGCTGCAGGTAAGCAGCCGCTCCCGCAGGGCGCAGCCACGTTGCTCGGCGCGTGCTCGCGTCAGCGGCGCTCCCGTGCGGCGGGCGTGTGGGCAGTTCCTGCAGTACCGCGCGGCGACCACCGGGCGGCAGCAGAGAGCCGCGGCGCTGTCGAGCGGCGGGGGGCGGAGGCTGTGGGCGTGGGCGTGGGCGTGGGGGGACACGCCGGGGGGGGCCGTTCGGCGGCTCGGCTCGGGGACGGTAGGACGGTACCGTAACGGAGCGGGAAGCGAGCAGGGAAACGCACTGTGTCAGGCTGACAGGGGAAAAGCACGACCCTCCTCCGGTCACCTGCCGATCCTTGACCAGATGCTGCTCGGCAGTGGAGAGCTGCGTATCCAGGAACGCCCCGGAACCCGGCTTAGGTGGCTGCCCAAACAGGTAAGGAGCGCGTGCACGTGCGAATCTTTCCCCGTGTCGCCGCGCGGCGTAGCGTAGTGCTTCCAGGGCTCGTTAGGGCACCTTCCTGGCTGCGTGTCCTTGGCATCCTGCGTTTCCCTTGCTTTCCCGGGGTTTTTGCCTTGCTTTGCCCGGTTATTCCCGCTGCCTCCCTCTGTGTCGCTCAGGTGTTGCTCTTCCTTTGCGAGCATCAAATCCTCGAGCGCTGCCGCTCCACAAGAGCGTCATCCGCTCGGGTTGCATTGCTTCGCTTTGTGCCCGGGGCCTTCTTCTGGCACCCTAGAGCGAAGGAGCGAATGGCAGCGGGGGGGCCTCGCTGGCTGGGACGTAGCTTTAATTATTTGAAGCTTGGCCCGGGTCCCAACCCACGTAGGAACTGTGAAGGTAACGGTATTAACCCCCGCTGTAGCTCTAACCCTAGCCCTTACCCTGACGCTAAAATCGTCTCTGGCTCCAAACGTAGCAATAAAAGTCACGCTCAGAGTTTGTAGCAGAAGGAGCCTTAACCCTGATCGTAACCCAGAAAGCAGTCGTTAAGGTAACCGTAGTCTTCACCCTGAAAGTAACGCTAATCGTAGCCCCGATGACCCGAAAATAGTTGTACCAGCCCTCCCCCGAAAAAAAGCCCCTGAGAACGACCCAGAGAAGCCACCGTAAAACTAACGCTGAGGGTGATCTCCGTCCTAAGGGTGACTCTAACCTCGGTGCTAATGGGACGCTAGGGGTAATCGTAACGGTCCTAAAAATTCGGGTAGCGTGGCAGCGGTGCTACCCTGCTACCGTGCCGGGCAGTCCCGTCAGCGTCACATCGCCTGTTAAACGCAGGCCGCGGCGGAGAAGCGTGTCGCTCCCGGGCGGTGCGAGGACTGCGAGGACGCTTTTCCGGCTCTCCGTGACAACAGCAGGCAAGCTGAACGTCCCGGAACGTCCTGGAACTCAACTTTGCTGCCTGACTGCTAGTTAGTTGCTCAAACGGGTCAGAGCAACACGTAGGCTCGAGTGTACGCTCGTTACGTGGCGTGGTATGCTCTGTTTTTTTTCCCAGAGCTAGCTCGTTACCGTGCCTCGTGGCATCTTCGTGCCTTAGATCTCTCTCCGGAGCACGGGAGCATCGAAGCAGGTAGCGTGCGTGGGGTCAGATTTGGGGGGCGGGCGATTCCCTCGGTGGGGCCAGAGCCCGAACCCGAACGAACCGAACGCCGCCGGGCTTTGCGGAAGGCCTCCGGGGTTCACGGGCAGGAAACGTACCGCTGGGAGGCCAGCAGAACGACTTGAGGCCGGGGGCAGTCAGTCAGCGCAAAGAGCTCCCGGCCTCGGGTCTCGCTTGCTCTGACTCGCTGGAAAATATTCCCCCGGACTGGCGGGCTTTCCTCCCGGTAGGTTCGTGCTCGGCTCCGCTTACTTAGCGTGCGTCCCCAGAGGGACGGCTGTAGAAGAAGGGAAAGAGACGAGATCTGAAGCGTTTTAAAAACTGACAAAAGAGCAGGAAAGAGAACCCGCACCAAACTGCACTGACCCAACGAAGGCGGCAGGTGGAATGGTGGAAGGCTTTGAGAGCCGTTCCGTTTGTTCACCTGTGGTTCCGTTAGTCACGGACTTGCGCGCCTTAATTTCTCCCATGTTGCGTGCTGTAACGGAGGGGGCAGGTGATTTCAGAGCCGGAAACGTCCTCGGGCCGCGTGGTGTTTGTTGGCTGACGGAAGCCCCCTCCGTTACCTTGCTGACGATTAATTTCACACGCAAAAAAAGGCCCAGCCCGACAGCATTGCTGGCGCAGCGGTGCCTTTTTTCACTCGAGCTGAAGTTGTGGTCACCTTTTCCTGTGGTCCTGAATGGCTGAGTGGCGCTAGGCTTGACCCGGTGTGAGATCTGAACCGCGGCAGTAAAGTTCAGCTCCGAGGGAGGCTCCAACTCTTGGGCTGATGCTGGCGGCAAAAAGCGCCGTCGCTCTCGGAGCATGGAGGGGCGGTGAGGCAGCAAAATAGAAAACAGGGGTAGGGGCTCGCCGTAACCGGTTTAGACAGAAAGGCGTTTTCAAGCACCCTCAGGGCGCTGCCTGCTCTGGTAGTCATCGCTGCTCGGAGCGGTTGGTCCTTCTGGGGTTCTCGACGCGCTCGGGAACTCGGGGGCGGGATGGAGAACTCGCTGCTATAACAGATGGCGTTCCTGTTCGTCAGCCCCAGACATACCTCGCCTCTGACTTTGCCACACGCAAGAAAGCGGCCTCTCCGGTGCAACGTTTTCCAGCGTTGCTTGTTTTGGAATAAGCAGGCGTGGGATCTGTCCCTCTCTCTGTTCTTTGCAGGATGTTGTTTCTCACGGCGAGAAGCTTTCTAAGGCGAACGAGAAGCAGCTCCCGGACACGGCGGTGCTGAGCAAGCAGAAGGGGGAGGTTTGAAAGCTTTGAGCGGAGGAAGAGGGGGAAAAAGCTGGAAGCCCGTCGGCGTCTGTTCCGCTTCCTTCAGGCGTGCAGCCTCTCGTGCCGCCCCTAGAGCGCTCCTCTTGTCACGGAGGCTTCCGTGTATCAGCGCTGCCTTTGCGATGCGCTGCAGCGTTGGGGCATCGCAGTCCTTCGTGGCGCTGGCCTTCGTGGACGTGCGCGCCGAGCGCTTTTCCTTCTCGCCGTCGACTAGCCCGGCGTACTTGGGCAAGCAGCTGTTTCGGGCGCCCCAAAGCAAATCTGCAGAGTCTGTGGGTTCGGTCGTCTTCACGCCGCGTAGCTGTGCGTCCAGCCAAAGAGAGGAGCGTCCGTTGTGCCGGCTTTCCCAAACAGCGCTGCGGGAGGAGATCGGGTCAGGTATGTCGTAGCGTGGGCCGCAGCCTCGCTGTTGCCTCAGTTTGGACAGCTTCTAGAATTGAAGCTGTTCTCGTGTGGTGCCCCTCGCTAATCTGCAGATGATTGCGTACCTGTGCCCGCGTTCTGCTCGCCCTGTTTCGCGTTAGTCGTTTCTGTAATCTGGAAAGGGGGAATTAACTTTGTTCTTTAGGAATTGAGCTGTTTTCCTACTGCCCCATGCTTTGTCGCTCAGGGAGGATTATGATTTACGATCCAATGTAGCGGCTTCCTAAAATTCAGTCCACTCAAATTCTCTGCTGTCTGGTAGCAAGGGCTTCTAAAGGACTGCGAGCTCGGGCTTTGCAGGCCAGCGGTGGAGCTAACAGGGAGGCCTCTGGATTTTCAGAAAGGAACGGGAAGGCTGAGAATCAGCTCCTTTTTTTTGACCGTGGCACTGTTTGGACTGTTAGTTTTCTGGCGGTCCCGCTTCAGGATTCTGCCGGTCCGCAGGCACACCCGCTTGGTTTGTCTGGAGCTCAGGAACTTGGTGCTTATGGCTTCAGTTCTTTGCAGCGCCGGGCTGCGCCACGTGCTGCCCAGACCAAATACGCGTGTTGTTGGAGGAGATTACTCTACGCGTTTTATCTATTTATTTATTTTTTAATGCTTTTAAAGCGTGGGGATGGTAGATGCCTTTCAGACAGGTAACGCCTAAAAGAAATCCATTTTTCTTTTCTTTTCCTTTCTTCCTTGGAGCAGCAGTTCAGGGAAACGTAGTTACTTTCTTCTCTGCCGCTGCGTTTCCCGTGGTGGTATTCTGGGAATGGCTTCTGTCGCTGATTGCTTCCTTGCTTATTTTAAATACGGAACGAGACACGCCATGCTTTCCCTTCTGCCTAGGTCGACCTCCCTTGGTTTCCTTTTAGTTTCGAGTTGTACTCTGGAACAGAATGCGCAGCTGGATCTAGAGCAGTTGCCAAAGAGGTGTCTGTGGGCAAACAGCGCAGGGTTTCCCAGACGGAGGTCATAAAGTTCCTGGCCTCCTCGCAAAGCGTTCTCGTCTTATCTCTACCTAGAGTCGTATGTTACTGCAGCAGCGAGCTGCTTATGACAAGTCCATAAACTGTTTCCCAGAGGTGATGCTGACGAGCATGCCCCGTGATGAATGACTTACGTATCCCTCACGTTTCGTATTCATTCTTCCTTTGGGTCAAAAGTGGACCGGAATCCACGAAACTGTGCCTGGGAATCCCACCGTTACTACGACAGCTCAGCCGCGGTGCCCGCGGTCAGAACGCCCCGCGGGCGGATCCTGGCAGCGGTTGCGAACGAAAGAACGGACGACAGATTGCTCGACATCAAAACCGATCCAGTGGATAATTGCAAGCCTCGGGTGCTCCGGGCAGAATCTCCGAGCGGTGAGGCCCGGTACAGAAGCCGTCGCTACTCTGTTTCTTCTGAGAGTCGTTTGGCTGTTTTGTGTTGCTCTGTTAAGGGTTCCAAGCCATCCTTGGCCTAACTGCGCGCGCCTGTCCGATCGATGCCGTGTTTTTTCGTCACCTCAGATGCTGGCGGGGGAAAAAATGATAATAATAATTTTTAAAAGGCACGACGACACCCAGTTGCTGGTTATTTGTGTGTCGTTGTTATGTGTTGTTATTTGTATTTGTTGTTATGTGGCTGGGTGGCTGGCTGGCTGGGTGGCTGGCTGGCTGGTTGGCTGGCTGGCTGGCTGGGTGGCTGGCTTGGTGGGTGTCTTTCTGGCTGGGTGTCTGGCTGGGTGTCTGGCTGGGTGTCTGGGTGGGTGTCTGGGTGGGTGTCTGTCTGGGTGGGTATCTGTCTGGGTGTCTGTCTGTCTGGGTGGGTGCCTGTCTGTCCGGGTGTCTGGGTGGGTGCCTGTCTGTCCGGGTGTCTGGGTGGCTGGGTGGGTGTCTGGCTGGGTGGGTGTCTGGCTTGGTGGGTGTCTGTCTGTCTGGATGTCTGGCTGGGTGTCTGGGTGTCTGTCTGGGTGGGTGTCTGTCCGGGTATCTGTCTGTCCGGGTGTCTGGGTGGCTGTCTGGGTGTGTGGGTGGGTGCCTGTCTGTCTGTGTGGGTGGGTGTCTGTGTGGGTGTTGGGCTGGGTGTCTGTCTGTCCGGGTGTCTGTCCGGGTGTCTGTCCGGGTGTCTGTCTGTCCGGGTGTCTGTCCGGGTTTCTGTCTGTCTGTCTGGGTGGGTGTGTGGGTGGGTGTCTGTGTGGGTGCCTGTCTGTCTGAGTGTGTGTCTATTTATTGATTTCTTGACGTGTTTTCATAAGCGCTTATTTGGTGGGCTTGTCCAAGTTTTCCTTGGTTTTCTTCGTCTTTTTTTTATTTTACTTTTTTTTTAACGCGGAGTTTTTTCCCCGCCTCCGCCCCCCCACTCCCCGCCTGAGTTGGCGTTTTTCCTCCGCCGTCAGGAGAGAGAACGGCCGGCAGGCGAGCGCGGTGAGCGTCCGCGTCGATGCGGCGAGAGGCGTTGTTTCGGCGGTCTGTAGTGCCCCCGCGTGGCCAGTCGGCGGTAGTGCAGGCGTGTATGTTTGCTGGTCGCAGGCAGGCGGAAGTGGCGCCCGGATGTTGTCGCCGCTCTGCGTAGCGAATCCGCCCGTCTCTGTGCTCCCAAGTCCTCCGGGCGGCTTTGCGCATGCGCGCAACCGGGTCTAAATAGCCCGTAGGGAAAGGAACACTTAGGAGCGGGCGAGCAGTCCACCCTTGGATCGCCGGCTCGGCGATTACGCGCCCCTCTTCCCGACTAAGGAGGTGCCCGCTGCCTGTTTCCTCGGGCGGTTTTTCTCCCGAGCCCGCCCCGGGCACTGACGGGTTTTGCTCCCGGCGGCCCCTGCGGCCGTCCCGGTACCCGATTGGCTCAGAGCTGCGCGTGACCGGCAGCTGCCCGCCCGGGACCGCGCAAGCGCAGTAGCGCAGCGCTGCTCGGTGCTGCCGCCTACGGAGGAGAATTCGGTACTGCAGGCGGCGCGACGCAGGCGCACCTGGATGCGGAAGTGGCCGGTCTGAGTTTCGACCGCTCTGCGCAGCGAATCCGCCAATCTCTATGGTGAGAAGCCCTCCAGCCGGCAAGACGCATGCGCTCGAAGACGTACGGAGCGCGCGGATTTTCGGACGGGCATCCAACGAGCTCGTCGACGCGGCGGACCGGTAGGCGCCCCCCAGCCGTTTAAAAGCGCCCTCGGCAGGGGTGCAACGCGAGCGGCTCGGAGCCGTCCCCGGGCACCGCAGCCTCCCGGTACCGGCACGGAGCGGCTCCGCGGCCACCCCGAGCGGCGTCCTGCCGGCTTTCCGAGGAGCTGCTGAACGGTGGCTTTTCCACCGGTCCCGGCCCGTCCCAGCCCCGACCGCCGAGCTCCTTCACGTGGCAGCGCCTCACGGCTCCAGGCGCCTCGCCGCGCGCTGCAGGTAAGCAGCCGCTCCCGCAGGGCGCAGCCACGTTGCTCGGCGCGTGCTCGCGTCAGCGGCGCTCCCGTGCGGCGGGCGTGTGGGCAGTTCCTGCAGTACCGCGCGGCGACCACCGGGCGGCAGCAGAGAGCCGCGGCGCTGTCGAGCGGCGGGGGGCGGAGGCTGTGGGCGTGGGCGTGGGCGTGGGGGGACACGCCGGGGGGGGCCGTTCGGCGGCTCGGCTCGGGGACGGTAGGACGGTACCGTAACGGAGCGGGAAGCGAGCAGGGAAACGCACTGTGTCAGGCTGACAGGGGAAAAGCACGACCCTCCTCCGGTCACCTGCCGATCCTTGACCAGATGCTGCTCGGCAGTGGAGAGCTGCGTATCCAGGAACGCCCCGGAACCCGGCTTAGGTGGCTGCCCAAACAGGTAAGGAGCGCGTGCACGTGCGAATCTTTCCCCGTGTCGCCGCGCGGCGTAGCGTAGTGCTTCCAGGGCTCGTTAGGGCACCTTCCTGGCTGCGTGTCCTTGGCATCCTGCGTTTCCCTTGCTTTCCCGGGGTTTTTGCCTTGCTTTGCCCGGTTATTCCCGCTGCCTCCCTCTGTGTCGCTCAGGTGTTGCTCTTCCTTTGCGAGCATCAAATCCTCGAGCGCTGCCGCTCCACAAGAGCGTCATCCGCTCGGGTTGCATTGCTTCGCTTTGTGCCCGGGGCCTTCTTCTGGCACCCTAGAGCGAAGGAGCGAATGGCAGCGGGGGGGCCTCGCTGGCTGGGACGTAGCTTTAATTATTTGAAGCTTGGCCCGGGTCCCAACCCACGTAGGAACTGTGAAGGTAACGGTATTAACCCCCGCTGTAGCTCTAACCCTAGCCCTTACCCTGACGCTAAAATCGTCTCTGGCTCCAAACGTAGCAATAAAAGTCACGCTCAGAGTTTGTAGCAGAAGGAGCCTTAACCCTGATCGTAACCCAGAAAGCAGTCGTTAAGGTAACCGTAGTCTTCACCCTGAAAGTAACGCTAATCGTAGCCCCGATGACCCGAAAATAGTTGTACCAGCCCTCCCCCGAAAAAAAGCCCCTGAGAACGACCCAGAGAAGCCACCGTAAAACTAACGCTGAGGGTGATCTCCGTCCTAAGGGTGACTCTAACCTCGGTGCTAATGGGACGCTAGGGGTAATCGTAACGGTCCTAAAAATTCGGGTAGCGTGGCAGCGGTGCTACCCTGCTACCGTGCCGGGCAGTCCCGTCAGCGTCACATCGCCTGTTAAACGCAGGCCGCGGCGGAGAAGCGTGTCGCTCCCGGGCGGTGCGAGGACTGCGAGGACGCTTTTCCGGCTCTCCGTGACAACAGCAGGCAAGCTGAACGTCCCGGAACGTCCTGGAACTCAACTTTGCTGCCTGACTGCTAGTTAGTTGCTCAAACGGGTCAGAGCAACACGTAGGCTCGAGTGTACGCTCGTTACGTGGCGTGGTATGCTCTGTTTTTTTTCCCAGAGCTAGCTCGTTACCGTGCCTCGTGGCATCTTCGTGCCTTAGATCTCTCTCCGGAGCACGGGAGCATCGAAGCAGGTAGCGTGCGTGGGGTCAGATTTGGGGGGCGGGCGATTCCCTCGGTGGGGCCAGAGCCCGAACCCGAACGAACCGAACGCCGCCCGGCTTTGCGGAAGGCCTCCGGGGTTCACGGGCAGGAAACGTACCGCTGGGAGGCCAGCAGAACGACTTGAGGCCGGGGGCAGTCAGTCAGCGCAAAGAGCTCCCGGCCTCGGGTCTCGCTTGCTCTGACTCGCTGGAAAATATTCCCCCGGACTGGCGGGCTTTCCTCCCGGTAGGTTCGTGCTCGGCTCCGCTTACTTAGCGTGCGTCCCCAGAGGGACGGCTGTAGAAGAAGGGAAAGAGACGAGATCTGAAGCGTTTTAAAAACTGACAAAAGAGCAGGAAAGAGAACCCGCACCAAACTGCACTGACCCAACGAAGGCGGCAGGTGGAATGGTGGAAGGCTTTGAGAGCCGTTCCGTTTGTTCACCTGTGGTTCCGTTAGTCACGGACTTGCGCGCCTTAATTTCTCCCATGTTGCGTGCTGTAACGGAGGGGGCAGGTGATTTCAGAGCCGGAAACGTCCTCGGGCCGCGTGGTGTTTGTTGGCTGACGGAAGCCCCCTCCGTTACCTTGCTGACGATTAATTTCACACGCAAAAAAAGGCCCAGCCCGACAGCATTGCTGGCGCAGCGGTGCCTTTTTTCACTCGAGCTGAAGTTGTGGTCACCTTTTCCTGTGGTCCTGAATGGCTGAGTGGCGCTAGGCTTGACCCGGTGTGAGATCTGAACCGCGGCAGTAAAGTTCAGCTCCGAGGGAGGCTCCAACTCTTGGGCTGATGCTGGCGGCAAAAAGCGCCGTCGCTCTCGGAGCATGGAGGGGCGGTGAGGCAGCAAAATAGAAAACAGGGGTAGGGGCTCGCCGTAACCGGTTTAGACAGAAAGGCGTTTTCAAGCACCCTCAGGGCGCTGCCTGCTCTGGTAGTCATCGCTGCTCGGAGCGGTTGGTCCTTCTGGGGTTCTCGACGCGCTCGGGAACTCGGGGGCGGGATGGAGAACTCGCTGCTATAACAGATGGCGTTCCTGTTCGTCAGCCCCAGACATACCTCGCCTCTGACTTTGCCACACGCAAGAAAGCGGCCTCTCCGGTGCAACGTTTTCCAGCGTTGCTTGTTTTGGAATAAGCAGGCGTGGGATCTGTCCCTCTCTCTGTTCTTTGCAGGATGTTGTTTCTCACGGCGAGAAGCTTTCTAAGGCGAACGAGAAGCAGCTCCCGGACACGGCGGTGCTGAGCAAGCGGAAGGGGGAGGTTTGAAAGCTTTGAGCGGAGGAAGAGGGGGAAAAAGCTGGAAGCCCGTCGGCGTCTGTTCCGCTTCCTTCAGGCGTGCAGCCTCTCGTGCCGCCCCTAGAGCGCTCCTCTTGTCACGGAGGCTTCCGTGTATCAGCGCTGCCTTTGCGATGCGCTGCAGCGTTGGGGCATCGCAGTCCTTCGTGGCGCTGGCCTTCGTGGACGTGCGCGCCGAGCGCTTTTCCTTCTCGCCGTCGACTAGCCCGGCGTACTTGGGCAAGCAGCTGTTTCGGGCGCCCCAAAGCAAATCTGCAGAGTCTGTGGGTTCGGTCGTCTTCACGCCGCGTAGCTGTGCGTCCAGCCAAAGAGAGGAGCGTCCGTTGTGCCGGCTTTCCCAAACAGCGCTGCGGGAGGAGATCGGGTCAGGTATGTCGTAGCGTGGGCCGCAGCCTCGCTGTTGCCTCAGTTTGGACAGCTTCTAGAATTGAAGCTGTTCTCGTGTGGTGCCCCTCGCTAATCTGCAGATGATTGCGTACCTGTGCCCGCGTTCTGCTCGCCCTGTTTCACGTTAGTCGTTTCTGTAATCTGGAAAGGGGGAATTAACTTTGTTCTTTAGGAATTGAGCTGTTTTCCTACTGCCCCATGCTTTGTCGCTCAGGGAGGATTATGATTTACGATCCAATGTAGCGGCTTCCTAAAATTCAGTCCACTCAAATTCTCTGCTGTCTGGTAGCAAGGGCTTCTAAAGGACTGCGAGCTCGGGCTTTGCAGGCCAGCGGTGGAGCTAACAGGGAGGCCTCTGGATTTTCAGAAAGGAACGGGAAGGCTGAGAATCAGCTCCTTTTTTTTGACCGTGGCACTGTTTGGACTGTTAGTTTTCTGGCGGTCCCGCTTCAGGATTCTGCCGGTCCGCAGGCACACCCGCTTGGTTTGTCTGGAGCTCAGGAACTTGGTGCTTATGGCTTCAGTTCTTTGCAGCGCCGGGCTGCGCCACGTGCTGCCCAGACCAAATACGCGTGTTGTTGGAGGAGATTACTCTACGCGTTTTATTTATTTATTTATTTTTTAATGCTTTTAAAGCGTGGGGATGGTAGATGCCTTTCAGACAGGTAACGCCTAAAAGAAATCCATTTTTCTTTTCTTTTCCTTTCTTCCTTGGAGCAGCAGTTCAGGGAAACGTAGTTACTTTCTTCTCTGCCGCTGCGTTTCCCGTGGTGGTATTCTGGGAATGGCTTCTGTCGCTGATTGCTTCCTTGCTTATTTTAAATACGGAACGAGACACGCCATGCTTTCCCTTCTGCCTAGGTCGACCTCCCTTGGTTTCCTTTTAGTTTCGAGTTGTACTCTGGAACAGAATGCGCAGCTGGATCTAGAGCAGTTGCCAAAGAGGTGTCTGTGGGCAAACAGCGCAGGGTTTCCCAGACGGAGGTCATAAAGTTCCTGGCCTCCTCGCAAAGCGTTCTCGTCTTATCTCTACCTAGAGTCGTATGTTACTGCAGCAGCGAGCTGCTTATGACAAGTCCATAAACTGTTTCCCAGAGGTGATGCTGACGAGCATGCCCCGTGATGAATGACTTACGTATCCCTCACGTTTCGTATTCATTCTTCCTTTGGGTCAAAAGTGGACCGGAATCCACGAAACTGTGCCTGGGAATCCCACCGTTACTACGACAGCTCAGCCGCGGTGCCCGCGGTCAGAACGCCCCGCGGGCGGATCCTGGCAGCGGTTGCGAACGAAAGAACGGACGACAGATTGCTCGACATCAAAACCGATCCAGTGGATAATTGCAAGCCTCGGGTGCTCCGGGCAGAATCTCCGAGCGGTGAGGCCCGGTACAGAAGCCGTCGCTACTCTGTTTCTTCTGAGAGTCGTTTGGCTGTTTTGTGTTGCTCTGTTAAGGGTTCCAAGCCATCCTTGGCCTAACTGCGCGCGCCTGTCCGATCGATGCCGTGTTTTTTCGTCACCTCAGATGCTGGCGGGGGAAAAAATGATAATAATAATTTTTAAAAGGCACGACGACACCCAGTTGCTGGTTATTTGTGTGTCGTTGTTATGTGTTGTTATTTGTATTTGTTGTTATGTGGCTGGGTGGCTGGCTGGCTGGGTGGCTGGCTGGCTGGCTGGGTGGCTGGCTTGGTGGGTGTCTTTCTGGCTGGGTGTCTGGCTGGGTGTCTGGGTGGGTGTCTGTCTGGGTGGGTATCTGTCTGGGTGTCTGTCTGTCTGGGTGGGTGCCTGTCTGTCCGGGTGTCTGGGTGGGTGCCTGTCTGTCCGGGTGTCTGGGTGGCTGGGTGGGTGTCTGGCTGGGTGGGTGTCTGGCTTGGTGGGTGTCTGTCTGTCTGGATGTCTGGCTGGGTGTCTGGGTGTCTGTCTGGGTGGGTGTCTGTCCGGGTATCTGTCTGTCCGGGTGTCTGGGTGGCTGTCTGGGTGTGTGGGTGGGTGCCTGTCTGTCTGTGTGGGTGGGTGTCTGTGTGGGTGTTGGGCTGGGTGTCTGTCTGTCCGGGTGTCTGTCCGGGTGTCTGTCCGGGTGTCTGTCCGGGTGTCTGTCTGTCCGGGTGTCTGTCCGGGTTTCTGTCTGTCTGTCTGGGTGGGTGTGTGGGTGGGTGTCTGTGTGGGTGCCTGTCTGTCTGAGTGTGTGTCTATTTATTGATTTCTTGACGTGTTTTCATAAGCGCTTATTTGGTGGGCTTGTCCAAGTTTTCCTTGGTTTTCTTCGTCTTTTTTTTATTTTACTTTTTTTTTAACGCGGAGTTTTTTCCCCGCCTCCGCCCCCCCACTCCCCGCCTGAGTTGGCGTTTTTCCTCCGCCGTCAGGAGAGAGAACGGCCGGCAGGCGAGCGCGGTGAGCGTCCGCGTCGATGCGGCGAGAGGCGTTGTTTCGGCGGTCTGTAGTGCCCCCGCGTGGCCAGTCGGCGGTAGTGCAGGCGTGTATGTGCTGGTCGCAGGCAGGCGGAAGTGGCGTCCGGATGTTGTCGCCGCTCTGCGTAGCGAATCCGCCCGTCTCTGTGCTCCCAAGTCCTCCGGGCGGCTTTGCGCATGCGCGCAACCGGGTCTAAATAGCCCGTAGGGAAAGGAACACTTAGGAGCGGGCGAGCAGTCCACCCTTGGATCGCCGGCTCGGCGATTACGCGCCCCTCTTCCCGACTAAGGAGGTGCCCGCTGCCTGTTTCCTCGGGCGGTTTTTCTCCCGAGCCCGCCCCGGGCACTGACGGGTTTTGCTCCCGGCGGCCCCTGCGGCCGTCCCGGTACCCGATTGGCTCAGAGCTGCGCGTGACCGGCAGCTGCCCGCCCGGGACCGCGCAAGCGCAGTAGCGCAGCGCTGCTCGGTGCTGCCGCCTACGGAGGAGAATTCGGTACTGCAGGCGGCGCGACGCAGGCGCACCTGGATGCGGAAGTGGCCGGTCTGAGTTTCGACCGCTCTGCGCAGCGAATCCGCCAATCTCTATGGTGAGAAGCCCTCCAGCCGGCAAGACGCATGCGCTCGAAGACGTACGGAGCGCGCGGATTTTCGGACGGGCATCCAACGAGCTCGTCGACGCGGCGGACCGGTAGGCGCCCCCCAGCCGTTTAAAAGCGCCCTCGGCAGGGGTGCAACGCGAGCGGCTCGGAGCCGTCCCCGGGCACCGCAGCCTCCCGGTACCGGCACGGAGCGGCTCCGCGGCCACCCCGAGCGGCGTCCTGCCGGCTTTCCGAGGAGCTGCTGAACGGTGGCTTTTCCACCGGTCCCGGCCCGTCCCAGCCCCGACCGCCGAGCTCCTTCACGTGGCAGCGCCTCACGGCTCCAGGCGCCTCGCCGCGCGCTGCAGGTAAGCAGCCGCTCCCGCAGGGCGCAGCCACGTTGCTCGGCGCGTGCTCGCGTCAGCGGCGCTCCCGTGCGGCGGGCGTGTGGGCAGTTCCTGCAGTACCGCGCGGCGACCACCGGGCGGCAGCAGAGAGCCGCGGCGCTGTCGAGCGGCGGGGGGCGGAGGCTGTGGGCGTGGGCGTGGGCGTGGGGGGACACGCCGGGGGGGGCCGTTCGGCGGCTCGGCTCGGGGACGGTAGGACGGTACCGTAACGGAGCGGGAAGCGAGCAGGGAAACGCACTGTGTCAGGCTGACAGGGGAAAAGCACGACCCTCCTCCGGTCACCTGCCGATCCTTGACCAGATGCTGCTCGGCAGTGGAGAGCTGCGTATCCAGGAACGCCCCGGAACCCGGCTTAGGTGGCTGCCCAAACAGGTAAGGAGCGCGTGCACGTGCGAATCTTTCCCCGTGTCGCCGCGCGGCGTAGCGTAGTGCTTCCAGGGCTCGTTAGGGCACCTTCCTGGCTGCGTGTCCTTGGCATCCTGCGTTTCCCTTGCTTTCCCGGGGTTTTTGCCTTGCTTTGCCCGGTTATTCCCGCTGCCTCCCTCTGTGTCGCTCAGGTGTTGCTCTTCCTTTGCGAGCATCAAATCCTCGAGCGCTGCCGCTCCACAAGAGCGTCATCCGCTCGGGTTGCATTGCTTCGCTTTGTGCCCGGGGCCTTCTTCTGGCACCCTAGAGCGAAGGAGCGAATGGCAGCGGGGGGGCCTCGCTGGCTGGGACGTAGCTTTAATTATTTGAAGCTTGGCCCGGGTCCCAACCCACGTAGGAACTGTGAAGGTAACGGTATTAACCCCCGCTGTAGCTCTAACCCTAGCCCTTACCCTGACGCTAAAATCGTCTCTGGCTCCAAACGTAGCAATAAAAGTCACGCTCAGAGTTTGTAGCAGAAGGAGCCTTAACCCTGATCGTAACCCAGAAAGCAGTCGTTAAGGTAACCGTAGTCTTCACCCTGAAAGTAACGCTAATCGTAGCCCCGATGACCCGAAAATAGTTGTACCAGCCCTCCCCCGAAAAAAAGCCCCTGAGAACGACCCAGAGAAGCCACCGTAAAACTAACGCTGAGGGTGATCTCCGTCCTAAGGGTGACTCTAACCTCGGTGCTAATGGGACGCTAGGGGTAATCGTAACGGTCCTAAAAATTCGGGTAGCGTGGCAGCGGTGCTACCCTGCTACCGTGCCGGGCAGTCCCGTCAGCGTCACATCGCCTGTTAAACGCAGGCCGCGGCGGAGAAGCGTGTCGCTCCCGGGCGGTGCGAGGACTGCGAGGACGCTTTTCCGGCTCTCCGTGACAACAGCAGGCAAGCTGAACGTCCCGGAACGTCCTGGAACTCAACTTTGCTGCCTGACTGCTAGTTAGTTGCTCAAACGGGTCAGAGCAACACGTAGGCTCGAGTGTACGCTCGTTACGTGGCGTGGTATGCTCTGTTTTTTTTCCCAGAGCTAGCTCGTTACCGTGCCTCGTGGCATCTTCGTGCCTTAGATCTCTCTCCGGAGCACGGGAGCATCGAAGCAGGTAGCGTGCGTGGGGTCAGATTTGGGGGGCGGGCGATTCCCTCGGTGGGGCCAGAGCCCGAACCCGAACGAACCGAACGCCGCCCGGCTTTGCGGAAGGCCTCCGGGGTTCACGGGCAGGAAACGTACCGCTGGGAGGCCAGCAGAACGACTTGAGGCCGGGGGCAGTCAGTCAGCGCAAAGAGCTCCCGGCCTCGGGTCTCGCTTGCTCTGACTCGCTGGAAAATATTCCCCCGGACTGGCGGGCTTTCCTCCCGGTAGGTTCGTGCTCGGCTCCGCTTACTTAGCGTGCGTCCCCAGAGGGACGGCTGTAGAAGAAGGGAAAGAGACGAGATCTGAAGCGTTTTAAAAACTGACAAAAGAGCAGGAAAGAGAACCCGCACCAAACTGCACTGACCCAACGAAGGCGGCAGGTGGAATGGTGGAAGGCTTTGAGAGCCGTTCCGTTTGTTCACCTGTGGTTCCGTTAGTCACGGACTTGCGCGCCTTAATTTCTCCCATGTTGCGTGCTGTAACGGAGGGGGCAGGTGATTTCAGAGCCGGAAACGTCCTCGGGCCGCGTGGTGTTTGTTGGCTGACGGAAGCCCCCTCCGTTACCTTGCTGACGATTAATTTCACACGCAAAAAAAGGCCCAGCCCGACAGCATTGCTGGCGCAGCGGTGCCTTTTTTCACTCGAGCTGAAGTTGTGGTCACCTTTTCCTGTGGTCCTGAATGGCTGAGTGGCGCTAGGCTTGACCCGGTGTGAGATCTGAACCGCGGCAGTAAAGTTCAGCTCCGAGGGAGGCTCCAACTCTTGGGCTGATGCTGGCGGCAAAAAGCGCCGTCGCTCTCGGAGCATGGAGGGGCGGTGAGGCAGCAAAATAGAAAACAGGGGTAGGGGCTCGCCGTAACCGGTTTAGACAGAAAGGCGTTTTCAAGCACCCTCAGGGCGCTGCCTGCTCTGGTAGTCATCGCTGCTCGGAGCGGTTGGTCCTTCTGGGGTTCTCGACGCGCTCGGGAACTCGGGGGCGGGATGGAGAACTCGCTGCTATAACAGATGGCGTTCCTGTTCGTCAGCCCCAGACATACCTCGCCTCTGACTTTGCCACACGCAAGAAAGCGGCCTCTCCGGTGCAACGTTTTCCAGCGTTGCTTGTTTTGGAATAAGCAGGCGTGGGATCTGTCCCTCTCTCTGTTCTTTGCAGGATGTTGTTTCTCACGGCGAGAAGCTTTCTAAGGCGAACGAGAAGCAGCTCCCGGACACGGCGGTGCTGAGCAAGCGGAAGGGGGAGGTTTGAAAGCTTTGAGCGGAGGAAGAGGGGGAAAAAGCTGGAAGCCCGTCGGCGTCTGTTCCGCTTCCTTCAGGCGTGCAGCCTCTCGTGCCGCCCCTAGAGCGCTCCTCTTGTCACGGAGGCTTCCGTGTATCAGCGCTGCCTTTGCGATGCGCTGCAGCGTTGGGGCATCGCAGTCCTTCGTGGCGCTGGCCTTCGTGGACGTGCGCGCCGAGCGCTTTTCCTTCTCGCCGTCGACTAGCCCGGCGTACTTGGGCAAGCAGCTGTTTCGGGCGCCCCAAAGCAAATCTGCAGAGTCTGTGGGTTCGGTCGTCTTCACGCCGCGTAGCTGTGCGTCCAGCCAAAGAGAGGAGCGTCCGTTGTGCCGGCTTTCCCAAACAGCGCTGCGGGAGGAGATCGGGTCAGGTATGTCGTAGCGTGGGCCGCAGCCTCGCTGTTGCCTCAGTTTGGACAGCTTCTAGAATTGAAGCTGTTCTCGTGTGGTGCCCCTCGCTAATCTGCAGATGATTGCGTACCTGTGCCCGCGTTCTGCTCGCCCTGTTTCACGTTAGTCGTTTCTGTAATCTGGAAAGGGGGAATTAACTTTGTTCTTTAGGAATTGAGCTGTTTTCCTACTGCCCCATGCTTTGTCGCTCAGGGAGGATTATGATTTACGATCCAATGTAGCGGCTTCCTAAAATTCAGTCCACTCAAATTCTCTGCTGTCTGGTAGCAAGGGCTTCTAAAGGACTGCGAGCTCGGGCTTTGCAGGCCAGCGGTGGAGCTAACAGGGAGGCCTCTGGATTTTCAGAAAGGAACGGGAAGGCTGAGAATCAGCTCCTTTTTTTTGACCGTGGCACTGTTTGGACTGTTAGTTTTCTGGCGGTCCCGCTTCAGGATTCTGCCGGTCCGCAGGCACACCCGCTTGGTTTGTCTGGAGCTCAGGAACTTGGTGCTTATGGCTTCAGTTCTTTGCAGCGCCGGGCTGCGCCACGTGCTGCCCAGACCAAATACGCGTGTTGTTGGAGGAGATTACTCTACGCGTTTTATTTATTTATTTATTTTTTAATGCTTTTAAAGCGTGGGGATGGTAGATGCCTTTCAGACAGGTAACGCCTAAAAGAAATCCATTTTTCTTTTCTTTTCCTTTCTTCCTTGGAGCAGCAGTTCAGGGAAACGTAGTTACTTTCTTCTCTGCCGCTGCGTTTCCCGTGGTGGTATTCTGGGAATGGCTTCTGTCGCTGATTGCTTCCTTGCTTATTTTAAATACGGAACGAGACACGCCATGCTTTCCCTTCTGCCTAGGTCGACCTCCCTTGGTTTCCTTTTAGTTTCGAGTTGTACTCTGGAACAGAATGCGCAGCTGGATCTAGAGCAGTTGCCAAAGAGGTGTCTGTGGGCAAACAGCGCAGGGTTTCCCAGACGGAGGTCATAAAGTTCCTGGCCTCCTCGCAAAGCGTTCTCGTCTTATCTCTACCTAGAGTCGTATGTTACTGCAGCAGCGAGCTGCTTATGACAAGTCCATAAACTGTTTCCCAGAGGTGATGCTGACGAGCATGCCCCGTGATGAATGACTTACGTATCCCTCACGTTTCGTATTCATTCTTCCTTTGGGTCAAAAGTGGACCGGAATCCACGAAACTGTGCCTGGGAATCCCACCGTTACTACGACAGCTCAGCCGCGGTGCCCGCGGTCAGAACGCCCCGCGGGCGGATCCTGGCAGCGGTTGCGAACGAAAGAACGGACGACAGATTGCTCGACATCAAAACCAATCCAGTGGATAATTGCAAGCCTCGGGTGCTCCGGGCAGAATCTCCGAGCGGTGAGGCCCGGTACAGAAGCCGTCGCTACTCTGTTTCTTCTGAGAGTCGTTTGGCTGTTTTGTGTTGCTCTGTTAAGGGTTCCAAGCCATCCTTGGCCTAACTGCGCGCGCCTGTCCGATCGATGCCGTGTTTTTTCGTCACCTCAGATGCTGGCGGGGGAAAAAATGATAATAATAATTTTTAAAAGGCACGACGACACCCAGTTGCTGGTTATTTGTGTGTCGTTGTTATGTGTTGTTATTTGTATTTGTTGTTATGTGGCTGGGTGGCTGGCTGGCTGGGTGGCTGGCTGGCTGGCTGGGTGGCTGGCTTGGTGGGTGTCTTTCTGGCTGGGTGTCTGGCTGGGTGTCTGGGTGGGTGTCTGGGTGTCTGTCTGTCTGGGTGGGTATCTGTCTGGGTGTCTGTCTGTCTGGGTGGGTGCCTGTCTGTCCGGGTGTCTGGGTGGGTGCCTGTCTGTCCGGGTGTCTGGGTGGCTGGGTGGGTGTCTGGCTGGGTGGGTGTCTGGCTTGGTGGGTGTCTGTCTGTCTGGATGTCTGGCTGGGTGTCTGGGTGTCTGTCTGGGTGGGTGTCTGTCCGGGTATCTGTCTGTCCGGGTGTCTGGGTGGCTGTCTGGGTGTGTGGGTGGGTGCCTGTCTGTCTGTGTGGGTGGGTGTCTGTGTGGGTGTTGGGCTGGGTGTCTGTCTGTCCGGGTGTCTGTCCGGGTGTCTGTCTGTCCGGGTGTCTGTCCGGGTTTCTGTCTGTCTGTCTGGGTGGGTGTGTGGGTGGGTGTCTGTGGGTGCCTGTCTGTCTGAGTGTGTGTCTATTTATTGATTTCTTGACGTGTTTTCATAAGCGCTTATTTGGTGGGCTTGTCCAAGTTTTCCTTGGTTTTCTTCGTCTTTTTTTTATTTTACTTTTTTTTTAACGCGGAGTTTTTTCCCCGCCTCCGCCCCCCCACTCCCCGCCTGAGTTGGCGTTTTTCCTCCGCCGTCAGGAGAGAGAACGGCCGGCAGGCGAGCGCGGTGAGCGTCCGCGTCGATGCGGCGAGAGGCGTTGTTTCGGCGGTCTGTAGTGCCCCCGCGTGGCCAGTCGGCGGTAGTGCAGGCGTGTATGTTTGCTGGTCGCAGGCAGGCGGAAGTGGCGCCCGGATGTTGTCGCCGCTCTGCGTAGCGAATCCGCCCGTCTCTGTGCTCCCAAGTCCTCCGGGCGGCTTTGCGCATGCGCGCAACCGGGTCTAAATAGCCCGTAGGGAAAGGAACACTTAGGAGCGGGCGAGCAGTCCACCCTTGGATCGCCGGCTCGGCGATTACGCGCCCCTCTTCCCGACTAAGGAGGTGCCCGCTGCCTGTTTCCTCGGGCGGTTTTTCTCCCGAGCCCGCCCCGGGCACTGACGGGTTTTGCTCCCGGCGGCCCCTGCGGCCGTCCCGGTACCCGATTGGCTCAGAGCTGCGCGTGACCGGCAGCTGCCCGCCCGGGACCGCGCAAGCGCAGTAGCGCAGCGCTGCTCGGTGCTGCCGCCTACGGAGGAGAATTCGGTACTGCAGGCGGCGCGACGCAGGCGCACCTGGATGCGGAAGTGGCCGGTCTGAGTTTCGACCGCTCTGCGCAGCGAATCCGCCAATCTCTATGGTGAGAAGCCCTCCAGCCGGCAAGACGCATGCGCTCGAAGACGTACGGAGCGCGCGGATTTTCGGACGGGCATCCAACGAGCTCGTCGACGCGGCGGACCGGTAGGCGCCCCCCAGCCGTTTAAAAGCGCCCTCGGCAGGGGTGCAACGCGAGCGGCTCGGAGCCGTCCCCGGGCACCGCAGCCTCCCGGTACCGGCACGGAGCGGCTCCGCGGCCACCCCGAGCGGCGTCCTGCCGGCTTTCCGAGGAGCTGCTGAACGGTGGCTTTTCCACCGGTCCCGGCCCGTCCCAGCCCCGACCGCCGAGCTCCTTCACGTGGCAGCGCCTCACGGCTCCAGGCGCCTCGCCGCGCGCTGCAGGTAAGCAGCCGCTCCCGCAGGGCGCAGCCACGTTGCTCGGCGCGTGCTCGCGTCAGCGGCGCTCCCGTGCGGCGGGCGTGTGGGCAGTTCCTGCAGTACCGCGCGGCGACCACCGGGCGGCAGCAGAGAGCCGCGGCGCTGTCGAGCGGCGGGGGGCGGAGGCTGTGGGCGTGGGCGTGGGCGTGGGGGGACACGCCGGGGGGGGCCGTTCGGCGGCTCGGCTCGGGGACGGTAGGACGGTACCGTAACGGAGCGGGAAGCGAGCAGGGAAACGCACTGTGTCAGGCTGACAGGGGAAAAGCACGACCCTCCTCCGGTCACCTGCCGATCCTTGACCAGATGCTGCTCGGCAGTGGAGAGCTGCGTATCCAGGAACGCCCCGGAACCCGGCTTAGGTGGCTGCCCAAACAGGTAAGGAGCGCGTGCACGTGCGAATCTTTCCCCGTGTCGCCGCGCGGCGTAGCGTAGTGCTTCCAGGGCTCGTTAGGGCACCTTCCTGGCTGCGTGTCCTTGGCATCCTGCGTTTCCCTTGCTTTCCCGGGGTTTTTGCCTTGCTTTGCCCGGTTATTCCCGCTGCCTCCCTCTGTGTCGCTCAGGTGTTGCTCTTCCTTTGCGAGCATCAAATCCTCGAGCGCTGCCGCTCCACAAGAGCGTCATCCGCTCGGGTTGCATTGCTTCGCTTTGTGCCCGGGGCCTTCTTCTGGCACCCTAGAGCGAAGGAGCGAATGGCAGCGGGGGGGCCTCGCTGGCTGGGACGTAGCTTTAATTATTTGAAGCTTGGCCCGGGTCCCAACCCACGTAGGAACTGTGAAGGTAACGGTATTAACCCCCGCTGTAGCTCTAACCCTAGCCCTTACCCTGACGCTAAAATCGTCTCTGGCTCCAAACGTAGCAATAAAAGTCACGCTCAGAGTTTGTAGCAGAAGGAGCCTTAACCCTGATCGTAACCCAGAAAGCAGTCGTTAAGGTAACCGTAGTCTTCACCCTGAAAGTAACGCTAATCGTAGCCCCGATGACCCGAAAATAGTTGTACCAGCCCTCCCCCGAAAAAAAGCCCCTGAGAACGACCCAGAGAAGCCACCGTAAAACTAACGCTGAGGGTGATCTCCGTCCTAAGGGTGACTCTAACCTCGGTGCTAATGGGACGCTAGGGGTAATCGTAACGGTCCTAAAAATTCGGGTAGCGTGGCAGCGGTGCTACCCTGCTACCGTGCCGGGCAGTCCCGTCAGCGTCACATCGCCTGTTAAACGCAGGCCGCGGCGGAGAAGCGTGTCGCTCCCGGGCGGTGCGAGGACTGCGAGGACGCTTTTCCGGCTCTCCGTGACAACAGCAGGCAAGCTGAACGTCCCGGAACGTCCTGGAACTCAACTTTGCTGCCTGACTGCTAGTTAGTTGCTCAAACGGGTCAGAGCAACACGTAGGCTCGAGTGTACGCTCGTTACGTGGCGTGGTATGCTCTGTTTTTTTTCCCAGAGCTAGCTCGTTACCGTGCCTCGTGGCATCTTCGTGCCTTAGATCTCTCTCCGGAGCACGGGAGCATCGAAGCAGGTAGCGTGCGTGGGGTCAGATTTGGGGGGCGGGCGATTCCCTCGGTGGGGCCAGAGCCCGAACCCGAACGAACCGAACGCCGCCGGGCTTTGCGGAAGGCCTCCGGGGTTCACGGGCAGGAAACGTACCGCTGGGAGGCCAGCAGAACGACTTGAGGCCGGGGGCAGTCAGTCAGCGCAAAGAGCTCCCGGCCTCGGGTCTCGCTTGCTCTGACTCGCTGGAAAATATTCCCCCGGACTGGCGGGCTTTCCTCCCGGTAGGTTCGTGCTCGGCTCCGCTTACTTAGCGTGCGTCCCCAGAGGGACGGCTGTAGAAGAAGGGAAAGAGACGAGATCTGAAGCGTTTTAAAAACTGACAAAAGAGCAGGAAAGAGAACCCGCACCAAACTGCACTGACCCAACGAAGGCGGCAGGTGGAATGGTGGAAGGCTTTGAGAGCCGTTCCGTTTGTTCACCTGTGGTTCCGTTAGTCACGGACTTGCGCGCCTTAATTTCTCCCATGTTGCGTGCTGTAACGGAGGGGGCAGGTGATTTCAGAGCCGGAAACGTCCTCGGGCCGCGTGGTGTTTGTTGGCTGACGGAAGCCCCCTCCGTTACCTTGCTGACGATTAATTTCACACGCAAAAAAAGGCCCAGCCCGACAGCATTGCTGGCGCAGCGGTGCCTTTTTTCACTCGAGCTGAAGTTGTGGTCACCTTTTCCTGTGGTCCTGAATGGCTGAGTGGCGCTAGGCTTGACCCGGTGTGAGATCTGAACCGCGGCAGTAAAGTTCAGCTCCGAGGGAGGCTCCAACTCTTGGGCTGATGCTGGCGGCAAAAAGCGCCGTCGCTCTCGGAGCATGGAGGGGCGGTGAGGCAGCAAAATAGAAAACAGGGGTAGGGGCTCGCCGTAACCGGTTTAGACAGAAAGGCGTTTTCAAGCACCCTCAGGGCGCTGCCTGCTCTGGTAGTCATCGCTGCTCGGAGCGGTTGGTCCTTCTGGGGTTCTCGACGCGCTCGGGAACTCGGGGGCGGGATGGAGAACTCGCTGCTATAACAGATGGCGTTCCTGTTCGTCAGCCCCAGACATACCTCGCCTCTGACTTTGCCACACGCAAGAAAGCGGCCTCTCCGGTGCAACGTTTTCCAGCGTTGCTTGTTTTGGAATAAGCAGGCGTGGGATCTGTCCCTCTCTCTGTTCTTTGCAGGATGTTGTTTCTCACGGCGAGAAGCTTTCTAAGGCGAACGAGAAGCAGCTCCCGGACACGGCGGTGCTGAGCAAGCAGAAGGGGGAGGTTTGAAAGCTTTGAGCGGAGGAAGAGGGGGAAAAAGCTGGAAGCCCGTCGGCGTCTGTTCCGCTTCCTTCAGGCGTGCAGCCTCTCGTGCCGCCCCTAGAGCGCTCCTCTTGTCACGGAGGCTTCCGTGTATCAGCGCTGCCTTTGCGATGCGCTGCAGCGTTGGGGCATCGCAGTCCTTCGTGGCGCTGGCCTTCGTGGACGTGCGCGCCGAGCGCTTTTCCTTCTCGCCGTCGACTAGCCCGGCGTACTTGGGCAAGCAGCTGTTTCGGGCGCCCCAAAGCAAATCTGCAGAGTCTGTGGGTTCGGTCGTCTTCACGCCGCGTAGCTGTGCGTCCAGCCAAAGAGAGGAGCGTCCGTTGTGCCGGCTTTCCCAAACAGCGCTGCGGGAGGAGATCGGGTCAGGTATGTCGTAGCGTGGGCCGCAGCCTCGCTGTTGCCTCAGTTTGGACAGCTTCTAGAATTGAAGCTGTTCTCGTGTGGTGCCCCTCGCTAATCTGCAGATGATTGCGTACCTGTGCCCGCGTTCTGCTCGCCCTGTTTCGCGTTAGTCGTTTCTGTAATCTGGAAAGGGGGAATTAACTTTGTTCTTTAGGAATTGAGCTGTTTTCCTACTGCCCCATGCTTTGTCGCTCAGGGAGGATTATGATTTACGATCCAATGTAGCGGCTTCCTAAAATTCAGTCCACTCAAATTCTCTGCTGTCTGGTAGCAAGGGCTTCTAAAGGACTGCGAGCTCGGGCTTTGCAGGCCAGCGGTGGAGCTAACAGGGAGGCCTCTGGATTTTCAGAAAGGAACGGGAAGGCTGAGAATCAGCTCCTTTTTTTTGACCGTGGCACTGTTTGGACTGTTAGTTTTCTGGCGGTCCCGCTTCAGGATTCTGCCGGTCCGCAGGCACACCCGCTTGGTTTGTCTGGAGCTCAGGAACTTGGTGCTTATGGCTTCAGTTCTTTGCAGCGCCGGGCTGCGCCACGTGCTGCCCAGACCAAATACGCGTGTTGTTGGAGGAGATTACTCTACGCGTTTTATCTATTTATTTATTTTTTAATGCTTTTAAAGCGTGGGGATGGTAGATGCCTTTCAGACAGGTAACGCCTAAAAGAAATCCATTTTTCTTTTCTTTTCCTTTCTTCCTTGGAGCAGCAGTTCAGGGAAACGTAGTTACTTTCTTCTCTGCCGCTGCGTTTCCCGTGGTGGTATTCTGGGAATGGCTTCTGTCGCTGATTGCTTCCTTGCTTATTTTAAATACGGAACGAGACACGCCATGCTTTCCCTTCTGCCTAGGTCGACCTCCCTTGGTTTCCTTTTAGTTTCGAGTTGTACTCTGGAACAGAATGCGCAGCTGGATCTAGAGCAGTTGCCAAAGAGGTGTCTGTGGGCAAACAGCGCAGGGTTTCCCAGACGGAGGTCATAAAGTTCCTGGCCTCCTCGCAAAGCGTTCTCGTCTTATCTCTACCTAGAGTCGTATGTTACTGCAGCAGCGAGCTGCTTATGACAAGTCCATAAACTGTTTCCCAGAGGTGATGCTGACGAGCATGCCCCGTGATGAATGACTTACGTATCCCTCACGTTTCGTATTCATTCTTCCTTTGGGTCAAAAGTGGACCGGAATCCACGAAACTGTGCCTGGGAATCCCACCGTTACTACGACAGCTCAGCCGCGGTGCCCGCGGTCAGAACGCCCCGCGGGCGGATCCTGGCAGCGGTTGCGAACGAAAGAACGGACGACAGATTGCTCGACATCAAAACCGATCCAGTGGATAATTGCAAGCCTCGGGTGCTCCGGGCAGAATCTCCGAGCGGTGAGGCCCGGTACAGAAGCCGTCGCTACTCTGTTTCTTCTGAGAGTCGTTTGGCTGTTTTGTGTTGCTCTGTTAAGGGTTCCAAGCCATCCTTGGCCTAACTGCGCGCGCCTGTCCGATCGATGCCGTGTTTTTTCGTCACCTCAGATGCTGGCGGGGGAAAAAATGATAATAATAATTTTTAAAAGGCACGACGACACCCAGTTGCTGGTTATTTGTGTGTCGTTGTTATGTGTTGTTATTTGTATTTGTTGTTATGTGGCTGGGTGGCTGGCTGGCTGGGTGGCTGGCTGGCTGGTTGGCTGGCTGGCTGGCTGGGTGGCTGGCTTGGTGGGTGTCTTTCTGGCTGGGTGTCTGGCTGGGTGTCTGGCTGGGTGTCTGGGTGGGTGTCTGGGTGGGTGTCTGTCTGGGTGGGTATCTGTCTGGGTGTCTGTCTGTCTGGGTGGGTGCCTGTCTGTCCGGGTGTCTGGGTGGGTGCCTGTCTGTCCGGGTGTCTGGGTGGCTGGGTGGGTGTCTGGCTGGGTGGGTGTCTGGCTTGGTGGGTGTCTGTCTGTCTGGATGTCTGGCTGGGTGTCTGGGTGTCTGTCTGGGTGGGTGTCTGTCCGGGTATCTGTCTGTCCGGGTGTCTGGGTGGCTGTCTGGGTGTGTGGGTGGGTGCCTGTCTGTCTGTGTGGGTGGGTGTCTGTGTGGGTGTTGGGCTGGGTGTCTGTCTGTCCGGGTGTCTGTCCGGGTGTCTGTCCGGGTGTCTGTCTGTCCGGGTGTCTGTCCGGGTTTCTGTCTGTCTGTCTGGGTGGGTGTGTGGGTGGGTGTCTGTGTGGGTGCCTGTCTGTCTGAGTGTGTGTCTATTTATTGATTTCTTGACGTGTTTTCATAAGCGCTTATTTGGTGGGCTTGTCCAAGTTTTCCTTGGTTTTCTTCGTCTTTTTTTTATTTTACTTTTTTTTTAACGCGGAGTTTTTTCCCCGCCTCCGCCCCCCCACTCCCCGCCTGAGTTGGCGTTTTTCCTCCGCCGTCAGGAGAGAGAACGGCCGGCAGGCGAGCGCGGTGAGCGTCCGCGTCGATGCGGCGAGAGGCGTTGTTTCGGCGGTCTGTAGTGCCCCCGCGTGGCCAGTCGGCGGTAGTGCAGGCGTGTATGTTTGCTGGTCGCAGGCAGGCGGAAGTGGCGCCCGGATGTTGTCGCCGCTCTGCGTAGCGAATCCGCCCGTCTCTGTGCTCCCAAGTCCTCCGGGCGGCTTTGCGCATGCGCGCAACCGGGTCTAAATAGCCCGTAGGGAAAGGAACACTTAGGAGCGGGCGAGCAGTCCACCCTTGGATCGCCGGCTCGGCGATTACGCGCCCCTCTTCCCGACTAAGGAGGTGCCCGCTGCCTGTTTCCTCGGGCGGTTTTTCTCCCGAGCCCGCCCCGGGCACTGACGGGTTTTGCTCCCGGCGGCCCCTGCGGCCGTCCCGGTACCCGATTGGCTCAGAGCTGCGCGTGACCGGCAGCTGCCCGCCCGGGACCGCGCAAGCGCAGTAGCGCAGCGCTGCTCGGTGCTGCCGCCTACGGAGGAGAATTCGGTACTGCAGGCGGCGCGACGCAGGCGCACCTGGATGCGGAAGTGGCCGGTCTGAGTTTCGACCGCTCTGCGCAGCGAATCCGCCAATCTCTATGGTGAGAAGCCCTCCAGCCGGCAAGACGCATGCGCTCGAAGACGTACGGAGCGCGCGGATTTTCGGACGGGCATCCAACGAGCTCGTCGACGCGGCGGACCGGTAGGCGCCCCCCAGCCGTTTAAAAGCGCCCTCGGCAGGGGTGCAACGCGAGCGGCTCGGAGCCGTCCCCGGGCACCGCAGCCTCCCGGTACCGGCACGGAGCGGCTCCGCGGCCACCCCGAGCGGCGTCCTGCCGGCTTTCCGAGGAGCTGCTGAACGGTGGCTTTTCCACCGGTCCCGGCCCGTCCCAGCCCCGACCGCCGAGCTCCTTCACGTGGCAGCGCCTCACGGCTCCAGGCGCCTCGCCGCGCGCTGCAGGTAAGCAGCCGCTCCCGCAGGGCGCAGCCACGTTGCTCGGCGCGTGCTCGCGTCAGCGGCGCTCCCGTGCGGCGGGCGTGTGGGCAGTTCCTGCAGTACCGCGCGGCGACCACCGGGCGGCAGCAGAGAGCCGCGGCGCTGTCGAGCGGCGGGGGGCGGAGGCTGTGGGCGTGGGCGTGGGCGTGGGGGGACACGCCGGGGGGGGCCGTTCGGCGGCTCGGCTCGGGGACGGTAGGACGGTACCGTAACGGAGCGGGAAGCGAGCAGGGAAACGCACTGTGTCAGGCTGACAGGGGAAAAGCACGACCCTCCTCCGGTCACCTGCCGATCCTTGACCAGATGCTGCTCGGCAGTGGAGAGCTGCGTATCCAGGAACGCCCCGGAACCCGGCTTAGGTGGCTGCCCAAACAGGTAAGGAGCGCGTGCACGTGCGAATCTTTCCCCGTGTCGCCGCGCGGCGTAGCGTAGTGCTTCCAGGGCTCGTTAGGGCACCTTCCTGGCTGCGTGTCCTTGGCATCCTGCGTTTCCCTTGCTTTCCCGGGGTTTTTGCCTTGCTTTGCCCGGTTATTCCCGCTGCCTCCCTCTGTGTCGCTCAGGTGTTGCTCTTCCTTTGCGAGCATCAAATCCTCGAGCGCTGCCGCTCCACAAGAGCGTCATCCGCTCGGGTTGCATTGCTTCGCTTTGTGCCCGGGGCCTTCTTCTGGCACCCTAGAGCGAAGGAGCGAATGGCAGCGGGGGGGCCTCGCTGGCTGGGACGTAGCTTTAATTATTTGAAGCTTGGCCCGGGTCCCAACCCACGTAGGAACTGTGAAGGTAACGGTATTAACCCCCGCTGTAGCTCTAACCCTAGCCCTTACCCTGACGCTAAAATCGTCTCTGGCTCCAAACGTAGCAATAAAAGTCACGCTCAGAGTTTGTAGCAGAAGGAGCCTTAACCCTGATCGTAACCCAGAAAGCAGTCGTTAAGGTAACCGTAGTCTTCACCCTGAAAGTAACGCTAATCGTAGCCCCGATGACCCGAAAATAGTTGTACCAGCCCTCCCCCGAAAAAAAGCCCCTGAGAACGACCCAGAGAAGCCACCGTAAAACTAACGCTGAGGGTGATCTCCGTCCTAAGGGTGACTCTAACCTCGGTGCTAATGGGACGCTAGGGGTAATCGTAACGGTCCTAAAAATTCGGGTAGCGTGGCAGCGGTGCTACCCTGCTACCGTGCCGGGCAGTCCCGTCAGCGTCACATCGCCTGTTAAACGCAGGCCGCGGCGGAGAAGCGTGTCGCTCCCGGGCGGTGCGAGGACTGCGAGGACGCTTTTCCGGCTCTCCGTGACAACAGCAGGCAAGCTGAACGTCCCGGAACGTCCTGGAACTCAACTTTGCTGCCTGACTGCTAGTTAGTTGCTCAAACGGGTCAGAGCAACACGTAGGCTCGAGTGTACGCTCGTTACGTGGCGTGGTATGCTCTGTTTTTTTTCCCAGAGCTAGCTCGTTACCGTGCCTCGTGGCATCTTCGTGCCTTAGATCTCTCTCCGGAGCACGGGAGCATCGAAGCAGGTAGCGTGCGTGGGGTCAGATTTGGGGGGCGGGCGATTCCCTCGGTGGGGCCAGAGCCCGAACCCGAACGAACCGAACGCCGCCCGGCTTTGCGGAAGGCCTCCGGGGTTCACGGGCAGGAAACGTACCGCTGGGAGGCCAGCAGAACGACTTGAGGCCGGGGGCAGTCAGTCAGCGCAAAGAGCTCCCGGCCTCGGGTCTCGCTTGCTCTGACTCGCTGGAAAATATTCCCCCGGACTGGCGGGCTTTCCTCCCGGTAGGTTCGTGCTCGGCTCCGCTTACTTAGCGTGCGTCCCCAGAGGGACGGCTGTAGAAGAAGGGAAAGAGACGAGATCTGAAGCGTTTTAAAAACTGACAAAAGAGCAGGAAAGAGAACCCGCACCAAACTGCACTGACCCAACGAAGGCGGCAGGTGGAATGGTGGAAGGCTTTGAGAGCCGTTCCGTTTGTTCACCTGTGGTTCCGTTAGTCACGGACTTGCGCGCCTTAATTTCTCCCATGTTGCGTGCTGTAACGGAGGGGGCAGGTGATTTCAGAGCCGGAAACGTCCTCGGGCCGCGTGGTGTTTGTTGGCTGACGGAAGCCCCCTCCGTTACCTTGCTGACGATTAATTTCACACGCAAAAAAAGGCCCAGCCCGACAGCATTGCTGGCGCAGCGGTGCCTTTTTTCACTCGAGCTGAAGTTGTGGTCACCTTTTCCTGTGGTCCTGAATGGCTGAGTGGCGCTAGGCTTGACCCGGTGTGAGATCTGAACCGCGGCAGTAAAGTTCAGCTCCGAGGGAGGCTCCAACTCTTGGGCTGATGCTGGCGGCAAAAAGCGCCGTCGCTCTCGGAGCATGGAGGGGCGGTGAGGCAGCAAAATAGAAAACAGGGGTAGGGGCTCGCCGTAACCGGTTTAGACAGAAAGGCGTTTTCAAGCACCCTCAGGGCGCTGCCTGCTCTGGTAGTCATCGCTGCTCGGAGCGGTTGGTCCTTCTGGGGTTCTCGACGCGCTCGGGAACTCGGGGGCGGGATGGAGAACTCGCTGCTATAACAGATGGCGTTCCTGTTCGTCAGCCCCAGACATACCTCGCCTCTGACTTTGCCACACGCAAGAAAGCGGCCTCTCCGGTGCAACGTTTTCCAGCGTTGCTTGTTTTGGAATAAGCAGGCGTGGGATCTGTCCCTCTCTCTGTTCTTTGCAGGATGTTGTTTCTCACGGCGAGAAGCTTTCTAAGGCGAACGAGAAGCAGCTCCCGGACACGGCGGTGCTGAGCAAGCGGAAGGGGGAGGTTTGAAAGCTTTGAGCGGAGGAAGAGGGGGAAAAAGCTGGAAGCCCGTCGGCGTCTGTTCCGCTTCCTTCAGGCGTGCAGCCTCTCGTGCCGCCCCTAGAGCGCTCCTCTTGTCACGGAGGCTTCCGTGTATCAGCGCTGCCTTTGCGATGCGCTGCAGCGTTGGGGCATCGCAGTCCTTCGTGGCGCTGGCCTTCGTGGACGTGCGCGCCGAGCGCTTTTCCTTCTCGCCGTCGACTAGCCCGGCGTACTTGGGCAAGCAGCTGTTTCGGGCGCCCCAAAGCAAATCTGCAGAGTCTGTGGGTTCGGTCGTCTTCACGCCGCGTAGCTGTGCGTCCAGCCAAAGAGAGGAGCGTCCGTTGTGCCGGCTTTCCCAAACAGCGCTGCGGGAGGAGATCGGGTCAGGTATGTCGTAGCGTGGGCCGCAGCCTCGCTGTTGCCTCAGTTTGGACAGCTTCTAGAATTGAAGCTGTTCTCGTGTGGTGCCCCTCGCTAATCTGCAGATGATTGCGTACCTGTGCCCGCGTTCTGCTCGCCCTGTTTCACGTTAGTCGTTTCTGTAATCTGGAAAGGGGGAATTAACTTTGTTCTTTAGGAATTGAGCTGTTTTCCTACTGCCCCATGCTTTGTCGCTCAGGGAGGATTATGATTTACGATCCAATGTAGCGGCTTCCTAAAATTCAGTCCACTCAAATTCTCTGCTGTCTGGTAGCAAGGGCTTCTAAAGGACTGCGAGCTCGGGCTTTGCAGGCCAGCGGTGGAGCTAACAGGGAGGCCTCTGGATTTTCAGAAAGGAACGGGAAGGCTGAGAATCAGCTCCTTTTTTTTGACCGTGGCACTGTTTGGACTGTTAGTTTTCTGGCGGTCCCGCTTCAGGATTCTGCCGGTCCGCAGGCACACCCGCTTGGTTTGTCTGGAGCTCAGGAACTTGGTGCTTATGGCTTCAGTTCTTTGCAGCGCCGGGCTGCGCCACGTGCTGCCCAGACCAAATACGCGTGTTGTTGGAGGAGATTACTCTACGCGTTTTATTTATTTATTTATTTTTTAATGCTTTTAAAGCGTGGGGATGGTAGATGCCTTTCAGACAGGTAACGCCTAAAAGAAATCCATTTTTCTTTTCTTTTCCTTTCTTCCTTGGAGCAGCAGTTCAGGGAAACGTAGTTACTTTCTTCTCTGCCGCTGCGTTTCCCGTGGTGGTATTCTGGGAATGGCTTCTGTCGCTGATTGCTTCCTTGCTTATTTTAAATACGGAACGAGACACGCCATGCTTTCCCTTCTGCCTAGGTCGACCTCCCTTGGTTTCCTTTTAGTTTCGAGTTGTACTCTGGAACAGAATGCGCAGCTGGATCTAGAGCAGTTGCCAAAGAGGTGTCTGTGGGCAAACAGCGCAGGGTTTCCCAGACGGAGGTCATAAAGTTCCTGGCCTCCTCGCAAAGCGTTCTCGTCTTATCTCTACCTAGAGTCGTATGTTACTGCAGCAGCGAGCTGCTTATGACAAGTCCATAAACTGTTTCCCAGAGGTGATGCTGACGAGCATGCCCCGTGATGAATGACTTACGTATCCCTCACGTTTCGTATTCATTCTTCCTTTGGGTCAAAAGTGGACCGGAATCCACGAAACTGTGCCTGGGAATCCCACCGTTACTACGACAGCTCAGCCGCGGTGCCCGCGGTCAGAACGCCCCGCGGGCGGATCCTGGCAGCGGTTGCGAACGAAAGAACGGACGACAGATTGCTCGACATCAAAACCGATCCAGTGGATAATTGCAAGCCTCGGGTGCTCCGGGCAGAATCTCCGAGCGGTGAGGCCCGGTACAGAAGCCGTCGCTACTCTGTTTCTTCTGAGAGTCGTTTGGCTGTTTTGTGTTGCTCTGTTAAGGGTTCCAAGCCATCCTTGGCCTAACTGCGCGCGCCTGTCCGATCGATGCCGTGTTTTTTCGTCACCTCAGATGCTGGCGGGGGAAAAAATGATAATAATAATTTTTAAAAGGCACGACGACACCCAGTTGCTGGTTATTTGTGTGTCGTTGTTATGTGTTGTTATTTGTATTTGTTGTTATGTGGCTGGGTGGCTGGCTGGCTGGGTGGCTGGCTGGCTGGCTGGGTGGCTGGCTTGGTGGGTGTCTTTCTGGCTGGGTGTCTGGCTGGGTGTCTGGGTGGGTGTCTGGGTGGGTGTCTGTCTGGGTGGGTATCTGTCTGGGTGTCTGTCTGTCTGGGTGGGTGCCTGTCTGTCCGGGTGTCTGGGTGGGTGCCTGTCTGTCCGGGTGTCTGGGTGGCTGGGTGGGTGTCTGGCTGGGTGGGTGTCTGGCTTGGTGGGTGTCTGTCTGTCTGGATGTCTGGCTGGGTGTCTGGGTGTCTGTCTGGGTGGGTGTCTGTCCGGGTATCTGTCTGTCCGGGTGTCTGGGTGGCTGTCTGGGTGTGTGGGTGGGTGCCTGTCTGTCTGTGTGGGTGGGTGTCTGTGTGGGTGTTGGGCTGGGTGTCTGTCTGTCCGGGTGTCTGTCCGGGTGTCTGTCTGTCCGGGTGTCTGTCCGGGTTTCTGTCTGTCTGTCTGGGTGGGTGTGTGGGTGGGTGTCTGTGTGGGTGCCTGTCTGTCTGAGTGTGTGTCTATTTATTGATTTCTTGACGTGTTTTCATAAGCGCTTATTTGGTGGGCTTGTCCAAGTTTTCCTTGGTTTTCTTCGTCTTTTTTTTATTTTACTTTTTTTTTAACGCGGAGTTTTTTCCCCGCCTCCGCCCCCCCACTCCCCGCCTGAGTTGGCGTTTTTCCTCCGCCGTCAGGAGAGAGAACGGCCGGCAGGCGAGCGCGGTGAGCGTCCGCGTCGATGCGGCGAGAGGCGTTGTTTCGGCGGTCTGTAGTGCCCCCGCGTGGCCAGTCGGCGGTAGTGCAGGCGTGTATGTTTGCTGGTCGCAGGCAGGCGGAAGTGGCGTCCGGATGTTGTCGCCGCTCTGCGTAGCGAATCCGCCCGTCTCTGTGCTCCCAAGTCCTCCGGGCGGCTTTGCGCATGCGCGCAACCGGGTCTAAATAGCCCGTAGGGAAAGGAACACTTAGGAGCGGGCGAGCAGTCCACCCTTGGATCGCCGGCTCGGCGATTACGCGCCCCTCTTCCCGACTAAGGAGGTGCCCGCTGCCTGTTTCCTCGGGCGGTTTTTCTCCCGAGCCCGCCCCGGGCACTGACGGGTTTTGCTCCCGGCGGCCCCTGCGGCCGTCCCGGTACCCGATTGGCTCAGAGCTGCGCGTGACCGGCAGCTGCCCGCCCGGGACCGCGCAAGCGCAGTAGCGCAGCGCTGCTCGGTGCTGCCGCCTACGGAGGAGAATTCGGTACTGCAGGCGGCGCGACGCAGGCGCACCTGGATGCGGAAGTGGCCGGTCTGAGTTTCGACCGCTCTGCGCAGCGAATCCGCCAATCTCTATGGTGAGAAGCCCTCCAGCCGGCAAGACGCATGCGCTCGAAGACGTACGGAGCGCGCGGATTTTCGGACGGGCATCCAACGAGCTCGTCGACGCGGCGGACCGGTAGGCGCCCCCCAGCCGTTTAAAAGCGCCCTCGGCAGGGGTGCAACGCGAGCGGCTCGGAGCCGTCCCCGGGCACCGCAGCCTCCCGGTACCGGCACGGAGCGGCTCCGCGGCCACCCCGAGCGGCGTCCTGCCGGCTTTCCGAGGAGCTGCTGAACGGTGGCTTTTCCACCGGTCCCGGCCCGTCCCAGCCCCGACCGCCGAGCTCCTTCACGTGGCAGCGCCTCACGGCTCCAGGCGCCTCGCCGCGCGCTGCAGGTAAGCAGCCGCTCCCGCAGGGCGCAGCCACGTTGCTCGGCGCGTGCTCGCGTCAGCGGCGCTCCCGTGCGGCGGGCGTGTGGGCAGTTCCTGCAGTACCGCGCGGCGACCACCGGGCGGCAGCAGAGAGCCGCGGCGCTGTCGAGCGGCGGGGGGCGGAGGCTGTGGGCGTGGGCGTGGGCGTGGGGGGACACGCCGGGGGGGGCCGTTCGGCGGCTCGGCTCGGGGACGGTAGGACGGTACCGTAACGGAGCGGGAAGCGAGCAGGGAAACGCACTGTGTCAGGCTGACAGGGGAAAAGCACGACCCTCCTCCGGTCACCTGCCGATCCTTGACCAGATGCTGCTCGGCAGTGGAGAGCTGCGTATCCAGGAACGCCCCGGAACCCGGCTTAGGTGGCTGCCCAAACAGGTAAGGAGCGCGTGCACGTGCGAATCTTTCCCCGTGTCGCCGCGCGGCGTAGCGTAGTGCTTCCAGGGCTCGTTAGGGCACCTTCCTGGCTGCGTGTCCTTGGCATCCTGCGTTTCCCTTGCTTTCCCGGGGTTTTTGCCTTGCTTTGCCCGGTTATTCCCGCTGCCTCCCTCTGTGTCGCTCAGGTGTTGCTCTTCCTTTGCGAGCATCAAATCCTCGAGCGCTGCCGCTCCACAAGAGCGTCATCCGCTCGGGTTGCATTGCTTCGCTTTGTGCCCGGGGCCTTCTTCTGGCACCCTAGAGCGAAGGAGCGAATGGCAGCGGGGGGGCCTCGCTGGCTGGGACGTAGCTTTAATTATTTGAAGCTTGGCCCGGGTCCCAACCCACGTAGGAACTGTGAAGGTAACGGTATTAACCCCCGCTGTAGCTCTAACCCTAGCCCTTACCCTGACGCTAAAATCGTCTCTGGCTCCAAACGTAGCAATAAAAGTCACGCTCAGAGTTTGTAGCAGAAGGAGCCTTAACCCTGATCGTAACCCAGAAAGCAGTCGTTAAGGTAACCGTAGTCTTCACCCTGAAAGTAACGCTAATCGTAGCCCCGATGACCCGAAAATAGTTGTACCAGCCCTCCCCCGAAAAAAAGCCCCTGAGAACGACCCAGAGAAGCCACCGTAAAACTAACGCTGAGGGTGATCTCCGTCCTAAGGGTGACTCTAACCTCGGTGCTAATGGGACGCTAGGGGTAATCGTAACGGTCCTAAAAATTCGGGTAGCGTGGCAGCGGTGCTACCCTGCTACCGTGCCGGGCAGTCCCGTCAGCGTCACATCGCCTGTTAAACGCAGGCCGCGGCGGAGAAGCGTGTCGCTCCCGGGCGGTGCGAGGACTGCGAGGACGCTTTTCCGGCTCTCCGTGACAACAGCAGGCAAGCTGAACGTCCCGGAACGTCCTGGAACTCAACTTTGCTGCCTGACTGCTAGTTAGTTGCTCAAACGGGTCAGAGCAACACGTAGGCTCGAGTGTACGCTCGTTACGTGGCGTGGTATGCTCTGTTTTTTTTCCCAGAGCTAGCTCGTTACCGTGCCTCGTGGCATCTTCGTGCCTTAGATCTCTCTCCGGAGCACGGGAGCATCGAAGCAGGTAGCGTGCGTGGGGTCAGATTTGGGGGGCGGGCGATTCCCTCGGTGGGGCCAGAGCCCGAACCCGAACGAACCGAACGCCGCCCGGCTTTGCGGAAGGCCTCCGGGGTTCACGGGCAGGAAACGTACCGCTGGGAGGCCAGCAGAACGACTTGAGGCCGGGGGCAGTCAGTCAGCGCAAAGAGCTCCCGGCCTCGGGTCTCGCTTGCTCTGACTCGCTGGAAAATATTCCCCCGGACTGGCGGGCTTTCCTCCCGGTAGGTTCGTGCTCGGCTCCGCTTACTTAGCGTGCGTCCCCAGAGGGACGGCTGTAGAAGAAGGGAAAGAGACGAGATCTGAAGCGTTTTAAAAACTGACAAAAGAGCAGGAAAGAGAACCCGCACCAAACTGCACTGACCCAACGAAGGCGGCAGGTGGAATGGTGGAAGGCTTTGAGAGCCGTTCCGTTTGTTCACCTGTGGTTCCGTTAGTCACGGACTTGCGCGCCTTAATTTCTCCCATGTTGCGTGCTGTAACGGAGGGGGCAGGTGATTTCAGAGCCGGAAACGTCCTCGGGCCGCGTG
Organism: Alectoris magna; assembly: GCA_030625065.1. Classification (NCBI taxonomy): domain Eukaryota; kingdom Metazoa; phylum Chordata; class Aves; order Galliformes; family Phasianidae; genus Alectoris; species Alectoris magna. Next base: position 46,827 of record CM060565.1, on the reverse strand, counting down.
GTGTTTGTTGGCTGACGGAAGCCCCCTCCGTTACCTTGCTGACGATTAATTTCACACGCAAAAAAAGGCCCAGCCCGACAGCATTGCTGGCGCAGCGGTGCCTTTTTTCACTCGAGCTGAAGTTGTGGTCACCTTTTCCTGTGGTCCTGAATGGCTGAGTGGCGCTAGGCTTGACCCGGTGTGAGATCTGAACCGCGGCAGTAAAGTTCAGCTCCGAGGGAGGCTCCAACTCTTGGGCTGATGCTGGCGGCAAAAAGCGCCGTCGCTCTCGGAGCATGGAGGGGCGGTGAGGCAGCAAAATAGAAAACAGGGGTAGGGGCTCGCCGTAACCGGTTTAGACAGAAAGGCGTTTTCAAGCACCCTCAGGGCGCTGCCTGCTCTGGTAGTCATCGCTGCTCGGAGCGGTTGGTCCTTCTGGGGTTCTCGACGCGCTCGGGAACTCGGGGGCGGGATGGAGAACTCGCTGCTATAACAGATGGCGTTCCTGTTCGTCAGCCCCAGACATACCTCGCCTCTGACTTTGCCACACGCAAGAAAGCGGCCTCTCCGGTGCAACGTTTTCCAGCGTTGCTTGTTTTGGAATAAGCAGGCGTGGGATCTGTCCCTCTCTCTGTTCTTTGCAGGATGTTGTTTCTCACGGCGAGAAGCTTTCTAAGGCGAACGAGAAGCAGCTCCCGGACACGGCGGTGCTGAGCAAGCGGAAGGGGGAGGTTTGAAAGCTTTGAGCGGAGGAAGAGGGGGAAAAAGCTGGAAGCCCGTCGGCGTCTGTTCCGCTTCCTTCAGGCGTGCAGCCTCTCGTGCCGCCCCTAGAGCGCTCCTCTTGTCACGGAGGCTTCCGTGTATCAGCGCTGCCTTTGCGATGCGCTGCAGCGTTGGGGCATCGCAGTCCTTCGTGGCGCTGGCCTTCGTGGACGTGCGCGCCGAGCGCTTTTCCTTCTCGCCGTCGACTAGCCCGGCGTACTTGGGCAAGCAGCTGTTTCGGGCGCCCCAAAGCAAATCTGCAGAGTCTGTGGGTTCGGTCGTCTTCACGCCGCGTAGCTGTGCGTCCAGCCAAAGAGAGGAGCGTCCGTTGTGCCGGCTTTCCCAAACAGCGCTGCGGGAGGAGATCGGGTCAGGTATGTCGTAGCGTGGGCCGCAGCCTCGCTGTTGCCTCAGTTTGGACAGCTTCTAGAATTGAAGCTGTTCTCGTGTGGTGCCCCTCGCTAATCTGCAGATGATTGCGTACCTGTGCCCGCGTTCTGCTCGCCCTGTTTCGCGTTAGTCGTTTCTGTAATCTGGAAAGGGGGAATTAACTTTGTTCTTTAGGAATTGAGCTGTTTTCCTACTGCCCCATGCTTTGTCGCTCAGGGAGGATTATGATTTACGATCCAATGTAGCGGCTTCCTAAAATTCAGTCCACTCAAATTCTCTGCTGTCTGGTAGCAAGGGCTTCTAAAGGACTGCGAGCTCGGGCTTTGCAGGCCAGCGGTGGAGCTAACAGGGAGGCCTCTGGATTTTCAGAAAGGAACGGGAAGGCTGAGAATCAGCTCCTTTTTTTTGACCGTGGCACTGTTTGGACTGTTAGTTTTCTGGCGGTCCCGCTTCAGGATTCTGCCGGTCCGCAGGCACACCCGCTTGGTTTGTCTGGAGCTCAGGAACTTGGTGCTTATGGCTTCAGTTCTTTGCAGCGCCGGGCTGCGCCACGTGCTGCCCAGACCAAATACGCGTGTTGTTGGAGGAGATTACTCTACGCGTTTTATTTATTTATTTATTTTTTAATGCTTTTAAAGCGTGGGGATGGTAGATGCCTTTCAGACAGGTAACGCCTAAAAGAAATCCATTTTTCTTTTCTTTTCCTTTCTTCCTTGGAGCAGCAGTTCAGGGAAACGTAGTTACTTTCTTCTCTGCCGCTGCGTTTCCCGTGGTGGTATTCTGGGAATGGCTTCTGTCGCTGATTGCTTCCTTGCTTATTTTAAATACGGAACGAGACACGCCATGCTTTCCCTTCTGCCTAGGTCGACCTCCCTTGGTTTCCTTTTAGTTTCGAGTTGTACTCTGGAACAGAATGCGCAGCTGGATCTAGAGCAGTTGCCAAAGAGGTGTCTGTGGGCAAACAGCGCAGGGTTTCCCAGACGGAGGTCATAAAGTTCCTGGCCTCCTCGCAAAGCGTTCTCGTCTTATCTCTACCTAGAGTCGTATGTTACTGCAGCAGCGAGCTGCTTATGACAAGTCCATAAACTGTTTCCCAGAGGTGATGCTGACGAGCATGCCCCGTGATGAATGACTTACGTATCCCTCACGTTTCGTATTCATTCTTCCTTTGGGTCAAAAGTGGACCGGAATCCACGAAACTGTGCCTGGGAATCCCACCGTTACTACGACAGCTCAGCCGCGGTGCCCGCGGTCAGAACGCCCCGCGGGCGGATCCTGGCAGCGGTTGCGAACGAAAGAACGGACGACAGATTGCTCGACATCAAAACCAATCCAGTGGATAATTGCAAGCCTCGGGTGCTCCGGGCAGAATCTCCGAGCGGTGAGGCCCGGTACAGAAGCCGTCGCTACTCTGTTTCTTCTGAGAGTCGTTTGGCTGTTTTGTGTTGCTCTGTTAAGGGTTCCAAGCCATCCTTGGCCTAACTGCGCGCGCCTGTCCGATCGATGCCGTGTTTTTTCGTCACCTCAGATGCTGGCGGGGGAAAAAATGATAATAATAATTTTTAAAAGGCACGACGACACCCAGTTGCTGGTTATTTGTGTGTCGTTGTTATGTGTTGTTATTTGTATTTGTTGTTATGTGGCTGGCTGGCTGGGTGGCTGGCTGGCTGGCTGGCTTGGTGGGTGTCTTTCTGGCTGGGTGTCTGGCTGGGTGTCTGGGTGGGTGTCTGGCTGGGTGGGTATCTGTCTGGGTGTCTGTCTGTCTGGGTGGGTGCCTGTCTGTCCGGGTGTCTGGGTGGGTGCCTGTCTGTCCGGGTGGCTGGGTGGCTGGGTGGGTGTCTGGCTGGGTGGGTATCTGTCCGGGTATCTGTCTGTCCGGGTGTCTGGGTGGCTGTCTGGGTGTGTGGGTGGGTGCCTGTCTGTCTGTGTGGGTGGGTGTCTGTGTGGGTGTTGGGCTGGGTGTCTGTCCGGGTGTCTGTCTGTCCGGGTGTCTGTCTGTCCGGGTGTCTGTCTGTCCGGGTGTCTGTCCGGGTTTCTGTCTGTCTGTCTGGGTGGGTGTGTGGGTGGGTGTCTGTGTGGGTGCCTGTCTGTCTGAGTGTGTGTCTATTTATTGATTTCTTGACGTGTTTTCATAAGCGCTTATTTGGTGGGCTTGTCCAAGTTTTCCTTGGTTTTCTTCGTCTTTTTTTTATTTTACTTTTTTTTTAACGCGGAGTTTTTTCCCCGCCTCCGCCCCCCCACTCCCCGCCTGAGTTGGCGTTTTTCCTCCGCCGTCAGGAGAGAGAACGGCCGGCAGGCGAGCGCGGTGAGCGTCCGCGTCGATGCGGCGAGAGGCGTTGTTTCGGCGGTCTGTAGTGCCCCCGCGTGGCCAGTCGGCGGTAGTGCAGGCGTGTATGTTTGCTGGTCGCAGGCAGGCGGAAGTGGCGCCCGGATGTTGTCGCCGCTCTGCGTAGCGAATCCGCCCGTCTCTGTGCTCCCAAGTCCTCCGGGCGGCTTTGCGCATGCGCGCAACCGGGTCTAAATAGCCCGTAGGGAAAGGAACACTTAGGAGCGGGCGAGCAGTCCACCCTTGGATCGCCGGCTCGGCGATTACGCGCCCCTCTTCCCGACTAAGGAGGTGCCCGCTGCCTGTTTCCTCGGGCGGTTTTTCTCCCGAGCCCGCCCCGGGCACTGACGGGTTTTGCTCCCGGCGGCCCCTGCGGCCGTCCCGGTACCCGATTGGCTCAGAGCTGCGCGTGACCGGCAGCTGCCCGCCCGGGACCGCGCAAGCGCAGTAGCGCAGCGCTGCTCGGTGCTGCCGCCTACGGAGGAGAATTCGGTACTGCAGGCGGCGCGACGCAGGCGCACCTGGATGCGGAAGTGGCCGGTCTGAGTTTCGACCGCTCTGCGCAGCGAATCCGCCAATCTCTATGGTGAGAAGCCCTCCAGCCGGCAAGACGCATGCGCTCGAAGACGTACGGAGCGCGCGGATTTTCGGACGGGCATCCAACGAGCTCGTCGACGCGGCGGACCGGTAGGCGCCCCCCAGCCGTTTAAAAGCGCCCTCGGCAGGGGTGCAACGCGAGCGGCTCGGAGCCGTCCCCGGGCACCGCAGCCTCCCGGTACCGGCACGGAGCGGCTCCGCGGCCACCCCGAGCGGCGTCCTGCCGGCTTTCCGAGGAGCTGCTGAACGGTGGCTTTTCCACCGGTCCCGGCCCGTCCCAGCCCCGACCGCCGAGCTCCTTCACGTGGCAGCGCCTCACGGCTCCAGGCGCCTCGCCGCGCGCTGCAGGTAAGCAGCCGCTCCCGCAGGGCGCAGCCACGTTGCTCGGCGCGTGCTCGCGTCAGCGGCGCTCCCGTGCGGCGGGCGTGTGGGCAGTTCCTGCAGTACCGCGCGGCGACCACCGGGCGGCAGCAGAGAGCCGCGGCGCTGTCGAGCGGCGGGGGGCGGAGGCTGTGGGCGTGGGCGTGGGCGTGGGGGGACACGCCGGGGGGGGCCGTTCGGCGGCTCGGCTCGGGGACGGTAGGACGGTACCGTAACGGAGCGGGAAGCGAGCAGGGAAACGCACTGTGTCAGGCTGACAGGGGAAAAGCACGACCCTCCTCCGGTCACCTGCCGATCCTTGACCAGATGCTGCTCGGCAGTGGAGAGCTGCGTATCCAGGAACGCCCCGGAACCCGGCTTAGGTGGCTGCCCAAACAGGTAAGGAGCGCGTGCACGTGCGAATCTTTCCCCGTGTCGCCGCGCGGCGTAGCGTAGTGCTTCCAGGGCTCGTTAGGGCACCTTCCTGGCTGCGTGTCCTTGGCATCCTGCGTTTCCCTTGCTTTCCCGGGGTTTTTGCCTTGCTTTGCCCGGTTATTCCCGCTGCCTCCCTCTGTGTCGCTCAGGTGTTGCTCTTCCTTTGCGAGCATCAAATCCTCGAGCGCTGCCGCTCCACAAGAGCGTCATCCGCTCGGGTTGCATTGCTTCGCTTTGTGCCCGGGGCCTTCTTCTGGCACCCTAGAGCGAAGGAGCGAATGGCAGCGGGGGGGCCTCGCTGGCTGGGACGTAGCTTTAATTATTTGAAGCTTGGCCCGGGTCCCAACCCACGTAGGAACTGTGAAGGTAACGGTATTAACCCCCGCTGTAGCTCTAACCCTAGCCCTTACCCTGACGCTAAAATCGTCTCTGGCTCCAAACGTAGCAATAAAAGTCACGCTCAGAGTTTGTAGCAGAAGGAGCCTTAACCCTGATCGTAACCCAGAAAGCAGTCGTTAAGGTAACCGTAGTCTTCACCCTGAAAGTAACGCTAATCGTAGCCCCGATGACCCGAAAATAGTTGTACCAGCCCTCCCCCGAAAAAAAGCCCCTGAGAACGACCCAGAGAAGCCACCGTAAAACTAACGCTGAGGGTGATCTCCGTCCTAAGGGTGACTCTAACCTCGGTGCTAATGGGACGCTAGGGGTAATCGTAACGGTCCTAAAAATTCGGGTAGCGTGGCAGCGGTGCTACCCTGCTACCGTGCCGGGCAGTCCCGTCAGCGTCACATCGCCTGTTAAACGCAGGCCGCGGCGGAGAAGCGTGTCGCTCCCGGGCGGTGCGAGGACTGCGAGGACGCTTTTCCGGCTCTCCGTGACAACAGCAGGCAAGCTGAACGTCCCGGAACGTCCTGGAACTCAACTTTGCTGCCTGACTGCTAGTTAGTTGCTCAAACGGGTCAGAGCAACACGTAGGCTCGAGTGTACGCTCGTTACGTGGCGTGGTATGCTCTGTTTTTTTTCCCAGAGCTAGCTCGTTACCGTGCCTCGTGGCATCTTCGTGCCTTAGATCTCTCTCCGGAGCACGGGAGCATCGAAGCAGGTAGCGTGCGTGGGGTCAGATTTGGGGGGCGGGCGATTCCCTCGGTGGGGCCAGAGCCCGAACCCGAACGAACCGAACGCCGCCCGGCTTTGCGGAAGGCCTCCGGGGTTCACGGGCAGGAAACGTACCGCTGGGAGGCCAGCAGAACGACTTGAGGCCGGGGGCAGTCAGTCAGCGCAAAGAGCTCCCGGCCTCGGGTCTCGCTTGCTCTGACTCGCTGGAAAATATTCCCCCGGACTGGCGGGCTTTCCTCCCGGTAGGTTCGTGCTCGGCTCCGCTTACTTAGCGTGCGTCCCCAGAGGGACGGCTGTAGAAGAAGGGAAAGAGACGAGATCTGAAGCGTTTTAAAAACTGACAAAAGAGCAGGAAAGAGAACCCGCACCAAACTGCACTGACCCAACGAAGGCGGCAGGTGGAATGGTGGAAGGCTTTGAGAGCCGTTCCGTTTGTTCACCTGTGGTTCCGTTAGTCACGGACTTGCGCGCCTTAATTTCTCCCATGTTGCGTGCTGTAACGGAGGGGGCAGGTGATTTCAGAGCCGGAAACGTCCTCGGGCCGCGTGGTGTTTGTTGGCTGACGGAAGCCCCCTCCGTTACCTTGCTGACGATTAATTTCACACGCAAAAAAAGGCCCAGCCCGACAGCATTGCTGGCGCAGCGGTGCCTTTTTTCACTCGAGCTGAAGTTGTGGTCACCTTTTCCTGTGGTCCTGAATGGCTGAGTGGCGCTAGGCTTGACCCGGTGTGAGATCTGAACCGCGGCAGTAAAGTTCAGCTCCGAGGGAGGCTCCAACTCTTGGGCTGATGCTGGCGGCAAAAAGCGCCGTCGCTCTCGGAGCATGGAGGGGCGGTGAGGCAGCAAAATAGAAAACAGGGGTAGGGGCTCGCCGTAACCGGTTTAGACAGAAAGGCGTTTTCAAGCACCCTCAGGGCGCTGCCTGCTCTGGTAGTCATCGCTGCTCGGAGCGGTTGGTCCTTCTGGGGTTCTCGACGCGCTCGGGAACTCGGGGGCGGGATGGAGAACTCGCTGCTATAACAGATGGCGTTCCTGTTCGTCAGCCCCAGACATACCTCGCCTCTGACTTTGCCACACGCAAGAAAGCGGCCTCTCCGGTGCAACGTTTTCCAGCGTTGCTTGTTTTGGAATAAGCAGGCGTGGGATCTGTCCCTCTCTCTGTTCTTTGCAGGATGTTGTTTCTCACGGCGAGAAGCTTTCTAAGGCGAACGAGAAGCAGCTCCCGGACACGGCGGTGCTGAGCAAGCGGAAGGGGGAGGTTTGAAAGCTTTGAGCGGAGGAAGAGGGGGAAAAAGCTGGAAGCCCGTCGGCGTCTGTTCCGCTTCCTTCAGGCGTGCAGCCTCTCGTGCCGCCCCTAGAGCGCTCCTCTTGTCACGGAGGCTTCCGTGTATCAGCGCTGCCTTTGCGATGCGCTGCAGCGTTGGGGCATCGCAGTCCTTCGTGGCGCTGGCCTTCGTGGACGTGCGCGCCGAGCGCTTTTCCTTCTCGCCGTCGACTAGCCCGGCGTACTTGGGCAAGCAGCTGTTTCGGGCGCCCCAAAGCAAATCTGCAGAGTCTGTGGGTTCGGTCGTCTTCACGCCGCGTAGCTGTGCGTCCAGCCAAAGAGAGGAGCGTCCGTTGTGCCGGCTTTCCCAAACAGCGCTGCGGGAGGAGATCGGGTCAGGTATGTCGTAGCGTGGGCCGCAGCCTCGCTGTTGCCTCAGTTTGGACAGCTTCTAGAATTGAAGCTGTTCTCGTGTGGTGCCCCTCGCTAATCTGCAGATGATTGCGTACCTGTGCCCGCGTTCTGCTCGCCCTGTTTCACGTTAGTCGTTTCTGTAATCTGGAAAGGGGGAATTAACTTTGTTCTTTAGGAATTGAGCTGTTTTCCTACTGCCCCATGCTTTGTCGCTCAGGGAGGATTATGATTTACGATCCAATGTAGCGGCTTCCTAAAATTCAGTCCACTCAAATTCTCTGCTGTCTGGTAGCAAGGGCTTCTAAAGGACTGCGAGCTCGGGCTTTGCAGGCCAGCGGTGGAGCTAACAGGGAGGCCTCTGGATTTTCAGAAAGGAACGGGAAGGCTGAGAATCAGCTCCTTTTTTTTGACCGTGGCACTGTTTGGACTGTTAGTTTTCTGGCGGTCCCGCTTCAGGATTCTGCCGGTCCGCAGGCACACCCGCTTGGTTTGTCTGGAGCTCAGGAACTTGGTGCTTATGGCTTCAGTTCTTTGCAGCGCCGGGCTGCGCCACGTGCTGCCCAGACCAAATACGCGTGTTGTTGGAGGAGATTACTCTACGCGTTTTATTTATTTATTTATTTTTTAATGCTTTTAAAGCGTGGGGATGGTAGATGCCTTTCAGACAGGTAACGCCTAAAAGAAATCCATTTTTCTTTTCTTTTCCTTTCTTCCTTGGAGCAGCAGTTCAGGGAAACGTAGTTACTTTCTTCTCTGCCGCTGCGTTTCCCGTGGTGGTATTCTGGGAATGGCTTCTGTCGCTGATTGCTTCCTTGCTTATTTTAAATACGGAACGAGACACGCCATGCTTTCCCTTCTGCCTAGGTCGACCTCCCTTGGTTTCCTTTTAGTTTCGAGTTGTACTCTGGAACAGAATGCGCAGCTGGATCTAGAGCAGTTGCCAAAGAGGTGTCTGTGGGCAAACAGCGCAGGGTTTCCCAGACGGAGGTCATAAAGTTCCTGGCCTCCTCGCAAAGCGTTCTCGTCTTATCTCTACCTAGAGTCGTATGTTACTGCAGCAGCGAGCTGCTTATGACAAGTCCATAAACTGTTTCCCAGAGGTGATGCTGACGAGCATGCCCCGTGATGAATGACTTACGTATCCCTCACGTTTCGTATTCATTCTTCCTTTGGGTCAAAAGTGGACCGGAATCCACGAAACTGTGCCTGGGAATCCCACCGTTACTACGACAGCTCAGCCGCGGTGCCCGCGGTCAGAACGCCCCGCGGGCGGATCCTGGCAGCGGTTGCGAACGAAAGAACGGACGACAGATTGCTCGACATCAAAACCAATCCAGTGGATAATTGCAAGCCTCGGGTGCTCCGGGCAGAATCTCCGAGCGGTGAGGCCCGGTACAGAAGCCGTCGCTACTCTGTTTCTTCTGAGAGTCGTTTGGCTGTTTTGTGTTGCTCTGTTAAGGGTTCCAAGCCATCCTTGGCCTAACTGCGCGCGCCTGTCCGATCGATGCCGTGTTTTTTCGTCACCTCAGATGCTGGCGGGGGAAAAAATGATAATAATAATTTTTAAAAGGCACGACGACACCCAGTTGCTGGTTATTTGTGTGTCGTTGTTATGTGTTGTTATTTGTATTTGTTGTTATGTGGCTGGGTGGCTGGCTGGCTGGGTGGCTGGCTGGCTGGCTGGGTGGCTGGCTTGGTGGGTGTCTTTCTGGCTGGGTGTCTGGCTGGGTGTCTGGGTGGGTGTCTGGGTGGGTGTCTGTCTGGGTGGGTATCTGTCTGGGTGTCTGTCTGTCTGGGTGGGTGCCTGTCTGTCCGGGTGTCTGGGTGGGTGCCTGTCTGTCCGGGTGTCTGGGTGGCTGGGTGGGTGTCTGGCTGGGTGGGTGTCTGGCTTGGTGGGTGTCTGTCTGTCTGGATGTCTGGCTGGGTGTCTGGGTGTCTGTCTGGGTGGGTGTCTGTCCGGGTATCTGTCTGTCCGGGTGTCTGGGTGGCTGTCTGGGTGTGTGGGTGGGTGCCTGTCTGTCTGTGTGGGTGGGTGTCTGTGTGGGTGTTGGGCTGGGTGTCTGTCTGTCCGGGTGTCTGTCCGGGTGTCTGTCTGTCCGGGTGTCTGTCCGGGTTTCTGTCTGTCTGTCTGGGTGGGTGTGTGGGTGGGTGTCTGTGTGGGTGCCTGTCTGTCTGAGTGTGTGTCTATTTATTGATTTCTTGACGTGTTTTCATAAGCGCTTATTTGGTGGGCTTGTCCAAGTTTTCCTTGGTTTTCTTCGTCTTTTTTTTATTTTACTTTTTTTTTAACGCGGAGTTTTTTCCCCGCCTCCGCCCCCCCACTCCCCGCCTGAGTTGGCGTTTTTCCTCCGCCGTCAGGAGAGAGAACGGCCGGCAGGCGAGCGCGGTGAGCGTCCGCGTCGATGCGGCGAGAGGCGTTGTTTCGGCGGTCTGTAGTGCCCCCGCGTGGCCAGTCGGCGGTAGTGCAGGCGTGTATGTTTGCTGGTCGCAGGCAGGCGGAAGTGGCGTCCGGATGTTGTCGCCGCTCTGCGTAGCGAATCCGCCCGTCTCTGTGCTCCCAAGTCCTCCGGGCGGCTTTGCGCATGCGCGCAACCGGGTCTAAATAGCCCGTAGGGAAAGGAACACTTAGGAGCGGGCGAGCAGTCCACCCTTGGATCGCCGGCTCGGCGATTACGCGCCCCTCTTCCCGACTAAGGAGGTGCCCGCTGCCTGTTTCCTCGGGCGGTTTTTCTCCCGAGCCCGCCCCGGGCACTGACGGGTTTTGCTCCCGGCGGCCCCTGCGGCCGTCCCGGTACCCGATTGGCTCAGAGCTGCGCGTGACCGGCAGCTGCCCGCCCGGGACCGCGCAAGCGCAGTAGCGCAGCGCTGCTCGGTGCTGCCGCCTACGGAGGAGAATTCGGTACTGCAGGCGGCGCGACGCAGGCGCACCTGGATGCGGAAGTGGCCGGTCTGAGTTTCGACCGCTCTGCGCAGCGAATCCGCCAATCTCTATGGTGAGAAGCCCTCCAGCCGGCAAGACGCATGCGCTCGAAGACGTACGGAGCGCGCGGATTTTCGGACGGGCATCCAACGAGCTCGTCGACGCGGCGGACCGGTAGGCGCCCCCCAGCCGTTTAAAAGCGCCCTCGGCAGGGGTGCAACGCGAGCGGCTCGGAGCCGTCCCCGGGCACCGCAGCCTCCCGGTACCGGCACGGAGCGGCTCCGCGGCCACCCCGAGCGGCGTCCTGCCGGCTTTCCGAGGAGCTGCTGAACGGTGGCTTTTCCACCGGTCCCGGCCCGTCCCAGCCCCGACCGCCGAGCTCCTTCACGTGGCAGCGCCTCACGGCTCCAGGCGCCTCGCCGCGCGCTGCAGGTAAGCAGCCGCTCCCGCAGGGCGCAGCCACGTTGCTCGGCGCGTGCTCGCGTCAGCGGCGCTCCCGTGCGGCGGGCGTGTGGGCAGTTCCTGCAGTACCGCGCGGCGACCACCGGGCGGCAGCAGAGAGCCGCGGCGCTGTCGAGCGGCGGGGGGCGGAGGCTGTGGGCGTGGGCGTGGGCGTGGGGGGACACGCCGGGGGGGGCCGTTCGGCGGCTCGGCTCGGGGACGGTAGGACGGTACCGTAACGGAGCGGGAAGCGAGCAGGGAAACGCACTGTGTCAGGCTGACAGGGGAAAAGCACGACCCTCCTCCGGTCACCTGCCGATCCTTGACCAGATGCTGCTCGGCAGTGGAGAGCTGCGTATCCAGGAACGCCCCGGAACCCGGCTTAGGTGGCTGCCCAAACAGGTAAGGAGCGCGTGCACGTGCGAATCTTTCCCCGTGTCGCCGCGCGGCGTAGCGTAGTGCTTCCAGGGCTCGTTAGGGCACCTTCCTGGCTGCGTGTCCTTGGCATCCTGCGTTTCCCTTGCTTTCCCGGGGTTTTTGCCTTGCTTTGCCCGGTTATTCCCGCTGCCTCCCTCTGTGTCGCTCAGGTGTTGCTCTTCCTTTGCGAGCATCAAATCCTCGAGCGCTGCCGCTCCACAAGAGCGTCATCCGCTCGGGTTGCATTGCTTCGCTTTGTGCCCGGGGCCTTCTTCTGGCACCCTAGAGCGAAGGAGCGAATGGCAGCGGGGGGGCCTCGCTGGCTGGGACGTAGCTTTAATTATTTGAAGCTTGGCCCGGGTCCCAACCCACGTAGGAACTGTGAAGGTAACGGTATTAACCCCCGCTGTAGCTCTAACCCTAGCCCTTACCCTGACGCTAAAATCGTCTCTGGCTCCAAACGTAGCAATAAAAGTCACGCTCAGAGTTTGTAGCAGAAGGAGCCTTAACCCTGATCGTAACCCAGAAAGCAGTCGTTAAGGTAACCGTAGTCTTCACCCTGAAAGTAACGCTAATCGTAGCCCCGATGACCCGAAAATAGTTGTACCAGCCCTCCCCCGAAAAAAAGCCCCTGAGAACGACCCAGAGAAGCCACCGTAAAACTAACGCTGAGGGTGATCTCCGTCCTAAGGGTGACTCTAACCTCGGTGCTAATGGGACGCTAGGGGTAATCGTAACGGTCCTAAAAATTCGGGTAGCGTGGCAGCGGTGCTACCCTGCTACCGTGCCGGGCAGTCCCGTCAGCGTCACATCGCCTGTTAAACGCAGGCCGCGGCGGAGAAGCGTGTCGCTCCCGGGCGGTGCGAGGACTGCGAGGACGCTTTTCCGGCTCTCCGTGACAACAGCAGGCAAGCTGAACGTCCCGGAACGTCCTGGAACTCAACTTTGCTGCCTGACTGCTAGTTAGTTGCTCAAACGGGTCAGAGCAACACGTAGGCTCGAGTGTACGCTCGTTACGTGGCGTGGTATGCTCTGTTTTTTTTCCCAGAGCTAGCTCGTTACCGTGCCTCGTGGCATCTTCGTGCCTTAGATCTCTCTCCGGAGCACGGGAGCATCGAAGCAGGTAGCGTGCGTGGGGTCAGATTTGGGGGGCGGGCGATTCCCTCGGTGGGGCCAGAGCCCGAACCCGAACGAACCGAACGCCGCCGGGCTTTGCGGAAGGCCTCCGGGGTTCACGGGCAGGAAACGTACCGCTGGGAGGCCAGCAGAACGACTTGAGGCCGGGGGCAGTCAGTCAGCGCAAAGAGCTCCCGGCCTCGGGTCTCGCTTGCTCTGACTCGCTGGAAAATATTCCCCCGGACTGGCGGGCTTTCCTCCCGGTAGGTTCGTGCTCGGCTCCGCTTACTTAGCGTGCGTCCCCAGAGGGACGGCTGTAGAAGAAGGGAAAGAGACGAGATCTGAAGCGTTTTAAAAACTGACAAAAGAGCAGGAAAGAGAACCCGCACCAAACTGCACTGACCCAACGAAGGCGGCAGGTGGAATGGTGGAAGGCTTTGAGAGCCGTTCCGTTTGTTCACCTGTGGTTCCGTTAGTCACGGACTTGCGCGCCTTAATTTCTCCCATGTTGCGTGCTGTAACGGAGGGGGCAGGTGATTTCAGAGCCGGAAACGTCCTCGGGCCGCGTGGTGTTTGTTGGCTGACGGAAGCCCCCTCCGTTACCTTGCTGACGATTAATTTCACACGCAAAAAAAGGCCCAGCCCGACAGCATTGCTGGCGCAGCGGTGCCTTTTTTCACTCGAGCTGAAGTTGTGGTCACCTTTTCCTGTGGTCCTGAATGGCTGAGTGGCGCTAGGCTTGACCCGGTGTGAGATCTGAACCGCGGCAGTAAAGTTCAGCTCCGAGGGAGGCTCCAACTCTTGGGCTGATGCTGGCGGCAAAAAGCGCCGTCGCTCTCGGAGCATGGAGGGGCGGTGAGGCAGCAAAATAGAAAACAGGGGTAGGGGCTCGCCGTAACCGGTTTAGACAGAAAGGCGTTTTCAAGCACCCTCAGGGCGCTGCCTGCTCTGGTAGTCATCGCTGCTCGGAGCGGTTGGTCCTTCTGGGGTTCTCGACGCGCTCGGGAACTCGGGGGCGGGATGGAGAACTCGCTGCTATAACAGATGGCGTTCCTGTTCGTCAGCCCCAGACATACCTCGCCTCTGACTTTGCCACACGCAAGAAAGCGGCCTCTCCGGTGCAACGTTTTCCAGCGTTGCTTGTTTTGGAATAAGCAGGCGTGGGATCTGTCCCTCTCTCTGTTCTTTGCAGGATGTTGTTTCTCACGGCGAGAAGCTTTCTAAGGCGAACGAGAAGCAGCTCCCGGACACGGCGGTGCTGAGCAAGCAGAAGGGGGAGGTTTGAAAGCTTTGAGCGGAGGAAGAGGGGGAAAAAGCTGGAAGCCCGTCGGCGTCTGTTCCGCTTCCTTCAGGCGTGCAGCCTCTCGTGCCGCCCCTAGAGCGCTCCTCTTGTCACGGAGGCTTCCGTGTATCAGCGCTGCCTTTGCGATGCGCTGCAGCGTTGGGGCATCGCAGTCCTTCGTGGCGCTGGCCTTCGTGGACGTGCGCGCCGAGCGCTTTTCCTTCTCGCCGTCGACTAGCCCGGCGTACTTGGGCAAGCAGCTGTTTCGGGCGCCCCAAAGCAAATCTGCAGAGTCTGTGGGTTCGGTCGTCTTCACGCCGCGTAGCTGTGCGTCCAGCCAAAGAGAGGAGCGTCCGTTGTGCCGGCTTTCCCAAACAGCGCTGCGGGAGGAGATCGGGTCAGGTATGTCGTAGCGTGGGCCGCAGCCTCGCTGTTGCCTCAGTTTGGACAGCTTCTAGAATTGAAGCTGTTCTCGTGTGGTGCCCCTCGCTAATCTGCAGATGATTGCGTACCTGTGCCCGCGTTCTGCTCGCCCTGTTTCGCGTTAGTCGTTTCTGTAATCTGGAAAGGGGGAATTAACTTTGTTCTTTAGGAATTGAGCTGTTTTCCTACTGCCCCATGCTTTGTCGCTCAGGGAGGATTATGATTTACGATCCAATGTAGCGGCTTCCTAAAATTCAGTCCACTCAAATTCTCTGCTGTCTGGTAGCAAGGGCTTCTAAAGGACTGCGAGCTCGGGCTTTGCAGGCCAGCGGTGGAGCTAACAGGGAGGCCTCTGGATTTTCAGAAAGGAACGGGAAGGCTGAGAATCAGCTCCTTTTTTTTGACCGTGGCACTGTTTGGACTGTTAGTTTTCTGGCGGTCCCGCTTCAGGATTCTGCCGGTCCGCAGGCACACCCGCTTGGTTTGTCTGGAGCTCAGGAACTTGGTGCTTATGGCTTCAGTTCTTTGCAGCGCCGGGCTGCGCCACGTGCTGCCCAGACCAAATACGCGTGTTGTTGGAGGAGATTACTCTACGCGTTTTATCTATTTATTTATTTTTTAATGCTTTTAAAGCGTGGGGATGGTAGATGCCTTTCAGACAGGTAACGCCTAAAAGAAATCCATTTTTCTTTTCTTTTCCTTTCTTCCTTGGAGCAGCAGTTCAGGGAAACGTAGTTACTTTCTTCTCTGCCGCTGCGTTTCCCGTGGTGGTATTCTGGGAATGGCTTCTGTCGCTGATTGCTTCCTTGCTTATTTTAAATACGGAACGAGACACGCCATGCTTTCCCTTCTGCCTAGGTCGACCTCCCTTGGTTTCCTTTTAGTTTCGAGTTGTACTCTGGAACAGAATGCGCAGCTGGATCTAGAGCAGTTGCCAAAGAGGTGTCTGTGGGCAAACAGCGCAGGGTTTCCCAGACGGAGGTCATAAAGTTCCTGGCCTCCTCGCAAAGCGTTCTCGTCTTATCTCTACCTAGAGTCGTATGTTACTGCAGCAGCGAGCTGCTTATGACAAGTCCATAAACTGTTTCCCAGAGGTGATGCTGACGAGCATGCCCCGTGATGAATGACTTACGTATCCCTCACGTTTCGTATTCATTCTTCCTTTGGGTCAAAAGTGGACCGGAATCCACGAAACTGTGCCTGGGAATCCCACCGTTACTACGACAGCTCAGCCGCGGTGCCCGCGGTCAGAACGCCCCGCGGGCGGATCCTGGCAGCGGTTGCGAACGAAAGAACGGACGACAGATTGCTCGACATCAAAACCGATCCAGTGGATAATTGCAAGCCTCGGGTGCTCCGGGCAGAATCTCCGAGCGGTGAGGCCCGGTACAGAAGCCGTCGCTACTCTGTTTCTTCTGAGAGTCGTTTGGCTGTTTTGTGTTGCTCTGTTAAGGGTTCCAAGCCATCCTTGGCCTAACTGCGCGCGCCTGTCCGATCGATGCCGTGTTTTTTCGTCACCTCAGATGCTGGCGGGGGAAAAAATGATAATAATAATTTTTAAAAGGCACGACGACACCCAGTTGCTGGTTATTTGTGTGTCGTTGTTATGTGTTGTTATTTGTATTTGTTGTTATGTGGCTGGGTGGCTGGCTGGCTGGGTGGCTGGCTGGCTGGTTGGCTGGCTGGCTGGCTGGGTGGCTGGCTTGGTGGGTGTCTTTCTGGCTGGGTGTCTGGCTGGGTGTCTGGCTGGGTGTCTGGGTGGGTGTCTGGGTGGGTGTCTGTCTGGGTGGGTATCTGTCTGGGTGTCTGTCTGTCTGGGTGGGTGCCTGTCTGTCCGGGTGTCTGGGTGGGTGCCTGTCTGTCCGGGTGTCTGGGTGGCTGGGTGGGTGTCTGGCTGGGTGGGTGTCTGGCTTGGTGGGTGTCTGTCTGTCTGGATGTCTGGCTGGGTGTCTGGGTGTCTGTCTGGGTGGGTGTCTGTCCGGGTATCTGTCTGTCCGGGTGTCTGGGTGGCTGTCTGGGTGTGTGGGTGGGTGCCTGTCTGTCTGTGTGGGTGGGTGTCTGTGTGGGTGTTGGGCTGGGTGTCTGTCTGTCCGGGTGTCTGTCCGGGTGTCTGTCCGGGTGTCTGTCTGTCCGGGTGTCTGTCCGGGTTTCTGTCTGTCTGTCTGGGTGGGTGTGTGGGTGGGTGTCTGTGTGGGTGCCTGTCTGTCTGAGTGTGTGTCTATTTATTGATTTCTTGACGTGTTTTCATAAGCGCTTATTTGGTGGGCTTGTCCAAGTTTTCCTTGGTTTTCTTCGTCTTTTTTTTATTTTACTTTTTTTTTAACGCGGAGTTTTTTCCCCGCCTCCGCCCCCCCACTCCCCGCCTGAGTTGGCGTTTTTCCTCCGCCGTCAGGAGAGAGAACGGCCGGCAGGCGAGCGCGGTGAGCGTCCGCGTCGATGCGGCGAGAGGCGTTGTTTCGGCGGTCTGTAGTGCCCCCGCGTGGCCAGTCGGCGGTAGTGCAGGCGTGTATGTTTGCTGGTCGCAGGCAGGCGGAAGTGGCGCCCGGATGTTGTCGCCGCTCTGCGTAGCGAATCCGCCCGTCTCTGTGCTCCCAAGTCCTCCGGGCGGCTTTGCGCATGCGCGCAACCGGGTCTAAATAGCCCGTAGGGAAAGGAACACTTAGGAGCGGGCGAGCAGTCCACCCTTGGATCGCCGGCTCGGCGATTACGCGCCCCTCTTCCCGACTAAGGAGGTGCCCGCTGCCTGTTTCCTCGGGCGGTTTTTCTCCCGAGCCCGCCCCGGGCACTGACGGGTTTTGCTCCCGGCGGCCCCTGCGGCCGTCCCGGTACCCGATTGGCTCAGAGCTGCGCGTGACCGGCAGCTGCCCGCCCGGGACCGCGCAAGCGCAGTAGCGCAGCGCTGCTCGGTGCTGCCGCCTACGGAGGAGAATTCGGTACTGCAGGCGGCGCGACGCAGGCGCACCTGGATGCGGAAGTGGCCGGTCTGAGTTTCGACCGCTCTGCGCAGCGAATCCGCCAATCTCTATGGTGAGAAGCCCTCCAGCCGGCAAGACGCATGCGCTCGAAGACGTACGGAGCGCGCGGATTTTCGGACGGGCATCCAACGAGCTCGTCGACGCGGCGGACCGGTAGGCGCCCCCCAGCCGTTTAAAAGCGCCCTCGGCAGGGGTGCAACGCGAGCGGCTCGGAGCCGTCCCCGGGCACCGCAGCCTCCCGGTACCGGCACGGAGCGGCTCCGCGGCCACCCCGAGCGGCGTCCTGCCGGCTTTCCGAGGAGCTGCTGAACGGTGGCTTTTCCACCGGTCCCGGCCCGTCCCAGCCCCGACCGCCGAGCTCCTTCACGTGGCAGCGCCTCACGGCTCCAGGCGCCTCGCCGCGCGCTGCAGGTAAGCAGCCGCTCCCGCAGGGCGCAGCCACGTTGCTCGGCGCGTGCTCGCGTCAGCGGCGCTCCCGTGCGGCGGGCGTGTGGGCAGTTCCTGCAGTACCGCGCGGCGACCACCGGGCGGCAGCAGAGAGCCGCGGCGCTGTCGAGCGGCGGGGGGCGGAGGCTGTGGGCGTGGGCGTGGGCGTGGGGGGACACGCCGGGGGGGGCCGTTCGGCGGCTCGGCTCGGGGACGGTAGGACGGTACCGTAACGGAGCGGGAAGCGAGCAGGGAAACGCACTGTGTCAGGCTGACAGGGGAAAAGCACGACCCTCCTCCGGTCACCTGCCGATCCTTGACCAGATGCTGCTCGGCAGTGGAGAGCTGCGTATCCAGGAACGCCCCGGAACCCGGCTTAGGTGGCTGCCCAAACAGGTAAGGAGCGCGTGCACGTGCGAATCTTTCCCCGTGTCGCCGCGCGGCGTAGCGTAGTGCTTCCAGGGCTCGTTAGGGCACCTTCCTGGCTGCGTGTCCTTGGCATCCTGCGTTTCCCTTGCTTTCCCGGGGTTTTTGCCTTGCTTTGCCCGGTTATTCCCGCTGCCTCCCTCTGTGTCGCTCAGGTGTTGCTCTTCCTTTGCGAGCATCAAATCCTCGAGCGCTGCCGCTCCACAAGAGCGTCATCCGCTCGGGTTGCATTGCTTCGCTTTGTGCCCGGGGCCTTCTTCTGGCACCCTAGAGCGAAGGAGCGAATGGCAGCGGGGGGGCCTCGCTGGCTGGGACGTAGCTTTAATTATTTGAAGCTTGGCCCGGGTCCCAACCCACGTAGGAACTGTGAAGGTAACGGTATTAACCCCCGCTGTAGCTCTAACCCTAGCCCTTACCCTGACGCTAAAATCGTCTCTGGCTCCAAACGTAGCAATAAAAGTCACGCTCAGAGTTTGTAGCAGAAGGAGCCTTAACCCTGATCGTAACCCAGAAAGCAGTCGTTAAGGTAACCGTAGTCTTCACCCTGAAAGTAACGCTAATCGTAGCCCCGATGACCCGAAAATAGTTGTACCAGCCCTCCCCCGAAAAAAAGCCCCTGAGAACGACCCAGAGAAGCCACCGTAAAACTAACGCTGAGGGTGATCTCCGTCCTAAGGGTGACTCTAACCTCGGTGCTAATGGGACGCTAGGGGTAATCGTAACGGTCCTAAAAATTCGGGTAGCGTGGCAGCGGTGCTACCCTGCTACCGTGCCGGGCAGTCCCGTCAGCGTCACATCGCCTGTTAAACGCAGGCCGCGGCGGAGAAGCGTGTCGCTCCCGGGCGGTGCGAGGACTGCGAGGACGCTTTTCCGGCTCTCCGTGACAACAGCAGGCAAGCTGAACGTCCCGGAACGTCCTGGAACTCAACTTTGCTGCCTGACTGCTAGTTAGTTGCTCAAACGGGTCAGAGCAACACGTAGGCTCGAGTGTACGCTCGTTACGTGGCGTGGTATGCTCTGTTTTTTTTCCCAGAGCTAGCTCGTTACCGTGCCTCGTGGCATCTTCGTGCCTTAGATCTCTCTCCGGAGCACGGGAGCATCGAAGCAGGTAGCGTGCGTGGGGTCAGATTTGGGGGGCGGGCGATTCCCTCGGTGGGGCCAGAGCCCGAACCCGAACGAACCGAACGCCGCCCGGCTTTGCGGAAGGCCTCCGGGGTTCACGGGCAGGAAACGTACCGCTGGGAGGCCAGCAGAACGACTTGAGGCCGGGGGCAGTCAGTCAGCGCAAAGAGCTCCCGGCCTCGGGTCTCGCTTGCTCTGACTCGCTGGAAAATATTCCCCCGGACTGGCGGGCTTTCCTCCCGGTAGGTTCGTGCTCGGCTCCGCTTACTTAGCGTGCGTCCCCAGAGGGACGGCTGTAGAAGAAGGGAAAGAGACGAGATCTGAAGCGTTTTAAAAACTGACAAAAGAGCAGGAAAGAGAACCCGCACCAAACTGCACTGACCCAACGAAGGCGGCAGGTGGAATGGTGGAAGGCTTTGAGAGCCGTTCCGTTTGTTCACCTGTGGTTCCGTTAGTCACGGACTTGCGCGCCTTAATTTCTCCCATGTTGCGTGCTGTAACGGAGGGGGCAGGTGATTTCAGAGCCGGAAACGTCCTCGGGCCGCGTGGTGTTTGTTGGCTGACGGAAGCCCCCTCCGTTACCTTGCTGACGATTAATTTCACACGCAAAAAAAGGCCCAGCCCGACAGCATTGCTGGCGCAGCGGTGCCTTTTTTCACTCGAGCTGAAGTTGTGGTCACCTTTTCCTGTGGTCCTGAATGGCTGAGTGGCGCTAGGCTTGACCCGGTGTGAGATCTGAACCGCGGCAGTAAAGTTCAGCTCCGAGGGAGGCTCCAACTCTTGGGCTGATGCTGGCGGCAAAAAGCGCCGTCGCTCTCGGAGCATGGAGGGGCGGTGAGGCAGCAAAATAGAAACAGGGGTAGGGGCTCGCCGTAACCGGTTTAGACAGAAAGGCGTTTTCAAGCACCCTCAGGGCGCTGCCTGCTCTGGTAGTCATCGCTGCTCGGAGCGGTTGGTCCTTCTGGGGTTCTCGACGCGCTCGGGAACTCGGGGGCGGGATGGAGAACTCGCTGCTATAACAGATGGCGTTCCTGTTCGTCAGCCCCAGACATACCTCGCCTCTGACTTTGCCACACGCAAGAAAGCGGCCTCTCCGGTGCAACGTTTTCCAGCGTTGCTTGTTTTGGAATAAGCAGGCGTGGGATCTGTCCCTCTCTCTGTTCTTTGCAGGATGTTGTTTCTCACGGCGAGAAGCTTTCTAAGGCGAACGAGAAGCAGCTCCCGGACACGGCGGTGCTGAGCAAGCGGAAGGGGGAGGTTTGAAAGCTTTGAGCGGAGGAAGAGGGGGAAAAAGCTGGAAGCCCGTCGGCGTCTGTTCCGCTTCCTTCAGGCGTGCAGCCTCTCGTGCCGCCCCTAGAGCGCTCCTCTTGTCACGGAGGCTTCCGTGTATCAGCGCTGCCTTTGCGATGCGCTGCAGCGTTGGGGCATCGCAGTCCTTCGTGGCGCTGGCCTTCGTGGACGTGCGCGCCGAGCGCTTTTCCTTCTCGCCGTCGACTAGCCCGGCGTACTTGGGCAAGCAGCTGTTTCGGGCGCCCCAAAGCAAATCTGCAGAGTCTGTGGGTTCGGTCGTCTTCACGCCGCGTAGCTGTGCGTCCAGCCAAAGAGAGGAGCGTCCGTTGTGCCGGCTTTCCCAAACAGCGCTGCGGGAGGAGATCGGGTCAGGTATGTCGTAGCGTGGGCCGCAGCCTCGCTGTTGCCTCAGTTTGGACAGCTTCTAGAATTGAAGCTGTTCTCGTGTGGTGCCCCTCGCTAATCTGCAGATGATTGCGTACCTGTGCCCGCGTTCTGCTCGCCCTGTTTCACGTTAGTCGTTTCTGTAATCTGGAAAGGGGGAATTAACTTTGTTCTTTAGGTCCACTCAAATTCTCTGCTGTCTGGTAGCAAGGGCTTCTAAAGGACTGCGAGCTCGGGCTTTGCAGGCCAGCGGTGGAGCTAACAGGGAGGCCTCTGGATTTTCAGAAAGGAACGGGAAGGCTGAGAATCAGCTCCTTTTTTTTGACCGTGGCACTGTTTGGACTGTTAGTTTTCTGGCGGTCCCGCTTCAGGATTCTGCCGGTCCGCAGGCACACCCGCTTGGTTTGTCTGGAGCTCAGGAACTTGGTGCTTATGGCTTCAGTTCTTTGCAGCGCCGGGCTGCGCCACGTGCTGCCCAGACCAAATACGCGTGTTGTTGGAGGAGATTACTCTACGCGTTTTATTTATTTATTTATTTTTTAATGCTTTTAAAGCGTGGGGATGGTAGATGCCTTTCAGACAGGTAACGCCTAAAAGAAATCCATTTTTCTTTTCTTTTCCTTTCTTCCTTGGAGCAGCAGTTCAGGGAAACGTAGTTACTTTCTTCTCTGCCGCTGCGTTTCCCGTGGTGGTATTCTGGGAATGGCTTCTGTCGCTGATTGCTTCCTTGCTTATTTTAAATACGGAACGAGACACGCCATGCTTTCCCTTCTGCCTAGGTCGACCTCCCTTGGTTTCCTTTTAGTTTCGAGTTGTACTCTGGAACAGAATGCGCAGCTGGATCTAGAGCAGTTGCCAAAGAGGTGTCTGTGGGCAAACAGCGCAGGGTTTCCCAGACGGAGGTCATAAAGTTCCTGGCCTCCTCGCAAAGCGTTCTCGTCTTATCTCTACCTAGAGTCGTATGTTACTGCAGCAGCGAGCTGCTTATGACAAGTCCATAAACTGTTTCCCAGAGGTGATGCTGACGAGCATGCCCCGTGATGAATGACTTACGTATCCCTCACGTTTCGTATTCATTCTTCCTTTGGGTCAAAAGTGGACCGGAATCCACGAAACTGTGCCTGGGAATCCCACCGTTACTACGACAGCTCAGCCGCGGTGCCCGCGGTCAGAACGCCCCGCGGGCGGATCCTGGCAGCGGTTGCGAACGAAAGAACGGACGACAGATTGCTCGACATCAAAACCGATCCAGTGGATAATTGCAAGCCTCGGGTGCTCCGGGCAGAATCTCCGAGCGGTGAGGCCCGGTACAGAAGCCGTCGCTACTCTGTTTCTTCTGAGAGTCGTTTGGCTGTTTTGTGTTGCTCTGTTAAGGGTTCCAAGCCATCCTTGGCCTAACTGCGCGCGCCTGTCCGATCGATGCCGTGTTTTTTCGTCACCTCAGATGCTGGCGGGGGAAAAAATGATAATAATAATTTTTAAAAGGCACGACGACACCCAGTTGCTGGTTATTTGTGTGTCGTTGTTATGTGTTGTTATTTGTATTTGTTGTTATGTGGCTGGGTGGCTGGCTGGCTGGGTGGCTGGCTGGCTGGCTGGGTGGCTGGCTTGGTGGGTGTCTTTCTGGCTGGGTGTCTGGCTGGGTGTCTGGGTGGGTGTCTGTCTGGGTGGGTATCTGTCTGGGTGTCTGTCTGTCTGGGTGGGTGCCTGTCTGTCCGGGTGTCTGGGTGGGTGCCTGTCTGTCCGGGTGTCTGGGTGGCTGGGTGGGTGTCTGGCTGGGTGGGTGTCTGGCTTGGTGGGTGTCTGTCTGTCTGGATGTCTGGCTGGGTGTCTGGGTGTCTGTCTGGGTGGGTGTCTGTCCGGGTATCTGTCTGTCCGGGTGTCTGGGTGGCTGTCTGGGTGTGTGGGTGGGTGCCTGTCTGTCTGTGTGGGTGGGTGTCTGTGTGGGTGTTGGGCTGGGTGTCTGTCTGTCTGTCTGTCTGTCCGGGTGTCTGTCCGGGTGTCTGTCCGGGTGTCTGTCTGTCCGGGTGTCTGTCCGGGTTTCTGTCTGTCTGTCTGGGTGGGTGTGTGGGTGGGTGTCTGTGTGGGTGCCTGTCTGTCTGAGTGTGTGTCTATTTATTGATTTCTTGACGTGTTTTCATAAGCGCTTATTTGGTGGGCTTGTCCAAGTTTTCCTTGGTTTTCTTCGTCTTTTTTTTATTTTACTTTTTTTTTAACGCGGAGTTTTTTCCCCGCCTCCGCCCCCCCACTCCCCGCCTGAGTTGGCGTTTTTCCTCCGCCGTCAGGAGAGAGAACGGCCGGCAGGCGAGCGCGGTGAGCGTCCGCGTCGATGCGGCGAGAGGCGTTGTTTCGGCGGTCTGTAGTGCCCCCGCGTGGCCAGTCGGCGGTAGTGCAGGCGTGTATGTTTGCTGGTCGCAGGCAGGCGGAAGTGGCGCCCGGATGTTGTCGCCGCTCTGCGTAGCGAATCCGCCCGTCTCTGTGCTCCCAAGTCCTCCGGGCGGCTTTGCGCATGCGCGCAACCGGGTCTAAATAGCCCGTAGGGAAAGGAACACTTAGGAGCGGGCGAGCAGTCCACCCTTGGATCGCCGGCTCGGCGATTACGCGCCCCTCTTCCCGACTAAGGAGGTGCCCGCTGCCTGTTTCCTCGGGCGGTTTTTCTCCCGAGCCCGCCCCGGGCACTGACGGGTTTTGCTCCCGGCGGCCCCTGCGGCCGTCCCGGTACCCGATTGGCTCAGAGCTGCGCGTGACCGGCAGCTGCCCGCCCGGGACCGCGCAAGCGCAGTAGCGCAGCGCTGCTCGGTGCTGCCGCCTACGGAGGAGAATTCGGTACTGCAGGCGGCGCGACGCAGGCGCACCTGGATGCGGAAGTGGCCGGTCTGAGTTTCGACCGCTCTGCGCAGCGAATCCGCCAATCTCTATGGTGAGAAGCCCTCCAGCCGGCAAGACGCATGCGCTCGAAGACGTACGGAGCGCGCGGATTTTCGGACGGGCATCCAACGAGCTCGTCGACGCGGCGGACCGGTAGGCGCTCCCCAGCCGTTTAAAAGCGCCCTCGGCAGGGGTGCAACGCGAGCGGCTCGGAGCCGTCCCCGGGCACCGCAGCCTCCCGGTACCGGCACGGAGCGGCTCCGCGGCCACCCCGAGCGGCGTCCTGCCGGCTTTCCGAGGAGCTGCTGAACGGTGGCTTTTCCACCGGTCCCGGCCCGTCCCAGCCCCGACCGCCGAGCTCCTTCACGTGGCAGCGCCTCACGGCTCCAGGCGCCTCGCCGCGCGCTGCAGGTAAGCAGCCGCTCCCCCAGGGCGCAGCCACGTTGCTCGGCGCGTGCTCGCGTCAGCGGCGCTCCCGTGCGGCGGGCGTGTGGGCAGTTCCTGCAGTACCGCGCGGCGACCACCGGGCGGCAGCAGAGAGCCGCGGCGCTGTCGAGCGGCGGGGGGCGGAGGCTGTGGGCGTGGGCGTGGGCGTGGGGGGACACGCCGGGGGGGGCCGTTCGGCGGCTCGGCTCGGGGACGGTAGGACGGTACCGTAACGGAGCGGGAAGCGAGCAGGGAAACGCACTGTGTCAGGCTGACAGGGGAAAAGCACGACCCTCCTCCGGTCACCTGCCGATCCTTGACCAGATGCTGCTCGGCAGTGGAGAGCTGCGTATCCAGGAACGCCCCGGAACCCGGCTTAGGTGGCTGCCCAAACAGGTAAGGAGCGCGTGCACGTGCGAATCTTTCCCCGTGTCGCCGCGCGGCGTAGCGTAGTGCTTCCAGGGCTCGTTAGGGCACCTTCCTGGCTGCGTGTCCTTGGCATCCTGCGTTTCCCTTGCTTTCCCGGGGTTTTTGCCTTGCTTTGCCCGGTTATTCCCGCTGCCTCCCTCTGTGTCGCTCAGGTGTTGCTCTTCCTTTGCGAGCATCAAATCCTCGAGCGCTGCCGCTCCACAAGAGCGTCATCCGCTCGGGTTGCATTGCTTCGCTTTGTGCCCGGGGCCTTCTTCTGGCACCCTAGAGCGAAGGAGCGAATGGCAGCGGGGGGGCCTCGCTGGCTGGGACGTAGCTTTAATTATTTGAAGCTTGGCCCGGGTCCCAACCCACGTAGGAACTGTGAAGGTAACGGTATTAACCCCCGCTGTAGCTCTAACCCTAGCCCTTACCCTGACGCTAAAATCGTCTCTGGCTCCAAACGTAGCAATAAAAGTCACGCTCAGAGTTTGTAGCAGAAGGAGCCTTAACCCTGATCGTAACCCAGAAAGCAGTCGTTAAGGTAACCGTAGTCTTCACCCTGAAAGTAACGCTAATCGTAGCCCCGATGACCCGAAAATAGTTGTACCAGCCCTCCCCCGAAAAAAAGCCCCTGAGAACGACCCAGAGAAGCCACCGTAAAACTAACGCTGAGGGTGATCTCCGTCCTAAGGGTGACTCTAACCTCGGTGCTAATGGGACGCTAGGGGTAATCGTAACGGTCCTAAAAATTCGGGTAGCGTGGCAGCGGTGCTACCCTGCTACCGTGCCGGGCAGTCCCGTCAGCGTCACATCGCCTGTTAAACGCAGGCCGCGGCGGAGAAGCGTGTCGCTCCCGGGCGGTGCGAGGACTGCGAGGACGCTTTTCCGGCTCTCCGTGACAACAGCAGGCAAGCTGAACGTCCCGGAACGTCCTGGAACTCAACTTTGCTGCCTGACTGCTAGTTAGTTGCTCAAACGGGTCAGAGCAACACGTAGGCTCGAGTGTACGCTCGTTACGTGGCGTGGTATGCTCTGTTTTTTTTCCCAGAGCTAGCTCGTTACCGTGCCTCGTGGCATCTTCGTGCCTTAGATCTCTCTCCGGAGCACGGGAGCATCGAAGCAGGTAGCGTGCGTGGGGTCAGATTTGGGGGGCGGGCGATTCCCTCGGTGGGGCCAGAGCCCGAACCCGAACGAACCGAACGCCGCCGGGCTTTGCGGAAGGCCTCCGGGGTTCACGGGCAGGAAACGTACCGCTGGGAGGCCAGCAGAACGACTTGAGGCCGGGGGCAGTCAGTCAGCGCAAAGAGCTCCCGGCCTCGGGTCTCGCTTGCTCTGACTCGCTGGAAAATATTCCCCCGGACTGGCGGGCTTTCCTCCCGGTAGGTTCGTGCTCGGCTCCGCTTACTTAGCGTGCGTCCCCAGAGGGACGGCTGTAGAAGAAGGGAAAGAGACGAGATCTGAAGCGTTTTAAAAACTGACAAAAGAGCAGGAAAGAGAACCCGCACCAAACTGCACTGACCCAACGAAGGCGGCAGGTGGAATGGTGGAAGGCTTTGAGAGCCGTTCCGTTTGTTCACCTGTGGTTCCGTTAGTCACGGACTTGCGCGCCTTAATTTCTCCCATGTTGCGTGCTGTAACGGAGGGGGCAGGTGATTTCAGAGCCGGAAACGTCCTCGGGCCGCGTGGTGTTTGTTGGCTGACGGAAGCCCCCTCCGTTACCTTGCTGACGATTAATTTCACACGCAAAAAAAGGCCCAGCCCGACAGCATTGCTGGCGCAGCGGTGCCTTTTTTCACTCGAGCTGAAGTTGTGGTCACCTTTTCCTGTGGTCCTGAATGGCTGAGTGGCGCTAGGCTTGACCCGGTGTGAGATCTGAACCGCGGCAGTAAAGTTCAGCTCCGAGGGAGGCTCCAACTCTTGGGCTGATGCTGGCGGCAAAAAGCGCCGTCGCTCTCGGAGCATGGAGGGGCGGTGAGGCAGCAAAATAGAAAACAGGGGTAGGGGCTCGCCGTAACCGGTTTAGACAGAAAGGCGTTTTCAAGCACCCTCAGGGCGCTGCCTGCTCTGGTAGTCATCGCTGCTCGGAGCGGTTGGTCCTTCTGGGGTTCTCGACGCGCTCGGGAACTCGGGGGCGGGATGGAGAACTCGCTGCTATAACAGATGGCGTTCCTGTTCGTCAGCCCCAGACATACCTCGCCTCTGACTTTGCCACACGCAAGAAAGCGGCCTCTCCGGTGCAACGTTTTCCAGCGTTGCTTGTTTTGGAATAAGCAGGCGTGGGATCTGTCCCTCTCTCTGTTCTTTGCAGGATGTTGTTTCTCACGGCGAGAAGCTTTCTAAGGCGAACGAGAAGCAGCTCCCGGACACGGCGGTGCTGAGCAAGCGGAAGGGGGAGGTTTGAAAGCTTTGAGCGGAGGAAGAGGGGGAAAAAGCTGGAAGCCCGTCGGCGTCTGTTCCGCTTCCTTCAGGCGTGCAGCCTCTCGTGCCGCCCCTAGAGCGCTCCTCTTGTCACGGAGGCTTCCGTGTATCAGCGCTGCCTTTGCGATGCGCTGCAGCGTTGGGGCATCGCAGTCCTTCGTGGCGCTGGCCTTCGTGGACGTGCGCGCCGAGCGCTTTTCCTTCTCGCCGTCGACTAGCCCGGCGTACTTGGGCAAGCAGCTGTTTCGGGCGCCCCAAAGCAAATCTGCAGAGTCTGTGGGTTCGGTCGTCTTCACGCCGCGTAGCTGTGCGTCCAGCCAAAGAGAGGAGCGTCCGTTGTGCCGGCTTTCCCAAACAGCGCTGCGGGAGGAGATCGGGTCAGGTATGTCGTAGCGTGGGCCGCAGCCTCGCTGTTGCCTCAGTTTGGACAGCTTCTAGAATTGAAGCTGTTCTCGTGTGGTGCCCCTCGCTAATCTGCAGATGATTGCGTACCTGTGCCCGCGTTCTGCTCGCCCTGTTTCACGTTAGTCGTTTCTGTAATCTGGAAAGGGGGAATTAACTTTGTTCTTTAGGAATTGAGCTGTTTTCCTACTGCCCCATGCTTTGTCGCTCAGGGAGGATTATGATTTACGATCCAATGTAGCGGCTTCCTAAAATTCAGTCCACTCAAATTCTCTGCTGTCTGGTAGCAAGGGCTTCTAAAGGACTGCGAGCTCGGGCTTTGCAGGCCAGCGGTGGAGCTAACAGGGAGGCCTCTGGATTTTCAGAAAGGAACGGGAAGGCTGAGAATCAGCTCCTTTTTTTTGACCGTGGCACTGTTTGGACTGTTAGTTTTCTGGCGGTCCCGCTTCAGGATTCTGCCGGTCCGCAGGCACACCCGCTTGGTTTGTCTGGAGCTCAGGAACTTGGTGCTTATGGCTTCAGTTCTTTGCAGCGCCGGGCTGCGCCACGTGCTGCCCAGACCAAATACGCGTGTTGTTGGAGGAGATTACTCTACGCGTTTTATTTATTTATTTATTTTTTAATGCTTTTAAAGCGTGGGGATGGTAGATGCCTTTCAGACAGGTAACGCCTAAAAGAAATCCATTTTTCTTTTCTTTTCCTTTCTTCCTTGGAGCAGCAGTTCAGGGAAACGTAGTTACTTTCTTCTCTGCCGCTGCGTTTCCCGTGGTGGTATTCTGGGAATGGCTTCTGTCGCTGATTGCTTCCTTGCTTATTTTAAATACGGAACGAGACACGCCATGCTTTCCCTTCTGCCTAGGTCGACCTCCCTTGGTTTCCTTTTAGTTTCGAGTTGTACTCTGGAACAGAATGCGCAGCTGGATCTAGAGCAGTTGCCAAAGAGGTGTCTGTGGGCAAACAGCGCAGGGTTTCCCAGACGGAGGTCATAAAGTTCCTGGCCTCCTCGCAAAGCGTTCTCGTCTTATCTCTACCTAGAGTCGTATGTTACTGCAGCAGCGAGCTGCTTATGACAAGTCCATAAACTGTTTCCCAGAGGTGATGCTGACGAGCATGCCCCGTGATGAATGACTTACGTATCCCTCACGTTTCGTATTCATTCTTCCTTTGGGTCAAAAGTGGACCGGAATCCACGAAACTGTGCCTGGGAATCCCACCGTTACTACGACAGCTCAGCCGCGGTGCCCGCGGTCAGAACGCCCCGCGGGCGGATCCTGGCAGCGGTTGCGAACGAAAGAACGGACGACAGATTGCTCGACATCAAAACCAATCCAGTGGATAATTGCAAGCCTCGGGTGCTCCGGGCAGAATCTCCGAGCGGTGAGGCCCGGTACAGAAGCCGTCGCTACTCTGTTTCTTCTGAGAGTCGTTTGGCTGTTTTGTGTTGCTCTGTTAAGGGTTCCAAGCCATCCTTGGCCTAACTGCGCGCGCCTGTCCGATCGATGCCGTGTTTTTTCGTCACCTCAGATGCTGGCGGGGGAAAAAATGATAATAATAATTTTTAAAAGGCACGACGACACCCAGTTGCTGGTTATTTGTGTGTCGTTGTTATGTGTTGTTATTTGTATTTGTTGTTATGTGGCTGGGTGGCTGGCTGGCTGGGTGGCTGGCTGGCTGGCTGGGTGGCTGGCTTGGTGGGTGTCTTTCTGGCTGGGTGTCTGGCTGGGTGTCTGGGTGGGTATCTGTCTGGGTGTCTGTCTGTCTGGGTGGGTGCCTGTCTGTCCGGGTGTCTGGGTGGGTGCCTGTCTGTCCGGGTGTCTGGGTGGCTGGGTGGGTGTCTGGCTGGGTGGGTGTCTGGCTTGGTGGGTGTCTGTCTGTCTGGATGTCTGGCTGGGTGTCTGGGTGTCTGTCTGGGTGGGTATCTGTCCGGGTATCTGTCTGTCCGGGTGTCTGGGTGGCTGTCTGGGTGTGTGGGTGGGTGCCTGTCTGTCTGTGTGGGTGGGTGTCTGTGTGGGTGTTGGGCTGGGTGTCTGTCTGTCCGGGTGTCTGTCCGGGTGTCTGTCCGGGTGTCTGTCCGGGTGTCTGTCTGTCCGGGTGTCTGTCCGGGTTTCTGTCTGTCTGTCTGGGTGGGTGTGTGGGTGGGTGTCTGTGTGGGTGCCTGTCTGTCTGAGTGTGTGTCTATTTATTGATTTCTTGACGTGTTTTCATAAGCGCTTATTTGGTGGGCTTGTCCAAGTTTTCCTTGGTTTTCTTCGTCTTTTTTTTATTTTACTTTTTTTTTAACGCGGAGTTTTTTCCCCGCCTCCGCCCCCCCACTCCCCGCCTGAGTTGGCGTTTTTCCTCCGCCGTCAGGAGAGAGAACGGCCGGCAGGCGAGCGCGGTGAGCGTCCGCGTCGATGCGGCGAGAGGCGTTGTTTCGGCGGTCTGTAGTGCCCCCGCGTGGCCAGTCGGCGGTAGTGCAGGCGTGTATGTTTGCTGGTCGCAGGCAGGCGGAAGTGGCGCCCGGATGTTGTCGCCGCTCTGCGTAGCGAATCCGCCCGTCTCTGTGCTCCCAAGTCCTCCGGGCGGCTTTGCGCATGCGCGCAACCGGGTCTAAATAGCCCGTAGGGAAAGGAACACTTAGGAGCGGGCGAGCAGTCCACCCTTGGATCGCCGGCTCGGCGATTACGCGCCCCTCTTCCCGACTAAGGAGGTGCCCGCTGCCTGTTTCCTCGGGCGGTTTTTCTCCCGAGCCCGCCCCGGGCACTGACGGGTTTTGCTCCCGGCGGCCCCTGCGGCCGTCCCGGTACCCGATTGGCTCAGAGCTGCGCGTGACCGGCAGCTGCCCGCCCGGGACCGCGCAAGCGCAGTAGCGCAGCGCTGCTCGGTGCTGCCGCCTACGGAGGAGAATTCGGTACTGCAGGCGGCGCGACGCAGGCGCACCTGGATGCGGAAGTGGCCGGTCTGAGTTTCGACCGCTCTGCGCAGCGAATCCGCCAATCTCTATGGTGAGAAGCCCTCCAGCCGGCAAGACGCATGCGCTCGAAGACGTACGGAGCGCGCGGATTTTCGGACGGGCATCCAACGAGCTCGTCGACGCGGCGGACCGGTAGGCGCCCCCCAGCCGTTTAAAAGCGCCCTCGGCAGGGGTGCAACGCGAGCGGCTCGGAGCCGTCCCCGGGCACCGCAGCCTCCCGGTACCGGCACGGAGCGGCTCCGCGGCCACCCCGAGCGGCGTCCTGCCGGCTTTCCGAGGAGCTGCTGAACGGTGGCTTTTCCACCGGTCCCGGCCCGTCCCAGCCCCGACCGCCGAGCTCCTTCACGTGGCAGCGCCTCACGGCTCCAGGCGCCTCGCCGCGCGCTGCAGGTAAGCAGCCGCTCCCGCAGGGCGCAGCCACGTTGCTCGGCGCGTGCTCGCGTCAGCGGCGCTCCCGTGCGGCGGGCGTGTGGGCAGTTCCTGCAGTACCGCGCGGCGACCACCGGGCGGCAGCAGAGAGCCGCGGCGCTGTCGAGCGGCGGGGGGCGGAGGCTGTGGGCGTGGGCGTGGGCGTGGGGGGACACGCCGGGGGGGGCCGTTCGGCGGCTCGGCTCGGGGACGGTAGGACGGTACCGTAACGGAGCGGGAAGCGAGCAGGGA
Source organism: Alectoris magna (assembly GCA_030625065.1). Lineage (NCBI taxonomy): Eukaryota > Metazoa > Chordata > Aves > Galliformes > Phasianidae > Alectoris > Alectoris magna. The sequence continues at coordinate 15,824 of CM060565.1, read as the reverse complement.
AACGCACTGTGTCAGGCTGACAGGGGAAAAGCACGACCCTCCTCCGGTCACCTGCCGATCCTTGACCAGATGCTGCTCGGCAGTGGAGAGCTGCGTATCCAGGAACGCCCCGGAACCCGGCTTAGGTGGCTGCCCAAACAGGTAAGGAGCGCGTGCACGTGCGAATCTTTCCCCGTGTCGCCGCGCGGCGTAGCGTAGTGCTTCCAGGGCTCGTTAGGGCACCTTCCTGGCTGCGTGTCCTTGGCATCCTGCGTTTCCCTTGCTTTCCCGGGGTTTTTGCCTTGCTTTGCCCGGTTATTCCCGCTGCCTCCCTCTGTGTCGCTCAGGTGTTGCTCTTCCTTTGCGAGCATCAAATCCTCGAGCGCTGCCGCTCCACAAGAGCGTCATCCGCTCGGGTTGCATTGCTTCGCTTTGTGCCCGGGGCCTTCTTCTGGCACCCTAGAGCGAAGGAGCGAATGGCAGCGGGGGGGCCTCGCTGGCTGGGACGTAGCTTTAATTATTTGAAGCTTGGCCCGGGTCCCAACCCACGTAGGAACTGTGAAGGTAACGGTATTAACCCCCGCTGTAGCTCTAACCCTAGCCCTTACCCTGACGCTAAAATCGTCTCTGGCTCCAAACGTAGCAATAAAAGTCACGCTCAGAGTTTGTAGCAGAAGGAGCCTTAACCCTGATCGTAACCCAGAAAGCAGTCGTTAAGGTAACCGTAGTCTTCACCCTGAAAGTAACGCTAATCGTAGCCCCGATGACCCGAAAATAGTTGTACCAGCCCTCCCCCGAAAAAAAGCCCCTGAGAACGACCCAGAGAAGCCACCGTAAAACTAACGCTGAGGGTGATCTCCGTCCTAAGGGTGACTCTAACCTCGGTGCTAATGGGACGCTAGGGGTAATCGTAACGGTCCTAAAAATTCGGGTAGCGTGGCAGCGGTGCTACCCTGCTACCGTGCCGGGCAGTCCCGTCAGCGTCACATCGCCTGTTAAACGCAGGCCGCGGCGGAGAAGCGTGTCGCTCCCGGGCGGTGCGAGGACTGCGAGGACGCTTTTCCGGCTCTCCGTGACAACAGCAGGCAAGCTGAACGTCCCGGAACGTCCTGGAACTCAACTTTGCTGCCTGACTGCTAGTTAGTTGCTCAAACGGGTCAGAGCAACACGTAGGCTCGAGTGTACGCTCGTTACGTGGCGTGGTATGCTCTGTTTTTTTTCCCAGAGCTAGCTCGTTACCGTGCCTCGTGGCATCTTCGTGCCTTAGATCTCTCTCCGGAGCACGGGAGCATCGAAGCAGGTAGCGTGCGTGGGGTCAGATTTGGGGGGCGGGCGATTCCCTCGGTGGGGCCAGAGCCCGAACCCGAACGAACCGAACGCCGCCGGGCTTTGCGGAAGGCCTCCGGGGTTCACGGGCAGGAAACGTACCGCTGGGAGGCCAGCAGAACGACTTGAGGCCGGGGGCAGTCAGTCAGCGCAAAGAGCTCCCGGCCTCGGGTCTCGCTTGCTCTGACTCGCTGGAAAATATTCCCCCGGACTGGCGGGCTTTCCTCCCGGTAGGTTCGTGCTCGGCTCCGCTTACTTAGCGTGCGTCCCCAGAGGGACGGCTGTAGAAGAAGGGAAAGAGACGAGATCTGAAGCGTTTTAAAAACTGACAAAAGAGCAGGAAAGAGAACCCGCACCAAACTGCACTGACCCAACGAAGGCGGCAGGTGGAATGGTGGAAGGCTTTGAGAGCCGTTCCGTTTGTTCACCTGTGGTTCCGTTAGTCACGGACTTGCGCGCCTTAATTTCTCCCATGTTGCGTGCTGTAACGGAGGGGGCAGGTGATTTCAGAGCCGGAAACGTCCTCGGGCCGCGTGGTGTTTGTTGGCTGACGGAAGCCCCCTCCGTTACCTTGCTGACGATTAATTTCACACGCAAAAAAAGGCCCAGCCCGACAGCATTGCTGGCGCAGCGGTGCCTTTTTTCACTCGAGCTGAAGTTGTGGTCACCTTTTCCTGTGGTCCTGAATGGCTGAGTGGCGCTAGGCTTGACCCGGTGTGAGATCTGAACCGCGGCAGTAAAGTTCAGCTCCGAGGGAGGCTCCAACTCTTGGGCTGATGCTGGCGGCAAAAAGCGCCGTCGCTCTCGGAGCATGGAGGGGCGGTGAGGCAGCAAAATAGAAAACAGGGGTAGGGGCTCGCCGTAACCGGTTTAGACAGAAAGGCGTTTTCAAGCACCCTCAGGGCGCTGCCTGCTCTGGTAGTCATCGCTGCTCGGAGCGGTTGGTCCTTCTGGGGTTCTCGACGCGCTCGGGAACTCGGGGGCGGGATGGAGAACTCGCTGCTATAACAGATGGCGTTCCTGTTCGTCAGCCCCAGACATACCTCGCCTCTGACTTTGCCACACGCAAGAAAGCGGCCTCTCCGGTGCAACGTTTTCCAGCGTTGCTTGTTTTGGAATAAGCAGGCGTGGGATCTGTCCCTCTCTCTGTTCTTTGCAGGATGTTGTTTCTCACGGCGAGAAGCTTTCTAAGGCGAACGAGAAGCAGCTCCCGGACACGGCGGTGCTGAGCAAGCGGAAGGGGGAGGTTTGAAAGCTTTGAGCGGAGGAAGAGGGGGAAAAAGCTGGAAGCCCGTCGGCGTCTGTTCCGCTTCCTTCAGGCGTGCAGCCTCTCGTGCCGCCCCTAGAGCGCTCCTCTTGTCACGGAGGCTTCCGTGTATCAGCGCTGCCTTTGCGATGCGCTGCAGCGTTGGGGCATCGCAGTCCTTCGTGGCGCTGGCCTTCGTGGACGTGCGCGCCGAGCGCTTTTCCTTCTCGCCGTCGACTAGCCCGGCGTACTTGGGCAAGCAGCTGTTTCGGGCGCCCCAAAGCAAATCTGCAGAGTCTGTGGGTTCGGTCGTCTTCACGCCGCGTAGCTGTGCGTCCAGCCAAAGAGAGGAGCGTCCGTTGTGCCGGCTTTCCCAAACAGCGCTGCGGGAGGAGATCGGGTCAGGTATGTCGTAGCGTGGGCCGCAGCCTCGCTGTTGCCTCAGTTTGGACAGCTTCTAGAATTGAAGCTGTTCTCGTGTGGTGCCCCTCGCTAATCTGCAGATGATTGCGTACCTGTGCCCGCGTTCTGCTCGCCCTGTTTCACGTTAGTCGTTTCTGTAATCTGGAAAGGGGGAATTAACTTTGTTCTTTAGGAATTGAGCTGTTTTCCTACTGCCCCATGCTTTGTCGCTCAGGGAGGATTATGATTTACGATCCAATGTAGCGGCTTCCTAAAATTCAGTCCACTCAAATTCTCTGCTGTCTGGTAGCAAGGGCTTCTAAAGGACTGCGAGCTCGGGCTTTGCAGGCCAGCGGTGGAGCTAACAGGGAGGCCTCTGGATTTTCAGAAAGGAACGGGAAGGCTGAGAATCAGCTCCTTTTTTTTGACCGTGGCACTGTTTGGACTGTTAGTTTTCTGGCGGTCCCGCTTCAGGATTCTGCCGGTCCGCAGGCACACCCGCTTGGTTTGTCTGGAGCTCAGGAACTTGGTGCTTATGGCTTCAGTTCTTTGCAGCGCCGGGCTGCGCCACGTGCTGCCCAGACCAAATACGCGTGTTGTTGGAGGAGATTACTCTACGCGTTTTATTTATTTATTTATTTTTTAATGCTTTTAAAGCGTGGGGATGGTAGATGCCTTTCAGACAGGTAACGCCTAAAAGAAATCCATTTTTCTTTTCTTTTCCTTTCTTCCTTGGAGCAGCAGTTCAGGGAAACGTAGTTACTTTCTTCTCTGCCGCTGCGTTTCCCGTGGTGGTATTCTGGGAATGGCTTCTGTCGCTGATTGCTTCCTTGCTTATTTTAAATACGGAACGAGACACGCCATGCTTTCCCTTCTGCCTAGGTCGACCTCCCTTGGTTTCCTTTTAGTTTCGAGTTGTACTCTGGAACAGAATGCGCAGCTGGATCTAGAGCAGTTGCCAAAGAGGTGTCTGTGGGCAAACAGCGCAGGGTTTCCCAGACGGAGGTCATAAAGTTCCTGGCCTCCTCGCAAAGCGTTCTCGTCTTATCTCTACCTAGAGTCGTATGTTACTGCAGCAGCGAGCTGCTTATGACAAGTCCATAAACTGTTTCCCAGAGGTGATGCTGACGAGCATGCCCCGTGATGAATGACTTACGTATCCCTCACGTTTCGTATTCATTCTTCCTTTGGGTCAAAAGTGGACCGGAATCCACGAAACTGTGCCTGGGAATCCCACCGTTACTACGACAGCTCAGCCGCGGTGCCCGCGGTCAGAACGCCCCGCGGGCGGATCCTGGCAGCGGTTGCGAACGAAAGAACGGACGACAGATTGCTCGACATCAAAACCAATCCAGTGGATAATTGCAAGCCTCGGGTGCTCCGGGCAGAATCTCCGAGCGGTGAGGCCCGGTACAGAAGCCGTCGCTACTCTGTTTCTTCTGAGAGTCGTTTGGCTGTTTTGTGTTGCTCTGTTAAGGGTTCCAAGCCATCCTTGGCCTAACTGCGCGCGCCTGTCCGATCGATGCCGTGTTTTTTCGTCACCTCAGATGCTGGCGGGGGAAAAAATGATAATAATAATTTTTAAAAGGCACGACGACACCCAGTTGCTGGTTATTTGTGTGTCGTTGTTATGTGTTGTTATTTGTATTTGTTGTTATGTGGCTGGGTGGCTGGCTGGCTGGGTGGCTGGCTGGCTGGCTGGGTGGCTGGCTTGGTGGGTGTCTTTCTGGCTGGGTGTCTGGCTGGGTGTCTGGGTGGGTATCTGTCTGGGTGTCTGTCTGTCTGGGTGGGTGCCTGTCTGTCCGGGTGTCTGGGTGGGTGCCTGTCTGTCCGGGTGTCTGGGTGGCTGGGTGGGTGTCTGGCTGGGTGGGTGTCTGGCTTGGTGGGTGTCTGTCTGTCTGGATGTCTGGCTGGGTGTCTGGGTGTCTGTCTGGGTGGGTATCTGTCCGGGTATCTGTCTGTCCGGGTGTCTGGGTGGCTGTCTGGGTGTGTGGGTGGGTGCCTGTCTGTCTGTGTGGGTGGGTGTCTGTGTGGGTGTTGGGCTGGGTGTCTGTCTGTCCGGGTGTCTGTCCGGGTGTCTGTCCGGGTGTCTGTCCGGGTGTCTGTCTGTCCGGGTGTCTGTCCGGGTTTCTGTCTGTCTGTCTGGGTGGGTGTGTGGGTGGGTGTCTGTGTGGGTGCCTGTCTGTCTGAGTGTGTGTCTATTTATTGATTTCTTGACGTGTTTTCATAAGCGCTTATTTGGTGGGCTTGTCCAAGTTTTCCTTGGTTTTCTTCGTCTTTTTTTTATTTTACTTTTTTTTTAACGCGGAGTTTTTTCCCCGCCTCCGCCCCCCCACTCCCCGCCTGAGTTGGCGTTTTTCCTCCGCCGTCAGGAGAGAGAACGGCCGGCAGGCGAGCGCGGTGAGCGTCCGCGTCGATGCGGCGAGAGGCGTTGTTTCGGCGGTCTGTAGTGCCCCCGCGTGGCCAGTCGGCGGTAGTGCAGGCGTGTATGTTTGCTGGTCGCAGGCAGGCGGAAGTGGCGCCCGGATGTTGTCGCCGCTCTGCGTAGCGAATCCGCCCGTCTCTGTGCTCCCAAGTCCTCCGGGCGGCTTTGCGCATGCGCGCAACCGGGTCTAAATAGCCCGTAGGGAAAGGAACACTTAGGAGCGGGCGAGCAGTCCACCCTTGGATCGCCGGCTCGGCGATTACGCGCCCCTCTTCCCGACTAAGGAGGTGCCCGCTGCCTGTTTCCTCGGGCGGTTTTTCTCCCGAGCCCGCCCCGGGCACTGACGGGTTTTGCTCCCGGCGGCCCCTGCGGCCGTCCCGGTACCCGATTGGCTCAGAGCTGCGCGTGACCGGCAGCTGCCCGCCCGGGACCGCGCAAGCGCAGTAGCGCAGCGCTGCTCGGTGCTGCCGCCTACGGAGGAGAATTCGGTACTGCAGGCGGCGCGACGCAGGCGCACCTGGATGCGGAAGTGGCCGGTCTGAGTTTCGACCGCTCTGCGCAGCGAATCCGCCAATCTCTATGGTGAGAAGCCCTCCAGCCGGCAAGACGCATGCGCTCGAAGACGTACGGAGCGCGCGGATTTTCGGACGGGCATCCAACGAGCTCGTCGACGCGGCGGACCGGTAGGCGCCCCCCAGCCGTTTAAAAGCGCCCTCGGCAGGGGTGCAACGCGAGCGGCTCGGAGCCGTCCCCGGGCACCGCAGCCTCCCGGTACCGGCACGGAGCGGCTCCGCGGCCACCCCGAGCGGCGTCCTGCCGGCTTTCCGAGGAGCTGCTGAACGGTGGCTTTTCCACCGGTCCCGGCCCGTCCCAGCCCCGACCGCCGAGCTCCTTCACGTGGCAGCGCCTCACGGCTCCAGGCGCCTCGCCGCGCGCTGCAGGTAAGCAGCCGCTCCCGCAGGGCGCAGCCACGTTGCTCGGCGCGTGCTCGCGTCAGCGGCGCTCCCGTGCGGCGGGCGTGTGGGCAGTTCCTGCAGTACCGCGCGGCGACCACCGGGCGGCAGCAGAGAGCCGCGGCGCTGTCGAGCGGCGGGGGGCGGAGGCTGTGGGCGTGGGCGTGGGCGTGGGGGGACACGCCGGGGGGGGCCGTTCGGCGGCTCGGCTCGGGGACGGTAGGACGGTACCGTAACGGAGCGGGAAGCGAGCAGGGAAACGCACTGTGTCAGGCTGACGGGGGAAAAGCACGACCCTCCTCCGGTCACCTGCCGATCCTTGACCAGATGCTGCTCGGCAGTGGAGAGCTGCGTATCCAGGAACGCCCCGGAACCCGGCTTAGGTGGCTGCCCAAACAGGTAAGGAGCGCGTGCACGTGCGAATCTTTCCCCGTGTCGCCGCGCGGCGTAGCGTAGTGCTTCCAGGGCTCGTTAGGGCACCTTCCTGGCTGCGTGTCCTTGGCATCCTGCGTTTCCCTTGCTTTCCCGGGGTTTTTGCCTTGCTTTGCCCGGTTATTCCCGCTGCCTCCCTCTGTGTCGCTCAGGTGTTGCTCTTCCTTTGCGAGCATCAAATCCTCGAGCGCTGCCGCTCCACAAGAGCGTCATCCGCTCGGGTTGCATTGCTTCGCTTTGTGCCCGGGGCCTTCTTCTGGCACCCTAGAGCGAAGGAGCGAATGGCAGCGGGGGGGCCTCGCTGGCTGGGACGTAGCTTTAATTATTTGAAGCTTGGCCCGGGTCCCAACCCACGTAGGAACTGTGAAGGTAACGGTATTAACCCCCGCTGTAGCTCTAACCCTAGCCCTTACCCTGACGCTAAAATCGTCTCTGGCTCCAAACGTAGCAATAAAAGTCACGCTCAGAGTTTGTAGCAGAAGGAGCCTTAACCCTGATCGTAACCCAGAAAGCAGTCGTTAAGGTAACCGTAGTCTTCACTCTGAAAGTAACGCTAATCGTAGCCCCGATGACCCGAAAATAGTTGTACCAGCCCTCCCCCGAAAAAAAGCCCCTGAGAACGACCCAGAGAAGCCACCGTAAAACTAACGCTGAGGGTGATCTCCGTCCTAAGGGTGACTCTAACCTCGGTGCTAATGGGACGCTAGGGGTAATCGTAACGGTCCTAAAAATTCGGGTAGCGTGGCAGCGGTGCTACCCTGCTACCGTGCCGGGCAGTCCCGTCAGCGTCACATCGCCTGTTAAACGCAGGCCGCGGCGGAGAAGCGTGTCGCTCCCGGGCGGTGCGAGGACTGCGAGGACGCTTTTCCGGCTCTCCGTGACAACAGCAGGCAAGCTGAACGTCCCGGAACGTCCTGGAACTCAACTTTGCTGCCTGACTGCTAGTTAGTTGCTCAAACGGGTCAGAGCAACACGTAGGCTCGAGTGTACGCTCGTTACGTGGCGTGGTATGCTCTGTTTTTTTTCCCAGAGCTAGCTCGTTACCGTGCCTCGTGGCATCTTCGTGCCTTAGATCTCTCTCCGGAGCACGGGAGCATCGAAGCAGGTAGCGTGCGTGGGGTCAGATTTGGGGGGCGGGCGATTCCCTCGGTGGGGCCAGAGCCCGAACCCGAACGAACCGAACGCCGCCGGGCTTTGCGGAAGGCCTCCGGGGTTCACGGGCAGGAAACGTACCGCTGGGAGGCCAGCAGAACGACTTGAGGCCGGGGGCAGTCAGTCAGCGCAAAGAGCTCCCGGCCTCGGGTCTCGCTTGCTCTGACTCGCTGGAAAATATTCCCCCGGACTGGCGGGCTTTCCTCCCGGTAGGTTCGTGCTCGGCTCCGCTTACTTAGCGTGCGTCCCCAGAGGGACGGCTGTAGAAGAAGGGAAAGAGACGAGATCTGAAGCGTTTTAAAAACTGACAAAAGAGCAGGAAAGAGAACCCGCACCAAACTGCACTGACCCAACGAAGGCGGCAGGTGGAATGGTGGAAGGCTTTGAGAGCCGTTCCGTTTGTTCACCTGTGGTTCCGTTAGTCACGGACTTGCGCGCCTTAATTTCTCCCATGTTGCGTGCTGTAACGGAGGGGGCAGGTGATTTCAGAGCCGGAAACGTCCTCGGGCCGCGTGGTGTTTGTTGGCTGACGGAAGCCCCCTCCGTTACCTTGCTGACGATTAATTTCACACGCAAAAAAAGGCCCAGCCCGACAGCATTGCTGGCGCAGCGGTGCCTTTTTTCACTCGAGCTGAAGTTGTGGTCACCTTTTCCTGTGGTCCTGAATGGCTGAGTGGCGCTAGGCTTGACCCGGTGTGAGATCTGAACCGCGGCAGTAAAGTTCAGCTCCGAGGGAGGCTCCAACTCTTGGGCTGATGCTGGCGGCAAAAAGCGCCGTCGCTCTCGGAGCATGGAGGGGCGGTGAGGCAGCAAAATAGAAAACAGGGGTAGGGGCTCGCCGTAACCGGTTTAGACAGAAAGGCGTTTTCAAGCACCCTCAGGGCGCTGCCTGCTCCGGTAGTCATCGCTGCTCGGAGCGGTTGGTCCTTCTGGGGTTCTCGACGCGCTCGGGAACTCGGGGGCGGGATGGAGAACTCGCTGCTATAACAGATGGCGTTCCTGTTCGTCAGCCCCAGACATACCTCGCCTCTGACTTTGCCACACGCAAGAAAGCGGCCTCTCCGGTGCAACGTTTTCCAGCGTTGCTTGTTTTGGAATAAGCAGGCGTGGGATCTGTCCCTCTCTCTGTTCTTTGCAGGATGTTGTTTCTCACGGCGAGAAGCTTTCTAAGGCGAACGAGAAGCAGCTCCCGGACACGGCGGTGCTGAGCAAGCGGAAGGGGGAGGTTTGAAAGCTTTGAGCGGAGGAAGAGGGGGAAAAAGCTGGAAGCCCGTCGGCGTCTGTTCCGCTTCCTTCAGGCGTGCAGCCTCTCGTGCCGCCCCTAGAGCGCTCCTCTTGTCACGGAGGCTTCCGTGTATCAGCGCTGCCTTTGCGATGCGCTGCAGCGTTGGGGCATCGCAGTCCTTCGTGGCGCTGGCCTTCGTGGACGTGCGCGCCGAGCGCTTTTCCTTCTCGCCGTCGACTAGCCCGGCGTACTTGGGCAAGCAGCTGTTTCGGGCGCCCCAAAGCAAATCTGCAGAGTCTGTGGGTTCGGTCGTCTTCACGCCGCGTAGCTGTGCGTCCAGCCAAAGAGAGGAGCGTCCGTTGTGCCGGCTTTCCCAAACAGCGCTGCGGGAGGAGATCGGGTCAGGTATGTCGTAGCGTGGGCCGCAGCCTCGCTGTTGCCTCAGTTTGGACAGCTTCTAGAATTGAAGCTGTTCTCGTGTGGTGCCCCTCGCTAATCTGCAGATGATTGCGTACCTGTGCCCGCGTTCTGCTCGCCCTGTTTCACGTTAGTCGTTTCTGTAATCTGGAAAGGGGGAATTAACTTTGTTCTTTAGGAATTGAGCTGTTTTCCTACTGCCCCATGCTTTGTCGCTCAGGGAGGATTATGATTTACGATCCAATGTAGCGGCTTCCTAAAATTCAGTCCACTCAAATTCTCTGCTGTCTGGTAGCAAGGGCTTCTAAAGGACTGCGAGCTCGGGCTTTGCAGGCCAGCGGTGGAGCTAACAGGGAGGCCTCTGGATTTTCAGAAAGGAACGGGAAGGCTGAGAATCAGCTCCTTTTTTTTGACCGTGGCACTGTTTGGACTGTTAGTTTTCTGGCGGTCCCGCTTCAGGATTCTGCCGGTCCGCAGGCACACCCGCTTGGTTTGTCTGGAGCTCAGGAACTTGGTGCTTATGGCTTCAGTTCTTTGCAGCGCCGGGCTGCGCCACGTGCTGCCCAGACCAAATACGCGTGTTGTTGGAGGAGATTACTCTACGCGTTTTATTTATTTATTTATTTTTTAATGCTTTTAAAGCGTGGGGATGGTAGATGCCTTTCAGACAGGTAACGCCTAAAAGAAATCCATTTTTCTTTTCTTTTCCTTTCTTCCTTGGAGCAGCAGTTCAGGGAAACGTAGTTACTTTCTTCTCTGCCGCTGCGTTTCCCGTGGTGGTATTCTGGGAATGGCTTCTGTCGCTGATTGCTTCCTTGCTTATTTTAAATACGGAACGAGACACGCCATGCTTTCCCTTCTGCCTAGGTCGACCTCCCTTGGTTTCCTTTTAGTTTCGAGTTGTACTCTGGAACAGAATGCGCAGCTGGATCTAGAGCAGTTGCCAAAGAGGTGTCTGTGGGCAAACAGCGCAGGGTTTCCCAGACGGAGGTCATAAAGTTCCTGGCCTCCTCGCAAAGCGTTCTCGTCTTATCTCTACCTAGAGTCGTATGTTACTGCAGCAGCGAGCTGCTTATGACAAGTCCATAAACTGTTTCCCAGAGGTGATGCTGACGAGCATGCCCCGTGATGAATGACTTACGTATCCCTCACGTTTCGTATTCATTCTTCCTTTGGGTCAAAAGTGGACCGGAATCCACGAAACTGTGCCTGGGAATCCCACCGTTACTACGACAGCTCAGCCGCGGTGCCCGCGGTCAGAACGCCCCGCGGGCGGATCCTGGCAGCGGTTGCGAACGAAAGAACGGACGACAGATTGCTCGACATCAAAACCGATCCAGTGGATAATTGCAAGCCTCGGGTGCTCCGGGCAGAATCTCCGAGCGGTGAGGCCCGGTACAGAAGCCGTCGCTACTCTGTTTCTTCTGAGAGTCGTTTGGCTGTTTTGTGTTGCTCTGTTAAGGGTTCCAAGCCATCCTTGGCCTAACTGCGCGCGCCTGTCCGATCGATGCCGTGTTTTTTCGTCACCTCAGATGCTGGCGGGGGAAAAAATGATAATAATAATTTTTAAAAGGCACGACGACACCCAGTTGCTGGTTATTTGTGTGTCGTTGTTATGTGTTGTTATTTGTATTTGTTGTTATGTGGCTGGGTGGCTGGCTGGCTGGGTGGCTGGCTGGCTGGCTGGGTGGCTGGCTTGGTGGGTGTCTTTCTGGCTGGGTGTCTGGCTGGGTGTCTGGCTGGGTGTCTGGGTGGGTGTCTGGGTGGGTGTCTGTCTGGGTGGGTATCTGTCTGGGTGTCTGTCTGTCTGGGTGGGTGCCTGTCTGTCCGGGTGTCTGGGTGGGTGCCTGTCTGTCCGGGTGTCTGGGTGGCTGGGTGGGTGTCTGGCTGGGTGGGTGTCTGGCTTGGTGGGTGTCTGTCTGTCTGGATGTCTGGCTGGGTGTCTGGGTGTCTGTCTGGGTGGGTGTCTGTCCGGGTATCTGTCTGTCCGGGTGTCTGGGTGGCTGTCTGGGTGTGTGGGTGGGTGCCTGTCTGTCTGTGTGGGTGGGTGTCTGTGTGGGTGTTGGGCTGGGTGTCTGTCTGTCCGGGTGTCTGTCCGGGTGTCTGTCCGGGTGTCTGTCTGTCCGGGTGTCTGTCCGGGTTTCTGTCTGTCTGTCTGGGTGGGTGTGTGGGTGGGTGTCTGTGTGGGTGCCTGTCTGTCTGAGTGTGTGTCTATTTATTGATTTCTTGACGTGTTTTCATAAGCGCTTATTTGGTGGGCTTGTCCAAGTTTTCCTTGGTTTTCTTCGTCTTTTTTTTATTTTACTTTTTTTTTAACGCGGAGTTTTTTCCCCGCCTCCGCCCCCCCACTCCCCGCCTGAGTTGGCGTTTTTCCTCCGCCGTCAGGAGAGAGAACGGCCGGCAGGCGAGCGCGGTGAGCGTCCGCGTCGATGCGGCGAGAGGCGTTGTTTCGGCGGTCTGTAGTGCCCCCGCGTGGCCAGTCGGCGGTAGTGCAGGCGTGTATGTTTGCTGGTCGCAGGCAGGCGGAAGTGGCGCCCGGATGTTGTCGCCGCTCTGCGTAGCGAATCCGCCCGTCTCTGTGCTCCCAAGTCCTCCGGGCGGCTTTGCGCATGCGCGCAACCGGGTCTAAATAGCCCGTAGGGAAAGGAACACTTAGGAGCGGGCGAGCAGTCCACCCTTGGATCGCCGGCTCGGCGATTACGCGCCCCTCTTCCCGACTAAGGAGGTGCCCGCTGCCTGTTTCCTCGGGCGGTTTTTCTCCCGAGCCCGCCCCGGGCACTGACGGGTTTTGCTCCCGGCGGCCCCTGCGGCCGTCCCGGTACCCGATTGGCTCAGAGCTGCGCGTGACCGGCAGCTGCCCGCCCGGGACCGCGCAAGCGCAGTAGCGCAGCGCTGCTCGGTGCTGCCGCCTACGGAGGAGAATTCGGTACTGCAGGCGGCGCGACGCAGGCGCACCTGGATGCGGAAGTGGCCGGTCTGAGTTTCGACCGCTCTGCGCAGCGAATCCGCCACTCTCTATGGTGAGAAGCCCTCCAGCCGGCAAGACGCATGCGCTCGAAGACGTACGGAGCGCGCGGATTTTCGGACGGGCATCCAACGAGCTCGTCGACGCGGCGGACCGGTAGGCGCCCCCCAGCCGTTTAAAAGCGCCCTCGGCAGGGGTGCAACGCGAGCGGCTCGGAGCCGTCCCCGGGCACCGCAGCCTCCCGGTACCGGCACGGAGCGGCTCCGCGGCCACCCCGAGCGGCGTCCTGCCGGCTTTCCGAGGAGCTGCTGAACGGTGGCTTTTCCACCGGTCCCGGCCCGTCCCAGCCCCGACCGCCGAGCTCCTTCACGTGGCAGCGCCTCACGGCTCCAGGCGCCTCGCCGCGCGCTGCAGGTAAGCAGCCGCTCCCGCAGGGCGCAGCCACGTTGCTCGGCGCGTGCTCGCGTCAGCGGCGCTCCCGTGCGGCGGGCGTGTGGGCAGTTCCTGCAGTACCGCGCGGCGACCACCGGGCGGCAGCAGAGAGCCGCGGCGCTGTCGAGCGGCGGGGGGCGGAGGCTGTGGGCGTGGGCGTGGGCGTGGGGGGACACGCCGGGGGGGGCCGTTCGGCGGCTCGGCTCGGGGACGGTAGGACGGTACCGTAACGGAGCGGGAAGCGAGCAGGGAAACGCACTGTGTCAGGCTGACGGGGGAAAAGCACGACCCTCCTCCGGTCACCTGCCGATCCTTGACCAGATGCTGCTCGGCAGTGGAGAGCTGCGTATCCAGGAACGCCCCGGAACCCGGCTTAGGTGGCTGCCCAAACAGGTAAGGAGCGCGTGCACGTGCGAATCTTTCCCCGTGTCGCCGCGCGGCGTAGCGTAGTGCTTCCAGGGCTCGTTAGGGCACCTTCCTGGCTGCGTGTCCTTGGCATCCTGCGTTTCCCTTGCTTTCCCGGGGTTTTTGCCTTGCTTTGCCCGGTTATTCCCGCTGCCTCCCTCTGTGTCGCTCAGGTGTTGCTCTTCCTTTGCGAGCATCAAATCCTCGAGCGCTGCCGCTCCACAAGAGCGTCATCCGCTCGGGTTGCATTGCTTCGCTTTGTGCCCGGGGCCTTCTTCTGGCACCCTAGAGCGAAGGAGCGAATGGCAGCGGGGGGGCCTCGCTGGCTGGGACGTAGCTTTAATTATTTGAAGCTTGGCCCGGGTCCCAACCCACGTAGGAACTGTGAAGGTAACGGTATTAACCCCCGCTGTAGCTCTAACCCTAGCCCTTACCCTGACGCTAAAATCGTCTCTGGCTCCAAACGTAGCAATAAAAGTCACGCTCAGAGTTTGTAGCAGAAGGAGCCTTAACCCTGATCGTAACCCAGAAAGCAGTCGTTAAGGTAACCGTAGTCTTCACTCTGAAAGTAACGCTAATCGTAGCCCCGATGACCCGAAAATAGTTGTACCAGCCCTCCCCCGAAAAAAAGCCCCTGAGAACGACCCAGAGAAGCCACCGTAAAACTAACGCTGAGGGTGATCTCCGTCCTAAGGGTGACTCTAACCTCGGTGCTAATGGGACGCTAGGGGTAATCGTAACGGTCCTAAAAATTCGGGTAGCGTGGCAGCGGTGCTACCCTGCTACCGTGCCGGGCAGTCCCGTCAGCGTCACATCGCCTGTTAAACGCAGGCCGCGGCGGAGAAGCGTGTCGCTCCCGGGCGGTGCGAGGACTGCGAGGACGCTTTTCCGGCTCTCCGTGACAACAGCAGGCAAGCTGAACGTCCCGGAACGTCCTGGAACTCAACTTTGCTGCCTGACTGCTAGTTAGTTGCTCAAACGGGTCAGAGCAACACGTAGGCTCGAGTGTACGCTCGTTACGTGGCGTGGTATGCTCTGTTTTTTTTCCCAGAGCTAGCTCGTTACCGTGCCTCGTGGCATCTTCGTGCCTTAGATCTCTCTCCGGAGCACGGGAGCATCGAAGCAGGTAGCGTGCGTGGGGTCAGATTTGGGGGGCGGGCGATTCCCTCGGTGGGGCCAGAGCCCGAACCCGAACGAACCGAACGCCGCCGGGCTTTGCGGAAGGCCTCCGGGGTTCACGGGCAGGAAACGTACCGCTGGGAGGCCAGCAGAACGACTTGAGGCCGGGGGCAGTCAGTCAGCGCAAAGAGCTCCCGGCCTCGGGTCTCGCTTGCTCTGACTCGCTGGAAAATATTCCCCCGGACTGGCGGGCTTTCCTCCCGGTAGGTTCGTGCTCGGCTCCGCTTACTTAGCGTGCGTCCCCAGAGGGACGGCTGTAGAAGAAGGGAAAGAGACGAGATCTGAAGCGTTTTAAAAACTGACAAAAGAGCAGGAAAGAGAACCCGCACCAAACTGCACTGACCCAACGAAGGCGGCAGGTGGAATGGTGGAAGGCTTTGAGAGCCGTTCCGTTTGTTCACCTGTGGTTCCGTTAGTCACGGACTTGCGCGCCTTAATTTCTCCCATGTTGCGTGCTGTAACGGAGGGGGCAGGTGATTTCAGAGCCGGAAACGTCCTCGGGCCGCGTGGTGTTTGTTGGCTGACGGAAGCCCCCTCCGTTACCTTGCTGACGATTAATTTCACACGCAAAAAAAGGCCCAGCCCGACAGCATTGCTGGCGCAGCGGTGCCTTTTTTCACTCGAGCTGAAGTTGTGGTCACCTTTTCCTGTGGTCCTGAATGGCTGAGTGGCGCTAGGCTTGACCCGGTGTGAGATCTGAACCGCGGCAGTAAAGTTCAGCTCCGAGGGAGGCTCCAACTCTTGGGCTGATGCTGGCGGCAAAAAGCGCCGTCGCTCTCGGAGCATGGAGGGGCGGTGAGGCAGCAAAATAGAAAACAGGGGTAGGGGCTCGCCGTAACCGGTTTAGACAGAAAGGCGTTTTCAAGCACCCTCAGGGCGCTGCCTGCTCCGGTAGTCATCGCTGCTCGGAGCGGTTGGTCCTTCTGGGGTTCTCGACGCGCTCGGGAACTCGGGGGCGGGATGGAGAACTCGCTGCTATAACAGATGGCGTTCCTGTTCGTCAGCCCCAGACATACCTCGCCTCTGACTTTGCCACACGCAAGAAAGCGGCCTCTCCGGTGCAACGTTTTCCAGCGTTGCTTGTTTTGGAATAAGCAGGCGTGGGATCTGTCCCTCTCTCTGTTCTTTGCAGGATGTTGTTTCTCACGGCGAGAAGCTTTCTAAGGCGAACGAGAAGCAGCTCCCGGACACGGCGGTGCTGAGCAAGCGGAAGGGGGAGGTTTGAAAGCTTTGAGCGGAGGAAGAGGGGGAAAAAGCTGGAAGCCCGTCGGCGTCTGTTCCGCTTC